>OY728166.1:589561462-594561462 GCA_963277665.1 Viscum album
AAGTATTAATATAGTTAGAGAATGTTGAGAATCATTCAACATGGATAATGTTATCATCACTTAAAAATGTATCATGTCTTAAAATCCATATCGGATTTCATGAACTTTCTCTATGAATCTAAATTAAAAAAACGAGGTTTTTTGGATATACCATATACAGAATTATATGAGTCCTTCACAACATGACTATAACATATATTATGTAATGTATATATTTTTATATCATAAAAATATTTTGTGTGGCTAATCATAGATGACCTTAAACTATGTACCCCCTTCAGTATGGGCTTCATCTATACAAACATGTCTTTTCTTTTTTGCGAGAGTTGTAAACCATGTTTAATTATAGAGAAATTTTATCTAATCTTAGGATTTACATATCCAATGACCATGAAACAGTCATAACATCTTTATTCATGTGTGATATTATTTTGAGGTTTAATTTACTCTCCCATTATATTATTTTCAATTTTTTATCCCCAAAAGCATTCCCAAAAAATGATGGTATAACATTAGATTTTTCCAAATAATTAAGGACAACTCTTATTTAATCCATCATACATTATAACGTTTATATGTGAATCAACATCGAGTATAAATCCAAAAATTAGATTCTCTTATTAGTGATGAATGGAGTCGTTGAGTCATGATTTTTCTCTAAGAATCCCAAAACCATGACTTTAGAGTTTCCTTTTGGATTACTCTATTACAGTAATTGGAAATATATTCATTGATTACTCTAAATGGACCCCATAAGAATATATATAGGGGATCATATTGTTTTCATTTATCTCTATGTAACCTCTATGGAATGCTTTTGGTTTTAAAAGATAGTCACCTGAAATCTATACTGTA
The DNA here is from genome assembly GCA_963277665.1 of Viscum album. NCBI lineage: Eukaryota > Viridiplantae > Streptophyta > Magnoliopsida > Santalales > Viscaceae > Viscum > Viscum album. The sequence continues at coordinate 589,562,318 of OY728166.1, forward strand.
ATTAATGATAATTTGGTGGTAAAAACTATATTACTAATTCTAAACCAATTCCCACCAATCATCATTCCATTAAAATTGACTAAATAATTTCAAGAAAAGAGTTACCAAATTCTATCAAACCAAATATATCTATGTTTTATACACTTAAATATTACCATAATATTGACGAGGCTCCAAGTATCATGATCATAATGCAAATGAAACATTTCTTAAATATTTATGTCCTTAAACCGAAAGTGGATTATATACATCCCCCATATCCATAAACTGATTGAGATTTTTTATTTTTCATGACCATAAAATGTCTAAGCTACCCTATATAAAATTCTATTCTATGAAAGAGTTGTCATTTTATGAATATATAATGGATATGAATACATTTTCATACATTAATTTCATGGGTTAGCTAAAAAATCAAAAAATACCCTTTTCTAGAAAAAGTATAGCATGACTCCAATTATATCTAGTTATATAGTAATTCCAAGATCCCTTATCTCATTTCCAAATGAAATTCACTTTCCTATTTAATCGTTCACATCATCATATTGTATGGATTTAACAATTAATGTAGGGAATCCTCATATTGAACTATATAAGAATGAACAAAATATATTTCAATAACTATGAATGGATTGAATCTTATTACCATAGGATATGTAGCGATTCCTACATTTACCATAAAATAAACTGCTATTAATTGCATCACCTTAAAACTCCCTTATAGTGTATGGGATTCATTTTAAGATCCCATCTGTTTCTAGGTATGTATCTATTAAATAATATTATATAAATATATGAGATTTGGGTTTTCATTCATATAGATCCTGTTTATAAAACCTAGTTATGATTTGGGTTATGTTTTTTAGTGGTACAAAAGGAATAAGAAGTGATTTATGGCTACAGAATGAATTCACGTCACGAACGTAATTCATGAAATTAATAGTTCATGTATGTATCAAGAATTATATTTAAGAAATAAATTATTCAAGGAAAAACTAGGGAATTATATTCAAGACATTATTTATTCTCCGATGTCCCCATGAGCTTAATCTACCTATTGAATTTTATTCGACCCATGAATTTAAATCACCCCTATAAATTAATTCACCCCCTAAAAACAACTTATTAATTTAACACACCCCATGAATTAAAACAAGTACCAGAGACACCCCATGAATTTTTGTCACCCCAATAATTTAAATCACCCCTGTAAATTAATTCACCACTAAAAATAGCTTATGAATTTAACACAACCCAAGAATTAATAAATGAACTAGAGACACCCCATGAATTCCTTTCACCCCTTGAATTCACCCCTTCAAAAGGGACTCATTTCATGAACACATTTCAGAAACTAAAATGTTTATTTTATGTTTTATTTAATCCTATATGATGGAGATTTCGAAAAATAAGGGAAGTAATAGTTTCATGACATAAAATTAATTCATTTTTTGAATTATTCATGCATGAGCATTTTTATAAACCTAATGGGTCATGTTTTTCTAATTTATACAACCTTATTGAAAGAATCCCTTAAAAAATAAATTTAACGGAATTTATTTCCAAATAAAAGAGATTCCACATCGGCTATTGTTATTTTTGACTTGGAGATTGATGAGAATGAGGAATCAGATCGCTACTATGGACATCAATTCATTTATATCTTTATTATATATTGAGTTAGGTGGTATAAATAATATTCTTTCTGTTTTATTTAATTATAATAGAAATGTTGATACGTGTGATCATTCTAACATATTGTGTGTCTGAGATAATTAATTTGAAAATCTATGTCAAATTATAATATGTTTTTATAATATCCACTAGATCATGATGGTTCCACTAGAGTAGTGGATGAGACCAGTGTCTAAGTGATAGGTGTTCCATATATATACCATACTGGGGTATGTAAATTTTTATATTTCATCACTAGTATATATTGGTAAAATTTATTGATTAATTGATCAATTTTATGAATTGGTTTAACATGTAATTTTTTGGATTTATTATAGTTTAATCACCTCAACAAACTTTGGTTAGCTGATATATTAACTACCCCTGGGTAAAATGGTTAGTTAAACATGTTTGATATATTTATAAGGTTAATTGGAAACAAGAATTTAGGAAACACATCATTTTGGAAGAATGATAATTTTAAAAATTGATAATTATTCCTTGAAGTTTTATATCTTATATTTTGGGTTTGGCCTTGTGAATTGATTAAATAGACTAAAATTTTATGATACATAGATGTTATGAATTCCTTAGATAGGATACATATTGGAATATTGATTTTTCTAGATACATCTTAGGATTTATAGTTATCCTTAGGGAATGATTCATGATTTTATAAAGCATGATGGATATGTCTATAGGTACCTAATTCCTAAGGTTATATTATATTATTATTTCAGATCTCTAAGGACCATATCTAATGTCTCAAAATCACTTACGGCCAGATACTAGATACCATGTGGGAAGATTTCATTTCATAATTTCATGTTAGAAAGATTCTCCCTTTGTGGGAGAATCTATCAACGGTTGGGTGATCCATATTTATTAAGGAGGATCTACCATTAGACATATTTAAATCAATAGGTGTTGAAGTAGTTTTGGCCAAACCCAATTGTCAGCCAGGAACATGGGGATCCAAGGGTTTACGTTATCTGTAGTTTTAATTTAACATATTAATATATTATTTATTAATATATTTAATGGAATATATTTCTCATACTAAATTGGTTAGACATAGTTGGGTCAACTTACTAAGTTATACTCTCACTATGGATGACCACTGTTTGGTACCCAGATGAATTTAATGCATACAGTTTTGAACAATGGAAGGGGTACCTATTTTTGATTTATATATTTTTAATGGGTAGGATCCTGGAGATGGCACCGACAAGGGGTTTGGGACTGATGTTTTTGGAGACTTTATCTGAGCCCTCAAGTCTTTTATCTACATGAATATTAAAACATCATTTAGTTACATTCAACGTGAAATTATATTATACAATTTTTATTTGGATTTATTTAAATTTTCCTTTATCAGCTTTGGTTTGCTGGTAAATTATTCTAATTGTTTTACTAATTTCTACTACTATGCTATTATTTTTATTCCCTCGTTGAAAATCCTTAAACAAAGATTATAGTATCCCAAATATATTACTTACACCCTAATTGATGGCTGCTATCATACCAGGTGGCATTTCTGAGGCCATGTACCCAACTAGATCGATTACATGAGGGAGCATCAAGATAGGGGAACTGTTGACTAGTATAAGATGACTCGTGTTTTTCTATTATGTTACATCTGTATTTTGTAAAGATTTAAAGTATACTAGTATGTGTGAAGAACTGAAAATGTGATTGTGTATGGGGGTAACTAATCTATGTAGGGGAAGATCGAATTTCCTTGTGTTGCGATTGTTCTTCTTGATGTTTTATTTTTAAGGATTGATGTTTTTTCACTTTAGGTGATTCAAAAGGTGTTTGAAGTTATAGTTTTTGAGATTTATACTCATGGCTTGGTATTTCATGAGATGTTTATGAATCATGATCACAACATAGGTATATATATTAACAAGATTTTTTTATGATTGGGAAATATTTATTACATGTGATATATTTTTTTATATGAAATGATATACCTATTATATCAAATGAAAAACTGAAAAATTGAACTACTATGTTAGGTTGTTTCACTTGTGAAGACATTTTTTAAAAGAAAATTTATATTTATTCTATGTTTATCATCAAAAGGGAATGAATTTTATGTTATCTATTGTTCTGAAGAGTAATTTTTTTTGACAAAATTCATTATCATAATATTTAAATTATGTGTCAAGAGAGAAGTAATCAACATGCTACTAACACAGTTGAACATGATCATCATTTTTATTATGTGAATCATATTGATTATTAGCATCATGATATCATCTGTAGGATCATCTGATACATGCTTTTGGATGCTTTAACGATGGTGCACATCGCCAGTGAGGATGTGCTGATTGCGGCCTCCATTCCTATTTTCCAAAGTTGGGTGGAATCCACCACTTATTTAGTGATGTTTTCACCATGATCGAAACAGGATGATGGGATGTATATTACTCCTTCCATGAATTCCTCCTAGAAATTCATTTCATTGTCTAGGTCTCTATAATATATTTGAATCGTTTTCTATAAATATTATTCCTGGTTCCATATCTTTGTGAATCCGGTTAATTAAACCGCTTCAATCATGACATTCCAAGGGGTCTTAAACGCGCATCAACCATCAATCGGAGTAGATTTTAATATTAAGCCTTTCGGGTCATCTATGGATGCATAGACATTAGTAAACTATATTCTTCCTCATGAGAAGACTTCTCAAGGGCACAGAAACATGATTCATCCCACGAAAATCACATGGAATCATATGCTAAAGGCTTGTATCCTATTATTTCCTCACATTTTCATGTTTAACACGGGGTATGCTGCATGTTTAATGTTTAACAAAGATATTTACACTAAAGGCTTACCTTGTGTGGTTTTCTTCAATAAAACCATGATTCATAGGAGGGATGCCTCATGTTTTTCATCTAGCATAGTCGAATTGGAGTGATCCAAATGTTTATGTGAGTGGACTAGACAGGTACATCCCAATGAAAGAGAAAACAAATTACCTGATCAATTGATCAGAATGCCCAATACAGACGGACCAAGGATGGTGTGTCTCACAAAGGGAAGTATTAACACCCTAAATGATACTCTGGAAACCTTAAATGGTGGATCAGATGAATATGGGTCCCACTACAGGGGACACTATGATTTACCATTCGCTAGGATTGGTCCTCAAAGTGGCTTCCAACATACCCTGTGTGAACGACAGGGATAAAATACCACATAGTTTGAGAATGTTTGTCATTGTATCGAGGGGTACAAGACAGAAAACACACCAATGACATGATGGGGATTACACATGGTTAGAAGTTCATATGGATTGAATGATTTCATTAGGAGGTGGCAGCTTGGGTAAAATTAAGATGGTTAGGGAAGAAGTGTCAACAGACATAATGAATGGGGATGGAACCACAAATTGGTGTGTAGATGATGGTGTTGGGATTGATCCTCATGGAGGATTACTATGTATCACTATGGTGGGAAATCAAAGTCTACATTGTTTTTTGATGGGTCGATGAGTTACCTGGGGAGGTATCTCGTGGGAATTAGTGCATGCATGAGACCTGAAGGAAGTAGAACCATATGTTTAATACATGATCATCTTGACACATAGAGGCTCGAGGGTGAGACCAGGATGCGACATGGGAGATGGTCTGGAACCTCAATTATAATTCCTACATACAATTCTTGAAAAGGTAATCGATAAAATTCTACATAGATTATGAGTGGGCAATGGGATTGCAGTGTACCCAAATGACATAATCCCAGAGAAATACAGGTTCTAATTCATGGTCAGTAGCCCATAGAAAGAGGGACTCTCTTTTTTGGAGTTGTTTGGGAATAGTTTGGGTCTTACACATGGTTAGATACCTGAGAACTAGTGTGATACCAGAAAGGGGAGGAACATGTTTTTGGATCCGAAGAAAGGAGACACCGATGATTATTGGTGTTTGGGTGTTAAACTTTAGGGAATCATCCTATGTACCCAGTCTAACAGATGGGGATAAACCCCCACAGAGTTCAAAAGAATATAGTTTTACATCATGTGGTAAAAAAGGGGTCAAATTGTTTAATGTCGAGTGGGACGATGGGTGAACCGATGTGGAGTGGTCAGGGACGATTGGTTATGGGCTTGATCCTCAGGGATGCATCCTAGGTACCCTGCATGAAAATAATAATGGATCATGGCCCATATTGTTTTGTGAGGATTGGGTGTGGTGACATGGTCACTACTAACTTCTAATCAACTGTGAGTCATGATCGGTGTGAGAAACAACAGGAAGTAGTAGACCAAGTAGGCATGTCATGGATGGTACCCGCATGGGGGATGATGATGGATTACACCTAGAAGATGACTGGGTGCCACTAGGGATTGATAATTTTTGAGGGAGCCTTAGAGTTGAAGCTTCACGGGTGCCACTATGGAGCAGAAATTATTGATGGATAATAAGCATGAGAGCTTCATGGGTGTCACTAAGGTGAGAAAACGGTGGATGGGGCATGAGCTTGGGGGCTACCCGTAATTACTTTTTCATGATTGGCTATGAGGGTATCCCAACATGCTGGAAGGTTAAGGAATATAATTAGAGACTATACTTATTTTCTAGTGTACAATCAGGATAAATCATAGGAAAATAGAATAAATCTGAAAAAAGGGAGATGAAAATCATGAATCACATTCCAAAAATTTGTAACGCAATTAGAGTGGCATGATGATGGAGGGTAACTATTAACCTATGTTGGAAAAGTAGTATCCATATAATGTTGTCCTAATATGGGGACATGGAAACAAGGTTCTATTAATGACCATGTTCGATAGATATGACTTGACTTGATGTATCATCTAATGTCTTCTGGGGCGTTGTCACAATACGGTAGGTAAGTAATGAGGCTATGCATCCATACAGTTGGGGGTCCCTTTATGCCATAATAAAAAATGATGATCTAAATTAAATACACACACAACATGAGGTGGAGTGATGGAATATTCGAATGGATCCCAACCCTCTTGAAATTACACCATAATGATCATGGAATGAGGCATCTTATGCATGCCGCATAATGAATCATTTATTGGAACAAGAGGCATCATATTATTTAAGTTTACAGAATGATATAACTGAATGTCATATAGTGAAGACCTATATGCATATGAATCCTATTAATGAATGGTGTTGAGACATACCCAAGAGTGACCCTTTCTAGTTGAACATGGCGTAGGTTCCTGATGATGAGGTTGGATAACTTTCTTAAGGAATGGTTCGACTCAAGGTACTCAGAGAATTAAATATGAGAATCTCAACTCATGACATGGGAAAGAGACCAAGAGTAATATGTCGACTCGAGGTGATTCATGGAGTGGAGAGGTATATCTCAAACAAAGGTATTCCCTAGGGGGATGTGGGATGCATATAAGCGCGGAAGGAAAAATGTTGTCGTATTATCCCGAGCATTTCGTTGTGTGACTCTCCATTTTTTCAATATGTCAAAGACATATTTGAAGGGTCCGGACCAAAAATTATCCCGAGAAGGGGTTCGGGGGGGAAACCCCTATATAATGTAATAGTTGGAATGAATGAAGAAGATAAAAAATGGATAGGGCTTGGAAAAGAAAAGGGGTTTTCTGAGCATAGGTTCAAGCGAAGGATGGAGCTTCGTAGATCTTAGGGTCTGGCAGAGCATGGGGATTCACAAAGCTAAGGATCTAACAAAGAAGCTTCATAAAGGAAAGGTTCTCATAGATCATGGCCTCACATTAGAATAAGTCACATTATTATTATCGTTCTCTATGAATCCTGAAGGCTTCACAGAGCCTTGAGAAAACTAAATTTGGCTCCCTCCTTCATAGAGGGAAGATGCCTTTTTGGTGCTCAAGAGCCCCATGAAATGGGAGATCACCCCCTGAAGGAGTGGCATAACCTATCATATATATGGGGGTGATCCAGCTATTTATATGCGATGGAGGTCAGTGGATCTCACTGTGGAGGACAAACGGTCGTCACGAAGAAAAAGTGACGACGTGAAGGATATGGTGCTTCGCGATCAGAGGTAGCTTTGTCAGACTCACAGAGGCTTTAGTCATTTTTATCTATGATGACATAGAAAATGAATACTTAATACCATAGAGACATCTATAATTTTTCTCCAAATCATTCATGAATCTCATCATAATTGCAAATGAATATATCCTCACTTCACGATCATGGAGGGAGTTTTGCGAATGGGCTCTACAAAATAGTTTTCCATCCCAACATTGAATGGTCATAGCATCAAATCTATAACTCTGTTGGAGATCCTCAAGCACTCAAATAGAATCTTTTGAAATGTATTATGCTCTTGGCTCAAGTATGGAAGCATTTTATGCATCTTGTGTCATGTTTTCTAGTGCCAAAAAATCCCCCCTCCAAAATAATGGAGTCCAAAGTGGATGAATAATGATAGGAGGAACACGTATGGGGAAATATCTATGTAAAAATCCTCCATTGGGGTCCAAAATATATCTATAACATTAAGGAAAACACCCACAAATTCTTTAATCCCACGTCAGCCATACTCACTGTGGGAATCGAGAGACAATAGAATGTCATTAACATGTACACAAGTGCTGAAAATGTAATATCTGCTAGGACCCAAATGGGTCATCGATCATCATTGGGAGTATCGTGAACAAGAGGGATTTTTACTGGAGAATAGGGATCTCCAAACATCAAAATTTCATCTCCCAATGTAATATGCTGCACGAGCGGGGTAACATCAGGGGCATTGGAATCACGTTGAACAATGGGGAATGCGAAGTGTGAATGACGATACTCAAAATTTAGAACACATTGAGAGGAAACTAGATGATTGGGGATAAATGATGATTGTATTAAAAAATAGTATCCATATCTCATTAGCCTAAAATGTGGAAAAACATACAATGTACATCTATTTACTGTTTTCTAAAACATAGGGGCCAACTAAAAATGTCATCTAATGTCTTCTAGAATGATGGCCCTAAATGGTAGGTGAGACAAAAGGTCATGTATCCATGCCATTTGGGGGTCCATTAACATGTGAAAGAGGGTGAGGATCCGAATAAGGGACATGAAATGTGTGGGGTGGAGTGATGGGTATCTTGAATGGATTCTAACACCCGTAAAATTATTCCACCATGACAGAAATGCATCGGTTGAGCGTATCGGTCTAAATCAAGATCATGCCTATGTCATGGATGGATCTCTATAGAAAGGACCACAAATGGCCTTTAGTTTTACATTGTGTAAATGTAGATGATAAGAATGCAGTTTAACATCATATAGTGAGGATGTTGTATGAAATAATTTAACAGTGTATGATCAAGACGTTGCACATAGTTTTAGGTCTTACCACCTAGACTCAATCCAATAGTTTAATGTCATGTATCATGGACATAAAACCCTAGTATAGGGTCATATATTTTGGACCTTGTTTAGGGGAAAGAAACATGAATGATAATGGTCATGGGGTTAGGTGTGATGCCAAATTTCTGGGCATTGATACATATCTCATAAGGATGAGAATCATGAAAAACATAGTACTTATGAATAATGTGGTTAGATAACAACACTTGAGGGTGAAATATTCTCTGGAGAGGATTCCAAAGTATCCCATATTTATCATGGGGAATAATGGAAATGTTCAAGGTAGGGTTGTAGATTAAATTCATGCATTGGGGAAATGGGTACCCCAAAAGATAAATGTGTGGTGCAGTTCATAACCCGACGTGAATGAGGACCAAATTGGATTGCACAAAATTACATGTTCCTGAAAGGGATGTTGATGATTAGAAGTCCAAGACATGGAGTTTAACAGTTAGTGGATGAACCCAGGGATTAAACACTAGTATATATTTATGCATTCTGTAATGCTATGAATCAAGCCTTACTTAGTTATTTGAATTAGGAATAGTTCAACGTCATGTGGTGTGGATGATAGTGTCATGGATTAAGGTCTTATTGTTCGACCAAGGGGTCACACAATCATATATATGGATAATACCCTACCACAACCCCTAATCCTATATGATCCATGCCTAGTGTAGGAAACAATGATAGTTTTTAGGCCTTTCCTATCAAACGAGAGCACACAATTGTTCAAAGGAAATGCCGAGTAGAGAAAATCCAATAAAAACAAATATTCCTTCCTGAAAAATATGAATGCACCGAGTTACAACAACATGGGTGTTGATGATCTGTATAAAGAAATAGGGAATTAAATATGATATTGAATACATTTTATATTTAGGACACAATCAGAATAATGTGATGATAAAGGTTAAATGTTTATGGTGTTCAAAACACAGAATTCATTTTACATTATCTTGGAATGGAAACAGACAATGGTGGTTGAATTATGCCCACATGTGAGAAGAACGACATGTATCAAATAGTTATTCAAAAACCTTAGGGTATTTGTTCCATGATGTTCGGATAGCACTATGGCCTATAATCCATGCCGTTAGTGGGTCCCTTTGGATGTGAAAGATAAAAAAACAAAAATGATGGAATGTGCGAATCGAGAACTATACCCATTAATTTTAAGCATCATGTAGAATGAGTACAAGAAGTATTAATATCAAAGGATGTATATAGAGTTGTAATTATAAACATAACATGAATGATGATTGAATAATTATGAATAACACCATGTACTACTGGTAGAGCCCAGGCATGAAGGGGACATGGAGGAAAATGTGTTTCTGACTGGACCACAGATAGGAATCCTGGTTTCCACTACGTATCTCATTAAAATGGGAATCAAGTAACACGTAGTTAATAGAGGTGTTATGACCATCATGTAATACCAAAAAGGAGGATTTCCTCTTTTATAGAGGAATATAATAATTCTTACACATTTTAATATCATGCGAATATAGACAGGAAGAATCCAATATCAGGGTGGTAGAGATCAGATCATAAAGAGCCCTATTTAATTTCATGTCTGTGGGAAATGCCGGTGTAGTTTTTCATCATGCAGTATGGATGAAGGATGAATGTTTATTAAGGGAGGTATGTGGTGTGGTTATTAAAAACCCAACGTGAATGAGGATAGAGAAGTCTTCCCCACACCACACACTTCAGAGATAATAATAGAGGTTCAAATTCATGATTTATAGACTTTGTGATAGAGGCTCCTAGTCTCAAGACATTTTGTTTTGAACATAAGGTGCAAAGAGTTGTGTCCCATCACCACAGGGAATACACAATGTTGGTATGAAAAAAGAAATACATACCATATCACACCTTTCCAAGAAGAAATCACCCAGTCCCAAAAAAGTGGATGAATAAGGTTCCATACACTACTGCAAGAAATGAATGAAAAGTGCCTTGGCGTCTCTACATAACCCTCATGAGTGAGAATCAAGCCACATGTTGTTCATTTAAATGGAGTCAAAAAATAATATTTCTATATAGACAATGTCTTCTCGGATGAATACATCATATGGATGGGTAGTTATCAACACACAACCTAAGTGATGAAGGTGTGTTTTAATTTCATATGATAAGGACATGAGATATCATAGTTTTTGGTCCTAGAGCTTGTGGTTCTTCCATGCTAGCAGAAACTGTAAATATATCAATAAGACCAAATGAGATATGCTTGTTGTGGGAAACATGGGTGGAGAACATCATTAAAACACATGGAATACTCAGTAGGGGGAGACAGCATGGACTCGATGATGGCCCCATGAACATGATTAATCCTCATAACATGAAAACGTGTATGGAGGGGTAACACCAAGGGTGTAGAAATTCCACTTGAACACGATGGAGTGGAAAGAGATGTGAATCATACTAACAATATTTAGGGAATTATGGGGTGGAATAATGATAGAGGACAACTATAGATTGTGTTTGAAACACAATGTTCATATCATGTGACCTGAAATAGGATCAACAAGAGGGTCACCCACTGACCAAATTCACTACACGAGACCAGTATCGTAAGGTTGTTCTAAATCCTCTAGGGAATTGGCCCAAAGAAGTAGGTGAAGAAAAATTATGATTATCTATACCATTTGGGGGTACTTTCAGATGTGAAATATCATGGAACCTGAATAGATGGAGACATGATGAATGGAAATTGATTAATGCATGTGTATGTAGAATCCAACACATTATGTCCTAAACCACAGTTCATCTATGAATGAGTGTATGACATAAAAGGGTTGAGAGGTCAAGTTAAGGGTGGATGAATCAAGGAGATGAGTGGATTAAATGGTGAAAAATGGATTGATGAATCTAGTGTTGGACCCAATGATCAAATGTTCACGGGTTCCTACATATCACATTAGTATGGGAATATATCCACATGTAGTTCTGGAAATGCCATGAAACATAATGGCATGTGGTAAAGATGCAAGGGGTATAGGTCCCTCAAGAGAGAAACATGTGTGGCAAGGAAGAATAACCCATTGTGAATGAGGACCAAGGACTTCTACATACAACATCGTTCATGATCCCAAGGGAGAACGTTGTCTAAGGGGTTGGGAGAAGAACAAGAAGAAAATGACCATGGACCTGAGGACAACATGTCTTGTCATTCTTACGTATTCCATAGATTTGGGAATCAATTTATATGTAGTTCGTGAAACCTGTGAAGTTTGATATCATTTGGTAATGTTGGGGTAAAATATAAGTAATATACCCATAGGTAAGTACATATCATAGCTATTATAGAATTAATGTGAATGAGGACCAAAGAAGTCCTCCCCAAACCATGTGATTCCAATAGAGTTTGGTCCAAGGGGATGAAAAGAAGGAAATATTTGAGGTACTTGGGGCTGGACCAGAAGATTAAATTCTTGGGAATTCTAATATACTACATAATGGTGGGAATCAAGACACCAATTGTTCAAAATGGAATTATTGTGCAGGTTTGTCCCATGTATTGAATGAGGAGTCTTTTGATGGATATTTTATTTTATTTAGTGTGGGTGTGTTTTTTGGTAGAAAAATACCCATGATGGTGAATCCGAGTATCTCGAAATGATTCAATCCACATGTAAGACTTGAAAACTGGCATGGTGTATGATCTAAGTCAAACAAGATTTTCTCTCAGTAGAGGACAACATAATGTTGTACAATTTTTTCATCATGTGTCCATGATGATAGTGTCACAATGTGACGTTTTATGAGAGGACCATCCTATGAACAATAACATCATGAGGGATAGACATAATAGTTTGTAGTCATGTGGTACTGGGAAACATAGTTTAATGACATATTGTTTGGTTTCCTGTGGACGAATGATGTTCAAAAGATATTGTGCATGGAATTATAATGAATACCTGAAGTGAATGGGAAAATAAATGTCCATTTCACAACACACACAATCCCAAGGGGGGCCTTAGGCTAGGGGGCTAGAATAGATCAAAGGACCTGGGTCTGAACCCAACGATGAAATTTTTGGGCATTCTTACATGTCTCATAAATATGGAAATCAATCCATGTGTAGTTCTTGAAATACTATTCAGTTTACCATCATGTGGTACAAATGATGAAGATACATTTTTTGGTCATAGATCTCAGACTAAGAGATGTCCCATTTAATGTCATGTGTGTTGGAAATGATAATGGAGAGCTATCATGAGTGGTACGTTGTGTGGTTATTGAAAACCCAATGTGTATAGGGATAGAATAAGTACACACCACGTTATATGCTTCCAAAATTTATTTCATGGAAAATGGGATCGTGAACCTAGTGTGGGACAAAAAGAATTTATTTTTGGAATTCCTATATATCCCATTTAGATGAGAATCAATAAATACGTTGTTCAATAAATTCTGTTCATTTTAACATCACACGTTGAGGAAGAGGATGAATGGTTTATAAAAGGGAATTCACATGACATGATAAACCATAACCAACATGAATGGGGAGAAGAAGATTTCATGCCACACCATATGAAATACAAATAGAAAGCATGGACTAAGAGGCCATAACAGTCATGTGACCTAAGGGTGGGTGATAGAGAAATGGTCTGGGCATCGCTACCTATCAAATATGGATTGGAATCAAGCCATAAATAGTTCTCAAAGTGTAGTGTAGTATAATGTATAGTAAAAATAATGTAAAATTTCATAGTTAATGGTCTTAGATCATAGATCTTAGATTCCCTGTTTAATGTTATGTTCATGGGACTATATAGAAGAGAAAAGTGAATCATTGTGCCCGACATTTTAGAGACTATGTGGATGGTTATAACGATAGAGGATAAATATTGGCTATATTCACAACATAGTACTCTTATCATGTGACCTTGACTGAATATGAGAAATTGAGGCTACTGACCATATTCTCAATTTGGTACCTATATCAAATGTTGTTCAAAATATTCATGGATGTTTTAAAAGAAAATTTGGTGAGCCATGGTGGAGTGAGACATAGTGGTTAGGGTTTCCATTTAGATATAAATGATTATGGTGGACCAAATAAGGGGAATTCCTAAATAATTGTAGTAACTGAGTAGTTTAATGTCTTGTGGTAAGGACAGAAGATATATTAGTTCAAGGTCTTGTATCTCAGAATTTTTTTTTATCATCATGGGGGTGATTTATTGGTGGTTTTACATCATTCATCCAAGAAGAATCATTCATATTAGAATCTCGTGGTAATGATGAGAAAGATATTAGTTTACGGTCGTAGAGATTTGACCATAGGGTATGTTTATCATTTGATGTTTAATGTCATGTCGGATGATACTGGGATGTCTAACGTCATGAAGGATGATAATGGGAAGTTTAATGTCACATAGGATGATAATGGGTAGTTTAACATCATGATGGATGATAAAGGCCACATTAATGTCATGTAGGACAATAATAGGTTGTTAAACATCATGTAGGAAAATAATTTTGTTTAACATCATGTGGGGTGAAGATGAGTAGCTTAATGTCATGATGGATGATAAAACAGTTTAACATCATGTTGGAGGATGATGAATTGATTAACATCATAGTGGATGATATAATTTTTTATTTTATTGGGGGATGATGATGATTAGGTTAACATCATGGAGGGTGATAGAACAGTTTATCTTCATGTGGGATGATGATGAGTAGTTTCATATCATGCCAGACGATATAACCGTTTAACATCATGTCGGATGAAGATGGATAGTTTAACATCATGTCAGATGATAAAACAACTTAACCAAATGTGGGATGAATATGAACAGTTTAATGTCAGGATTAGTGATAATGTAGTGTAGTGTCACATTGGAAGAAGATAAATAATATTACATCTTGCAGGTTGATATAATAGTTTGACGTCATGCATGACGAAGTAGAACAGTTAAACGTCATCTCAGACGACAATTTAGTATAAATTCATGTGGGATAAAGATGAAAAGTTTAACATCATGCATGACTATATAACCATTTAATTTCATGTAGGATGATGATGAAATATTGAACATCATGCAAGATGATATAATAGTTTAATGTACTATTGGATAAAGATGAATAGTTTAATTTCATGCAAGATAATTTAATTTTTTAATGTCATTAAAGAAGAAGATGAACATTTTAACATCATTTCAAATGATATAACAATTTAACATCATGCGGGAATATGATGAACAGTTTAACGTCATGATATATGATGATTCCGTTTAATATCATGGGGGATGAAGATAAGATGTTTAATGAAATGCAGGTTGATAATGCAGTTTAACGTCATGCATGACAAGGGATATTATTTTAATCTCTTATAGGATGATATAATAGTTTAATGTCATGCTGGATGATATAACAGTTTGAAATCATTTGGTATGAAGATAAAAATTCTAATGTAATCTGGGGTAATAAAACATTTAAATTCTATGTGGGATGAAGATGAATATATTAACGTCATGTAGGATGATATAATAGTTTAACATGTTGCCAGACGAAGATGAAAAGTTTAACATCATCTAGGATGATATAGTAGTTTAACATCATATAGGATGGTGAAGTCGGTTTCACTTAACCATATCAGAAACCATCAAACCAAAACTAAAAAGACCACATGAGTCATGATCAGTGTGGGAAAAAGGAGTAGTGATGGGATATTCATTTCACATGGAACCACACTGAAAATGGAATGGATGCATCCAGTTAATAATATCATAGAAACAATGGTCATCTTACTCACCATGAAAATATGCATGGAAGGGTAACAACAATGCTGTTGGAGTTCCACATAAATATAAAAACGTAGAAAAATATGAATCATAATTTATGAAATCTCGATCACAATGATGGTGGGGAAATGATGTAGGATAACTACTGACCATGTTTAGAATACAGTATCAATATCATGTTACCATAAATGGGGACATAAAAATGATGGACTATCATTGAATTTGTTTGAAACATGGGACCTATCTAAAAATGACGTATAATGTCTTCTGGGGTGTTTTCCCAAGACAGTAGGTGAGCCAAAGTGGAATGAGACTAGGCCACTAGGGGGTCCCTTCAGACATGAATGAAGACAGCGTGCTAGATAGATGTACATTTGAAGCTTGGAAATGGATTTGTAGTATGTTTACTTGGTATCCAACACTTGTGGTCTCATTATATAGTTCGTTTGATCATGTCAACATGGAATATCAGAAGGAGGTATTTGAACCCCTTCTCAAGGATGGGGATCCTAAGGTAGTTCTTCAGTGTGGAATGATAGAGGAATGGTTCGAAATATAGAGAACATCTTCTTAAGGGATGTCATGGAATTACACTATATAACAACTTGTGATGGGGATGTATGAAATCTCATGCATAGCATATGAGGCCTCCTATTATTGATAGGTTAAGGATATAGATTAACATCTTAGGTTGAGGATGATAGATATGCAGTTTAACGTACTCCGGTGAGGATGATGCATCATATAGATTAATTTCATGTGACTAGGACAAGTGGTGGATATCATTTATGGTCACATATATTTGACCAAAATGACACACTATTTAACCTCGTGTGACCAAGATGATGGTTGTTATATAGTTTAATTTCATATAACATGGATGTGGATCATTATGTAGTTTAACATCCTGAATGTAGGACATGCGATCAAAAAAGATTATTTTAGTAGAGGAATGGTCATATGTACCTTATTCTAATGGTTTTACACCCATGAGTATATGGTGGAATTGATTAGACTGGATTACCATAAAATTCCCCCAGCGTATGCATGGATATCTCCATGCGTGAGCTAGGCTATATTATGGTAAACATTTCGCAAGATGTTATTAATGATGTAGGGAGGACCTCTTCGGTTGATTCAATGAAGCAGTGGGGATGACATAGAACATTGTAATGGTGGTATAGGAAAAATGAACTATTTATAGCATTCTCTCAATTTGGCAGGGTGATGGAGCCAGGGAGGCATGCAAGCCGGGAGCATCGGTACGACGATGAGATGGAGCATAAAATGCATGGAATCATTGAGTGTTGTTACAAAGGGATGATGGATCATTGATATAATGGAATCGTATAATGTAAGTACGATGGAGAGATGGATGTCAGAAGGGGTGGAACCCTGGATCATTGGTACGATGGGCTGATGGAGCCCAAAAGGTGTGGATGCCTGGAATGTCGGTATGATGGGGTGATAGAGCCCAGAATGAAACAATGCCTGAAGCATTAGTATTATGTTTCATTAGATCCTGGATGGAATGGAAACCATGAATGTCTGTTTGGGGAGTGATGGAGACCAGAAGGAAGGGATGACTGGATCGTCGGTACGACAAGGCGATGGTGCCCGGAAACTGGGAAATCCTGGAGTGTTGATTTGAGGGGGTGATGGATCCCAAAAGGTGTGGAATCCAAGGGCATTGGTATAATGGGGTGATGGATCCCGAAAGTCATAGAATCATTGAGTGTCGATAATATGGGGCGATGTGGACTGAAAGGTGTGGGAGCCTAGATCTTCGGTATGGTAGGGTGATGCACCTCAGAAGGCATGGAATCCTGATACGTCGGTACGACAGGGTGACGGAACCAGAAAGGATTGGATGACTATAGTGTCAGTATGATGTTGTGATGCATCCCAAAATACAAGGAATCCTGGAGCATCAGTATGACGGGGTGATGGATCCTGGAAGGCGTGGAATCCAGGAACGTCGGTATGACAAGGTAATGGAACCTAGAAGGCATGGAAGCCTGCAGCGTCGGTATGATGGGGCGATGGAACCTGGAATGCATGGAATCCAAGTGCTTCGGAAAGATAGAGTGATGGAGCTTAGAAGAAATTAATTCCTAGAGAATTGTTATGACGGGGGGATATAACACAGAAGGCATGTCATACTAGAGTGTCGATATGACAAGGCGATGGAGCCGAGTACGTTTAGAAGCATGAATCGTCGGTATGACGGGGTTATGGATTCTAGAATAAGTGAAATACTAGAATTTTAGTATGATGGGGAGATTGATCCCAGGGGGTGGATCCGAGATCGTGGGTACGTTGGGGTGATGGATCCTGAAAGACGTGTAAGACTTGTTTATTATTTCAAAATACAGAGAAGAGGGTGTATAGATATAATCAACATCCACAGTAGTTGATGATGGCGAGGAGGAGGACCTCACTGCCTATGATGATTTCAGTGCGGGGAGGACCTCCGCAATATCTATCGATGGTAATTGGGAGGACCTATATGACAGATGATGACAGTGTGGGGAGGACCTCAACAACGGATTTTGTTTATGTCGTAATTTACTTTTTAGACGGTGTTGGTTTACCAATATGCAACCCGTTGGGGTAGTTTATTTGGTGTGTAAGTAATGGAGTCAGGGGGGAGCCCCTTGAGTGGCCCATGAAACTAGAAAAGTCGGCTAAGAGATGATGGATTAGGGGGTAGCAAGCCCCATATGTAGCCTATGAAGGTGGCATAGTCGGTGAGGAGCAGATGAATATGGGGTCAAGATTCCCCCTATGTAGCTTATGATGGTGGAAGAGTCGGAAAGGAGCTGATGATGTCGGGGTAGGATTTACCTTGTTTGGCCTACAAGACAATGGTATCATCAATGAGCCAATGGATTCAGTGTTAGGATTCCTCCTATAAGGCCTATGAAGGTAGTGACGTCAGCATGGAGTCGATAGACCATAGTCTTCATACACGCGATTTCAATCATCCTATCACTCGTGAGGGGTTTGGATTCACTAGGATGGGGCATAAATTTTTCAATTATTGACATTTGTGATCTTTTCATTGTTTATGGAGATGAGATTCACATAGGGTTCACAATTATTTTCCCCGATCCTTTCTCCAGGGCACGCATTGCTTGCAAGGATGCACTGATTATTGCCCTGCCTTCCCGATTTCCAAAGGAAGGTGAAATCCATCACTACATCAGTGATTTTTCTCCTTGATCGAAACAAGATTATGGGATATCAGTTCAACCTTCCACATATTCCTCCACGAAAATTGTTTCCTAGTCCGGGTCTCCATCATAGATTTGAGTCGTTGTTCATGAATAACCTTCCCAATGAAAAATCATTAGGAACACTGGTTAATTAAACTACTTAATTTAAGATAATCTAAGGGTTCTTGATAGTGAAACAACCTTCAATCAGAGTATTTGGTAACATCTGGCACGTTGGGGCATCTATGATGGCATGAACATTAGCCAATTGTAATCTTCCTCATGAGAGGGCTCTTCCAGGGTGCGGAAACCCAGGTCATACAATATCAATCATGGGGAATCTTATTCCTGAGCCATGTCTCTGAATTTTTCATCCACTTCCTATGTTTACCATGGGTAATGCCGCAAGATCAACATCTAGCGGAGATGGTTTCTCCATAGGCATGCCTTATGAGATTTTCATGAGGCATCTCATGTTTCACCTGAGGTATAGCATGAGTTTAACATCTAGAGGAGATGAATTGGACTGATCATAACTGTAATAGGAGTGGACCAGGTAGGCACGTCCCTAGGATAGAGGAGTCAACAAGTTTACCTGTTTGATGGGTCTTAATTCCAAATAAGGATGGATCAAGGATGGAGTGTTCCACAAAGTGATGGTTTGACACCATAAATAATGATCTTGAAACCTCAAATGGTGGATCATAGGATTATGGGTCCATGAAAAGGGGACACCAAGAATTAACATTGGTTGGGATTCGACCTTATAGAGGCTTCCTTCATACCCTATGTGAATGATAGGGACCAAACCCAACATTGTTCGAGAAGGTGAGTTGTGGGATTGGGGAGTACATAATGCAAAATAACTTTAAGACATACTAGGGATTACATGTGGGTAGGGACCTGTATTTATGTCATGATTTCACAGGATGTGACAGCCTGGGTAAAATTATGATGCATATGAATATAGTGTCGAAGGATGGAATGAATAGGGAGGGAACCAAGAACTGGTTTGATGATGACGTAGTTGGGATTAAACCTCAGGGAGGTTTCGTACTTATCCCTATAGTGGAGAATAAAAGTGTTTTTAGTTCTAGGATTGGGTGATGAGTTACCAGAAGAGGTGGCTAGTGAGAATGGAGGTGTGTATAATAACTGAAATAATTAGAACTATCAGTTTAAGGCACAATCTTCCCAAAAAAGGCTCGATGTAGATACCAGGATGGGACATTTGAGATCATCTTGAGATACATATAAGAATCCTACCTACATTTTCTTACAATTCCATAGATAAAATTCCAGGTAGTTCTAGAGTGGGGAATGGAATCACAGTGTACACCAAGGAATGCAACCCAGAGTCATGCAGGCACTTCTCCATAGTCAGTAGTCCATCACAAGATGAACACTCCTGGTTTGAAGAGTATGGGTTGAGTGTGGGGCTTATGCATGGTCAGCTACCCGAGAACTTTTCTGACGCCTCTAAGGGGTAGACCTAGGATGTGGGTCCTAAAAAAGGGTATTTTTTATGTTTACTAGTGTTTAGTGGTTGATCCTCATGGAGGCTTCATACATACCCTATCAATGATATGGGGATAAAAATCTCATTTAGTTCGAAGGCATATAGCTTAACTTCATAAGAGATAAAAGGGTGGAATATAGTTTAACGTCATACAAGAAGAGGTTGAATCGACGTTATGTGGTCTAGGATAGATGGATGATGGACTTAAACCTCAATGAGGATTCCTACATAACATGCTTGAAAAGAGTAAAGGATCAATGTCTATGTAGTTTAGTGAGGATTGGGTTTTGCTTCATGGTTACTACTAAATTATAAGCTAATGAGAGTCATACTCAGTTTGAGAATCATGAGGAAGTATTAGATCGAACGACCATGTCACGGAAGGTATGCGAATGAGAGATGATGTGGTGAATATGCATGGGAGATTCCCGAGTTCCTCTACAGAGAGGAAATGTTGGATGGGGAAAAATCATGGAAGTTGCACAGGTGCTGCTAAGGTTTGGTAATGATGGGTGTGGAATTTTTGTGGGAGCTTCCCATAATTTCTTCCTCGTTTCTATCCATGAAGGAATCCCAACTCATTGGTGGGTTGAGGTATATAATTGGGTTCTATACCTATGTGCTTTTTAGCAAGTAGGATAATGCCAAGGGTGTTGGAATAAATCCAGAAAAAGGGAGATGATAATCATGAATCACATTCCCAAAATTTTGAATGCAGTGAGGGTGGAATGACTATAGAGGGTAACTATTGATCTATTTTCAAAAACTAGTATCCATATTCTATTAACCTGCAATGAGTACTAGAAAATACAGGTAAGCTGCTGACCATGTTTGATACAAAAGACATGACCGGAAGTATCGTCCAATATATTCCTTGGCATTGGCCTAGGGAATTGGATCAAGAGGATAGGTGATCCACGAGGTCGAGCATCCATACCATTGAGGGTCCCATCAGATGTGAAAAATGATAAAGATTTAAAATGAAGGACATGAAATGATTTAGGTGGGGTGATGGAATATCAAAACATATTCCGACCCTCTTAAAATTATGTCACTATGATCATGGCATGAGGAATCTTATGCTTTCCACATAAGTAATCTATTATTTAGAACAAGACGCATCATATTTTTGAATGATAGGGAATGCAATAGATTAAAGTCATGTACTGAGGACATATTGGCATAAGGAAACTAACAATGGCTAGTAATGGGACTTTTGCAAGAGCATCCCTATCTGGTTGAAATTGGCATTGGATCCTTGTGATGATGTTTGAGGTGATTCTTGAGAAATGGTTCGACATAAGGTACTCAGGGAATTAAAGATTAGAATCATGAATCATGGCATGGGGTAGCGACCGATAAGAATATGTCGACACATGGAGTTTCATGGAGTGTAGAACAGTATCTTGAATCATGGTATTCTATAGGTGGAAGTAGGGTAAACAAGGTAAAATGTTTTCATCATGTCCAGAAAAGTTCATGGTTCGACTCTCCATTTTTCATGGAAGTCAATGACGGAAATGAAGGATCCATCTTATCACAGATCGTGAGCAAGGTGTGTGGAGGTATATCCCCTACGGTATAGACTAGTGGGAGAGAAGGAATGAGCTTTACAAAGGATTTGTATTCAAAAAGGAAATGGGTTCTCAAAGCATAGGGTGTCATGAAGAATGGAGCTTCACGGAGTTCATGGTATGGTGGATCATGTGGCTTTACAGAGCTCAATGCCTCGATAATAAGATTCATGAATGAATGGTTCCCTCAAATTCTGTCCTCTCTATAGAATAAGGACAATAATTAGGAGAGTGCTTATTGAATACTTAATGATTCATGTAGCCTTGAAAAACCTGAAGGGGTATCCCTTATTCACAATGTGTAGAGGTATTCATGAAGGGAATCACATCAAGGTGATTTGGAGCACCGTGAAATGGGAGATTAACCACCGAAGGTGCTGCGTAATCATTTATATAAAGGGGTGAGAATTATATTTATAAGCGATGGAGGTCGGTGGAGCTCAACGTGAAGAATATATTTTCATCATGATGAAAATTCAATTTTGTGATGGAGATGGTGCTTTGCGATAAGAGGTGGATTCATCAGATTCATAGAGGCTTCTGTCATTTTTATCAGCAGTGGTATCACCAATGTATCTATCAGATCATAGAGTATTCCGTCATTTTTATCTATGGAATTCGTGAAGCTCTTCAGACTCGCAAAGTCACTTGTAACCACATCATGATTGTAGAGGGTTCTTTTTGAATGGGCTCTACAAACCATTTTCCATCCCAACATTGAATGGATATATCTTCTTATTTGTAACACCATTTGGGAAACACGACCACAAAAATTGAAGATTATGAAACAAAATATTCCCTTGGATCATCTGTGAATTCATTCCATGAAACTCCCCAACCCTAGAATCCCAGAGTCGGTGCATTATTACATGTAATTTTCATGATCACAAATGATCATGTCTTGAAAGACTGATTAGATTAGTATCCTGGGAAGTACTAGATACAATCATATGGTTTACATTAAATTATAAAATGGAAAACTACAACAAAATTGTTTCCATAGACAAAACTAATATCCCATAGACTATCGCTATATGTCATTCATAATATAATTCTTCCAATCATGGGAAAAATAAAACATAGAAAGGGGTTAGCTCAGATGCTCAGTAAGGATAACAATATAGCAGAAACATTCATAAATAAGCATAAAATTTTAAGGCAATTTATAGAACAAAAAAAAAAATCCTTTTTAACATAAACTTCATCATAATATGGAAAATATACATCAAAATAGTTCAATTTACTTACTCACATGGATATTCTACTAGTAGAATAATCACATTCAATATCAATAGCCACTTTTATAATGATGGAATGCATAATGTCAGACTTCATAACAACATAGTCATAGCCATGTGCCAAGACTAAAAATAATATTTTGTCAAGGCGTTGTTCCAAGACACTAGTTTGTCTCATGAGACCTACCGATACATCGAGGAGCTATAGCGAGCTCCACCCGTTACTTACTAAGTCCAATGTATTCCTCATATGAAATGGTTTAAGAATAATATAAACATTTGTATAAAAACATGCATACGAGATGTCCATACTTTATCCATAAACCATGATTGGTATAAAAATAACACATACATAGTCAAACATATCACAAAACCTTCAATAAAATATGGACGTTTTTTTATCATAATAAATCAACTTCAAATAAACATAAAATCCATCAAAGGATGTTGACATAGATGAAATCATAACCTTTTTTAAAGAAATATATTTTTCTATTTTGAAATCATTTAAAAGTAAAATAATTACAAAATAAAACATTTATTTTGAAAATAATCATATATTTTTGTAAAGGAAGCTTCGATAATGTTATAACAATGGAAAATAGTTTCACCCACTGTATAAGTTAAAAAAACTATTACCTTAATTTTTTCGAAAAGGTCATAAGGTACCTAGTTTGGAAAATGACAGAAAGATTCCTTTCAACCCATTTATAAAAAGTCAAACAATGGTATAAATGAATATAACCCATGTTCTAGTAAATAGTACCAATGTTTTGGAATATTTTTTTTATTAAACATAGATTTGGATGATAAAAAGGTCCCAATTGATACTTACGTAAAAACAACCTCGGATAATAATGATATTGTAGAATTAAACCTTGCCTTATACTTTTCCTTAGATGAGGATAGGTTAACCTCTTGTATAATTGTGAAATAATTATTATTAAATAATACAATAACCATATATATTAATATGATATCATATATGATCTTCCAATATTTATTTTATAATTATATTTTAGTAGTATCTTCATTTCGGTTGTTAACTGATTCGTTTTTTATATATTCTTAGTTATGTAAGACATGATTGTTATGGATAGAGTTTATTTTATTCATTTCCAGAATGATATTAACTTCTTTAAATATTATTTTTAATCATCAATACAAAATAATTCTTTAATGATTATGATGGGGAATGAATCTCATCGCGTTCGTGGAGACGGTAATCCTTACGTACGCACGAGTGAAAATTTCATTCTTTTGTAATTAAAATCTTAACTAAATGGATGGTATATCATAAATACAGAATCATTAACATGTTATATATATTATTTACATAAATTATATATCATTATTATATACATCCAAAAAATAATGTATTTAGTAACAACTACACCACGACGTGGAAATGGTAAGTCGTACGTACACAAGTATGGTGACATGTTATTCATAGGATGGATAACATAATGAATATGGTTTTACAGTTTTTATAATGACATAAAAATATATAGAAAATACGGTAGTAATTATTTTATAACGGAAACAATAAAGAAAGTGGAAGTGGAAGAAGAAAATAACTTGAATAAGGTGGTGAGATATTTACCTCTTCTTCGGGTTCTTCCTTTTGATTTGGTAAAAAGGGATACTTAGCTTGGATTTAATGATCAAAATAAGGATTATTGGATGAAGGGGTGACAGTAAAGAGGATATTTGGGTAGGGGTTGGCCGAGCCAAATGGCTTTGAAGGTGTGAATTTGACATAAGGGGAAGTGACCTTTTATAAGAGGGGTGAGGGGACCCTTAGGAAAATATTGAAATATTATATTATAATAGAATCATGTTTGGTTTCTAAGGGCTGAAAAATAAATTATATATAGGATAAGGTGGGAATGGGTCAAAAAACACTCAACCAATAGGTTTTATATTGGTTTGTGTCACTATATTAACATTATCATTTATATTTAACTCTTAGTTAAATTGGTTGACATTTACTATGTCTCGTTGTATTTTTATATTATATAGTTTAGAAAAAAACTATAAACATCCAATAGAACTCCAAATGGTAACTTAAAGACCAATATAATATTATATAATCCCTTTGGCCGAACATGAGATTTTTTGGAATAAAATACCAATTAATAATATAATATTTGTTTTAAAAACTCTTTTATGTCAATTTTCCCACTATTTGGTATTTTGTTTTTTTTTTATAAATTTATAAAGGCATTATTAAATTGGAATAAATTAATTTAACCAACATTAAAATTTCATATTAACCTAAAAAATTAGTGTAATTCATAAAAAGTATAATTTTTCATTTATTTTGGTGTTTATAATATCAATTATTTTACAATTTCATTAATAAGGTAATTACTGCATCATCATTGTGTCATAAATAAATTAAATTATTTAATGTCTAAAAATTATACATAAAATACCATTATTTATAAAATTTATTTATCTTTATCGTGAATATTTATAGTCTATTTTATCTTATGTATAACCCTATATTAAAAATGGTTTAGTTATTAAACTTTGATTTTAGCACTTTTAACTCTTCTTTTAATTAAATAATATTAAATGTCCTAATCTAATCCGAGTTGACCTAAAGGATCATTTTTTATTCCTAAGGTTGTTTTTTGGTCAAAAAAAACTTACCCAATATAATTTTTACATGTGCTAGTGTATTAATAATATCATTTTTATCTTTAATTACCCTATTTACTTTTAACCGTGGTAAATAAATTTAAAAACTTACTATTTACCAAAAAAAATTCATCTTATTAAATCACATTATACATACTGATAGGAACTGTATCTCTATTATTATTGAAAATCAACTCACATAAGTGGTAAAAGTATGTTTTATACTGATTGGAAAATGATCTTAGGAGGTTGGTAAAAGACGGTAAAAAGTTCAATTAAATTTTTTTATATCTAAAATTATTATAAAAGGACTCCAATGAATTGGATTTAACTTATATAGGTATTATGTATCTACTTTTACCTAAAATAAAATTAAATACTATAAATAATTATTTATATAAAAATTCAATTTTAAACAATAACTCAGTGCTTTTCACTATTTATAAAAAATTGAATGTTTTCAGAAAAATACCAAAAATTCATAGTAAGATAATTTTGATATTACAAATACAAAAATGAATCCCATTTTGAAGGATAAAATTTATAAAATTTAAAAAATTGGGTATTACTATTCATAACAGCTAGTTATATTGGTCGCGGAGTGTTTGAACCTGAAGTTACGTACAACCGAAGTAATTGATTTATTCAAAGGGAAACATACCGTGGAAGCTTGGGGTGTTACATTAACCCCTACTTAAAAAAATTTCCTAGAAATATTTGGAATTTTACTGCATTAAAAGATTCTGGTGGTTCTTCATCATAAGTTCCTCGGGTTCCCACGTTGCCTCTTCCATCTTATGGTTTCTCCATAGAACTTTTACCAGATGAGTCGTCCGGTTTCTCAGAACTTGTTCTTTAGTATCATGAATTTTGACAAGTTGTTCACAATAATGTAGAACAAGTTCCAGTTCAATTTCCTTATGGATGAGTACATGCGTTGGGTCAGACATGTATTTTCTCAACAGTGATACGTGGAACACATCGTGAACATTAGAGAGATGTGGCGGCATTTCCAACTGTTAAGATACACCCTCAAATCGTTCTTTAATTTAGAAAGGTCCTATGGTCCTGGGGCATAGTTTTCCCTTCTTACCGAATCATATAACTCCCTAATATGGATATACCTTCATGAAAACATTATCTCCCACCTGATATTCCAAATCCTTCCTTCACTTATCTGCATAGCTCTTCTGCCTACTTTGTGATGTTTTGATGTGGGTTTGAATAACATTCACCATTTCTATCATTTCCTCAACAATTTCTAGGCCTATTAGTTTTCTTCCACCAACATCATCCCAAAAAGTTGGTGTGCAGCATCACTTTTCATATAACGCTTCATATGATGCCATATGGATACTTTATTGAAAGATATTGTTATAGGAAAATTCTACCATAGGTAAATATTGATCCCACATACCTTGAAAGTCATGTGCGAATGATCTCAACATGTCTTCTAAGGTTTGAACAGTCAGTTTTGATTTTCCATCAGTTTGAGGGTGGTAGACAGTGCTTAAATGAAGTTCACTATCTAGGGATTCATGATGAATTTTCTAGAATCATAATGTAAAATGTGGATCAAAATCAGAAATTATTGATTGGGGTGCCCTATAGAGTATTACAACTTCATTAATGTATAGTCTTTCAAAATGTTCAAGTTGTAAATCTTCTCTTATAGAATGAAAATGTGCTAACTTTTTAAGACGATCAATAATGACCCATATTGCATCATTTCTTCTAGGCGTCATTGGTAGCTCCATGAAAACGTTCATCATAATATTATCCCATTTACACTCAGGTAAGGGAAGAGGTTGAATGACTCTTCTAGGTTGTTTCCTTCAATAATTCACTTTTTGACAAACAATACATCATGACACAAAATCAGCAATCTCCCTCTTCATGTTTTCCCACCAAAATTGTTCTTAAAATTCTCTATACATGTAAGTTCTACCAGGGTGTATAGAGAAATTGGAACTATACCCTTCATCCAATAATTACCTTTTTATATCATGTATATCGGGAACACAATGTCTCTTCGCAAATTTCAAAATTCCATCTTCATACACAAAGTTACTCAATCTTCAGTCATTCATAGATTTAATCTTCATTTGAAACTATTCATCATCAGTCTGAGAACACTTTATCCATTCTAGTAAAGATCTTTTCGCTTCCATTTAAAATATTATTGATTTTTCACCATCCATGATTATTCTCATGTCCATTTTCAATAGATCCATGAAAACAGGATCCCTTTCAACTCTCATCGTGTTCAAAACTCCATGATACTTTCTGCTCAATGAATATTTCACCTCATTTACCTTCCCCGGGTGGTAGTGTATTGTGAAATCATAATCCTTGAGTAGTTCAGGCCATCACTGTTTCCTCATGTTGAGTTCATTCTATGAGAAAATTTAATTAAAACTCTTGTGATTGGTATATGTCTCACATTTTTCAACATAGAGATAATGTCTCCATATCATCAAATAAAAGATTAGGGCATCTAACTCAAGATCATGAGTAGTATAGTTTTTCTCATGAATTTTTAGTTGTTGTGATGCATAGGCATTAACTCTATCATTCTGTATAAGGACACAACCAAGTCATTTCTTTGAAACATCACTATAGATAACAAACCCATCATTCCACGATGGAAGATTCAAGATAGTATTGTTGACTAATCATTTCTTCAGTTCTTTAAAACATTTTTCACACTCTATTGTCCAAACATATTTAACCCCTTTACGTGTGATCTTTGTTAATGGGTTAGCCAACAGGGCAAAATTCTGGACGAAATGTCGATAGTAACCTTCTAAACCAATAAAACCGCATACCTCCATTATACTCATCGGTGTTGGCCATTATTGTATTGCATGGGTCTTTGAAGGATCAACAGAGATTCCATCCATAGAGAAAATATGTCCAAGAAAAAATAATTTTTGAAGCCAGAATTCACACTTCCTAAATTTTTCATATAATTCATTTCTTTTAAGAGTCCTTAGAATAATGCGCAAGTGATTTTCATGATCTTCATAGATATTGGAGTACACCAAGATATAATCAATAAACACCACTAGAATGTCATAAAAATATTTCATGAAAACTCTATTCAATAGATCCATGAAGACAAAAGGGGGATTAGTCAATCCAAAAGGCATTACTGTAAACTCGTAAAGCTCATACCTGGTTCGAAATTCTGTTTTCAGAATGTCTTCCTTTTCACAAACAACTGTTGACATCCAGATCGAATGTCAATCTTTGAAATATATTGAGCTCCATGAAGTTGGTCGAATAAATCATCCATTCGAGGTAGGGGGTACTTGTTCTTTATTGTTATATCATTGATCTCCCTGTAATCAATTCACAACTTCATTGATCCATCTTTCTTCTTAACAAAATGAACATGGGCTCCCCATATAGAAACACTATAGCGAATAAATCCCTTAGCACTCAATTCCTCTAGTATTTTATTTAGTTCCAATAATTACACAGTGGTCATTCTAGAAGGGGTCTTCTAAATGCGCCTTGAACCATGAATTATGTCAATGGAAATCTCCATTTCCCATTCTGGAGGATGTCCAGGTAAATATTCTCGAAACACATCAACATATTATTTCACATTAGGTACATCCTCTTTTTGAACATTCTTCTCCTCACCCATAGTTATTTTATTCTCATTCTCTCTAATAATTGTATTTAGTTGAGCTATAGGGGTAAATCTAGATAAGAACAAGGTGGTGACATTTCTGCTTTAATGATAAGGTAGTCCTTATCATCATTAAAAATTGTAACCTCCTTTTTACAATAATTTCTTGCATCATGGTCTGAAATCCAATCCATTCTGAGGATTATATCAAATTCAGTCATGGGTATGATGATGAGATCTGCAGATAATGAACATTTAAACTCCCTAATGGGTACTGATTCACAAAAAATTATTGCAATGATACTTCCATTAGTTGTTTTGACTGACAACTCCCTTGTTAAGTCAAATTCAAAATATCTAATTTTCATATAAAAATGGAAAGAAATGAAACAATGTGATGATCCAGAATCAAATAAATCATTGGATAAACATGAAGAAACCATTAAATTACCTTCCACTATGTCTTTCGGAGCTTCAACCTCAGCAGTAGTGATAACATAAACATAGCCTCGATCCCTTAGACTTTTATGAGGTATGTTAGTATAACACTGGGGAAATTCATTTGAATAATTCCATATTTCTATAAAATTATAGAATTCAACACTGAGGACCTCTTTCTTCCCATTGCAATCACGAGATTGGTGGTCTTCTCACCACAATTGTAATAGACTCTCATTCCCTTTAGGCAAGTACCAGGGTATTTCTTCCCACACTTACTGCAGGATGGATAATCAACATTTCCCTTCGTCCCCTTATTCCCATCTATAGAGTGTTCAGAAGATCTCATCTTCTCTTGTTTTTCTTTAAAGTCGTAAGATGTAGAAAATTATTTTTTTGTATTCATAGCACATGAGACAATATCTTCATACAACGAGAATGATTGTCAGACTAATTCTCGATGGAGAAATGGTTATAACCCATAAAAAAATCAATCAATATTGCTTATTGGGTTACTTATATAATCTAAAACATGCCTTGCTATCCTTGTAAATTTATCTTCATACTTCAAGACATTCTCACCCTATATTTTCCTCGGACTCAGAAATTGTATTTCTATATCTTCTCGATTGTCATGAGGAAAGTATGTTTCTATGAAATTTTATTAAAACTCCCCCCATTCCATATTTGATACTTCATCATCTTCCTTTGTGTTTTGAATCAATGACCACCATTGATCAGCATATCCAGTGACGAGGTAAACTACCATGACATCTTTTTCAATTTTGCTACTCCCCAAGGTGTGGAAAGTTTTCTATAAGTAATTTATTCGTTTCTTAGATACTAATGGATATGTACCCACATTGAATTTTCATTTTTGTTTTCTCATGAAGCGATATAACATTAATCCTCAATGCTATAGATCTGGGTGCTCTATAAGGGTAAGGTTATTATTCATAACCTGATTGAGTTGTCCCAATATAGTGATATGTTGACCTGCACCAGTTGTATCACCATCTTCACTATAAATATCTTGAGTAGGAGGGAATTCCCTACATGGAGTGCATGCATTGATAAGGTTCACATTCCTTCCACTAGGCACCATTTCTAAACAACTACATACTCCCGATTAGTTTATGAATCACATTACATAATTCCAAACTTATAACATAATTTACATAAATTGAACATTTTATGGATATAATCCATAATCATAAAAAAATCTTTGAGGAGGTATATAATCATAAATCATTCATAATGGTTTGAAAAGAAAATGTGGATTATCCTAATCATATCCACCGGGAGTGTCGTAACCAAGAGTGTAGAAAGCCCTATTGTGGTACACTTGTTCCCATTTGAGTGTAGCTCAATGTGATGTTTTCGGGTTTTACCCCTAGGTACATCTGTGCTAGAGCCGCCTCTACCTGCTCTTATCTAGACAAGAATGTATTTCTTGAAAAAATCACTAAATAAATACAGTAACAAAATTCTATGATGTTTATCTATACTAATCCTCAAATTCTATATTAGGATAATGTTCTATAATTAGAGTATTTCTAAATCTAGATTCCATGGTTTGTACTAAACTTCCTCTGATAGCAACTGTAATGCCTCAACCCTAGAAGCCCAGAGTCGGTGAATTATTATGTATCATTGGCATGATCACAAAAGATCATGTCTTGAAAAACCAATTAGTTTAGTATCCTTGGACGTTCTGGATACATTAAAAAGGTTTTAATTACATCACAAAATGGAAAAATACAAAAAATTTGTTTCCATATACAACATTGAGATCCCTTAGATAGTCACTGTAGGTTAGTCATAATATACTTCTTTGAATCCTGGGAAAAATAAAACATAGAAAATGGTGAGCTCATATGCTCAGTAAGGATAAAAATATATAAGAAACGTTCATTAATAAGAATAAACATTAAATTCAATGTATAAAACTAAATCAAAAGCCATTTCAACTTAAAAATAATCATAATATGGAAAATATAAATCAAAATAATTCCATTTACATACTAACATGGATATTCTACTAGTCAAATAATCACATGTAATATCAATATCCACCTATATAATGATGGAATGCATAATGCCAGACTTCATAACCACAGAGTCAAGGACTAGTACCAAGACTAGAAATAAGATTTTTTTCAAGGACTTATTTGAATAAAATAGTTTTTCTCATGACACCTACCGATGCATCGAGGATCTATAGAAGGCTCCACCCATCACTTACTAAGTCCATTTCATTCCTTATATTAAATTTTTAATCAGAACATAAACATTCGTATAAAAACTAGAATACGAGATGTCAATACGTTATCCATAAACTATGAATGGTATAAAAATAAAACATCCACATTCAAACATATCACAAAACCATCAATACAATATGGAAGTTAAGTACCATAATAAATCAACTTCGAATAAACTTATAATCCTTCAAAAGTTGTTGAACTAGATGAAATCAGAAACATTTTTTAGAGAAATATCACTTTATATTTTGAAATAATTCAGAAGTCATATAATTATAAAAGAAAACATTTATCTTGAAAATATTTATATAAATTCTTAATGGAAGCTTTGATGGTGTTATAACGACAGAAAATAGTTTCACCCTCTGTATTAGTTCAAAAAACATTCTTACCATAATTTTGTTGAAAAGGTCATAAGGTACATTGTTTGGAAAATGAGGAAACAATTCCTTTAAACCCATTTATAAAAAGTACAACAAGGGTATAAATGACTTTAACACAATGTATATTAAATTGTATAAATTTTTTAGAATACATATTTAAGAAACATGTTTGTGGATGATAAAGAGATCCCAGTAGATACTTCTGTAAAAACAACCTCGGATAATAATGAGATTGTAGAATTAACCATTACCTTGTACTTTTCCTTGGTCGATGGTAGGTTGACCTCCTTTCTAATGGTGAAATAATTGTTATTATATTATACAAGAACCATATACATTAATATGTTATCATATTTGATCTTCAAAAATTGTTTTGTTAATGATATTTTAGTAGTATCATCGTTTCAGTTTTTAACTGATTTATTTTCTTTTATATGATTAGTTATGTAAACCATGATTGTTATGGATAGAGTGTATTTGATTCATATACAGAATGATATTATGTTTTTTAAATATTATTATTAATCATCACTTGTAAATTATTTTTGAATGATTGTAATGGTTAATGAATCTCATCACGTTCATGGAGACAGTAATACGTACTTACAAACGAGCGACAATATCATTATTTTATAATTAGAATCATATGTAAATGGATGGTATATCCTATAAAAAAATAATTAACATGTTATATCTATTATTTACATCAATTATACCTCATTATTATACCCATACAGATAATATTTTTTGAATAACAACTACACCATGACGTGGAGACGGTAAGTCGTACGTACACACATACGATGACATATTGTTATAGGATGGATAACATAATGAATATGGTTGTACCATTTTTATAATAACATCACATTATATATAAGATACAGAAGTTCTTATTTTTTAATGGAAACAAAAAATAATGAGGATGTGGAAGAAGAATGTAACTTGGAAGAGGTTGTGAGATATTTTCCTCATTATCGGGTTCTTCTTTTTTATTTGGTTATAAGGGCTTCTTAAGATGGATTTATGATCAAACTGAGGCCTCTAGGTTGAAGGGAATATAGTGGATAAGATATTTGATTAGGTTTTGGCCGATAAAAATGGATTTTATGGTGTGAATTTGAGAGAAGCAAAAGTTCCCTTTTATAAGAGGGGTCCAAGGCACCTTATGACAAGATGGAAATATTATTTTATAATAAAATAATGTACAATTTCTAATGGCTCAAAAATGAATTATTTAAAGATTAAGGTGGATAAGGGTTGAAAACCACTCAACCAATATTTTTTAGACATGTTTGGGTCAATATATTATCCTTATCATTTAGATTTAACTCTTTGTTAAAAGGTGTACATTTACCATGTCTCTTTGTATTTTTATGTTGTATGGTTGTTAAACATACAATAAAAATCCAAGAGTACCCAAAGTGGTTCATTAATGACATATATAATATTATTTAATTACTTTGGATGATCCTTATATTTTTAAGAATAAAATACCAATTATTAATATTATATTCCTTTTAAAAACTCTTTTATGTCAATTTTGACACTATATGGTATTTTGTTTTTTCTAAATTCATAACAGAATTATTACATCAAAGAAAATACATTTAATCGACCCTAACATTTCATATTAATCTAGAAAAATAGTGGAGTTCAGAAAAAGTATCATGTTACATTTATTTTCGGTATTTAAAATATCAATTATTTTTATATTTTATTAATAAGGTAATTACTACATCATCATTGTGTCGTAAATAAATTACATTATATAATTTCTAAAAATTATAAATAAAATACCATTACATAGGAAATATTTGTATATTTATATTTAATATTTATAGTTGAATTTTTCTTATATATAACCCTATATTAAAAATGAATTATTTATTAAACATTTATTTTAACACTTTTAACTCTTCTTTGAATTAAATAATAATAAATGTCCTAATCTAATCAAAGTAGACCTAAAAGATCATATTTTATTTATAAGGTTTTTTTGGTCGAATTAATATTATCCAATAGAATTATGATATGTGTTAGGATAATAATAATATCATTGTTACCCTTAATTACCCTATTTACTTTTAACCGTAGTAAATAGAAGTAAAAAGTTACTATTCACCAAAAATTATTTTCATCTTATTGAACCACATTTTACTTACTGATATCAACCGTGTTTCTCGAATTTTTGAAATTCAACTCACATAAACGGTAAAATTATGTTTTATACATATTGTCAAAATGCTCATAGGAGTTGGGTAAAAGACGGTAAAATGTTCAATAAAATTATAATATATCTAAAATTATTATAAACTAACTCCAATGAATTACATTTAACTTATATAGGTATTATTTATATAATTTGACCAAAAATATATTTAATAAAAAAATTAAATATTTAAATAAAAATTCGATTTTAAACAATAACTCAGTGTTTTGCACTATTCATCAAAAATTGATAGTTTTCAGAAAAATATCAAAAATTCACCCTATGTAAATTTTGATATTAGGAATCTTAAAAAGAAGTCCATTTTTAAAGATAAAATTTCAAAAATTTCAAAAATTGGGTATTACACTTCATAACTGCTAGTTTGATTGGTCGCGGTGTGTTTGAACTTGATGTTGCGAAAAACACAAGCCATTGTTCTATTCAAAGGGAAACGTGATGTGGAAGATTGGGGTGTTATATTCAATGCATCTTTTTGATGCGTTTTTTGGTGGAAACACAGTGGAAATGCATACTGTTCACACTACTCATTTGATATCTTAGCTGGCGAGATATTTCTAGCTACAACATCTAGCAACATTCACTAGGGAGGGAGGCACCTAGGAAATAGATTTCTTGATTTATTTTATCCTTAATTACATCTAGAATCCAAATATACCAAAAAATAGATGGTTGAATCTTTCTATATACATGATTCATGGTCATTTAAATAATTAGATAGAATGTTTAGAACAAGTTGATAAGTAATAAGATTTATCCAGTATGGAAATCAAGGAAAAGGCATTGAAATACATCTATCTAGAGATGTTGTGAGATGATAAGTCTTTTTAGTTCAAGTATCTTACATATGGGTCATGTTAGGGATGTAATATGCTAGACACTTCAATGGCCTGCATTAGCTGATGAGATATCTAGTATGAGAGGTTCTTAGGATGGGATTCGCAAGGATATCAAGTCGTAGGTGACCATAATTTTCTCCATCAGCCATGAATACTTGTTGAATCAGGATCCTATCATGAAAGGGAATATAATAAAGGACCCAAGTTCCATCCAAAGATTTTTAGAAGGTTGATTTTATATCTATTGTTTTGGTGGATATAAGTGTTTCAATAGTAGTTTATACTATGGATGTATTGGGAAGATCATTCAATGAATATGACTTCCACAACAATACTATAGTTTGATGGAGTGATTTCAGTGTCGTATAGTAGGCCACAATCACCTGATATGTCCTCACCCCATAGTGGAGTGATTTTAAATTGACATTTTGGGTTATCTTTAGAAGTTTTGTATAAATTTATACAGTAGAACTATGGAAGTGATTAGGATAGGCAACTATGTCTGGAATATGATCAACAACCCCTACGTAGACTATTAGATGGATTTCAACTATCCTTTTAGACCGAGTCAGGTTATGTTTTACTCGAGTAGTGTAGAAGTAGTACCACTCATAGGAAAAGACATATGGGGATTAAAACTAGAGACTAGGGTTGAGGGTTGAGCCAAATATATTCTATAATGTCAACCCCAAACGATTTGGATTCATTAACTTCTACTATCATAGAAATGATTCATTTATAATCTACCTTAGCCGGTGTCTTCATAATACAAGATCATCACATTGATTTTTATAGTCTATTTTGGAATTGTTTGGGTCCAGAATTATAGAGAATATATGGGTTAATTATTATTGAAACACTACGGGGAGTGTAGTCGGAGGGTCC
This sequence comes from Viscum album, assembly GCA_963277665.1. Taxonomy (NCBI): domain Eukaryota; kingdom Viridiplantae; phylum Streptophyta; class Magnoliopsida; order Santalales; family Viscaceae; genus Viscum; species Viscum album. Next base: position 589,599,000 of record OY728166.1, read on the forward strand.
TATGTGATGCACGATGTATTTTATTGAAATTGATTACTATCATTTTTTATGATATTGTTATGTTTTAAATGATATAATTATATTTTATTCTTTTTATGGATTAACTTGATCTATACATGTCTCATATCCATTGATATCAATGATGATTTACCACTATATCTCCAATCAGGGGAAGATATATGCATTATGGTGAGTGGGATCTCAAGAAAGGTCATACAAGACAAATCTAGTGTGGATTTTATTGTCTAATTACTTAGATATCAACAATAATTTTGTATTATTGTGTAATTAAGTAGGATACAATCCCACTATTGGTGGACAATTTTTAGGACATCATTCTTAATTATTTGTCTAGATTACCAGCCAGGTAGGATATTCAGATCATGATTGAGTTGGGGATAAGTGTAAAGCTAGTTTACATATTGCCTTATAGGTTATAAAAAATAGTTCTTTTTTTATTGAATGTCTAGATATATAGAATAGAAGACAATGGATTCATAAATCTAAGTGTACATACCAGGGGCAATCCAATTATTTTCACCAAGAAGGATGATGAGACATTTCCATTATATGGGGATTATTGGAGACTCAACATATTGATAATCAATAACTGGCATCCCCTCCATTGTTTTGATTCACTCCTTGAATAAATGAGAGTTTAAAAGATTTTCTCCCAGATGGAATTTCGGTCTAGGTACTTCAACATCGGTTTAATCTCACGAGACATACCATAATATACTTTTATGAGTAGGTATGGCCTATATGAGTTTATAATGATTCCATTCGGATTAAAAATCCCACTGACTATATTCCTAGATCTAATGAATTAGATATTTCATACCTATCCTAAATGGTTTTATGGTATTTTTTTGAGGATGAAATATTATTTTACAACCAGTATATAGAAAATCATTCCCATTGTACCGATATCATGGTTATTACACTAAAGGAACATCATGTTTACACCAAGCTACCCGAATGTGTACTCTTAATTGATATTCTGAATTTCATGGGCCTTGTTATCTCAAGGTATAGAGTGTCATTGGATCCTTTTAAAGTTCAAATATAGGTATCTTGGGAGAATCCCAAAATTTTCTTTATATTGATTGTTTTCTTTGACTAGCTTGTTATTATGCTGTTTTTTCCAGGACCTCTCTCATTTGGACGCACTGATGTTTGATATTAATGATAAATGGGTAATGTTTATTTATTTATATGCTTGTGAGAGATCTTCCCATGTTCTCAAAATAAGGAAGAGATGATCATTGATCATCACCTTACTTAATCCTTTTATGGATTATACAATGCATTGCAAAATATCTATAGTTGAACATGGAGTTTCTCAAATGAAGGAGGATCATGTTGTTGCTAATGGATCTAGATTGTTGAAACAATGTGAGAAGAATCAATATACTCATGATCTAGAGTTATCAATGGAGGTACACAGCCAATGACGTAGGAGACACTATATTTTGGGTGAGAGGTTTGTGGTTTACATTGATGATAATAGTCAAAAGTAAATGTTTAATCAGGGATAATTGAACCAAAAATAGAGGAGTTGGTTAGAATATATGAAGTCATTTGACTTTGATATGTCTTGCACAACAAAAAATGTAATCTTCATTTCAAAGTCTTTATATATAATACATATATAGAGATAGAGTTTGATTATTTCTATGAGTGGACATTGATAGATCTCTTCCCTAAATTGAACATAGATGTTCTTGATTTAAAGTGATGAGTATCTCTTAATTAGGCATATGTCATACCCGTGTTTCTTGACAGATCATGTTAGAGAAGAAATATGATATATAGTTCTTATATATAAGGGATATTCTATATGAAGTGGATCCAACACCATGATAAACCCTTTGGAACATCAATGTTCTTCTTATCCATGGTTGAGTATTGGATCCTACGATCTCACACGAGGTTCTAATGAGAATGTTACATGATTCTTGATGGGTGTTACACCTCCTTTTAACAAATATTTATCATGAAATCTGTAGAATGTACTATTTCATAGGGATAAATATTGATATATCATGATTCATGGTTATATGACTCAAATGTAAATATGCGAAGGTAAATAATTAGAGGCCTATTGGGTAGTTGTAGACTATCCATTCTAGAGTTGAAGTGGTATTATTTCACTAGGAATTCTATGACATGATTTCATAGGACACCTCACAGGAATGATGCTATAAGGGTAATTGTGGATTGAATGATAAATATATCCCACATCATGCTTATCCGAGAGACCATCACCATTGATGAACTATGTATTATGTATGTGCCTAAAACTATTTTTTAAAGGTGTTATAATAATAATTGTGAATGATTGGGATACTTGTTTCACATATCAGTTTTTTAGGGTGTATAGATGTCATGGGGATCATAGATTCTAATGATTAAAGACAACCATCCTAAAAATAATGACCAATATAAGTAGACTATTGATGTTCTAGAGGATATGTTAAGAGCTATGGTTTTAGAATTTGTTTGTTTATGGGAGTATCATTTGGAACTCTTGGAGTTATCCGATATTAACAGATTATAGGTATCAATACAAATGGCTCTTATTAAGGAATCTTATGTAAAACCATTTCACTCCCCTATTTTTAGTTTAGAGGTAAGAGAGTTTGCACATGTTTGACTGATTCTCATGGAAGACATGACTGAGTAAGATTATTTGATGAAAATATTTTTTGTGAATAAATCATGAAAATATAAATCACACACAAACCATTAGATATGAGTACTGATGTTTCATGTTGGTTATATAGTTTTACTTAGATACTATATATGATGGGAAAATGTAGGATCATTAATCGTGTGAAGATGGTACATTGGTTTGTAGGATCATTCAATATAGTGTAGAGGGTTGGTGAAGTGACATGCCGCATGGAACTCATAATGTAATACTATTCCTTGCATGATTATTTTCAGGTGTCACAAATTTTTATATAATATTGTGACTCTTCACACATGATAGGTGTTGATGTCGTAACATTGGATGTTGACATTCCCTGTAAGGATCATCTTATCCATATCATGGATTGTAGTCAGATGGATCTCTGAGGAAAGACTATTCTGCTAGTATGAGTGTAGTGGAAATATATGTGTATTCAACAGGGGACCTTGGATTCGGATTCTGATGTGTCATCAAAATGGATAGACTTTTGTGATGATACCCCACAGTGAATAATGTATCAACATAGGTGTGTGTTTCTATATGGTGCAATGTTTGTAAGATATCTTCATTTTACAGGTATTAATCTCTTTATTTTTTTATAAGACTCTTTGATCAGTGTTATCATTTATTTATTCCTTTTTTATAAATCCCAGTTCTGGGTTGGGATAAGTGTTACAAGGGTATAAAATGAATATGAGGTGAGTTATAGCTACAAAATATATTCATGTAGTCAAAAAAATCACGAAGTTAATTTTTCTAAGTATACCCTATGAATTATATTCATGATATGAATTTATTTGGTAAAATACCATGATTATATTTATTTTGTAAAATATGTAGTGAAGAAACCATGAATTTTAAAAAATCCCAAAATGTTTATTCACTCACTGAAAATAACAATGAAATTAGAAAACACCATGAATTAATTCACATTATGGAGAAACACCATAAATTTTATTCACCCCTCAATTAAAAACACCCCATAAATTTTATTCACCCACGGAATTTACACCATCAAAAGGGACTCCTAAAATCAAAACATTTCACAATCGTAAATGTTTCTTTTATGTTTTTAACACATCAAGGATGTATATTGAAAAAATAATGGAATCAAAACATTCTTGATATGAATTTACTTCACATCATGCATTAGTCATCATGAACCTTTTTAAAATAATCTAGCATCATGTTTTTATAACACTGTCCTTCTTCTTTACTACATCCCTTCCAGAAGAGTTTTATTTCTATCCAATTCTAAAAATAACGATGGAAACATTGGGTATTGGTTTTTTGGTCCTCAATATCAACAGGAAGAATGAATCCAATAATTAATGTAGAATTCATGTTCTTTCATCTCCTTATCTTATTTCAAGATAGGTTATTAAATCATATCCATTATTTCTGATTTAATTTTACTTAGTATGTATGATACCTCTGAATGTTTAGGCATACCACACATGAGACCTAATTACTTAGAAAATCCTTGTTCAATAAGAATAATTTTTACACCGTCCAATGGATACAATTAGGTCCATTTCCATGGAAACTATGACCTACATCCATGCGATAGGTTTTCCATCCATGAACCTTGTTAGGACTCATCCAACAACATATTAGAGTGCTTAGATATATTTGAAAAATTGATTGATTTTTGTCTTGTTGATATTAGTTGAAATAACATGTAAATTTTGTGATTTCATAAGGTAGAATCAACTCATATAAATTTGGTTAACAGATAAATTAATTATCTAATTGTAAAATAATTAATAACCTATGTTTGATATATTAATGAGGATATTTGTAATCATAAATTTATGAAACATATGTGGCTAAAAATGATAATGTGATAAATTGATTAGTACAACTTATATTGAAATATCTTGTATGTTAGATTTATCATTTCGAATTGAATTATTATATTTATATCTTGTATAACATCAATGTGATTTATTCATTTTGGTGGGATGCTTATTTGAATAATTAATTTCCTAGATATGGGTTAGGATTTATATTAACTTTTTAGGGTTTGATGCATGACATCATACTACTTGATAGCTATTTGTCTAGGTAAATTATGCCTGATGGATGATTGTATGATTATGTCTGATGTATGAGGACCCAATGCATAATATCTGCATTCATGAGGGTGATATTATAGATAGAATTTAGGAATTTTCCATTTTTTTAATTTTGGTTTTCTGTGATTCACCTTACATTAGAATATTTTCCACCTATTTATTGATCCATCGTAATATAAGATGATCCACATTTCGCCATAGATACCTACATGGTAGATGGACAATTATTAGATGAACCTATGTTCCAACTTGAATCATGGTTGATCAACATGTTTACATTATGAATTGTACTATTTTATTAATTTAACACAATATTAATCACTATATTTCACAGCCTCTATTTTATAGATTGGAATGCTTAAAAATTGTGTTGTTGACCTATTTTTTTGTACTCACACCCCATATGTTCCATTTTGTGGTACCCAAACTAATTTTATACTTACAGGTTCAAACAAGGGATAGAGGCCCTATTATTGATATTTAGCATAGTGGATGGGTTTCATCTTGGATATAGGGCCAAAATGGTGTTTATGACATAGGTAATTGGAGTATTTAGTTAAGTATTATTGTCTTTTATCTCTGTTTCTTTTAGTAATTCATTTAGTTACATTAAAATAATAAATAAATTATAATATTTTTATTTAGTTTTATTTAGTTTTTCCCTTCTTTTCATTACATTCTTATAAAACTATTAAAACTATTTCTCTTATTTTGTATCCTCTTCTATTATTTTTTAACACCATATAATTATATTTAACTAAGGGTACACTCTCCCAAATATATTATTTACAATTTCACTTCTATAAGATAGAATTAAATATACAGAGAGGCAAACCTAAGGTAATGTTTACAAACTATTTAGTCACTTTATGGATGAGCAGGTTAGACACATTACATTCTTATTCAATATGGGTCATTAAATATTAATATATTAATATAGAATTTATATTTTATATTCTATAACAACATGTCTCATGATTCCTATTTACATAGGAGGTGTAGTGACACCTAGATCATGTATCACTAGCCCACAAACAAATTTTCATCTTATTCAATCCGTATTTACACCCATATATTTGGATACTAAAAATTCATGTTGGATCTATAATATTATCTCCTCACATTGATATTTATTCATCTTAATCCATTTTCCATTATGTATGATACTGAACTACACATAGGGCCTTAATAAACCTAACTTCTTCTTAGATCTATGGGCCTAAAAGATGAGAAATAATATTATCATACATTTAAACTCCAAATTATTAAAATATATGTGTATTTAAAAATAATATACCTTTGCTCCTAGTGGAATAACCATATAGTATATACATGTTTACAACCCATTAAGTCTCTTATGTTGTCAAGTGAACATACTTTACATTAGGTGATATCAAAAAATATATCAAGGTTTTTTATCTTGTAATAGTTTCATTAGTCCTACTAGGAAATGATTTCTCATATCAGTTTATAGGTTGAGGTGTTTAGGGTGTTGTGTAATGATCATGAACTATAGAAACAAACACATGAAAAAGAAAAATAATCATTAATATAATTAATATGAAATGAAAATAAAGAACTCGGTGAAAGGTATACTACTAAGTAATATATATTTTATTGTTAATTTTACACATTATGGAGATTAATTTTAAAGTAAATGTATACTTTCAACCTTATAGAGAAATAAAACAACATTTTTTCCCTAAACATATCTTGAGGATTCTCACACACCAAAAGGATTCTAACACCTACACCATGTACTGAATACTTCTATGGGTAGAAAAGAGTTATATCAATTGTTCATGAGAACATGGTGCATGAACCTAAGGGGTGAAATCCATAATATTGGTGTCCTTGATTATATTTATTTAACAAGGATAAAAAAATATATTATCCATATCATTTCCTATATTCTAACTTCCAAATATTACATCAAACTGGTGTTTATTTATGGAAGTCCTTCAAGTAATGTTTTTAGAACCCCAAGTTTCAAGTAAGTGGACTTTAATTTATAATTTTTATGTATATAATGTATATGGGTAATGAATGGGAGATTTCAAAGAACTTCTATAGTTTTTTGTTGCTTTTTATTGGCCAGTGATTAGGGCATGGTTTGGAATAACCATGCAACACATAAAAAACCATGCATAATGAAATCAGGGGATAAAGGGAAGGCACCTAACTATGAAAAATCCAAGATGAAACCATGTTGTTTTGGATAGTTATCATTGGAATTTTTTGAAAAAAAATTGCAAACCGTCTAAGCCAACCATGCGAGGTTTATCATTATGAAAGTTATTAGTGCATGGTTTTCCCATGGTTTTTCTAACAGTGACTCAAAATCATGTGTGGTTAAAAAAATATCCAAAATAGTTGTTCTAGGTTTGATATGTTTTTAATGCCTTCTTTTCAACAAAATGGAACTATGTTGGGGTTTTCAATCTCAATGTTTGGAAAACCACTCCTCATTTTCTACAATAAATTCAGAGCCCTGTCATGGTGATTTAAAGTCGGATTTCCTTGGTAAGTGATCATTTGTGGTATTTATTGGGGTATTTCTTATATTTACTTCTCAATCTCTCTAGGTTTCTTAGCTCTACACCAACTGTGGATAGATATATGTTATTAAAGGGTATATATGATTATATTTAGCCTTATTGATTATGGGGGATGATATTTATGGTGGGTTTTAGATATTTAACATCTCTATGTTGGCGTTTGAGTGTCAATCATATTCTTCATCATAAAACACAATTTAGGTGGCTTTAATTTTTGACTCATCTTTTTTTAACTTGTTGTTTCAGTTTCAAATTGATTAAATTGACATAAATAGATTGTGGAATTGGTGTTAAATATATGTTAGAAACATTAATTAGTGATGGGTTCTGGATTTTTTTTGAAATTGTTAATTTTTTTGAATGATGATTTATTAAATTTTTATAAAATATTTATCTCAAAAATGGGTTTTTGTTTTTTATTTCCAGAAAGGGTGTTACAATAAAAGAGTGGCTATTATTGAAATTTTTTATTGGAATGGTTTTTAATAAAAAATTGTTTTATTGAAATTTTTTCCATTGGAATGGTTTTCACATTGAATTTATTTTGGAATTGGAATGGTTCATGGGAATACAAGGTTTTGTGCCTTAATATTTTATTATGAGGCATGGTTGAAATATTAAATTTTTATTAGTCCCAATGTTTCAATGGAACATTGAATTTAATTACATTGTGTTGACATGGTAGATTAATGATAACCCACTAATGTTTATTGAACTATAATAACGAAGCATGCATTTGTAGATTTTTTGTTATTGGGATTGGAATTTGGTATGCCAATGTTGGAATAAATGAAATGGTTTTGGGAATTTGTTTATTATTTTCTAAGGAACTTGTTATTATATTGAAAAAACTTATTAACTATGAAACTTGTTTATATTTAGTTATAAAAAAATTTTACAAAAAAATTTATTTAAAATATTTTATATAAAATTAGTGAAAAGATTAATCAAGGTTGCATGTGTATGGAATTTATTTGGGGTAAACCTACTTTGTTATAATAATCACACATGCATTGGCACTTTGGTGTGTCTGTAGATGATATTTATCAATACATTGTAAAAGGTAAAGTATCACACATATTTAGTAGTACATTGAGATACATGGGATTTTTGGGGTATTAGAGCATGGATCATGTTATAGATTTGGAGTTTTAGATTTCATTGAGTCTTGTTGGTTTTATATATATCCTCTATATACATTGATATTATAGTACTCTTTTATGGTAATTGATTTTAGTATGATTTTGATAAATGAAATGTTTAGTTTTCATTCAATTTTATCATGCATAATATTTGGTTTATTTGGGTATGAAATTTTTGGTTAAATGTTAACTATTAATAGGAAAATAATCCTCTACATTTATTGAAGCCCTTATGAATTTATTTCTAGCCATTAACAAATTAGGGATGTTTCTTAAGGCCAAGTAACTTTCCACTACATTATAAAGCTAATCAGATGGGGTGGGACTATTCAAGTGGTATAAATTTGTTAACTATTTTCTTAAGAAGTATTATTTAGCTATCTTAGACTTGGACATGAAATTAATTTATCTATATTCCTTTTTTTGGGTTGGTATAAAGGATTAGAATTTTTTGGAGTTTAAATGTAGATAGTAAAAATATATATCTAACCATTTTCTTTCGAAACGTAAAGTTACCTGTCATTATATTTTATATGTGTATTGGAGATACATATATTCTTTTTAATCTAATTATAATAGAATTATATACTGAGACAAGAATGACATGCATTCAAGAAATGAATTTCCACTAAGACTGTATATCTCATTTTGACTAATTATTTGATCAAAATTTTTAAACATTTTTTCCACTCTTCTCAAAATAATGAATTGGAAAAATATCATGGTTGCTGTATTTTAAAAGTAGTTTTATTTTCAAATGAATGTCAAATTTTTTTAAATTTATTTAAAATGGTGAAATTATGATTTTGGAATGAATTATTCTAATTTCATGATGTGGTAGAAAAATAAATTATAATATTTTTTTATTATAGAAAGTGAGAATTATGGTGTTGGTTGATTGTATTGAAAATGGAACATGGTAGGTGTCCTAGGAACGAACTGGAGGAAGCTTCTAAGAATTAGTTTGCACCCACGCTACAGGTGACCCAACAGCTAGTTAAGAGTATTGTTCAAGATTTTCTGAATGTGGAAAGTCGTAAAAGGAGGAATGAACCATGGAAAGTGCATCATTACAACATACTCTAGAAGTAGAATCCACCCATATTTTGGGGTCATTTTTAATCATAAATGTCAGTGGTTTGGTGAATAGTAGATATAATATCTTTGATTTCATTGGCACACCAGCAGAGCCGAATGTCCAGATAGAGACTAACATGATGAAACATCTTGCATATCATTTTTTTGATTTAGTTGTTCAGGATAAATGAGAAAATGAAATATCCTGCTAGGATTTTCAGGAATTGTTTAATTAAGATGTTTATCCACATATTTTCATAATTTCTATGAACACTGAACTTCATCTTTTTTAAGTAGAAAAATCATTCTATCATAGGGTTTGCTGCTAAATTTGGGAATTTAGTATACTTTTCAGCTGAGTTTGTTGATAGTTTATCCTTTAAGGAACCCATATTTTTTTATTCCCTAAACCTATCTTCCTAGAGTTGGCAAATTATTTTATTTCATTGGAATGATCAGATAAATTCAAATCCCAAAGGACCGATCTGATATGTAGACATGGAAAAACTGGATTTAAACTTATGTTTTACATTACATCATGAAATGAAAAAAATATTATCTACATTGAAAACACTCATATTACATATAGTAGCCTTACTATTCATTCCTAATATACTTCCTCTCATACTAGGGAAAAATGAAACATAAGAAATGGGTGATCTTGGATTCTCGGTAAGGATAAAAAAATATAGCAGACCCTATCATAATTAATTATAAACATTAAAGGAATGGTATAAAAAATCATTTAATCATTATCATAAGACTAATATGGAAGGAATAAATTAAATCATTCAATTTAAACATTCACATCAATATTATACTATTCAAATAATAACATGTAACATCAATAGCTAATCACATAATGGAGAAATGCTTAATGCTGGACATCATAACCATATAATCAAGGACTTGTGCCATGACCTTAAATAACCATACCATAAAGGCATCATTAAAAGACCCTATTTTGTCTCATGCTACCAATGATGCATCGAGGGGCTATAGTAGGCCCCACCCATCACATACTATGTCAAATTCATTCCTCTTTTGAAACGGGTAAAACATAACATAATCATTCATATTAAAAATAGCATATGAAATGTTAATACATTTACCATAAACCATGAATGGTATCAAAATAAAACATCCACAATCAAATATATCATAAACCATTCAATACAATATGTAATATTGTATCATAATAAATTAGCTTCAATTAATCATAAAATAAAAAAAAGTTTGTTACCATAGGTGAAAATAATCTAATGATATCGCTAAACATCTTTGAGAGAAATATAAATTTTAACATTGAAATCATTTTAAACTCACGAAATTATAAAATAAAGAATTTATTTTGAAAATAAATATGTAATCAAGTTTGGAAGGACTCAAAATGTTAAGGCGTCATAATGGATGAAAATAGTTGTTCCCTCCATATAAGATAAAAAAATTCCTTAATTTCTCAAAAGGATAATAAATTGCCTCATATAAAAAATGACTAAAAGTATCCTTTCAAATCATTTTATAAAAAACAATATATTGGTAAAATTTTCTTTAACGAAATTTTTATAATATTTTGAAATAAATTTTAAGAAATATGGACATGGATGATAATGATTTCCTACTAGATTCTTATGTATAAAGAACCTTGGATAATAATGTAGTTGTGAAATTAACCATTACCTTATAATTTATTTTAGTTGGGGGTGAATTAACCACTTCTATAATGGTTGAAATAATTTTTTAAATTATACTAGAACCAGAATACAGTGACCCAAGCCTTTTATATATAACATTACATGATTTAATATAATTTATCCATCATAGTACAAGCCACAGATCGTTAAATATAGTGTTATGAGGACTATGTACATAAAATATAAAACATGGGGCTAATAAACATTTCATTATTTAATCTCCATAAGGATCTCCCAACATCATTTGAGACCTTAAATCTCTATAGGGTACCCTGGGGAACACATGAACAAAGGGAAGAGCTGAAAAGCCCATTAAGGGAATGAGAATAAGGATATGTCTTAAGCATATGAGTTAGGAGGAATGACATAATGTTATCCAAAGAATAGAACATATGAAATCATATCATATAGGCATGGGATCAAATAAACATGGAATCATATAAATGTGGAAGAATCAAAAAACATGTCTTTAGTATGCGTAATGGCTAATTGAAAATCTTGTTTCCCATTTTAGGTCGGGTCATGGCTAACCGCCAATCCCGATTCCAATTTTAGTACATGTCAACGGTAACTAGCAATCTCGTTTCACATCACATATCAAGAGACTTCACATTACCCAATGCATTGGAGTGCTATCTAGGAACACCCATGTCAAAATTTTCGTGAATATCCGTTCGACATAAATAATCATACATAATTAACCATACATAAACATAAGGGTACCTAATGAAAAATTGGGGACCACAATCATGACATAAAACATAACCAAGCAGTGTATCTTGAAAGTTTCTATGAAAGAAAGGATTTAGAACATACAAGGACGTTTATAAGGTAAAATAATGATATAAGATGGTAAGAGGTGTCAAACAAAAGTGAAAACATATAAGAAACTTATTTTAGAAACATTAGCATGAAAATAGTTTTGTGCGGTTTTAAGGAAAAATACTATAGAGCTTTTAAAATTGAAAAAAAGACAATATATTATATTAAACAAGAGCTGAACCGAGTATATTTTCATAAAAAGTACTGATTTTATAAATAGAATGCTTGATTAGAATAGAGGACAGAGTTCACGTGAGATTGGGTAAAAATTTGGAAATTTTTATTAAAATAGGTTTGCTTATTGGAATGTTCTAAGGAAGAAATCATTTAAAAAAATTATATCCCCAAAAAAGAGTGATTAAAGGGTCTTCCTAAATGTATTATGTAAATATAAACATAATTTACTATATATTCATTAATAGATAAAATAACTTCATTTTGATATAACGAGTGTTAAGGCAGCCTGAATGAACAAAGAAGGTTTGGGTAGAATTCGCTACGGTTTATCGGCATGGTATCAAGAGTAACTAAGAGGGCTTGATGAGAGAGAAATGAGATTTCTCATCCCATAGACATAAAGAGAGAAGTATGGGGGAGGTGTGTAAAATTACAAAATCATTAGGTATTACACATAAAATGTCATAGCATAGGGGACAATCTTGATTTTAAAAGTGAAATGGAGAAAATCACTTACGTTAAATCTATTGATGTTCACTACATGTTATTAAAGACTTGAATAAAAAAAATAGGATAATTAAATAATAAATCTAGAACCTCTTATATATTTAATTGTTATAGTATAATCATTTTATGTTCATTTATAACCGTTTTTATTTGTTATGAGGTTCAATTTCATAGTTCGGGCTCATTTGTTTACTTTCTTTAATGACCAGTTCGCTTATATTCATGTTTGGATAAACATGTAAGATGAAAGTGATTGTCCAGAATTGATGTTATATGGAATTACTAAATATCCATGATATTACATGGTTTAAATTTAATTAGGTTACTTAGAGTGAAGTTTAATTTTTATATATAAAACCTTAGCGATAACCATTTTTTGTTAATAGGTGGGTTTGAATACAATGAACATATTTTGATTTATAAAATAATACCATATCTAAAAAAATATTACAGTACCAAAAATTGGATATATTACTTATATAATAATCTGCTTCAACCATAACACAAATGGTTTCATGAATAGAATTAATGATGATAAAAGAAATTTTTAAATTGATGTCCTTGAATGTGTTAACATAGAACATCTCAAATGGTACTCTCACTTCATGAATATAAAAGGAGGGGAAATGCGGCAAGATAATAAAAAATCCTATTAGCATAAAAATATTCTAGTACATGTATTTTACTATATATATCATAGTTTTTGGTTGAAGGTAGGAGAGGAAATAAACAAAAAGGGAAGAACGAAAACAAATGAAAGAATTAGAAAGTCTAATTTACCTCTTCAGACTTTCTCAATTGATAACCTCTTAAGGGGAGAGTTTCTGGTATTTTGAAGATGTGAGGGGATTTTTTATTTGAGGTAGGAGCATGTAGATAGACTTGGGTATAATATTGGAAAGGCACAAGCCATGAGATTAGTGAAGAAAAGAGGGAGTGTGGGGGGTTTGATTGTGGAGGGGTGAGGGGTTTTCATCATTTTTTAATCATTAGTTTATTATTTATTCACAATAAAATGAATAGTAAGTATTACATAACCAAGAACAGTAATGAATGAATGTTAATTCGAACCAATTGGTCTTACATCATCATATCATCATCAATGTCTCAATAAATCCATTATTTAGCATTTATCTTTAATTATCATATTTTACTATTCATCAAATATTCAAGTATTTAAAAAAACTCAAAAATTCACCCTAACCATTTTCCAATGTGTAGAATCCAAAAATTAAATCCATTTTTCAAAAATATTTTTCTAAATTTGTTTATTTTAATATTTATTTAAAATCATAATTTATTATAAAAAAATCAGTTTTAAAACATTCATTTACGAATTCTGAAATATAGGTATATCATACTTTTGAACATGAATATTATATATATATATATATTATCATAGTTAAGTTTGAAACTGATTAGGGTATATCACTATTCATAAGGGTATGTTACCATTCCCCAAAAAAATTATGTTTTTCTAATCAGACTCCTTATAAATTACTGATTGCAACTGTGTATGTCATATTTTTGAAATACCATACAAAAAAGTGAAAAACATATTTTTAAAGGTCACTTTGCACTTATTAGTTCATTATGTTGTGTTTTAATGTGATTATTTGAAATATTTTTTATAAAGGAATTTCCATTAATAAAACATTGGGCTATTACATTCTTCCCCCCTTAAGAAATTTCATCCTCGAAATTTTATTTTACACTCTAATCCATAAAATGGTTGGGGTTCTTTTACTTCATTTCTTCCTCCAGTTCACATGTTTCCTCTTCGTACTTACGGTTTTTCAATAGTACCATGACCAGATAAGTAGTATTATTGTGTAGAAATTTGTCTCTATGATCCAAGATCTTCACTGGATGCTCCACAAAAGAAAAATATTCTTCCAACTGTACCACCTTTGATTAGAGTACATGTGGTGGGTCTGGTATGTACTTACATAAGAGGGATACATGAAAGAAATCATGCACTTTCGATATGGTAGGTGGAAGTTCTAGTCAATAGGCCATAGCTCTGACTCTATTAAGGACCTCAAAGGGGCTGATGTACCTAGGACTTAACATCCCTTTCTTTCTGAACCTCATCACATTCTTCCATGGATATATGCATAGAAATACCATGTCTCCAACTTTTAACTCAAGGTCTCATTGATGATTGTCTGCATAACTTTTCTGTCGACTTTGGGCTGCCTTGATATGCTGCTGAATGGTTTTCACCTTCTCCACCATTTTCTCAACCATTTTAGGTCCTAGAAGCTTATGCTCACCGACTTAATCCCAACATGCCGATATTCATACCCTTTTTCCCTAAATGGGTTAATATGGTGACATTTGGATGATCAAGTGTAATATGTTGTTGTAGGGGAATTCATCCTATAGAAGATGTTGGTTACATATTCCTTGGAATTCCATAGAACACTCTCTCAAAATGACTTCTAGTGTCTGAAAATTTCCTTCTGATTGGCCATCGGTTTGAGGACGATATGGCTTACTGATGTTTAGTTCAGTACATAGAGCATATTGGAGACTTATCCAGAATATCAAGGAAAATCTTGGATCATGATTTGATATAATAATTAGTTGTTATCCATGCAGCTATACTACTTATTTTATGTAAATCTATGCATTTTGATTGATTGAGAAGTCCCCTCGAATCACGATAAAGTGAGTTGTCTTCATAAGAGGTTCCACCACGACCTATATAGTATTGTTTCCTCTGGATTTACTTGGATGTCTATTGAAAAAGTCCATCGAACGTTCTCTAACTTCAATGTTGTAATGGATTGTGGTTGCATCATCCCATTATATTTTTTCCTCGTAGCCTCCACTTACTGACATACTAGTCAATTTGATTTATATTCAGAAATATTCCTATTTATATTGTCCCACCAAAAGTTTTCTCGGATATCTCGATACATCTTTGAGCCTCCTGGGATGGTAGATAAGGTTGAGCTATGTGCATAATTAAATAGCTATTTCTTTATCTCTGGATTTTATGGTACACATAATAATGTCCCAGAACATAGAAATTCTTCATCATCAATTTTGAAATTAGAGGATTTCCCATTTTTGATAGCTTCCATCCTCTTCTGAATTTCCACATCTTTTCTTTGAGCATCCATTATTTTCTTCAAGAGGTATGGTTGAAAAATAATTTGATAGATGGTTGATGATGTTTCTCTATTAATTATTCCCTATTATGTTCTTTGAAAATCAAAGAATATCAATTCCTTTTCAATTCTCAACATAGATAAGGATTCAGGATTCTTTTTACTTAGAGCATCTGCCACCTGGTTTGCCTTACTGGGATGGTAATTTATTGAGCAGTGATAATCCTTGAGGAGCTCTATCCATATTCAATGGTTCATATTATACTATTTCTATTTTAATATATATTTTATACTCTTACAATTAGTATATATCGCACACTTCTCCCCACACAGATAATGCCGCTAGGTTTTCAACGTAAAGATCTGTGCCGCCAACTGCATATCATCTGTGGGATAGTTTTTCTTTTGGATTTATATCTTCCTTGAGTAATAGGCTATCACTTTATCATTTCTTATTAACACAAAACCTAATCTGTTATTAGAAGAATCACTATACACCACAAAGAGTTCTCCAGTTGTAGGGAGTGTGAGTACTGGTGTGGTGATAAGCCTCTTTTTCAACCCATTGAAACAATAATCACATTCCTGAATCCAGAAAAACATTACCCCCTTCCATGTCAGCTTGGTCATTGGGTTTGAAAATTGAGAAAAGTTCTTCATAAATCGTCAATAATACAAAGCTTGTCCCAAAATGCTACGGATCTCAATTACAGAAGTTGGCCAGGGCCACTCATCTGTTTCCTTCATCTTGGAAGGGTCTATAGATATCCCTTTACTGGTGATAACAAGACCCAATTATGTTACATTCTCCATATATAATATAAATTTAGAGTACATAGCATACAACGCCTCCCTCCGCATGTCTTTAACATAGTATTAAAATTCATCTCATGTTCCCCATTGCTTTAGGATTATAACAGAATATCATCAATATATAGTAACACAAAATTGTCTTATTAATATTTAAATAATATATTTATTAAATCCATGAAAATTTCGAGTTCATTAGTGATTCTGAAGGGCATCACTATGAACTCATAGTTTCCATACCTCGTTCTAAAGGTAGTCGTGGGAAATTCTTACATCCACACCGTTAATTGGGGATATCCTGACCGAAGTTCAACCTTATTGAAATTAATTTCCCCATGATGTTGATCAAACAATTCATCTATCCGTGGAATGAGTACTTGATGTCATGATAATCAATGCAGAGGTGCATTGATCCATCCTTATTCTTTACTAAGAGTACTGGTGCACCCCACGATGAAGCACTTGGGCATATAAATCCCTTCTCCAAATTATCTTGTAACTGCTTCTTCAGATCTTATAGATAAATGGTTTCCATTCTGTAAGGTGTCATTGAGATAGGCATATATCCAAGGATAAGTTCAATTTGATTGTCAACATATCAGTTAAGAGGAAGACTAGGAAGCCCTTTATGGAATACATTAGTGTAATCCCTCACGATGGGAATGTCTTCAAGCATGATTCTCTTCTTTGTCTCAATAATTTGTGCTAGATATGCCTACTCACAAGGTAGAAATATCCACACATGAGATGAATATTCAAAAAGAGATTTAACTTCCTCCTTATACTTGTAATGAATTGGAGGATACTTTGGGATGTGAAGAGTGATCTCCCATTCCTGACAGTTGATGTTGGCTTTGTGTAAACATAACCAATCTATTCCCCAGACACCATATAACTGTACTAAAGTAATCATGAAAAAATTTACTTGAAGTTTTATTCCAAAAACATTTATTGGGGAGGTGTTATAAACTATGGACGCAATAATTTCCCCATTTTTTATTCTGAGAGATAACTTTTCCTCCAAATTTGGTGGTGGGGATTGAATAATTCTACTAAACTGTCATGACATGAAAGAATGATTAGAACTAGAATCAAATATTACATTAAATATTCTTGAATGAATAATCAGTGTACATATCAACACATCATTTTCCAGCTCCACCACAGCAGTATTGATAGCATAATTCCTTCCTTGTTGCCTTGGAAGTTGTTGTTGATTTCCTCTGACAACCCTTGGCTTAACGAAATTGTTTACATAATTCCCATGCTCATTGAAGTTGTAAAACTACATTGAAGGATGAATGTATATTAATACCATCCTTTCTTCTTCAAAATTAGTGGGATTTTTCATATCCCTTCAGTAGTTCTTAGACAGATGACCAAATATTCCACAATTGAAGAAATTCCTGGTTCTCTTCAAATAGTTACCACGATGCCTCTTCCCACAATTTTTACAAGGGGAAAAGTCAGTCTTCTTTCCTTCATGGGATTTTATTGATGAACCACCCATGTTGTTCTACATTTTCCGCTTGTTGTCAATGGGGTCACGAGAACACTTAGAGTCTCCAATCTATATTTCAAACATGAGGGCACTATAGACAATATCATCATAATAGTCAAAGTCTCGAATCTCCTTCTCTTTTTATAGACTCAATATTAGTCTGGTAAATAAGTGATCCACCTTAATTTCAGTGTTCATGAAAAATTAATAGGTGAACCTTGCATTCCTTGTAAAGTTTACTTCATACGCCCCAATGGAATCATCTTCCCCCTGCTCGAGTCTGAATAACTCTCTTTCCATCTTGAGATGGGGGGTTTAAGGAATATATTTGTTGAAAAACATCCTCATGAATTCCTCCCAATCAATGGAATCAATTTCCACTTGGGACATTTTATTCTTGATCAATGTCCACCACTGATCAGCTTCCCATCAAAATGATAAACCATCAGTACAAATTTTACTTCATTTGATCACTAGAGGACGAAGAATATCTTTCAATTGAGTTAGTCCACTGTTCCACAAGGTGGGGATCAGAATATTCTCACAACATGGGAGTCCATTTCCGCATGAATAATTTTATGAAAACTTGTTCTTTCCATGGAGGAGGAGGCCATTCCATATGATTCATGTTATTATTCATAATCTGATCCAGCTAAGCAAGTACTGTCATGAATTTTTGAGAACCTGCACCTCTAATATCAGGCATATAATTATGGGAATCATCACATTTCATATCACATTGGTTGTTGGAATGTGTTATTCTATTTCATGCCATTAACTAAGGAAAGAAATGTATAATTAGGGGTCTTGAATACTTAGCTATTGAGCATAAAAATGAACATTTGAAATAAAATGGTAAAATTATAAAGGATAAGTATATCATAAATTGTGATTCCCTATGTTTCAAACTAGTTTATTCCTGATCTATTTATTAAAATATATTCTTGTGGGATTTTTTTATTATTTTTCCCATGATAATGGTTTTTACCAAGCTCATGAATATACAAAATCATAACCCATGGGAGCATCATAACTAAGAGTGCATAACAGATAGTTTTCATGTACCTGGATATACTGGGTCAAGCGCAAAACTCCTTGTTAGAGTTTTCACTCTTATGTACATTAGTTCCAGAGCCCCCTCTGACTGATTGTTTCCAAACATTGATGTATTTTCTAGATAAACCACTAACACAATACTCACCCAAAATTTGGAATGTTTTCTTATACTTAGTCTCATCCTTAAGGTTATCACTAAGGTGCTCTATTCCTAATCTCCAAAAATAAAAATTCCATCCTCGAATACCAACTATTGAGACCCAAGCCTTTTATATGTAACATTACATGATTTTAGTAATGATTATATATCATAGTACAATCCATGGATCGTTATGTCTAGTGTCTCAGAAGACTACGTACATAAAACCTAAAACATGGGGCTAAAAAAAGACATCGTTATTTAATCTCCAAAAATAGCCTCTATCTTCCATTGAGCGCTTACATCCGTATAGGGTACCCAGGGGAACACATGAACAAATGGATGAGCTGAAAAGCCCAGTAAGGGAATGAACATAAGGATATGTCTTAAGAACTTGAGTTAGGAGGCATGACATAATAATATCAAAAATATGGAACATATGAAAACATATCATATATTAATGGGATAATATAAATATGGAATCCTATAAATGTGGAAGAATAAAAAAACATGTCTTTAGTACGGTTCGAGGCAAACTGTCAATATTGTTTCCCAATTTAGTACGGGTCAAGGCTAACTACCAATCTGGATTCCCATTTTAGTTTGGTTCAAGTCTAACCGCCAATCCCATTTCACATCACATCTCATGAGACATCACTTTACCCAATTCATTGGAGGGATATGTTGGCACACCCATCAAATCATTTCCATGAATATTTTTTCCTCATAAATAATCATACATAATCAACCATACATAAACATAAGGGTACCTATGTAAATAATTGGGAAACACAATCATGACATAAATCATAAACAATGGGTGTATCATGAAAGTTTCCATGAAAGAAAGGATTTAGAAGATACATGGACTTTCATAAGGGAAAATAGGCTTATAAAATGGTATGAAATTTCAAACATAAGTGAAAACAAATAAGAAATGTATTTCAGAAACATTACAATTTAACCATTATTTGCAGTTTTAAGGAAAATACAACAGATATTATAAAATAGAAAAGAGAAAAAATATATTATATAAAACTAGAGTATAATAAAGAAGGTTTTCATAATAAAAATACTTATTTTATAAATTCAATGGTGGCTTAAAATAGTGGATAGAGTGCACTTGAAATGGGGTAAAAATTTGGGAAGTTCCCTTAAAACAGGTTGCTTATCGGAACGTTCTAAGGAGGAAATCATTTAAAAACATGTATATCCCCAAAAGAAAGTGATGAAAGGGTCTTCCTAAATCAATTTTGTAAAACTAAACAGAATTAAGAATATGTTCATAAATAGATAAAATAGCTCTGTTTTGACATAGAGAGAGATAAGGAAACCCAAAAGAACAAAGAAGTTTTGGGTAGATTTCATTATGGTTTATCGACTTGGTATCAAGTGTAACTAAGAGGGATTAATGAAAAAGTAAAGTATTTTCTCATCACATATAAATTAAGAGGAATGTATGGGGGAGGTTATACAATATACCACATCATTAGGGATTACACATAAAATGGCATAACATAGAGGACAGTCTTGATTTAAGAGTGAAATGAAGGGGATCCCTTACCTTAAATCTACTTGTGTTCTCCACTTGTTATTAAAGACCTAAATATAAAAATAATATTTGTTAATTAATAATTATATAACTTCTTATATATTTTTTTTTTTAGTATTAACATTTTATTTTCATTTAAAACTATTTTGATTGGTTATGTGGTTCAATTTCATTGTTCTTGTTCCTTTGTTTACATGGTTTAATAACATGTTCCTTTATATTCATGTTTGGATAAATATGTAACATGAAAGTTGTTATCCATAATTAATGGAATATGATATTAGTGAATATAATGGCGATTACATGGTTTTAAATTGAAATTGTTTTCTTAGAGTAATGTCGAATGATTATATATAAAACCTTTGTGATAACCAATTTTGTTAATCGGTGGGTTTGATTACAAAGAATATGTTTTTCTTTATAACATATTACCATCTATAAAAAAGGATTACTCAAAAAAAATAGGTTATATTAAATATATAATAATCTGGTTCAACCATAACACAAATGGTTTCATGAACAAAATTAAAGATGATAAAAGTAATTGATAACCTGCTATCCTCGAATGTGCTAAATTTTCACATCTCAAATGGTGCTTTCATTTCATTCAAATAAAATGTGGGGAAAGAAAAAAAGATATAGAAATAACCAATTAGAATAAAAAAATTCCAGTAAATTTATGTCACTGGATTTATCATACTATTTGGGAGATGGAAGTTGTGGAACGAAACAAAAAGAAAAGAACGTAAATGTAATGAAGGAATTGGAAAGTGGAATTTACCTCTTGAGACCTCCTCCTTTGAGAACCTTTTAACGGGAGATGTTTTGTTATTTTTAAGAGTCTAGAGGATTTTGAATGTGGGGTAAGAGCATTTGGAGAGATTTGGGAAGATTATTGGGATGTCACAAGGCTTGAGAGTAGTGAAGCGAAGAGGGAGTGGGGAGGGGGGGTTATATTGGTGGGGAGATGGGTTTTCAACATTTTTTAATCATTACTTTATTAATTCTTCACAAGACAAGGAATATAAAGTATTCCCTGACCAAGAATAGTAATAAATGCACGTGACATCGAGCCAATTGGGCTTACATTAGAAAATCATAATCAATGACTCAACAAATCCTTATTTGGCATTTATCATAAATAATCATATTTTACTATTCATAAAAAATCATTTATTTCATAAAAATCTCAAAAATTCTCCCTAACCATTTTTTGACATGTAAAATCCAAAAATGAAATCCAATTTTCAAAAATAACATTCTAAATAGGATTATTTTAATTTGTAATTAAAATTGTAATTTATTTTTAAAAAATTGTATTAAATAATTCATTTATATATTCTAAAATATAGGTATATCATACTTTCAAATTGAATTTTATTTTTTTGTTATCATAGGTAAGGTTACTATTCATTAGGGTATATAACTATTAATAAGGTTATGTTACTATTCACCAAAAAATTAAGTATTTTTATTAGACTCTAAATAACGTACTCATTGAAACCATGTATGTCAAATTTTTGAAATTTCAAACACATAAGTGAAAAACTTTTGTTTAGAGGTCACTTTGCACTTACTAGTTCATTATGTTGTGTCTTCATGTAATTATATGAAATTTATATAAGAAAGGAATATCCATTTATAAAACATTAGGTTGTTACAAGAATCATATTTATGATATCATATGTAATCCTCTAATATCATTTTGTTTATAATATTTCAGTATTACCATTGTTTCAAGGGTTGACTACTTCATTTTCTTATGCATGTTTAGTTGTGTAAGTCATTTTCTATGAATAGGATGTATTTTATTCATATATAAAATTATATAAAGTTAATAAAAATTATTTTAATTCATCATATATATTTTATAATCATTATTTAATGGTTATCATGGAGAATGAATCTTACTGCGTTATGGAGATAGTAGGTCATACGTATGTACGAGTAACAGTATCATTCCCTTAATGGTTAAATGGAATGGAATTGGAAGTTATATCAATTATATAGAATCATTATTTTTTTAAATTTATTATTTATATCCATTATACCAATCATTATACCCATCCAAATAATTTAATGTCGAATAAAAAATTATACCACAATGTGCAGACGGTTAGTCGTGCGTACGCACGTATGGTGAAATAGTTATTCATAGGATGTATAAAAAGAGTAATATGGTTGTACCAAAATCATAATAAAATTTCAAAATGTATATGATAACATATTTATTACTTAATTATATAAACAATATAGGATGAAGAAGTATTAGACGAAAAAAATTGAATTGAATTGGTAAAACGATTACCTCTTCTTTGAGTGTATCCTTCTGATTTACACAAATGGAATATGTAGGAAGGATTTATTGCAAAACTATATCCTCTAGGATGATATGAGGGATGTTTTTAGAATATAATGGAAGGTATTAGACCATCCAAATAGATTTATAGGTGTGAATAAAAGACAAGGATAGGTGACCTTGTATAATAAAGGGGAGGTGCACTATTTGAAACTCCAAAACTATTAAATTATTATAATTTTCTTTCGGTATCAAATAGATCCAAATTGAGTAATTTAGAAGATAATATGTTTATGGGTCTAAATCCTCATAAAAATTTTTTTTTTACATGTTTATTTCACAAAATGTACCTTATCTTTTAGTGTTAACTCTCAGTTAAATAGTTTAACTATTACAGTGTCTAGTTGCCTTTTTATACTATAGGGTTAATATAGATTCTATAAAATACCCAGAGAACTCCACTAAGATCATTTATGAAATTGTTAACATTATCTTAGATAGTTAAAAAACATTGAAATTTTATGAATTTTATAATATTTAATTAAATATTATTTATTATAAAGTATCATGTATATCAATTTTGATACTTTTCAATATATTCATTTTTACAAATATCAAAAAAACATGACAACTTCAAAAAAATACTTAAAAAATGTCTCTGTAATGTATATGTTATCAAAAATATTTTTATGTCATATATTAAGTAATATTATACTTATATTATTATTTTTAATATCAATTAATTGATTCTTCATTTAGTAATTTAATTATTTCATCATTATTGTGTAACAATTTAATTTAATTTTTTTAATAAAATTTAAAATAAAAATAAATTATGTTGAAAAAAATATTATATTTCTAATTACTGTTTATTCTCATCCATATAACTTATATAACCTAATATTAAAAATGATATAATTATTAAAATTTGAATATGTCATTTTTAACTCTTCTTTAAATAAAATATAATAAAAGTCATAATCTAATACAAGTTTCTTAAAATGAATAATATTTTCTACATAAGGTTTATTATGTTAAAAAACATACCAAATTAAATTATAAAATTTTTTGTTGTAATATTAAGTTATTGTAATAATATATTTACCTTTAATTACCATATTTAAATATAATTATGGTAAATAAAACACAAATGATTCAATTGACCAAATTTTTTTTTATCATCTTAGACAAATATTTTCATATTCATTACAACCATTTATGTCCATTTATCTAAATTTAATTTGTAGAAGTAGTAAAATTATATTTAATTCAAATCTCATAGATGTGGCTAGAAGGCGGGTAAAAGAGACTTTCCAAAGATCAATAAATTTATATATATATTTTTATTATAAAATGATTCCAATGAAAAGTTTTGAATTATTTATCTATTGTGAAATTAAAATCGATTTATAGTAAAGTAATTATTTAAATGAATATTTCAGTTTTTAACAATAATGAAATAGTTTTAAGTATTCCTCAAAATTTATTCTTTTTAGAAAAATAAAAAAATTTCACCCAATGCTAATTTTTGAGGTTCTGAATTAAAAAAATGATGTCTATTTTGAAAAAAATATAATTTCTAAATTTATAAATTTGGTTAATACTATTCATAACCTCTTTTTAAATGGCTAGTCTGATAGGTCATGGTGAGCTCAAACTAGGGGTCGCGTGTTGTGTAGGGTATTGATTTATTTAAAAACGAGTGTATCGTGGAAGATTAGGGTGTTACGTTCTTCACTCCATCAAAACATTTCATCATAAAAATGTATATAATATCACATAAAAATTTCTATTGTTGTTCATCATAATATCCTCACGTTCCCAAATCACTTCTTCCATTTTAAGGTTTCTCCATTGAACTTTTACCAGAAGAGTCATATGGTTTCCAAAAACATGTTCTCTAGTGTCAAGTATCATGACATACACTTCACAGTAAGAGAGATCGGGTTCCAGTTTTGTTTCATTGTATGTGATTACATGTGATGGGCCTAGAATGTATTTACATAAAATTGATATCTGGAACACATCATGAACTTTGGAGAGACTTGGTGGAATTTTCAAATGGTAAGATACACCTCCAATTAGATCTAGAATTTAAAAGGTTATGATATACCTAGGACATAATTTAACCATCTTATTAATTCTAATGAAACACTTCTATATAGATACCTTTAAAAAAACATAATCACCCACTTGAAGTTCCAATTCATTTCTTTGGTTATCACCATAGATATTTTTATACTTTGAACTATTTTTATATATGTATAAATAGTCTACCATTTCATCATTTTCTCAAAATGATGTGGCCCTTTGAGTTTTCATTCACCATCATCAACCCAACAAGTTAATGTATAGAATCTTATTCCATATAATGCTTCATATTGGGAGATATAAATACTAGAATTGATGATATTATTATTGAAAAATTATACTAGAGGTAAATACTGATCACATAGAACTTGAAAATAAAGCGAGAAAGATCTCAACATGTCTTATAAATTTTGAACTATCCTATCTGATGGCCCTTCAGTTTGAGGGTGATAGGAATTTCTCAAATGAAGCTCAGTATATAGGAGCTTCTAAAAACATTTCCATAATTATGATGTAAAATTTGGATCATGATAATAAACAATTGATATGGGTAGACCCTGAAGTTTTACAACTTCATTAATATATATTCTTTCAAAATGATCAAGTTGTAAATCTTATATTATAGAAAGAAAATATTCTTATTTGGTTGGAATATCAAAAATAACACATATCACATCATTTATTCTAGGAGTCATTTGTTTCGCCATAAGAAAGTTCATCATATTATCATCCTATTTCTACACAAGTATATAAATATGTTGCCTTAATCCAATAGGATGTTGTCTTCCAACCTTCACCTATTGAAAAATAAAACACCTAAAAACATAATCATCATTACCCTCCATCATATTGTCTCACAATAAAATGTTCTTTCATATCTCTATACGTCTTAGTTTCACTAGGTTGTATAGAGAAATTGGACCTATGATCATCATAAAATAATTCCCTTTTTAGCTATAGTATAGCCAAAACACAAAGAATCATCAAAAATTTCAAAATGCCATCTTCAAATATGAAGTGAATTAGTCCCCTATCATTCACAACATTACTTTTCTTTTAAAATTACTCATAATTAGACTATTAAATTTTTATCTTTTTATTAAATATGGTTTGAAAACCATTTGAATAAGTAGTGATGTTTCATATTCCCTGATAAATCCCATACCCATCATTTCTAGATCGATGGAAAAAGGATCCCTTTCAAATATCATTTTGTTTATAACTACATGGTCTTTTCTACTCAAATACTATGCCTTTTTATATTCCTTCACTAGGTTTTAGTGTATTATGAAATAATAATCCTTGAGTATCTCATGCAATATAATTTGTGTCTTTTTGAGTTCTTTCTATGATAAAATATATGTCAAACTCTTGTGATCTGTATATATCTCACATGCTTCACCATAGAGATATTGTCTTCATATCATAACTGATATGATTACTTATTCAAACTCAACATCATGAGTTGGGTAGTTTGGTTCATGGATTTTTTAATTTACTTGATGCATAAGCAATAACTCTATCATTTTCCATAAGGATAAAAACATGACCTTTTCTTGATGTGTCACTATAAATAAAAAAACCCATCTTTACTTGACACTAATGTTAGGATATGGGCATTGAATAATATTATCTTAAAATTTTCAAAACATTATTCATACTCCTGTGTCCAAATGTAATTGTCCCCTTTACATGTGAACTTGGTTAATGAGTTTTCTAATCAAGAGAAATTCAGGTTGAACCACCATTTGTAACCTGTTAAACCAATAAAACTGAATACCTCATATATACTTTTCGATGCTAGAAATTCTTTTATTTTTTTGTATATGCTAGATCAATAGATATTCCATTCTTAGAGACAATATGACAAGAAAATATATTTCCTAAAGCAATAATTCACACATTCTAAACATCCCATGTAGTTCATTTCTTCTAAGAGTGTTCAGAATATTCCACAAGGGGTTAGGAATTTCTTCATAGATTCTGGAGGATAGCAGTATATCATCAATAAACAGTAAGTCAAAATAATAAATATATTAATTTAAAATCATGTTCATTAGATCCATGAAAATAGAGGGTCCATTAATCAATAAAAATAGAAATACTATAAAATTTTAATGACCACGCCTCATTTGGAGTGATGTCTTAGGAATATCTTCATATTTACACACAATTTATTATAGAATTAATGAAGGTAAATCTTCAAAAAATATTGGGATCCATGAAGCTGAAAAAAATAAACCATTAATTCGAGGGAGAGGATAATTTTTAATTATTGTTATATAATTGATTTCTCTATATTTAATGTAGAGCCTCTTAGATCCATATTTCTTCTTAATAAAAAGAACTGAGGATCCCATTGAGAAACACTAGGGATAATAAATACATTATTACTAAAATCCTTCGGTTATTTCATCAGCTCTATTAATTCCACAGTGAATATTCTATATGAAGTTTTTGATATTGGCCTTTTATTAGGGATTAAATCTATAGTGAACTCAACATTCTGCTCTAGAGGATTTTTAGGTAAATCCTCTAAGAATACATGTATATATTATCGTATAATTGTTATATCTTCAATTTGAATATTTTTTTGATCATCCCTATATGTTATCTCATCTTCCTCCCAAATGAATCTCACTATTTTATGAAACATGGGGCAGGTTTCTATAAGAACCAGGTGTTGAATTTTCTCCACTAAACATATTGGATTCTACATTTTCCTTACAAATCACAACATTCTTTTTATTGCAATAAATTTTCTCATCATATTTTTATGTCAATCCTATAATAAAGATTATATCAATTTAAACCATAGGTATGATGATAAATTCAACATATAAAGTATGCTATATTCTGTAATGGGAATTACCTGAAAAATATTACTTATAACGAGGCTTCTGATTGGGGTTTTTATAGACAAATCTCTTGTTAATGTGAATTCAAAATTTATTTTTTAAAAATAAAAATAAGAAGATTTAATGGATGGTTATGATCAAATATGAAATAATAATCCGACTATATTTGATAAAACAATTAAAGTAAATTTTACCACATTATTAAGAACATAAACCTCATTAGTTTTGATTGAAAATGATTGGCCTTTCTCCCTTGTATTTTTTAGGGAAATGTTTCTTGACACATGGACAATCATTTTTATAATGTACGAACTCATTAAAATTGTATCATTGAACATTGCTAGTTTCTTTTTTCTGCTTTCCATCATGAGTTTAGTGGCCTTTTTCTCCACAAATGTATCAAACTCCCCTTCCCTTTAACAAAGTTTAAGGGTGTTTCATCCTACAATTACTAAAAGGGCAATGTTAGCTTTTCCATTATTATACTAATTTTATTTTCCAGAGTATTCAATAGATCTATTATCCTCTTTCTTTCTATTAAAGTCAGAAGACTTAGGAAATTTATTTTTTATTTTGATAACATATGTGACTATATCTTCGTACAATGAGAAATATTATGAGACCAAATCGTATCTAAGGATGGGTTATTACACATAAAATAATCAATAAATCTTACTTCATCAAATAATTATGTAGTCTACATCATGAATTTTTAACCTTGTGATGTTTGTTTCATACTTTTCAACACTCTTATCCTTTGTATGCCCCAGACTCAAAAATTCCCACTCCATATCCTCTTATAGATCATAAGGAATGTATTTTATGTGGTAGGGTTCTTTAAATTACCTCTATTACATATTTTCTACCACTTCATCATCCTTCATGTTTTGAATTAATGACCAATAATGATCTACATCTCTTGATAGATGACATACTTCTGTAAAAACTATTTATTTTTTTACACCAAAAAGCATGAAACATTTACTCTAATGAACTTATAAATTGCTCATCTATAATTGTATTTTATTTTTAATTGAATGATGGAGGTTGTTGGCTCATGAATCAGTCTAACATTGATCAACTACTTTGTGGGTTAGGCATCACCATTTGTGTAAGGTTATTATTTATAACTTAATTTAGTTGTCCCAGTATAATTATAAGTTACTCAAAACAATTTTTATCACCAATTACACTATCATTATAATTCATATGAGGTAGATCCCTACACAGATTATGTGTCTTGATATTTTTTCCATTTTATTCACTAGGTACCATTTGAAAACAATTTCATACACTAGATTAGGTTTTTAATCAAGATTTATAATTCCAAACTAGTAATTTTAATTACATAAATTGAAAATTAAATTCATATCTAATCCATAATCATATAAATTGTATCTTTGGAAAAATATATACTATTAAAATCATTTAAAATGGTTTGTAATGAAAATTTTCATTATCCTATGCATATCCCCGAGGAGTGTCAAACCAGGTGCATAGTAAGGCCCGTTGTTGTGTACTAGGTCATACGACATCAATCCCATAACACATTGTTAGAGATGTTACTATAAGGTACATGTGTGCTGGAACCACATCCACTAGTAGTATCCAAATAGGTATGTATTTGATAGAAATACCTACATAATCACTAAATTACAAAAATAATTGTATGTTCTTATATACATATCCTCAAGGTCTATCTTAGAGTAATGTAATATAATTATAGTCTTTTCGAAATATAGTTTCCAAGGATTTTATTAAAATACCTATGAGACAAACGGTAATGCCCCAACCATAGTTTCCCAAAGTTGGTGCATTGTTTTATTACATTCTCATGATCACAAGATATCAAACCCCAAAGGACCGATATGTTTAGTTTCCTAGAAAAACAGTATACAGACTTAATTTTTACATTAAATAATTAAATAAAAATTCACATATTATATGCTTTGAAAACACTAATATTATTTTAAACAATTTTATAGGTTACTCATAATATACATACTCGCATTCTAGTGGAAAATGGGTCATAATAAATGGGTGATATTATATTCTTAGTAAGGATAAAAAATATATAAAAATCTATCATAAATAACAATAATCCATTAAGGAAAGGTATAAACCCCAAAACAATCATTTTAAACACATTATTTAGCAAAATATGGAAACAATAAATCAAATAGATCCATTTAAAAATTAAAATGGATATTATACTAGTCGAATAATCAAATGTAAATTCAATAACTAATCACAAAATGTGGAAATGCATAATGTTGAACATCACAACCATACCGTCAAGGCCTCATTACAAGACCATAAATAACCATAGCATCAAGGACTCATGCCATGTTAGTAATTTTTATCACAAGACCCACCAATTAATCGAGGGGCTATAATAGTCCCCACCCATTTCTTAAAATGTCCAATGCATTACTTTTATGAAAGGGGTAAAACATACAATATACATTCGTATTAAAAATATCATATGAAATGATAATACATTAAACATAAACAATGAATTGTATCAAAATATCACTTCTGCTTTACAATATTTCATAAACCCTTCAATAAAATATTGAAGACCGTATCATAAGAAATCCACCTCAATTAAGCATAATTTCCCACAAAGGATGTTGATATAGATGAAAATAATCTAATAAAATCATTAAAACTCATCGAGAGGAATATCTATATTTATGTTGAAATATTTAAAATTAGTGATATTATAATAGAAAATATTTATTTTTAAAATATCATTGCATTATTGTATGGAAATATTCAAAATTTTATCACCTCATTATGGCTGAAAATAGCCGATCATGCCCTATAAGTTAAAAAAATCATTCCTTAATTAGTCGAAATGGTCATAAAGTACCTTTTCTGGAAAAAGACTGTAAGATACCTTTCGATACATTTCATAAAATGTAAAAAATTGGTAAAATATATTTAAATAATTATAAATAATATTTAGAAATACATTTTATAAATCATAGACATGGATGTTAACAATGTCCCAATAGATACTTACGTATTCACAACCTTCTATAATAATGGGGTTGGGAAATTAACCCTTAACTTATACTATCAATTAGTGGTTGGTGAATTGAAATAATTTATAATTGTTAAAAAATGTTATTAAATTATAATAAAACCATATCAAATTTTATGATATCACATATAATCTTCTTATAACTTTTTGTTATTAATATTTCAGTATTACAATTTTTTCGAGTGTTAACTACTTCATCTTATAATGAAAGTATTATTTGGTAATAAATTTTGTTAATAGGATGTATTATATTTATATCTATACTGATATTATGTTCATAAAATTTATTTTTAATCATCATATAAATTTTAAAATCATTCTTGAATGGTTAATGTGGATAATGAATCACACCGCATCGTGGAGATGTTAGGTCGTACATACAGATGAGCGAGAGTATCATTTTGTTGATGGTTAAATGTCATATAATTAGATTGTATATTAATTATACAGAATAATTGTAATGTTAAAATCATTATTTATATCATTAATACCCATTATTATACCCATCCAAATAAAGTGGTGTTGAATAAAAAATTACACCATGGTGTGGAGATGGTAAGTCATAGGTACGAACACATAGTTATAATGTTATTAGTAGGATGGATAAAAGGTGTAAAATTGTACTAACATAATAATAATAACATCTCAAAATGTATATTATACTGTATAAATTATTTATTATTGAAAAACCTGGTTGATAATGTATAATAAAAAATAAATTGAATGGAATTATAAAAACAATAACCTCTTCTTTTATGTTTCTCCATTTGATTTTCAGAAAAGGACTCATTCGGCTTGATTTTATCCCAAATTATTTCCTCGAGGATGAATTGAGGTATGTTGGAAGATGAATTGGTAGGGTTTTTCTGATATAATGGGATTTATAGGTCGAAATAAAAGACAAGAAGAGGTACCCTTTTATAATAGAGGGGAGAGGCACTTTTGGAAACTCCAAAACTATTAATTTACTATAAATATTCATTTAGTTTCACATAGCTCTAAAATGATTTATTTAAAAGATAAGTTGAGGAGGGGTATAAATACTCCAAACCAATGATTTTTATACATGTTTACGCCATTAATGTAACCTTATATTTTTCAGATTAACGCTTAGTTAAACAGTTTAACTCTTACTGTGTCTACTTTTTATTTTATACTATAAGGTTAATATAGTTACTATAAAATTATAAAAAATAAACACAATTGGATTATTTATGAAATATATAATATTATCATAGTTATTGGTCTAAAACTGAATTTTTTTGAATTATATAACATTTAATTAAATATAATTTTTATAAAGTATCATATATGTCAATTTTGATACTATTCAATATTGTCATTATTAAAATTATAGAACCGACATGATAAAAATAGAAAAAATACATCCAATATGTCGCTAACATGTTTATGTTATTTATATAATTAATTAGTGTTATTAATTAATTAATGTTTATATTATTTTAATATTTTCTATATTAATTATTTAATTGTTCATTTAATAATTCAATTATTGTATCCTCATTGTGTCACCATTATATTTAAATTTAATAATAAATTTATAAATATGTTACCATTATGTAAATCAAAATTTTATCTTTCAAAAAACTATTCATATTCAACTATATCACTTATAAAAAATAATATTAAAATTGATATAGTTCTTAAAATTTCAATATGATATTTTTAACACTTCTTTAAATAATATATAATAAATGTCTTAATCTGACGCATGTTAATTAAAAAGAGTCATATTTTTGAACTATTGTTGGTTCCGTTATGAAAATACATATCCTATTAAATTGATACATGTTTTATCATAATATTATTGTATTATTATAATATTTTTACCTTTAATTTTTTTTACCTTTAACCGTGGGAAAAAAATCCAAATGTTATTATTCACCACATATTATTTTGATCTTATTGGACAAAAATTTTCATACTAATTACAACAATGTGTGTCAATTTTTTGACATTCAATTCAGAGAAGTGAAAAAATTGCATTAATTTCAAAACTCGTAGATGTGGCTATAAGACTGGTAAAAGAGACGTTCAAAAGTTCAATAAATTTTTATATCTAATTTTATTATAAAATAATTCCAATTAAATATGTTTGATTAAAATATGTATTATTTATATAAATTGACTATAAAATCAGTTTTTCATAAAAAAAATTATTTAAATGAAAAAGTTAGTTTATAAAAACAATGCAGTATTTTGTAATAGTAAAAAAATTGAATCTTTTTAGAAAAATACCTATAATTCAACATAAACTAATTTTGCTGTTCTCATTTCAAAAATTAAGTCTATTGTGAAAAATAAAATTTATAATTTTCATAATTTTGTTAATAATATTCATAACTTCTTTTTAAACGACTAGTTTGATAGGTCATGGTGCTATTGAACTCAGTTTTGCATACAGTGAAAGGTAATGAATTATATAAAAACAAGCATACCATGGAGGCTTGGGCTATTAAATCTCATAATTATGTATGAGAAAGTAGATTCCCTAGAGAGAATATTATTATCTATATTATGGATTATACATAGATATTCCGTAAAGAGACTATATCTAAAAATGATATCTCGGGATCTATTGGAGGAGGAATAATGTTAATACCCACTATAAATGGTGGCAACTCTAATTATGTAAGATATTAGAAGAGGGAAAACAATTTCTAAGGTGGAAGTATGAATCAAAATCAGATAATTGGATTAGTGAATCTTTCTCTAAGACACATGACTAAAGGGGGATGTTTCCAATGTGTTTCATTTGACCACATGAAGAGAAAGAGTGAGAAACCACCTAGAACATTCCATAACTTCAACAGGATGGGACATCTTTAACACTATTATCATAGTGCTCTGAGGTCAGCAGTTTGGGACACTTCTCAGGGGTCGTAAGCATCGAATTATGA
The DNA here is from genome assembly GCA_963277665.1 of Viscum album. Lineage (NCBI taxonomy): Eukaryota > Viridiplantae > Streptophyta > Magnoliopsida > Santalales > Viscaceae > Viscum > Viscum album. The sequence continues at coordinate 589,633,145 of OY728166.1, forward strand.
AATAGGGAAAGGAAAGTACAATTAATATCATCATCAGAATAGAGCAAGACATGGTAATTCCATGAATAAAATGACTCCGTTGGCAGTGAAACCATAACACAGAAATAAAGAGAAAAGTTCATCGATGAAGGAAATATATACATCAAAATAGGTTATTGTGGATGATCAGTCTGGACCAACAACCATGAGTGGTATGATTCTTTTTAATTCTACAATTATCTATATTTTTGTTTATAGGGTTACATACCACTGATTTTTCCTTCTCATTTGGTTGATTCTTTGAGTTTAAAAGTTTAAATAATGCCTTCTTTTTCAGAACATCAAATTAATTTTTAACAAATATAATGTAGAGACCTTATTTTTACCACATGTTCTATAGCCATTTAAAAAAATGATATGGTATGGAATTTTTATTTTTTGGATATGGATGTGTTTTTATATTATCCTGGGTATGAGTTGTATGACAATGTTCAAGGATCACATCAACAGTTATACCAGAAAGGATAATTTTATAACTGAAAGGGAATCGAGATTCTCTTTAGCGGGGATCAATATTTAAGGGTGAGTGAAATGGGAATGACATCACTAGTTGTTAGAACAATATCATACCAATTGTGTTTTTTGTTTTTGGAATCATTATAAGGGTTTATGAAGAACAATTTTCTTACAGTTGTAGATATGTTTCATGGTTTGTTTCCCAAATATTTCCCAAGGATTCCACATATGAGAGTAGTGGAGTTTACGATCTCCTCCTGAGGACCTATTCTATATATATTCCATCTTATCGAATGGATCAAATAGAAAAAATGGGTTGAAATGTTCATTTTGAAGAGCTATAATGTAATGTGTTCATTTATATGATAATTTCTTTATAGGAATTATCGATCTAGTTTATTAAAATGGCACATGGAACTCTTTGGTTTTGTGTGAATTATTATAAGATTATCCATGTAAAAATTATGAATAGGTATCCACTCCCTCCCAATGATTATATTTAAGATCAATTGTTGTGACCTTGGCGATTCACTAAGATTGACATGCCCGCAGGACATCACCAATTGTGGGTTTAGAAAGACGATATAGCAAAGAATACATTTAGAAGAAGTTTTTTTATTAAGAATCGGTAGTGACACCATTCAGGATTATGAATGAACAATAAGTCATTATGTAATGTAATGTCCTGGTCCTCTCTGGCCCTTTCCTTTGTCGAAAAGAAGGTCGTGAAGTGTTCTCGAGGGTAAAATGGTCTTTTCCCACACTTTTCAAAATTTAGTAACTACAAGCCATGTTGTGTGAGTACACGTCGTGTACCTCCTCGCCAGGTATACCCCGTATTGAAGCCGTGTAATTTCCATGTGAAAAATATGAGTACTCACCGTTTATCCCATACTACACGCCGTGTAGTCCCTCCCCACATACGTCTTACCCTCAAATCGTGTGTTGACAATCAATGACCATGTTCCACATTGAAGGACATGTTGGAAGCCACATGGTGACTATGTGAAATAGCCGAGTACACGCCGTTTACTAGAAAGCACATGTCGTGTACTTTAGTTTTTCTCACCTATAAAAGGTGGGGGCCTCTACAACTTTTCAAATCACTCTTCTCCAACCCATTCCTTCGAGAAGAACTCTCCCGAGAGAGACTTTATGCTCTATTCTTCCGTAACTTCTTCGTCTGAGATCTGATTTAAGATTCGTCAGTAGCCACGAGATTGTAACGATGAGGCGAAACTTCAGAGCTTGGATTTGTTGTCTCCCCTTCAGCCTTTCCTTCCCAGCATCCACCTGAGGAATTTTTTTCGGGATTTTCCAAAAGCGATGGGCACCGACAGACAACTTCTAAAGTCGATCCGGGGGAGCGTTATGATCAGACCTTGTTGAGGTAGGGATCTTACCTTCGTCTCTCTAAATTTTTCATCATACGGGGTGGGTGTCCTCTTGATTACGTGAAACACATTTGAACAAGTTTTATAAAGATAATATCTGGCTTATATAATGGGGATGAGAAGTTTTTGAATGCAGTAACATTATTTATATCCTGTTATATTATGTTGTGAATTGAATAGGCTTATGCCTACTGAAAATAACGGTCATTTGGGGCCTCTGCTTGCGCAATTAAATGATGACCTATCATTCTAGACCGTTTAGGATGGAAACTTATTGCAATGTGGAAATTGGATAACCACATAAAGTTGGCTGAGTAAATGAAAATCTGGAACCCTTCTGTGATCACCCCGATTGAAAAAAACAAAAATAATAAACATGTGGGTGCGGAGTAGGGTTTATTTATGTGAAGGGGGTTTTTTGTGGGTCGTTGTGGATCGAGTGAGAATCATGTCTGTGGTTATCTTGGTTGTGTGTTGGTGTGAATGCTATATTCGTGATGGGAAGCGGGGCTGTGATAAATGGCATCAAGGGATGATGGTGTACGAGTTTCGGTGTGTTTGTGGTTATGGTGGTTGGAATCGAGACTGAAGGGATGGGTTTGAATGTGAACAAACTTTGGTTTGTGAATAATAAATAAAAGTGGAAGAGTTAATTAATGGTGGTGCATAGTAATGGAATGTTAATAATAACCAATGGGGTTGGTCGGTAAATATGAAGGGACTTGGTTGTGTAGCTTTTGTTTTCCTAACCTGATTTTTGGATAGCAGGGATACGTTTTACAAACGATTGATGTGGTTGGTTCTGGATAATTGCCCAGTAGTTAAGGAACTAATAAACCATTTCTATATAAACATGAAAACCTAAATGGGGTTGGGGTTGTTTGTTGTATGCATGCTTCGAAATAGTAGTGCTGAGGCATGTGCTCTGTTTCTCTGTTTAGAAGCCATAGGTTGGGATGTGTGTTTGGTATACATATATATATATATATATATATATATATATCTTAGTATTTTATCGCACCCCACCCATGTTTAGAACGTAGTGCCGAACACTCCAATTTCATGGGAGAGGGTTTTTCCCATTAGTTACTAGCTCCTTCCTGCTCCTTCTTCTTAGGCTATGACGGCTTGAGGCGACCATACACCCAAGACTCTTCGGTTAGGATTCGATTGGGTGGTTTTATCCCAAGAATCTTCGGCCAGGTTCACTAGTTCCCAAGAATCTTCGGGATTAGGCCCAAATGTTTGCGGGTGGGATATTCAGTTGTGAGGCCCAGGTGTGTGCGGGTGGTATATGCGGTTTTGAGGACTAGGTGTGTGTGGGCGGGATATGCAGTTGTGAGTCCCTGGTGTGTGCGGGTGGGATATGTGGTTTTGAGGCCCAGGTGTGTACGGGAGGGAAGAGTGTGGTAGCATCAGGACGTTCTCCGTTAGGAAGAGAATCTTACTAGGGGGGAAATGGTGCGGGGTACCTAATACTCTTGTTCTTATATACTACTATATGTTGTTTCTATTTTGGTGATCATGGCAGCTGAGGTTGGGTGGATAGAATTCCTTGATAGGTTTTGGTTTCTTCTGTTGTTCTCACGGGACATTAGGATGTCTCCCCACATATGCATGAGATCTTTAGGATTCCCTACTGAGTATACTTGTATACTCACCCTAAGTTTACTTTCAGGTTTCCAGGAGGACTACCAGGGCCGTGCGGGACCCTACTAGTCGGGATAGTTGGAGTTGTTGCAGTTTCCATTACTCTTGCTTCTTTTGGTATTGTAATTTTGAGCTTCCTTGTACTTGTACCTTGTTTTAGAACTGTTTAAACATGCATGTGTGATTGGTTTGGGTTTATTTAATTGTTCCTTTTTCTTTTGGTGTTTGACTCATCCAATTTCCCGATCATAAATAAATAAAAGGGTAATTCCTCCCATATTTGTGAAAAACTCATACCCTTGGTGCTAGTCGCCACTCCGGGGCCTACTGGAGGTGGGACTTGGGGTTCATTATCTCCCTTCCACCATTGCCAGCTCAGGAGGGGCATCTTTGGTGGGAGGGGGTCATGACAGAATGGTATCGGAGGTGATGGTTGAGAGATAGGATGGAGTCTAGATTTAGGCACAGTGAGGATTGCATGGGATGGTAGGGCGACAATGTTGGCTGATCTTGGTGCGTGACATAGGCCAGGGAAGATCGACTAGGACACGGGATTTTGGGGCCCCCCGTGGTCTGATGCAAAGACTCTGAGCCTACCTAACGACCAAGTGAGAATTCATTAATTGCAGGGTAGAGACCCTAGGGAAGGTACATGCATCATCATGATTGCGTTTTACTTGATTTGGGTGTTCTGGGAATGAAATTGAATAAAATGATAAAATGAAACCTTGAGAAATTTCTTTACTACTTTGGCTTAGGCGATCTTTATTTACCGTATAGCTATGGCACCTGGACGTCATCCCCAGGTGGCTCAGACAGCAGAGGTCCAGCAGATTCCGGAGGTCGATCAGTTGAGGATTGACCGAGAGGAGGAAGATAGCCAGTGGCAGAAGACTCTATGTTCCTTCCAGCGACAAACCCTCAAGAAGTATGATGGTAGTACTTCGGATATGGAGACAGAGGGGTGGATTGAGGAGCTAGGGATCTCTTTTACTTTGATCCATTCTCTGAGGGAATACTGTGTTCCCTTAGCAGTTAGTTAGCTGAGAGGTGCGACACGCCAGTGGTGGATGCTCTACCTCGGAGAGAGGACAGAGACAGAGGTTCTGTGGGATGACTTTGAGAAGGAATTCCGAGAGTAATTCCTTTCTTCCATGATCAAGGTGGAGAAGTAGCAAGAGTTACTCTCACTTCAGTAGGGGAGTATGTCAGTACGAGAGCTGGGGATCATGTTCAAGTATCTCCTATGCTTTTCTCTTGATCTCTTTCTAGATGAGGAGTCTCAGGCGAGACGTTTGGAGGAGGCGCTTCGTCCTTTGCTCTAGTATGTTGTCTCCCCCTTCACTCTTCTAATGTACTTGGAAGTACAGAAGAAGGAAAAGGTTGTAGAGAGGATGCACTCGTAGGGAGGTTCACCATGAGAGGGGATCCAGCCGGGTTCGTTGAAGGGGAATGCAGTCAATAGTAGGTCTCATGCGACAGGACCATCTAGGTTCAGGCCAGTAGAGAGCAGGCCCCGGAAGTTCTAGTTTAGATCTTCGGGTCCTCACCCATTTTTCATGATCCCAAGACCTAAGTGTTTCTCTTATGGACGTTTCAGGCGCATTCAGAGTCGGTGCCCGACCCGAGCATAGTACGGTGGAGGTGGGCTGGTTCAACGCCCACCTCAGCAGCACCAGTTGGCAGTGAGGCCCTTCCAGCAGCAGTAGGACACTGCTCCTCTAAGGCCATACTTTTTAGGATGAGGCCGACCTCAGGGTGCTCCTTAGGGACCTCAACCAGGGCATGGTCGGGGAGGTAGTCGACATTAGATAGGCCGCAGAGCTGGGCGTGGACAGTTTCATGTAGCAGAGTTGACAGCTCCGGCAGGACCAGAGGTGCTTCAAGGTACAATTTGTTTGTTCAGCACTCTAGTTTATACTTTGTTCGATTTAGGATCATTGCACTGCTTTGTTTCACCCGGTCTAGCCCATGATTTGGGTCTAGACTTAGAGAGACTTTTCATACCCCTGGTGCTGAGTACACTAGTTAGAGGCCAGACTAGCATATCTTGTGTTTTCTGGGGATGTGGGCTAACATTGGGACCGCATCGATCTAGTGGGGACCTTCATTTTCTACAGATGTAGCCATATGATGTCATCCTAAGCATCGACTAGTTGTTTTCTGTTAGTGCCATTATCGACTGCTTCCGAAGAAGGGTTGTGTTCTCCGATGTGGATGGGCGGCGTTTATCTTTTGTTGGTGAGAGGATATATCAAGTAAGAAGCCGGCGTGTGAAGCCTCTCCTTTCCTTGTTAGGCGGGTTATTAGTGGTTTCAGCTGATACAGAGATGATGGATGTCCCAGAGTTTATTGGGGTATTAATCGATTTTTTTCATGATGAGGTTGTGACTCTAACCCACCAACGTGACGTTGAGTTCGGGATAGACTTACAGCCTGGTTCATGTCTGATTTCGATGTCCCCTTATCGGATGGCACCTTCGGAGTTGTGGGAGTTGAGGATTCAGATTGACGATCTGATGGAGAAGGGTTTTGTTCGACCCAACGTGTCTCCATGGGGTGCTCCGGTTTTTTTCGTGAAGAAGGAAGATGGTGGTCTCAGGCTATGCATAGACTACCAAAGGATAAATCAGGTAACGGTCAAGAACGGTTACCCCCTTCCAAGGATACATGATCTCTTCAACAAACTAAGGGGAGTAGGTTGGTTTTATAAGATTGATCTATGATATGGATATCATCATCTGAGGGTAAAAGACATTGACATCTCGAAGACAACTTTCAGGTGCAGGTATGGGCACATCGAGTTTGTAGTGATGCCATTTGGAGTTACGAATGCACCAGCCGTGTTCATGGGACTTATGAAATTTGTCTTCTGAGAGTTTCTGGACCGGTTCGTCATTGTGTTTATCAATGACATCCTAATCTACTCAAGATCAGAGGAGGAGCACATTGAGCATCTTAGGGAAGTCTTGGAAGTCCTTCGACACCAACAGCTTTATGGGAAACTGTCGAAGTGTAAGTTCTTGACACATGAAGTACACTTCCATGGGCACGTAGTGTCTCATCATGGAGTGTCAGTGGACCCGTCGATGTTGGAGGTAGTTGTTTCTTGGGTGGAACCCAAGAGCATGGCAGAAGATCGTAGTTTCCTGGGGTTGGAAGGTTATTATCGGAGGTTCCTTTCAAACTTCTCTCGAGTTGCTGCTGCATTGACATCTTTGACTTGGAAGAACCAGGTCTTCCAATGGAGCGAGCAGTGCTAGAAATCTTTCGACTACCTAAAGGAGAAGTTGTTCAGTGCTCCCATGCTCAGGTTTCCAGAGGAAGGGTTGTTGTATGAAGTGTTTTGTGATGCTTCTGGCCTTGGTTTGGGGTGTGTACTGATACAGAAGAAGGGTGTGATCTGTTATGGGTCTAAATAGTTTCTCCCTTATGAGCGTAACTATGACAACCATGACCTAGAGCTTGCAGCAGTAGTGTTCGCACTAAAATTGTGGTGACATTACATCTTTGGGGAACACTTTGTGGTCTTCTTAGATCACAGTAGCATATGTTATATCTTCTCCCAGCATGACATGAACTTACGACTGCAGATATGGGTCGAGTTTCCCCAAGACTATGACTTTTATATCTCTTACACTGATTGTAAGGGAAACATTGTGGCTGATTACCCGACCAGGAAGTCGCATAAGGAAGTGGTTTGGGAATCCGCTGATGCTTGGAGAGCGATGGGAGAGTTGGCTGTCTTGCACATGGATGCAAGGGTAGAGGGTGTTAGAGGCTGTTTGTTTCGGATGACGGTGCAGTCCACCTTGTTGCAGCAGGTGGAAGAGTCTCAGTGTGGAGACACTGAGGCAGATGTAATGTGGGATCATATTGATCAGGGAAACACTCCAAAAGGATGGTCAGAGGACAGACGACATCTAATGATTTTTCATGGAAGGATGTTAGTTCCAGAGGCAATGCTTGAGGGATTTCTCCGTGAGTTCCATATCTCATCCTTGGCGGTACATCCAGGGGTTTCCAAAATGTACCAAGGCCAGATGGAACAGTTTTGGTGGCCCGGGGTGAAATGGGCAGTGGCGGAGTTTGTGGCTACGTGCCTTGTGTGTCAGCAAGTGAAGGTCGAACACCATGTTCCTAGTGGTGTGTTGCATCCTTGAGATGTCCCCGAGTGGAAATGGGATGACATCTCAATGGACTTCGTCACAGGATATCCCAAGACCTCAGGGTGGTTATGATTTTATCTGGGTAGTGGTGGATCGACTATCGAAATCAGCTCACTTCTTAGCAATTAAATAGTCGATCCCAGTGAGTACCTTATCACAGAGGTACGTAGATGAGGTGGTGCGATTTCATGGAGTTCCAAAGACTGTCATCTCAAATCGGGATACTCGATTTACCTCACGAGTCTGGTGGGGGTTATAGAATGATTTTGGAACATAGCTACCCCTTAGCACTGCTTTCCACCCCCAGAACGATGGGCAGACATAGTGGACTATCCAGATGTTGGAGGACATGCTGCGAGCATGCATCTGGGTTTTGGATGGTCATGGGTGCAACACTTGCCTTTAGTAGAGTATGCCTACAACAACAGATTCCAATCTACTATTGGCATGGCACCATTTGAGGCTTTGTATTGAAGACCATTTTGTTCACCCATTTTTTGGGAAGAGGTTGGTGAGATAGGTTCTCTTGGGCCAAAGGTAGTACAGAGCACCACAGAGAATGTCTAGCTTGTGCGTGAGAGGATGAAAGCAGCTCAGGACCGACAAAAGTCTTATTCTGATCGTTGGAGAATTCCCTTGGAGTTCGAGGTGGGAGATCATGTATTTCATGAAGGTTTCCCCTCGACAGGGGTAGTGGAGGTTTGGGAAGGTGATTAAGCTCTCCCCTAGGTTCATCGGACCTTTCAAGGTGCTGAGGCGATTCTGTGAAGTGGAATATCAGCTAGCCCTGCCACCTCAGTTGGAGAAGGTTCATAACGTCTTCCACGTCTCCCAGATTCATCGGTACAAACATGACGACTCTCACATTATCGACTTGGGAGAGTTAGATTTTGGAGAGGACGAGACCTTCGAGGAACAACCAGTCAGAATCGAGGATCGTAAAGAGAAGGTGCTCCTTGGATGAACCATCGCCTTGGTCTGTGTGTTGTGGAGGCATGGCGGCCTCAAGGAGAGCACATGGGAGTGGTAGGCTCAGATGCACGCTCAGTACCCGGAGTTGTTTTGACTTGTGTTTTTCCTTGTTCTTCTGAGCTTTGTTTTGATGTTATACTCTGCACCTTTGATATATGGAATGCTTGTCTTGTCTGTTGTCAGATGTTTTGTTTCTTTGTTCTCTAGAAGTGTGTAACATATACGGATGTGTGGGGAAAGGCAAAAACCTGATCCTTAATTGAGACGCATTAATGTGGATGCGATTGAACTCGTGCGGATGAGTTAGTGCCGCCTAATGCGGATAATATCTCGACATAGGAGAACGGATTTCCCCAAACCACATGTTCGAGTAGTGTGTTGGTTGTACGGTGTTGGGGATAGTGTTAGTTGAAAATTCCTAATGTATGGATGTGGGAAGACCCAATTCTTATTCAAGATGCATTAATGAGGATGCAATTAAACCCGTGCAGGTGATTCAGTGCCACCTAAAGCGGGTAATATCTCGACATAGGGGAAGGAATTCCTAACACCTTTGATTAGGGTTGTTAGATGGATTCCTGTTATAACGAGAGCCCTAAGAGGTATCTTGTTGGGTTCCTCTAGGTTGATTTCTGAATTCTCAAGGATGAGAATGTTTTATGAGGTATCTTATGTAACAGCCCAGACCTCTCCGGCCTATTCCTTGGTCGAAAAGAGGGTCATGAATTGTTCTGGAGGGTAAAAGGGACTTTTCCCACACTTTTCAGAATTTTGTAACTACACGCCGTGTAGTGTGAGTACACGCCGTGTACCACCTCACCAGGTATACCCTGTGTTGAAGCTGTGTCCTTGCCATGTGAAATAAATGATTACACTCCGTGTATCCTATAATACATGTCGTGTAGTCCCTCCCCGCGTATGCATTACCCTCAAACAGCGTGTTGACCAGTCAATAACTGGGTTCCGCGTTGAAGGTCGTGTTGGAGGTCGCGTGGTGAACATGTGAAATGGCCGAGTACACACCATGTACTTTATTTTTTCTCACCAATAAAAGGAGGGGGCCTCTCCACCTTTTCAAATAACTCCTCTCCTCCCCATTCCCTCAAGAAGAGCTCTCTCGTGGGAGACTCCAAGCTCTTTTCTTCCATAAATTCTTCGTCCGAGCTACGATTTACAATCCGTCGGTGGACATGGTATCGTAACGATGAGGAGAAACTTCTGAGATTGGATCTGTATCTTCCCTTCATCCGTTACTTCCCAACATCCACCCGAGGAAGTTTTTCCGGGATTTTCCAGAAGAGACAGGCACCGACGGATGTCTTCTAATATTGATCTTGGGGAGCGTTGTGATCAGAACCTGTTGAGGTAGGGATCTTAACTTCGTCTCTCTAAATTATTCATCATGCAGGGTGGATTTCCTCATGTTTATGTGAAACACATTTGAACCAGTTTAACAAAGATAATAACTGGCTTATATAACGGGGATTGGAAGTTTGGGAATGCAGTTACATTATTTATATCCTGTGATATTATGTTGTGAATTGAATAGGATTATGCCTACTGAAATTCCCGGTCATTGGGGCCTTTGATTGCACAATTAAATGTTTCCCTATCGTTCTAGACCATTTATGGATGGAAGCTTAGTGGAATGTAGAAATTGGTTAATCACATAAAGTTGGCAGAGTAAATGAAAACCTGAAACCCTGGTGTGATCACTCAGATTGAACAAAACTGAAATAATAAACATGTGGGTGCTGATAAGGGTTTATTTATGTGAAAGGGGTGTTTTGTGGGTTTTTGTGGATTGGGTGATTATCAGGGTTGTGGTTGTCATGGTTGTGGGTTGGTGTGAATGCTATGTTGGTGATGGGAAGCGGGGCTACGATAAATGGCATCAAGGGATGATGGTGTATGAGTTTCGGTGTGTTTGTGGTTATGGTGGTTGGCAGCGGGGCTTTAGGGATGGCTTTGAATGTGAATGAACTTTGGGTTATGAATAATAAATAAAAGTGGAAGAGTTAATTAATGGTGGTTCATAGTAATGGAACGAGAATAATAATCAATGGGGTTTTTGGGTAAATAAGAAGGGACTTGGTTGTGTTTCTTGTGCTTTCCTAACTTGATTTGTGGATGGAAGTGAAATGTTTTACAAATGATCGATGTGGTTAGTTGTGGATAAATTACCAGTAGTTAAGGAACTAATAAAATGTTTCTATTGAAACATGAAACCCTAAATGGGGTTGGGGTTGTTTGTTTTATGCATGCTTTGAAATAGAAGTGTTGATGCACATGCTCAGTTTCTCTGTTTAGAAGCAATAGGTTAGGCTGTGTGTTTTGTATACATATATATATATATATGTATCTTAGTATTTTATCGCACCCCATCCATTTTGACAACTTAGTGATGAACACTCCCATTTCATGGGAGAGGGTGTTTTCCCCTTAGTTACTATCTCTGTCCTACTCCTTCTTACATAGGCTATGATGGCTTGAGGTGACCTTACACCCAAGACTCTTCAGGTATGTTTCGATTGGGGTGGTTTTAGCCCAAGACTCTTTGGGAAGGTTTACTATTTCCCAAAAATCATCAGGATGAGGCCCAGGTGTGTGTGGGCGGGATATGCGGTTGTGAGTCCCAGGTGTGTGCGGGCAGGATATGCGGTTGTGAGGCCCAGGTGTGTGCGGGCGGGATATGCGGTTGTGATGCCCAGGTGTGTGAAAGCGGGATATGTGGTTGTGAGGCCTAGGTATGTACGGGCGGGAAGAGTGTGGTAGCGTTAGGAGGTTCACTATTAGGGAGAGAAGATAACTAGTGGGAAATGGTGTTGGGTACCCAATACTATTTTTCTTATATACTACTACATGATTTCTTTGTTTTGGTGAGCGTGGCTGGTGAGGTTGGGTGGATAGAATTCCTTGATAGGTTTTGGTTTCTTCTGTTGTTCTCACGGGACATTAGGATGTATCCCCACCTGTGCCTACTGAGTATACTTGTATGCTCACCCTACGTTTACTTTCAAGTTTTTAGAAAGACTACCAGGGCTGTGCGGGACCCTACTAGTTGGGACAGTCAGAGTTTTTGCAGTTTGCTATACTCTTGTTTCTTTTGGTATTGTACTTTTGAGCTTCCTTGTACATGTACCTTGTTTTAGAACTATTTAAGCATTCATGTGGGATTGGTTTGGGTTTATTTACCTGTTATTTTTTCATTAGGTGTTTGACTCATCCTATTTCCAGATCATAAATAAATAAAAAGTGTAATGTCACCCATATTTGTGAAAAACTCATACCCTTAGTGCTAGTATCCACTCCGGGGCCTACTGGAGGCGGGACTTGAGGGTCATTATCTCCCTTCCACCATTGCCAGCTCTTGAGGGGCATCTTTGGTGGGAGGGGTTCATGACATGTAATTAATTAATTAAGTATTTTATAGGTATCTTGATTATTTTTTTTGTGGTAATTCTGGACAACTTATTGGTGAATTCAAGGAAAAGGGCTGATCGAGAGAAACACTTGAGACAGTGTCTGGAATATGTAGGGATCCCCATTTTTATGAAAAATTAAAAAAAGTGTAATTTTTAGATAAAAAATGTATGTATTGTTGGACATTTAATTTCTAAAAGAATTCTTTCTATGTACCAAAAAAATATTAAGGTTCTGATCTCCATGAAGCCTCCAAATTAAAATCATGGGATACATATTTTCCATGGATTGGATGGTAATTATCATCTCTTTATGAATGATATTTCAAGACTAACCTCACAGATGACAACATTGAAAATGAATAATGTTCCATTCCAATGATGTAAGGAATGATATATGTCTTTTACAAAGAATCAAGTTCACATTACTCCCAAAACCATCTTGATTTTTTTGGAATGATGACAAGGGTACATGGTGTATTGTGATTCTCTTGGATAAGGTCTGGAGTCTTTTATCATTCATGGAGATCATATTGTTTCTTATGGATTAAGTCAGTTACGCGTACATGAGAAAAACTACACAACTCTTGATTTGGAGTTCGCTATCACATTCCATGATTTGAAAACATGTCATCACCACATATTTAGTGAGAAAATCACCATGTTTACGGATATTAAGATCTTGAATAATTTTTCCAAAAAATGAGATTTCAACCTGAGATAAAGAAGATGGATGGATTAACTAAAATTTTTTGAATATGAATTGATGTATACGAGGGTAAATGAAATTTTGTGGAAGATAAATTTAGAAGAATATCTTACTCTTATTATATAAAATATTCATCAGATGATTGGAAGATGATTTTGATCTTACTCGACATGCACATAGAATATGAAGACTAAGGTGATGTTATAGTTTCCATCCTAGTTTTTTATCCCTAATTTAGGGAAAATGGTATATGAGGAATAGAAATTAGACACACAATATGTGGTGATAAGTTAAAAATTCATTGGTGTTGAGACAATCGATTGATGGAAAATGGATGAGGGATATGTTTCTAGGTCTTGAAATTAGATGGTCATACCTATCAATTGTTAGAAACTGATTCTTCATTACTACCATAAATGAATATTATCTATTAATCCTGTAATATATAATATTTCAAATGTTTTGAAAGCACAGTTTTGGTTGGCTGGCATTAAATGATGGAGGATGAGTTCATTTTAATATTCTTCACTTCTGAGTAGGTTAAGGCATATAATTAGCAACCAGGAATTATGTTGCATTCATAACCTATTCATTATTAGATGTAGGATAAGATATCTATGTATTTTGTGATAGGTCTCTAATGAATGGTTAAAAAAAGGACTACATATGGGTGATAGTGGATTGGATTACTGAGTAGGCTCATTTATTCCCAATTCGTGATACTCATATGGTGAAACACATGATAATAATATATATATGAGAAGTGGTAAAGAGGAATGGAAGACTGGTTTTGAAACTATTAGATATGGATTTGAGGGCATCATATAATTTTTTAAAATACATACTAAAACTATTTGGAGTATAGTTGACAATGATGACATAATATCATCCTCAAATATATGGGAAATATGAAAGGACGATACAGACTTTAGAAGACATGTTTTGTGATTTTAATGGATTCTGGTGCTTAATAGGAAAAGAATGTTCCATTAATGATGTTATTTTATAAAAAAATCTACCAAAACTGGATACATATTGATATATTTGAATAATTGTAGGAATCTCCTTGTCATTCTCCACTTTTCATGTCGAAAAAGGTGAGACATCAATGTTTGGGTTGATCCTTGTTCATGAAACAATGAAAAAGATTAATTTGATCGTGAAATCGATGGATATGAATCATATTTGGTATTCATCATATGCATATCATCATAGATGACTATTTTCATTCATATTGAGTGATCATGTGTTCTTAAGGATCTCTCCAATGCATGGAAATCAATGTTTACGAATGTATGGGAAGTTATATCCCAGTTACATTGGACATTCTGATATAATAGAATGGTTTGGTTAGGTAGAATATCTCTTGTCATTTCCACCATATTTCAATATAGTGCACAATGAGTTTCAAATATCATTGTTGAAAAATTATCATCATGATGATAATGGTGTGATTCGATTTGAACATCCTAAACAAGAGATGCTTTCTTTATTGAAACTAATCCTAGTAAAAATTGTGGATAAGAAACAAAAAGTAATTCATTAAAAAAATCATTCTACTATGGTTTTTGTGGAATTATGGTCAGATTCAAGAAGAGTGAGGGGAACTAGAGAATGAAATAAATGAGTAATGTCTATAATTTTTTCATCTTGATAATGGTTTTCTACTTTTTAGGATGGATATGAAATTGGTGGGGATAATGTAGCACCCCTGGTTTGAAGTAAGAAAACCATTATTTTTTATTATTTTTTATATAAAATATATAAATGTTTTTTGGGAGAGTTTGGATTGATATTAGAGGGTTATGGGTCTTTTATATAGGTTCATAATTTGTTCATGGTCTAGGGGAGTCATGTAACACATACAGGAAACCATGAGCAATCAATCAGGTGATAAAGTGATGGCGTACGAGGGCCACACAGTTTTCCCAAATTGAGAAGAAGTCTTAGAGAAACTATACTATATTGGATTGTGGGATTTTTTTTGGTTTTTTTATACTCTAAAAACCTTGCAATCCAACCATGTGAGGTTCATTATTGAGTCAATGGTTGTCCCACAATTTGTGCACGATTTTCTAAACCATGTGAAAAGACTATATGCTACTAAAAATAGATCCCCAAAAAGTTTATCTATGTCATTTTGGTGTTTTAATGCATATGTTTTACACAAAGATGGGCCTAACATAGGATTTTTACCTCTTAATGGTTGTATAACCTATCCCCATAGTTTTGGAAAAAATATAAAGGCTTTTTTGGGTGATTTAAAGAAGGGTTATCATGGTATGTTATTGTACATGTCCATTCTTGGTGTTTTTGGTAGATCTACTTTTCTATCACTCTTAGTTTCATAGTTCTATGACCACTATGGATATATATATGGAATTCAAGGCCAAATATGATTCTATTAGGCTTTATTGAGATAAAGGATGGTATATAAGGCATGTTTGGGGAGAATTAAATTATAGTAGGTGGCTTCACATTCATCTCCTCTATTGCGGACATGATGTCTTAGTTTCATTTTTATTAAATAGACTAAATGTTTTTTTGAAATTTCTATCAAAATCATGGTAGACTAATTGTTTGGTGATTGTTAATGGATTTTGGTGAAATTGTTAATTGTTGTGAAAGGTGGTTTGTCAAATGGGTTTAAAATGTTGATTTTAAAAAAACTAGATTGTTTCTTATTGTATGAAAATGGTTTTCAATAAAAGGATTAGTTCTATTGGAATATTTTTAGAATTGTTTTCAATAAAAAGTATGTGGTTATTTAATGGTATCATAATTTTAATATTTTTTTAATTGAATTAGGTTTCGCATTTAAATGGTTCAGGTGCATACTTGGTTGTGCATGTTCATATTTCATTATGAGGATTGGTTGAAGTATGAACTCATGATCAGTTCTAATGATGTAATGGAACTAGGTATTGAATTAAATTGTGAGGATTTATTATATCAATGGGGAAACACTCATGAGTAAGGATGTTTGATAATGAATCATACAAGTGTAGATATGTAGACATGTGGATATTTGGATTGGAATGGGTTATGCCAAAGGTGGAATAAATGAAATTTTTTTGGAGCATTGATTTGTTGTTTTCATTAGAACTTTTTATTGTATTGAGAATCCTATTTTACAATGAAACATTTTTATATTTAGATGTAAACTGATTTTAGAAATTTTTATATAATTTTTTATATAAATGTGAAAACATGTTATATACAAGTTGCATGAGTTGGGAAGTCTTTTGGGGAAAACCAATTGTGTTATTTTACTCACCCCCACTATGTAACATTGGTTCAATTTAAGATCTTGTTTATTAGGACATGGGAAAAGGTAATTTATCACACATATTTCACTATACATCATGATTCTTGGACTGTTTTTTGTGTTGGATAATGGAGCTTATTAGAGATTTTGAGTTATAGATATCTTTTTGTCCTGTTGGTTTTATAGTTTTCACTGTGTACTTTGATATTGGAGTCTTCTTCTCTTGTACATGATTTTAGTATCAATTTGATAAAAGAAATTTTTAGTTTTCATTCATTGTTATCAAGCATCCTATGTGGTTTATTTCATTAAGGATTGATTATTTAGATGTTTAATCATAAAGGGGAATTATCCCCCCACATTTATTGAATCCTATTGGCATTTATTTCACACCTTTGGTATCTTGGAAATATCGCTTAAGGCCAATAAAAATACACCACTATATTAATACAATTAAAAAGGGTGGTATGATACAATTTTAAATTCACATTGAACGATATCATTATTACTAATTGGTGAAAAACATTGTTGTATGCTAGTTTCATGTAGGAAAAAAATCATATTTTATTCCGTATTATTATCCATGATATGATTAAATGAATGCATCACATGCCTCACTATGTTATAATTAAATCATAGATAATTATATTTTTAATATCAACATTGTAGCTTGTAATATATTTGTATCTTAAAATATGATAAAACCCTATATAAGTTCAAATTCACAAATATCTCACTTTCACTAAAATCCCAAAAGGAAAACATCAAAAACATGATATTCTTTATGAATCTTTACAAAACTCTTTATGAAATGGATTATCATAGACTATTCATCTTTTATAAAAACTATTTTAAGAAGCCAAATAAATATCAAAATGTCTACTTATATCTCACTATGATCCTTAGTAGATTTAACAATAAATATGAAATTTTTTTTATAGATGTAATCAAACATCTTCTTCAATTATATCATTAGTGATACTCATACTACTAAATGGTCTTCTTTGATAACCATATATAATATTCATATATAATATAAACATATACACTACTATATGTATTGTATAAAATATATTTCTACCTATATAATTCCATTCTATAAGAACTTTAGTGACCACAAGATATAAAACAATATCTATATAGTATATTCCATGTAAAACATAGTAGGTTCTCTAAAAAAGAACAACTTATTTGATGAATACATCATAGGTAATTCATTAATAAAATAATGACATCACATATCCCTCATTAAGGTAGCTAAAATATCATATGAGACTAAATTAATTATGACCATTAATTTCTTCACTCTAATTAAAGCAGGGTACAATTTTATTTTCTATTTATATGATGGGAAAATATCATTTAGTTTGGAACCATATAATGAAATTATAAAATAAATACCCAACCAACTGCTAATTATCAATTTCGTATTGACCATTATAAAAGAGTATGAAATCAGTGAGTTTCTCATACTTGGTATTTATAATCCTCATCTATTAAGGAATTAAAATAACCATACAAACCTATGTATATTTAGGATTAAATGACATTCCATGGTATATACTCATCTATTAAATCTAATTAATATGCCCCCACAGTAATGGTTCATTTCTCCATTGATTCTTTGAACAATATCTAGTTTTGAGATGACGATCTTATCTAAAGAGATTCCATCACACCATTTGATGTAGTTGTATTCATTTCATATATTCTTGAGTCCTCCATGATGGGTTCTCCTATCATTTCAACTAATATCTTTGCAATTTAGGGAATACATAAAAACAATTTAAGATTTTGAATCACATTTATTGATTCAAAAACATGCCTATGTGGAACCATTTAAATAGATTTTGTCCTCTATTCCAATTTCCATGATCTTGCCCTTATTCCTTATTATATAAATAAGGATATTTTTTATAGAAATCAATAAAGCACACATATATTGGATAGTTATCTATATAATATACTAATTTAATATGAAATACAATTTCAAATAAATTACATGATATATCAAATAGATCCTATGGTAGTTGCATAGGAAAATATATCAATCCTTTATAACTCTTCTAGAGGTTCTTTTGTCTCCCAAATATTATTTCTTGGAAATACTTTTAGATAATTATTTTTGGTGTTATTTATGATAAACCAATTTAACCATCCATCATAATCTCCTTTTTACATTTCTAAAACTGTATTTATGGTTTTGTGGAACCCACCCACATCATAATTTAAATAAAAACATTCATAACATTAAGTAAAAATTCATTAACTGACATAAAAACACAATGACCAGATTCAAAAACACCTGCATGAAACCCCATCATCATCCCATCGTAGTCACCATCAACCCATCACTGATATAATCACCTCTTTAGCATCGACCACATAAAAAATTGTCTACTGAGAACAAATTTTAATCATTGAAAATAAAAATTCAAATTCAAATTCAAAAAATCCCAATCATTACCAGCTCGATTAATGCACCACCTCATTCCATACACACTATCCCAAATAGTATACAACATCTTCACATTATTACATTTGAGAACCACCCAACAGAATCCCATAAGACCTATACAAAACACCAGAACACCATAGAAGATCAGAGGACTTCCTAGAGAAGAAGCTCTATAACCAAGATGCAGATTATCCCAACAGTACCTATAGATAAAGAAGAATGAACCATGAGATACTCAACCTGTGTCACCATTAAATTCTCTAACTCACATATAAAACACAATAAAAACTAGTATGTAGTTCCAACTTAGAGAAGACTGGTGGAATTTTGGTGTAAGTGTAGAGCATAGATCATACTCCAATATTGACAATGAGCTCATCGCCATGGACACCCTACATCAACGACCACCGCCACAACCAGAAATGAGAAACACAAAAAACTAGATAAAGTGATATAAAAAATCACTTAAAGTCAACAATTATAAATATATTTCAAATCTAAAACACAAAAAAAACATTCTCTACTATATTTTAGTAATAAACAATGAAAAATTACCCGTATTCATAAGAGAGACCTAACTCAGGCCACACGGGGACACAATCGGCCACCAAATCTCATAACACAAAACATATATGTGACCAATTCTCCAGATCCAACATGGATAGTGATATAGGATTTAGGGTACAGAGAAGTGGTTTTAGGAGCCAATAGATCTGACAGAATACCCTTCATCTGGACCACCAACGTCCATCTTGAAATATGACATTGTCGAAACGTTGAATCACATATCACCAACGATAAATGGAAACGTCGATTGAATGGTGGAAAGGGGTGGAAAAGATGATACTACTATAATGAGGGGAGGGGGATACACCATTGTAAAAAACTCTCCCCTCCCAATCATCACTGAGGAAAACCATGTGGTGGGAGGGATAGGGGATGAACATTTCTCTATAAACAACATTAAGAATTTACTAACATATGTTTCTTAATAGAATCCATGAAAGATTAATGATCTATATCAATAAATCTTCATACCCAGTATTTAGGCTGCTTCACCTATGAGATTCATAGAAAATTATTTTAAAAACCACATCTTTACAGTATGAATTTTTTTTATGAGTTATAAGTATTTCTTCCCAATATAATATCGAAAACAAAACCACTTTCCCGCTAATTCACTAATATAAACTACATTCATCATAAAAAATTATGAAATCAAAATACTTTATCTATATATCAAACCAAATATTTTAACTCTAAGAGGCTTAAATCAATAAATAAATGGATTACTACAACTTTGAATCCTTAGTATACTAATTTATCACATAAAATCATTTGGTATGTATCACAAACATGTACCTAAGTAAAGAATTGTCAAATAATATGGTTTGAAATCGCATTGAAACATATTATAACAAAAATAATCTATTATAGAAATAAATACCTAAATGAACATTATAATTTATATAGGTGAAAAGGATTTAGAAAGTCAATATAATTAATTTTCATGTATCACATTCCAACAACACATCCATTATATTTTAGAACAATACCATCAATGTCAGGTTTGTTCTAGAAATTCAACCTTCACCCTATCAGTTTCACCCTTTCAGGTGAAACCACCATGTTATATAACATATTTTTTATCTATATTCAATAAAATAATTCATAGATAATAAATATTTATCAGAATCAAAACTCATAATGGCCCCTTGGAACGTTTTATATAAAACTCTTATGAATAATATGTCATCATCATTATATTAAATAAATCATTATATCTCAATCTCTAGGAAAATCCTACCAAACTATTAGGTTCTTCAATAGATTGATTTGGATTTATTTTCATAACCCTTTGTGGAAGAATATTAACCTCGATCTCAAGAACCCTTTATATAAGATGGTTTTAAAATTATATATGTTTAATATTGCATCCAAAGACTCTTTAAATTATATATTACTTCTCTATAAATATACCCATTATCCTAACACAAATTTTTTATATAATAGGTTTATTGAAACAATATTCTAAAATATCATTGGAATAAATAATAAATAAATATTTCTCAAACCTAGGGCCATGATTTTTTGATTCATATTATCAAACATTTCTTTCAGAACCCAAATATTTGTAAAATAAATTTCTGGTGGTTTCCAATTCTATATCACATACATTATATTTTTATTATTTAAATTGAATGCAGTTAAATAATAATGCAAAAGTCTCCTAGTAATAAATCTGAAATGAAATTGGATGTTCATACTAACACCTCATATATCGAACCATGTTTAACAAGGTTTGATTAATTATATCAGATACAACATCCCACTATGGGGATCCAAAAGAGGTGAGTTCTAGAACAATTCTCAATTTATTAGATTATTAGGGAATTTCTCCATCATATTTCCACCAAAACATCATGTTGATGTATCTAAATGTTATATTCCACTTCATCTTGTAATTTATATTTTAAATGTTTTGAACATTTTAAAAAATTCATATTTGCATCTCATTAAAAATGTATTTCAATACCAACTATGATCATTAGTAAATGTACTAATGATTGTAAAACCAATACATTCTGGAGTACTCTATTTCCCAAAAACATCACTATGTATGATATATAATTGTACATAATCCCTTTCACATATTCCAAAAAATATATATTTTTACATTATTCCAAATAAAAAATATTAAGACATATCAAATGATTAATAGTAGAATTATTCTAATAGTATATATTTAACAAATATTATGATATGTTAGTCATTTTAATTTTGAAGGAGATAATTCCAAATGACTGAGTGATTATATTCTACCTCATAAATTTTATTTAGATATTTATTAATAGGATTATTCATATATATATAATATTATCTAATTAACATATTATTAATTCTGTATAGATATCATTCCAGCATATGGATCAACAGTTATTCATAATGAGTAATGTAGATTGTTATGGTCTAAACTTGTTATAGAAAATAATGTTTTTTTATGGAAAGAACAAAATAAAATTATTCCAAATATTGTATTAGTCCATTAGGAAAAGTGAAATCATATATACTTACTGATAATGCATCCAATCTTTCTCTGTTGATTACATGAAGAGCTAATTCACCGGTTTTAATTCCCAATTATCCCTTAGACTTTTTTTATCGACAAAACTTTTTGATATAAAAATGGTATAAATAATAAATTGTGAAATTGACTTCGATTAAATTTAAATTTTGATTCATATCATTATTCTCTTTGAGAATACATCCCAAAATTGCATAAAATCTAGAGATATCATATTTTCTATATATTTAGGTGATCGTAATATTATATCATGAAGTAGGCCATAATCTATAAAAAATACTATTATATTGGTCACTATCATATATTATAACTTCTCATCACGAAATTGTTACCAGTTATAATGATGACCCCGTATATCTTATACATTTGGTGACACAAAATGAATATTTTCATTATGCTCCGAATATAATCAGAGTATCTACCATCATATAGATTTATAGGTATTCAACCATTCCAATTCTAATATTAAGGATTATTATAGTTTTAAGTATATTACCCATTATCAATATCTATTATATGGATCAAATGAAATCATTTCTTTTTAAAACGTTTTGTATTATAGATTTTAAGATTGTGTAACACAAATAGAACACCAATAATATTTATTAATCATATTATGATTTTCTGTTATATTATTTTCTTATAAAATATAACATTTGTGTATATATAATTAAAATAACATATATAGTTGGGATATTGGAATCCAGAAAAGAGCTACATTTGAATGAATAACACTATTGTAATTTAGGGGAATTTCCATTTAATTATACCACCTATTTTACATGATTCGTGAAAATATTAAACCCTTTGCTGCCAATGCCATAATTGTTATCTACTGTTTTTTATATATATGATTTTTTTTAGTGATGTATTTTCAGATTCCATTAAAAATCTATAAAATATATGTTTTTAAACCAAACTATTGTGTAACTCTTTACAAAACTCACAAGTTTATTTTTGTCACCCTAAAATTATAAAAAATATATTTAGAGATATCCAAATGCTTGTCATGAAGAAGATATTAAAACTATTCATCTGAAGGGTTATAGATATTGGATATTGATAATATCTACATGATTATGCTTAGAGAAATAGATACCCAAACCCTGGCCATTGTAGAATACCGTATAAACCACTAGGACAGCTGCTAGTTTGACCTTATCTTGTTCTTTACAGAGAAAAATATCTCATGATGGAATATAATTCATAATATATCTATGTTATAACATGGATGTTTGTTTGTCTATCTTTGATGTGAAAATATTTTATATTTTGAGTATTACAAAATGTTCAAAATTTTGTTCTTGTTTATAATTTTTTAATTTAAAAATATATTTGTTTATATAATAATATATTATCATATAAAACATTGTGTAATTACATTTTTCATAAATTTAGTAATATTTATCATCATTATGTTTATCAATTGATATATCATGATTTATATTTACATAAATTTTCATTATATTTAATTTCATAATTATTCATAAGATGTTCAAAAAGATTCATGAAGTGTTCATAGGCTATAGAAGTCATTAAGATCACTAAAATATCAATTATAAATTGTTTTTACTATTACCATGTATCTAAATTAGAAATCAAAATTTAGCTAATTGGTTATTTTTATATCCAACTTGTGGTCTCTATAGCTAATTTATTAGATTTGGTTATCTTCTATATTTTAACCATAACAAGGGATATTAAACAAAAAATTGAGAAACTCAAAGAGCCTAATAGGAAAAAATGTTTTTTAATTAAATAGAATAAATAAAAATTTGAATAGAAATCTATCATTTTTAAAAATTAAGTTAAAATTTATTAAATGTTTTTATTCTAGATTTTTCAATTTTTCATGACTATTTTGTTATTGTTTGTAATCATAACGTGACCTATATATAAAAATTTAGGAATGTTCTTGATATTTAGATGTATAATGAACTCTGATAAATAAATATAAAAAGGATATAAACATTATTCAATCTTTTTAATATATTTTATTTGCTATGAAATTTTTGAAGTTGAACTATTTACGTATTTTAGAAATTTCAATAAATAAAGTCATCTATGTCAAACCACCAATGTGAATTCAACTATACAAATAAATTTTGTAGATTTGGTTGTGCGAATAGTTGTTTTCAATTCGCCGTTGTAAAAATTACTTATGTGTTGAGTTTTATGTAGATAGAAAAAATTTGAAATTTGAAAAATACCCACCTAAATTTTCCTAAATTGTTCCTTGAAAATATACAAGTTTTTTTAAAATATGATATATTTTCAATATTTTAAATATTTCTTTATATTATGATTTTATATATATTCAATTTAAATATTTTAATTATTCTAATCAAATCACATATTCATATTAATAATATAGAACCAGTACCAAGTGTTTTTCATTGTTTTAACCATCTATTTATAATGATCAAATGGTATTCAATTTTCATGCATCAATCTTACAACTTGAAACTCATAAAAACAATTCTATTAGAAAGACGATATTGTGTGGTACTGTATCAAGTGGGTACTATAGAAATACTATTCATAGAATGATCCTTAGGCCAAATACTTTTTTCTTATGTGCCATGTATTCGGATAAATGCCAACTGGACCTTCGGGATATGTAATGGGTCTCCTGCTACCCAGTTAAAAAATGTATTTTCTTTCCATTAATATTAAAAGAGGCTTGATCCCAAACATTAAAAAAACTAAATTAGTATTAGTAGAAACTAATTTCATTCAAAATTTTAATAATAATTTTAATATATTGTAATTATGTTATGAAATTATATATATCTTAACATAATATTAAAAATGAAATGCTTTTGAATTTCATATTTCAAATTAAAACATTTTATTTTCAAGAGTATTGTCATTGGCCTATTGTTATGGAATATTTATAGATATTTTTTTTTAAATATTTATTTTAATTTTTTTTACTTTTTTAAAAAATTTATCCTATGTTTAGTGATATTTTTGAAATGATAATCTCTCTCTTTTCACTATTTTCTCCCTCTTTATAATAATCCTATATAAAATTTCACTTATGAGTTATAGGATAATATGAAGTACTGTATACTCTTCTTATGATGGAAAATTATCAACATAGATGAATGATATCCAAAGGGTCGAAAAAAAATCTATAACTTATTATTCTTCCTTGACCATAAAATCATTCTAATCAAATACCCATGAACAATTACTCATGATTTATTCTTCCTCTATATAGTTTGTTCTAGTTACTTGAGTTAATAATGCTTCTTCATATCTCTCACATGATTTTATTTTTTGATTATGATTTATCATAAAAAATAATTATATATATTTGGATTGTAACACTGAGATTATAATGTTTGAATGATTCAGGATGTGGCTCTTGGTATCTAATGTGAGGGTTGAATTTGGGTTGTGATTCCAAAATAAAACAAGGTGTATTAATAATTATTCTACTAGATAATTTATACATTAATTTGGTTATGATTACCATTAAAATAGAAGATTATTTCTCAATGTTTATCCTTACAAGTAGAGATGTATAAGAGTAGACTAAGTCCATATTAGATCGAACTACTATAAAAACATTATTACATTGTTTATTTTCTTTTTTTACTACTAATAAATACTATTTAATAGCATTGAAAATTAATTAAGATAATTCTCCCATATCATTAAATTTTTCAATTTGGTCGATTCAATCTTCAATATAAGATCTTTCATCACCTTATTAATACTAAAAATTCTTATCACAATTTTTATTTTCCTTAATATATCCAATAATTTGACACATTTTGTTGATTATATTTTATTTGGCTATAATTTAAAAATACCTAACAATATAATGAAATGATCTATAAGGTCACCAGAATTAATTCAATCGATTGATGAATTCCTTAGAAACCACCCCTCTTGGATTTAAATTACTTTGACCACCCAAAAATCTATAATAGAAGCATATTTAAAAAAGGAAAACATAGAACACTAGTCGATAATGGAAAAAATTACAAGATATCAAAATATGACCCATATACTCTAATAGGGAAATGTGGTTTTTTGATAAATTTTGGATTTAAAAGTATTAAATATATTATATAGGGCCATTAATAGAATTTTTTTTAAGACGTGTATCCACATAAGATAAATCATAATATCTTGAAGATTATAAAATCAAATCACCATTGATCATAAAAATTTATCAGAACCAAACAATGAATACTTAAAGTAAAGTAACAATATTTTAAAAAGATTGAATATGGAAAAATCAATTAATTGTTCCACAAATTCATAAGCATTATAAATTAAATGAATTTCCTTGGAGAAACATTGTATAGCACCATAATTTTTGAAAATTTACTAATATATCTAACAAAAATATTTCATGAAACGTAGGATTTAATTGATTAATATAACCATTTTAATGAAAACAAATTTAATGGAATTATTGGATAAATTCTTCTATAAGAAAATAATTTGAGGAATATTGCAGAAGAAGTTATTCCAAGGAAGAAAGGCATTGATTTAAAATCATATATAAATTTTATTTTTAACTCTCTTGAAACGGAATAAGATTAATTTAAAATGGATAAATCATGAATATAAGAAAAATTATTTATAATTCTATAATGAAAAATAAAATGTTCTAGATGCATCCATATATAGATTAATAGAATGGTCAAAGATAGGATAATGTTTCCATATATAAAATATAGATTAAATATAATGAATATAGGCTTAATTACCATATCAAAATCAACTATCCAACATTTAAGAAAAAATGGTCTAATAAAAAATAAAATAGTCAATTGAAAAATGATTAATATTTTGTAAGGAGTTTTACATAAGATTCTTATTAAATAGTTGAATACTAAAGTGAAAATTTTCTAGTTAATATATTTTTATGGAAACAAATACAAATGAGTATAATTGTATTTGAAATTTCCAATAAAAATGGTAATTTGACAATATATATTCTCAGCACAAGAAATGTGAGCTATCCAATTTTACATATTTTACCAAATGTGATGGTGGAACTATAACTTTTTGAGATAACGATAAAGGAAATTATAAGGGATTTAGTAAAGTAGATATGAGTAATTTTATTTTAATTTCTACTATTTTATACATTGACAGTTTGAAACATATTTTTTTGTAGTATTTCAAAATTTTGTGATGATGGTATAAATGTTAATTATTATGATAATAAATGTTTGGATTTTAAAAAATCAAATGTTTCATTTTATACTAATTGAATAAATAATATTAAATTTACTAATTCTATAATATGTCTTATCAAAATGTTATGCTATAAAATATATAAAAACATAGGATATTATAAGGAATAAAATAATTTTATATTATCATTTCAAAATAATACAAAAATTGCCCTAGATTGAACTTGTACTAGATTTAATCATGTTAATGGTAAAAAAATATTTTGTAGTTGACTTGTGCTTAAAAGGTATTAAGAACAATGAATATTTAAAAAATATAAATCATGTTTATAATTATAGATAACTTTATTAGTTACATCATAATTTATTTGTAAATATGAAAACTACTAGTTTTAGTCAAAATACAAATTTTTTAGTAACTGTTAATGATTTTCATTGTTTTATATGGATTTATATAATGTCACATTAACTAGTAATCTTATATATATTTTTTCATTCAAGTTCAAAATATTAATTTTTAACAAATTATTTCCAGTAGAAGTGTTTATATTTGTGAATTTTTAAATTTTTTCTGGAAGAATTTTAAAAAAATGGATATGCTCATAAGTGTTATGCTCCTACAACACCACAAATAATTTCTGTTTTATACTAAAAAACTAGAAAAATTAATGTCATTTCAAAAACAATGATTAATGAATATTTTTTACAAAAACATTTTTCAGTTGAATATATTAAAACATCATCAAACTTTTGAATGGAGATTACGTTATACAATTTTTGAAAAAATATATTATTAAATTTTTTATGGTAGAAAACCAAAAGTTATATATTTTAAATTTTTTTTGTAATGGTTTAGTCTCAAAAGTAAATGATAATATAGATATATTTTATGATAATTTATTTGAACGTTCCACTCTTTGATATTGTTTTAACATTTATTATTATAGAGTTTATGATAACAAAACCTTGAATATTAATAAATAAGTTCATATACATTTTTAGGAATCTTGTGATTTACGTATTTCTGTTTTTAAAGATGTTCATGATGATTTTAGGGATTAATATATTGGTGAAAAAATAATTAAAAATAAAATTTCTATAGAGGGTGAAATGAATTATTCACTAGATCATAGAGGATCCATAAATATCATCCAATTAAAAATGTGATTGTTCATTTTGGGTCTAATATGAAATAAGGAAGATTTTTTGTTGATATCATTTCTAATTATACTTATGTTTTTTATTATGTGCATATTTAATGTTTTATATGCATTAAATAATGATAATTGGATTATTATGATGTTATATAAAGATTTAGTTTCCTATAAATAATTTTTTGATTTTTGTTAAAGTACAAACTTACAAGAATATTTTTGTAATCTAACTTATTATAACAAATAAAATGGATAATTATTGTAAAATAGTTAAAATTAAAGCTAGAATTATAGATCATGGTCCTTATTACGAAGAATGGAATGATTTTTATGAATCATTTTTCCCATTTCATGCTTTTAATCAATTATATTTTTGTTATGTTTTATACTATTTAAGGGTTTATGTTAACTCAATTTTATTCTAAAAGTGATTTTTTTTTAATTTTTTATATCAAAAGAAGATTATGTTTCTCACCCCATTGGATTTGAAATTGACGAAATTTTTAATAATTTTTTTATATTATCAAAATATTTATACTATATTAAACAATAAAATCATGTGTTTTATGCTAGACTTATTTTATTCATCGAATATTTATTTTAATAAAGGTAATGTATAATACACTTTTTTTATTAGAATAATTTCATATGATATTTTATTTTTTAAAATTTGTGAGGATGATATTGTTTTTGGATCCAATATAAATTTTGAATAGATATTCAAATTTTATGGATATCAAATTTTATATGAGTGTAATGGGTGAAGTGAAATTCATTTTCAATCTTCAAATTAATAAATGAAATGGTAGTATTTTTTGGAATTAATCTAAAAATGCAAAAAAATTGATTAAATAGTTGGGTCTTATTTCAAGAAATTCTTTATAAACCCCTATGAGTAATAGTTTTATATTAGATTGTGATGTGTCAAGAAAATATGTAGATTAAAAATTATTTAGTGGGATAATTGAATTTTTTTTATTTAACTAATTCTAGTCCTATATAATATTTAATGTGTGTTTGTGTGCTATAATTTAATATGATCCAATAGACTATCATTTAAAGCATAAAAATGTATTATTATATTTTCTAAAGGAAATGTTAATATTAAAATATTTTATCCAAAAATATTTATTTCATTTGTTATTATGAATTTAATTTGTTAGGTTAGTGACATTATTTAAAAGGAACATCAGTTATGTGACATTACCTTTGTAAAAATATAGTTACTTGGTGTTTAAGAAGAAAAAATTTCATTTCATAATCTACTAATAAAAGTGAAAAGATTTCAGATGCATCAGGGTGTTCTTAATCATTTTTGACTAAATATTTTTTTTCTAATTCTGGTTTTTCTTTTGATAATAATTTTATTTATTTGGATAATTCTTCCATTATTTCTAATTTTAAAAACAATTTACAATATTCTACAAAAATGTATATAAAAAGGATATTTAATTTTTATTTAATGACTATTAATAAATGATTTATTGTTTCAAAATATGTTCAATATTAAAATAAAATTTAGGATATATTTAATAAACCATTATATTTTTCAAGTTTTGGAAAAATCATATTTGATCTTTTAATATTGAAATATAGTATAAAATTTATTTTTTCTCTTAATTTATGGGGTTATTTTTTTATCCATTATTTGTTTATCATAAATTTAAAATATGGGGAGAATTTTTGAATAATATTGTTCAATTTTATTATTCCAAAAATATATGAAAATTTTCATAAGGCGGATACTTGTTTGTACAATTTTGAAGTATTACAATTTTATATTTTGTATACTACAAATTGCCTCGAAATATTTTTTCATATATAATTAATTATTTGACACAAATGATTATATTATAATAAAATATTATTTTATATAATTATAAATTCATGTATCAATAAAAGTGTTATATTTGTTATGTTAACATCATAAATACTGTAATATTTCATTACATAATATTTATTTAGATGTAATTTTTGGAGTTTCAATAGCATATACTAAAAGACTCATAAAAATTTCCTAGGATAAATATTTGATTTAGGACCTTAAAAATCATTTTTAAAAAAATTTATCATTCCCATGTAGGAAAATTATAATTCATCACGTAGCAGATTGGGTAACCATGAAGCAGATTTGGATCTGTGTTGCAGATTTTACAGATTCGATTACCATTTATATTTAGACCATAACATGGGTAATAAAAATTTTAATTGATAAATTATTATTAATTTTGAATTAAAACTATTTTTTCTACATTTAATTAGATTATATAATAGTAATAATCGATATTTATCATGTATGAAATTTTTCTTGAAATCAATTTATATTCTCAGTCTAAATTCTGTAGTTTTTAAAATTTGTTTTTCTATAGGTTTTTGTGATAACATGAGATATAGAGGTATTATTAAGATTATTATTTCTTATATTAATATATAATAAAATTTATTAAATATAAGTAAACTAGACCAACTATTGATACTATCATTTACATGGAATTTTATATATCTGAAATTTGATAAGATACATTCTTTTCAGATTTTCAAAATTCAAATACCTGTATTCAACTTTGTAAATTCGACCATGTGAATTATTTTACATGAATCTCTTACATTGGATCTGTAATTCGAAAAACATAATTCAATTCTGTGACACCATAAAATTTTATGAAATATATTTTTTTCAAATGGATTTAATTTCTATGATAGCTTACTTTACACTCAACATAATGTTTTCACGAACATCAATATTCATTAAATATTATTTTTTAAACATGACTGTCATAATATAGATATTAAATATGGATGGATATAAATAAACATATTTTCAAAAGTAATTATAATATTAAAATACAGTAAAAATGTGTTGATGACAATTTTTTAGTTTAGTCTTAATAATCATGGAAAATAATTTTTCCACAAAATATATTTTTATTGAATTTTGTGAAAAAATAATAAAAAACAATTTCCCACTATTATATAATTTAATTGAAAAATGTATCATATTTTTTAAAATAATCGAGTTAAACTTATCATAGAGTGGATTTTTTGTAATTTTCTAAAAAGAATAATTTTTCAAAAAAAATTATGTTATTTTTTTAAACATGCATTTTCATTTTATGTATTTATAAGGATTCATATTATGTTGAAATATTTTAAAATAAAACATTGTTTAATTTTATTTTATTAATAAAATTTAGTACATTTTAATCAATTTTATTTGAAATTTTTATATAAAAATTTTTTACACAAAAGAAGACAATTTCATTGGAATACTAATTTTTCATCTCATATATGGGTTAAAATTTAAATTAAAAATTAACACTTTTATGAATTGAATTTGGGAAACTGGATTCCATATATTGAATAAAAATAAATAATATCATATAATTTTTTTATCTTAATTTTTTTAAATAATCATGAGTAATTAAAAATAAATTACTATGGTAAAGGATAAAATAGGTTTATCTCATCGTTAAGATAAAATGATGAGGGTTAAAATGACATAAAACTAGAATAAAAAATCTGATTTTATAAACATATTTTAACATTTCATCCTTTATATATTTATATAAAGACATGATTGATCCATATGGCGTGGGTAAAAGGTGAGTATAATAATATATTCTCAAAAAACCCTAGTGTGTCCTCTCCCGCACTTATGAAAAGGAACAAATTATACTCACTTATTCACACATCAATAGACTTATGGTTTAGACAATACCTACCAATAAAAATTTATTGATTCCCTAGAAACATACTACAATCCTTATTTTTATTTGATAACATCCAATGAAGAATTATGGTGAGAACGTAAGGAGGTTTTCTGAAGAAGATTTATAGTTCTTAATCAAGAAAATTTGTTTTATTTATTCTTCCACCTTCTTGAAATATTATTCAATTATTATAACATAACAAAATAAATATCTACCATAATTTCATATATTATTATATAAATATAATAACCTATCTACACAACATCATCCTCCACTGAATTAGTAATGAAACCATTTATTTTTTATATGAAAGACAACAACCTCACGAACCAATGTGATTCACTTTCCATCACCACCTCTCACGACATGGGATAATGATAGATTTAATTTTTATATATTTAAATTATGACATATTTAACCTAATATAATTTTGATATTATATTTAAATATATATCTATCATCCTATGCAAAGAAAAAATATAACGTCGCTTGTGCGTATGTGTGGACTACCGCCATCGTGAAGATTTTTTGTTCTTTTTTTGTTCTATTTTGACATTAAATACAATATGGATAGATTTAATTAATATAAATTATATGAATTAAATTAATATTATTCATCAATGGTTATGTTTTATATACCTTTTTTCTTACCATCCATTAAAAAAATGGAATCATCGTTCTTCTGTATGTATGACCAGTCGTCAACAATAATGGTGTACTTAATTTTGTATTTATAAATATAATGGATTACTCAATATATATATAATATGATATATTTATCATGTTTAACATTATATAAATTTTTTAACCACAATCAAAATAGAATGACATAAATTACCCAGTCAAAACAAAGAGGGAAAATGAAATATTTATTACCCAAAACCTGATTTTTTATTATGGAATTGTTAAAAAATGTGTGGTAAAAGGTTTTATGTAAATCAAATATAGTATAATATATAACAATTTTGTTATGAAATATATTTATTACAATAATATATTTATTATAAATTATTTTTTAATTTTTATGGGGAGTGATGTTACTTGAGGTAATGGATTTTTGTGAGAAATTGTCTTCATTGGGAGATATATAATACTTTTCACCTATCATCAGGTATGAGGTGTATATACAAACCATTTGACATTTCATATGATTCATTCATTTTTTATCATCATATTAAATGTTTTATTTAATGTTATTCATTTATGGGTTTAATGATTTATACATTAACAAAACATGTGTGGTATTAATGTGTCCCATATATTTCCATGAGTGAAATTCCGTATTCACCAACATCTTTGTTTTGTGTGGTGTATATATTACCTATTTATTTAATTAATTATAATTTTCATGATTATTATATGATATATATATATACATTTATTTTTATTTATTTCACTAGTCTTATGATTCAAATGTTAACTATGTGTTAAAGGCTATATTCTACAATCACATTATTTATCAAGATTGTTTATGATTATGATTTTAGGGATTAAATATTATGATATATCTCCTAATAAATTAATTATAATTTGTATCCATACATTATTCAAATAAAATACTTGTGTCCTTTCATTATCCATTTTTTTATGATTAATGAGACTAAAATAATGATTTTAATAAAAATAGACATTAATTCTATATTCAGTCAAGAATCATTTTCCAAATATGTCTAACTTTACAAAAAATTAATATAGTTTTAACTATTTTCCAATCATTATTTATATAATATTTTAATCATTAATTACTTTTTTAAAATATTTTTTGAAATTAATATTCATTTCATTTTCTAGATGAAGAACGATTTAGTTTTTTTAAATATAGAGGGAATTGTTTTAACATGTATTTTATAAATTTAATTTCACACCAACATGACTTTTCAATGATTTATAGTTTTTTATACAAGATTCCTAGAACTTTTTTAGAGATATTATTTTCGATAATATTTGGGTAACATTCATATTTTCTATAAATGATTTTTTAATGGAATGGATGTTTTCCTCAAGAAAATTTACATGATCCTTTTAAAAAATTTATATTCATTAATGAAAACATTATTCTGTGATACATATGTTTTATTGGGACAATTATACAACATTAAATTGCTTATTCATTCTATGTATGGTTTATTATTACAATGATATAAAATTTATGAAACCTACTTTCCCATTTTTATACAATGATGAAATAAATTTAAAACCTATTTCATTTCTACGGTTTATGAAATGATTAATGGATAATGACACCCATTTCATTTGCATGGGATTTCACATGATAAATGATTTATGATATTTTGAAAAAATTTGAATATTTTTCAATATGTGATTGATGTTACTAGTATCTTTCTCTAATATATTTGGGAATTAATAATTTTATATGATCTTAATGGGTATACATGGCCTTATCCCAATAAAAAAAGAGAATACACATGAGATTATCCCAATCCCAAAAGAATCTAAATGGGTAGTTATCCCATTCCAAAAGTTGTTACATGGGTGGTTAGTGGAATCCTAATATGTTATAATTTTCTTGTTTTGTATCCTTGACAAATAATTTTATATTTTCATTTTCATTTTAAAAATAACCAACTTTTTCCAATGTAATTCCCTCATGGATTATGTTCATTACATCTATAATGACTCATGTCTTATAAACATCCATGATTTATTTCATTACTTTATTTTTCTGATATATGATATACATGAAATGTTTTTAAATGGTTATTATCATGCTCCCAATATCTTGTTTTCATGTTATGTTGATATCTCATTTGTTTTACTTTATTGAGCATATGAGCTCAACATTTCTTAAATTTCATTTCCCTTATTTATGAATGAATGTATTATTTATTATATTAATATGAAGGGATCATGTTTTAAAGAACATAGTGGGTGATGTTTTGGATCACATATGAAAATGATGTTTATGCAACCAAATTTCAAAGGGCATTCAATATAAATGATTATGGGAAAAATAATTATGTCATTTAATGATTATACATCAATTATGATGTGATATACATGTTTGAAAAGTTTATGTTTATATAATTTTTATCAATGATGGGTGGAATTAACATTTAGAAACAAGGTTGAAAAACATTTAGTCATAATACTAAGGATAATTAAAAGTATAAAAAATATCATATAATTTTGGTAAATGATAGAACATTTGGATTCCAAAAAATAATATCCCTATCAGGATACTACAAGTGGATGTGGCATTGTAATAGTTGTAACTAAAATAAATAACATTGAAAATGGAAAATTGGGATTTGAATTGGTTATTTACTAGTGCACAAAAATGAACCTTGCTACACACATGGTTTGACACTATTAGCAGATATGTTTGGAATATTCATGAACTATTTATGAAACAACAAGGTGTATTTTAGTATATGAAGACCATGAATTTACAAGGTTAAACTGAAGGTGTCGTAGTTTGAAAATAAGGTTTCATAATTTAGTGATTCCTTGAATTTTTTATAATTAATCAATTACATGAAATCTTTATCATGGTCATGATATCCATTTTGTTTTGGAATGTTTTTTAATATTTAATTATGATGTTGTGGTAGCTATTTATATGCACAAATACCAGATTACCCTATAAGATATCAATTATTTGATTCATGAATAGTCTTTAGAAATATTAATTCATATCATAAATGATTATATATTTAATTATTATTGAAAAGACATCATGGTATGATGATTTCATATCAATTATATGATTCTTATCTGATTGATTTTTTTTGGAATCTGATTCCTCTAAATCTTTTTATTATCCATTTGATTTAATTTTTGGACATCTTTTTCATAGATTGTATTTCTATACATAAATCCAACATCAATTTTTGAATAATGAAACTAATTATTCATATTTAAAACCATTATATGTTTATATATCAGAGTGATAAAAAATATATGATTTTGTTAGAAATTAAAACCATCATATACATCTTAATTCCTATTCAAATGGAGTTTTTATCTCAAATGGATGGGGAGATTCACAACATTTATGATATTCATATTTTGGAGGAGTTTATTGATCGATTTCTTGAACAGTATCATAGTCTCCCACAAAATAATGACGTTACATTCTCAATAGAACTAACACACTGTTCACCACCTATTCTGAATAATCCCTCTAGAAAAGTTCAAATTGAGTTGTAATAATTTAGGAAAAAACTCCCTGAGAATCTTGATAATGGATTTATTCAGTCATGTGGTTCATGATGGGTAGAAAGTATGCATTTTTTAGAATAAAAATTTATTAATGTCACTCTGTATTAATTATCAAGAGTTTAACAAGATCATAATCAATAATTAGTATCCCATATTATATATTTATGATATGTATGATCAACTATGTAGAGCCCCACAGTTTCTCAAGATTTAACTTCATTTTGGATATCATCAATTTAGGTTTAAGAAGAAGAATATACACAAGATATTATTCTATAAAAGGTATCAAGACTAAAAATATAATGTGATTCCATTTTTTATTACTAATTTCCCATCTATCTTTTTAGATTTATTAAATAAATTCCTTAATTATTACCATGATTAGTTTGTGGTATTATTTATACGTTATATACATATATATTCAAAGAGAAATGAAGATCATGAATATTTCTTGAGAAATGTGCTATAGACCATGAGATAGGACAAGATGTATGAAAAATTTTCCTACAAGGAATTTTGGATAAATAATTTATAATTTCTTTGTCATTTAATCTCAATACATGATATATATATTAACGTATCCAAGATGGAGGATACTGAATTTCGGGAAAGACCAACTACGATGATTTATATCCATAGTTTCCTATATTTGGATGGATATCCTAAAGTCTTTGTGGAACTTTTATCATGTATTTCAAATCCACATAAATTGTTTACATAGAATTTATCCATGTTCCATTAGAAATATTAATGCGAGAAACATTTTGATTATCTAAATAGATATTTATTCATTTAAAGTGTTATTACATTACACTAAAATGGAGAATTGGTTTTGGTCTATATTAATAAATCAATGAATATATTGGGATTTTTTCTCATGTATAAAGGTATGGTGATAGATTATTCCTCATAAAAATTGAATGTTAAGGTGAAAATTTATACAAAATATGATTTGGAGTTAGTTTCGGTAATTATTTTTATTAATGATATAATGGAATTATGATTATTGAGAATGGTTTGATATATATACTGATCATAAGATTTTAAATTATTTATTGATATTGAAATATATGAAAATTCCCCAAAGAATATTGTTGGAGTGGATTAATGATTATAAATTCTCAATACAATACTAAACTATGAAAGGAAACTAGGGTTAGAATGCATTTAGTCAAAAGGATCATGCTATATTTAAAATAATATAGATAAATAAGATCCAATATACTTATAATTTCAAATTATGTATATGAAATTCATGATGTAATGGGGAAACTATTATCTTTATCAAATGAATGTTGATCCATCAATCCAAGTGATGATTAAATAGGTGCAAAATAATGATATAGATTCATTTAATAAGTTAAGAAATATTCAAATTTTTAACTTTTAATGTGATGGAATTATAAGGTTTTTGAACTATTTATTTGTTCAATCCATGCCATATTAAAATAAGTATTTGTTATAGGTGTGTCATAGAGATTAATAATCTATTAATCCTATACATACAAAGTTATATAGATATCACCAAATTATTTCTGGTGGGATGACATGAAGAGAGATATTGAAATTTTTTATCTTAGTTCTTGGTATGCATGCAACATAAGGATGGTATAAAAATCTATAGGTGTTGTTACAACCATTACCAATACTTGAATAAAATTTTATATAAACACAAATGATTTCATCCTTGGATCCCACCACATATATAAAAAGAATATATCTATATTGGTTGTAGATTATCACCTTATTAAGTCAGCTCAAATCATTTCTATTAGGTTATATTTCTATCTAGATCATCATTCCATGATATAAATTAACTAAGTGGTAAGTTTTCATGGAGTACAAAAATATATTTTTTATGTCTAGGATCTGAGTCTTACCTTAATGATATGGTAAAATATTCAAAAAGATCTTGATAAATCATTACGATTCATCACATTGTATCATCCTCATACACTTTGGTAGTATTATAAAACCATTAAAACCATATAGGATATAAAAATGAATTGTTCAATATATTTCTATAGGGTTGTGATCAACAATTTTATCTAGTCATGTTTTCAAATAATAATATATTTCATTCAAGAATTTAGATGGATAAATATGAATCCCTAGATATAAGGATGTGTGGAGCCCCAACATGTGGGATTAAATAGGATAAATAATTCTTTTGGGAACTGAGGTAGTTGAGTAAATGGTATTGTAATCTCGTGACATTCAACTGCGCATCATGATAGCTCAGTTTAAAAATATATGTAGTATTAACAATCACTAGCATGATAATGGGTTTGATGTTGGTGAGTATACTTTTCTATGAATATCGATGTCAAAAAATTTTGTTAGAATTTTTTATAAATTAATGTTATTACCTATTTCTATTTTCCATTTCAATATTCATGATTGAGTAGTAACATTTTCATATCACTAAGAGATTAAATCTAACCTCTCCCAAGTCCATGATACATTAAATGTATATATTATGAAGAAGTACATACCAGATCATTCAAATGTAAAATAATCATAGTTTATACAAATGGAAAAAGATAAATCCAATGTAGAACAAATAGTGGCAATTATAGATCAGGCAATGAAATTTCATTAAAACATGTCCATTCACTAGGTTAATGTTTTGTGGAAATACCACTAACTTAACAAATTTTTATGGGAACATAAGTATATGATGATGTTAAAGTATCCTTAATTTTTAGGAAAAAAACATTTATTATTATTATAATGTAACACCCAAATATTTTATAAAGTATTTAATTTCAAATAGAGGTAATTTTTTAATAGCTAGTGTTATATGAAATAATGAGGTTTAACGAACCACAATATACTCCTAATCTTATTATTTAAACATGTCTGTTATATCCTATTTGTAGAAACCCAAATCTTTACGTACATATACATTACATTAATTTTTCTGAAAAATTAATACATAACAAGAATAAACACACAAGGACCATAATAGTTTAGTGTCTTTGGAAACTCAGAACAAAATCTTCAAATCGTGGTGAATGATCATCAATATCTCCCATAAAGATCATCCCCGTTTTGTTTTCTTACCTAAAACCATTATTTAAATCATGGGGAAAACAAAACATATAAAACGGTGATCTCAAATGCTCAGTAAGGTAAAACATAGATAACATTAAACAATCCATAAACATTTGAAAGCAAAAACTTTAACATGAAATTTAAACATCAAAATCTTGAGCAAAGACATAAATAGTGGTAGTACGTAAGGCATATTTCATAATGGAACATCAGTCATGATAAAATATAATGGGAATAAAACATGTAATTGTGGAAACCATTTAGCACATGTTATGATTTCCATAGTAGCCAAGGCATTGCTGCCAAGACCATATTAGTGGACAAAGTCCCTTTCTGAATCGAGTTCACTCCTCGTTTCAGTCCTGTAACACTGAACCAGATTAACATACCGTTCCAGCCATGTCTATCTCATGAGATATAAATCATTACCCAATTCATTGGAGGGATACATAGGTCCCACTCATCTCACAATGGAATCATTCTTAATTTTTCCACAAAATAAACTTAAAACATTCATCATAACCCAATGAATAAAATGGGTTTCATAAACAAAATCCCATCATCACATAATCCATATAAAACAAATGGATATTTAATCATAATAAAAGAGAAACCATGTAAATCATAGATACATTATACTTGAAACATACACATAAGAAATAATGTCATCTTAGATGGAAAATAGTTTTGATAAAACACTTGAAATTAATTCTTGAGGAATATATCCTTTCTTTTCAAAATCATTTTCATTTCAAAAAATTACATGTAATTTTAAAATAAAAGTATTTTATTGAAAATATTAATGAAATCTTGTAGATTAATATTCATTATGAAATGGTGTTATGAAACCGTAAAAAAATTTCATGCCGTATAAGTTAAAAAAAACATTCTTCTCATACTTTTGATAAAAAGGTCAAAAAGTACCTCGTATGGTAAACAATAAAATTCCCTTACATACCATGTAGTAAAAGTAAAAAATGGGTAAAAAGGACTCTAAAAATACATTAAAAAAAATTTATAAAAATTTTATATTGATGTTAAATATAACCCCAGTAAATACTTACGTATAAGCAATCTCGGATAGAAAACAATTGAGATTGGAACATTATCCCTTACCTTAGGTCTGATATGCTTCGTAAATTTACGAAACTCCTGTATAATGATTTAAATAATGTCATTTAATTATTAAAGAATCATATTCATTGTTATGATATCATATATGGTTCATTTATTACTTTATATTACCTGTTATTTTGTAAATTCATGTAAAAGTAGCGTTTTGGTTAAATCGTTTTATTTACCGTCTGTGTTTTGACGTGTAATTATTCTTATGATTACTCAGATCATGATTAACTAATTACAGAATATAAAACATGATTTATATATAATATATATATTCATAATATACATATTGATAATAGATCTATAAATGGAATGAAATACACCATTCAAGGGGATGCTAGGCCGTACGTACGCATGAACGATGTTTTCGTTTCCTTATTGAGTCTAATGGAATTAAGTTGATGACATAAATATATATATACATAAATCCTGTAGCATTATTATGTCATATATTTCATGATTATGTATTATACATACTTTATAATCATTCTTTAATTGTTAACATGAAAACTGAATCTCATCGCGTTGTGGAGACGGTAATCCGTACGTACGCACGAGTAATGATATCGTTCCCATATTTATTGAATGGAATTGGAGTGGATGATATAATATATTAGAATCAGTATGATATTATAATAATCTTATATATTTATTCTTTACACCATTATACCCATCCAAGTAAGGTGGTGGTGGAAAAACAGATTACACCACGGTGTGGAGACGTTATTCCGTACGTACGCACGCGCGGTGATTTCATTTTCCGTAGGATGGATAGAGGGTGAATTAGGATTGTTTCATATTTATAATAACATATCAGTATATTACTGATACTGATGTTATTAATAATAATGAAAAAAATAAATAATAAGAAGTGGAAGAAGAAATAAATTTGAAAGAATCGGTAACGGATATTACCTCTTCTTCGACACGCCTCTTTGAAACCTCCTCTTAGGGCACTAAGATTGGTCATTAAATAAGACCAGGACCTCTAAAATGTTTCTAGGGAAGTGGATAAGAGAAATGGTCTGATATTGGCCGAGCTTCAAGGCTCAAAATGGTGTGACGAGGAGAGGGAGGAGGTGCCTTTTTAAAAGGGAGGAGAGGGGTACCTTTGGAATTATAAGAAATATTAATTTATAATAAATTTCAACCCAACATAAAAACATTATAAATTACTCAAATACGAATATTATATGAGATAGGGTTGTAATATCATCAAACAAAAAAATTTAGACAATTTGGGAATTTATTTTAATAATTATCAACATGATTTATCCTTATATAATCTATTTAATTTTATATGTTGTAATAATATTATAAATTTTTAATCATTTTAAATAATTAATTATGTGTTGTGAATTGTCCATAATTTTATATTTTATTACATTTTAGACCATATAAATATTAATTTATTATTTTTAAATATTTTTGTGATTTTTAAAGGATTTTATAATATGCAATGTTTATAAAATAACAGTAGTATCAATTTTGAAACTATTCATTTATTCGAATTTAAATAAAATATACACAAGAGATATGTTCAAAATAAAAGATTTAATAGAGTCAAAACAAATCATATTTATCTAGAAAATTAGTGGAGAACATTAAATAGTTCATTTAATATTTATTTTAATACTTTTTAAATTATTTATTTGATATTTATCTTAATAAAACAATTACTACATCATTTTTGTATAATAATTTAATATAATTATTAATTGTATAAAAATTAATAATAAACTCCTATGATTTAGATAAATATAATAACTTTCCTAAAAATATTTCTACTCAAATTTATCATCTTAAAATTACAACATTTAAATTGTTCTATTTATTAAAGTATGAAGGTGACATCTTTGATATCATTTAAAATAAAATAATATACATGTCCTAATCTGTTTTTTAAGGCTCCAAATGGTCCAAAAATGGACCCTTGGATTACTAGGGTATATATATACTCGACCAATAAGGTTTGGTCATGTTTCTGGTCCTTTTTATAGGTGTTATTATTTTAATAAAAAACAATATTATTGATTTTTCGCTAAATAAACAATTTCTGCATCACTATTGTGTCACCATTAATAACAATTCTTTAATCCCTAAAAACTATAAAACAATTTACATGATGTATATAATTTTATTATATTTTTGTAGAATATTTATTTTCGAAGTTTCGTGAAGTTTATCACTAAATTAAAATTATTGTACTTATAAGATTTTAGAGAGTGACATATTGTCACTTACTTTGGTTTTAATAATAATTAAATTATTTTCATTGTCAAAAGACCATGAAATGAATCTAATCTGACCCTTAGGTGATATGGGTCAACCTTTAGTCATCAAATTGAATTTTTTCACGTGTTAGGGTATTTTTATAATCTTATTGTTACCTTTAATTACCCGATTTACCTTTAACTGGAGTAAATAAAAATTACCGTAGTTGCTATTCATAGTATCAAAAAAATAAAAGTAACCTATTAATATAATTTGGACCCACTGAATTTAAATATGGAATCCATTTTTCAAAATTCAAAACACAGAAGTTGCAGTAATTAGTTTAAAATTAGTCTCGTTGTTAAGAAAATAGGTTTTAAAAGTTAAAACATAGCAAAAGATTGAAAAGATTTTACCTATGAATTCAATGTATTATCAATGATAATGATGTAATTTATATTAAATGGTAAAAGTATATTCTATTTATACATTAAAATCATTAAATATTATAATTTAACCATAAAAATTATTACGATGAAAAAAGTTGTTTTTAATTAAAATTTAGCGTGTTTTTACTATTCATTAAAATATGAATGTTTTCAGAATAATATGAAAAATTGATCCAAAGTAAATTTTTATACCCTGATTCCAAAGAGGAATTTTATTTTGTCAAATTGAACTTATAAACTTGTCAAAAACTATATTTAATGTGGGTGCGCCATCAAAAGGCTTCAAAACTGCATTTTTTTTAAATAATAATTATACCCGAATTTTTTTTTTCACATGCCATGTTTTAGAAAATTTTTTGGATGAATATTAATGTTCTAAAATT
The DNA here is from genome assembly GCA_963277665.1 of Viscum album. Lineage (NCBI taxonomy): Eukaryota > Viridiplantae > Streptophyta > Magnoliopsida > Santalales > Viscaceae > Viscum > Viscum album. Next base: position 589,676,203 of record OY728166.1, read on the forward strand.
CAAAATGTAGTTATTACTATTCATAACGGCTAGTTCATAGTTATATATCATTGTTTAGTGAAACCCGGTATTGCGTACAACAGACTTTATCAAGGAAGGTCGTGATTGCGTGCAATGCAAGCCAAGTCAGTGTTGCGTGTATTGAAAGACTCTTTTGTTGTTGTGTATTACAAAATAAAAAAATATTTCATTTATACATTGAATATATATATATATACACTCAATGTTGCGTAGAATAACTACTGTCAAACGACCTTGAAATTGTGTGTAACCCAATCCAAGAATAGTGTTACGTATACTACAAGCTAATACGGTGCTGCGTATAGCGCCAGATAATCTTGGTGTAGCGTACAATAGAAGATATGATAAAAATTAATAATATATCTCATAAAATCTTGGGGTGTTACATTTTACCCTCTTTTAAATGAATTTCTCCCTCGAAATTCATCGAGGTTATAAATAGTTTATTACATGAGAGTTTTTTTCATAGAAACCCACATCATAAAAAGGAATACTAAAAATTCATTTTAAAAAGGAACATTAGAAACATAATGGATACCCAAAGTAACTCATCATTGGGTTTCCACATAGGATAACATAGGTGAAAATATGTATATGGAGGAGAAATATAACCATCATGTTCTGATGGAGAGTGGTAGGGAACATGGCTATGAAAAATAAATTAATCACAAAGCCATAAATTTGTGATGATTTAAGGTACTATCTGATTTATCAGATATAAGGGCACTATGAAACCATTTTTGATTCTCAAGATGATTTCCCTAATTTTGAAGGATTTTAATTAGAATAAATACTTACTTTATTTCGGTATAATCTAATTGTTGGTCATGCCTTGAACAATTTCCACTTCATCTCTTAATGAAATGAAGTTGAATTTGTCTTCTGTGAAGTGCAAGAAAATCATGCGACAGAATGATAGGTCATTCCATCTGTCTCAAACAAAAGGATAGAAAAAGTTATTAAATATACATAAGTCAATCTATGGTGAGGTTAATCGTACATGATTCCAAAAATGGACTTATAATTCTTTTATCATACCGCTTAATAAAATAAAACTCGTTTCTACTAACCATGGACTTCCTATAGGCCTGTGGAAGGTGATAATGGTCTGTCGTACTTCGGTTGTGGGTTCGATTCCCACAACCTTGTTCGACATGATGGGTTGTCACATGTCCTGCAGGTTTTCCTTTTTTTAAAACTATACTATTATAATATTCCAGAAATAATATCAAAAAACAAGTTATATCCTTAAATAATATTATCTTATTTCCAACATAATCTATTCCAATATTTAGACTTATCCAAAATACATAGTCCAATCTCATAGTAAAAAAGAAAACAATTACTAGAAAGGTCATATAACAAGCATGTAAATACCTTCATTTATCCCCATATATGATAAGATATATCATTTTGATTGCATTCCAAACATGTGAATACCTTAATCTTGTATTCTCGGGAAAAATGAATACCCATTGAACCATACTGAAAACATGAATGCTGTCAAATGTTAACTCTTTCCACATACCAAAATCCAAAAATTTTGATATACTCAAACCATAGTATCACTTTGTCCTTATATCAGTCATGAGCTCATGAATACTATCAAACATATTATTTTCTCCTTATCCATTCATTATGAGCATATCATATGCTTTCAAAAAATACTTCAGTCACTTTTCATTGTTACTAGTACTATATTCTTATTGAAAACCACAATTGACCAATACATAGATATTCCAATATACTAGAAAAGTACCTCAACAACCATTATTCTTGAATAAAAATACATAAACACTTCAATCAATCCTATATAATGATTGTCATGGAGTAAGTCTTTTCTTGATTTAGAAGTAACCTCTTAGGTTAGGGTATTGAGTTGGGTAATGGACATGTTCTCCAAAAATAATACAATGAACTCCATAACAGTCTGTCACTCTATGACCCTTTTCTCCACACAGATAACATCTTCCCCTCCATTTGAGGTATTCCTTAAGGTTCTTCTTCCCTTATTTAGAAATCTCAATCTTTCTTTCTCTATGCTCCTCACCATGAAAACATGCATAAAATTCCATCTTCCTCTTATTTTATGACTTAGGAATACCACTAAAGTTCACCTTGTTAATCATATATCATGATAACTGATTTGGCATAATCACAATATCATTCTCTCTAGGGATTACACAATTTTATTGATCACAGTCACCAATTTATCCATCAGAATCAATATTAACTGAATTCCTTCTTGTTCCCTCCATTGACTAAAACTAGAAACCATAGTGTAAGAAATAGTTAAAATAACGAGGAACCACATAATCATTTAAATTCACTAATGGGATGTCTAGCTTATCACACATTCTTTAATCCATCACACCTTAGGTTCACCCAAGGTTATTCATGATCATCAACATAACTCTAGGACTATAACCTATAGTTATACTAATCCTTAGGGACATCCCTAGACATACCTTAGAAATATCTCTAGGGATTTCACTAAAGTTTTGGCATCCTAATTTCCAAAGGTTAACTAATCCTTTCCTCGGATACCCACTGTAGAAACCCAAATCATTACATACATATACATTACATTACTTTTTTGCAATACTTAATACATAACTAAAACAAACACACAAGGACTGTAATAGTTTAGTGTCTTTCGAAACTCGAAACAAAATCTTCTAATCGTGGTGAAAGATCTTCAATATCTCCCATAAATATATTCCCCTTTTTGTTTTCATACCTAAAACCTTTCTTTAAATCCTGTGGAAAAGAATACATATAAAGGGGTGAGCTCAAATGATCACTAAGGGCAAACATAAAGAACATAAAACAATCCATAAACATTTGAAAGCAAAAACTTGAACATGAAATTTAAACATCAAAATCATGAGCAAAGACATAAATCGTGGAAGTATGTTGGGAATATATCATAATGGAACATTAATCATGATAAAATATAATGGGAATAAAACATGTAACTATGGAAACCATTCATCACATGTTATGATTTCCATAGTATCCAAGGCATTGCTGCCAGTACCATCTTAGTTGAAAAAGTCCCTTTCTGAATCAAGTTAACTCCTCGTTTCATTCTGGTAACACTGAACTGGATTTTCATACCATTATAGCTATGATTATATCATGAGATATAAATCATTACCCAATGCATTAGAGGGAGATTTAGGTCCCACCCATCTCATAATGAAATCATTCTTACTTGTGCCACAAAATAAACATAAAACATTCATCATAACCCAAATAATAAAATGGGTTTCATAAACATAATCCCATCATCACATAATCCATATAAAACAAATGGATATTTCATCAAAATAAAATTGAAACCATGTAAAACTTATAGACATTATACTTGAAACATACACATATAAAATAATGTCATCTTAGATGGAAAATAGTTTTCATAAAACACTTGAAATTAATTCTTGAAGAATATATCCTTTCTTTTCAAAATCATTTTATTTTCAAAAAATGCCATGTAATTTTAAAATAAAAGGATTTTGTTGAAAATAGTAATGAAATATTGTAGATTAAGCTTTATTAAGAAAAGGTGTTATGAAACCGTAAAAATCCTTTCATGCCGTATAAGTTAAAAAAACATTTTCTCATACTTTTTCCGGAAAAGTCAAAAAGTACCTCCTATGATAAACAAAAAAACATACATACCATGTAGTAAAAGTCAAAAATGGGTAAAAAATGACTTTAAACATACAATAAAACATTTTTATAAAACTTGAACATGGATTGTAAAGACCCGAAAAATTCAATGGAATTTTTTTCTTAATTTTCTTTGGATTTTTACAAGAACGCGGTTTCTGAAGGCACCTGATTCCGAGGCCCGGTGTGCCCGGAATCATTTTCTGAAGTTTGGCTCAGGTACGTTCAGTGAACGAACGAGCGGGTTTTTCTAACTTTTGAACCGGTTCTTGGAATCGAATTCTGAGGGCACCGATGGAATCGCAGCGCCGGTATTTTCTTAGAAACGCCTCTTCCGGAGTTGCTTTTGCTCGGGTGTGGTTTTTCATTTTTTGGCTTTAAGTTAAGAAATAAAATAAAGTGGTGCGACAACTTTATTTCTATTTCAGTTAAAGCCACTTGAAAGCCACTTAAAGCTGCTTAAGCTGAGTTGATGCGGATAGGGTGCTATCCAAAATTATCCTACCCTCTTGGTAGGATATTTGTGAGGTGGGGCCCGCACGAGCCCCACCGTTTCTTTTTCGCTAAGTAACGCACCCGCAAAAACCCGTCATTAGGAAAGTCAACTGACACGTTTTCTTAAATTCTTAATGCACCATTTAATTGGGCTGTTAACTTCGTGAATTAATTCTATAAATTAATGGGTCGTTACTTATCTCTTTTTCGTTTGTTGACATGTTAATAAAATAAGACCAATGCTTTTTCTCCTTAAGTGTTGTTCGTTGAGAGGATTTGATAGAAACCTCAATTTCTTCATCCTCCTTTGTGAAGAATGCGAAGAACGCGAAGAACGCGAAGAACGCCGGCCTCCGACGAAGAACGCTGAACCCGCAGAAATCGACGATGCGACGTCGTGTGCCGCGACGCCGACGTTTCCTATCTCGCGACGTTCTTCTGCGACGTTCCTTCATCCGCAACAAAATCTTCGATCATCCGTTGAGATGAGAAATTGCGGTTCTTTAAATTTCTTTGCGGATTAAAACAACCCATAGATTTAATCGATATAATTAAATCTTTTGTTTCTTGGTCCTCGGAGTTCGTCGACGCAACACCGGATACCGCGATGATGCGACGGTCCCCTCCTTCCGCGATGATCAATTCCGCGAAGAATGCGCGTGCGGCAACATGACGAGGTAGGGATTTTGTTTGGAAATAACTTTTTATTCCCATAGTTGTTTTCTTCTAAAACAAAACAACCTGGATCAAGTGAAATTTTAAATTATTAAAATTGTATTTTGTTTTGTTTTCCTTGTGTGGATTATTATTCCCGATTGTTATCACCTAACACGGAGGGTGCGGGCCAAACGAACACGGCCCGACAACCCTCCGTAGTTCTTCGTTGTCGTGCGGATTTGCATGCGATGACAAAACGTGCCGAAAAGGAAATTTGATGTTTCCGTAGTGAAGAACGGGACCCGGGAGGAGCCGCGACGCAGACGGGAATGAAAACGGACCACCGGAGCAACTCCGGTGGCCCACGGAGGCTTCGGCTGGCGTGCCACGCTGGCACGGCAGCGTAGGCGGCCGGACGGGCGGCGGCGGCGCCCAGCGCGCCGACGGGAAAACATCGCTGCGGTTGAAGTCGCAGCGGCGAGGCGGTTCCGCGGCTACGCGGAACCGCGGTTCAGGGACGCGGTGGCCCGGCCGCGTCCGGATGGTTCGGGGCGGCCCCATGCGGGGTCGCGTCACTTTGACACCGCGGGGGCAGCGCCCACCCCGCAGGTTCCTCCGCTCGGCCGGCTCGGCCAAGCCGACCCGGGCCGACCCGCGTGGCCGGGTCATTCCCAGCCCGGGCCGGGCCGCCCCGGCCGGGCCGGGTCGCGCCGAACCGGGTTGGACCTGGACCCGGGTCCGGTCGACCCGGTACGAGCCGACCCAGGGGGTTGGGCCGGGTCGGTCCGGGCCCAGACCCCCCGTCTTCGGGCCATTTCGGTCATTTTCCCGTAACATAAGGTACGGGCCTCCGAACGACATGCCGTCAGCGGGGATGCGATCCTTTGATCAAGACGGTCGTTTCGGTATATCGCACTCAAGGTTTCGGAATACTTTGAGTTCGTCCAGGTTGGTTCGTACACGAAACCAACCGGGCCCTCGGAGCGGAAATGCTCATATCTTGAGTTTCAGACGTCCGATCGACGTGTCGTCGACTTCGTTGTTTTCCTCTAAGTGAGACGGATATTTTGGCATACTCCGCCCGAGGTTTGGATGCAGGTGGAGTATGGTTGGGTTGGTTTTGCCTTAAAAACCAACCGGGCCCCTAGGACGAAAAAGCCAATAACTCTCAGACTGGGCGTCTGATTGACGCGCCGTCTGCGACGTTGAGTTCTTGTTGACGATACAGATCATTTGGATGCATCAACTCTGGACTATGTGTCAGTTGATGTATCAGCCTCTCGGCTCGTGGAGCGGACCCTCCCGAACGAGTTTGCTGTGTGCGGGAACCCTAGAGCTGGCTGCGACTGCTACTGTGACGACGACGAATGTGCAGAGATCCTCAGTGGATTCGACGACAATGACTACAACAATCAGCGATCCTTTGTGGGTCAGTGCTACTGATCCTGTGTGGGTCTGATCCTGTGTGGGTCAGCGCTCAGCGGTTCTGTGTGAGCCAGCGTCTACAGGTCCTGTGTGGGCTCGATCCTGCGGGGGTTAGTTACCTATCAATCCTTTGTGGGTCAGATCCTTTGTGGGTCATTGCATGGGTTAGTACCTATCGATCCTTTGTGGGTCCGACGACTTAGATGGATCAGTGATCATCTCTATCGTCATTTGAAGAAGTATACCTGTGTGAGCTGAAACTCTGTTTTACATTCCTTTGTGGATTGTGTTGAGCTATCCTGTGGATTTACGTTTTACTTTCCTTTGTGGATTGTGTTGAGCTATCCTATGTGGATTCTACATTTTTCTTTCCTATGTGGACTGGGTTGTACTTGATTTCGGATGTTGGAGCCGAGCGAGAATTGATGACTTAGGTATATGTATGGGTATATACCTAAGTCGTGTCGGATGTTACTTCGTGATTGTATATTTCTTTTGTGGTTTATCATTTGTGGATTCTGCGAGACCTTCGGGGGTCCCGGGGTGCCTACTGAGTATCTTATACTCACCCCTGTACGGGCTATGCCTGCACTACGTTGTGTTGGTTGCAGACGACGGACAACGCTGATCATGGTGGAGGCTTGTGGAGCAGGATGGTACGTGGAGGTGGACCACTGGGCGGGGTGTACTCGGAGCGGTAGGCTGGACCCGAGGAGCAGTGGAGGCTTTCTATACCCACCCTTCATGTGGGACTCCCAGAGGACGGCTCGACGTTGTGGATTTACTTTTCAGTTGCTGTTTTTCCCCTTTCAACTGTACTTTACAGTTGGGCTTGTATTTCCGGCCCCCTTTAATTTTCCACACTTAGTGTTGTACCAGCTTTTACTTAGTCTTTACTTCTTCCTCTTGCTTACTCTGTGTTGCATGTTTACTTTAAAAAGGCAATGCCTTCCCTTTTTACCGGGATTTATGCCTTGGAGCTAGTCGCCAGCCCCTGGCCTATGGAAGGCGGGCTTGGGGTAGTCATGGCACGGGCCCCAAGGACGGGTCGTGACAAATTGGTATCAGAGGAGTTCGGTTCTACCACAGACTCTGATCATTCTTCTATGTGAAGCAATATTGTATAGCATATTGGGTGTGGTTATCAGTCCAGGGAGTCCAGTGTTGGTGCAGCGGCCGACGTATCCGTACACCAGGACCCTGGCTTCTGATTTCCGACTTAATGCATGAAAACATTGATTTCATGTGTGTTTCAAGTTTTCTTTGTGATTACTTCATATTAGCTCACCAGGTATACTGTTCTGACCATGGATCACATGTTTCCTTTTCAGGATGGCCCCACGACGGCAGCTAGCTAGGGTTCCGAGATTCGTACGTGACGACAGCCTGCCAAGCGACGAGGCCTCGGTACAGGGCCCTTTTGCGGTGGAGGCACCAGTGGTACCTCTACCTGCCGATCCACCGATGCTCCCAGCACTAGCCACTGACGATGCACATCACCTCAGTGCACTACATGAGTTCCAGCGCCAGTGACCACCCAGGTTCCGCGGGGAGACGGACTCCCAGACAGCCGAGGACTGGCTGGAGGCAGTGGTGCGAGTTTTCAGACTAGTGAGGACACCAGCAGACCTCATGGTGATCCTCGCAGAGAGTCTACTGCATGCAGCAGCAGGACGATGGTGGAGCTTGATTATCCAGGTGCACGATGAGGCCTCTTTCATTTGGATAGACTTTGAGGGACTCTTCCGTTAAGAGTTCGTTCCGGCCACCCTCCGTGCGGTGTGCATCCAGGAGCTTCTTCAACTGCGGCAGGGCAACTTGACGGTCGCCCAGTACTCAGCGAGATTCACCAATCTCTCGCGCTACTCGACCGACATGGTACGGGACCCGTTCTTCCTGGCCCGGACCTTTGAGAAGGGATTGAGACACGAGATCAGGCCATCGCTGATCTCCCTCAGCATCCCGACCCAGGAAGGAGTACTGGAGCGAGCCCTTTTGATAGAGAATGTTCTTGCGGAGACTTCTCCAACAGCGAGACCTACCGCGGGGCGGCACGTAGCAGAGTCTTCCGCAGCGGGCAGTCGGCAGATGACTCAGGGGTCCAGGCATACCAGACCCTCTCGCAGACGACCCCAGGACACTGGCTCAGCCATGCGGGGCACACAGCAAGGATCCAGTCTTTCGAGAGGCAGGCAGTGCTACCCTTGCGGCGGGCAGGGTCACATTGATCGTGACTGCCCAACCCACCGTGCCGAGGAGCAACAGACAGTTGAGGGGCCACCCAGGCAGAGGCATAGGGTCGACCATGGCGGTCCGCAGGGAGGAGGCGGACGAGGAAGAGGAGCTGGCCGAGCAGAAGGTGGTGGGAGATGCTTTGAGGCTCTACCACCACCACCACCAGGAGGTCCACCTCGACCACAGGGAGCTGGCGGGCAGAGACAGGCACAGCTCCAGGCAGTGGAGGCCTATGACCACGGCACGCCTGAGATGATTCGTGGTACGATATGTGTCTATTCCACCCTTGCTGCAGTTCTTATAGACACAGGAGCGAGTCACTCTTTCATAGCTGCTGCCATTGTTTGGAGCTCGGAGATTCCGACAGAGCTATTGGCTCGATCCTTACGGCTAGAGACTCCTACGGGAGCAGACTCGACGATTACACCCTGGTGCCGGCAGTGTGAGCATACTCTTGGAGGCGAGAGCTTCAGCTGGGATCGTCTTGTAGTAGCGTCGAGGCCTTACGACATCATCTTGGGCATGGAATGGTTATCTACAGTCCATGCACAGATTGACTGTATTAGGCGCAAGGTGTGATGTGTGCGCACTGATGGGAGCAGGTTCACCTTCACCGGTGAGAAGGGAGCCTTTGCAGCATAGGAGGGACTCTCGCAGAGGAGGGGACATCCCATCACTCATCAGTTAGCTAGTCTCATCCTAGGATCAGCGGACGTGCGAAGTCCTAGTTTTCCTGCAGTGGTGGATTAGTATGCGGACGTCTTTCCCGACGACGTTCCAGGGCTACCTCATCGCAGAGAGGTAGACTTCCATATCGACTTGTACCCCGGGAGAGCCCCGATATCGACTCCAGCATATCGGATGGCCCCCGCTGAGCTTCGAGAGATACGGGTACAGTTGGAGGACTTGCAGGGCAGGGGTTTCATCCGACCTAGTGTTTCACCCTGGGCTTCACCGATTATGTTTGCCACGAAGGCGGACGGGAGCATGAGACTTTGTGTCGATTATCATCACCTGAACCAGGTGACAGTAAGGAACAAGTATCCGCTACCGAGGATTGATGACCTCTTCGTTCAGCTCAAGGGAGCACGGTGGTTCTCGAAGATAGACCTCAGGCCAGGCTATCATCAACTCAGAGTTCGAGATGAGGACGTGCAGAAGACGGCCTTCAGATGTCGGTATGTCCACTATGAGTTCTTGGTTATTCCATTCGGCGTAACCAATGATCCAGAAGAGTTCATGGGCCTCATGAACAGGATCATTCAGCCATACCTCGATCGATTTGTCGTGGTCTTCATCGATGACATTTTGATATACTCGGCGACTGAGGAGGAGCACGCCTATCACTTGCAGGTTGTACTAGACATACTCCGAGAGCAGCAGCTTTATGGAAAGCTCTCGAAGTGTCAGTTCTGGATACGTGAGGTCCACTTCTTGGGGCACGTCATCTCTCAGGCGGGAGTTGAAGCGGATCCTGTGAAGATCGAGGCAATGCTAGATTGGGAGCCACCCAGGAGCGTGACGGAGGTGCGGAGTTTCTTGGGGCTAGCTGGATACTACCGAAGATTCTTGCCAGATTTCTACAGAGTTGTGGCACCACTCTTAGATTTGACGAGGAAGGGGAAACCCTTTGTGTGGTCAGACAGATGTCAGCAGAGCTTCCAGGAGCTGAGACAGAGATTGACCAGCGCACCTATCTTGAGGTTTCCTGCGGAGGGAGTAGGGTACACAGTATACTGCGATGCATCAGGGACCGGACTTCGATGTGTCTTGATGCAGGAGTGGGCAGTGATCTCCAATGGATCACGTCAGTTGAGGCCGCAGGAGCAGAACTATGCTACCCATGACCTGGAGTTAGCAGCAGTGTTCTTCGCCCTGAATACATGGCGACACTATCGGATGGACGAGCGCTTTACAGTCTTTTCTGACCACCAGAGTCTCAGGTACATCTTCTCGTAGAAGGACCTGAATCTGAGATAGCGGCAATGGCTCGAGTTCCTCCAAGACTATGACTTTGAGATATTCTATACTCCTGGGAAGGGGAACGTGGTAGCTGATGCCCTTAGCAGGAGGACGGGCATTCAACTACTTATGGAGGCGACAGAGCAGCTATCCGCTTTGCAGATATCCTTCATGGATAGAGATGGAACAGACTTCCTCCAGTCTCTCACAGTCACCCCTCCACTACTGCAGCGGGTCAGAGAGGCACAACATGGGGATGCTGACTGTGAGACGTGGTGTGCGCAGTTATCCTCAGGACAGACACCTGATGGATTCTCCCTTGGAGCAGAGCACGACATCTTTTTCAGAGGACGTACCTTGGTACCAGTCGCTTTATGAGAGGAGGTGCTGAGAGAGTTTCACACTTCCCCTTTGGCGGTACATCCTGGAGTGGCGAAGATGTACCAGGACCTCAGACGACAGCACTGGTGGCCAGGCATGAAGAAGGCTGTGGCAGAGTTCGTTTCTCGATGCCTCACCTGCCAGCAGGTGAAGGCAGAGCATCAGGTACCAGCAGGCTTGGTACAGCCCTTGGAGGTCCCGGAGTGGAAGTGGGATGGTATATCAATGGACTTCGTGACTGGACTTCCACACACTTCCAGAGGTCACGACTCCATCTGGGTGATTGTCGATCGACTCACCAAGTCAGCTCACTTCTTACCCATCAGAGAGCAGGGCTCAGTGGAGAGCTTGGGGCGTCTCTACGTTTAGGAGATTGTATGGATTCACAGTGTGACATCATCTATTGTCTCCAATTGAGATGCTCGCTTTACTTCCCGGCTTTGGAAGGGGTTACAGGAGGCGTTCGGGATGTAGCTACGTCTGAGCACCGCCTTTCACCCTCAGATGGATGGTCAGATGGAGAGGACCATTCAGACTCTTGAGGACATGTTCCACGCATGTGTCCTCGACTTTGGTCATAGCTGGGAGGACCACCTACCCTTGGTGGAGTTCACGTACAACAACAGCTACCACTCTACCATCGGGATGGCACCATACGAGGCATTGTACGGCAGACCTTATAGATCTCCATTGTGCTGGACAGACCCTGGGGAGTCAGCACTTGTGGGACCAGAGATGGTCCGGGCCACGACAGAGAAGGTCCAGGTCATCCAGGAGGGGATGAGTACAGCTCAGAGCTGGCAGAAGTCTTATGCTGACAGGAGGCGGAGGCCACTAGAGTTTGAGGATGGCGACCACGTCTTCTTGCGTGTCTCACCTAGACGTGGATTACGGAGATTTGGCTGAGGCGGCAAGTTGTCTCCACGCTTCATCGGACCTTTCCAGGTCATCGGCAAGATTGGCGAGGTGGCTTATCGCCTGGCTCTACCACCTCAGTTGCACCGGGTGCACGACGTCTTCCACGTTTCCCAGCTGAGGAGATACGTGCACGACCCGACGCACATTATTGACCATGGGGAGATAGACGTGGATGATGGAGCGAATTTTGCGGAGGTCCCGGTGGAGATCGAGGATCGACAGGAGCGGGTCCTACGTGGACAATCGATTCCTCTTGTGCGCATCAGATCGCAGCACGGGAACCTCCAGGAGAGCACTTGGGAGTGGGAGGCTTAGATGCGTGCTCAGTACCAACATTTGTTTCCCTAGTTTATGATGTATCTTTACGGGGACGTAAATCCATGAGGTGGGAGTGATGTAAAGACCCGAAAAATTCAAGGAAATTTGTTTCTTAATTTTCATTGGATTTTTACAAGAATGCAGTTTCTGACGGCAACTGATTCCGAGGCCCGGTGTGCCCGGAATCATTTTCCGAAGTTTGGCTCGGGTACGTTCAGTGAACGAACAAGCGGGTTTTTCTAACTTTTGAACCGGTGCTCGGAATTGAATTCTGAGGTCACTGATGGAATCGCAGCGCCGGTATTTGCTTAGAAATACCTCTTCCAGAGTTGTGTTTGCTCGGGTGTGGTTTTTAATTTTTGGGCTTTAAGTTAAGAAATAAAATAAAGTGGTGCGACAAATTTATTTTTATTTCAGTTAAAGCCACTATAAAGCCACTTAAAGCTGCTTAAGCTGAGTTGATGCGGATAGGGTTCTATTCAAAAATATCCTACCCTCTTGGTAGGATATTTGTGGGGTGGGTCCCGCACGATCCCCACCGTTTCATTTCCGCTAAGTAACGCACCTGCGAAAACCCGTCATTATGAAAGTCAACTGACGCGTTTTCTTAAATTTTTAACGCACCATTTAATTGGGCGGTTAACTTCGTGAATTAATTCTATGAATTATTGGGTCGTTATTATCTCTTTTTCATTTGTTGGCATGTTAATAAAATAAGACCAACACTTTTTCTCCTTAAGTGTTGTTCGTTGAGAGGATTTGATAGAAACCTCATGTTCTTCATCCTCCTTCGCGAAGAACGCAAAGAACGCGAAGAACGCGAAGAACGCGAAGAACGCCGGCCTCCGACGAAGAACACCGAACCCGCGGAAATCAACGACGCGACGCTGTGTGCCGTGACGCCGACATTTCCTCTCCTGCGACGTTCTTCTGCGACGTTCCTTCATCCGCAACAAAATCTTCGATGATCCATTGAGGTGAGAAATTGTGGTTCTTTAAATTTATTTGCGGATTAAAAAACACATAGATTTAATCGATATAATTAAATCTGTTGTTTCTTTGTCCTCGGAGTTCGTTGACGCAATGCCAGATACCGTGACGATGCGATGGTCCCCTCCTTCCGTAACGATCAATTCGGCGAAGAACACGCGTGCAACGACTTGACGAAGTAGGGATTTTGTTTGGAAATAACTTTTTATTCTCGTAGTTGTTTTCTTCTAAAACAAAAGAACCTGGATCGAGTGCAATTTTAAATTATTAAAATTGTATTTTGTTTTGTTTTCCTTGCAGGATTATTCTTCCCAATTGTTATCGCCTAACGCGGAGGGTGCGGGTCAAACGAACACGGCACGACAACCCTCCACAGTTCTTCGTTGTCGTGCGGATTTGGTGGGTGACGACAAAACGTGCTGCAAAGGCGATTTGATGTTTCCGCAGTGAAGAACGGGACCCGGGAGGAGCCGCGGCGCAGACGAGAATGAAAACAGACCACCGGAGCAACTCTGGTGGCCCGCGGAGGCTTCTGCCGGCGCGCCACACCGGCAGCCGGAGGCGGCCGGCCGCCAGGCGGCGGTGGCGCCCAGCGCGCCGCCGGGAAAACCTCGCCGCGGCTGAAGCCATGGAGGAGAGGCGGTACCGTGGCCACACGGAACTGCGGTTCAGGGACACGGCGGCCCGGCCACGTCCGGGTGGTTCGGGGCGGCCCCACGCGGGGCCGCGTCACTTTGACACCGCGGGGGCAGCGCCCAGCCCGCGGGTTCCTCCTCTCGGTCAGCTCGATCAAGCCGAGCCGGGCAGACCCGCCTGGCCGGGTTATGCCCAGGTCGGGCCGGGCCACCCTGGCCGGGCCGGGTCACGCCAAACCGGGTCAGACCCGGACCCGGGTCGGGTCGACCCGGTTCGGGCCGACCCAGGGGGGTTGGGCCGAGTCGGTCCGGGCCCAGACCCCCGTCTTCGGACCATTTCGGTCATTTGCCTGTAACCTGAGCTACGATCCTCCAAACGATACGCCGTCAGCAGCGATGTGATCCTTGGATTGAGACGGTCGTTTCGGTATATCACACTAAAGGTTTCGGAATACGTTGAGTTCGGCCGGGTTGGTTCATACACGAAACCAACCAGGCCCTCGGAGCGGAAACGCTCATATCTTCAGCTTCAGACGTCCGATCGACGTGCCGTCGACTTCGTTGTTTTCCACTATGTGATATGGATCTTTTGGAATACTCCGCCCGAGGTTTGGACGTAGGTGGAGTACGGTCGGGTTGGTTTTGCCTTAAAAACCAACCGGGTCCCTGGGACGAAAAGGCCAATAACTCTCAGACCGGGCGTCTGATTGATGCACCCTCTGCGACGTTGAGTTCTTGTTGACGATACGGAACTTTTGGATACATCAACTCTGAACAATGTGTCAGTTCATGTATCAGCCTCTCGGCTTGTGGAGCGGACCCTCCCGAACGAGTTTGCTGTGTGCGGGAACCCTAGAGCTGGCTGTGACTGCTACTGTGACGACGACGACGACTGTGCACAGATCCTCAGTGGATTCGACGGCAACAACTACAACACTCAGCGATCCTTTGTGGGTCAGTGCTACCGATCCTGTGTGGGTCCAATCCTGTATGGGTCAGCACTCAGCGGATCTGTGTGAGCCAGCGCCTACAGGTCCTGTGTGGGCCCGATCCTATGTGGGTCTTTGCGGGGGTTAGTTACCTATCGATCCTTTGTGGGTCAGATCCTTTGTGGGTCATTGCGGGGGTTAGTACCTATCGATCCTTTGTGGGTCCGACGACTTAGATGGATCAGTGATCATCTCTATCGTCATTTGAAGAAGTATACATGTGTGAGCTGAAACTCTGTTTTACTTTGCTTTTTGGATTATGTTGAGCTATCATGTGTGGATTTACGTTTTAATTTCCTTTGTGGATTGTGTTGAGCTATCCTGTGTGGATTCTACGTTTTGCTTTCCTGTGTGGACTGGGTTGTACTTGAGTTCGGATGTTGGAGCCGAGCGAGAATTGATGACTTAGGTATATGTATAGGCATATACCTAAGCCGTGTCGGATGTTACTTCGTGATTGTATCTTTCCTTTTTGGTTTATCTTTTGTGGATTCTGGGACACCTTCGGGGGTCTCGGGATCCCTACTGAGTAGCTTATACTCACCCCTGCACGGGCTATGCCCGCACTACATTGTGTTGGTTGTAGACGACGGACAACGCTGATCGTGGTGGAGTCTTGCGAAGCAGGACGGTACCTGGAGGTGGACCACTGGGCGGGGTGTACTCGGAGCGGTAGGCTGGACCCGAGGAGCAGTGGAGGCTTTCTGTACCAACCCTTCAGGTGGGACTCCCAGAGGACGGCTCGACGTTGCGGCTTTACATTTCAGTTGGTATTTTTCTCCTTTCAGTTGTACTTTACAGTTGGGCTTGTATTTCCAGCCCCCTTTACTTTTCCGCACTTACTGTTGTACCAGCTTTTACTTAGTGTTTACTTCTTCCGCTTGCTTACTATGTGGTTCTTGTTTACTTTACAAAGGCAATGCCTTCCCTTTTTACAGATATTTACGCCTTGGTGCTAGTCGCCAGCCCCTGGCCTATGGAAGGCGGGCTTGGGTAGTCATGGCACGGGCCCTGAGGACGGGTCGTGACATGGATGATAAATATAACTCTAGTAAATACTTACGTATAAGAAATCTCGGATAGAAAACAATTGAATTTGAAACATTATCCCTTACCTTAGGTTTGATATGCTTTGTACGTATCTGAACCTCCTGTGTAATGATTTAAATAATGTAATTGAATTATTACATAATCATCTTCATTGTTATGATATCATGTATGGTTCATTTATAACTTTATATTACCTATTCTTTTGTAAATTCATGTAAAAGTAGCATTTTGGGTAAAATCGTTTCATTTATCATCTGTGTTTTGAATTGTAATTATTCATATGATTACTTAGATCATGATTACATAATTCCAGAATATGAAGCATGATTTATATATAATATATATTCAGATTATACATATATATAATAGATCGATAAATGGAAAAAATACACTGTTCATGGTGACGGTAGGTCGTACGTACGCATGAACGATGTATTCGTTTCCTTATTGAGTTGAATGGAATTAAGTAGATGACATACATATATATATATATATATACATAAATCCATTAGCATTATTATGTCATATATTTCATGATTACTTATTATACATACTTTATAATCATTCTTGAATTGTTAACATGGAAAATGAATCTCATCGCGTCGTGGAGACGGTAATCCGTACATACGCACGAGCGATGATATCGTTCCCTTAATTATTGAATGGAATTAGAGTAGATGATATAATATATTATAATCATTATGATGTTATAATAATCTTATATATTTATTATTTACACCATTATACCCATCCATGTAAGGTGGTGGTGGAAAAACAGATTACACCACGGCGTGGAGACTGTATTCCATACACACGCACGCGCGGTGATTTCATTTTCTGTAGGATGGATAGAAGGTGAATTAGGATTGTTTCATATTTATAATAACATATCAGTATATGAGTGATAATTATGTTATTACTTCATAATGAAACAACTAAATAAGAAGAAGTTGAAGAAGAAATAAATTTGAAAGAATCAGTAACAGATATTACCTCTTATTTGACAGGCCTCTTTGAAGCCTCCTTTTAGGGAACTATGATTGGTCTTTGTAGAATACCATGACATCTAGGATGTTTCTAGGGAATTGGATAAGAGAAATGGTTAGAGTTTGGCCGATATTCAAGGCTCAAAATGGTGTGAGGAGGAGAGAGAGTAGTTTCCATTTTATAAGGGAGGAGAGGGGCACGTTTGGAATTATAAGAAATATTAATTTATAATAAACTCCATCCCCACATAAAAAAATCAAAAATGACTCATATTAGAAAATTATATGAGATAGGGTTGTAATATCATCAACCAATCAAATTTATAAAAGTTGGAAATTTATTTTAAACATTATCAACATGATTTATTTTTATATAATCTATTTAATTTTATTTGTGGTAATAATATTCTAAATTTTAAATCATTATAAATAATTACTTATGTGTTGTTAATTGTACATAATTATATATTTTATTAAATTTTAGACTATATAAATTTTAATTTATAATTTTTAAATATTTTTGTGATTTTTAAATGATTTTATAATATGTAATGTTTATAAAATATCAATAGTGTCAATTCTGAAACTATTCATTTATTTGAATTTAAATAAAATATAAACAAGATATATGTTCGAACTAAAAGTTTAAATAGTTTCATAACATGTCATATTTATCTATAAAATTAGTTTATGACATTAAATAGTTCATTTAATATTTATTTTAATACTTTTAAAATCATTTATTTGTTATTTGTCTTAATAAAACAATTACTACATCATTTTTGTATAATAAGTTAATATACAAATTAGTTGTATAAAAATTAATAATAAACTCTTATGATGAAGATAAATATAATAAATTTCATAATAATATTTATACATGAATTTATCATTTTAAAATCACAACATTTAAATTGTTATATTTATTAAATTATGAAGGTGACATCTTTGACATCATTTAAAATAAAATATTATAACGGTCCTAATTTGTTTTATAAGGCTCCAAATGGTCCAAAAATAGACCCTTGGATTATTTGGGTATATATATACTCGACCGAAAAGGTTTGGTAATGTCTATGGTCCTTTTGATAGGTATTATTACTTTAACAAAAACTATCTTATTGATTTTTCGCTAAATAAACAATTTCTGCATCACTATTGTGTCACCATTAATGACAATTATTTAATCCCTAAAAATTCTAAATAAATTTACATGATGTATATAATTTTATTATATTTTTGGAGACTATTTATTTCCGAAGTTTCATGAAGTTTATCAATAAATTAAAATTATTATATTTATAAGATTTTAGAGAGTGACATGTTGTCACATTCTTTGGTTTTAATAATAATTATATTAATTTCATAGAAAAAAGTTTATAAAATGAATCTAATCCAAACCTTAGGTGATATGAGTCAACCTTTAGTCATCCAATAGAATTTTGGCATGTGTTAGGGAAATTTTATAGTCTTATATTTACCCTTAATTACCTGATTTACCTTTAACTGCAGTAAATAAAAATTATCGTAGTTACTATTCAAAATATCAAAAAAAAAATAAAAGCAACCTATTAACATAATTTGTACACACTGAATTAAAATATTGAATCCATTTTTAAAAATTAAAAACACAGAAGTTTTAGTAATTAATTTAAAATTAATCCCGTTGTTAAGAAAACAGGTTTTAAAAGTTATAACATTACAAAAGATTGAAATGATTTTACCTATGAATTCAATGTAAAATCAGTGCTAATGAAATAAATTATATTGAATGGTAATAATATATTCTATTTTTACTTTAAAATCATTCAAAATTATAATTTGACCATATAAAGTATTACGATGAGAAAGTTGTTTTTAATGAAAATATAACATGTTTTTATAATTTATTAAAATATGAATGTTATCAGAATAATATGAAAAAAATATCCAAAGTAAAATTTTATATCCTGATTCCAAATAGGAATTTTATTTTGTAAAATTTAACTTATAAACCTGTCAAAAACTATATTTAATGGGGGTGCGCTATCAAAAGGCGTCAAAAATTCATTTTTTTAAAAAATACTAATTTTACCCGAAAAAATTATTTTTTTCACATATCATATTTTAGAAAATGTGTAAAATGCATATTAATGTTATAAAATTCAAAATGTAGTTAATACTATTCATAAAGGATAGTTCATAGTAATATATCATTGTTTACTGAAACCCGGTATTGCGTACAACGGATGTTATTGAGGAAGGTCGTGATTGCGTGCAATGCAAGCCAATTCAGGGTTGTGTGTAGGGAAAGACTCCTTTGTTGTTGCGTATAACAAAATCCAACCATATTTCATTTATACATTGAATATATATATATATATACACACTAAATGTTTCATAGAATAACTACAATCAAACGAACTTGAAATTGTGTGTAACACAATCTAAGAATAGTGTTGCGTATACTGCAAACTAATACGGTGTTGCGTATAGCGCAAGATAATCTTGGTGTATCGTACAACAGAAGATATGAAAGAAATTAAGAATATATCTCATAAAATCTCGGGGTGTTTCACTATTAATTATATTTTAAAAGTATTAATAGTTAAAATAAATTTTAACAAAATATTTGTAACGGTTTTATCTAAATAAATCATTTTGAAAAAATGTTTATAATTTTTTAATAAATTAATTATCAGTTCAGATTTTTTTTCAAATAAAGATTTTCTTTATTTTTGTGGAATATTAATAAAGATAGTTTCAAAAAAAATTAGAAAATTTATTAGAAAAAAATTAACTTATTTTATTAATGAAAATGTACAAATTATCTTATTTCATTTTTTTTAGAATTATCTAAAATAATTAATTTTTGGATGAATAGTGAAAAAATTAAGATTTTTATTGAAAGATGACTTTTGGTTTAAAGAATTTACAATGATAAATCTTTTTTAAATGAGGTATAAACTTTTTATTAATAAAATTATATAATTATTAATCTTATTATGTTCATTATATAAAATTTTATTTTGAAGTTTAATAAAACAATATTCTACAATTATATATAATTTTTCAATGAAAAACTATATGTTCATCTCATCTGTCGGTTTATTGTTACATTAAATTATACCACTTATATGAATGGAATATAGAAAAATAGATAAATATTTTTATTTATAATAATAATTATTATATAATAAAATTATAATAGTTTTTTGTCATAAAAAATATTAAATGTAATAAAAATAATTATCAGGGTTAAGGTAAAACATGTTTATCAGGGTTTAAAATTAAAAGTATAGTAATTATTACACCCTAAAAATATTTCAAAATAATAATATATGAAATAATTTCTACATTATATCATTTAGGTTTCTATAATGGTCCTACTTGGATCCTTGTGACTTGTGTAAAATGTGGGTATAACATTTTCTTCTTAAAAATTTCAACGGTGTCCTCACCCCCACTAATAAAATGGTACCCCTATCCTCTTCTATTAACAAATATAATGATAATTTTCAGCTAATAACTACTGAAATACTTTATATGATTCCCTTCATAAATCCTAAAACACTTATATTTATTATGCAATCATCCAATGAAGAGATTTAGTGCAGACCAAAAAAGGCTTCCCGAAGATAAAATATCTTTTTTGAAACATTTTATTATTATTTAATCTTCTACATTGAAATGTTTTTAATATTTTATAATATAATATCATAATTACCTAACATATAATGATATTTAATTTTTTTTATTTCATAACAAATATTAATCTATTTGTAAATAATATGGGGAATGAAACTGTTGATCATGTGTATGACGAACTACCACCCCATGAATTGATTTAATATGTTTACACCACTGTATATCAAAAATAGAGAAACTTTTTGAATTATTATTTAAATATTATATATTTTAATTTTTAGAAAACATTCATTATAATATATCATCTACATTTTGGCCCTCTAATCTTTTTGAAAATGATAATGTTTCTCGTATGTACGTGTGGACTACCGCCACCATGAAGTGTTGTTATTTGTTTTTATATAAGTTTTAAATGGATAGAAATAAAGATATATTAATTGATTATATATTATATATATGACATAATATAGATTTTTTAAATGTGATATATTATTTACCTTTCTTTTTTTCAAATCCATCATGAAAATGGAAACAATGTTCATGTGTACATATGACCTACAGTCTCCAAGAACGGTGTAATTAATTTTTTATCTCAATCATAAATAGATTTACCCAAATACATATATAATGAGTATATAGGATATTTATATCATTATTAATATTATCATGAGTGTGTATCCAAGATCAATATAAAAGGACTGAGAATACAAAACTAAAACATACAAGAAACGAATATAGTTATTACTGATAACGTGATTTTCTACAAGTAATTTTTGAAAATGGGTTCTAGAAGGTGTTAATTAAATAATAAATTATATTATTCACATATTATTATAGTTAATGTATAAATTTATTATAAACCTATATTTATAATATAGTGTGATGAAATGTTCGTTAAAAATGGAAAGACATAAGGTGATGGAATTGCCTCAAATTTTCTTATTTAGGGCATATGTTATATTGTTTACTAGTCTTCTTATATAAGGATTATATACTTAAAAATTTACACGTCATGGAATTAATGTTATTATTTTATTTATATTTAATGTTTTATATATGTTATAATCTTAGGGGGCTCATTATTCAATATTTAACAAAGGATGTTAGGGATTTTCTTTTCACTTTTAATTCTATGGGACACAAGGCATATTCACTATTTGTTTCTTTTTTGTTGTCTATACACTACCCATGAATTTTATATATGATCCATATCATGAAAATTATAATATATAAATATCCATAATGCTTTCATTCATTCATTGGACATACGACTTAATTATTACCAATTTGTTAAATGTTTAATGTTAAAATATCATTGTTTTTTAGGATTGTTTATAATTATGCTTCAAATAATGATATATTATGACATGTCCCATAATAAACTGACTAATACTATTATACTATTTTTACATATTAATAATAAATTCTTACCTTTCCATTTCCACAATTTCAGTATTAAGAAGTCCGTAATGAATTTTGAAGAAACATCTATTTAACCTCTAAGTTCGGTTGAAAATATTTTTATTCAATGCCAATGTTTCAAAAAACTATTCTAAAGTAACTTATTATTATTCTCTAATGACTCTATAATGAAATTATACCCATTTTATTTTATTTTATTTTTCAAAGGAATATTATATTCAGTTTAGGGATGTTGAAATATTTGCATCTTAACAAAAATGTGAGTGGAATCATTGTTTCAATATGTATTACATGAAGGAAATTAATCACAATCATAATCTCTCTATAATTTAATGAATACTCAACATGTTTTATGGGGTTATTTTGAAGAAACTTTCCCCATTCATATTCATGAAATATTTATATTTTAATGAATTATCTTCATAATGGTGAGGTTATTTTCCTTAAGGTAGGTTTAATGATCTTTAAATGAAATTTTTATTCATAATGAACAAATGTATTTGGAGTTTCATATTTTCTGAATGGATATAATCCAACGATAGAAAAAATAATCTTTCTCTATAATTTTTATGATTATGATGACAATATATTTATAAAAACCATTTGTTTCGTATGGTTTATATTTTGTGGAATTATTTATGAAACCCTTTTTTAATGGGTTATGCTATAGTGAAATGATTATGAGACCCATTTTCTTTTTACTTGATATGATATGATGATTGATCAATGTTATTTTAGAACATATATGTATGATTTTAATTTTTTTTATAGGTTGTATCTATATCTCTCCCCATTTATTAGTTAATGATTATTATTCTATGAGCTCAAAGTGTATAGGGTAGGTTATCATCACAATCCCAAATTTTGCTACACGTGAGGTTATCCCAATCTTAAAGTAGGTACATGAGTAGATATTCCTAGGCTAATTATTTATGAATTTTTTGGTGTCTAGACTTAAAAAATATTTTCTATTATTTTGTCTATAAAAAAATAAATTTCTTATGCCAATTTTATGCTATGATGGATTACATTTTTTATTAATATGTAATTAATGTATTATTAATTTCAAAGACTCAATGTTATGATCTATAGTATGCAGGGTATGGTTATCAAATGGTATCATCATATTGTCATACCCTTATGATCATGTTATATTGATATATCACTTTTTTACCATTACTGAGCATATGAGATCACCCATTATTATTTTTCTTTTCCCAATGTTATGAGGAAATGAATTATTTAATATATATATATATGAAAATTTATATTTATGATAAAAATGAATGGGACATGATGTAGGTAACTTATGGGAAATTTCTTTATGTGTTCTTATATCCTAAGGCTGAAGTCCAAAATTATTCTAGCAAAAATTGTTATGTCATGTAATGAATATTATCTTATTAATCTGTGATATATATGTATGGAAAGTGAGGGCCATTGTAAATTTACCTTTTGAAATGTTCTAGAATGGCGATGATTAGATAAATAAACAATAAGAAATATATAAAGAACACATATGTGAATTTTCCTTTGTTGTTTAGTGAAATTATTAATATTTTCATAAAATCTATAAAATGTCTATTATGTTATGAATTATTTAATACTGTTATTTTCGTTATTTTAATTCAAAATAATTAAATTAATCTAATGAAATTATATGTAACACCCCGAGATTTAAATTTCAAAAATCATATTTGATTGCTCATAATATGTTAAAAAATAATATAAGGGAATATAAAATCCCAAAAATATATGATATATTTATTTTTAAATTAATTTAATATCTTAGATATCATTAACTATGCAGAACAACAGGTATAAATGATGTGTGATACTCTATAAGCATATTATTTATATATAAGTATTTTATACAATAATTAAATTACAGGTTATGAACATGAATAATTAAATTTAATTTGATTACACACATTTATATGTTATGTATTATTTATATATTAAAATAATAATTATTTGGAAGAAAATGTATTTTTTAAAAAAAATTATTTTTTGTAAAAGATGGTTTAAAAATCTCTTTTCTACATAAGATAAAATTATTTGTTATCAGATTCTCAAATTTGTTTTAAAATTTAAATAATTTTTTAAATTGGAAAACCAAAATTATATTAGGGTTATTTTTTAGAATTTTTCTGAAATGTTTCATTTTTTATTAATAATTAAAAATATTGAATTTTAATTGAAAATACATTTTAATTTTAATAATTTTCAAAGTTAAATGATATTTTAAAATGGTTTTGAATTAATATTAGTAAAATTTTATATCAATCAATCCAATTTAGTTCATTATAATACTTTTTATATGGAATTTCGAAATAAAAACCTAGTAAAATCTTGAATGTTTTCTCTTTAAAACCCCACTTTATCGTCACGTATGTGAGATTAGTTTTATATAATATTTTTAATATTAAAAAATATAATTGTTAATAATGGATTTAATATTTTTAATAATCATAATTTTTTTCTAATTAGGACTAACAAATTTATGATGCAAATGAATAGTAAAGACAGTAAAAAATAAATACCATGATTATGTTAAAAATATATTTTCTAAGGGGTTAAATTTTGAGGATAAGGGATAAAATGACCATTAAAATTTTGCAACACCCATTGTATTGGAATAATCAAAACTCATATAATATAGGATTTGTAATGGCCCATTTTGGAAGATTTGTAATTGAAAAAAAACATTGGAATAATTGATGTTTTTTTTAAATTACATGTGTGCCACTCACAAAACATATAAAAGGAAACCCCTTTATTATCATATTCACACAATAAAACTTATATTTATTTTAAAATTACTGAAAACATGAATTATCAAATTCCCCAAATAATATTATATTCCATAGTTTTTTTAAATAATCTAATATTGAATGTGCTGTGGTGAAATCCTAAAGAGGATACCCCAAGAAGAGGTAACATTAATCAACTAGTATTATATTTTATTTCTTTATAAAAATATATATATTATTTTTTAAATATTATTATATAATATATATAGTATATTACATATAAAAATATTTGTTTTTTATAATTTAATGATCTAAAAACTCCTCAAAATTTTCTAAATGGGTTACAAAATCATTAATTCTATATTTGACAGACTACAGCCACACAAAATAGTCTCATTAGTTTTTTCATTTATTTCCATTCATGGTTGGGTGTAATTATAGATATAAGGTATATATATTATACTTATAACATATTTATACAAATTTATTGATTATATAATATATATATATATATATTCACATTCGATCCTATAGAGGATATGATAATGCCACTCATGAGTACGACAGAATACCATCTTGTGAAGTGATGTGATTCATTTTTCACTAACACATTAAATGGATTGTAATAAGAATAAATTTAGTGATTTAATCTGATATACATAAAATGAGTATATTATTAATGAAATATTTATCATTATATAATGATAAATTAACATTTATATCTTACCCTTGTGCTCACTTAGAGATGATAACATCATTTCTATACATGTGCACTACTATATTTAGAAACTGACGTGACTATATTTTCATCACCAAACCACATTTAAGATATATATAATTATATAATATTTTATTTATGATATTTGTAAAACTACTATAAGGTAAGAAATCACATTTATTACTTCCTTAATTATTATTGAAAAATGGAAACGTTACTCTAGCATAAGTACAACAAACCATCTTTATGACGGTAACATACATCATTTCCCTTAATCATCCATCATGAATAGTTTTAAAAGTAACTAGATTTATAAATATGATAATTACTTAATTATTATTATTATAGAGATTTTGGAAGAGTTAATTTTTGCACATAATGAATCATTCTGGATAAAATTTATATTTTGAAACAATGCAATTATCACTCGAGATAATGAAAATAATGAACGATCATTATAATTTGAGTGTTAAAATGTTATAAAAGGATCATATATGATATTATAATTATTAATATGGTTTTGTTATATGTTAATAATATCTTTAAACCCACATTATAGTATTTTAAATCACTTTCAGAAAAAATATATTTGTGAGTTAAGGGATTTCATCAAAATTTACATTCCATTGAGAATTAGTTGATATTTTGCAGCAATACACCATTATGTGGTGTATATATTACCCATTTGTCATGTACTGTAATGATTATGTTGAAATTAATGGTATTATAAGTTTCAAATTGCATCAAATTATCCTAGGTGATTTGGATTGAAAATTACCATGTGGTAAAACTTATGGAATAATCTCACTTTATGTTGAAATTTTTAACTTTATCTTGAAACAACCACATTCTTACAATAATTTATTAATGGAAATTAAATATTTTTTATTCACCCATATTATTTCTTGATGGATGAATTATTTCCTAAACCATATAATATTTTCACATATGTATTTTACTCAAAATTTTGTTTGATTGCCTCGGTAAATATTGATAATTTTGTATCCTTCAATCAATATAAATATTTGATGACACATAATATTGATTCATGAATTAAATAAATTATTCATATTATGATAAATGAATTGTAACAATAAAAATTTGTGGGTACCATAATTATATATCCCCTAAAATCATTAGTAAATCTCATGAGACAAATCAATTGGATAAATTAAATAGGTTTCATCCTATAGTTTAAACTATTTTGTTAAAGGAATTGACTATATATGATTCATGGCCCAGAGACATTATGTAATATAAATATTCATTTAATAAATTCATAATTTTTTTATTATTTTATGTGATGTCTCACTATAATAAAATTCAATTTAATGTTGGGGTTTTTATCAATGTTTCTTGAAAAACCTTCCTAATTTAGCAATAATTCCAAGAAATTTCCTTAATTTAGCCATGTTTTTAAGGATACGTATCTAGTTTAGACACCTTTTAGTGACGTGTTTCTAAAATTGAAACCTTTTTCTAGATATTTTGTTATGTTCTAATCATTTTATATGAATTGTTTTCGAAAAATATATATTTATATAGATTATTTTCCCACATCGAGGTAAATATATATTTAGATATAAATATATATAAACATAGAAAATTATATATATAAATTCATATTTTTATAAATATAAAGACAGAAACATATATATATATATATATTAACAAATAAATATTTATATATAAAAACTTTATATTTTTTAAATTAAATAATGTTTTTTAGAAATCATTGAAATTTTAATGATATATTTTCCAATGTATTTAAACGTGGATAATTATATATTTGTAACAACCAGGGTTATGATAAAATAATTTATTTCAATATTTATGAAAATTTATAAATTATATAGTAA
The DNA here is from genome assembly GCA_963277665.1 of Viscum album. Lineage (NCBI taxonomy): Eukaryota > Viridiplantae > Streptophyta > Magnoliopsida > Santalales > Viscaceae > Viscum > Viscum album. The sequence continues at coordinate 589,703,319 of OY728166.1, forward strand.
AATATAATTAAAAAGTGGAACTATGTTTAATTGAATATTTTAAAAAACCTACATTTATGGAAACAAACTATATTTCTCTAAAAACCAGTTTTATCACCTTTTAATGGCAATGTTTTTTAAAGAATAACTTTTTTACATTTATAAAATATATTTGAAAAAATAAAATTATTCTTTTAATTTTTAATATCAATATTTATTTTGGATTCATTTTTTGAATTATTTTGATAAGTATTATGTTTTGATGAATAATGAAAAATAATGAATTTTGTTTAAAAATATAATTTTCATCTAAATTATTTATAGTGTTAAATTATAATTTTAATTGGATTTAAAGTATAATTACATCAATTTTATACAGTTTAATACAATTTATGATGTTTTAATGTATTTTATATTAAATTTAGATATTAATACATTTTGATATTTTGAATGTTTTCAATTTAATAACTAATTTTATCACCCCATGAAAGTGATAAAATTTAAATGAATTTCATCCAATAATGTTTTTTGAATTTTAAAAAATTGATTCCATATTTTCAATCCTAAGTTATAATTTTCTAAAATTTTCCATTTTATTTTTTAACAACACGAATAGTAACATTAGTAATTTCTATTAACATGGTTAAGGGTAAATCTAGTAATATCGGTTAAAAAATTATAAATACATTAAAATTACCCTAATACAATTAATAATTTTATTTGACGAGTTATTATATTCAAAAATAATAATTAGTCCGTGTTTGTGACCTCTTTGATTCACTTGTATGACTTTAAGAACTTCCTAGTATTTAATTTTAAATAGAAGACAATGATGGCATACTTCTATTTTAATAAATATAAACTTTTTCATAAAGAGTTATTTAGAAAATATATTCTACTATAAATAGTTTTTTTAAATATAAAATTTTTAAATTCATAATAAAATTTTATCTATTATTTTATGGAAGTAAATAATTACCTTTAAAGAATACACAATGATAATGCAGTAATTATATAGTTGATGGAAATATCAAATAAAGGATTATAAAGTTAAATAAATAAATATATTTTGAGAATATTAATGTCATTATTGAAGTTTGTTACATACTTTATAATTTTATTTATGTGTTAAATGTTTTTTTACAAGATATATTTTTGTTATGATTTTCATAAAAACTCATGTAATGAATAGTATCACCTTTAAGAAGAATGATATTTTAAAATAAATAATATATAATTAAATGACATAAAATTAATAAAATATAAAATTCATCCAACTAATTTGTGATAAGGATTAAAATATCACAAATTACCCATTTATTTTTGTTTTATAATTTTATAGTAATTATATTAATCCTGAATGTGTATATTAAATGATATCATGGTAAAATTTAAAGGGATTAAAAAAGGTTTAAAACACAAGGATAAAGATTAAAAAATATAATAAAAATTATACATTTTATACATTTTATGAATTTATATCCTCCCCTAATATTCTCAATTTTAAATAAATCATTTTGGAGACATTTGGAATATAAAAATAAATAAATTTAATTTAATATTTTGAATATTTCCAAGAGTGACCCACTCTTTTATAAAAAGGAACCTCTTATAATCTTTTATTAGTAATTCAAAACCAATATTTCAGCACATATCATCCCAAATAACATCATATAATCACTCTAAACCTATTAGAGATATTATTTTGGTCAAAATAGAATCCTTTGTGGTCTTGCAGTGTTAACAAAAAGATGTTTTCTGAAGAAGATGTATCATTTTAATCAAGTATTTCTGTTTTGTTTCTTCTTGCACTTTCATGAAATCTTATTAAAATGTGATGAAATATTAAATCATGTATCATCAATATAACTAAAAAATATTATGTTATAATAATCACCTTAATATATCTCCCTTATAATATAATGGTAAAATAATTAATCATTCTTGTGTAGGACAGGCCCCCACCTCGCGAACTGTTATGATTAATTTTTCATCAATATATCTCAAAAGTAGTTGTAAAGAGGGAATTAATGGTTATAAATTATATTAATAAATTATTTCTAATTATTTTTGAAATATATATCATTTTCAATCGTACATTTCCATTCACAAAAAATGGTAATGTTTTTTGTTCATACATGTGAACTACCACTTCTGCGAAGCGATGTAGTTTGTTTTTTCATCATCACATCACATGGATTATATATAGAAGTAAATATAGTTTTTTAATACAACCTTAATTAGTTTTTTATAATTATATAATTATTTAATAACACTTAACTTCATTCTATAATGATTATTGAAAATGGAAATGTTACTCGTGCATATATGCGGATTACCGCCTCCATGATCATAACAGTGGGTCATTTTTCATAACCATTTTCCATGATTGGTATTAAATTAATAATTAATTAATATATATTATTATCATGTAGGGAATATTTTTCTTATGATGATGGAATAATGACCACTTTCACTATGGACACCATACCAAATTCATTTGGGACTCAAGTATCATATAAAGACAAAAGGTCTGATATGAATTTAATTAATTATGTAATTATTATGACATGACAATAATATTTATAAAAGGTATAATAAAATTAAAAATTGTACTTAATTAAGTAATTAATTGAAATATGTTTATTATTCAGGAATAAAATGACTATACATGATGATTTGGAATCAAGGTAAGGTACATTCTTATTGAAACCCTCTTTTAAAGTTACTCTTTCAACTATTTTTACAAAATCGAAAAGGAATTATTTTTTTAACATATACAACATGAATTAAATTTACCAATTTTATGGAAATTTAATGTTTTTTATTTCTCATTTCTAGGTTAATAATTTTATTGTAATTTTTTTTTTCATTTTTGTGTGTCTGGATTTATAAAAATTAAAAGGGTTTTCAAAGTGGAAAAGTTATTTTTCTTCTATGCATGATCTGTGAGATATTCTTATATTATGGTTATTGGGAATATTTTATGACTATTGGTGGTTACATGATAAATAGATTATCTGTTATCCTGTGATAGCTCTATAATTTATTGGGTTGTAAGAGAGAGTTAACCGGTAGGGTTTCTCCTAAGAGTTTAAGGTAATATATTATGGTGGTTATTCTAAATTTCACTATGAAGGTATCTGTGAATGATAACGTAAATGTAACAGTGATATGGAAATAATTCCACAAATATGATTTATGTTTTATGTTTTTAATGAACTTTTATAATATTTTAGGATTTCATTAGGTATGTTAAAGAGACTGGGTTTTATGGGAGAAAAGTATAACTTTGTGAAACTGTTTTCAGGGTTTTATAGGTATTCTTGGACAAATAGTTTATTTATTTATTTATATGGATATTACTTGGATTTTTGTGGTCATACCATTTTTGAAGTGTTTTTAAAGGGTATAATTATTGATTAGAGAAAAAAGGTAGTAAATTTGAATGTTATGATGATTTTTCTTGACATGGAGACCATGTTTTATTTTGAAAGTATTATATTATAAAAAACTGGAAACTATTTTAGAAATACACACTTTATATGAATGTGGTATGTTGTGAATGAATTATGATATCATCCTTTAAAAATATAACACTAAATTCATTCTTAAATGGATGGAAATTAAATTATTAATTAAAACTCAAGATTATGAAATATTTGTGGTCAACCCTGATTCACAATCAAATTTTCCCAAGAGATGAAGGTAGACGTTCTTTTTAGTCTAGCTTGGGTTGTTAAATCCACTAAGACATAGGAAGATACCTAAGATACACAACCTTTGAGATGGATTTTTGGATATGAATTTTCCAAATTTGGGTTGATTTTAAATGGGTTTAAAGTATCACAAATATGTTTAAGTTAATAAAAATTAAGATAATGAGTTGATCCAGGATTATCGCTCGGGGTGGATTAGATGAATTCCTTTTTTAATGATTTAAATTTCATTAACTCGGGAAGTATTCATTAAGTGAATTCAAACTAACGTTATCACCTACTGGTTAAACATTTTCAGAAACACATTCTAATGAACTATACACTTGTAGGATCATTTTGATGGGCACTCCACGGAAACGGATCTTATTATCACATAAAAGTGGGGTGAATAAATTCAATATAGAAGAGGAAGAGAGAAAATAATTGAATAAAAGAAACCCAAATAATTTAATTTCATAAACATTTATAGAGTGAGAAATAAATTTCAATCTAGCCCCTTCATACTCCCTTAGATCAACCCATAAAATAGTTAGACCTCCATTGATGACATTTCTTCAAGGGAAGCGGGAAGTAGACTTACGAGGGTGGATTTTAGGAAGTAAAAACATGAAAATATCGATCACTCCACCGTTGTGTGATAAATATCACAAAATACTATGTGAAGAATTTCACACATTTAGGCACTAGTATCAACATGATATGTATATTAACAGAATAAGCGTAATCTAAGAACTTTTATTAATTATCTAAGATGAATTGAACAACTAACATGAAAAAAATGCGATTAAAAACACAAAGAAACATCATAACACTACAATAAAACCAAGAAATAAGATCCCAAAATCATAAAACACCACTGCCTTAAATAGTCATTTTTGGAGCCTTGGGTTGAGCCTCTAATAGTGAAAGCCATCTTACTTCATTATGGTAGGAATAGGGTGGTAGAAATCTTTTAGAACTTGGACATTTCTACTCTTGACCCGAGGTGGCATCCAGCTTGCATACACCGAAAAGAAGTACCTATATGGCCTTATGGATGGCCTAATTGGGGCAGGACATATAAGAAAAAAGTAAATCTCCTGACATCTCCTAGCATGCTGTAAAATTCCGGCCCAAATGAATTTGTTGTTTGACGAGATATGATTAAATTGTTGGGATGTTTTTATGGGCTGCAGAATCTGGACCAGAATTTTACCTCTAACTTGAGTCGTCTTAATAAAAACAATGGAGGGAAAATTATAACTAGTTTCTGTACAATTATATGTTCCTCCATATTTCTTCTATCATAACAATAAATTTGGGCTCATTGATTCTGTATTGGGGTCCCCACATTCTAATTATTGGGATAATGTCCAATCTGCCTTATCCAGAATTGTTTCCTTTCATCGCTAAATATCCACATCATACTTTATGAGTTCTCCATTGATACCTGAATGAAATAGGATCATATTTATGTTTAGATCTATTTAAAAATATATTAAATTAAAATATGGATTATTACATTCCATAAAATCAGATTAATCATTGTGCCTAAATTCGTGTACATTAGGCATGAAGTGAACAAATGATGAGAATGGATGTTCAAAATTAAAATCCCCTCACTCAGGACCATAAGATCAAAAATGAACCTTTAATACATTTTAAATGTAATTAAAAAATATTTTTTTATTGGCTAATCACACCTCCAACTTGCGATTTTCTAGTCCCGAGTAAAATGTATCTCAACAACAAGAAATTTGAATTTTTTTCCAAAAAAAATTTAATACACAATGATCACCAAAACCCCTAATACCAAACAATCAAGAAACTCATAAAAATATTTTAATACAATAAATTTTCATACGAATATCCCAATCCCAAGCCTGTTTCTTTTTTCAAATTCATCACCACATTTCATCATATTTCAATAAAGTATTATGATGTGTTGTGTGTCACAAAAGACATGGGTGTTCATTTTTATTCAAGGGGAAAATGATGAAATCTCTAAGTCAAATCACATTTTAATATTAATATGGGTATTCAAATTTATATATATATATATATTTTATTGTTTTTTTTTCGATTTTTCCATGGTAATTGAAATTTCGCTCAATAGAGTCAACCCATGTAGCGAGACATTGCCTATGACTCCAAGGATCAAAGGAATTAGGGTACCCAGTGAAGCCCACATACTTGGGAATCATCTCGAGTAAACTCAAAAAAACAATGTCTAATTACCATAAATATAGATAAAATTTCTATCTCTGGCCTAGACTACTATGGAGTCACAATCCCCATTTGATGAAAGCCGCACATTAGGTTATTTCATTACTCCACATTCAATTTTTTTGAATAGTCATATTCAAACTAAAATCATCACCAAACCAATGATATTTAATTTGGGGACCCAATAAACTCAAACTAATACCCCTCTATCCAAAGGATGTGAATTTTGATCTCTTTGTTTCTATTTGGATGAAAATATAAATGATGAAATTTCACATTAGACATCCACTCTTTCCAAAATCTATGCTAATGAAATTATACATTGATTGAAATTAGAATCAGGGCATGCTAAATTATTTGATATTCAGTTTTAAAGTGTGAAATTTATATTATCATGTTTAAAGTTAAAGGAATTTTCCCTTATATTTAGCCACATTTTTTAAGTCATTTTCTTTCACATAAGAGATAATATTTTAACACAAAATCAAAATTTTTATTTCATCTGCCCCAAATATAAAATAACACCATCCATAGTGTTTCAAGAAATGGTAATTTAGATGGAGGTAGAGGCATATAAGGGGAGTTCAAAATTGAAATTGAAAATGGGGATCATGGAATGAAGTCACCTAGTGGTTGATGTTGAAGTTCAGGATACTCCAATTTAGTCCTTTGATATCCTTGTAACTTGCAGAGTTCCCAAGTGGAAAATTGAAAAACAAACAAACAAAACAACAACAATATATATATATAATAATAATAAAAGTAAAATATATGTATATATATAAAAATCTTAGTAAAAGGAAGCATTATAACCCATAGGTCAGTGGTAGGCGCACTCCCATGTCTCCCTTCAGTCCTAGGTTCGAGTCCATGTGGCTACGTTGGTTTTGACCAAGTTTTCCCCACGACCTAAATTGTGTCCTTTGAATTATTATTATTATATATATTTTTTATTTTAACCTAAGAACGAAAAAAATAAATGAATTGATGATACATTGGCTTCTTTTTAAATTTTCTGGAATGTTATTACCCAAGGATCACACCACGTGACCCGGAAGAATATGGCGCTCCCCTTTCATACCCATAAATACCCATAAAAGAAGAAAATGTCAAAATTATATGGTACTATCATATTCAGAGTTAATTGATATAAAAAAATGATTCTTTAATCCTATCTAAAAAATAATTATTATGAAAGAATATTAGAAACATGAAAACCATGGGTTCCCACCCATGAAACGCTTTTGTTTACTATTGATAGCTCGACCTAACCCCTTACCTTACCCAATGCAATATTTCAACATTTTAAGGACCCAATATTTATCCACTTTTACTTTATTGAAATTGATTCTTTGTTTAGAATTTGTGTCATGTAAAAACCTATCTTCTAAACTGAGCGGGTAAATCTATGGAATATTAGAAATAGTGGATTCAATTTCTTTTTTAGTCTTTCCAAAGACATTAAGAATCATTACCTACTTATTTGTTTCAAGATAATAAATTTTGAAAATTGGATGTTTTTGTCAATTTCCAGTGAATGGAAACTTGAGGGTGGATGGAATGTCATTTCGTTCATGTTTCGTTAGGCTAACACTTTTAGACATAGGTTATGACTTTGAATTAAACACAATTTCATTTTCAAAATTTCTCAATGGAATTGGTTATTTTTGAATAAAAGATTCAACAACAAAATATGAATGATCGGTGGTAGGGATGGGTATGGAGTCAATGTTTGTGATTTCTCCTAATGTTTTAGTGATTTTTGTTTTTGATAAATCATCAATGGAGCTATAATAGGTGCACTCAATCCACGATGTCATATTTCCCCCATGTGAATAAATTAAATCAATTTCCACCTAATTTAAAAACCTTTCAAAAATTTCTTGATTTAATTCCTCTACACCAAATCCAAAAGTTTATTCTTTAATAAAATCATGAGGGGTTTGTGGGAAACTAGAAACTCTGTATAAGGTTATGGAAGGGAAAATTGGTGTAGGGATGTGTTCCCCATAAGTTTTAATTCTTTGTAATTTTAATCTCAATGATGGAACATGAAAATTAATTTTCTCCATTTGTTGATAGAATTTTTCATGTAATGGTTACTGATCATGATGGGAAAGGGGTTGAGAAATATGGTCTATTCAAGGTGGATAATTAAGTTGTTAGACTTTCATAGAAGGGTGTTTAGATTGGCCTTGTGGGTATTGAAACTCATTATATGTTAAAATTTTTTGTGGATCATAAGAGTTAAAACATTGTTGATCATTAGGTATTTGATGATCTGACCAGTAGAAATTAGGCTGATTATTTCACATGACATATGCGGTTGGGTGATCAAGGTAGTGATAGGTTTCACATGTTTACATTTGTAAAAAATTTCCTTCCATAGGAGTTAGGGTGTGAGAATAGTGAAATGAGATGAAAAATAAAGATTCTAGTGTCTAGGATAACATAATTAGGTCCCCGGAAATGGTGCCAAAATTTGATTCACACACAAATATAAACAAGGGATGATGGTAGATCAGTCCTTGTATTCTAGCTTGGGTTGTCTAATCCAATGAGACAAAAGAAGATACCTAAGATACATGGCCTAAGAGATGGATTTTTGGCTATGAAGTTTTCAACGTTGGGTTGATTTTAGATGAGTTGAAAATATCACTAACTAATTTATATTAATTCAAACTAAGATAATGAGTTGATCCTAGGTTATCTCTCTGGGTGGATTGGATGAATTCCTTTTTTAATGATTTCAATTTCATTAACATGAGAAGGATTCATTCAATGAATTTAAACTAACCTTATAAACTATAGGTTAAAATCCTTTACAAACCCTTTCTTATAACCTATAAACTTGTACGATCATTTTCATGAGCACTCTAAGGTAAAATAACTTATTATCACATAAAAGTGGGATGATTAAATTCAATATGGAAGAGGAAGAGAGAAAATCATAGAATAAAAGAAACTCAATTAAAATAAACTAATAAACATTTAGAGAGTAAGAAATAAAATTCAATCCCGCCCCTTTCTACTCCCTTAGATCAACCCATAAATGAGTTATCCCCCCATTGATGAAATTCCCTCAACAGAAGTGGGAAGTAGACTTATGAGGGAGTATTTGAATAAGTAAAAAAAATATCGATCGCTCCACAGTTGTGTGATAAATTTCATAATGTATGGTGGGAGAAAATTCACACATTTAGGTAATGGTATCAACGTGATATGTAGAAGAACAGAATAAGAGTAAAGGAATTACTTTTACTAAGAAACTTGTAGGTTTGGGGTGTAGCGGAAGTGCATTGGTGGGTTTGCCTAACATTAATTTTAACATTAAACAACGTTCAATCCGAGATCTGTCACAATGTAAAATACCGAATCTTTGAAATAGAATGAGGAATGAAAAACTTAAGAGGGAATCATGGAACCATAGAGATAGGATCATCATATGTTGATTATAATTGATTTAAATAATTCACAAGAATTACCTTGGTGGAATTCATCCTTCGTTGATGTCTCCGGTCCCAATCCTGTGATCCGTTATTGCGTTGTTGAATCCAAGTGTAGGATTCCTCTAGCATCAATCCATTCATGTGTCATGTATCTCCGGACATCACTGAAGGGATCTCTGGGTTCTAGAGTAGAAGAACCTTCACTTGCGATGTCCGACTTCAATCGCCTTGGTCTCTCGGTCATGAGAGTGTTCTTTGAGGAATGACTTCTTTCGTCCTTGAAAGAAATCTCCAGAATTGTTGTGAAAAATGATTGATTGGAAAAGTATTGGGGTTGTGAGGATATTTATAATCAGGTTTGAGGTGATAGAGTAATGACATTAAATAAATGCATTACGCGTTATATTTATTTCATTAACTCTTATTAAAACCCCCATGTCTAATTATTAATTTCTTGACATGCACCCACGCAGATTATAATTTATACCATTTAATAAAACAATATTATATCCTCAAAATCCCGACTGGAAAACTATATGGTGTGTAATAATTAATACATGGTGTGTACTCATATTCCCTAAAACTACACGCTGTGTATATTTAATATACATGGCGTGTACTTTCATTTTCCATTTTTCCTTATCTCTTTCTCCATATTTATTATACCTTGAGTAATGGATATTTATCTCTAAAATAAATGTAACTCCATTACTTTCTAATAAATATATTATTTCACCCACAATATATTCTCTCGAATAACTAGTGTCGAAATAAATGAGATCAGGAATCCTTAAATAATTATTAAACCACAGTCAGAAATAATATTTATTTAACTTGGTAAATTAATATTTAACAGAGATACATGGACACACTTAGTGTGTGACCTTCTAGGCCCCTTTCTCAGTGGCATTAGGCAGAGCCTGCCTAAAGTCCAAAGTTAGTGTCTAGCAACACGGAAAGGCACCCATATGAAAATTAGTTAATGTCGCAATGATGTGTCACCTCCTACGAATGTTTATTGTGTAATATATTACCTTTTCCTCAATATTTCTAATCAAGTGGGTTGCATGCTAGTTCCATCAACCCATGTGCATGATTATTCTTCCTTTGACATTCTGGAATTGAACTCGCCCATACATTACCATGGCCATGGATTTATTTAGGCCATATCAATTCCATCAAAGGTCCAGAGATATCTACTTCCATTATGGAACGAAAGGGACACATCCTTTCTTGAATTATCTATTAATACAGTATTACTCATGACGCACCCAACGTATCCTACCTCACTGCGAATAGTGTGTCGTCACAGTTTACATCAATAAATCTAAGTGCGTGAGTTGTAATACCCATTAACAATAATAATATTAAAGTCTAAGGACCAATACACACATTCGTAGATAGGAACATCCAATGACACTATGAAATGTGGATTTTCTATTGGCGGGTCTCGTTCTCATAATATCCTCCTGGATATTACCAAGGGCGCATACCATGAGATGGTTAATCAATGTTTTATGAGTCCACACCCCTAATGGCTTGTATTATTTGTGTCCCTCAAATAACATCATCCATCCATAGAACATATATTCAAGAATAGTGTTATAGTCATTCTGGGTTCTTATCATAGCAGGGATCTACTATGACCCTTTAATGCAACAGCTATCCTTAGGGCATTATCACATGCATTGTCACGCATAAGAACAATAAAGATGTGATAAGGCTTTTATTAGTGAATAAAGTACAATGTAGTTGGTTCTAGGCCACCAACTCCAACAGACTCCCACTTGGACTAGAGCCAACTACTAACAACATATATCCTGCTAGCTCTCACATGATATTCATGCTTCTACTGAGATAGGCCTTTTGTCATGGGGTCCCCCACATTCTATTCAGTGGATAATCTGCTCACTACAACTTCACCCCTTTGATAGAAATCCCTCACGAGGTGATACTTCCATAGTATGTGCTTTCACTACTGGAAAAAATACCTATACCCACGGTTCAAAACCGTGGGTATAGCCTATACCCACGGTTTTGGGAACCGTGGGGCTGAGTGGCATCGGTATAGGGGTCTTACCCTATCCCCACGGTTTGACAAACCGTGGGGTTATCTTTTTTTGCACCGTCCCAATCCATCCTCCACGTTGTCAAACCATTATTCCCACGGTTTAAAAACCATGGGAAAAAAATATTGAAAATATACAGCCGCTATGTCTTGAACTAACCCCAACCCACAACCTGAGTGATTAATCCAACGGACTTCGCCACTTCATCCAACGTATTTATATGAATATAAATCTATATTTCTAAATATATATTAATCTTTGACCATATTACGAAAAAATGAAGCCGACGGGTTTCGAACCCGCGTCTGACACAACATACTTCCAGGGATCTAATGCTTAACCAACTAAGCAGACTCGACTTTTCATTAACCAATCTGTATTTTTAATAATATACTAATCCCCGTGTCTGTATTAAAAAGAATGAAGCCAGCGGGATTCGATACCACAACCACTACAACAAATACGCAACACATAACCAACCAAGCTGCAGATTTTATTTGATTATAAATTTCTATCAACTTATATATATTAGTTCAAATCATGGGTACAAATTTTCCCGCTAAATCATTTTGGTTTTCCAGTGCCTTTTTTACCACCATAATTTGGGTAACCTATCCCCACAGTTCTAAAAAACCTTGGGTATAGGGCCTTAAAAAAAATCTATCCCCACGGTTTTTGAAAAACCATGGGCATAGTCCTTGACATAAATACCTATACCGATGGTTTTACAAAACCATGAGTATAGGTATTCGAGAAAAACACTATCCCCGCGGTTTTAGAAGAACCATGGGTATTGGTGACCAATACCCACGGTTTTCCAGAACCGTGGGTATAGGTTCCCCCACTATACATATACCCACGATTTTCTTAAACTGTGGGTTTCGGGCACCCCTATACCCACGGTTTTTCCCAAAACCATGGGTATAGGTCTTTTTTCCAGTAGTGTTTGTCTGTTGATGTTACCTTGGTTATTTTTCAAGAGACACCACTGCAGTATTATCACAATAAAAAGTGATAGGATATTTAATTCTGGGCACCACATCAAGCTCCTAGACAAGGTTCCAAATCCAGACTGATTCTTTGGCTGCATCAGAAGCTGCTATATATTCGGACTCCACTGTAGAATCGGCAACAACTGACTGTGTTGAACTCTTCCAGCTCATAGCTCCTCCATTGAGATAGAAAACATATCTAGATTGCGACTTCAGATCCTTCTGATCTGTCTGAAAACCGGCATCAGCATACCCTCTGATGACAAGCTCCTCGTCTCCTCCATACACCAGGAACATATCCGTAGTTCTTCTGAGATACTTAAGGATAGCCTTAACAGTAATCCAATGTTTTTCTCCTGGATCTGCTTGATATCTTCCTACCATGTTCAGTGCATAGGCAACATCATTCCTAGTACATAACATGGTGTACATGATGGATCCTATAGCCGAAGTGTATGGGATATTACTCATTCTATCTTTCTCTTGTTGTGTCTGAGGACACATTCTCTTTAGTATCTATTCAATTTATGTACTCTTACTTAGTGGAAGAAGCCTCTTGGATTTATCATGAATGATCTTGATCCCTAGAATTTAGGATAATTTACCCAATTCCTTCATGGAAAGACACTTGTTCAACCAGTCCTTAACTGACTTAAAGACTTGTACATCATTTCCAATTAGCAATATGTCATCAACAGATCCTACTAGGATAAAAATCACATTCCCATTAAACCGCTTATAAACACATGGCTCACATTCATTCTTAATGAACCCAAATTCATTTATGGCTTCATCAAATCAAATGTTCCATGGCCTGGATGCTAGCATTAATCCATAAATGGATTTCTGCAACTTTCAAACCCATTTGACTTCACCTGGTGTCACAAACCCTTTTGGTTTTTTCATATAGATATCTTCCTGAAGTTTCCCGTTAAGGAATTCTGTTTTCACATCCATCTTCAAAATCTCATAGTCATGGTATGCTTCTATGGCATGTATTATTCTTAGGGATTTAAACATGGAAACTGGTGAGATGGTTTCATCATATTTAATTCCCTGATGTTGTCTGAACCCTTTAGCCACTATCCTTGATTTATAGGTGCAATCATGAACTTCCATGTCCAGCTTTCTCTTGAATACCCATTTGCATCCAACAGGCATTACATCAACTGGCTCATCGACCAGAACCCATACTTGGTTCTGATACATGGAAGCCACCTCAAAATTCATAGCTTCTAGCCATCTTGCATCTTATGAGATTTCAACTTCTTCCTCATAGGATAGAGGTTCATCATTTTCCAACAATAATGATTCACCATCCTCGGTGACTAGGAAACCAAATCTCTCTGGTTCCCTTACCTCTATTGAGCTCTTACGCAGTACTTGTGTTTCTGGAACATCTTCCACAGGGACATGTGGAACATGTTCCTGTACCAACTCCTGTGTATCTTGAGCATCAAATTCGTTGAAGTCAATCTTTCTCCCACATTTCTTCTTAAAGATGTACTCCCTCTCAAGAAAGACATCTTGTATGGAAATATCCACTTTCTTGTATGAAGGGTTATATATGTAATATCCTTTCGTTTCCTTGGGATATCCTATAAAGATACACCTCGTGCCTTGGGGTGCTAGTTTGTTTCCTGAGGATCCCTTAACAAACTTCTCGCATCCCCATAAACGTGTGTGCGACAAAATGGGTTTCTTTACATTCCATAGCTGGGAGGGAATTCCATTTTCCACCTTAGTTGGTACTCAGTTTAATGTTTATGATGCAGTTTGTAATGCATATCCCCAAAAGGATAATGGAAGATCTGTATGACTCAACATCGACCTCACCATGTCCAAAAATATGTGGTTCCTCCTTTCACTAACACCATTCCAATGTGGTGTATAAGGAAGAGTTAGCTGAGATAGAATCCCAGACTCCCGTAGAAGATCGATGAACTCTTGGATCAGATATTCTCTACCTCGATCCGATCAAAGTTTCTTTATCTTCTTACCAAGCTGGTTCTCTACTTCATTCTTGAATACCTTAAATTTCTATAAGGCCTCTGACTTATACCTCATTAAGTAGGGAAATCCATATCTACTCAAATCATCAGTAAAAGTAATGAAGTAAGAATATGCACCTCTATCTTCTACTAAAAATGGTCCATACACATTCATGTGTACCAATCCTAGAAGCTTTTTGGCCCTTTCACCCTATCCACCAAAAGGCAGCTTGGTAATTTTTCCTTGTAAACAATATGTGACATCTATCAAGTGGTTTTAGCACAGTAGAGTCTAAATATCCATCTTGGTAGATCTTTTTCAAGTTCTTCTCATTCACATGACCAAGACGGTGATGCCACAACAAGGTGTTGTATGAGTCATTTGAGTTTGTTTCTTTATTGATTGTCAACACTTTGTTTTCGTAATTTAATACATACAAACCATTATTTAAATGTGCCATGCCATTATATAAGTTGTTCTTATAAAAGAGACAACCCTTATTTCCAAATTTTATAAAAAATTCATCCATATCCAAACAAGATACAGAAATTAGGTTCTTGGTAATGCTAGGCACATAATAAGAGTTATGTAAAACAAGTATAATCCCAGTCGGCAGTGAGAGGTGGAAATTTCCAATAGCCAACGCAGCCAGCCTTGTGCTATTGGCAGCTTGAAGATCCACCTCTCCTCTAGCAATATTTCTAAATCTACTTGGTTCCTGCATTTGAATACATATGTGAGCCCCACAAGATGTATATAATAACCAATGTGTAGAAATAGAAAGATTATACTCGATAAAGAACACACCATTAGTGTCCCCATGCTTCTAGGTGAAATTCCTCTTCTAGTGGATCTTCTTGACACATGCAAAACACACTTCCTTCCATTCCTCTCCCTACCTCTGGATCTTCCCCTTCGTCGAGGGATGGTGCTTGGGGGCATTAGACCGTTTACAAGTCCTTGGACCCTTTTCTTTTTCCTCCCTTTTCTTTTTCACCATAAGGATTGTGGGTTTTACAAACCCCATGTCTGTATCTACCTGGAGAATCATGGTCAGAAGTTCCAATAGACTCTTCTCATTGTTACTCATGTTGTAGTTGACAATATTGCTAGAGAAGGTCTTGGGTAGTGATGATAGGATGAGATCTGTACGAAACTCATCTGGTAATTTAATCCCTAAGATATCCAGGCATTCAATGTAGCTAATAAACTTGAATACATGTGGCCTAGCTGGAACAGACTCTCCAAGAATAGTTGGAAGCAAAGCATTAGGGATCTCATACCTCTCCTGTCTCGCCTTCTCTTGGTAGAGATCCTTAAGGTGAGACATCATGCTATACACATCCATGTTTTCATGATTCTTTAAGAGCTCATTGGACATGCCCGATAGCATGAAACACTGGACATTAGTGGAATCATCCATGTGTTTCATTAGAGAGATAATTCCTCATCACTGGCCTCTTTCCCAGGGGCAACTGGAATAGGCTCTTCCATCACAAACAATTTCTTTTCATAGCGAAGGATGACACGTAAACACCTCAGCCACTCTTGGAAATTGGTGCTGGTGAGAAGGTTTTCCTTCTCTAGTATGGTTCACAATGATATGTTTGAAGTCATTTTCATGTCATTTCTACAAATTAAGATGAGCAAAGGTTTAGTAATTTATTAAAAAACTGAGACAAATAAATAAATTAATACTTATTAGTCTCCCACTATTTTATCTAAATCCAATAGCCCTCACCATTGACTTCGGAATATTCTGTTGCCTGAATATTCTAGTGGAAAGGATCCATATTTCCCTTCGCATTACCCCAACTAGGGTTGGTCAAGAAACTTGAAGGGTTTTGGGTAGGCATTCCAAATTCCAACTACATTAAATAGAAGCTCCTTGATCCGCTGAGTGGACTCCCCAATCCTGAAATCCTTTTATTTTGGATTTCCTCAATTGTTGCCTCTTTGGTCACACCAAGTCCTACTGTGGCAGTCAACCCTTGATGCTAACCAAGTCAAGTCAACCCAAAATATTGAATTAGAATTCCCCGATAATTGAAAGCACCCCAACTAGGGTTGGTCAAGAACATTGAACTATGGTTTGATTCTAACCAAGATTATGGAAGTCTATACCGACTTAATATTTCTTTTTAGGGATTTTATCCTTATACATAAATTTCCATTTCATTATCTTTGATTACATGTGTGCTAATATTAAGTGATTAACCATGTCTAAGATAATATCTACACATATGCCGGTTTTATTCTAGTTCAATCTAGCATGCTTGTTTAATTCATTAATTCTGTGATTGTGACAACACACCCACAATATATAAACCATGCAACTGAATGAAATAAAATAAATGGTATGATCATGAGCTTTTATTTTGGTTAGTTTATCTAGCAGTAGATAAACTAACCCAAGTCCTAGGGGAGTAACACATTGAACCTTTCGGGTTCAAGTTTACAGCTTTGCACCTGTCCACCTTTGTATCTCCTTGGATTGGTTTCACCATGGATCCTGACTTGAGCTGCCTCCACTAGCTTGGGAGCTCCATCCATTACATATGCATTTATCTCACATGCATGTGAGGGGTAAAAAGAGGTTTTTACATAAAAGAGTCCTTGGGAATTAATTCCCAACATATTAATGAGGAGAAGGCTCATAGGCCAACAAAAATAAATAAATTAAAGAAACCATTCACATAAAAAGGTCTCGTTCTAGCTCATGATCATCCATACATGAAATGATATTTATGCATAAATAAAACTATCATTCAATTCATTAATCGTTGTTTTTTAAGATAAATCATGCTCGAATAAATTAATTATCTTTAATTAATCAATCCTTTTATCTTAAACCCTTTTCTGAACATCCTTGAGATTCTCATCCATCATAATTTTAAATAAATAAATTCATTTAAAATTATCCTTGTACGTAACTTGTACCTTGGAGGAAACCCAGTGAATTCCCATTTATTACACAGATGTTAAATTAAACACATATATATAAAACACCTATCACGTGTTGTGCCTCAACTTTACACTTGCACCATGGTACACGTCTCAAGGCTTTGTATAATATAATAATAAATTTTAATAAATATGTGTAACTTGGGTGAGTGCACGGCGTGTAGTTCCGACTACATGGAATGTAATTTTTCTTCACTGTCCATCCGAAGTACACGCTCGAGGACATGGCATGTTAATGTACATCAGAAATTTTTAGAGTACACGGCATTTACATTGCGACACACGCCGTGTAGTTTCCTCGTTAGACAGTTTCCAGCTGGGCAAGCCGTGTATGAGGTACACGGTCCAACCCGAACCCTAAGGGACTACACTCCATGTTCAGTTGGACCACATGGCATGTAATCCGGAAACCGTGTGCCACGTGTTCCTGGTCAACACACGGGGTCATAAAGAACATATTTATACTCCAATACACTTCCTGATTTGGCGGATCAATCAATGCATTGAACCTAGACTACATGACGTGTACTTCCGAACACATGCCATGTATTCTGGTGTCGTATGGCCAGAAACATTTGGCTCCTCCGGATGAGTTCCTCTATTTTATTTTAATCAAAATTAAAAGAAAGATTCATTTTTTGAGGTGAACGAGAAACAAGGGAGGAGGAACAGATCTTGAGATTCAGATTTAAAGAACTATTAAATTGAATTGAAAGAACTAAATTATTTAATACGTAGATCAGCAATGAAAAAATAAATAATTATAATCAACAATATGACCCCGCTGATACCACTTTTAGGTTCCTAGCGCAGAGGAAGAACATTGGTGTGTTTTCCCAACGTTAATTTTAACGTTATACAACGTTCAATATGAGATCCGTCGCGATGTAAAACGCCGAATCTTCAGAATAGAATGAAGAATGAAAATAATAAGAGGGAATCCAGAAACCTTAGAGATAGGATTATCATATGTTGGTTATAATTAATTTAATTAAAACAATTTAATTATCTTGGTGGAATTATTCTTTTGTTGATGTCTTCGGTCATGATCTGGTGATCAGTCGTTGCGTTGTATAATCCAAGTGTAGGATTCCTCTAGCGGTGATCCAAATGTGTGCCATGTATCTCCGGATGTCGCCGAAGGGATCTCTAGGTGCTAGTGCGGAAGAACCTTCGCTTCGATGTTCACCTTCGATGGCCTTGGTCTCTCGGTCTTGAGAGCATTCTTGGAGGAATGAGTTCTTTAGGGCTTGAAATAAATATCCAGAATTGTTGTTCACAATGATTGATTGGAAAAGTATTGAGGTTTTGAGGAAATTTATAATTGGGTTTGAGGTGATAGAGTTATGACAATAAATAAATGTGTTACACATTATATTTATTTCACTAACTCTTATTGAAACCACCTTGTCGAATTATTAATTCATTGACATGCGCCCACACTTATTATAATCAATATCATTTAATAAAACAATATTATATCTTCAAAATCCCAACTAGAAAACTACACAACATGTAATCATTAATACACAGTGTGTACTCATTTTCCATAAAACTACATAGCATGTATATTTAATATACATGTCGTGTACTTTTATTTTCCATCTTTCGTTTTCTCCTCCTCCACATGTATTACACCTTGAGGAATGCCTATTTATCTCTTTAATAAATGTAACATCATTACTCGCTAATAAATATATTATTTCTCCCACAATATGTTCTCTCAAATAACTAGTGTCGAAATAAATGCAATCAGGCATCCTTAAATAATTATTAAACCACATTTGGGAATAATATTTATTTAACATGTTAAATTAATATTTAACTAAGATACATGGAAAAACATAGTGTGTGACCCTCTAGGAACCTTTCCCAGTGGCATTAGGGGGAGCCTGCCTAAAGTCCAAGGTTAGTGTCTAGCAACACGCCAAGGAACCCATAGGGAAAGAAGTTAACACCACCATGATATGTCACCTCCTATGAACGTTTACTTTGTAATTTAATCCCTTTTCCTCGATATCTCTAATCAAGTGGGTTGAATGCTAGTGCCATCAACTCATGTGCTCGATTATTCTTCCTATGAATTTCTAGAATTGAACTCGCCCATACTTTACCATGGACATAGATTTATTTAGGCTATATAAATTCCATCAAATGGACATAGATATCTACCTCCTTTATGGAATGGAAGGGACAAATCATTTCACGCATTATCTATAAATGCAGTATTACTCGTGATGCACCCAACGTTTCCTACATCACTGTGAACAGTGTGTCGTCACTGTTTTCATCAACACATATAAGTGTGCAATTTTTAATACCCATTAATAATAATCTTAATTTCTAAGGACCAATACACACGTCCACAAATAGGAACATCCAATGACACTATGAAATGTGGATTTCCTATTGGTGGGTCTCATTCTCATAATATCCTCCAAGATATTACCAAAGACGCACACCATGAGAAGGTTCCTCAATGTTTTATGAGTCCACACCCCTAATGTCTTCTATTATTTGTTTCCATCAAATAAAATCATCCATCCATAGAACATATATTAAATAATAGTGTTATGCTACTTCTGGGTTCTCATCACAGTAGGGATATGTTATGACCCTTTAATGCAACAGCTATCCTTAGGACATTATCACATTCATTTTCGCACAGAAGAAGAATAAATATTTTATAAGGCTTTTATTAATGAATAAAGTAAAAATTATTTGGTTATAGGCCACCAAATCCAACAAAAATAAGGCGAATTGAACAAATTATATGAGAATGAAATGCGATAACAAACACATAGCAGCAGTAGAACACTACAATGAAACCAAGCACCCATGATTCCCAACTCCTCCAACAACACGTCATTATATAATAATTTTGTGAGCCTTGTGTTGAGCCTCCAAAAGTGAAAGTCATCCAACTTGATTATGGTAGGCATAGGGTGGTGGAAAGATTCTGGAACTTGGACTTCTCCACTCTTGGTCCAAGGTGGCAGAGAGATTTCATCCACCGAACAGAAGTTCCTAGATGGCCATTTATATTGAAAAATTGGAGTGGACCATAAATAAAAAAGATTAATCTCCAGATGTTTCCTATATCTATGTAAAATTTTCGAACAAATGAATTTGTGATTTCCTAGATATGATTATATATGTGAGCTATTTTCTGGGCCTTATAATCTGGCCCAAAAGTTTATATCTAACTTGGGACATCTTAATAGCCACAATGGAAGCTGAATTAGCACTGGATCCTAAATAATTATATTTTCATGTATACTTATTCTATCATACCACGAATGTTTGGCTTCATTGGGTCTATATTGTGGGCCCCACATTATCATTAGTGGGATGGAGTCTAATCTGCCTTCTCTAGAATTGTTTCCTTTCATCACCAAATATTCCAATCATACTTTATGAATCCTCCATTGATCCCTAAATAAAAAATGTTCCTATTTAACTGTATATCTATTTACCAAAATATCAAATTAAAATATGGATAATTACATTTCTTAAAATCAGATGAATCATTGAGCCTAAATTGGTGTACATTAGGCATGAAGTGCACAAATGATGAGAATGGATGTTCAAAATTAAAATCCACTAACCCAGGCCCATATGATAACAAACGAACATTTAAAAACATTAAAATTTAATTGAAATATGTGTTTTATTGGACAATAAACCTCTTATAGTATGAATCAATGGTTGGTTTAGATAACATTATGAGTTAGGATATTCATAATAAAATATCTATAAAACATTTTTAACTTTATTGTTAAGTTTAAATGATATATAATTTGAAGACTACCATGTTGATTTATCTATGATATATCTTTTCATAATGATTTTCTATAGAATAATTGTGCTGGATGTGGTGGACTTGCGTCAAGAAGAAAATGTCGATCCAAATCATTATCCTAATATGGTTCGAATCAAAAATGAATAGTTTTCTATTGTGAAAGATCATATAAAACATGTTATAAATGGAAGTGGAATCAGTGTATGAGATTGTATATATCAAACAAAAATTAATATGTTTGTAGTGGACAATATTATGAGGTATCATCCTCCATATTTTAGTGTATCTTCTGACTTAGTGGTAGATAATGAGTGGATTAAATCTCTAAAAATAATTATGTCATGGGGTTTTCAGATAATCAAAAGGATAGAATTTTAAATTACCATTTTAATGGTGATGTTGAATAGTGGGGGTTTATGGTTAAGAATATCTGCGATTGTGATGAGATTTATTCCATGGAATAGGACGAATTAAAAAATGTTTTTCTTGAAAAATATATTCCTTATTCAATATGACTCTTGATATAAAAAAAATTCTTTGAATTGAGGAAAGGTGATGATTCCATAGTTGTATACGAAGAAAAATTCACTCTATTGGAAGGGTAATATAAAAATTATATATGATATCTTGGTAGTAAAATAGAAAAACAATACTTTGTATTGATGGTAAAATATCTTAAGGGATAATATTCTCATAAATTAAAATGTTAAGAAAAATTTGTTTGATCTGCGATGAAGGTCAAAATGGATTTTTCTGATGATCATGTGTTCTTCAACATCTAGTTGAAAATGAGGCTCAGGTTTTAGGAAAAGTAGAGGAATTAATCAATTAATATTTAAGGTATGAAGATAATTTTTATAGTATGAAAGAATTTTGTTAAAAAAAAATAGACTGGTGAATGCATTTTGAATTATTGAATGTGCATCCAGTGTTTTAAGTTTTTGGGATATAGATCGTAACTATAATGGAAACTGTAATGGTATTCATAAGATAGATTCTGATATATAGTCAGTAAAATGTTTTAAAGTAAATTTTATGGGTAATAATGTATGTGATTGTCTGAATAAGAAACTAAATGAAAGGAATTATCCAGACCATGAGCAGAATGTTGTGCTAAAATCCATTGTAATTACTTCCTCAGAATTTGGGCCATAAAATGAAGTTTTATTATAAATTTTTGGTTTATTAATATTTTTCTAATTTATTGTTGGATATAGGGGTTACACATTTATTTATTTCTAATAAAAAATCATAAAAATTGGAAATTAAAACTCAAAAAATGAAGCCAAAACATACGGTAAACACACATGGGGGAAATATGAAGGATTTCTTTTATTAATCCCCATTTAATTTTCTATGGAAGGACTTTACCTAATAAAATTTCCCCTAGAAGTGTTTGATGATATTATACATATAGATTGTATTTTTTACCATATTAGTATTGATTATAAAGATATGAATGTTGTATTTCCGAAATAATTTCTATTTTTTTACATGAATGATACCATCCCATTGATAACATATCAGGAAGATGAGTTACTATTAAAATATTGTAAAAATTGTAACTTTACCATATTGTTTTAAAATATAGTGTTTTTAATATTAATAATCATTCAATGATAAATGAGTGAATATGTTATTTTTCTAATTGGTTTCCTAGAATTATACCAGACCGGAAAGTTAAATGTACTATTGATTTAATTCTGAATGCTAAGCCATTTTTTTGAACCCCCTTATCAAATAGATCAAAAATTACTTCAATAATTGAAAAGGAAGTTTCATGAATTATTAGATAAAGGATACATCGAATGTAACATTGAACCATGCGGTCCCCATATATTGTTTATTTAATAGGAAGATAGTTTAATGAGAATATGAATTGATTATAGAAACATGAGTAACATCAATACTACAAAAAGAATATTTTCCCTTATATTAATGATTTTTTTGAATATATCTTGGTATCATAGTATTTATTTAAGGTTTTAATGGGGTCATGTTACAATCAGTTGAATGTAAAGGAATAATACATTCTAAAGACCACATTTTATACTAGATATGGGAAATTTGAATTAATAGTTTTGTTGTTTTGGTTATATAATGAACCGGATGTATTCATAGATCTTTTGAATATAATATTTCATGTGTTCATGGATAAGTATGTGGTTGTGTTTTATAAATAATGTTTTGATATATTTTAAAAGTAAAATGGAACATAGAAGATATCTACGGGTCTATATTTAAACCTTAAAATAAAATAAACTATATGGGAAATTACGAAACTGTGAATTTTTGATGAAAAAAATTTCATTCCTTAGTAATATTTTTTTAAAATATGGAATAACAATTAATACTCCTAAAATGATTTTATCTAATGAATGGCCAAGACCCCAAAATATAACTGATATTCCTTGATTTTTTTGTTTAGTCGGTTATTACAAGATGTTTATTAAAAACATTTCATTGTTATCAATCCAACCCACTATGTTAACATGAAAAGAGATATACTTATTAGGACAAAAGAGTGTGATAATTTTTTTCAATAATTGAAAAATAGAATGTTGAATTATTGAGTTCTGTAAAAATCATTCAGAAAAGGTAAAATTTTCATATCCTATGATGCTTCATTAAAAGGACATGGTTGTATTTTAATACAGAACAATTAAGTAATTTCACACGCTTCGCATCCGTAGAAACCACATACCAAACCCCAACTGTGGTTCTTTTATTATTATATAACATTTTTATGTGGGATATTTTATTTGAGGTTCAAGATGAATTCTCAGTCATAATATTCATGTTTTTAAAATTACAGGTGGATTCTTGACATCTGCAATGTTTGAGTGCATAGTTTAAGGGTTAACAGTGACACCTAACCATCTGAGTTCCTAAAGATTATTAAAAAATTAAATTCCATGTTTTTCCTCTTATGTTTGAAAACTTTTTGAGTATTTCATCCTTCTTGGATCATTTTTTCTCACTAAGGGGCTCTGAAGCTCCCTAACCTTAGTTTGATATCCCCTTGTTGTTTCATCTCTATTTGATCTAAGGTGATTTCATGTGATTTTTTCCCAATTTTATCTTATTCTTCCTCTCATCTATTAGTTCGTTGGTTTTCCATCAATGAGAAATCTACATGGATGAACCATAAGGATTTGGGTTGATGTTTGGTTCAATTTTATTGATTATAGGGTGTGCAGTGTTTTTCATCGCAATGATGTTTCTTTCTCTCAATTTTCTTTTCATTCACATTTCATTGAGGTAGGTGTGTCTATTAATTTACATTCTGAAAGATTCCATTTAATTCATGTGTGTTCTTAAATAATTTATAATGGTGCTTAAAAGTATTGTGATGGATTTTCATTGTTTATTATAGTGTTTCCATATAGAAAAAATAGGTTAGAAATGGGTTTCATAGGGTTAATTTAATTATCCATATGTATAAATTCATACTAGGTGTTTATTAAAATAATAATTAGTTTTTAAAGATGAATTTCGGTGTTTTGAATGGTTTTTACCCTTTATTATTCTTAGTTGAATTTATTTTGTTGTAAATTGGGTGTTGAGTGTGGGAATTGGTCGCATTTATGGTTTGGTGTCTATGTGTGTCTTATTTTTTGGGGGGTAAAACATGTGTTGTTTATTAGAAAATTGTTTTGGGTGATTTCATGGATACTTTTAGTGTTTCATTTGATGTTGGAACATCCATATGGGTATGGGGTGTACATATGGATGTGAAGAAAAATGACAATTCCCCTTTAGAATGGTTTCTCCCTTAAAACATAGTTTTTCAAAGGATTCTCTCCATCTATATTCTTTCTTTATCCCTTCCATCATTCTCATCTCAAATGGTTATTTTAAGATGTAACTTATTTCCAAATGTATCCATGACTTCTAAATGGTGATTTTTTTGATTAATGGGATTTAAATGAGGTTTAGATTGTGTTATCTATGACTTTTCCCATGTGGCACTTTTTGTGTTTCTGTATGCTTTCACCTCGTATTGGGGACAATTTTTTTAAGTGATTTTGGATTATAATTTAAATTCCTAGTTGGTACCATGTGATTTCATGGAAATTTTTGTTCAGATGTTATGTCATGTGAAGTCTGAGTTGGTTTTTTATAATGGTTTGTAAAATTATTAAAATATTTATGTGATATGATGTCCTATTTAGAACTTTTACATGTCTTGAGGTGATACATGAATCTCAATGGTTGATCCTCCAAGGTGAGGCTCATCACATAGGTGGTTTCGGTGTTTGTGATAGAAAACATGAAGAATATGGGTTTTCGATTGAGCCACACATGTGAGGATCCCCTCATTCACTATGTATTACTATGATGGCATTATTGGGTGTCATCTAGAGAGTCAGGTTATGGTTTCATATTGACCAAAGATTTATAATTTGGTACCACTTAATTTGAGGAGGCCAGGTCAGATGTACCACTAGATGGGCTAGTATATAGAAGATGGTTAGTTATTGACTGTGGATCTACACCATATGTGGAAATGTGAGTCCAATCTGAGTAAATATATAAATTTCGTCTAGATATGTTTAGGAAATTCCCATGATTTACTATCAGTATGTTATATTTTCCTCCTGCTATATGTTTGATATCAAACCATGCTAGTTTATGCCAACTTGTTTTTTCTGTTTCTTTCAGCATAACCCTTTTTAGTATTCAAGAAGGATATGTAGTTGTGTGTTATTTTTGAATTGTAAATTTTAAAATGGAATTATTTATTAAAAACAAATATTTTGTCTTTGTTAGAAATGTGTATTTTTTTAATACACTATATTCAGATAATTAAAGTAAATTAAAAACTATATTATAAATGTATTTCAAACTATATATTGTGGAAAATTCATGATAAATCTAATTAGTCAAATCTGTGGTGATTAATAATTGATTTGTTTTATTCTCACAACCTACTTGCGAAACTCAGAGTTGGTAGACTAAAACAATATTGTAGGTTCTGGTTTTAGGTATATGTTTTCCTTTGGAGAAGGTCGATCTTATGGTTGGTGGTGATGAAGAGGTCTTGTGAAGATCATGTTAGAAAATTTCAAATTTATTTTTTCATTTAGTTTTTATTTAGTTTATCAACTATTTTATTTGGATTTTTTTAATGATTATTGATGTTCAATTTTTTGTTATTCTGCATACTTTATTTGGTTATTTGGTCCTATTTTTTGGGAATAAATATATCTTCTTTGGATTACCTTTTGTGACTGGTGCTATTCGACAACACGAGATGATCTGGAACACCTCTCAAGCCTCTTTTTGGGCTGATTTGGGTGTCGATTTGGATGGAATAATATAATGGATAATGAAAAAATAGTATCAGAGAATTCCATTTATTATTGGGGGCGTCAAGTATATTATATATTAGGACCATTAAAACTCGAGAGGTAGGAATTGGAAGAACATCATGAACCCTATCTTGTTCTAATCCTCAAGATTTTAAATATATTCCATGATTAGTGTATTTGTTTTTTATCTGGTTTTCATGGATGGAGAGTGAAAATGTAGGTGAGATAGTATCATGATGTTATATCACATGGAGTATTGATCTATGTAGATACTTAGTGGACGGTTTAAGGACCTTTTAGTGATTATATATTTCTTGGGTAAGGTCCCTTTATCCCGTTCTCTAGGTTGATCATAAACACAAGTTCTTCATTCCTGGATTTGGGTGTAAGATGTGTTTGGTTATGATTTTTGTTTGTTTTGTGGACTTTTAAATGAAAATAATTTTGAGAAAAAAATAATTCTAAATGAAAAATGATTTTGGGAATTACTTTTTTTGTAAAATCATATTTTTATGTTTTTGTTTGATTTGAAGATGGGTTTGGTATATAGATTATGGCATTGGAAGGATGTGGTGTTGGAAATTTGAATGAACTGGTGATTTTGAGCAGATTAATTTTTATTGGGTTTGTATCTCTTGTCTTATGAGACTATTGTTTTTGTGGGGATTTCCGTTTGTTAGAGTTCGATTGGATGTGGATATCGATTTTTTTGGTGTTGTTAAGAATATTCCCCCCAGAAAGATCCCTATAATATCTAGTGGGCCTTATCCATTTTATGTTTCATCTTAGTGGTTTCCTAATTTATAGGATGATTGAGGAATTTTAGAGGCAGTGGAATGGCTTCAACAAGTTAGGAGTACCAACCGATCCTCGGAAACTGCCAAAGATGTTAAATGTTGTGTTGTTCTGAACATTTTTGAAGTTGTATCTTTAGACCAATGTAAGTTGATCATCCAGATTGCATTTCAATATGGGATGTTGTAGTAGGATTTTAATACCACATTTTAATGGTTTATACCAGAAGAGGTTAAGGGATGGAATTTGGTGATGCTGATGGGTGGTCAATAAGGTCAGCAGACGGTGAAGGTCTATGTCAGCGATTTTATGGAGTTGATATCTTTATCTCTAGAGATAACATTGGATTATCAGCTAAAAATGGATAAATTTTTATGGGGTATTCAAGTGAATATTAATGATCATGTTCAATCATCCAAGAAAGTTCATTTTGGGTTGTTGGTGGATTATGAATTCTTAGATGAGTTGGTCCTAATAAGCGGTCTATGTTGGTTTGAAATCTAGTTTCTCTGGTTCTTCGTGATGGTTCCCCATATGGGAAGGGGTATATTCCAGAAGAACATATCCCTGATAATACTCTTTTGTTAGTCCCGGATTTTTTCATATTTTATAGTTCACGCATATATTCATAATGTGGTTTGTTTAGGCATTAAAAATCACCATATCTTAATCCTATGAAGAATTTTTGGAAATGTGGTCGTTTGGGTCACCTAGAAAAGTTATGCAGGTGGATTTTTCAGATGGATAAGTTTTAATTGTAATGTTTTAGCTCCTTACTTTGAGAAACTAGATTCTTTCGGAGACTAGGGCTCTATCCATAGGCCTTAGAATGATAATTTTGATGCAGTCAATAATCATTGGGGGTGTAAGAAACCTTGGCCTATCTTTTTTGTCCAATGTTTTAGTGGGGATGGATGAAGTTCCTCTTTTATAGTTGTATCAACTATTGTAGTTAACATATTTTTTTAATGTTTGTGGTCTTGTTCTATTGTATTTCTAGTGATTTTGTCTTAGGGATTTGAGGTTTTGAATAACTTGATCTCTTTTTTTTCTTATCATTTTTGTATTTTTGAATTGGTTTTTTTTAACATTTTTAGATGTTGTATTCTATAAGAAATGTTGAATTGTGGTTCGGTTCTCTAAATAGTTTGAGTTCTTCTTGGGGGGTTTTAATTATGATGGGTGATTTTTGGTCCGGGTTGATAGTTCCCAATTCTATGTCATCATGTTGGGAGTTTCAATCTAGTTGGTTTTAATCGTGTTATTATAGTAAGGACAACCATACTCTTTTCCTCGTGGTTATTTCCAATGATATTTCTCTTATAGGTTGTAATGTTTAACTTGTAGAGTTAAATGGCCACATCAAGGTTTGTGATTTTTTTGGTTTCATCTTGTTTCAAGCTTGAGTTTTGTTTCCTTTTTATTTAGGTGACTTTTTGGTGAATGAAGGAGTTTGAGCTGGGGAGAATTATACATCCCAAACATGGATCATCTTTTATTTTATTCTTGATGCGGGTTCTTTTGGATGAGGGTCAGGTTCAGTTCCCAGTTTGATTTTTTGATTTTTTGGAGTTTCTTAGTGGCTTATGTTCCTGTGCATGGATTGAGAACACAGTTTAGGGGTTAATAGTGCGTCCTAACCATGTGAGTTTTCTAGATTTCTTATCAATTGAAATTCTGTGTTCACCCTCTTACTTTTTAACACTATTTTAGGATTTCCTCCCATGTGGTTCATCATTGTTCCATAAATGGGGTCCCAATCTCCCTTCACTCTATTCCTCTCCCCTTGATGGTGCTTATTCATTGAATCTATTTTGAGTCATTGTGATTTTTGTCCATTGTTTTCTTCATTATCGTCTCCTTCATTGGTTATTTAGTATTCCTTTAGTGGGATTTCTTCATTGAAGAACCCAAAGGGTTAGGTTTGATGTGTGGTTCAATTACAATGATGTTACAGTGTGTGGATTGTAACATGGGAAATATCATTCCATCACCAGAAGTATTATTCAATTTTTACACTGTTGAGGTAGGTGTTTCTATCCATTTCTATTACAGAACATTCCATTATATGATTACATGTTCCAAAATAAATTATAAATGAGATTTTCATGCTTGCGAAATATTTTATTTGTTTATTATGGTTTTTATATGTTGGAGAAATTTGGTATAACTCGTTTTCAAAGAGTTTTCTTAACAATGCTTATGTATAAATGCAAACAAGGTGAATGATAAAATAACAATTTATTTTTAAATTTGACTTTTTTTGTTTTGAATGGTTCTTAACCATTCATATCATTTGGTAAGTTTATTTGGTTGTAAATCGGGGGATGATTATGGGAATTAGAAGATTTTATTGTATGGTTTTTATGTGTTGCTTGTTGTTTTGGTGGTAAAACAAGTAATGTTTCTTTAAAAATGGTTTTTTCTACATTCATGTATACATGAAGAGTTTAATTAGATGTTGACACATCCATATGTTCATGGGTTGCACCTAACCATTCTATAATGGATGCCGATAATCATGTTTTTATTAAACACTAGTTTCACAAGGCTTTTCCCCATTATTAATCATTCTATCTCCTTTCATTATTCTTCATATGAAATTGTTATTTCAATCTACAATTGATTTAAAACTTTTTCCTTGAATCCTAAATAGTGATATAGTGCTTTATGTTAATATAAATGTGGTTATAATTTTGTTCACTAGGACATTTCTGATTTGGTACATTTCAAGTTGTTGTATATTTTCCCATCAGGTTGGGAACATTGTATTTGAAATGTTAAAGGAAGGTTTGGTAGCTTATGATGTATTATAAAATTTTGTTTTGATGTGTAGTGATGTGAAGGCATGGTCAGTATTTTATAATGGTTTTGAAAATTATTTTAATGTTTACGTGCTGTGAAGGCCCAATAAGCATTTGTGTAAGGCTTTATGTGAGATGAGATCATATTTGGTGGATCCACTAAGGTGAGGCTCATCACATAGGTGGTATTGGTGTTTAGGCAAGGAAAACAATGTGGCACTGGGTTATACATCGATATAGATGTGTGAGGACCTCCCCATTTACCTTGTATTACTATGATGGGAATCATGGGAATCATCTGGAGGTTCATGTGATGGTTACTAGTCGACCTTGATTAGAAGGGTTGGTACGCCTGGATTTGATGAGGCTAGCCAGAATGCACCACTGGATTAGCCAGTTTAGATAAGACAGATGGTTATTGACTATGGAGATGCACTATATGGCCACAAGTGAATCTCATCTGTGTATGTTGAGGTATTTATTATAGAGATGTTTAGGAAATACCCATTATTGAAAATCTTTATATTTTGTTCCACCTAATACATGTTCGATATAATCCCTTTTAGTTTTTGCTTTATTTTTTGTTTCCTTTAATTTCAGTATAACCATTTTTATTATCAATGATGGATTTTTAATTAAGTTCTGATTATGAATTAGAATATTTGAAATGGTAATATATTTTAAAAATGAATGTCGTTGGATGGTTAGAAATGTGTATTTTTTTTAATAAACTATTTTAGGTTCTATAATGTGAATAAAAAACCTATTCTCTAAATGTATTTTGAACTAGTGTTTGTGGACTATTATCATGAAAGCAAATGCATGGACTATATAGTGATTACCTATTGAACTGTTGTATGATCACACCATACTTGTGCCACTTGACAACTGTTGGCCTAAGTTATTTTAAAGGTTCAGGTTTATGGTTTGATTTTTCCATTATTTGTGGTTGGTCTTGTGGTTGGGGTGATCAAGAGGACACATGGAGAGCATACTGGTGCATTTCGGCTTAAGGTTTTTTATTCAGTTTCAATTTATTCATTCAGATGTTTTATCTTGATTGGATGTATTTTTCTCATGTTTAGTTTTTGGTTATGATGTGTAATCTAATTGGTTATTTGATAGGGTTGTTTGGGTTAAAATTGGTCCTCATTGGATTATATTTGATACTAGGTTCCTGTTTCCATCCAAGAGGATTGGGAACACCTCTGAGGCCTTGCCTTGGGCAAGGATGAGTGTTAGGATGGATTGCATCCCATAGGTATTTTTGATGCCTCATATGTAGAAATACAGAACAGTTTTTTAATGTAATTCTCTACTTTTTTTTCATTACAAATATGCGGGCATAATTTTTAGGGAGTAAAGTGTGAAATATAGACTGATCAGAAATATTTATTGTTTATATTGTCTTAGAAATAATTGAACATGAGACATATGAGATGGCTAGAACTAATCGAGAATAATGATTTCATGATTAATTACTATCCTGGAAAAGATAATAATGTGTTTGATTATTGGAGTCAAAAAAGTAATTCTACATTAACCATGTTAAATTTGGATCATGAACCTTTGGTCAATGATGGTATTAATTATGGTTTAGATTTTGATGATGCAATTATGTCCTTTATTTTGTTATAAGTATCAATGTAGTCTATTTTTTCCAAAAAAAATTAAGAGACCTCTGAAGTTGGATCAATAATTTCTTGAAAAGGTATACTCTTTTAATGAGGTTGAGTTTTCTAAATTTAGTATTAATGAAGAAGTTATTTTATGATTTGGAAAATGATTATTTTCACCATGTGATTCCATGTTGAGGAAATTGTTTTAAAGTGAATATTATAGTTCACTATTTTACATTCATATCGGAAACAATAATATTTATAGATATGGTATGGAGTATTACTGGTGGGATGGACTGAAAAGAGATATTGCAGAATTTACCTAAAAATGACTGATTTGTCCGCATGTTAAAGGATAACAGTAGTTACCAAAGTGGATGATTCAACATTTCTCAATGCCCAAGTGGATATGACTAAATATATCTATTGACGTAATAGTGGGATTACCAAATACATCTCACTATAATAATGTGATATGTGATATTATTTATCAACTTACTGAATCCTCACATTTTATTAATCATTAATACAATCTGTCTCCAGATAAAAAATTTTGGTTGTATTATAAATAAATGATCAAGTTAAATGGATTTCCTCAATCCATTGTATCTGGTCATGATCCTCAGATCACCTATAATTCTTTAAATTCCCTTAATAAGTAATTGGGAACAAAATAAAATTTCAACACTACCATTCATCCTATGTCTAATGGAAGGTTATAATGAATAATTCAATACTATGAGGATATGTTATATGCTTATTCAATGGATTACCAAGGAATATGGGGTCTACATATTATTTGGTTGAGTTTTCTTTTAATAACATATTTTAATCTAGTATAAAGATAGAACCATTTGATGAATTATTTGGAAGGTGTTGTTAAACTCTAGCAATTTTTTATAATGTAGGTGAAAGTGGGTTGATGGGACCATAATTGTTAGAGGAAACAATATAAAAAGTTCAGTTTATTTAGCAACATGTGAGGAATGTTCCGAGGATGTAGAAAAGTTATGCGAATAATAG
The DNA here is from genome assembly GCA_963277665.1 of Viscum album. Classification (NCBI taxonomy): domain Eukaryota; kingdom Viridiplantae; phylum Streptophyta; class Magnoliopsida; order Santalales; family Viscaceae; genus Viscum; species Viscum album. The sequence goes on from OY728166.1 coordinate 589,736,046, forward strand.
GAGGAAGGATCATTACTTTGAGTTAGGAAATCGTGTCTTTCTCAAAATTTTTTAATGGAAAAGTTTGATGTGTTTTGGTAAGAAGCAGAAAATGATTCCACCATTCATGAGACCATATGAAATCCTAGATAAAGTTGGATTAATTTCCAACATAGCTTCTTTAGCTCTATATTTACCATAGGTAGACAACATAATTCATGTTTTACTGTTAATGAAACATGTTTTAGATTCATATCATGTTTTAATAACTAGGTAGTTCAGTTGGATGCGATTCTTCCTTATAAAGAACCACCAATTCAATTTCATGACCACAACCTGAATGTTTTGTGGAATAAGGTGATTAATTATGTAATGTTTCTATGGAAAGAAAATATTTATGTAATGGAATCATGGGAATCTAGAAATTATATTAAGTATTGGTATTCCTGTCATGACCCCCTCCCCACAAAGGGTTCCCCTCCTGATCCAGCAATGTGATAAGATAGATAATGACCCCCGCGTCCCGCCTCCAGTAGGCTTTGGGTTGGAGACTAGCACCGAGGGTATAATAAACACACAAATGGGAGGCATTACCCTCTAAGAGAACACATGCGGAAGATAGATATAGAATAGACACCAACTAACTCCAAATTAGAACTAGAATATAAAAGAAACACAAGTGCACATATGTAATGTCATAAATAGTACTAAAACTGAAAGGGGAAACTACAAGTACCTAAAAGAAAGGAAAATACAACAGCAACTACAAGCCCGAACAGCTCCTGCAACCACAAGCTAGTAGTGGCCAGCCTGATCTCCAACCTGCTCCAAGTGACCTGAAAAATATAGTTTATATATACATAGGGTGAGTATAACTGTATACTCATTAGGATCCTCCCCAAAGCATCTCATGAAAAAATAAAGAATGCATGCTAAAGCACAGTGAACAATAACTGAAACTAACTCGTCACCTGAACAGGTTTTCTAATTTCCCATCCTCACCATGGCTACTCTCACCAAGTAACAAATATAAGAATATAGCATATAGTAAAGAATATCAAGGGTACCCCACTACTAATTCCCCACTGGTTTACCACTATTCCCCAACGACATATGTTCTATGCATCTCTCTCGAAAATATTGCCCGTATACACCTGGGTTAAGCACCACACCATCCTCACAACCAAAAGTAACCAGGTAGTTTCCAGGAGCCACTACAACTTGCATAATGTGTATCATATGTCGGGTATTATACCTCAAGCCATCATAGCCCATATGCCGAATAAGGATCCTCAAGCCATCACATCTTATACATGTTACACCTATAGTAGTCCATAAGATACTATATCCAGAATATATGTGTGTGAAATAACCACAAGCCATTACATCCCTATACACACATATATGGGGAAAGCTAACCACTGTTCTAAAGGCACTCGTATCTACCAAGAGAAGAGAGTGGGGCTAAAGGGGGTAGTCAGCCATTCAACCTCCCATCAGAATGTTGGGGAAAACACCACCCCTGGGCTCAGAATCCCTAGGGTGTTAGTTTCCCTTATCGACAGGGTGGAGTAGCGTATAGAAACACAAAAACTACAGAATATATATAACTCATAACCACATGATGGGCATTACCTAGTCTTAGACACAACTGCATCTAACGTCTCTCAGACACCGGGCTTCTCCTTCTAAGACTAGGTCTTCTATAAGAACACAACCATTTGAAGGGCTTTATTAGATTACTTCATTCCCTTTTTATAAGTTTCACAATACTTTAATTAATTCCTTAAATATTAATTAACCATGACCAATTCCACATTAAATTTCATTAGCATCACAGCCAAAGTCCACAGTCCCTTCAAAAATTACTACCTCATCGTTATATTCCAGCAAACTCCAACCCCATGGGTTAACATCATTTATTCAAATATTCATTACAGAATTACTTCTCCATATTACCAGGCATTCTAGAAAATCATTCTATGATACTAAACATAAGGGGGCTCAAAACGGTCCGCAAATGTACTACTCGTCGAGTCTTTTCTTCCTATAGCAAGAGCGGATACCCATTATCCTTTGAGAATATAGACACGGAAAGCATGTGGTATACCCTGTGCGTCTTCACCTCCTTCAGAATAAGGGTAAGAAAGACCAGCTTCCTTGAGCAGTGGGGAAAAGTAAAGCAGATAAACATTCAATCAAAGTCACCAAGCATCCAACAAACACATCCATCCCAATTCCACCATCACTTGTGTCTTCCCAAACAGTCATATTAATAAACTGATTCATCTCTCCACTCTAGGCATCTTCCTCTGCCACAACCACAAGGCCTTCCTGCCTCTACATATTACAACACCCCTCCAGGGTCACATCACAATACAAGCATCTGAAAATTTAACATCACATCAAATGGGCTCCGAGCCCTTTAACAAGGCATCCAACCATCATACCTAATGAGCACTCATGGCTTTAAAGCACAAGGCACTCGGCCTTACGAACAAGAGGGTAACTAAGAACCCTAATTGGTGTTATCTATTATCAACCAACCAGTTCTTTAATCCCTCTTGATTTAATAGATTCAATTCGTAGGTTCCAATTTTGGGAAACCTCATCATTAAGCTATCACAAAATATTTAACATGCTTACTATGCCAATTTGATTAACATCAAATTAGAACAACTACAACAATGAGAACAACAAGATTCATTTACATGCCTCCTTATCTTTAGCCCATTAATTAACAATTAATTCCGTCTTTAAGTTCTTTATCATTTTCCATCAAGAACGAACAGCTAATCAAAGAAAGAATAAATATCACTGTATCTAGCAAAACAAGAGGCAAACTATTATCACGGTACAAAGCAACAACATGCAATCAACATGATTCTTTTAATCCAGTTCAAGTATTTAATTAGGTCAATTTCATTGTGATCCAAAGGCTAAATCATGATAACTCTTAGATTGCACATACACAATTAGAGAAGCCACAAATCCCCTTCCTCGAAGAGTTCTTGATGTTCTTTATCCACACAACGGGTCATGATCCTCCCTTCGCGACAACTGCATCCACCCAAGGATGCCATGGTAAGACAAAACCAACCAAACCCCTAGAAAAACCCATTAGAAGCATGGAGATTACATGAAATAATAAGGAAAGGGAAACAACAGAAGATGAACCCCAAAATAATGATTATACAACATACCTTATATCTAAGGTTGATCGATACAGCTTGGTTGCATCAAAACAGAGCGGAACTAATCAGAGGAGTAGAGTTTGATTGTGAAACTCTTGTAAGAAGGATTGAAAGGTTCTAGTGTCTCGTAGTCGATAAAAAAGAGGAAAAAACGGAGAATGATATGTCGTTCCTTTTTTAATATTTAAGGAGGCGGCAGTTTAAGATCCGGTTAATTCTCCATTAAAAACAGATTGCATTAACCCACGCGGTTTGACCAAGTAAAAACATCCTGACCTTATGAATAATTAATATTGGATTTATGGCCTTTGAATCAGCCTTAGAGTCCTTAAAATAAGGCTTTAAATGTATTTTACATCAAAGGAAATGTCAAAAGGGGAAAAATGTAGGAATCTGGATACATTGTTCACCTATCGTTATTATACACCTACCGATCTGTAAAACCAATATGTGCTACAGATCTGTGAAACAATGTACACCTATCGATCTATGAAACTGATCTATGCTACCGATCTGTGCTACCAATCTGTGCTAGTGATCTGTGCTACGGATCTGTGCTACCGATCTGTGCTACGGATCTGTGCTACCGATTTGAGATACCGATCAATGCTACCGATCTGTGCTACTGATATGTGCTATCGATATATGCTACTGATATGTGCTACTAATCTGTGCTACTGATCTGTTCTACCGATCTATGCTACCGATCTCTACTACCAATCTGTGCTACTGATCGGTGAAACACTATACACATACCGATACTGTTCATAAAACTGGAAACACTGTTCACGGAACTATAAATTTGGAAAATTGTTGGGCATAGGTCACCTTGACCTCCCTGAACACCTCAAACACCACATTTTCACAATGTAATGGATAAGAGAGTTCTGGACCATTACATTATTTAACTCTCAAAACATTCTCATCCTTGAGAATTTAAAACCAACCAATGGAAAAGAGGGGTCTGAACAACCATACCTCGAGATACCTCTCAAAAGAGAGAAGGCCAGAAAAGGAAAAAAAATTGTTTATAAATAAATCATGAATGTTCTAACCACAAAGAGAACATCATTATATCAAAAGAGTTAAACATTAAACAACTCTAGGTACTGATCACGTATCTGTGACTTACGCTCACATGTACTCTCCTCCATGCCACTGTGTCACCACAAGACACGAACTAAGGGGATAGAACTCCCACACAACACCTTCTCCTTCCGGTCTTGGATCTCCAAAGGTCACTCCTCGAAGGTTGCATCATCATCAACATCAATCTCTCCCTAATTGATGATGTGAGAGTCATCATGAAGATAACGACAGAGCTGTGATACATGGAAAACATCATGTACCCAACTCATCTATGGGGGATGTGCTACTTGATACGCCACAACTCCAACACGATATAACACCTCGAAAGTCCCAACAAACATGGGAGAAAGCTTACTTCCACGACCAAACCATCGCTGCCCATGACGGGGAGTCACCTTCAGAAACACATGATCCCCAACATTAAACTCCAAGGGTATACTACTTTGATCAGCATATGATTTCTGACGATCTTGCGCTATCTTCATCCTCTCATGAATCATTTGAACCATCTCTGTAATATTCTGCACTAGTTCTGGTCCGAGAATCGTTGACTCTCCGACCCCAGTCCAGCACAATGGAGAACCTCAAGGCTGACCATTCAAGGTTTCAAACGGTGTTATACCGATGGTGGAGTGAAAAATATTATTGTAAGAGAACTCTACCAAGGGTAAGTGCCTCATCCATTAACCTCCAAAATCAAGAACACAAGATCGTAACATGTCTTCGAGATTTTGGATAGTTCGCTCAGTTTGACCATCTGTTTGAGTATGAAAAGCACTGATAAGGCATAGATGAGAACCAAAAGAATGCTGGAGACCTCTCCACACCCAAGAGGTAAAAAGAAGATCTTGATTAGAAATGATCGTCCTAGGTACTTCATGATGTCTCACCACCTCCTCTAGATATTGCCTCGACAAAACATCCACTGAGCTTGACTCCTTGATCACTATGAAGTGGGCAGATTTTGTTAAACAATCCACTACCACCCATATATCATCATGTTCTCCTGGAGCTCGAGGAAAACCTGTAACAAAGTCCATTGAGATGTCCTCCCAATTCCACTGAGGAATCTCTAATGGTTGGAGAAGACCACCAGGAACACTGTGTTCGGCCTTTACCTTCTGGCAGGCTAAACATTGAGACACAAAATCCGCAACTGCAAGCTTCAGCCCAGGCCACCAAAACTGACTCCTCAAGGATTGGTACGTCTTTTTCACACCAAGATGTACTGATGAGGGAAAACTATGGAACTCTCGAAGAACCGTCTCGCGCATCGCTAAGGGAACAAAAATCCTGCCATGATATAACACTTGGTGTTGTTCATCCTCCGACCAACCATCAGGGGCCTCACCACAAACAACTATGTCTCTCCAAACTTCCACCTTTGGATCACCCAACGGGGACTCTTCCACCTTTTTCATTAGGGATGACTACACCATCATCTAGAAAAGACAACCCTTAACTCCATCCTCTTCCTTATAAAGATGCAATGCTGACAGATCCTCCATTACTCTCCAGGAATCGCCGGATTCACACATAGCATCACTACGTGACATTCGACTCAGCGCATCAGCTACAACATTTAATTTTCCAGGTGTATATGATATTTTGAAGTCATATTACTACAAGAACTCCATCCACCAACGTTGTCATATGTTCAAGTCACGCCGGGAGAAAACATACCTCAAACTCTTATGATTAGTGAAAACCACACAGTGCTCACAAATTAGGTAATGTCTCCACAACTTCAGAGAAAACACCACAGCTGCCAACTCAAGATCATGGGTGGAATAGTTGCATTCATGGGGACACAATTTCCAATACCCATAAGAAACAACTGACCTCTGCTGCATGAGAATGCAGCCTAGCCCCAGATGTAAAGCATCGCAAAAAACATCAAACTGAACTCCCTCAACTGGAAGACAATGAACTAGAGCACTTACTAACTTCTCCTTTTGATACTTGCAAGCTTTCTGACACATATCAGTCCATATAAAAGCTTGATCCTTCCTGTTCAAAGCTGTCAGAGGAGTCAAAACTTGGGAGAAATTGGCTGTGAACCTCCTGTAGTAGCCTGCGAGACGAAGGAAACTTCTCACCTATGACACTATCTTGGGGGCTTCCCAAGACACGAATTCTTCTATCTTCGATGGATCCACAGCTAATCCCAATTGAGACACAACATGGCCCAAGAAACAGACGTCTCTAGCCCAAAAGTCACACTTCAACAACTTCCCAAATTGCTGATGTTTACGAAGAACTCCCAAAACAGCATGTAGATGCTCTGCATGCTCCACTTCATTTATGGAGTACACAAGGGTGACGTCAGTGAAAACCACCATGAACTTGTCCAGGAATTCAAGAAACACAATATTCATCAAACCCATGAAAATAGCTGGATCATTCGTCACACTGAACGACATTACAATGAACTCATATTTCTCATGACGACAACGGAAATCAGTCTTTGGAATATCCTCATCCTTTACCCACATTTGATGATATCCTGACCGCAAGTCGATCTTTGAGAACGAACTTTCACCCTTCAGTTGAACAAATAAGTCATCAATCCAAGGTATAGGATAGCGGTTCTTTATTGTCACATAGTTTAAGCGATGATAATCGACACACAAATTCAAACTTTCATCGGCCTTCTTCACGAACAAGACTAGTTCCCCCCCATGGTGACACACATGGCCAAACAAAACTGCACTGCAACAGACCATCATTCTATATACGTAGCTCTCGTAACTCAGAAGTGGCCATACTATATAGAGACATAGAGATATGAGACTCCCCTGGCTGTAACTCCATCCCAAACTCGATCTCTTGTCGAGGGGGTAATGCTACATCCTCTTCTAGGAAGACATCAGGGTACTCCTCCACTACCCTAGGAAATGCCAACTTCTGAACCTCTAAAGAACTCAGCATCAACACAACCATCAAGGATGATAAGGATGGAAAACGCCTATGACCCATCTGAGGATCTCGCTCACCAACAAACACCACCTGCTCTCTATCCGCACCGAAGAAGATGACCTTATTCTTGAATCAATCCACGATAGCCTGCACAGAATACGACCAATCCATTCCAAGGATGACATCATATGATTGTATTCGTAAATATAGGAAATCTCCCTAAGAGCGGTGCTACCCCAACAGTAGCTCACATATCTACATTCTTCAAACAAGTTAGCTCGGCCTCAAACTGGTGCAGTCAACGCCAAGGGCACTGGAAGCCCCTCTACCTGAAGTCCCAAGGCATGTACAAGGGTAGGTGATATGAAGGAGTGTGTCACTCCTGAATCAAACACGACATACACCAAGGTATAAAACAACCAAAGGGTACCTCTGACGACGTCTGGATCACCTGGAGATAGCAACGCTAAAGCATGAAGCTGACCATGACCTCCTCCACGGCCTCTCTAACCCTAATGACGACCACCACCACGGCCGAGATCTGCTCTTAGAGGATGGGGAGCATCATGGGCTTGTCCTATGCCTACCCCATCTACCGTCTGGTGATCTAAAGATGGTGCAACCTGCTCCTTCTGCCTCGGCTGGAACTGCCTCAACCGAGGAACCTGGAGCAGAGCGCCTGGTGCATGATTACTGCTCTGAAATGTCGGGCACTCCCACTGCTGATGTCCATGACCACCCCAAGAAAAACAAGCACTTGATCCCTTGGCATAGTTCTGAGAGTTGCTGCCTCTAGTGAAACGAGATGGGAAGGGCTGGGACCTACCCCCAGGAGAATGGAAACTCTTCTACCCTGAAAACCAAGAACCCCGGACCACAGCTCTACTTCGTGAAGAATCATGACGATTCCCCTCTCGTGACAATCCGGTCCTAGCCAAAGTCCTCTCAACAACCTCTGCCCTCGCCATCACCTCAAGATATGTCTTCAGCATAAATGGGGTGACCTGGAGCTGGATCGCTGGATACAAAGACTCCTCAAAATGCCTTTCCTTGGTCTCCCCATCTGGTAATAGGTATGAAGCATATCATAGAAGGTTCCTGAAACGGATTCCAATCTCTCAAACATTAGAGCTCTCCTTTCGAAGGGTAAGAAGCTCCCGATGACTAGACGCCTTCGCGGTCAAGGAAAGGAACACAACTCTAAACATGTCTCGAACCTCTTCCCATGAGATAACTAACTCCTCATGATCCCCAAGGAACAAGAGCCACCACTACCTTGCTGCTCCATGTAGAGTCATCACAACCAAGGACACCCAGTGCTCCTTCCGAGCACGAATCGAACTGAAGCCGATCTCGACCTCCTCTAACCAGTCTTCCATTACTGCATATGAAACAGATCCCTCATACTTCTACAGACTCTGGCACTGAAGCTCTCAAAATGTCTTCCTCCAAGTGTCGTCGTCGTCAACCTCTACACTGCGGCATTTTTATGGAATAGCCTGCTAGTCATCTTCTATGCGAGCCTGACGAGGACGTCGACCTGGATCCATTCCTGCAAAAGAACAAACTGTTATAGCTCCTTATCCTGGAATATGGAAGACCCAACATTAATTAATTAATTGTTTTCTTTATTTAATTTTAGGTTAACCTATCCCAAGGTATACCCATTCAAACATAGGCACAAGAAGAATGATGCATGATCCTTTCTTAGGTCTCTACCCTGCAACTAGTATCACCTTGTTTAGTAGCCATTGTAAACTTAATGGTCCATACATCAGATCATAGGGGGCCGTAAACGCATATGTCTCAGAAAGTATCTAGTGTTTACCTCACTTTCTAAACATGAATGACACTGTTTCCCTACCAACCCATGAAACCTCACCTGTGCCTAACTCCAAAATCCATCCTATCCCTCAACCTCCCTCTGTTACCACTCTGTCATGACCCCCTCTCCACAAAGTGTACCCCTCCCGAGCCAGCAATGTGAGAAGGGAGATAATGAACCCCGAGTCCTGCCTCCAGTAGGCCCCGGGTTGGCAACTCGCACTGAGGGTATAATAAACACACAAATGGGAGGCATTACCCTCAATGAGAACACATGCGAAAGAGAGAGATAGAATAGACACCGATAAACTCCAAATCAGAACTGGAATAGAAAAGAAACCCAAGTGCACATATGTAATTTCATGCAAAAGTACTACAACTGAAAGGGGAAACTACAAGTATCCAAAAGAAAGGAAAAGACATCAGCAACTACAAACCCAAACAGCTTCTGTGACCACTAGCTAGTAGTGACCAGCCTGATCTCCAACTTGCTCCAAGTTACCTTAAAAAATAGTTTATATGTACACAGGATGAGTATAATAGTATACTCAGTATGATCCTCCATTAAGCCTCTCATGCAAAAGTAAAGAAAGCATGCTAAATCACAGTGAACAACAAGTGAATATAACTCGTCACTTAAACAGGTATACTTAGTTCCCAACCTCACCATGGATACTCTCATCAAGTAACACATGCAAGAATATAGCATATAGTAAATAATATCAAGGGTACCCAGCTACTACTTCCCCACAGGTTTTCTGCTTTTCCCCTATGACATACGTCTTGTGCATCTCTCTCTAAAAGCTTGCCCGTATACACCTGGGCTAAGCTCCACAATCTGCATCACGTGCACCACAAAGGCTTGCTCGTAGACACCAGGGCTAGGCACCACACCATCCTTACAACCAAAAGTAACCATGTAGTTTCCAGGAGCCACCACATCTCTTATAACGTGTATCATACGTCGGGTATAATACCTCAAGCCATCACAGCCCATACGCTGAGTAAGGATCCTCAAGCCATCACATCCTATACATGTTACACTTATAGTAGTCCATAGGATACTATATCAAGAATATATGTGTGTGAAATAACCACAAGACATTACAGCCCTCTACACACATATATGGGGAAAACTAACCGTTGTGCCAAAGGCACTCGTATCTACTAAGAGAAGAGAGCGGGGCTAAAGGGGGTAGTTATCCATTCAACCTCCCATCAGAATGTTGGGGAAATCACACACCCCCAGGGCTCAGAATCCCCAAGGTGTTAGTTTTCGTTACCGACAGGGTGGAGTAGCATATAGAAACACAAAAATTACAGAATATATATAACTCACAACCACACTATGGGAATTACCTAGTCTTAGACACCACTGCAGCTAACGTATCTCAGACTCCGGTATGATACTTCTAAGACTAGTTATCCTATAAGCACACATCCCTTTGAAGGGATTTATTAGATTAATTCATTCCCATTTTATCAGTTCCATTGTACATTAATTAATTATTTAAACATTAATTAATCATGAAAAATTCCACATTAAATTTCATTAGCATCATACCCAAAGTCCATTGTCCCTCCAAAAATTACTACCTCATCATTATATTCCAGAAAACTCCAACCCCATGGGTTAACATCATTTATTCAAATATTCATTACAGAATTAATTTCCCATATTCCCAGGCATTCTAGAAAAGCATGCCATGGTACTAAACACAAGGTGTCTCAAAACGGTGAGTAGATGTACTACTCGTTGAGTCTTTACCGCCTATATCTAGAGCGTAGACTCATTCTCCTTTGAGAAGCTAGACTTAGAAAATACGTGGCATACACCACGTGTCTTCACCTCCTTCGGAAGAAGGGTAAGAAGAACCAACTACCTTGAGAAGTGAGGAAATGTAAAGCAGATAAACATTCAATCAGAGTCACCAAGCATCCAACAAACAAATCCATCCCAATTCCACCATCACTTGTGTCATCATCGACACTCATATGCATAAACAGATGCATCTCGCCACACTAGGAATCATCCACTGCCACAACCACAAGGCCTCCATGCCTTCACATATGACAAAACCCCTCCAGGGTTACATCACAACACAAGAAGCAGGAAATCAAACATTGCATCAAATGGGCTCTTGTCCCTTTAACAAGGCATCCAACATTCATACCTAATGAGCACTCATGGCTCTAAAGAACAAGGCATTCAGTCTTACGTACAAGAGGGTAACTAAGAACCCTACCCAGTGTTATCTCTTATCAACCAACCAGTTCATTAATCCTTCTTGAATTAACAGATTCAATTCGTAGGTTCCAATTCCGGGAAACCTAATCAGTAAGCTATCACAAAATATTTAACTTGCTTACTATGCCAATTTGATTAAAATCAAATTAGAACAACTACAAGAATGACAACAACCATATTCATTTACATGCCTCCTTATCTTTAGCCCATTAATTACCAATTAATTATTGATTTATGTTCTTTATAAATTTCCATCAAGAACAATCAACATATCAAAGAAAGCATAGATATCACTGTATCTAAAAAAACATGACGCAAATCATTATCATGGTACAAAGCAACAACATGCGATCAAACCAATTCTTTTAATCCGGTTCAAGTATTTTATTAGGTCAATTTTATTTTGATCCAATGGATAAATCATGATAACTCTAAGATTGAACATAAACAATTAGAGAAGCCATGAATCCCCTACCTCAAAGAGTTCTTGACGTTCTTTATCCACACAATGGGTCACGATCCTCCCCTCGCGACAACTGCATCCACCCAAGGATGCCACAATATGACAGAACCAACCAAACCCTATGAAAACCCCATTAGAAACATAGAGATTACATGCTATAATAATGAAAGGGAAACATGTGAAGATGAACCCGAAAAGAAAGATGATACAACATACCTTATATCGAAGGTTGATCGATACAGCTTGGTAGCATCATAACAGAGCGGAACCAATCTGAGGAGTAGAGTTTGATTGTGAAACTTTTGTATGAAGGCTTGAAAGGTTCTAGCATCTCATAGATGATAACAAAGAGGATGAAAAAGGGAGAATGATATATATTTCCTTTTTGAATATTTAATTAGGCGACGGTTTAAGATCCGATTAATTCTCTATTATAAACAGATCGAATTAACCCTCACGGTTTGACCAAGTAAAAACATCCCGACCTTAAGAAAATATAATATTGGATTTATTGCCTTTAGATCGGCCTTAGAGTCCTTAAAATAATGCATTAAATGTATTTTACTTAAAAGGAAACCTCAGAAGGGGAAACACTATAGGAATCTGGAAAATTTGTTCACCTACCATTACTATACACTTACCGATCTGTGAAACTGATCTGTGCTACCGATCTGTGAAACATTATACACCTACCGATCTGTGAAACCGATCGGTGCTACAGATTGGTGCTACCGATCCGTGCTACCGATCTGTGCTACCGATTCGTGCTACTGATCTGTGCTACCGATCTGTGCTATTGATCTGTGAAACACTATACGTGCTACCAATCTGTGCTACCAATTTGTGCTACCGATCTGTGCTACCGATCTGTGAAAGACTATACACCTACCGATACTGTTCATACAATTGGAGACACATTTCACAGAACTGTAAATTTGGAAAAGTGTTGGGGATAAGTCACCTTGACCTCCCGGAACACCTCCAACACCACATTTTCACAAAGTAATGGACCGGAGAGGTCCAGGCCATCACAATTCCAACTTATTTAATAAGTGAATAAATTTATGATGACACAATTTCAAAAAATGGGGAATAATGTAACAACCTAGGTAATGGTAGAATAATACAATTTCAAATTTATTAACATTTTTTAATTAGATATTAAAATTTAATTAAAAATTGGGAAATATTTTCAAAATCATATTTTATAAACTTAGTTACTTGGTTAAAATCTGTATTTTAAAAAAAGTATTTTTATCATATTTTAGTGCGGAATTTATTTTAAATCTAAATTTTTAATCTTTTATAAATAATATTTGAAAATATAATATTCTACTTTGAAATAATAATAAAAAATTCCTTTTTTTGAATTTTTTGTATTTTTATAATTAATTTCATGTCGTAATGAATAGTGAAAAATATTGAATTTTAATTGAAAATAGTTTTTTTCCTAAATAATTTATTGTGTTAAATAAAAATTTTAATTTCTTTTAATGTATAATTTAATAATTTTTTTGAAATATAATACAATTTATCTCATTTGAAATAATATTAAATTGAATGTTTTAAAAAAAATATTTCGATTTTTTGATTTTTTCAGATTAATAACATGTTTTCTCACCCTATTAGTGGGGTTAATTTTAAATTACATTTATACAATTATATGTTATTAACTATTAAAAAAAGATTCCATATTTTGAATCACAATGTCCAAATTTATTTAATTGGGCTTGTTTATTTTGGGGCTATATGAATAGTAACTTTAGTAATTTATATTACGACAGTTAAGGGTTATTCAGGAGATTAAGGGTAAAAATAAAATTTTAAATATTATAAAATTATTCTAAAACATGTCTTAATTTTATTTAAGGAGTTATAGTTGACTAAAATCATCATTGGGTTAATTTGATGAACTCTTGGAGGCACTTGTAAGACATTAATCCCTTTATCATATTTTATTTTCAACAAAAGTCAAAGATGGCATACGTATGTTTTAATAACTAAAATTTTTAATATATTTTTATTTAGAATATATATTATATTATTAATATTATTTATATACATAAAATACTTATATTCATCAAGTATATTTATTTATAATATTTGGAAAAAAAATTATTACCGTAACGAATTACATAATGATTATGCAACAATTGTTTAATTAAGAAAATATCAAATAAATGATATTAAAAATATAATAATAAATAAAATTTGATAAAATTAATGACATAAATAAATTTAATAGATTTAATTGATAGGTTATTTATTTTTTAAAGAGTTGGTTTGAAGATATCATGTTGTTAATAAATATTTTAAAAGTCATGTAATGAATAGTATAAAAATTGATATTAATGATATTTTGAAATAAATAATATTATATTAAAATATATAAAAATAAAAAATATATAAAATGTAGATAAATATTGAGATAAGTCTTAAAATTTTATCATTTAATCATTAGTTCATCATTGGAAATTTTACAGTAATTATATTTACACTCAATGTGTACATTAAATGTTATCATGGTAAGGGTTAATGGAGTTGAATACAAGTTTAAACAATAATATATGGATTAAAAAATAATAAATACATTTTTAATATTTATTATATGATTCTATATTGACAAATAATCATCTGATCATTGAAATAAATTTGTTTGAATACATTTTATTTACAAAATTGTATTTAAATTGATTTAATATTTCGAAGACTTCTATGAGACCCCATCCCCTCTCTTTTAAAAAAGAACCACTTATTATCTTTTCAACAACATAAAAACATACTTGGATTGAAAAATATATTTATAAATAATTTCCTGGAATCCCTAAACACATTAATGATATCATTTTTTGGTAAGATAAATATCCATAGTGGTCTTAAGGAGTTACAAAATGAGGTGGTTTTAGGGAGAAGTGTTGTTTTTATTCATATATTTATGTTTTATTTCTAATTCCACTAAATTAAAATATTATTCAACGATGTTTAAATAATAAACCCATTATCCACATAATACTAACATGTTATCATGTTAATATCATGAAAAAAATCCATATCCACTTCCATCAAATGTGAAAATAATAAATTGTTTGTCTGTACGAAGGACTACCACCACATGAATCGATATAATTTATTTTTCTTCACCTTCTCTCAAAAATGGTTATATTTATGGTATTAATGGTTATATATGAAATTAGTTAAATTTATATCATTGTTAAAAAAGAATATATCATTTACATTCCTACCATTCCGTCAACATAAAAAATACAACATCAATTGTGTGTACGTGTGAACAATCATCTCCAAGAAGGGATGTAATTTGTTTTTCATCACCAAAACTCATGGGTGTTATAAATAAGTATATTTAAATTATTTATATGAGATTAAATTTAATATGTTAATTTTTTAAATATAAAATAATATATACCTTCTTTCAATATCGATCATTGTGAAATTCAAATGATACTCATGAAGACATAGGACTTACCATATCTATGAACGTAATATTAGTTCATTTTTAATATCAATATTCCATTATTAATTTTAAAAGAATAATTTATGAATAAATATGTTTATTATTTCAAGAATAATATTTTTATATGATGGTCTGATGACCACTTGGACTATAAACATCATAGAAAATTCATTTTGGACGTATGTACCGAATATCTTCAAAACATATGACATGAAGACAAATAATTAATTTGTATAACATTATAAAACTATTATAAATGGAATAATATAATTAAAATGAATATCAAGCAGTTAAATAATTAAACTAGGTTCATTATACTAGAAGATAATGATTTTATATGATGAGTGAGACTCAAGGAAGGAGGCATTCTTTTAAATAACACTTTTAATGTTACTCCTTCCAATATTTTTGCAAAGACAAAAGGCATATTTTTAACCTATATGGAATGAATGGAATTTCATAATTTTATGTCACGTTATGGTTTTTATTATTCCTTTTAAATGTTTACAATATTCTTTTCAAATATTGTTTTTTTATTTATGAGTGTGTAGATTTGAAAATTGAAATATGATTTCAATGTGGATAAGTTATTTATCATTTATGCAGGATTTATGTGTTATGTTTAGGTTATGGTTTTCAAGATTTTTTATGAGTGAGGGTGATTCTGTGATTAATCGATGTTAGGTAACACCATGATATCTCTCCAATGAATTGGGTAATGAGGCGTAGTTATGTATTAGGGTTTCTACTAAGAGAATAAGAAAATATACTGTGATAGTTATTCAAAATGTAACCTTGAAGGTTACCACCAATGTAGTTGTGAGAGCTACAGTAAAAATTAGATTGATAAAAAATGATGTTATAAGATATCTTCATGATTTATTTTTTCTATGTAGTTTTACCGGAAACATATTATTTGATGAGGTATGCTAAAGAGTTTATGTTTTATGGGTGAAAAGTCTATCTCCATGAAAATAATTTCATGTGTTTGCAAGTATTCATTGAATAATGGTTTCTTTCTTTATCCTTATGTCCCTTATTTATATTTTTGTGTCCATACCTTGTTTAAAATGTATTATATAGGGTATAAGAATGACTAATATGAAGTAGGAAATTAAAATGAATGTTTTGACGATTTTACATAAAAAATAAATATAGTTTTATTTTAAAAGTTTTATATTATGGAAAAAATTCATAACGTTTTAGTACTGTCCATATTGTATGAATGTGAGATGTTATGTATAAAATATGAAATATTTCTTGAAATCTTTAAAGTTGAAAATTTCATCAATGTGAATGAAAGTAAACTCATGACTAAAAATCAAGATTATGCAATGTTTATGACCATTTTTGTATAATATATTTATAATTATAATTATATATATATACATACAATCATATATTTATACATAGACTCATAATCATATATATATAAACATATATTTATATATATAAACATATATATAAACATATGTATATGTATATAAACATTTATATTAACATATATCTATATAATTTATGGGAATGAATATTAATATAAACACATGATAAATATAAAATATATACATATAATTTATATAAAAATATATACAAAGATATATATCTGTATATAATATAAAATAATATATATATTTATATAAGAATATAACAAATGCATATAGATATAATATAAACTATAAACATACAGATATATAAGCATACTTATAATATAAACACACATATATATAAACATAAAACATTAAAGAGAATCACATATATATATACAAGAATATATATATTAAAAATGTATATATAATATAAAAAATATACATTATAAACATAATATAAACACATATATAATATAAACATATATATAATAATAATATAAAATATGAACATATATATAATATAAACATAGATGTTAACATAAAATATAAATATTAATATAATATAAAATATAAACATATATATATATATAATCATAAAATTTAAACCTATATGTAATTATATACTATAAAATACAATGATATGGGTTTATAATAATTTATATAAATTATAAACACACACACACACATATATATATTACAAAATATAAGTATACACAAAAAACTCGAATTTAGGAACATTTTTTAGAAAAATTGTCCATTTTAGTGACATTTTTACTAGTGTTTTAAAACGTGGATAATTTTATATATATTTATATAAATATTTATAATTATAATTATATATTTTTGTAGTTCTAAAAATATATTTACACACACAAACATAAGCTATATATTAACATAAACAAATAGTATATTATATATATATACATATATGTGTTATATATATGTCATAAACGTAGATATATATATATATAATCATATATATATATATGTATATATATAATATAAACATACTTATATAAATATATAGATAATATAAACGTATATATATGAAATATATTAAATATAAACATATATGTAAATTTTAATCATATATATAATATATTATAAACATATATATATATAATATAAATGTATATATATATAAATCATTGTATATTAATATATAAATATATAATTTCTAAATACATAAATCTATTTATATATATAAACATATCATAATAGAAATAAATATTTTAAATTTAGTCACGTTTAAAAAAAAATTGTATATTTTTTTGACATTTTTACGAGTGTTTTAAAACATGGCCTATTATATATATATATATATATAATTATAATTATATGTATGTATAAATACACACATATATATACACACACACACAAACATAATCATATATATTAATATTTACATATAATATATATATATTATATACATACAAATGTATATATATATATATATAAATACTTGTATATATATTTATATAATTTGAACATATATATATATACCTATATATACTATATATATTTAAATAAACATAAAATATATACATATATATAAACTTATATATATAGTATGTAATATAAACAAATATATACAAATAAAATTTAAAATTTAAAATTTAAAATATGAAGACATATATATTAATATATAAATTAATATATATATATATATAATATCAAATTTTAAATACTGATATATAAGTTTATAAATATATAAATATAACATAATGCAATTTAATAATCAAAATCATAATAGGTGAGTTGGTCTGTTTACTCTCTAGAGTGTTGTTGATGTAAGGTTTAACATGTAGTGGAAGAAAATTTAAGGTTTTTCGAGTTGATGTTGTGCTGGTTTCTAGGGAGGGTAAGGAAAATGGGAACAGAAGAGGTAGGAGGGCATTGGAATGGGGACTTCCTTTCCTAAGAATTCAAGAGAGGCTGGAGGGTTGGGGTATAAGAGAGGTGGGAGAGCATGGGCATTACCTTACATGGTCGTACACGAGAGGCAGAGGGTTTTGGTATAAGAGAGGTGGTATGGCATGGGAGATATCTTTCCTTGGAACATAAGAGAGGGAGGAGGGTCATGGTATAGGAGTGGTGGGAGGCTTTTAATGATTGGACAGGCACATAGGGTATAGTAGGGCCTTTCTATTGTTTTCTTTTATTATAAAAAAAATTAAAAATTAAAAATTTCTACAAATAAATGTAAATGTATTTTTAAAACATCAAAAATTAAGTGTAAACTCCCATTCTAGTATCCACTTTACCTATGCCAAAAACTAGTAGGTCACACTACCTCAAGCATGCTTCCTTGTATGCATGGTACTTCCAACTAGAAATGAGTGTCTAAGGTGGTACAACAAAAAGACTATACCCTCATATACCAGTGGAATGGTGGATAATGTAAATAGAATGGAAATAACTGAAACATAAGAATAACCAGTAGAATAAAATAAACATACACTATACTAACATGACTATTACACAAAGTAGTGGAAGAATGCTATTACAGATTTGCATACAGGAAACAAATAAAATAAACTATAGAAGCTTAAATAACCATGTAACTATGATAATATCAAAATATAATTAGTTCAGTCATATATAATGATTTCATGGAGTACATATATACAAAAAAGGGGAACTATGACATTATTAGACAACATGATATACAAAAACAGAAAAATACAAAAAGACCACCCCACCAAAATCAAAAGAATATGGTTGGTCCTTTACTCCCATGAACCATGAACCATATTATATGTAATATTAATATAAAAAATATAGAAGGTACATTTCACTTTTCCTTACTTTAAGACAATTAATATACTCAGGTACTAAAGGCGGGTTGAGTAGGGTGTTAGATAAAATATTTAATGGACACTGCCAATGATGTTTAGAAATAATCCAAGTAGTGTATGTAAAAAATCATAGTACCAGTATAATTAAAAATAATAAATAAATAAATAAATAAATAAATACCAACCTGTTTAGCTTTCAACCAGACACCTCTCTGGCTCAATCTTCTTTGGCATAGGCCGTTGTAAGAGTCTGATCAGTAACTATATACATATGTATAGTAATAATATATATATATCTTGTAGTTATATATTGTATACACCTATATGAACAATGTACATGATTTCATAAATAGTCATATACATGGGAAATAGGTGATTGCTGGAACTGGGGAATAACTCGACAATCAATAATCATCCTAATGAGGTGTTGACATAAGAAAATGTTATAGGTATTTAATCTCATAATAATTATTAAATTCAATACATAGTACTCTATATAGGGAGGGTGATTCATCATTCCGAACACCTGAAATAAATGATCATGGAACATCATTTTCATAAAACAAATAATAGTATAACGGTGAGAGGAATCATAATCGACACCCAATGCAAGGGAGGGTGTAACATAATGTTAAACAAGTCCCATAACAATCATTCACCAGCCAATATCATTGGAATAATCAATATCAATATAATATCTTTAGGAATCTCCTCTGAGAAATTTACTCATCATTCCCAATATAACCATGGGAGTTACAATTTATATAATTCACATTCATAATTATAAATGTGTATTTGTGCCATGTCCACCCATTTCAATTAAATAGAAACATTCCATTTATTTAATCAAGGAAGACTAATTCATAATCAAGGTCATGTAAAACACTTAAATGGTGATTTGATATATTGAAAAATTGTATAATAATGAAAATTAATTTTGATCCCCCATAGGCCTGTCAATAAAAATTTTCAACACCCTTCCATCACATAGAAAGGGTCTATGGGAGTATAACAACATGTATATAATTAATTATAATGATAGACCTCATTTCAAGATGAAACATGAAAATTGTCAGTGTGAGACACAATGGTAGATCTATTGAAAAAAATTGATTTAGGGAAAACAACTAGACCACATACCTTATGGTCATAGAGGACTCCTCATCCAATTTTGACTTTAGATTCATAGTAGATCATAATGAAAATAAAGAATAGATCCAGACACTAAAAATAGGAAAAATGTGTTCACACAAAAATAGTGCAAGAGATATGAAGATCAACTGAAAATAGGTTGTATGATAATTTGATTTATTATCAATGTGGATCCAACATGAATGATTACCTTTTACATGATGCCAGATCATTGGAGGTACCTTGATCCATATGAGAAAAGTAAGGGAGAGATCATAGGATATTGGAGGTGGTTCATTCTTTTGAAATGAGGGAAAGAAAAAAGGGATGAGGTATTAATTTTATTAAGGGAAAAAAGAAATTTCAACCTTCTAGATAGGGCCTCATGGTTGGCTGCATTATTGGAAATATCATGCAACATCCATGCACCACACCACTACCTATGGGGGACCCCAACAGGGCCAGATAAAAAAATTTCCAACCCATGGGCAGGCTTTGTAGAAGTCACTATCCCCTAACCCACTAAAACTCACACATTCATGCACTTGGGATCACACGGTTGCATGCAACCATGAATCTCCTTACTCCTCCTAGAAACACCCCTCAGTGCTAGGAGAGATCATGTGGGATGAGATACATAGTTTTTTTAGCCATGCATCCTAGTTTATTTCAAAAAAAACTAGGGTTCTAGACTATGAATAATCCCCAGACACCCTCAAGAAATCTATGAATCCTTTATGTTACATTACATGGGACGAAGAATGGAATTAGAAAAAAATGATCTTTACCTTTTTGAAAAGATATTATGTTACAACCACCACTATTAAATAAAATCATCACAATGTCATCATTTTGAGGATAAATAGGTATCATTATTGAAAATCTCTAGACACTAAGATTGTATATTAGATTTCCATTCCTAGGTATCATTATGTACTCATCAATCCCTCTATAACACTCGTACAAAAGTAATTGTCCATCCTTGGAGAGTCTTAATTCTCTAGTCAACAATATGCACTAGATACTCATCGAAAGAAGAATCCAAAACCAAATCAACCTCATTAAGCTAGATAACATGAAAAAAATATTGATAATATCAACAAAGTAGAGATATGTGAATGAAATCATGTATACACTGATATCTTTGAGGATGTTATAACTCGTAATATAACTATGAGATTCATCTAAAAAACTCAAAGGGTCTAAAGAATCAAGGAATGAGTTAACCTTGACTTTGAATATTTTGATAGCCTATATTATCAGAGAATTATAAGAAAACTCGATCACTTACCTCAATCACATGAGGTCATTAACATCAGTTGGTTTATGAATGATGTCTTGGTTGAGCTATCAACCTACACATTATGATCTATGGAAACTTCTGTAAAGTCTCTTAGATGAGACTCGACTAAAGTAAAGATACATATCCTTCCTCTATCTGACACAAATGTAAAAGGAGAGTCATTCTATATAAGGATTCATATGGATGAATCTTGATGATATAATTAAATGTATTATTTTAATAAAACATTTAATGTTGTATATGTTTCTCCTAAGAATCCCTGAAATTATGGACACATGCCAGACCATTTCCTCTAACACCTTAATCATATGCTTTGTCTGTCAATTGGTCTGAGGGTGATAGGATATACTAAAAACCAATTTTTCTCCCAATACCTTAGAAAACACCTTCTTGAAATGATATATGAAGTGACTATCACAGTGAGATACAATAGAGCATAGATCTCCAAGAAGGTGTATGACCACTGGGAAATATAGCCTCTCTAGAGATTCTATTGAGGAGGTATCTCAAACATGTAAACAGTGTGTGACCTTCATCCAACGATTCATGACAATAAAAAGTATATATTTTCCATGAGGTAATCTAGGTAAAATATTCCAAAAATCTAAATAATCATCATACCATTTCCAATGATGAATGGAAAATGGCTATAAAAGTATTATCGATTGTTGATGTTCCATGTTCACCAATGGATAGGTGGAACACTAAATGATAAAGCAATGAATCTCATATTTCATAGAATAGCACCAAAATTGGACACATATGTTTCAATAAATCTTGGTGAAACCAGAATGTACCACTCAATATAAGGCCTTAAATTCTCAAATCATCCATTATTTGATGTCATACGGAACCCAAAAATTCCCAAAAAAGCATTGGGTATCATCCCCATCCATGGTGAAACCAGAAGATGAATTGTCATATGAGATACTCTCCCTTTGGACTAGGCCCTTGGTATATAAATGAAGCATCATTATCACCCATTCTAAAAGGGTATATATCACTTATAAGGATGAGATAGTGTTATTCCCATGATCCCTGTAAACCATAAAATCCATATCTGAAAACAAGACCATGAGCTTATACTCTCTTATTGCATCCTAAAATCCAATCTATGATTCTTCTATATTAAATACTTGGCTAAAAAATTTCATCCTATAGGAATATAGTCAATCTAAATTCAAAGGATTAAAAGTATTCAACCCATCTGTGATTCCTTAGATTGAGATCATAATTTATAAATATGTACTTTAGTATTTTAGGATCAGTGAACATAATGAAATGATCCATAAATAATTTATGCATACAAGAACATAGAGCATGAAAACCCATAGTTATATTGAGGTTGTACACCAAGTAATTCAACTCATTATTCCTTGATTCAAGAGACTCAAATGTGACATCTCACTCTTCCTTCATCACAACAACTCATATCCCAACACCCGACATGCCACAGTAAATAGTATAATATCTTCCTAGCTCTAGGATAATTGTGATCAAAACCAAATTCAATCATCATTTTATGTTTTGAATCATTATTTATAAGCATAAACCACACACATTTCTCACACCATTTAGTCAATCCCATATAGGGTGATGTAAGGTGTGAGAAATCCCAGATAAATAATCTATAGCCCCAAAAAACACCATATTTAAAATAAATAATTAGACTAATCCTAAGAAACTACAACTCTTACATTCAATGTGTATTCATAAAAATTACTCAGAGGTAATGTTTCATAGTATGTTAAATATTTCAGTCCAAATTTTGAATTTAATGATCTTAGAATTAAGTTAGTGCTCTATTAGTGTATTCAACACGATCTCAAGATTATTGGAATTATCATGTCGAGAGCATTAATAATATATGATTTCTTCTCTAAAGACAGCCCTAAATGAATCCATATATAGGTGAAAAAAACCAATTCATCAGATCCATAAGAACCGTAGGTGATTTTGTGAGGCTGAATTTCATTACCATCTACTCATATAGACCATAGAATCTTCTGAAAGATGATCAAGGTATGTTTGAAGACCTGGAACCCACAGAATGATAACATTACCTCAAAATAATTATTTAATGACACTCTCACTTGTTGGAGATGATCAATGAGGTCTCCTATTTGAGGCATTGGATAACTGTTAATTTCGACAAGCTATTTCAACCTTTGGTAATCTATACAATTCCTGATGTTACCATCATCCTTCCTGAAAAAATAACTTGTAGACACATAGGAGAAGTGATAGAGTGTACAATGATTTTAGCTTATAGGTCCACCATTTGTTTCTTTATCTCTATATGTTCTGTAGTTTTACATGTTATAATGACTAATAAATAGTAGTACCTCTATTTCTGTATTACCAATAGTAAATTCTACCTCTCCCACTAGAGGTAGTACTGAAAATTCTCTAGAGAATATTTCCATGAAAATATCCACCACATGAGGGAATGAAGTGGGTCGTAACCCCTTACCATCAATGAAATGACTGGAAATATGGGATATCACTCTATCATGTCTCTATATCACAGGTCTTGATAGATTTAAAATAACACACCGTTTCCCTTATATACACACATAATACCATCTAGGGATTGAAATGTCTACCCTCATGAATGATATCAAGATGATATCATTAAAGAACATACCAATTCATCGGGATCATTAAATAAAAACATTCATATTGAGAATGAAAACCATACTAGTAGATATATTCCTATATCAAGGATACAATTGATTCAAAAATATATTCTCTATGATAAATTATCCAATGTAGTGTTAAGTATCATAACAACACAATAAAACATGGTCTCATAGACCATAATCTCTAAAATATCATTTGATATAAAAGAGTGTGTCACATCTATATCAAAAAATCTAGACACTAAATTAGATGATAGTATAATAGTACCTCTTAAATTAGAAGGAATACCACTGCTCATATGGGATAGGTTGTGCTACTTGTAACTAGTATCTACCATAACCCTGATTTATAACTTGTCTTCCCTGAGAAATACCAATCGATTAGAAATGAATTTCATGTCTCTAGTTATCTCTACCATAACCACTACCTCATCCAAAGAATCCAGTGGAATTCTAGCTTCTTAACTGGTGAGAAACTACTTATCTCACTATGGTATGTTTGGTGCGTCTAGACTTCCAATTTCTAGGAACTAATTTAAGAGTCCCATAGAAGCGTCAGACAAGCTATATTATTCTGAAACATATACATTTCTCTACATCATATATATACTAGGGATTCTAATGTCATTGTTTCCTGTGTTAATGAAATATCCAAAATCTGTCAGTATAAATATTATGACTACTACTACCCATGTAAGAAAAATCAATGTGAAATTTTGTCCCATAAGAAGAAACACTTCCAAACCCAAGTGTTGACCCACCTCGGTCCCCACTATGAGATTCCCATAGAATCCCCTCAATGAGGAGGGAATAATTGAGAAATGTAAAAATATTAGTCATCCTGAAAACATTGACTTACGAACTGATTTCGTATACAATACCATGCTCAGATCGCCTTATGGTCAAAATATAATCACCTACTAGAGTTGTTGTGAACAATTACCACTCAATAAAATTAAAATAATACTCCATGATAAACATGTATCCCAATAGAAGGATTATAAATACTCTATCTTGGTCATCCCTTAGATTCTATGGAATGAACTAGTCCAATAAGGTCATCTTTAAATCTAACTTGAACATGTATCAATGTTTTTCTCATTGGGTAACAACATTACATAATATCTTGTATGAATTTTTTATCATATAAGAAATGATTTCGACCATCTATACTAGAGGTGTCAATAGATTCTTAAAGAGTAAAATAATTAAATCCCAGATGGACTCAGTAGTATTCTCTTTTCCATCCCTTGAGATGGTTGGAGGATTATCGTATTGGAAATCTTAAGTCACGTCTTCCATTGTTAGGTTTGGTCATGCTACATCTTGAATATTTTTCATTGTAATGAAATGTCTTCTCAGAATTGGGAATCAATGCCCATATCATTGATGAAGTTGGTTCTATATATGTCATTGTAGGTGGGATCATTATCTTCTTTGTGACCACCACCATCTTGGAATAGTCTCCAATACATTCATTCATAGGACTCGAGGCTGTTATGGTTGTATATTTCAACAATTACCAACATATCTCTTTGAAGATAAATTAATTGTTAAGAGATCATAGATAGATAACTAGGACATGAGCACATTCTTCCTTTGAAAATATCACACCTCCCATCCTACTCTAGAATCTTGTTATAGGTGATTATAATTTACCATAATAGGCCTCTATAATGTAAAATACACACCTAACTACCCAGTACTAATGTTGGTTAGGGGTCAGGGCCTCATATTACATGTATAATATGACCATTTAATACTAAAAGTTATATTAATTTTAGTTTTGAGCCAATTTATGTTTTAAAATAACATTAAATAGTTGAAACACATGGTTCTCCACTTTTAATTCATAAGGGCCCATACACCTTAGGAATTAAAATATAGAATCCACTTAATCCATACCATAACCAAATCTATCCGATGTGACCAATGGGAGATATCCCAATGTTCCAAAACTGACTGCATAAGGTGTCTTATATAAACTATATAAGAAAATATTTGTATGTTAAAGGATACACTTTAATTTTAAAATTTTCATCCTCAATACTGGATGAACCTTTATCACATTTCCTAAATGTAATCTAGGTAATTAATATATACAATAATAAATGCATGTAGAAATTAAATCTAACATTACAAAATTCATGGATTATTAAACATATTATGTGTATAACGATGCATGTGATGACCCTCCGTTATTTAATTATTCCTGTGTAACTAAAATATAATTGAAATAACACAAATAATATTAGCATCATAAGAAATGTGTGTAACCAAATAGTGATTTAATATCACCTATAAATTTTATAATCCAACAATATAAATAACCTATGCTAGATAACATGAGGATCCACCAAAAAAGGGTTAACTATGCCAAATAACATGCTAATTACCAAATTACATAAATGATTTGTCTCTTATATAATTCCCAAATAGTAATATAATATGAAAATAGTGTTTTGATACAAATTTATAACATCTAGAACTAGGATCCACATAAATTGTTCCTCAAAATGATGGCTCACATGACATCATGTGTGCCTTCCGTTATACTAGAGGTTGATTAGTATAAAAGAGGGTCTAAGATAGATCAATGCAGATACTACACCCTCAAATCATATCACTATAGCAGATAATGTTGAAATACAAACAATTGTGGAATCATATAAATAGTCAATAGTGTAGTGGAAACATACACTATAACAACAAGACAAGTAATCCGCCAAAATGGTATCATGATATAATATAAGGGGAAAAAATTGTAAACTCAGGAATTTTAAAAGACCATGAAGATTTAATAATGTCAAATTATAATAGGTTGAGTCATAAAAAATAACATCACAGAATGAATATATACAAAAAACCGGAAATTGGGGACATACATACACCACATTCCATGAAAAAAAATACAAAATGGAAAAAATAATATTTCAATATAATCTCAATCATATGCATTGTCCTCTTTTCCCATGCTCTATTCTATAAGTAAAATTAATTAAACATCTATCGAAGGTCTCTTTCCCTTACACATACCAACAGAAAAGTAATATACTTGGCTACCAAAGGTTTCTTGAGAAGGGTGTGAGATAAAATCCTAGTAGGACACCAACAATTGTGTCTAGAAATAATCCAATCATTATACATAGACAAGAAGTGTCCATGTATAATGAACATTAATCAAAGATTTATAAATATATATTATCTTTCCTAGGTTCATACTAGACACCTAGATGGATCTACCAACATCAACATGGGTTGGTGTAAGAGTCTAATATGTAACCATACATAAATATATATTAATTATATATATATATAATGTTATATACTGTATACACATATATGTACCATGAACATGAGGATGTATGTAATATTATATACGGATATTAAGTGATGTATGGATTTGGCGGCTAAATCAAGAATTTATAACCATTATAACTATCTATAAGTTAAGTCAAAGGGTACATTCCCGGAATCACAAAATGAATGATATGTATCATTCTTAGCAATTAGGATGGTTATGGGGAGTCCTCTTGAACAACACCTGAAATAGAGGAACATGAAACCCCATTCCCAATACCTAGATAAAATTATAATTGTGAGATATATAATGGAAAATACATGATATAAGAGAGAGTGAATCATCATGCACAATAAGTCCCATAACAATTATTAAATAGCTAATATCAATTGAATAATAAAAACCATAAAAATATCATGATTAATAACCTCTAATAAATTTACTCATCAAACCCAATATACCCAAGGGAATCAAAATTTATGGAAGTTAAATTCATATTATAAAAAAGGAGGTATTTCCTTAAACCAATTTCCATTCAATAGAAATAATCACATTTAGTAATCATTGAGTCATATTCCATAATCATAGTAAACACGAACACTTAGACAGTTTTCCAGTCCATTAAAAAATTGTAAGAATACAGAAACTAATTTTGTATACCCAACAAGGTGTCTATGAAAAAGTTCCACACACTTAAATCACATAGAATGGGTCTACTAGAGTAAAACAATTTGTGTATAATTAATTATAATGGGAGAACACATTTCAATGGGATGAAAGACAGTGGTCGGTGTGTGGAACAACGAAAGATATAAGAAAAAATAGGAATTTTATGAAAAAACAATAACACCCTAGGGCTATAGGTGACTCTTTGTCGTCAAATGGCCCAAAGGCCTTATTTTTTATTTTATTATGAATAATCCCAATTTTATGTGTTGAAGGGAAACCCTTACATGACCCATTGGCCCAGGGCACAAGGCCCGACATGACACAAAGGCCAATACATGACCTCAAGACCCAGATGCATACAAATCCCATTACATAACCCATATGCCAAACCCACTAGAACTAACCCTCTATATCTTCTACAACATTGATCACATAGCTCCCCAAGTTGCATTGTTGATTATCTAGCATTGTCCCGTACAATGTTTCACGGTACCTGGTCCTGATGGTGGCTTCCATACCCTCTCATTCTTCAAATTTGGTAAGCTATGATTCTGGTGACTACCACTCTTTTATCTGATCCTCTTTTGGGTCCTACTCTGTGTGAACTGGGATACTCCATGGTCTTTGTGGCCCGAATTCCTTAGGCCCGAACATGATTGAAAAACAGAACTCCCTAAGACTCATAGGCCCAAACTGATGGCCTGATGGCCAAAATTGGGTGAATAGTTTTGATTGCAACAGTAATGAACAATACATGCTACAGTACTGCTACATTACTGCTACATCAACATGCAAATTCTCTTCCATCTGGTTTTGAACCTGAGTCTTTTGGATTCCAAGAAAGAGCCTTTACCACTTGGGTATGAGCTCATTGGCAACTCATCCCCCTTTATGGGATTTAGATTTTATGTAGATAAGATGAAAAATGAACAAAATATTAATTCCTTGAAAATAGGTTGAATGTTCTCACACCAAATTAGCTAAATAGATATGAAGAGAAAATGAAATTAGATGTAATAATTTTGGAGTGATTACTGATGAGGATCCAACAATGCTGATGTAACACCCCGACCCCAGTTACCCATAGTCGGTGCATTATTACATAACATTGGAATGATACAAAGAAATCATGTCCCGAAATACTGACCAGATTAGTAGCCTTGGAAATACTAGATACATTAATATGGTCTACATTACAACTTGAAAATAAAAACAACACTAAATTATTCCATTAGAAACATCCAAGCTTCCTAGATTATGCCTGCAAGTCACTCATAACTAACTTCTTCACATGCTATAAAATATATAACATAGAAATGGGTGAGGGCGGATGATCAGTAAGGATAACAATATAGTGTAAACTTTCACAAATAAGAATAAACATTTCAAGGCAATGTATAACTAAAACAAAAGCCTTTTAAACATGAAGTTCAGCATAATATGGGAAAAATGAAATGAAATAATGTCATTTACTTATTCACATGTATATTCTACTAGTTGAATAATCACATGAAATATCAATAACCAATTTCATAATGATGGAATGCATAATGGATTACTATCATAACCACATAGTCAAAGGCCTTGTTCCAAGACTACATAGAAGAATTTTTTATGGCCTTGTGGCAAGACACTAGGATGTCTCATGAGACCTAATGATGCATCTAGGTGCTATAGCGGGTTCCACCCATCAGTTACTAAGACCAAGGCATTCCTCATATAAAAATTTTGAAACATAACAGAAACATTCGTATTAAAACTAGTATACGAAATGTCAATACATTATCCACAAAAAATGAATGGTATAAAAATAGCACATCCACAGTCAAAAATAACTCATTCAATACAATATGGAAGATTGTATTGGCACAGATTAACCTCAATCGAGAATAATGAATGATATTTACTTATAGTAAAATAATCATCAAAACTATTTGAGAGAAATGTCACCCTTTTTCTGGAAAACATGTAATAGTCACACTACTTGTCAAAAAACCATTTTAAAAATAGATTCATGAATCAAAGTGTCCCATACCACATTGAATCATTTAAAAGTAATTTTAATTATAAAACATTAATCACTATATAAATAAATAATTAAAACCATTTTTTAAAACATGAACATTAATGGGAATGATTTAGAAGAATAAATCTTTAAAACATTTAAAAATGATATTTTAATTAGAGTTTTCAACCAAAAGAAAGACACTTGAATACAAATAATTGAGGTAATAAAATCATTTTAATATCATGAGAATAAATGGATTCATGATATACTATGTCAAATTACATTATATACACTATATAAAAGTGATTTGGTGTATAACAACCAGTAAGTCTCAATGGAATGTAATTTGAGATGAAATCTCATATAAATACTGTATCCTTAGGTTTAGGATAAATCAGCGATATAATTATGTGTGAAAAATATAAATACACTCAATATGATTGTATATTTAGCATAAATCAAACAGAGGACATTCACACATATTCTTGTAAAGACAACACCAATGGATTGGATATTTAACTCAACAAATGGTGATTGAGTTAAAATTACCCTTATCAAGTTCATATCGATGACTTGAGAAATTATCAATGGAGTGATTTTGTGTATGAAAATTATATCCACTGAAAGGGGAGTGTAAATTATGACATAAGCAAATTAATAGTGATTCCACACATAATCTTGGTGTAAAATAATCCATGAATTATGCATAAAGCTGAATGAGTGGAAATTGAAATTTCAAATTCCCTTATTGATTTGGTAACCTACGAAACCTACACCCATGAAATAAGGATCATACAACGATGATGTATATATCCATAAATTAACTTATATTACACAATTAATATAATCATGGGTAGTACACACACCACATACAATAAATAAGTGGTGAACAATGGAAATATCACGGAATAAAAAGTGAGATAAGAAACCCCTTAATTTGTACTTTTTCCATGGTCAAGGGTAGGTTAAACTCCTGTATAATGGTGAAATAATTGTTATTTAATTATACAAGAATCATATACATTAATATGATATCATATATGATCTTTTAACATTGATTTGTTAACAATATCTTAGTATTATCGTCGTTTCGAGAGTTAATAGATTCATTTCCCTTTATATTATTATTATGTGAGACATATTTTTTATGGATGAGATGTATCTTATTCAAATATATAATGATATAAAGTCCTTATAAATTATTTTTAATCATAAAATTATAATTAGTCTTGAATGGATATGATGGGGAATGAATCTAATCGCATTCGTGGAGACGGTAGTCTGTATGTACGCACGAGCGACAATATCATTAATTTGATATTAAAATAATATATAATTTGATGGTTTGTCATATATACAGAATAATTATCATGTTATATTTATTATTTACATGAATTACACCTCATTATTATACCTCTCCAAATAATAATTTATTGAAGAACAATTACACCATGACGTGGAGACGGTAAGCCGTACGTACGCACGTGTGGTGACATGTCATATAAAGGATAGATAGAATACTAAATATTGTTGTACCATATTTTAATAACATCACATTATATATAAGATACTGGAGTTATTATTTTAGAATGTAAATAAAAAATAAAGATGAAGTGGACGAAGAAATGAAATTTAAAGAAGGTGGTGAAATCATTACCTCTTCTTCGGGTTCTTCCTTTTGATTAGATAAAAAGGGCTCCATAGGTTGGATTTCAGATCAAAATAAGGCCTCTAGATTGAAGTGAGGGAAGTTGAGGGGATATTTGGGCAGGGTTTGGCCGAACCAAAAGGCTTTGAAGGTATGAATTTCAGAGAAGTGGGAGTTCCCTTTTATAAGAGGGGTGAGGGGCAGCTTAGGAAAAACCTAAAATATTATTTTACAATAAATTCATATTCAGTTTATAATGGATCCAAAGTGACTCATTTCGAGGCTAAGGTGGGTATGGGTCGCAATCCTTTCAACCAAAAGATTTTAGACAATTTTGGGACACTATATTAACCTTATCATTTATATTTTACTCTTAGTTGAATAGTTTGACATTTACCATGTCTCTTTGTATTTTTATATTATATGGTTAACAAACATACTATAACAAGAAAAGAGATCCCCAATTGGTTCATTATTAATATATATAACCATATCTAAGTCATTTGGTAGAACCTTAGATTTTTAGGAATAGAATATCAATTAATAATATAATATTTGTTTTAAAAACGCTTTGATGTCATTTTTAACACAATTTGCTTTTTTGTTTTTTCTAAATTTATAACATCATTATTACTTCGAAATAAATTCATCTAACCAACCTTCATATGTCATATTAACCTAGAAAAGTAGTGGAATTCCTAAAAAGTCTCAAATTACTTTTATTTGGATATTTATAATATCAATTATTTTAATATTTCATTAATTAGGTAATTACCACATCACCATTGTGTCATAAATAAATTAAAGTATTGAATGTTTAAAAATTATAAATAAAATTCCATTATGTATGGAATATTTTAGTCTTTATAATGAATATTTATAATCAAATTTATCTTATGTGTAACCCTATATTAAAAATGTTTTAGTTATTAAACATTGATTTTAACTCTTTTAACTCTTCTATGAATTAAATAATAATAAATGTCATAATCTAATCCATGTGAACCAAAGAGGTTCATATTTTATTCCTAAGTTTGTTTTTGGTCTAATTATACTTATCAAATAGAATTAGGACATGTTTTAGGGTAATAATAATATCATTTTTATCCTTAATTACTCTATTTACTTTTAACCATGCTAAATAAAAGTAAAAAGTTACTATTCACCAATTATTATTATCTTATTGAACCACATTTTACCAATTGATGTTATCCTTGTCTCTTGTATTTTTGAAATTCCACTCACAGAAGTAGAGAATTATGTTTTATGTGAATTTTTTAATTTTTCTAGGAGGTGGGAAAAAGACGTTGAAAAGTTCAATAAAATTTTATATATCAAAACTTATTCTAAACTATCTCCAATGAATTACATTGAAATTATATAGGTATTATTTATCTATTCATATCTTAATTAAAATTAAAAAAAATAAATAAATTTTTAAATAAAAATTTCAGTATTGAACTATAACATAGTGTTTTTCACTATTCATCGAAAACTGAATGTTTTCAAAAAAATACCAAAAATTCACCCTAAGCTAATTTCGATACTCCTAATCCAAAAATGAAGTACATTTTGAATGAAAAATTTTATAAAGTTTTAGAAAGTGGTTATTACTATTCATAAAGGGCATTTTCATTGGTTCTGGTGTGTGTTAGAACTCGAAGTTGTGTACAACAGACGCTAATGTATTATTCAATGAGAAGCGTACCGTGGAAGCTTGGGGTGTTATATTCTCCCCTCCATCAAAAAATTTTGTCCTTGCAATTTTTAAAATTGGGCTTCAAAATATAATTGAAAGTCCCACATCGGAAATAGAGTTAATAAAACTATCACATTAAAAAAAAGAAATAGAATTACAAAGGTCACCCAAGCTAACCCATACTAAGATTCCATGTAGGAAAACATGGATAAGGAATATAAACCAAGTGTCATGTTCTGATGGAGTGTAACGCCCCGACCCTAGTTACCCAGAGTCGGTGCATTATTACATAACATTGGCATGATCACAAGAAAGATCAAATCTCGAAAGACCGATTTGTTTAGTAGCCTTTCAAACACTTGATATATTCATAAGTCTTATATTACATCATAAAATGAAAAACTACTACAACAGCATAATGTCTCCACAGTCCACACTATTAACCCCTCATAATATCCCTGCAGGTCATTCATAACTTACTTCTTCACATCCTGGGAAAAATAAAACATAGAAAAGGGGTGAGCTCAAATGCCCAGTAAGGATAACAATATAGCGGAAACTTTCATAAATAAGAATAAACATTTAAGGCAATGTATAACTAAAACAGAAGCCTTTCAAACTTGAACTTTCAACATAGTATGTCATAAATAAAATGAAATAATTCTATTTACTTATTCACATGGATATTCTACTAATTGAATAATCACATGAAAAATCAATAACCACTTTCATAATGATGGAATGCATAATGCCAGACTATCATAACCACATAGCCAAGGCCTCGTGCCAAGACTACAAATAAGATTTTGCCAACGCCTTCTGCCAAGACACTAGTTTGTCTCATGAGACCTACCGATGCATCGAGGAGCTATAGCGGGCTCCACCCGTCACATATTAAGTCCAATACATTCACATATGAAAAGGTTTAAACATAACATAAACATTCGTATTAAAACTAGCATAAAAAATGTCAATACTTCATCCATAAACTATGAATGGTATAAAAATAACATATCCACAGTCAAACACATCACAAAACCTTCAATACAATAGAGAAGTTTTGTATCATAACAAATCAACTTTAAATAAGCGTAAAATCCATCAAAGGATGTTGACATAGATCAAATCAAAATTATTTTTAAAGAAATATCTCCTTTTATTTTGAAATCATTTAAGATCCATATAAAATAAAACATTTTCTTTGACAATATTCTTATAATCTTGTAAGGGAAGCTTTGAAGATTTTATAACGGCGGAAAATAGCCGCACCCGCCGTATAAGTTAAAAAAACATTCTTACCTTAATTCTGCTGAAAAGGTTAAAAAGGACCTTGATTTGAAAACGACGGAAAGATTCCTTTATAAACCACTTATAAAAGTCAAAAAGGGTATAAATTACTTTAACTCATATTCTAGTAAATAGTAAAAATGTTTTGAAATACATTTTTAAGAAACATGGATGTGGATGATAAAGAGATCCCAGTAGATAATTACGTATAAACAACCTCGGATAATGAAGAGATTGTGAAATAACACTTACCTTGTACTTTTCCATGGATGGGGTAGGTTATCCTCCTGTATAATGGTGAAATAATTGTTATTAAATTATCCAAGAATCATATATATTAATATGATATCATATATGATCTTTTAACATTGATTTGTTAATAATATCTTAGAATTATCGTCGTTTCGGGTGTTAACTTACTCATTTTCTTTTATATGTTTTGTTACATAAGCCTTGTTTGTTGTATCTTATTCATATCCATAATGATATCAAGTCCTTAAACATCATTTTTAAATCATCAAATGATAATTATACATGAATTGATACGATGGAGAATGAATCTCATCGCGTTCGTGGAGACGGTAGTCCGTACGTACGCACGAGCGACAATATCATTCTTTTGATATTAAAATAATATATAAATGGATGGTATATCATATATACAGAATCATTAACATGTTATATTTATTATTTACATGAGTTTCACATCATTATTATACCCATCCAAATAATAATATATTGAATAACAATTACACCACGACGTGGAGACGGTAAGTCGTACGTACGCACGTATGGTGACATGTTATTCAAAGGGTGGATAGAATACTGAATATGGTTGTACCATATTTATAATAACATCACAGTATATGTGAGATACTGGAGTTATTATTTTAGAATGGTAAGAACAAAGAAAGAAGAAGTGGAAGAAGAAAGGAACTTGAAAAGGGGTGGTGAAAACATTACCTCTTCTTCGGGTTCTTCCTTTTGATTTGATCAAAAGAGATCCTTAGGTTGGCTTTCTGATCAAACTAAGGCCTCTATGTTGTAGTGAGGGATGTTTGGATAGTATTTGGGAAGAGTTTGGCCGAACCAAGAGGCTTTGAAGGTGTGAAGAAATGAGAAGGATGAGTGCCCTTTTATAAGAGGGGTGAGGGGCACCTTTGGAAAAGCTAGAAATATTAATTTATAATAAATTCATATTCGGTTTCTAATGGCTCCAAAGTTGATTATTCAAAGGTTAAGGTGGGGAGAGGTCTAAAAACACTCAACCAATAGAATTTAGACAGTTTTGGGTACTTATATCAACCTTATCATTAAGTATTAACTCTAAGTTAATTAGTTTCACTTTTAAAATGTCTCTTTGTATTTTTATATAATATGGTTAATAAAATTACTATATACATCCAAGAGACACCCAAGTGGTCCATTAATGATGAACCTATCATGATATATGTCTCTTGGCCGAACCATAGATTTTTATGAATTTAATATCAATTAATAATATAATATTTGTTTTAAGAACTCTTTTATGTCAATTTTGACACTATTCAATAGTTGATTTTTGTGAAACTCATAACAGATTGATTACTTCGAAAAAAGTCAATTAAATCAATCCTAATATATCATATTATCCTAGAAAATTAGTTTAATTCATTAAAAGTTTCATATTATATTTATTTGGGTATTTATAATATCAATTATTTTAATTTTTCACTATTATAGTAATTAATTCATCATCATTGTGTCATAAATAAATTAAATTATTTAATGTCTAAAAAGTATAAATAAAATATCACTATGTAGGAAATATTTTTATCTTTCTAATTAATATTTATAATCTAAAATAAAACATATAAAACCCTATGTAAAAATTGTTTTGCTAAAAGCTATATGCTTGTGTCATTTTTGTATTCATTTTAACATAATTAAAATAAAGTGTCCCTATCACCGACAAGTGGCACCATGGGGTCCCAAAATCGACCCAAAGTTGCCTATGGTCGAACATGTATCAACCAATAAGGCTAGGACACGTTTTAGGGTAATTTAGTATTATTATAATATTATTTTTAACCCTTATTTACCGGATTTACCCTTAACCATGGTAAATAAAATATTTACCGCAGTAATTATTCAAAATATCTAAAAATAAAAGTTACCTATTTACACAATTTGAACATCCTGATTCCAAATATGGAATCCATTTTTCTAAATTCAAAACACAGAAGTTGCAGAAATTAATTTAAAATTAATTCCCGCTGTCAAAACAAAAAGCGTGTTTTTAAGAGATAATAACTATCAAAAGATTGACACTTGTTTATGTTCGGTTTAATTGTAAAATTATGTCCAATGACCAAAATTATATTAAATGGTAAAAATATATTCTAAATATACTTTAAAACCACTCAAATTCATAATTTATCACTATTAATTATTTTGATTAAAAAAGTTGTTTTTAATTAAAATTTAGTAATTTTCACTATTCATCAAAATATGAAAGTTATCCGAAATGTACCAAAATTTCACCTTAGGATAAATTCGATATTCTGAATCCAAAAATGAAGTCCATTTTAAAATATAAAATATATATAATTTCAAAAATTTGGTATTACTATTCATAATGGCTAGTTTGAATGGTTATGGTGTGTTAGAACTCGGTGTTGCGTACAAAACACGCTATCACATTATTCAAAGAGAAGCGTACCGTAGAAGCTTGGGGTGTTACATTCTCCCCTCCTTCAAATAATTTCATCCTCGAAATTTCTAGAATACTTATCACATGAAAAGACTCGGGTGGTTCTTCATCATAAGTTTCTCGGGTTCCCACGTTGCCTCTTCCATCTTATGGTTTCTCCACAAAAATTTTACTAGACACGCCGTCCGGTTTCTCAGTACTTGTTCTCTTGTATCAAGAATCCTGATGGGCTCTTCGCAAAAAGACAGATCGGGTTCCAGTTCTAATTCCTCGTAAGTGAGTACATGCGTTGGGTCAGGCATGTATTTCCTCAATAGAGATACGTGGAACACATCGTGAACTTTAGACAGACTTGGCGGCATTGCCAATCGGTAAGCTACAACCCCAATTCGTTCTAGAATTTCGAAGGGTCCGATGTACCTGGGACTCAATTTAACTTTCTTACCAAAACGTATGACTCCCTTCCATAGAGATACCTTCAGGAAAACATGATCACCGACTTGAAATTCCAAATCCTTCCTTCGATTATCGTCATAGCTCTTCTGCCTACTTTGAGATGCTCTGATGTGATTTTGGATTACCTTCACCTTTTCCATCGTTTCCTCCACCAGGTCTGGGCCTACAAGTTTTCTTTCACCAACATCATCCCAACAGGTTGGTGTACGACATCTCTTTCCGTATAATGCTTCATATGGTGCCATCTGAATACTCGAATGGAAGCTATTGTTATAGGAAAATTCTACCAGAGGTAAATATTGATCCCACATACCCTGAAAGTCAAGTGATAAAGATCTCAACATGTCTTCTAAGGTTTGAATAGTTCGTTCTAATTGTCCGTCTGTCTGAGGATGGTAAGCAGTGCTCCAATGAAGTTCAGTATCCAAATATTTCTGAAGACTTTTCCAAAATCTTGAAGTAAAACGGGGATCACGATCAGAAACAATCGATAGGGGTACTCCATGAAGTCTCACAACTTCATTAATATATAGTCTTGCTAGACGTTCCAGGGGTAGATCATCTCTTATAGCAAGAAAATGTGCTGGCTTGGTAAGACGATCAACAATAACCCATATTGCATCGTTCTTCTAGGAGTCTTTGGTATCCCCATGACAAAGTCCATCGTAATATTGTCCCATTTCCACTCCGGTATGGGAAGAGGTTGCATGACTCCTCCAGGTTGTTGCCTTCCAGCTTTCACTTGTTAAAAAACCATAAATCTTGACACAAAATCCGCAATCTCCCTCTTCATGTTGTCCTACCAAAAATGTTCCTTCAAATCTCTATACATTTTGGTGATCCCAGGTTGTATAGAGAAATTGGAACTATGAGCATCATCCAGCAATTCCCTTTTTAGATCAGGTATATCGGGAACACAAAGTCTTTTCCCAAATTTCAAAATTCCATCTTCATACACAAAGTCTCTCAATCTCCCATCATTCACAGCTTTAATCTTCTTTTAAAATTCTTCATCATCGGTCTGAGTACTCTTAATCCTTTCTATTAAAGATGGTTTGGCAACCATTTGAAAAAGAAATGATGTTTCGCCTTCCCTGGTTATTCCCATGTCCATCTTCACTAGATCCATGAAAATTGGATCCCTTTCAATTCTCATATTGTTCAAAACTCCATGGTCTTTTCTACTCAAATCATCTGCCACCTTGTTTGCTTTCCCCGAGTGGTAGTGTATCGTGCAATCATAATCCTTGAGTAATTCAAGCCATCTCCTTTGCCTCATGTTGAGTTCTTTTTGTGAGAAAATATACTTCAAACACTTGTGATCAGTATAAATCTCACATTTTTCACCATAGAGGTAGTGCCTACATATCTTCAAAGCAAAGATCACAGCTGCTAACTCGAGATCATGAGTAGGATAGTTTTGTTCATGAATTTTCAACTGTCGTGATGCATAGGAAATAACTCTATCATTCTGAATAAGGACACAACCAAGTCCTTTCTTCGATGCATCACTATAAATAACGAACCCATCATTCCCCGATGGTATAGTCAATATAGGAGCATTGACTAATCTTTTCTTCAGTTCTTCAAAACATTCGTCACACTCTTTTGTCCAAACAAATTTAACCCCTTTACGTGTGAGCTTCGTTAATGGGTTATCCAATCGGGCAAAATTCTGGACGAAACATCGATAATAACCTGCCAATCCAATAAAACTACGTACCTCAATTATACTCATAGGTTCTGGCCATTCTTGGATTTCCTTGGTCTTAGAAGGATCAACAGAGATTCCATCTTTAAAGACAATATGGCCAAGAAAATAAATCTCCTGAAGCCAGAATTCACACTTGCTAAACATCCCATATAATTCATGTCTTCTCAGAGTCTTCAAGATAATGCGCAATTGATTTTCATGATCTTCATAGATTTTAGAGTATACCAAGATATCATCAATAAATACCACCACAAATTCATCGAGATACTCCTTGAAAACTCTATTCATCAGATCCAGGAATACAGAGGGTGCATTAGTCAATCCAAAAGGCATTACAGTAAACTCGTAATGCCCGTACCTGGTTCGAAATGCTGTCTTCGGAATGTCTTCCTTCTTTACACACAACTGATGGTATCCAGATCGAAGGTCAATCTTTGAAAAGTATTTATCTCCATGCAGTTGGTCAAATAAATCATCAATACGAGGTAGGGGATAATTGTTCTTTATCGTTATATCATTGATCTCCCTGTAGTCGATACATAACCTCATAGATCCATCTTTCTTTTTAACAAAAAGAATAGGGGCTCCCCATGGAGAAACACTAGGGCGAATAAATCCTTTATTACTCAATTCCTCTAGTTTTTTCTTTAGTTAGACTAACTCTACAGTGGCCATTCTATAAGGGGTCTTCAATATAGGCCTTGATCCAGGAATTAAATCAATGGAAAACTCAACT
The DNA here is from genome assembly GCA_963277665.1 of Viscum album. NCBI lineage: Eukaryota > Viridiplantae > Streptophyta > Magnoliopsida > Santalales > Viscaceae > Viscum > Viscum album. The sequence goes on from OY728166.1 coordinate 589,776,685, forward strand.
TCTCGTTCTGGAGGATGTCCAGGTAAATCATCCGGAAATACATCTACAAATTCTTTCACAATAGGTACATCCTCTATTTGAACATTCCTTTCCTCACCCACAGTTATTTCATTCTCTTCCTCTCCAATAATTGAATTAAGTTGAGCTATTGGGGGTGGATCTAAATAAGAATTAGGTGGTGACGATTCTGCTCTAAAGATGAGGTGTTCTTTATCATTATCATCAAGAATCGTAACCTCTTTCTTCTTACAATAAATCTTCACATCATAGTCCGAAATCCTGTCCATACCGAGGATTATATCAAACTCAATCATAAGTATGACGTTGAGATCAGCAGATAAAGAACATTTATGTGCTCTAATGGGGACTGATTCGCAAAACTTTGTTGCAATGATACTTCCCTTAGGAGTTTTAACTGACAACTCCCTTGTTAAATCAAATTGGAAATATCTAATTTTCTTAGCAAACTGAGAAGATATGAAACAATGCGATGATCCAGAATCAAATAATGCATTTGCTAAACTTGATGAAACCATTAAATTACCTGCCACCACGTCTTTCGGAGCTTCTACCTCAGCAGTAGTGATAACATAATCTTGGCCATGATCCCTTGGCCTTTTCTGAGGTAAGTTCTTCTAACGCTTAGGACATTCATTTTCATAATGCCCCATCTCCCTGAAATTATAGCATTGAACGTTGGTAGCTTCCTTCTTCCCCTTACAATCACGAGCTTGGTGGCCTTTTCACCACATTTGTAACAGACGCCCATTCCCTTCAAGAATGTACCGGGGTGTTTCTTCCCACATTTACCACAGGATGGATATTCAACCTTTCCCTTCTTCCCATTATTTCTATTAGCAGATTGATCAGCAGGTCTCTTCTTCTCTTGCTTTGCTTTAAAGTCATAAGACTTAGAGAATTCCTTTTCGGTCTTGATAGCACATGAGACAATGTCTTTGTATGACGAGAAGGATTGTGAGACTAATGCTCGACAGAGAAATGGTTTTAACCCATCAAAGAAACGATCATTCTTACTTCTTTGGTTACGTATATAATCACCAGTGTACCTTGCTATCCTTGTAAAGTTAGACTCATACTTTGTGACATTCTCATCCTCCTTCTGTCTCAGACTTAGAAATTGCCTTTCCATATCTGCTCGATGGTCGTGAAGAAAGTATTTTTCTAAAAACAGATCTTTGAACTCCCTCCATTCCTTATTTGATACTTCATCATCTTCCTTCATATTTTGAATCAATGACCACCATTGATCAGCATCTCCAGTGAGGCGGTAAACTGCCATGATAACTTTTTCCCTTTCACTGCTCCCCAAAGCCTGAAATATTTTCTCTAGGAAAAATATCCATTGCTCAGCTACTAAGGGATTTGTACTGCGATTGAACGTTGGTGTTTGTTGCCTCATTAATCGATCTAACATTGATCCTCCATGCTGCGGATCAGGGTGCTCTATACGGGTAAGGTTGTTATTCATAACCTGAGTAAGTTGTCCCAGTATTGTGATTAGCTGATCGGCACCAGTTGCATCACCAGCTCCACTATAATTATCTTGAGCAGGAGGGAAATCCCTACATGGAGTGCATGCATTGATATGGTTTCCATTTCTTCCACTAGGTTCCATTTCTAAACAATGGAATAAACTAGATCAGTTTATGAATCAAAATACATAATCCCATACTTATAAAACACTTAACATAAATTGAACTATTTATGGATATAATCCATAATCATAAAAATGTTTTCTTTGAGGAAGTATATACTCATAAACCCTTCATAATGATTTGTATGGAAAATGAGAGTTATCCTAAGAATATCCCCCGGGAGTGTCGTAACCAAGAGTGCAGCAAGGCCCGTTGTCGTGCACCAGTTCCCGTTCGAGTCTAGCTCAAAGCGGTGTTTTCGGGTTTTACCACTGGGTACATCTGTGCCAGAGCCGCCTCTACCTGCTCGTATCCAGACAGGGATGTATTGCTCGGAAATCTCACAAAATCCCTACAATACCAAAATTCTAGGAAGTTCTTCTATACTAATCCTCAAAGTTCATCTTAGGTCTACGTGCTCTAATCAGAGTTTATCTAAATCTAGCTTCCAAGGTTTGTACTAAACTTCCTCTGATACTAACTGTAATGCCCCGACCCTAGTTACCCAGAGTTGGTGCATTATTACATAACATTGGCATGATCACAAGAAAGATCAAATCTCGAAAGACCGATTGGTTTAGTAGCCTTGGAAACACTAGATATATTCATAAGTCCTATATTACATCATAAAATGAAAAACTACTACAACAACATAATGTATCCACAGTCCACACTATTAACCCCTCATAATATCCCAGCAGGTCATTCATAACTTACTTCTTCACATCCTGGGAAAAATAAAACATAGAAAAGGGGTGAGCTCAAATGCCCAGTAAGGATAACAATATAGCGGAAACTTTCATAAATAAGAATAAACATTTAAGGAAATGTATAATTAAAACAAAAGCCTTTCAAACTTGAACTTTCAACATAGTATGTCAAAAATAAAATGAAATAATTCCATTTACTTATTCACATGGATATTCTACTAATCGAATAATCACATGAAAAATCAATAACCACTTTCATAATGTTGGAAGGCATAATGCCAGACTATCATAACCACATAGCCAAGGCCTCGTGCCAAAACTACAAATAAGATTTTGCCAAGGCCTTGTGCCAAGACACTAGTTTGTCTCATGAGACCTACTGATGCATCGAGGAGCTATAGCGGGCTCCACCCGTCACATATTAAGTCCAATGCATTCCCATATGAAAAGGGTTAAACATAACATAAACATTCGTATTAAAACTAGCATACGAAATGTAAATAATTCATCCATAAACTATGAATGGTATAAAAATAACACATCCACAATCAAACACATCACAAAACCTTCAATACAATATAGAAGTTTTGTATCATAACAAATCAACTTTAAATAAGCGTAAAATCCATCAAAGGATGTTGACATAGATGAAATCAAAATTATTTTTAAAGAAATATCTCCTTTTATTTTGAAATCATTTAAGATCCATATAAAATAAAACATTTTCTTTGAAAATATTCTTATAAGATTTTAAGGGAAGCTTTGAAGATTTTATAACGGCGGAAAATAGCCGCACCCACCGTATAAGTTAAAAAAAACATTTTTACCTTAATTCTGTCGAAAAGGTTAAAAAGGACCTTGTTTTGAAAACGACGGAAAGATTCCTTTATAAACCACTTATAAAAGTCAAAAAGGGTATAAATGACTTTAACTCATATTCTAGTAAATAGTAAAAATGTTTTGAAATACATTTTTAAGAAACATGGATGTGGATGATAAAGAGATACCAGTAGATAATTACGTATAAAGAACCTCGGATAATGAAGAGATTGTGAAATAACCCTTACCTTGTACTTTTCCTTGGATGGGGTAGGTTAAACTCCTGTATAATGGTGAAATAATTTTTATTAAATTATAAAAGAATCATATATATTAATATGATATCATATATGATCTTTTAATATTGATTTGTTAATAATATCTGAGAATTATCGTCGTTTTGGGTGTTAACTTACTCGTTTTATTTTATATGTTTTGTTACATAAGCCTTGTTTGTTGTATCTTATTCATATCCAGAATGATATCAAGTCCTTAAAAATCATTTTTAAATAATCAAATGATAATTATTCTTGAATGGATACGATGGAGAATGAATCTTATCGCGTTCGTGGAGACGGTAGTCTGTACGTACGCACGAGGGACAATATCATTCTTTTGATATTAAAATAATATATAAATGGATGGTATATCATATATACAGAATCATTAACATGTTATATTTATTATTTACATGAGTTACACATCATTATTATACCCATACAAATAATAATATATTGAATAACAATTACACCACGACGTTGAGACGGTAAGCCGTACGTACGCACGTATGGTGACATGTTATTAAAAGGGTGGATAGAATACTGAATATGGTTGTACCATATTTATAATAACATCACAGTATATGTGAGATACTGGAGTTATTATTTTAGAATGGTAAGAACAAAGAAAGAAGAAGTGGAAGAAGAAAGGAACTTGAAAAGGGGTGGTGGAAACATTACCTCTTCTTCGGGTTCTTCCTTTTGATTTGATCAAAAGGGCTCCTTAGGATGGCTTTCTGATCAAACTAAGGCCTCTAGGTTGTAGTGAGGGATGTTTGGGGAGTATTTGGGCAGAGTTTGGCCGAACCAAAAGGCTTTGAAGGTGTGAAGAAATGAGAAGGAGGAGTTCCCTTTTATAAGAGGGGTGAGGGGCACCTTTGGAAAAGCTAGAAATATTAATATATAATAAATTCATATTCCCTTTTTAATGGCTCCAAAGTTGATTATTCAAAGGTTAAGGTGGGGATAGTTCTAAAACAACTCAACCAATAGAATTTATACAGGTTTCGGTACTTATATTAACTTATCATTAAGTATTAACTCTAAGTTAATTAGTTTTACTTTTAAAATGTCTCTTTGTATTTTTTTATAATATGGTTAATAAACTTACTATATACATCCAAGCGACCCCCAAGTGGTCCATTAATGATGAACCTATCATGATATAAGTCTCTTAGTCGAACCGTAGATTTTTATGAATTTAATATCAATTAATAATATAATATTTGTTTTAAGAACTCTTTTATGTCAATTTTGACACTATTCAATAGTTGATTTTTGTGAATTTCATAACAGATTGATTACTTCGAACAAAGTCAATTAAATCAATCCTAATATATCATAGTATCCTATAAAATTAGTTTAATTCATTAAAAGTTTCATATTATATTTATTTGGGTATTTATAATATCAATTATTTTAATTTTTCACTATTATAGTAATTAATTCATCATCATTGTGTCATAAATAAATTACATTATTTAATGTCTAAAAATTATAAATAAAATATAACTATGTAGGAAATTTTTTTATATTTCTAATGAATATTTATAATCTAAAATAAAACATATATAACCCTATGTAAAAAATTTTTTTCTAAAAGATATATGCTTGTGTCATTTTTGTATTCATTTAAACATAATTAAAATAAAGTGACCCTATCACCTACAAGTGGCACCATGGGGTCCCAAAATCGACCCAAAGATGCCTATGGTCAAACATGTATCAACCAATAAGGCTAGGACACGTTTTAGGGTAATTTAGAATTATTATAATATTATTTGTTAACCCTTATTTACCGGATTTACCCTTAACCATGGTAAATAAAATATTTACCGCAGTAATTATTCAAAATGTCTAAAAATAAAAGTTAACTATTTACACAATTTGAACATCCTGATTTAAAATATGGAATACATTTTTCTAAATTCAAAACACAGAAGTGGCAGAAATTAATTTAAAATTAATTCCTGTTGTCAAAACAAAAAGCGTGTTTTTAAGATATAATAACTATCAAAAGATTGACACTTGTTTATGTTCGGTTTAATTGTAAAATTATGTAAAATGACCAAAATTATATTAAATGGTAAAAATATATTCTAAATATACTTTAAAACCACTCAAATTCATAATTTATCACTATTAATTATTTTGATTAAAAAAGTTGTTTTTAATTAAAATTTAGTAATTTTCACTATTCATCAAAATATGAAAGTTATCCGAAATGTACCAAAATTTCACTTTAGGATAAATTCGATATTCTGAATCCAAAAATTAAGTCCATTTTAAAATATAAAATATATATAATTTCAAAATGTAGGTATTACTATTCATAACAGCTAGTTTGATTGGTTATGGTGTGTTAGAACTCGGTGTTGCGTACAACACACGCTATCACATTATTCAAAGAGAAGCGTACCGTAGAAGCTTGAGGTGTTACATGGAGAGGGATAGAAAACATGATCAGAAGAAAGTTAACAACAAGAAAACCACAAACTTTTGATGGGACAAACGATCATTAGATTCCCAGTAGTAAAAGTAAACAGACAGCATTTTTTTTTAATTTACATTACAGAAAGATGAGGAATTTATTTATGAAATTGACTAAGACCAGAAATATATATAATTACTTTTTAGGTAGAGTTTCATTCTTTAATAAATTTCTACCACTAACTCATTTTTTTAAATGATGAGTATTCAAGAATACTTGTTCGCACTAGAAAAGCTAGAATAAACTTCTAGAGAATCACATGATCCACAAAGGATAAACTATATATTTTCCTTGTCTTTAGAGATTAATCAATACCAAAATGGTCAGTAAAATATATTATGATCCCCTAAAAGGATATTCCTTTAGAGAATTAAACACTAATCTTAATTTCTAAAATTAAACCAACAATACCCAAAAGTTAAAAAATACCATTCAATAAACAATTGTCCTTAAAAGCCTTAAATATAATACAATATAATATTGAAAGCCAAAACCTAGTAAAATTTGGTTATGTAGTCATCCACGTTAAATTGTTTCTCCAAATTAAATCAACTACTCTTAAAGCCACATACATAAAAGTAATTAAACTAATCACATATTATCTATTATAGGTTAATCATATCCATAAATAACCCAAATCACTATAAATCCACAATAAAAACCTAGATAAAAATCCACGATTACTCCTCAAATGAAATCCTATAGTATTCTATTTTCCATGGGCGTATAGTGTTCCCTACAAAGCGAACATCTTCCAAAATAACATTTATCACTTAATCACCAAACCATTTTCCTATACTAAGGGTTTTCATTTCATAAGACATAAGATCCAAAATCAACTTATTAATAATCAATAAAATAATTTAACTATAAATAATTAGTCACACTAACAAGGGGCTTCATGTAGCCTATTGGTAGGCGATAAACCCCAATCACACTCTAGTTGTGCTTTCGATTTCCGCAGCTTTGTCCAACGCGATGGGTTGTCACACGGTCTGCGTGTTGTCCTTTTTCAAATATTATATTTTATAACAGTACCCAAATGAGATAGATTCCTCAAAATAATATAACAACAAATGTTATCTCATACCTTTAATTTTCATCCCAAAGTATAATAACTTGTAATTTCCCCAAACCCATTGATCTTATAAAACCAAATGGTTATTTATAACTATATCTAAAAGGGAAAAGATATGCCTTCCTCAAATATCATTCTCATATGGCATACTGGAGGGTTACCAATACAAGAGAAAATTATTACCAAGTAATTCCATCAATAAAAAGCACTAATACTTTTAAAATTTTCTCCAACCATTTATTTCTCTATAGCTTCTTATTTGATCAAGACAATATCCTATAGAATAGGTCATTCACTTGGGTAATGGCCAAGCCCATACATTAACATCAAATGACTGTAAATGGATTCTTGGGACCATTTTTTTCTTCCGTAGTAATCTTCATTTTTCCTCTGCAATTCTTCACTTTATGTACTTCTTTCTCGCACGTAAACCATTTCTTTATTCCATTGAGACACTTTACTTGGTGTCTCCTTCCACATATCATGCATGATGAAAATTGGGGATTCTTTTCTCCATGGTCTCCACTGCTGGAGCTCTTATCATTCATCACCTTTCTCTTCTTTGTTGATTACGGGAGTTGGTTAATATATATGTTGTCGAGCATATTTTTGGAAAAATGATTTGGAATGAACACGATATCTTTTATGCCTATCAACACTCCATTTTATTGCTCATTTCCACCACCATTCCCACTTTTAACATCATTCTCAATGTTACTATGACTTCCTTGGAATCCATCCATTGACTAAAACCAGAAAGCAATGTGTGAGTAACAGTATTCGTAAAATCATTTAGAGAATATCATGACACCATATTGTCAATTTGAAACACCATAGGATTAACCAAAGTCATTTATTCTCATCTTATATTAAAATACATCAAATATGTTTGTAAATAAAATCTAAATTATGCTAAGCATATCCCACGGGAGTGTCGTAACCAAGAGTGCAGTAAGGCCCGTTGCCGTGCACTAGTTCCCGTTCGAGTCTAGCTCAAAGCGGTGTTTTCAGGTTTTACCCATAGGTACATCTGTTCCAGAGCCGCCTCTTCCTACACATATCCAGACAGGGATTTATTGCTTGGAAAATTCCCAAAATCTATAGAATACCAAAATTATAGGATGTTTTTATATAGTAGTTCTCAATATCTATGTTAGGGATATGTGCTATAATCAGAGTTTATCTAAATCTAGTTTCCAAGGTGTGTAAAAATCATCCTCTGATACCGACTATAACACCCTGACCCCAGTTACCCAGATTCAGTGCATTATTACACAACATTGGCATGATACATGGAAATCATGTCCGGAAAGACTGAACGGTTTTGTAGCTTTGGAAATACTAGATTCATTTAGAAGGTCAAAATTACAACTTGAAAAGAAAAAAAACTAAATTATTCCATTAGAAACATCCAATATTCCAAGATTTTCCCTGAAATTCACTCATAACTAACTTATTCACATCCTAGGGAAAATAAAACATATAAAGGGGTGAGATCAGATGCTCATTAAGGATAAAAATATAACAAAAACTTTCACAAATAAGCATAAACATTTAAGACAATGTATAACTAAAAAAATCCTTTTAAACTTGACCTTCAGCATAATGTGGAAAAAATGAAATGAAATAATTCCATTTACTTATTCACATAGATATTATACTAGTATAATATTCACATGCAATATCAATAAAACCATTCATAATGATGGAATCCATAATGCCAGAATATCATAACCACATAGTCAAGGCCTTGTGCCAAGAATACAAATAAGATTTTGTCAAGGCCTTGTGCCATGAAACTAGGTTGTATCATGATACCTACCGATGCATTGAAGAGCTATAGAGGGATCCACCCGTCACTTACTAATTCCTACTCATTCCTCATATGAAAAGTTTTAAACATAAAATAAACATTCATATTAAAACTAGCATATGAAATTGCAATACTTTATCAACAAACCATGAATGTTATAAAAATAGAACATCCACCGTCAAACATTACTCATTCAATACAATATGGAAGATTTTATTGTAACAGATTAACCTCAATTGAGAATAATGAAGGATATTGACTTAGATGAAAATGATCATCAAAACTATTTGAGAGAAATGTCCCCCTTTTTCTTGAAAAAATTTAAAAATCACACTACTTGACAAGAAACAAATTTAAAAATAGATTCATGAATCAAAGTGTCACATACCACTTTGAAAATTTTAAAAGTAATTTTCATTTTAAAACATTAATCTCTATATAAATAAATCCATAAACCCATTTTTTTAAACATGGACATTAATGAGAATGATTTATGAGAATATATCTTTAAAACATTTAAAATGATATTTTATTAGTGTTTCTAACCAAAAGAGTGAAACATGAATACAAACAACTGAGGTAATAAAAACATTTTAATATCATGAGAAAAAATGGATTCATGATATACTATGTCAGAGTACATTATATACGCCATATAAAAGTTATTTGGTGTATAACAACAAAGAAGTCTCAATGGAATGTAATTTGAGATGAAATCTCTTATAAAGACTGTATCGTTTAGTTAAGGATAAATCAATGACATAATTATGTGTGAAATATATAAATACACTCAATATGATTAAATATTACATTTTAATCAATCAGAGGTCATTCACACATATTCTTGTAAAGACAACACCAATTAATTGGATATTTAACTCAATAAATGGAGATTGAGTTAAAATTACTCTTATCAAGTTCATATCGATTACTTGAGAAATTATCAATGGAGTGATTATTTGTATAAAAATTCTATCCACAGAAAAGGGAGTGTAAATTATGACATATGAAAATGAATAGTGATTCCACACATAATCTTGGAGTAAAATAATCAATGAAGTATGTGTAAAGCCGAATGAGTGGAAATTAAAATTTCAAATTCCCTTATCGATTTGGTAACTTAAGAAACATAAACCCATGAAATGAGGATCATAAAATGATGATGTATATATATATATAAATTAACGTATATTACACACTAAATACAATCATGTTATGTACACACACCACATTCAATAAATAAGTGGTGAACAATGGAAATCTCACGGAATTAAAAGGGAGATAAGAAACCCCTTACTTAGTACTTTTTCCTTGGTTGAGGGTAGGTTAACCTTGTGTATAATGGTTAAATAATTGTTATTTAATTATACAAGAATCATATACATTAATATGATATCATATATGATCTTTTAACATTGATTTGTTAATAATATCATCGTATTATCATCATTTCGGGTGTTAACGGATTTGTTTTCCTTTATATTCTTTGTTATGTGAGACATATTTGTTATTGATGGGATGTATATTTTTCATATCTAGAATGATATAAAGCCCTTAAACATTATTTTTAATCATCAAATGAATATTAGTCTTGAATGGATATGATGGGGAATGAATCTCATCGCGTTCGTGGAGACGGTAGTTCGTACGTACGCACGAGCGACAATATCATTATTTTGATATTAAAATAATACATAATTGGATGGTGTGTAAAATATACAGAATAATTATCATGTTATATTTATTATTTACATGAATTACACATCATTATTTACCCACCCAAATAATAATGTATTGAATAACAATTACAACATGATATGGAGACAGTAAGACGTACGTACACACATATGGTGACATGTCAATAAAAGGATGGATAGAATACTGAATATGGTTGTACCATATTTATAATAACATCAAATTATATATAAGATACTTGAGTTATTATTTTAGAATGTAAATAACAAAGAAATAAGAAGTGGAAGAAGAAAGGATCTTGAAAGAGGGTGGTGAAATCATTACCTCTTCTTCGGGTTCTTCCTTTCGATTTGATCGAAAGGGCTCTATAGGTTGGCATTATGATCAAAATAAAGCCTCTATTTTGAATTGAGGGAAGTTTAGAGGATATTTGGGCAGGGGTGGTCCGAACCAAAAGGCTTTGAAGGTATGAATTTGAGAGAAGGGGGAGTGCCATTTTATAAGAGTGGTGATGGGCACCTTAGGAAAAACATAAAATATTATATTATAGTAAATTCATATTAGGTTTATAATGGATCCAAAGTGACTTATTTCGTGTCTAATGTGGGGATGGGTGTAAATACTTTTTACCAATAGATTTTATACTGGATTGGGTCACTATATTAACCTTATCATTTATATTTAACTCTTAGTTGAATAGTTTGACATTTACCATGTCTCTTTGTATTTTTATATTATCTATTTAATAAACATATTATGACACACCAAGCGAACCCAAAGTGGATAATTATTAATATATATAACCTTATATAATTAATTTGGCAGAACCATAGATTTTTCGGAATATAATATCAATTAACAATATAATATTTTTTTAAAAAAACTCTTTATGTCATTTTTGACACTATTTGGTATTTTGTTTTTTCTAAATTCATAACAGCATTATTACATCGAAAAAAATTCATCTAACCAACCCTAATATGTAATATTAACATTGAAAACTAGTTTAATTCATAAAACGTCTCATATTACATTTATTTGGATATTTATAATATCATTTATTTTAATATTTCATTAATTAGGTAACTACTGTATCACCATTGTGTCATAAATAAATTTCATTATTTAATGTCTAAAAATTGTAAATAAAATACCAGTATGTATGATATAATTTTATATTTCTAATGAATATTTATAATAAAATTTATCTCATTTGTAACCTTATATTAAAAATGTTTTAGTTATTAAACTTTGATATTAACTCTTTTAGCTCTTCTTTGAATTAAATAATAATAAATGTCCTAATCTAATCCAAGTTGACCTAAAAGGTTCACATTTTATTCCTAAGGTTCTTTTAGGTCGAATTATACTTATCCAATAGAATTAGGACATGTGTTAGGGTAATAATAATATCATTTTTACTCTTAATTACCCTTTTTACTTTTAACAATGGTAAATAAAAGTAAAAAGATACTATTCACCAAAAATTATTTTTATCTTATTGAACCACATTTTACTCCTTGAAATTAACCATGAATATCTTATTTTTGAAATTCCACTCACAGAAGTGAAAAAATTAAGTTTTATGTGAATTTGTAAATTCTCGTAGGAGGTGGGTAAAAGAGAGTGAAAAGTTCAATAAACAATTTTATATCTAAAATTATACTAAACTAACTCCAATTAATTACATTTAACATATATAGGTATTATGTATCTATTGTTACCTTAATTAAAATTAAATTAAATATATAATTATTTAAATAAAAATTTCTGTTTTAAACTATAACTTTGTGTTTTTCACTATTCATAAAAATTGAATGTTTTTAGATAAAGTACAAAAAATACACCTTAAGATAATATCGATATTCTGAATGAAAAAAATGAAATCCATTTTGAAAGACAAAATTTTTAAAATTTCAAAAAGTGGGTATTACTATTCATAACAGGTAGTTTGATTGGTTGTGGTGTGTGTTAGAACTCGATGTTGCGTACAATACACACTACTGCATTATTCAAAGCGAAGCATACCATGGAAGATTGGGGTGTTACAACTTACAATGTATGATTTGGGGTCCAAATGTAGGATCTACCTTAATCCCTTGGAGGGAATTTAGGGAGACCTAATAGGAGAAATGGTATGAGTTCATCTACTAGAAATGATATTATGAAATATGGGTTGTGGTATTATTTTCATTAAAAGAAAAATGATAATTTAACCCTTCCAAACATGGTCACATGGTTTTTTTTGCATAGTTAGACAAACTGTATGCCAACCATGCACCACACCTCAACCTAATTGGGACTCCAAAGGGGGTAGGTGCATGGTTTTCTTACCCTTGCAAAAGATCTATGGATGAAACTATCCCTGACACTCTAAAACTCACATGGGAGTGAGCCTTGGATCCCATAGATATAGACGACCTTGTGGCTCACTACTCAATCTGAAACACCTTAAACGGTTATGAGAGTCGATGTGGGTTGGGTAGTATGGTTACTTTTATGTGTGTATCATAATATATTTCTTAAAAAACATGGGTTCTGGGATCTGAACAGGCCTTGGACACTATGACGAACCAACCACAGTCAACCCTAAACTAGTCACCCAAGCCGATCCGTTACATGACCTGAATGGTGTACCCGATCCCCACTGGTTGGAAACTTGTGCTAGGAATCAGTAGAGTAAAACAAGGGAACCCAATAAATAATAAAGATACTAAAAAATTTAATGTTGAATAAAACAATTCAATATAATTAAAACTGAACTGAACATCTTTTATACATGAAACTAAATGGTAAAAAACTATACAAATAATCTAAAAAAAACAAACAACCACACTAACTCCATGTGGCCATGAAGGTTGCTCTCCAACACAATGATCACTCTTCACCCAAGGTGATCAAACTCAAGATGAATCCTGAACCAAATGCTGAAATGTAAGATGAACTATAGGCATGAGTATTAAAACTTAGTAGTACATCATGATTATATATTTCCCAATGCATTTCATTTAAAATAATATAATCAAAAATCACAATGTTAAATTAAAATATAAAAATTTACGATTTTCAATACATTTTACGTAAAAACACAATTTGACCCATTTCCCTTATACATTTACATAACCAAGTTCATTCCACTAGTGAGACATTATCATTTCAGGGGGGAAGTGATGTTTATATTTTTAACATAGACAAGGGGATAAAACAATTTTCATTGAAAACATGTCTCTTAAACACTTTTTGATATCAATATATCAATTTAAAAAAAAGAAACGACATAATAAAGAACCATAATGATCATATGATATGGGAAATGTAGATAATCATAAAAGTATCACATTCATAACTATAAAAACTATGATCCCATAAACAAAAGTAAACCCAGGAGATCAATAATAATCTTGAACATGAAAATACTTGAGAACCCATTCCTAGTAGCACGACACACACGATGAAATAAAAAATTTCCAAATGCTCGACCAACATATCTGAGGACAGGTTGAGGTGCCCAAAACCACAGAAATAAATCCAAAATTATCCACATAATATGAGAACTAGATAGAAACTAACATGAAATGAATTAAAAAAACATACAACCACTTCTATATAATCAATACATAATTAAAACAGCACATCCACAATCAATCCAAAAACATTATGGGGATATATCCCAATAATTCCAACAGAGACTGAATCTGAAAAAGGGGAAATGAGAAATAACCATCTTTAATGAAGGAAACATCACCCATAATAAAATTGAAACAAAAATAGAAATAGATCACCAAAAGACGGAAGACCCGAATAGACTCCCCACCATTAAAAAATAGCTGGAACCAGATAACTCTGATGAGTAACTCAATGAGACCCATGATGTGTCTCCCCGCCATTAATAACTACCCAATGATGATGAAAAACGAATTCAACATGAACCAATGTCAGGCCTCTTTCAAACATGCCATCCTGAAACATTTTATCAATGATAAAACAACCATGTCTAAAGAGAATGAAAAATGAGAATTTAAACTACCCCTCCCAAATAGAGGGGAAAAGAACCGAGGCAAAACATTATACACAGAAAAAAAACCACCACATAGGGAGGGAAGGGAAGTCTCCCAATAGTTGGACCACTGAAAACCACATATGACAAACACCCAGTACTCTTCACCTATGGATGGATAAAATCCAAGACCCCAATCAATTTACATGGTTGGACCACACAAGAACACTGTCTGAAAATTCATATCCAATAATATATGACCATGGACACTGCGTGAGGGGTAATTTGTCCACTCTCTTTGTAGAGAGAGTAAATTCAAAGTGGCGATAAACCACATTAAAAGCACTATAATCACCTCACTGAAAATATATATGCATGAACCTAGCCACACTCTTTAATCCCCAAGTATTTTGGACTATACCTCAGCTTCACTCTGGGTCTTATAGCTGGTGCTCTGATGGATGAATCATATACTACCTCATAATCAGGAGCTGCTAATCCCTAACTAGAACTCATCCTTTTATTTCTATAAAAATCCACATGGAACGCCTAGGAAAAAACAAATAATCTTCACGCACCATGTAACTCACTTCCTCATACAACATGCTTTACCCAAATGAGAACTCGTAGATACACAACACCATTCTCACTCAATCTAAATGAGAAGAAGAATGAAAAGGTCCCACATAAAACACATCATACATCACTAAACACCAATTCCATAATTGATTGAGTTTTTATAATAAAAAATCATTTTATATTGAGCCAAAATAGCTCGCTATTTCAAAAAAAACGGTTGGGGAATCCGTCAAATATGTGAAGTTGAATTTTTAAACTCACAAATGTTGTCCTTGGGTTGATAAACTATAAGGCATGCCAATAGGGATCCTCCCACGTCTGCACAAAAAAACCATCAAATCTATATTGGGAAAACATAAGGCAATAAATAAAACCCAAGACCTACAAAAACAAGATCATGAATCCAAACACACATAGAAAAAGAACCAAATAAAACTGAAACCGACTTCAATATTCCCAATACCATTATATAAACCCACTGAATACAACCACCAAACCAATCCAAGTATAAGTTTTCAAATTAGTAGATTACATGAGTATCACCTCCATATCCTAAGGAAGATTATACAAAATAAACATAAATTTTATTACATAGAAAAAAATCCATATAACCAACAGTTTTAAAAACACCATAATTTTTAGTTTAAAACACTTTTGAAAAACAAAATGAACTTGGTGGATTTTCACAGTAAAAAATGTTGTTACATCAAGTACACACACATGCACATTCTTGTTCCACCTCAGTAACCCATTCACCCTACCATATCAGGAACCCTTCAACATTCCCATACACTACGACTCATGTGATTACCCATGAAAAATCAAAGGCTAAAACAAATCATTATCATTTTAAATAACAAACCATTCAACCCATTTCAAAATCAAAGGACATCGAAAGGCCCACCCACCCCCACATCATAAATCATTTTAATACTTCACAAGATAAATAATCTTACAATTATTGAAAATTAATTCCAATATACATCCATTAAAATCATTTTTATCTTTCTCAAACAAAATTCTTAAAATTCAACTAATCTCATTTCATCAATAAAAATTTGTTTGAAAACACAATATATTTCATTTCAATCAATTTCCAAATAAAACATGAAATGTCACCAATCAATCCCATTTTCAAAAACTCACCAATTCCCATTTTCAAATTATTCTAGCCACACATATCAAAATCATTTCTAATTTCACAAAAACATTTTTAGAAAAAACACCAATCATTCAAAACAGATTTACAAAACCAATTCTCTCTATTTCAGATATTTTTAGGCATCCCATCACATCAATTTTTAATGTTTTTTTAGAATCACCTTAAAATTACCCATGCATTCGAAGAATTTCATTTCTACATACCATATATTTTTATTATGGAAATCCAGTTTTGTTAATCATTTTCCTCTTTATCCCAAGATTTATTTCACAGAAACCCAAATTTCTAAAACCTTTTTTAAGAAAAATATGAAACTACATTTTTATCATTTCTAAATCAATCCACCCCATTACAACCCATTTTTTAAAATTTCACAAAAAATTATTTTCAAGATAATTTTCATAATTCAAAAAGGTCCAAGAGTCCCACAAAAATTGAATAAGTGTTAGTGGGTGACATGACCATATAGTTGGTGTCCATATTCCAAACACATCATGAACATAGAGAACCCTCTAAGACAATACCCTAGCTTCTCATGGCCATCTAGGAGATATGATCTCGTGTATACCATTATCCCAACACCCCTTGTTGTATCCCTATCACTATACAATTACTAGAGACCCAAAAACAAAAAAAACAGGCTACCCATGGAAACCCAAGGTTTGAAACGAGCATGAGATCGCAATTCTCTTTCCATACCAACCACTTCTGTCTTGGAAATCCTACCATATCTACATTCAAATACCCAAATAATACACGACACTTTGATAGGTAAGGTCCCTAAAAGAGCTGACCAGATCTGAAACCATTTTGTCACAAACCATCCCAGTTCAACCCTGAAATTGTCACCTAAGTCAATCCATGGCATGGAAAGAATGAGCATTATCAATCCCCAGAAGCTGGAAACTAGTTTCAGGCATCATCAGAGTGTAATTATTGAATGATTTCATCAAATTAAAAATAAATAAACCAATCAATAGAATGATGAATAAAATAGTTCCATATAAATAAAATAGATCTGAACATCCTCAATACATTAAAATAGGTGGCATAAAAACTATACAAAAAAACCAACCGAACCAAAAAACCACGCTAACTCCATGTGACCCCATGGTTCACTATCCAACACGGTGATTAATCATTTCCCAAGGCAATAGAACTCATGTTAAAACCTACACCAAAGGAAGAAAATAGAAAAGAACTATAGATGTGTGTATTAAAACCCAGTAAGCTAGGGAATAATGTATTTCTCAAAGAACATTCTTAAAATTAGAAGAAACATCAATATCATGTTTTTACTACAATATATAAAATACATATTTTCGACACATTCTACTTTAAAAAATATATGACGCATTTTTCTTATTCATTTACAAAACCAAGTTCATTCAATTACTGAGAAATTAGAACTTTCAAGGGGAAGGTGATGTTTATATTTTCCTCATTTACAAGGGGATAAAAATATTCTCTTTGAAAAAAAAATTCTTAAACCCTTTGTGAATTTAATACATGACTTTCCCAGGATGACAAAAACTAATAAGGTACTATGATTATCATATAACAAAGGAAATTTAAATAAGTATACAAGTATTACATTCATCACTATAAGAAACTATGATCCATGAGACATAGGTGATCTCGGGAAATCATGAATAATCCAAAACATACTATTACATGAGACCCATCCCTGGTAGCATTTCACAAATGAAGAAATGAGAAAAACCTAAATGCCTAACCAACCTGACACAGGACAAACCGATAGGCCCAAACCCATAGCAACAAACCCAATATTATCGACCTATTATGGACCACCAGATAGAACCTGACTACCAGTGAATCAATCATTCTTAGAAAATTATCTCAATATTCAAGGTTCTTATTTCTCATGTTTATAAAGGGGTGAGGAAACCGATTATAGCTGATAATTCCATCATAATATATATATATATATATATATAATTCAAAACATGAATCACCTTTATCAACTCTGAGGACAGATCCCATTCCATAGAATAAACAATAAACAAAGGGATAAAATCATGACCACTGGTTATGGATCATAATAATTCCATAGTGATGATATAACATCCATTATATACACAATCAATGAATGAGAAACATTCAAAATTGGTTTTCATAATGAACACATTCATCATTTTCTCAATGATTCCAAATGGGCCCTTAAGAATTTCACAGAACTAACATTTATCAAACATTCAAGTATGCCATTCATAAAGGGGGTGTAAACACACAATTTTCATTTCAAACCAATTTACAAAATCTCATTGAAAATTAATATTACACATTCAAGACCACAGCACTTTCATCAAAATGCTAAACATGATATTTTCCAGCAAAACATAACAAAACACGTTAAAATCCAACACACGATCCTTTGTATAAACCAAAAAAACATGAAAAAAACAAGAAACCCCAAACATAATTACATGTTTTTTCAATAAAGTTAAAAATCCAAACCATGCCCTTTATATATAAAATCACCCATAAAACCCAACAAGGAATTAAATCAATCTCTTGGTCTGCGCAATTTAACAAAATAATTCTTATTATAATGAATCAAGGCTTAAAAACCCATTTTTACACTAGAAATATAAAAAATGATTACACATCAATATTTTTAAATTATAGAAGTTGAGAAAAACAAGAAAATAATGGTCTTGAAATTAAATAAGCACATTCCTTGTAAAACCTACCTCAGATCCATGGCACAACTATGCCACACCACTGAAAACACTCCATAAGGGTTTTGAAACCCTAGATCTATGAATAGATACCCATAATGAGAAAAATATCGAACATAATCGAAGGAAAAAAGAAAACCCCTAGGTCACCATGACCATAGTAAAAGAAAAAACCATGAACAAAAGATAGGTAAATGGAGTGGTAAATAAGAGAAGGAAGGTTTTTCCTCAAATAAATTCACCAAACCATAATTAAATCTATAGATACACACCCTAGCAAGGAGAAGAAGTCTAAGAATGAAATGGAAGATCTTCTTAGGGTTTCAATAACCTAGAGAGGGGAGGAGGCTTTATTTTGGGTTTAAATACCAAAAAGGGTATTCTTGGTCAGAGTTTATTATTCAAGAGGGGGGTTAATTTAGTATATATGAAAATTTATGTTTAAAAATCACTTTACAAGATCCCCCAATAAAAATGAATATGGGACATTTAATCAAGGTAATAAGGTTGTAATAGTTTTACTATTCAAATAACTTCTTAGAATATTAATTAATTCTTAGTAATATCGATGTGAGTTATTGATAAAACTTTTGAAGCTATTCTAACAAGCCAAAATAATTATAACATCTATCCAAGTCCAGATATAAAAGTAAAATTTATTATTCTAAAATATAAAGTAAATTAGAGAAAAACCAAATCAAAAGACACAATGGATAAAATAAGTTGTTCATTATCAAGCTGAGACAAAATCCACTCAACATGGTGATCAGCTGCCACTAAGTAGTCTATATAGATAAGAGATTTATCTACTCCCTGAATCGGGGTAAACAACAGTACATTGAACTATCCTGGTCACAAGGCCTCTTCCACTATTCATCATGGGTATAAACTACCAGGTTTCACAAGGACCTCATCCACACATATTGGTGGGAGTAAACATATGTAAGAAGATGTTAGTGGAAGTATATCTATTATCTATAAATTTAATGCTAGATATAGTTAGTGATTTAATATAGACACACACACATTGATCAAAAAATAAAATAGTTCACAACAGATCAAAGATGATGAGAAAGGGTTAGATATTCTCTGTGTGTTATTCTATGCATCTCTATACATGTATGACGAAGCAAATGAAAGTGTCGAGTCCTCTTGTGAATAAAATAGTGTATCACAAGTCTAGTGCTCTGGTTTTTTTGTTCGATGGTGTAATATATATAGCTCATTTTATTCAATTAGTTGGTATTATGAATATTTTTGAGGATATAATCTATGATATTTCATCCTTCAGGGGTCGAGAGTGCTTCATGTGTTCTTTAGTTGTTTCCTGTTGCATGCATTAGTTTACTTTTCCAAGATCTCATTCCTCTACGCATTTCACCAGTGCCACGCTTTCCGTTTAGTTACTCATTGCATGTGTTAGTCAAAAAGATGCATTTATTCAGAACCTCTTACTTTTAGGTGACTTTTATACAAAGAAACATTAATTATACTAGTGTTGTTAAAAGAATCAAATATTAATTATATAAATTAAATTGAAAATGACAACACATATTTAATAATGTTTCCACAATTTGTCTTGAAATGGTATCACATGGAAACAGTGTAGCCAAAAAATGGTGTCTTCTTATTTTTATTTGAACGGTGAAACAATCACAATGCCACATTTATATTGTGATCAGGAATCAGTAGCACAAATGTGGTGTCAAGATCATAGTGTCTCAGGACTGGTGTCTAGTCCTTTGTCAAAAAATTGAATGGTGGTTTTGTGATGGTAGTAAGGTACCAGTGTCACAAACTCTATGAGATTTGAAAATTGGTTACTCTGTCTGGGTTATGGTGTCAAGGATATAGTGTTAGGGATTACAATGTATGTGTTATGTTTTTTGTCTTATGATGACATGGACTTAGCCAAAATCCAAAACCAGTGGTAGACATATGGATTCTCAGACTTTGCCAAATATCTATAAATATATCCTAGGAAATTTCATTCATAGAATGAATTAGACATATGATTTAATATAATAAAATATTATATTCCAAAATTAAATATAGTTTACATTATTAAATCATAATTTAAACCTGATTTATTGGAATCATGAGATGTTAATGTCTATTTAAATCATACGGAAACCAACCATATCTACACATGATTTGAGATAGATTAAACATGGTGAATAGGATTTGTGATCATTACAACATGATTAAACAAGAATAGTATAAAAATATCCTCCATTTTTATGATCACAAATCATATTAGTTAGATGTTTGTTTATAGTATTATTTCTCTAACTTTTGGGATTATAAAAAATATAATAGGAAAAGGAAAAATAGGTATGAAATTATGGTAAATAGGAGAATAGACAAGAAAAGTGCACATTGACATAGATGGAAAGGTATTTTTCATTTCAAGAATTAGGAAAAATTAAAAAACATCCATATAAAAATACATTATTCACTTCAATTCATCACTAGAAGTCCTCTATTTTCTATTGGAAGAATCTATATAAGGAGCCAGAGGAGAAAAAGTATAGGATAAAGAAGGAATTGATCCAATTATCATAGAAGGAAGACAGATTCCTTCATAAACATAAGGTGCCAGACAGTGTTTGTTTGAAGACCAAGAAAAGGACTAGTCAAGGATAACAGGCCTCATCTGGAACAGATCCTGAGAAACAAAAATGGAGGCAGAAGAAAAAGTAGTGGATGAGGAAGAAGTTAAACGAGGCTACAAAGGTGTAGCTACATGAGGCATAATGGAAATGCTTTTCACATGAAGATAGGATTAAAATATTTAATAAAATAAATAATGATCGCACCACCATACTACATCCTCTTCTTGAAATCATCTTTGTTCTCCGTGAACATTCCCAATAGAGGTGTGAAATATTTCATAATTTGAACAAGTGTTTTGTAGGCTTGAGTGACAAGAAGAATTTTCAAATTCTCTACAAGATATTTGAAATGGTTGTTCATATGATGATTAGAAAAAGTCCTATGAATGTCGAAATCCATTTTTATAGTAATTTCTTCTTGATCATCATTAGAAATATTTGAACGAATCCTCACTAAATTAAAAACTCTATCACTATTCGTGATAACAGTAGATATGATTTCCACATCCAAACCACTTAACACTGACTAAAGTTCCTCCATAACATCATTTACGAGTAGATAACTATTGATAGGTTGAGATGACTGTCAAGAGGCATTGGAAGCAGTAATGGTTGAAGTAAGATACTTAAGATGATTTAGAACATTCAGTAGGAATCACATGTTCTCATCAGCCATCTTGTGAAGACAAAAAACAAGCAGAAACATCTCATTTTCTATCGTGATGTTTCACTTAGCCACATTGTCATAAATTGAGTTCATGTTTGGTTGAATCATAGATTCAAATTTTTGTGGCATTATATTACTAACATCCTAAACAGTATGAGAAACATGATCTTTTCCAAGTTGTTATACTATTTTCATATCATCATCCATTGCTCTGAGAGACTTTAACTCCTCACTCAACTTCTTTTCATCAGTTATAACTTCTTTTACATCATGAAGCATTTTAGATTGGATTTTACATATTATTTTCTCCTATAGAATGGGAGAATCACATTCACTATGATTTTTCATAGGAGAAGGCTAGGATTTAATGATATTTTCAAATCCAGCTAATATAGTATCTCAAAAAACGTTGTGATCATTGTGACTAACAGAAGCAGAAGGTTCTTTTGAGGGTCCATTAATAGATTCTAAGACATGTTCTTCTACCTTAGCAGATAATAAATCAATAGAAGAAATTGGTTTTAATTGAAACATAGTGGAAATTTATAAGCCTTAAAAAGAGTCCTCCTGGGTATTATTCACATCAATGTCACTAAGAAACATATACTTGGTATCTATAGTACATTGATCAATATGATTGGGAACATCTCCTATTTTTATACTGGGGTGTGGATCCCCCTCAACAGGTGAATCCCTTATAGGACTAAGAGATTCAGTCCCTTGACCAATTTCTAAATTTGTTTTTCTCAAATATTCTAACCCATATCTTTTATTACTAGAGGGAATTCTTGTTTCATTATTTCCTCATAAGAAAGGATAATCTCAGGATTTACATATCCCTCTAAATATTCCGCAACAACAGCCTCTTCATGAATATCATGTTCTTCTTCTAGATGCTACTTATGAACAACATTTTTTTCAAAAATACCAGATTCCATTCTAGAATAAATTTCTTCTTCTAAAACAACACTTCTTTTAGTAACAGGTACACCATTCTCAGCTACATTTTTGATAATTGGTAGACAACGATCTTCTTTGTCCAAGAAATTTCATTCCATAGGTGCAACAACTTCCTCTTCTTCTTCATCAAAATAATCAACCACTTCATCTGGTTCCAAAGGAGGATGTAATATGTTCATAGGTCTTGATAGATTCTCAACTAGATAAAACATTTCATACAGCCTTACATTTTCCTCCACCAAAGTCATTTTCAAAGGATTCTATCTTATTTTCATCCTTCTAACTATATCTATTGAGATATAGAACTCATTATCATTGATTACTTCATCATTAAATCCAACCACACCTTTCATAGATAGCATTGCAGATATTAACCATGAATAGAAAAAAGATGTTGACATCAAGGTTTTATTAATCAATTCACACATGTAATGTATAATAAACATCCACAGATTAATCGTGTGCCCAGTTTTTTATAATATGTGCCAAAAATTAATCATGATACTTGAGAGTAGAAAAATCTCCTTTCATTGGTGTAATTAGATTTTAGATAAACATAAATAGAAAGGTTTTTTCACTATCCAACTCAACAACAATTTCCTTTATTTTTTTCTTATTTCCAGTCAAATATCATAGGGATTCTTCTAAAATAGAAAAATTCACTAGGAGGAGGAGGATCTCTCTAGTATTCCTCCAATATTTCTTCATGGGGTATCCCTAGGCATCCATCCCATAACATTGAGGAAAATGTACACCATTGAAAATTAATCCATCTTCTTACAAGAAAACCAACATTATTATCGTAACAAAACCATACATACTAATAAAAAGGAGAAACGAGTTTTGGATGAATCATAATATTATATTTTGTGAACCAGTTCATCCCTCCCTACTCTTCCATTAGATTCAAAAGTAATGAATTACTTTTCAGCAGCCAAATAGAACAAATTTAATTTTCTGGTACTACTGTTCTTTCAGAGTGATTCGAATTCAACAGTCCTTCAAGTGATAAATTTTCTACCCTTTTCACTTTATTATGAGATTATCATTTCCCATGAGTTGATGAAGATGTGTGATTAATTCTGGGAATTCAACTTGGGTTTGAGTGATATGGAGGGATAAAAGAGGACTTAGGGTTTGAAAGAGAGGGGTTCGGGTTTTTAGAGAAGATATCTCTAGTAAATAAAAGAGTGAAATATATTGAGTTTTACTATTTAGGGATCTGAAGCATTGCAAAATCAAAATCGGTAGAAAAAAACAATCCAATAATCAACATTGTGATATGAGTGATAAAATAAAAATAAAAGGAAAACTGAGTCTTTACAGTGAGACTGTAATAGATTTTCATGGTGAGACCAGAACATATTCTCATCGTTTTATCCTTACGGTGTGACTCCAAATGGTGAAACCATATAATTTGAGACAGTAAGTGTAAGACAGTAATTGAGAGATATTAACTATGAGACCGTAAACGTAAAACAGAAACATCAATACAATAACCTATGAAATAATAAGAGTTAGACAATAATTCTAGTAATTAGACTTGTGAAACTGCAAATCATGAAACCTTAAACTATGAAACAGTAAGCTGTGAAACTGTATGATTTGAAATATTATGTTTTGAAACCGTACTTGAGAACTAGTATGTTTTGAAATCGTACACATTCTACTTGAGATTCATCATTATTTATTTATGTATGATGTAATTTATCCATTCAGAATTTAATGCCTTAGTGAATATATCAGCAAGATGACTTTTAGATAGAATGAATTCTAAAGTTATTTCATCTTTTTGATAATGGTCTCTCAAAATATGATGTGTTATATCTATAAGTTTTTCCCAGGAATTTGAAACATGATTATTGGAAATTTTATTAGCACTTTTATTATCATGATTTATAGGTACATGTCCGAATTGATATCCATTTAATAATAATGTGTGTTTCATCCACAAAATCTGATCACAATAACTACAAGAAGAAATATATCCATCTTTGTTAGTAGATAATGCAACAGAGTTTTTTTCGTAATACACCATGACATTAGATACATGCCTCAAATGTGACATGTCCTAGTGGTTCATTTTCTATCTGACATACATCAACCAAAATTATCATCAAAATAGCCAACTAACTCAATTTATTGTTTTCTAGGATAGAAGAATCCAAGATTGGGTGTACGTTTGAGGTATTTGAAATTTATTTTAAAAATATTTAAATGAATCTCCTTAGGGATTTCTTGAAAGATGGTACACATATATACGCTAAACATAATATCTGGTCAGCTAGCAGTTAAGTAGAGCAAGCTTCCAATAATTCTTCTGTATGTGGATTGATCAACATATTTTTCATCTTCATGAAGATACATCTACCATGTAGTACTTATTGGAGTATCACTACTTTTTTAGTTCTCTAAGTCAAAAAATATTATAATATCATTAGTATATTTTATTTCATTTAATATAATACAATCTTGAATTTGAAATATATGAAATCAAAGAAAAAAATTTAGTTCACCCATTGAACTTATTTCAAATTCACTTTGCATCATTTTATAAAAATCAATTCATAATGAATTTTTTGAGGATCCAAAAATGATATCATCAACATATATTTGAACTACCAAAACATCATTGGAAATTAGTTTTATAAAAATAGTATGATTAGTTATTGTTTCTGATGAATTCACTAGGGCGTGAATCCGTCTGTTTCGGAGGAGGACGCACAGTTGTCGCCATGCCTTCCCACATTCCAATGATGGGGGCGTTCATTGCTTATTCAAATACGTTTGATCCTTGATAAAAATGAGATGATGGAATTTTGGTTCCTCATTCTTTGTATTCCTCCTCTAAGATCATTACAAAGTATAGGTCTCCCTTATTTACCGAAGACATTTTTTGTGAAACTCTTACAAGTGTCATGCCCTCATGGATGGAGGTTAATTACACTATTTGTGTTAGGAAATTCTATGTGTTCTGGTATGGGAAGAAACCTTGGGTCAGGGGATTAGTCATGTTGTTCATCAGTAGCATGTCTGGATGCTGGATCACTAATGAATCTACGTTTCATCCTCTTATGATAGGGCTTCTCGAGGGCGCGTAAGAACGAGGCATCCCACATTCAAAGTGGGGAATTATATTCCATGGGCATGATGCTGAGGTTTTCCTCAGCTTCCCATGTTTGACATAGGGTATTCCACAAGCTTATTGCTCAACGGTGACAGGTCAGGCTGATTAGAACACTGATAGGAGTGGATCAGATAGGTGCAACCCCTAGATATAACACTAATGTTAGGGATGACATGTGGTTAGTTACCTGATTAATGTTATGAGTAGTGAGAATGTTGGTGACATGGTCTCACCAGGATGTGGTGGCCTGGGTAAGAATATGTATGTATATGTATTGTTTTATAATGGATGGAGAATGATATGTAACCACCGTTAGAGCGATGGTGAAGTTGGAATTGAGTCTCGAAGAAACATCCTATGTATCCCCGTGGTAGGGAATCAAATTCTACATTGTTTGGTGAGACGATGGGAGACCTTAGGATGTAACCCGTATGAATGGAACCTGAAGGATGTGGAACCTCCAGGTTGGGGAATGACATTCCTAAAACACATAGGATTTACGGAATGACTATGATGAGGTAGGGTTGATGGAATTAAACCTCAGTAAGGCTTCCTACATACCCTCCCTTGGCAAGGATTAGTGTCTACGTAGTTTAGGATGGGGGCATAGAATCAGGTTGTGCGCAGAGGACATCGACCCGATGACATGATGGGGATACCACATGGTTAGCAGCCCAGGGTTGGTCTTACACCCGAGGGGTGGACAAGATATGTGGGTCCCAATAGGGGGGACTATAGCGGCTTACTGTCAAATGTAGACTACAATGTCTTACTACTGGTTGGAAATGAAAATGGCATACCACTGGCTGGGGTACAAAAGATTACCATTGATTGGGAAGCACAATGGATTACCATAGATGGGGAACATGAAAACATTCAGTTGATTGGGGAACCCAACGACATACCATCGATTGGGGAACACAACAGATTACTATTAACTAGGTTTGTACCTCAGGGATGCTTCCTACATACCTTTCCTAATAGACCTGGATCAATACCCACATAATTTGAATTGGTATAGTGTAACATATTTTTGGATGAAAAGGTGCATACACTTTAACATCATGTAATATGAAGGTGGATCAATGTGGAGTGGTCGGGACCAGTGGATGTTGGGAATGAACCTTATGAAGGCTTCCAACATAACCTGCCCTGGAAAGGATCAAAGTCCTTATAGTTACACAATGTTTGTTGAACCGACGTGAAGGGGTCAGGACTAGTAGGTTTTTGGGCCTGAACCATAGGATGGTTTCCTACATACCTTTCCTTGGAAGGGATAAATTTCCACTTATTTCAGATGTGTTTGGTGAACCTATGTGAAGGGGATGGGACCAGTAGGTGTTGGGCATGAACCATAGGGAGGATTACTACGTACCATGCCTTGGAAAATATCAATTTCCACATAGTTCAGAAGTGTCTGGTGAACCGATGTGAAGGGGTCAGTATTAATAAGTGTTGGGCTTGATCCTTGGAGAGGTTTCCTACAAACCTTTCCTTGGAAATTATGAAAGTTGACATAGTTCAGAAGTGTTTGGTGAAATAACGAGAAGGAGTCCGGACTGGTGGCTATTGGGCCTGAACCTTAGGGTGTTTCCTACGTAACATTCTATGGTAAGGATCAATGTCCACATACTTCAAATGTTTTTGTTGAACTAAAGTAAAGGGGTTAGGACCATTAGGTGTTGCGCTTGATCCTCAAGAAGGATTCCTATGTACCTTTCCTTGGAATGGATCAATGTCCATGTCATTTAGAAGTGTTTGGTGAAATTATGTGAGGGGTGCATGAGTAGTAGGTTTTGGGATTTAACCTCAGGGAGGATTCCTATGTACCTTTATTTGGCATGGATCAAAGCCCACGTAGTTCAGATGTGTTTGGTGAAGTGATGTGAAGGGGTTGAGACCAGTAGGTGTTGGGGTTCAACCTCAGGGAGGTTTCTTATGTTTATTTCCTTGGTAAAGATCAAATTCCTTGTAGTTTAGAATGGTGTGGGGGTTATGTGCTAAGGAATACTAGAAAAGATGTCATGGTCAATTCTTACTCTTATCCCATGTGAGTCATTCTTGGTGTGAGAAACAAGATGCAACAAAGACATGATGATCACATTGTGAAAGGTGCGTCTGTGGGAAGTGAAATGGGGCTTACACATGATTAGAGGGCCAAAGAGGAAATAAGGGATTATGCATGGTTAGAAGACTATAGATATGGAGATTGAGAGTTTCTCCAAGATGGAGGCCCGATGGTGTCAAATCCCAGAGGGAGAGGGACATGAAAAAAGAAGTTCCATGTGCCCCTCTCACCTCTTAGTCATTAGAACCAAATAAGAGATAAGGAGTAGTGGTACTTCCTCCTAGAAGAAATGCTAGGGGATTACCCCATGATTGTTTCCCTTATTCATGGACATTCACCGCTCTAGTAAAGTGGATCTCATTCCTGGTAAAGAGGATCTCATTCTTATTGAGACGAGCGAGCAGAGAATATTTATGAGATAGGGACACCATGTGTGATTCACCGGACGAGGAAACAGTTTAACGTCATGTCTTTAGGATGTTGGTGCTCGAATGTTTAACGTCCTTCATCTCGGATGCAGCGGGTTCACTCCTCACCCATAGGACTTACATAACTAGCGTACTTTAACCCCTGGTGAATGGATGACCCTGAAAATACCGTAGTGAAGGGGTGTTGTGGAGTGATCCATTGAGGGGTCATGTTAGCATGGACATGAAAATAAGAAATATACATTAGTGTGCCTATGTGAAGAAGCATGATTCAAAGAAACGCAACATGAAGCACCACCCAAGGGACTATGAAATCACTTCGGATGAACCTGTAGGGTTGTCCAAGAAAAGGGGTTGTAGAGAAAGGAGGTTCCCATGATGTTATCTCGTCGATATCTAGTTCTCCTTGTAGTGGAGGGGCTTCATGAAGGGTATTATTCATGAATTGGGGTGTCCAAGCCTAGGCATAGGGCATAGGTGCACCTGGAGGGTTCTTCATGTGGAAGAAAGGCTCTCACAGAGCAGGGCTTCGAGATGCAAGGGTTCCTTAAAAATCATAGCACTTTGAAGTAGTGTGCCTCATGAATCATAGAAACCCTACCATATCATTGGTTCACATGTTCATGGAATTTACTACGTAAATCATGTGTTATTTGCAAAGACCTGAGTCCCCTTTGGGTTCTCCTTCCTATACAAAGGCCCATGGGCTTCGTGAAGGGAATCCCTACTTGAAGAGGGGTTGTGTTTATGCCTAAAGAATGGATATTATCGATGATAAAGCACCTTGAAAAGCTCATTTTTCAAAGAGAAAAATTTTCTTCATAATATGAATGATGTGATGGAAAAATGTTAGTTTATACGTCATTTGGGCTCTGGGGAAGCCTAGTATTTATCGGCATGAGGAAGCGCGAAGATGGGAGCACATGACGCGAAGCCATGTTACTATTTGTCATAACAGTAGAGACTCCCGCCTCTTAGCTTCGTAGAGGTTTTGAAAACATATTTCATACTGAGGAGCCTCCAGCATCTCTGATTTTCAGCGGCTTTGAAAACATCTTACATATCGTGAACCCTTGCACCTCTTTGCATCGCAGCAGCTTCACAATCATCTTTCGGAGCACAGAGCCTCCCACCTCTTTACTTCGCAGCATCTTCACAAATTTATTTCATATCGTTGAGCCTCCCACCAGTTGTATTCTTGGCACTCAAAAAGGGGTGGCTTCGAGCCATTATTGATGTTGTAAGCATTGGAGAACGGGCTTCACAAGGCAGCCTAAATGGAGGTGGTTTCTTCTTTGCGTTTTCATTTCCTCTCCCCATATTTTGGAACCAACATATATACCTTTTTTAAAACCTTTGTAAATAAGAAATATATATAATATATCATAGAAACCTCTTATAGGATTTTTTAAACCATACAATGTTTTTCATAATTTTAAAACATGATTCAGACAGTGAGGGTTTGTGAAACTAGAGGGTTGTTCAAAAAAACAACCTCATATATATACCAATTTATGAATGCACAATTGTAATCCATTTGATATAGTTCGAAATTAAGATGGGAAACATAACAAAGAAGGATTCTGATGGCATCATGTCTAGAAACAGGTGCAAATATCTCTTCAAAATCAATAAATTTATCTTGATTATTGCCTTGTGGAACTCATATAGCCTTGTTTATAACTATGTTATCATCCCTTTCTACATTATTTATAATCACACACTTAGAGCCTATGGTAAAAAAGTCTTTTTTTCTATCAACAGGTTTCCAAAATTAGTTACTTTCAGACTGATAAATTTCTCCATGCATATCCATCAACCAAAATTTATCATTAATAACATCAATGATGTTTTTAGGTTCATTTAGTGACAAGAAAACATGGTGTTCAACATGATTATTAAGATAATATCTAGTTTCATTTACTTTAAATAAATCTTCTTCAACAGAAACTAATGAATGATTCTTATGGGTTATAACATCTCTAGAGAAAGAGGGGAATGTGATTTAGGTTCCTCAAAAGATTCGGGTTCATTATGGCATGAATCTAAATAATTTCTAGAATTGGATGTTTTTATAGATTACTTTACAGGATTGTTAGAGGATTTAGCATTCATGTCATGATTTGACATATCAATCACAATATACTATAGAGAGGTATTAGGCTCATGTGGATCTGTCTCATCAAACATGACATCGACAGATTCATCCACACATTAAGTTAATTTGATAAATACTCTATTGGATTTACTAGATATTTAATATCATAGAAATATTCCTTAAACACTATTGGATGAATATTTATCAAGATTTTCCATAGAATTTAGGATGTAGACTTTGAAAGCAATGACACTGAAGAATTTCACTTTGGGTTTTATATTATTCCAAAAATCATTTGGTGTTATTTTATGAATATATCTAATCAAGAATATATTAATATTATAGCATTATGTATTTACATCATCAGCCCAAAAATAAATATATATGTAATTATAGCTAATCATGTTTCTAACAATTTCATGCAAGGTCATACTTCATCATCCTACAACTCCATTTTGTTAAGGTGTTCTAGGGGAAATGATGTTATGACTATATTTTTTTGTGAGAAAAATGATTCAAACACTTGATTTACAAATTCTCGACTATGGTCACTTAATATATATTTAATTCTATGTCCACTATGTTTTTAGATAGATTTAGAATATTTGGGGAAATGAGAGCAGGCTTGATATTTGTGGGCCAAGAATAAGGTCAAAGTATACCTAGAAAAGTAATCTACAGAAACATAGATATAGTGATTCAAAATTAAAATAGAAACTCTAGATAGTCTAAAAAAATCCATGATAACCCACTTGAGAGGATGGGAAGTTGAAAATTATTTCATTGGTTTGAATAGAAATTTTGTGTTGCTTTCCATTTTGATAAGGATTACACACTTTTTCATTTGGACACTCTAGTTTTGGAAGATCGTTGACTAATAATTTTATAGTTTTCTTTCTAAGGGAGTATATATTGTAGTGTACAAGTCTTATATTCCAGATCCAAGACTCTTTCATAAATACCCACAAACATGAATCATTTTGAGAAAGTAATGAATCTTAGTTAACAGAATATATATATTCATTATTAATGCATAAAATACTAGTTCTTTTTTTGTGTTTAACACATTGAAAGAATCATTTTCAAATTAAACATAAAATCCATTATCACATAGTTGGGAAATACTATGTATATTTTATTTTGTCCATCAACAAAAAGTACTTTAGAGATTAAACCTAAGTTAGAGTTACCTATTATTCCAAGGCCAATTATTTTTCCTTTGGCATTGTCACCAAAGTAGTCATTTCCACCACCAATATTATTTTGGTTATTGAATCATGTATAATCTAATTTCATGTGTCCTGAACACCCATTATCCATGTAAAATAATCTTTTACAAGAGCTCTTTAAATAATTTTATTACAAATTAGTCAAATAAAAATGGACTTTGGTACCCATATTTGCTTGGGTCCAGTAATGTTTGTAACCAGTTTTTTAGGAACCCACACCTGCCTCATAGTTTTCTTATATATATTATGTAATGTATTTGAGAAATTAACATTATTTAATCCAAATCATCTAAAAGCTATAGAGAATGTATCATATTTTGGACTATCAATATGTTCTTCTGAACTAGTAATAAAGATGTATATTAAAGATTTAGAAACAAAATAGGTTTTTCCAACATTTCATTCACTAGGATGATAGCCAATACCAGTATTGTATTTAGGGGAAATCTATTTACCTATAAATTATACCATGGTATCTTTACAATTAGTAATTCATTCGTGTTCCATTTTCAATTTCCCATTAGATATCTTTAATTCATTATTTTTTTGTGTAATTGAACATTTTTTCATATTTCAACAAGATGATTATATTTAATAGTTAATGAAAGATCATAATGTTTCTTTAAGAGTTGTATTTATATTATAGTTCATTAGGTGTCACCAAAACCATATTTCAATACTCAAAAATTTCTTCATTAAACATATATTCAGAATCACTATCATCGCTAGATTAATAGGAATTCTCGATAAGAGATTACAAGGTTACCTCCGATGTGTTTTTCATGAAACATCTATTTTCTTTCCTAGCATGTTCATAAAGTGACGATTCTGAGTCACTTGAACTATCCTCAAAATTTACTCCATGTTGAATTCGTTGAATTTTTATACATTCTATCTTTGTCCTCATATTTTGTTTTATACTTGAGCTTGGGATAGTCAGCCTTTACAAGTCTCTTTAACATTCACTCATAACATACTATCTCATCTGACTTGTCATTTCTTTTCATATATTTATTTCAGCTTCCCTTTCCATCATATAATCCTTTTAAGTCAGGATTTATGAATTTTTATTCTTTTGTTACATTTCCTAAAGATTTTGGATAATTGAGTCATCTCCTTATCAGTATCAGTTGATTATTGTTCACTGCTGGAACTTTATATAGACTGGCAGTTTATCCTTTTCTTTGTGTTTAAATGTCGTGGTCTTGAATGAAACATATATTCTTTTGAGTTCATCCTCCTCTTACATTTCAAATTTCATATCTTGTTTTTACATAATTAGTTTCCCAATGAGTTCATTGAGTGGTAAATTGCTAATGTCATGTGAATCTCTAATTGAAGACAAAGGTCATCTGCATCTATCAGTTTGGCATTTGAGAATAACCAAAAAAATTTCTTTGGCGGTAACTTATCATCCAAGAGAGATCATTGTGCTTAAAATTCATTAAACCTATGACACATATCAGAAATAGGCTCATCAGGATTCATTTTAAAGTTATCATATTTAATATTATATGTATTGAGTCTCATTTCATTAACACTAAAAGTTACATCATTTAAAAGAGACAAAGTATGCCAAATTTCATGGGTTGTTTTACATACATAAATTCTGTTAAATTATTTATATCATGAAGATAAATATATTTCATTCATGGAATTACAATTATTATTGTAAGCATTCTTAGTTGGGTAATCCCATGTTGTTTAATCAGTATGAGGAATCTTATACTCTTCTACAATTGATGACCAAATTTCAAAACCAATACATTCTAAATGCATTTTAATTTTAATCTTAGATTGTGTATAACTGGTTCCATTAAAAAATAGAGGTTTTTTTTCTTGTAGAACCTTTGATTCTATTATCCATAATTGGGATATCATTTTAAATAGCTACAAATTTAGAACCTACCGAAATTTATAGATCATTAAAGTAAAACTAAAATCAATGTTTAAAAGATTTTAAAAAAGTAGATCCTTAAAAAGAAAAAAAAATTAGTTAATACTAAATGTTGGATAGATTCGATTACTCAAGAGAGGGGTGCGGGTAAAATGAGTTTCTATGAAAATATTTTTCACAAATTCAGATAAAAGGATTCCCCAATAAAAATGAATACATGCCAGTTAATCAATGTAATGAGGTTTTAATAGTTTGAATTTTCAAATAACTTCTCAGAAGAATGATTAATTCCCTAAAATATCAATGTGAGTTATTGATAAAACTTTTGACGCTATTATAATAAGGAAAAATAGTTATATATTCTATCTAACACTAACTACCAAAGTAAAATTTAGTTTTCATAAATATAAAACAAAGTAGGGAAATCTAAATCAGAAGACACAACGAACAAAATAAGTGCTTCAGTCTCAAGATGAGATGTAATACACTCACCTTGGTTATCCATTTCCACTGAGAAGTCTATAGAGATAAGAGATTGATCCACTCCCTAGATTGGGGTAAACAAAGGTACATAGGACTTTATAGCTCACATGAACTCTTCCACTAATCTTCATGGGTATAAATATCTAGGTCAAAAGAGGACCTCTTACACCATTTTTGTGGGATTAAATAGATGTATTCATATGTTATAGGAAGGATATATGGTATCCTTGAGTTTAATAAATGTGATAGTGTGTTTTTTAATATAGACACACACACACTACTTGAAATATAATAATAGTACAGAATAGGGAAATGACGATGATAATGGGTTATAATTGCTCTGAGTGTTATTCAATGTAGCTCTAGACTTGTAGGATGAAGCATCTTCAAGTGTCGAGTCCTCTTGTGAAAACATAGAGTAGCGAAAGTCTGGGGCTCTATTTTCCAGTTCGATGATGCAAGCTATGCATCTCATGTTCTTTTTTGTGTTGGTAATACGAAGATGTTTGAGGCTCTGATATATGATATTTTACCCTTAAGTAGTCAGGAGTTGTTCTCATGTTCATAAATTGTTTCATTTTTCATGCATCGGTTTTCTTTTTCAAAAGCGCCTTCCTCTACATGTTTCTACAGTGCCATGCTTTTATTTCAGTTAGTGGGTGCATGTGTTGGATTTTATGGCTATCATGTATTCTGCACCTCATACCTCAAACTGTCATGTGACATGTCTACAAAAAATACATTAATTATGATAGTACCTTCAAACGACTCAAATATGATTATTACAAATTAAATTTAAAACATAAAAATTGATTAAAGAAAGGTTTCACAGTTTGTCTTGAAATATATAACATGGAAATGGTGTCACCACTAAAATATTTCTTCTTATTTCCATTCAAGTGGTGAGACAATCATGATGCCAACATTTCATTGCGATCAAAAATTGGTAGCAAAGATGTGGTGTTAGGATCACAGTGTCTTAGTACTAGTGTCTAGTCCTTTTTCAAAACCTTGAATTGTGTCTTTGTTATGGTAGTAAGGAACCAGTGTCACAAACTCTATGAGATCTAAAAACTGGTTACACTGGTTGGGTTACGGTGTTTGGGTTATGGTGTCAGGGTTACGATGTTAGGGATTAAGGTGTCTACCTTACGGTGTCAGGGACTTTGGAAAAATCTAGAACCTGTGGTAGAATTATGGTTTCTCAGACATCGCTAAATATCTGTAAAGCTATATTAGGAAATAAAATTCTTATAATTAATTAGACTGATGATTTAATATTATAAATAATTAAATAAAAAAATTAAATATAGTTTACAATATTCAATCATGATTCAATCATGATTTATAGGAATCAGATGCTTGTCAAAGTCTATATATTGCATAAGAAAACAAACCAAATCTACACATGATTTGAGATAGATTAAACAATTTGAAGAGTATTTATGATAATTTAAACATGATTAAAAAAAGATGAGACCAACATGTATAATTTGAAATCCCCTATAAATAAAATCGGGTCAGGTAATGTTGTTAGATAATATTGTTTGTGAAACTATGTGGTAACCATGCAATGAAAAATATCTATAGATGGATAGCTACATGGGTTCCTAGACATGACCACGTGGCAATGTGGTATCAGTGTGATAGGTTCGGTATCCTATTATATTATTTCTGGCACTGGCCGCACGGTTATCACTAATAATGTGATAATTGTGTGCCACGATCTTCCAAGGCCAAACATCCATGCTTTCTCCCGAAATTTTCAAAAAAAAAACAAAGGAAAAGCATTGGACAAAAAGGAGATAAGGGAAAAAACAAAACTCCACACATGTTACACCTGGAACCCGAGAAAAAGACCATAACCCTCCTCCCCCACCGAATCGGTGTATAAACCAAACTTTAAAAAATGGTGTGGAAAACAATCCCATGACCTCCATGAATCCATTATGTATCATTACAAGGGATAGACTAAGGAATTTAATATAAAAATATATAACAACACCTTCATGAAATTTCAGGTCATTACATGGGATGAAAATTTCTTATTTTAATGAAAAGCATCAGTTGATGATGTATCGTTAATTAGTGACATTTATAATAGTCACTAATTGCTAAATTACAATAATTTTTTTAAATTATAGAAAAAAACAAAACATACAAAAAAGTTACTGATATTTTTTAGAAACATTGATAAATGAATTAGAGATATTTATAAAAGGCCCTAAGAAAAAATGTCACTAATTTACATTTTTCAGGTCATATTTTCACAATGATATTATCTCTATATGAATTAAATTCTCAAATTATTAATTAAATGGAATGTGTTTTAAGTTTTTTTTTGTACTATATTTGTTATTCTTTATCTATTCATGTACACATGTAATTTCAATTGAATGTGTGTTTAGATATTTACTTTTCTATATTTATTACTCTATAATGATTCATGATAGAATCCAATGTACATAACTGTTATTGAGTATTTCATCTCTCCCTTATTTTCCCATTCCATGTGTTATGAAGATGAATCATTTTGAATGAGCTTCCAAGATTCTAAGAATTTAATTTTCTACGTACTATATTTTATTTTCAATTCTCAATATAAATGGGTGTAATGTATGTATTTGGTTATCCAAAATAGAAAAATTGATCAATCTATATATATTTTATTGCTTATGACTATATTTATGTAGTAAATAAGTAATCAGCTCTGATATATTTGGGTTGGGTTGTTACAGTTGGAATTAGAATAATTTTAGTAGAATCCTTGTGCCATAGTCCATCCAGAATACCCTAGTTCCCTAGTAACTGGGTTGGCTATGATATGTCTCTGAGAGCCTTCCATATCCCCATTGTTTGAAAACAATCACCTAGAATCATGCATGATAATTATGGGAACAATATTCCACAATAAAAGTTGAAACAAATATATGTATGTATTCCAAAATAAAAATCAATATGAATACTAGTACCCAAAGTCATAGAGGTATAAAAAAACCAATGTAAACCCACAAATACCTAAAAATAAGAACACAACAACCCAATTACCAATGGAAATATCTCTGCATTAACCAAGAATAAACAACATGAAAAACAGAAAAAATTCTCTTTAACCATACTCGAACATGGAAGGATACAATCTATAAAACCCTAAAGGCACTGGTAGGGTGAAACCTAAAATTCCACTTGAGTCTCACCTATGATTCCCTATGAAGTTTCCAGATTATTTATCCAAATAAATATTTCACATTTAATTAAACAGTAATAGAAATATAAAATAATATTAAAAACAAACAATGCTTATATATTTCAATTAATGTAAAACATTTCAAAAAAATTCATTAATAATTGTTTTATTTAAAATTGCTTATATAAATTGAGAATGCATGTGTAACACAATTTAAATAAAACAGAATATATATAAAAATATTCATAAATTAATACAATGATCATATATAAACATGTATTATTAGTCCATTTTATGGGATTATTTCACACTCAAATAATGATAACAATAATGTGAACACAGAACACTCTGACACTGGACAAAGAAGACTAACCAAAACCTCATGTTGGATACGATCCGCCAATAAGTTAATGATAGAGTTTTAAAGAATTAATATTTTTCAAGGGAACTCCCATTCATGCCTATTTGTCACTAATAACTCTCTAACTATTTATGATTTCATGTGCTCATATAACAATCAATAATTTAAAATTTATTTCAAATTTGTTTCAAATAAAATAAACCCATTTTATTTTACAATATAATAATTACCATTTAAAGATCGAAATAGGTTTCTAATCATTTATTTTTTCATTCCTAAATAAAAACAAAGGATTTTTATCCACACTTTTAATCCATTTTTTATCAAATACTAATTTTAAATCAACTTTTAAAATTAATTTCATATGTTCCTTTAAATTCCACAATCACGCCCCAATTCACTAGAATTGTGGTGGGGGTGGGGGGTATCCCAAATATTCATGCAAAACCAAATCCAAACAACAATCCACAATTAAATGGTTTTCTTAATTTAACTGATATCAATTTAATTTAAATTAGTATATTTTGGTTTAAATCATTTGTCCAGTCTTTAATGGAACCACTAACCATTTTCATGAAAACACAATGCCCTCAATGAAACCTGCTAACAATAATGAATGTGAATAAGACCCAAGAAAGAAACCTCAAACGAGGATTCAATAACACTAAATATAGATCCATAAATCCCTAGATGATCTATAAAACTCAATGCATGGAAAGACTTGTGGATGAAGATTCATAGAGACCTCTTCCCAAAGAGTTACATCGCAAATGTAAAAATGATCAATTGAAAAAATAAACGACTTTGATGGGTTGTAGGGATTCAAAACCACATGGGGATAGATCTAGGACATCACCGTGGAATCCTAAATGAAGGTTTTATAATTATCAGTTGATCCTCCAGCATAAAATCAAAACATGAGAGTTTTTATAATGTGTAACTAAATTACACATCTCATAATTGACGAGTCCATATATTCCAAAAAACCCATATCCTTTTATTAAAAAATGTATTAATTTTTATTTTATAATTTACACATCATGAAACCATATTAAACTATATGTAAATCCCCATCAGGATACAGGGAAAACCAACATGTTTTTTTTGTAAAAAATCCAACAAATCTATGACTACACCATTATAGGTATCCTTTGAACTCTTTTTGGCCCCACCCAGACAATGAAAAATAAAAACCACAAAAAGGAATAAAAAATACCACATAGAAAGGTAATGAGATGTTATAACCTCCAAAACACAAAAACCTTCTTCCCTATAAATCATATCATGAAGATTCAATATTTAAACGGTTTGGACACTACTCTCTCATTAGTGCCTCACACTCTCATGTATCATGATAATTAACACTATGATTCTATAGCCATTGAACCAAAGGTATAATCATCCCATGATGTACCTTGGTTTAAAAATCATATATCCTAACTAGATGTTTAGTTACGGATAAATTAGGCCCAATATCATGATCACTATAAATCATAACAAGTGATGGATCAGAATGATATTTCCATAGCTGGGATCCTAGGAACTTGATATGTTTCAACATCGGCTATAGAGAATGTGTCTAAACCTATGTAATTTTAACCACCTTCTCAAAAACCTCAAAAGGTACTAAAAATTCAGAGCACATTTCACTTCACTCTCAAGTGGTCAATGACCTAAACATCATGAATATTTCATGAAAAGATGATCACTAAAGGATGATTTCAATGGTCGAAAACAATGATCATCATAAAGCATATACCGGATCTGTGCCATCAACATTCTATAATGAAGAAACTAGATCTTTTAATTCATCTATTAAACCAAGATCCATCAAACTAATGAGATTTCATTTATCTCTGACCAAC
This sequence comes from Viscum album, assembly GCA_963277665.1. Lineage (NCBI taxonomy): Eukaryota > Viridiplantae > Streptophyta > Magnoliopsida > Santalales > Viscaceae > Viscum > Viscum album. Next base: position 589,816,649 of record OY728166.1, read on the forward strand.
ATAATAAATATTTACAAGGTAATCTATATAATGACTCAAAATGAGCCATCCTAATTGCATATGAGTAACTATAATTTTAATAAAACATAACCAGCCACAAACTGTAATCCTATGCCCCACCAATGTTGAGAATATAGTTAAATAACAAATCCTCTAGAATCTATATATCTCTTTCTATCTGGCCATCTAATTGTAGATGATATATCGTACTCAAATAAACCGGAGATCATAGTGCCACCTGTTGTCCTCTTTGAAACCAAAAGTAAACCAAGAATCTCATTCAAATACTATAAAATATTGAACTCTGTGAAAACAAAAAATATAATTTATATAGTGATTTTCCAACTCCCCAATAGTGGTTCTATAATGAATGCATAGGAAGGGAGCTGATTTGGTCAAACTACTAATCAAAAACAAAATAAAATTCTTTATTCTCTATATATGGGGATACCCAAAAACAATGTCCATAAAGTTCTCATCCCACTTACAAGTCTTCACTAGAAGTGGATGATTTAATCTCGAAGGTCTCTAGTGGTTGTCCTTGACATGTGGATAGGATAACAACCATATACAAAATCTACAATGCACCATCTCATTCCTTCAAACCAGAATCATCACTACATATCATAGAAAATCATCATAGTTCCTATGTTAAAACCCCACTATGATTTTTTGAAATCACCCATCATAAATTTCTAAACCAATAATTAGGAAAAAACGATAACATAGAATTCCCTTAGTGGAGGAAAACCAGTCAATAATGGACTCCTCACAATAATAAGAGTATCTAATGCCTTATAACTCATTAGAAAGATGTTATTACCAACTAATCAATTCATGAAGAGGGGAGGTCAACTAAAAATGTTACCAAACAACCTTGGCACATGATTACCAGATTACAATATTCCACTGCGCAAAAAGATCCACCATGTTCCACTCTTTGGAGTTTTCTTTATTGGTTGGGAAAAGGTTATCTGCTCAAAGAGACTACAATGAAATTCTATTTCCATAGGGTAAAGGAAATGTTAAAGTCCAACATTTGAATGTATACATATAGAATATTAATATCCTTTTATTGATTATAAAAAAGGAAAAGGGGGACAATGAACAATATTCATGATGTTATGTAGAAGTGGAGACTAAGAGGATCCCCAAAATCTACCTCAATACCACAAGGGGGTTGAACCAAGTAAATTAAACATAATTTTTGTTGGATTATGGGATTATATATATTCCACGACATCCAACTTCTGATTACCCTGTTGCCATGTATAGAGAATCTCTATGCTATTAGAGATAAGAACCCAACATTTACGAATGAGGTACATGATAAGCCAAAGAACATCTGTGAATCCCCTAAGATAACTCTAAATAATTCTAGAATCCATATCTACCATTTAGTGTGGGGTACTCCATAAGTTGAAAAGTTTTAACCCATTGTGTCGGCCCATTCTTTCTCCAACAAAGAGTCTCCATTCCTAGAATGTGCATTTAACGATGGGTACAGTGAACCGTATGATTCAAAAACAAATCCACCATCCCTCTTGGTTCCCAAACCATAAGATCCATTCATATTATGCATAAAATCTAGATATGTAGAGGACTATTTCACCCTTGTACCTGTCTTCAAGGTTTGTGAAGAGTGATAAGGGAGAACACTGATAGAATACTGCCTAAGAGTATAAGCTTACATGTGCTTTCTATAATGGTTTTCCATCTTAGAAATGAGGCTCTTGTTTTTGAAGACCATAATCTTCAGATAAATGAACGTCTCATTATTTATAGAATTATTACATGCCTGAAAAATTGACTAGAATCATATATCAAGGAGAATTTAATGGGAAATTTCATCATGTTTGTTAATATCCCCTCTGAACCAATGCTTAATGAAATCCTCCAACATATCTAGGAACACACCAAGAGCATTACATTTTTGTATTTACCATTCATAATACAAAAATATATGCAGTGATGTCTCCTAATTGGGAGAAACAAAACATGTATTTAATGCTTCAACCCTAGATGCCAAGTGTCGGTGCATTATTTCAAAAAATTGGCATAATTTGAAGGAACCAAGCACTGAAGGACCGATCTATTTACCAGTCCTGGAAATATGATTACATACATGATAATTACATTACAATTTATAACATAAAATAAATAATAGATAATCCTTTGATAATTTAATTATTCACCTAGTTTAATCGTTCATATAAATCATAATACCCTTCTTTTAATCATTGTAAAATTAAACCTAAAAAGGGTGATCTTAGTTGCTCAGTGAGGGTAAAAAATTCGGCAGTAGTAATAAACTCTTATGGAAAGATGTATAATAAAAAATCCACCCGCTAAACATAAACATGAACAAAATATGAAAATAATAAAACAAACATTACCATATAAACATGAACATGGATATTATGGTAATCAAATAATCATATGTAATAACTTATTTTAGAATGAGGGAATCCATTATTTTAGACATAATAACTATAATTTCAAGGCCTTGTACCAATTCCATTCACATATATTTTGTCTAGGATTTCTGAGAAGACATCAGTTGGTCTCACGAGACCTATCGATGCATCAAGGGGCTATAGATAGCCCCTCCCATCACATACTATGTCCAATTCATTCCTCATATGAAGAGTTTTAAACATAACAAAAACATTCACATTAAAACTAGAATATGAAATGTTAATACTTTAATCGTAAAACATGATTGGTATAAAAATAGAACAAGCTTATTTAAACTTACAACAAAAAATACAATACGATATAGAAGATTGTATCATATTAATAAAATTCAAACATTCATAAAATCCAATAATAGATGTTTACATAGATAATTTAATATAATCAATTCATTAAAACTCTTTGAGGAAAATATCCATTTTACTTTAAAACATTTAGAAGGCATGAAAATTTAAAATAAATCATGTGGTTTTTTAAATTAACCATGTTATCATGTAAGGAAATTTTAAAAATTGTATGGTGACAAAACCATAGATAATCACCTCTCATGTTGTATAAGTTAACAAAAAATTATTTTCTTAATATGTTGACAAGGTCATAGTTTTCCTCGTTAGGAAAATGACCAAAAGATTCTGTTAAAAAAAATATAAAATATAAAACAAGGTTAATAATGAAATTAGTCATCTATAGGATTACAGAGAAATATTTTGTTAAAACATTTTTAGAAACATGGACATTAATGATAAAAATGTCCCAATAGATACTTACACATCAACAACATCAAATAATATTGAGATTGTAAAATTAACAGTTATCATAGGTCTGATACTCTCTATACATGTCTAAAACACAATGATAATGTTTTTAAACATATTATTATCTTATATCAGAATCATAATAAAATTTATGATCTCATATAATATTTTTTTTATGATTTTATATTACCTGTTTATTAATAATTCCTATTTAATGCCTCATTTTGAGTAATAATCGATTTGTTTATCAAACATGTTTTGACTTATTCTTATTAATCATATTAATTGTAACACCCATGATTTTTTTTAAATTCATTTTCAATTAATTTCCATTCCTAATTTGTTTTGGGGGTTTACCACTCATTTTGGTGAAAATGGCGGGTTTTGAAAATTTGGGCCAAACCGTGAGCCCAATTTCAGATTAAAAAAATATTTCTTCTATAACTCTTTCAATTTTTACTATTTTATACCAATTACACTTTTAAATTGTCATAATCTGATATATTAAAATCACCATATCCCTTTGGTCCTCATAAAAATCCATAATCATGAGAGATTTGGGTTTTTTTATTAAGGTTTTGGGCCAGCCCGAAAGCCTATTTTCTGCTTTAAGTTTTATTATTAATATTTTAATATCTCATTCAATATTAACTATTAATCGGTGATTCCACCTCTCACTAGAATCCAAAAACCTAAGGATCAGCCCCAATATTTAGTTCGCTGCATTAGAGATCATTTGTGTCCCCAATATGGGTGATACGTCTCTGGATTTCTCAAATCGTCCAGATTTGAAGAGGTAAATCATTTCTTTCATAACTCCTTCAATTTCTGCTCTTTTTCCCCCATTTTAGTCCCCAAATTACCTTATCATTACCATTAGAGCCTCCATATCAGGTTTGATTTCTTGGAGATTAAAATTTTGGTGTATTGGATTCGTTTGATTCAAGATGTTACAAGTAATTGTTTCTTTCCTTGATTTCTTCCCCTTCCTCAGGGTTTAATTCACCCATTCAATAAGATCATAATGTCCATAAATTGAGGTTCGAAACTAGGGTTTGATTTGGTGTCTTTTCGGTCAAATATTGTGGTCTAGGTCTGGATTTATATTCCTTGAGTTTCGGCGGTGGTGCGGTTGATGTTTCGCACCATGTTTTTAGGGTTTCGTCATAAAAGGTAGGTGATTCCATGTGTAAAAATTTCTAGATGAGTTAGTTTGATTTAATTACTTATTATTCATGTTCCTAATATGTTTTGTGTGGTTCATGAATAGTTTATGTTGGATTTGGTAAAGCATTTGTTTTTCTAGTTTCATTTTAGCTTAAAATTCGGTGTTTTCATGTGCAACCCTTTGGGTATTGTTTGGGATTGTTTTATAACATATGAATTTTGTTTAATAAATCTTATTTGGGATTAAAATTATGATTTTTGGGGGTATTGGTGTGCCACTATGTCTTAAATATGTTTTTAAGGGTTTAAGGTGTAAAACTTTATTGTAATTCTTGAAAGTGATTTTGAAAACGTGTGTGTTTCATGTGGATCTTTTGTACTATTGTTTGAGGTGTTTGTATAACACATGGGGGTTGTTTAATAAATGTTTTTGGGTCTTCCAATTCTGTTTTAAATTTTTATTGATGTGATTTTGTCCTTGAAATATGGTTTTGAAATGAGTTATATTTGAAAAGCTTTGCTACACTATTTAGAATTGTTTTATGAACGTTTTGAGTGGTTTAATGATTTATGTAAGAGGTGAAACCATATTGGAAAACTGTTTTGGATTGTTTATACTTTCAAATGAACAATTTTAAATGTGAATAGTTCTGTTATGTGATGTTTATCATATTTGTAGAGACTTCATAAAATTGTTAAAGGATGTGTAAAATTGTGAAAGTTATTAAAAAAGTGTTGTGGGCTATTTTGGTGTGAGTTTGATTTCAAAATGAATATGAATGAAAAGTTAAATCTGTTACTTGTATGATGTGCATGGGGCTTTTTGGATAATGTGTGATGTGTAAGTGATATTTTCATGTGAAAAGTATATTTCATGGATTGTTGAACTTGTTTGAGCACAAAGGGAAAACCCGGGTATCTAGGTGTGTGGACGTGTACTAGTATGCTCGTGAATCTGTGGGGTTTGGCCTTACTTTCACTTAGCAGGATTGGCGCTTACAACTCTAACTAAACTATGATGATGATGATTAGGGACCACTAGGTTATTGGTATGTTCCCTACTAGTGGCCCGTGCACGAGAACAGATAATTTTTGTGGTTACTCTCACCGAGATACGAGGTACCTGGGACCCACAGGTAACTAGTGCCTTGGGGTTATTTCTTATTGCTTGTGCTCATTAGATCCTTTATACTTACCATCGGCATATGGTATATTTGGCTGGAAAATTCAGTATCTTTTCAATTTATTTTTAAAGTGTTTATTCTTTAAATTAGCCCACTTGAAAACTGTTTTTTTAAGTTGCATCTTTTAGAAATTGTAACTAGAAATTACATGTTTTTGAAAAATTGCATGATTTTCGTCTTTGAATGTTTATCACAGGGAATCTCTTAGTGGTGGTATCCTACTAGTCATTTTGTCACACCATACATACACCCTTGGGTGTGAGTAGACTTGGTTATTTTTGTTGTTGCAGGTTTGGGTATAACATTTGTGCCAACAGTTTGGGTTTTCACCGGTCATTCATGATGTGGTGTTGTGGAGATGGCTTGAGGGCAATGCCTCTTGCCATGTTGAGGTTCTTGGGCTGTTCATTTTTTTTGGTTTTGTTCCTTTGTTATAGTCTTTTTGAGTTGTTTTAGACTGTGTAATTCAGTTCTTATTTTCTGTAAAACATTATTTGGTTTGAAAAATCCAGATTTGATTCATTGGATTCTTTTGTTGTTTTATGTTTATAAACTTGGGTAAATCATTCCCATTTTTCATTTTATGATACCCGGGAACATGTGCCAGCTTGTGGGGATAGGTAACGCCCTTCGGGCCTTGTCACGGGCTGGGTTTGGTGCTATTTTTGGTGGCGATCAATTTAGTTTGTGACAAAATGGTATCAGAAGAGGTTCGCTCTCTTTGGGTCATGTTATTTGGGGAACCGTCATGATAGTCTAGATTTATGTTTTTCGGGACATGGTATTTTGGTTATGAGTAGTGTGGCTGATCACCACACCTCATGAAGGGATTCAAGTTTCCATGGAAAGTTGGGATTTATCTATGTCTTTTGGTTTTCTTGGTCTGATGATTAGGGGAAATGAAAAGAGAGTTGGGATAATGGTCTCAGTGAGCTCGCAGGGTCTGGCAAGCCATGTAGAGCCGGGAATATTCCCTAGAGCACTCTCTGTTATGGTTAAGTGATTGGAATATGGCTTCCAACCATATTTCCAAGTCACCCACTGAAACTAGTTTCCTCTCACATTGTTTTGTGCTTTAGTTTTGAAATCATGGAACTTTGGTTTTAAAGTGACTTTGTTTTAAGAATCAAAATGTATTTGTGAAATGATTTTCAAATAATGAGGGAATGGTTTGATTTTTGAAATGGTGGAACTGAATTTTTAGAATTATTTTGAAATGGAAAATGGTGTTCTTACACATCTTTTGAAAGCAGGAACTATATTGAATTTGGATTTAAAAAAGTGTTTCCAATAGTGTTTTCTAAACAATCAAGGGGTGTTTTAATGGGATGAGATGTTTTGAAATTGATGTATATGAATTAAAAGTGATTATTCATTTGAATGATTGGTTTTTTTATTCCATGGTTAGTGGTCTTGAGAAAAAGGAAGTATTGGTTGACCGTTTTGGTTTTGAAAAGTGGAAAGAATATTTGTTTTAACCTTTGGTATTTCCGTGAGTGACCACATGCATGGGGTTATATGGGATGATGGATGGTTGATGGCATGATTGGATGAGTGTCAGGACGGATATGAGGACGGTTCCCAGTGTGGCACAAAAACATGCATGTGTGTGGCCCATGGGGTATCATTGGTGGATACGTTTACTACTAAACAATTTGTTTTCAAAGAATTGGTTTTAAATAAAATCATGATGTCTTGATGAATTGTTTGGGATGGTGTATGTTGTGTGTTTTTGGAAAATGTTGATGTTGTGGGATGTTTTGAGTCTAAGAACCCCTCATGTTCAAACTGTATTTTGGGTTTGTGTTTGGTCGGTATGCTGGGTAGAAGGACCAGTTAGTAGTCTACTATGAGATATGTTTCTGGCCACATTTATGGTGGTTTCATTAATGTTTTTGGATCTGGTTTTTGGCATGTTTTGACCAATGGAACAGCTTGGTTGGGTCCTTGGGTTCTCTCATTGTATAAGGTACACCCCCATTAAGGGTTAATGCACAACTGAAGTGCAACCCGTATTGTTTCACCATTTGAAAATCCTCCAATTGATCAATATAAGGAATATTTTATCGATCATTGTTGATTGAGTCTACACCCAGTCATTTTTTTGATTTGTTGATCCTCTTATAGTGGGATAGTTCTTGTGGAAGGTTGAAAGAGACCTTAGTTTCTTAATTTTTATGATTCATAGAAGGTGGAAGTGTTCAATGGTTGTTAGTGTGGATGAGTGTCATGATGGTGTCTAAGAGGGACCATGGGTTCATTCTAGTTTCATTGAATTAAAGTTATTATTAAACCACCAATTTTGAGATTTTGGTCATGATAGGATATTGTGCCCACTTTTTGGACTTGTCTGTTGTTTAGGGACTTGGAATATGGTCATGTTCCATTTATTGTTTATATCAATCACAAGGGTTATGTTCAGTGACGCATTGTGATGTTTTGTGCTCTTTTGAGTGTAAAGGTGAAGGTCACACAATACTCATAGGTTCTCTGTTATGTTGGGAGTATGTCTCCATTGGGAAAAACATCAAATCCTCTATCTTAGAGTAATGTGTGTATACGTGTCCTACCCTTCAGTTGTTTCTCACCCAAAGAATCAAGGTGCGATGTGTGTGCATCTTCTGATCCCTTGTTTCAGTGAAATGTCTAGTTTTGGTAAAGTGAGTTATTGAGTGTGTTATGTCTTGATGAACCCATCAGGGTATGTGGTGTAGTTGTCTGTGGCATCGAAAGAATATGTTCCATATAGGGGTTTCCACAGCCTAATTGTGAGGCTGAAGATGCTTCAATATTTTGAGCTCCAGCCATAGGTCCCGGAGAGAAGCAGGCGCGTAGTAAGGGGAAACCCCAGTGTCGTTTAAACCCTTGTCCAAAGTCCTATCCTCATTATGAAAGATAGGAAGAGTTTAAACCTATGGTGTCATCATATTTCTTTTATTGTTCCCATTCTGTGGAAATAGGTGGAGGGTCTTGTACCCATGTCATCAAACAATGTTATTCCCTCCCCCTTTGGTTTCCATTGAGTCTTTGGAGAATGGTTGGAAATTTGGCTAGGCAAGTTGAGCACACGGTTTTCACATGGTTAGTTCTAACCATGAACAAAAAAATAACCATGCAGTTATAAGGATCCACATAGTATCGCACAGTTTTCCAAACTATGTAGACTAACCGTTCGACCGTCCCAACCCCTTAATTTTGGGGTCTTTTCGTGTCAGCCCACGCCGGTCGGTTAAGATGGTTTGTTATTGTGGTGGAAAGACCCACCATGGGTATCATGCATATTATTTTGTAAATTTATAATGGATGTATACCCCTTGTACTAGGGAGTCTATTTGGGCCTCCCCTATTAGTGTCTTGATTCTGTCTCGGGAAAAACAATTTAAGTTTTCTCTTATGGTGGGGATCCCATTTGTGTCTCTTCATACGATTAACTTATATATTTCTGTGGACTCTTCTGGGAAGTAGGTATTATAATTAGGAGATATCTAACTACCTACATCTTCCTTGGGTAAACATTGATATTGTAGAGTGCTCAATGGTTTAGTTATATTAGGGTAAGTGTAACCTTGTTCGATGTTGTTAATTATTGGGGTAAATTGATTGAGTATTGTGCATTTTCTGTTTGAAGAGTTTTCATTTGGGATAAAGCCTTAATTTACTTGATTGTTTCATGAAAGTGGTGTATGTTTTGGTTGTGATGTATTCCTTCCTTAATTTATCACTGGAGGTGTTTTGTCCTTTGAGGCGAAGTTTAGCAAATGAGTTCATTTCTGCCTTTCGGTTGGGTTTGGTTTTTTGCTTTTTCCTTGATGTGGCTTTCCGAGGGCGGAAAGTTTTATGGTGGGGAGAATTTTCACACCCATGATTTTTTTAAATTCATTTTTCATTTAATTTCCATTCCTAATTTTTTTTGGGGGTTTACCACTCATTTTGGTGAAATGGTGGGTTTTGAAAATTTGTCCCAAACCGTGAGCCCAATTTCAAATTTAAAAACAAATATTGTTTCTTCTATTACTCTTTCAATTTCTACTATTTTATACCCATTCAAATTACCAATTGTCATACCCTGATACATTAAAATCACCATATCCCTTTGGTCCTCATTAAAATCCATAATCATGAGGGATTTGGGTTTTTTATTATGGTTTTGGGACAGCCCGAAAGCCCATTTTATGCTTTAAGTTTTATTTTTAATATTTTAATATCTCATTAAATATTTACTATTATTCGGTTATTACACCTCTCAATCGAATCCAAAAACCTAAGGATCACCCCCAATATTTATAGCGCCGCTTTGGAGCTCATTCGTGTCCCGAATATGGGCGAAGCTTCTCTGGATTTCTAAAATCGTCCAGATTTGAAGAGGTAAATCATGTCTTTCATAACTCCTTCAATTTAAGCTCTTTTCCCCCATTTAAGTCCCCAAATTACCTTATCATCACCATTAGAGCATCCATATCAGGTTTGGTTGCTTGGAGATTCAAATTTTGGTGTATTTGGTTCGTTTGATTCAAGATGTTTCAAGTAAGTGTTTCTTTCCTTGATTTCTTCCCCATCCTTAGGGTTTCTTTCACCCTTTCAATAAGTTCATCATGTCCAGAAATTGAGGTTCGAAACTAGGGTTTGATTTGGTGTCTTTTTGGTCAAATATTCTGGTCTATGACTGGATTTATATTACTTGAGGTGCGGTGGTGGTGCGGTTGATGTTTCACACCATGTTTTGAGGGTTTCGTCATAAAAGGTAGGTGATTCCATGTGTAAACATTTATAGATGTGTTAGTTTTCTTTCATTACTTATTATTCATGTTACTAATATGTTGTATGTGGTGCGTGAACTGTTTATGTTGGATTTGGTAAGGCATTTGTTTTTATAGTTTCATTTTAGCTTAAAATTTGGTGTTTTCATGTGCAACCATATGGGTATTGTTTGGGATTGTTTTATAACATATGAATTTTGTTTGATAAATCTTATTTGGGATGAAAATTCTGATTTTTTGGGGTATTGGTGTGCCACTAGGTCTTAAAGAGGATTTCTTAAGGGTGCAAGGTGTAAAAATTTATTGTAATTCATGAAAGTGATTTTGAAAACGTGTGTGTTTCAGGTGGATCATTTGTACTATTGATTGAGGTGTTTGTATAACAGATTGGGGTTGTTTAATAAATGATTTTGGGTCTTCCAATTCTGTTTTGAATTTTTATTCATGTGATTTTGCCCTTGAAATATGGTTTTGAAATGTGTTTTATTTGAAAAGCTTTGTTACACTATTTAGAATTGTTTTATGAAAGTTTTGAGTTGTTTAATGATTTATGTAAGAGGTGAAACCAAATTGGAAAACTGTTTTGGATTGTTTATACTTTCAAATGAACCATTTTAAATGTGAATAGTTTTGTTATGTGATGTTTATCGTATTTTTAGGGACTTCATAAAATTGTTAAAGGATGTGTTGGATTGTGAAAGTTATGAAAAAAGTGTTGTGGGCTATTTTGGTGTGAGTTTGATTTCAAAATGAATTTGAATGAAAAGATAAACTTGTGACTTGTATGATGTGAATGGGGCTTTTTGGATAATGTATGATGTGTAAGTGATATTTTCATGTGAAAAGTATATTTCTTGGGTTGTTGAACTTGTTTGAGCATAAAGAGAAACCCCGGGTATCTAGGTGGGTGGGCGTGTACTAGTATGCTAGTGAATCCGTGGGGTTTGGCCTCAGTTTCACTTAGCAGGATTGATGATTAAAACTCTAACTAAACTATGATTATGATGATTGGGGATCACTAGGTTATGGGTATGTTCCCTACTAGTGGCTCATGCATGATAACGGATAATTTTTGTGGTTACTCTCACCGAGATACGAGGTACCTGGGACCCACAGCTAGCTAGTTCCTAGGGGTTATTTCCTATTTCTTATGCTCATTAGATCCTTTCTACTTACCATTGGCATACGGTATATTTGGCTGGAAAATTCAGTAGCTTTTGAATTTATTTTAAAAGTGTTGATTCTTTAAAATTAGCCCACTTGAAAACTGTTTTTTAAGTTTCATCTTTTAAAAATTATAACTAGAAATTACATGTTTTTGAAAACATGCATGCTTTTCATCTTTGAATGTTTATAAAAGGGAATCTCTTAGGGGTGGTATCCTACTGGGCATTGGCACACACCCTACTTACACCCTTGGGTGTGAGTAGACTTGGTCATTTTTGTTGTCGCAGGTTTGGCTATAACATTTGTGCCAACATTTCGGGTTTTCACCGGTCATTCATGATGCGGTGTTGTGGAGATGGCTTGAGGGCAACGCCTCTTGCCATGTTCCAGTTCTTGGGTTGTTCATTGTTTTTTGTTTTGTTCCTTTTTTATTGTCTTGTTGAGTTGTTTTAGACTATGTCATTCAGTTCTGATTTTCTGTAAAACATTGTTTGGTTTGAAAAATCCAGATTTGTTTCATTGGATTCTTTTGTTATTTTATGTTTATAAACTCGGGTAAATCGTTCCCAATTTTCATTTTATGATACCCGGGCACTTGTGCCAGCCCGTGGGGATCGGGAATGCCCTTCGGGCCTTGTCACGGGCCGGGTTTGGTGCTATTTTTGGTGGCAATAAATTCGGGTCGTGACATTAATTATACCATGATATACATAATTATAGAATGTATGATTTGATTTATATATCATATAAAAAATTAAAGATATATAAGAAATGGAATACATTGTTCAGGGAGATGGTAGGTCTTACATACAGATGAACACTGTTTCTGTTTTTGTATCATATAGAAGAAAGTGAATGAAATATATTCACATATATATATATATATATCTAGTATAATTATTATGTCTTATATTTAATAATTATTAATAATATTTATTCTTATAATCATTCATGGATGGGGAACATGTGAATGAGTCTCATCGCATCGGGGAGACGGTAAGCCCTACGTACGCACGAGAAAAAAATATCATTTCTTTAATGGTTATATGGTATGAAATTGGATGAAATATAAATTTTATAGTAGAAATATCATGTTATATTTATTATTTACATCCATTATATTCATCATTATACCCATATAAATAATGTGTGAATGAAAAATAACTTATAGCACTACGTGGAGATGGTATTCCATACGTACCCACGCATGGTGATATTGTTTTAATGCAGGGTGGGTAAAAAAGGAATATGGTTGTAATATTATAATAAAAAATCTCATAATACATTATAAGCGAGAGTTATTATTTTATTATGGTAACAACATAGTAAGAGGAAGTAAAAGAATACATGAACATTGAATGTAGGGATAAAACAATTACCTCTTCTTCGGGTGTTTTCTTTTGATTTGCACAACAGGACACCATAAGTTGTATTTACCGAAAAATTTGTGCCTCTAGGATGAATTTATGGATTATTGGAGGATATTTTGGTAGGTTTTGTCCAAGAAAAATGGAAATAGAGGGGTGAATTAATGAGAAAGGGAGATTCCCTTTTATAATAGAGGTGATGGGAACTTTATGAAATGCATGAAATATTAATTTATTATCAATTTATATTTGGTGTCTAATAGATATAAATTGACTTATTTCCTGGAAAGGATGATTATGGGTTGAAACCCTCTCAACCAATAGGTTTTAGACATTTTAATGCAATCAAATTATCCTTTTCCTTTGAGATTTATCCTCAGTTAAACAGTTTAACTCTTACTATGTCTTTTGGTATTTTTATACTCTAAGATTTATTTTGCAACTATAAAATGCCAAGAGAAACTCAAGTGGAACATTAATGAAATTATAAACATTATATATGTTAGTTGGATAAATATTAGATTTGTAGGATTTTATATCATTTAATTAAATAATATTTTTTTAAACTCATTTATATATTAATTTTGACACTATTTAGTAATTGATTTTTGTTAGAGTTATAAAAATTTGATTACTTACAAAACAATAAATTGAATCAATCGTAACATATAATATTCACAAATAAAATTCTTCGATGGAATCAAAAGTTTCAATTTATATTTATTTTCCTATTTATAATATCATTTATTTTATTAATTCATTAATAAGGTAATTACTGTATCATCATTCTGTCATAAATGAATTTAGTTATTGAATGTATAAAAATTAAAAATAAGATAACCTGATCTATGAATTTTTTTTATAATGAGTATTTATAGTCTAATTTTTCTTATGTGTAACCCTATATTAAAAATGGTTTTGTTAGTAAAATTTTGAATTTAACACATTTAACTCTTATTTATATAAAACATAATAAATTTCCTAATCTAACCCAAGTGGATCAAAAAAGTATCATATTTTTTTACTAAGGTTTATTTTGGTTGAAAAAATATTATCTAATAGAATTAAGACATTTTTTGTGTTAAATTTATATTATTAGAATATTATTTTTACATTTAATTACCCTATTTAATTTTAACCATGGAAAATGAAATTCAAAACATAATATTCCAAAAAAATTATTTTCATCATATTGAACAACATTTTCTTACATATTATGACTGTTAGTATCGGAATTTTGAAATTTAATTTATAGTAGCAATAAAATTACGTTATACGCTAATTTGAAAATGTGCCTAGATGGTGCGTAAAAGATGTTAAAAAGTTGAATACAATTTCATATATATAATCATTTTTTAAAATGACTCCAATTAATTACATTGTAATAATATAAGTATTATGTATCTATATTAACATTAAAATAAATTTAAATTAAAAATTATTATTTAAATTAAAAGTAGGTTTTAAACATTAACGATATTTTTTTCTCTATTCATAAAAAATTTAATGTATTCATAAAAGTAACAAGAATTCATCCAAGATACAATTTTTGGTCTATAGTATAATGAAATATTTAATTATACCATTTTGATCATATAAAAGTGACCAGTATTGTGTTTAAGAAGGGTCTCCATTCAAAGGAACAAAATTTTATTTTTTGAAGAAAATTTATTTTATCTGAACAATTAATTTTTTCATTATATAATGTCACATAATATTAGTGATAAAATTATATAGGATATATAAAATTATAAATTTGGTTATTACTATTCATAACTTCTTTTCAAACAGCTTGTTTGATAGGTCATGGTGCGCTTGAACTCGTAGTGGTGTGCATCGCACGCTATTCAATTATTTAAAATAGATGCATACCGTAGATGCTTGGGGTGTTACTTTATCCCCTATTTCAATGAATTTTTTCCTCACAATTTCATATTGGGATAGAAAACTAGGGGTTTGACATTTTAAAATATCTTAGTTGAAACAGCCACATCAAAAAAATTGATTAATGATGACTGTATTTTAAAATAAAAAAAGGTACGTGTGAATGTCACTGGAAATAACTCATACTAGGGTTCCATCTAAGAAATCATGGAGATAGAAGATAAAAAACCATAAAATATTAAGGGAGTGTGATAAAGAATATTATTATGAACAAATGTTAACAAAAAGAAAGCTATAAATATGTAATGATCAAATGCACAATTTGCATCATCACAAAAGAAAGTAATAGAAAAACTTGTTTATTTTATGATCATTTTTATTAGTGTTTTATAATTAATTTATTTCATATACTAGGAACAGAGGGAATCATAATTAATTTATATGTATTGTTTCATCCATTAACTAATCCTTACCAAAAACTCATGTTTCTCTTCATAGATAAATCTCAAAAATATTATATTTTTATCAATCGTATAATGTTACAAATATAAACATATACAATTTAAATGATGAAATATATTTTATAATAACCAAGCACATGTTTTAGTCTATTGGTATGTGATAAATCCTTGTCTCCTTTTTTTTGGGTTCGATTCCCACATCTTTTCTTGACACGACAGGTTATCACCATACCTGCATGCTTTTTTTTCTAAAACAACAGTATTATAAAATACAAAAAATAGTTTCAAGAAAAATTTTAACCTTATATCATGTTATTAAAATTTCATCTTAATCCATTCCATCCTTTAGACATATCCAAAATACTACTATCTAATCTCTTTTTAAAAAATTATTAAATTTCCAAAATCAATTGTAACACCAGATTCCCCAAACAACGTAATGTGGCTCTTATTTTCACATAATGAATATATGATTACCTTAATCATATTAAAACCATAATGAAAAAAGGCACTATAGTAAAATCTTTATATATATCATAGTCTTCTTATAATGAGAATATAATTCAGGAATCAGAAAACACAAATACATTAACTATTAATCTTCAACTATTGTATGAGAATAATCTTGACATTTATCCATTAGCTTTTGTGATATATTTCCTTTAAACATTGTAAAATAGTTTTAATAACGTACAATGTCATTTCAATTATATCATTGAACATGTTTTTTCTTTTCCATATAATGATGATCCTTGTGAAATTTTTCTCCACATTTATAACAGACATCTATTCCTTTTAGGAAAGTACATGGGTGTTTCTTCTAACAATTTTCACATAATAGAAAATCATTCCTTATCTTTTTCTCTTTATTTGTCTCTTGCCCCACCATTCTCTTCATTTTTTTACATTATTGTAATAATTCATAGATAATTCCATTTATTTCTTGATAGCACACGAGGCTATATCTTTGTATGATGAGAATGATTGTGAGACCAATGTATGTTTAAGGAAAGGTTTTTACCCATCAGGGAATCTGTCAATCATAATTCATGGGTTATGTATATCATCTGTAGAATGCCATTCTAACCTTGTGAATTTATCCTGATACATAACTACATTCTCATCCCCCCTTTCCCTTAGGCTTAGAAATTATCTTTCCATATTAGCATGTTTTTCACGGGGAATGTATTTCTCTATAAAAAGTTCTTTAAAATACATATATTCTATATTTCCTACTTCATAATCGTTTTTTCTATTTTTAATCAATTACCACCATCGATATTCATATCCTGAAATATGATATACTTCCAAAACAACTTCTTTGGATTTGATACTCCCCAAAACCGGAACTTTTTCTCTCTGAAATTTATCCACGACTCAGCTACAAGAGGATTTAAATCCTATTGTATTTTTGAGGTGGTTGTATAATGAAGCGGTCTAATATTGATCCATCGGATTGTGGAACAGGATTCTCCATAATGTAAGGTTATTATTCATAACCTGAGTTAGTTGTCCCAGTATGGTTATGAACTACTCAGTACCATTTGAGTCACCAAATCCACTACCATTATCATGGAGAAGAGGGAAATACCTACATGGATTACGTGTGTTGATAAGATTTCCATTTCTTCCAGTAGGCTCCATTTATAAACAACAGAATACATTAGATCATCTTATAAACCATATTACATAATTCCAAATGAGTAAAATAAAAAACATAAATTAAAAAATGTATTCATATCTAATCCATATTAAAAAATATGTTTCTGTTTAGGAAATAATTACTCATAAATTATTCATAATTTTTTTAATGAAAATATTAATTATTCTACGAATATCCCCAGGAGTGTCAAACAAGGTTTTATGTATGGCCTGTTGTCATGTACCAATTTACCTTGAGTCAAGCTTGGAATAGTTGGTCTGAGTTTTCACCCAATAGTACATATGTTCAATAACCAAGCCCATATTTAGTATCTAGAAAAGGATTTACTTCATGGAATATCCATGTAATCCCTATATTAAAAAAAATTAGGGGGTTATTCTATACTTATCCTCAAATTCTATCTTATGGTAATGATCCCTAATATATGTTTTCTAAATATATTTATAAGGTTATTTCTAGACATCATTTGATACAAACTATTACTTCCCAAACCAATAAGTCAAGAGTCAGTGCATTGATTTAATAAATTAAAATGATTATAATGAATCATGCCCTAAAGGACCGATTAGTTTAGCAGTCTTAGAATATATATAAAATACATGCACATTAAATTACAATTTCTAACATAAAATATAGTATATATTATCTATTTGTAATGACATTATTCCCCTAGTTTAATACTTTATATCAATCATAATTCCCTTCTTGGCATCCTTGGAAAATAAAACATTAAAAAGGCGAGCTCAGGTTCTCAGTAAGGGTAAATAATTTAGTGAATGCTATAAATTTGTAATGCAATATGTATAATAAAAAAGCCTTTTAAACATAAATATGAACATAATATGAAAAATATAAATAAAAAATTACCATATAATAATGCACATGTATATTAAAATAATATAATAATCACATATAATAACTAATTTTGTTATGAGGGAATGCATAATGATGGACATAATAACTACTAGGTCAAGGCCTTGTGCTAAGACCATTTAGAAATATTTTATGATGGCCTTGTTCCAAGACACTAGATTATCTCTTAAGACCGAAAAATGCATCAAGGGCTATAGTAGACCCCACTCATCATTTAATATGTCCAATAATTCCTCATAAGTATTGGTTGAAACATTACATAAATATTCATATTAAAACTAGCATATGAAATGTTAATACTTTAACCATAATCTATAAATGCTATAAAAATTGAACATCAAAAGATAAACATATCAAAAAACATTCAATACAATATAAAATATTGTATTATAATAAATAAATTTAAAACATGCAGAAAATCCAAAAACGGAACTTGAAATGGATTAAAATAATTTAAAAAATTCATTAAAAATATTTAAGGAAAATATCAATTTTACATTAAATCATTTAAAGGCCTTGAAATTAAAAAATGAAACATTTATTTTTGAAATAACCTTGTAATATTATAAGTTAATGTTAAAAATGATAAGTCGAAAAAATAGCGTAAAATATCCACTTGCGTTGTATAAGTTAAATAGACATTCCATCTTTAATTTGTCGAAAAGGTCAGAAAGTATCTCGTTATGAAAAAGACCAAAAGAATCATATCAGAAGATTTATAAAATGTAAAATATGGATAAAAGATACATTAAACATCCATTTTATTACATTAAAACATTTTATGATTTTTTTATAAACATGAACATGGATGATAAATATGACCAACTAGATACTTACACCTCAACGACCTCAAATAATAATGAGATTGTGAAATTGACCCTTACCACAGGTATGATACTCTCCGTAAATGTCTGAAACTCTTGTATTATTTGTTTAAATATATTATTAACATATATAAGAATCATAATAATTTTTATCTTATCAGATATGATTATTTTATATATTTATATAACATGTTTATTAACAATTACAAGTTAATGCAACATTTCAGGTAAAAATAGCATTGTTTATCGTACTTGTTTTTACATGTTATTGCGGATAATATAACATGTATAGTGATTTAAATACTTCAAAAAATTAGTATATGATTGGTATATCATATATATATATTTGAAATAGAATACACCTTTCATGGAGACGGTCGAACGTACAAATGGATTAACATTGTTTCCGTTTTGATATCATATTTATGTAGTTGAATGACATATATCTGTATATATATATATATAGAATCCCAATATAATTATTATTTTCTTCATTTCATAATATTTAATAATATTTATTCTTATAATCATTCTTGGAAAGTGAACATGGAAGATGAGTGTCATCGTGTTCTGGATACGATAAGTCGTATGTATGCACGAGGGATGATATCATTAACTTAATGATTAACTGGTATAGAATTTTATTGAATATATAATTTAAAGAATTAATATCATGTTATAATTATTATTTTAATTCATTATATTTTTCATTATACCCATATAAATAATGTGTTCAGGAAAAACAATTTCCACCATGGTGTGGAGAGGGTAAGCCGTACGTACGCATGCATGATGATATTGTTTTTTTGGGTTGGTAACAAGTGGAATATGGTTGTACCATATTCCTAAAAAATCTAGGAATATATTAGATATGGAGTTATTATTTTATTATGCTAACAATTTAGTAAGAGGATGTAGAAGAAGACATGAACATTGAATGAATGGATAAAATTATTACATCTTCTTCAGGTGTCTATTTTTCATTTGCACAAAAAGAATCATTAAGTTGGTTTTCAACCCAAAATTGTTCCTATAGGATGTTTTGAGGGATGTTGATAGTAGATTTGTAAGGTTTTTTCAGAGCCAATGGGATTTGGATGTGTTAATTAAAGAGAAAGGGAGTTTCCCTTTTATAATAGTGTTGAGGGGAACTTTAGGAAAATCATAGAGTATTAATTTTTTATAAAATGATATTCGATTTATAATAGATAAAAATTGACTTATTTCTATGATAGGATGAATATGGGTCAGAATAATCTTGTACAATAGGTTTTAGACATGTTTAGTTCATAAATTTATAATTATCATTTGCGATAAACCCATAATTAAACAGTTTCACTCTTACCATGTCTTCTTGCATTTTATACTATAGGATAAATTATTTATTATAAAAGGCCAAGGGAAAATCATGTCGATAATTAATAATTTTTTTTACATTATCTATGTCAATTTGACTAATATTATATTTTTATTATTTTTATATAATTTAATTAAGTATTATTTGTTTTAAAAAATCATTTATATCAATTTCGACACTACTTAGTAATTGATTTTTTGTAAAGTCATAAAAAATTATTAATTCGAAAAAATACATTGAATCAACACTAAAATGTCATATTGAACAATAAAATTCATGGATGGAATCAAATGTTTCATTTTATATTTATTTTAATTTTTATAATATCATTTATTTTAATCTTTCATTAATAAGGTAATTATTGCATCATCAATGTGTCATAAATTAATTTAATTATTTAATGTCTAAAAATTATAAATAAATTACCATGATGTATAAAATACTTATAGTTGAATTTATCTTATGTATAACCCTATATTAAAAATCGTTTAATGACTTAAATTTGAATTATCAATTTTAAGTATTCGTTAAAAAAAATATAATAGATGCCTTAATCTAACCCATGTGGATAGAAGGATCATAATTTTGTACTATGGTTGATTTAGGTCGAAAAATTATTATCCAATAGAATTAATACATGTGTTGGGGTAATTTTTTATTATTAAAATATTATTTTTACCTTTAATTGCCTCATTTACATTTAATTGTTGTAAATAAAATTCAAATGATACTATTCACATAAAATTCTTTTCATCCTGTTAAACCACATTTTACATATTGAAAAAAAATGTGTCTATTAGATTTTTGAAATACAATTTACAGAAGCAGTAAAATAAAATTTTATGCAAGTTTGCAGATGTGTCTAAAAGGTGGGTACAAGATGTTAAAAATTTCAATAAAATTATATATATAATCTTATTATAAAATTTATTCAATGAATTAAATTGGACTAATATAGGTATTTTGTATCTCTTTTGTATTTATAACAAAATTTAAATTAAAAATATTTATTTAAATAAAACGTCAGATTTAAATAATAATGCAGCGTTTTTCAATATTAATAACGATTTAATTGTTTTTAGAAAAATTCTAGAAATACATCCCAACTAATTGTTTTTGTCCCACATCTAAAGAGTATTTTAATTTCCTTAAATTGAATATATGAAAGTGTCAAATATGTGTTTTCAAAAGGTTTCTCCATTAAAAGGCAAAAAAATTTATTTTTCGGAAAAAAACATATTTTATATGAAAAATTGAATTTGTCCATATATTATGTCTCATAAGATGGATGTTAAAATTATATGGGATATATAAAATTAGAATATGGTTAATTCTATTCATTACTATGTTTTTAAACGACTCTTTCGATAGTTTTTGGTGTGCTTGAACTCGGTGTTGCGTACATCGCACGCTATTCAACTATTTAATAGGGAAGCGTATCATGGATTCTTGGGGTGTTGCAATGTACATATCAAAGTGAGAGGAATGAATTTTTTTATTTCCATATATGTGGGGATATAATTTGTGTGGGATCTCTATACCAAAAATATATACATGGATTGGATATATTTGTACCAAAGGAACTTTCCCCCGAAATGCTAACCAGCTAATGTAGTGTGGAATTCTTATAAGCCTTATGTGAATACATATCATCATATAATTACAAGAAGAAGAACCTATCATTAGATACATTCAATATGATTCAATTGAAGGCCTTCTAAAAAGAGAGGTTATGAGTTGGGAAGCCTAAGAATCCTAGAAGACCTTTACCCTAATAACATTCCCATAATATTGATGTCACCCTAGAAAACAATCCTTTGAGAGTGTTCCTAGTGAAATGGGATGTGTCTGCGAATGGAATTCCACCTGGAGGAGGGTTTCCCACCTATCTCACTATATTTGTAACCATAATTTTTCATAATGAAGCAGCTCCATATATGTTTACCATTTACCATATCCAAAGACATATTTCCATATAAGAAAAACATATAACCATTCATGCTCTTTACATTAATACCTCCCTGACCCATATGCTCCACAAGACTATTCTAAGATGCCAAATGACACCATCCCTCACCACAGGCTTCCCACAGAAATGGATTCATAAATTTGTCCATTTAGTTGATAGTAGCATTTGGGATATTGCGGACCGACATGATATTCATGGAAATAGAGGACAATACAATGATAATGGGATTGATCCTACAACTGAATGAAAGTAAACATTTTTTCTAGTAATTAATTTAGTTGATAATTCTCTTACCCATATCCTCAATGTTCTAGATCCAGACTCTTCTAGTAGCTAATAGAGTTCCCAAATTATTCATGGGGATGATCTTACTATGGATACCATGAATGGATTAAATGTTAATTTGTCACCTCCAATGGAAATTGGGATGTAAAAAAATTTCACTCTTCTATTTATTAATGACCTGACTACACTACTTAGAATATTACTCCATCATATTGTCAAAAGACCTTATAGATGAATTCCAACTGTTGATGAAAAAAATTAATCAACAACAAAGATAGGATGTTATTTCCTTGATAGATGATTTCCAAAATGAAAGGGACAAACCCTAGACAACTACATTTTCAATGAGATAAACATAAATTTATTTTCATGATAAATGTTAAAAAATATCTGAGAGAGTTAGTCACCCTATCTTAGACCCTAACTAATGTAATGAACATGCACTATCTCCATACAAAGATGATACTAAACCATGATGGGCTGAAACAACAGAACATTAGGTATATAACATTATCTATGATACTAATTATGAAACTCCATTAAAGGTGGTCATATACTTTTTCCATGTCTATCATAGTAATCACATTTGAGTTAATTACCTTTTGATTGATATCTGAGACCACTTCCTGGGCAACCCCAATTGATCATTGAATAGATATTCCATGGATGAAGGCATGTTGTTCTTCCACGGAATATTGATGAGTGAACCTATAGAGTCTATTGTCGATAATGGTAGCCAGAACATTGTATGAAAAATTGTAACATTCGAATGAGGTGGTACTTAATAATAGTGAAATAAGATCCAACTTTGATGATAAGCATAATTGAAGTATCACTGGAAATCCATGGAAGATATCCCATTGATGAAATCCTGAATAGTGTTCATGACTTCTCTCTTGATGATTCTTCATGATGAAACATAGAATGTCCTTGGGAAACCATCATCTCCAGGAGTGCTATCTAGATTATGGAATGTAATCATCTCTCAAATATTCATCTCATCATGAAAACTTCCTAAAAGGACATTTGATTGGCCCAAGAATATGTTTTGGATTGTGTCAAATAGGTTTATCTCTCTATAGAGAAAACCATCTAGGAAATGATGATTAACATCACAAAAGAATGATTAAATGTGTGTGAAAACCATGCCACCAATGATATCTAGGTTTCTTGAAAATGTTACATCCTCATATGAAAATTTTTACAGAAGTGCCTTATCTGAGACCTATGTTATGAAAATATTCACCGAAGTGCCTTCCCTATTCAAGGAACTACTCATTGAAGGCTTTTATTTTGAGACACAGTGGGTATATGGTTTCATCATTCCACTCCCCCTCTAAAATTATTTATATTATCTCAATATCCATGACTATATATTCCATTCACGAAAATTATGTCATAGGTGAGGAGTCCCAGGTTAAGTTATCATTCTTTAGATGACATAATTTTGTGTGAAAACCCATCATACTCCACTCTAGTGCGGTAAATACCATGATCATTGAACCATATCCAGAAAATAAGGATGTGGAATCTAAATCATGGAGAAGAATAAATGGAAAAGTACCAGAGGATTGAATCTATGATGGATCAAAAGAGGAGAGTGATCTGATTACTCCCAAACAAGAAGGCAGACTTCAAGGTTCTAGATTGTTGAGACCACATGGAGGTTTCCATGGCACCGGTCTAGCCTACACCAGGTTCTCTTATTACCCCTCAAGATATTGCACTAGGTGAACCTAACATAATAGAAACTAAGGTCCTAGAGTCCCCCAAACACTGTAAATGTGGAGAAATAAATTCTATCAAATTTTCGAATAGATCTTCCACATTTTTTCTCTGAGGGGTTCATGAACATGTTAAAGACTCCTCTCACAATCCATGGATGATCCCTTGAGTTAATGTCTATATGGTCTACCCAATGTTTCTCCCATATAACCCCTTCACACATAGCATAAAAAAAATAACATTGTTGATCTCACTCCATAACATTAATAGACATGTATTGATTAGATGCTTACAAATTATCAATCATAATCATAGACTTCCAAAAAAACCAAAACTCAGTGATTGATGGGCTCTCAATTCAATATAGACTCCATGCCCATCATTTTTTAAAATGTTCTTATCTTAGACGAACATTGAATAGGATCAACAATCAAAACAATATAGACTATTTGAAGAGATTCTTTGGTGGAAAGAATGTATATTTTCACCCAAGCCCGGAGACCTTCAGAGTTCCATAAAATCAATGAGATCATGAGAAGAGAGTACACCTTGAAATATCCCCAGACATGGAAGACTTCCAAAAATTCTTATTCATAGAGGATAAAGAGACACTAGATTAGGATATAGTGCACAATCTATTTGATAGGGAATTTCCAAGATTGGGGTTATATAGCCACACCCTCAGGTTCTTGGTTAGAAGGGAAACCTCTTCTTCTGAAAGTAAGAATCTGGGAGAGACAATCCTCTAAATGAAATAATTCGTTGTAAGTGTTGGACAACAAAATTAGAGGGAGGGATTGAATCAGGAAACTGAGGAGCGAATAATAAATTTAGAGGCATAAAAAAGGTCTGAAAATTGTGATACAGAGGACAAAGGCCAACATCCATAGGAGTTGAAGGGGGTGTGGGATAATGCATGGGGGTGGTAAAGGGACGATATCCATGCATGGGGGTGGAAAAGGGTAAGGGAAGATGTGGAGTATAGAGGGATGTGGAAGATTTAAAGATAAAATGGAAGAAATGAGAGGGCCGAGATAAGGGGTGAAACTGATCTAGAATCTGGATGATCCAATAGATCGGGCGAGGGAGATAGGGGATCCATCAGATCAGGTAGTTCATTGGAGGACAAGGAGTACTAACCTCTCTCATAATGATGGTTTTTCCATTTTCTAAATAGGAAATACATTTCCAATAATATAATGACATGTTTCGTTGGAGGTGAAAACTACTATAAAATTGTGGTGCTGAGGGATAAAACAACTACTGCATCTAGTCCATGGAATAAAATATATGGAGAGGAATCAAGGGGGTATTGTATTTTAGATATCAACTTACTTGCAGATGCGGGCTGTTGGGGTGTCTAGGAGTTGAATATTCTTATCATCTTCACAAAGGAAATCACCAAGGGAGTTCCCAATCACTTCTATGAAATCCAGATTCTGAAAAGGAAAAGGGAGTCTAGGCCGACCTTTCCACACCATAGTAATCGAATAGTCCTGAACTCTATGAGAATCCATGGGATACTGGTAGATGAAGGGATCCATGAGAATGATTTAAAAAAATCATACCAAGGATATAGAATAATGTGGAATTCCCTCCTATTAAGCTCTAAATTCCTAGAATGATGATTAAGTTTCCATCCAATAAGAAACATGGAAGAGTCCCAAAGGCTATTTTTAAACCCAAAATAGACCAAAAGTGACCATCGTTGTAGAGATGATTCTTCGTCAAATGCTGATTCCAAAAAGAAGATAAAAAAGGAATCCGTTCATTAGATCCACACTATGAGCCTCTATTCAGACTATCAGTAAATCATGTGGATTTTATATGATAGGGGGTCTGAGAAGAATCCATTTTTTAAAAGACTTGATCCCTGGAAGGGCCTCTATAGGATCACAGGGTGGAGGATGATTAGTTAGTTCTATAGGATTCTCCACTATCGCAATAGTAAAAATTAGAGAAGGTAGAGGGGGCATGTGTGACACATTCTTGTGAAAATTCAAATACATTTTTTATCGTTGCAGTTATTCATCAAAAGTCATTTTGAGAATATTAAAACCATTTTGAGTGATGATATTAATCAAGATTATGTGATCAGAATACATATTAATCCTTTATCTAAAAAGGTAATTCAACCAAATCTTAAGAAATTGAATCATGTATTCAATATAAATTACATAGGGTAGGTATTTATTATCATGTGGACTATGCTCTTGATACCATAAGAAATAATTTGATCGCCTTGAATAAGAACACCCCTGAAAGTTGAACCTCATGAATTTAAAAAGACCACATAGCTCTACCAGACCTCTAGAAGTTTAAAAAATGTTGTAATAGTCAAAATATATTTTAGGTCAACAAATGAATTTGGACATTTTTCATCCAATGAAAGACTTACTTCCTTCCGAATTATAGTGGGAAGTGGATAATCCAAATTTGAGAATTCCTTTAAATATCGGTGAAAATTCACAGATAACCCCCAAATTCTCCAGATATAGAAATTTTTTCATGGTTGTTCCCATGAAATAATGACTATACACATCTTAGGATAAAATGATATTTCATATTGAAATTCCAAGATTCCAAATAAATTCACTTTTAGAATCTATAAATTACATTTTAGTAGCCTTCCTAAAAGTTGGTGATTTCTAAAAAGTTACATAACTGATCTCAAATGATGCACATGGTCCTCTTTGGACAAATAATAAACATGGATTTCATCCACTAATACAACTATTAATTTATAATGATACTACAGGAAAATCCAATTTATCAATGAAATAATGATTGTCGGAGAATTGGTTAGATCAAATTGTATGACAAGGTACTCATAATGACAAAAACTGATTTGAATAGTAGTTTTATAAAATTAATAATCTTTTTATTATAAACGGATTGTAACAAGATCAATGATCAATCTTCAAGAACCATTTAAATCCTTTGAAATATTCAATAAAAATGTCAGTCCATGAAAATAGATACTTAGTCATTACCATAACCCAATTTTGATTTTGGTAATCCACAAAAAGAAAATTGAACTAGGAGCTTTCATAGATATGTGAATAGGAATCACCCAAGGTGAACACCTCCAGAATATGAATAAATTCCCTAAAATATTAACCAATAGAGTTTAGAGATATTTTCTTTCAACAGATGTCATATTGTAGTAAGGAATATATATCAGTTGAGTGCTATTAACAAAATCAATATAAAATTCTACCTCCTATACCTATGGAAACCCATATAATTCATAAGGAATAACATTGGGAAAACAAAAAAAATGGAGGGAGATTATAACTCATATATTATTCCTTCACATCAAAAGATATTGTATATTTCTCTTTCCCTGACATGGAAAAGACAATATGGATCTACTAAACCTTGGGCCTCATTCTCCTAGAATGATACAATACATTCTATCAGCCCCGATAAAAGAGATTCGTCTAAGATAACAATCAATATGGTTTTTTATGGAAATGAGACAATAAATATCAAAAATTAAGACAAGTTTTATAATGCTAGTAGCCAAAAAATACCATGTTAGCTCAATATCTAATAATAAGAAAACAAAAATTGGACTACAGATACCCTTCACTTGATTTGGTTTGATGGGAATAGAAATATCCATCACATGAGATAAGATATATATAGGAAAATTATTATGAATAAAAATATGAGTACAAGTAAACAAATGAGATGTAACAATATCAAATAATGTAGTCACTAATGATGAAGATACAATAATGGTGACTCTCACATTTTCTAGACAATTATTTTCTTCCTCATGAGAATATTCAACTACAAGAGGAAGGTTTGTTCTGGATGCTTGGGGATGGAACCCATTTGTTCATGAATAACATGATTCCACCATAGATTTATTACGTTATGATGATCCTATGAAACGAACTGGAATAGAAAAGAAATGGAATATCTTTTGCAAGTGACATAAGAATCTGCATGAACAATATATCATGGGTGCCTCAGTGAAAAATCATTTTGAGTGACCAGTATTTTCACACTAGTAAAAAATCAAAGGTCCTCTTCCAAATACTATAGGAGGTCTATAAAATTTATGTTATCAATAGACACCATGATAATCATCACATGTTCTCTTATCTTTATGGAAACTCAATGAACTTCCATTATGAGAAAAATCTACTCCCATCAACCCTAACCTACACTCATGGTTCATCTCATCGTTCAATTCTCCTTCAAGAAAATCAACATAAGAA
Organism: Viscum album; assembly: GCA_963277665.1. Lineage (NCBI taxonomy): Eukaryota > Viridiplantae > Streptophyta > Magnoliopsida > Santalales > Viscaceae > Viscum > Viscum album. The sequence goes on from OY728166.1 coordinate 589,844,794, forward strand.
GTCAGCTTCATCAAGATAACCTTAGAACGTAAACCAGATAAAAGTCATATCTTAAACCGTTAATTCTTCAACTTTTCATTTCATACAATATTATGTGAAATATAAACATGCATAAAATATCAATGGTATCGTAATTAAAATTACATGAGGCTCTTTGTGTAGAAATTAAGACGCTAATTTTATGTAAACAATCAGATGATAATTTTATGTAAACGAGCATAAAATCATCTCTTTTTAACATAAACACTAATAACTATGCCTCTCATTGTTTAATTTTATTTGTAGACATTTTTATTTCCTTGAAAATTAAATAATGATACAATTTGTTCCCTATACATAAAACCATCATGATTTATGTGTATTTAATAATGCTCATTATAATGAGAGTTTTCTAGAAAGTCACTCATAACTACCTCATATGTCCCGAATAATTACTCCAATATTATAATCACATTAAGAAAATTGATTCACTACTATCATGGGGCTTATAAAAAATATTTAAATTACCTAAGTATAGTATAGTAGTTAACTCTCGGTTGTCTTCTGGAGAGAAGTTTATACAAAACAATGTTGTCAAATTTTTTTGTTTTCTGAAAAAGGATGTTATTAATTAACTTTATGAAAGTGGGAGAAAGAAAATTTTCATTTTATTCATTTTTAATACAATTATGAAATATGGTGATCATAGATGGTTTTTATAGACCTATTGTCATGCATTTATGGTTTTTAAATTATACCAATTTTATTCTACATGATTTGTAAGAGTGAGATTCCTCTACCGAGTCCACTCTCCACCTTTGTATAGATGGTTATGATGAGAATATAATTATATGAAACCTTATGTTGTAAAACACAATTTTCTAGGTGCATACCATTATATCATGTTTTCTTGAGTAATTAGGGTAGTCCCTGACCAGGAAATGGTGTTCCTACTATACCAATTTTCCAAAATACAATCTTATTCATATGCTGACAACTGTCAATCAATAACAACACAAATATAGTCTGTTCCATTGAAAAAAGTATCCAATTATGCATAGGGAGATATGGATCAATGACCAAAGTAATTAATATTAAAAAAAATAAAAACCTTACACAACAACATTGAAAATTTAAAACTCAATTAAGAATTAAAACTAGATTTAGAAAGAAGAAGGGATCTTATTAAATTGAATAACAAAAAATCAAGAAAGAACATTGTTACATCCTACCCCTTTTCTAATCACTCAATGAAACAACCCCTATATTGATGGTTAAGTTGAGTTTATATGGGATAGAGAAATCATCATGGAGAAATGAAAATAATATGAGAAGAAAAAGGAAAATAAATTTGCAGTAAGACCTCATCCACACCTTCCCTCGCCAATCAATTTACTCTTTAATCCATGACATGCATTTTATTTATAGGAATTTAAGAGGATTATAATTTCTATAAAGGTATATTAATGTTTTTATGACATTATGGGTCTTCATCTATTGAAATTTGGATTATATAATTTTTGTTCAAAATATTGTGAATTGTGTTTCTCAGGTATTGACTAAATATGCGAACATAGTCTTCATAAATGCTGTTCCATAATATCATGTTACTTTTACCATAACATTTTTTATCCAAAAACCATGTATAGAAATTGTTATAGACAATATAATACTGAAATTTATTATATCCATTAGAATCATTAAATTTTTTAAATCCAATTTCTCATGCATCTATGGCTATGATTTCAATACATTCAAGCGGGGACATAGTAATTAAATTTGTTTCTAATGTTGTTATATTTACTCTTGGGTAATTCAAGCTCATTTTTTCATACACACACACACACACAAATATATATATATATGATATGTAGGCCAACCTTCCAAAATATCCAAATAAGTGCATAGATTTTGGGGCCAGAATTATGATCGTATTTTGGGCCTCCAATGTTTGATTCATCTCTTTGTCAAAACAAAAAATGAATACCATGATATATTTAATCTTAAAAAAAATTAATTTCATAAATAAAATCAGTATATATACAGTTATGAAAAAAATACGTAAATTAAATAAAATAGTAAAATCCTAAAACATGACCATTTTTTCAATTAATCAAAAAAATCTTCTAAAACAATAAAATTTGACAGTTAACATAAATAAATCATGTTTTTATGACGAAAAACATGAAATTTATTTAAAAAATTTCATGAAAATTTAGTGGGTCAATACCCCCACATGTATACAATGCTTTTATTAAAGGATAAATTCTAAAAATAAAAAATAATAGGGAATGAATGGCATCATTATTGAAATTTCATGGAAATAAAGTTAAATAATTTTCAATGTCAACATAAAATATCAATTCAATTTTCAATTTTTCAATAAAACAATTAGTTCATTTATTTTTCTTTTCCCGATTAAAACATTAGGGAACTTATCATTATACTCATTCAAGATCCAAAATTAATTATTATTAAAGAGGCCAAATTATGATTTACCTCATTTTTAAATATATTATCTCACCTCTCATGATAAAATTCAATTATATTTATACTCACATCAAAAAAAAATTCTCTTTATCCATAGGATTTTAAAGGAAATAGTTTCTCCACATTGTAAAAACTAGTGTCATAAAAAACCTGATTTCTTTCATTAAATGATCAAATGACTCTAAGGCTTAAGGGTTTTAAGAATTAAAAATTCACCCACACGGAGGAGGTTGAACTCTATAATAAATTGTGTGATATCAAAAGTAAAATATTGATAAAATTATTCCCTTTAAATTGTAACAAATACAACTTCTCCAAAATCAAGGTAATGTTTATGATCAAACAAATAATAATTTAATATTTTTTCACCCTTTTGAATATTTTTTCCACTTTTATAATTTTTTCATTCATAATGAACATTTTAATTTTTTTATAATTTTCATAATAAAATTAACCTCATATCAACCACCAAACCACATATGATAAAAATAACAGGTCTACTAATGGTTAATTTTTGTTTTCCCAAATCACAACCCTTTTTCTCATTTTTTGGATTTTTTTAATTTTGTATTTTTTAATTATAGAGGACAAAAATGATGTATCTTGAATGAATAAAGAACCATAATTTATTCCCAAAATAAGCACATCCACACCTTTTCTTTATAATGTAAATCATTTCTTCCACTAGGACTCAGTTCACCCACACACATCAGAATTAAAATATCAAGAAAATACTAAAAGGATGGTAGGAATGGATAAAAATAGATTGAAACATGGATCATCCATGACATGTTAATTCATGGTTTATATTGAGTAAAGAAGGATAGATATATAGGAGGTATTTTATGTATAGATTTTTTATCAAAATATTATTTAATCATTGTAAATGTGTTTTTTCACAGTCAATGATTTGACATGATCCAATTAATGATCTGTTTGGTGACATGTTTTAAGATAACTCAAGCAATAATCTCATGAATAGATAGAAAGTAACAGGTCTATAAATATTCTCTGGAATGGTACATATGATTTGGAACTCTCACTCATGGGATGAATAAATAAATAAATTCACATGAATAAAATAAATTCAAAGAACCCAAACTGTTTAAGAAATTTCATCTACATGAACAACCTAATTCCAATAAAACATAAGTCCTCATTTTAATATCCATGATTCATTTTAAGAATTATATTTTTTCATTTTACTCATTAAATATCATTATTATTAAATGTATGGTATCGTAGGATTCCTAAAAAACTCATGTATCCTAGATAAGTAAAATAGAGAATAAATTCAAGTGTGGGCATGCAATTTACTTTGAAAGAAAAAGATAATATTTAAATATATATATAAGGAAATAAAAATATAATTAATGTAAAATAAAAATCCTTTTAATTATTGTGCTTTGGTGTGGTATTTTAAGTCATGTTCCTTATTCTTTGTTCAGTTTCATAATCACGACGTGTATTCTGTTCAGTTTCTCTAGTTTTATCCCTCCATAATATTCATTAAAGGACTTAGAAAACATTGTACGTAAATTCAATCATGCTAAAATATGCCATAGGGGAATATTTGACTAATGAAAAAATTATGTGTTTCCTCCGATAAGTGATTTTTCTTCATATCATTGGCTCAACTCAAATTTTTTATTTTTTTGAAAAAATCCTAGACCACTAAAGATCCTTGACTAGAAGATTCACCAAATAATTAATTTATGTTAGGTATTGAGTGAATTTAATTTTTTTCATGTAATTATATTAAAAATATAATTATTACCTTTTATAATTTATATTTTTAAGGGGAATCTTAGTAGGTCATCACTAGTAATCAGGATGAAGGAGTGTGATTTCCTCTATTAGTTTATGAGGTATGTCCCCATGGAACATCTACAGCCTCTACCCATTTAATGTGAATGGGTTTTATATTCATTCCTATTGAATTTCCACAAAACCAATGAGGTATACATTATTAATATTAAATGAAACTTCCCACCTAAATTTAAGTTTACATTACATTAGTTTATGTTTATATTATTATATCACACATGATCTGTTGGGTTTAAGGTTCTTTATGGAATTATTTTGTCATGAGATATCCTTGTTATATCTTTGAAGGTATTTTATTTTTTAAAATAATGTCTATTAATTTACTCTAGATCCTAAATCAATAATATCCCATCTTTTCCCACTCTAATGAGGTATATATTCATCTATCTTACTGCCCAGTATGTTGTGCATACCAATTCTATAAGAAGCTGGTATCTCGTTCCATGAATCAATATTTATGGTATCATCCATATGGGTGTCTTATATGCTATTTTTTAATCCCAGAAGGTATCATCTATCATTGGGATATGTTATTTCTTATTGGTATTAACAGTTATTCTTATAAGCTATTGTTTATTTATCTATTAGAGACATCTGCATGTCCATTTGTTTGTGGATGGTGTGGTGTTTACATTTTTTTGATGTACCCCATACTTTTTTCAGTAATGATTGTATTTTCCTATTGTAGAAATTTTTTCCCTGGACACAACTTATTTCTTTTGGAACTCCAAACCTATAAAATATGTAACTCATTGAATGATCAAAAACAACATTAGCATCATCAGTCTTGGTAGATTTTTCATCAATCCATTTTGATCATTATATACAACTAAAAGAATATATGAATTTAAAAATTACATTGGGAATGGTATAATGATTTCCACTCCCTATACATCAAAAACATCACAAATAGTGGTTGGGTTTTTCAAAAATTTATATATTTTTTAGATATTATTAGAAAATATTAATATTTCACATATTTTAGAAAATTCATATGAAACATTAAATAATGTTTTCCAATAAATTCCAGATTCTAAAACATTTTGGGCTATTGACTATGGTCAAAAGTGGCCTCCGTAAGATAATTTATGAGATAATTCATAAAATGATTCAATTTCACTTCATGGTAAGAATCTACTTATGATTTTCTCATTACAATGTTTCCATAGAAATTGTTCTCCCAATTTAAAAAAATCTCAATTCATATTTATGATTATGATGTTGCTGATAGTATAGATTAGAGGGTTCCTGAGATGTAGCCAAGTATTTGACAATGTTGTCATACCAAGGTAATTCAAAATTGGTGATATAGATTTATTATCTAGGAATATCATCATTAAATTGGTTCTGGTTTGGAATTTCAACATTAGCGTTGTAGGGCAGTTGACATAGATAATCAGCCATCTAATTTTCAGTTCCCTTTTTATCATTATTTTCCAAATTGAATTATTTTAATAATGGTATACATATCACTAGAAATGGCATAGGATAAAAAAATTTCATTAAATACCATAGTGTTTTATGATCATAAAAAACAAATAATTTAGTGCTAAAAAATATATGATCATAATTTGTCTAGTGCAAAGATGACTACATCATTGATGAATATTCTATAAAATTCATCATTTTCTAAAAGGGATATATCATATTTTAGACATGTTGGATATGGCTGGGAATTTATTAATTTGAAATTTTATTTTTCAACCTCAATTCTATTTTTTGAACTAATGTTCCCCACATTATTCCCTTTTCAACAATGAAATGAGATTTTTCAACATTAAATGAATGATTCTTTTAGATGTAGTTATCCAAATATTATTCCAAATCTCTTAATAAATAATCAAATGAATTATGAAGACCTCTAAAATCATTGAGATATTCCTCCAGGTAGTCTTCAATAAAATTTGATAAAATACACACTATAAAACATTGAAATGTACCTTGGGTGTTATGTTGATCAAATGACATATTTTTTAAGTGAATATTCCAAAACTATAGGTGAATGACATCTTATCTTGTTCTTAAGGTGTGATCGGAACCTAAAAGTATATTGAAAATCAATCTAAAACATTCATGGGGTTTTATAACTTGCCTTTATGGAATCTGATTGATTAAAAATATTATAATGTGGTCTTTTATAATAGCACGATTTCCTTCTTATATCCAATATAAAATATCTAACTATTTTGAACCCTTCTGGGGATTAGTTAATTTCTGTCAGTTTTAACTATGGTCAGATTGGTTTTCATTAGGAGTACATGAATGGGGAAAACCTAATGAGATTTAGCTATTGGGTAATGGATGGTAGTTACTAGAAATTTCTCCATCTCTTTGTTAAAAACCTCTATGATGTTGTGATTGACTATTTTATCATGTTTTCTAACGTGTCAAGAATAAATTTATAAAAATAATATACGAGAGAAGACATTGTGATTGATTTAGGGTATATCACTTAACACAATCCTATAGCTTAGATGATTATTTTGAGAAGGATGTAAAAAGTTTGTTCTTGTGGATGGGATAATTCATTGTAAATGATTACCAAAACTTTCTCTCCTTCTATTATGTACACATACATCAAATCACATAGAAATGGATTAATTCCCAAACATGTTGGTTATTCTAGGGATGATATTGAATTTTGATTTACTATATATAAGTGGTAATCTCTAGTATCATGTGATTCTATTTTAATAAATAATATAAAAATTTATATTTTAGATATTCCTATAACATATGTTCAGAATTTCTATTTTACAGGGAATTGGAACATTGAAATGAAAAATGTTATCTTAATGAAAAGAAGCCATAATGTAAACTCGAATATTCGTGTTTTATATACCTTAACGATGGGAGATCACATAATATGACAAATTTATGAAAGTTTGATTCATAATAACAGGAATATTAATGTTTATTATACTATATCTGAGTAGCATTGTGAGTGTTGTTTCATGGTCCTTGATGTTGGTACTTTCTTTTTTCAAGAAGTGTCTCTCAAGGATGATGTGAGAGTGGTATGGTGCTCTGTCTTCCTCCATGGTATGGAAAAAGATGTCTACATGATATATAAATTCATTTACTCTCATGAGAACATATTCTAAAACCAAATCTATGAAAAACAATGGATTTGTTTTGCTAATTTTACCACCAATCGAGTATGTTTTAGATATTTAATAAGAAAAGAATAAAATATTGAGTAAGGTATAACATATTTTGAATTTCATATATCACATAGAGCGCCCATAAAATTTAAAGACCCATTTTTGTAGGGAATAAAAAATTTCCTTCGATCATGATACTTTTTAGTACCACAACTGTGATCAGGGCAGAGAAACTATGTCCTATTCTGATTATCCTGTTCCCATCCAGCCAATTTATTTGTATACACATCTCCATCATGAATTTGTTATACATATGGATTTTTTAGAATATATATAGTAGTGGGATGTTGATATCCACTTTATGGATGGTTTATTGAATTTCCCATTGAATTCACTCTTATTCACCCTTCTACCACTCAAGTAGTAATGATGGGAATAGTAGTTGTATATATTGGTTCTGCATTTATTTTTTTTTCAATGGTGTTACCAACCATTCCAACATAAACCTGTTTCTTTATCCTTTAGTATTCTGGTACAATTTTTTTGGATGTATTGGTTGATATTAATAAGGTTCCTCATAAAAAACATCCAAAATTGTTTCAGTCGGTGTGAGCTATTTTCCATACCATGTTCTAATGATGCTCACACATTCCTTGGGTGTCAGAGTTGGTTGTGTCAAATGTTAACCAAGATATGGTCAAAAAATTTATCATTCTATCAAATTTTTTATATAAAAATTTCACTATAATTTTAAGATATTAACTATCTATTTCATAGTGGATTTTATATTAAATTGTTGGGGATTTTTCATATTTTTCCTAATGTTATGGATTTTATAAGGTTGTTGGAATGGCAGACAATTATGGTATTTATATAGATGGAATTGAGATAGATTTATGTTTTGATTTTGAAATATATTTTTATCTTAGTTCTATTAGAATCCATATCAATGTTGTTAATGGGGTTAAAATTTCAGAATTTATTTGAATTTTATTTCTTGATTTGAAGAACCACAACATTTGGTTCCCTATACATCTGGAAATTTATTAGTATAATGAAAAGTAGAAGAGTGTAAAAAACCTAAATGATTTGGGAACCATTGTTTCTTATCATGGTTCAAAATTAGTTTTCTCATCACACTGGTAATTTCCTTAGGCCTTTCATTATGTAATGGTGATGAAGAACTTAAATTTCTTATCTCATGGATGCCACTAGTGCTCATACCTCTAGTAACTAATTACTGTGAGATTTGTGAAATATATCTAATAATATATATGGAATCTACTGGTGAATTTTATGTCATGGATCCTCCATATAAGGTGTTTAAAAATTTCTAATTATTGTAGTGAATTATTTTGATAGATGAAAACAAGGAAGTGGTTTTTCTCCCTAGTATAATGTGTGAAATTGGTGCAGAGCTTCTCGAATCATTCCTTGTATTCTAAAAGTTATTCTCTATTTTGTTATAGAGTAACATAGAAATCTTTTCATATCGTTTTTCTCCTTCATGTGAGGAAAAACTATTGCATGAAGAATATTTCCTTATCTTCTTAGTATCAGAACACTACTAGTTGCAGACTATACGACCATTAATTTTTTGAGCCCTCATGTGTGGAGGGGAATTCCCTCCACTTTACTTATTCCCCCAAAACCCCTTGGAATCTGCAACTGGTGCACACATTTTTAAATTATTGAATATGACTTTTTGGGTCTCCTTCTACAGGACCATGGAACTTAGGTAGAATTTTAGTCATGTTAATGACTAATTTAAAATCATTACATATGGTGAGGATAACTAGTTGATCTTATTAGATTGACAAATGTGGTGTGTAGAGATCACATAGTGTATGGTTGGGATTGGAAACCATTATTGTATTTTTTGAGTGATCCTGTAAAAGTTTATCTTTAATCTATGAGGTGTATTTCCTCAATCTCAATTTGAATGTTTTCTTCTTTATTGGGTTATTATTCATTCAATTTGATGATTAAATTAAATTAAATGGTTATTTTAACTACAGGTCATTCAAAAAAAATTAGTTTTAATGTTTTGCGGCACTACCTCCTAAGAAACAACACCATGTTTGACACACACCTTTTATGTTTCATAGCATAATAATATTTAAATTAGCTAATAATATTATTTTAGTTAGCAATAGGTAGTTTTCAAAAGTAGAGTGCATATAAAAGAATTTTTACTTTTTATTTAATTTTAGAAAAAGGATGGTTTTAATTTATTTTTAGATAATGATTGAGATAAATAGTTTGACTTAATCAATGTTTTTTACAAATTTGATAAATATAGTGATCGTGACCGGTTTGGCTAGACGTAGTGTCGTGCTATCATGTTTTCAAAATTTTATTCCTTCTACAAAACTGGTATGAGAGTGATTATCCTATCGATTCCATTATCCAAATTAGATAAATGGTTATGATGATAATATTATTATCTAAAACCTCAGGTTTATATACCCACTTTCCTATGTGTGCTTCTTTTTAGTTCCTTTTCTTGATTAATTTGGGAAATCCCTGACTAGGTATTTGTTTTTGTTATGAAATCAATATTCCAATGTAAAATCTTACACACCTACTAACAACTATTGAGACCTCTCCATATATCCCTAATATGTTACACTATATACAAAAATGAATTTGGTAGAGGGATATATACTTCATCGAGAAATGTAATTAAAATTATGAGAATATAAACCTAACACCACATCATTCATAATTTAAAACTAAATTAGGTATTGAAACCAGAGAGAAAATGAATAACGGATCAGATTAAATTGAATAAAAAAACAAAACAATGATCCTATTTATAGACAATTGATTTCATAATCAATAAATGAAACTACCCCTCCCTGGATATAGTAGTCGATTTGATTCAGAGAGGGTAGACATTGTAATGTAATTAAAATGAAAGAAGAATGTAAGGAAATAGAACATTTGTAGGCCATCATCTAGAGCTTCCCTCACCAAGCAGTGTCCTATTCAATAAACCCCTAGGATCTTATTTATATGAATTTAATATGATTTTGGGGTTCATAAAGGTCTTTTATTATGTTTTGGAACATAATGGGTCTTTAACTGTTGAAATTGTTGTTATGTAGTTTCCCATCATTGGATTATACGTGGTACCCCACATTTTGACTAAATAAATTATAGTTGAAATATATATTGTTGTTCCACAATATCATTCATTTTTTACATAAAAGTTTTCCTCCCTCTCCTATATGTAGAATAATGTACTGCCAATATAATACAAAATTTCATTCTAGCTTGGCATAATTATTGAATTTATGAAATCAGATTTCACATTCATTAATTTCCTTGATTTAGATAAATTAAAGTTGGTCCATAGTTATGAAATTTGTTTCTCAAGATGTTATAATTATCTTTGTTTTATTCACACACCATTTTTTCATAAATTTACAAGATATAGGCTAATCATAAAAAATCACTAAATCAGTGCACATTTTTTTTTGCTTGAATATTGAGATTATTTTTGGCCTCGAAATGAATGTTTCAGCTATTGGTATAGAAAGATGAAATGAGGAATGTGATGTATTGAATACTAAAATTTATTTTTATAATTTAAATCATTTTATATTTTTTTATGGACAAAATAATAAAATAAATTAAAATAGTTAAACAAATAAATTAGTCCATTTTTTCCAATTATTCTTAGAAATCTTTGAAAACCATAAAATGTGAAATTTGAAATTAATATATCATTGTTATGGGATTAATACCATTGAAATGTATTAAAAATATTACTAAAAAATTATTCTATCAAAAATATTCTTAAACCCTCGTTTGATAGAACTTTTTCCAAAAACTATCCTAGATACCCTGGAACCTTGATACACAACTCAGTTCTGAAGTTAGTTGAATAGCATTATAGATCCCCATGGGTTGTTTACTACCACTTGGAATGATAAAATATAATGGTGTGAAAGGTTTATCCATGTATACAGTATAATAATGATCACAACTCAGTATGCCTAAAAGAAAAATCCTTAGGGGGTAAAGAACCAGAAGTCAAACAAGTATAAAACAACCCAACATACAAACAGACATTATTAACAAGTATAAAACAACCCAACATACAAACAGACATTATTATAAATGAATAATATAAAAACTGAAATCCCAATGGACACATATCTACATGAACTAAGGACAAACAATAAGAATTATCTGGAAGTGAAAATTTACCCCTGCTCGAACCCGGTGGGAGATAATTTACACACAACTAAAGGAAGATATAAAGTGTGAGCTTAAAGTACAGTAGGGTCTCCCAAAGGATTCCATAAGAATATTAAACATTAATTAACCAAGTAATGGTTTTAATTTTAAATAAATTGGTCGGGTAGTTGAATAACATATTTAAAAAATTTATGATTTACATTTCAATTGATATAAAATATTTCTAAACAATGACTTAATTATTTTATATAAATCAATTAATATAAATTCACATGACACATGTAACATATTTGAGAAACAATAGAAAATATTTCAAAATATAAACATTATAGAAACATGATAATCTTATAATAGTTATGATAGGTCCATATTATGGGGTCCTCATTGATTCATATGATGATAATGACAATATGAACAGATGTCACTCAGACACTAGCTAAAGAAGACTAACTAACATCCATCTAGGGATAAAATATACCAATAATTTTATGTTAGAGCTTTAAATTTTTAATCCATTTCTATGTAATTCACATCCTAGTGTGTTTTCCTTAATAAATCACTAACTACCAATGCATGAATTTTATCAAACAACAATTGATATTGAGAATCATATTTAAAAAATACTCAAAATACAAAGATCCAATTTATGAATCAATATTCCAATTTCCATTTAGAATCTAGAATAGGGGTTTATTTAATTGATTATTTTTTCACTGAAAAAATCAATGGGATCTTAAAAAAATAATTTAAGTCATTTTTCTAGTTTATAAAATTCCAAATCAATTTCTCAAATACATTTGATACATTAGATCAAATTCCACAATCTCACCCGAATTCATTGGAATTGGCAATTTTCCATAATTTTCAAGCCAAAAGTATCTGAATGACAATCCTCAATGAACTGGGTTTTAAAAATTAATTAAAATAAATTTAATTAGAATCATGAAATTTATTGTTAAACAATATTGAACTTTTTAAAAGGAACTACCAACATTTTTCATGGAAACACATTGCCCGCAATAGATCCCACCAACCAGAATGAAGGCACATAAGATCTAGGAACTCATCCTAGAAACAAGATTAAACAACACAATGTTTAGATCCATCAATCCCATGATTTTATATTATAATCCAAGGAGATAAATTGAAAGATATGGAGAGAGAGGGAGACCATAAACACAGAGGGTCATACTGTAGTTGCAATAATGATTAATCGTAGAATGAAATGACCCAAAAGGGACCGATGGATCAATACTCACTCGGGGATGGATCTAGGTCAATAGAAAGGAATCCTAGAGGAAACGAAATATAAATTTCAGAAAATATTATTTCTTAAAATTGATACTCGGGACATTATATGATGTTTAACTCAATAACACGTCCTCTAATTGAAACATTCCAGAGATTCCAAAAAATCAATCACCTTTAATAAAAAATGGGTTAATTATTATTTTAGTATTTTCATGTTGTGTAAAAATATTATATGGCTTGTAAATCTCCATTATTCTATATAGACAATATGGTTACATTGAAAATTCAATGAAATCCCAGACTTCACCATAATAGGAACCTTCCCAACTCCTTCATAGCCCTACTCAGAAAATAAAAAATCAAAACCACAAAAAAGATCAAAATATACATAATTGAATGGTAATGGTATGCTACTCATTGAGAATAGAATTTTGGAAAACATTTTTTAAGGAAAATAAATCTATGATAGACATTAAGTTCAATTATATAATAACATCCAAATGGTTATATAAAGAAGATATTTTTTCTGTTTTCATAAAAATGCATCAATGTATAGGTATTAAAAGTGGAAATGGTTCTCTCATAGATGTACTTAGGGGTAATAAGTTTGAAAGTGGTACATTCGGATAAACATGGTCATCCCTTGGTTTATGAAAATATACCCTACTTCCTTAATCATTGGACACTTCAAGGGTATATTTTTAGGGAAATTAAAATTTTTCTTACAAACCATTGTTATGTATGTGAAAATTAAGATATACTAAATTAAACTAATGTTTATGATTTCGATATTAACAATAAATAAATTTTAATTTATGATATTTCCTCACTAAATTTTTAATTTTACATTGTGATTTAAAATTTATAATATGATGAGCTAATACACTATTTTATATTTTTTATAAATTGAGCCTAAAAGGAAGAATGTTAGGAATAGTAATTGATAATGTATATTTTTCCATGATGATAAGGAGAACAATATGGGTAATACAATTTAAAAATTTAGGGATATATTGGGGAATCTAAATCAGGATATAAAACGTAACCATTCCCCAAGGGATAAGCCCAATCCAGTATTAAATTATTCTATTATATATTTCTTTATGAAAGAGAAGCCACCATAATTTTGTGGGACTAAAAATCTGAAGGAATATGATAAATATATCATGTATATAGAGAAGATATATATGTATTTTGGTTGCTATGAAAATAAAAAGGTTATAGTTATATCATATAGAATCAAAAAAGATATTAATCAATGGTTGTACTTTATATTAAATATTATGGAGGAAGAGAAAATAAAACACATGAAATAGATATCATTTAAGTATGAATTAATTGAAAAAATATTTCCCTTTTTTGAAAATATAATACGAAGATAGTGTTTCCTAGCTTAAAGAATAAGGAATAAGAATTTGTTGTGGATAATTAAGTTATCATTACAATGTTATCTAGGTGATCTATTAAATACATACAAAATTTAGACTGCATGATTTAACATTTCATTGTTGGGATTAGGTGAAGCCTTCAATGTTCACTTGTCTCTCAAATATTTTCATCATATGATGAATTATGTTATGTTATATCAAGGCTAATTAGGTATTATCCATAACATATGGTGAAAATTGGGTTCAAGAGAAGAATAGGATGCTCAAGCCAAATATAGATAAATGTAGTAAGTGATTGAAGTATAATCTCACATGTGAAAGTTGTGGATAGAAACAACTGGGTATTTTATTTAATTTAATTTTATATTTATATTAGTATTGAGGGAATATAAACCAGGATAATGATTGAAATTTCCATTTTACAATGATTATACTGTACGGATATCAGGAACTATGAAACTGAATTCCCCATAGGTCTTTGGAAAATACATCATATAAAGCTAATAAATCAAGGTCATGATTTTTCTTTTATCAATGGTGAAGTGAAATGATTAATGTTTTTGTGTTTCGATCTAGGAATTATGTCATCTGGGTATTTTTTCACTGAGATGTTAGTTATATGATTTATGATATGATTATGTATTGTACTTTAATACTATGTCATAAAGGATTTGATAACATATTTTGAATGATATGAGTAAAATAAAATTAGTGGAATGTTGAAAATCATGGAAAATATATGAGTTATGGAATGGTAAACCTTAATATGTTCCGGCTAGTGAGATAGTGGTTTTAGGAGAATGAGATTATTTATATGGGCAATTTAAGTTGGACAGTACTTACTACCTTGGAAATAATATTTATTTCTTTAAAAAAAATATTTTATCTTTGTTGGAGATAAATATTAATAATTTTAAGTAATATATCCTAAAATATATATTACAATTAATGAATATTGATTCATTCATGTTTTGAATATGGTTTTATGGATTTCATGTCATTATAATGATACAAGAGAATTCATGATGATATTATTCACATATTTGTCCGTGATGATTAATAGGGACGCTATATTGTTTTGGTGATTAATGATATGTTTATTTTGAAAATTTGGTGACTTTATTTCCAATTTTTTTTATATTAATCGTTGGGATCGTTAAAAATGTTAACCAATAATGGAATGGTTTAAGTGGAACATCAGAGATGGGTTTAGATAATATTGTATTATATCACCATATAAGTATTTTTTTATATTGGATTACTTGTACTAAAGATTTAATTATAAAAATAACTAGATATAAATGGAATGACTTATCATTCCATTAAAGATATCATGATCTTTTAAAAGTGAATCTAAATGATAAAAAAAAATTAAAATTAAAATCCATTTTTCAATATTCCGTTCATTAAGTAATTAAGGAAGTGTATTTCGATTGAAGAACAAAATAAGTAAAAAAAAATTCCTATGAAATATATATATATATCAATTAATAATGATATTCATTACATATTTATCATTATAGATGAAAATATAAGATTTTATTTCTTACATTTTCACTAACTTATAGATAATAACATTATTCTTGTACGTATGGGCAACTGACTTTATGAACATATGTTACTATCTCGTCACCACCACACTACACGAATTCTATATCTAATAATATGGTATTTATGATATTATGTTCATTACTGAATGGTAAAATATAATTTATATACTTACAATTCTGATCATTTAAAAATGGAAACATTATTTATGCATATGCATGACCCACAATCTACAAGATCTTCAGGTAATTCATTTTTCATAATCATCATACATGACTGGTATTAAAAGTATAATTGATATATGAATATTATAATTTTGTCATTTTTTTAATTTTTGAGATGATCTAACTATTTAATATGTGAATTAACAATACCCTTCATGATGAAGCACGTGTGAGAAAACAAGACAGTTAACCCCCAAAAAATAAAAATAAAGAAATACTATTAATAGACAAGTGTTAAGACATCATAAAAATATCATATATGATATCATAAATAATAAAAATGTGATTAATTTTTAAGTTAATGACATGTTTAATACCAGTATACATGAGTTTAAACCACATTCAACAAAAAGGTTCCATGAGGATATGGAATTTATCTCAATTTACATTTCATTAAGATATATTTTGTATTAATAACCAATTCATGTTTATGTGTTTTACATACTACCCCATTGTCTTCTAATATCATTATTAACTAATAATTCATGATATTTTATGTTTCAATTTGAATCTTTTCATCCAAGAGGATTTAAATTGAAAATTACCTTGTGATAAATGTTATTGAACAATCTCACATTCTTTTGTGATCGATAAGATTCTCTTGAAACAATCACATAATTTTGATCATTTTTTATTTAAAAATAAATATCTATTAAATGTCCATATTATTTCCGTATGGGTATGATTATTTTCAGGACCATATTAAATTATTATATATGGTGTTTAATCTAAATGTTATTCTACTAACTCGGGTAATACTTATAAATATGCATCCTTTACTCAACAAAGATATTTCATGACAAAGAATTTTGATTCATGAATTAAATTTATTCTTTGATATATGGAAAATGATTTGGACATAAAGGGGTTTATGGAATGAGAATTATTCCCCATCTCGATTCCTTGGTAGGTATAATGAGACAAATGAGTTGACACATTAAATAGGTTTCTACTTATAGTTCAAACAATCATGTGTAAGGTCTTTACATTTGAGGTATCATGTACTTGTGACCTGATGTCAAATAATTAATATTTTCATTCAATTAAAATTTAATTATAATTATTCATATGATTTTGAAAATGAGATTATTTCAAAATACATTTAATTATCATTTTATTGATTAAATGGAATGGTATTGGAATTATTTACCTTTCCATATTGATTGTTCCTTATCAATTAATGCATTCATGTTATTTAAATGAAATGTTTGTTAAATAATTTTACTTTAAATATTGATTATTATTTATTGATTTATGATATATTAAATTATACATAACCCATACTAATCATTTAATATCCCAATTATTTGGTGTCCTTTACCCAAGTTATTATTATGGGTCATTTTAATTAGTTTTCAAGTATGATGAGAATTTTATTTTGTTATGTAATATTATTTACTTTATATTTTTAGTGTAAAATGGGTATCATGTATATATCTTCTTCTCCAAAATTACTAATTTGATCAGTCCTTCAAGATTCAACACATTTTATGTATAATAATTTAATAATCTAAGGCACAAACTTCCGGCCACTAGGGTCATGACCATTACAATTTATGTTCATCTTAATTAAGTAGAACCTATAAGTAGTTGTTTTCATTATTTTAAATATATTTTTATGAATAAAAAATCAGTTTCTATATTTCTCACTCGAAACATACATCTCTAAATACAATATATCATTTGTATTATTTTATGTTGAATTATCCAATATTTTTCTTATGAATTAATACTACTTGAAATTAAACTCAATCAAATTTATTTTTTAAAATAAAATGTTATAATGATTTTATTTTAATTTTCTCTTTATTAATGTTTTAAATTGATTGATTTTGAATTTATTATTTCATATTAAGGAATTTCATCTTCAAGGGATCATTCATAAGAATATTTTTATGGAAATTTTCAAATCTATTTATATGATGAGTTCAAATTTTATTGAATTAGCCTTCAATGCTTCAAATTATATTCATGGGTTGACTGATATTTGTGAAATGATAATATTTATCTTTTACCCCCTTTCTGATAATTGAGTTTTATCATTTTTTAATATTTAATTATGTATCCACTCGTGGAAGTTTTGATTTTATTTTGCTAAAAATTATGTTTCATAGTTTATTTTTTTGTTTGGTAGGTGTAATACTATTCATACGATTCCTTTTCCATTATATATTTCATCCTTTTCAAGTGATTATATTAAAAGAGTGTCATGGTGTTTATATTTTCAATTTATATACATTATGTATCGGATAGATATTCCACACAACCTCTAGAGTATCTCTCAAGGGAAAATGAAAAACATATACAACATTCTTGTTGCCATTATTATACAATCATTCTAATCGAGCACTCAAAAATTGGAACTTATGTTTTATTCTTCTTCTAAATATTTCATTATAGTTTATGGATTCTATAACACTTTGTTTATCCCTCATGTCCATTCAATTTCTCTTTATGTTCTTTATGCAAAATTATTTTTTATCTTAAGGTCGTGACTCCCATAATGTACATTTAGGACTGTTCGAGTATTGATTCCGGAGATCAAAACCTAGGGTTTCAAATATATCATTACTCCCCATAAAAATTTCAAGTTTATTGGTTATTATTGAAATAGAAAATTACATTTTAATCGGGTTATGACCACCGTATAAAAATCATATTAGTAAAAAATATATTTCTTTTTTATTAGAGAGGTATAAGAGAGGACTAGGTCCACATTAGACTAAACATATATAAAAAACATCATTCAATATGATCTTTTATTTTATAATACAAAATACACTATTAAATATCATTGATAATTAATTGATATAATTAATAAATTTATATAGATTTTTTAATTTTTTATATTCCCCGCAAAAGACCATATCTCATTACATTATCTGACCTAAATCTCTAAATCAAATATAATAAACTTATATTCATGAAATATTTTCATTCCCATCTGTATAATAAAATTTCATGGTAAAGGTAGATGAAAGGAAAATATTATTATATCATCCATATCATATAATTCATTGCATTATCACAGAGATGAAATTTACCATAAAAATTAAGTATACTGAGTATGCACATTCCCTAAACATATTTTAAATATTAATGTTGTAAATGAATTTAACAGAAAAAATAAAATGATTATTTATTTACCAAAATATAAAAAATAAATATTAATTATTTTAAATTATTATCGGAATGAAAATTTCATTTTACATATCATAACAAATTTAATTTATAAAAAATTTATAAATCATAATTAAATTTATTATAATATAAAATTTTAAAATTTTTAGGTTTGTTATATTTTATGACTCATAATTTATTTATCATTCATAAAATACAACTAATAAAATAAAGAATCACCACATGAACTAATGGATTAATATGATATAACTAAAATTGTATAATTGAGTCACTGAATATGATTAACTCTATAATTGTGCTCCAATCATATTTTATTATAATATTGATATCATATTTATTCTATATTCCATGATTATAAATAAAAATTATTTTTTAACGTGGTTTATGATATCATATATAATAACTTATGACATCAAACAGAAAAAATAGGATTAAATTATATCTTATTTTGTAATATGAATAATTTATATGACATGACTATATTAAATAGATGAAATCCACCATGTAATTTTTTATGATACAACCCAAACACCTTATGATATTATTTAAAAAAACTAGTATACATTTTTTTGAATTAATGAGGAATAATGTTCTCATACTATTTATGTGTTTTGGGTAATTATTTAATTATAATATACATTATAAAAAAACAAAAAAGATAATCTATCTTCAAAATAATGAATATTCAATGAAAATTAATGACATGATAATAAATATAGTTTTGAGTAATCCATATTTTATTCTTCAACTTTCTTACAATCAAGATCAATTATATAATAAACATATGATTCCTAATTCAACAGAGATTGGACATGTTTTTGAATCCATGATTGTTACATGAGTATTCTCATACACCAATGGGAATAGAGATTATTGACTTTTTGAATAGAACTATTATGAGTAGATATGAGATTTTAAAAGCAGTCATGTGAATGGTGTTCACCAATTAGATGTAACAATTCCCTTATATAGGCATCCCAGAGGATCTTTATTTAATGAAAATTCCCAAACACATAAACTAGGTTAGATGCTATATAATGGAAACCATACATTTCTATAGATATTTTGTGTTTAAATAAATTAAATTAATGAATTCATAATCCATAGTTAATCATCTCATGATTTACAACAAATAATTGACTATGCATGTACTGAGTGTTATGAATGTGGGAATCATATCACATGGTCTATCATAAAAAATAATGGGGAAATGTAGATTAATATCATGAATCTCCAGTATTTGATTATATTATTTCTTAAAATATTCATAACATGAGTATTATATCTAGAAATATGTGTTTGTTAGAGAATATGATATAATCATTTTTTATATCACATCCAACATATACAAGTTTTCATTGATGAAAGATGTATAACCACAAACGTCATCCACATTTGGTGAAATATATATGAACATAAATATATTCCCTTTTTTGAGTATGATCTTGAACCATAAACATTATAATCCTGGATATGGTAAAAAAATTTGGGACTTAATAGTATAACAAAACTGACACATAATATTACATAGTTTTAAACCTATAAAGTGTAGGTAGAGAAAAATTAATGTCTCAGATCAAAAATACATTTCCTTTAATAGCTTACTAAATTGTAAAAGAATTCAAAAAATGGTGAAGAAATAAAGAGACATAGAGACCCATCATGTTTAATCCCAATAACGTGAAGCATGTGAAATTTTCAGGATTGTTCTCACTAAGGCTTCCCTTTCATATATTAAAAAATTTATATGTTAGAAATGGAAAATACTCAAATATTTTAGGGAAAACAATTAGTGATATAAGGCAAAAATTTTACTTTTTGAACAAACTCATCTATGAAATAGTTAGATAAAACCTTAAACACTCAATTCATATATGATAAAATTATGTAAAACCTATATCATGATTCTCAACAAGCTATTTTTTCACAATTATAGGACCATACATTTATATGATCATGTACATATGTAATTTATCGTTATATAAATTTTCTCTATGAACGTGTCCAATATATGATTGTGTATCTTTTAGAGTTCTCCAAGTCTTCTTAAACACCATTTTAACAATGAAACCAACTCAAATACTTGATAAACTGTAAAAAATTATTTTATATACTATATAAAGTGAATTCAGGATCCTTGTTATGATATTACCCTCCTAGAAACAAAAAACCTTGTGTTGAGATTCTCTTATTTTAATTCCAAAGAACATTTCCATATCATATCAGTTCCCCCTTTTTATAATATTTTGTAACATTGTTATTATATTTTCTAAAATTACCCCATTAGTCACTATGAATAGAATAATTTATTACAATACAATATGTAAATCTTATCACATTTTTTTTTTGTTTTGTAGGAAAGACCCCCACTAAACTGATGTTATGTATCTTTAAATTTTGAGGGTGTTCCATACGTTACCAACTGTGGAATTATTATGAATTTTCTTCAACTCATATTGATTTAGATATTCATATGTATTTATTAATTATTTATGTAACAATAATTTTTACGATTATTCCAACACCCCTGAAATTACAAATTGGTTTGGCATATCAATTGTCAAAAATTTATAAATTCATAATCTTATATCCATTCATTTTTGGTATACTTTATATAGGAGGACAGAAATAAAAATTCAAGATAATACAATGAAAACCCAAATTATTTGGGGATGAGTTACTCCATGTGGAAAAAGAAATCAATAGGTTGGGATTATCCACCATGAAAAATCCAATTTGTTATATAGTTCTCATAACATTAACATAAACCACATAATGTAATTTTTCATATTATATGTCATAAAATTTCTTATAGTTGTCTATTTAAAGTGATTTATTTCTCTTCTATAAGAGGTACATTTATTTTAGAGTTACTTGTATTCATTTTTACAAATTTAAATTTGGGCCTCACCAATAGTATTTTCCTAGGACGGGACTACATCGTTATCTCTTATACATAATCTTGATCTATGATAATAAAACTATACGATAAGATTTGTGCATATTGATTTTTTATAGGATATCTAGGTATTTTTATTAAACCTTCTAGAAGACCAACAAAAATAAGTAATTTGTAAAAAATCATTTATATTAAGTTCTTTAACAATTCACACTAGGTTTTATTCATCCTTTCCATTATACTGAATTCATTTATTCTATTAAATTATCTACTTTTCACAAACCTGATTTATATAGTACCTATCTTCTAATATCTCTCACGAACCAATCCTAGTCAACACTGAAGTAGTCACTTTAGTTGCCCTATGGCATGTCCCTAATAGAATTAACGATCCCCACATGTTAAAAACATGTGCCTGCTATCAATATTAAATAGGTGTGAATAATTTATTCAATAAATAAAAGACAAATAAATATAAACTGAACAATGAAAAAGGAAATTATCAACGTAAATAAAATAGAACAACATGTACCTCTATGTGACACTACAAGTTACCACCGCCATTATACCAACATCACACTACGATGACCAAATCTGAGTGAGAAAAATCACAGAAGATAAAAATAATGATAAAACTATATGTTTAAAACATAGTAGGTGTGCCCAAAAAATATATTTCCTTAATGATTTCCATTAATTAAAATTTCCATCAATGTTATTTTTGAAATAAAATTTATAAAACTATGTTTTCTCAAAATATCATCTTAAAACAATCATAGCCCATTTCCCTTTTACAACTAAAAAAATGGATTTCCTTTTTAGAATAAGACACTAGCCCTTCAAAGGAGGTGATGTTTATACATAAAAGGGGGGGATCTAAAACATTTTCAAAACCATTTTTTGAAGACACCTGAAACCATTCCATCACTTTTATCATGAAGCTACACTATACAAGGGAACAAAATCAACACTCTATATGGGAAATGTTAAAACATCACACATGAGTAACCAACCATAACATGCATGTCAATCATCATCCAAAGATAACTGATTCCTATATAACATGGTAGAAAAGAAGATCTCTGGAATAATATAGAACATACTATACACACAACTAATCCTGAATGCATTCCCTGCCTAATGACATCATAACGCCAAAATTCTTGATTGTATACCTACCTAGAATGACTGAGGGGTCTAATCCCATAGTAATGATTAAAAAACATCCCCTTCTGTGGGCCACTAGCCAATGCTTAATCTAAACTAGTGGATCAATCCTTCACAAATATTTCTATTTCTATTCCATGTTCCAATTTTCAGACTAGGGGGTGATCGAACAACATCAACCAAGAATCCACACACACACACACACAGACTCATATATATATATATATATATCACTCATAAGAAACTCACACAACAAGTCACCCTCGAGTCATCTAAATGAATAAGTCCCTTTCATTTCAACTGTTTGACCACAAGGGATTCCAACATGGTGTATCGCCCACAACATGAACATAACCAGGGAAAGAGGACAATCTATCGATATTTTTCAAGTGAAACCATTTTTTTCATGTTCCAACTTGGCCTTGAACAACCATTATAAGCTAAAGAACATTTTTAAAGAACCACAGGCACACCAAACCATTTACAATGAATCAAATATACCCCACCTCCAATTTCAAAACCATTTTGAACTCAATTAAGGAATGATATTTTAGAAACATTCAAAAATATAAAACCCAATCAATTCATAATAAACCACAATTTTCATACCATGGGCCACTGGGAAATTTTATAAAAACATTATACTCACATTTTAAAAAATAATTTTATGAAATTCAAGAAAAAAATATTTCATACATTATTTAACATAAAACTTTTTTTCTAAAAACCATCTAACATAAAATGGAATTAAATTATGGTTTGAAATACAAGAAATCAATTTAATACTAAATTTAAATGGAATATGAAAACGGAACCTACCTCAAACATTCATAGTTTTGATGATGACCACTAAAACCAACCCTTCACACTTACATGTACATTAATATATATATATATATATATTCCCTTATCTATATATCAAATATTCCCCTTACTATAAAAGAATTTTAACAAAGAGGGAATATATATATACACACATATAAACCATACCCTATGCATGTACATGCAATAATTGTTGACACACACAGCTCAAAACCACAATAGATAGGTCCAACACACTCTATAAACATTGCCGAAAACTCAAAAATCACAAAATACCTCAAATAAAATTAATCCAAACAATGGGACGAAAATATGATTTAAAAACAAAAGAAAAGTATAAAAAATGTAAAAGGACAACATTATTTTTAATGTGTCGACTTCATTGAGGGGAAAATCTATTGGCACATACCAATTTACCGAGAAATTGTCAAAACCCTTTTTAGATTATCCCTTTTTCAAATATTGACCAAAAACACAATTCCAAATAATTTGGAAAAAATAAAAAAAAACACTTTAAAAATCATGATAACTTTTATAATAATTTTTCAACATAAATACCGATCCAAAACACTTCCTAATTTTACACACCCAAATGAAATCATAGTCCAACAATTACAAAAAACATGAATAAGTCTAAATTTACTAAAAAACCACGATTTAACTTCTAAATAAAAAAAGTATTTTAAAAAAACGTAGGTTCCTTAAACATATGTATAATTCAAAAAACAATATGATAACCTACTTTTAATAATTTCTATCAATAAGAAATTAGTAAATTATTCTATCAATATAAATTATAATTGTGAGAATGATATTTTAAAATTAACTAAAAGAGTAATGGTGTCCATGGATTGTTCCAGAAAGGAATAAGTTAGAAAAACATACCACAAATGGGGTACAGAGGCAACGACTCTTCAGTATAAGGAATATAAAACCCTCTTGCCCATGCAAAAAACCCTAAATATATAGAGAGACAAACCCCACACAAACTATACCCATTAGTATTTGTTCAAACAAGAAATCTCCATTAAAACCCAAAAACTAGAGACGGGGATAGAGGGAATCTCACCGGAGGAGGAGAGGGTGAGACCACTGGAGAGGATCAGCTCATCAGAGATGAGGTGAAGGATGTCATGCATGAGCAGGGGCCATAAGAGGGATGGTCCACATGAAGAAGGGGAGACATGAACATGTTTTCTTCAGGGGAGGGGGTTCTATATGAAGGGAAACCCTAGAGGCAGGAAAAACTTCTGGAGGCAGCACCAGAGGGTTGATGGTGGTGTGTAGGAGATGAAAGTGGAGTATTGGTGCATGGGGGAGGTGAGGTCGAAGAACAAAAATGGGAGGTGCGCCATATGGGGTGAGGGAAGAAAAAAAGTGTTAATTAAAACCCAAATAATTTTAATAACATACCAACAACAACATCAACAACATTTTTAATAATAATAATAATAATCTTAATAATCATTATTAGAAAAATAATAATTATAATAAACTTAATAATAAAAATAATCATAATAATAATAATATTATCATTATTTTTATTTTTATTAAAAATTCCTTTAATTTTATCTTATTCTCATTTTTTCATTTAATTTTTATTCATTTAATTTTATTTATTATTTTTAGACATAGATCATACTACATAGTTTGGCCACAGGATCTTCCAGGTCGTGTGCAAATTGTGATCACCACACTGGAGGGAATGAGGTACTCTTATAGGCTAGCCACTTGTTTTTCAAAACCGTGCACCAACCATGATAAGAGCCTCTCCTAGGTTCTGAGAACCAATCTGTATGGCTACTGCACGGTTTCCAAAACCATGTGAAAATTGGGAATTGACCAAAAAAATAACATATAAGTTTTAAAATCCGAAATGTTTACCTGGGTCTCAACCTGACTGCTATTTGGAATGGTCCTTGATGAAGAAAAGAATCAGAAAAGGGTGTGGCCACAGTCGGGGTGTCACAATTCTTCCCACCACATACAATTTCGTACCAATGAAGGTCCCCAATCCAAGGGATAACCAAAACTCGAGTTCTTACATGATCAAAACCAAGTTAGTCTAAGAACCTGAGGGTGACCTTTCAATCTAGAGGTCACACCCAATAGATCATGAAGAAACCATGAGATAATATGACTAAGATAATTTGAGGATCCTCCCCACAATAAAATCATGACTAACATAGGACATTAGAACCCAAACACACTGCCCTTGGGTGGGGGTCAACTTGAGAACTCACAACTGATCCGATCCAACTTCCACAACACAGGAAAAACAACTCCACCACTAAAACTAGAATCATTTCACACACCAACCAGACCTATGATATTATGGGATATATAATGAAAAGAAAATCCAAATAAATCCCAACAAAAAACTAGAACCACTTTCCTCCCATCTCACAAAACAAAAAAATATCTATGAAAACACTAATTAATCAAAAAAAAGAACCAAAAAACATGAGGAAAAAAACGTGTTAAGAACATGAATTATTCTAAAATGTATAATCAGAAAAAAATGACTACTTTGATTACAATAAAAAAAGTCCATTTTACTACCAGAATATGAGACATACTTATTACAGCTTGAATAATAATGATTAAGCAACATTTAATGTCTTCATCCCAACAAGAAAAAAACTAGGATGAGGGTTCACACATCACCGAAAACTCATGACTATGTGCGAGCATCACCCCAAAGTCTATAGCCGGGGATCTCATGGTTGAATAATCTCCTCCCTCATAGTTAGATATGATCATCCCTCATTCAAGACACCTTCTTCAAGCAATTTTAGTTGTAGAACTTCCCTAGGTGACCTAAACATACCCAATGATAACAAGCCTTTGGAGGGATGTGACATGATGGATTTGAATTCTTGGACAAGAAACACTTATGGTGCACCAAAAATTAGTCTAATAAACTAAATGTTACAACTAATTAGAATAACTCCTTATGAATAGGTTCCTCTGGCATGCACCTCTAGCGAGATCGGTAAATTTCATGGGCAGCTTGATAATCCAGATTGTCAACCTCATGTACTCTGTAAAACAACTCAGTTAGAAATGATTCATCTAACAGATTGTCATAAAATGGTCCTTATAAGAGAGGACTCACTCATCAATCTCTGGGAGAAGACCCTCGATAAATAGAGATGTATTTATTAAATCCTACGATGGTACCTATGTAGAAGAGGAAACCAGCTCCTTAAAATGGTCAATATATGTATTCATCGTCTGCTGGCCCTGCTAAATACACATGATTTCTTCCCATTTCTTTTTCATCAAATCCTCATGTTTAAACCATCGGATGAAGATAGATTTAAAAACATTCCACATCATCCCTACATGCAGTATTGGCAGGGTGAAAATCTCCCATTCGTCCAATGTTGGACAATCAAATAGACCCACTATAAGACACAATCTGACATCATAAAGATTTCCCAATATCTTGAATAAATTATATAACACTTTTATACACTCCACATCATCTAACATGCCTTAATTTCAATGATAAACCAGAAATATTTAAGAAGAATAATAAATTAGGAATTACCCATTGGGAATTTTAGGGTCTTTTATAGGCGTATGTTTCTAAAAATCATGAAAACAAAAATACAAAATCAACATCTAACCAAAGAATATCCAAAAGATAATCACAGGAGAAAAAAATGGTTCACACACAAAAATCCACATAAAAAAACAAAAAAAATACAATTTTCAAAAACCAATATTTTAAATTCAATTTGCAAATCACCTTCTTCCAAGGCCATATCCTAAATACTAAAAACCACTTTTTAAACAAAATAAAATTTCAAAAAAATTCCCCTTTTAAAATCAATTTAGAAAAATGTGGCGAAGCCATTGATCTAAATCACAAACCCATGGAATCCTATGAACCATTGAATATGTGTTCATCATATTCCATTCGTACATTCCACAAAACACATTCCATAAACACCCTCACATGTGAAAATGATAATAAATAACACGATGGGTAGCACAAATCTATTTACATACCAATTCCAAACAAACAAATGATGTTTATACCAAGAATATTCAATTTCAAAACACATTTTATGTAAACACTATTATAGGCTTGTGTTATACACAACATCGTATTAGCTTTCAATATACGCAAACACTATTCTAGGCTTTTGTTGCATGCCAGAGCAACCTTCCTCGATAGCGTGTGTTGTGCGCAATACCTTGTTTCACTAAATGGGATATTATTATAACATTATTATGAAATATCCGTTATGAATAGTAATACTTACATTTTGAAATTTTATAAATGGACTTCATTTTTGGATTTGGAATATCGAAGTTTGCTTATGGTGAATTTTTGGTATTTTTCAGAAAACATTCTATTTTTGATGAATAGTGAAAAACACTGCGTTATAGTTTAAAACCGAATTTTTATTTAAATAATTATTTATCTTATTTAAATTTATTTTAGGTCAAAAAATATAAATAATACCTATATAATTTCAATGTACTTCATTGGAGTCATTTTATAATAATTTTAGATATATATAATTTTATTCAACTTTTTACCGTCTTTTACCCACCTCCTATGAGAATTTGAAAATTTATATAATACTTAATTTTACCGCTTCTGTGAGTGGAATTTTAAAAATCTGAGAAACACGGTTGGTATTAGTATGTAAAATTTGGTTCAATGAGATGAAAATAATTTTTGGTGAATAGTAACATTTAAATTTTATTTACCACTGTTCAAAGTAAATAGGGTCATTAATGGTAAAAATTATATTATTATTACCCTAACGGAGGTCTTAATTCTATTGGATAATATTAATTCGACCAAAAATAAACTTAAGAATAAAATATGACCCTTTAGGTCCACTTGGATTAGATTAGGACATATATTATTATTAAATTTAAAGAAGAGTTAAAAGAGTTAAAATCAAAGTTTATTAACTAATAAATTTTTAATATAGGGTTATATATAAGATAAATTCGACAATAAATATCAACTAGAAATATAAAAATATTTCCTACATAATGGTATTTTATTTATAATATTTAGACATCAAATAATCTTATTCATTTATGACACAATGATGATGCAGAAATTACCTTATTAATGACATTTTAACATATTTGATGTTATAAGTACCCAAATAAATGTAATTTGATACTTTTTATGAATTCCACTAAATTTATAGGATAATATGACATTTTATTATTGATTTGATTAACCTTTTTCGAACTAATCATTCTGTTATGATTTTCACAAAAATAAATCAACAAATAGTGTCAAAATATACATAAAATAGTTTTTAAAACAAATATTATATTATTAATTGATATTCTATTCCTAAAAATCTATGTTTTGGCCAAATTACTTAGAAAAGGTAATATATATTAATAATGAACCACTTTGGGTTAGTTTGGCAGTTTATAGTATGCTTATTAACCATATATTGTAATTAAGCAAGAAGACACGATAAAAGTTAACTTATATAACTTAGAGTTAAATCTAAATGATAAGTTTAAAATATTAACCTAAAGTTGTCTAAAACCTATTGGTTGAGAGCATTTAGACCCATACCCACATTAGCTTCGAAATAAATCTATTTGGAGCTATTATAAACTGAATAAGACTTGATTATAAAATAATATTTTATGTTTTTCCTAAGGTTCCTCTCTCCTTCCTTATAAAAGGGCACCTCCTCCCTCTCCCCTTTACCCCATTTTGAGCATTCATTCTTGGCCAACCAATGCCAATTTCCCTCCTCCACTTCCCTAGAAACATAATAGATGTCCTAGTCTTCCTAAAAGACCCACTTTAGTTCCCTAAGAGGAGGTTTAGAATAGGTGTGTCAAAGATGAGGTAATATCCTTTAACAATTCATTCAAATTCATTTCTTCTTATACATATTCTTCATTTTTTGTTTCATAATAAAGTAATAGCATTAATATCACTCATATAATAATATATTATTATCAACCCATGAACATGTTGATCTGGAAATTATGGGTTTATGGGGGAGGGTATCTTTATTTTTTGGATTCTCCATTTGGGATTAGTTAATATTTTTATATGATTGAACGTCACCCTCGAGACTATAATGTTTTAAAGCATTTATTATAGGGGGAATGTCATAAAACAGACAGAGGACTATACCAATCCGCATGTTCCCTTATTGTTAACTATTTTTCCAAAATGGTGGCAAGGTGCGTTTGAGAAGATCACTGTGATGGCGGTGACCCGGGAGGCAAGTAGATGCAGATAGATTGAAAAACGGACCACCTGATTAACTCTGATGGCCTAGTGAATGTGCACCGGCACGACGCTGGCGACTGGTGGCACTATCCCACCCACACCGGCCACATGTACGGGGGCAGCGCCAACTGGTTCCACTGCAGAGGAGGCTATCGACCCTCACCAACCGTGTTAGAGGACGGTGGTACGCCGCCGTTCCTGGAGGCTACAGCTAACTAGTCACGGAAGCTGTGGGGTAACACATCACAGGTTGGAGAAGCGTAGAAGGGTGCATTGTGTCTATGCCACTTTGATGATCTGGCACTGTGATCACTTGACCACAACAAGAGGGAGTCCATACGGCATCCTGCAGGTTAGCAGGGAGGCGAATGTGGCTTGATTTCATGTCCTAGCTAGCCGACCCACCACCGGCCCGTATAGGAATGCAGGATCCTCACTATCGGACTGCACCCATGATGGGGTCCAGTCAAGCACACAATGGGTAGGACCCATGATGGTAGGCCAGATCTGCACCCTTCGGGTCGGCCTGGACAACACCGAGTTGTGTGGTGACCCAGCAGGCTGGACCCTAGGCCAAATTAGGATTGATCCAACAAGGCTCATAGGGTAGGGCCCACTAGCCAGGCCACACCGAACCGATCTAGACCCAAACTAAGTCATTCTGAGTCTGTCTAATTAGACAGGGGTATGTGGGAACTCTGGCTGGGATGGTTGTGTCATTCCAACCTGGTCGCACTGGGCCTAGACACAACATGACCCTATTTCTTAAAACCATAGCATCTTGTAAACCGCCTGTCCGATTGATGATCCGTTTGCAGAGTTGGGACACTCTAAGCAAGGAAAATCTTTTTGGATACCCCAAAAAGGATTTAATAAATGATTATATGTGACAATTTTTTAGGTTAATATCTTCTAGGTGCGTTATATATAGAACCATGTGGTTGGTTGGGACCTAGAGATGGCTGACTTACGTCTTTGTGAGACTCGAATATATCCCAGTAGGAAGAATTTATATCTAACGTTTTAGGCCCACGATGGGAAGAACATATGTATGACTTTTTTGGCCCACTATACATGACGAGGAGTAGTACCTTAGTTGTCCATGATTAGTGGGAATCACTTCTGTTTGACTTTGCAAGCCCATGGTATGCGATGTTGAGGTGTACCTATGTAGTCCAAGGTTAGTGAAAAGCACTTCTGTGTGACCTGTCAGGCCCAATGATCTCGATAGAGGAGGAGTTCACTAGCATCTGAGGTGTTTGATGATGTGACTGATTATTCTCCTATCATTACTCTAAATATATAAGTAGTTTGAGAGGCCTTGTTTTTCATGCATTAATATTTGGATTTTTTATATCATATTCCCAATTTTTTGGTCCCCATTGAGTACTTTGTTACTCACCCCTACAAAGGATATGCCCACACGTGTTGTGTCTGGGGCAGACGAGCGACGTTTTGACATAGGATTTGGGGGAATAAGACACAAATGATCTCATGGAGACGGGTATGATGTACGTTATGATGGTGGAAATGGTTTTCTAGGACTAGGTGGACCCCAGTTGGATCAGGTGGCCAAGATTATATACTTTGGCTTCTAGCAGCTACACTAATCTCACGATCATGTGATGTTTTCCACAGATAGCCATTAGAGATTCCTTTTTGTACTTTTCTAATTTTAGTTCTTTTGATGGGTTTGTATTCTGGACCACTTTTATAAGTTTTACTTGTAGTAAACATTGTTTTAGTGACACATATTTCCCTATTAGAGTGTGGGACGTGGTTAGGAATTTGTGTGTATAATGGTACTCAATAAAATACCTCCCACGTGCAGGTTGATGCCTTCGGTGCTGGTCGCCATCCGCATTCCATCAGGAGGCAGGCTTTGGGTATTCACAACTTGATCCCCATGGATGTGTCAGGAAAATGTGGTATCAAACGGAGGTCGGTCCTACCGAAAATTGTGATATTCTATGTTTTTATTTGGGGAAATGGTGTTAGGTGTTTCGTGCACGACTTCTAGATTCGGGGAGTCCAGTGTTTGTGTATTGGCAGACGTATCCATACACTAGGACCTTGAATTCTACTTTTTGGTGATATACTTGAAAAAAAAATGTTGCATAATTTTCTCATTATTTTATATTGAATAATAGTTTTCTTACCAAGTATAACCCTCAAATCGTGGTAAATCATGATCAATCTTAGGATGCCTCCTTGTGGACAACCAACCAGGATCCTGATTTGGGGTCATGAGGACAGCATTCCTTGTGAAGATCCGTCCATTTAGGGAAAAGTTATAGAGATGGCCCCACTGGGTGGTCAACCAGTACCATCACCACCCAAGGGAACACATATACTATTGGCTGTTCTAATAGAGGATGTTCCCAAACTCAGTTCCCTGAATGAGATTCAGAGATAGAGACCTCCCATGTTCAGGGGAGAGGCATAACCTTAGGGGGCTTAGGACTGGTTGTAGGTAGTGATGCAAGTCTTCTAATTAGTGGGGACACAACTTGACCAGATGAAGATCATTAGAGTGATCATTCTATTAGGATCACTAGGGATATAGTGCAGCTTTAACAACCATATGCACAATGTGGAGATCCTCATCTGGGCAGACATTAAGAGGATTTTTTGGGAGGAGTTTTTTTTCAAAAACCATGCACTATATGTGAAATCAAGAGTTTCTCCACATACAACATGGAAGCATGATTATGGATGAGTACTAAGTGAGTTTCACCGAGGTATCTCACTAATCTACATATATCGTGTGAGACCATTTCTACATAAGACTATCTATTGAGAAATGACTCAGGCGAGAGATCATGGCGTTAGTGTTGTGTCTTAGCATCCTTACTCAGGTTCGGGTTCTAGACTGAGCTCTTTTGGTAGAAAATTTCTTGGTGGAGCATGCACCCATAGCTAGTTCTACAAGAAGATCCAAGGTGGTTGTGTCTTTGGATAGAATCCTACAAAAGACATGTGGGAACTAGCATGCAAGGTTTTCAGAGGACAACCCTAGGACACAAGGTCGTCATTTTAGGGCTCCCAAACCAGAGGGTGTCAGCCACGAACAAGGGTCTCCTTCTCGTGTGGCAGGAAAGGACACATTAAACGTGACTGCCTGATCTGTCCTACATTTGACTAACAGACAGCCAAGAGGCCATTAAGGGAGAGGCATCAGTTTGGGTGAGGAGGTTTGTAGGTTGGCATATGTGGCATGGATTAGGCTGAGTAGTATGTGGTGGGTGAGATTTGAAGGTGTTACCACCAGCACCCCCAGGTGGTCCACCCCGACCTTAGGGAGTAGGTAGACAGGGGCAAGCACAGCTTCATGTAGTAGATTCTTATGACCATGACCATGCAGAGATTATTCAAGGTATGATCTATGTCTTATCTACCCTAGATATAGTTTTTATAGATACAGGTTCTAGTCAATTCGTTATTTCCACAAATCTCATTCGGAGCTCGGAGATTATGGTGGATTTGTTGGCTTGATCATTACATATGGAGACTCTTACATGAAGGGATTCGATGATTAAACACCAGTTTTGGTAGTGTGATCTTACTATAACGGGTGAGAGCATCAAATTGGATCACCTAGTAGAGGCTTTGAGGCCTTACGATGTCATCTTAAGTATGGATTGGTTATCCAGAGTTCATTATCAGATCAACAGTTTTAGGTGTAAAGTGTGGTGTGTCCATGAAGATGTGATATGGGTTTATATCCCCAGTATGATGGAATCCCTTGTAGAACAGGACAAACATTATTTCATAAGGGTGCAACGTATCAATCACTAGTTGGATAGCCTCACCCTTGGTGTAGTGAATGATAGGATTACATGTTTTCCTTTAGCAGTGGATGATTATGAGGATGTTTTTTTGTAGGATTTTCCGGGACTACCTCCATGTAGGGATGTTGACTTATGCATCAACCTGTACCTCAGGACATCATTGATATCCACACCAACATATCAGATGAATCCCAAAGAGCTTTATGAGCTGATGGTATAGATGGAGGACATGTAAGAGAAGGGGTTCGTAAAGAATAGTTTTTCACCATGGTCCACCCATAATATATTTTCCTAGAAGGTAGACAAAAGTTTGAGGTTGTGCATGGACATACAATGTGTGAACTAGGTGACCATGAAGAACAAGTATCGACTTCCAAGGGTCGATGACCTCTTTCACTAGGTGATGGGGGAGATGTTTTTCTCAAAGATAGGCCTTAGATCATGCTATCACTAGCTTCGTTCACTGGATGAGGATGTCCTGAAGACAGACTGTATGTGTTGGTTCAACCACAATTAGTTCCTAGGGATGCCTTGCGGAGTGGGAAATTCCCCAACAGTATTCATGGGACTCATGGAAAGGATCTTGCAACCTTACCATAGCCGGTTTTTTTGTCTTCATTGATGAAATCCTAGTGTACTCGGTGGTAGAGGAAGAGAATTCTACAAACCTAGGGATAGTCCTGAATTCACTATGAGAGCACCTGCTTTATGGTAATCTATTGATGAGTTAGTTTTGGATATGTCAGGTCCACTTTCTTGGAAACATCATTTCATTGGCTTGGTTGGAAATGGATCCGGTGAAGATAGAGGTGGTGCTTGCTTGGGATCTTCCAAGGAGCATGACTAAGGTGTTGAGCTTCTTAGAGATGGTTGGTTACTATCATAAGTTTATTCATGAAATCTCTAGAGTCGCATCACTCTTATAGGCTTTTTCAAGAAAGGGACAACACTTCGTGTGGATGGAGAAATGGTTGTAGAGTTTCTAGGAGATAAGGTAGAAACTGACAATTGCCACCATCTTGAAACTACTAGAGGAGGGAGTTGGGTTTGTAGTTTTCTGTGACACATCACAGACTAGACTGGATTGTGTATTGATGCAAGAGTGAGAGGAGATATCACATGTTTCATGACAGTTGATAAAACACGAGTAGAACTATGTGACCTATGACCTGAAGTTAGCAGTAGTGGTATTTTCCTTGAAGATGTGGCAGTACTACTTAATCAGTGAATGGTTTAAAATTTAATATGATCACAAGAGTCTCAAGTAAATCTCCTCCTATAAGGACCTGAACCTAAGACAATGTTTATTTCTAGAGTTCCTACAAAACTATGACATTGTGATAGTCTATACTACTAGAATGGGGAACATGGTGATAGATGCTCTTAGAAGGTGGACCGGTTGGGAATTGCTGAGTGAGGAGAAAGAGAAGTTGGTTGTGATGTAGATATAATTCATGGATGATGGTGAATCTTATTTTCATCAGTCGATGACTATTACTCCCCCACTCTTATAGTGAGCTAGAAAGGCATTTCCGGTGTATGTTTACTACAAGGCCCAACAGGCTCAGTTATCCTCTAGGCGGGCTCCTGATGAATTTTTGATAGGTGGGGAGCACATAATCCTATTTAGATGGTTAAATGTAGTTCTAGGGATGTTTCATGAGGATTTGATGAAGGGGTTCCATACAAACCCTTTGGAGATACATCCTGGAGTGGAGAAGATATACCAGGACCTCCGACGTCAGTGTTGGTAGATATGGATGAAGAAAGCGGTGGCCGAGATCATTTCATTATACCTCACATGTCTGCAAGTGAAGGTCAAGAATCATGTTTCAGCAAGATTGGCCCAGCCACTCGATTTTACAGAATGGAATTGGGATGGTATCTTGATATACATTTTGAAGGGGTTACCACATATATCCAGGGTCCATGAATCTATCTGCATAATAGTTGAAAGACTCACCTAGTCAAATCACTTCCTACCCATCCAGAAGTAGGGACTGATAGATGGCTTGGGATGCCTCTACATATAAAATATAGTTCATCATCACGGGGTTCCTTATAAAATCATGTTACACCATGATGATCGTTTTACATTCTACCTATACAGGGGATTACATGAGGCATTTAGGACAACAGTGCACATGAGCACAACATTTCATCCCTAAACGGATGGTTTGATAGAGTAGACCATACAAAGATAGGTGGAAACTCTACGTGTTTGCATTCTGTATTTTAGTCACAGTTGGGAGGACCACCCTCCACTGGTAGCTTTATCAAACAATAACATTTATCAATCAATAATTATCATGGAACCATATAAGGCCTTGTACGGGTGTCCATATAGGTCACACCTATGATGGACAGACCTAGGGGAGTCAGCACTCATGGCTCCAAAGTTGTTACGGGCTACCACCGAGAAAGTGCAGATCATCCAAGAGAGGAAGAGGACTAAACAGAGCAGGTAGAAGTCTTATGAATACAAGAGACAGAGACCCTTGGATTTTGTGGGGGGAGATCATGTATTTCTTCAGGTCTAACCCCGATGAGAATGGTAGAGATTTGGAAGGGGTGGAAACCTATCTCCGAGGTCCATCGGACCTTTTTGGATATTGAGAATATTTGTCAAGGTGTAATACCGAATAGCTCTTCTCTAACATATGATCTGGGAATATGATGTTTTCCACATGTCACAACTAGGGAGGTATATGCATGATCCATCACATTCAATAAACTTTCGTGAGATGGACATAGATTATGGGGTGATGTTGGGAGAGATCCCGATGGAGATAGAGGATCGACCAGATAGAGTCCTATGAAGGAGGATGATTCCTTAGGTTTGAGTTTGGTGGTAGCATGTGAATATAAAGGAGAGCACATGGGAGTGGGAGGCTCAAATTTTTTCTCAAGACCCCCATTTGTTTTTTAGTTTTTTTTGGATTTCACGGAGGTAAAGACATAAGGTGAAGAGAATTTAACGTTTCAAAAATTATGTGTAATTGTTTTAATTATACGGAATTATTCTTAGACTACAGGATTTAACAGAATGTTATTC
Organism: Viscum album; assembly: GCA_963277665.1. Taxonomy (NCBI): domain Eukaryota; kingdom Viridiplantae; phylum Streptophyta; class Magnoliopsida; order Santalales; family Viscaceae; genus Viscum; species Viscum album. The sequence goes on from OY728166.1 coordinate 589,881,939, forward strand.
CGATGCCCCATTATCCTAGAACAAAATTTTGAACTTTTTAATGGTATGTTTAGTAAATGAGAGAGTGTGTTTTTTAACATATAAAACTGTGCTCAAATCCAATATTTGAGGGAACTTTTGAATTTAGAATGTTGGGATTCTCCTAAAAATGACATAACTTCGACCGACAAGTGTCGTATAGAAAACTTAAATTTTTGTACTTTAAAAAAATAATAAAATAACTTTAAAATGTTATATTATTTTTCTTTTACACCATTGATCGACAGATGACGATGAGGCAACGATGAGGTGAAATTAAAGAATCCCCTTAATGAATTGTTATGTAAGCATAACCGCTGTGCTGCTTTATAAATGAAACAGTGTAACGACTCAACATCGCATCATAATAGAAATGATACAATGTGTTTATTTTTATTAAATGAACGTGTTAGACAGTTGAGAATTACACAATGAGGATTCTCTGAAGAACCTCAGACGAATATCCTCTCCATTGAAAAATGAAAAATATCAAAAAGCATCCATCATCATTGATGAAAAACAATGAACGAAGCTAAATGTGATGAATGACGTCGGTGTCTTGAAACCTCGAGGAAGAAATGTTGAGACAATAAATGTCGAAGATGTAGGGGTTGTTTTATTTTTATGCCTTTACCCATTATTTTCCTGAGATGACGAACGTGGATCAACCCGAAAATAAGTTGATCTGGGAATCGTACTTTTATGTAGGAGGGTAGCTTTATTTGGTGGATTCTCAATCATGGAATAATTTATCTTTTTATATGATTGAATATCACCACCGAGCCTCCCCTATTTTAAGACATATAGTGAAGAGGGAAAGGGTAAAAACTAAGAAAGGATCGGACCCCTCCTAATTTTTATCCTTTTGAACAGATTGTCCGAAATAGTGGAAAGTCCAATCCTAGATAATCACAGTGATGGAGGTGACCCGAGAGTCTCATAGGCATAGACAGATTAGATAATGGATGACCAAAGAAACTATGGTGGCCTGCTGAATGTCCTGCCCACACGACACCACCATCCCGACAATGGAGGTCGACCCACAGTAGATGCTTGGAGGAGAGATACACCAATTTGTGCCACATTATAGGATGTGTTCTGCCCTCACTGTCCACACTAGAGGGCGGGAGTGCACCCATTGGAGTGCCACAACAACAAGAGGTTGTGACAACTTCAGGGTCACATGACGCAAGACAGGCGTTGTGGGGGCACATGATGCAAGGCGGGAGTAGCGTTCAGGGTGGGCCATGTTTGGGCCACGTGGATGAGCTGGCACCACAGTCACGGGACTACGGTAGGAGGTAGGCATCGTCTTGTCTCACATGGTAGTAGGGTGCCAGATGTGGCCACATTCTGCTTCTCGGCCAGGCGATGCACAACCGGCCCCCACCGCGCGAGCCCTACTTCGGGTTACCAGGCCGGTCATGTAGCCTAGAAAATCAGACCATCGTAGGTGGTTAAAAATTCCCTGATGGACCGACCGACACCCTTCAAATTGGGCCTGACTAGACCAGTCGTCGGGTGACCCGACGGGCTGGTCCCTCACCCAAACTGGGCCACATTCAGCATGACTCATTGGTCATGACTGACTAGCTAGGCCAGACCGCACCGATACATATACGAACCAGGTCAGGCTGAGTCTGTCAAATTAAATTGGGGTATGTGGGGCCCCTAGGATGGTTTGGTCGGGGCGGTCTAACTAGGTCACATCGGGCCCAAAAGCAACTGGCCCCTGTTTACTAAAATGCCGATATCATACACACTGTGGGTCTGATTGATGATTTTTTTCATGGTTGGGACCCTCTTGAGAAGGATGTTCCTTTTCATGTGTCGAGGAGGCTTTAATGGATTTTGAAATGTGATGAATGTCTTCAAGATAGTTTCTCTTAGGCACACTATGTACGGAACCCTGTGGTTAGTTGGACCTGAAGACTGCTGAATTACCTCTCTCTGAAACTCTACTATAGCCTAGTGGGAAGAAATTATATTCCCATAATGGGAAACACTTTTGTGTTACTTATTAGGCCTAAGGTACACGATGAGAAGGAGTACCTCAGTTTTCCATGTTTAGTGGGAATCACTTTGGTGTGACTTTCCAGGCCCATGGTACGCGATGAGGAGGTGTCCCTAGGTAGTCCACGGTTAGTTGGAAGAACATCTATGTGACGTTGATGGCCCAATGTACTCGATAGAGGATGATTTCATCTACAGCTGAGGTGTTCTATGATGTGATGTATTATTCTCTGATCACTACCAAAAATGAATAAATGGTGTGATCTCTCCTTTTCATTGTTCTTTACATTGATGATTGTTGTGTGGTCTTTCTATTTTGTTTTGGGCTCCCTACTTATTACTTTTTTATTCACCCATGCATAGGCTTCGCCCTTTGGTGTTGTTTCTGGTGCAGATGATCGACATTTCGATAGAGACTTTGGTCGACCAGGACCTAGATATTCTCAGGGAGACGGGTCTGATGGACGCTATGATAGTGGAATTATTGGCATAGGAACAGGGGAGGCCTAATAGGATCTGTTGGAAAAGATGTTCTTCTTTAGATTCTAATTGCTCCACTACTCTCACGATCAGATGGGGGTTTTCCACAGATAGCCATTAAAGTTTCCTTTTTTTAGTTTGCAGCTTTCAGCTCTTTTTTTGGGTTTGTATTCTGACCCACAATTATTAGTTGTATTCTTCCTCATCCTTGTTTTAGTGATACTTGTTTCCCTTTTAGTGTGTGGGATTTGGTTGGGCATGTGTGTGCATACATGTACTATAGAAAATTCCATCCACTTGTTGTTTGACGCCTTAAACACTAGTCGGAAGCCATTGGCCATCGGGAGGCGGGTTGGATTAGTCACGTCACGGGCCCCGGGGGATGGTTCATGACACCATTTTCATCTATGATATAGTTTTTTAACATTAATCATGGATGTGGTTAAACTGACCCAAACATGAACATATGATAATTAATTGATGAGTCTGATTATGAAAGTGGTTATAATGAAATAATATCATTATTAAAGAATAGTAATGATATTATTAATATTTTTAATGCGGTGAATCAATTTTTTTTAGAAAATAATGAGAATGAAGGTGAAAAAAATCACTTCAATGAGAATGTAGTCCTCAAAAGTGAAATATTTACATTATCATTTATAGTACAATTAGATGGGATAAACATTGATAATAATATTTCAATTTCATAATCATAATAATATTATATATAATCATATGTAATATTTTATCATAACACCAATCATTAAAATCATCATCGACAGATGGTGATGAAAAAATTATATTGATTTAGGGAGGTGGAAGTCCATTGGTATGCACGATCAAAATTATATTATTTTTTAGTGGATGTAAATGAAAAATAAGGGTTGTGTAATTAATAAAGTAACAACATAGTAAATTACTTTTATTGGTTTTATTTTTTTATGATTTTTTGAAAAGTCTTGGAAGTGAAATATTAAGATGAAAATATTAAGAAGAAGGCAATACAACATTAGGATATTGAATTTTCTATTATAAATAATGATGGATTTAGAGGAATTATGATAATTAGTAGTTATCATATGATTAATATGTGTTAGTGGGTTCTATGTGGGAAAAAATATAAATCATTAGGGATAAATTCAATGGTAATGGGTACCATGATGTGGTGGGAGTGTTTCTTTTTATAAGTGAAGTAGATGGAAATTTATGATACCACCATTACATTTTCAATAATGATTAATTAATATTAGTTTTTAAATGTTTCAAAAAAGGAAAAACTGAGGGTGATCGAGCTACCATCCAATAGAAAAAAAAAATTTAGAATATTTTGATTGTTTCCTCTTAATTAATAAAATTTTGATGTTTTACTTTTACATGTGTAATTAATTTTCTACCTTAGTAGAAAAAATTATCGAAAAATTTTAATTAATAATTTATCAACTTTAAAACATCTAATATTATCAATTTTTAAAAATAATTTAACACAACTATTTAAAAAAGGAATATTTTTATGTGATAAAATTATTTTTACAAAAAAATAACTGTTTGTTATTCGTTCATATAAGAGTAAAACCTCAGTTAATTTTATGAATATTTTTTTTAAAAAATTAACACTTTATAATATATTGGAGATATTATCTATTTAGAAATAGATTAATTTTGGGATTTTGGGGCATATAGAGCCTCACTGTGGAAATAATAAAAAGTATATGGATATAATATCAGGACAATTAATGCTTTATTGCATAAAATAATATAACCAAAAAAAATATTTATGATGTGAAATATGAGACTACTATTAAATCTGGAATATTGTTTTAACCCTACGTTTGAAATATACATTTTGTAATATGGGGTTTATTTTAAGTGCATACCCTTGCATAAGGGTAACATTATAGAAATTTTATTTCATTTGAGATCTCTTTTATTCCTTGTTGTTCCTTTCATGCCACTACAACCCTCTATATCTCAAGGACCTCAATCCCTAAATCATTCAAATCAATAATTTTTAACCCCTTATTTTTTAAACTATTTATTGGGCAGCAATCAATAATTTTTCATTGAATATTAAAAAAACACTAATCAAATTTTTATTTCATTTTTGGGTTCCAAAATGATGAATGTATATTACTTTTTGGTTGTTAAATAACAAAACCATTCAACATTTGTTTTTGGTTAATCATATTGAGTCCACATGAACACAACACTTTTCATTAGGAAATAGGTGATGGTTCATTTACTCAAAAAGGGTTTTTATTCCCATTTCCAATCCTGGCTACACATCCCGGGTCACTACACACAAAATAATTAACATTTTTTTATTTATATAATTATTTTTTTCCTAATTAATTGTACCTAATATTCTAAAAAATATGGTTGTATTTCGTCAAAAAATATAAAACATAAATTTTATAGAGGGAATTCTTAATTAAATTATAAATGTACAATTGTAGTATATTACCAAAAGATAAAAATAATTATTTATCTGAAGATAATTAAACCAATTATATTTTGATATTTTAAATAAATATGAGAAGATAATAATGCAAGATTTTAAAATTATAATGATCATAATATAAATACATAAATTTATCAAATGATTTTTTTATAATTAAAATTATGAAAATATAAATAATTCAATTTATCAATTGAAAAATAAAAGGAATTTTCCATAGATAAATATATGAAATTATAGAACAATTTTTTTGAAAAAATTATCAATGGATAATTATGATCATTAATGAGGATAATTATTTTGTTTTATAAAAAAATATTAATAATATAGTACCATATATGATCTTAGATTAATCTATAAGGATATAAATTATCAAATGTTTTTTGAAAATTATTCATGATGTGAAGACCGCTAGCACTTGTGTTTAACTAAAATGATAATTAGAAAATTATATTGGAGAGAGACAGTATCATCATATGTTATATTTATTTCATTACTAATTAAAATAATTTATTTGGGTTCCATGAACCATGGAAAAACCTTGAGTAGTGATGTGTTAAAATCAATGACAATAAGGCCCAACTTGGTTTTTTCTTGATTTTTGATGGTTCTACCCTAGATTTCAAGCTATAGATGGTTGTTTATCCATACCGTCAATGTTAATGAATTTGATGTTGGTATTTTCTTTCCTATTGAGGATTTTGTTATATATTATTCCGTGTTAAAATTCATGTGTTGGAATAATTAATAACTATACATGTCTTTTATCGAATGTGGGTTTTTATATATTTTATGTGGCCTTGAATGATATTTTATTCAATGAGTATTTATAGAGTATCTTTTCGCCATGTTATATTATGAATACATGTTGTTATGTGTTGCAACTATATTTTCATAATGATATTGCATTCTTTTATTATATATATTTTCTTGTATGAGTTTGACCATGCCATTTAGATTGTTATTTGTACTTGTGATAGCTTATCCATCATGTGTGGTTTATCCAATATGTTTGGAGTGCACATGTATTGTGATAATGATGATGATATAACTGAGAAGAGGTTATGTGCACGGTAGTCTTCTTTCATAACATGAGGTATTGTTTTACGTTCATGGTGGGCTTATTGTCTCAGCAATGGAATAAATGGGTTTTGATGGTGTGGAGGTCTAACCTATGATGTAGGTAGGATATGATGATATGGGTTTAATATCTAACATGATTCCAAGATATTTTTGGGAGGATTCTTATGATCATGGTGACCGGTCCTTTCTCACTCATGACATCAAATGCTTACCTTACCAGAATGGAGTTGTATAAGGTATGAAATGGTGCTTGAGGCATCTCGGTTAATTCACAACCATTCATTTTTTTCATTTATGTTTCCATGATTTGTAAATATTAACTATTTCCATGGAATACACCTATATTACATGATATAACATTAATGATGATTTTTTTCTCTATTTGGTCTCTTCCCCCATTGACTTCAAATGATTTTTTTTGATTTCGTTATATATTTCAAAGATATAGATTGGGTGAATGGAAAGGACTCTATGATGGATGGTTAGGAAGTGAAACATAGAGAAAACATCAGACTGGGGCATAAAATAGATGACTATGTTTCCTTAATTATTTATTATCATCACATTATACTCATATTGGATTTCAACATCTATAGCCTTTTTATTTCCTTAATGAAATTCATTCCATGATTTCATTTCCCACATGGTACTCCAGTTATTTATTATTATTTTTATTTTTTACCCATCCTATGACATGATATTGAGGGTATAGTCCCCCACTAACAAATATAGATTATTGTTATAGTTGGAAGCCTCTTGTATATGGGGAGGTTACCATGATATAATGTTTCACTCATTCTTGGGCTTGGATGTTTGGATTAGGGTGTTACAAAATTTTATCAGTGGACTATTATTTAGTAACTTGATTCTCCTCATTTCAGTATTGAGAATAAATTAGAAATGAGTGATTATATTTGGTACTCATGCCCTAAAACTATGAAAGTTCTTTCCAAAAAAATTTATTATGATCCACATCATTTCTATAAGGTCGAATAAATTCTGTTTTCTTATTCCTATTGATTAAATTAACATCTGGTGATATAAATGCTGTTAATATTTGATTTATCATATTTTAAGTTTTTTTATATGGGCTAAGAATGTCAGTTTACGTTCCATATATTTACCTATAGTTTTGATTCATACTAGTTATCTAATTAGATTCCTTTAATTATGAAATATATTGCGGATTGTTTCTCATAGATGATATGTCTATTTTTCCATGATATTATGATATATCATTATTGTCATTATTTTTTGGACTATGAATTTTGTTGTGTTAGTGTATACATGATGACTGTTAATGACATGCAGGGAAGGATATTAGGATTAATATATGAGTTATGGAATGATAAACCTTAATATGTTCTGGATAGTGAGATAATTATTTGAGGATAATGAGATTATTTATATGGGAAATTTAAATGGAATAGTACATACTACCTTGGCATATGATATTGATAGTTTTTTTAAAAAAAAATTATCATTGTTGGAGTTAAATATTAATAATTTTAAGTAATATATCCTAAAATATATATTACATTTAATGAATATTGATTCATGCAAGTTTTGAATATGGTTTTATGGAAGTCATTTCATTATAATGATAGAAGAGAATTCATGATGGTATTATTTACATATTTTTCTGTGATGATAAAGAGGGACGCTATATTTTTTTGGTGATTAATGATATGTTTATTTTGAAAATTTAGTAACCTTATTTCCAATGTTTTTTATCTTAATCGTTAGGATGGTTAAAAATTTTAACCGATAATGAAATGGTTTAAGTGGAACATCAGATATGGGTTTAGAGAATATTGTATTATATCACCATATAAGTATTTTTTTCATATTGGATTACCTGTACTATAGATTTAATTATCACAATAACTAGATATAAATTTAATGACTTATCATTCCATTAAATATCTCATGATCTTTTAAAAGAAAATATAAATGATCAAAAAATTTAAAAAAAACCCCATTTTTCAATATTCCATTCATTAAGTAATTGAGGATGTGTATTTCAATTGAATAACAAAATAAATAAGAATTTTTTCCTATGAAATATATATATATCAATTAATAATGATATTAATTACATATTTATCATTATAGATGAAAATATAAGATTTTCTTTCTTTCATTTTCACTCATTTATGGATGATAACATCATTCTTCTAAGCATGGACAACTGACTTTATGATGATAAATAACTATCCCTTCACCACCACACTACCAAAAATACATATATAATAATATGGTATTTATGATATTATGGTCATTCCTGAATGGCAAAATATAATTTATATACTTAAAATTGTGATCATTTAAAAATGGAAACATTATTTATGAATATGTATAACCCACCATCTACAAGATCTTCAGGTAATTAATTTTTCATAATCATCATACATGACTGGTATGAAAAGTATAATTGATATATGAATATTATAATTTTGATATATTTTTATTTTTGAGATGATATAACTATTTAATATGTGAATTAACTATACCCTTCATGAAGAAGCACGTGTGAGAAAATAGGACAGTTAACCCCCAAAACAATGAAAATAATGAAATACTATTAATAGAAAAGTGTTAAGGCATCATAAAAATATCATATATGATATCATAAATAATAAAAATGTGATTAATTTTTAAGTTAATGACATGTTTAATACCAGTACAGATGATTTTAAACCACATTCAATCAAAAGGTTCCATGAGGATAGGGGATTTATCTCAATTTACATTTCATTAAGACATATTTTGTATTAAAAACCAATTCATGTTTATGTGTTTTATATACTACCTCCATGTCTTCTAATATCATTATTAACTAATAATTCATGATATATTTTGTTTCAATTTGAATCATTTCATCCAAGAGGATTTTAATTGAAAATTACCATGTGATAAATGTTATTGAAAAATCTCACATTCTTTTGTGGTCGATAATATTCTCTTGAAACAATCACATTATTTTAATAATTTTTTATTTATCATTAAATATCTATTAAATGTCCATATTATTTCTATATGGGTATGATTATTTGGAGGACCATATTCTATTATTATATATGGTTTTTACTCTGAATGTTGTTCTACTAACTCGGGTAATATTGATAAATATGCATCCATTACTCAACAAAGATATTTCATGATAAAGAATTTTGTTTCATGAATTAAATTTATTCCTTGATATATGGAGAATGATTTGGACATAAAGGGGTTTATGGGATGAGATGTATACCCCATCTTGATTCATTGGTAGGTATAATGAGACAAATGAGTTGACAGATTAAATAGGTTTCTACTTATAGTTCAAACAATCTTGTGTAAGGTCTTTACATTAGAGGTATCATGTACTTGTGAAATGATGTCAAATAATTAATATTTTCATTAAATTAAAATTTAATTTTAATTATTCATATGATTTTGAAAATGAGATTATTTCAAAATACATTTAATTATAATTTTATTCATTAAATGGCATGGTATTGGAATTATTTACCTTTCCATATTGATTGTTCCTTATCAATTAATGCAGTCATGTTATTTAAATGAAATGTTTATTAAGTAATTTACCTTTAAATATTGATTATTATTTATTTATTCATGATATATTAAACTATACATAACCCATACTAATCATTTAAGATCACAATTATTTGTTGTCCTTTACCCAAGTTATAACTATGGGTTATTTTAATAAGTTTTCAAGTATGATGAGAATTTTATTTTTATATGAAATATTATTTACTTTATATTTTCAATGTAAAATGGGTATCATGTATATATCTTATTCTCCAAAAATACGAAATTTATCAGTCCTTCAAGATTCAACAAGTTGTATGTATAATAATGTAATGATTTAAGGCACTAACTCTCGGCTACTAGGATCATGGCCATTACAATATAAGATCATATTAGTTATGTAGAACCTATAAGAAGTGGTTTTCATTATTTTAAATATATTTTTATTAATATAAACTAGGTTTCTATTTTTCTCACCTGAAACATACATCTCGAAATACAATATATCATTTTTATTATTTTATGTTGAATTCTCAAATATTATTCTTATGAATTAATACTACTTGAAATTAAACTCAATCAAATTTATTTTTTTAAAATAAAATGTTATAATGATTTTATTTTAATTTTATGTTTATTAATGTACTAAATTGATTGATTTTGAATTTTATATTTCATATTAAAAAATTTTATCTTCAAGGGATCATTCATAAGAATATTGTCATGGAATATTTAAAATATATTTATATGATGAGTTCAAATTTTATTGAATTAGCATTCAATGTTTCAAATTATATTCATGGGTTGACTGATATTAGTGAAATGATAATATTTATCTTTTACCCCCTTTCTGATAATTTTTTTAATCATTTTTTAATATTTTATTATGAATCCACTCGTGGAAGTTTTGATTTTATTTTGCTAATAATTATGTTTCATGGTTTATTTTTTTTGTTTGATAGGTGTAATACTACTCATATAATACCTTTTCCATGATATATTTCATCCTTTTCAAGTGATTATGTTAAAAGAGTGTCTTGGTGATTATATGTTTAATTTATATACATTATGTATGGGCTATATATTCCACACCACCTCCAGAGGATCTCTCAAGGGAAAATGAAAAACATATACAACTTTCCTGTTGCCATTATTGTACAATCATTCTAATCGAGCACTCAAAAATAGGAACTTATGTTTTATTCTTCTTCTAAATAGTTAATTATAGTTTATGGAGTCTATAACACTTCTTTTGATCCCTCATGTTCATTCAATTTCTCTTTATGTTTTTTATGCAAAATTACTTTTTATCGTAAGTTTGTGACTCCCATAATGTACATTTAGGACTGTTCGAGTGTTGATTCCGCAGATCAAAACCCAGGGCTTCAAACAGATCCTTACTCCCCATAAAAATTTCAAGTTTATTGGTTATTATTGAAATAGAAAATTACATTTTAATCGGGTTATGACCACCATATAAAAATCATATTAGTAAAAAAAATATTTCTTTTTGATTAGAGAGGTATAAGAGAGGACTAGGTCCACATTAGACTAAACCTATAAAAAACATCATTGAATTTGATCTTTTATTTTATAATACAAAAGAAACTATTAAATATCATTGATAATTAATTAAGTTAATTAATTAATTTATTTAGATTTTTAACTTGTTTGTATTCCCCCCCCCCAAAAGACCATATCTCATTACATTATCTGACCTAAAGCTCAAAATCTAATATAATAAAATTATATTCATGAAATATTTTCATTCTCATCTCGTTAAAAAAATTTCAAGGTAAAGGTAGATGAAAGGAATATATTCTTATATAACTCATATCATGTGATTCATGGAACTATCGCAGAGTTGAAATTTACCATAAAAATTATGTATAATCAGTATTCACTTTACCTAAACATATTTTCAATATAAATTTTGTAAATAAATTTAAATAAAAGTTATTATTATTTATTTACCAAATCATAACAAATAAATATGAATTATTCCAAATTAATATCAGAATGAAAATTTCATTTTACATATCATAACAAATTTAATTTATAAAAAATTTATAAATCATAATATAATTTATTATAATATAAAATTTTAAAATTTTTATGTTTGTTATAATTTATGACTCATAATTTTTTTATCATTCATAAAATACAACTAATGAAATAAGGAATCACCACATGAACTAATGGATTTATATGATATAACTACAATGATATAATTGAATCACAGAATATGATTAACTCTATAATAGGGCTCCAATCATATTTTATTATAATGTTGATATCGTATTTATTCTATATTTAATGATTATAAATAAAAATTATTTTTTAACGTGGTTTGTGATATCATATATAATAACCTATGACATAAAATAGAAATAATAGGATTAAATTGTATCTTATTTTGTAATATGAATAATTTATATGACATGACTATATTAAATAGAATAAATACACCATGTAATATTTTTTGATATAACCCAAACACCTTATGATGTTATTTAAAAAACTAGTATTAAAATGTTGAATTAATTAGGAATAATGTTCTCATGCCATTTATGTGTTTTGTGTAATTATTTAATGATAATATACATTATAAAAAACACGAAAAGGCTAATATATCATCAAAATACTGAATATTCAATGCAAATGAATGACATGATAATAAATATAGTGTTGAGTAATCCATATTTTATTCTACAACTTTCTTACAATCAAAATCACTTATATAAGAAACATATGATTCCTAATTCAATGGATATTGGACATGTTTTTGAATACATGACTGTTACATGAGGATTCTCATACACCAATGGGAATCTAGATTATTCACTTTTTGGAAAGAACTATTATGAGTATATGTGAGATTTTAAAACCACTCATGTGAACGGTGTTCACCGATTAGATAGAACAATTCCCTTATATAGGCATCCCTGAGGATCTTTCATTTAATTAATATTCCCAAACACATAAACTATGTTAGATGCTATATAATGGAAACCATACATTTCTATAGATATTTTTTCATTAAATAAATTACATTAATGAATTCATATTCCATATTTAATCATATCTTGATTTAAAACAAATAATTGACCATGCATGTACTGAGTTTTATGAATGTGGGAATCATATCACATGGTTAATCATAAAAAATGATGGGGCAAAGTAGATTAATCCCATGAATCTCCACAATTTGATTATATTATTTCTTAAAATATTCATAACATGAGTATTATATCTAGAAATATGTGTTTGTTAGAGAATATGAAATAACCATTTTTTAGATCACATTCAACATATAACACTTTTCATTTGATGAAAGATGTATAACCATAAACGTCATCCACTTTTGGTAAAATATATATGAACATAAATATATTCCCTTTTCTGAGTATGATCTAGAATAATAAACATTATAATCTAGGCTATGGTAAAAAGATTTGGCATGTAATAGTATTACAAAAGTGACCCAAAATATTATTTATTTTTAAACCTGTAAAGTGTAGGTAGATAAAAATTAATGTCTCAGATCAAAAATACATTTCCTTTAATAGCTTATTAAATTGTAAAAGAATTCAAAAAATAGTGAAGAAATAAAGAGACATAGAGGCCCATCATGTTTAATCCCAATAAAGTGAAGCAGGTGAAATTTTCAGTTTTGTTCTCTCTTAGGTTTCTCTTTCATAGATTAAGCAATTGATATGTTAGAAATGGAAAATACTCAAATATTTTATAGAAATAAAATTAGTGCTATGAGGAAACATTTATTAATTTTTGAAAAAACTCATCTATGAAATATTTAGAGAAAACCTTAGACACTCAATCTATATATGATAAAACTATATAAAACCTATATCATGATTCTCAACAAGCTAGTTTTTTCATAATCATAGGACCATACTTTTATATGATCATGTACATATGTAATTTATCGTTATATAAATTTTCTCTATGAACGTGTTCAATATATGATAGGGTATCTTTTAGAGTTCTCCAACTCTTCTTAAACACCATTTTCACAATGAGACCAAGTCAAATACATGATATAACAGTAAAAAAATATTTTCTATTATATTATTATCGAATTTAGAAGCCTTGTTATGATTTTACCCTCCTAGTAACAAACAACCTTGTGTTGAGATTCTCCTATTATAATCCCAAATAACATTTCCATATCATCTCAGTTCCCCTTTTTATTATAGTTTGTAACATTGTTATTATATTATCTGAAATTACCCCATTAATCATTGTGAATAGAATAATTTATTACAATAAAATATGTAAATATTATCATATTATTTTGGTTTTGTAGGAAATACCCCCACTAAACTGATGTTATATTTCATAAATTTTGAGCGTGTTACATACGTTACCAAGTGTGGAATTATTATGAATTTTCTTCTACTCATATTGATTTAGATATTCATATTTATTTATTAATTATTTATATAACAATAATTTTAACAGTTATTCCAACACCAATGAAATTAAAAATTGTTTTTTCATAGGAATTTTCAAAAATTTATAATTTCCTACTCTTATATCCATTCATTTTTTGTATGCAGTTTATATGAGGAAAGAAAAAAAATTTCCAAATAATACAATGAAAAACCAAAATATCTTGGGTTGAGTTACTCTATGAGGAAAAAGAAATCACTAGGTTGAGATTCTCCACCATGAAAATTCCAATTGGTTATATAGTTCTCATAACATGAACATAAACCACATGATGAAAGTTTTCATATTACATGTCTTAAAATTTCTTATAGTTGTGTATTTAAAGTGAATTATTTCTCTTGTATAAGTGGTAGGTTTATTTTAGAGTTCCTTTTATTCATGTTTACTAATTTACATTTGGGCCTCACCAATATCATTTCCCTATGACGAGACTATGTCGTTATCTCTTATTCATAAACTTGATCTATGGGAATAACTCTATACGATACGATTTGTGCATAATGATTTTTTATAGGATATATAGTTATTTTTATTAATCCTTCTAGAAGACCAAAAAAATAACTAATTCCTAAAAAAAATCATTTATATTAAGTTCTTTAAAAATTCACACTAGGTTTTATTCATCCTTTCGACTATAGTTAATTCATTTATTCTATTAAATTATCTACTTTTCAGAAACCTGATTTATATAGTACCTATATTCTAATATCTCTCACGAACCAATCCTAGTCTACCCTGAAGTAGTTACTTTAGTTGGCCCATGGCATGTCCCTCATGGAATTAATGATCCCCACATGTTAAAAACCTGTGTCAACTATCAATATTAAATAGGTGGGACCAATTTATTCATTAAATAAAAGGAAAATAAATATAAACTGAACAATGAAATAAAAAATTACCAACGTAAATAAAATAGAAAAACAGGTACCTCTATGTGAAGCTACAGGTTACCACCGCCCTCATACCAATATCACAATACGATTACCAAATATGAGTGAGAAAAATCATAGAAGATAAAAATAATGATTAAACTATAGGTTTGAGTATTAAAACGTAGTAGGTGTGCCCAAAAAATAAATTTCCTTATTGATTTCCTTTAATTAAAATATCCATCAATTTTATTTTTGAAATAAAATTTATAAAACTATGTTTTCACAAAATATCATCATAAAAAAATCATGGGCCATTTCCCATTTTCAACTAAACAAAATGGATTTCCTTTTTTAGAGGCAGACACTAGCACTTCAAAGGAGGAGATGTTTATACATAAAAGGGGGGATGTAAAACCATTTTAAAACCATTTTTTTAAGACACAAGCAACCATTCCATCACTTTTATCATGAAGATACACTATACAAGGGATCAAAATCAACATACCATATGGGAAATGTTAAAACATCACCCATGAGTAACCAACCATCACATGCATGTGAATCATCATCCATAGATAACTAATTTCTATATAACATGGAAGAACCTAATATCTCTTGAATAGTATAGAACATTCTATACACGTAACTAATCCTGAAGGTATTCCCTACCTAATGACATCATAACGCCCAAATTCTTGATTGTATCCCTACCTGGAATGACTGAGGTGTCTAATACCATAGTAATGATAAAAAAATATCCCCTTCTGTGGGCCACTAGACAATGCGTAATCTAAACTAGTGCATCAATCCTTCACAAAGATTTCTATTTCTATTACATGTTCCAATTTTTAGACTTGGGGTTGATCGAAAAACATCAACCAAGAATCCATAAACACGCACACACAAACTCACACACACAAATATATATATCACTCATAAGAAACTCACACAACAAGTAACCCTTGAGTCATCTAGATGAACAAGTCCCTTTCCTTCCAACTATTTGACCACAAGGGATTCCAACATGGTGTATCACCCACAATATGAATATAAACAATGAAACAAGACCATCTATGCATATTTTTCTAGTGAAACCATTTATTTGATGTTCCAACTGGGACTTGCACAACCATCACAAGCTAAACTACATTTTTAAATAACCACATGCACACCAAACTATTTCCAATGAATCAAATATACTCTACCTCCAATTTCAAAACAATTTTGAACTCAATTAATGAAATATATTTTAGAAACTTGCAAAAATTTAAAACCCAATAAATTCATAAAAAACCACAATTTTCATACCATGGACCACCGGGCAATTTTATAGAAACATTATATTCACATTTAAAAAAATAATTTCATGAAATTCAAGTACAAAAGATTTCATACATTATTTAACATAAAACGTTTTTTTTCTAAAAACCACCTAACATAAAATGGAATTAAATAATGGTTTGAAATACAAGAAATCAATTTAAAACTAAATTTAAAAGGAATATAAAAATGGAACCTACCTCAAACATGCATAGTTTTTATGATTACCACTAAAACCAACCCTTCACACTTACATATACATTAATATATATATATATATTCCCCTATCTATATATCAAATATTCCCCTTACTATAACATAATTTTTACAAAGAGGGAATATATATATATACACACATATATACCATAGACTATGCTTGTAAATGCAATAATTCTTGACACACACAGCTCAAAACCACAATAGATAGGTCCAACACACTCTATATACATTATCGATAACTCAAAAATCACCAAATACCTCAAATAAAATTCATCCAAATAATAGGACCAAAATATGATTTAAAAAAAATTAAAAGTATAAAAAATGTTAAAGGAAAACATTATTTTTAATGTGGAGACATCATTGAGGGGAACATCCATTGGAACATACCAATTTACTGAGAAATAGCCAAAACCCTTTTTAGATTATCCCTTTTTCAAATATTGACCAAAAACACAATTACACATAATTTTTAAAAAAAATAAAAAAAACACTTTAAAAATCATGATAACTTTTAAAAAAGTGTTTCAACACAAATACCGAGCCAAAACACTTCCAAATTTCACACACCCAAATGAAATCATAATCCACCAATTCCAAAAAACATGAATATGTCTAAATTTACTAAAAACCCACAATTTTAATTCAAAATAAAAAAAATTATTTTAAAAAAACATAGGTTCCTTAAACATATGTATAATGCAAAAAACAATATGATAACCTACTTTTAATAATTTCTATCAATAAGAAATTTTTACATTATTCTATACTTATGAATTATAGTGGTGAGAATGATATTTAAAAATTAACTGAAAGCATAATGGTGTCCATGGATTGTTCCATAAAGGAATAAGATAGAAATACCTACCACAAATGGGGTATGGAGGCAACGAATCTTCAATAGAAGGAAGAGAAAACCCTCTTGTCCGTGCCATAAACCCTAAATCTAGAGAGACAGAAACCCCACACAAACAATACCCATTAGTGTTTGTTCAAACATGAAATATCCATTAAATCCCAAAAAATAACGAGGGGAATATAGGGAACCTCATCGGAGGAGGAGACGGTGTGACCACTGGAAAGGATCAGCACATCAGAGATGAGGTGATGGATGTCATGCGTGAGCACGGGCCATAAGAGGGATTGTCCAGATGAGGAACATCCAACATGAACATGTGTTCTTCGGGGGAGGGTCTCTATATGAAGGGAAACCCTAGAGGGAGGAAAAACTACTGGAGGGAGCACTAGTGTGGTGATAGTGGTGTGTAGGAGATGAAAGTGGAGGATTGGTGCATGGGGGAGGTGAGGTCAAAGGACAAAAATGAGGGGTGTTCCATATGGGGGTGAGGGAAGAAATAAAGGGTTAATTAAAACCCAAATAATTATAATAACTTAACAACAACAACATCAACAACATTTTTAATAATAATTATAATAATATTAATAATCGTAATAAGAAAAATAATAATTATAATAAACTTAATAATGAAAATAATAATATTATTATTATTATCATTATTATTATTTTTCATAATAATTCCTTTAATTTTATCTCATTCCCATTTGTTTCATTTAATTTTTATTCATTTAATTTTATTTATTATTTTTAGACATAGAGCATACTAAATAGTTTGTCCACATGATCTTCCAGGTCATGTTCCAACTGTGATCACCCCACTAGAGGGAATGAGGTAATCATATAGGCTA
Source organism: Viscum album (assembly GCA_963277665.1). NCBI lineage: Eukaryota > Viridiplantae > Streptophyta > Magnoliopsida > Santalales > Viscaceae > Viscum > Viscum album. The sequence continues at coordinate 589,900,119 of OY728166.1, forward strand.
GCCACTCGTTTTTAAAAACCATGCACCAACCATGTTGAGAGCCTCTCCTCGGTTCCGAGAACCAATCTGTATGGCTACTGTATGGTTTCCCAAACCATGTGCAAACTAGGCATTGGCCAAAAAAATCACCCATAAGATTTAAAATCTGAAAAGTTTACCTGGGTCTCAACCCGACTGCTATTTGGAATGGTCCATGTCTAAGAAAAGAATCAAAAAAGGGTGTGACCACAGTCAGGTTGTGAAAATTCTTCCCACCACATACACATTCTTACCAAATAAAGGTCCCCAATCCAAGGGATAACCAAAACCAAGTTCTTTCATGATCAAAAAAAGCGAGTCTAAGAACCTCAGGGTGACCTTTAAATCTAGAGGTCACACCCAACAGATCATGAAAAAACCATGACATAATATTACTGAGAAAATGTGAGGTTCCTCCGCACAATAAAAACATTACTAACAAAAGAATTTAAAACCCAAACACACTACCCTTGGGAGGGGGTCAACTCGAGAACTCACAACTGATCCGATCCAACTTCCATAACACATGAAAAACAACTCCACCACTAAAACTAGAATCATTTCACACACTAACCAGACCTACTATATTATGGGATATCTCATGAAAAGAAAATCCAACTAAATCCCAACAAAAAACTAGATCCACTTTCCACCCATCTCACAAAACCCAAAAATATCTATGAAAACACTACTAAATCAACAATAAAAGAACCAAAAAATTTGAGGAAAAAACACATGTTAAGAACATGAATTATTCTAAAATCTATATTCAGACAATAATGACTACTTGGATTACAATAAAACAAGTCCATTGTACTACCAAGAATATGAGACATATTTATTACAGCTGGAATAATAATGATTAAGAAACATTTAATATCTTCATCCCAATAAGAAAAAAACTGGGATGGGGGTTCACACATTCTGGAAAACTCATGACTATGTGCGAGCATCACCCCAAAGCCTATAGCTAGGGATCAAATGGCTGAATAATATCCTCCATCATATTTATGTATGATAATCCCTCAGTCAAGACAACTCCTTCAAGAAATTTTAATTGCAAAACTTCTCTAGGTGACCTAAACAGACCCAATGATAACAAGACTTTGGAGGGATGTGACATGATGGATTTGAATTCTTGGACCAGAAACACTTATGATGCACCAAAAATTAGTCCAATGAACTAAATGTTAAAAATAATTAGAATAACTCCTTATGAATAGGTTCCTCTGGCATGCACCTATGGCCACATGGGTAAATTTCATGGGCAGCTTGATAAGCTTGATTATCAACCTCATGTGCTCTGTAAACCAACTCAGATAGAAATAATTCATCTACCAGATTGTCATAAAATGGTCCTTATAAGAGAGGAATCAATCATTAATATCTGGGAAAAGACCCTCGATAAATAGAGATGTATTATTAAATCCTACGATGGTACCTATGTAGAAGAGGAAACCAGCTCCTTGAAATGGTCAATATATGTATTCATCGCCTGTTGGCCTTGTTGAATACACATGAGTTATTCCCATTTATTTTTCATCAACTCCTCATGTATAAACCATCGGATGATGATATAATTAAAAACATTCCACATCATCCATACATGCAGTAATGCCAGGGTGAACATCTCCTATTCGTCCAATGTTGGACCATAAAATAGACCCACTATAGGGCACAATCTGACATCATAAAGAGTTTCCAATATCTTGAAGAAATGATATACCACTTTTATACACTCCACCTCATCTAACATGCATTAATTTCAATGATAAACCATAAATATTTAAGACGAATAAAAAATTAGGAATTACCCATTTGGAATTTTAGGGTCTTTTCCTGGCATAATTTTCTAAACATCATGAAAACAAAATTAAAAAAATCAACATCCAACCAAATCATATCCAAAAGATAATCACGTGAGAAAAAATGGTTCAGACACCAAAATCCACATAAAAAACTCAAAAATAACATTTTCAAAAACCACTATTTTAAATTCAATTTTAAAACCACCTTCTTCCAAGGCCATATCCCAAATAAAAAACCCACTTTTTAAACTAAATAAAATTTCAAAAAAAATTCCCCTTTTAAAATCAATTTAAAAAAATGTGGCCAAGTCATTGATCTAAATCACAAACCCAAGGAATCCGATGAACCATTGAATATGTGTTCATCATATTCGATTCATACATGCCATAAAACACATTCCATAAACACCCTAACATGTGAAAATGATAATAAAGAACACCATGAAAAGAACAAATCCATTTACACACCAATTCCAAAAAAAAGATGTTTATACCAAGAACATTCAATTTCCAAACACATTTTATGTAACACCCCGATATTTTATGATAAATATTCTTTTTAATTTAATTGATGTCTTGTGTTGTACGCTACACCATGATTAGCTTGCGCTATACACAACACCATATTATTTTACAGTATAAACAGACACTATTCTAGGCTTGTGTTGCACGCCAGAGGAACCTTCCTCGATAGGTTGTGTTGTATGCAATACCTAGTTTCACTAAATGAGATATTAATATAACATTATTATGAACTAGCCGTTATGAATAATAATACCAAAATTTTATAAATTTATAAATGGATTTAGTTTTTTTATTTGGAATATCGAAGTTACCTTAGGGGGAATTTTTGGTATTTTTCGAAAAACATTCAATTTTTGATGAATAGTGAAAAACAATGCGTAATAGTTTAAAACCGAATTTTTATTTAAATAATTATTTATCTTATTTAAATTTATTTTAGGTAAAAATATATAAATAATACCTATATAATTTCAATGTAATTCATTGAATCATTTTATAATAATTTTATATATATAAAATTTTGTTCAACTTTTTACCGTCTTTTACCCATATCCTATGAGAATTTGAAAATTTCTATAAAACTTAATTTTACCACTTCTGTGAGTGGAATTTTAAAAATCTGAGTAACACAGTTGATATTAGTATGTAAAATGTGGTTCAATGAGATGAAAATAATTTTTGGTGAATAGTAACTTTTAACATCTATTTACCACTGTTAAAAGTAAATAGGGGAATTAATGGTAAAAATGATATTATTATTACCCTAACGCATGTCCTAATTCTATTGGATAAGATTAATTCGACCAAAAATAAACATAGGAATAAAATATTACCCTTTAGGTCCACTTAGATTAGAATAGGACATATATTATTATTTAATTCAAAGAAGAGTTAAAAGAGTTAAAATCAAAGTTTAAAAACTAAAATATTTTTAATATAGGGTTATATATAAGATAAATTCAACAATAAATATTGAATAGAAATATAATAATATTTCCTACATAATGGTATTTTATTTATAATTTCTAGAAATTAAATAATCTTATTTATTTATAACACAATGATGATGCAGTAATTACCTTATTAATGATATTTTAACATAATTGATGTTATAAATACCCAAATAAATGTAATTTGATACATTTTAAGAATTCAACTAAATTTCTAGGATAATATTACATTGTAGTATTTATTTGATTAAATGTTTTCGAACTAATCATGATGTTATGGTTTCCAATAAAATCAATTAAAAAATAGTGTCAAAATTTACATAAAATAGTTTTTAAAACAAATATTATATTATTAATTGATATTATATTCCTAAAAATCTATGTTTCGGACAAATTACTTAGATAAGGTATCATATATTAATAATGAACCACTTGGGGTTAGTTTGGCAGTTTATAGTAAGCTTATTAACCGTATATTGTAATTAAGCAAGAAGACACGGTAAAAGTTAACTTATATAACTTCGAGTTAAATCTAAATGATAAGGTTAAAATAGTAACCTAAAGATGTCTAAAACCTATTGGTTGAGAGGATTTAGACCCATACCCACTTTATCTTCGAAATAAATTGATTTGGAGCTATTATAAACTGAATAAGACTTTATTATTAAATAATATTTTATATTTTTCCTAAGGTGCCTCTCTCCTCCCTTATAAAAGGGCACCCCCTCCATCTCCCATTTACCCCATTTTGAGCATTAATGCTTGGACAACCCCTTCCAGTTTCCCTCCTCAACTTCCCTAGAAACATAATAGATGTTTTGGTATTTTTCAAAGACCAACATTAGTGCCCTAAGAGTAGGTTTAGAAGAGGCGCGTCAAAAAAGAGGTAATATCTTTTACCAATTCATTCAAATTCATTTCTTCTTATAATTCTTCTTAATTTTTGGTTTCATAATAAAGTAATAACATCAGTATCACTCATATAATAATATATTATTATAAATATGAAACAACCATATTTCACCTTTTATCCATCCTACGGACAACGAAATCACCATGTGTGTGTACGTACGGAATACTGTCTCCACGCCATGTTGTAATCTGTTTTTCACCACCACCTTAATTGGATGGGTATAATTTTGTAAAGAATAACTATATATGATTATTATTACATGATTATTATTCTGATATATTATATTATCCACTCCAATTCCATTCAATAATTATGGGGATGATATCATCGCTCGTGCGTACGTACGGATTACCGTCTCCACGACGCGATGAGATTCATTATCCATGTTAACCATTCAAGAATGATTATAAAGTATAAATAATGAATAATAATGAAATATATGAAATAATAATGCTACTGTATATATATATATATATTTCATCTACTTACTTCCATTAAATTCAATATGGAAATGAAAACAGTGTTCAAGCGCACGTACGACCTACCGTCTCCATTAACAATGTATTTCATTTCATGTATCTATCTATTATATATATATATAATGAATATATATGATATATAAATCATGTAATAAATTTTTGAAGTAATTAAATTATAATATAAGTAATAAGTAATAATATAAAGAACAATAAGTCCAAACACATGCGATAAATGAAACGATTTTACCCAAAATGTTGTTTTAACATGAAATTGACAAAAGAACGGGTAATATAAAGGTATAATAGAATCATAGATGATATCATACATATTATTATGGTTCTGTTACAAGTTGATAATATGTTTAAACCCACTATATAGGATTTTCATACATATACGGAAGAAATTGGACCTACGGTAAGGGAAAATTTGCAATCTCATTTTTATCTGAAATTACTTATACATATGTATTTACTAGGGTTATATTTTTCATCCATTTCCATAAGAATGTTTTTAATAATTTTTTTAATATTCTTACATGTAATTTTAATGACATGTTTACCCCTCTTTGTCTTTTTCATAGTGTTATGGAAAGAATCTTTCTTTATTTTACCATACAAGGAACTTTTTGACTTTTCTGTAAAAAGTACAAGGAGAATGTTTTTTTAACTTATACGGCATGAAAGGATTTTTATGGATTCATAACGCCTCATTTTCATGATGCTTCCTCTATATGATTGCATTATTATTTTCAACAAAATATTACTTTTTTTAAAATTTCATGTCATTTTTTGAAAAGTAAATGATTTTGAAGACGAAAGAATATTTTCCTCAAGAATTCATGTGAAGTGTTTTGGGAAAATTATTTTCCATCTATGATGACATTAGTTCTTATAATTATGTTTCATGTATAATTTATCTATTAATTGCATGGTTTGATTCTTTTTATGATGAAATGATTTCCATTTTTTATATGGATTATGTTATGATGGCATGATGTTTAAGAATCCCATTTTATTACATGGGTTATGCTATGATGTATGATTTATAATTTTGTGGAACAAGAAATCATGATTTAATTTTGAGATGGGTGTGACCTATATCTCCCTCCAATGCATTGGGTAGAGATTTATATCTCATGATATAGACATGGCTGGAATGGTAAGTTAATCCGGTTCAGTGATACAGGACTAGAACGTGGAGTGAACTCGATTAAGTAAGGGACTTTTTCCACTAAGATGGTCTGGCCAGCAATGCCTTGGCTAATATTGAAATCATATCACGTGCTTAATGGTTTTCCACAAATTACATATTTTATTCCCATGATATTTTATCATGATTTTTGTTCCTTTATGATCTATGTCTTATGTACTGCTAAGATTTATTTCATGTTCATGTTTTTAAGTTCAAATGTTTATGGGTTGTTTTATGTTCTCCATGTCTTCCCTCACTTAGCATTTGAGCTCACCCATTTAATGTTTTATTTTCCCCAGGATATAAAGAAAGGTTTTAGGTAAGAAAACAAAATGGGAAGCTCTTTATGGGAGATGTTGAAGATCTTTCTCCATGATTACAATATTATGATCCATGATTCCAAAGACACTAAACTATTACAGTCCTTGGGTGTTTGTTTTGGTTATGTATTAAGTATTCCACAAAAGTAAAGTAATGTCCATGTGCATTAGGCTTTGGGTATCTATAGTTGGTATGAGAGAAAATGTTTAGTATGCCATTGGAAACTATGATGTGAAATATTTAGTGAGATCCCTTGAGATATTTCTATGGTATGTCTAGGGATGTCCCTAATGTTAATTATAAGTATAGGTTATAGTCCTTGAATTACAGTAACGATAATAGAATTAAACCTATGATGTTAGATATTGAAGGTACTCCCCCTTTATTATATTATTTTCCCTATCATCATTTTTTCCTCACACTATTCTTTTTGGGTTTTAGATGATGGCTGGAACCTGAAGGAACCATGTTGATCAATGTAATGGATGATACAATGATTTTCCTCATGAACAAACCAATGTTATGGAAGATGGAGTGAAAAATATTATTGCTATACTTACACAAGATATGAATCATTGTGGACATCCAAATGAGTAAAGAAAGGATCAAAATACTGTTGAATCCTACATGAGGAAGCGTCCACCTTCATTCAGTGGGTCTACTGATCCCTTAGTGGTTGAACAATGGATCAGTACCACTGAAAATATATTTTTAGTCCTGTAATGTTCTGATCATGATAAAGTCAACTTAGCAGTATATAGTTTAGAAGGTGAAGCTAATCAATGGTGGAATATTATCAAGAATACAAGTCCCCAAAATGAAATTGAATCCATGGAATGGGATGAGTTCAACAACTTGTTTTCCAATAAGTACTTCCCCTGTATTATTCGAACGAAGATGGAAAAGGAGATCCTTGAGCTTAAGAAAAAGGATGATAAATATGATGGTATATACGAGTATAATTTTACAAGGATTGAAAGGTATACATCTGGATTTATCATTCAAACTGAAAGTAAAGTTGATTGATTATTCAATGGATTAAAAAGAAGTCTTCGAGGGGCATTAGCTATAATGGACTTCAGTATCTTTGATGAAATTTTTCATTTCACTATCAAGGTAGAACTGGAAGTTGGTGTTACATATCCATCTCATGGTTTTGACAAGAAACGAAAGATGGAGTTCAAGGAGAAATCTCATAACAATAGTAAAAAAATGAATGTCTCTTTATGCTTAATGTGTGGAAAGAAGCATGGAAGAGATTGTATAAAAGGTACTAGAAAATTTTTTAAGTGTGGAAACGAAGTTCATCGAGCAGTTGAGTGTCGATGTAATAGAAAAAAGGTAGATAATTATGTGAATAGAGAAAAGACTACAGAGAACGCACCACAAATAGTTTAATGAGACAATTGTAAGGAAATGGGGAATTGTGCTAAAAAATTCCCTAAACCAAGGGTTAATGGTGATTGACATCAACAACCTCTTAAGGAAATGGACGAAGGGAAGTCACATGTGATCACTATTTCTGATGTTGAGTATGCCAATGATGTGGTGGAATGATTAAGTGTTTATGTAATGGGATTTCAAAATAGTGTCATGGAATCTCATTTATAGTATCATGGAATTGTGAAATATCTATGTATTGGTTTACTGTTGTTTTCAATAATTATATGGTACTGGTAACCATTAAAAATGATTAAAATATTTTTGGAAAGAAGATGATTTGCTCATAATGAAGGGATAAGGAGAAAATAATATGTTTGATGGTATTCCTGAGCTCATGATTGATATAAGGACAAAGTGATATCATGGTTTCAGTATATAGAATTTTTGGAATTTTGGTATGTGGAAAGAGTTAACTTTTGACAGTATTCATTTTTTCACTAAAGTTCAATGAGTATTCATTTTTTCAGGAGAATTCATGATTAAGGAATTCACATGTTTGGAATGTGACCAACAAGATATATCTTATGATATACGGGCGATAAATGATTGTATTCAATGCTTGGTAGATGAACTTTCTAGTAATCATTTTATTTATACTAAGAGATTGGAAAACAATATTTTGGATAAGACTAATGATTGTAATGGATTATGTTAGACATCAGATAGATTGTTTAAGGATAGAACTTGTTTTTTTATTTTATTTCTTCACTGTTCCCACAACTGAAGTGTGATAAGACTTTATCGCCTACCATGGTCCTATAGGAAGTCCCTGATTTGTATAAATTAGTTTTAATTTATGAAGTATAATTCCATTTTAGCAACCATATATGATTAATCTCATTATAGATGGACTTATGTATATTTAATAATATGTTCTAATCTTTTTTTGATAGAGACAGATGGAATGACCTATCATTCTGTCGCATGATCTGCTAACACTTCATGAATGAAAAATTCAACTTAATTTCATTAAGAGATGATATGGAAATTGTTTAAGGCATGAACAACGGTGAGATTTTACCAAAATCATGTAAGTATTTCTTTTAATTCGACAATTCTTCAATATTAGGGAAATGATCTTGAAAACTAAAAATGTTTTCCTAGTACCCTCATACCCGTTAAATCAGATGGTACCTTAGATCATCACAAATTTATGGCTTTGTGATCGATGACTTTTTCATAGCCATGTTCTCTACCACTCTCCATCATAACATGATGGTTAGATTTCACTTCCATATCCATATTTTGACCTATGTTCTCTTATGTGGAAACCCAATGATGAGTTAATTTGGGTAACCATTACGTCTCATAATTTAGTTTTTAAAATCATTTTTGGTATTCCTTTTTATGATGTGGGTTTCTATGAAAGAATTTGAAAAGTAGTAAAAAATTTATAACCCCGACAAATTTCGAGGGAGAAATTCATTTTAAGGGGGTAGAATGTAACACCCTAAGATTTTATGAGAAATTTTTTTTAATTTAATTGATGTCTTGTGTTTTATGCTCCACCAAGATTATTTTGAGCTATGTGCAACAACATATTAGCATGGATTATACGAAAACACTATTATAGGCTTGTGTTGCATGCTAGAGCAACCTTCCTTAATAGTGTTTGTTGTACGCAATACCGAGTTTCACTAAATGATATATTATTATAATATTATTATGAACTAGCTGTTATGAATTATAATACCCACTTTTTTAAAAAATTTAAATGGAATTTATTTTTGTATTTGGAATATCAAATTTATCTTAGGTTGAATTTTTGATATTTTTATGAAAACATTCAATTTATGATGAATAGTGAAAAACACTGAGTTATAGTTTAAAACTGAATTTTTATTTAAATAATTATTTATTTTATTTGAATTTATTTTGGGTAAAAATAGATACATAATTCCTATATATGTTAAATGTAATTCATTGGAGTGTTTTTATAATAATTTTAGAAATAGAAAATTTTATTGAACGTTTTACCGTCTTTTTCACACATCCTATGAGAATTTGAAGATTTACATAAAACATAATTTTACCGCTTCTATGATTGGAATCTCAAAAATCCAAGAGACATAGTTGATATCAGTAAGTAAAATGGGGTTCAATGAGATGAAAATAATATTTGGTTAATAGTAACTCTTAACTTTTATTTAACACGGTTAAAAGTAAATAGAGTAATTAAGGGTAAAAATGAAATTATTATTACCCTAACACATGTCCTATGTCTATTGGATAAGTTTAATTCGACCAAAAATAACCTTAGTAATAAAATATGACCCTTTAGGTACACTTGGATTAGATTAGGACATATGTTATAATTTAATTCAAAGAAGAGTTAAAAGAGTTAAAATCAAAGTTTAATAACTAAAAAAAATTTAATATTGGGTTATGCATAAGATTATTTCGACCATAAATATAAATTAGGAAGATAAAAATATTTAATACATAATTTTTTTTATTTATAATTTTTAGACATTAAATAATTTTATTTATTTATGACAAAATGATGATTTAGTAATAACCTTATTAATAAAATTATTAAATAATTGATGTTATAAATACCCAAATAAGTGTAATTTGAAACTCTTTTATGAAATCCACTAATTTTATAGGTTAATATGACATTTTATTACTGATTTAAATAACTTTTTTTGAACTAATCATGCTGTTATAAGTTTCACAGAAATCAATTACCAAATATTGTCAAAATTGACATAAAATAGTTTTTAAAAAAATATTATATTATTAATTGATATTCTATTCCTAAAAATATAGGGTTATGTAAAATGACTTAGATAAGGGTATATATATTAATAATGAACCACTTGGGGTTTTTTTGGTAGTTTATTGTATGTTTATTAACCATATATTATAAGAAAACAAGAAGACACGGTAAAAGTTAAATTATTTAACTTTGAGTTAAATCTAAATGATAAGGTAAAAATAGTATCCTAAACACGTCTAAAACCTATTTTTTTAGCAGATTTAGACCCATACCCACTTTAGCTTCCATATAAATTAATTTGGAGCTATTATAAACCGAATATGACTTTATTATAAAATAATATTTTATTTTTTTTCTAATATGCCCCTCTCCTCCCTTATAAAAGGGCACCTAATTTCTCTCCTCTTTACACCATTTTGAGTCTTCATTATCGGCCAAACCCTGCCCATTTCCATTCTTAAACTTCCCTAGAAACATAATAGAGGTCCTGGTATTCTTCAAAGACCAACTTTAGTGCCCAAATAGTAGGTTTAGAAGAGGCTCTTCAAAGAAGAGGTAATATCTTTTACCGATTCTATCAAATTCATTTCTTATTATACTAATTATTATTTTGTTGTTTCATAATAATGTTATAACATAAGTATAAATAATATAATAATAAGTTATTATAAATATGAAACAACCCTATTTCACCTTCTATCCATCTTATGCAGAACAAAATCACCGCGCGTGCATATGTATGGAATACCGTCTCCACGCCTTGGTGTAATCCGTTTTTCACCACCACCTTACTTGGATGGGTATAATGGTGTAAATAATAACTATATATGATTATTATTACATGATTATTATTCTGATATATTATATCATCCACTCCAATTCCGTTCAATAATTATTGGGATGATATCATCACTCGTGCGTACATACGAATTAGAGTCTTCATGACGCGGTGAGATTCATTCTCTATATTAACCATTTAAGAAGGATTATAAAGAATATATAATGAATAATATTGAAATAAATTTCATTATAATTATATTTTATTTATGTATATATATATATATGTCATATATTTACTTCCATTAAATTCAATATGGAAATGAAAACAGTGTTAATGCGTACGTATGGCCTACCGTCTCCATGAACGGTGTATTTCATTTCAAGTATCTATCTATTATATATATATATATAATGAATATATATGATATATATATAATTTATTACATTAGGGAAGTAATTCATCATAATATAAGTAATAAGTAATAATATAAAGAACAAAAAGTCAAAACACATACGATAAATGAAACGATTTTACCCAAAACACTGATTTAACATGGAATTGACAAAAAAACAGGTAATATAAAGTCATAAGTGAATAATATATGATATCATAAATATTATTATCATTCTGTTACAAGATAATAATATGTTTAAACCCACTATACAGGAGTTTCAGACACATATAGAAGAAATTGGACCTACGGTAAGGGAAAATTTGCGATCTAATTTATATCCGAGATTGTGTATACGTACGTACTTACTAGGGTTATATTTTTCATCCATGTACATAAATTTCTTTTCATAAAGTTTTTAATATTATTCCATGTATTTTTAAATTCATTTTTCCCCTCTTTGACTTTTACATTGTTTAATGGAAAGAATCATTCTTTTGATTACTATACAAGGAACTTTTTGACTTTTCCGGCAAAAGTACGAGGATAATTTTTTTTAACTTATACGGAATGAACAGATTTTTACAGTTTAATAACGCCTCATTTTCATGAATCATACTCTAAAATATTTCATTATTATTTTCAACAAAATCCTTTTCTTTTAAAATTTCATGGCATTTTGAGAACATAAAATGATTTTTAAGAAGAAATGATATTTTCCTCAAGAATTCATTTCAAGTGTTTTGTCAATACTATTTTCCATATAAGATTAAATTAGTTAGTATGATTATGTTTTCAATATAATGTATCTATTATTTACATGGTTTTATTCTATTTTTGATGAAATTATATCAATTTTTTTATATGGATTATGTTATGATGGCATGATTTTTAAGAATCCCATTCTATTAAATGGGTTATGCTATGATGTATGATTTATTATTTTGTGACACATGAAAGAATGATTTCATTATGAGATGGGTGGGACCTATATCTCCCTCAATTGCATTGGGTAAATATTTATATCTCATGAGATAGACATGGTTGTAATGGTAAGTTAATCTGGTTCAGTGATACAGGACTGGAACGAGGTGTGAACTCGATTCAGTAAGGGACATTGTCCACTAAGATGGTCTTTGCAGAAATGCCTTGGCCACTATGGAAATCATATCATGTGCTTAATTGTTTCCCACAAATTACATGTTTTACTCCGATTCTATTTTATCATTATTTATGTTTCTTTATGATCTATGCCTTATGTACTGCTAAGATTTATGTCATGTTCATTTTTTGACGTTAAAATGTTTATGGGTTGTTTTATGTTCTCCGTCATTACCATTTCTCAGCATTGGAGCTCACCCTTTTTATGTTTTCTTTTCCCAAGTGTATAAAGAAATGTTTTAGGTAAGAAAAAAAATGGGAAGACCTTTATGGGAGATGTTGAAGATCTTTCCCCACGATTAGAAGATTATGTTTTGAGTTTCCAAAGACACTAAACTATTATGGTCCTTGGGTGTTTGTTTTTGTTATTTATTAAGTATTCCGAAAAAGTAATGTAATGTCCATGTACATCAAGATTTGGTACATTAAATTTTATTAATTTAAATTCATTTAAAAGAAAAAATTCTCATTTCAAAAACACGTTCTCTTTAAAAAATGCACTTACCCCAACCAGAACCTTAGCGAAGCCAAACTTCCACGAAAATGCCAGAAAGAGGAACTAGTAGTTATTCTTATCCTAGTGACATGGTAATGATCCATTCCCTAGATAGTAATCAATAACTAAGATGAAATTAAACTGGGTACTTGGGCTCAACATGGGTCACTGATCCATGTGAAATCACGACATAACACCAGATTTCCACTATTGTCATCCCTTAATCCCATAAAAACCTGGAAAAATTAAGGAATCAATTTTCAGACTACCCTTGGTTACACATGATTCTTTATGAGTGGTAGTGATCAGGAACTAGCCAATGAACTACCTTATGAGCCCCAAAAGTCCTAATGAGTAACTTCCAAAAACCAAAATAACAAGGGCCTCCTATGATCTCATTTTTTCATGAACCATCTGAGATTGGCCCAAAAACAATAACCCAAGACGTCCCATGTCATGGCCTGAAGGGTGTTCCTAATCCTCACGGGTAGGAAATTGGTGCCAGACATCATATTTAAATATGTGGGAATGATTTGTACTGTAAATAAAAGAATAATAATAAATAAATATAAACTAAATAGTGTAAATGAACACTAGAAGTGGTAAGAGAAAAACTACATGTACCTCTATGTGACCCTGTAGGTCACCAACGGCCTAAAACCAACATCTCACTAGAGTGACTAAATCCGATAAATAATCAAAACAAATGCTAAAAAAAATATAAAACAATAGGTGTGAGTATGAGAACGTAGTAGGCATGCCCAAACAATATATTCCCTTTTCCATCTCCATTAAATTAATGGTTCATCAATTTCACGTTTGAAATATAATGTATAAACCTATGTTTTCAAACACATTATTCTTATAACAAATCACGACCCATTCCCCTTTTTCAACCAAAGAAGACCAAGTTTATTTTTAAGAGGCATACATTTGCACATTAAAGAAGGTGATGTTTATACATAAAAATTTGGAAGGGATGGAATGTAAAACATTTTAAAATCCTTTTTCTGAAAACACATGAATCCATTCCATTACTTTTATAAAGAGGCTACACTACACAAGGTAACATTATAAACAAACATAAAACATGGGAAATAGAAAAACATCACACAAGAGTAACAAACCATCGCATGCATGTAAATCATCCTCCGTAATAAAAAATGTTCCTGACAACACGGGACAGCCTCTTATCTCATGAATAATCCAGAAAATTATATACATGTTACTCATCCTAAGGGGATTCCTGACAGGTTGACATAATAACTCCCAAATGCCCCAACATCGTCTTACATAGCTCAACTAAGGGGCCCAATCCCATAAAAATAATAGAAAATATCCCCCTTTTATGAGACACTTTCTATTGCATAATTTAAACTACTCTATCAAACATTCACTAAAAAGTCTCTCATTATGAGAGGGTTTGATTTTCAAACTAAAAAATGGGTTTCAGCCAAAAATTTCAACCATCCATCCAAACATAACCAAACACACACACACACACACACATATATATATATATATGACCCATAAATAACTCACAAAAAATGTCCCCCCTGAATCACCCCAAGTAACAAGTCCCTTTCCTTTCAACTATGTGATCACAAGAAGGACCTCCCACAACTTGAACATAACAATGGATAGAGGACCATCTATTGATATTGTTACAATGGAACCATTTTCTTATAGTTACAGATAGGCCTTAAACAACCATCACCTGCTAAACCATATTTTTAAAGAACCACACGCACACAAAACCATTTCCAATGAATCAAATAAACAACACTTCCAATTTTAAAACAACTTTAAACCCCATTTATGATATATTCTTGAGAAACCCATAGGCATTAAAAATCTAAACCATTCTTTAAAAACCAAAATTTAAATAAAAAGGCCAACAATGAAATTTGATAAACACTTGGCATGCACATTCAATAAAATAGTTAAATGATTTTCAAATAAAAATAATATATTACTTTATTTAAAATAAAATTGTTATTATAAAAACCATATAACACTAAATAGAATTAAATGAATGAGTAAAAGACCATAAATTAAATTATTAATAAATTTAAAGGAAAATTCAATTCCAACCTACCTCAAACAAGTTTTTTATGACGACAACTTGAACTGACCCTTCGTGCTTACACAAGCATACATTTATGCATATATATATATATATAAATTCCCCTATGTGGATTTCAAATATTACCCTCTCCAAGAGGTAATATGTACAATGAGGTCATATATATATATATATATATATATTCCTTACTGTATTCATGTACATGTAGGGATTCTTGAAACCTGTAGCTCGAAACCACCACAACGAGGTCCAACACACTCTATAAAACATAACGACAACTCAAAAATAACAGAACCCATAAAATAAATTTAATGCTAACAAAGGAACCAAGACAAGATTCAAAAAAATGAATCATTTAATAAAAACAATTTTAATAGAAATTACTATTATTAATGTGTAAACTTTATCAGGGGGCATACCGATGTGTGCACTTTTCGCACCCCTAGGTGTTCTAACATCCATTGGTACATTCCAAATAACCAAAAAACACACAAAAAGGATTTTTAGATTCTCTTTCATTAATTTTTAGACCAAAAAAACAATACCGCATAATTTATAAAACAAAAAAAATCCATTTAAGAACCATGATAACCTTTAAAAGGTGTTTTAACAAAACTACCAATTCAAAAAATACCAAATTTCACACACCCAAACCAATTCAAAAGCCAAAAATACCACACAACATGAATAAGGAAAAAATTACTCAAAATACACCAATTTACCTTCAATATAACAAAAGTTATTTAAAAAAACACTAGGTTCTATAAAACTAGGAATAATTCACAAACTTCATTGAAAACATATTTTTTTATTATTTATGTCAATAAGAAATCACTACATTAGTCTAGACATCAATATTATTGGGGAACAAATCATATTTAAATTTTTATTGAAAGAATAAAAGTGTCCATGGATTAGGCCAGAAAAGAAAAATTAAAAAACACCTACCACAAATTGTTTATTGAGGTAATGATGCTACAATGAAATGAAGAAAAGGCCCTCCTGGACCTACCAAAAACCCTCATTCTCGAGAAAGACAACCCCCATTCAGTAACTACCCATTGGGGTCTGGTCAAACAAGAAATCCCCAATAAAACACGAGAAAAATAGAGGGGAAGAGATGGACACTCTCAATATGGGGAGACGGTACGACTTATAGAGTGGAGAGTCTCACCGAATAGGAGGTTGGGTCTATCATGTGCGAGCTTGGGAAACACAAAGGGTGGTCCATGAGAGGAAGGGACATTACAATTAGGGGTCACCGAGGGAGGGTGTCATCATTTGAGGGGAATCACCAAAGGGAGGAGTGCCTAACAAATGGGGCATTGGAGTGCGTGACGACGTCACCCAGGAGAGGAAAGGTGAGGAATTGAGTGCAAGGGAGGTGAGGGAGAAGGGAAGAAATGGGGGGGGGGTGCAGCATATGGGTGTGAGGGAAGAGGAAAAAAATGTAAATTAAAACACTAAAATAATTATAATAACATAATAATAATAATAATAATAATAATAATAATAATAAATTAATAATAATAATAGTAAACTTAATAATAATAATGATAATAATAAGCATAATAATAAAAATCATAATCATAATAATATTATCATTATTATTATTAATATTATTAAAAAATCCGTTAATATTATTTTTTTCTTGTTTTATTTTATTATCAATTTTTTATTTTTAAATTTTTTTTATTTGTATACATAGATTAGGATGAAATTTTTTGTCACTTGATCTACCAAGCCTTACGCCAATCTTGTTCACCCCACTAGATGTAAGGGGGTACTCACTTGGGCTAGCCACTTAGTTTTCTGAACTATGAACCTACCATACTAAGAATATCTTCTTGGTTCGCAGAACTAAACCACATAGTTTATTCATTGTGTCCTAAACGGTGTATAGGCAAAAAACTCTAACGAATGTTCTAAAATCCAAAAAATTTACCTCGGTCTCTACTGAAACCCTAAAAGAAAATATCCAAGACCAAGAGATGAATAAAGTAACAGTGTGTCCATGGTTGTGTTGTGACAATATATATATATATAACATGATTCCCATTTATGAAGGACATATAGTGACATGAAAATTACTTATTCGAGATCATCGAAAAATTCAACATTCATTACATCGGCCATAATATTCATGAAATTTGGTTCATTAATTCACATCGGGTATTCACCAAGTAACCCTTTCCTTGGATACCTAATGACTGGAGTTATTTGTTCCCCTTTGGTGAAAAAAATTCTTAAGTGAATTATTCAACATTGAAACACAAAATTCTTTGATTCAATTAGTTATCTGTGTAAAATTGAATTTCTCAAATTGAGTATTCCACATGGTGACATCAAAAGCCTTGACTTGATTATTAATTTTTATTGAAGTTAAAATCCTCAAGAAATATACTAATCTAGGATGAAACCATGAGTCTAGATTATCATCACTAAAAAATCGTATACTTGAGATTCATCTATTTCAAAAAACCATTATTTAATATTCTCCTCAAAGTACCAAACATCATGGGATTAAGTTCATATTAATTAAAAAATACCCTCTCATTAGTGAATTACCTCTAGAAGCTTACAATAAATACATTTATTGTATTAAAATTCCGAATATTACCATATAAATATACTGTTTATGTTCCATAAATATTAAATTATCTATTGGTGGCATTCTATTATGAATAAAAATGTTTCCCATACAATTATCCCAAGAAGATATTATATAGTGCTCAATTAGATTAGATGACTCAATTTTGATATTAAATATACTCTATTTATATAGAATATGACAATGGAATCTTCGTGTGCCACATGATTTCCTACTCAATGAGGTATGATGATTCTTTTAAAAAAATTCCCTGTTTGGTGACGTTTTGTTGAGAAACTGTTATTTTTTATAGGTCATGAATTTCAACCATTTCTAATGAATAGGTTCTAAAAACTATAAATCCCATTTTTTATTGTGTTCTAGAAATTTTTTTCCTTTGGAAACCTATTTCTATAAGATAAATCTATAACATGTGGTGTGGTTTTTTGGTTGGATTCATTTTTACCAACATTGGATTCCAAATAGAATAGTGGATCAAAAGTAAAATTCATTTTCAACTGAGATTTTTTTTAGAATATGCGATGCATGAAAAATGGGAAAAATTACATGGTATTAGAAATAATTACATAGATATCCATCATCAGTTCATATATTGCAATAAAAAATAATTAAGTGACAAACACATCATTTTCTGTCATGTGGTAAAGATCATATTAATCCACATGTATTTTACATATACTAGATGTTTTTTTTGTATTAAATTAGAGAACATAAGTGTATATGAACTAAATTTTTGTTCGGAATTAGGTTGTAATGTGAAAATAAAATTCTATTTGGGTAGAAAAAGAAATAATTTCTCTAGGCATTATTTGAGGTCTTAATAATGAATTATTTTGTTATTACAAAAATCTAATGAGAAATAATTTTTATTTACAGAATAGATGAATGATTCATATGTGGAAGAGAAAATATATCATGGCATCACCATCATTTTCAAACCAGTTAAGAATATTTAATTTGAAAATTATTATTTCCTTATAAATTAATTCTCATTTTCAGTATCAAGGATTGATTATTATGTGGAAATAAACATTTTTATATAGCAGTGGTTCCTAATATCTCTTATTGATGGTTTATATGAAAATTGGTATCAATAAAATAATCATTATTCCATTCAACTACATGGGAAAAAAAGAAAAAATCATTATTTTTGATGTTTAAAATATCAAATCATCTATGAGAGAATCAATATGTTTAAGGTCTTAAGAGAATAATTTCTTTAGTTGTAATTTAAATTTGTATTCAAATAAGGTGTGGTACTTCTATATAAATTGATGTTCTCTAGGACCCACACTCTTGGATTCTGTCTAAAAAACATAAAATTTACACATTGTCTTTGCAATAAAACTTTAATTATAATATAATGCGTCATCTATAATAGAATGTTTGTATTAGAATTTATGTTTTTGAAAATTAAGGCAAGTATTTAACCAGTAAAACACATGTTATTTTTAATGAATGGGGACATTTACAACTATATTATAAACTAAATAGTAGAATATGAGTCTTAAAAATATCCAATAAACACTACACATAGGATTATCTTCTAGATAAATTACACATAGTATTTCCATTCAAAATATGAGGAAAATAGAAACATAATAATTAGAGAGACAATTTGCTCAATATGATTAGACATAATAGATAATAATA
The DNA here is from genome assembly GCA_963277665.1 of Viscum album. Lineage (NCBI taxonomy): Eukaryota > Viridiplantae > Streptophyta > Magnoliopsida > Santalales > Viscaceae > Viscum > Viscum album. The sequence goes on from OY728166.1 coordinate 589,919,669, forward strand.
AATGATTATAAGTTATCATAATATGAGAAATTTTGTTTAATCAAAGAAAATAATTAAATCATACCAGAAAAGGTATAGATAAATGCATTGAGTAATTCCATTTATCAATGTTAATATAAGGTAATAATCATTGATAATGAAAAATAATTAAATGAACATGAATTATGTAATAATAATGTAGTCAATAAAATAATAATAACACTACTGAATAATCAGAAATATAAGAAAATTTATAATCAATGTAATTACTGAATTGTAACCTAACAAAAACAAAATCTAATAAAATCGTAGTGGTGTATCCTTCACCACATGATTCCCATAACATCGTAGATAAAGAATCACTACAGGATTCCCATAGTGGATTGATCATTTAATACTCAATTATCAGGACTATATAATGAGATAAAAATAATTAACCAATGCATTATTTGGTGGTATAGTTCACCAACCAACATTATTCGTACATATGAGTCCCACATGAAAAAAATGATTCCTCATTTAATAAAGACAGAATTGAAAAAAATACAAGTTCCACTAATCACAACATAATAAAGAAATGGAATGAAAACATATTTCCCTCATCATATAGTAATGATCCTTATGAATGCAAATGGATATAATATACATTTCAAACATAATCTCATAAGGAAAAAATACAACATTCTAAAAATAATCGTAACAAGATTTACCTGATGAAAATAAATTGGGATCCATGGATATTTATTAACATTTTTGGTAAATACCAATCATCTAATATGATAAATAATAGTGTATTTACATTATTTATATTAATAATTTATGGTAATTTCATTAACTTTCCAATAAAATAATATTATGGCATTTAGGTGAGCACATTTCAATTAAAGGAATAAAAAATATGATATTTACATTTGAAATGTATTGGAAGAATAACTATTATTATACACCAAATATTTTTTTTTCAATAAATCATTTTTTTTTTGAAAATTTCTTTTATAAATATTCATGATTTATTACTTTTGAATATAAAATTAAAGATTGTATTAGTATACGAATAATACTTTTAGATAAATATTTGAATATTACAAATAAATTCAGGATTAATATGACTTTTTTACTTTAAAACCCTTTTAAAATGTATTAAAATGAATTATATAAACAAAATTGAAATTTTAAAACATTGACTCAGAATAATGATGAATTAAAATTATGAGTTTCCCATTATTGTGAAATTTTTTTGAATTGAGGGGTTTTTTATCTTCATAAAAGGTATATTCAAAAAAAATAAAATAATTCATTTGAAAATAAATTTTATAATAGAATTAAAAATGATTTTTTATATCTATACTAATACATTATTATATTAAATCTAATAAAATTGAGTCTTGGAAAATACATAATTTTCTTATGAATAAAATACAGAGTGGATGATTTTTTTTATTTTTAATAAATTGAAATTCTGTTAAAATATTTTTAAACACTCTTGTCAAAAACCTTCATCGAAAAATGTAAATTATATTTCATTATTAAAAATTGGAGAATAAATTTTTGAGAGTAGAATAAAATAATCAATTTTAGAGCCAAATACGAGGTGGATATTTACTAGAAGGAAATTATAGACATGGAGGAGAAGATAAATTATAAATAATAGTAGTTATTCATTTTGATGTATATTTTTTGAGAAGATATTTTATCATGGTATATAATGAAAGGAGAAGGTTCCATATAGAAATTGAATTGGGGGAAAAGGGTCATTGAAGGTTGTAATCATGTTGCACATGAGCCTCAGCTGATTTTGTGAGGTATCCTTAGGTGCATCCACAAGACCCAGGTTCAAAACCTAGTTGAGGAATATTTCCCGGTTATTGTAGCAGTACTGTAGCATTACTGTACATGGTACGGATACTGTAGGAGGTACTGTTGCAGTTACAGTAGTAGATACTATTCAATACTGTAGTAGATGGAACTATTCACCTTGGGCCACCGGTTTGGGCTTGGAGTCCTTCAGGCTTTCGGGCCACCCAGGCCTTCAGGTCAGTAGGGCTTTCGGGCCACCTTTAAGGCCATCAGGCCACCTCATGGAATTTGGGCCACATACAGTTTCCCCAGACACAGTACAGAAAAAAGGAGCAGCCCAGAAGTGGATACTAAGAAGGTTAACTCACCAGAGTAGAGCCAAATTGATTTGTCAGAATGAGAGGGTATGGAAATGCCATCTGGACTAGCCTGTGCGTGCACAAGAAGCCTAGACTAAGGGCCATGCAAAGGTGGAGATCTATTATCATGATGCAGATGTTGGGGAGTGGCAGTTCCTTGTAGATAGTTTGGTTGAATTCTTTAAGACCTTCGGGTCATGTAACCTCCTAAGCCTATGGGCCAGGTAATCTTTGAGCCTACAAATCTTTTAAGGGTTCCCCCTCATTCCTTTAATGGGGGTCATCAAAAATCAATAAAAATGAAGGCCTATGGGCCATTTAGAAGCTTGTAATAATTTAGAGAATTTATGACCTAAGGATTAAAAATTTGAGTCAAGAATACTTTTTCAAATTGATTAAAGTCTAAATACTAATCCTCTTGAATGAGAGAGATCAATAAATTAAAATAATAATACAATTTATGAATGGTATTTCTTGTATTATGTAATAAATAGTTCATATATATATAATAAAAATTTAATTATGTTCATAATAATACATTTTCTTGATGAAAGGAAATTGAGACACAAAACCCTTAGAGTTTTTTTAAAAATTTTAATTCAAAAAACCATGAGTTAAATATCATTGAATTCAAACTGAATATCATAAAATATATGTTAATAATGAAAATAAATACTAATGGGTCAGTAGATACACAAATTAATATATTATAGCCCTTGTAATAAGAAATATATCTATATGCATGAATATTGTGACAACAAACCCTCATAAATTTTATAATTTTTTAGACAAAACCATAAGAGAGAAAGAACATGGAATTGAAAATTTAATTCCGTGAAATATAAGGTAATATTGTTAGAAAATATTAAAAGGTCAGTATATACACCATTCTAATGAAACCATTGTGTTTAAAAATAAATATCACATAATGAATGAAAATTATGACAAGAACCTCTTAGCTTATTTACAATTCATTATGTTCGTGCACCAAAATTTTAGAAATATAAAATTATGTTTTTTATATTCAATTCCTGTAACCATTATCATAGATATTTAATTTATTATGGAATATTTATTATCATATTTTATTTATTTATTATATATTTTATCATTATTTTTTATTTAAAATTAAATCGAAGTCGGATTATTTTATTAAATTTAGAGACACAAGATTATATTTTAATATTAAGATAAATAACTAATAAAACAAATTAAAAAACAATAACAAATCATTATTTAATTAAAATTTATATTAACATTATTGTATTTGTCCCCATTTGATATGTCTCTGAAATTCTATGTAATTTTTTGTAATTATATAGAATTATTTTCAGACCATACACTTTGACAACACATGATCTTCTGGCTTGGTGAGACCGGAATAGAATTTTGAACATTTATTAAGGGACTTTTATTAAATTTTCAAGCATGATTTTATATCTTTTGAACTTGAACTCAGATCGAAAATCAGAGGGAACCGCTGAATTCAAAACACAGGATTCACCTATAAAATATATAACATTGACCGAAAACAGTCGGAGAAAAATATTATTTTTGGGACTTTTAGAAAATTAATAAAATAAGGTTAAAAAGTTATTTTATTTTTCTTTCACACTATTGAGTGTTGGATGATGATTCTATGGTGTGGTGATGAAGTGACAATGAGGCACAATTAACTATTACCCTTAATGGCTCATTGTAGAAGCGTAACCGCTATGTTGTTTCATAAATGAAACTGTGTAACGATGCAACATCACAGCATAACAGAAACGTTTAGACATGTTTCTATTTATTAAACAAACGCATATGAGAGTAGAGAATTAAACTGTGAGGATTCTATGATAAAAATTTGATTTAAATCCACTCCAATGATGAAAGATAAACATAAAAAAACATTAAATATCTTTGAAGAAAGTCGAATAAAGGATCATGAAGTGGTAAACAACATTGATGTCTTGAATCATTGATGATGTAATGTTGCACCAACATACATCCAAGAGGTAGGGGTTGTTTTATTTTTAATTTATTCCGCATTTTTTTCCTAAAAACAACAAATGTGGATAAACCCATGAACATGTTGATCTGAAAATTATGGGTTTATGGGGGAGGGTATCTTTATTTGTGGGATTCTCTATATGGGATTAGTTAATATTTTTATATGATTAAACATCACCCTCGATCCTGTAAAGTTTTAAAACAACTAATGCAGAGGGAATGTGATAAAACAGAAAAAGGACCGTACCCATCCGCATGTTCTCTTATTGTTAACTATTTGTCCAAAATGGCGGCAAGGTGCATTTGAGATGATCATAGTGATGGTGGTGACCCGGGAGGCACGTAGATGCAGATAGATCAAAAAACGGACAACCTGATTAACTATGATGGCCCAATGAATGTGTCACCGGCATGACGCCAATGACTGGTGGCGCCGGCCCACCCACACCGGCCACGTGTACGGGGGCAGCACAAACTGGCGCCACTATAGAGGAGGTTGTCGACCATCACCAGCCGTGTTAGAGGATGGCGGTGCGCCGCCGTACCTGGAGACTACAGCTAACTAGCCACGGAAGATGTGGGGTGACACATCACAGGTTGGGGAAGTGTAGAAGGGTTCATTGTGTCTTGGCCACTCTAAAGATCTGGCACTATGATCGCTTGACCACAGCAAGAGGGAGTCCATGCGGCATCCGGCAGGTTGGCAGGGAGGCCAATGTGGCCTAATTCCATGTCCTATCTAGCCGACACACCACCGGCCCATATAGGCATGTAGGAACCTCACTGTCGGGATGCACCCACGATGGGGTCCGGTCATGCACACAATGGGATGGACCCATGATGGCAGTCTAGATCCGCACCCTTCGGGTTGGGACGGACTACACTAGGTTCTGTGGTGACCCAGTGGGCTGGACTCTACGCCAAATTAGGATGGTTCCAATAAGGCTCATAGGACAGGGCCCACTAGCCATGCCACACCGAACCGATCTAGACCCAAACTAAGTCATTCTGAGTCAGTCAAATTATACAGGGGTATGTGGGAACTCTGTCTGGGTTGGTTGTGTTGTTCCAACCAGGTCGCACCAGGACTAGACGCAACTTTTCCCTATTTCCTAAAACCATAGAATCATGAAAACCGCTTGTCCGATTGATGATCCGTTTGCAGAGTTGGGACCCTCTCGGTAAGGCAGATCTTTTTGGATTCCCCAAAAAGGATTTAATAAATGATGATATGGGAAAATTTTTTAGGGTAATATCTTCTAGGTATGTTATAAATAGTACTATATGGTTGGTTGGGACCTAGAGACAGTTGACTTACGTCTTTTTGATACTCGAATATATCCTAGTAAAAAGAATTTATATCTGACTTTTCAGGCCCACAATGGGAAGAACTTATGTGTGACTTTGTTGGCCAGCTATTGAGAACGAGGTGTAGTACCTCAGTTGTCCATGATTAGTGGGAATCACTTCTGTTTTACTTTGTAGTCCCATGGTATGCGATGATGAGGTGTACCTATGCAGTCAAAGGTTAGTGAAAAGCAATTATGTGTGACCTGTCTGGCCTAATGTGCTCGATAGAGGAGGAGTTCACTAGCATCTGAGGTGTTTGATGATGTGACTGATTATTCTCTTATCAGTACTCTAAATATATACGTAGTTTGAGAGGCATTGTTTTTTATGCATTAATATTTGGATTTTTTGTGTCATATTCCCAATTTTTTTGTCCCCACTGATTAATTTGTTACTCACCCCGACAAAGTATATGCCCACACATGTTGTGTCTGGGGCAGACGACTGAAGTTTAGACATGGGATTTGGGGGAATAAGACCCAAATGATCTCAGGGAGATGGGTCTGATTTACGTTATGATGGTGGATATGGTTTCCTAGGACCAGGTGGGCCCCAGTTGGATTGGGTGGCCAAGATGATATACATTGGCTTCTAGCCGCTACACTAATTTCACGATCAGGTGAGGTTTTCCACAGATAGCCATTAGAGATTCCTTTTTGTACTTTTCTACTTTTAGTTCTTTTAATGGGTTTGTATTCTTGACCACTTTTATAAGTTTTACTAGTACTCAACATTTTTTTAGTGACACATATTTCCCAATTAGCATGTGGGGAATGGTTAGGAATCTGTGTGTATAATGGTACTCAAGAAAATGCCCCAACGTGCAGGTTGATGCCTTTGGTGTCGGTCTCCATCCCCATTCCATCGGGAGGCGGGCTTTGGGTAGTCACAACATGATCCTCAGGGAAGTTTCATGAAAATGTGGTATCAAATGGAGGTCGGTCCTACCAAAAAGACTGATATTCTGTGTTTTTCTTTGGGGAAATAGTGTTAGGTGTTTCGAGCCTGACTTCTAGATTCGGGGAGTCCATTGTTTTTGTAGTGGCTGATGTATCCTTACACTATGACCTTGAATTCTAATTTTTGGTGATATACTTGAAAAAAAATTGTTGCATAATTTTCTCATTATTTTATATCGAATAATAGTTTTCTTACCTAGTATAACCCTTAAACCGTGGTAAATCATGATCTATCTCAGGATGCCTTCTTATGGACAACCAGCAAGGATCCTGATATGGGGTCATGAGGACAACATGCCCTATGAAGAGGCATCCATTTAGGGAATAGTTTTAGCGATGGCCCCACTGGGTGGTCAACCAGTACCATCGCCACCCGAGGGAACACATCTACTATTGGTGGTTCTAATAGAGGATGTTCCCAAACTCAGTTCCCTGAATGAGATTTAGAGATAGAGACCTCTCATTTTCAGGTGAGATACTTATCCTCAGGGGGATTTGGACTGGTTGTAGGCAGTGATTCAGGTCTTCTAATTAGTGGGGACACCACTTGACCAGATGGAGATCATTAGAGTGATCATTCTATAAGGATTAGTAGGGAGAGGGTGTGGCTTTAACACCCAGATGCACAATGTGGAGAGCCTCACCTGGACAGACATTAAGAGGCTTTTTCAGGAAGAGTTTTTTTTTTCAAAACCTTTCTCTCTATGCGCAGTCAAGAGCTAATTCACATACAACATGGAAGCATGATTATGGATGATTACTAAGCGAGTTTCACCGAGGTATCTCACTACTCTACATTATGGTGTGAGACCCTTTCTTCAGAGAACTATCTATTGAGAAATGACTCAGGCGAGAGATCAGGGCGTCAGTGTTGTGTCTTAGCATCCTTACTCAGGTTGGGGTTCTAGACTGAGCCCTTTTGGTAGATAATTTCTTTGTGGAGCATGCACCTGCAGCTAGTGCTATAGAAATATCCTAGGTGGTGGTGTCTTTGGCTGGCAGCATACAAAATACGTGTGGGCACAAGAATGCTAGGTTTTTCAGAGGACAACCCCAGGACACAAGGTCAGAATTGTAGGGCTCCCAAACTAGAGGGTGTCAGCCATGTACAAGGGTTTCTTTCTCATGTGGCAGGAAAAGACACATTGAACGTGACTGCCTGATTTGTCATACATTTGACTAATAGACTGCCAAGAGGCCAACGAGGGAGAGGCATCAGTTCAAGTGAGTAGGTCTGTAGGTTGGCATATGTGGAATGGATTAGGCTGAGTAGCAGGCAGTGGGTGACCTTTTAAGGTGTTACCACCATCACCCCCAGGTAGTCCACCCCGACCTTAGGGAGCAGGTGGATAAGGGCGACCACAGCTTCAGGTAGCAGATGTTGATGACCACGACCCTACAGAGATTATTCAAGGTATGATCTATATCTTATCCACCCTAGAAATAGTTTTTATAGATACAGGTTCTAGTCACTTCTTCATTTCAACAAATCTCATTCAGAGCTCGGAGATTATGGTGGAGTCGTTGGCTTGGTCTTTACAGATAGTGACTCTTACATGGAGGTATTCGATGAGTAAACACTAGTGTTGGTAGAAATATCTTACTATAGGGAGTGAGAGAATCAAATTGGATCACCTAGTAGTGGATTTGAGGCCATACGACGTCATCTTAAGTATGGATTGGTTATCCGAAGTCCATTCTCAGATCAACGGTTTTATGTGTAAAGTGTGGTGTGTCCATGAAGATGTGATATGGTTTTACGTCCCCAGCATGATGGAAACCCTTGCAGCACCGGACAGACTATATCTGATGAGGGTGAAACGTATCAATCACTAGTTGGATAGCCTCACCCTTGGTGTAGTGTGTGATAGGATTACATGTTTTCCTTTAGCAGTGGATGAGTATGAGGATGTTTTTTTAGAGGATGTTCCAGGACTACCTCCATGTAGGGATGTTGAATTATGCATCAACCTATACCTCAGGACGACACCGATATCCACACCAACATATCGTATGGATCCGGAAGAGATTCATGAGTTGATGATATAGATGGAGGAAATGCAAGAGAAGGGGTTTGTAAAGCATTGTTTTCCACCATGGTCCACCCCTGATAAATTTTCCTAGAAGGTAGAAAAAAGTTTGAGGTTGATCATGGACATACAATGTGTGAACTAGCTAACCATGAAGAACAAGTATCGACCTCATAGGGTCGATGAACTCTTTCACCAACTGAAGGGGGAGAAGTTGTTCTCAATGATAGGGCTTAGATCATGCTATCACTAGCTTCGTTCACTGGATGAGGATGTACTGAAGATAACCATCATGTGCCGTTGTGACGAAAATGAGTTCCTAGTTATGCCTTTCAGAGTGTCCAATGCCCCAATAGTATTCATGGGACTCAAAGAAAGGATCTTGAAACCTTACCTTAGCTGGTTTTTTGTGGTCTTCATTGATGAAACCCGAGTGTACTCGGGGTCAGAGGAAGATAATTCTACACACCTAGGGATAGTCTTGAATTCACTATGAGAGCACCACCTTTATGGAAATCTATTAATGAGTTAGATTTGTATATGTTAGGTCCACTTTCTAGGACACATCATTTCATAGGCTTGGTTGGAAATGGATCCGGTGAAGATAGAGGTGGTGCTTGCTTGGAATCTTCCCAGGAGCATGACTAAGGTGCTGAGCATCTTGGAAACTGTTGGTTACTATCATAAGTTTATTCCTGACGTCTCTAGAGTTGAATCACTATTATAGGATTTTTCAAGAAAGGGAAAACACTTCGTGTGGATTGAGAAATGATTGTAGAGTTTCTAGGAGATGAGGTAGAAACTGACAAGTGCCACCATCTTGAGACTACTAGAAGAGGGAGTTGGGTTTGTATTTTATTGTGACACATCACAGACTAGACTGGATTGTGTATTGATGAAAGAGAGATAGTATATATCACATGTCTCATGAATGTTGATAAAATAAGAGTATAACTATGTGACCTATGACCTAAAGTTAGCAGTAGTGGTCTTTTCCTTGAAGATGTGGTGGTACTACTTAATCGGTGAATGGTTTACAATATAATATGACCACAAGAGTCTCAAGTAAATATTCTTTTATATGGACCTGAACCTAAGACAATGTTGATGGATAGAGTTCCTACAAAACTATTTCATTGCGATAGTCTATACTCCTAGAATGGGGAATATGGTGGTAGATGCTCTCAGAAGGTGGACCGGTTTGCAATTGCTGAGTGAGGAGAAAGAGAAGTTTTCCATGATGTAGATATAATTCAGGGATGATGGTGAATCTTATTTTCTTCTGTAGATGAATATTACTCCCCCACTCTTATAGTGAGTTAGAAGGGCATTGCTGGTGGATGTTTACTATAAGGCCCAACATTCTCAGTTATCCTCTAGATGGGCTCCTGATGAATTTTTGATAGGTGGGGAGAAAATAATCCTATTTAGATGGTGAAATGTAGTTCTAGGGATGTTTCATGAGGAGTTGATGATAGAGATCCATACAACCCCTTTGGAGATACATCCTATAGTGGAGAAGATGTACTTGGTGGATATGGATGAAGAAAGCGATGGCAGAGAAAATTTCATTATTCCTCACATGTCAGCAAGTGAAGGTCAAGAATCATCTTCCAGCAAGATTGGCATATCAACTCGAGTTACAAGAATGGAATTGGGACGGTATCGTGATGTACATTTTGAAGGGGTTACAACATATATCCAAGTTCCATGAATCTATCTGCGTAATAGATGAAAGACTCACCTAGTCAGATCACTTCCTACCCCATCCAGAAGCAAGGACCGATAGATGTCTTGGGATGCCTCTACATCTAAAAGATAGTTCAGATTCATGGGGTTCTTTATAAAATAATTTTACACCATGATGATCATTTTACATTCTAATTATACAGGGGATTACACGAGGCATTCAAGACACTGCTACGCATGAGAACAACATTTCATCCCTAAACGGATGGTTAGACAAAGTAGGCCATACAAATCTAAGTGGACATGCTACGTGTTTGCATCCTGTATTTTAGTCATCATTGGGAGGGCCACCCTCTACTGGTAGATTTATCATACAACAACAGTTATCAATCAATCATTTTAATGGAACCATCTAAGGCCTTGTACGGGTGTCCATACAGGTCACACCTATGATGGATAGACCAAGGGGAGTCAGCACTCGTGGTTCTAGAGTTGTTACGGTCTACCACCGAGAATGTGCAGATCATCCAGGAGCGGATGAGGAATAAACAGAGCATGTAGAAGTCTTATGAATACAAGAGACAGAGACCCTTGGATTTTGTGGTGGGAGATCATGTATTTATTCAAGTCTAACCCTGATGAGGATTGTAGAGATTTTGCAGGGGTGGAAAGCTATCTCTCAGGTCCATCATACCTTTTTAGATATTGAGAATATTTGGCAAGGTGACATACTAACTAGCTCTTCTCTAACATATGATCAGGGAAGATGATGTTTTCCACATGTCACAACTAGGGAGGTAGACGCATAATCCATCACATCCCATCAACTTGTGTGAGATGGACATAGATGATGGGGTGATGATGGGAGAGTTCCCGGTGGGGATAGAGGATCGACCAGATAGATTCCTTTGAAGGAGGACGATTCCTCTGGTTTGAGTTTGGTGGTAGCTTGAGAATATAAAAAAGAGCACATGGGAGTGGGAGGCTTAGATTTGTGCTCAATACCCCCATTTATTTTTTTAGTTTTTTTTTGATTTCAAGGAGGTAAATACGTAAGGTGAAGGGAATTTAATGTCTCATAAATTCTGTGTAATTTTTTTAATTAGACAGAATTATTATCAGACTACATACTTTAACGGAATGTTATTCTGAGGCCCCGTTATCCTGGAACAAAATTTTGATCTTTTTTTTGGTAAGCTTAGTAAATGAGAGAGTGTGTTTTTTTATCTTGTAAATATGTGCTCGAATCCAATATTTGGGGGCACTTTTGAATTCAGAATATTGGGATTCTCCAAAAAATGACATAACTTCGACCGACAAGTGTCGTACAGAAAAGTTAAATTTTTGGACTTTTAAAAAAATAATAAAATAACTTTAAAATGTTATATTATTTTTCTTTTACACCATTGACCAGAGGATGATGATGAGGCAATGATGAGGTGTAATTAATGAATCCCCTTAATGGCTTGTTGTGTAAGCATAACTGCTATTCTGCTTTATAAATGAATCAGTGTAACGACTCAACATCGCATCATAATAGAAACGATACGATGTGTTTATTTTTATTAAATGAACGTGTTAGAGAGTTGAGTAGTACACAATGAGGATTCTCTGAAGAACCTCAGATGAACATCCTCTCCATTGAAAAATGAAAAATATCGAAAAAAATCCATAATCTTCGATGAAAAACGTAGAACGAAGATAAATGTGACGAATGATGTCGGTGTCTTGAAACCTCGAGGAATAAACGTTGAGACAACAAATATCAAAGAGGTAGGGGTTGTTTTATTTTTATACCCTTCCCCATTATTTTCCTGAAACAATGAACGTAGATCATCCTGAAAATAGGTTGATCTGGGAATTATACTTTTATGCAGGAGGGTAACTTTATTTGGTGGATTCTCAATCAAGGAATAGTTTATCTTTTTATATGATTTGGCATCACCCCCGAGCCTCCCCTATTTTAAGACATATAGCTAAGAGGGCATGGGTTAAAACTAACAAAGGGTCAGACCCCTCATAATTTTGATCCTTTTGAACAGATTCTCTAAAATAGTGGAAAGTCCAATCCTAGAGAATCGCAATGGTGGAGGTGACCTGAGAGTCTCACAGGCACAGACAGATCAGATAATGGACGACCAAAGAAACTATGGTGGCCTACTAAAGGTGCTTCCCACACGACACCACTGGCCCGACAAGGGCAGTCGACCCACATTAGCTGTTTGTAGGAGAGAGACGCCAATCAGTTCCACATTATTGGATGTGTCCTAGCCTCACTGTCCACACTAGAGGGAGGTATCTCACCCATTGGGGTGCCACAACAACAAGAGGTTGTGACAGATGCAGTGTCACATGACGCAAGACAGGCATTGTGGGGTCACACGATGCAAGGCAGGAGTAGCATTCAGGGTTTCCCACGTTTGGGCCACTTGGATGAGTTGGCACCATAGTCACAAAACTAAGGCAGGAGGGAGGCATCGTCTTGTCTCACAGGGTAGTAGGGTGCCAAATGTGGCTACATTCTGCTTCTCAGACAGGCGACGCACAACTGGCCCACACCGCGTGAGCCCTGCATTGGGCTACCAGGCCGGTCATGCAGCCTAGAAAATCAGACCATCACAGGTGGTTGAAAAATTCCATGTACGACCGAACGACGCCCATCGAATTGGGCCTAAATAGACTAGTCGTCGGGTGACCCAACGGGCTGGCCCCTCACCCAAACCGGGCCACATCCAGCATGCTGCATTGGGCATGACTGACTAGCTAAGCTATACTTCACCGATACATATCTGAACCCGGTCAGGCCGAGTCTTTCAAATTAAATTGGGGTATGTGGGACCCCTGGGATGGTTTGGTCGGGGTGGTCTGATTGGTTCAGACCGGGCCCAGACACAACTGGCCCCTATTTACTAAAATGCATGTATCATACACATTGTGGGTCTGATTGATGATTTTTTTTCATCGTTGGGACCCTCTTGACAAGGAAGTTCCTTTTTCATGTGTCGATGAGGCTTTAATGGATGTTGAAATGTGATGAATGGCTTGAGGAGAGGTTCTCTTAGGCACGCTATGTATGGAACCTTGTGGATAGTTGGGACCTGAAGACTGTTTAATTACCTCTCTATGAAACTCTACTATACCTTAGTGGGAAGAACATATGAGCCAATAATGGGAAACACTTTTGAGTGACTTATCAGGCCCATGGTACACGATGAGGAGGAGTACCTCATTTTTTCATGTTTAGTGGGCATCACTTTTGTGTGACTTTCCAGGCCCATGGTACGTGATGAGGAGGTGTGCCTAGGTAGTCCGTGGTTAGTTGGAAGAACATCTATGTGACGTTGATGGCCCAATGTACTCGATAGAGGAGGATTTCTTCTACAGCTGAGGTGTTCTATGATTTAATGTATTATTCTTTTATCACTACCCTAAATGAATAAATGGTTTGATATCTCTTGTCCATTGTTATTTACATTGAGGATTGTTGTGTGGTATTTCTATTTTGTTCTGGGGTCCCCACATATTGCTTTTTTACTCACCCTTGCATAAGCATCGCCCTTCGGTGTTGTTTCTAGTGCAGATGATCGACATTTCGATAGAGGCTTTGGTCGACCAGGACCAAGATATTCTTAGGGAGATGTGTCTGATGGACGCTATGATAGTGGACTTATTGGCATAGGAACAGGTGAGGTCTAATAGGATTGGGTGGACAATATGTTTTACTTTAGATTATAATTTCTCCACTACTCTCACGATCAGATGGGGTTTTCCACGGATAGCCATCAGGGTTTCCTTTTTTTAGTTTGCAGCTTTTAGATATCTTTTGGGTTTTTATTCTGGCCCACAATTATTAGTTATATTCTTCCTCAGCCTTGTTTTAGTGGCACTTGTTTCCCTTTTAGTGTGTGGGATTTGGTTGGACGTGTGTGTGCATTCATGTACTCTGGAAAATGCCATCAACTTGTTGTTTGACGCCTTCAGCACTAGTCGGTAGCCATTGGCCATCGGGAGGCGGGTTGGATTAGTCACATCATGGGCCTCAGGGGATGGGTCATGACACCATTTTCATCTATGATATAGTTTTATAACATCAATCAAGGATGTGGTTAAACCAACCCAGACATGAACTTACGATAATTAATTGATGAGTATGATTATGAAAGTGGTTATAATGAAATAATATCATTATTAAAGAATAGTAATGATATTATTAGTATTTCTAATGAGTTGAATCAATTTCTTTTGATAAAATGATGATAATTAAGGTGAAAAAAAATCACTTCAAATAGAATGTAGTCCTCAAAAGTGAAAGATTTACATTATCTTTTATAGTACAATTAGAGGGGATAAACATTGATAATAATATTTCAATTTCATAATCATAATAAAAGTATATATAATCATATGCAATATTTTTTCATAACACCGATCATTAAAATAATCATCGATTGATGGTGATGAAAAAAATATATTGATTTAGGGAGGTAGAAGTCCATTGGAATTCACGATCAAAATTATATTATTTTTTAGTGGATGTAAATGAAAAAATAAGGGTTGTGTAATTGATAAAGTAAGAACGTAGTAAATCACTTTTAATTGTTTTAATTTTTTATGATTTTTTGAAAAGTTTTGGAAGTGAAATATTAAGATGAAAATATTAAGAAGAAGGAAATAATAAATTAGGATATTGAATTTTCTATTATAAATAATAATGGATTTAGAGGAATTAAGATAATTAATAGTTATCAAATGATTAATATGTGGTAGTGGGTTCTATGTGGGAAAAAATATAAATTTTTAGGGATAAATTCAAAGGTAATTGGTAACATGATGTGGTGGGAGTGTTTCTTTTTATAAGTGAAGTAGAGGGAAATTTATGATACCCCCATTAAATTTTCAATAATGATTAATTAATATTAGTTTTTAAATGTTTCAAAAAAGGAAAAAATGAGGGTGATTGAGGTACCATCCACTAGAAAAAATGTTTTCAGAATATTTTGATTGTTTCCTCTTAGTTAATAAATTTTTTTTTATTTTACTTTTACATGTGTAATTAATTTTTAACCTTAGTTAAAAAAATTTATTGAAAAATTTAAATTAATAATTTATCATCTTTTAAACATGTAATATTATCAATTTTTAAAAATTATTTAACACAAATATTTAAAAATGGAATATTTTTTATGTGATAAAATTAATTTTACAAAAAAATAACCTATTCTTTTTAGTTTATATAAGATTATAACCTCAGTTATGTTTATGATTTTTTTTAAATTTTAACACTTTATAATATATTGGAGATATTATCTATTTAGAAATAGATTAATTTTGGGATTTTGGGGCATATAGTGCCTCACTGTTCAAATAATAAAAAGTATATGTATAAAATATCTGGACAATTATGGTTTTATTGAATAAAATAATATGACCTAAAAAATATTTATGATGGGACATATGAGACTACCATTAAATCTGGAATATGGTTTTAACCCTATGTTTGAAATATAATTTTTATAATATGGGGTTTATTTTAAGTGCATACCCTTGAATAAGGGTAACATTATAGAAATTTTATTTCATTTTAGTTCTCTTGTATTCCTTGTTGTTCCTTTCACGCCATTAAAACCCTCTATATCTCACAGACCTCAATCCATAAATCATTGTAATCATTAATTTTTAACCTGTTATTTTTTAAACTATTTATTGGGCAGCAATCAAGCATTTTTCATTGAATATTAAAAAAACACTAATCAAATTTTTATTTCATTTTTGGGTTCCAAAATGATGAATGTATATAGATTTTTGGTTGTTAAATAACAAAACCATTCAATATTTGTTTTCGGTTAATCATATTGAGTCCACGTGAACACAACACTTTTCAATAAGAAATAAGTGATGGTTCATTTACCCGAAAAGGTTTTTTATTCCCATTTCCCATCATGGCTACACATCCCGGGTCACTACACACAACATAATAAACTTGTTTTTATATATATAATTATTTTTTTCATAATTAGTTGCATCTAATATTCTAAAAAATATGGTTGTATTTAGTCAAAAAATATAAAACATAAATTTTACACAGGGAATTCCTAATTAAATTATAAATGTATAATTGTAGTAAATTACCAAAAGATAAAAATAATTATTTATCATAAGATAATTAAACCAATTATATTTGAATAATTTAAATAAATATAAGAAAATAATAATGCAAGATTTTAAAATTATAATGATCAATATATAAATACATAAATTTCTCAAGTGATTTTTTATAATCAAAATTATGAAAATATAAATAATTCAATTTATCAATTGAAAAATAAAAGGAATTTTCCATAGATAAATATATGAAATTATAGAAATTTTTTTTTGAAAATATTATGAATTGATAGTTATGATCATTAATGAGGAAATTAATTTTGTTTTATAATAAAATATTAATAATATACTACTGTATATGATCTTATATTAATCTTTAATGATATACATTATCAAATGTTGTTTGAAAATTATTCATGATGTGAGGACCGCTAGCAAATTGTTTTAACTAAACTGATAATTAGAAAATTATTTTGGATAGAGGCAATATCATCATATATGATATTTATTTCATTACTAATTAAAATAATTGACTTGGGTTCCAAGAACCATGGAAAAACCATGAGTAGTGATGTGTTAAAATCAATGACAATAAGGCCTATGATGGTTTTTTCTTGATTTTTGATGGTTCTACCCTAGATTTCAAGCTATAGATAGTTGTTTATCCATACAGTTGATGTTAATGAATCTGAGGTTGGTATTTTATTTCCTATTGAGGATTTTGTTATATATTATTCCTTGTTAAAATTCATGTGTTGGTATAATTAATAACTATACATGTCTTTTATCGAATGTGGGTTTTTTCATATTTTGTGTGGCCTTCAATGATATTTTATTCAATGAGTATTTATAGAGTATCTTTTCGCCATGTTATATTATGAATACATGTTGTTATGTTTTGCAACTATATTTTCATGATGATATTGTATTATTTTATTATATATAGTTTCTTGTATGAGTGTGACCATGCCATTTAGATTGTTATTTCAACTTGTGATAGCACATCCATCATGTGTGGTTTATCCAATATGTTTAGAGTGCACATGTATTGTGATAATAATGAAGATATAATTGAGAAGAGGTTATGTGCATGGTAGTCTGCATTCATAACATGAGGTAGTGTTTTACGTTCATGGTGGGCTTATTGTCTCAGCAATGGCATAAATGGGTTTTGATGGTGGGGAGGCCTAACTTATGATGTAGTTAGGATATGATGATATTGGTTTAATATCTAACATGATTCGTAGATATTTTTGGGAGGCATCTTATGATCATGGTGACATGTCCTTTCTCACTCAGGACATCCAATGCATACCTTACCAGAATTGAGTTGTATATGTTATGACATGGTGCTTGAGGCCTCTCAGTTAATTCACAACCATTCGGTTTTGTCATTTATGTTTCCATGATTGGTAAATATTAATTATTTACAGGGAATACACCTACATTACATGATATCACATTAATGATGATTTTTTTTTTCTATTTGGTCTCTTCCCCGTTGACATCAAATGGTTTGTTTGATTCCATTATATATTTCAAAGATATAGATTGGGTGAATGGAAAGGACTCTGTGATCGATGGCAAGGAAGTGCAACATAGAGAAAACATCAGACTGGGGCATACAATAGATGACTATGTTTCCTTAATTATTTATTATCATCACATTATACTCATATTGGATTTCAACATCTATAGCCTTTTTATTTCCTTAATGAAATGTATTCCATGATTTCAGTTCCCATATGGTACTCCAGTTATTTATTATTATTGTTATTTTTTACCCATCCTATGACCTGATATTGAGGGTATAGTCCCCCACTAACAAATATAGATTATTGTTATAGTTGGAAGCCTCTTGTATATGGGTAGGTTCCCATGATATAATGTTTCACTCATTCTTGGGCTTGGATGTTTGGATTAGGATGTTACAAAATTTTATCAGTGGACTATTATTAAGTAACATGATTCTCCTCATTTCATTATTTAGAATATATTAGAAATGAGTGATTACATTTGGTACTCATGCACTGAAACTATGAAAGTGCTTTCCAAAAAAATTTAACATGATCCACATTGTTTCTATAAGGTTGAATAAATTCAGTTTTTTATTCCTATTGATTAAATTAACATCCGGTGATATAAATACAGTTAATATTCGATTTATCAAATTTAAGTTTTTTTATATGGGCTAAGAATGTTGGTTCACGTTCTATATATTTACCTATAGTTATGATTCATACTAGTTATCTTATTAGATTCCTTTAATTTTGAAATATATTTGGGATTTTTTCTCATATATTATATGTCTATTTTTCCATGATATTATGATATATAATTATTGTTATTATTTTTTGGACTAGGAATTTTGTTGTGTTAGTGTATATAAGATGACTTTTAATGACATGTGGGGAAGGATATTATGATTACTGTATGAGTTATGGAATGATAATCCTTAATATGTTTAGGATAGTGAGATAATGATTTTTGGATGATGAGATTATTTATATGGGCAATTTAAATGGAATAGTACTTACTTCCTTGGCAATGATATTGATTTTTTTTAAAAAAAATATTTTATCATTGTTGGAGTTAAATGTTAATAATTTTAAGTAATATATCATAAAATATATATTAAATTTAATGAATATTGATTCATACAAGTTTTGAATATGGTTTTATGGAAGTCATTTCATTATAATGATAGAAGATAATTCATGATGGTATTATCTACATATTTGTCTGTGATGATAAAGAGGGACGCTATATTGTTTTGGTGATTAATGATATATTTATTTTGAAAATTTAGTGACCTTATTTCCAATATTTTTTTATCTTAATCGTTGGGATGGTTAAAAATTTTAACTGATAATGAAATGGTTTAAGTGGAACATTAGATATGGGTTTAGAGAATATTGTATTATATCACCATATAAGTATTTTTTTCATATTTGATTACCTGTAATATATATTTAATTATAATAATAACTAGATATAAATGTAATGACTTATCATTCCATTAAATATCTCATGATCTTTTAAAATAAAATCTAAATGATCAAAAAAATTAAAAAGAACACCATTTTTCAATATTCCATTCATTAAGTAATTGAGGAAGTGTATTTCGATTGAAGAACAAAACAAATAAGAATTTTTTCCTATGAAATATAGATATACCAATTAATAATGATATTCATTACATATTTATCATTATAGATGAAAATATAAGATTTTCTTTCTTTCATTTTCACTCATTTATAGATGATAACATCATTCTTGTAAGCATGGACAACTAACATTATGATGATAAATAATTATCCCTTCACCACCACACTACAAGAAATACATATATAATAATATGGTATTTATGATATTATGGTCATTCCTCAATGGTAATATATAATTTATATACTTAAAATTGTGATCATTTTAAAATGGAAGCATTATTTATGAATATGTATGACCCACCATCTATAAGATCTTCAGGTAATTCATTTTTCATAATCATCATACATGACTGGTATTAAAAGTATAATTGATATATGAATATTATAATTTTGACATTTTTTTTATTTTTTAGATGATATAACTATTTAATATGTGAATTAACTATACCCTTCATGATGAAGCACGTGTGAGAAAACAAGACAGTTAACCCCCAAAACAATGAAAATAATGAAATACTATTAATAGAAAAGTGTTAAGACATCATAAAAATATCATATATGATATCATAAATAATAAAAATGTGATTAATTTTTAAGTTAATGACATGTTTAATACCAGTATACATGATTTTAAACCACAATCAATCCAAAGGTTCCATGAGGATAGGGTATTTATCTCAATTTACATTTCATTAATACATATTTTGTATTAATAACAAATTCATGTTTATGTGTTTTATATACTACCCCCTTGTCTTCTAATATAATTATTAACTAATAATTCATGATATTTTATGTTTCAATTTGAATCATTTCATCCAAGAAGATTTTAATTGAAAATTACCATGTGATAAATGTTATTGAAAAATCTCACATTCTTTTGTGATCGATAATATTCTCTTGAAACAATCACATTATTTTAATCATTTTTTATTTATCATTAAATATTTATAAAATGTCCATATTATTTCCATATGGGTATGATTATTTTGAGGACCATATTCTATTATTATATATGGTTTGTACTCTGAATTTTGTTCTACTAACTTGGGTAATATTGATAAATATACATCCTTTACTCAACAAAGGTATTACATGATAAATAATTTTGATTCATGAATTAAATTGATTCCTTGATATATGAAGAATTATTTGTACATAAAGGGGTTTATGATATTAGAATTATACCCCATCTTGATTCATTGGTAGGTATAATTAGACAAATGAGTTGACAGATTAAATAGGTTTCTACTTATAGTTCAAACAATCTTGTGTAAGGTATTTACATTAGAGGTATCATGTACTTGTGACATGATGTCAAATAATTAATATTTTCATTCAATTTAAATATAATTATAATTATTCATATGATTTTGAAAATGAGATTATTTCAAAATACATTTAATTATCATTTTATTGATTAAATGGCATGGTATTGGAATTATTTACCTTTCAATATTGATTGTTCCTTATCAATTAATGCAGTCATGTTATTTAAATGAAATGTTTATTAAGTAATTTACCTTTAAATATTGATTATTATTTATTGATTCATGATATATTCAACTATACATAACCCATACTAATCATTTAAGATCACAATTATTTGTTGTCCTTTACCCAAGTTATAATTATGGGTCAATTTAATAAGTTTTCAAGTATGATGAGAATTTTATTTTGATATGAAATATTATTTACATTATATTTTCAGTGTAAAATGGGTATCATATATATATCTTATTCTCAAAAATTACTAAATTGATCATTCCTTCCAGATTCAGCACGTTGTATGTATAATAATGTAATAATTTAAGGCACTAACTTCGGGATACTAGGTTCATGGCCATTACAATATATGTTCATCTTAATTAAGTAGAACCTATAAGTAGTGGTTTTCATTATTTTAAATATATTTTTATGAATCTAAACTAGGTTTCTATTTTTCTCACCTGAAACATACATCTCGAAATACAATATATCATTTTTATTATTTTATGTTGAATTCTCAAATATTTTTCTTATGAATTAATACTACATGAAATTAAAATAAATCAAATTGATTTTTTTTAAATAAAATGTTATAATGATTTTAATTTAATTGTATGTTTATTAATGTTTTAAATTTATTGATTTTGAATTTTATATTTCGTATTAAAACATTTTATCTTCAAGGGATCATTCATAAGAATATTGTTATGGAATATTTAAAATCTATTTATATGATGAGTTCAAATTTATTGAATTATCATTCAATGCTTCAAATTATATTCATGGGTTGACTGATATTATTTAAATGATAATATTTATCTTTTACCCCCTTTCTGATAATTGTGTTTTATCATTTTTTTAATATTTAATTATGAATCCACTCATGGAAATTTTGATTTTATTTTGCTAATAATTATGTTTCATGGTCTATTTTTTTGTTTGATAGGTGTAATACTACTCATACAATACCTTTTCGATGATATATTTCATCCTTTTCAAGTGATTATGTTAAAATAGTGTCTGGGTGATTATATGTTTAATTTATATACATTATGTATGGGTATAAATTCCCGACAACCTCCAGAGGATCTCTCAAGGGAAAATGAAAAACATATACAAATTTCCTATTGCCATTATTGTACAATCATTCTAATCGAGCACTCAAAAATAGGAACTTATGTTTTATTCTTCTTCTAAATAATTCATTATAGTTTATGGAGTCTATAAAAATTCTTTTGATCCCTCATGTTCATTCAATTTCTCTTTATGTTTTTTATGAAAAATTACTTTTTATCTTAAGGTTGTGACTCCCATAATGTAAATTTAGGACTGTTCGAGTATTGATTCCGGAGATCAAAACCCAGGTCTTCAAACAAATCCTTACTCCCCATAAAAATTTCAAGTTTATTGGTTATTCTTGAAATTGAAAATTACATTTTAATCGGGTTATGACCACCATATATAAATCATATTAGTAAAAAATATATTTCTTTTTGATTAGAGAGGTATAAGATAGGACTAGGTCCACATTAGACTAAACCTATAAAAACATCATTGAATTTGATCTTTTATTTTATAATACAAAATACACTATTAAATGTCATTGATAATTAATTAAGATAATTAATAAATTTATTTAGATGTTTTACCTGTTTATATTCCCCCCCAAAAGACCATATCTTCTTACATTATCTGACCTAAAGCTCTAAATCTAATATAATAAAATTATATTCATGAAATATTTTCATTCTCATCTGTATAAAAAAAATTCAAGGTAAAGGTAGATGAAAGGAAAATATTATTATATCATCCATATCATGTAATTCATGGAACTATCACAGAGTTGTAATTTACCATAAAAATTAAGTATACTCAGTATTCACATTACCTAAACATATTTTAAATATAAATGTTGTAAATGAATTTACCATAAAAAATAAAATTATTATTTATTTACCAAAACATAACAAATAAATATGAATTATTCCAAATTAATATTAGAATGAAAATTTCATTTTACATATCATAACAAATTTAATTTATAATAAATTTATAAATCATAATTTAATTTATTATAATATAAAATTTTAAAATTTTTATGTTTGTTATAATTTATGACTCATAATTTTGTTATCATTCATAAAATAAAACTAATGAAATAAGGAATCACCACATGAACTAATGGATTTATATGATATAACTACAATGATATAATTGAATCACTGAATATGATTAACTCTATAATAGTTCTCCAATCATATTTTATTATAATGTTGATATCATATTTATTCTATATTCCATGATTATAAATAAAAATTATTTTTTAATGTGGTTTATGATATCATATATAATAACCTATGACATCAAATAAAATAATATGATTAAATTATATCTTATTTTGTAATATGAATAATTTATATGACATGACTATATTAAATAGAAGAAATACACCATGTAATATTTTATGATATAACCCAAACACCTTATGATGTTATTTAAAAAAACTAGTATAAAAATTTTGAATTAATGAGGAACAATGTTCTCATACCATTTATGTGTTTTGGGTAATTATTTAATGATAATATACATTATACAAAAAACGAAAAGGCTAATCTATCTTCAAAAGACTGAATATTCAATGAAAATGAATGACATGATAATAAATATAGTGTTTAGTAATCCATATTTTATACTTCAACTTTCTTACAATCAAAATCGCTTATATAAGAAACTTGTGATTCCTAATTCAATGGAGATTGGACATGTTTTTGAATACAGGATTGTTACATGAGGATTCTCATACACCAATGGGAATATAGATTATTCACTTTTTGGAAAGAACTATTATGAGTATATGTGAGATTTTAAAACAACTCATGTGAATGTTGTTCACCGATTAGATGGAACAATTCCCTTATATAGGCATCCCTGAGGATCTTCATTTTATGAATATTCCCAAACACATAAACTATGTTAGATTCTATATAATGGAAACCATACTTTTCTATAGATATTTTTTCATTAAAAAAATTACATTAATGAATTCATAATCCATAGTTAATCATCTCATGATTTAAAACAAATAATTGACCATGCATGTACTGAGTTTTATGAATGTGGGAATCATATCACATGGTCAATCATAAAAAATTATGGGGCAAAGTAGATTAGTCACATGAATCTCCACAATTTGATTATATTATTTCTTAAAATATTCCTAACATGAGTATTATATATAGAAATATGTGTTTGTTAGAGAATATGATATAACTATTTTTAGATCACATCCAACATATAGCACTTTTCATTTGATGAAATATATATAACCATAAACGCCATCCACTTTTGGTAAAATATATATGAACATAAATATATTCCCTTTTGTGAGTATGATCTAGAATAATAGACATTATAATCTTCGCTATGGTAAAAAATTTGGGACTTAATAATATAACAAAAGTGACACAAAATATTATTTAGTTTTAAACCTGTAATGTGTAGGTAGATAAAATTTAATGTCTTAGATCAAAAATAAATTTCCTTTAATAGCTTATTAAATTGTAAAAGAATTCAAAAAAATAGTGAAGAAATAAAGAGACATAGAGACTCGTCATGTTTAATCCCAATAAAGTGAAGCAGGTGAAATTTTCAGGTTTGTTCTCACTTAGGTTTCTCTTTCATAGATTAAGCAATTGATATGTTAGAAATGGAAAATACTCAAATATTTTATGGAACAAAAATTAGTGCTATGAGGAAACATTTATTACTTTTTGAACAAACTCATCTATGAAATAGTTAGAGAAGACCTTAGACACTCAATCCATATATGATAAAACTATATAAAACCTATATCATGATTCTCAAAAAGATAGTTTTTTCACAATTATAGGACCATAATTTTATATGATCATGTACATATATAATTTATCATTATATAAATTTTCTCTATGAATGTGTTCAATATATGATAGTTTATCTTTTAGAGTTCTATAAATCTTCTTAATCACCATTTTCACAATGAAACCAAGTCAATTACTTGATATAACAGTAAAACAATTATTTTATATTATATTATTATTGAATTCAGAAGCCTTGTTATGATATTACCCTCCTAGAAACAAACAACCTTGTGTTGAGATTCTCCTATTATAATTCCAAATAACATTTCCATATCATCTCAATTCTCCCTTTTTATTATAGTTTGTAACATTGTTATTATATTTTCTAAAATTACCCCATTAATCATTGTGAGTAGAATAATTTATTACAATACAATATGTAAATATTTTCATATTTTTTTGGTTTTGTAGGAAATACCCCCACTAAACCGATGTTATATTTCATAAATTATGAGCGTGTTACATACGTTACCAACTGTAGAATTATTATGAATATTCTTCAACTCATATTGATTTAGATATTCATATGTATTTATTAATTATTTATATAATAATAATTTTAACGATTATTCCAACACCATTGAAATTAAAAATTGTTTTTTCATAGGAATTGTCAAAAATTTATAAATTCCTACTCTTATATCCATTCATTTTTTGTATGCATTTTATATGAGGACAGAAATAAAATTTCAAAATAATACAATGAAAACCCAAAATATCTTGGGTTGAGTTACACTATGAGGAAAAATAAATCACTAGGTTGAGATTCTCCACCATATACTTTATATACTACCTTGTATGATATGGGTGATTCCCATTCATTCATATTTTCATAAGCGGTTGCAAGAAATGAATTACCAGTTAGGTTATCATATGAGTTAGTATTCCGTGAAAAACCAATGTTAATGCTTTCAGACCATATTCAGTGATACGTTGATATTACAATATTCTTTAGTAATTTTAGAAATTTTTCAGAATTTATAACTCTGGGCATAATGAAATTAAATGTGATTCTAGGTATGGATTTATAGACATGATTCCAATATCATATTTATTGATATTATAGATTGTGTTTTTTTATCATTCTGATGTGATAGAGTTTCCTAATAGTGATAAAATGGGAAATGGTAGTATGATGAGTTAGAACAGACATGGGTTAGCTTATAATGTTCATGAAACATATGTCAGGATTGGCTATTTTTTCAGATAAGTGACACCACACTCGATATTACCTAATGAAATGGAACTCTATCATGATGTCTTTTCAGATAAATTCATATGACTCTTTCATTTTATAAGATTTTATTTTTAGACTGATCTCATATCGGGTGAGTATCCCATTTGGATATACCCATATTGTATGGATCGATCTATGCTAAATGATAACAATGTATAGTTTGATAACATGGATTAGAAGGTTTTTAATTTATTGAGCACTTCAGTATATCGTGAACCTATTTTGTTCTATAAGAAGGGTGATTCCATTCATCGAATCTACGTCAATTAATAGAGGTTGAACATGGAAATTATAAATAATAGACCTCAATTCCCAACAATTGATGATTATTTAAATCTGTTATAGGGATCCCAACTGTTTGCTATGATTGATCATAGATCACTATATTAAATATTATGAGTTAGAGTGGACGAAATTATGAAGAAAATGTTGTGGAGTAGGTATGGACTATACAAGTACTTAGTCATTTCATTCAAATAGAAGAACACACAGAAACTTTTAATGGTCCTCATGATAAAAGATCTTCCTACAATACATCAGTCATTTATTATTGTGTTTATCAATTATATCATAATATATTCATCAATGTAGGATTATAATTATTGGTAATTTGAGATATTCCTAATTATGGTTAATGAAAATTGAATTTATAGTAAGCTTTCACATTGGGACTTCTCATTTCTAGTGTTGATGTTCCATGGAAATATAGTGATTGAGATCGGTATATCCACAGACCCAGAGAAAGAAAATGAAGAAATTTCTTAGATACATATTTTTAATTTGTTCAATATTAGGATATTTCTTGTTTTTTAATGATATTACCTATTGGTTTATCTAGTACACAACCCACTAATTAGCACCCATGTTAGTGACAAAAATGTTGAGAGTATAATATTATTCGTCAAGATAGTGTGAAGATTCATTCCATTAGTTGAATAGAAGGTTGATGATACCTCAATTACTAACACATATTGATCATGGGATTGGTTATATGTTATACTATGATGCACTAATAACATTTCTGGGAGCAGAGATAATATGGAGTGAGAATCTAGTGTCATATGTGTCATGTTATCTCTGAATCCATGATAAATAATACCATGCACCTGAAATGATGCAAGAATCTATGGTTCATGATATGATGTTTTATAAATAATATCTCAATTTTGAGAGGTTTTAATTAAATAGTCAAAAATATCATTCACTATATCAGAACTAGAGAATTTTTCATTTTTTATAGGGTCCAACTAGAAACGACCCCTTGAATAAAATGGTTGCGTAAAAAACATTTATGTTACAGTCCATCAAAAAAATAATTATTTGTGATGGGTCTCAAATTAAATTCCCTATATTTTTTAAAAAATCAATTGAGATGGTATGATTGAAAAAAACAATATAAATATTTATTATAGTTATTTATCAGGTATAAAATAACCATTCCTAGTAAAAATAAATATTATGATAGGAAGAATGACACATTGTAAATAATCATTTTTGATGAGTAAATCTTCCAATTACAAAAAAATTAAAAAATATTACAATAAAATAAAAAAATAAAAAAAATATTATATATTCACAACAATATGAAAAACACACTATATAATACATTAAATACATAAATTAATTAAAATATTAAAAAAATGATCATTCAAATACTTTTCAAAACTAATGTGATAAAAATACCAAAACCATTAAGGGAGATAGTTATTAAGAATAGGTGGTGGAGGGAAATCCATCCCCAAACCCTGAGTCAGCCATCACATGTACTCCATAGTCTACTAATACTACCTCTCCTACCACTAATGCATCTTCTCACTATTCTACTTCTTCTGTCGACAAGGCTCTTTTTTCTCCCTTTGCATGGTCTCTATATGAATACCCTAATCTCGCAACTTATCCTCATGCTATGAAGAAGATGGGTATGACTCTCCAAAATCCCCCATCGATCTTGACAACAAGATCACAACCATACCATAATATCACCCATATATCAATCAAGAGATGATACCAACAACTTGGCATTTCTCAAAAGCATATTGAGTTTCTTGTATCGAGGCTGCATTATCAATTCTTGATTCACTGGTTCCATAATACATAGTTTCTAATTGACTCTCATCATGTGTCCGACCTTTCATGGACTCATATGACTCCTCCAACTAAAATTTAAAATAAAAAATAGTTAAAATATTATATTCTATTAATTTTAAATTTTAAAATATTTATACATACCACAACATAATGCTTCTGACTGACTATAATCTCTCTTGTGATAGGATCATTGTACATCCCCATAAATACATCGATCTCCACAATATTTGGATGTTCTAATGTCTATTTGAGTATAAAAAATGTTAAAATTTAATGTTACATAAATTAAAATGAAAATTACTTACACTATGACATTGATGCATACCAAATATACAACCACTAGTTCAATGCATCACCTATAACCACCCCTTTGTTCTAAAAACCTAATAATTCTATACTCTAAAAAAATATCTGTCATATAATATTAACATAGTCTTTCCCAACCCTCAGATGAGCTGGAATCTAGTCAATGGGTGCAGAAAGCCTCATCAAAAATCGGTCACTACCCATTTTTTAATGGATGCCCTCCTCAGATTGTGAAAAAACATACATCAACTATCATTCATACAGACCTCTCATGCCTCCTAGATAGATTCATGCATTCTATCATCGATGACATACAACAATACCATGACATAATGAATAATATCATGTTAATAGTTAAATATATTTCAAAATTAGAATTATTTATTTACGTAGCATCAAATTATCGAACATGTGATTCTGAACATCAATGGAAATATGATACCATGTCACCCATGATCAAGATAAATAATTCTATAATGTTTCACTCCCACATATATTAATTATTTGTGGAAATATAAGAAAATATAGAAAAATAATCAAACAATTAGTATATAAATCAATTAATGAAAAATAATGAAAAGTAACTAAAATACAGAACTGTTCATCCCTCAGCATGCATGGATGGAACTCAAGACATGGAAATTTCATAGAGATAGAGACCATAATTATCAATATCTTAATACCACTACCTCTCTGAGTCATCGATGAACCACCAATATCCTGAGGTTCAAATAATGGATCATCTGGATCATCGCTAGGTAGTGTAGCCTCATCCTACTCACAAAACTGATCCGATAAATGGCCATCGTCATTCTCAAATTCAAAATTACCATTTTCAGAAAATAATTAATATTTTTATATATATATATTATATATGATTAAAACAATAATTTATTTCATTCAATTTTTATCTCCATCCTTATCTTCATATATTAAAATATCAATACCTTTACATTCCTCCTTAGTATTATCAATTTTCTTAAGAGATTAGCTTCCTCATCTATTTGTATTTACAAATCAATTTCTACATCAATAACATCATCAACACCATAAACCCAAAACTGTGTAGGGTCATCATTGATATTTGATTATCTTTAGGGAAAATATGGATTTCAAGTTTTCTCATTAAAAATTTTAATTCTCTTCAGTTATGTGGAATAACATTCAATTTGGATGAATATATTTTCATGAGATTTCATTTTAATTATGCTCCACCAATCAGTTAACTTTCTTGAATAATCAAAATAATTTCCAAAATAAATTTTATTTTTCTAATGATCCAATATAAATGTTTCATATAATATAAAAAGTATTTTATATTTAACATCAAAAATTCCTTAGTACAGAAGAATAGACAAGACTCATAAGTGAAAAGGGATGTTTTCCCAACACTTTTATGCCAACAGTTTGAATAAAATTTTGGTATAGTATTTTTACATCAAGCTTTCCAAACATTTTTTTCAAACTGTTGGTATACTATTTTTTAATCAATCTTTTCCAATGGTTTACTCAAACTTTTGGGAAAAGCTATAATTTTCCTTATGTATACTAATGCTTTTTTAAAACTGTTGGTAAATATTATATATTCAAATTGATCCTTAAAGCTGTTTGAAATTTTTTCCACAAAATACATTGCAAATCCAATTCCCAATATGCGTGATGGGATCCATAAACCGATTATATGCATAATATATCTCTTTATAGTAGGAACTGGAACTCCTTCGGCCTAATAGATCCATCTCCAATAAAGAAATTTTTTTCTTCTACACTTCAAATCTATAAGTTTTACATGTATCTATAGTTTTTGTTTTTTGTTTTTATTTGGCCTAAATCAAAGGTATGTCCGATCAATGGAATGTTATACCCAATACATTGATTTGTTTTCTATTTTTTTCTACACATCAAGTTTTATGATTGTGTGAATCAACTTTATTTTAAGTCATCATAGCCACTCATTTTTGGTATATTTAGTGAACCGTGTGAAGTAATTGAGGGGTTTTTGAGATGTATCCCCACTAAAAGGTGGTAAAAGGATTACAAATCCATATGGTCTGAAGGTGGGTGTTGGATATAAGGATGGTCCATGTGTGGGGATTGCGGATAGTTGGGGTAGCGGTGTTGGAGGTTTTCCATTTTTTTAATGGGGTGATATGGAAGTTTCTATTGACTTTAGATTTGAAAATTGGATTTTTATTTTTTTATTTATTGTTTTTCTTCAAGTAATAATGGGAAGGGTAGTGATATTTGGGATGAATTGGATTTTGGTTGTGTCACGAACCAGTCCGAGTCGACCCTGAACTGGTCACCCAGGCTAGCTCACGACAAGTCTCGAGAGGCATTCCCAATCCTCTCGGGATGGTGACAAGAACCAAGGGAATAAATAGAGTGAACAAGGGAATGATTTCTCACATACATGAACAATCAAACAAGAAGCGGAAATAAACGGACAGCACAAAATGAATTTATATAAACATTGATGTAAAAATTATTTGTAAAAGAAACTAAAAATAGGACAAAACAAACAACTCAACTGAACAAACCCGATAACCAAATAATTCCATGTGACCTCGCTGGTCACTCTCCAAAAAAAGGATCACACATCACCCAAGGTGATCAAACTCAAGCTGAATCCTGCACAAGGGCTAAAAACAGAAGAATACTATATGCGTGAGTATTAAAATTCAGTACATTATCCTGATACTCTATTCCCAATGCACATTCCATTAAAATCAAAAAAAAATCAATTTATCATTTTAAATTCAATATATGAAGGTATGGTTTTCAAATGAGGTTCCATGCTATAATAATTATCATACAAAAACATGCATGTTTAATAAACCAAAAATGAAAGTAACAATTTTTCAAAAGAGGTGAAACTTCAAAATGAAAATTGTTTTAATGAGGGATTCTTTATAGAATTTTCACTTTTAAATAAATCACACACACTACTGAAATTATCAACCAAACATACCGTATGCCAACGGTGACTACAAAAGATCCAATGAGCACAAGTCATGGGAACACCTCTAGGTACTAGTCAGTTGTGAGCCCCATGTACCTTGTATCTCGGTGAAAGTAACCATAATAAATATCTGTTCTCGTGCACAAGCCACTAGTAGGGAACATACCCATAATATAGTGGTCCCCAATTGTCATCATCATCATAGTTTAGATAGTGTTGTCATCGTTGAAATTGCTACGTGAAACAGGGGCCAAACCCCACAGAATCACTAGCATACTAGTACAGGTCCACCCACCTAGATACCCGGGATTCCCTTTAGTGCTCAATCAAGTTACACATATTATAAAATACAAATTTCACATCCAAATTCCATTCCCAAACCATAATAACACAAAAATCCCATAAATCATCTTCACATTTCTTACACGAATCAACAAACCTCTAAATATTTTCGTAAAACAATTTCATGAAGTGTATTCAGGCTTTGCATATAAAACTCACCAAAAAACACACTTTAAATTATAAACACACATCAAAACCATGCCAAATAATATTTGGCCGTCCTAAATACATTTAATAAAATCATATCATGGATCATAAAACAATCCCAATGGCACAACTTGGTATATACAAGTAATACACTCCTTAATTTTTAGGAAATGCCAAACATGCCTTTAAACCATTTCTCAAAACTAAAGTTTGATGAAGTTATGCATTTAAATTTTATTAAGGAGGTGTGTAAACACAATTTATAGAATAAACCCACATTTATAAATCCCTTAAAACAATTAAGTGACATATTCAAAACCCAAACATTTTTATATGAATGTGAAACGGGCCATTTTTCGGCAACTCAGGACAAAACGTGTTGTAAAAAAACTAATTGTTTGTAAAACAAAATCCAAATTTCAAAGCCATAAAAGGATCCCAAAATAATTTTCTTACATGCTGAAAATATATTTAAAAATATGAACAAATTATTTTAAATTGCACTAGACACATAAAAGCCAAACGGGAAATTTACCGAACACATGGAATAGACTCTTTAACAAAACAACTTATGTTAAGCACTTAATAAGGGATAAAACACCAATTTCATTCCATAATGTTAATCAAGATACTGAGACATATTCAAAATACCATAAACCTAGTGTGAAAGCTCATGGAATAATTTATCAAACAAGAGGAGTGCACATTTATACCAAAACAACATTATTTTTAACAAAATAAGTCATAAAACATAATTTGAAAACAAAACCTTTTGAACCAAATTTTCACAGAATAAAAATATCATATAAATAAGGATATAATAGAATTAAAATTATGAAATGTAAATGATAATGGTTTGTGCAAGGGGTATCCTACTTCAAAATCTTGGCATAATGGAAACGCACACCAGAAATCACTCGTTGCGGGTTTATAAACCATAAAAGTATGAAGACCAGACCTAAATGAATATAAAATCCATCAAACACCATGTTATAAAAGAACCCTAGGTCGATCATGACTATGGGAGATTATAAAACCAAGAAATAATGGAAGAGGAAGAAGAAGGAGGATAAAGGAGTTGGAATCTCACCATTTCCACTAGAAACTCTTCATATTTAATTAGATCTAGAACCCTAGAGAAAAAATAATTGGATGAAACTTCTTGGAGAGGCTCCTAAGGTATTTAAGAACCAGGTAAAGAAGATTTTTCAGAAAAATATCAGTAATTGAATGATTTATGTATAAAACTATTTATCTTATCAATTCTGGGCGATTTTTGGTATCATCAGAACATTCGCCCTAATCCGAGACTCATATGAGCAAAAATTGTGGTAAATAGATTTTGGGGGTAAATATCGGGTTATTGGATTCTAGGGGGAGGTAGAATAACCGAAAAAGAATAAAAAATGGAAAAGATATAAAATAAACGAATTATTTTTTTTTAAAACAGGAAATGGGCCCAGGGGCTGGCCCAATACCTAAATAAGTAACCGTAATTCACCATGATTATAAATTTATATGGGGTAAAAAATTCTATGGAAGATTTAATATGTCAGAATAGGACATGTGTGAAGTTTAATGTGTGAAAAATGATGGAAAATAAAAGAGTTATAAAAGAAACAAATTCGGTTTTTAAATATGGAAATGGGCTCACGGTTGGTCCAAATCATAAAGTAACCACCATTTCTTTAAAAAATCCTAAACAAGCCATGGGGATCCCAAATTAGGGTGGTTAGAAATATATGAAACTTTAAAAATCAAGATTCATCTCACAAAATACCCATGAAAAGGATCAGGATTTCCAATAGACCAGATCAATACAAAGGAAAAAAAATAAACCGGGTGTGACAATTCTCCCCACCATTAAAGCTTTCCGCCCCCGTAAATCCATAACACTTTCTGATTGAAAAACATAAATTCATAAGGATTACATAACAATATAATCCAGCCTCTAAAGATAAGGAAATATCAATCACCCACAATTCAACTTAATACTCTTTCCCAAACAAAAAACAACTCACAACCATGTCCGGAGAATCAACGGAAAGATGAAGCCACCACCTCCACAACCAAGCCAAGAACCCTATTGTTGGGCCTTCTACAAATGTACCCAACCATCACCCAAACTAAAGACCACTCACAAAAACCAAATATTCCAGGGGAGTCTATAATGGACTCCCCACCTTTAAAGAACAACTAGCACTAGAAAACTTCTTACGATGAAAAACCTTGAGACCCATGGTGGGTCTCCCCACCATTGGAAACCAACTAGCAACGAACAGACAAGAATTCAACATGAACTAGAATTCGGCCTCACTAAAACTAGCCCAAAAAAACACTCCTACAAAAACCTGAAATTCCATGTTAATATGGTTACAACATGACATCAAAACCACCGACTCCGGAATAGAGGGCATAAGAACTGGTCCATGACTTTCATCATGGATTTGGACCCCCACCACTCGGGGAGGGGTGGGAAGGGGCCCAATAATTTGGACACTGAACCTTAAAAGAAACAAAGAAACTACCCAAAACTATCCATCTACAAATAGTTAAGACCAAGACAGTGCCTGATTTTCACAGGCGGTCCACACAGGGACATTGATTGAAAACCCACATCCATGAAGGCATAACCATAGACATTGTCTGAGGGGTAATTCCACCACCCTTGTTGTGGAAAAGAGAAATTCACAGTAATGAGGAACCACAATAGATAAATAGAAACTACCACAAAACAATGTTGGAGACTGGAGCCTGGTCAAGCTCCCCATACCTATGGAGATTTCCTGACTGCGTGAAAAGCTTCACTCCGAGGCCTATGGCTAGAGCCCAGATTCTTGAAGCATCTACTGCACCACAGTCAGGGTTCTAAGGATTACACCGCTAAAAAAACTCACATTCTCAACAAAACACCATCATCTAAATAGGAACTCATAGATTCATATCAAAATTCGGTCTCACTCTGAACGAGGGGCGGAATGGACAAGGAATACGGTGAAACACATCAATATCATCGAACAAAACTTCTCTTTCCAAAAGAATTATCATGACCTAGAAGCACTTTTAATAGATCCCAAACAGCTCACTATTCCAAAAAACTGGTTGAGGGATCATCAAAAGATGTGGATTTAACATTTGAAATGAATCCTTAGGTTGATCAGTAGGAAATATATCCAATGGAGAACTATCCACGGCCACATCACAACATCAAACACATCTTTAGAAACCCAATGAAAATTACTCCAGAACCGAACCACCAACAATATCTCATCTCAAGATGCAACAATAATATGAATTATAGATCACAAAGAAGCTTATTGAGTAAACAACTCTTCTAAGACATAGAAAAAAACTAGCCACATAACCATTGGTTTATAAAAAAAGGCCAAAATTTTCCAACTCAAATCACTTTTGAAAAACAAACTAACTTGGTGGGTTTCGACATTCACCAATGGTGTTTCATCAAGTCTCACCCACATGCACATTTCCATTCCACCCCAGGCACCCAACCACCATGCCATATAGTCCATCCTTCCAGATATCAATAAAACCATGCATGTGAGCACCCATGAATACACCAAAGGATAAAACAAAACAACATCATTCCAGAAATCATTTTCCTTCAAAAGGAAGACCAACCACCAAGACAAAAACCCTTTTCATATTTCCCAAAAAAAACCCACAATTCATTAAGAACCATTTTCTTAAAAACCTACCCCTTTTAATTTTTAACAACATTTAAAATAACCAAACCACTCCAAACTAGCCTTTCAAATTTTTTTAAAAAATTTAGCAAGGTATATTTTCATAATCCGAGTTCCATTGAGACCAATACCCTTTCTAGGAAAACACCAACCGATCAAATATAATTTCCAAAACTAAATTATTCGATTCAAAAACATTTTAACATCCAAAAATACCCCATTTAAAACAAAGTTCCAGAATCACCATAAAAAGTTTCACAATTTCAAAACATTTAATTCCAACAAACCACAAGATTAGATTACTTGTAATCCAATCCTGTTAAATCATTTCCACTTCCCTCCATTTTTTTCACAAAAACACAAACTTCCAAAACCATTCATATATTTAATTTTTGAAAACCACATTTTTTACTTTTCAAAATCTAATCCTTACTTTACAAACCCATTTCCACAATTCTCACAAAAGTATTTTAAAAAAAATCAGAATTCAATAATGGTTAAAGATACCCAAAAAAGGGAACTAGTATCATTGGGTGACTTCATCATATGGTTGGCAGCCATATGTCAAACACAACACCCACACAAAGAGAATTATTAGGACCATTCTCCAACTCCACATGGCTTGCTTGGCCTTACGAGCTCATGGAGGCCATTACTCAGACTCCCCCTTGTCATATCCCAACACCAAATAATCAACAAGAACAAAGGACACTAATAAAACTGGACATCCCATGGAAACCCGAGGATTAGAACGAGAAAGAGTTCACGATGTTCTTCTTGCACTTACCCCTCATGTCCCAAAAATCCTAATCCATCTACCGTGACATCCCCAAAATAACAAGGGTGCTCTAAAAACAAAGTTCTGTTAAGAGCCGACCTCCATTGACACCATTTTGTCATGAACCACTCCGAGTTGACCCTGAACCGGTCACCCAGGCTAGCTCGCGACAAGTCCCGAGAGGCGTTCCGGATCTTCCCGGGATGGCAACAAGCACCAAGGAAATAAATAGAGTACACAAGGGAATGATTTCTCCCATATATGAACAATCAAACAAGAAGCAGAAATAAATGTATAGCCCAAAATGAATTTATATAAACATTAAAGTAAACATTATTGCATAAGAAACTAAAAGTAGAACAAAACCAACAACTCAACTGAACAAACCCAATAACCAAATAACTCCATGTGACCTTGCTGGTCACTCTCCAACAAAATGATCACACATCTTCCTAGGTGATCGAACTCAATATGAAACCTTCACAAGGGCTAAAAACAGAAGAAGACTATAGGCGTGAGTATTATAATTCAGTAGCATAGCCCGATATTCAATTCCCAATGCACATTCCTTTAAAATAAAATAAACATAAATTTATAGTTTTAAATTCAATATATGAAAGTATGGTTTTCAAATGAGGTTCCATGCTATAATAATTATCAGGAAACAACATGCATGTTTAATAAACCAAAAATGCAAGTAACAATTTTTCAAAGAGGTGCATCTTCAAAATGAAAATTGTTTTAATGAGGGATGCTTTAAAGAATTTTCACTTTTAAATAAATCACACACACTACTTAAATTACCAACGAAACACACTGTATGCTGCCGGTGACTACAAAAGATCCAATGAGCACAAGTCATGGGAACACACCTAGGTACTAGTCAATTGTGAGCCCCAGGTACCTCGTATATCGGTGAACGTAACCATAATAAATATCTATTATCATCTAGAGACACTAGTAGGTAACAAACCCATAACCTATTGGTCCCCAATAGTCATCATCATCATAGTTTAGTTAGTGTTTTCATCGTCAAACTTGCAACGTGAAATAGGGGAAAAACCCCACAGAATCACTACCATACTAGTAAAGGTCCTCCCACCTAGATACCCGGGATTCCCTTTAGTGCTCAATCAAGTTACACATATTACCAAATACACATTTCACATCCAAATTCAATTCCCAAGCCATAAAAACACAAAAATACCATAAAATTTCTTCACATTTTTTACACGAATCAACAAACCGCTAAATATTTTTGCAAAACAATTTCAGGAAGTGTATTGAGGCTATGCACATAAAACTCACTCAAAAACACTCTTTAAATTATAAACACGCATAAAAACCATACCAAATAATATTTTGTAGCCCTAAAAACATTTAATAAAATCATTTCATGGATCATAAAACAATCAAAATTGCACAACTTGGTAAATACAAGTAATACACTCTTTCATTTTTAGGAAATGCCAAACGGGCCTATACACATTTTATGAAAACTAACATTTGACGAAGTTATGCATTTAAATTTTATTAATGAGGTGTGTAAACACAATTTACAGAATAAAAACACATTCATAAATCCCATAAAACACTTTTGTGACATATTCAAAACACAAACATTTTTATAAGAATGTGAAACAGGCCATTTTTCGGCAACTCGGACCAAAAAATGTTGTAAACAAAAAACACAATTTTTTGTAAAACAAAATAGAAATTTCAAAGCCATAAAAAGATCCCAAAATAATTTTCTTACCTGTTGAAAATATATTTAAAAATCCAAACAAATTATTTTAAATTGCACTATACACATAAAAGCCAACCGGACAATTTACCGAACACATGGCATGCACACTTTAACAAAAAACATATGCTAACACATAAAAAGGGATAAAACACCACTTTCATGCCATAATGTTTATCAAGCTACTAAGACATATTCAAAATTCCATAAACCTAGTGCGAAAGTTCATGGAATAATTTATCAAACAAGGGGAGTGCACATTTATACCAAAACAACAATATTTTTAACAAAATAAGTCATAAAACATAATTTGAAAACAAAACCTTTAGAACCAAAGTTTCATAGAAGAAAATATCCTATAAATAAGGATATAATAGAATAAAAATTATGAAACTTAAATGATGATGTTTTTTGCAAGGGGCATCCTACTTCAAAACCTTGGTGTAATAGAAACGCACACCCGAAATCACCCATCGCGGGTTTATAAACACTAAACCTATGAACACCAGACCTAAATGAATATAAAATCCATCAAAAAACATGGTATAACAGAACCATAGGTCTATAATAACTAGGGGAGATTATAAAACCAAGAAATAATCAAAGAGGAAGAAGAGGGGGGATAATGTAGATGGAATCTCACCGTTTCCACTAGAAACTCTTCGTATTCCATTATATCTGCAACCCTAGAGAAAATGAAATGGGATGAAACTTCTTGGAGAGGATTATCAGGTCTGTAAGAACCAGTTAAAGAATATTTTTGGGAAAAATATCACGAATTGAATGATTTATGTATAAATCTATTTACATCAACAATTCTGGGAGATTTGAGGTATCCTCAAAACATTCTCCCTAATCCGGGACCCATATGAGAACCAAATGGGGTAAATCGATTTTGGGGGTGAATATAGTGTTATTTTAATAGATGGGGAGGAGGAATAACCCAAAAATAATAAAAAATGGAAAAGATATAAAAGAAAAAAATTATTTTTTTTAAAACAGGAAATGGGCCCATGGGCTGGAGCAATACCTAAATAAGTAACCACAATTAACCATGATTATAAATTTATATGGGGTAAAAAATGATATGGAAGTTTTAATATGTTAGAATAGGACAAGTGTAAATTTGAATGGGTGAAAAAGTTTGAAAAAAAAGAGTTATAAAAGAAACAAATTCGGTTTTTAAAACTGGAAATGGGCTCACGGTTGGCCCAAATCATGAAATAACCACCCTTTCTTAAAAAAACACCTAAACAAGCCATCAGGATCCCAAATTAGGGTTGCTAATCATATAATAAACTTTAAAACTAAAGATTCATCTCACCAAATACCCATGAAAAGGATCGGTATTTACAATGGACCAGATTAGGGTCCCCATCATTAATGTTTTCCGCCCCTGGAAAGCCATAACACTTTCCGGCTGAAAATTTTGACGCCTAATGATTCCTTAACAACATAATCCAGCCTCTAAAAATAAGGAAATATCAATCACCCACAATGAAACATAATACTCTTGCCCAAACAAAACACAACTCACAACCATGTCCGGAGAATCAACGGAAAGATGAAGCCACCACCTCCACAACCAAACCTAGAACCCGATTGTTGGGCCTTCTCCCAATGAACCCAACCATCACCCAAGCCAAAGAGAACTCACAGAAACCAAATAGTCCAGGGGAGTCCAGAATGGACTCCCCACCATTACGAAACAACTAGCACTTGAAAAGTTCTTAGGATGAAAATCCTTGAGACCCATGGTGGGTCTCCCCACCATTAGAAACCAACTAGCAACGAACATACAAGAATTCAACATGAACTAGAATTTGGACTCACTCACGCAATCCCAAAGAACTCTCCTACAAAAACCTAAAATTCCAAGTTAATATGGTTACAACATGGACATCTAAACCACCGACTCCCGAATGGAGGGCATAAGAACTGGACCATTACTTTCATCATGGATTTAGACCCCCACCACTCGGGGAGGGATGGGAAGGGGCCCAATATTTTGGCCACTGAATCCTTAAAATAAACAATGAAACTAAAAACAAATCTCTATATATAAATAGGTAACACCAAGACTGCACCTGATTATCACAGGCAGTCCACACAGGGACATTGATTTGAAACCCACATCCATGGAGGCTTAACCATAGACACTGTGTGAGGGGTAATTCCACCACCCTTTTTGTGACAAAGGGAAATTCAAAGTAATGAGGAACCGCAATAGATAAATAGAAACTACCATACCAAAATGTTGGAGACAGGAGCCTGGTCAAGTTCCCCATACCTATGGATATTTCCTGACTGCGTGGAAAGCTTCACTCTGATGCCTATGGCTGGATCCCTCATTCTTGAAGCATCTTCTACACCACAGTCAGGGTTCTAAGGATTACACTGCTAAAAAAACTCACATGCTCAACAAAAAACCATCATCTAAATAAGAACTCATAGATTCATATCAAAATTCTATCTCACTCTGAATGAGGGGCAGAATGGACAAGGAATACTGTGAAACACATCAATATCACCGAACACAACTGATCTTTCCAAAAGAATTATCACGACCTAGATGCACTTTTAATAGATCCCAAACAGCTCTATATTCCAACAAACTGGTTGATGCATCATCAAAATAGGTGGATTTAACATTTGAAATGAATCGTTAGGTTGATCAGCATGAAATATTTCCAATGGAGAACAATCTATGGCCACATCAGAACATCAATCATGTCTTTAACAACCCAATCAAAATTACTTCAAAACCGAGCCACCAACAAGATCTCATCTCAAGATACAACAAGAGTATGAATTCTATATAACAAATAATCTTACTGAATAAATAACTCTTCTAAGATAGAAAAAACTAGCCACATAACCATTAGTTTATAAAAAAGGCCAAATTTTATCAACTCAAACAACTTTTGAAAAACAAACTAACTTGGTGGGTTTCCACATTCACCAATGGTGTTTCATCAAGCCTCACCCACATGAACATTTCAATGCCACCCCATGCACCCGACCACCATGCCATATAGTCCATCCTTCCATATATCAATAAAACCATGCATGGGAGCACCCATGAATACACCAAAAGCTAAAACAAAACAATATCATTCCAAAAATCATTTACCTTCAAAAGGAACACCTACCACCAAGTCAAAAACCCTTTTCATATTTCACAAAAAAAAAACCACAATTAATTAATAACCATTTGCTTAAAAATCAACCCCTTTTCATTTTTAACAACATTTAAAAAAACCATACTACTCCAAACAACCCCTTCCCATTTTTTTAAAAAAAATCAGCAAGGTATATTTTCATAATCCGAGTTCCATTGAGACCAATACCCTTTCTAGGAAAACACCGACCGATCAAATCCAATTTCCAAAACTAATTTATCCAATTCAAAAAAAAATTAACATCCTAAAATACCCCATTTAAAACAAAAATCCAAAATCCCCTTAAAATGATTCACAATTTCAAAATAATTTATTCCAACAAACCACAAGTTTAGATTACACATAATCAAATCTCGTTAAATCATTTCCACTTCCCTCCATTTTTTTTCAAAAAAACACAACCTTCCAAAACCATTCATATATTTCATTTTTGAAAACCACCTTTTTTTACTTTTAAAAATATAATCCTTACATTAAAACCCATTTCCAAAATTCACACAAAATGATTTTTAAAAACAAAAATTCAGAATTCAAGAATGGTTTATGAGACCCAAAAAAGGGAACTAGTATCGGTGGGTGACTTGACCATATGGTTGGCAGCCATATGTCAAACACACCAACATAGAGAGACTTATTAGGACCATTCTCCAGCTCCACATGGCTTTCGAGGACCTCTGAGCTCACGGAGGCCATTATTCAGACTCCCCCTTGTCATATCCCAACACCAAATAATCAACAAGAACAAAGGACACTAATAAAACCAGACATCCCATGGAAACCCGAGGATTAGAACGAGAAAGTGTTCGTGACGCTCTTCTTGCACTTACCCCTCATGTCCCAAAAAACCTAATCCATCTACCTTGACATCCCCAAAATAAAAAGGGATCTCCAAAAACAAATGTCTACTAAGATCCGACCTCCTTTGATACCATTTTTTCATGAACCAGTCCAAGTCGACCCTGAATCGGTCACCCAGGCTAGATCGCAACAAGTCCCAAGAGGCGTTCCTGATCCTCCCGGGATGGCGACAAGCACCAAGGAAATCAAAAGAGTACACAAGGGAACGATTTCACCCATACATGAGCAATCAAACAAGCAGCGGAAATAAATGGACAGCCCAAAATTAATTTATATAAACATTGAAGTAAACATTATTTGTACAAGAAACTAAAAGTAGAACAAATAAAATAACTCAACTGAACAAAACCGATAACCAAATAAATCCATGTGACCTCACTGGTCACTCTCCAACAAAATGATCACACATCACCCAAGGTGATGGAACTCAAGCTGAAAACTTCACAAGGGATAAAAACGGAAAAGACTATAGGCGTGAGTATTAAAACTCAGTAGCTTAGCCCGATATTCTATTCCCAATGCACATTCCTTTAAAATAAAATAAAAATCAATTTATAGTTTTAAATTCAATATAGGAAAGTAAGGTATTCAAATGAGGTTCCATG
This sequence comes from Viscum album, assembly GCA_963277665.1. Lineage (NCBI taxonomy): Eukaryota > Viridiplantae > Streptophyta > Magnoliopsida > Santalales > Viscaceae > Viscum > Viscum album. The sequence continues at coordinate 589,962,436 of OY728166.1, forward strand.
CTATAATAATTATCAAGCAAAAAAATCCTTGTTTAATAAACAAAAAATGCAAGTAACAATTTTTCAAAGAGGTGCAACTTCAAAATGAAAATTATTTTAATGAGGGATGATTTATAGAATTTTCAATTTTAAATAAATTACAAACACTACTGAAATTACAAACCAAACACACCGTATGCCGATGGTGACTACAAAAGATCCAATGAGCACAAGTCATGGGAACACCCCTAGGTACTAGTCAGTTGTGAGCCCCAGGTACCTCGTATCTCGGTGAAAGTAACCATAATAAATATCCAATCTCGTGCACGATACAATAGTAGGGAACATAGCCATAATCTAGTGGTCTACAATATTCATCATAATCGTAGTTTAGTTAGTGTTTTCATCATCAAACTTCCTACGTGAAATAGGGGACAAACCCTACAGAATCAATAGCATACTAGTACAGGTCCTCCCACCTAGATACCCAGGATCCCCTTTAGTGCACAATCAAGTTACAATTATTATCAAATACACATTTCACATCCAAATTCCATTACCAAACCATAAAAACACAAAAATCCCATAAACATTCTTCACATTTCTTACACAAATCAACAAACTGATAAATATTTTCGTAAAACAATTTCATGAAGTGTATTGAGACTTTGCACATAAAACTCACTCAAAAACACTCTTTAAATTATAAAAACACATAAAAACCATACCAAATAATATTTTTCAGCCCAAAAACAGTTAATAAAATCATTTCATGGATCATAAAACAACCCCAATTGCACAACTTGGTATATACAAGTAATACACTCCATCGTTTTTAGGAAATTCCAAACGGGCCTTTAAACATTTTCTCAAAACTAACATTTGATGAAGTTATGAATTTCATTTTTATTAAAGAGGTGTGTTGACACCATTTACAGAATAAAACCACATTCATAAATCCATTAAAACACTTTGGTGACATATACAAAACACAAACATTTTTATATGAATGTGAAATGGGAAATTTTTTGGCAACTCGGACCAAAACATGTTGTAAACAAAAAAACCAAATGTTTTTAAAACAAAATCTAAATTTTAAATCCATAAAAGGATCCCAAAATATTTTTTTTACATGATGAAAATATATTTAAAAATCCAAAAAAATTATTTTAAATTAAACTAGACACATAAAAGCCAACCAGGCAATTTACCGAACACATGACATGCAACTCTTTAACAAAAAAACTTATGTTAAGCACTTAAAAAGGGATAAAACACCACATTCATGCCATAATGTAAATCAAGCTACTGATACATATTCAAAATACCATAAACCTAGTGCGAAAGCTCATGGAATAATTTATCAAACAAGAGGAGTGCACATTTATACCAAAACAACTATATTTTTAACAAAATAAGTCATAAAACATAATTTCCAAACAAAACCTTTAGAACCAAAGTTTCATAGAAGAAAATATAATATAAATATAGATATAATAGAATTAAAATTATGAAACTTAAGTGATAAAATATTATGCAAGGGGTATCCTACCTCAAAACCTTGGCGTAATAGAAGCACACACCTGAAATCACCCGCCGTGGGTTTATAAACCCTAAAACTGTGAAGGCCAGACCTAAATGAATATAAACTCCATAAAAAACCATGGTATAACAGATCCCTAGGTCGATCATGACTAGGGAAGATTATAAAACCAAGAAATAACGAAAGGTGGGAGAAGAGGGAGGGTAAAGGAGATGGAATCTCACCGTTTCCACTAGATACTCTTCGTATTACATTAGATCTGAAACACTAGAGAAATAGGAATGCGATGAAACATTTTGGAGAGGCTCCTATGGTCTGGAGAACCAGGTAAAGAAGACTTGTGGGAAAAATATCACGAATTGCATGAGTTATGTATAAAACTATTTACCTTATCAATTCTAGGATAGTTGAGGTATCCTCAGAAAATTCGCCCCAATCCATGACCCATATGAGCCCCAAATAGGGTAGATAGATTTTGGGGGTGAAGATAGGGTTAATGGCTCTGAGGGGGATGTGTAATCACCAGAAAAATATTAAAAAATGAAAAATATATAATTGATACAAATTATTATTTTTGAAATAGGAAATTTTCCCATGGGCTAGCCCAATACCTAAATAAGTAACCCCAATTCACCATGATTATAAATTTATATGGGGTGGAAAAGGCTATGGAAGTTTTAATATGTCAAAATAGTACAAGTTTGAAGTTTAATGGGTGAGAAAGGATGAAAAAGAAAAGAGTTATAAAAGAAACAAATTCAGTTTTTAAAACTGGAAATGGGCTCACGGTTGGCCCAAATCATGATGTAACCACCCTTTCTTCAAAAACTCCTAAATAAGCCTTGGGGATACCAAATTAGGGTGGTTAGACATATATGAAACTTTAAAACTCAAGATTCATCTCACTAAATACCCATGAAAATGATCAGGATTTCCAATGGACCGGATCAATACAAAGACAAAAAAATAAACCCGATGTGATATGTTGGGAGATGGATTGGAATTGTGATGTTGGATGGATTGGGTATAAGTAATTTTCAAGATATTATATGGGTATTACCTCCCCTTAACACCCACACCCCCACCCCATGGACACCCCCTAGGCACCACACCCCTAGACAACCCCCTCCCACCACCCTGAACTCCACCGATTGGACAACCCCCACCCCCTTTGACACACCAACCTCGTGGAAAGACCCCCACACCCACAAAAAACACCTCACCATTGTAAACACCCACCCCCACCCCCTGGACACCCTCAATCCCAAGGAAACCCCCACCACCTAGAAACCCCGCCCCCTGGGCAACCTCGCACCCCAGGAAACCCCCACACCTAGAAAACCCCACCATCCTGAACTCCCCCATGACCCCCCCAACTACCCCCTAGACACCCCACCCCATGGACAACCCCAATACCCAGCCTGCTCCCTCTCCAGTAGACATCTCCCTCCCCCGTACACCCCCCACATCCTTGGACACCCCCCTAAACACACCCACCCTTTAAACAGCCCCCCCCCCAACCCACTGGACACCACCCCAATCCCTAGACACCCCCACCCACCTTTAATACCCCCACCCACTGGACATCGCCACCCTCTGGTTAGTCTCCCTAAACATCACCATATCCCATGGACACCCCCACCCCCTAGACACCCCACCCCCTTGGAAAACCCCCTAGAAACCCCCACCCCATGGACACCCCCACTCCCTAGACACCCCCACCCCTAGGGCAGCCCCGAACCCCTGGACACCCCCAACCCTTTCACCCCCACCACCATGGACACCCCCACACAATGAATACATCAAATTTTGGTATTGGGTGTTATTAAATCTCTAATATTTTCAATATATTTCCATTTTTTATCAAGAATACCTTATTTAAATTACTCTCTTTACATATTCTGAAACTTTTATGAATAGAATTCAGTTTGTAATATCCCGAAAAATGTTCTATTAGGATCATGGTGTCTTCTTGTCTGTGGAAAATGAAAAAATTACTGAACACATTTCACCTCAAATTTATGCACACATAACTGAATTATTATATCTTCACATTATTTTAATAATAAGGTATCAACCAAGGAATAGTTCACTACATCCATTTGAAACCCCTTCCAATATTGATATCTAAAATGGGGATAGATTATCCCACATTGAAAATAAAAAATATTCTCATCATTAGAAATCCCTATGTACATGGAATCATGCTACTCTTCCCCCATGAAACCTTCATCTTATGACTTTAAAAATCTCTTAGATCCATTTAATATTTCTTGGATCACAATCCCCATGTATGGCCATTATGTTTCAATTCATGAGGAACTTTTTTCCATCATTTTCAGATTATATTTCCCATTTAATCAGAATATATATTATGAGTATCCCTAAAATAATCTACTAAAATATAAAATATCTTCAACATAAAATCTACTCAACTCTTGAATAATTATCCACCACATGTTTACCTGATCTTGTACAGACATTTATAATTATTCAAAGATATTAAAAACCTTCCTTGAACATTTTTTTCATCTCAAAACACTCTCTAGATCTCACGTGATCTTGTTATTACATAGTTCCATGAATACGATATAATAATGGAATTATTCTCCTTCAAATGCCCAGGGATTCTAATTTTCTCCTTCTCTTTGACACAAGATGTGTAAGACTCTCATAATTCTCCCATAGATTATATATTTTCTATCCATATTCACAAATTTCATGGTATTACATTAATAATTGATGTCAAAATCAAGGATTTATATTAATTTATAGTTTTTGTTATAAATACAGTATTTTTTATATTTTAAATAATAATTCTCATATAGAGTGGTGTGTTAGTTATGGTTTCATATAATGTGAAAAATTCTCATTTACATAAAAATATTTTCTATGAAACATCAATATTATTTAATTTATTTTGATAAAATGACTTATAAATGTTTTTTACAGAATGGATAGAGTTTAGATGTATGAAACCGATCATATCACAAGTGATTTTCAAATACAATTGACAGATTTAATGATTTTTCATTTTAATATACTTTTGATAGTGTCCACATACACTACCCATTTGACAGTTTAGATGGGAGACCATGGTTGATCCATGATGATGTCAGATAACACATAACCAAGTATATTTTTCAATCAACCAACTATGTGTGGTATCACAATGAGGAGAAAATGAAATCTCAAATTGATGATGATCTAAATGAGAGGAATGGATTACATAATTTGATATATGACAAGATTATGTTTACTCATCATCATTAAAAGAAATAATTTTGACCTAAGTAGAATTTGATATGGGCACACATGATGCGTTTAATGAAAATGATGATGTTTTTAGGGTGAAACAATTGAATGATGTTCCAACAACTCCAGTATATCAACATTTCTATAAAATTAAAAAGGTGTACATTTTAATCTGAATGTTTCTTGGAAAAAATATGTATGGTATTTCTAATACTTACTTCAATTACATTCATACCTTCTTGAAGGACTTACATGCAGATGATAAAGATATTACCTACAAACACTATATTGCATGGATGTTAGTTAAGGGACATTGATTTTCAAGTAAAATAATTCATGCTTGTCAGAATGATTGCAGTTTATTTGGGGAGGAAACTACTGAACAAAATGATGTTATAAAATGTGGTATATCCTTCTAAAAGCCAAAAGCTGATGGAACACCATTATATGTGCTATATAATGTTGTGCGCAACTTTCCATTTATACCCATACTCCTTTGTAAATTTATGTTTGGTGAAATATCAATAAAAATTTTATGGAATGATACCAAGTGAATAAATACTAATTATAATTTGTTTCACCCGGAATATTGATTTTCATGGAATAGATTCGATGCTCAATATTTTGATTTTTTATCTGACATGTGTAACGTGAGGATGGGCCGTCATGTGATTGTTTTAATCTTTTTGGGTAGATTCATACTTCACACAACACATGGACAGTTTTTATACACATTTACAACTTTCTCCTATGGTTGTGTATGAAAAAATATTTCACATTCATGTGTATACACATATATGGACCTTATGATCCCAACAATGATATAATTGTATACATGAAATATTTAATAAGTGTTGAAACTCTTTTGAGATGTGGGTGTGCATGCATACGATAAATTTTTGCAAGACATATTTTAGATGTTTGTTGCGCTTATGTGGATGATCAAGGATTTTTCATCTTATGCAATGATTTCGGGATGTACTATAAAGGGAAAACTATCTTCTCCTATGTGTATTAATAATACATGATCTAGAAGACTGAAACATCATTGTAGTTACAGTTTTATGGTACATCGATGATTCTTTCTAATGAACCATCTATATAGAAAAAATATTTGATGTTTTGATGATACCATGGAGACTGATGATCCACCTTACCATATGTTTGGAACTTCCGTGCTTAATGAATTGAAATATTTCATTTTTCATTCAGGAATGGTCAAATAATATCATGAAAGAGAAATAATGTTTACACTAAAACCTACTACAATTGGAAGAATAGGAGTACCTTCATTGATTTTCATTATTAGTCAACCAATTTTTTACATCATTTCATAGACTTAATTGAAATTGAAAAGAATATATGGGAAATTTTTCTTTTGATTAATATAACAGATATGGAAAAGAAAAAAAGATGATTTATGGTCTCGGCGTAACTTGGTAGATTGGGGAACCAGACCAGAATTTCATCCTATTCGTATCAGTGAAAATAAATGGAAAGTTCAATGAATTTATTATGTGATGACACCTATAGAGAAAAAAAAATTTCTGCATGTAATTGAGACTATTAAATATCTAGATGTCTATTTAAGAAATGAATCTAAATGGGTCAATAGAAAATAGGTGAAGCTAAAATCAATGAAGACTCATGATTATCACATTATTCTACAGGAGTTGATTCTAATAGAAACCATTCATCCTTTTTCAAATAATGTAAGGGTGTTTGTTATTTGGTTGTGTCATTTTTTAGAGATAATTTTTCTAAGAATTTTTCCATGCCTTTCCTGAAATATTTTTGGCAAATGCCCCTTTATTTTTGTGCGAGTCAGAGAAAATATTTCCTCCATCATTTTTCATAGGCATACTATATCTGACTATCCATATTCCAACTAAAATACTTCTCATAGGACCTATTTATTTTCATTTTTTGTATCTATGTGAATGAAATATTTACAAATAAAAGTCTTTTGTTCGAAACAAGAATCATCCCAAAGGTTCTATCGTGAATGGTAACTTGGCACTAGAATGTATCTATTTATTGTCTATGTATTTTTCTGATCTTACTATAATATTAAAGAGACCAATGAGACAAAAATAAGAATAATATTTGAAAACTAAACCTAGTTTTACATCACATCCTCAAATAAGAGGAATTCCTATATTATATACATTAACGACATTAAGCCTTGAAGAGCAGGAGATGTCACACCACACAATTTTGTTCAACTGGGATTTTTTCAATGACTACATCAAGTAAGTAAATTAAATATGTAAATCATACTATTGTATATGTTAAATTATTAATATTTTTATCTACAAGGAATATAAATCAATGATAAATAGGAACAATCACTCTTTATCATTAATAAAGAGGGAGACTTAGCATAGTGAAGTGATTTTTGGCTTGGTTAAAAATGAAGTTAATAATATTACTATTTGAAATAATTAAATCAATAATTAATTATGTTTAATATTCATTTTATATTTCAGGTATTGTGTTTTCATGTTGACTCTATCTCTGAAGAAATAATAGCTTTGGCTTTTGGTCCTAATACTGTGGTTTGTGACTATAAATCAATTTTTGTCAATGGGTATATATTTATTATCATTGAACGAGCAACGAACATTAGAACACTACTTAATGGTGTTATGGTTACTACCACAATAGACTGTTATGATAGTGCATCAGATAGTAGACCACCTTTTAGAAATGTAGGTTATTATAATTTCATTGAAAAAGATAATGGATTATTACTCTCATGGATGAGTCCCGATTATGAAATGTCAGTTGTATAATTAGATGATGAGGAATATCACATTTATTAATGATTGTGGCTTTCGAGTAATTGTTATGACTCTCTCTCTTTATATTGATGATCCTTATGTATTGGAATCAATGGATAAAAAATATTTCTATGTCCAATACCATCTTCGACCTGAATTTTGTGTCATTATTGATGTAATTCCAAGACTTATTTTTGTTGACAGTCTTGGTGGAATTGATACCAACCCAACCTCCATTGAAAATTACCAATATATTACTTTTGATGACCTCAATATATCAATTGTCAGAGTCGGCTTTGAAACTGAAGTTATGGTGGGAAATAAATAGAATTATCCATCCATGTTCTCAATTATTTTGGTTAGCTCAATTTTGGTTGTTATGGTTGGTACTATTCAAATTGATTTAATTTTGATTACAAATAGTTTGTACCTAACTAGACTTTTATGTGAATTTTCGATGTTTTTGTGTTGCAATTTTATTTTAATTGCATTTTATAATCTATAATTGAACTGTATTCAAACCTATGAAACCGTCATTTCTAAAATGGTGATCATTCCAATGATTTATTAAGCATGTATTAAATTAGTTTAACTCTAATAACTCTCTTTATCATATCACTAGATAATGAACATGATGGTTTGTCTTCTTCTACAAAACATCTATAGAAACCAGCATCATCTACCTAGGCTAAAGGAATTAAATTTTTACTTAATTTCAACAAATTATTTAAGCATTATGAATACGGTAGATATATCATCCTTATTAAAATGTATATATCATTATTTCCAACTATATTAAGGGATTAATCTTTCATAATATATACCTTGCTGAATTTTATTTGGGCATTATTTACTAAGCCCTAAGTCTTGGTTGTTGCGTAAAATAAAGACTCAAAATCAATGTTCAATAATTTTAATAGATTGGTGACACATAGTAAATAACCATCCTATTATAAATTAAATTTATTTATTACATCTTGTATGATTTGTTGAATTCATTATATATCCCTTCAAGATCACCTAAAATAATGGATAGTTAAATTATTTAGTAATCCCCTATTCCCCTCATATAATTTTTTATTTGGGTTACACATTAGTTATCCTTTTCAAATTACTTCAATAATTGGTTTTCAATAATGGAAATGAAACCAATTGAAGAGAAGTGATGGAAAAAGATGATGGAAAACAATCATTGCATGGCTGAGATATGTGTTCCACCATTAGTGGCTGTAGAGATTATTTTATTTCAAATATATATATTTGAATAATATATAAGGTCATTTGATAAATTTTGTTTTAAACATTTTTGTAGGATACAAATTATACGCTACAATTATTTGATGATCTTTTTAGTAGATGTCCAAGTACCCATGCCAGTGGTACCGAGGGATGGTATGAGAGCTTGGTGATCTTGGAGAAGTACCCAATTAGACCTTTCCCCTCCCACTAACGTACCACCTATCCCAAATCCTGACCTTGGTGTGTTTTCAGGGACACGCATTATATTTATGCCTCATATATTTTTACAACCCATTACATCTGAGTCTCCCCACCAATATTTACCATATCTGATGATAATTCCCACTCCCCATTTATCATTCAGCAAGCCATCTGTGTCGTATTATTTTACTTCTACTTATTTCATTCCGAGATTATATATTCCATATTATTTGACACTTAATCTTCCATATTCTACCCTGAATAGCATACATTAGGACCCACTCCACATGTACAGGGTCTTCATTCAATTTTGGTGGATCTAGTGGTGCCCATTGATCAGACTACCACTAGTATATTTATAGATCCCTGTAAATTTGTTTACCATTATTTACTTTCATTTTAATAGGTATTGATAAAATTTTGTTTTTCTTTCATAACAGATACATCTATTGATAAGTAGCATTGGGTGGGGGTGCACACACGTCCGTGTAGTGTGGAACTGCTACACACTATTGATGGTGGTCTATAATTAATACATTCAAATGATTAAAACAACATTGAAGTAATTTCAATGTTTTTTTGGAAACACATGCCAAACTCTCCTGCATCATTGATTTCAACCCGCTCTTATAGAGGTAGTTTCCAAATAAAATCAAGGAAAATTCTTGGGTAGAGATACGGGTAAAAATAATTGATTTATTTACTGAAATATATTAATGTTGTTGTTATATGAATTAATATTTTAGTGCATGATTTGTTTTAAATTCCCCAATGGCGATGGTGCATGGACATCACATCTAAACGATTTAGGTGTTCTTTGAATAGCCTATAACCACATGTTGTATATTGGATGGAATTCTAGAGTTTCCACATATATTGAGGAAGTACCATTAATGGATGATTTTCTGATTTAATTGTATCGACAGAAGATTACTCATAGGATGACTATCCAGTTTAAGTTATTAATCACATTTTATAAATCTAAATGAATGTTTCCATATTTTTCATTAGCAATATATTATTAATTATGGAATTTTATATAGAAATAATCCAGATGAAATTAAAAAACATTGATTCTAAGAAATACATCCACACATTGGGACGTACTAAGATGCCAGATCATGATAGGAAGTTGGTATTAGAGTTGTCTATATTTTTTCTTAACAACTTGCATTTTCTATTACTTCATCCATAATTGATTCAATTGATAAATTTGTCATATAATTTTAGTTATGAAATTATTTATTGTTAATCTATATTTAATTATTGTTTCCTATAGTCAATGTCATTTTAGATGAAAACCTTGAATATTGAAGGATGTGTGCCTCAGGTAAAATGATAGTGCTCGAGTTGAAAGAAGAATGATTGAAGTGAAATTAACGAACTGAATCCATAGAAAATTATAATTTATAAATAGTTTCTTTAAAATTTTAATATATATTTTGTAACATGATAGTTAATTTAAATTTTTAACAAGATTCTTTAGAGGCCCTTGAATCCCATGAACATGGAAAATTTGGGATAAATGATAACTTACATCAAGTTTTTGGAGATGAGTGCCCCGGAAGAGTATGCTGCCAACCTGGGAAGAGTATAGTCTTGATGAATTATTTACCATCCTCAGGTATTATTTGTAGTGCAAATGAGTTCTATCAGGTAATGGAATAGGTAGAACATGATGAAAAAGGGCTATACAGATGGAAGAACAATCTGTTAGGGAAAACACTACTTTTATGAAACTGAGGTATGTTTTGTGTACAACACTTCCAACAGAGGCCAACACATCTTTTGATAAATATATATTGTCTATGTGTTTTACATATGGTGCACTGGGTGGAATTTATAGTGGCGGTCAACATGATGTTGTTCCTGGTGATGACAAAAGTGAGGAGGATGTCGAAGTTTAAGAGGAGGGAAAGGAGGAGGTCAAGGCGGAGGAGGAAGGAAAGGAGGATTCTGAGGTAGAGGAGGATGGCTAGGATAAGGGATATGAGGAGGCGAAGGTGGTGTATAAGGGTGATGAGGATGGAGTTGAGGAGGGTGGGGATGATTATGTGGGTGATGATGAGGATGGGGTGAGTCTGATGATGATAGTGATGATATTGATGGTGATGGGGGACATGATGATCCATTTAATTTTTTTATTGATATTAAAAAAAAGTTGTTTTTAATGATTTGTTTTGTCTGAATATATGTTGGATTAGATAGGTCACATTATCTTTATTTCTGTATCTATAAATAATAAAAAATTCCTTGATGATTTGATGTGACTGAATATATGTGTGACTGATTTACCCCTCCCTTGGACACCCCCACCCACATGGACCATCCCCCTACCCCTGGACAGTCCCCCACCCATAGACACCCCACACCCTTGGAAAAAAACCCCTGAAACCCCACCCCCACCCCCTGGATAGACCCCCACCCAACCTGGACACACCCAACCCCTTTGACACCCCCTCTGGACAGCCCCCACACCCCAACCACTTGGACACCCCCACCCCCAGGACAACCCCCAACCCCTGGACACACCACCCCCTATATAGCCCCCCACACATCCATTGACTCCCCATTGACATCCCCCACATTGGACACCCCCACCCCGAACACCCCCACCCCTTGTACAGCCCCCAAACCCCCTAGACACCCCCTTGACACCCCAACCTATTGGAAAACCCCCACCCCCTAGACACCCCCACCCCCATAGACAGCTCACATCCATTGCACATTGCACACCCTGGACAACCCCATAACCCTGGACACAGCTACCACCTTGGAGAGGCCCACAACCCCCTAGACACCCCCTTGACACCCCACCCCCTCGGACTTCCCCCACCCTTGGAAAACCCCCACCTCCTTGGAATGCACCCCCACCCCCGTACAACCCCACCCCTTAGGCACCCACCCCTAGGACACCCCCACCCACATATACATCCCCTATGCCCTGGACAACATAGTGACCCACCTCCCCCACCCCCTTGGATATCCCCCCTAGACATCATCCCCCATGGACACCACCTACCCCTTTGGATAGCCCCCCCCCCCACCCAGACACCCCCACCCCTTGGACTAACCCCTGGAAACCCCACCCATGTGTACTCCCACACCTTGGAAAACACCCTGCACAACCCCACCCCCTTGGACCCCCCCCCCCCTCGAGATAGAACCCCACCCCTAGACACCCTTACCCCTAGACACCCCCACCCCCTTGGACAACCCCCAACCCCTCGACAGCCCCTCCATGGAAACGACCCCACCCCCTAGACACCCCCACCCCTGGGGAATCCCCTCCGTGGACACCACCCCACCCCCTTGGATAGCCCCCCACCCCTAGTCACGCCCACATCCCCCCACCCCACCCCCTGGAAGTCCCCACCCCTAGATGCCCCACCCCCTTAGACAACCCCCACCCCTGGAAAGCCCCCACCCCCATATTCTGAATTAAGTTTTTTATGCCATATTCTATATGTTTTATACATAATTAAATACTTTATGTTAGATATTTTGAATTGAATACACTATACAAAATTCATAATTCTGTATGTCAATCATATTTCATTTTTTTGTATGTATTATTCATCCAAAATTTAGAATTCTGTACATAATTCATTTTTTATGTATTAAATTGAGAAGTAATTTCTAAATTATATATTTTAAAGGATAATTCGGTTTTGAATTGAAATATGAATTCCCGGGTGCATAGGCAATTGCATAGGGGGAGGCAAGCTAGCCTACAACAGTAATTGCAGCAAGGCTATACCAATGGTTTACAATCGTTGGTATATACACAATCAATAACATTATACAAACAATTTACATAAAACTATAGGTATATAAGTTTTAAAAAGTCTTTACCTATGGGTTTATATAAACCATTGGTAAAGAGTTAGTCCGGAAGTTATGGAACCAGGGTAATAGATCTGAAATTCATTAATTTTTAACGTGTATCAACTGTTAGTATAAATATATACCAACTATTAGCTAAAACTGCTTGTATAAGGTGAATTACAAAACCATATTCCATTGGTTATGCTATAAACGTTGGTATATGACTATCCCCATAGCTAACTAGCCAACTGTTTGGGAAACATTTAGAATATTTTATACCAACAGTTTTTAGTCCTTTATCAATGGTTTGAATCCTTTGGTATAAGTAATGTTCCCATCATTGACTACATTAGTATCCATCCAATGACATTTAATCACCATTACGTTACTCTATCCAAGATAAAATTGTTAAATTATTTATTCCTTTAATCCATAAAGGTATGATTCACTCTCTCTATTAATAGATCCTCTCATGAAAACACCACTATTTATTATTTGTTTGATTCCTCTTATGCATATGTATGAAATAAAAAATCATTTACCATATATGCATTATGTATTTTAGCAATTATTATGCCTGGTTACTCAAAACATAAAATGGATTAAAATATATATTATAATGATGAGATACCCAAATATTTGAAAATCAATTATCTATATAATAATTAATAAATTGATTTTATATGTTAAACAATTAACAATATACATTAAATGTTTTTGGAACCACTAGGAATCATTATGTTGCCAACATTATAGATGAAAATCCACTCTATTTTGTTTAAATTGTTTAATTATATCATTATCTTATATTCAAAAAAATAAAAAATTATTTATTTAAATTTTCAAAAAATTATTGAAGAAGTGATAGAATCAGTCACTATATAAATTACTTCATTTCACCATAGTTGAAAAAACATATTTATGAGCCATATAATGTTCACCATTTGAAATCCACATTTATAAACTCCACTAAATATATGTTCATCCTTATTAGAAACTGAAAATCGAATGTTCATTTCGTCATCAACATCTCGCTTATTATGTACCATGGACTTCTTTTTCTGTTTATATTCTTATTAAAAATAAGAGATCCAAAAAAGAAATTTCCACATGAAAATAATATTATGAAATTTATCCTCTAACCAATTCTTTTTTCTATATATTTTTATTCAATCTATATATGAATCTCTCATATGGGGCTATCAACTAGAACTATACTAACCCTCTACATTTTTATTCATTTATAAAATGTTATATCAAATGTTTAGTTGAATCAAGGGAAAAGGGGGAGATTTTTTAAAATTTACATAAAACAAAAATAAAATTTCTTTTAGTCTACTTAGTCAATCATAGTGTTATGTTTCTACAAAAATATCATGAAAAAATATTATATTTCTATAATCCCATTTGAAATCATATAATTAAAAAAAATCTCTTAATATAATAGGTATAAGTCTTTCAATTGTAAGATGATGGTCATGCCTTTTTAATAATGTAATATGTCCATTTATAAAACAACTAGAAAAATTGAAAAAAAACATACATAATTATTTTATATTAATTGAAACAAAATAATAATAATTTATTTTATTTTGAAATTTTATTTTCCACTTTTGGATTTGTTAACATCTATTATAATTCATTTTGAAACAGTTAATTTTGTAGTTTCCATTAAATTTGTGAAAGATCTTATAATGCCTTTACATTATTTTTTCTCTTACCTAGTATGTAAAAAACTATATAAATATATTATAAAAATAGTTCTCTTCTATATGCCTGACATCTAACATGTGATAGACTAATAAATCAGAACAATATGACTTATCCCAAAAAATGATTCATTTTATCTAACTATGTTCTTTGCCAAAGCCATAATTTTTTGTTGGTTTATTGTAATACAAAAAGTAATGGGAGGTAATAAAGATACAATATATTTTAACTCAATATTAAGGATCATTATTAGTGGTATATCTCATTCAATTATATCTTTTCTACAATGATATTTGTTCCTCTAAAAAATATTATCAGTGTGAGGAAATCTTTGATGATAGTAAAAAAATAATAATATTTTTTCCATTGATGATAATAAAATCTTTGATCTCTCTCATAAATTATGGACATGATTTTGGATCATGATTAATCTATCCAAATAACATTCCATATTCTGTGAAGTTTCCAATTGTCCACATTAATGAAGCTTCTAATAGGATTTTATTTCTCAACAAAACCCTACATTCTGACAACATTACTCCAAAATAACTTTTACTTATTAACCAATTTCTTCAAATAAACATTGATATTAATTATTGGATTACATAGAAAAAATATAGTTAAAAATATATATTGATCGATCATCAACATCCCAGGAGGAAAATTGCACGGAGTTATAAATGTGATCCAATTACAATATCGACTACCATATAAAGAAAATAGATAGAAACAATCAGTAGGAAGTCATAATAACACATTGTAGGAATCTAAATCAATAGAAAAAAAATTCATGGTCCAAATAATTCAATAAATAACCATGTAATGTATGATTTAATATTTTATTGGTCAAAATATTGGTTTTATACAATGAAATCAATGACTATGTAGTCAGAGACATAAATAAATCCTGAAATCTGGGTGTAAGTTGGAAAGAACTCCAATTTTATATAGGAATCAGTAAGGAATTTAAAATTTGAGAATATTTCTACACCAATTTTCCACATGTAGGAAAACTGAATAAGGACTCATATTAACCATATTTTAATATGAAATCATTTGAATATGTGTCACATCCTGCTACCCCGGTTCTACCGACCTAATGACAAATTTGGACATGGTTTGGAAAAAATGGTCATTTCTCATCAATTAAAGATTAATAATTCTATTATTTACACCTTTTTAGTAATTTTTATGATATTTTATTATATTACATTAAATTATAATAAATATTAGCGGTAATTAGTGGAAATTATAAATAATGAGACTAATTATTGAAAATTATTAGTATAGTTTAATATTAGGTAATAAAATATAATATTCATTACTAAAATTGTGTCAATCATATAATTTATAATATTGAGGTGATGAAACATATTTATGTCAACCATTTCAAAATTTTCATTTCTAATCACCTGGAAATTGATGGCCTCTTTGTTTATTATATTTCTAGGAATTTATTGTAAAAAAATATTGAGTATTACTAAGTACAATTAATTACCAATAATTTTTAATAAGTACCAATAATTACCACTATTAACTACTAATTATTTCTAATACCCACTGATTATTACTAATTACCACTAATTATTACTAATCACTACTAATTATTACTAATTACAAATTATTATTACTAATTATCACTAATTATTAATAATTACGGTATTTTCATACATAATAATAGTGATTTGCTTCTATTATTTCGTAATTGTTACTAATTTCACTTAATTATTAATAATTATGGTGATTTATCATTATTTTTCACTATTTATGATTAGTTTTGGCTATTTTTAGTGATTTAATGTTCATTTTTACTAATCATTACTTCTAAACTATTTTTAATAATTTTGAGTAATCACTTCTAAATTTTAATAATTTATGTGATTTAAGGTTAATTTTTAAGAATTTCTACTCATATTTAATAATTATAGTTACTTACTATTAATTTTTATGAATTACTACAAATTATTTCTAATTATACTATTTTACTTCTAATTATTATTATTATTTTTGTATTCATCATTAATTTTTATTAATTATTATTCATTATAGAAAAACATAATAATTATTAAAATTAACACTTAGTTTTAATAATATTTAGCAACTACTAAAAACATTTACAAATTATTTGGTTGTGCTGATATTTTTTTACTAAATACTACATATTTTTACTAATGTTTTTTCATTATAACTATTTTAAAATAATTTTATTAATTTATCAATATTTTTTATTAATTATTAGTAATATTTAGTAATTATTGTGATTTAACAACCATTTTTTCTAATATTAGTTAAATTTTTTCTAATATATAGTAATAAAGATAATTATCATATATTTTAGTGATATACCATTGAAAATATAAAATTGATTCTAATTTTTACTTATTATAGTGGTTTAACAATCATTTTTACTAATATCATTTATTTGTTAAAATTGGATCTAAATTATTCTTACTTATTATAAATATCTATAAAATATTATAATGTTTTATTCATTAATACTATTTATTTAACACTTATAAGCCATTACTATAAATAACACCCAATTAGTGATTATGAAAAATAATTGCTGAAAATTAAAAATGTTTACTATTAATTAAAAAAATTACAACTAATTAAAACTAAATATTTATAATTTAAAAGAAATAAAATCAATCTACATAATTGCATTTAATTAACTTAAATTTCATCTAATTAAAACTAATTAGTTTTAATTAACTCTTATTAATGCTAACTAATAATATTTAATTCGCATATAATAGAAAATAAATAAAATAAAAACTAAAAAAATTATATAAATACATAAAAATGAATCTTTGGTACAATAAAAAACTCAAAATATCTTTCCCTCTAGAAATATAATCATATAATTGAATTATTGAAGAAAAAAGGGACATTTGATAAAAAGAAATATCAAAAAGATAATGATCCAAAAGAATTTGAGGGCGTATATAAATATTAGATTAGTAGTGATTAGATTATTGACTTTTGATATCATAAAAAATAATACCCACCATAAATAAATAATGCGACTATTAAAAATTTATTTTTGACCATACCTGTCATATATACTCATTTTCCAATAGAGTATTTTGGATGGGTTTTATTGACCAGTCGCAAATAGCTATAAATAACAAATGTTACATGCGATGAGAACCTAGTACAGTCATAAATAAGTATAAATGACAAATGGTAATTACTACAGGAAACTACTCCTATTGGAAATATGAATTCTGGCATTGTGGCGATAATCTACATAAAAACATATTTGTGATTGTGGTCTAATCTCATTAGAAATTGTCCTCCGGTAAGAACTATTTGTGACATGTGATATGACAATCACAAAAAGTGATTTTTCCAAGAGTGTATCATCAAATAGTTGAACATGAACATGATATAGATGCACATGGTAGAGTATCTTTAGATGTTCTACTTCAATATGGATTCTACACTAAGGGTAATTTTATAGAAGATGATCTTATCTATAAAATAATTTCGAATATATGTTTGGGGAGAGGCCATCAGAGGATCTTTGGTGATTCATGATCCTGTTGTCATACTATTGGATTTATATATTTCAGGTCCAGGGATCTAGGAATTATGATCCCCAGGTTGTCGCATATTCCCTTGTGGAGATTTTCAAGGATTGGAAGTGTTCAATATCAGAGTTTACAATCATGAGGGAAAATATAGCTTGGGGTTACCTGATATATGGGTTTATGTTCGATGAAAATGATATGATCCTTTTACATGGGAGAGTGATAGTCCATGTATCTGTCAGATAATAGATGATGAGAAACTATTGTACCTTTATATGGTAATTTCATCGTTGTCTAATAAATATGTACCCTAACTTTTAGAGATAATTTTTCTGGCATGAAATGAAGGGTGATATTGTTGTCTTTGTTTCCCAACAAGTTACCAAATAGTTGGTAATGTCTATGTACCAATATCCAGATGGGTTTTTCCAGCCTCTCCCTATTCCCATATAGATATGGAAATATTCCACGATGGCCATTGTGAGGGGGTTATCCATTACCCCTTGGTTTCTTGATGATGTATCTGGGATTATAGATCGACTAATAATGGTTTCCATCTTCATACCAATCATAGAGACTAATATATTTTAACGTTTGGAATGCTCTATGTCCATGAGATTGTATTCTTACATGGTGTTTGTATGGTAATTGTTTTGGACAGAGATACATGATTTACATCTTAGTTTCAGAATAGTTCACAAAAATATCATATGTATCACTTGTGATTGGGTACAACATACTATCCTATAACATAAAGACAATGCCGGGAGAAAATATTCATATTGGAAGACATTATTTAAGATTGTATTGTAGATATCATGGATCATAGGATGATCATCTAAAACTGTTTTATATAATTTACAAAAAAAGGTTACTAGGATTTGATCCCTATTTCACCTTATGATGATATTTCTATGAGGTCATGTCATTCACAACTCCATTGGGATGTGGAAAGCGATGTAGTGTCTGTGGGCCCAATATGGTTCAAACGACCATTGAGAGAGTTCATGTGATTTATAAGAGTTTGATCCCCACTAGGAGAAGGTACCAATAACATGTATACTGTAGGATGAAATATTGAGAGTTCACTACTAGTGATACGATTTTCATGTTATTTTATTTTCAGTTTCGACATCATCATTTGTGGAGGTAGGTGAATCTAAATAAATGGGTTTTTGTACTGATCGTGATAACATAATGGGTGGGGATAGTGGAACTTCATATGGATCTTCCTTCTTTCTACTAATGTATCCATGAAATGTTTCATGTTATATATATTTGGATTTACCTGGCTGAACCTAGAAATGAAATAAAATAGTAGGATTTGATGTTAGATCCATATTCATCGTATGTAGAGTGTCAAGTGTGGATTATAGAATAATATACGAATTTCCTTTGTGGAATGTTGGTACCACATATTCAGATCATGTGTAAGAATTTATTTATCCATGAGAAGACATGGGATGAGAGTAAAATGATCAATTACAGTGTCTTGAGTATTTGGATGAAGACCTAAAAGTTACTTCATAGGGAGAAGAAGTCATTAGAGTTGTGACCAAGTTAAATGGAAGTGTTTTTTAGAAGTTTGATATTGTTTGTGTTGATATTTTTCATTTGTTTCAATGAGAATAAAATCACCATTCATTTTAATTTGGGATGGTCAAATGAAATGAATTAAATATTGGAATGCGATAAGAAAATCGGACTAACATTTGATAACATTTCTTCCATTTTGGGTTCTTCTATTATGGAGATTATTGGGGGAACAAGTCTTTTTTAGGCACAGCTTATGTCTAGAATTAATATTTCAATCATTATGAGTAATTTTATC
The DNA here is from genome assembly GCA_963277665.1 of Viscum album. Classification (NCBI taxonomy): domain Eukaryota; kingdom Viridiplantae; phylum Streptophyta; class Magnoliopsida; order Santalales; family Viscaceae; genus Viscum; species Viscum album. The sequence goes on from OY728166.1 coordinate 589,982,341, forward strand.
ATAGTTATGAAAGTATATATAATATAAGTGATTATTTATTTTTTATCATGGAGTTCTCGTAAATCATAAGTTTTCTGGGAACTTTGGAGACAATTCGTATGATATAAAGGGTGAAAAGAGTTCAATGTTTTAGAAATCATACTGATGTTTTGATACAGTGATAGAATGTTTCGAAAGGATTGGAATTAATAAAAACATTCCAATGAAAATAAGTAGATTGTGCACTAATCCTAAATATTTTCAAAAGTCGTGAGAAAATAATGATCAAATGAATCTATTTTTATTTAAATAATATCTATAAATTAATGTTTTTTAGGTCACATTTAATTAGTGTGAGATCAATGAATGTAGACTATTTTTGAAGTATAGGATGTTTAGCTTTAAACTTGAGTAAATAAAGATACAAGTTTTTCATCAGAAAAATATTCCATAAGAAAAAAATCCTCAAAGGAAGATGTTTTTTGTTTGATGGAATAAAATATTTATCAAAATTAGAAAAGAATATTAGTTAATGTTGATACTTGTCTATATAGTGAGATATTCCACCAATCCATCTTAGGATGGAATGTTTGCTGATGCTGATATGAAATATGAGTTTTTTGATATTGATGCATGTAAGAATGTAACAGACCAATGAACCAGATATTGATCAATAATGAAATCAACCACATTAATATCTTTGAATTATTCTTCATTTGGGATATGAGAAAAATAAAAACTATATCATTGGTTGTTTTTAAAGAGGGTCAAGACACATAAAACGGGAATTTATACCAATCCATGGGGTATGATAGAGACCAATCCATTAGATGTAGCCTGTTATAGATAATATAATTAGACAAAGTATCATCAGTCATAGGAAAAGAATAAAAAAAATAATTAGTTAATTTTTTTGTGGTTGTTTTTGTGAAAGAGGTTTTTGAAACTGTTGTTGATGTAATTCCAAAAAATATTGAGATTTTTAGATTTTGTACCAATTTTTATCATATTTTTTTAAAAAAAAAATCATTAGTTGGAATGATGTTTTAGAATTTATGATTTATTAATGTTTTTATAGAGAAACATAATGAGTAGTCTACTACTTTACATGTGTTTTCATTGCAATGATAAACAATTAGCCTTGATATGTTATGATCACAATGAAGAAACATCATAAAAATAAGTGTTATCATATTGAAACATTTTTAGAATGGTTGAAAAATACTGAAGATGTGAGAATATTATAGAAAGGCTGAGATGAAACTAGAAGAGTTCATAATCACTAAAGAAGCCAAATATATGCTCAAAATTAAAGAAAAAAATTGTAGAATTGGAAAATTTATTAAGCGGTAAAATGAATGTAATTTCCAAATAATTACAATTTTGGGAAACCTATAAAAGGAAGGATGTACATTGTACATTTTTTATGGTTCATAACACTATTCATGTTAGAAGAGAAGAGGCAGAAACACTAGATTTTAAGAGTTAATATGTTTCTAAAAAAGTGTATCATTAGGGAAGTTTTCTATATTTAATTATAAGAAGGCATATCATATTTTGTGGTTACCAGATTTGATTGAGAAATCAGATACGGGTTCATGGAGAAAATTTGATGTGGCTTATAATTTTCTCAAGCGTATTTTTTTCTTATCAGTATACTAGACTATGAAATCATGTAACAAAATCATATTGATCCATCAAACGTAGTATTTGTATGTTGTATAAAAGTTTTTTTCTTAAGTGCTTCTTGGTAGGAATGTGAAAAATTATGTATTGGATAAATATTCAGATGAAAGTTGTTAAGGATACACAGTAACTTTTTTTTATCCTACCGTTGAATATTTCAATACTTATTATAAAAAATTTTAATAAATCATTCTTGATAATAGAATCATATCCAATTTTGTATTTACCATTGTTATACACAAGTGTACATGTATAAACAAATATCTTGTATCCACAAAAAATGATTTTATTCTAGTGTATTTTGGGTTATCAGGTTATTTCCAAACCATACCAAGGATGAATCAACTCTAGTTTACTATTAAACCTTTAAAATTTTTGTGCTACTACAGACATGTTATTTTTTTCGGAATGAGATAAATCATTAACATGACGTGAAGGTTGTTTCAAAATAAAGGAAACATAATATAAAATTTTATCATTGAATCAACCTTTACCCTCTTAGTGATACAATGATTTAGGATAGTAAAAAGGAATTAGTATTATAGGGAATTTTCCCTTAATTTACTCTGTTCTAATGTTTATGAAGTGAAATTATTATTCGTAATCTGAACTATGTGAATAGTAATGGGATTTTGGTCACCAATGTTAATAACTCTCATATCTATAAATATTGAATATTTCCATACCCTATGTCTCTAGGATATGATGTCTGGAAAGCTTCTATAGATGTATTTCCTTTCATTGATGAAAAATTTACTCTCATATATGTGTTTTATAAGTATAATTAGAATGATGGAAGAATAATGAATTATTTACTAAAATTAGTTGGTAAAAGTGAGTTTCTATTAGTGAAGGGGGTATCTATTACAAAAGGTGTCTTGGAATATTTTAAGAAAAATCTTGATGGTAATAAATATGTGAAGAAAGGTCAGTTACAAATATGGAGGTTCAATTATCAAGATATTAAAATGTGTGAGTTCGAATCATTTGGTTAATTCTTTACAATGTTGAATTATATTGTGATCACAGTATGATTTCTTAGTGAAATGTTTTAAGACTCAACTACTGTGAAAAAGGTGTTGATAATTCTTCTTGAAATGTTTGATGCCAAAGTTTCATATTTGGATGATCGGGATCCTAAATATATAACTTCATATGATATTCATAGTAGTCACATTATATATGATATGTGAATGGAGAAATTACAGAAGTAAATGTGAAATCTGATCGACAAATGTACTTCACGTCTTCCAATCAAAGAATGTATAGGAATATATTAGAAGAAGAAGGAGATGAAGTTTCTTAATCATGGAATGAGGTATGTAACAAATCTTTATGTTTTTATCCTTTTTTTCATAAAATGAGAAAATGGGTACAAGAATGTATATATGGTACTTCCCTTGAAATTTATTTAATGTGGAGTTATTGGGACATTTTTTCTAATTTCATTAAAATAATGAATGCAGGCAATATCGATGAAGATGATAGAAGGCGAAGAATATATTGGAAGAAACATGGTGACATGTCTAAAATATTTTCCATGGGAAATGATAAATCATTATCCAAAAAGAAAAAGAAATTCTTTTTTCAATATGATGAATCTGAAGATAGTGAAGTTGAAGATAAAATGATTATTGAGATTTTAGGTCAAAATAATTTCATATTAATAGTTAATTTAAATATATAAAAGGTAGTATTTATAAATAAGAAGAGGTCGAGCTTATATTTGTTCTAAAAAAAGAACTGAAATAATTTTTTAGAAAAAGTGTATGACCTGAAAAAGAAATAAAGATATTATAGAAGGAATTTCATGTAAAAAAATATCAAGAATGTATTCCTGATTAGAAGGATATGATACCAGGAAAAGATTAAATTTTTTTAAATGTATTCTAATAAGGAAAATAATCTAAATGAAAATCTTGAAGTAAAATCCAATTATAATGAAGAAAAGTTGGAACATATCCCATAAAGGTTTTCTAAATATAAAAAATGAGTAAACATTTCAAGAACTCGATCTCGGAGGGTAGTGAATTTTTCAGAATGGGAAAACATGATAAGGGTCAGAATATACCATAAAATGTTGAAATGAAATTTGGATTTATTCCTGAGAAGAAGAAAGATGTTAAAATAGAGTATGTGCCCAAAGTCAATAAGGTTGGGCGATCATAAGTTTCTAAAAATTCTGAGTCTGTAAGTAGAGTTCTTATTACATATGATTTTGATAAAGTTGGAAATAAATTAGAGTTGGAGAAGATAATTTTTTTTCATGTAAGAAAGTTAGTGACTCAATAATTTTGTGATATGAAATATCATAAATGCGATGAGAAACATTGTCACAATTCTAGAAAATATGGTTGTTACAGATTTTAGTATTCATTGTATGGGTACGACTAGTATTATTATTGTTTTAGGAAAATAGAAAACATGTTTTTGTTCAATTAAAAATAATACAATTATTCTATGAGTTTCATAAGGAAAAACTTAATGGGGAGTAAATACTCAAAAAATGAGTGATCTAAGAAGTTTGTTTTGAGGAAATATGAGATGTATGTTTTGAACATATAGAATAGATTCTATCCTTGAGAAAAACATGTGAAATATGTTAATAACCTAGAATTCATGAAAAAGGATGGATAGATATGTTACCATAAAATTATAAGAATTCCTAGAAGAAGGATGTAGAGAATGGAAATGGGAAAGTAAAATATATTATTATAGAAATTTAATGCAAGGGTAAAAAATTAGATTGACCATATATATTTGATAGTGTGTGTTCTTATTATACAATAAGATATTAAAATCTATTTTAGAATGTGAATGATTGCAATTAAGGAACGTTGAAATTTATAAATGGTGAATCCTTTAGAATTAAAGGTGTTGAATCTACAATTATTAAGGAACAAAAGATGATATCTAAGAAGAAATTGTATTCTTATGGGTTGAAACAAAATCTGTTGAGTTTTTCAAAACATTTTTATGAATGAAATGATGGTGTTTTTATAAAATATGGATTTTCTGGAAAATACAGGAAGATAGAAAATTTGATACCTGAGGCCAACATAATAAATTGAATTTTTCTCCTATTAGTGATGTTCCAAATTCATTTTATATTTGTAGGATGACTGAAAATCAATTATGGCCTAAAGGGTTGGGATAAATTTGTTATAAAAAATGGTCAAATTATCAATGTGAGATACTTCACATGTTATTCTAGATATGTCACAAATATTATATCAGTGTTTAATAATTTATAAATATTATTCATTCTAATATTTGTGTGCCAATGAAAAAACAATAAAGTCATTTAGATATATAATTCATTACCTATTTTTATTATTCCAATCACATTACATTTGTTATGTATTTGAAACATAAGCCAGATGATCTGAAGAGATTTAAAATATAAAAAGAGAAAAGATAATAAATAATGTGTGGATTCTATGAAATGTTGAGAATGTGAAATGGTGGTGAAAATAAGAATAAGGAGTTCAATAGTTATCTATAAAAACATGGAATTATAATTGAGTTTATTACATTCTACACGCTACAAATAAATGTTTTTCCTAAAAGGAATAATTCATTTTTGGTTGAAATATGGATAACTACATATCTTTAACATAGTATCTATCATTACATTTGGAGAAAATCCATGAGTAAAACTATTAATATATAGAAAAAATGTAATTATAGTACATGTTATGATATTACTTATTATGATTTGTTTTAATGAAAAACTATCTATTTAAGAAACATAAGATTTTTTGTGCGTCCCAACATTTTAAAGAACAGTGGTGGAAACCTACAAGTGTTTTATCATAGATGTGAATATTGAATATTTTCTGTCTATACTCCCAATAGAAGAGGATATATTTGTTTCAATAGAGTCTGTAAGATTATTTGTCTCTATTAATGTGAATTTTATTATAAAAAGAATTTGATGAAGTAAAAAAAACTCATATAGATAACGAAGATGAACAATACGAAAAAATATTCTGGGGTCTGATATGGATGAAGACAATTATAATCATAAAAATAAATAAGGAATTAGACTCAACTATTTATAGTGACGAGTAATAATCTTGATCATATCATCCTTAAATTATAAGACATGTGTTAGCTCAAATAATAATTAGTGATCAACATGTAAAAGGTCTAGACAAGAAGAATGTGAATCGTTAATAGACATACTACATTGTATTCAAAAGTTGAGTTGAATATTGTGAATGAATATTTTGAGTATCCTAAATGGATATAGGATATGAATGAAGAGATGGATCAGATTGAAAAAATGATTAATGGTAACTTATTCCTAAATCAAATGAAAAAAATTTATTGGTACAATGTGGGTTTTCACAAACTAGTTGAATGAAGTTGGTGAAGTGATGAAAACAAATCAATATTTGTATTCAAAGGATACTCATAAATTTAAGGTATTGATTCTAATTAAACTTTTTCTCCAGTTTCATGGTTAGAAACAATTAGCGACCTTAATGCTATTGTTATAGAATAAAGTTACAAAATTCTACATATAAATGGGAGTTGATCTTTTATGAATAGGGATAATGGTGAATAAGAGTTTGATGAAAAACCCTATAGTAATTTAATTTGGAAGGGTGAACGTTATGTGTTTATATTGAAGGAAGCCTTGTATGTGATGATGGATTCTTTGAGATCATGGTATTTTAAATTAGATACCTCCGTAAATGTGTTGAACATCATGAAATAAATAGTTAATAGTGCTTTGTATGTCAAATAAATTCATGAGATTCCCTCCTTTTAATTTTATATGTTTTTGATGTAAAATTAATTTGGAATCATGAAAGAAATTGTGAACGGTTTCAAGAAGATATGATTTAGTCATTTGAAATGACCATGATGGTTTAAATGAGATAATTTATTTGGTTACAAATCTCATAGAAGCAGAAAACATATTTCATTTTCAAGAATAGTATGAAAATGGGTATCTTATTATGATTGGTATGGACAATTAAAAACCATTTCCATACCAAATTTTGTGGGAACCATGCTTAAAAAATATGGAGAATGTACTGAAGTTGAATATAAAAAGTATCATAATACGGAGGGATATTTTTTTATTTGACTACCTTAAGACCATATATTGTTTATACTATTAAATTTTGTGCATTATTCCAAAGTGTAGAAAAATAATCACATATATTAGCTTAAAAAATAGTTCACAGATATAAAAAAGGTAAAAAATATTTATGAATCAAGTATGATGGATCATAAAGTATTTTTTTACTATACATATGCATAATGGGATGTATTTATTAATGATAGAAGATTCACACCTGGAGGAGTTTTTATTATATGTATAAATATTGAGATTTGGAATAATAAGAAAAAATTCACTAAATCATAGAGTAGATGAAGATTATTATATTTCTACCACTGAAGATACCACACAACTAATTTGGTTGAGGAATCATTCAGAATAATTACTTATTGAATTAATGGTACCCATTCACTTGGGTAGTGACAATAAGAGTTCCATAAACCATAAAATAAAACTAGTAGAACATTATCATTTAAAACATATTAACAAAATAAATATCATTTAATCAAATATAATGTGTATAATAGTTAATTGATACAATGATATGTTCCTACATTGGAACAAGTTGTTGATATATTTCCTAAAACATGACAAAAGGAATAATTATTCAATCTAAGATTAAACATGGGTGTCCAACCCCTTTCACATAAAGGTTGAGGTATGTGTATATAACTCCAATTTTATTTACAATCAAGATAGTTTTTATGGGGAGAATTTTTCATAGCTATATCAATTTATATATGAAAAATATTTTAAGGAAGAACTTATGTAAGGGGAGTTTTCAGTGAGATATGAAATCAACATCTAAGTATTTGGAATATTTTAACAATTTGTAGAAGTGTGTAGAAAACATGATTGGAATTGTTAGTGGAAAAGAAGATTCATGAGTCATTAATTTTGAACAACATGGTTTATTTATCAATGATTAATTTTTTTTAACAATGGGTATGCTCACATAGTCTTATATTTTATTATAAGTTGGACATTTCATTGGATTACAATTTTTAGTGATTTATGAAGCTTAGTTGAAACAAAATGAAAAGGGGTAGATTATTGGGACCATGATTTTTGGATGTGTTTTATTGAGATGAAATAATTTTGTATTTTTTTTTTAAATTTTCTTGCAAATTAAAAAAATAAAATTTTATTTTATGTTTTGATGATCAGATGAAAAGAATGAAATGTTTCAACGTGATCAGAAAATCAAATTCACATTTGATAATAAATTTCACCATTTGGGGGTTTTCTATTCTGAATATTTTTTTTGGAATATGTTTATTTTCACACTCACCTTGTGTCCATAATGAATGATTTATTTAGTAGAACGAAATAAATTGGAATCCTGAAAGTCTCCATGTAAATACCCAGACCCCAGTTTCCTGAATCTAGTGCCTTACATTATTACAACAGTATAGTACTCAATGATGTCACATCCTAAAGAATCAAATAGTTTAGTAGTTTTGGAAAATCCTATAGAATCATAATTTTTAAATTACAACATGAAAAGAAAAAAATAACGAATTAATTGGTAACATCTGCAAATATGAGATTATATCTGAAAGTCATTAAAAATATAAATCTTCACATTATAATGAAAAATAAAACATGAGATAGGTTTTAGCTCAGATTTTCATCAAGGGTTAGTAACACAATAGAAGATAATATAAATATTATGTTAAGGTGAATGGACCATAATACTTTCCATTAGAAGATAAAATTGAGCTTAATATGGGTTAATAAAAGATGAATATATAATTCCAAAATAATAATCCCATGGAAATGAATCTTAACCATTAATATTCTACTAGTAATTTATTCACATTTTTAGTAAATTACTAATTATAATTAAGGAATGCATATACCACAAATCTTATACATGCCATCAATGCCATGGACATGATATTTGCAAATAAATGATTAAGGCCTCAGAAACACCAAATCTCAAAATGGGGAAGGCCTCAACAAAGTCCATAACTATTTTTTCTCATGAGACATTCTGCTACGTTGATGGTCTATAGTGGGCCCCACCCTTCACTTAGTAAGAAAGATTCATTCCTCATATGTCTAGTAAAAATATATTTTTTAAATAATGTGCCACATAAGACTTTTAAATATTTTAATAACAATAATAGATGGAAATACTACAATATTATAGTTTAGAAATTCATGGAAAAATACCACTTTTACTTTTGAAAGAACAGTTCTTTTGGAAATATGACATATAATTGGAATAATTTTTTTATTGAAAACAAAAATAAACATTTATACTTTATCATTCAGTAATTATTGATTTTATAAAAATAATGGTGTCTCAAAATAGATTATCTATGGAACATGAAAACTGGGTAATAAATCAATTCATTCCCTTTAATCAGGCATTCCTATATAGAAGAATATAGAAGGGAACCATGAAAAAACATGTTTTTTAAATAATGATAAATTTATATTTAAATATTGTTATGGAATGTATACATATTATTTAAAATATTTATAAAAAATGAAGAATTTCATTTGTGTATAGAGGGATACATCATAACCTGAATGAAAATGGATGTTTAGGAAGAAAACCCTATTCCTTTTTGTAATAAATCAAATAGTATACCCCATACAGTTTATAATCATAAATTTAAACATTAAATTACACTAATAAAAGATATTAATTTTATTTTAAATAAAAGGGTAGAAAATATATATCATTAACAATATATAGTTTTGAATAAGTCATATCTCAATGAAATAAATGTGAGTTGAGAAAACCCATACCTTTTGTCCAAAACTGATCTACACTTGATCATAATTTTCTGGATAATGAAGTTTAATTATCTAATTAGTTAATTAATATATATTTATACATGTATTTGATTTAATATAACTTTCTTAAGTTCAATTTCTGGTCCTTTTTATGGGTTATAAGATACAATTTTTTCATTTGGGATCGTTTATTTCATTGGATGTCATGATTGATTTGATTACTTATAAGTAATGAAGTTCATGTAAAATGTGTATAATTCTCAAGAATTGGAATTATATTTTTTTATAAAATTACATAATATTTAATTGTCTTATATATTATTATTCTTCTACATATGATGATGATTAATTAGATAGCACATTAATGATAATAATTGAGATCTTTTCTGTGGTTTTTCGATCATGATGAAATATTATTGTCATTAAAATTAAAATCATATATATATAATTATTCTAAAATTATAAATAAATTATAATATATATAATACAATATTTTTTAAACATAATTATAGTTTTGTTACAAAATATTAATGATTATAAGGAAATGGAAAATGCATCATCTATGATGTCGGTAAATTGACACATTAGAGGATATATTTTCATTTTTAGAATAAAAGAGAAATTGATAAATGAGTTTAATGAAGGATATTCCATTCACATGTTATTATTATAGTATATAAATGATACTTGATTTATCACGTGTCTTTAGACAGTATAGGTGAGTGAAGGATAAAAAAGAAAAGAAATTGAAAAGAAAATAAAAGAAAAGAAAGTGTATTTTTACCTCTTGAATTATCCTCATTGAGAACATCTTTAAAGGTATTGGTTTTGGTATTTACATGAGATAAATATCTCTTGTACATAAGGATAAGTCTTAGTAATATTATTGGGTATAATTTACATATGTATCAAATATTTTAAGGGGTGAGGATAAAAGGGGGTGAGGGGTGGTACTTATAGTGCAGGAGAGGTTTTTGTATAAAATTTTCTTCATTTGCTTATTATCCTTTCCCAAGACTATGAATAGTTTTAGAATTATCTTAAAATTTATTAAAAAAATGGATGTATGTTTGATATTATAGTTCTTTCCTCATTAATGGGTAAAATAATACTTTATTTATCTTATAATTTATATATATTATAAATTATCATATTTTACAATTCACAAAAATTCATGTACTTTAAAAAAATATCAACAATTAACCCGAACCATTATTACTCCTATATAATTTTAAAATAAAAAAAAAATTAAAAAAATATTATTTAAATGATAATGTAAATTTATATAAAAAATCTTCATTTAAATTGAAAATACTAATTTTGAAATTATAACTAATTTTATAACCCCATGAAAAATTATGTACGGACTAAAAAAATAGCCTTCTAATCATAGGAAAACAAAATATTTATTTTTGAGTAGATTTTATGAAATTTAATATACTTTAAAATCATAAATTTTATTATAAAATTGAAAATAAATATTTCTATTTTATAAAAATACCAACACTTAATTAATAATTTCTAAGAAAAATGTATACTTATAATATGATATTATTATATCATTCGAATATTTATAAGATTCATAAATTTAATTTAAACATTAATAGGTGAGTTAATCATTATAATGTTCATTTTATTATTACTAAGGGATAAATTTTCATTCCAATGGTCACATTACTATTTATCCAAAATGAAACATATCAGAAAAATATAAGAAATTATAAAAATATAAAATTTTATAATATGATTTAAAAAATAATCATTATTTTATCAAATATAATTTATAAAATTGTCAAAATTTATATTTAAAACAAGTTCTCCTCTAAAAGTTGGTAAAACTACATTTATAAAAATATAGTCCTCTTATGTCTAAAATTGGGTTTATTATTATAATATTATGTAAAAAAAGTTTTGGATGAATGTAAATTTTTTTTGATTGAATATATAATTTATAAATTCTATTAGAATCATTATCGAATTGTTATTAATTTAGTTTAATAATATAAAATGTCATTGTTGGCATAAAAATTGGTTTTATAAAAATAAAACCTTTATTTTAAATTGGTTTTGATTTATTATAATATGATTACCAAATGAATATATTTTATAAATATTTTTATTTTATATTTTATTAATTTACAATATCTCATTCATTACCATCATTCCAAATATCTTAACTAATCTATAATAATTAAATAATTATATTTAATTATTTTTTTAAGATGGTAAGATTTCTAAGAAGTTAAATTTAAATAGAAATACTATAAAAACTATTGGTGTTACACTCTATTCAAAATAAAATGGTGTTTCATGGATTTTGGAGTTCTCATAAATCATAGTTAGTCTTGGAAACTTTTGATGAAATACTTATAAATGAACGGAAAAATTGTGTCCACATTTTGGAAATTAGGTAACAGTTATGATAGAATGATATAAGATATTGAAATCAGGGAATGAAATTGGAACATTATAATGTAGGTCATGAAATACAATGATAATAAAAAAATGTTCTCAAATTCATGAGGAATTCCCAATTTCAATTAGGAGTTTTTATAAAATAATGACTACAAAGTCACATTTTCTGATTATAGTTCATCAGTCTATGATAACCATATGAATAAATTATTAGAAAGATATGATGTTTTATTGAAATATTACTAGATTATGTTTTTGTTTTTCATTAATACCAATAATAGAAAATATACAAATCATTGTATAATGATGTTGTTGTTTTCTAAATTTTTTTTACCGTAATCATAAATGGAATGAAGTTGCTGCTGATATCAATCCATTAGACACAATATGCCATCCATACATCGAATAATGAGATTTTTGTTGATGTAGATAAGAAAACATAGTTTTTGAGATGGATTCATGTAAGATGGTAAAGAATATTCAAATATATCGAAATAAAAAATTTAGTGTACCATTTTTATTAAGTTAAATTGTTTTTCATTCGGGTTAATAGAAAAATAAAAAATGTAGTGGCTGTTTCTCAAGTGGATAAAAACTCATCAATCTAAAATTGATTCCAATCCATCTGAGTGATATAGAGAATGTTCAGTTAAATATAGTTTAATAATTATGAATTAATTAGATGCACAAATATAATTATGTGGAATATACGAAATGGATAATTGGATGAAGATTTATGTTGAAGTTTTTGTGAAAATGGGTATTGAAACTGTTGTTGAACTTATTACAATAAGTTTTGGTATCTTTAGAACATTCAACTATGATAATGGTAGAATATTTTTCAAATATGTATGTTCTTAGTTGGAATGAATATTTGGAATTTTTATTTCATACAGTTGTTAAATAAAAACAAAATGAGGAGTTTGTGGGCTTATATATGATTCCATCATAATAGGTTGTATTTTGTTCTGACACGTTTTCACTGTAATGATGACAAATAAAAAACAAATTGGTATCAACTAAAAAATGATTAGAAAGTTTGAATTGAGATTGAGAAGTGAGAGTATTCAAGAAGAATTGTGAACATTATAGAGGATATAAGAAGTGATAATCAATTCAAAGATGAGTTCGCATTAAAATTATAATTCAATGAATTGGAAATTTTGTTGAGTAGGAAAGAAAATGTATGTTCCCATAGTTTCCACTTTTGGTGCACCAATAAAAATAAAGAAGTAAATTTTACTTTATAATAGATCATAACACTTGTCACATTTGAATAGATTAGGAAAAATAGAAAGGGGATTAAAGGGAAGAAGTTTTTATACAGTGTCTTCCTAAGGATGTTTTTTCATATTGAAGAAGTTGAAGGAAGAGTATAATCAGTGGATACTAGATCACACATAGAAATTTCATAGATGTTTCTGTAGAATGTTTCAAGTGGATAGGAATTTTTTCTAGAGTATTATTTCTTTTCTATTTTCAAAACTGAGCAATATAAATGATCCATCAGACAGAGTTTTTATATGAAGATCAAAAGTGATGTTCTAAGATACTTCTCAAAAGGAAAATGAAAAAATAGTTTATGAAAAATTATTTAGGATAAAAATGATATAGTATCCAAGAAACTTGTTTTGAACCATCTAGTGAAGGTTTAATTAATTTTCACGGAAAAATGTGTAACATCATTTCTTCTAAGAAAATCACATAATCTATTGTATTAATAATAGTGTTATACAAGTTTAACGGTATATCATATTTATTTCTATCAACATAATTGGATTTTTATCTAGTGGTTTGTGGGGTATTGGATTATTTTCAAACCATACCAAGGATGTTCCAAATATTATTTAGTAGTGAACCATTTGAATTCATGTGTTTATGTGGATGTTTTCATGGTTTTTTCAACAATGTTATTAATCCTTAACATGTGGTGAAGGTTTTTTTTCAAAAAAATGAAACAAAAAAGAAAATGATATCACTGATTCTCCCCCCTCTCATTGGTACATTGATCCTAGCTGGGACATGTTAGTTAGTGGGAGTGAAATATAATATTATTCATTTTAACATAACCATAAACACACTTTTATTAATAAACTACAATTAATTATATTTAAAAATTTATTTTTTCAATGAAAATCACCCTTACTTGTTTTTTATGTTTTTATATAATGTTAAAATCCATATTAATGTTATGTATATTTCTCATCCCTTTAAATCTTTTGAATTATATTTTTAATATTTTCGTAGTCATATACAGTGATGGTGAAGGATTCCAAGTCTTATTTAGCCTCAATGGTGACATAATGAAAATATTATATATATTATATCATGCATGAGAAGGTTATTTGCAATTATAAAATATATCCAGAATAATGTATTTGATGAAAAATATTATATTAAAATTAAATATGAAACATGGGTTTTACCTTATGTTCATTGTAGCCTTTTTTCATTTCAGGATATTGGTTTAAGATCTTTCCCATGAATAATGTTAGAATTTCATTTTTGTGTTTTTTATTCCTTGTTTTTCTACATATTCAACAAAAACCCTCCATTTTACACATCCTTTTTTCCATAATTCAGGGTAATTCTTCTTCTTTTTCATTTTTATATTTTTAATTCCTTACTAGGGTAAATGTAAATAGAATACATTAATGATTTGTTTGTATTAAAAATCAAATTAGTATTTAAATTCGATGTTTCTAAATATCAATTAAATAAGTGGTTTTGTTTATAATAAAATCTGAACCATTAGAATTTCATTCTTGTTAATATTTTAAGGCTCTATTAACATAAAAACACCCACATGTGTTATTATTGATGATTCATTAATCATATTTATATTTTTTCTTCAATGTTCTAGTGGATTCTAAGCCTTATAAGGTTCTATATACATAATGATTAATAGGTTGTTTTATTTAGTTATTTTTCTCCCATATTTCCTTTCATCCGAAATTGCAGAAACAATGTTTCAATTTAATCTAAAATAAGAAAAACTACATTTAGGAAATAATTGATCTTTAAAAAATTATTATTGCGTAATTACAAAAAAATAGAAAAATATAAGAATAATGATATATTAAAATACAATGACAAAAAATTATCGAAGTATAATTTATAAAAATAATTAAAAGATAATTATTAAATAATATTATATGGTAATTATCATGAATTGCCAAAATATAATTACAATCAATTACCAACGGAAATTTTTTATGAAAATTATCAAAACATAATTATGTGAGATTATGGAAGGATAATGAAAAGGAATAATCAAGATATAATGTTATCGAATTATCAACGGATAATTTACGAAAAAATTCAACGGATAGTTATGACAATTATCTAGAATAATTATATAGATTTATCATAGACTAATTATAAATAACTACTATATATGATCATTATTTATTATAGAGATATAAATATTATCAAATATCATTTTATAATTATTCATGATGAGAATACTTCTTGTACATTCATTAGCCTAAAATGATAATTGAAAATTATCATTATTATAAAATGTATCCTCGCATGTGATATATATATATATTAGTAAAATAGCTTTTTTTCTAGGAACCCTCATTGGACTTTGATATTTGATATGACAAAGACTATGAAAATAACACCTAGGAGGTGGTATTTTTATCTTTTGTGGTTTTTGTATTATCTATCGAACCACAATGTATTGTTCACCATTGTTATTGACAACACACCAATTTAAGGTAGGAAGTTTCTTATTTTTTGTGATTTTATATCACATGATTCCTTTTTATAATCTATTATTTCATAATAGATTACCATTCTGAAAATTGACTTCAATTGGGTTGATTTGGGTGTATTTTTACTTATCAAACCTGGTATGGTTTTTGTTTCCATGGGTAGTGGTAGAGTATCTTATTTCATTGTTTAATTATGACAACTTCTTGTTATGTGTTGCTAATATATCTTCCCGATAATATAATTTTCCCACATAGTTTGAAATTCCATCAATCTGAGCTACAATGTGATGTGGGTTTTTATTGGTAATCTAGAAAAGTAGAACATCATGTTTTTTTGACCTCTTTTAGTGGGTTTGTCCATAGTTTGTGATGCTGATGACAAAGAATCTAAGCATAGGGTAATAGCATGACTATTTTGCAGAATGACTATATGAAACATGTTAGTGGTATAACAACCATGGGCCCTGACCCAATGAATTTTCGAGGTATGATAATTTAGAGGCCTTACCCATGATAGATCCATGAGATGATAATATGGGGGATTGATATGACTTTACTAATTAAAACCACTACAACACATATTATAAGACTTGTGGCTTGTTCTTTCTCCCTATTAGCATCTGATGTTTATCCTACTATCCTAGAGACTTAGTAGGTACATCTTGAGGTTTGTGGTATCTTGATTAGCACATGGCTATGTAATTTTGGATTGTGAATTTTTATTCTTGTTAGACATTTATTATTACTATCATGTAATAAAATTGTATTAATAGAAAAAAAATTACAAAGACACTATTGGTGGAATAGTTTGTCATGTATATTCTCCTAACACATGATTTTCTTCATTAGGTTGGTATATTACATGGTTAGGGATCCGGTGAATGGAAATGGATCGATGATGGATGATTCAGAAGTGGAAAACGGTAATGATAGTAGAATTTAATAGACTCTAGGTGACACCTCTATTATATTTATTTATTTTTCCAAACCATATACTATATTTCTATTCCCACTTAGAGTTACCTTTTATTACTTTTATAACATGAGTGAAATATATTTAGTTCCCTCGGGTTAATCTATTAATATATAATATTATTTATTATGTTTAGTCGATCCTGTGATTGGATATTGAATGAATTATCTCACCGTTGATGGAATCAAAACCTCCCTGGTAGTTGGTAGCCTATTCTTTATAAGGAGGTAAACATGAAGTCATGTAGAACTTGTTCCTGGACACTACTATTCTAGTCAGGGTACTTAATACCTTTTGAATTAAAATGTGAAAACAATTTAATAAAATAAAATTTTTGTAAATGAAAAAATTTAATTTTACAATAAACACACATAATGTGAAAATGTACTTTTTAATAATAATGTGTTTTTATGCTTAAAATTCATTTGTAGGATAAAATTAATTTTTTTTCAATTTTGAATAAAGAAATTGATTTATTATAAATCAAATAAATGATATGTTACATTACAAAAACTATAGAAATGAATTTTAGAATAATATATTTAATTAAAGATATGTTAAAAGAATTTCTATGAAGGAGAAATATTACTAAATATCCAAAATTAAAAGAATATATTTTATATGTCCATCCTAATATTTTAAAAGAAATAAAATTTTTACTCCTTAAATACAATATCGATTAATAAAAAATGTTTTTCCAATGTATATGTTCTATATAATATATGAATATGAAATCAAAATTATAGATTTTATAAAAATAGAATTTCTATTATTCAACTAAAATAAATTATCATAGAAAAATATCATAAACTTTTCCTATAAAAACACAGATACTCTATATTATAAAATTATTTCAAATTTAAAAATTTTTATTTCCAAAATATATATATTAATCTTTTGAATGTAAATAAAAAGTATAATGATAAAATACATTTTACATAAAATGACCCTTTTACACATTATGTGTTATTATTATTAATTCATATGAATATCTATTATATAGAATTGTAAAATATTAGATAATATATTGAATTATTAAAAAAAATTTATTTAAAATTTTATGATTTAATTTTAATGATGTGATTATAAATTATTTGTGATTGAAATTATATCACATTTATTATTAATCCACTAAATATATGCATATTTCATTTAATAAAATTTTCTTATTTACTAGTAGTTATATTTTTATTATTTTTTTCTCAATAGAACAATTATATAATGTATAAACATATATTAGATCAGTGGTGTACATAAAACATGTTGTTAAATAGAAATTTTATTTACTAGGAATATTGAATATTGAATTCTTGGGATATTAAATTTTCCAACATAAATAAATTACATCCTCACCAATTTTATTTTTACCTTGTGATGAATGATCGCAAGTGTATTTTTAAAATATTCATAATTCTCGATATAAAATAAAATATGTCATCTATCTTAGTCCCATAGGATATACGATGAAACTTATATTTTCTTAAGAAATATTAATCATTTATAAAATCATATACTCATGCATTTATATACCCTAATCATAAATTAAGTAAAAAATTAAATTCAAAAAACCATTAGAATCCCCATGAAATTAAACGACATATGAATTATATAAAAGAAAGAAAATCACTATATATTTTACCCAAAAATTTATTAACAGCTAGATAATAGAGTCACAGACTAGTGAATATATATTATAGTCCAAAAAATGTGATAACAATCACCAATAAAATCATGGATCACATATTCATTTAAATTATAATAAAATAAAGGATTAAAATACCATATAAATAAATTTTTCTCAAAATAAATCAACAGCATACTACCTTACCAACAAGAATATATTAATCCTAATATTCATCCACACTATAATCATGTGTTTTTCAACAGTTGTCCCAATAATTTTTACATTTTTATAAAATAAATTTTCAATGATATTAATACCATTTAATATAATTTTCCACAACATCAATTGGAAAAATTCCAAGGAAAAATCCAAATATGATTCTTATAATACATTAACAATAATAATATTCCAGAATATCATTAATAGTTATCAGTTATAAAGGAAAATTATTCTTTGTATTAGTATGAAATTCTAATTAATATTTCAACTTCACTAACTTATGTATGACTCTGAAACTAACTATTTTAAAATATATCATAAATATTAGAAGATAATAAACCATTTATGTATTCTCCCTTATTAGGTTATAAAACATAGTGGTTTCTAGATATGTTCCATTCTGAGAATATGTTTCAGAATGCAATTTGGAGCAAATATAAGAAACAAAATGGTTAACATAATATACATATTCTTAATATTGAAACAAAAATAAAATGATTCATTACCCTATGTAACCTTAATTTTTATCATATGATAATTTTGGTTCAACTAAATATTATTTTTATTTAATTATTTGTTAACGAATTTCATTTCAATACTAGGTTCTTTGACATAATATGTTAACATTATACTCAAGTCCCTCAAAATTGTACATTGGAGAGAATGTTGGTTAACCATATAATATCACAAAATATTCCCTAACAAAGTGTAAAATAAAAAATCACTATTGTTCCACATGTGAAGATTAAGTTAAAATCCAATGTTCACTTTTTAGTGATATTACACATTGGTACATCAATTCAAAAAAAGGTATCCACTTGTAGTATGTAGATGGAGATTTTTTTTCTAGTAGACCAACCAAATCTCACTTTTGAATTTATTTTTGAAAATGTAATGAAATAGTTATTCTTATTTATGTAGTTCTCTCTGGTGATTTCTTATCATAATCCAAAACAAAATAGAATATTAGTTATAAGAAACATAAATTTATATCTATATCATTGAAACTATGATCATACTTAAACTATTTATCCACAATGACCTTTATAACTCTTAATTTATGGTCACTGGATAACATATGTACCTCTAAAAATATCTAAAGCATTCTTTAATACCAATCGAGGCACTAAATAAATTTCAATTCCATATCCTATGAAATAATGTTATATACTACAAACTATTGTTAATACACATCAATAATTAAAAAATAATATACATTTACAACCAAATAAACGTTTTATATATAGTTCAATACTGAATTGAGAGAAATATTTAAAAACAAACCCCCATGATATCTGAATCAATTGAATAATACCCATTCTACATAGTATAATACGAGTCTTCACGCATCACACATAAATCACTTAACCAAGATGATTATCAAGATAAATCATATATAATAATTATTTTCATAACCTAAAGAAAATGGAAACATAAAAGGGGAAAGATGAAACACTTTCTAATGGTAAATATAAGTGAAATAATCAATGATAATATGTAGGAATAAAATGAGTGAATTTAAATAATCTTATAGCATAAAAAATCTACACAAAAAATACAATAGATCAAATGTCATGATTCAGGGAATATATCATCTGGTAATATAATGTATGAATCAATTAGTATGAAAACAAGATTCAATAAACATGGATATTAAAATTATAATAAAGTCATAGTCTTAAGAATACGACTATGGAATGACAATAAATTTAGTGTATCATGTAATAAAAGGAATTATATAATTGTGGCACAATCATAACCATAGGTAAACCTATCATAGTTTTCAAATATTCAATACATGATTCCCATAACATAAAATAGTAGGTGTCAATACATGTTTCTCATATAGGAGAAAAATTCTATAGATTGTTAATACAATTAGATCGTGAAAAAAAATTATCTAATGTATTGGAGGTAGATAAAAGACCCCAATATTAATAATTCATATAAATGAGAGCCACATGAAATCAACAATTAATGTATCAAAAATATCACAAGGAATGAAAAAAGATTTTATTAATTACATCATAATATATACATAGAAAAATTGTTTCAGTAATAACATTATAATGGACCCCAAAAATACAAATGAGTTTATTATATATATAAAGTGGAATCATATAAGGAAAACATTCCTAATTTAATTAATATCTATAATATGATATACCTGAAAAAAATAAATTGGTAACCAATGATATCCATTATCCATAATGGAAAATAATAAAAAATCCTGATGATAAATAATATGGTATTTACACCATAGAGAACAAGAATATACATTTAAGTAAAAAATTTCCCTTATCAATCTATATATTGTAATCTTAGTTAAGACACTTTAATTAATATAAGAAAAATAGTGTATTCATAAAAGAAAATTATTAAAAGATGAATTATGGATACAAAATGAAAATGTATAGATAAGGTAATGTAATTGAAGTATTGTTTCTCTTATTTACTTTTAATATCTCTCATTTATGAAGAAATAGGTAAATAATCAATGAGAAGATAAAGAGATAATTTTGAAAAATATCACAATTTTAATATTAGAAATCATGATATAGATGGATATTTTTTACATTAAAATAATAAAAAATTGTACCCGTTAAATAATTGAACATAAATATTGTTTAAAACCCAATAAAATTGGAATGAAGATTTAATAGGATTGGAAGCCTTATCATTTAAAAATGTTTAAAAATAATTATTATTTTATAATTTCTTTAAATAATTTATATGTGAAATATTTTCTAGTTTCCATTTAAAATTAATTTTAAAAAATAATTGAAGAAAATCCTTTGAGAAATATGATAAAAATAATTTTTATGAAATATCCAATGATTGTGTAGTGAAAAATACTTAACGTTTCTATTGATAAAAATTTTTCTGGATGGTAATTCATTAGAGTTTTAGTGGTTTTAAAATATTTTTAAATATTTTAAAAGACATTTATGAAAAACCCTCATCATAAAAAATTATTATATTATTTTTAAATAACTTGATAAAATTATCAGGGTCATAGATAATAATCTTGCATATAGTTGTTAAATACATAGGATATATTTGGTTGGAATGAGACTATTGTCATAGATGAAATGATCCATTGTCTAGATTGTGTTTTATTCATATAAATAAAAAAAATTATCTTCATTGTATTTAATGAAGGGAAATGAAAAAAATAAAAGTTAACATAAACAAGAGGAAGTTTGAGGATAAAAGTGTCATAGAAGACCATAATATAGTATATATTTTATAACTTATAGAGAAATAATTTTATCCTAGAAAACTATTACCGCTCAAGTAATATTTTAATAAAAATCCATTTGAAAGAGAGATATAATGAAATTGAACCTATAATACAAATAATGAAATACATTTAAGTGTGTAATGAACATATAATAAATACATGAATAGTATAAATAGAAGTTGATGAACAATGGAATCATTTCATTTAGAAGCAAATTTATGGCACCCAACCCTTACGTTTTTTATAATTTATTAGTCAGAACAATATGTAAAAGAGGAAATATAATTGAAAGTTTAATACGATGAAAGATAATATAATAATGAAATAAATAAATAAAGTATCATTAGATACACCATCCATGGAAAACATTATCTATAATAATAAATATCTCTCAATTGGTGAAAATTGAGGTAATAAAACCCTTTTATCATTTGTAAATTTTATGTTAAAACATCATGAGTAGTACTGAAAATTAAATATCCTTAAATATAATAGAATTATGATATAAAAACTTAATGGTTAATCATATCCATCATTCAAATGATAATAAGGCGTTTAATAAGAAATATATTCTATTGAGTGAAAAATGATATAATAAACCATTATCTTGGTCATGATTATTTATGTGCATGCACTAAGCATACTAATTAATCAAATTATGTTTATTAAATAACTTCATTGGAACCATTAAACTCTCTCTTGATTGTAATATTTATATATTGTAATGATATTATAAAATTATAATTTAGTTATGCATTTTTTTCATGAAAATTGAATAGTTATCAGCTTATTTTTGTAATTTTTTGACCCATTAGGACATTTTAATAATATGTTTAATGCATAATATAACTATTTAAAATATATTATAAATGAAAATATTATATCATTATTAACATAAAAAACTATATTATTTATGTTCTAATATACATCTATGTTATCATTTATAATATCACTCATCGAAGTGGTTAAAAACACCTCAATATGTGCAAATAATAATTAATGGGTGACTGTGGTTATAACAGTGGTCATATTGGAATAATATCATTATTCAGAAATAATAATGATATTATTTATATTTTTAACATTGTGAATCATATTATAATAGTTCTTAAAAGGAATGATAAAAATAAAAATGTCAATTAGTGGAGGAAGTAGTCTACAAGTACAAAAGATTAACATTATCAGTTTAAGGATAATGAGATGGGATAATGGTAAATAAAAAATATTATATTCTAAATAATAATTGAATATTATATTTAATATTTTTTTCATTATTCTCAAAGAAAATATTTTAGTTATAGGGATGGGAAATAGAATATGTTGACTCTGGGAGGTGGTAATCTTTACACACAGACGATCAAAAGTTATTTTATTTCTGGAATTTGATGGAAATGAAAACATTTGTTTTTGTTTGTTTAATAAAAATGTCTCTTTCTATATTAATCTTGATTAATTAAATAAATTCAAAAAAGTTTTTAAGTGTAATATTAATATGAAATGGTTAAGATAAGGTAATACCTATATCAAGGGCTTGATAATTATTGTATATATATACCTTGGAATGAATGGATTAATATAAATAATGGTGACCATATGCATTCGGATATGTGAGAGATTTATATTGAGAATATTTTTTTGGTTATTTAGTAGAAAAATATATACTAATTTGTAACATGAAGTGGTGGGAGATTTTCATTTTTATTAGTGAAGAGGCAGGTAATTTTGGAATTACCCTTCACCTATTCATTAATGTAATATTACAATTCATGGGTAAAAGGATCCAAAATGGGTAAAATATAATGGTAGGTTTTTTGATTGAGACATTTTTCAAAAAATATTTTTAGAAAGATATTTGTAACATATTTTTTATCAATTCTTCTTAGTAAATCATTTTATAAAAAGTTTACATTTTTCAGTTTAAATAATTTTCATACTTAATAATACATTCTAATTAAAAAACACTAAAATTAAAATTTACATTATACGAACATTTAATTTAAATTTTAAAAAAAAAATCAAAAACATTAATTATGGTGTGAATGGTTAATTTCAATGAAAACAGACACAATGTTAAAAAATATTTTATAGGGAGTCTTTGTTATAATTGATAAAATGTAAGTATTTGATAAAATTAACATTATTTTTTATTTTATAGAAAAAAATTATTTTATTAAAAAATAAAAAATATTAGTAATTTTCTTATACATAAATCTAAAATTTAATTTCATTAATGATATATATAATTAAAATAAAATAGAAACTCTTTTTTATTTGGGTAATATTTTACTTAAGCTCCAAAATGACATGAATTCTTATCAATGATCCACCTACTATTTTAAAATTAATACTTTCTATATGAATAAATCATTGATGAATAATTACTTTACCAATTTATTTTTCAGTATTATCTTTTGTAAATTCCTTAAAAATTGAAATTTTGGGAAGAAAGTTAGGTTTCGATATTCAACTAAATATTAAATTGCTTAGAAAAATCCCACAAATCAATTCTATGATAAATTTTCCCTTATAAATTTATTAAATAGGTTAATTTAATCCAATTATATATCTAAAATTTATTTATTTTTTTAGAAAAATTTAATAAATAATTATAAAATGATGTTTTTGAAGAAAAACCTTTTTACATATTTAGTGTAATTAGTATTATTTCTTGACAATTTATATTTTAGTGATTTCTCATATATTTGTTAATATAACCCATTAATATATATTATTATTATTTAAAATTTAACTATTTTTTTAATGGGTAAAAATTAATAGATAAAAAATAATTAAATCACATTTTCTATTTATCCCCTAAATAGAAGCCTTTTTAGTTTAATATCCTCCTCTTTTTTTCTAGTGGTTTCATTATTATGATAGTATTATTAATAGTATATTTATATTAGTTCATGACTCATTTTATATTGTTAGTATATATAAAACCACTCACTGAACATAATGTTTAATTAAAGAAATGATTATATTGTGAAATATTTTGTCATTACATATGTTGTTCATGTGATTTTCCTCTATACATAATTGATTTATGGGATGGTATGCATGAATCTTTCATGGAGTCCTTAGTCATCCAATGAAATTATTTTATGGAAGTCCAACCACTGGGTAATAAATTTTCAATATCCTTAAACACACTCCATATCATGGGAATCATAAACTCATATAGAACAAAGATATTATGTGAAATACAGTATTTATAAATTGAATGTTTCCCAACATATAATGTTCTAATTGTATTTATGATTTTTCCCAATGATAACAAAATACATGTATGATTATTTCTATAAATTTCAAACACATATTTTTTTTAAAAACAACCTTTCACATTAAATAAATATTTTACGGGATGCTACAATATTTTTGATCATGTATTACCAATTTTTAATGTAATCAATTTTGTAATATTAGGGTTATTTCAATATTTCTATAAAATATCTCTCATTTTTCAATCTTATATGTAATCCATACATGATCACCTTGAGTCAATTTCCACCACATGGTTTTTTTAAATTAATGTAGTTGAGATCACCCCCATTTATTCATAAATCACCATGAGTTAACATCAGTATATTGGTTTCCCAAAATGTCTTATATTGAGATCCTCCAATTGCTTTCCTCAAATATCTTGAGTTGATATACCTAACTTCATTTCCAAAATAATATTGTTTAATAATACCCCTCAAGGTTTTCAAAAATGTCTTATGTGAAGATCCTCATCTTAGTTTCAAATAAATTCATGAGTAAAGATACTCCTCTTGGCTTTCAAGAATCATTGATTTGATATCTAACTCTTGGATTCAATAAATTTAATTGGAGTAGATCCTCCTCTTTGTTTCCATAAATTGTAACAACCTAAATCTGGAATCCACTCAACGGTTCCCCATACATGGTTGGCCACATGGCCTCAAGCACATTTCCCCAAATGCCAGAGGCTTATGAGTATTAGTGAGGGCCAATGTGTGATAGTGGGGAACTATTGCCTCATAGGAAGTGTATAACATAGTGGATCACATTAGCAAAAAAAAATATTAGGAGCAGTAATACCATACAAAATAAGTAAATAATGGAAGATTGATAATATAAACAAAAATGTGTTAAATCATCCCAATGATTATGATTCATGCCACATGTTGTAGGAAAATACCTAAAACCAGTTACACTATAGTAATTCATGGAATAATACCAAAATTATAAAAGAGAAAAAAGTAACACATAATCATCGCATGCCTCGACTTGATTCCATGCCCTCCTACTATTAAACCACATATCATGTACCTAGATAGGGGAACATTCCCTTATCAACACCTACAATAATATATTCTTTTTGGGCCCAAAAACGTAACCCAAAAATGGTGTGAGACTAAATACCTACAGGAAACCACCCATGGTCTATGTCATTCTGTCATTGATTGTATATATAATGAAGTATACAATAGTAAAAGACATAAACTAGAAAGTACTCAATTGAAAACACTACTACAATAACTGTATTCCATTTATATCATTTCATGTTAATTTATAGTTCAATTACATTAAATTATATATGTTTCAGGATCCGATATAATCCTAAGTACCCCAGGTAATGTAAACACAATATATTCATCATATGTCTATCTGAATAAGTATAAGTGAAAACTAAATCCAAAAATGTACTTTGTCTTGGAAAGTGTGTGGTATGTAATTAAATTTCAATATTAAATTTATAATCATAGTATATCCTTGATGATCCTATGTTGTAATTAATGTAATACTCATGGTGCTATTCCACCTACATCATATTATCCTGTTTAGAAAATCCACTTATGAATCAGGTATCACACTAGGTGTGGTGTGAGTAAATGTCAATTGGTATTTCCTTAGATCCTATAATTTATCCCCAAGTATCATCCATGATGTATAAATAGTTCCACTAGAACCCATTCATGGATTCCCTCATTCCCTGATATCTTGGTCCTTTAAATAAATCCTCCATGAACCCTTCAACTGAATGAGTGGTTCATTCATAGTGTAAACATATTATCCAATTTTTGGTCTATCCATGGAATCCATCAATGAATGCCTAGGTCACTAGAGGTATAAGGTGAAATAGTCATATGGAAGCATCCATGGTATTCAAATCTTAATCCATGTTTTAGACATTTCTAATTACCCTTTTATTATATAAGATTCAATTAAAAATTTCATCAGGCATGAAAAGGTCAAAACCAAGAGCATCTAGTAAAATATCATGAAAGGACCCACTTCAAAAGGATTGGAATTTCAATTACATACATTGGAACAATTTTCATAATAATCATCACATTTAAATTAATCTACTTCATGGATTTAAAATTAATATACTCACGTTGGAAATCCATATATCAAGCCTATCAGGTAATTTAAAATATCACAAGGCATAACCAACAATTATATCATAGGGGAAATTTATTTTAGTTAACCAATTTCATATTAAACAATCAATGAAGACAAACAAAGTCATGCATATAGAAATGCTTGGCTAAACGACCATAAATATCAATCCAAGTTAAACACACCCATGGGGTGGACCCAAATCAAGGTAAACCACCCTAAAAATGATTTTAAATCAGTTATTCAATTACCTAAACAATAATAGGAAACATAAAAGGTGAAATATTTTTCAAGGGGACACCCAAAAAATAGTCTCACAACACTCCAGAATATATACACCACTTGAAATGTAATGAATGGCACAAGACCACATACCTAATATGCGTACGAATCTCCTTGTCCATCATTAGCCTCTAATTCGACCAAGATCAGAGTAGATCTGAAAAATGATAATAAATTCCCAAATATAAATAATTAGGTTGAGAAAATAAAACTTGAATAATGTCTCAAGAGGAATCAAGAACTCACCAATGAGGTTCCAATTCGACCAAAGACATTCTAAAAGGAGTTCAAATGAAGATTTAGAAGTCCAACCTACCTCTTAGCACTGCTATTTCCCAAAAAGGGAGAGGGTTCTATCTGACTTGAGATGAATATACTACTTCTTAAATTAGATAAAAAATCAAAATATACACAACATTTACTAGAAAAATAAATGCCGTGTATATGCAATAATTTCCCATTTTGTTGGCATTCCTTATGCATCATGCAGGTTTCCTAGCTAGACCATTGCACGTCATGTACTAGTATTTACATGGCATGTAATCCCTAATTGTGCCGTGTAACAAACCCATAACAAGTACTTAGCCTATTTTCTTCTGTTTCTAAACTAAAACCCAAAGATAAAATATTTTTACCTCAAAGTATGAACCGAGTTCTTACAAACATCCCCCTGTAATGAAATTCTTCCTTGAATTTCTCTTCCATGGGTGAGGAAAAACATATGAGAAATAATCCACTGAATTTGATCATATATCAGTCTCCCTCTCCCAAGTCTCATATTTCACTTCTCAACGATTCCATAACACCATGATAAAAGAACACAATGGCTATGAAGAACCTTGATTCTACGATCCAAAATTCATGTAGGATTCTCCTCAAATGACCCTTATACCTCTAAATAAACATCATCTAGAGGTATATAATGAGATGGGTCTGAAAAGTAGAATCACAAATATGAAACATGGAAGATGTCGTGCATAGCCCGATACCTCTAATGTAACTGCAACTGATAAGAAACTAGCCTAACTCTGTATAGAATCTCGAACGGTCCGACTTATCACACATAAATCTTACCGTATCTCTTGACCCTCTTATGTCCCAACCTACGAGCAACACATAGAAAAACCCCAACCTAAACATCAAAATATAAATGTCATCTATTGTGATCACTGTTTTATATATGATGAAACTACATAGTAATCATCCACATCTGAATCAACTGAACATATTCCGTGGTCTCTTGTACAAGATGATGTCCCACCATAGATACCTTTCCTGCCTCTAACCATCATAGGAGTGATCGATAAGTCCAATCATACAAAACATTATATTTCACCATCTGTATTGTATCCTAAAAGATATTTTTATAGGAAAAATCAATTAGGGGAATGTGTTTCTCCCAGGAACGCCTCTAATATATGACACATACCTGTACCATGCACTCTAGAACCTAAATCGTGCGCCCTGACTGTTCATCAGTCTATGGATGGTATTCTTTTCTTAGGAGCAACTGTGTACTAATAAACCACTATATCAATTTCTAAAAATGATAAGTAAATATTGAGTCCCTATCTAAAATGATAGAATGCAGAACCTTGGGAATTTGTACAATATCACATATCTACAACATCCTATGATCATCATCAATAAAGGCTTCTAGATTGGTAGGAAATGTGAAACCATTGTGATCATGTCAAAAACAAATATTTGTGGAATGATTACCTTGAGGTGACCATGGAATCTCTAACATGAAATATATAAAAACATAATTCCATTTCCACCCTAGAAATAGGAAGCCTCTACAAAAGTCCAGTTGGATGCGGGTGTTCAGCCTTCACCTGTTGATAGGTGGAGCAACTCATAAAATAACAAGGTACATCCCCTTTCAAACATAGACACCAACAATGGTGATGTAAATCTTGATACATCATGGTGACAGCATGATGAACAACCCTTATAGAGGAAGGTAAAAGTTGCATCATCTCCTTACACATTTCTATTGAAACCCATATGCATCAATGTAAACACAGAACTTCATCCTCACATGTGGTCCAACCAGGAGGAGGATCCTCACCCGGAACAATCTCTCATCGGACTAGGCCTCTTGAATCTAATAGCTTCCTTATCATAACTCTGTCAAGTATGGTGGATGTAACATCTATGTAATAAATAAACATCTATCAATGGATTTTATACACATCTAAATTCATATCAGATAACAAATTCATAAGCTTTCACTCGTTACCAGCTTTATGCACTGCCTGAATTGGAGTCCTACTACTCAAAGCATCGGCCACCGAATTTCCTTTCAAATGCCTATAATGAAGTTCAAGGTCAAAATATTGATGTTATTCCACCCACCATCTATGTCTCATATTCAGACCACTCTATGTAAATATGTAGTTTAGGATTTTTTGGTCCCCATACGCCACAAAATCCATTACAAATAAGTAATGTCTATAACATCATAAATAATGACCAACCACAACTAACTCGAGATTGTGTGTCTGGTAATTCCTCTCACGTGGCCTCAACTATAAAGACCTGAAAGCAATGACTGAACCCCTTTGCATATTATCTACTTCTATCTTGATACCAAATTAGTCATAGTACAGAGTGTAACTCCTACTCAGAACATGAAAAATCAGTATCAACATAGAAGTAAATCACCCTTTCATCTCTTGAAAGGACGTCTCACAAGAATTTTCCCATGCATACTTTACATCCTTTTTATTTAGTCCTATCAACGGTGAAGATAAATGTGAGAAGTTCAGTATGAAATGCCTACATTATCCAGACATCCTTAGAGAATGTCACAGCACAATGAAATTTTTGGGATTCTCATAAGAAACCATTTATCTCACCTAATGAGGTTCAACTAATACTCATGTCTCCAAGATGATGTTACCACTGATGTGAATCAGATCCATCAAAAAGTATCACTTTGTGAGAATATCATATAAATGATGCTCTCTCAGTGTACAAAGAATTATCTCATGATGTGTGTTATGGTCATATAATTTATGAGAATACAACATGACATCATCAAAGAAACCGAAAAAAAAAATCAAGGTAAGGATGTAAAATTTAGTTCATCAGTTCCATGAAGACTGTCGGTGCATTCGTAAGAACACACAACATTACTAAATAATCAATCATACCATACATACTCTGAAAGGATATGTGAGGTATGTATGATGATATAACATTCATGTGATAATAAGTAGATCTAAGATCAATATTTGAAAAACCCTAGATCCTTGAATCTAGTAAAAAGATCACATATTCTCGATAGAGGGTAACTAGTCTTAACCATAAACTAGTAAAATTTTTGATAATCCATGCATAGAATGAGGGTATTAGCATCCCTTTTCACAAAAAAGACCATAAAAACCCATAGAGAAGTATTGGGTCTGATGAGACCCTTTTCCTCAGAAGAATATAGTTTCTTTTTGACCTTTTACAACTCCGTCGTAGCCATCCTATAAGGAAGAATTGAAATTTTTGAATCTACTAGAACAATATAAATAGATATCTCTACCTCTATCGCTAGAGGTAAACATGGTAATTTATTCAATGAAACGTCACTTAAATGATCAACCACTCGAGGGAAATCCATCTAGTGTGTTCCATGGTCGTCCAGATATAAACTCTCAATCTATGTCATCATCTCGTCAAACCTATGATGCTCGGGTCCAGATCCTCTCTCTTTGAAATCCCATAAAGACATGTGTAGAAACAATCCACCATCTAGAGATGTAAAACTCACTATATTTTGATAACAATTAACAAAATCATAAATGGATACCAACTAGTCCCTATCTACGATAACATGGAATCCTAAAATCTCAAAGATATAAAGGTCCCCTACGAAGTGTCACCCACCAATCTCAAGGGGTCACTCCTTTCACTAACAAAAACCTACCTTTCTAATCACAAATGGAGTGTCCAACTTCAAAACATCATCATATGTAAAAACAAATAGCCCAAGGAACTTCTCAATAAAAAATATATGAAACTACGTGAAGCCCCTATTTCAAAAAAAGTGAAGAAGCTAAAATGGAGGCAACTACAATAGAACCTATGATAGTAGAACCTTAGGGATCCTATAGCTATTGAGTCTGTTGCACTACATAATTCTGACATGTACCATGACCCCATGACACTGCCTGGATACCCTGAGATGATCCACACTATTGTCTCTGAGGACCTAGGGTCTGGTTACCAGGACCATGACCACCACCTCAGCTTGATCAGCCTGAAGTATCCCAGCTCCCTTCCTGATAAGAATTTATAAATCATACTCCAGAACATGGAGTCCATGTAAATCCTATATCACTAGATACTGCTGGAAACATATTGTAGAAGAATTTGTGGTATCCCATCATGCCTTAAGATAGGGACTCAACTGGGTCCTTTGGATATTGTAGCCTAATATTCCCTTTCCTTCCACTCAGGTAGCACCTCACATAGCTACCAGAAGAATTGTTCTAGCTGCTCACATCACAATGATATTGCTACAGATGACAATTCTTACAACTGTTTGAGATAGTACAAGATCTCAATGGTAAATTTTCCTAGTTAGAACGTCCATATTCACTCAGATTACGCTTATTAATTAGTGTCAGGTTCACTACAGAAGATATAGCATTCAACATGAAGGCTTTTACCTATGATCAGACATCATACCAGAGACCATACTTAAGACTCATTGCCTTTAATACAACTTCACCCATCATAATAGGTGCAATAAAATTGATACTTAGGAAAATGGGAAGAATAGTCCATTACTAAATTAATCTGAACCCTAGATGGAAAAACTCTTAGGATCTATCTTCCCTCATTATCGCAAGAAAATAATAATCATAGAAAAATGTCTAAAAATTTCCCCATATCATCCTATAATGCTTTGGCTGAGTTATAACATCTTATAGTCTCTTGGAAGAATCTCGCTACATATACTTCATGATATTTACCCTATTATTATGAAGCATATCTATATTCTCACAGATCGAGAGAATAAAATATATCCATGACTCCACATCCTTTGGTCTTTTATCCCCTAAAAACATGGGTTGATGTTGCTACTAGAATACTCATGTCACCAATTCCATATATATGGAAGGGTGTTTTCTCCATGAAAAGTTTTCATGAACCTCATAAACCATTTAATGAATAGTGCATCAACACCTATGTCCAGTATAATAGCTGGAAACACAACTAGAATGACTGTAGGGTCCATTGGTATCCCATGATATACCACCTCTGGGGTATGATCATTGAAATCCTCATAGTGTATAGCTGGAGGTAGTTATAGAGGAATGAATCTACAAGGTCAAGCACACACCATAGATCAAGTTCATTTTCAATTTTAACTGTTTCAGATCCCAAGAAAAAATAGGAGAAGAAAATCCTTGATGGTTACTAGATGATGAGTACACTCTGTATATACACCATACATGGCATGTACCCTCAAGCTACAACATAGATGTGTATTTCCATCCACCTAGATGTGTGAAAACCCTAGTTACACATAATTTAAGGATGGTAGACAACTTGTACTCATATATCCCATCATTTCCATGTACCTTTACATGGCCAGATCCACATGGGGCCATCCGGTGTAAAACTATACAGTGTGTATCTAAAGTTCACTTCCTGGACATTCAAAAAATAATCATCATGTTTTCATTCTCACATGACGGAAAAACAATACTTTACCAAAAAAACATGTACACATAGTACATTTTGTGTTCATAAGAAAATTATTTCATTATGAATAAAATAAAACATGGGGTATTTTCATAGAACCACACACCATGTTGTCTGAATTTTCAAACAAAAACCCCCCTAGAACTTCCCTGAAACCCCCATTTTTCAAATATAATCCAAAAATATTCCAAATTCTGATCTATAGGGGCCAAAACTCAGGATTAATGAAAGAATTGAATCCACATATATTACATCATAACGTATTAAAAAATAAGGCCAAAACATGATCCACCAAATTTTGATCCAAGAGGGCTCACACACCTAGTGGCCAAAGCATGATGTCCACCTAATATGAACCATAACATAAACCAATACACCTATCAAAATAGTAGTAATATATATCACAATACCTACAACAATAAAATTCATATATAGCACAACATCTATAAAATATCAGGAAATCCTTAATTCTCCTAAATGAAATAGAAATAATTTGTGGCATTTGAATTATAGTTAGTTTATATATGATTCACGAGATGGAATAAACACGTCATATTGGGTTCTAACAAAATATAAACACAATGATATCAATAATAAAAACACAATATGAGTATGTCACCCATTGGTGAAATTGAATCAACTATAACAACTATAAACACAAGGTTAACAATTCATTCGAGGGAGTTTGGATTTTTCCTATACGCAAGGCAGCTACTTAGGGAACTGTTTGTTACCAAACTCAATTTAATTCTTATCCATATCGAAAGTCTCCGAATAGTAAGGAAAACAAAATACTCCTTATGATACCACTTTTTAATGTCTCAGATTCAAATACCACTCAAAGGTTCCCCAAAGCTGGTTGGCCACCTTGCCTCAAGCACATTTCCCTAAATTCTAGAGGCTACGAACTAGCAGTAAGGGCCTATTAGTGATAGCGGAAAAATCTATCACCTAATTTGATGAGTATAACCTAGTAGACAACATTAATAAATAAATATTGTAATTAGTATTAACAAAGAACCTCAGTAAATAGAAAATTAATGATAATATAAATTGTAATGTCCCAGATTTTTTTTGTTGTATTATTTAATTTTTATGGGAATTATTTCGAGACCCAGATCTGACACTGCGTGCAGGTTCGAGGCCCAGTGAGCCCGGAACAAATGTTTGAATTTAATTTAATAATTAAATATGTGCGCGTACTATTTTCATGAAAAAGTGGAACAACTCCCGAACGAGTGCTCGGATCAGAAATATGAGGGCATCGTTGCGTTCAGAACAGTGATTTTACCTTAGGCAGAGGCTAACTTCGGTCGGCGCAGGTTGGTGGAGAAATCTGGTTTTTGGACGCCATAGTGATAAAATATTTAATAAAAATATTTTATTCCTGCAATAATATCTTTTAAAATCTTATAACATTATCCTCTTTAAAAAGAGGCTTAGGCCAGGGGCCAGGGTTACAGCCCCATAACTCTGAAAATCCTTGGCGGATCTGGAAGAAACCCCCAACGTGGTGGCAGCGACGTTCTTGATGGGTTTCGACGGCGAAGACGACGCGACAAGCGGATCTTCGCCGGAAAACGTGGCAAATCCAGGTAGGGAATTTTTTTTGATTTTCCATTCCCCGTTCTTGGTTTCCTATGAAGAACGTGGACTAATCCACGAACAGATTAGCCTGCGGATCGATTGTATTTGCGGGATGGGATTTTACGGGGATTTTGGGGATGTGATTCTTGATATTATTTTGGTTTTGGTCAACCTTCTAACGGTGACGGACCAAGATCGACATGAACATCGATCGAGGTTCGTCCCTCTCGATTTGTTGTGTTCTTCTTCCCCAAATTCCCGCGTTCTTTGTGAGCGTTCTTCTCGTTCTTCATGGGGCGATGAACAACGGATCATTTCGCATCCGTTCCGTGACTCAATGATCCCAAATTGAAGGATCAACATCGCAATAGTCTTACAGAGGTGCGATGGCGGTTTCGGCGGACGGATCGAAGCGGATTGGAAGAAATCGATCTTCGGAAGATTTTCGATCGGATGGATGGAATTGGATTTTGGAGGCGATTGAAGACCCGAAAACCACGGATTCGGCTTCACGAGGACGATTCGACCCTACATCTGGACTTTCGCGGAGAACGGACGACAGAATCGAGATCCGGAGAATCGGCCGAGGCGCGTGGAGGAAGACTCAGTTTCTGGGATTTCCCGACTACACGCCGTGTAGCATGGGATACACAGCGTGGGTTCGTCGGTAGGGTTACTCGGCGTGTACTCTAAGAGTACACGGACACGGGCAGGGTACATGGCCATGGGCACGCCGTGTATAACCCTCCCCGGCCAGACCCGGCCAAATTCACGGGATACCCCGTGTACTGGTACACGGGCAGGCGGCACGGACACGGGCAGAGACCGTGTACGGGCACATGTCCAGCGTACACGGAGTGAGCACAGGCACTCAAACATGGGATGTGTTTTATTCTACACGCCGTGTAGTTTCTTTTGACAAGATGAGTGACACGAGCCCTTTACACGGGCAGAACCCGGTGTCAAGGAAAATGGCGTGTATTATTCTACAGGTTGTGTAGTTTGGTTTTGCACGGCTTGAATAAAGGACATGGGCCATTTACACGGGTAGTACCTGGGGTCAAGGAACACAGTGTGTAACCATACTACATGCCGTGTTACTTTTTCTTCATGGCTTGAGCCACTTGTCTTATATGTCTTGGACTAGTTCTTAGGGTTCATACCCTTGGTAATCCCCTGAAGGTTCTGGTATCAACTCATTCATGCAGTATGATCCCTTTAGTAGAACTTCCCAAATAGATTTGTTGGAATCCCCTCTATGAGACTTAGAGACAGATCCTCTATTCATTCATGGGACCCTAGGTAGAGTTCTTGGTATCGACGTGACTAACTTCACCCGAGCGTCGATCCTCTACATAGCGGAATAGCTCAGACTGAGTTGTCGGAATCACCCCATGTCTTGTTTGTGATCCTCATCTGAGCGTCTTGTTACCAAGGTACTTGTGGAGTGTGTTCTCCCGGAACGAGTACTTTGTATCTCTCTCTTCAGACCTAGGAGTTTGTCCTCCCGATGGTATGCTTAGTGGAAATCTTCGTGCTGGATCCTAGTGACGGTATCGCGATGGTCGTTAGTGTATGGGTATATCTGGATATTCTTATTATATGTTCGGTAGACATATACTGTGTAGAGATGACTGTACTTTTCTTTATGGAATTTTCCTCTGTTGTATTTTCCTTTGTGGTTTCGGGGTGCCCTACTGGGTATTGTTATACTCACCCCTGCACGGGATTTTCCCGCACGTGTCGTGTCTTGTGCAGACAAGAAAGCCTTTGACAGGATTCCAGGCAGACCAGGACCGGACGGTGCTTAGTGAGATCAGGCAGGCCGAGGTGTGTGCCTTCGGTGACAGGTTGCAGTCCCAGTACCTCTTTCCACAGGTTGGACTTGTTGCAGACTTTCAGCATTGTGGGCTTGTAGATGTGTGTTCGTGTGTACAGGTTTATAGGAAATGCCTCCCATGTTAGTAGTATGTCTACTCGGTGCTAGTCACCATCCCCTGGCCTATTGGAAGCGGGCTTGGGGAGTTGTGTCTTGGGCCCCACTGGGAAGGGTCGTGACAGAGTGGTATCAGAGGATGGTCGGTTCTACCATAGGACCGAGAGTCGGTGAGTTGGTTCGGGGTAACAATGTTAAGTGTTTTGAGTTCGGCTCTCAGGCCAGGGACCCCAGTGTCGGTGCGGCGGTCGACTTATCCATACACCAGGACTCTGATAACTTTCTTTTCGACCCGGAACTTGAAAACACTAGTTGCATGGGGAAAAATAATGGTACATTCATCATATAAGAATGTATTGTGGTTTCCATGTCCTTCTTGAGTCAGCTCTCCAGGTATACTCACTGACTGTGATACATCTTGTTTCTTGAACAGGATGCCTCTGCGACGCGCACCCACTAGGATCCAACAGCTCGATCATGGGGATGACCCCCTCAGTGATGAAGCTTCGATACATGGACCAGATCCCCCGATTCTACCACGAGGTGGCGTGCTAGTTGTTCCACCCCTTGTGGAGCAGTGTTTAGTGCCTGCTGTACCAGTGGAGGAGGAGCGCAGGCTGAGTGCACTCCACGAGTTTCAGAGATAGAGACCCCTCAGGTTTCGAGGTGAGCCTGACCCTCAGGCAGTAGAGGACTGGATTGAGGCAGTGACCAGAGTCTTCTGTTTGGTCAGGACACTAGCAGACCAGATGTTGATCCTGGCAGCGAGCCTTCTACAGGGCTCGGTAGGGCGATGGTGGAGTTTGGTCATCCAGACTCACGACGAGGCAACTCTTACATGGTCGGAGTTTGAGCATCTCTTCATAGAGGAGTTTTCACCGGTTACCCTAAGAGCAGTACGTATACAGGAGATTCTTCAGCTCCAGCAGGGAACCATTTCAGTGGATGAATATTCATCGAGGTTTATCGACCTCTTGCGGTACTCGATGGATATGGTCAGAGATCAGTACTTCAGAGCTCGGACTTTTGAGTGGGGCTTGTGCAGAGATATCCGAGCTTGCATCATCCCTATGAGCATTCCTACTTTTTCTGGAGTGCTCGAGCGGGATTTGGTGGTCGAGAGCTTCCTGGCATAGCAGGGATAGCCGACAGTTGTCAGTAGTGGGTGAGCTGGAGCAGAGACCTCGGCGGAAGGGAGTTGTCGTCAAGGACCCAGGCGTGGGAGATGTTTCCAAAGGAGATCCCAGGATAGGGGATCAACCATTCATGGTTCACAGGGCGCTTCCAGCCAGCCTCGAGAGAGGTGATGTTACTCATGTGACGGCAGGGGGCATCTCGCCCGAGATTGTCCGACCCGCCTTACTCCTGACACGGGAGTAGTGGATGGACCACCGAGGCAGAGGCAACATATAGAGAAGGCAGATCCACGAGGCGGCGGACATGGAGGAGGAGCTGGGAGAGAAGCTAGAGGTGTTCGGTGTTTCAACCCTTTACCTCCACCACCCCCAGAAGGTCCACCCCGGGCACAGGGAGCTAGTGGACAGAGACAGGGACAGCTGCAGGTGGCAGAGGCTTATGACCCAGGTACTCCTGGAATGATTAGAGGAACTATCTGTGTCTTTTCTACATTGGATGCCGTATTGATAGACACAGGTGCTAGTCATTACTTTCTGGCTACTTATCTTGTTCGAGACCTTGATATTCCAGTTGAGCCATTGACTCGACCCTTACGCTTGGAAACACCGACTGGAGAAGATTCAGAGATCACACACCTTTGCAGGCAGTGTGACCTGACCCGTGGAGGTGAGAGTTTCGGTTGGAACCTCTTGGTGATAGCGTCGAGGCCTTACGATGTCATTCTTGGCATGGATTGGTTATCCATAATTCATTCCTAGATTGATTGTTTTAGATGAAGGGTGCAGTGTGTCCGCAGTGATGGAATGAGGTTCTCTTTTGTCGGTGAAAGAGAGACCCAGGCAGGGCAGGATGGACTCGTGCATAGGAGGGCACAACCGATTTCACATTAGCTGGCTAGCCTATTCCATGGCGCAGAAGATTTTGCGAGTTTCCAGTTTCCAGCAGTGGTGGATGAGTACGAGGATGTCTTTTCGAAGGATGCCCCCGGGTTACCTCCTCGACGTGAGATAGATTTATGCATTGAGTTGCAACCTGGGACGACCCCGATATCAACATCGGCTTATCGGATGGCTCCTACAGAGCTTCGTGAGCTGAGGATGCACTTGGACGACTTGCAGAAGAAGGGCTTTGTGAGACCCAGCGTTTCACCCAAGGCGGCCCCAGTACTGTTTTCCAAGAAGGCGGATGGTAGCTTGAAGCTGTGTGTGGATTATCGGCGCTTAAATCAGGTAACAGTGAAGAACTGGTATCCACTGCCAAGGATCGACGACCTCTTCGACCAGTTGAGAGGGGAACGATGGTTCTCGAAGGTTGATCTAAGATCAGGCTATCACCAGTTGCGACTGCGGGAAGAGGATATACCGAAGACGGCTTTTAGATGTCTCTACGGTCACTATGAGTTCTTGGTGATGCCCTTCGGCGTGACGAATGCCCAGACAGAGTTCATGGGACTCATAAACAGGATCTTTCAGCCTTACCTAGACCGGTTTGTGGTGGTCCTCATTGATGATATCCTTGTATACTCTGTGTCCGAGGAGGAGCATGCGAGACACCTAAGGATGGTTCTGGACACACTCTGAGAGCACCAGTTGTATGGGAAACTCTCGAAGTGTCAGTTCTGGTTACATGAGATCCACTTTCTGGGACACATTATATCAGCGGATGGTGTAGCAGTGGACCTAGAAAAGGTGGAGGCAGTGCTAGCATGGGAGCCACCCCGGAGCGTGACGGAGGTGCGGAGTTTCCTTGGGTTGGAAGGCTACTATTGGAGATTCATCCATGATTTCTCCAGGATTGCAGAACCCATGACAGCTTTGACCCGAAAGGGACAGCCTTTTGCGTGTACCGAGAAATGCGAGCAGGCTTTCCAATACTGAGACAGAGTCTGAAGAGTGCCCCGATCATGAGATTACCAGAGGAGGGTGTCGAGTATGTAGTGTTCTGCAACGCATCAGGAACCGGGCTTGGTTGTGTCCTGATGCAGAGTCAAGCGGTGATTGCCTATGGATCACGTCAATTGAGGCCACACGAGCAGAACTACACAACCCATGATCTTGAGTGGGCAGTAGTAGTCTTCGCATTAAAGATGTGGCGGCAATACCTGATGGGAGAGCGGTTTACCGTCTACTATGATCACAAGAGTCTCAGATATATATTTTCTCAGAAGGATCTGAATTTGAGGCAGAGGCGATGGCTTGAGTTCCTCCAGGATTACGACTTTGAGATTGTTTATACTCCTAGGAAGGGGAACGTGGTGGATGATTCTCTCAGTAGGAAATCTAGTTCACAGTTGCTGGATGAGGCGACAAGGCAGTTGGCCTCTTTGCAGTTGTCCTTGGTGGATGGAGAAGAGGGAGCTTACCTCCAGTCGATGATTGTTACCCATCCACTCTTACAGTGAGTCAAGGAAGCACAACGTGAGGATGCTAGCTGTGAGACTCTATGTGCTCAGATATCTGCAGGTGATGCTGCTGATGGATATTCATAAGGAGGGGAGCACGTTTTCCTTTTCAGAGGACTCACGGTAGTACTAGTGACGTTGCGGGAGGAGGTTCTGAGGGAGTTCCATACATCCCCTTTGGCGGTACATCCAGGCATGGCAAAGATGTATCAGGACCTCCGACGTCAGTTCTGGTGGTTAGGGATGAAGAAGAGTGTGGCATAGTTTGATTCTCGGTGCCTTACTTGTCAGCAAGTAAAGGCTGAGCACCAGGTGCCAGCATGTTTGACTCAGCCCCTTGAGGTGCCAGAGTGGAAGTGGGATGGGATATACATGGACTTCGTGACAGGTTTACCACGCATGTCTAGGGGACATGATTCCATCTGGGTGATCATTGATCGACTCACCAAGTCGGCCCACTTCCTAGCCATACGGGAGCAGAATTCGGTAGAGAGCTTGGGATGCCTCTACGTGCAGGATATAGTTCGGTTTCATAGAGTACCATCCACGATCGTCTCAGATCGTGATGCCCATTTCACATCCCGGCTGTGGAAGGTATTTCAAGAAGCTTTTGGGACTCAGTTACGCTTGAGCATAGCGTTTCATCCCCAGACTGATAGTCAGACAGAGCGGACCATCCAATTCCTGGAGGATATGCTACGAGCTTGTATACTTGACTTCGGTTATAGCTGGGAGGATCACCTACCACTGGTGGAATTGGCTTACAACAACAGTTATCATTCCACTATTGGTATGGCACCATTCGAGGCTCTATACGGGCGACCTTGCAGGTCGCCACTTTACTGGACTGACCCGGGAGAGTCAGCCCTCATGGGCCCAGAGATGGTGAGAGCTACTACAGAGAAGGTGCAGGTCATCCAGGAACGGATGAAGACTGCACAGAGTTGGAAAAATTCTTATGCTGACCGGAGGTGGAGGCCTTTGGAGTTCGAGGAGGGAGACCATGTGTTCCTTCAGGTCTCACCTCGACGTGGATTGCGGAGATTTGGACGAGGTGGCAAGCTATCTCCGAGGTTCGTTGGCCATTTTCAGGTTTTGAGTAGAGTTGGTGAGGTGGTGTATCACTTGGCTCTACCTCCTCAGATGGACTGGGTACAAAACGTCTTCCATGTGTCGCAGCTATGGAGGTATGTGCATGATCCATCGCACGTCATCGATTGGGGTGAGCTGGACATCGATTATGGAGCGACCTTTGTTGAGTACCCAGTGGAGATCGAGGATCTACAGGAGAAAGATCCTTCGTGGATGAGCTATTCCCTTGGTGTGTGTCCGGTGGCAGCACGGGAATCTCTAGGAGAGCACGTGGGAGCGGGAGGCTCAGATTCGCATGCAGTACCCACATCTTTTTGAGTAGCCATTGTCTTGGATTTTTGGGGATGTAAAAGCCCTAAGGTGGGTGTAATGTAATGTCCCGGATTTTTTTCGTTGTATTATTTAATTTTTATGGGAATTATTTCGAGACCAGGATCTGACACGGCGTGCAGTTCCGAGGCCCAGTGAGCCCGGAAAAAATGTTTGAATTTAATTTAATAATTAAATTATGCTCGCGTACAGTTTTCCTGAAAAAGTGGAATAACTCCCGAACGAGTACTCGGATCAGAAATATGAGGGCACCGTTGCGTTCAGAACAGTGATTTTACCTTAGGTAGGGCCTAACTTTGGGCGGCGTAAGTTGGTGGTGAAATATGGTTTTTTGGACGCCAGAGTGATAAAATATTTAATAAAAATATTTTATTCCTGCAATAAGATCTTTTCAAATCTTATATCTTTATCCTCTTTAAAAAGAGGCTTAGGCCAGGGGCCAGGGTTATAACCCCATAACTCTGAAAACCCTTGGCGGCTCTGGAGGAAACCCCCAATGTGGCGGCAGCAACATTCTTGACGGGTTTCGATGGCGATGATGACGCGGCGAGTGAATCTTCGCCGGCAAACCTGGAAAATCCAGGTAGGGCGTTGTTTTGATTTTCCATTCCCCATTCTTGGTTTACTACGACGAACGTGGACTAATCCACGAACAGATTAGCCTGCGGATCGATCGTATTGGCGGGATGGGATTTTGAGGGGATTTTGCGGATGTGATTCTTGATATTATTTTGGTTTTGTTCAACCTTCTAACGGTGACGGACCAAGATCGACACGAACATCGATCGAGGTTCGTCCCTCTCGATTTGTTGTGTTATTCTTCCTCATATTCTTGCATTCTTTGTGAGTGTTCTTCACGTTCTTCACGGGGTGATGAACAACGGATCTTTGCGCATCTGTTCCGCGACGCAACGATCCCAAATTGAATGATCAACACCGCATCAGTCTTGCAGAGGTGCGACGACGGTTTCGGCGGACGGATCGAAGTGGATCGAAAGAAATCGTTCTTCGGATGATTTCCGATCAGATGGATGGAATCAGATATTGGAGGTGATTGAAGACCCGAAACCTACGGATCCGGCTTCACGAGGACGAGGCGACCCTACATCTAGAGTTTCACGGAGAATGGACGACAGAATCAAGATCGGGAGAATCGGCCGAGGCGTGCGGAGGAAGACGCAGTTTCTGAGATTTTCCCGACTACACGCCATGTAGCATGGAATACATGGAGTGTGTTTGTCGGTAAGGTTACCTGGCGTGTACTCCGAGAGTACACGGACACATGCAGGGTACACGGCCATGGGCACGCCGTGTATAACCCTCCCCGGCCAGACCCGGCCAGATTCATGGGATACCCCATGTACTGGTACACGGGCAGAGACCGTATACGGGCACATGGCCAGTGTACACGGAGCGAGCCCAGACACTCGAACATGGCGTGTGTTTTATTCTACACGCCATTTAGTTGCTTTCGACAAGACTAGTGACACGGGCCGTTTACACGGGCAGAACCCGGTGTCAAGGAACACGGCGTGTATTTTTCTACATGCCGTGTAGTTTGGTTTCGCACGGCATGAATAAAGGTCACGGGCCGTTTACACGGGCAGTACCCGGGGGCAAGGAACACGACGTGTAACCATACTACACGCCGTGTAACTTTTTCTTCATGGCTTGAGCCACTTGTCTTCTGTGACATGGACTAGTTCTTAGGGTTCGTACCCTTGGTAATCCCCTGAAGGTTCTGGTATCAACTCATTCATGCAGTATGATCCCTTCATCAAGACTTCCCAAATAGAGTTGTTGGAATCCCCTCTATGAGACTTAGAGCCGGATCCTCTATTCACTCATAGGACCCTAGGTAGAGTTCTTGGTATCGACGTGACCAACTTCACCCGGGCGCTGATCCTCTACTTAGTGGAATAGCTCAGACTGAGTTGTCGGAATCACCCCATGTCTTGGTTGTGATCCTCATCTGAGCATCTTGTTCCCAAGGTACTTGTGGAGTGTGTTCTCCTGGAACGAGTACTTTGTATCTCTCTCTTCAGACCTAGGAGTTTGTCCTCCCGATGGTATGCTTAGTGGAAATCTTCGAGCTGGATCCTAGTGACGGTATCGCGATGGTCATTAGTGTATGGTTATATCTGGATATTCTTGTTATATGTTCAGTAGACATATACTGTGTAGAGCTGATTGTACTTTTCTTTGTGGAATTTTCCTCTGTTGTATTTTCTTTTGTGGTTTCGGGGTGCCCTACTGGGTATTGTTATACTCACCCCTGCACGGGCTTTTCCCGCACGTGTCGTGTCTTGTGCAGACGAGCGATCCTTTGACAGGATTCTAGGTGGCCCAGGACCGGACGGTGCTTAGTGAGATCAGACAGGCCGAGGTGTGTGCCTTCGGTGATAGGTTGAAGTCCCAGTACCTATTTTCAAAGGTTGGACTTGTTGCAGACCTTCAGATTTGTGGGCTTGGAGATGTGTGTGTGTGTGTGTACAGGTGTATAGGCAATGCCTCCCATGTTAGTAGTATGCCTACTAGGTGCTAGTCACCAGCCCCTGGCCTATTGGAGGCGGGCTTGGGGAGTTGCGGCTGGGTCCCCACTGGGACGGGTCGTGACAGTTTTTTCCCATGGTTTCTAGACAAGGGTGGTGTAAAAAATTATTTTATAAAGAAAATGTATTAATACAATAAAATATTGTCCTTGCCTATGTGGATTTCTGTCACACACTGAAGGAAACTAATTTAAAATCATAACATATATTATACATTTTGGAGGATTCACTAAAGCATTATAAAATAAGTCAAATAAATAAAAAATAACATTATTTTAAAGTTAAAACATATATTCAGTCTAATATAAATTTTATTTTATTTATTACATTACTATTGGGTCATTATGATTTCATCCAACACACTATATAATTATATATTGTTTAATTTTTACCCAAAAATTTGATTACCTAAGAAAATTATGAACAATTATCCATTGGATAATTTTAACATCCTGATTCTATAAATAATATTCATTTTATGTAAATTATTTTCTAAATATGTTTATTTTAACTTTTAAAATGAGAACCGACATTTATTGAAAATTGAAGGGTTTTGACAAAGAATGTTCTTAAACCTTAATAAAAATTACACTTGAATTCATAAAAATTATATAATCATTTATAATTATTAAATTTAATTTGATAATAATATTTTATTAAAATATTAATTA
Organism: Viscum album; assembly: GCA_963277665.1. Taxonomy (NCBI): domain Eukaryota; kingdom Viridiplantae; phylum Streptophyta; class Magnoliopsida; order Santalales; family Viscaceae; genus Viscum; species Viscum album. The sequence continues at coordinate 590,027,098 of OY728166.1, forward strand.
CTTTAAAAATTATTTAATTCCTTAAAATAAATACTTTAATTAAGAAAATACACATTTTGTTTTATCATATAAAAATATAACTCTGAGAAAACTAACTTCCTAATCATTTATAGATAAGGAACTAATATAATGATCGTTTATAAGAATTAATTTTATAATATTATTTATAAAAACATTGTTTAATATAATAATGCATATATTTCTCCAATATACATTTTAACATAAGAAAATAAATTTTTCAATTTTTTTAATTTTTTATGAAAGACTATTCTCATAAAGTAATATATAGAATTAGAGTTTTATTTATGGAAAGGGATTAAAAAATAATTAACTAATACCTTGTTATAAAACCCCTAATAACACTATCATAATACCTAAGGGTAAGGTGTGCGATAGTGACAGACACTTGGGGCAGCTCAGATAACATCGTCGGGGTGGTAATCTCTATTAACATGAACTTATCTTGTAGGTAATTTTGGTCAAGATTTTCATGTTGAATATCATTTTAAGCATAGTCTAAACTGAAGCCCAATGATGTTACCTCCTTCATGAGCTATGAAAAATGGTCTTTTTATGGCACAATTCTACTGGTAAAGGTCATCGACCCTTCTTTCTGAATTAATTTTCCATTTTTATTTCTATTTATAAATAATAATTATAATAGTAATTTATTATTATTTCTAATTATTATATTGATCATCAGTCATAATTGACCAACATTTATATAAAAGTTGAAAACTGAATGTCACATTTAAATTTATGATTCTATATTTTTAATGAATGTGACACAATAAACCAATCATTTTCAGGAAACAAAATATTATTCAAAAGTTCAGGTCATTCCGTTCTTTCCCCCTTAATAAATTTCATCCCCAAAATTTTTGTTTTACATACTAAGGTTAAAAAATGTGAGGGTACTTCTCCTTTATCACTTCAATTAGGTCTTCATTCATTCTTGGTGTCATTTCCATCAAGGAGAAAGGGTTCATGAATCATGGTGGTACCTCGAGAAATGTTGAAAATCATCTACTTCCTTTTTACAAAAATTCCTTATCCATCTTGGATTATATCTATGGAATCATAAAAAATCCATAAAAATGGTAATTCATATATATAATTTTGGTACATCATATTGAACATGTTTTTTATAAATACATTTTACTGATTCATATTCAACATTTTAAAAATACGGTTTTGGAAAATCAGTTTTTGTATTTCCCAAAACAATAAATCTATAATTTGAAACATATAGGCTACTCAGAGGTCTCCCTCTTCTATAACATCTATAAAATTATTTAGTGCATTATAATTTTGAAGTAAACTAATGAATTTGAAAATACCCTGATGGTACTTTCCATACTAAACATATTTAAAATTTGAGAACGTAAGACTCTAAAATAAATAGTAATTTATCCTTAAAATAATCATTCAATGATAGAGGTATTTAATTCATTATAATGTTTTTTCATGTAACATAGATATTTGAAAAGGTTTCAAAGTCATCTACACATGAATTTAGAATAATATTTCCATTTATTTATTCAGGAAGAGAGAGAATAGTTGTTCGTGATCTTCCTCCCTCCATGATTTAACTGAGAAAAAGAAAATAAAATTTGGGGGTTTCAATACTATGCTAATAGTAATGTAAAAAAGAAAAAATTGGATATAAAAGTATAAACTTTTATATGAATATTATATCCTAACTTATGATACAATAAGTTTCAATCTAGGTTATACATGATCTATTTCATAACATATATTCTTATGGGTATTTTATTTAGTTTTAATAGTAATGGTTCATAATGATCTTATGAATTTACCAAAGAATATCCCCCAGGAGTTTCAAACCGAGAGTGCAGAAAAGCCCATTATCGTGCACCAATTCCTGTCCGAGTCTATCTCAAAGCGGTTTTTTGGGTTTTACCCCTAGATAAATCTTTTCCAAAGCCACCTATTCATGTTCATTTCTAGATAGGGATTTTTTTACTTGATAAACCACTTACTCTATCCTCACCAAAATTTTTGGATGTTTTAATTATACATAGTCTTATCCCGAAGTATTTTACTAGGGTTTTATAATATAAATCTCAAAAATAACTAAACATGTCCTTTGATACAAACTATAACGATCATGGAATTTATTACCAATTTATATGTGCTTTATTTAAAAAAAATCACTTAATTTAGCCCAAGAGATAGAGAGGAATAGTTTGTATGGGGCGTAGGAACAATAAATGACAACTTATGACATAAAATAAAACATCTATATTGCAAACTTATTTTACATGACCACAACATTCCTTCATACTTAACATTTCATGGGATAACCTGAGGAAATACATAAGAAAGGGTGAGCTATAAATCCTAGTAAGGGAGTAAACAAGGAAAAAAATATAGAGTAGAATTTTTTTTAGGAAATAGTAATATCAATGGAGCACAAAAGAAATATGAAAATAAATTCATGATATAGCATTATTATCATAAAATGGAAATGTGGAAGCAACATAAAACACTACATCATTAAAATAAAGGAATAAGGTAAACCCCTATCCCAACATGATGGGAAAAATACTATAAATTAATTAGGTAAAACCATATCCCAACATGACATACCATGATACTAAGAATTACCCAATGCATTGGAGCACTATCAAGGTGAACCCTCCATCCACATTTTAATCTCATGCTTAATTGTTCCACATAGATATTATAACATGGATTAATTTAACATAATCATTTATTCCATGATAAGGAATGTGTAATACATACATGAAAGTATATAATAAATAAGTATATGTGCATTAAGTTGAATACCCTTGATCTATAAATGGGTATGGTATTCACTACAAGATGATTTGGCCTAGAAATATTATGGTGCAGTTTCGGCAGTATGACGGCATCATGTGGGGGTTCATAAAATTGGTTGATGAGAGAGGAAGTCGTCTATAATCATTTATACATGAAATGGGTAGTAAGGGGATCATTTATAATAATATCCCAACATATTAAATGGAATTTGAGATGTATAATATAAAGTAAATTCTTGAATGGAAATGAGATGAGAGAAATCCAATACGAAATTTCATCATTGTAACAGGTGTACATAGGAGGGATTAATGAGAGTGAAAGGGATATCTCACCATTAAAACATAATAAGGGTAGTATGGTGGAGGTTCAAAAACATACCCATTCATTGGTAATTGAATAATAAAAGGGTATAATAATATAAGGAAACTTGGACAAAAATGAGAAAGGAGGGAACCCTTACTTGGATGTGTGATCCCAATGGATTAGGAGAGGATTTTTAGAAGGTTGGGGAACCTTGGTAATACTCTATGGTGTGGAGCGTAGAGTGTGGATGAGGTTAAAGTAATTTTAGTGAATAGGAATGGGTGATTTTTTGGGTTTATATTTGAAAGGAGGGGGATTCTTTATTATTTATGTTTTCGACACTACACACTAAAATATTCAAAACCAAAAAACAACCCATGGTTTTTTCCCATGGTTTCTGGACGAGGGTAGTGGTAAAAATTAATTTATAAGTTAAAGGGCCTAATAAATATAAATATAATCCTTCATTATGTGGAGGTGAGTCACACCTTCAAGGAAATTAATTTAAAATCATAAAATATATTATACATTTTGGAGGATTCACTAAGACATTATAAAATAAGTAAAATAAATATAAAATCACATTATTTTAAATTTAAGACATATATTTTGTTGAATATCATTTTTATGTTATTTATGGCAACACTATTGGGTCATTATGATGTCATAAATCACATTATATCTTTATATATTATTTAATTTTTCCCCAAAAAATTGATTGTCTCAGGAAATTATGAAAAAAATCACCATTTCATAATTTTGACATCCTTATTCCAAAAATAATATTCATTATATATATATATCTAAATATGTGAACATTATATTTTAAAATGACAACCAAAATTTATTAAAAATTTATGGTTTTTGACAAAAAAAAATTTTAAACCTTTATAAAATTTACACTTGACATCATAATAATTTTATACTCGTTTATTATTAATAAAATTTATATGATAATAATATTTTATTAATATATTAATTATTTCAGAAATGCATTAATTCCTTAAAATAAATTCTTCAATTAAAAAAATACTCTTTTATTTTTATCATATAAAAATATAACTCTTATAAAACTGATTTCCTAATCATTTATAGATAAGGAACTGATATAATAATAATTTATAATATATGTTATTATAATATTATTAAAAAATAAATATTTTAATATAATAATGCATATATATCTCAAAAGTACCATTTTTCCCTGAAAAATTAATTTATCAAATTTTTCATTTTTTTTAGAAAGACTATTCTCATAAAGGAATTGGTGGAATAAGACTTTTATTTATCGAAATAGATTATACAATAAGTATCTAATACCTTGTCACATAACCCCTTATAACACCTACATCAGACCTAAGGGTAAGGTTTCTGATGGTGACAGACTCTTGGGGTGTCTTGGATAACATCGCCTGGGTGGTAATATCTATTAACTTTAACTTCTCTCGTAGGTGATTTCATTCAAGAATTATATTGTTGAAGCTTGTCTTCATCTTGGTCTAGAGCAAATCCCAATGATTTTTTCTTCTTCCTAGGCTCTGACAAATGGTCTTTGTATAGAAAAATTCTTCTGGTAGAGGCCATTGACTCTTCATTGTAAATTAATTTTCTATTTTTATTTATATTTTTAAACAATAATTATAACGTTAAATTTATTATTATTTCCCATGGTCATATTAATCATAGTTTATAATTGACCAATTATCATATAATTTTTGAAAACTAATATTTACATTTCAATTTATACTTATATAGTTTTAATGAATGTGACATATTATAACATACTTTTTCAAGAAACAAAATATTATTCGTAAGTTCAGGTCGTTACACTTTTAGTGGGGAGTATCATATTAGTACTGATTAAATGTATTCTTTGATGGAAGATTTGTTAACGATGAGAGACTGGTCATTTGATAGTCATGATAGTTCATTTGTGTAGATTCTCAAGAAAATATCTTGAATAAGTTTGACCAACAAGGCTTATTAGGGACGATAAGGTTTATGGTGGGGGGATTGTAAGGATCCATGTTTTTTCTAGAATGGAATTTGAGAATAAATATTATTTTATTATTTCAGATGTTTGTAAGGGGTAAAATAGTCAATTTCCCGGCCATAAAATCTTAGACTATTTTTCCAACACCTCATTGGTCTCAGAATAGGGAATTTACAATAGTATGGGAGTTTGGTGGAATTATGAGTTGTTTAAATTTTAGTGGAATAATTAATAATTATTATTCAATTAAATAAATATTAATTTATTTGCATGGGTTCATACAACCATATATTTTTAATGAGGTATCCAAATTGAGATCCATTTCTTTATCGTTGATTCCAAAATGGGTTCTTTATTAAGGTGATACATAAACTCTTGTTAGTTGTTGGGCCTGGTCTTAGACCCCTTTTTATTTATCATTTCTCTTTATTTCTTTTTCTTTTCTTATATTATTTTTATTTCCTCCCAATTTATTCTCATGTAAACCTTGTGTTATTCCCATCTACATGTTCTAGAGATAAAAAGGGAGAGGAGTAGGGACAAAAATAAAGAGAATATGGGATGTTCCATCACGATGCTTAGGAGGAGCCAGATTGTCTTGTGACAGCTATGGACTATTGATACGGGTGAATCTTTGGAGGATTATATCCAATGGTAGGTTATTTTTAAAATTTTTTCTATAAAACCCCATAGATTTACCTATTTTTAGTTTTTAATCCCTATTATGACATCGTAGGAACCCTTATGAGTCGATATATAACTCTTGATAAAAATAATGGGGTTTTAGGCTACTAAAGGGGATTCCATTTAGGGAATCCTAATCATACAGTGTATAGTTCAAGAATATAAACCTTGTGTTTTCCCATTTGGGTAAGATGAATTTTCATAACTACATTCCATGTACCAAGGTTACATAAAGGTTATTCGTACTTGGTTATGTAGATGAGTACTCGGCCAGGAAGCTCATGAAAGGGAACTTGGAAATATAGAGTACACAGCCAGACCCCAAGTGAGTCACACACCATGTAGTGGAACACACCCATGCCAAGATTTGTATTCATTCCATTTGAGGTAAATGGGTAGGTTCCCCATATATTTCACATACCATTTAAATAACTTAAACACTGTGTACAATTTCTTACATTCCCTTTCCTGTTGAATTACATTACCTAGTGGAGGTACGAGAGTACACATCATGTGCTATGGTATACATGTTGTGTATTCTGTCCTTTCTACTATTTTGAGGGTTTTCGATTTTTTATTCCCTGGAGACATAATTGAATACATTATTAGTTCATTTTGAGATTTGTTTCATGTACATCATGATGGTGGAACCCTTGGGGTGATTTGAGGACTCCTAAGAGGAATTTTGGGTAAAATGAGCTATAATGGAGAGGTACTTCTTATAGTAAATAGTTTTTGCTAACACTTAAGAGTGAGACCTTGATCCTGGATGGGTCATGATATATATCTCTTGATTGATGATTCAGTTTATCTTTCCAAGAGAGTGTCTCTCATATGAGATGTTACCTTCTACCTCTGGTGGTTTTTAGATTAGTTGTTTTGGAGGATCCCCAAAAAGAATCCTCTAATTACACTTCAACCTACAGAATCCCATGTAGGATACCTCTACCTTTATACTCATTTTGAGGTCCCCTTTAGGGATACCTTCACCTACATTCTAACCTAGATAATCCCTTGTACTATCTAATTACTTGTTTAATCTTTATGAGTATCTCATTCCCGATGCATCTACCTATGTATGTTGTTTCTAAGGATACCTTGTAGGAGGACTCTTATAATGTGATGACTTATAGGATCCCAAGAGTGGAACATTTTCTATTGTATGGACTTCAAGGATACCAAGTAGGATTCCACTCCAATGTTAGGACATGATGAAATCTGTGGGTTCCCTAGTGTTTAATTGACCCTAAGCAAGTGTTTCATGGGTTTGGGTAAATATTGTAGTTGGTGTCACCTTAGAACCTATAAAAAACCATGTAATAACATGTGGTTTAGACAGTAGTGGTGGTTTTAGGCATTCAACCCCCTCACCTTTTCTTAATTATTCACATTTTTATTATTATTAGAGCAATGATTGCTAGTGGTTATTTTTGGTTTTTGGATGATAAGACTGATGTCATGTGACATATGATAGGGATTCCTATAGGTACTTCATAGGATACATATTATGATCATTTAATTTTTTTGACAATTATATTGGGATGTTTAGACATAATTCTTGGGATCTATATGTTGAGACTACTTTTCATTTGTTTGATATTATCAGACATACTTCCAAGGATCTAGCCATGAGTAATACTTGGGTTACTTATATGGAATGTCGTGAAAGGTTTCATATGTTAAAAAATTTGATAATATGTCATGAACAAAATTCAGGTTCCTTATAAATAATTCAATAGATAATCCCATAGGTTAAATGGATTTGTATTTCAAGAGAGATACTCATGATTCTTATGCAGAATTCCTTGGATGGGCTCATAGGAAGATTTATATTATATATACACCTTGATAGATACTCTATTTTCTTATAATAAATTCCTTTTACGGGATAATAGGCTGATTAATATTATATTTACACCTTGACGATGCTCGGGTTCCTTGCATATAATTCCATAGAAAGGAACAGATGATGATTTCTATTATATTTACAATGAGATACACTCATATTCCCTATACAGAAAACCTTCCACAGGTCCAATGGTTATATAAACTAAATAAATCCATGGTTGGTACCTAGGTTATTTGTAAAGAATACCTTGGATGGTCTCATTGTTTAAATTGATTATATATAACTTGTGTGAAGCATGGTTTTCCTGTGTAGTATTTCCTTTAAAAGACTAATTTGGTGAATGGAATATATACTTTTTGAGTGACAATCGGATTCCTGGGTAGGAATTCCTTATAAAGAATCATAGGGGATATTAATTGTTTAATTCATGCTTTTCATCATAAATGGAATCCTTGGTTGCATTCCTTGATTCCTTGTTTCATTTATATAATTAAAAGGGTCATATCTGTAGGATGTCTAGTTTCTACCATAAATAAATCATTTGTAGCGATTGGGGGTGAGTACGGGTGAGCCTAGTGTTCAAACATATATCCACATGTGGGGACATAGCTTTCTCAGCGACATTTCTTGTATTTTATGAAGAAGTTATGGTCAATTAGGATTAAAATCCCAATGGTTAATTAATTATACATATCTGGATTCACATAACATTCATATCAATGCCTTATTCACAGGATGCCTAGTCAATCATGATTATGGACCCATGGATCGGCTACATTATAATTCATGTTATTATTTCAAATTAGTCATATATATATATATAAATGAATATACATATACACACATATATATATACATGATGGAACATTTTCAAGATAATTGGGATAATAGTCCTTGGGATTAACTATGATTTCACTTTATTTATTTGATTTATTATATCTAGGTGTGTCTTAGCTAGGATGAGCATATTGTATGAGCATTCATTTATAACAACATATTATAGGTTCACCATTGGGGGTGGCCTATTAAGATTTAATTCTACCCCTGGGTATATGCACCTCAGTTTGAATGCATACCATTTTTCATGTTTCATGTTTATCATGAATACATGATGGTTGGTCTGAGGCCTAGTGATGCATAATCAAGTAGATCCACTAAAGTGTATTTCTTATGATCAGGATGGATCATCTTGAAAGAGTCTTAAAGACATAGTATGTGGTTCATATTATAGTTAGAAATAGATCAATGTACTATTATTTTAGTTCTTTTAAATACTCCTATATGTATGATTTTAATAGTTTTTGATTAGTGATATATGTATTTCATAGTTATTTGCATCTTTATTGCATTAAATTATTATATATTTATTATATTTATGGCTCTTACTCTCTATTTATTTATTGAAATGGCTGATGTCTAGTTATTTTCCCTAGTCTATTACTTTTATATGAGGTAATAGTCTCCTAACATAAACACCCAAGTCCCTCATTATTAGTCCAAAGCCTCTATCATGTGAGGAGGCGCACTTAGGGCCTTGTGGTGAACCATATCGGTGCACAGATTTCATGGATTCTTGTTTGAGACGTGAAAATATTCCCCATGATATGAATAAGGTTATTATAAAAAACATTTATAATGAAAATTTTATTTCATTATATTTATTTTATATTTACTATGTAATATGGGAATAATGTGATTATGTGGTTCATCATGACTAATAAACTATTTGGTCATGTGAGATATGATTACTTATATCTAGTGACAATGTAGTAATGTAACCACTAGCTTTGGGATACTAGATTTATGGTCATCATAAATATTATCAATGAAAATTTAATAGAAACCTTGGGAACAAGATTTAATAAAATATAAAATAAGGAACTTAACCCATGACGAATTTTTAGAATATTCCCAAAGAAAACAAGCTTGGGATTTTGTGATTGGTTTTCAATTTGTATTAATTTTTTCACTTGTTTTGAAATTATAAATTATAATTCATAATATTATAATCTAATTTATTGTATTTAATTTTTCTAAAATGACACATAGAAGAAGGAATAGAAACTATATCAATTCATGTAATCCATTTAGTGATTTCCCTCCCCAGAAAGATAACAAAGCTGGATCTAGAGCTGCAGCTGGAGCAGAAAAAATTATAACTATCTTGGTGAAGTCGACTCAAGTTATTACCAATAACCTTTCCCAAATGGATCAGCCTTATAATCTGAATTGTGGTGTAAAAGGGTTATTCCACTTTGTGCATTATCAACCTCCATCATTCAAGGCGACTACAAATCCATTTGTAGTTGGGTAGTGGATAAGTTCCTTACAGAATATATTTATTTTTTTGGGATGTAATGAAATTGAGGATGTTCTTGTATATATTTATCATCTTTTAGGGTATATGGATCAATGGTGTTCATTGATTCAATACACCTAGAATGTTGAGGAACGTTTGAGTATGGAGTGGAAGGATTTTAAGGAAATATTCTTAGAAAAGTGCTTTCCTTATAAAAAAATTAGTTGTTATGGAGATATAATTATTAAGACAAAAAGAGAATGAAGATTAAAATTTTTCTAAGTGTGAATTCATCTTTAAAAGGTTGGAAAGGAATTTTGTATACATTGTACATAATCTAAATACAAAGATTGATTGTTTCTTTTATGGGTAAAAATTATATCGATCGAAGAGAACTAGTCTCCCAAACATTATAATCATATGAATACATAATATCATGTGTTATAAAGATATAGAAAGAATTATCCATTTCATATTTACTTGAAATAAAACAATAGAGTAAGATGATGGTATAGAAAAAATGGAATGGGGAAGGGTGGAAAGAATGATATTTTGACATGTGATAATTGTGAAAAGAAACACTCTAGTACATTCTAGAAGGGAATGTTAGTTTTATTCACATGTGTAGGGAATGGACATTAGGTTTGTGAATTAAATCATAAGAAAGAAAACTGTAAATTTAATTTTTTCAACTATAAGGATATGGGGAACTATGAAATTGAATACCCCCAGTGTCAAGGTAATATACCTTAGAAGAATCTAAGGGAATAAGTTCAATCTTATGATATTACTGCAAATGAAGTGGAATGATTAAATATATTGTGTATTTGAAATTAAATAATTATGTTGTACAAGTATTTTTTCAATGGTATTCTGGCTATAAGAATCATGAAACATCTAATGATTTTTTTATAGTATATTTTACTTAATTATTATCATGAATATATTTCATAGTACGAATGAATTATAAAATTTATTTAACAGTAAAGTGATATTTTATGGATAACATATGAATAATGGAAGGATAACCCTTTATATGTTCCTAATGATGAGTTAATAAATTTTTTTGGGGATATAGAGAATATTGTAATTTAAGAAGGAAATGGGATAATATCGGTTACCTTGCAAATGGTTAAGGATTTTATTAAAAAGTAATTTATGAAATAGTTAGATCCATTTTTTATTTATGAAAAATATTTTAAAATATAAGGTTTTATTTAAGGAATAAAGAGATAGTTAATTATTGTATTTATGTTTTCAGTACATTTTTGTGGTGATTAAAGTTGTTACTATATCTTAGGATAATATGTGATCAAGGTATTTAAATGTGACATTAATAGCTACATTATAGGGGATTAATGATAATTTGACTTCATCAATTTAGTGACCTTATTCCTAAATTTCTATATTTTTTAAATTTGGACATACATATTTTGGAGGATCCATAATGTAAACTATTAATAAAATATATTAGGTTAAACTTTGGGTGTTATTGGATAAAGGTTTCAAACCATTTTCCTTTTGATAAATATTTAAAAGTAGAACAGATGACTTGTGGATATTATGATTCATTAAAAGGTAATTTTAGTGCTTCATTCATGAGAAATTTCATCATGAATATTCATTTCTTGGAGTAAGATGTGAAGTTTAAATGGATATAATCACAACCAAATGATGATATTATACTTATTACATGGAAATAAATCATTAAATTTTACTTTCTCAGGTGCATTATTTGGATAGTAATTGAATCCCTCAACTTTAAGAAAAGGAACTTGAAGTAAAAACATTATCTTCTTACTTTTCTTAAAGATAAAACAAGGTCCTTTAATCCTATCCTAGATTTATGGTTTTTCATCAATATAATTTCTCATTACCATACTCTAGATCAATCTCAATTACACCTTGGGCGTTAGTTTTATCTTCTATGTCAATATTTTCACTTCCTACTGATGTTCTCTAATTCAGAATCCTAGTTTTTTAGTGTCCTTTATACTTCCACTACCCTTTCATTAAGAGTATGTTTTTTAACCCTTTTTTCGATAGGGGTTTTCCATAAAAGAATTTATAAAATAAGAAAGCCATAATTTTTTGGAACAACTTCCAATTATGAGGAAAAATTTTATTAAAGGGGGGAGTGTAACACCCCCATATTTTAAAAGAATACTATGATTGATAATGTATATGACATGAAAAACTAAGCTTAAATGAACCATGATATATTATTATTTTAATATGATAGTTATAACATAGTCATTTAATTTGTAGGTATAAATAGTGCCAGTAAAAACAGTAAATACATCTAATGTACCTAATCAATAAAACTACGTTTATTAATTATTATGAAATAAGTACTCAATTTTATGTAAAGTTATTTTAGGATTCAAAAATACATTTTCTTCAAAAATCATTTTTATTGCTCTTTGTGAGAATATATTCTAATTAATTTATAGAACTTATATAAATTTTAGTCTTTTAAAAGTAATATAAATTTTTAAATTATCCTACCAAAATCACCTTAGGGTTAAATTTTTCTACTTTTTTAAAAAATATTGACTTTCTAGTGAATGGTAAAAATATTGATTTTATTGAAAATTGTATTTTTTTCTTCAAACATTTAAAATGTTAATTTTTTTTAATTATTAAAAACTAAAATCAGTTATATTATATTTTAATTAATCCAATTAATATCATTTTAGAATTTAATTTATCTATATTACATAAATTTAATTTTATAAAATGGAGAGATGTTTTATTTATATGGATAAAATTTTTAAATATTACACTTTTATTCTTAGTCAATATTAATAGTAATCGTGGTAAAATTTATAAGCTCCATAAAGGGAATGTCTAGTCAATAAAGGTTAATACTAAGTGATATGGTCATAATATTTCTTCTTAATTGTTATTGGATGAATGTAAATATACTCTCATCACCTTAGTCTCTAAATTAATATGTTTAATTGATGATTTTATAATGAAAAATATCGTTATAATTTTTAAATTAAAGTTAAAAAATGTCTCACTTTTAGTTTTTAATATATAATAGATGTCAACATAGAGAAAAAATTAAGTTATGAATGACTATAAATATAAATTTTTAGTATAATAAAAATATATTCATGATCTTAATTTATCTCTAATTTTTAGTTATTATATGATTTTAATATATTCATGTACCATGCTAATATATTATTTATTAAATTAATAGAAAAACATAATAAATGACAATAAAAATATTAAAAGTGATATAATTTTAGTGATTAATAGTTTTAAAAGAATTATTTATTTTAATATTACATATTTTTTATTTTTAAATGAATAATAAGTGAAATAAAAATTTTCTTTTTGTTTTTGAAATGAAATTTATTTAATAGTATCAAAATTAAAATTAATTATATTTTATCAAAATAATATTTTATTAAATTATTCAAAAATAATTAAATATTGAAATAGGATAAGGGGTGAATATATGGTCTAAAATTTTGTCCCTTTTCCATTTATTATCTAATAGTTACCAAATATGTAAAATTATAACCCATTATTAGTGAAAAATATATTACTCTAGATAATGTTAAAATATGTAAATTAAGGGCTAAATTAAAAGATAATGTTTAAACACCATATTATCTTGTCAAAGTTTTATTGTTTTATGATATTTAAATGATATCATACCCTATTTTTTAATTCCTATCCATTTGGATACATTTTTATGGAAAATTAATTTAATATAATTAAAACTTTTTGAAAATTCCAAAAGTACCCCTCACCAAAATTATAAAATGGCACCTCCTCCCTCACTTCTTTACACCACATTGAGAATTATATCTCAATAAATACATAAAGAAATAACTTATAAAATTACTTATACAAATTATAGAGGTTATTTTCATTCCAAAAGACTAACCCTATGACCCTTGAGAGGATGTTTAGGGAGTTCTTTCAAGGGAGAGGTAATCACATTAACCGATCACATTCTCGTTACATATTCTTTACCTCACAAAAATATATGGTATTAATAAAAAAAATAAATATCCTAAATAATCCTATTTTTATTATTATTATTAAATAACTATTATCTACCCTTTTCCCATTAAATGGAATGTTGAGGTATCGCTCGTGTACGTTCGTTTTGCTGTCTCTATATACAGATACAATTCATTTTTCACCACTATATTTTATTAACACCTATTATGATGGGTTTAATGATTATATATGATATCTATGACATAATTATATCCCTATAATTACAATATCACATATACCTTCATACCTTCTAATCTATTGTAAAATGATAATGTCGCTTGTGTATACGAGTGGACTACCACCTCCACGAAGCGATGTGATCTGATTTTCATTTCAGTTTTGTTTTGGTGGGATATAAAGATATATTTAATGAATATATATGATTTATATGATTCAATAATTATTCTATAAAATATAATTATTATTTAACATTCTTTCATTCAATTCGTCGAGAAATGAAAACAACATTCATGTGTACGTATCGCCTACCATATCTATTAACAGTGTAATTCTTTTATCTATTTCTACCTTTTATGGATGTACAAAAATATTAATATAATGAATATATAAAATATTTATTTCATTATTATAATTCATTATATTATTTAACCATGAAAAAATTACATGTAATGAAACTACTTAACAAAAACATACATAAAAAACGAAAATGTTACCGGCCGAAAGAGTGATTTTAATAAATAATTTTTAACAAAAAAAGTGGTAAAAAGTTATAAGTACATAATATATGGTATAATATATATTATTATTCTATATAATATATTTATAACAAATATAAATTTATTATACCTGATTTTTTGACACATACTAAGGAATTTGATCCAGAGGAAGTATTTCCCATCTAAATTTTACATCCATGAGACATATTCCATATTCACCACTAATTTATTTTTTGTGTTCTATATACTACCCATTGGATATGTTATATTTTTAATCATTATATCATAATGGTATTTAATGTTTAATTTTTAGTTATTTCTTTCATAGGGGTTATAATTCAAATATGACCAAAGTGGTAAGGGTTTATTTTACAATCTTATCACTGCTTGGGATTTTTTATGTTTAAGTCTCAATTGGAGGAGCACATGATCCTCAGCCCAGTTGGTGAGGACTCGACAAGTGCATCCAAGAGACCTGAGTTCAAAACCGGGTAGAGACATAATTTATGGGTTACTATAGCAATGCTATAGTAAGAACAATTTAGTACTGTAGTAGCTAAAAGTATTCATCTCTTTGGGCTTTCAGACCACCGGTTTGGGCCTTGGGTCCATCAAGGCCTTTGGGCCACCCAAGGCCATGGGGCCAGTAAGGATTTTGGGCCACCTCAAGGCCTTCGGGTCACCTTAAGGACATTGGGCCACCTCAAGGACTAAAGGCCACCTCAAGTTCTTCGAGCCACCGTAAATTGGGCTTAATGACCAGGTAGAGTCTATAAGGAGTAGACTCCAGATAAGGATTCAGAGCAGGCGCATTCACCTGAGAAAAAGCTTAAGAGGATTTTCAGAAAGAGAGGGTATGGAATTTTCCATCAAGACCAACTAGTGCTTACATGGGAGGCCTAGCCGAACTAGCCATGTGAAGGTGGAGAGGTGACATCATGATGAAGAAGTTGGGGAGGATCAGTTCCATGTAGTTATAGACTGTATATTCCCAAAGACCTACAGGTCATGTAATCTCTATGCCTACGGGCCTTGTAAGGGTTCCCTATCATCCCTTAAAATGGGGGTTATCCAAAATTAAGAAAAAGAAGAAAGTCTTAATTGGATGAATTACTTGATATTACTATATTAAATCTAATATATTTTCCTATACACTAGTTAGATCAATAAATTTTATTTTTTTTAAAATGATTTTCTATTTATGTTCTCAACAGCCTAAAAATGTTTTAAGGAAAACCAACATTATTTCTCTCTTTGATCGAAAATAATTTCTCATCCATGTCAATGTTTTCTAAAAAAATCAAGAATGTTTTTACTATTTTCTAATTATTGTATAAATTTATTTTTAAATGTTCTTGTTTTTTTAAATGGTTTAAATGTAATTTTCTTATTATTTTTTATAGGATGTTTTTTTGACTTTTTACAATATTATGAAAAGAATTTGTTTAACTTATACAATGTGAATAGAATTTCCTATATTCAAGGCCACTTATTTCATTGAAGATTAATTTAAACTTTTAAATATTTATTTTTAAAGAAAATGTATTCTTAATATTTGGAAAATTTTAAATAATAACTTTCAAAGTGAAAAGAGTATTTTTCATAGGATATTTCCCAGTGGGTTTTGAAGCTAATTTCAATAATTTGACGTTCCTTTACTAACTACTAATTTTTAGTATGGTTATACTCTTATTATATCATTTTTCATATTTATATAGATGGTTTATGATCATATTGAATGCATAAATTATTGATATTCTAAGAGAAATTTCAACCAATAGATACAGTTATTGATTTTAAGGCATATTTATTATGTTCTGTTGTTTATTTATATGATTAATGCATTATAATTATTATGTGAAAAGTGGGCCAAAAATTACCTTGCCTATTGATTCATCAGTATGTCTCATGAGATAAACTAGATTTGGTTTTTTATAATGGCATACCCATTTATATAGAGGTCCTAGAATAATTCCTTAATGGTATTTTTAGATTTCTTGGCACAAGACCTCAGTAATAAGTTTCAAATGAAACACCCTAAGCTTCCACGTTACGTTTCTCTTTAAATAATAATATAACTTGTGTTGTACGAAACTTTGAGTTCTAGCACACCACGACCAATCAAACAAGTCGTTATGAATAGTAATACCCACTTTTTGAAATTTTATAAATTTTATGTTTCCAAATGGACTTCATTTTTTGGATTCGAAATACCAAAATTAGCTTAGGGTGAATTTTTGGTATTTTCTGATAAATTTAAATTTTTGATGAATAGTGAAAAACATATTGTTGTTGTTTAAAACCTAATTTTAATTTAAATAATTATTTATTTTATTTAAATTTATTTTAAGACAAAATAGATACATAATACCTATATTAGTTAAATTTAATTCATTGGATTCATTTTATAATAATATTATATGTATAAAAAGTTTATTGAAGTTTTTAACTTCTTTTACCCACCTTCTATGCACGTTCGAAAATTTGCATAAAATGTAATTTTACCACTTCTGTTAATTGAATTTCAAAAATTGGAGAGACACGATTGACATCTGTATGAAAAATGTGGTTCAATAGGCTAAAAATATTTTTCAAGTGAATAGTAATTTTTGGATTTTATTTACCACAGTTAAAAGTAAATAGGGTAATTAAAGGTAAAAATGATATTATAATTACCCTAACACATGTCCTAATTCTATTGGATAAGTGTATTAAGACCAAATTCAACCTTATGAATAAAATATGATCCTTTTTTATCTGCTTGGATTAGATTATGACATTTATTATATTTTATTTAAAGAAGAGTTAAAAGTGTTAAAATTCAGATTTTAATAACTAATACATTTTTAATATAGGGTTATACATAAGATAAATTAGACTATAAATATTAATTAGAAATATAAAAATATTTCTTACATAATGGTATTTTATTTATATTTTTTAGACCTTTAATAATTAAATTTATTTATGATAAAATAATGATGCAGTAATTATCTTATTAATGAAAGATTAAAATAATTGATATTATAAATATAATAATAAATGAAAATTTAGACTTTTGAAGCATTCCACGAATTGTTTAGGTTAATATGACATGTTATGATTGATTTAATGTAATTTATTTTGATGTTATAATGTTTTGTCGACTTTCACAAAAACCAAATACTATATATTGTCAAAATTGAAAAAAATGAGTTTTTAAAAAAATATTATATTATTAAATGATATAATATTCCTAAAAATCCCAGGTTTGAAAAAAGGACTTACATAATGATATATATGTCATTAATGAACCACGTGGGGTTCTCTTGTCTTTTTATAGTAAGTTTATTAAACATTGATTATAATAATACAAGAATACATGTTAAAAGTTATAATATTTAACTACAAGTTAAATATAAAAGATAAGGTCAATATGGTGACCTAAACCTATATAAAACCTATTGGATGAGAGTTTTTCGACCCATACCAGCCTTAGACTTGAAATAAATCCTTTTGAAGGAATTATAAACTGAATATGATGACAACTTTCGTTAAAATGGTTTTTTATATTTTTTAATTTAAAGGGTTTAAGTTTTTTTTATTTAGTAAAATGGGTTTGTTAAGCACCAACTCAATTGGCGCGCAACCATTTACCCAAGAGGGCAAATTGAATTGGCGCTCAACAATTTTTTTCTGAATACCCATACCGCCCCTTTCCAACCTCCCCATATATATGTGTGTGTGTATGTGTGTCTGTGTGTGCCTATATATATATATCTTATATATATGTATACACTACCACAAAACTGGGTTTCAATAGCACCACCCTTAAACTTTACTAAAAAAACACTGATAAAGGGGGGGGGGGCCTTTATCAGCGCAAAAAAAAAGAACTGATAAAGGGAACTTTTAATAGTTCTAAAAAAGCGCTGTTAAAAGTGACCCTTTATCAGTGCTTTTTTAGCGCTGATAAAGTCCCCCCTATCAGCGCTTTTTTTAGCACTCTTAAAGGGGACCCCTTTATCAAAGCTTTTTTTAGTTGCACTGGTAAAGGGGGGCTTCATCAGCGCTTTTTCCTAGTGCTAATAAATTTTATATTTCAAAAAAAATTATGAAAAATAATATATTGTTATATAAGTATATTTATATTCATATAAATATAATATATATTTTTTAAATATGTTTTAGATAATTATAAATATACTATTACATTTAATATATTAGAAATTTAGTGAAAATGGATTGAAAATATTTTAAAAATATTATTAATTAATAATTTTATAATTATTATGGATTAATAATCATTTAATAATAATTTGAAGACACAAAAAAATTAAAAAAAATCAATAAAAGATCTAAAATAAGTTGAAAATGCAACTCAAAATTTAAACGGATGTAACTTTTGATCTGGGTGTCTGTTTGAGCTCTACAAAATATCAAATAGCATCTTGTGACGAGAAGTACACTGTAGTGACCCAAATGAACCTCCTGTCACAAATTTCATGGCCCAAAATGGTCCAAAAGGCCTCCAAAACTGAGTTTTTAGTCGGGATATCCTGATGTTTTAACAATCAAACAGGTATAACTTCTGATCTGGATGTCCTCTAGGCATGTACCACATATCAGATCGATGATTGTCTCATTTTCATCTATTGGACAGGTTTTAGAGTTGAAACTGACTTTTAGATTTAAAGTTATGGTCATTTTAACATTCTATAGCTTTTGAAATACACACACACACACACACACACACATATATATATATATATATTCGTAAATATTTGTGTGTGTGTGTTGTATATATAAATATGTATTTATTTATTTATTTATTTATACACACATAAAAAACATATTTTTTAAATGTATTTAAAACTAATATTGTAAATATATAATAATATAAAAATAAATATACTGATAAAAAATTATAACTAAAAATATCTATATAAATAAATAAATTTAAATATAAATTAATATACGAATAAATATATATATACTAATATATGAATAAATATATATGTATTAATATAAATAAATATATTTATATTAATATGGATCTATATTAATATACGAAGAAATATAACTATATATATATATAAATATATATACATATATGTTAATATATATTAATATACAAATAAATATATATATCAATATATGAATAAATCTATGTGTATTAATGTAACTAAATATATTTATATTAATATGAATCTATATTAATATACGAATAAATAAAACTATATATATATAAATAAATATAAATATATATTAATATACTAATATATATATGTGTTTGTGTTAATATATGAATAAATATATATGTATGAATATAACTAAATATATATATATTATATGAATCTATATTAATATACGAATTAATATAACTATATATATATATCATCAAATAGAGAAAAAAATGAAATGGCTTAGTGGTAAAGGTGCAGGCGCGCAAGGGGGGAGGTCGAGAGATCGAGTTCAGGTAGAAGCAAGGAGGGAGCACGCGGGCATGTGGGGGATGGCGCAGGCAAGGGCAGTGCGCAAGAGAGTGTAAGGGGGTTCGCCAAGTACTGATAAAGGGGGGAGGGTCAAGCACTGTTAAAAGATCCCCCCTACATTATATATTCTTTTTAACCTTTTTTTTATTTTTACTATTATCAGTGCTTAAAAAACCCACTGATAAAATTTGTCCTTTATCAACTTTAAAAAAAGTTGTGATAAAATACATTTTTATCAGTGCTTTTTTGAGCGCTGATAAAAGACCCCTTTTATCAGCGCTGATAAAATGGGCATTTATCAGCGCTTTTCTAAGCACTGATAAGGACCACCTATCTTTGCCTCGATTAACAGCTCTTTTTTTAGCGCTGTTAATCCCCTTTTCTAACGTTAATGAATGCCATATTTGTAATAGTGATATAAATATAAATATATTTATAATAAATCTATTTATAATAAATATAATCACTAAAAAATATTATAAATATTATAATTATATTTATTATATTTATAACAATTATATAATAATAATAAATATATAAATGTAATAAATATAAATATATAATTATATAATTATAATAATAATATGATTATAAATATTAGAATTATAAAATTATAATAATTGTATATTTATAATAAAAATATAATTATAAATATAATAATAATAAAAAAAATATAGTTATAATCAATATAGAATTATTAATATAAAAATTATATGATTATAATAAATATACAATTATAATTACAGTAATTATATAATGTTTAATATAATAAATATATAATTACAAAAATTATATATTTATAATAAATATCATAATTATAAATATGATAATTATATAATTATAATAAATATACAACTACCATAAATATATAACTATAATAATTATAGAATAATAATTATAATAAATATATAATTATAATTAATATACAATTATAATTAATATATAATTATAATAATTATATAATTATATAATTATAATAAATATATAGTTTAATTACAATAACTATATAATTATAAATATTATAAATATATAATTATAAAAATTCCATAATTATAATAAATATAAGACTTATATAATTATAATAAATATTCAACTATAATTACAATAATTATATAATAATTATAATAATTATAATTATATATGTATTATATTTATAATTATTATAATTATTATAATTATTATAATTATTATAATTATACTAAATATTTAATTATAATAATTTTTTAATAATTATATAGTTATTATAATTATATATTTGTTGTGTTTATAATAATTACAATCATTATAATTATAATTATTAAAATTACTATTATTATAATTATTATAATTATAATTATAAATTATCTAATAATAATAATAATAATTATAATTATAAATAAATAATTATAATTATAATTATAAATATAATAAATATATCATTATTGAATTATTATAATTATAATAGTTATATAATTAAATATGTATTATAATAATAAAAATTATAAATATAATTATAAATATAATAAATATATAATTATAAGACATATAATTATGGTAAATATATATTTATATATTTATTATATTTATAATTACAATTATATTTTTAATTGTATAATTATTATAATTATTATAAATATAATAAATATATAATTATTATAATTATAATAAAATATAAAAATAGAATTATTATATTTATTATAATTATAATTATATAATTATTTTAGTTATATATTTATTATAATTATAATAAATATATATTTATTATAATTATTACAATTATATCATTATCAGTTATATATTTATTATAATTATTGTAATTGTTTATTTATTATAATTATATAATTATTTTATTTATAAAAATATATTTATTATAATTATATATTTATTATATTTATCATTATAATTATATATTTATAATTATTATATTTATAATTATATATTTATTATACTTATATAAATGTTATAATTATATTTTTATAATATTTATAATTATATAACTATATATTTATTATATTTATTATTATATATTTATTATTATTATATATTTATTATTATTATATATTTATTATTATTATATTTGTAATTATATAGTTATTATAATTATAAAATTATTATAATTATATATTTATTTTAATTATATATTTATCATATTTATAATTACATATTTATCATATTTATAATCATATATTTATTATATTAATAATTATATAAATATTATATTTATAATTATATATTTAATATAATTATATAATTATTATAATTATATATTTATTATAGTTGTATATTTATTATTATTATTATTATCAAATAATTATTTTAGTTATATATTTATGGTAATTGTATATTTATTATAATTATATAATTATAATATTTATAATATTTATAATTATATAATTATAATATTTATAATTATATAATTATTGTAATTATATATTTATAATATTTAACATTATATAATTATTTTAGTTATAGTTGTATATTTATTATAATTATATAATTATTAAATTTATAATTATATATTAATTATAATTATATATTGATTATTATTATTATTATTTTGGTAATTAGATATTTATTATAGATATATGATTATTATAATTACAAATTTATTATAATTATATATATATTATATTTATAATTATATAATTATTATATTTATATATTTATTATATTTATAATTTTATAATTATTATCATTATATATTTATTATATTTATTATTATATAATTATTATAATTATATATTTATTATAATTTTATATTTATTATAATTATAAATTTATTATTATTATTATTTAATTGTTATATTTGTATATTTATGGTAATTGTATATTTATTATAATTATTATATTTATAATTATTATATTTATTATAATTATGTTGTTAGGACCAAAAGAGGCCTATATACCCTGAGAGGGGGGGGGGGTGAGTCAGGGTTTGGATATTCAATTTCAAAATTCTTCTTGCCCCACTGGATCTTGACCTCTATATTACAAGGGTCACTTTGTTTGCACTTGTGTTTATATGTTGATCACTTCTTTTTATCTTCATCTGATGATCATGCATTAAATGCAATGCAGGGAAGCGACCAAGCAGACACATATATTTTTACTTGGTTCACCATCACTAGGCTACGTCCAAGGAGCATACAACGACGATGTGTCGTTGTACAAAATCTACTAAGGCCCACCGCCAATAATGTTCTAGCTAGATCACTTTTATGTCCAAGATCACAACCTTTACAATTTTTAGGGTCAGCACACTGCTTTCTCGAGGTTCACTCCCTATTCCTCTCTCCATCGCACTGCTGGTAGAAAGAATAACCTTCTTCCTCTACATTTTCTCACTGCACTTGGAAAGGATCCACTCACAGTTTATAGACCTGTAGGTCTCTTCATTTGCATGAATACATGCATCCTCAACTGTTGATAGATGCTCTGTTAAAGTCCAACTTTCATCCACTGATGAATTCCCCTTTGCCTATGAACACTAGGAAATTCCTTTTGGAAATACCTTCGCAAATCACCATACTTCGCCAGGCTCCCAATTTTGCAAAGCTCAAACAAGCCTTTGCGAAGCTCCTTCCTTTTCATGAAGCACTCTCGTGAAGCCCTCTCGTGAAGCACTCTCATGAAGCACTCTCGCAATGCTCAAGCTGTCGCAGAGCAAATTCCCTCGCATAGCTCACGGATCCAACGTGGATCTCGCAACTTTCGCAGAGCAACAATAGCCACCGCGAATCTCCTTCCTTTCATGAAGCATGCTGCCTTCGTGAACTACCTTCGTGAGCCGAGAGCCAAAATATTTTCTCTGAAAATTCTCTCTACTTATCCCAAGAGGTTCTAGGCCTATTTATAGGAAATCCAACCGACCCTCAAACATTCCATGTGAAGTGAACGCCATGTCATATCAAATCGTGAAGCTCCGAAGTTCTAGCCGAAATTCGTTCAAAATCGCGAAGCACCATGGAAATTTTCTGATCGCGGATCTTGTCGTAATCATGGAGCATCTCGTCAATTCCTTCGCACCTTCACCACAAATCTACCTCATAAAGCCCTTAACCGTTGTGATGCACTTCAACCTCTGTCGTTCACGAATCTTGACATAATCGCGAAGAATCGCCGCCATCATTTTTCTAGTCTTCGTGAAATCCAATCCATAAAGCCTATCATCGTGAAACTCATACCTTTTTTATATTTAAATAATATCTTCAAGGATATCCACTTTTTGTGATGCTCAACAAACTCTAAATTTTGGACCCCCAAAATTTGTCAAACACTGGAAAACGGCGCCACCTTGTATCGGTTCATTTTGCACCACCTCCAGATTGTCCATTCCTCTGTCGTTGTTATTTGTCAAAACTGATTGTCAACAACATCTCTAGAACCCGACAATTCACCATGGAAACCTGTTTTGTCAACAAACAGAATCAACTCAAAAATGATGCAATGTTACCTTGAGGGATTTTTTCCCAACATATATGATTTTTTGTAATTAAATATTTATTATATTTAATATTATATAATTATTTTAATTATAATTGTATATTTATTATAATTATATAATTATTATATTTATAATTCTATATTGATTATAATTATAATTATATTCTTATATTTTTATTTATTATATTTATTATATTTATTATATTTGTAATTATATATTTATAATAAATATACAATTATTATAATTATATATTTATTATAATTATTTAATTTTTATAAATATAATAATTTTTTTCATATTTTTATTATATTTTTTTAGTGATTACTTTTATTATGAATATATTTATTATATTTATATTTATATTTATATAAATATATATAAGATATATATATAAGGGGTGGTTGGGGAGGGGCGGTATGGGCATTTAGAAAAAAATATTGTTGAGCGCCAATTCAATTGGTGCTCTAGGGTAAATGGTTAAGCGCTAATTGAATGGGTGCTCAACAAACCCATTTTACTAAATAAAAAAAGGTAAACCATTTAAATAAAATTAAAAATAAAAAACCCTTTTAACCAAATTTTCCAGAATATGACTGTATAATAAATTAATATTTCAAGCATTTCCTAAAGTGACTCTCACCTCTCTTATAAAATGGTACTTCCCCTTCTATAAAAATCATACCACCAAATCCATTTGGTTCAGCCAACCCCTAGTCAAATATCTTCCCAAATACCATCAATTAAACCTAGAAGTCTAACTTTGATCAAAAAGTCATCCTAAGGAGCAATTTTGGTCAAATAAAAAGGAAGCACCTGAAGAAAAGGTAACAATTTAATCAACTCTTTCAAAGTTCTTTTCTTCTTCCACTTCCACCTTCATTATTGTTTCCATACCAAATTAGTAACTCTAGTAACTTTTACATACTGTGATGTTATTATAAATATGGTAAAACCATATTCATTATTCTATCTATCCTACAAATGACAAAGTCACCATACGTGTGTACGTAAGGCTTACCGTCTCCACGTCATCGTGTAGTTTGTTATTCAACATATCATCATTTGGATAGGTATAATAATGAGTATAATTGACGTAATTAATAAATATAACGTGTTAAGGATTCTGTATATATGATATAACATCCAATTACATATGATTTCACCATCAATAGAATGGTATTGTCGCTCGTGCGTATGTATGGATAATCCTCTCAACGAACGCGATGAGATTCATTCCCAATCATAACCATTCAAGAATAATTTTCATTTTATGATTAAAAACAGTGTTTAAGAACTTAATATCATTTTGGATATAAATCAAATACATCCTATCCATATCAAACATGAATTACGTAACAAAACATATAAAGGAAAACGGATTAGTTAACACCCGAAACAATGATACTACAAAAATATTATTAAAAAATAAATATTAAAAGATCACATATGATATCATATTTATGTATTTAGTTCTTGTATAATTTAATAACAATGAATTAACTATTATACAAGAGGTTAACTTACCCTCGAACAAGGAAAATTACAAGGTAAGGGTTAATTTTACAATCTCTTTATTATCTGAGGTTGTTAATACACAAGTATCTAGAGGGAAATCTTCATCATCCACATCCGTATTTCATAAAAATGAATTTTAAAACATTTTTACTATTTACTAGACTATGATTTAAAGTCATTTATACCCTTTTTTGTCTTTTTATAAAATGTTTTGAAAGGAATCTTTCTGTCGCTTTCCAAACAAGGTACATTATGAACTTTTCGACAAATTAAGGAATGAATATTTTTTTAACTTATACAGGGGGTGCGGCTATTTTACACCATTATAACACATTCAAATCTTCCCTTACAAGTTTATAATAATATTTTCAAAATAAATTTTTTCCTTACTTTGTAAATATTTCAATGTAGAAAGAAATATTTCACTCAAATAGTTTTTGGATTGATTTCATCTATGTCAACATCCTTCATTTACATTTGTTTGAAGTTAATTTATTATGATACAATATTCAATATTGTATTGAAGGTTTTGTGATATGATTGACTGTGGATGTACTATTTTTATACCAATCATGGTTTATGGTTAAATTATTGACATTTTGTATGTTAGTTTTAATACAAATTTTTATGTTATGTTTCAACCTTTTGATATGAGGAATGCATTAGACTTAGTAAGTGAGGGGTGGAGCCTTCTATAGCTTCTTGATGCATCGGTAGGTCTCATGATACAAACTAGTGTCTTGAAACAAGTCCTTGAAAAAATCTTATTTGTAGTCTTGGAACGAGCCCTTGAATATGTGGTTATGATGTTCAACATTATGCATTCCATCATTATGAATTTGGATATTGATATTACATGTGATTATTCTACTGGTATAATATCCATGTGAATAAGTAAATGGAATTATTTGATTTATCATTTAAATATTATGCGGAATTTTATTTTTATAAGGCATGTGTTTTAGTCTTATACATTTCCTTAAATGTTTATGCTTATTTATAAAAGTTTCTCCTATACTGTTTTCCTTACTAAGAACCTAAGCTCACCCCTTTCTATGTTTTATTTTTCCCAAGATGAAAAGAAATATATTATGACTGACTTGCAGGGATGGTATAACGGAGATGAATGTGTTCAACAGAGACACAATGTTGTTGTTTTTCATTTCATAATGTAATGTAAAACGTATGTTCATATCTATTACTTCCAAGGATACTAAATTGACCGGTCTTTAGAGATTTGATCCCTTGTGATCATTCTAATGTTATGTAAAAATGCATGGAATCTAGGTAACTAGGGTCGAGGTGTTACAGATAGTATAATAGAAATTTAGTACAAACCATGGAAGGTAGATTTAAAACAATTATGATTAGAGGCAAATAACCTAAGATGGACTCTGAGGATTATTATAGAATATCTTACCTGAATTTTGGTAATGTAGAGATTTTTTGTATTTTCCAAGAAATACATCCCTATCTAGATATGAGAAAATAGAGGCAGCTCGGGAACAGATGTACCAAGGAGTGAAAACATGGTGAAAGAGTTTCATGCATGACCCGGGGTATCTTGGTACACGAAAATGGGTATTACTGCACTCTTGGTTACGACACTCCCAGGGTATATTGTTAGGATAATTCACATTTTCTGTTCAAACCATTGTAAGGGATTTATGAGTAAATACTTCCTCAAGGAAATTTTTTTTATGATTATGGAATATATGCATAAACTGTTAAATTTATGTTAGGTATTTTACTAGTTTGAAATTATGTATTGTGATTCATAAACTAATCTAGTGCGTGCCATTGTTTAGAAATAGAACCTAGTAGAAGGAATGGAAATCGTATCAATGCACATAATCCATGTACGGAATTTCCTCATACTCAAGATAATTATAATGGAGATGGTGATGAAACTGGTGCTGAACAAATTATTACCGTACTCAGACAACTCACTCAGGTTATGAATAATAACCTTACCCGTATAGAGCACCCTGATCCACAACGTGGAGGATCAATGTTAGACCGCTACATAAGGAAAAAACCACCAAAATTCAATGAGACTACAAATTCTTTTGTAGCTGAGCAATGGATAAGTTACTTAAAGAAAATATTTCATGCTTTGGGGAGTAGCGAAAGGGAAAAAGTTGTCATGGCAGTTTATCACATCATGAGAGATGCAGATCAATTATGGTCATTAATTCGAAACAAAAAGGAGGATGAAGAAGTATAAAATGTGTAATTGATAGTGTTTAAAGATCTTTTCTTTGAAAAGTAATTTCTTCTTGAACATTGAGCGGATATGGAATGATAGTTTCTGAGTCTGAGGAAAAAGGAGGATGAGAATGTCGCAAAGTATGAGGCTAACTTTACAAGTTTATTAAGGCATGTAGAAAATTATATACATAACCCAATGAGTACTATTGATTGATTCTTTGATGGGTTAAAACCATTTATCAATTGAGAATTAGTCTCACAATCCTTCTCATCATACGAAGATCTCGTCTCATGTGCTATCAAGACAGAAAAATAATTCTTTAATTCTTACGACTTTAACGCAAAGAAAGAGAAGAAGAGATATATTGAACACTCTAGAAATGAAAATAAGTGGAATAAGGGAAAGGTTTAATATCCATCATATAATAAATGTGGGAATAAACACCTTGATACTGCTTGAAGGGAATGGGAGTCTGTTACAAGTGTGGTGAAAAAGGCCACCAATCTCATGATTTCACGGGAAAGAAAGAGGATATCAATGTTGAATTCTATAATTGTAGAGAAATGAGGCAGTATGAAAATGAATGTCCTAAGCACCAAGGAAACTTACATAAGGAAAGGCCAAGGGAGCAAGGCCAAGCTTATGATATCACTACTACTGAGGTTGAAGCTCTGAATGACATGGTGGCAGGTAATTTAATGGTTTCCTCAAGTTTAGCCAATGATTTATTTGATTCTGGATCATCGTATTGTTTCATATATTCCCAGTTTTCTAATAAAATAATATATTTTCAATTTTATTTAACAACTGAGTTTTCAGTAAATGTTCCTAATGGAAGAATCATTGCAACAAAGTTTTGTGAATCAGTTCCCATTAGGGAATATAAATGTGCTTTATTTGCTGATGTCATTGTCGTACCCTTGAATGAATTTTATATAATCCTCGAATTGGATTGGCTTTCATACCATGATGTGAAAATTTATTTTAAGATAAGGAGGTTACAATTTTTGATGATGATAAGGAATATCTTATATTAAGAGAAGAAACGTTACCATTTGATTCTTATCAAGATTCACCCCTAGTAGCTCTATTGAGTTCAATTACTGTGGAGAAATAGAGTGAAATAACTATGGGTGAATAAAAGGAATGTTCAAAAAGAGGAATTACCTATTATTCAAGAATATGTTGATGAGTTTCTAGAGGATTTACCTGGACATCCACCAAAATGAGAAATTAAGTTTTCTATTGATTAAATTTCTGGTTCAAGGACCATAACGAAGACACCTCATAGAATGACCACTATGGAATTATTGGAACTAAATAAACAAGTACAGTAATTGCATAATAAAGGATTTATTAACCCTAGTGTTTCCACATAGGGATCCCCTGTTATTTTTGTTAAAAAGATAGATGGATATATGAGGTTGTTCATTGACTATAGGGAGATCAATGCTATAACAATAATGTACAAGTATCCCCTACCTTGCATTGATTATTTATTCTATCAAATTTATGGAGCTCAATATATTTCAAAGATTGACATTCAATCTGGATATCATCAGTTGTGTGTGGAGAAGGAAGACATTCCAAAAACCGCATTTCGAACCAGGTATGGTCATTATGAGTTTACAGTAATTCCTTTTGGACTGACTAATGCACCCTCTATTTTCATTGATCTAATGATTAGAGTTTTCAAGGAATATCTTGATTATTTTGTAGCGGTATTTATTAATGATATCTTGGTATACTCAATAATCTATGAAGATCATGAAAATCACTTGTGCACTATTCATAAAACCCTTAGATGAAATGAATTATATGTGAATTTTATCAAGTGTGAATTCTAGCTTCAAGAAATTTCTTTTCTTGGCCATATAGTCTCTAAGGATAGAATCTCTTTCAATCCTTCAAAGACCAAGTTAATCCAATAATGGCTAGCACCGACTAGTATAACTGGGGTTTGCAGTTTTATTAGTTTATCAGGTTATTATCAGTGATCCATCCAGATTTTTTCCTGATTGGCTGACCCATTAACCATGATCACACTTAAAGGGGTTAATTTTTTTTGGAAAAATGAGTGTGAATAATGTTCTGATAAACTAAATAGAATATTATTCAATGATTCTATATTGACTCTACCATTGGATAATGATGGGTTTGTTATTTATATTAATTCATCAAAGAAAGGACTTGGTTGTGTCTTTATGCCGAATGATAGAGTTAATACCAATGCATCATGACAACTAAAAATTCCTGAACAAAACTATATCACTCATGATCTTGAGTTAGAATCTGTAATATTTTCGTTAAATATTTGGTGAAATTATCTCTGTGGTGAAAAATGTGAGATATATACTGATTAAAAGAGTTTGAAGTATATTTTCTCACAGAAAGAACTGGACATGAGGCAAAGAAGATGGATTGAACTACTCAGGAATTATGATTTCACTATACACTACCACTCAGGGAAGGCCAATAAGGTTGCAGATTATTTGATTAAAAAAGATCATAGTATTTGGACAAGATGTTAGTTGAAAGGGATCCTATGTTCATGAATCTAGTAAATATGGATATGGTAATAATCATAGAAGGTGAAAAACAAAAACTTTTTTCAATGGTTTCCAAACCATCTTTACTAGAAAGGATAAAAATTTCTCAGACTGATGATGAGGAGTTTCAAAAGAAAATTAAAGTTGTGAATGATGGGAGATTGATTGAATTCCTATATGAAGATGGAATTTTTAAATTTTGGATGAGACATTGTGTTCCAGACATACCTGATCTAAAAAGGGAATTTTTGGATGATTTTCATAGCTCCAATTTCTCTATACACCCTATTAGCACTAAGATGTATAGATATTTGAAGGAACTTTTTTGGTGGGATAACATAAAGAGGGAGATTGCTAATTATCTTTCAAGATGTATGGTTTTTCAATAGGTGAAGGCTTGAAGAAAACATCCTAGAGGAGGCATGAAACCTCTTCCAATACCTGAGTAAAAATGGGATGATATTACTATGTACTTTGTCATGGGGATAAAAAAAGACTCCTAGAAGGAATGAAGCAATATGGTTCATTGTTGATCATGTCACCAAGTCATCACATTTTCTTTCTATAAGAGAAGATTTAACACTTGAACATTTAGCAGGATTATATATTAATGAAGTTTTAAGACTTCATGGAGTACCCCTATCGATTGTTTCTGATCGTGATCCCCATTTTACATCATGATTCTATAAAAGTATTCAGAAGGACATGAATACTAAACTTTTTTTGAGCACTGCCTACCACCCTCAAAATGATGGACAATCAGAACAGACTATTAAAACCTTAAAAGATATGTTGAGATCTTACTCACATGACTTTAAAGGTATGTGGGATCAATATTTACCTATGGTATAATTTTCTTATAAATATATCTTCCATTCAAGTATTCATATGGCACCATATGAAGCATTATATGAAAAGAGATGTCACACACCAACTTGTTGGGATGATGATGGTGAAAGAAAACTCGTACGCCCAAAACTTGTTGAGGAAACAATGGAAAAGGTGAAGATTATCTAACCCCACATCAAATCAGCTCAAAGTAGAAATAAGAGCTATGGCAATAACCGATTGAAGGATTTGGAATTTCAAGTAGGAGATCATGTTTTCATGAAGGTATCTCCATGGAAGGGTGTTCTAAGATTCAGTAAGAAGGGTAAATTAAGTCCCAGGTATATCGGACCGTTCGAAATTCAAGAATAATCTTGAGTTGTAGCTTACCGTTTGGAAATTCATCCAAGTCTCTCCAATGTTCATTATGTATTACACGTATCACTATTGAGAAAATTCATGCCTAACCCAATGTATGTACTCACCTATGAAGAAATATAACTGGAACCTGATCTGTCTTATTGTGAAGAGTCCTTCAAGATTCTTGATACCTGTGAAGAAGTGTTTAAAAACCGGATGACTCATCTGGTAAAAATATTATGTCTCAATATCCCCCCTAATTATATAAGTATTAAAACATATTTCATATCAGCAGGACTCATGTGGTACTATAACATGTCTTAAAGTATGGAGCTCTATGTTACAGACCTATATCTATGTCCTATGTTGATGTGTTCTCAAAATAGTAATTAAGCATGGGGCATGGTGTTTTGTAACTCATTTTTATCACTGGTAAACACTTTACCTGAAATGCTCATCACTACAGCGTAGTGTGTAATGTATTCTTATTTTAGAACCATTGTAATAAAAACAGCCATCAAAACTTATCCACATCATCGTCTTTTCTTTACCCTATTTTAACCATGACTTACACTACATTTTGGAAAACTTAATTGTCCTATTTTTATCTTATCTCTTGTTATATAGAACTCAAATCATAAACACCAACTCCCCACTCAGATAGTTTTTTAACAAAAGAAGATAGAATCATAATATTATTTATTGATCACAGATCTAATGTCTTTAAAGAGTTTTTCACAAAGAATTTTCTGAATTTTTTTAATTCATAAAAATATATAATGTTATATGAACTCAAATTCTCACCTAGTATAATCCTCAAAATTCTCAAATTATTGATGGTTAGACATATATATTGATATTTACACACAACTTAATGATGTGTATCTTGTATAGTTCATGTTTACACAAGGGATATTGGGGTATACATATCCCATTGATTGTGGTTACACACATAGGAATCACCCAAACAAACCTATTTGTTCCTTTGGAAATTATGTTTACATAGATTAAAGGGATTTCCCAATTTATTATCTAGGGAATAGGATAATGATTATGTATATTGAATATTAGTCATATGAAAATTTTCTATTTTTTAATTTTCATGTCTACTAATAATGAATCATATATATATACTATCAATGACATATGTGTTAGTTTAAATAAATTTTATGCATAGACGCAATCACGCATATGAAGATTCCCAAAAACACATATTCTCTCTGAAAATTTTCTAAATTCCATTGTTTGAGTAGTGAAATAATTCATACATACATTTGATATGGAATATACATAGAATAAAAAACACACAAACATTGTAGGTAAATTTCCATTTTTCTATTATATTTACTCCACTCGAACCATAACTCTTACAGCTCACCTCTAGGGCTACTAAACCACTACAAATATTATTCCAAAATTTTGTTGGTAGTGTTCCTTCATCCAACGACACTTTTAATAAATTACTTCTAAGATCATCCAAAAAATCACCATAATTGTTATTTCTTCCTTGAATCTATCCACAAAAAGTTCATCAAGGGTAGTTATTTAAATGTCCACTTTCTATTCCATGTATGATGGTAGTATCTCACTTATATTTAATACATATTGACACCATATCATAATGCTAATAGATTTTCTTATTAAAAAAACCTACCATGCATGGGAACAACAGTTTACATGGGGATACTATAACCTCATACATGAGGGAAGAAACAATTAGAAAATAAATAACAATCATCCATCATAAATAATTAGATTATATAGAATAAATGAAGAAATAATTATAAAAAAATACACTATGACATACAATCATACAAAAAAATGGTCTCCCAATGGAAAAATCCCAAATACCAATAAATACTGAATAAAAAATACTAGAGGGTTGAATACTGTCCCTAATAATTACCTCATCAAAATCTCTACACTTCATTAGATATATCCTTCTTGATCATGAAA
Organism: Viscum album; assembly: GCA_963277665.1. Lineage (NCBI taxonomy): Eukaryota > Viridiplantae > Streptophyta > Magnoliopsida > Santalales > Viscaceae > Viscum > Viscum album. The sequence goes on from OY728166.1 coordinate 590,061,054, forward strand.
AACAATGACTTTTTTTACATGGACTTGTGAACAATAAATCCTACTCAGACGCCCAAGTTCCCCGACATACTGAGTAGGGTGTGAGTAAAAATCAATAAGGAACCACCAATAATGTGTATAACATAACCCTTAAATGAATTGTGTGAGAATATAATATGCTCTGAATAAATAAAACATTGCAGAAGCATACAAAAATATTCACTTTCAATCCTTAGGTTCTAACATGCCTCCTAATACTAACCATTCCAACATAAACTAGTTCTTTTGTATATCTATGCATGAAATCCATCATCTAGAACCAAAGGGTGTAAAAAAACCAACCAAGAAACACATCATCTTGAAATTCTGGGGTGTCGACACACCTTGCCTAGAAACATGCATATATTCACCCAAAAAATCAGGGGGTAAAAAATCACTATTATAAAAAATATCATATGGATACCAAGGGGTAGAATCTATATACTATGAAACATATAATATAAAAACCTAGAGATATACACTCCAGTCCTAAAAACTATACCATCAAGTGACTCGGTCTATACCCAGACCATGTTGGGAAATAGGTATCATCTTCTGAAACATAGGGGCATGATCGCACCATGCTAGGAAACTAGTCATCTAGAATGAAAGGGGACACTATCCTAGTTGAGAAACACATCATATAAAACTCATGGGATATACCCTAAACATTATAGTAAACACACAACATTATCAAAAAAACCCCAGTTCGTTACATCGCCCTACCAAGAAACATATGAAAATCACACATCGGGGGTATCCACTTTCCCTTGGAAAATAACACAACACACGTGTTCCAAAAATAGGTTGGAAACTATCATAAACTCATCAAACATCTCATATTTGGGCCTCTTATAAAAACAACAAATACCATCATCATTGTGTCCTATGTTTTAAGTTGACTCCTAGAATCAATTTTATAAGATATTCTTTACTTCCTCTCTCCTAGGTAAATAAAATACTAGGGTATCCACCAAGGTCCCCTAGTCCATACCATAGCACAATCATCCAATACAGATTCATCATCCCATTCCCGTCTACAAGGAAAATATCATCACATAGAGGTAACAACATAACTCATCATTTCCAACATCATACAAAGGACTCATTGGCTTCCTAGGTGAGCCAAACAACATTACTCTATAGAGAGGGCACAATGCCCATATCACTTTCCAAATAATCTTAGGTCGGTCTTCACATGACTAACCCATAAAGAATCCTACCCAGGATATTTCTACCTAGTTATTAGTATCTTAATGGGGTAGGAACACTAATCTAATCCTCATCCTAACTGGCCCAAAAAATATAGGATATCCTAAGTTTTTTCAAATGCTCATTCCCTAATCCAAACATTCGTGGTCCATCACTCACTGTAACTCAAGGGATATAATGGACCTAGAATAAAGTTTATTATGTCTCAATCACTTGTTTCCATCACTCTAGGGTCTCTATTTTTCATCATATAAATTTTTTTATCAAGCCCCTATCCATCAGTGGTAGAGGAATCATTTTTTATCTAAGAGTCCATAGTGGCCCTGGGCATATTTTTCGTTTCCTTGAAATATTTAGGAAAACATTTTCAATTATGATCAACATCACATCATTGGAAATACCACATATCACATTCCATATAAAAAATCATTCCATCAAGAAATGAATAGAGAACACCGACCGCATATGTTATTTTTCACTTAATGTAAAAATGGTCATCCTTTGAACATGTCTATTCCTTATATTATCTTCTAGGAACTTACCTCGGGACCCAACATCTGAATTAATTAATTATAAAAATTTATATTTAATTTATAAATTTAATAAAAATATATATAAATTTATTGTGACTCATTTTTCTAAATCATCACAGAGATACCATGACCAACCACAAGAAGAAGGTCAATGATGTAATCTTGAACCTGTCCTAGGAAAAATCCTTAATAATCATCACCTAGTTGGTATTCAATTTAATTAAATTTTAATCAAAACCTTATATGATAATATTGGGTGATATTAATTTTTCTAAAAAGAAATAAAATCCATGAATTAATCATCATGGGACAACCTATATCCACATAAATAAAAAAACCTCATCATATTAGATTCTTTGTTCCATTCCCTAGTGGAAATCATCACCAAATCCCAAGCTAGATCGCACCAAAACTATGAGAAAATAAGAAAATAAATAAAAGATGAATAAGAGTAGGGATCCAAGTTTAACATCTCTATAATATATTTGAAATCACACTAAATAATAGTGGACTAATGAAGAGGAAGGTGTAGTAGGACCCCCTAGTTTTTACATATGATAGAGGATAAAGAGGATGGAAATACTCAAAAATTTGAGGGGGTAGAAAAGTAATTCCTACTTTTAACAGATTCTAGGTAAATGCAAAGTTTGGATGAATAGTTTTCCAAACCATATTTCAACAATGATATTAGAAATTTCTTATTCAATAATACATCATACGATTTGGCATCATGGTTTTCAAAATGTTTTGTTGACCATTAAAACCCATATAAAACCAAAGTTGAAATTTTTGCATGGATTTTCTAAAATAGTGTGGCAAATGTTCACAAAAACCAAATAAAAAAGAAAATTTCATAGTTTCCTCACATAGTCTCCCACACCCATCCACTAATTTTTCACCAAAACCCAAAATCAAAACTCGAACTACACATTTTCCTCACACGGTTTGTCCAAAATTTGTGTTAGTTGTACAACCAGGAAAAACCCTTTTTGATATTCCAAATTTCAACTCAAGGATCTCAATACCTTCCTAACAACTCAAGAAATATTTTGGTACTTGATCCATATTAAAAAACATCTCTTTGGGTTTCTACAACTCTTATAATTCTAATTGAATCCTCATTTTGTAAAATAACATCTTCTCTGGAGTCAAAATTTCAATGTTCCTCTAGAATTCACAAACTGTGATGATGTAGGTTTTTAAAAACTCCCTACCATGGAAATTATCATACCCAAGAAGTCACAATGTTCTTTAAACCAATAATATTAACCCATACAGGTTGTCCATTCTTGATTTACTTTCATATTATATCCCAAATGTTGAATGAAACTTTTGTACACAACTCTAAACATGAAGAACAGTATTCACGAAAAACTATGTTACCACTCATAATCATCACCTATACTAGGATGACCCTAAAAGCACCCATATATTCCAAAGAAACATTTTTTAATCAGTTAATTAATTCCTAAGATCATGGTACTCCCAACCATAAGACTCTAATCATAAGGGTCCATTCCAATCCATGCTACTCCCCACAATTCGACTCACCTATTGAAATATTTTTCAATTAGTACAAAAAAATGATAAGTATCATTTTAATCTCACCGCACCAATTGTATATAAAAAACTAGTGGAAATTCCTCAGGAAGGCCTTTCCCAAAATCACTCAATATAACCCATCGATGCACTATCAAATCATTGGATATTGATCTTATAACTCTCAAATGAATCCATAGATCATCCAGACCACCGCACCAAAGTATGAACATGATTCTTATTATAATTTCTTGGTTGGATCCTCAACCAACCAAATCATCCAACATGCTCCCGCATTAAGCACCAGTGCATCTCCAATCCAACAAGTAATCAAATCACATCAACAACCATCCCAATCTCTTTTAAAAGTACACAAAATCTATCTAATTCCACATCAAAGTTTTAAATTTGGTATTTTCATAGTATATATAAAATAATAGTGAGATACACACCTCCATCCTAGTTCCATATTGACTATACAATGACTAGTCTCATCAAACCCACAACCCTACCAATGTGTGTGGGGGGGGGGGGGTTGAACATTCATGACTGATAAGATACTTCCCACTAAATGGGTGTCCAAATCATCGCTATACTAAAAAAATATTGAGATCTATATCGCATGATATATATTACCACATGTAGTGACTAGGCATGGAAATCCCACTCAAATCTAACATTCAACTTAAAACAACAATTCTATCCCGTTCTGGACTCACCAACATTAGTATCCTCAACATTTTCTTAAATTCCATTACTAACAAGGGTCACACAATATAATATCCTATGGAATGATCTGAACCATATGGATTTCATTATATCTCTCCTCAATTACAACCTAAACAATTTACAATATTACATACTTGTCACTCATTTCAAGCAACACTCACCAACCTATCAATCCCTAACACCATTCATCCATGGTTTCATCATCGTCACATAGGGAAACCTCCCATTCTCATCAAAATTATGTCAACCAGACCCTCAATAAACTACCTCAAAAACACCATCTTCATGATCCACTTTAACTGAAACCAACTTATAAAATACTTCACACAACCTTGTTAAACAATTAAGTTTTTTTTATAATGGTACTCAACAACCCTTAAATCTAATATGAGTTATACTCAAATATATGTACCATATAAAGACACCCTTTCACATAATCTAACTTGAACCACCTCACATCCTATCTCATCAATCCTAGGATTACATGAATAACCACTAACCATGATCTATTCATATATAAATCTCAAATAGTCAAAAACACTTCAGTGAATTCTTTCTAATAATTTTGACATCTCATCCATGGTAAGGATAATCATGTGATAATTTTTCAACTCAAGCATCATTAAAAAATAGAAGTGTATATTTTCCCTCTATCAATCCATGAATCAACCATTTATGATCACAATATACAACCTCATTATGAACTTCACCTTAAATCATCATGACTTGGAATCCTATTGATTCATCCCTCTGAAACATAAACCTTGATACCAATGTACATTAATACTTTTTATCATGAAATTATAAGGCCCTCCCTTTACTATATTGTTTAAATTTTATCATTATAACTATAAATATATCATAACACAAATATTCTACCCATGATTCCCCTCACTAAGGATTCCAAAATTCTGAGCTATCCCCTCTCTTGGGTTACCCTAGTATGTCATAACTATCTCAAGATAGGTAAGGAAAAAATCATGCTACACTTTAATATCACTCATCCCATTAATATCCTAATCCATATGAATGTGATAGAAGGATTTCTCACTTAGCCCATAAATCATGTCTCTCATATGTCACAACTCATGGGAAAACATCCATCTTCCTATCTCAAAGGTAATAAAGAACCACTCCAGCCAAAACACCCACTTTATGGATTTTATATACATATACATATCAGGCTTCCTCTTCCATGTAATCATCCACTACAAGGAACGAATCCTTATTGTGAATCTATATAAGAGACTACCCCTAATGGAAATTGATCTCATCTAACAGTATATGACAACATTATCTCATAATAGTATGTGTTGAGTAAACCATATTCATATGGTTCGGTTAAGTCGAATTCCACTAAGAAGCTATATAGGAAAAACCACTTATGGGTTGTTGTTAACACTTTAAGTAACAAAACCAATTATCACTCTATAACCATTATAAAGGAACCATGTTGCTATACTGAACAATCGTGGATCACTATACACACCCTACAAAAGGGGTTATATAGTGGTTATCAAGTAGAAACCCTCTATAGAATCCATATGTATTGAAATTTGATAAAATATTTCAGTGCATGGCTATTTAGAATTCCACTAGGATGTTATATACAAAAGAATATATTTTTTTGAAACATCAAATATATTGTAACACTTGAATAATTTATAGTATATTTCAATTATAATAAATTTAATTTTTTTGATTATGTGCGATGCACACAACATCGAGTTTTAAAAAATGTGATACTCTATTACAAGAAAATATAAACATGATACTTATAACCTGAATGTTAAATTTTATGGAATGAATAATGATTACTAAATTATGAAAATTATAGTTATATATTGATTAGAAATAAATTTATAATAATTTAAAATAAAAATAAATGTTTACTGAAAAAGATTTATTATTTGTAAAAGAATGTTTACTCGCGTTAGCACACATAATATAAAATTAATTATTACCAATTTTAAAAAAAATTATATTATAAAATGAAGAAAATTTTTGAAATAATAATATCAAAAATATGTTAGGGTGAATTTTTGGGCTCTTTTTGAAATGATTAATTTATTATAGAAAATTAAAAAGTACTGAATTTTAATTTAAAACTGACTTTTTATTTTAATAATTTATTAAGATAAATTATATATTAAATTGGTTTTAAATTAAAATTATTTAAATTATATGTCTAATAATCCAATTTTTATCATTTTATTCAATTTTATATTGAATTTTTATATTAAATCTTTGTATACTTTTGAACATTTTCTCTATAAAGACAGGATTTCTCATCACATCTATGGGATTAATTTTAAATTAAAATTTTCTAATTCTATGAATGGAATTTGTAAAACATAATTATATATTTGGAATAATAATTATTTTATTATCTAAAATTTTCAACATAATTTTTTACCCAATTAAATAGTAAAAATAGTAAAAATTATTTATCACATTTAAGGTAAAAATGGGTATATCAGGGGTTAAAATAAGAATATAATGGTTAAAAATGACCTAACAACTTGTAAAAATATTATTGGATAGAAATATTTCCACCTTATCCTAAACATGTACGATTATATGGTCATTTTAAAGCTTTTTACAGGTGAAAAACTTTATCATTTTGGATTATTTTAGGAAATCTCCAAGTAATTCCCAAGGAGGTCCCCCTTCCCCACTAATAAAAGGAATGTACATCACCTCACTTCTTCACACCACTTAATCCCTTAGGATCAACCAAAACTAGAAAAATTATCTCCCAAAAAGTATATGTCACATTATAGAGCTATTTTTCCACAAAAAATATCATCCCTAGGGTCCTTAACCAGAGATCCAAAGGAGGTTTCTCTTAGAGAGGGTAATTATCTTAATAAATATCATTCATTTTATTTCTTCTTTTTCCACCTTAAATTATGTATTAACACATCCAATAAAAGAAAACTACTATATCTCATATATTGAGATTATATTATGTGTATTTTATAATTTTTATCCATCTTTACATCCAAAAAATGAAAAATGAAATCATCGATTATGTGTATGATGGACTACTGCATCTCAAAACCGATGCAGTTTGTTTTATATCACTAGAATTCAAGGATTGATATAGTGATTTATTTACCAAACATATATTATATTTATGATATTATTATTCGTCTGTAATTTTAAGATCACATATTTCTTTTATGTTCTATGCAGGATAAAATATGATAATTTTTCTCGTGTGTATGGTGGACTACCACCTCACGAAGCGATCTGATTTGTTCATCACATATGCTTTACATAGAATTTAATAAGGATAAAATTAAATAATTTATGTGATATATATGATATAATATTTATTATATAAAATTAAGATATCACTTACTTCTTTAACCTTTCACCAATTAAGGGAACGATATTGTTTCTCGTGCATACATACGCCCAACCGTCACCACTAAGCGATGTGATTCATTTTCCATGACCAACATTTAAGATTGGTTGTAATAAATTATCTTCATAGTAAATATTATATTTATAAAATTATTGTAATTTTTATATGAACTAAATCATCCTATGTATAAGAATCAGAATATTCATTGCAAAATATGCCTGAGAAAAAAAGGCAATTAACACCTGAAATAAAGAAAGAAATTGAATATTATTAACAAGTAGGTGGTAAAATGTTATAATAGAATCATATATGATATTATAAATATAATTATTATTATTTTATAAACTAAAAATTAGCTTAAAATCATTATAATGGTGGTTAAATCATGTTTAACTAATGGAAAGGGTGAGGAAAGGGACTTCATCTCAATTTACCCTCATTGAGGCATAATGTAATGTTATGCACCTAATTTCATTTATACAGGGCATATACTAACCCATTGACATATAATATAATGATTCATTCATACCTTATAGTATTTTATGATTCAGTTTGAATTATTTCATCCAAGGTTATTTTACTTGAAAACTACCAAGATGTAAAAGTTACTATACAATCTCATGTCCTTCTATGATTTTTAACTTTCTATTCAAACAATCAATTTATTGTGATATTTTTTATTTGTTAATTAAATTTATCATAAATATCCATATTCTTGAATTATTTATATTATTATTTCCTAATCCTTATACCTATTTTATATATGGTGGATATTATCCATGTTATTTAATTAACAAGGAAAATATAGATAGGTCTGTATCCTTTACTCAATATGGATATTTAATGATAAGGAATATTTTTACTGAATTAAATATATAATAAGATATATGATGTGTTCTTGGTACATATAGATATGGGTGGGGCCAGGTTATAAATAGCATCTTGATATATTCTTTTGTCACTTCAAACAAATCAGTTGGCCAAATCAGATGGGTTTTTACCAAGTAGTTTTAAACTATCATGAGGAATTATTTTGATGGAAGAGGTATCATGATGCATAATATCATTAAAAACAATAATTTATAATTTATTTCATTAAGAATTCATATATTATTATCCATTATATTTTCACAATGATGTTATCTCTGAATTAATTTCATTCACATATTATTGATTAAATGACATGTGTGTTCAATTATTTACCATGCCATATTAATTATGAATTATCTTATCATGATAGTTAAGTTATTTTAATGTAATTTTTATTTATTTATTTACCTTTCTATGTTTATTATGATTATTGATTCATAATAGATTTTATAATACTTAACTCTTACTGGGAATTTGAGCTCACCCATATTTTTTTCATTTCCGTGGGATGTGAGGAATGAATTTTGGAATGATTTAAAGGATCTATTTTTTTCCATTTATATGATTTTTATTTTTTATACTTATGTAAAATGTTTATCATATATATATATCTGGTTCTATAAAACTTCTAAACAAATCATTCCTTTGGGATTTTACCATTTTTATCTATAGCAATGTAATAAAGTAAGACAACAGCTCCAGGATATTGGAGTCAAACTTGTTAAAGCTATTATCAGAGGAATTTGAGTAGAAACATTTGAGAACCTAATTAAAGAAACATATATTAAGGAAGATAACCCTATAATAAAATTTGATGATAAGTAAATAAGAACATCAAAATTTTGTGGTTAGGAAGATACTATGTGGTTTTTCTTAACAATATATACGTTCTTAGATACTATAAGTGGATGTGGCTCTTTCATAGAGGTACCTAAGAGTAATAACTCCAAAAAGGGTGAACTATTCCTGAATGGATCACCACCTCATGCATGAAAAAAAGACTTACTATGAACCTATTTTGACACTATTGGTGGTTATTACTAGAATAATTAAAATTTTCTTTATAAACCATTATAAAGTATTTTAAAATAAATATATACACAAAGAAACCATGTTTATAATTCTCGGATTATCAATGCATAAATTATATATTATGTTAAGTAATACATCATATTTGGAATTATACAATATGAATCAAAATTCATAATTTTATGAGCTAATCATGTATATGTAATTTTTTAGAAGTGGAACCTAGAAGGAAGTCGTGTATCAATAATCTTGGACAATGTAGATTTTCCCTACTATGGAGACCAATACACCTAGTATTGGAACTGACTAAATTATTTCTAGATTAGGGATGTGTAATCAGGTTTTGCAAAATAAACATTAATTGATAGATAAACCTATTCCACAGTTATATTCTCCATTATGGGATCGCTTTATGCGACAGAATCCCACATCATTTGGTGGGACTATTAATCCAATTGTATTCGAGCAATAGATTAAGTGTCTAGGGAATAAATTTATTTCAATAAGATGATTGGAAATGAATGTGTTACCTTTCAATATATTTTCTCAAATTTTATGTTCATAATTAATGTTCATTGATCTAGTATACTATAGAGGAAGAGGAAAAATAACTCATGTAATGAAAATCTGTTAAGGTGGAATTCATTGAAACATATTTACCTCATGATCAAAAAATGAAATTAATGGAATGTTTTTTATCTTAAATAAAATGGAACAAGAAACTGTTTCAGATTATGAATCTACCTTTATAATGTTATCAAGGTACGACATGAATTACATTTTAATCATAGAGTATAATATTGACCATTTCTTTGAAGGGCTTAATAAAATTTTTCGAAGGGAACTGATCATTCCAAAATTTTCATCAAACATTGAAATATTTTTATGTGCCATAAAAATATAGAAGTATTTCTATATAAATTACGTATTCAAGTGAAATAAAGTGAATAAAATGTCCTCTGAACACTAAGAAAAAATTATGACATCAATGAATAAAGAGATAAAACGGTGATTTCCACCTTGTGAAAACTGAGGAAAAATCGACCTTGGAAATTCATGATGATATTGGGAAATTTTTGTAAGTGCAGAGATAAGGGAACCCTGATAAATAATTAAAAGGAAAGAATAAAAACACTATTATTCAGTGTTTTAAATGTAGGTAGATGGGTTAATATGAAAATGAATTACCCAAAAGTTATGGTAATCAACCACAGAAGATTCCAAGGGGATAATTCCATGCTTATGTGATCACAAGAGTTGAGGTGGAAGTACCCAATGATGTGGTAGTAGGTACGTTAATTTTATATTCAAATTTATCTAATGATTTATTTTATTCTATACCAAATCAATCTTATATATATATCTATTTTCCAAATAAAATTAGGCATTTAAATTTTAATTTAAGAAGGGAGTTGTCAGTTAAAACTCATAGTGGAATTTCCACTAGAAAAAAAATGTTCTAGGATGTCCTTATTATGATACATAAATGTGTTTTATTTTATGAACTAATTATCAAACCTATGGTGGACTTATATATAATCCTTATTATGTACAGGCTTTAAAAATATGATAAAAAAATTTAAAAGAAGAATTATATTATGATTTTTTAGGAAGATGTAGAATTCCTTATCTTTAGAGCATAGATTTCATCAACTCAATCATATCTAGATCAACCACTAGTAGCATTAATAAATGATATTATTAGGTAAGAAGAGGGAAAAATATATGGATAGAGAAGGGATGTAGCAACTATATTTAAATAAATTGATGTATTTCGTGAGGAATTACCCAGACATCCCCCAGAGAATAAAGTTTATTTTTCCATTTATTTAACCCCTGATGCAAGATCAATATCAACGACCCCCTATAGAATGGTCTCTTTGGAATCAGTGGAGTTAAATAATAAACTAGAGTAGTTGGGTGATAAGGTATTTATTCTCCCTAGTTTTTCACTATGGGGAGACCATGTTCTCCTTGTTAATAAGAAATATGGATCCATGAGGTTTTACATTGACCATTGGGAAATCTATGTTATTACGATAAAGAACCAATATCCTCTTCATCACATTGATTAATTATTCGATCAACTTCATGGAGCCAAATATTTCTCAAATATTGACCTTTGTTCTTAGTGTAATCAATTATGATTAAAGAAGGAAGACATTCTAAAGAATGATTTTTAAATGAGGTATATATATTATAAGTTTATAGTAACTCCATTTAGATTGACTAATACACCCTTTGTGTTTATAGAACTAGTGAACAATTTATTCAAATAATGTATAGATTATATTTTGGGGTATTGTTTGATGATATTTTGGAGTAATATAAAAGATATGAGTACTAGGATAATAACTTTCAGATCATTCATGATACACTTAGTAATAAAGTTATATATGAGAAATTTAGTAAGTTTGATTTCTGGATTTAAGAAGTTTCTTTTATTGGACATATTGTCTCAATGTAAAGACTCTCATTTGATCTTGAAAAGACAAAGGCTTTCAAATAATGTCATAAACAATGAACACAACTGAGGTAAATATTTTCATTGGTTTGGAAGGTTAATATTGATGAGTCATTTATAATATTTCCACATTAGCTAACTTGTTAACCAATATTACATGTAAATGTGTTAGGTTTGCTTTGAAAAAGGAATGTGGATAATTTTTTATGAACTAAATAAGATATTAGTCAATGAAAAAATTTTGACTCTTACATCTAGATGTTATGGGTTTTTGATATATAATGATACATCAAATAAGGGAATTTGTTTTTTTTCAAATGAAATATGATAAATTTATTGCATATGTATCAAGGAAATCAAAGGCTCGTAAATAAAACATTCAAACCCATGATCTTGAGTCAGAATTTATAATATTTTCCTCAGAGATATGTGTACACTATCACTATGGTGGAAGATGTGAGATATACATGATTAATAAAATCCTAAAATACTTATTTTCAAAGAAATAGCTCAATATGAGAAAATAGATATAGCTCAAGCTATGAAAAGATTATGATTTCTCTATACACTACCACCTAGAGTGTGAAAATCCAGTAGCAGATGCATTGAGTACGAATGGTCAGGTAATTATGACTAAATGGGAATTGGGAGAGATCTTGTGTTAGTGAATATAATAATGATGGATGTGGTAATTATTAATAAAGGGGAGACATCACTCATTTTTAAAATGATTTTGATTCCTTCTTCATTAGAAAAGATAAAAAATCAATATAATGATGATAACATTAAAAAGATAATTAATCCTCTGAATGATGGGAAATTATAAGACTTTATTTGTGAATATGGTGTTATGAAATTCTAAAATATCTTATGTTTTCCATATAAACCTAAGATTAAGAGGGAATTGTTGGATGATGTTCATAGATAAAATTTCTCTATACACCATGGTAGCACTAAGATGTATAGGGATTTGAGGGAACATTTTTTGTGGGATAAAATGAAGATGGAGATTACTAATTATGTGTCCAGAGGTTTGTTTTTTCTACAGGTTTACGTTATGAGATAGATTCCCAAAGTAATAATGCAACCTCTTCCTATTTATGTGTGTAATTGGGATGACATTAATATAGACTTTATTATCTGACTGTCAAAGACTCCTATAATTAATGATATAATATGGTTTATCATTGATCACCTAAGAAAATATTCACATATAATTACTTTAAGATAATATTTACCTCTTGATCACATTAATAGTCTCTATATTAATGAAGTTTTAAGACTTCATGGAACACCTCTTTCAATTATGTCTAATTGAGATCCGCATTTTACATATATTTATAGAAAAATTTTCATAGAGCTCCTGATACTAGGCTTCATTTGAGCACTACCTTCTATCCTCAAACTAATGGAAAATATTAAACGACTACTAAATTAATGAAATAAATTTTGATTTCATTCTCACTTGACATTCAAGGTATGTGGGATCAATATTTAGCTTTTATAGAGTTTTCCTATAACAATATTTTTATTCAAGTATTCAAATGGAATTGTATGAAGAATTATATAGAAATAGTTTTCATACTCCAATTTATTGGGATGAAGTTGGTGATATGAAACTCATAGGCCTATAACTTTTTCAAGGGAGAACCAGAAATGTATAGTCTATTCAGGATAACATTAAATTAGTTAATTGTAGGAAAAGGAGTTATGTTGATAACCAGATGAATGATTTATAATTCCAAGGGGGAAATCATGTTTTCCTAAAAGTATCTCCATGTAAGGGTGTTATAAGATTTAGTAAGAAAGGGAAAATGATCCACAAGTGTAGAAATCCGTTTTAAATTCTTTCAATAATTATAGTTGTTGATTAACTTTTTGAAATTCCACCAAATCTCTCAAAATTACATGATGTGTTCCATATATCATTGTTAAGGAAGTACATTCTAGACCCAACACAAATTCTCATCTCTAATAAAATATAATTAGAACCTTATAGATCATATTTTATAGAATCCATATATATTTTTCATAATATAAGGAAAGTGTTGAGTAATCATATAACTCATATGGTAAAGAAACTTTGAATAAATCACAAAACAGAGAAAACAATATGGGAACCAGAGGATGTTATGAAGAAGAACTATTAACATATGTTTAGAAGGTAATATCCATGAAATTTTAAGAGGGATAATTTTTATTAGGGAATAATTTATCACCCCAAGACATTACAATATATATTTTTATAATAAATTTAATTTCATCAATCGCTTATGATGCATGAAACACCGGGTTTAAACAAAATGTGATACCCTATTAAAATATTCTAAAGAAGAAAATTATAACCTAGAAATTAAATTAGCAGGAATGAATAGTAATTAATAAATTATGAAATTTATTTTTATCCATATATTAGAGATAAAATAAGAATCATTTAAAATAAAAAAAATAAATGTTTTATGAAAAAACTATATTTTTTCTAAAAGAGGGTTTAGTCACGCTTCCCACACAAAGCATAAAATTAATTTTTTTACTATTAGAAAATTATTTTATAAAATGAAATTCATTTTTTGTAATAATAATAACAAAATTATCTTCTGATAAATTTTAAGATTTTTTTAAAATTATTTATTTTTTGTTGAATAGCGAAAAATACTGTATTTAAATTATAAACTACATTTTCGTTTCAATTATTTAAAAAGTCAATATATATTTAAATTTGTTTTAAAGTTAAATTACTGAAATTATATATTTAATAATCCAATTTAGTTCATTTAAATAAACTTCATATTGAGTTTTGATATTAAAACATTGTAAAAGATTGAACATTTTTTCAATGAAAAAATGTTTCCTCATCACATTTGTAGAATTAATTTTAATGTCAATATTTCAACTATTTTTAATAAAATTTATAAAAAATGTATTATATATTTTGAATTAAAATAATTTTTATTATCTAAAAAGTTAAACTTAATTTTTGACCATAATGAATTTTAAAAAGTCTAAAAAACTGTTTTAATGGTTAATGTAAAAAACGGGCTTACCTATGGTTTAAACAAAGAATATAAGGGATAAAAATGAAGTGAAAACTTTTCAAAATCTTATTAGATGCCCATATTTCTACCTTATCCTTCCCAATTTCAAATATAAGGTCATTTAGAAGCTTATGGAATGTTAATGACTTTATCATTTTGGATATGAAGAGGAATTCTTGGAATAAGTTCAAGGATTCCAAATGTTTTAAATTTATATGATATTTATTTAATATACATATGTAAAATGGTTATCATATATATATATGCTTCTCTAAAACAACTAAACTTATTGTTATATTATAATTTAAACCTTTTTATTTATGCCAATGTAATAAAGAAATCATCAACTCTAGGATATTGGATTTGGGGTCAATACAAATGTAAACCCTAATCAATATTGATATCAATCACACATAAGAATGTGTATGTCATGTAAGTCCTACATTCCAAGAATGATGCCTATTAATAACATCTTACTAGTAGGAGAGGTTCTGAAACACACAACAACAGTATCAAATAGTTATATCGTGTTGAATAAATATCTCAACTGTAACATCGAAAATGAAGAACATACATCTCAAATACCTAATAACCTAGACATTCCATCAAAAAAGGTGTTCATGATGCACCAGTTCTGGATCCGTCACAATCTCTGACACATTACTATATCACCTATCTACCATGTCTGTAAAGGCATAGACCCTAGTTTCTCAGAGTCGGTGCCTTAGTTCATTAAACTGGTATGATTACAAGGAATCACATCCTAAAGGACCTAATAGTTTAATATATTTTGAAAACAAGATACATACATAAGTTCAAAATTACAACTTGAAAAGAAAAACAATATGTGAATTCTATTGTAAACATTCATAACTTCTAGATTATCCCTAAAAGTTATTCATATTATAATTAATCACATCTTGGGGATGTATAAAATAGAATAAATTTCCGATCTCAGATGCTTAGTAAGGGTAAATAATACAGTATATGTAATTATAAAAATAAACATTAGTTATGATGAGCATCTAAATACGCATTCCATTAAAATTAACTTGAGCATAATATGGTATAAATGAAAGATGATTATATAATTCCATAAAACATAACCATGGATATTATACAAGTTGAATAATCACATGGAATTTTAATAACTTGGTTCATAGTGAGATAATTCATAATATCATACATTATAATCATACCATCAAGGCCTCGGCCAAGACACTATACATAATAGGTAAAAATTCTGGCTAGTTTGTCTCGTGAGATTTTCCAATGCATCGAGGGGATATATCAGGCGCCACCTATCACATTCTAATTCCAATTCATTCCTCATGTGAATGGGGATAAACATAAACAATATATAAATTTATATAGAAAGTAACATATGAAATTTAAATAACTATACCCAATCATTAAAAATAAACAATAACGTTTTGGATTAATAAGTTGAATGGAATCCAAATAGCACATCTACAGTCAAATTAATCATTAAACACTAAATAAAATATAGTATATTATATCATAAAATATTGATCCCAATTAAACATAATAATCAACAATAGTGTTGAAATAGATGAAAATACTCTTATAAAATCACCAAGTAATTAATGAGATAAATACTTTTTATTTTTCAAAGAAGAGTTATTTGGGAAAACATTTTCTATAAAACATGAAGATAATTAATATAGTTTTTTCATAATAAAATGAGTGACTTAAAAAATTGAGTCTTAGAACAGATTACTGGGTGAACTTGAAAATAAGTATGAATTTCAAAATTTCTCTTGAATCGAGCTTGTTTATTAGGGATAATTTTTAACGATCTTTTTGAAACATGTAAATCCCCATAAATGAAATAATGATAATATATATTAGACATGTATTTGCAATTCACAAATAATTTATATTGATTAAATATGAATAATTAATAATTTCATTAAGATAAGTAGAGAATAAAAGTAACTCGAAAGAAAATGGTGGTTCGGGTAGAAAACCAATACCTTATGTCCAAACATGTTATGAAATTGTCCTTAACATCATGGATAATAAAATTAAATACATTAATTGATTAATTAAAAACCTTATCTATATTTTTTTAATTTATTATATTTTATTATGTTCATTTATGTTCATTTTGATGAGTTATAAGATACTATATTATCGCTCTGGAGCGTTCGTTTGCTTAGTTTTCACGATCACTATACTTGTTTACAATTATGGAAGTTCATTTGGAATGGATAAATTTTTCAAGAATTAAATATATACGATATTAATTGAAATAAAAAAGATTAAATGTTTGATTAACTCATTTTTTATTGTATAAGGATGAGTTATTATATAAAACATTAGTGATAACCGCTTAGATTATTACGGTGGTATTTCGATCATCACGAAATAGTTTTCTCATATGAATGTGTATTATGATTATATAGTGGATACATAATCATTAAATTAAATACAATACATATTTTATAATTTTTTAAAACATAAAAATTGTTTCTTGTCCATCCATGGATAATAAATTGAAGAACGAAGGTTCATTATCCACGAAGGTTGTACATTTTCACCTCCCAGATGATGATTTTGTTTTTAAAATAAAAGATAGAGAAATAGTAGTTTAAGGAATGATATTACATTAAAATGATATAATTCTAGTATATATTTGATATTGGAGTTATTATGATCATTTGGACAGTAGAGGTTAGGATAATATAATAAAATAAAATAAATTTAAAATGGAATTAAAAGAAACATGAAGAGGGTTTACCTCTTGAAATACCCTCCATGAGAACCTCCTTAAGGTAACGGGTTCTGGTCTTTTGCTAAGAAAAAAAGATCCTGATCATGGGGAGAGACTATAAAAGAGGATTTGGGTATAAATTTTACAAGCTTCAAGGCTTTTAGGAGTGAGGAGTAGAGGGAGTGATGGGTTGTTTTTATAGTGGATGAGAGGGGTGATTTTTGAATATCTTATTCATTATTTTATTATTTTTATTAAAAAAATAAATAGTGTGGATTATTATGAACAAAAAAAGTAATAAGTTCATGTGATTTCTACACAAGTGTCATTACATTATTAATACATCACCTGTGACTCAATAAATCTTGTATTTAACATTATTCATTAATTATCGTATTTTACTATTCACTAAAAATTCATGTATTTTAACAAAATCCCAAAATTAACCATAACCATTTTTCAACTATTAGAATTAAAAAATGGACTCTATTTTACCAAAATAATTTTAAAAAAATTTCAAATTTAATTTTTTAAAAAATAATTATTAACTTCAAAAATACAGATTTTAAATTAAAAACTGATTTTATAATACTTTCAAAAATTAACATAGGCATCATAAAATTATCCTAAAATCAAAGGAATACAAAATATTTTTTTAAGAATACATTTTACGCAAATTTATTCTATTTTAAATCAATTTATTAATTTAAAATTTTAATAAAATATTTATTACTCATAATAATCCTAACACTTAATTTTTAATTTTTAAAATATTCACTTTCATTTATAAGTTGATTAAATTATAATTATACTTACATGGGTGAGGTTACTATTCATAAGGGTCATACAACTATTCATATGCATACATTACAATTCATAAGGGTCAAGTTACTATTCACCAAAAAAATGTAAGCTGATACTATCAGACTCTAAATATCTTACTGATCACAACTATGTATGTCCGCTTTTCAAAATTCAAAACCTAGAAGAAGAAACATTATTTCTAATGCCTAGGTTATAACTAACTCCTATAAATAACAATGTGGTTTTTTTATAGAGACTCAGTGTTTCATGCATTCTATGTTAAATTTATTTTTAAATACTTAGGGTGTTATATTCTTCCCCTCTTACAAAGGTTTTTTCTTCAAAATTACTAGAATGTTAACTCATAAAAATACTTGGGTAGTTGTTCATAATAGGCTCCTCAAGATCCCACATCACCTCATTAATTTTATGATTTATCCAATGTATCATTACTAGACGAGTCATTTGATTCCTCAACACCTATTCATCAGTGACTAGAATCCGGATAGGCTCTTCACTGTAAAATAAGTCATGTTCCAATTCTATACCATTAGAAGTGAGTACATGTGTTGGGTCTGGCATGTCTTTTCTCAACAATGATATAGGGAATACATTTTGTACCTTAAAAGGGCAAGGAGGAATTTCCAAATGATAATCCATTACTCCAATCCTCTCTATAATTTCAAAAGGTCCAATGTTCATGGGAATCAATTTCCCTTTCTTCTGAAATATTATATCTCTCTTCCATGGAGATACTTTCAAGAAAACATGACTTCCCACTTGAAATTACAAAACCACCCTTCTATTATCAGAATATCTCTTTTTCCTGATTTTATCTATATTGATATGGGGTTTAATAGTTTTTACCTTTATCTTTGTTTCCTCAACAAGATCTGGGCCCACAACATTCCTTTCACCAACTTTATCCCAACATGTTGGTGTAGGACATATCTTTCCATAAAATGCTTTATATGGTCTCATTTTAATACTAGAATGGAAACTATTATTGTAGGAATAACTCCACCAAAGGTAAATAATTGTCCTACATGCCTTGAAAGTCGAGTGAGTATGATCTCAACATGTCTTCTAAAGTTTGGATTATCCTTTCTTACTGCTTTTCTCTTTGTGGGTGATTAGCAGTACTTAGAAGAAGCTCAGTATCCAAATATTTCTGGAGACTTTTCTAGAATTTGGATGTAGACCATAGATCATTATTAGACCCAATAGAGATAGGTTCTCCGTAATGTCTAACAACTTCATTAATATAGATTCTTGCAAGGTGATACCGTGTAAAATCATCCATTATTGTGAGGAAATGTGCAGATTTGGTAAGTTGATCCACAATTACCCATATTGCATCATTCTTTCTTGGATTTTTCGGCAATTCAGTGAACAAATTCATAATAATGTCATCCCATGTCCATGTACGAATAGTCATAGTTGGCATGACTCCTCTAGGATGTTATATTTCAACCTTCGCTTTCTCTTAGACTAAACATCCTGATACATAATCAGTAATTTCCTGATTCATGTTGTCCCACAAAAAATGCTCCTTCAAATCTCTTTAAATCATACTGATACAAGGGAGTATAGATAAATTAAAACTATGTTCATCATAAAATAACTCTATTTTTAGTTTAGGGATAGAGGTAACACATAACCTCCTTCCAAATTTCATAATTCCATCCTCATACATGAAGTCTCCAAACTTCCCATCATTCGCATCATTAATTTCCTTTCAAAAATTATCGTCATTAGACCAATAAAATTTAATCATTTACAATAAATATAGTTAGGGAACCAATTGAAATGGTAGTGATGTTTCACCTTCTATGATAATTCTCATATGAATACCCACTATATCCATGTACATAAGATCCTTTTTCATTCTAATTTTATTTAGAACTCCATGATCCTTCCTACTCAATGAATCAAGAACCTTATTTTCCTTTCTTGGATGTTAGTGTATAGAACAGTCATAATCCTTGAGTAGCTTAAGCCATCACATTTTCCTCATGTTGAGTTATTTTTGTGAGAAGATACATTTAAACTCTTTTGATCCATATATATCTCACACCTTTCTCTATAGACATAGTGTCTCAATATATTTAGAGAAATGATTACTGGTTCAAACTCAAAATCCTGATTCGGAAGTTCTATTCATGAATTTTTAACTTCCATGATGCATAGGCAATAAATCTATCATTCTGCCTGAGGACAAAACCAAGTCCTTTATTTGATGAATCACTATAGATCAAAAATCCACAATTTCTTGATGGAAGAGTCAGGATCAGAGCATTCAATAACCTCCTCTTTAATTTTTCAAAATATTATTCACATTATTTGTTTCATATGAATTTAACCCCTTTACGAGTAATCTTGGTTAACTGGTCTGCTAATCAAGATATGTTCTAAATGAGTCTTCGATAATAACCTACTAAACCAATAAAAATATATACCACAGTTACGTTCATTGGTGAAGGACATTATTGAACTACCTTTTTATTCACTGGATCTGCTATGATTTCATCCTTAGAGATAATATGGAGAAGAAAAGAAACTGTTTGAATCCAGATTTCACACTTTCTAAACTTACCGTATAACTTGTTTCCTCTAATAGTTTGAAAATAATGAACAGTTGGTTGTCTTGATCTTCATATATTTTTAAGTATAAAAATATTTCATCAATAAATACAACCACAAATTCATCACTATATTACTTGAAAACTCAATTTATTATATCCATGAAAATATAGGGTGCATTAGTCATCCCAAATGGAATTACAGTAAACTCATAATAACCATACCTAGTTCGAAATATTGTCATTGGAATATCTTACTTCCTCACACGTAACTGATTATATCTAGATTGAAGGTCAAGCTTCCAAAAATATTGGTCTCTATGAAGTTGATCAAATAAATCATCAATCAGAGGAAGTGAATAGTTGTTCATTATTGTAATATTATTGATCTCTATGTAGTCAATACAAAGCCACATAGAATCACATTTCTTCGTAACAAAAATAACATGATCTCCCCATGGAAAAACACTGGGGTAGATAAATACTTTATCACTCAATTCCTCTAGTTGTTTCTTCATTTATACTAATTCCATTGTGGCCATTCTATAAGGATTCTTTAATATAGTCCTTTCACTAGGAATTAAATAAATAGAAAACTCAATTTCTTACTCCTCAGGATGTCCAAGTAAATCCTCTAGAAACACATCAACATATTCATGAACAATAGGTACATCCTCAATTATAATATTTCTTTAATCATACATATATATTATTTTCTCTTCCTCCCTAATAATTGAATATATTATGGATAATGGGGGTGATTCTATATAAGAATCAGATGACAAGGTTTATACTCTAAAGATAAGGGATTCTACATCACTCTCAAAAAATTTAACATCCTTATTATTGAAATATATTTTATCATCATAACTTGAAAGAAAATTCCTACCAAGAATTATAACAAATTCAATCATTGGTATGATGATAAGTATAGTAACTAATGCTTTTTTTATGTGTCATAAGGGGGACTCATTGACATATCCTTGTTGAAATATTACTTCCCTTATGAGTTTTGACTGAAAAAACCTTTTTTAAATAAATTTGTAAATATATAATATTCTTGTAAAACTGGGTAGATATAAAATAATATTATGATCTAGAATCAAATAAATAATTAGATATGATTGAGGAAATGATTAAATTATCTTCCACCACATCATTTGGAACATCAACCTCAGTAGTTGTGACCACAGAAGCATGGCCTTACTCTCTTTTCCTTCTTTAAAAAATGTTTCCTTGATGCTTTTTAAAATCATTTTCATAATGTACCATATCTTTTTAATTGTATCATTGAAAATCAGTAGCTTCTTTCTTTCCCTTACAATAACGATCTTGGTGTACTTTTCCTTCACATTATTAATAAACACTTATAACCTTTAGAAAAGTATCAGGGTGTTTCTTCCAAAAATTATCACGTGATGGAAAATCAATTCATCCCCTCTTCTCATTTTCTTTATTTGTTTTTTTAGACTTTTCAAAATCCTTCTTCCTCTCTTTAATTCTTTTAAATTCATAAGAAATAGAGAATTCTTTTTATGTATTAATAGACCATGAGACTGTATCTTTGTATGATAGGAATATTTAAGAGACTATTTCCCATCAAAGGAATGATTTTAACCCATTAATGAATAGATCAATCTAGATCTTTGTATTCTGTATGCATTCTATGGTATTTCTTGCTAACCTTGTGAAGTTTGCTTCAAACATTCAACATTATCATCCTCTATTTTCCTCATATTTAGAAACTTCATTTCCGTATCTACTCATTGTTCATGAGGGAAGTATTTTTCCAAGAATATTTCATTAATATCCCTCCATTCCATATTTTCAATATCTTCCTCCCCTTTGTGTTTTTAATTAATGACCACCATTGATCAACATCTCTTGATAGATGTGAAACCATTAGGACAACCTTCTATCTTTCATTACTTACCAAAGTGAGAAATATATTCTCTAAGGAACTTATCAACTACTCTTCTACAAATGGGTTTGTAGTACCATTAAATGGGGGAGGATTTTGTCCCATACTATCATTTCTCCTCCACATTGGGGTTCAAGATTCTCCATATGTGTAAGTTTATTACTCATAACCTGAGTCAGTTATACCAGTATAGTTATAATTTTCTCCCCACCAGTCGTTGATCTACAACCAATATCAATATATTGCATAGTAGTGAAATCCCTACATAAGATACATGCATTCACGCAGTTTCCATTCCTTCCATAAGATCCATTTCTAAATAATTACATACACTAGACTAGGTTATGAATCGTAATGTGTAATATCAACTAGAAAACTACTTAACATGAACTGAAATACTATGCATAGCTAATATCATAATCATAAAAATGGTTTTTTTAGGACATATTTACAATTAAATCATTTATAATGGGTTTTATTGAAAATGTTAATTATCATGAGCACATCCCATGGTAGTTTCAAACCAGGTGAATAGTCTAGATAGTTTTCGTGTACAAGGATACCCCAAGTCCGGACCGAAACACCTTTTCAGAGTTGTTACTCATAGGTAAATTTGTGCCAGAACCATGTCCAATTGTAGTATCCAGACAGTGATTTATTTCTAGGAATATCCACATAATATCTTTCTTAACAAAATTCTAGGATGTTCTTGTATTCTTATCCTCAAATTCTACCTTATTTTTTAGCTCCATGTTTCCAAATTTTCTAATAAACTTCATCGGATAACAAATGTAAAGACCATGAACCCAGTTTCCCAGGGCTCGTGCCTTACTTCATTAAATTTTAATGATTACAAGGAATAAATACCTATGTACCCAACAGTTTAGTGTATTTGGAAAACATGATACATTCATATGTTCAACATTACAACTTGAAAAGAAAAATAATATGTAAATTCCATAATAAACATCCATAACTTCTAGATTATCCCTAAAAGTCATTCATAATATACTTCATTGAATCCTAGGGTAATATAAAACATAGTAAATAGATGAGATCAGATACTTATTATGGTTATATAATATAGTGGATGTAATCATATGCATAAACACTGGGCATGGTGAGAAACTAAAAACAAATTCCTTTAAAATATATATAAGCATAATATGGTAGAAAAGAAAGATGAATAAATAATGAAATAAAAAATAATCATGGATATTATAATAGTCGAATAATCACATGTAATATCAATTACTAGTTTCATAATGAGAGAATTCATAATTTCAGACATCATAATCTTACCATCAAGTCCTCAGCCAAGACACCATACATAATGGGTAAAGCCTCTGGATAGTTTGTCTCGTGAAACCTACTGATAAAAAAATTATTGAATATTTTATTGATTATATATGATATAATTTAATTAAATTGTGGTGACTATGTTCATTTATGGAATATTTGGGATTAAATCATTCATTTTAAAATTTGATGAAAATTTCAGTTTTACCCATTAAAATTTCACTATAGTATTCTGAACATTAATAATTTTATTTGAATTATTTGAAATTAACATTTTGTAAATGAGTTATTGAAATAATTTTCTAAAACATTAATTCAGAACATTGAAGCTAACTCATAAATTTTGTTGGTGAAAATGGGCCATGAAGTTAAAGTTGGTCTGGACTTGCTAGATTGGACATGGGTTCTGTATTTGGGCCTTAACTTCATCATCAGTTCCTGGATTAGGCCCATATTTTGAGAGGATCTTAAGGAACCATTTTAGCAAGAATCATAATTCTGGAAGGACATCTAGTTCACAAGTTTTTTTGTTCCAATGGGTGGTTCAATTGGGATAAAATATTTGGTCGAGATTCCCTATTCACACTTGAAACCACTTTGAACCTAGCCTCCCCACCACTCTATAAATTGGTTTTTTTTCTCATTTTGTGGAGTTGGAACACGAATTATGATATTTAGTGAAAAGTTTAATTGTTTTCACTCAGATTCTCCAACCATTGTAATAGGGGTAGCTCTTGAAGCAAGGATCCCCTCATCGAAGCCTTCTTCTTCTTCTTCATGTTGTAATGTTTTCATTTGTGTAATAAACGTCTTTCTTCCTATTATTTTAATTCTATTTTCTTATGTTTATTTCAATTATCATATTATATAATCTTCCTAATTTTTCGGGAATTAATAGAATAAACGGTATTGGGTTTTACCCTTTCTAAACCTTTGCATATAAAAAATGTTACTACGATGACTAGAACGCCCATTGAAGCGTAGTTATTTTTAGTAATTGATATACCTGGAACCTTATCCATTCATTTATTCTAAATAAATGAGATAATATAATTCAATTAATATGATCTATGAATTGAGTTTTTATGTAATAAAAAACTAAGTAATCAATTTAAAAATTCATACAAAAACACTTGAGGTCGATAATTTTTGTAAATTGTGAGAGCACAAACTTAATCAGTAAAACAAGACCATGTGGGATAAATTTATAGAGTTAAAATATTTTCCCTAAGCTCAAATAATCCTCATTTTATTGAATTGACATGTACCTTAATTTACCACTGATCATAATCTATCCTTAGTACATCAATCAAAGCAGGGTGCTTCGATTGCATGTTCTGAAGATAGCCTAGGGTTTAATTCTCTTCACATTTATGGTAATGTTAATTCTCGTAGTGTTTGGGAGTTAACAAATTAGAGGATCATAATTAAGTGGATATTATTTTAAATGATAATTATTAATTTGTAAATTAAGAGGTAGAGTTAGATCGATTACATCTTTTAAATATTTTATAAAAAATATCTT
The DNA here is from genome assembly GCA_963277665.1 of Viscum album. Classification (NCBI taxonomy): domain Eukaryota; kingdom Viridiplantae; phylum Streptophyta; class Magnoliopsida; order Santalales; family Viscaceae; genus Viscum; species Viscum album. Next base: position 590,086,724 of record OY728166.1, read on the forward strand.
CTTGTTGTGTATTTTTAATCGAACTTCATTTCAAAAATAAAAACTAAAATATTATAAAATCTTCTTCCAGAAAACATATTCTAGTTTTATGAATGCAAAAAAACCCCACATCCTTTCAATTAGTGTTATTATTCACCTTTATGTTATTATTTAAAATAACTTTAATAAGTGTTGAAATTTACTTCCTCCTTTGAGAGATGACCTTGGTCAACCACTTTGCTGCACCTAAGTAACCCGAAACCGAAAATCTTTTGAAAGTGCATACAACAGTGCTCTTCAAATTGTAAATATTGTCAGGGAGGAAAGTAATTTATTCAACTAATTAGAGGTATTTATTTTATTTTTCATTTAATTATTTTCTTATCCTCTTTTTTTCTTCTTTCCCCTTTCTCATGTTTTTTTCTCTTCTCTTACTCTCTTATTTTATTTTGAGAGATGACCTTGACCCTGAGATTGAATACATACTTAGGGCTTGAATCCGACATTCTCATTCTATGATAAGTTTTAACATTCAACCAGTTGGAGAATTCCTCCACTACAAGAACATTGAAATTGGAAAAACTTCTAATTCTAAATTAAAACAAGAACCAATGGCTGAAAATAATAATAATGAACATAATAGAACCATTCGATAATTGGATACACCTGTTATTAATTATCAACCAAATTGCATTGCATACCAAAATCTTGAATCATACATTGAACTGAAATCTGGATTAATTCACCTTCTTCCAAAATTTCACGGATTATCTAGTGGGGATTCAAATAAAATTTGAAATAATTTAATGTGGTTTTATCAGCCTTGAAACCAAGATAAGTTTCATAAGATCAGATCAAACTAAGAACATTCCCATTCTCACTTGATGGAGTTGCAAAGGATTGGATGTATTATTTAAAACCTGGAGATGTAACTTAATGGAATGATTTGAAACATATTTTCTTGAAAATATTTTTTCTAGAATAAAGGACCACGTCCATTCATAAAGAGATCTCATGGATCAAGAAATCCCAAGGGGAGTCAATGTATGAGTACTGGGAGTGATTCAAGAAGTTGTGTGCAGGCTTCCCACATCACCAAATCAGTGAGAAACTCCTCATCCAATACTTCTATGAAGGAATCACATCAATAGAGAGGAGAATGGGGGATGTTGTGGCTAGAATAGAATTGGTGGAAAAGACACCAGTAGCTAAACGTGCATTTATTGACAAAATGGCCCAAAAATCCCAACAATTTGGTGATCGAGGTACACCGCATGTCATAGGATTACATCAGGTAAGTCCTTCTTCTCATTAAATTCATTTGATTGATACTAATTTAGTATAATTGACCACTATGGTGTGGTAGATTACATTATCTAAAAAACATCCCAACCCACACCTATAAGGCCATGTGTCATTTTTACTAAAAAAGTCCACCCAACTGATTATTTCCCCCAATTAAAAGAGTTAGAGGATTGTGTAGCGATATTCTCTAGGAGAATATATCAGCAAAAAAATAGCCACATCCTCAAAATAAGTTTGATTCCTTTTCACCAGAATACAAACAAGGGTGGAAAGTTAAATTGGACAGGAGGTATAGCTATGGAAAGCAAAAAAGTCCCCCTTTTCAACAAAACATCCAACAGCCTCCACCTTACCAACGTGGTTTCCAACAACCCCAACGGTGATTTTAAGCTCAAGCATCATCAATAAAACACAAAGAGATTTCTCAGTCAAAGGTAGATTCTAATACTGATAATCTTTTGAAACAAATTTTTCTTAATCAATAGAATGAGTTGAAGAGTCAAGGATTGGGGCTGAGGGAGTTGAAGACACAAATGAGCAAGATTTCCACTTCCCTCCATGAACTTCTAAGTAAGAATTATGGAAATCTATCTTCCCAACCTACTCCAAATCCAAAGGGAAATGTTAGTTCCATCACATTGAGAAGTGGGAAGTAAATTAATGATACTTCTGCACCCACTATTCCACAGGGATTCCCCTCAACTCTAGAGAAACTGTAACACCCCGATATTTTATGAGAAATATTTTTTTAATTTAATTCATGTCTTGTGTTGTAAACTACACCATGATTAGATTTCACTATACGCAACACCATATTAGCTTGCTGTATACACAAACACTATTCTAGGCTTGTGTTGCAGGCCAGAGAAACCTTCATCGATAGCGTGTGTTAAATGCAATACTGAGTTTCACTAAAAGATATATTATTATAATATTATTATGAACTAGCCTTTATGAATACTAATACCCATTTTTTGAAATTTTATAAATGGACTTCATTTTTGGATTCGGAATATCTAATTTATCTTAGGGTGAATTTTTGGTATTTTTCTGAAAACATTCAATTTTTGATGAATAGTGAAAACACTAAGTTATAGTTTAAACCGAATTTTTATTTAAATAATTATTTATTTTATTTAAATTTATTTTTGGTCAAAATATATAAATAATACCTATATAAGTTCAATTTAATCCATTGGAGTCATTTTATATTAATTTTAGATATATAAAATTTTATTGAACTTTTTACCATCTTTTACCCACCTCTTTGGAGAATTTTCACATTTACATAAAACATAATTTTACCGCTTCTGTAAGTGGAATTTAAAAAATCTGAGAGATACAGTTGATATCAGTAAGCAAAATTTGGTTCAATGAGATGAAAATAATTTTTGGTGAATAGTAACTTTTAACTTTTATTTACCACGGTTAAAAGTAAATAGGGTAATTAAGGGTAAAAATGATATTATTATTACCCTAACACATGTACTAATTCTATTGGAAAAGTTTAATTCGACCAAAAATAATCTTAGGAATAAAATATGACCCTTTAGGTCCACTTGGATTAGATTAGGACATATATTCTTCTTTAATTCAAAGAATAGTTAAATAAGTTAAAATCAAAGTTTAATAACTAAAACATTTTTAATATAGGGTTATACATAAGATATATTCGACCATAAATATTAATTATAAATATAAACATATTTCCTACATAATGGTATTTTATTTATAATTTTTAGACATTAAATAATTTTATTTATTTATGAAACAATGATGATGTAGTAATTACCTTATCAATGAAATTTTAACATAATTGATGTTATAAATACCCAAATAATTATAAATTGAGACTTTTTATGAATTAAAATAATTTTATAGGTTAATATGACATATTATTATTGATTTAATTAACTTTTTTTGAAATAATCATGGTGTTATGATTTTCTCAAAAATCAATTTCCAAATAGTGTCAAAATTGACATAAAATAGTTTTTAAAACAAATATTAATTTATTAATTTATATTCTATTAAAAAAATCTAATTTTCGGCCATATGACTTAGATAAGGTTATATATATTAATAATAAACCACTTGGGGTTTGGTTGGTAGTTTATAGTAATTTTATTAAACATATATTTTATGAAAACAAGAAGATAGGGTAAACGTTAAATTATTTATCTTAGAGTTAAATATAAATGATAAGGTTAAAATAGTAACATAAACATGTCTAAAACCTATTGGTTTAGAGGATTTAGAGCCATCCCCACTTTATCTTCTAAATAAATCAATTTGGAGCTATTATAAACCGAATGTGACTTTATTATAAACTAATATTTTATGTTTTTTCTAAGGTGCCCCTCTCCTCCCTAATAAAGGGGAACCTCCTCCCTCTCCTCTTTACACCATTTTGAGCCTTCATGCTCAGCCAAACCCTACCCATTTACCTTCTAAACATCCATAGAAACATAATAGGGGTCCTGGTTTTCTTCAAATACCCACTTTAGTGCCCTAATAGGTGGTTTAGAAGAGGCGCGTGAAAGAATAGGTAATATCCTTTACTGATTCTTTCAAATTCTTTTCTTCGTATACTTGTTCTTATTTTGTTGTTTCATAATAAAGTAATTACATAATTATCACTAATATACTAATATATTGTTATAAATATGTAAAAACCCTATTTCACCTTCTATCCATCCTATGGAAAATGAAATCACCGCATGTGCATACGTACGGAATACTGTCTCCACATCGTGGAATAATTTATTTTTCACCACCACCTTACTTGGATGGGTATAATGGTGTAAAGAATAATTATATATTATTATTATTATATTATTATAATTCTGATATATGATATCATCCACTCCAATTCCATTAAATAATTATGGTGATGATATCATCACTCGTGCGTATGTACGAATTTCCGTCTCTACGACACGATGAGATTCATTCTCCATGTTAACCATTCAAGAATGATTATAAAGTATATATAATGAATAATAATGAAATATATTACATAATAATGATACTGGGTTTATATATATGTGTGTGTGTTTGTGTGTGTGTTTTTCATCTATATACTTCCATTAAATTCAGTATGGAAATGAAAACAGCATTCATGCGTACGTACTGCCTACCGTCGCCATGAATGGTGTATTTCATTTCATGTATCTATCTATTATGTATATATAAGAAATATATGTGATATATAAATCTTGCATTGAATTCTAGAAGTAATTAAATCATAATATAATTAATAAGTAATAATATAAAGAACAACAAGTCCAAACACATATGATATATGAAACGATTTTACCCAAAACGCTGCTTTAACATGGAATTGACAAAAGAAAGGGTAATATAAAGTCCAATGTGAATCATATATGATATAATAATTTTTATTATGGTTCTTTTACAAGTTAATAATATGTTTAAACCCACTATACAAGAGTTTCAGACACATACGGAAGAAATTAAACCTACGTTAATGGAAAATTTGCGATCTCATTTTTAACTGAGATTGCTTATACGTAAGTATTTACTAGGGTTATATTTTTCATCCAGGTCCATAAAAATGTTTTTAATAAAGTGTTTAATATTCATAAATGTATTTTTAAAGTCATTTTTACCCCTATTTGACTTTTACATTGTTTTATGGAAAGAATCTTTATTTTTTTTACCATACGAGGAACTTTTTGACTTTTCCGGCAAAAGTACGAGGAGAATGTTTTTTTAACTTATATGGCATGAACGGATTTTTATGGTTTCATAACGCCTCACTTTCATGAAGCTTCATATACAAGATTGCATAATTATTTTCAACAAAATACTTTTCTTTTAAAATTTCATGGCATTTTGTGAAAAGAAAATGATTTTGAAGAAGAAAGGATATTTTCCTCAAGAATTCATTTCAAGTGTTTTGTGAAAACTATTTTCCATCTAAGATGACATTAGTTAGTATGATTATGTTTCATGTATAATTTCTATATTATTTACATGGTTTAATTTTTTTATGATTAAATGATATCCAATTTTTATATGGATTATGTTATGATGACATGATGTTTAAGAATCTCATTCTATTACATGGGCTATGCTATGATGTATGATTTATGATTTTTTGTCACATGAAGGAATGATTTCAGTATGAGATGGATGAGACCTATATCTCCCTCCAATGCATTGGGTAAAGATTTATATCTCATCAGATTGTCATGGATGGAATGGTAAGTTAATATGGTTCAGTGATACAGGACTGGAATGAGGAGTGAACTCGATTTAGTAAGGGACTTTGTCCACTAAGATAGTCTTGGAAGCAAAGACTTGGATACTATGGAAATCATATCATGTGATTAATGGTTTGACACAAATTACATGTTTTATTCCCATGATATTTTATCATTATTGATGTCCTTTTATGATTTATGCCTTATATACTGCTAAGATTTATGTCATGTTTATGTTTTTACGTTCAAATGTTTGTGGGTTGTTTTATGTTCTCCATTTTTACCCTTACTGAGCATTTGAGCTCACCCAATTTTATGTTTTCCTTTCCCTAGGATATAAAGAAAGTTTTAAGGTAAGAAAAAAAAAGGGGAAGATCTTTGTGGGAGATGTTGAAGATCTTTCACCACGATTAGAAGATTATGTTCCGAGTTTCCAAAGGCACTAAACTATTACGGTCCTTGGGTGTTTGTTTTTGTTATGTATTAAGTATTCTACAAAAGTAATGTAATTTCAATGTACTTCAAGATTTGGGTCTCTACAGTTGGTATTAAAGAAAAGGTTTAGTTAACCTATGGAAACTAGGATGTGAAAACTTTAGTGAGATCCCTAGAGATATTTCTATGGTATGTCTAGGGATGTCCCTAAGGTTAAGTATAAGTATATGTTATAGTCCTAGAATTACGGTAACGATATTATAATTAAACCTAAGATGTTATATATTTAAGGTAATCCCCCTTTATTATATTTTTTCCCCTATCATGATTTTTTCCTCACACTATTCTTTTTGGGTTTTAGATGATGGCTGGAACCTGAAGAAACCGTGTTGATTAATGTAATGGATGATGCATTGATTTTCTTCCTAAACAAACCAATGTTATGGGAGATGGAGTGAAAAATCTTATTGCTATACATACACAAGCTATGATTAATTCTGGACTTCCAAATGAGCAGAGAAATGAGCAACGTTCTGTTGAATCCTTCATGAGGTAGTGTCCACCATCATTCAGCGGGTCTTCTGATCCATTAGTGGATGAACAATGGATCAGTACCACTGAAAAGATATTTTTAGTCCTAAAATGTTATGAACATGATAAAGTCATCTTAGCAGTATATCATTTGTTAGGTGAAGCTGTTCAATGGTGGAATCTTATCAAGGATACAAGGCCCCAAGATGAAATTGAATCCATGGAATGGGATGAGTTCAAGAACATGTTTTTAAATAAGTACTTCTCTCATATTCTTCGAACGAAGATGGAAAAAGAGTTCCTTGAGCTTAAAAAAAGGATGATGAATCTGTTGGTATATACAAGGAGAATTTTACAAGGCTTATAAGGTATGCATCTGGATTTATCATTTAACCTGAAAGTAAAGTTGATCGATTCTTCAGTAGCTTAAAACCAAGTCTTCGAAGGGAATTAGCTATAAGAGACTTCAGTAGCAATGAAGGAATTCTGCGTTGTGTTATCATGTAGAACTAGAAGTTGGTGCTACATATCCATGTCATGGTTTTGACAAAAAATGAAAGATGGAGTTCAAGGAGAAATCTCAGAACAATGGTGAAAATAAGATGAATGTTTCTTTATGCTTAATGTGTGGAAATAAGCATGGTGGAGATTGTCTAAAAGGTACTAGAAAATGTTTTAAGTGTGGAAAAGAAGGTCATCGAGCAGTTGAGTGTCAAAGTAATGGGGAAAAGGTAGCTAATGATGTGAATAGAGAAAATACTACAAAGAAAGAACCACCAACACTTCAATTCTACAATTGTAAGGAAATGGGGCATTATGCTAACCAATGCCCTAATCCAACAGTTAATGATGATCGAAATCAACAACCTCTTAAGGAAAAGGACAAAGGTAAGTCACATGCGATCACTGTTTGTGATGTTGAGTATGCCAATGATGTGGTGGAATGATTAAGTGTTTATGTAATGAGATTTCAAAATAGTGTTGTGGAATCTCATTTATATCAAGGAATTTTGAAATATCTATGTATTGGTTTACTATTGTTTTCAATAATTATATGGTACCGATAACCCTGAAAAATGATTGAAATATTTTTGGAAAGAGGATTATATGCTCATAATGAAGGGATACGGATAAAATAATATGTTTCATGGTATTCGTGAGATCGTGATTGATATAAGGACAAAGTGATATCATGGTTAGAGTATATAGAATTTTTGGAATTTTGGTATGTGGAAAGAGTTAACTTTTGACAGCATTCATGTTTTCACTAAAGTTCAATGGGTATTCAATTTTTTAAGAGAATAAATGATTAAGGAATTCACATGTTTGGAATGTGACGAACAAGATATATCTTATGATATAAGGGAGATAAATGATTGTATTCAATGTTTGGTAGATGACCTTTCTAGTAATTGTTTTATTTATACTAAGAGATTAGCCAAAAGTATTTTGGATAAGCCTAAAGATTGTAATGGATTATGTTATACATCAGATATTATTGTTTAAGGATAGAACTTGTTTTTTAATATTATTTCTGGCATGTTCCCACAACCGAAGTGTGACAGGTCTTTATCTCCTACCACTGTCCTACAGGATGTCCCTGATTTTTATAAATTAGTTTTAATTTATGAAGTATAAGTCCATTTTTTCAACCATGTACGATTAATATCAGCAGAGATTGACTTATGTATATTTAATAAAGTGTTCTAATCTTTTTTTGATAGAGACAGATGGAATGACCTATCATTCTATCGCATAATCTGATAACACTTCACAAATGACAAATTCAACATCATTTATTTAAGAGATGAAGTGGAAATTGTTCAAGGCACGAACAACGATGAGATTATTCCAAAATCAAGTAAGTATTTCCTTTAATTAAAAAATTATTCAACATTAGGGAAATGATCTTGAAAACTAAATACGTTGTCCTAGTACCTCATACCCGATAAACCAGATGGTACATTAGATCATCACAAGTTTATGGATTTGTGATTGATGGATTTTTTATAGTCATGTTCTCTACCACTCTCCATCAGAACTTGATGGTTAGATTTCTCTTTCATATCCATATTTTCACCTATGTTCTCCTATGTGGAAACCCAGTGATGAGTTAATTTAGGTAACCGTTACGTTTCGTACTTTAGTTTTTAAAATTAAGTTTTGGTATTAATTTTTACGATGTGGGTTTCTATGAAAGAAACATACAAGAACTAAACGATTTATAACCCTAACAAATTTCGAGGGCAAAATTTATTTTAAGGGGGGTAGAATGTAACACCCCGAGATTTTATAAGAAATATTTTTTTTAATTTAATTGATGTCTTGTGTTTTACGCTACACCAAGATTAGCTTGTGCTATACGCAACACCGTATTAGCTTGCAGTATATGCAAACACTATTCTAGGCTTGTGTTTCATGCCAGAGTAACCTTCCTCGATAGCGTGTGTTGTACGCAATACCACGTTTCACTAAACAAGATATTATTATAAAATTATTATGAACTAGCCGTCATGAATAGCAATACACACTTTTTGAAATTTTACAAATGGACTTCATATTTGGACTCAGAATATCCAGGTTAGATTAGGGTGAATTTTTTGTATTTTTCTCATAACTTTCAATTTTTTATGAATAGTGAAAAACACTGAGTTATAGTTTAAAACTGAATTTTTATTTCAATAATTATTTATTTTATTTAAATGTATTTTAGGTCAAAATAGATACATAATACCTATATAATTTCAATGTAATTTATTGGAGTCATTTTATAATAATTTTAGATTTATAAAATATTATTTAACTTTTTACAGTCTTTTACCCACCTCATAGAAGATTTTTCAAATTTACATAAAATATAATTTTACCAGTTCTGTGAGTGGAATTTAAAAATTCCGAGTGACACGGTTGATATCAGTAAGAAAAATGTGGTTTAATGAGATGAAAATAATTTTTGGTGAATAGTAACTTTTAACTTTTATTTACCACGGTTAAATGTAAATAGGGTAATTGAGGGTTAAAATGATATTATTATTATCCTAACACAAGTATTAATTATATTGGATAAGTGTTATTCGACCTAAAATAACATTAGGAATAAAATATGACCCTTTAGGTCCACTTGGATTAGATTAGGACATATATTATTATTTAATTCAAAGAAGAGTTAAAATAGTTAAAATCAAAGTTTAATAACTAAAACTTTTTTAATATAGGGTTATACATAAGATAAATTAAACCATAAATATTAATAAGAAATATAAAAATATTTCCTACATAATGGTATTTTATTTATAATTTTTAGACATTAAATAATTTTATTTATTTATGAAACAATGATGATGCAGTAATTACCTTATCAATGAAACTTTAACATAATTGATTTTATAAATACCTAAATAAATATAATTTGAGACTTTTTATGAATTCCAATAATTTTCTAGGATAATATGACATTTTATTATTGATTTAATTAACTTATTTCGAACTAATCATGCTATTATGAGTTTTACAAAAATCAATTACCAAAGCGTGTCAAAATTAACATAAAATAGTTTTTAAAACAAATATTATATTATTAATTGATATTCTATTCCTAAAAATCTAATTTTCGTCCAAATGACTTAGAAAAGGTTATATGTATTAATAATGAAACACTTGGGGTTCGTTTGACAGTTCATAGTATGTTTATTAACCATATATTGTAAGAAAACAAGAAGACATGGTAAAAGTTAAATTATATAACTAAGAGTTAAATCTAAATGATAAGGTTAAAATAGTATCCTAAACTTGCCTAAAACATATTGGTTGAGATTATTTCGACCCATCCTCACTTTAGATTCGAAATAAATCAATTTGGATCTATTATAAACCAAATATGACTTTATTATAAAATAATATTTTATTTTGTTTCTAAGGTGCCCATCTCCTCCCATATAAAAGGGCACCTCCTCCCTCACCTCTTTACATAATTTTGAACCTTAATGCTCAGTCTACCCCTGCCCATTTTCTTTATCAACTTCCCTAGAAACATAATAGTGGTCTTGGTCTTCTTCAACGACCAGCTTTAGTTCCCTAAGAGGAGGTTTAGAAGAGGCGCGTCAAAGAAGAGGTAATTTCCTTTACCGATGCTTTCAAATTCATTTCTTCATATACTTATTATTCTTTTGTTGTTTCATAATAAAGTAATAACATCAGTATCACTCATATACTAACATGTTATTATAATTATGAAACAACCATATTTCACCTTTTATCCATCCTACAAAAAATGAAATCACCGCGTGTGCGTACGTACGGAATACCGTCTCCACGCCGTGGTGTAATCTGTTTTTCACCACCACCTTACTTGGATGGGTATAATGGTGTAAAGAAAAACTATATATGATTAATATTACATGATTCAAATTCTTATATATTATATCATCCACTCCAATTTCATTCAATAATTATGGGGATGATATCATCGCTCATGCATACATACGGATTACCGTCTCCATGACGCGATGAGATTCATTCTCCATGTTAACCATTCAAAAATGATTATAAAGTATATATAATGAATAATAAGTAAATATATGACATAATAATGCTTCTGGATATATATATGTGTGTGTGTGTGTGTGTGTGTGTCATCTACTTACTTCCATTAAATTCAATATGGAAATGAAAACAGCGTTCATTCGTATGTGTGGCCTACCGTCTCCATGAACAATGTATTTAATTTCATGTATCTATCTATTATATATATATAATGAATATATATGATATATAAATCATGAATTACATTCTGGAAGTAGGTAAATGATAATATAAGTAATCATTAATAATATAAAGAACAACAAGTCCAAACATGTATGATAAATGAAACGATTTTACACAAAACGCTGCTTTGACATGGAATTGACAAAAGAACGGGTAATATAAAGTCATAAGTGAATCATATATGATATAATAAATATTATTATGGTTCTATTACAAGTTAATAATATGTGTAAATCCACTATAAAGGAGTTTCAAACACATATGGAAGAAATTGCACCTACGGTGAGGGAAAATTTGCGATCTCATTTTTATCCGAGATTGCTTATACATAAGTATTTACTGGGGTTATATTTTTCATTCATGTCCATAAAAATGTTTTTCAAATAGTTTTTAATATTCTTCCATGTATTTTTAATTTCATTTTTACCCCTCTTTTACTTTTAGACTGTGTTATGTAAAGAATCATTCTTTTGATTAAAATACGATGAACTTTTTGACTTTTCCAACAAAAGTACGAGGAGAATGTTTTTTTAACTTATATGGCATGAACAGATTTTTACAGTTTCATAACGCCTCGTTTTCATGAAACTTCCCCTACAATATTTCTTGATTATTTTCAACAAAATCCTTTTCTTTTAAAATTTCATGGCATTTTTTGAAAATAAAATGATTTTAAAGAATAAATGTTATTTTCCTCAAGAATTCATTTCAAGTGTTTTGTCAAAACTATTTTTCATCTAAGACGAAATTAGTTAGTATGATTATGTTTCAAGTATAATGTCTCTATTATTTACATGGTTTGATTCATTTTATGATGAAGTGATATCCAATTTTTTATATGGATTATGTTATGATGACATGATGTTTAAGAATCCCATTCTACTACATGGGTTATGCTATGATGTATGATTTATGATTTTGTGGAACATGAAGGAATGATTTCATTATGAGATGGGTGGGACCTATATCTCCCTCCAATTCATTGGGTAAAGATTTATATCTCATGAGATAGACATGGATGGAATGGTAAGTTAATCCAGTTCAGTGATACAGGACTCGAATGAGGAGTGAACATGATTCAGTAAGGGACTTTGTCCACTAAGATGGTCTGGGCAGCAATTCCTTGGCTACTGTTGAAATATATCATGTGTTTAATGGTTTTCCACAAATTACATGTTTTATTCCCAGGATATTTTATCATGATTGATGTTCCTTTATGATTTATGCCTTATGAACTGCTAATGTAACACCCCGAGATTTTATGAAAAGTATTCTTGTAACGCCCCGACCCCATTTACCTAGAGTCGGTGCATTATTACATAACATTGGCATGATCACAAGAAAGATCAACTCTCGAAATACCGATTAGTTTAGTAGCCTTGGAATAACTAGATACATCCATAATGTTTTACATTACATCATAAAAAAACATCTTGTCTTCATATCCCCTCATACTATCCCTACAGGTCATTCATAATCTCAGATTCTCGGAAAGGATAACATTATATCAGAAGCTTTCAAAGATAAGCATAAACACTTAAGGCAGTTTATAACTAAAACAAAAGCCTTTTAAACTTGAACTTCAGCATAAAATGGCAAAGATAAAATAAAATAATGCCATTTACTTACTCACATGGATATTCTACTAGTCAAACAATCCCATGAAATATCAATAACCACTTTCATAATGATGGAATGCATAATGCCAGACTATCATAACCATATAGCCAAGGCCTCGTGCCAAGACTACAAATAAGATTTTTCCAAGGACTTGTGCCAAGACACTAGTTTGTCTCATGAGACCTACCGATGCATCGAGGATCTATAGTGGGCTCCACCTGTCACTTATTAAGTCAAATTCATTCCTTATATGAACAGGTTTAGACATAACATAAACATTCGTATTAAAACTAGCATACGAAATGTCAATACTTTAACCACATTCCATGAATGGTATAAAAATAGCACACCCGCAGTCAAACATAACTCATTCGATACAATATGGAAGATTGTGTTGTATCATATTAACCTCAATCGAGAATGAAGAAGGATATTGACATAGATGAAAATAATCATCAAAACAATTTGAGTGAAATATCCCCCTTTTTCTTGAAAACATTTAAAAGTCACACTATTTGTCAAGAAGCCATTTAAAAATAGATTTTTGAATCAAAGTGTCCCATACCACTTTGAAACTTTTAAAAGGAGTTTTAATTTTAAAGCTTTAATGTCCATATAAATATATCCTTAAAACCATTTTTAAAACATGGACATTAATGAGCAAGATTTAGAAGAATAAGTCTTTAAAACATTTTAAAATGGTATTTTGGTTAGAGTTTCTAACCAAAAGAGAGACACTTGAATAAAAATAATTGAGGTAATAAAAAAATTTTAATATCATGAGAATAAAGTAATTAATGATATATTATGTCAAAGTACATTATATACACCATATAAAAGTGATTTGGTGTATAACAATGAAGAAGTCTCAATAGAATGTAAATTTAGATGAAATCTCTCACAAAGGCCATATCCTTAGGTTAAGGATAAATCAACGACATAGTTATGTGTGACAATTATAAATACACTAAATATTATTGGATATTCAGTGTAAAACAATCAAAGGATATTTACATATCTTCTTGTAAAAACAACACCAACGAATTGGATGTTTAACTCAACAAATGGTGAATGAGTTAAAATTACTCTTATCAAATTCATATCAATGACTTGAGAATTATAAATGGAGTGATTATGTGTATCAAAAGTATATCCACAGGAAGGTGAGTGGAAATTGTGACATAATCAAATGAATAGTGATTCCACACATAATCTTGGGGTAATATAATCAATGAAATATGCGTAAATCCAAATGAGTGGAAATTGAAATCTCAAATTCCGTTATCGATTATGTAACTTATGAAACATACTCCCATGAAAGAAGTATCATAACATGATGATGTAAATACCCGTAAATTAAAGTATATTACACAATGAATACAATCATGGGCAGTACACATACACCACATGCAATAATTAAGTGGTGAACAATGGAATTCCCACGAAATTAAGAGTGAGTTAAGAATCCCCATACCACGTTGTAATCAACTGATTCATATGGCCAAAAGTTAATAACCACCAAATGATTTACATAATAACATGAATATAAATAGAATCATGATAATATATATCAATTGGTAGTATACAATACACCACTTTCAATAATTTAGTGGCGAACAATGGAAATCTCACGGAATTGAAAGTGAGATAAGAAAATCCCTTACTTTGTAATTTTTCCTTGGTCGACGGTAGTTTTACCTCCTTTATAATGGTTAAATAATTGTTATTGAATTATACAAGAATAATTTACTTTAATATGATATCATATATGATCTTTTAACATTGATTTGTTAATAATATCTTAGAATTATCGTCATTTCAGGTGTTAACGAGTTCATTTTAATTTATATTCTTTGTTATGTGAGTGATATTCGTTATTAATGGGATGTATATTATTAATATCCAGAATTATATCAATTTATTAGATACTATTTTTAAATCATCAATTTATAATTATACTTGAATTGATGTGATGGAGAATGAATCCCATCGCGTTCATGGAGACGGTAGTCCGTACGTACGCACGAGCGACAATATCATTCTTTTGATATTAAAATAATATATAATTGGATGGTATATCATATAAACAGAATCATTATCATGTTATATTTATTATTTACATGAGTTACACATCATTATTATACCCATCCAAATAATAATATATTGAATAACAATTACACCACGACGTGGAGACAGTAAGCTCTACGTACGCACGTATGGTGACATGTTATTCAAAGGATGGATAGAATACTGAATATGGTTGTACCATATTTATAATAACATCATAGTATATATATTATACTGGAGTTATTATTTTATAATGGTAATAACAAAGAAATAAGAAGTGGAAGAAGAAAGAAACTTGAAAAGGGGTGGTGAAAACATTACCTCTTCTTCGGGTTCTTCCTTTTGATTTGATCAAAAGGGCTCCTTAGGTTGTCTTTCTGATCAAACTAAGGCCTCTAGGTTGTATTTAGGGACGTGGAGAGAGTATTTGGGAATGGTTTGGCCGAACCAAAAGTCTTTGAAGATGTGAAGAAATGAGGAGGAGGAGTGCCCTTTTATAAGAGTGGTGAGGGGCACCTTTGGAAAAGCTAGAAATATTAATTTATAATAAATTCATATTTGGTTTCTAATGGCTCCAAAGTTAATTATTCAAAGTTTAAGGTGGGGATAGGTCGAAAACAATTCCGTCAATAGAATTTAGACAGGTTTGGGTCACTATATTAACCTTATCTTTTAGTTTTAACTCTTAGTTAATTAGTTTAATATTTACCATGTCACTTTGTATTTTTATATTATATAGTTAATAAACATACTATATACATCCAAGAGACCCCCAAGTGGTCCATTAATGATATAAATATCATTATATAAGTCTCTTGGCCGAACCTTAGATTTTTTAAAAATTTAATATCAATTAATAATATAATATTTGTTTTAAAAACTCTTTTATGTCAATTTTGACACTATTCAATAGTTGATTTTTGTGACACACATAACAAAATGATTACTTCGAAAACAGTTAATTAAAGCAATTCTAATATGTCATGTTGTCCTATAAAATTAGTGTAATTCAATAAAAGTATCATATTATATTTATTTGGGTATTTATAATATCAATTATTCTAATTTTTCACTATTATGGTAATTACTGCATCACCATTGTGTCATAAATAAATTAACTTATTTAATGTCTAAAAATTATTAATAAAATATCATTATGTAGGAAAGCTTTTTATCTTTCTAATGAATATTTATAGTCTAAAATCCAACATATATAACCCTATGTAACAATTGTGTTTCTAAAAGATATATGCTTGTGTCATTTTTGTATTTATTTTAACTTAATTAAAATAAAGTGTCATTATCACTTACAAGTGGATCCATGGGGTCCCAAAATCGACCCGAAGATGCCCATGTTCGACCATGTATCAAAAATAGGTTTAAGACACGTTTTAGGGTAATTTAGTATTATTATAATATTATTTTTTAACCCTTGTTTACCGGATTTACCCTTTAACCATGGTAAATAAAATATTTACCGAAGTAATTATCCAAAATGTCTAAAAATAAAAGTTACATATTTACACAATTTGAACATCCTGATTCCAAATATGGAATCCATTTTTCCATATTCAAAACATAGAAGTGGCAGAAATTAATTTAAAATTAATTCCCGTTGTTAAAACAAAAAGCGTGTTTTTAAGAGATAATAACTATCAAAAGATTGGCACTTGTTTATGTCTGGTTTAAAAGTGAAATTATGTTCAATGACCCAAATTGTATTACATGGTAAAAATATATTCTAAATATACTTTAAAACCACTCAAATTCATAATTTATCAATATTAATTATTTTGATTAAAAAAGATGTTTTTAATTAAAATTTAGTAATTTTCACTATTCATTAAAATATGAAAGTTATCCGAAAAGTACCAAAATTTCACCCTAGGAGAATTTCGATATTCCAAATCCAAAAATGAAGTCCATTTTGAGAGATAGAATTTATAAAATTTCAAAAAGTAGGTATTACTATTCATAACGGCTAGTTTGATTGGTTATGGTGTGTTAAAATCTCGAAGTTGCGTACAATGCACGTCATCGCATTATTCGAAGGGAAACATACCGTGTAAGCTTGGGGTGTTACATTCTCCCCTCCTTCAATAAATTTCGTCCTCGCAATTTTTAAAATTGTGCTTGGGAATATAATGGAATGTCCCACATCGGAAAAAGAGTCAATAAAACTATCACTTTAAAAGAAAGAAAGAGAGGTATAAAGGTCATCCAATATAACCCATACTCGGATTCCATGTAGGAAAACATGGATATGGATGATAAACTAAGTGTCAAGTTCTGATGGAGAGGGATAGAAATAATGATCCGGAGAAAGTTAACAATAAGAAGACCACAAACTTGTGTTGGGACAAACGGACATTAGTCTCCTAGTAGGAAAGTAAACGGACAACATTTTTTTTGTTTTAAGTTTCATTACATAAGGATGAGGAATTCATTTATGATATTGACTAAAAACATAAAGATATATACTTACTTTTTAAGTAGAGTTTCATTATTTAATAACTTTTTACCACTAACTTATTTTTTTTGAACAATGAGTATTCAAGAAGAGTTGGTCACAATAAAAGAGCTAGAATAAACTTCTATAGAAATACATTATCCATGTAGGATAAACTATATATTTAACTTGTCTTTAGAGATTAATCAAAACCAAAATGGTTAGTATAAGATCTGATGATCCCCCAAATGTATATTCCATTAAAGAAAAAATAATTCTAATCTTAATTTCTAAAATTAAACCAACAATACCCAAAGTTAAATAAATACCATTCAATAATAAATTTTCCTTAAAATCCTTCAATATAATCCAAACTAATATTGAAACTCCAAACTTATAAGAATGTAGTCTTCCACATTAAATCGTATCTCCAAATGACATCATCTACTCTTAAAGTCACATACTTAAAAGTTATTAACCTAATCACATATTCTTTTTTATAGGTTAATCATTTCCATAACTAAACCAAATCACTATAGATCCACAATAAAAACATAGATAAAAATCCACCATTACTCCTCTAATGACATCCCATAGTATTCTATTTTACTTGGACATATAGTGTTCCCAACAAAGTGAAAATCTTCCAAAATAACATTTATCACTTAATCACAAAATCATTTTCCTATACTAAGGGTATTCATTTGACAAGACATAAGAACCCAAATCAACATATTATTGATCAATAAAATCATTTAACTAAAAAAATAGTCACACTAACCAGGGACTTCACGTAGTCCAGTGGTAGGCAATAAATCCCAATCACACTTTGGTTGTGGGTTCGATTCCCACAGCTTTATCCGACACGACGGTTTGTCACACGGTCTACGTGTTGTCCTTTTTCAAAAACTATATTTTATAATATTACCAAAATGAGATAAATTCCTCAAAATAACATAATTTAACCACAAATGTTATATCATACCTTTCATTTTCATCACAAATTATAATAACTTATAATTCTCTCAAAACCCAATGATCATATTAAACCCAATGGTTATTTATACCTATATCCACAAGAGAAGAGACAATTCTTCCTCAAATATCATTCTCACATGGAAAACTGCGGGGTTACAAATACAAGATAAAATTATTCCAAAGTAAACCCATCAACAAGGAGCGTTAATACTTTTTAAACATTTCTCCAACCATTTATTTCCACATAGCTTCTTCTCTGACCAAGAAAATATCCTATAGAATAGGACATTCACTCGGGTAATGGCCAGGTCCCCTACATTTTTGGAAAATGACTGTAAATGGACTCTTGGGACCATTTTTATCTTCTTCCATAATACTCTTCATTTTTCTTCGGCAATTCTTCACTTTATGTCCTTCCTTCCCACACATAAAGCATTTCGTTGTCCCATTGAGACACTTTCTTGGGTGTCTCCTTCTACATTTCCTGAATGATAAAAATTGAGGGTTCTTTTCTCCATGGTCCCCATTGCTAGAGCTCTAATCATTCATGACCTTTCTCTTCCTTGTTGATTCTGGGAGTTGGTTAATATATATGTTGTTGATCATATTTTTGGAAAACTTATTTGGCATAAAGACGATATCTTTTACAACTATCATCATTTCATTTTTTTCTCATTGACACCACCGTTCCCACCTTGTACATCATTCTCAAAGTCACTATGACTTCCTTGGAATCCAGCCATTGACGAAAACCAGAAAGCATTGTGTGAGTAACAGTAGTCGTAAAATCATTTAGAGATTAAAATGTCACCATATTCTCAATTTTAAACATATTAGGATTAACCAAGGTCATTTACTCTCATCTTATATATATATTACTTAAATCGGTTTGTAAATAAAATGTAAATTATCCTAAGAATATCCCCCGGGAGTGTCGTAACCAAGAGTGTAGCAAGGCCCGTTGTCATGCACCAGTTCCCGTTCGAGTCTAGCTCAAAACGGTGTTTTCGGGTTTTACCCCTATGTACATCTGTGCCAGAGCCGCCTCTACTTGCTCATATCCAGACAGGGATGTATTGCTCGGAAAACTCACAAATCTCTACAATACCAAAATTCTAGGAAGTTCTTATATACTAATCCTCAAATTTCATCTTAGGTCTATGTGCTCTAATCAGAGTTTATCAAAATCTAGCTTCCAAGGTTTGTACTAAACATCCTCTGATACAAACTTTAATGCCCCGACCCCAGTTACCCAGATTCGGTGAATTATTACATAACATTGGCATGATCACAAGAAAGATCAAGTCTCGAAAGACCGATTAGTTTAGTAGCCTTTGAATAACTAGATACATCCATAAAGTTTTACATTACATCATAAAAAACATCTTGTCTTCATATCCCCTCATACTATCCCTGCAGGTCATTCATAAATTACTTTTTCATAATCCTAGGAAAAATAAAACATTGAAAGAGGTGAGCTCAGATGCTCAGTAAATATAACATTATAGCAGAAGCTTTGATAGATAAGCATAAACACTTAAGGCAGTTTATAACTAAAACAAAAGCCTTTTAAACTTGAACTTCAGCATAAAATGGAAAAGATAAAATAAAATAATGCCATTTACTTACTCACATGGATATTCTACTGGTCGAACAATCCCATGCAATATCAATAACCACTTTCATAATGATGGAATGAATAATTCCAGTCTATCATAACCACATAGCCAAGGCCTCGTGCCAAGACTACTAATAAGATTTTTCCAGGGCCTTGTGCCAAGACACTAGTTTGTCTCATGAGACCTACCGATGCATCGAGGAGCTGTAGCGGGATCCACCCATCACTTATTAAGTCCAATTCATTCCACATATAAACAGGTTTAAACATAACATAAACATTCATATTAATACTAGCATACGAAATGTCAATACTTTAACCACAATCCATGAATGGTATAAAAGTAGCACATCTACAGTCAAACATAACTCATTCGATACAATATGGAAGATTGTATTGTATCATATTAACCTCAATCGAGAATGATGAAGGATATTTACATAGATGAAAATAATCATCAAAACAATTAGAGTGGAATATCCCCCCTTTTTCTTGAAAACATTTAAAAGTCACACTATTTGTCAAGAAGCCATTTAAAAATAGATTTTTGAATCAAAGTGTCTCATACCACTTTGAAACTTTTAAAAGGAGTTTTAATTTTAAAACTTTAATTTCCATATAAATATATCCTTAAAACCATTTTTAAAACATGGACATTAATGAGCAAGATTTAGAAGAATAAGTCTTTAAAACATTTTAAAATGGTATTTTGGTTAGAGTTTCTAACCAAAAGAGAGACACTTGAATACAAATAATTGAGGTAATCAAAACATTGTAATATCATGAGAATAAAGGAATTAATGATATAATATGTCAAAGTAAATTATATACACCATATAAAAGTGATTTGGTGTATAACAATGAAGAAGTCTCAATGGAATGTAAATTGAGATGAAATCTCTCATAAAGGCCATATCCTTAGGTTAAGGATAAATCAACGACATAGTTATGTGTGAAAATTATAAATACACTAAATATTATTGGATATTCAGTTTAAAACAATCAAAGGATATTCACATATCTTCTTTTAAAAACAACACCAATGAATTGGATATTTAACTCAACAAATGGTGAATGAGTTAAAATTACTCTTATCAAATTCATATCAATGACTTGAGAATTATCAATGGAGTGATTATGTGTATAAAAAGTATATCCACAGGAAGGGGAGTGGAAATTATGACATAATCAAATGAATAGTGATTCCACACATAATCTTGGGGTAATATAATCAATAAAATATGCGTAAAGCCAAATGAGTGGAAATTGAAATCTCAAATTCCCTTATCGATTAGGTAACTTACGAAACATACACCCATGAAAGAAGTATCATACCATGATGATGTAAATACTCATAAATTAAAGTATATTACACAATGAATACAATCATGGGCAGTACACATACACCACATGTAATAATTCAGTGGTGAACAATGGAATTCTCACGAAATTAAGAGTGTGTTAAGAAACCCCTTACCACGTTGTAATCAACTGATTCATACGGCCAAATGTTAATAACCACAAAATGATTTACAGAATAACATGAATATAAATAGAATCACGATAATATATATCAAGTGGCAGTATACAATACACCACTTTCAATAATTTAGTGGCGAACAATGGAAATCTCACGGAATTGAAAGTGAGATAAGAAAATCCCTTACTTTGTACTTTTTCCTTGGTCGACGGTAACTTTACCTCCTTTATAATGGTGAAATAATTGTTATTGAATTATACAAGAATAATTTACTTTAATATGATATCATATATGATCTTTTAACATTGATTTGTTAATAATATCTTAGAATTATTGTCATTCCAGGTGTTAATGAGTTCATTTTACTTTATATTCTTTGTTATGTGAGCCATATTCATTATTAATGGGATGTATATTATTCATATCCTGAATTATTTAAATTCCTTAGATACTATTTTTAAATCATCAATTTATAATTATACTTGAATGGATATGATGGAGAATGAATCTCATCGCGTTCGTGGAGACGGTAGTCCGTACGTACGCACGAGCGACAATATCATTCTTTTGATATTAAAATAATATATAATTGGATGTTATATCATATATACAGAATCATTATAATGTTATATTTATTATTTACATGAGTTACACATCATTATTATACCCATCCAAATAATAATATATTGAATAACAATTACACCATGATGTGGAGACGGTAAGCCGTACGTACGCACGTATGGTGACATGTTATTCAAAGGATGGATAGAATATTGAATATGGTTGTACCATATTTATAATAACATCGCAGTATATATATGATACTGGAGTTATTATATTATAATGGTAATAACAAAGAAAGAATAAGTGGAAGAAGAAAGGAACTTGAAATGGGGTGGTGAAAACATTACCTCTTCTTCGGGTTCTTCCTTTTGATTTGATCAAAAGGGCTCCTTAGGTTGGCTTTCTGATCAAAATAAGGCCACTAGGTTGTAGTGAGGGAAGTTGAGAGAGTATTTGGGTAGGGGTTGGCCGAACCAAAAGGCTTTGAAGGTGTGAAGAAATGAGGAGGAGGAGTGCCCTTTTATAAGAGGGGTGAGAGGCACCTTTGGAAAAGCTAGAAATATTAATTTATAATAAATTTATATTCGGTTTCTAATGGCTCCAAAGTTAATTATTCAAAGGTTAAGGTGGGGATAGGTCGAAAACCATTCATCCAATATAATTTATACAGGTTTGGGTCACTATATTAACCTTACCTTTTAGTTAACTCTTAGTTAATTAGTTTGACATTTACCATGTCACTTTGTATTTTTATATTATATAGTTAATAAACTTACTATATACATCCAAGTGACCCCCAAGTGGTCCATTAATGATATAAATATCATGATATAAGTCTCATGGACGAACCTTATATTTTTTAAGAATTTAATATCAATTAATAATATAATATTTGTTTTAAAACCTCTTTTATGTCAATTTTGACACTATTCAATAGTTGATTTTTGTGAGACACATAACAGAATTATTACTTCGAAAAAAGTTAATTAAAGAAATACTAATATGTCATGTTATCCTATAAAATTAGGTTAATTCAATAAAAGTATAAAATTATATTTATTTGGGTATTATTAATATCAATTATTCTAATTTTTCACTATTATGGTAATTACTGCATCACCATTGTGTCATATATAAATTAACTTATTTAATGTCTAAAAATTATAAATAAAATATAATTATGTAGTAAATATTTTTATCTTTCTAATGAATATTTATAGTCTAAAATCCAACATATATAACTCTATGTAACAATTGTTTTTCTAAAAGATATATGCTTGTGTCATTTTTGTATTTATTTTAACTTAATTAAAATAAAGTGTCATTATCACTTACAAGTGGATCCATGTGGTCCCAAAATCGACCCAAAGATGCCCATGGTCGACCATGTATCAACCAATAGGGTTAAGACACGTTTTAGGGTAATTTAGTATTATTATAATATTATTTGTTAACCCTTATTTACCGGATTTACCCTTTAACCATGGTAAATAAAATATTTACCGAAGTAATTATCCAAAATGTCTAAAAATAAAAGTTACCTATTTACAAAATTTGAACATCCTGATTCCAAATATGGAATCCATTTTTCCAAATTCAAAACACAGAAGTGGAGAAATTATTTTAAAATTAATTCCCGTTGTTAAAACAAAAAGCGTGTTTTTAAGAGATAATAACTATCAAAAGATTGGCACTTGTTTATGTATGGTTTATATGTGAAATTATGGTAAATGACCCACATTGTATTAAATGGTAAAAATATATTCTAAATATACTTTAAAACCACTAAAATTCATAATTTATCACTATTAATTATTTTGATTAAAAAAGTTGTTTTTAATTAAAATTTAGTAATTTTAACTATTCATCAAAATATGAAAGTTATCCGAAAAGTACCAAAATTTCACCCTAGGCTAATTTCGATATTCTAAATCCAAAAATGAAGTCTATTTTGAGAGATAGAATTTATAAAATTTCAAAAATTAGGTATTACTATTCATAACGGCTAGTTTGATTGGTAATGGTGTGTTAAAATCTCGAAGTTGCGTGCAATGCACGCCATTTCATTATTCGAAAGGAAACGTACCGTGGAAGCTTGGGGTGTTACAATTCTTTTTAATTTATTTGATGTCATGTGTTTTATGCTACACCAAGATTATCTTGTGCTATACGTAACATCGTTTTATCTTATAGCATACACAACACTATTCTTGGATTGTGTTACAAACAATTTCAAGTTCGTTTGATAGTAGTCATTCTACGCAACATTGAGTGTATATATATATATATATATATATATTCAATGTATAAATGAAATATGGTTGTATTCTGTTATATGAAACAATAAAGAAGTCTTGCACAACACGCAACCCTGACTTGGCTTGCATTACACGCAATCGCGACCTTCCTCGATAACGTGTGTAGTACGCAATACCGGGTTTCACTAAACAACGCTATATTGTTATAATATTATTATGGACTAGCCGTTATGAGTATTATTAACCAAATTTTGAATATTATAACATTATTATTATTCTTACATATTTTATAGAACATGGTATGAGAATAAAATAAATTTTTCAGGTAAAATAAGTATTTTTCAAAAAATGCAGTTTTGGCGCCTTGTGATGGCGCGCCCACTTTATATCTAGTTTTTGACATGTTTATAAGCTCAGTTTTAAAAAACAAAATTCATCCTTGGAATCAGGATATAAAAATTTAATTTGGATAAATTTTTCATATTATTCTAATAAGTTTCATATTTTGATGAATAGTAAAAACACGCTATATTTTAATTAAAAACAACTTTTTTCATCACAATAATTTATATGGTTAGATTATCTTTTTAATTGGTTTTAAAGTGTAATTAGAATATATTTTTACCGTTTAATCCAATGTTGGTCATCGGAATTAATTTCACATTGAAATTGGACATAAACAAGTGATGATCTTTTGATATTTATTGTTTCTTAAAAACACGCTATTTGTTTTGATAACGGGAATTAATTTTAAAATTAATTAATCCTACTTCTATGTTTTGAATTTGGAAAAATGGAAATCATTTTTGAATTCGGAATATCAAATATATCTTAGGCTTAATTTTTGGTATTTTTCTGAAAAACATCAATTTTTGATGAATAGTGAAACCACTTAGTGGTAGTTAAAATCTGAATCTTTCATTTAAATGAAATTTTACCACTTCTATGAATTTAATTTAAAAAATCCGACATACATGGTTATTATCAAGAAGTAAAATGTGGTTCAATAAGATGAATTTTTTTTGGAGAATAGTGACTTTTGACTTTTATTTACTGCGGTTAAAGGTAAATTGGGTAATTCAAGGTTAAAAGAATATTATAATATTTTAAAATTACCTTAAAACTTGTTCAAAACTTATTGGATGAGTAATTACTGGCCATGGGAATCCTTGGGTTGATTTGGGGCCTCCATGGAGCCACTTATGAAAGAAAATGACACATTAGATTAATTAATTTAATGTAAAGACAAAATTGGAATTAACAAAACTCTTTTAGTAATTAATTTTTATAAGAGGTTATATAAATTATCCTTTCGACTATAAATATTCATTGTAAAGATAAAAATATTTCCTACATGTTGGTATTTTTTTTATAATTTTTAGACATCAAATAAATTAAATTATTTATGACACAATAATGATGCAGTATTTACCTCATTAATAAATGATTTATAAAAATTAGATTATAATGATTAAAATATTATCCAAAACATGTCCAATTATAATTGGATGATTTTATTTATACCATGAGGCATCTTATATTCATATTTAATTATTTTTGGACCATTTGAAACAGAAGATAAGTTTATAATAAAATAATATTTTCACACTTTCAAAAAGAGCCCCTCCTCTCCCTTATAAAAGGAGACCATTTATATCCAATTCCTCACACATCTCAAGCCATTTGGATCGTCCAACCTCTTCCAAATTAATCTCTATAACTACATATACTCCCCTAGAAGCCTTACATTAGGTAGAAGGCACTTCAAGAAGTCCTTATGGTTCAAACCAAAGCAAGTTACCCAAAGTAAAGGTAACAGTTTAT
Source organism: Viscum album (assembly GCA_963277665.1). NCBI lineage: Eukaryota > Viridiplantae > Streptophyta > Magnoliopsida > Santalales > Viscaceae > Viscum > Viscum album. The sequence continues at coordinate 590,112,825 of OY728166.1, forward strand.
CCTAAGTTGTTTTCTTTTATTCTACTTCTCCAACCCCTAAACTCTTTTTAATCCTTTATTTTGTAACAAAACCAGTATCCTAAATATACTAGGATGTTTTTATGAGAAGGATTCTAACTAAACTTACACACACCTCCATCTAATGGATGAAAAACATAATGTTTATGTGGATGGCAAACTAACGGCTCACGAAACGATGATTGTTCGATTTTTTTCCTACCACATCTCATGGTGGCCATTATAATGGAACTGTATTTATATATGATATATATTATTTTTATGATTTACTTATGCTTCTTTACTTCCCAATTATATCAATCCTTTATGGTTTCCATAGTTGGTAAATATGATAATCTCATTTGAGGAAGTGCAGACTACCGCCCCCTCAAAGTGATGTGATTCGTTAGTGCCTTATGTGGGATGTATGAAGGATGTAGTTACTAATATTATATATGATATTATAATGGAATTATAATATACCTATGTATCATTATGTTTTAAATCCATTAAAATAGGAAATTGAAATGAAATTAGCGTTCATATGTACGTACGGCATACCGTCTCCATGAATGGTGCATTTCATTTCTTACCTTCATATGTTATGTACTATTATAAATACATGTATATAGTGGATATATATGATATATATGATATATAAATCATGAATATCATTCTGGATATAATGAACCTTTGACCACATGAACAACATGTAATTATAAGAAGTCCATTTTTGACTCAAGTACCAAATATCGACAAAACGAATGTTATTAACTTAAATGGTTACATAATGTTTATAACATGCTAATAAGTGATATAAAAGGAATAATAAACATGAAAAAGGTTCTTAAGAAAGTATAAATTAACTTTGGTTTTTTATTCAGGAGATTAAGGAACAATCGATTCAAGTCGGACACAAGGTAAGGGAACTTCATAACCCAATTCCATTCTTTGGGTTGATCTTCTCGGTCTTGTTTATGTCATTATATGATTATGTGAGAAATGAATTTTTATATATTATCTTGTATTTATACTTTATTTATTTGACCTTATAGTGAATACACATAACTGATCTATTTTGTTTACAAAAAGATCTTTGTAAGGGAAAATTATTCCAATCTCATTCTTATCTGAGATTGTTTATTCGTAAGTATTTACTGGGGTTATGTTTATCATCCATGTCCATAAGTTCTCAAAATGTTTTCATAAAATGTTTGATTTTCTTCCATTTATGTTTAAATTCATTTTTACCTTTTTTTACTTTTGAAACATTGTATGGAAGGAATCTTTCTTTTTAAAACCGTATAATGTACTTTTTGACTTTTCTGACAAAAGTACAAGGATAATCTTTTTTTTAACTTATACGAAATGAACCGATTTTTACAGTTTCATATCGCTTAATTTTAAAGAATCTTTCTCTACAAGTTTTCATGGTTATTTTCAATAAAATACTTTTCTTATAAAATTGTGTGGCATTTTTTGAAAATAAAATGATTTTTAAAGAGAAAGGATATTTTCCTCAAAAATTCATTTCAAATGTTTTATCAAAACTATTTTCCATATAAGATGACATTATTTAGAATGTTTATGTTTCAAGTGTAATGTCTCTATTATTTACATGGTTTGATTCTTCTTATGATTAAATGATATCCATTTTTTTTTATGGCTTATTTTATGATGGAATGATGTTTATGAAACCCATTTTATTCTTTGGGTTATGATGAATGATTTATATTTATGTTGTGGCACAAGTAAGAATGATTTCATTATGAGATGGGTGGGACCTATATATCCCTCCAATGCATTGGGTAAAGATTTATATCTCATAAGATAGACATGGATGGAACGGTAAGTTAATCCGTTTCAGTGTTACAGGACTGAAACGAGGAGTGAACTCGATTCAGAAAGGGACTTTCTCCACTAAGATGGTATTGCCAGCAATGTCTTGGCTAATATGGAAATCATATCATGTTATTAGTGTTTTTCCACAATTACAAGTATTATTTCCAAGCTAATTTATCATGATTGATGTTCTATTATGATCTATGCCTTACGTACTGCCATGTTTTATGTCATTGCTCATGATTTTGATGTTTAAATATTATGTTCATGTTTTGAAGTTCAAATGTATATGGTTTGGTTTATTTTCTCCATGATTACCCTTACTGAGCATTTGAGCTCACCCTTTATATGTTTTCTTTTCCCCAGGATTTAATGAAAGGTTTTAGGTAAGAAAACAATAGGGGAAGATCTTTATGGGAGATGTTGAAGATCTTTCACCATGATTAGAAGATTATGTTTTGAGTTCCCAAAGACACTAAACTATTACGGTCCTTGTGTGTTGGTTTTTTTTTATGTATTAAGTATTATGCCAAAGTAATGTAATGTCCATGTATGTCAAGATTTGGGTCTTTACAGTTGGATTAAGAGGAAAGGTTTAGTTTACCTTTGGAAACTAGGATGCGAAAACTTTAGTGAAATCCCTAGAGATATTTCTAAGGTATATCTAGGGATGTCCCTAAGGTTAAGTATAAGTATAGGTTATAATCCTAGAATAAAAGTAAAAATCTTAGAATTAAACCTAAGATGTTAGATATTGAAGGTACTCCCCCTTTATTATGTTGTTTTCCCCAGCATGATTTTTCCCTCTCACACTATTCTTTTGGGGTTTTAGATGATGGCTGGAACCCGAAGGAACCATGTTGATCAATGTAATGGACAATGCAATGATTGTCCTCCTAAACAACCAAATGTGATAGGAGATGGAGTACAAAATCTTATTACTATACTTACACAAGCTATGAATCATTCTGGACTTTCAAATGAGCAGAGAAGGGAACAATATTATATCGAGTCCTTCATGAGGCAACGTCCACCTTCTTTTAGTGGGTCTCCTAATCAACTTTTTGTTGAACAGTGTATCAGTACCATTGAAAAGATGTTTTCCATACTTCACTGTTCAGAGCATGAAAAATTCATTTTGGTTGTTTACCGTTTAGAAGGTGAAGCAAACCAGTGGTGGACTCTAGTTATGAATACAATTCCTCGAGATGAAATTGAATCCATGGAATGGGATGAGTTCAAGAACTTTTTTTTCAATAAGTACTTCCCGCGTATTCTTCGAACAAAAATGGAAAATGATTTCCTTGAGCTTAAGCAAAAGGATGTTGAATCTGTTGGTATATATGAGGTGAATTTTACAAGGCTTTCAAGGTATTCATCTGGCTTTATCATCCAACCTGAAAGTAAAGTTGATCGATTCTTCAGTGGCATAAAACCAAGTCTTTGAAGGGAATTAGCTATAAGAGACTTCAGTAGCTATGAAGAAATTTTTCATTGTTCTATCTAGGTAGTACTGGAAGTTGGTTTTACATATCCATCTCATGGTTTTGACAAGAAACGAAAGATGGAGTTCAAGTAGAAATCTCAGAACAATGGTGAAAATAATATGACTGTTTTTTATGCTCAAAGTGTGGAATGAAGCATGGTGTATATTGCCTAAAATGTACTAGAAAATGTTTTATTTGTGGAAAATAAGGTCATCGAGCAGTTGATTGTTTAAGTAATGGGAAAAAGGTTTCTAATTATGTGAATAGAGAAAAGACTACAGAGAACTCTCCACCAACACTACAATGCTTCAAGTGCAAGGAAATGGGGAATTATGCTAATAAATGCCCTAATCCATGGGTTAATGATGATCAATTTGAGAAACCTCTTAAGGAAAAGGATAAAGGGAAGTCTCATGCGATCACTATTTATGATTTTGAGTATGAAAATGATGTTGTGTAATGATTAAGTATTTATGTAATGGAATTTCAATATAGTATCATGGAATCTCATTTATGGTATTGTGGAATTTTGGAATATCTATGTATTGGTTTTCAAAAATTATATGGTACTGGTAACCATGAAAAAGTGATTGAAATATTTTTGGAAAGCAGATGAAATGCGTATAATGAAGGGATAAGGAGAAAATAAAATGATAGTAATCGTGAGCTCATGACTGATATAAGGACAAAGTTATATCATGGTTTGAGTATATAGAATCCTTGTATTTTGGTCTATGGAAAGAGTTAACTTTTGACAACATTCATGTTTTCACTAAGGTTCAATGGGTATTCATTTTTCAAGAGAATACAAGATTATGGTATTCACATGTTTGGAATGCGATCAACAAGATATATCTTGTGATATATGAAGGATAAATGATGGTATTCATGTGCTTATTATATGACCTTTTTAGTAATTTTTCTCTTCATACTATTATTATGGAAAGAAGTATATTGGATAAGCCTAAAGATTTGAATGGATTATGTTGAACATAAGTTAGTATTCTTTAAGGCTAGAATTTTTTTCGATATTATTGATGGAATGATATAATAGTGTAGTTTAAGAAAAGGGACAACCTGTAGAATGGGTGACAACCCATCGCGTCGGAAAAGGATGTGGGAATCGAACCCACAACCTATGTGTGATAGGCCTTTATCGCCTACCAATAGCCTACAAGAAGTCCCTAGTTAGTAGAAACTAGTTTTATTTTATTAAGTGGTATGATAGATGAAGTATAAGTCCATTTTTGGAACCATATACGAATAATATCACCACAGATGGACTTATGTATATAACTTTTTCTAACCTTATGTTTGGGACAGATTGAATGACCTATCATTCTATCGCATGATCTGCTAACACTTCATGGAAAACAAATTCAACATCATTTTATTTAATAGATGAAGTGAAAATTGTTCAAGACATGAACAACAATGAGATTGTACCAAAATCAAGTAATAATTTCTTTTAATTCAAAAATTATTCAAAATTTGTGAAATTATCTTGAAAGCCAAAAATGTTGTCCTAGGACTCTTATATCTGATGAATCAGATGGTACCTTAGATCATCACAAATCTATCACTTTGAGATTGTTGGCTTTTTCATAGCCCTGTTCTCTACCACTCTCCATCAGAACTTGATGGTTAGATTTTTCTTCCATATCCATATTTTCACCTATGTTCTCCTATGTGGAAACCCATTGATTAGTTAATTTGGGTAACCGTTACATTTCATACTTTAGTTTTTAATGAAAGGTTTTGGTATTCCTTTTTTATGATGTGGGTTTCTATTAAAGAAACTTCCAAGTATTAAACCATTTATAACCCCGATGAATTTCGAGGGCGAAATTCATTTTAAGGGGGTAGAATGTAACACCCCTAGATTTTATGAAATGTATTATTTTTAATTTATTTGATTTCATGTGTTTTATGCTACACCAATATTTTCTTTTGCTATACGTAACGTTGTATTAGCTTGCAGCATACGCAACACTATTCATGGATTTTGTTACACACAATTTCAAGTTCGTTTGATAGAAGTCATTCTACGCAACATCGAGTGTATATATATATATTCAATGTATAAATGAAATGTGGTTGGATTCTGTTATACGAAACAACAAAGGAGTTTTTCACAACACGCAACCCTGACTTGGCTTGCATTACACGCAATCGCGACCTTCCTCGATAGCGTGTGTAGTACGCAATACCGGGTTTCACTAAACAATGATATATTATTATAATATTATTATGGACTAGACTTTATTAATAGTATTAACTACATTTTAAATATTATAACATTAGTATTCATCTTACTTATTTTCGAGAACATGGTATGAGAATAAAATAATTTTTTCGGGTAAAATATGTATTTTTCAAAAAATGCAGTTTTGCCACCTTTTGATGGCACACCCACTTTAAATTTAGTTTTTGACATGATTATAAGTTCAATTTTACAAAATAAAATTCTTCTTTGTAATCATGAAATAAAATTTTAATTTGGATAAATTTTTCATATTATTTTGTTAACTTTTATATGTTGATGAATAGTAAAAACACGTTATATTTTTATTAAAAACAAATTTTTTCATCGTTATAATTCATATGGTTAGATTATCCTTTTAATTGGTTTTAATGTGTAATTAGAATATATTTTTACCCTTTAATCCAATGTTGGTCATTGGAATTAATTTTACTTTGAAATTGGACATAAACAAGTGATGATCTTTTGATAGTTATTGTTTCTTAAAAACACGCTATTTGTTTTGATAACGGGAATTAATTTTAAAATTAATTAATGCCGCTTCTATTTTTTGAATTTTTAAAAATGGAAATCATTTTTGAATTCGGAATATCAAATATAGATTAGGCTGAATTTTTGGTATTTTTCTGAAAAACTTCAATTTTTGATGAATAGTGAAACCACTTAGTGGTAGTTAAAAAACAAAATATTTCATTTAAATGAAATTTTACCACATCTATGAATTGAATTTCAAAAATCTGACATACATGGTTGTTATCAAGAAGTAAAATGTGGTTCAATAAGATGTAAATAATTTTTGGTGAATAGTAACTTTTGACTTTTATTTATTGTGGTTAAAGGTAAATAGGGTAATTCAAGGTTAAAAGAATATTATAATAATTCCAAATTACCTTAACACTTGTTCAAAACTTATTTGATGAGTAATGGCTGACCATGGGCATCCTTGGGTCGATTTAGGGACCCCATGGAGCCACTTATGAAAGACAATGACACATTAGATTAATTAATTTAATGTAAAGACAAAATTGGCATTAACAAAAATCTTATAGTAATTAATTTTTATAAGGGGATATATAAATTATAGTTTCGACTATAAATATTCATTGGAAATATAAAACTATTTCCTACATGTTGGTATTTTTTTATAATTTTTAGACATAAAATAAATTAAATTATTTATGACACAATAATGATGCAGTATTTACCTCATTAATAAATGATTTAAATAAATTAGATTGTAATGATTAAAATATTATCCAAAACATGTCCAATTCTGATTGGATGATTTTATTTTGACCATGAGTCATCTTATCATAGTCATCAATTATTTTTGGACCTTTTGAAACAGTAGATAAGTTAATAATAAAATAATACTTTCACACTTTCCAAAAGAGCCCCTCCTCTCCCTTATAAAGGGAGTCCATTTCCATCCAATTCCTCAAACATATCAAGCCATTTGTATCATCCAAACTCTGCCCAATTAATCTCTCTAGATCCCTCTCTTCCCCCTAGAATCCTTACATTAGGCAGAAGGCACTTCAAGAAGTCCTTATGGTTCAAACCAAAGGAAGCTACCCAAATTAAAGGTAAAGGTTTCTCTTAAGTTGTTTTCTTTTATTCTACTTCTCCAACCCCTAAACTCTTTTTAATCGTTTATTTTGTAACAACACTAGTATCCTCAATATACTAGGATTTTCTTATGAGAAGGATTATAACTACACTTACACACACCTCCATCTAATGGATGAAGAACATAATGTTTCTGTGGATGGAAAACTAACGCCTCACGAAATTAGGATTGTTCGATTTTTTTCCTACCGCCTCTCATGGTGGCCATTATGATGGAACTATATTTATATGTGATATATATTATGTTTATGATTTCATTAATCTTCTTTAATTCCCAATTATATCAATACTTTCTGGTTTCTATTGTTGGTAAATACGATAATCTCATTTGAGGAAGTGCGGACTACAGCCCCCTCAAAGTGATGTGATTCGTTAATGCCTTATGTGAGATGTATAAAGGATGTAGTTACTGATATTATATATGATATTATACTAGAATTATAATATAACTATGTATCATTATGTTTTAATTCCATTAAAATATGAAATGGAAATGAATGTAGCGTTCATGTGTACGTACGACTTACCGTCTCCATGAATGGTGCATTTCATTTCTTACATCCATATGTTATATACTATTATAAATACATGTCTATGATGGATATATATGATATATATGATATATAAATCATGAATATCATTCCGGATATAATGAACCTTGGACCACATGAACAACATGTAATTATAAGAAGTCCATTTTTGACTCAAGTACCAAATATCGACAAAACCAACGTTATTAACTTAAATGGTTACATAATGTTTATAACATGGTAATAAGTGATATAAAAGGAATAATAAAATTGAAAAAAGTTTTTAATCAAGTAGAAGTTTAATTTTGTTTATTATTCAGGATATTAAAGAACGATCGAGTCAAGTCTGACACACGGTAATGGAACTTCTTAACCCAATTTCTGTTCTTTGGGTTGATCTTCTCTTTCTTGTTTATGTCATTATTTGATTATGTGAGAAATGAATTTTTATATCTTATCATGTATTTATACTTTCTTTATGTGACCTTATAGTGAATTCACATAAGTGATCTATTTTGTTTACAAAAAGATCTTTGTAAGGGATAATTATTCCAATCTCATTCTTATCCGAGATTGTTTATTCGTAAGTATTTACTGGGATTATGTTTATCATCCATGTCCATATGTTTTCAAAATGTTTTCATAAAATGTATACTTTTCTTCCATGTATGTTTAAAGTCATTTTTACCTTTTTTTTACTTTTACCACATCGTATGGATGTAATCTTTATTTTTAAAACCATATAAGGTACTTTTTGACTTTTCCAACAAAAGTACGAGGAGAATGTTTTTTTAACTTATATAGCATGAATGTATTTTTACGGTTTCATATCGCTTAATTTTCAAGAAGCTTCCTCTACAAGTTTTCAAGGTTATTTTCAATAAAATCATTTTCTTTTAAAATTTTGAGGCATTTTGTGAAAATAAAATGATCTTTAAGGAGAAAGGATATTTTCCTCAAGAATTCATTTCAAGTGTTTTATCAAAACAATTTTCCATATAAGATTACATTATTTAGCATGTTTCTGTTTGAAGTATAATGTATCTATTATTTACATGGTTTGATTCTTCTTAAGATGAAATGATATCCATTTGTTTTATAGGGATTATTTTATGATGGAATGATGTTTATGAAGCCCATTTTATTCTTTTGGTTTTAATGAATGATTTATGTTTATGTTGTGGCACAAGTAAAAATGATTTCATTATGAGATGGGTGGGACCTATATCTCCCTCCAATGCATTGGGTAAAGATTTATATCTCATGAGATAGACATGGCTGGAATGGTAAGTTAATCTGGTTCAGTGTTACAGTACTGAAACGAAGAGTGAACTCGATTCAGAAAGGGACTTTGTCCTCTAAGATGGTCTTGGCAGCAATGCCTTGGCTAATATGGAAATCATATCATGTGATTAATGTTTTTTCACAATTAAAAGTTTTATTTCCAAGCTAATTTATCATTATTGATGTTCCATTATGATCTATGCCTTATGTACCGCCATGTTTTATGTCATTTCTCAAGATTTTGATGTTTAAATATAATGTTCATGGTTTTCAGTTCAAATGTATGTGGTATGTTATATTTTCTCCATACTTATCCTTACTGAGAATTTGAGCTCACCCTTTATATGTTTTCTTTTCCCCAGGATTTAATGAAAGGTTTTAGGTAAGAAAGAAAAAGGGGAAGATCCTTATGGGAGATATTTAAGTTCTTTCACCATGATTAGAAGATTATGTTCCGAGATTCCAAAGACACTAAACAATTACAGTCCTTGTGTGTTGGTTTTTGTTATGTATTAATTATTCCACCAAAGTAATGTAATGTCTATGTACGTCAAGCTTTGGGTCTTTACAGCTAATATTTATGTCATGTTCATGTTTTTACGTTCAAATGTTTATGGGTTGTTTTATGTTCTCCATGTTTACCCTTACTGAGCATTGGAGCTCACCCTTTTTATGTTTTCTTTTCCCCAAGATATAAAAAAATGTTTTAGGTAAGAAAACAAAAGGGGAAGATCTTTATGGGTGATGTTGAAGATCTTTCACCACGACTAGAAGATTATGTTTTGAGTTTCCGAACACACTAAACTATTACTGTCCTTGGGTGTTTTTTTGTTATGTATTATGTATTCTACAAAATTAATGTAATGTCCATGTACGTCGAGCATTCAGTCTCTACAGAAGCTCCATTCAAGACCATCTGAAGAGAAACCTAAGGAGAAAGATAAAGGTAATCAAAAGATTGATGATGTTCGTCCTAAACCCCTTCACTTTCCAACTAGGGTTTCATAAACCAAAAAGATGGCTGAAGAGGCGATGAAAATATAGGTTTCGGACACATTCATGCATGTGGAGATAAAAATCCTCCTTATTGAGGCTATTAAGAAAATACCAAGGTATGAAAAATTCCAAAAAATAACTTTGTACTATTCAAAGAGGAATCAAGGGGAATGAGAGGATAAATCTTGGAAGGAATGTGTCAAAACTCATTATGCCAACTCAAGAAATTCTAAAAAATAGAAAGGATCTCGGGACATTCATTATCCCATGCACTATCGGGGAGTTTTACTTTTCTGATGCTCTTTGTGATTTGGGAGATTCCATAAATGTGATTCCTCACTCTGAATTTTCTTCTTTACAAGTTGGTGAGTTGAAATTGATGAGAGTAGTGGTGAAATTCTCAAATAGAGCTACATCATATCCAACAAGAGTCCTTGAGGATGTACTTTTCTAGGTAAGAGACATGATATTTCTAGTAGATTTCTATGTGCTTAAATTTGGGGATGATCAGGTAAGTTCTCATGCACACATTATCTTAGGTAGGCCCTTCCTCAAAACTGAAACAACTATCATAAAATTTAATGAGGGTACACTTTCCGTGGAATTTGGAGTTGAATTTGTGATATTTAATGTTATAAAATTCTTTGAAGTACCCCTTAGAGGACCATTCTACATTTTGAATCTCCCATTTTGAACCTCCAAATAAAAACACCATGGAATTTTATTGTCCTATTCTTAGAGATATTATGAGTATTGGTTCTAGTTTGATGTCTAAGAGTACTTCCAAAACTATGTATAATGTACAAATATCTATTAGATTTTATTTTGAAATGGATTCCTATTATTATTTTGATCATGTGAACTCAGATTATGACTTTTCTGTGGAGTATGCTGATGGATTTGATGTTTTTTTCTCTGATTTGGATGATTTCTATTCAAATACTGATACTATTTGTGCACATATTTTAGTTCCATCAATTTCCCCATCCATACATCACCCCCTACAATGGAACTCTAGTCATTACCACCAAATCTAAAATACTCATACTTATTAAGTGGTGAGAAATTACCTGTTATAATTGCTAACAATCTCCCTTTTGAACAAGAAGAAAAACTTTTAAATCTTTTGAGGAAGAACATCATGGAGATTGGGTGGACCTTGGCTAACATATCAGGTATTAGCCCATCCATTTTCATGTGTAGGATTATTTTGGAGGATGAGGCTAAAATTTTTAGGCAGCCACAAATAAGACTCAATCAAACACTTTTGAAGGTCGTTAAAAAAGATGCTGAAAATTTTCTTAAGGCAGGTATAATCTATCCCATTTTAGATTCCCAGTGGGAGAGTCCTATTCAGGTTATGCCTAAGTGAAGTGGTGTTACTATTATTAAAAATTATAAATATGAGGTATTTCCAATAAGAGTATCAAATAGTTGGTGTGTGTGTATTGATTATTGGAAACTTAATCAATATACCTGCAAGGACCATTTCCCCCTTCCATTAATTAATCATATGCTTGAGAGAATAGCTGGGAATACCCAATATTGTTTCTTGGATGGACTTTATGGATATTTTCATGTTCATATTGCTCTAGAGGATTCGGAGAAGACAATATTTACTTGCATATTCAGTACGTTTGCCTACCGAAGGATGCCATTTGGACTTTGCAATTCCCCGGGTACCTTTCATAGATGTATGGGGAGTATTTTTTTCTAATTTTATTGAGACCTACATGGAGGTATTTAGGGATGATGTTATAGTGTATAGATCCTCATTTGATAAATGTCTAAGTAGTTTGGGAAAGGTGTTGAATCATTGTACCTAGAATAATCTGGTATTGAACTTTGAAAAGTATCATTTTATGGTAGAGCATGGAATTTTCTTAGGGAATGTAGTGTCAAAACATGGGATAGAGGTTGATAGATATAAGGAAGATATAATTTCATCCTTACCATTTCCTTCATGTGTGTTTGATGTTGGATCTTTCCTAGGTCCTCCAAGATTTTATCGGAGCTTCGTCAAATATTTTAGTAAGATTTATCTTCCTCTGTCATGATTACGTCAAAAGGAATCTAATTTTTTGTTTGATGATTCTTGCAGGACATCCTTTGATGAGATAAAGAAGTTTCTGACCAATCCAGCGTTTATAAATCCCTCAAAGTGGGATATTCCTTTTGGGATTATGTGTGATGCCTCCAACTTCGTAGTTGGAGTTGTCTTATCTCAGAGGGTGGAGGGATGTTCACAGGTGATTGCCTATGCTTCGTGAACATTGTATTTAGCCCAATCAATCTACACAACCATAGAAAATGAGTTTATTCATGTCATATTTTCTTTAGATAAATTTTATTCATATTTATTGGGCTTTGAAGTAGTTTTTTTAAGATCATGAAGATCTGAGGTACCTCTTGAAGAGGACAGATGCAAACACCAGACATATCCGATGGATGCTCCTTCTTCAAGAATTTTATATTGAGATAAAGGACAAGAAGGTTTAGAAAACCTGGTGGCAGACCACATGAGTAGGCTTAGTCACACACTAGAAGATGACACCTTGGACTAGGTTCCACTTCAAGACACTTTCCCCGATGAGTACCATTATTCCATCTCAAGTATGCAGCCTTGGTATGCAGATTTAGTTAACTACCTTGTTTCCCTGAAATCTCTGAAAATTTCAAGAAACATCATGTCCAAAAATTAAACAGTGAGTCTCGGTATTATGTGTGTGATGATCCATACCCCTCGCACATGTGTAGTGATCATGTTATTAAGAGGTGTTTTCCTGATCATGAGTTTGAGTCTGTTCTGCAATTTTGTCACGCACTTTCTTGTGGTGGACACTTTGGACCCCAACAGATATCTAGGAAAGTTTTGGACTATGGATTTTATTGGCTATGTTTATTCCACGATGCTCATGGGTTTTGAAGGTCGTGCCCACTTTTCCAACACACTGGTAATATTTCTAGGAGACATGAGATTCTCCAACAACCCATATTATTTTGTGAGATTTTTTATGTATGGGGCATAGATTTTATGGGTCCCTTTCCTAGATCATTTGGCTTTTTGCATATTTTGGTTTTTATTGATTATGTGAGAAAATGGGTGGAGGATAAGGCCACCAAGACTGATAATTCCCATGTTGTTGTGGACTTTGTCAAAGCACAAATTTTTTGTGGGTTTGGAGTACCAAAGGCCATCAACAGTGGCCAAGGGACACAGTTTTTCAATTGATATTTGGCTTCCTTGCTTTGTAAGTTTGTGGTGACACACAAAATGTCAACACTATACCACCTTCAAACAAATGTCATGATGAGGTTTCAAATAGGGAGTTGAAACAAATTTTGGAGAAAACTGTGCAGCCGAATATGAAATATTGGAGAGAGTTCTTGGATGATGTGCTTTGGACTTATATGAAAGCATATAAGATACCCATTGTTATGTCCCCATTTCGGATCATTTTTGGGATAGTGTGTCATCTCTATGTGGAAGTTGAGCATCCGGCTTATTAGGATATAAAGAAATGCAACCTGGATTTTTCACAAGCTCGAATCCAAAGGAAATTACAAATTCAAGAGATTGATGAGATCTGATTGTATTCATATGGGAACTTAAGACTCTACAAGGAAATATCAAAAGCATCTCATGATAGAATGATCCAACATAGGGAGTTTCATGTTGGAGAGAAAGTCCTTCTCTACAATTCACGGCTGAAGCTGATGCCTGGTAAGTTGTGTTCCATATGATTAGGTCTTTATATTGTGACTAATTTTTTTCCTTATGGTTCAGTAGATATCACAAAAGATACCACAATAATGATCTTTATATTTAATGGGAAATGTTTGAAGGAATTAATTGATGGAATTCCTACTGATGCAGTGGATTTTATCACACTGCATGACCCCATCATCACTTAAGCATATTTGGATGTTCCTAACCCTTTCAATTATTTATTCTTTGTCCTATTTAAAATTATACATTTCATGTGCATATATCATCTCATGGGTTCACATTGAGGAGAATTCTATATTTTAAGTGTTTGGGAGGGAACCTTTTAGTTTAGTAATTTCAATTGTTTTTCTGTTTTTCAATGATTTAAAAATAAATTGTGTGTTTTTCAAAATTTGTGTATTTATTTTTAATTTTTTTGTGTGTTTTTGAAAATTTTGAGTTTAAATGATTCCCATCACCATTTTTAAATTCATATAAATAAGTGAAACAATTTATCCCATGAAACCGTGCTTAAATGAATTCTGAAAATAACTTTGTATCGAGTTCAAATCTTTTGTAATTTCATTAATTTAATCTGAATTTTGAATCTCATGCCAGATATCACTATCTTTGTATTTGAAATCACTTTCCTATGAGGATTATGAACCATTTTTATCATATTCTTTACATTTACCCCATCTCTTAAGAGAACCAAACCATGCTTGATTTAACTAGAATTTGATTTATTCTTGTCAAAAATTGAGGGTTTTAGGTACTTATGTTTTTTATGATTGAAGAAATTGTTTAGTATTAAAGACCCAATTTCAAAGAATCCTCTTTTACAATGTCCAAACATGAACATTTAATCATTTTAGCCTTTACAATCAGTGAAAATCATGTTAGGTTTGCCGCATTACAAGCCAGTTATCCCAATCCAACAAAATCTTGAAGTGAAATTTCATAATCTAGTTGAACATAAGTGTGGGGGAAACTGTCATGTGTTGTGCTACCAAATAATGTGATAATTTTATTGGAAAATGAAATTATAAATAGAGTTTTTTACTAATAAAGAAAACCATTATGTTGAATGTTATGCCTTTTTCGGATCATTCATGATAAGTGAAGTTGTGCCTTTCTAGAGCTTCTAATAGAGAGAGAAAGTTATGCCTATCTGGAGCTTTCAAGAAAATTATGTTTGAGAAGATTGAAATTTTTACTACTGAAATGTTGAATGGTGTGCACATTCCTTTATTTTTCATGATTATTAACATGAATATATGCTATGGGGATTTAGGAGGATACTATATTTAAGGTAAAATTAGATTAATGCAATTTTTCTTCAAAAAGAGTCAACCACCCATTCAGCCTCAAAAATTTTCACATCTAAATCCTACCAACCAAAATCCATAGAACAACCCTGGAAAGTCTTCATGATAAACATGTTTCCTTGAGTCACATCAGGAGGCGATTTATAAATTTATAAAGCTTATGGTTACCCTTGTATGAGTTCGGATGAGAAAGACATTGCTGAAAAATTGACATTTGCGTGATAAGTGAAAATTCGGGTGATGTAACTATTTTGTGTTAATAGGAGGATAAATGAAGTTGAAATATATTGAATAATATAAATAGAAAACTTGAAATAATTATTTTTTATGATGCATGATGTCTTTTTTTTCTTGCTGTGGAATTTTTGGATATCAAGGATGTGTGTTTTAAATAAAATTTGATTTGATATTGATATTTACTTGTCACAGTTTTTCAGAATACATGATATGAGGTTTTTTCCAGGAATCCAAAAGAGTAAGTGTGGGGGAGTAGATAAAACACAATTTTTTTGAATATTTTATTGATAATAAATGATATAATTTCCACACATTGTGGTAACTATGTTCATTTATGGAATTTTTGAGATTAGATCATTCATTTAAAAATTTGATGAAAATTATAGGTTTACCCTTTAAAAATGAACTTTATTATTCAGAAAATAAATCATTTTATTTGAATTATTGGAACTTAATATTTTTTAAATGTGTTTATGACATAATTTTCTAGAACTTTCATTTACTACATTGAAGCTAAATCATGCATTTTGTTGGTGCAAATGGGCCATGATGTTAAAGT
The DNA here is from genome assembly GCA_963277665.1 of Viscum album. Lineage (NCBI taxonomy): Eukaryota > Viridiplantae > Streptophyta > Magnoliopsida > Santalales > Viscaceae > Viscum > Viscum album. The sequence continues at coordinate 590,128,686 of OY728166.1, forward strand.
TGGGATGGACTCACCAGATTGGACATGGGTTCTGTTTGTGGGTTATAAATTATTCATACATTCTTTTCTTAGGACCAAATTTTTATAAGATCTCGAAGACTAATTTTTTCATGAATCATCCTTCTGGAAGGACAACTGATTCATGTGTTTTGGTGGTCAAATGGGCAGTGTAAGCTGGAATAAAATATCTGGCTGAGATTCCCCATTCACACTTGAATCCACATTGAATCTAGATTCCCACCACTCTATAAATTGATTTTTTATGATTTGCTGGGATTGGGACGCAAATTAGGAGATTTAAGGCCTACAATAATTGGTTTCGATCAATTTCTACAACCATTGTAAGAGGGGTAGCCCTTGAAGCAAGGATCCCCTCATCAAAGTCTTCTTCTTCTTCTTCTTCTTCTTCTTCATGTTGTAATGTTTTCATTTTTGTAATAAACACCTGTATTCTTCTTCATTTTATTTTATTTTAATCTTTTTTGTTCAATAATATTCTTCTTTAGTCTTACTAATTGGGATGGAATCAATATTAGAAACGATATTGGGTTTTACCCTTTCTAAACCTTTGTACACGTAAAACGTTTCAACGATGACTACACTACCCATGGAAGCATAGTTCTTTTTAGTAATTGATCTACCTATACCCTTATTTATTCATTTATTTTGAATAAATGAGATACTTTAATTCACTTAATATGATCTATTAATTGGTTTTTCAAATTATAATAAACTAAGTATGAAATTTAAAAATTAATACAAAAACATGCGAGGTTGAAAATTTGTGTAAATTGTAAGAGTGAAAACTAAATTGGTAAAACAATACCATGCGAGATAAATTTGTAGAGTTCAAATATTATCCCTAAGATCAATTCATCCCCATTTTCTAGAATGGACATTTTCCTTAATTTACCATTGAACATAATCTATCCTTATAAGATCAATCAAAGCAAGGTGCTGCGATTGCATGTTCCAAAGATAGCCTAGGTTTTAATTCTCTTCACATTTATGGTAAATTTAATTCTCGTAGGGTTTGGAGGTTATCAAAATATTGGATCATAATAATGTAGATATTAATTAAATGACAATTATTAATAATTAAATTAATAGTTAGAGTTATATCGATTACGTCTTTTAAATATTGTCTAAAAAACATCTTCTTGTTGTGTCTTTGTAATAGAACTTCATTTCAAAAATAAAAACAAAAATATTATACAATATTCTTCTAGAAAACTTATTCTAGTTTTATGTATGGTAAACCCCCCCCCCTAAATACTTTAAATTAGTGTTATTGTTCCCTTTTATTTTAGTTTTAAAATACCTTTAATAAGTTGCCAAATTTATTTCCTCCTTTGAGAGATGACCTTGGATACCCACTTTGTTGCACCTGAGTAACCCAAAACCGAGCATCGTTTGAAAGTTCCCACAACAGCGCTCTTCACCTATCGATTCATCAAGGGGATATAGATGTACCTACACATCAATTTATAAGTCCAATTAATTCCTTATATTAATGGGGATAAATATAAACAACATATACATTCATATTAAAACTAACATTTGAAATATAAATAACTTTCCCCAATTGTTAAACATAAACACTAACAACTCAGAGTAATAAGGTGAAAGGTATCAAGATAGAACATCCACAGTCAAAATAATAATAAACCATTAAATAAAAAATATTATATGATATCATTAATTATTAATCCCAATTAAATATAATAATCAACAAGAGTGTTGAAATAGATGAAAATACTCTTATAAAATCCCCGAGTAATTCTTGAGAGAAATACTCTTTTACTTTGAAAAGAAGAGTTCTTATATAAAAATATTTCTATAAAATATGAAGATAATTAATATCGATTTGTAAAAATAAAATTATTTTCTTTATAAAAATATTGTTTTCTTTAAAAAAATTATAGAGTGCACTTGAAAATAGGTAAGAATTTCAGATGTTCCCTTAAATTGGGCTTGTTTATCTAAAAGAATTTTTAAAAAATCATTTTAAAACATGTAACTCCCAATTAATTAAAGAAGGATTGTGTTTGGTACATGAATATAGAATGTTAAAAAATAATTTATGATTATTTAATAATTATATTTAAATGTTTCATTTAGGTAAGTATAGAATAAGACTAAACTGAAAGAAAATGGAGGTTCAGGTAGAAAACCCTTATCATATGTCTGAATGAGTTCTACACTTGATATTAACATCCTAGATAATAAAAGTAAATCCATTAATTAAAAAATTCATAACCTTATCTATATTTATTTGATTTAGTATAATTTTGTTATGTTCATTTATGTCGTTTTTGATGATTTATAAGATACAATATTATCGTCTGGGAGCATTTGTTTCCTTAGATTTCATGATCGGTATACTTGTATGTAATTATGGAAGTTCATGTGGAAGTGATATAATATTCCATAATTAAATTTATATGATAATAATTAACATAAAAAATATTAAATGGTTATATAATTCATTTGGTTATATTGTATGTGGATGATTTATTAGATAAATCATTAGTGATAATATTTTAGATTATTACAGCGGTATTTCGATCATCATGAACAAGTTTTGTCGTATGAATTAGTATTAAGTATATATACTGGTTCCAAAATAATTACATAAGATATTATAAATATTTTATAATTTGTTTCAACCATAAAAATGTTTTCATGACCAGCCTTGAATAATAAATTTAAGAATGAAGGTTCGTCGACCATGAAGATTGTACATCGACACCTCTCAGATGATGATTTAATTTTTAAAATAACAGAGAGAGAAAGAGTGAGTGATAGTAGTTTTAGGAAGTATATTCAATTAACATGATTTCATTACCATATATAGATGATACTGGAGTTATCATGATCATTTTTTACATTAGAGTTTACGAGAAGATAAGAAAATTAAATAAATTGAAAATGAAATTAAAAGAAAAAGATAGAGGGTTTACCTCTTGAAATATCCTCCTTGAGAACCTCATTAAAGGAAGGTTTTTTGGTATTTTGGAAATACCAAGAGCTTATGGACATGAAGAGAGACTAGGTAATGGGATTTGGGATGAACTTTTACAATCTTAAAGGCTTATAGGAGCGAGGAGAATAGGGAGTGAGGGGTGATTTTTATATTGGAGGAGAGAGGTGATTTTTGAATATCTTATTCATTATTTTATTATTTTTCATAAGACAATAAATAGTGTTTATTATTATGAAAAAATAGTAATAAGTTAATTTTACTTTGAACCAAGTGTTCTTACATCATCCATACAAAACCTATGACTCAATAAATCATGTATTTAACTTTTATCACTAATTATCATATTTTACTATTTACTAAATATTCAAGTATTTTAGAAAAATATAAAAAATTCACCATAAGAATTTTTTTAATGTGTATAATTAATAAATGGACTCCATTTTATCAAAATAACTTTCTAAATATGAGAAATTTATTTTTAAATTAAAATCATTATTTACATGAAATATACAGATTTTAAATTTAAAAATGATTTTATATGAATTTCAATAATTAAATGAGGTCTCATATAATTATCCTAAAATAATAGGAAAACAAAATATTTATTTAGGAATACATTTCATGAAAATAAGATTTATTTTTAAATCAATTTATTAGTTTAAAATTGTAATTAAATATTTATTACTCAAAAAATACCAACACATAATTATTAATTTTTAAAATATTCACTCTCATTTATAAAGTACCAAAATTTTATTTCTACATACTTGGGTGAGATTGATATACATAATGGTCATATTAATATTCATAAGGTTACATTATAATTCATAAGGGTTAAGTTTATATTTAAAAAATATGTATGTTGATCCTATCAGACTCTAAATATGTTACTGATCGCAACCATGTATGTCCATTTTTAAAAATTCAAAATGTAGAAGTGAAGAAATTATGTCTAAATGCTAGGTTATTACTACATAATATAAATAAAAAAGTGTTAATTTCATAGAGACTTGGTGTTTCATGTATTCTATATTAAATTTATTTTTAAATCCTTTGGGTGTTACAATATCCATAAATAATAAGACAAAATAAAACAAATTTTACAAATTTTATATGCCCCACCACCTTATAACACTCATTAATGTCCATATAAACAGTTTCTACTTAACCTCAAGCTTTACTCCCCATACTCTGGAGGATTATGACTAATAGTGTGGGTCTAGGGTATTAATATGGGGAGATTGTTTCACCATATTAAAGTAAAAATCTATAAAAAAATAACCATGCATCATCCATTGAAAATAATTAGAGTACACGAAATAAATGGAATTAAAATACTATAAAAATGGGTTGTGGCATGCAATAATACATCACAAAAAGTATCCCACTAGTTCTAACGTGTATATAAATAAACTATAAATAATACGAGATTCTCTACTACTATCCTCAAACCATACCTTATCTAAATATTCAAACTCCAACTGAGATATCCCATTAGATAATTCAACACGGGGCCTCTATCCTACCTGGACCTATGAACAATGATGTATGCTCTGGTACTAAAACATCATGGTTTCCCAAGTAGGGTTTGAGTAAAATTCAATAGGTAATTACCAATGGGGTTCATAACATAACTAGTTTATGACGTTACTGAACATGTGATACACTCAAAATAGATAAAATAGTTCATAAGTATAAATAAATAAAACCATCAATCCTCTAGTAATAATAGGCCACCCAAGATCGTCCATACCAACTTCATCCATTGTTGACTTGTCTATTATCCTAAAAACATCATCTATAACCCATCATCATAAAAAATCCCTACCAAGAAATTAATAGTATGAAAATCATGGGAATAGACTCACCCTTCTATGAAACATACACAAATCATCCAAAAATAGGAGGTAGTAATCTCCATGTTAAAAAATATATATCATCTAGAAACACTATGGATGATTATCCCAATCATGAAAAATATCATCTAAAAACATGGGGGTATACACTCCCCACCATGTAAACATACCTTCTGAGGACTCAAAGGCATACCCTCACCTTGCTGGGAAACACATATCATCATCTAGAACCCAAGGGTGTGCCAACACCCTGACAAATAACAAATCATCCAAAATTAAAGGATAAACTCCCCCTTCTAGGAAACACATCATCCAAAAACTACAAGGAAAACCTATACCCATCAAGAAAACACATAACATAATATAGAAACTATGGGGTGTTTAACACCTAGTCAAGAAACACAGGAAAATTAACCACTTGGGAAATCCTCCTTCACAGGGAATGTACTCTCACATAGTAGACATCATATTCACATGGGTTGTCCACACACTCGTACCCACTAAACCTCTCCTAGGTTAGCCTCTGAAGAATATAACCTTTACCATAATTATCGACTCATACGTTTTAATATTCCACCCAAAATGAAAGCTGAAATATCCTCTCTACTACCGTTGTCTATGATTAAAAAAAACTAAGTATTCCTCTAAAGTCCCCTAGTCCTTTCCATAGCAAGAAAAATATATGCAACCCCTCATCTCCTTTACATCTCTAACTCCATTCCTATCACTGATGGGGTATAGTACCCCTCATTATTACCACCATCATATCAAGACCTGATTAATTTCCGAGGTGATCCATACATAATAACATTAGATATATGGAATAATTTCCATATAACATTTCAAATCATCATACGTCAATCCTAATGTAACGCCCCGACCCTAGTTACCCAGAGTCGGTGCTTTACTTCGTAACATTGGCATGATCAAAAAAGATCAATTCTCGAAAGACCGGTTAGTTTAGTAGTCTTGGAAACACTAGATACATTCATAAATGTTACATTACATCATAAAGTGAAAATATACAATTACAAACTCCCCATAGACCACACTCATAACCTCTTCTAACTATCCCTGCAGGTCATTCCTAAAATACTTCTTCACATCCTGGAAAATATTAAAACATTGAAAGGGGTGAGCTCAGATGCTCAGTAAGGATAACAATATTGCGGAAGCTTTCATCAATAAACATAATCATTTAAGGCAATGCATAACTAAAACAAAAGCCTTATTAAACTTGAACTTCATCATGATATGGAAAAAATAAAATTAAATAATGCCATTTACATACTCACATGAATATTCTACTGGTCAAATAATCACATGCAATATCAATAACCACTTTCATAATGATGGAATGCATAATCCCAGACTATCATAACCATGTAGTCAAGGCCTCGTGCCAAGACCACAAATATGATTTTGTCAAGGCCTCATGCCAAGACACTAGTTTGTCTCATGAGACCTACCGATGCATCGAGGAGCTATAGCGGGCTCCACCCGTCACTTATTAAGTCCAATGCATTCCTCATATGAATAGGTTTAAACATATCATAAACCATAACATAATTGTATCACATAAAAAATGCATAAAGGAAACATAACATTTCCACATTTCAATCACAAGATATCAATACAACATATTTATGTAATAAAAACACATTCAAACCCATTTTCAATACCAAAATTAAAGAAAATTAAAACTTTGTATTTATTTTTCATTTTAAAAAGTTATGGCTTGTAAAGGAAGCTGAAACTCAAATAATGGTCACGACGGCGGAGAAGTCATTGTCACCGAATACGTACGACAAAAACATTCCCTTTTTTCATTTAGTAAAACGCTTCGTATAAAAAATATTCCTTTTGGATAAACGTAAAAGTCAAAGGGGTTTATACACCGTATAAAAGAATGTTTTGTATAAAACAAAATATACCTCAATGAAAGGATATTGAGACGAAGTCCCTTACAAAGATCATTTTTAAAATAAAATAGATATATTATGTGTATTCAATATAAGTACACATAAATAAAGTATAAATACAAGATATGACATAATAATATAATGACATAATTTGAAAGTAGGAGATTAACCCATAGAATGGAAATTGGGTTAAGAAGTTCCCTTACCTCGTGTCCGACTTGACTCGACCGCTATTTAACCTCCTGAATAATAAACTAGAGTTAATATCTACCTTCTTAAGAACCTTTTTCAGGTTCATTATTCCTTTTATATCACTTATTATGATGTCATGAACATTATGTAATTATTTATGTTTATAACGGTCGTTTTGTCGATCTTAGGTATTTGAGTCAAAAATAAACTTCTTATAATTACAAGTTGTTCATTTGGTAAAATATCCATTATATCCAGAATTATATTCATGATGTAGATATCATATATATCATATATATCCAGTATATACATTCATTTATAATATTACATAACATTTAGAGGTAAGAAATGAAATGCATCGTTCATGGAGATGGTAAGCCGTACGTACGCATGAACGCTACTTTCATTTCTATTTCGTTTTTAATGGAATTAAATCATAATAGTATAAAGGTGTATTATAATTCCAGTATAATATCATATAAAATATCATTTACTTCATCCTTTATGCATCCCACATATGGCATTAACGATTCAAATCACTTTGAGGGGGCGGTAGTCCGCACTTCCTAAAATGAAATTATCGCGTTTACCCATAATGGAAATCATAAAGTATGCCATAAATGAGAAATGCAGAAGCATAAGGAAAACATAAACATAAAATATATATCATATATGAAAATACTGTCATCAAAATGGCCACCATTAGAGATGTTAAAAGAATATTGAACAATCATCGTTTCGTGAGTCAGTATTTCGGCACCCACAGAAACAATATGTTCTTTAACCATTAGACGAAGGTGTGTGTATGTGTAAACCAAATCATTATCATAAAAACATCCTAGTATAGTTTATATACTGGTTTTGTTACAAAATAAAGGAATAAAAAGAGTTTAAGGGGTTGGAGAAGAAAAATAAAACAAAACAACATTAGAGAAGACATTACCTTAAAATCGGGTAACTCTTTTTGATTTGAGCCAAAGGCTTCCTTGGGAAGAATTATGCCCAAGGTGAGGCTTCTAGGAGTAAGAGAGGGAATTTGGTAGAGTATTTGGGCAGAGGTTGGCCGAGCCAAAAGGCTTTGAAGGTGTGAATAAGGTGGGAGTGGTGGGGGCCTTTTATAAGTGGAGAGGAGGGGCACTCTTGGAAAGTAATAAAATGTTACATTATTATGAAATGATTTTTCGGATTATAAAGGTCCCACACTTATATAATTAGAGTCTAAGGTGATAAGGGTTCTAAATATACTCACCCAATAATTTTTTGACAAGTTTGAGCCTTGGATTTTACATTATCTTTTCATTTTATTTAAATCGTTAATTAATGAGGTAATCGCTGCATCATAATGGTGTCATAAATAATTTAATTTATTTAATGTCTAAAAATTATAAAAAAATTATCATGATGTAGGAAATCTGTTTATATTTCTAATGAATATTTATAGTCAAAAATATGACTTTTATAACCCCATTTAAAAATTGTTTGACTAAAACAACTTATGTTTTTGACATTTTTATTTTAACTTTAAATAAAAGTTATTTATGTCATTTTCCTAGAAAAGTGGCTCCATGGGGTCCCCAAGTTTACCCATGGATTTTCTTGGTCATCCATGACACATCCAATAGGAATAGGACAAGTGTAAAGGTATTTTCATATTTTTATAATATCATTTTACCTTAAATTTCACTAATTACTTTTAATCGCGATTAATTAAACTTAAAATTTACTATTCACCAAAAATTATTTTAATATCATTGAACCACATTTTACTTCCTAATGACAACCATTTATGTCAGATTTTTGAAATTCAAATCACAGAAGTGATAATGTTTCATTTAAAAGAAAAATCAGTTTTCTAACTACCACTTAGTGGTTTCACTATTTATCAAAAATAGAAGTTTTTCATAATAATGCCAAAATTTCACCCTAAGCTATAATTGATATTCCGAATTCAAAAATGATGTCTATTTTACAAAATTCCAAACATATAAGTTGCATTAATTAATTTTATAATTATTTCCCGCTGTCACAACAAATAGCGTGTTTTTAAGAAACAATATATATCAAAATATTGACAATTGTTTATGTACAATTTCAATGTTAAATTAATTCTAATGACCACCATTAGATAAAATGGTAAAAATATATTATAATTATACTTTAAAACCACTAAATAGTATAATTTATCACTATAAATTATTTTGATTAAAAAAGTTGTTTTAAGTATTTTTCACTATTCATAAAAAATTGGAAGTTCTCAGAAAATTACAAAAAATTCAACTTAGGATAATTTCGATATTACGAATACAAAAATTAAGTCCATTTTAAAATATAAAATTTCTATAATTTTAAAAAGTGGGTATTACTATTCATAATGGCTACTTTGATTAGTCACGGTGTGTTAGAACTCGAAGTTGCGTACTGTTAGGTCCACTAGGCTGGATACCCTGAGAGGGGGGGGGGGGTGAATCAGGGTATGACTAATTAAAAATTAATGCCCGTTCTGATCTTGTTTCGCTGTTAAGCAAAACACTCTTCTCTCTTTTCCCTGTTGCACGATATAAACAGAATGTAAAGCAAGCACAGGACACAGCAATTTTACTTGGTTCACCGCTAAGGGCTACGTCCAAGGAGCATACGCCGACAGGTTGCCGGTCGTACCAAATTCCACTAATCTTCACTAGCTGTGGATTACAAGATTCGGGCTAGATCACTTCTATGCCCAGGCTCACTGCCTTTACAATGTTTAGGGTCAGCTCACTGCTTTCCCAAGGGTCACTCCCTGTTTCTCTCTCTCTGGCTCACTGCCGGTGGAGAGGATCACCTTCTTCCTCTTCCTGAGCTCACTGCTCTTGGATGGAATCCACTCACAGTTTATAGACCTGTAGGTCTCTTCATTTTCCTGAAAGAATTCATCTTCTCTTGTATGTAGATGCTCTGTTGAAGTTTAACTTTCACCCGTTGATGAATATCTCTTTGCACCGAAGGTATCGGGCAAACTTCCAGCTTCCACACAGTCTGAAAATCACTGCGGGAACAAAACCTTACTTGGCGCGCAAGTCAACCTCGGCGCGCAAGTATCGGCGCGCAAGTCACAACGGGCGCGCAAGTCCTCCTCTGACACTTGCGCGACACAAGCTTCCTCAACTCCAAACTTGCGCGACTCTCTTCCCTTTACTCCCAAACCACCATTGGTGCGCAACTGCAAACCGGCGCGCAACTTCTAACACCGGCGCACAACTTCAACCACTGGCGCGCAAGTCCCACCTGCGCGACCACACACACCACTTGCGCGACCACCACACCTGCGCGACGGGAGCTCTCGTCTTGAACTCCGGTAAGAAATGAGGAGGGGTGGTCCGGTATTTATAGGCAATCTGACCACCCTGCGCGACGGCGCGCAAGTCACCTGCGCGACCCAGTTTCGGCGCGCAAGTCTCCTCTCCTTTAGACACTTGCGTGACCAACTCCCAAACTTGCACGATCCTATTTCCTTAGCCATATTTTGATCTTCTGATCTTGAAAAACATGTGGCGCGCAAGTTTCCTGTACACCATGTTCGCGGCGCGCAAGTCCCTTTGCCAAAAACACTTTTCTTCATTTGCCGATTTTCAGGCCCAAAAAATTTGGCAAACACTGGAAAACGGCGCCACCTTGTATCTGTTCTTTTGTACCGCCTCCAGATCATCCATTCCTTTTATCGACGTTCTTGAATCAAACATGGATCGTTGAACTCAGCTCTTGAACTCGACATTCAACCATGAAATCCTCTTTGTCAACAATCACAACGTAGATGTCCACTTTGTCAACAAACACAATCACCTCAAAAAGGCTTCAACGATACCTTGAGGGATTTTTGCCCAACAATCTCCCCCTTTGGGTTTGTCGACAACTCTTCCAAACAAAGATACGTCATTGATTCTTCATCCTCCATTCGCCTCATTGCGATTCTGATAGCGACCAAGGATTTACTCAACACATACTCTAAGCCCACATGAGCAATGCTCGGCGTGACAAACAAGAGTAAATGAAAAGTTCATCAATGAATCACTTTGTCTCTAACATCCATTGTTGACACCAAACACTGTCCAACACCACTCTTCTGCTTTTATCACGATCCTCAGTTGTCGTGATATCTATTCTTTGATCGATCACTTCTAGCATCGTCAGATTTAATACGCTCCCCCTTTCTGCTCACAGCTTCAACACCTCTTTAGCCATATTTCCTATGTTGTCCAAGCTAAGCTCTGGCTAAGCACGTTCAACTAGCTTCAACTCCCCCTATCTGGCTGCTCCACCTGTCAGTGTCTCCCCATATCATTCATGATTTATCAAATCTCCGCACTGTCTCCCCCTTGAACAACCACTATTTTCTCCCCCTTTTTCAACGAACCCAAAGGTCACGCCTTTGTAGTCTGTAACATAGTAGAGAACACATTAGCACAGTAGGGAAAACACAGCATACCTCGGGGAGAGGGGGGTGATCCCGCGTCCACACTATTTTAAGTGCGGGGAATCGACTGAACTCCCAGAGCTAGTCGATGCCTCTCAAAAGCTTCCTTGGGTAAGGCCTTTGTCAGAATGTCTGCAACCTGTAGCTCTGTAGGCACATACTCCAACTTCACGATGCCCTGCTCAACCTTCTCCTTGATGAAATGATACTTGATCTCAATGTGCTTTGTCCTGGAATGATGGACAGGATTTTTGCTAAGATTTATAGCACTTGAGTTGTCACACTGGATTCCGATCGGAGACTTTACTTCAACTCCCATATCCTCAAGCTGCTGCTTCATCCACAATAACTGTGTGCATGCTTGAGTGGACGCTATATACTCAGCTTCTGCGGTGCTCAATGAAATGCAATCTTGTTTCTTGCTTAGCCAAGAAATACACAATCCACCAAGATAGAATGCACCACCTGACGTTGATTTTCTATCATCTGCTGAACCGGCCCAGTCTGCATCAGTATATCCCAATAACTCTGTCTGAGATTTGTCGTTGTATGTCAAACCGAAGTCCACCGTGCCCTTGATATACCGAAGTATTCTTTTCACTGCAAGCATGTGACTTTCCTTGGGATTGCATTGATATCTCGCTGCTTGGCATGTGGCGAAAACAATATCAGGCCTTGTTGCGGTTAAGTACAACAGACTTCCAATGATTTGCCTGTATTCTGTGATATTAACTGTCTTGCCATCCTCATCTTTTGATAATTTCATCCGGGTAGCAACCGGAGTCTTCATTTCCTTGGAATTATCCATTCCAAACCTTCTTATAACTTCCTTGGCATATTTGGATTGAGAAATGAAAGTTCCATTCCTTCCTTGTGTCACCTGTAGACCAAGGAAAAACGTTAGCTCTCCAATCATTGACATTTCAAACTCATTTTTCATGAATTCAGAAAATTGTCTGCACTGAGCTTCATCTGATCCGCCAAAAATTATGTCATCGACATACACTAGCACCATCATCCTTTGATTACTGTCATTGCTGAAATAGAGATTGTAATCAACTCCTCCACGCTGAAAACCAAGCTTCTTCAAGTACTGATCAAGCCTTGAGTACCATGCCCTTGGTGCTTGTTTCAGCCCATACAATGCCTTCTTCAGCCTGCAAACTTTGTTCTCATCCTCATGAATGAGAAAACCATCTGGCTGCTCAATATACACCTCCTCTTCCAGAACCCCATTCAAGAATGCGGATTTGACATCCATCTGGAACACTTTGAACTTCCTTTGCACTGCGATGGCTAGGAATAATCTTATTGTCTCCAGCCTTGCAACCGGTGCAAATGTTTCATCAACATCAATTCCCTCTATTTGGGAGTACCCCTTGCACACTAGACGTGCTTTGTTCCGAATCACTGTGCCATCTTCATTCATCTTGTTGCGATAGACCCATTTGGTCCCAATGACATTCTTGTCTGCTGGCCTCGAAACAATCTCCCATGTCTGGTTCTTCTCAATCTGATCAAGCTCTTCGTTCATGGCCTGAACCCAGTTTTCATCTTCAGCTGCATCAGAAAAACATTTCGGCTCTACTTGAGACAAAAACGATGCTTGCTGTGATGATTTCATTCTTCGAGTCTGAACTGGAGCTGTTTGATCACCAATGATATTCTGCCTATCAATCTCAGCTCGACTCTTTGGCTTCCTCGCAGACACCGACTTGACACTTTCCTCTTCATCATCAGTATCTTCTTCTGAATCAGCTTCTGCCACTTCTACTCCCCTTGGGTTGCTTATCTCATCATCACTTTCATCCAGGAACTGTTCACGGGGTCGTTGAGCAGTCTGTTCATTTTCGACTATAGTGACATCATTACTCTCAACAATTTTTCCCAGCCTCTTGTTGAAGCATTTATATGCTTTGCTTTTCCCTGAATAGCCAAGGAATATCCCTTCATCTCCTCGTGCCTCAAACTTCCTATGATGTTCTTTGTTGAGAATGAAACACTTACTTCCAAAGATTCGAAAGTATTTCAACGTTGGCTTCTTTCTGTACCACAGTTCATACGGAGTCTTTCCTTGCTTCGGACATAACAGGGACCTGTTTGAAACATAGACCGATGTCAAAACTGCTTCCTTCCAAAATTTCTCTGGTAGGTCCTTATCAATAAGCATTGTTCTGGCCATGTTGTTAATGATCCGATTCCTCCTTTCTACTACTCCATTCTGTTGGGGAGTTCTCACTGATGAAACTTGATGCCTTATCCCATGTTTCTCGAGATAGTTTTCAACCTGACTGTTTGTAAATTCCGTACCGTTATCAGTACGAAACTTCAGAATTTTCTGCCCAAGCATCTTTTCTGATTCCCTCCTGTACTGCTTTATGCAACTGAATACCTCTGTCTTATGGGTTATGATGAATACCCAGGCCATTCTGCTATAGTCATCAATGAAAAGAACGTAGTACCTTTTCCCATTTATAGCTCGTGGTGAGATAGGTCCACATACATCAGCGTGCACCAATTCGAGCACTCTAGTTGATTTCTGTTCCTTTGGCCTGTATGTCTTTCTGATGATTTTCCCTTGCTGACAGGCATCACATGTATGAGTGCGATCACGTGATAGTTTGGGAAGGTCTCTAGCAGCATCACATTTAACGAGATCCTCCATAGATGGTTGGCATAGATGACCAAGTCGCTTGTGCCACAGCTGGTTTTCTTCTTCTCTGGATAAAAGACAAGTATCTTCTTCCCCACTTACAAGATAGAGATTTCCCTTTGACCTTTTTCCCTGCAGAACAGCTGCTCCATCTTTTCCTTTCACAATACACATCTTCTTGGTAAATTGGATAGAGTGCCCAGAGTCACATAGTTGACTGACACTGAGTAGATTATGACTGAGACCCTCTACTACCAAGACATCCGCACGTTTCATCCCTTTGCCCCCAAACTTAGCTTTCCCTGAGCCAACAATCTTCAGGCCTTCATCATTTCCAAATTTGACAACTCCTTCTTTGTCATATTTGATGCCTGTAACAAGATCCTTATTACCCGTCATGTGGGATGTGCAACCACTATCAAGGATCCAAACACCAGATCGATCTGATGCTTTAAGGGCAATCTCCGCCACCACAGCCTTCTCATTTTTCTTCTTCTTGGTCCATACTTTTTCTTTCACACTCGGCATGGATTGGGGCTTCTGTTCTTTCTCAGAGTATGATGGACCATCCTCATCTTGCAGAGCTGCAAATCTGTTCTGAACTTTTAGCTCACTTGTTGGTTTATTGATCTGCTTCTTGCGAACATTTTGATTATTCTTTGACACATTTCTCTGAATGATTGATGTGCAATACCTAGCCATGTGTCCAAATCCTCCGCACCAAAAACAGTGTCCTTCGAAATGTGTTCTGGAAAACCGTTCTCTGTTTGGCTGCCGTCTCTGCTCATGTTCCCTTCTGTATCTCTTGGCTATGGAACACACAAACTGTGAATGTCCCATTTTCCCACAGCAATAACACCTGATATAGGATGCATTCCCTCGTGATATTTCAGCACTGTGATTTCCCCTTTGGGATCTCTGAATATTATGATTCTGTTTTGTTCCCAAATCAACCTTCACTTTCGGGATGAGTGCTTGCGGTCTGACTGCAATTGTCGCCAATTTTTGTTCTTGACTAAGCCCAGAAACGACCTTAACATCTGAGCTCAATTGCTGTTTCTTTCCTACTAAACTGCTAGGCTCCGCTTTCATCTTCTCTTTCTTCTGAATAGACTGCTTTTCAGATATCACATTGGGGGTCAAGAGTTTATCTTGATCCTTGAGTTTTTGTCGCAGACTGACCACTTCTTCTTCAAGCTCTTTGATACATCTAACCTGCTCCTTTCCTGTGTTTGTCAGACAATCAATTTCCTTCTTTTGTTCCTCAATTTTAAGCTTATACTCAACAATATTTTCTGAGCTCTCTGGTGTTGAGGATTTTAGTCTTTCAATTTCTTCTAACAGCTCAGACTTTTCTTCATCCTGTTGTTGCATGTAGAGTTTGGCATCACGAACCACTTTATTGGCTTTCTTCGTTTTTGCTCTCCAAACATCTATCTCCTCAAGAGCTGCTTCCAATTCGGCTTCCATATCAATTCTCCCTTCAATTTCTTCTTCTTCTTTAGTATCATCTTCTTCTCCCTTTTGAGAACTACCAACAATTGCCACCAAGGCATTTACCCCACGATCTCTGCAATTTTCTATTTCCTCAACTTCTTCATCCTCAGACTCATCTGAACTTTCAAATTCTTGTGAGAGAAGATTCTTTTTCTTGAAGAAATTTCTCTTGAATTGCTTCTTCCCTTTCACAAAAGCTGAAGACTTCTTTTTGGGAATTTCAGCGTCATCATCATCATCATCATCTTGAAAATTCTTGGGGCATCTTGCTGCAAGATGACCAACCTTTCCACATCTAAAGCATGCTAGTGGAAGTTTACCTTTAAACTTTCCTCTTCCTCTTTGTAGATTCGAAGAAAGGAATGACATCACCTCATCTGTCTCTTCTTCTTCATTAGAATCTTCAATGGTGAGCTTCTTCATGGCCTTAAATGCCACCTCTTTAGACTTCCCCTTTTCCACAGCCTCATTATCATCGTTCCTCATTTCATATGCAACCAAGGTACGGTGCAAATTGTCCAATGTCAGCTCTTTTGGATCTTTATCTTCTAGTACTGAAACTTTCGGATTGAACCGAGGTGGAAGTTTCCTCAAGATGTGCTTTACAATCTTTATGTCTTCAATGACTTCTCCAAGACCTCGCATATCTTCCACAACAATGTTTACCCTATCAAAGAATGCGTCAACAGACTCATTCGGGTTCATTTTCAGATCTTCATATTTGTTCCACAACACCTGCAGCTTTGCCTCTCTGACTTTTGTGTCCCCTTCATATATATTCAAAAGCTTTTCCCACATGGAATGTGACGTTTTGCATGACATCACCTTTGTGTAGATGGGATTGGAAAGGGCTCCCCCTAAGGCATTGATTGCTTTGGAATCAGCATCCAACTCTCTATGCTCAGCTTCTGATAAGGCACCACTATTAATATCAGCTGTGATACCATGCATAGCTGCTGAAAACACATCCATTCCCAAGGATCGGAAATAGTGTTGCATCCGGTTCTTCCATATCTGAAAATTATATCCGTCGAAGATCGGAATCCCTTTATGATTGGTTACCTCCATTGAGAGAAGAACAACTTTCAACCTTTCGCTCTGATACCACTTGTTAGGTCCACTAGGCTGGATACCCTGAGAGGGGGGGGGTGAATCAGGGTATGACTAATTAAAAATTAATGCCCGTTCTGATCTTGTTTCACTGTTAAGCAAAACACTCTTCTCTCTTTTCCCTGTTGCACGATATAAACAGAATGTAAAGCAAGCACAGGACACAGCAATTTTACTTGGTTCACCGCTAAGGGCTACGTCCAAGGAGCATACGCCGACAGGTTTCCGGTCGTACCAAATTCCACTAATCTTCACTAGCTGTGGATTACAAGATTCGGGCTAGATCACTTCTATGCCCAGGCTCACTGCCTTTACAATGTTTAGGGTCATCTCTCTGCTTTCCCAAGGGTCACTCCCTGTTTCTCTCTCTCTGGCTGACTGCCGGTGGAGAGGATCACCTTTTTCCTCTTCCTGAGCTCACTGCTCTTGGATGGAATCCACTCACAGTTTATAGACCTGTAGGTCTCTTCATTTTCCTGAAAGAATGCATCTTCTCTTGTATGTAGATGCTCTTTTGAAGTTTAACTTTCACCCGTTGATGAATATCTCTTTGCACCGAAGGTATCGGGCAAACTTCCAGCTTCCACACAGTCTGAAAATCACTGCGGGAACAAAACATTACTTGGCGCGCAAGTCAACCTCGGCGCGCAAGTATCGGCGCGCAAGTCACAACGGGCGCGCAAGTCCTCCTCTGACACTTGCGCGACACAAGCTTCCTCAACTCCAAACTTGCGCGACTCTCTTCCCTTTACTCCCAAACCACCATTGGTGCGCAACTGCAAACCGGCGCGCAACTTCTAACACCGGCGCACAACTTCAACCACTGGCGTGCAAGTCCCACCTGCGCGACCACACACACCACTTGCGCGACCACCACACCTTCGCGACGGGAGCTCTCGTCTTGAACTCCGGTAAGAAATGAGAAGGGGTGGTCTGGTATTTATAGGCAATCTGACCACCCTGCGCGACGGCGCGCAAGTCACCTGCGCGACCCAGTTTCGGCGCGCAAGTCTCCTCTCCTTTAGACACTTGCGCGACCAACTCCCAAACTTGCGCGATCCTATTTCCTTAGCCATATTTTGATCTTCTGATCTTGAAAAACATGTGGCGCGCAAGTTTCCTGTACACCATGTTCGCGGCGCGCAAGTCCCTTTGCCAAAAACACTTTTCTTCATTTGCCGATTTTCAGGCCCAAAAAATTTGGCAAACACTGGAAAACGGCGCCACCTTGTATCTGTTCTTTTGTACCGCCTCCAGATCATCCATTCCTTTTATCGACGTTCTTGAATCAAACATGGATCGTTGAACTCAGCTCTTGAACTCGACATTCAACCATGAAATCCTCTTTGTCAACAATCACAACGTAGATGTCCACTTTGTCAACAAACACAATCACCTCAAAAAGGCTTCAACGATACCTTGAGGGATTTTTGCCCAACACGTACAATGCAAGCTATTGCATTATTGAATGAGAAGCGTATCGTGGAAGCTCGGGGTGTTACATTCTCCCCTACTTCAATAAATTTCATCTTCGCAATCTGAAATTTTTCTTTGAAAATAAAAGGTTGAAAATAGAAAATACCTTTTTGGAAAACCCACATCGGAAATAAGGTTAACGAAATTTAGCCTTAATAAGAGGGAAAGAGAAATGAAAAAGTCACCACCAAATTATGATCTAGATAAGGAGAAGATTGGTGGAAATTAAAGTCATATAATTGGAGGAAAAACGTAAATATTTGTAGGGAGTGATTGAGGTCATCAATCATAAACAAGTGTAAAATTGAGGGCCTCAAAGCCTTCAATCTATGTTGATTTAAAATATTAACAGTTCAACAAGACATAAGGTATTAGGATAACACATTTTTTTGTTTTAATATCCCTTTATTATAGTTTAAGAATTAATTTATTCATAGAATAAGGGATAGTTATATATATATTTATGCTTGACAAGTAGAGTTTCAACCTTCAACTAATTTCTACCACAAACTCATCTTTCACTCAAAAAGATAATAGAACTAAAAAATATTTTATTTATCCTAATCATACAAGGTTCAAAATATTAACACATACCATTTAGATTAGGAAAACTATTTTGTAATAACCAGGGACTTCCTGTAGGATAGTGGTAGGTAATAAAGTCCCGTCGCACTATGGTTGTGGGTTCGATTCCTACAACTTTGTCCGACGCGACGGGTTATCCCCCAACCTGCAGGTTGTCCTTTTCCTAAAACTATAGTATTATAATATTCCAAAAATAATCTTCAGAAATGTTTTAACCTTAAACGATACTATCCAAAGTTCAACTTAACCCATTCCAACCTTTATAGTTATCCAAAATACCTCCGTCTAGTCTTTCTCTAAAAGGTCCTTAAATTCCAAAATCTATTGTAACATTATATTCCACAAACAAAGTAAAGGATCTCTTATTGTCACATACTAAAAATATGATTACCTTCATCATATTAAAACCTTAATGAAAACAACAACTACTGTAGTACAATCCTTATATACTCTATAATTATTATAACCAGTACATCATTGATACAACACTCAAATGAAAAAATTCTTTAATAACAACATAAGAAATCTAATCATTCCTCCTCATCTGTGGTAGTATCATAACTTGATTATTATCCAATAACATCATTTGGGGCATACTCTGATGATTTGGACATTGGTTTCCGTAGTGTCCCCAATCCTTGTAGAAGAAGCATTGTACATTTGAAACCATTTTCTTACCCTTGCAGTAATGCACTTTGTGTCCTTTTTCTCTACACTTATAAAAAACTCCCATTCCCTTTAGGCAAGTTCCATGATGTTTCCTCCCACAGCTATCACATATTGGAAAATTCTTATTTCCCCTCATCCCTTTATCCATCATTCTCTCTTCTATCCCTTTCGTCTATTTCTTCGCTTCAAAGCCATAGGACTCAGAAAATTCTTTACTTATCTTATTAACACATGATATTATTTCTTCATATGTTGAGAACACATGGGATACTATTTCCCTTCTAAATGTTGGATTAATACCGTGAAAGATACGATCCTTCTTGCTCTTTCGATCATACATATTGATGGAGTTCACATTCCTTCTACTGGGCGCCATTTCTAAACAATGGCATAAACTAGATCAGTTTATGTATCACAATACATAATTCCACACTTATAAAATACATAACATAAATTGAACTATTTATGGATATAATCCATAATCATAAAAATGTTTTCTTTGAGGAAGTATGTACTCATAAGCCCTTCATAATGGTTTGTAAAGAAAATGAGAATTATCCTAAGCATATCCCCCGGGAGTGTCGTAACCAAGAGTGCAGCAAGGCCCGTTGTCATGCACTAGTTCCCGTTCGAGTCTAGCTCAAAGTGGTGTTTTCGGGTTTTACCCCTAGGTACATCTGTGCCAGAGCCGCCTCTACCTGCTCGTATCCAGACAGGGATGTATTGCTCGGAAAACTCACAACATCTCTACAATACCAAAATTATAGGATGTTCTTCTATACTAATCCTCAAATTCTATCTTTGGGCTATGTGCTCTAATCAGAGTTTATCTAAATCTAGCTTCCAAGGTTAGTACTAAACTGCCTCTGATACCAACTGTAACGCCTCGACCCCAGCTACCCAGAGTCGGTGCATTACTTCGTAACATTGGAATGATCACAAAAGATCAAGTCTTGAAAGACCGATTAGTTTAGTAGCCTTAGAAACACTAGATACATTCATAAATGTGACATTACATCATAAAGTGAAAATCTACAATAACAAAGTCTCCATAGTCCACACTCATATCCTCTTCTGACTATCCCTGCAGGTCATTCATAAAATACTTCTTCACATCCAGAAAAATATTAAAACATTGAAAGGGGTGAGCTCAGATGCTCAGTAAGGATAACAATATTGCGGAAGCTTTCATCAATAAACATAATCATTTAAGGCAATGCATAACTAAAACAAAAGCCTTTTTAAACTTTATCTTCAGCATGATATGGAAAAAATTTATTTAAATAATGCCATTTACATACTCACATGAATATTCTACTGGTCAAATAATCACATGAAATATCAATAACCACTTTCATAATGATGCAATACATAATGCCAGACTATCATAACCACGTAGTCAAGGCCTCATGCCAAGACCACAAATAAGATTTTGTCAAGGCCTCGTGCCAAGACACTAGTTTGTCTCATGAGACCTACCGATGCATCGAGGAGCTATAGTGGGCTCCACCCGTCACTTATTAAGTCTAATGCATTCCTCATATGAATAGGTTTAAACATATCATAAACCATAACATAATTTTATCACATAAATCATGCATAAAGGAAACATAACATTTCCACATTTCAATCACAAGATATCAATACAACATATTGATGTAATAAAAACACTTTTAAAACCATTTTCAATACCAAAATTAAAGAAAATTAAAACTTTGTAGTTATTTTTCATTTTAAAAAGTTATGGCTTGTAAAGGAAGCCAAAACTCAAATAATGGTCACGAAGGCGGAGTAGTCATTGTCGCCGCATACGTATGACAAAAACAGTCCCTTTTTTTCTTTTAGTAAAATGATTCGTATAACAAATATTCCTTTTGGATAAACGTAAAAGTCAAAGGGGTTTATACACCGTATAAAAGAAGGTTTTGTATAAAACAAAATATGCCTCAATGAAAGGAGATTGAGACGAAGTCCCTTACAAAGATCATTTTTAAAATAAAATAGATATATTATGTGTATTCACTATAAGTACACATAAATAAATTACAAATACAAGATATGACATAATAATATAATGACATAATTTGAAAGTAGGAGATTAACCCAAAGAATGGAAATTGGGTTAAGAAGTTCCCTTACCTCGTGTCCGACTTGCCTCGACCGCTCTTTAACCTCCTGAATAATAAACTAGAGTTAATATATACCTTCTTAAGAACCTTTTTCAATTTCATTATTCCTTTTATATCACTTATTACCATTTCATTAACATTATGTAATTATTTATGTTTATAACGGTCGTTTTGTCGATCTTAGGTATTTGAGTAAAAATAAACTTCTTATAATTACAAGTTGTTCATGTTGTGAAATATCCATTATATCCAGAATTATATTCATGATGTATATATCATATATATCATATATATCCAGTATATACATTCATTTATAATATTACATAACATTTAGAGGTAAGAAATGAAATGCACCGTTCATGGAGATGGTAAGCCGTACGTACGCATGAACGCTACTTTCATTTCTATTTCATATTTAATGGAATGAAATCATAATAGTATAAAGTTATATTATAATTCCAGTATAATATCATATACAATATAATTTACTTCATCCTTTATACATCCCACATATGGCATTAACGATTCAAATAACTTTGAGGGGGCGGTAGTCCACACTTCCTAAAATGAAATTATCGCGTTTACCCATAATGGAAATCATAAAGTATGCCATAAATGAGAAATAAAGAAGCATAAGGAAAACATAAACATAATATATATATCATATATGAAAATAGTGTCATCAAAATGGCCACCATTATAGGTGTTAAAAGAATATTGAACAATCATCGTTTCGTGAGGCAGTATTTCGCCACCCACAGAAAAAGTATGTTCTTTAACCATTAGATGAAGGTGTGTGTAAGTGTAAACCAAATACTTATCATAAAAACATCCTAATATATTTGAGATACTGGTTTTGATACAAAAGAAAGGAATAAAAAGAGTTTAATGGGTTGGAGAAGCAAAATAAAACAAAACAGCATTAGATTAGACATTACCTTAAAATCGGGTAACTCTTTTTGATTTGAGCCAAAGGCTTACTTGGGAAGACTTCTGCCCAAGGTGAGGCTTCTAGGTGTAAGGTAGGGAAGTTGGGAGAGTATTTGGGCAGAGGTTGGCCGAGCCAAAAGGCTTTGAAGGTGTGAATAAGGTGGGAGTGGTGGGGGCCTTTTATAAGTGGAGAGGAGGGGCACTCTTGGAAAGTAATAAAATGTTACATTATTATGAAACGCTTTTTTGGATTCTAAAGGTCCCACACTTATATAATTCTAGGATAAGGTGATAAGGGTTCTAAATATACTCACCCAATAAGTTTTTGACAAGTTTATGCCTTTTATTTTACATTATCTTTTCATTTTATTTAAATCGTTAATTAATGAGGTAATTACTGCATCATCATGGTTTCATAAATAATTTGATTTATTTAATGTCTAAAAAATATAAAAAAATTATCATGATGTAGGAAATATTTTTATCTTTCTAATGAATATTTATAGTCAAATATATGACTTGTATAACCCCATTTAAAAATTGTTTGAGTAAAACAACTTCTGTTTTTGACATTTTTATTTTAACTTTAAATAAAAGTTATTTATGTCATTTTCCTAGAAAAGTGGCTCCATGGGGTCCCCAAGTTGACCCATGGATTTTCTTGTTCGTCCATGACACATCAAATAGGGTTAGGAAAAGTTTAAAGGTATTTTCATGTTTTTATAATATCATTTTACCTTAAATTTCACTAATTACCTTTAATCGCGATTAATTAAACTTAAAATTTACTATTCACCAAAAATTATTTTAATCTCATTGAACCACACTTTACTTCCTAATGACAACCATGTATGTAATATTTTTGAAATTCAAATCATAGAAGTGGTAATGTTTCATTTAAATGAAAAATCGGTTTTTTAACTACCACTTAGTGGTTTCACTATTCATCAAAAATTGAAGTTTTTCATAATAATGCCAAAATTTCACCCTAAGCTATAATTGATATTCCGAATTCAAAAATGATTTCTATTTTACAAAATTACAAACATATACGTTGTATTAATTAATTTTATAATTATTTCCCGTTGTCACAACAAATAGCATGTTTTTAAGAAACAATATATATCAAAAGATTGACAATTGTTTATGTACAATTTCAATGTTAAATTAATTCTAATGACCACCATTGGATAAAATGGTAAAAATATATTATAATTATAATTTAAAACCACTAAATAGTATAATTTATCACTATAAATTATTTTTATTAAAAAAGTTGTTTTAAGTATTTTTCATTATTCATAAAAAATTGGAAGTTCTCAGAAAATTACAAAAAATTCAACTTAGTATAATTTCGATATTACGAATACAAAAATTAAGTCCATTTTGAAATATAAAATTTCTATAATTTTAAAAAGTGGGTATTACTATTCATAATGGCTACTTGGATTAGTCGTGGTGTGTTAGAACTCGAAGTTGCGTACAATGCAAGCTATTGCATTATTGAATGAGAAGCGTATCATGGAAGCTCGGGGTGTTACACCTAACATGACCAATCTATACATAGTCCTACCCAGGTCATTCCTTACTTGATATTCACATCCTAGTAGGGGAGGAACACTGCCTTAATCTTATCCCAACTAGACCGAAGACAATAGTGCACAAAAAGGTTCCCATATGTTTCGTTCAATAGAAATTTAACTAGAAAATTTAACTTCATTTTTGAATTTATCAAGGAAATATTATCTTTAAATGAATTTTTGTGTTTTTCATTAGATAATTAAAATTTTGTTGTATAGTAAAAATACCAATTTTTCTAAAAACTGTTAATTTTATTGTAAAATAATGAATTACAATTTTAATAAACTATTTTTATATAAAATTTATATATAATAATAACAATAAATATAAAACATTTAAAATAATCTTTATAATTTATAAATAACATGTTTAATATTTTGGAAACCCAAGTAATATTTGAAACTATAAACTCTTTTTGCGCACTTATAATAAAATTAGTCATTATCACAATTAGAAATTAAATATAATCAAATTTAATTCATATTTGAGTTTAAAATTTCAATATTAGTTAACATAATCAATATCATATATAGGAATGAAGACAATATAAGTGATATTAAATTTAATTACTCTGTTAATAGTGAAACAATTATTTAAAAAAATCGTAATATTTTTTATTATTATCTAATAAGTTTAATTTATCTAATTTGAAATATTACTATAATATTATTATTAAACCTCTATATAGTTTTATTAACACTAATTTAGTTGGTAGTTAATAATAAATAATATTAAGAACACATAATATGTAAAATTTGTCTTTCTTTTTTATGTTTTTATATTATATATTTAAATTTAAAAGTTGGTTTTGTAATCTTTATAAACTGAATTAAACTAAATGATTAATAAATTTAGGATCAAAACATTAAAATTTTATTATATGGGTAACCTTATATTTTAAATAAAAGAATATTTATACAGTTAAAAACAAGCTGCCAAGGTAAAAATAAAAATTGGATAAATGTAAAAACCTGTGGTAAAATATTTTATAAAAGTTTAAAAAATGTGTGAAAATTTATTTTTTGAGGGTTTTTAGACCTAATATCACCTCACACTCAATTATTTAAAAAATTTTGTTTCATTTACCTACTAATAGTGTATGATATCATATAATAATGAAGTGTACTCCCAAAAGTGCCATGTTCTTCACTTATAAAAGGTTATCATGCCCACCCATCCATGGTTATACTTATAATTAATATTGTTAGATCTTGGACCTGGATTCCACTTAGATGTTCCTTAATCCCAGTTGGCCACATGGCCTCAAGCGCATCTCCCCAAATGCCAAAGGTTGCCAACTAGCAATGAGGGCCTAGGGTGCCTCGGTGGGGAGACTATTCCCTTATTACTTTATTACATCATAGCAGGTGAATATAATAATAGATGGTATATATAGGAAGTAGTATAAAAATATGGAACAGTAGAAGCTAATTAAACAGTGATAATAAACAACATGATACAACTGATATAAATATAAAAAATATGATGATGACATGTCATGTATCTATAAAGATAAAAAATATGGATACAAAGAAGAAGATAAGAATACTATAAAAAAATATAAAAAAATAATCCAAAAATAATCCCAAGAATCCTGATCTCTAACTCAGTCTTCTGCCACCGTCACCATCCAACTATAACTAGCAATCAATTTTTTGAAGTAACACACTTCCCTTGTTCAACACCTGTATACATGTATTTTGACCAGGTAACAATGGCGCCCAGATAGGGTGGGAGATAAATCTTAGTAGGCCACCACCAATAGTGTCTATAACATCCTATCTATGTAATATAAACTAAAATAGTTTGAAATCATGTATATAAAAAGTAAATTAGTATGGTAATTTAAATATGTAAGAAACTATTATATCCCTTAGCCAATGTTTAAACATGTAACCAGTTCAGTAATTAATTAAGTTATAGTTTATATATTTAAGTCATGTGAGGCACATCCAACATTGACATCACCTCATGATAGTAATATTAATGGTTCCAATATCTAACAGGAAAGATTCTAATTATATTAATAATCAAATTGATCTAAGGTAATAACCAAGGAATCCAAGACCTCAACTGTTTCCATCTTTGTAGTAACTATAGACAGGGTAAGGGGTAAGATTGTAATACAAGTAGCATCATCCAAGGAATTCCATAATAGTATGATCTAACTGAGTCCATGGAATGAATCCAAGGTAAAACGGGATAAGTAGTGGTGAGACCCATGGATGTATCCAAGGCCTTTCATGTATATAGAAGCCATGTTGGATCCAAGGAATGTATTTAGGGTATCCTGTAATAGTAAAGTATGGTTCCTATGGTATCATACTGGGAACCTTCTAATATATGAGGATTGGGTTCCAAGGTGGGTCTCAACCAGGGCAATAGGCGTCCTTGATTCAGAATGGTGTCCCTGAGTGCTTAAGGAATTCCCTCAGGAAACCAAGAAAAAACATGAGTCTGGACACCCCTATAATAATTTTAAGTTCCATGTGTAAGGAAACTTTAATTTAATTCATGTATTTAATTAAGTCATGTAATGTTCATACCATATAATAAGTATTTTGATTAAATCCTTGACTTCCATTAGTATAACAAGGCCAAGGGGCATGCAACCATTTAATTCATTTCATATTTAATTATTTGGTTCTCTATTTTACCTTTCATTACATGATAAGGATTGTCTAAGTAAGATAAACCACATGAAATTCATTTAATATAAACTAGGCCAAGTGATATCAATACTATATAGTTGCCAACATACCGTTTAACATTGATTAATCAAGTTTTCGCACTTACCATAGAAGGTTCAAGTGATTAGTATATATAGTACTTTACATTTATCAATTCAATTGACATCAATCAAAGAAGGATTACCATTAGTCAGGTCAAGTTGAAGCACACTTTAATGGGGGCTCAGACAAACATGTTAAAATTCAAAAAAAAAATATAAATAACACCCAACTTCATGTGGTCAGAATTTTGGATGTAACCACAAATAAAGAATCACATATATGGAATCAATCTTAGAACACAGTCTTAATGACTATAATCAATGAATATAAATTTAAAAAATGATGCCCAATGAAATTAATGCACCCACATGACAATTTATAAAAATATGAATCTTGAGGATTGAGTTATAGAACACATACCTCATACTCGTACGACTCTCATTGTCAAGTATCAGCCTCTAATTCATCAAGTATTAGAATATATCTAAATAACAGATCAATTCTATGAAATTAGGCATAATGACTTTCATCTAAATAGAATTTTTATGGTAATAATAATGAATAATGATTAAAAATGTATTGAGAACATACGGGTCTCAATCCAATTAGATAGATAGTGCTTTTATGAGAGTCCAAATGAACACTTGGAATTAAATACTAGTTTAGAAGGATTTTTTGCTTCTAAAAAGACAGGGAAGGACTACTATCTATTGTAAAACCAAAAGGGAGGAAGGTTTCATTTAATTATTTTTTTTGAGTATAATGGAAATCTCACCGAAATACTAGCCATGCACAGTTTGGTTGCATGGTTTGCTAAATTTTGCACCAACCATACATGGTGTGCTATAGAGGAGGGTAACATGTATGGTTAGGCCATACGGTTAGGCAAACCATGCATTAATCATGATAAATTCCTCTACAATTTGTCTGTAACATTTTTCATGGTCATGTAATCCAAATTGCATGCTTTGGGAAAAATTTGGTCCCTATATCACACCAAAATCCATCCTTTCACGATTAAAACTAACTATGTATCATGCCTCTCATGGTTTATTCTGACTGGAAAACATTCCAGGTTCTCCCGCTGACTAGGGTTTTGAGATCCAAACAAGCTTCAGACAACTAAAAAACCTTAACCAACTCAAAATGAATTCATATTAGATCCAAAATAAAGAATTAAACTATTATTTAAAGGATTGATAACTAATTGAAAATTTTGGTTCTTACAGTGTTTCAACTTAAAGGAAGTCATCCCTAAGTTAACCTTCCAAGGGTAGGGAAACACTACCTCATAAAAACTATGTCCACTAGTCACGTACATTATCCTTATGATCTCATGTGTCATCCTATGCATGGGCGTACTGCCATAGCACCCGTACTAGTGGGACAGTCCGGCCTCATAGATCTTTCATTCCCTGATCAACGATTCATATAGGATACTCCTCAAAAGAAGAATCAGTATCAAGATCAACTTCCTCATGATCAAATGTATGAGACAGATTGGCATGATAATGGATAATCTATGAAATGTGGAAGACCTCGTGCGTGGAATTATACCTATGAGGTAGTAACAACTGATAGGCTATCGGCCCGACTCTCTTTAGAGTCTCAAATGGCCTAAAAAAGCATGACGACAACTTCCCTTACCTCTATATCTGTTTATGCCCTATCTTGTGTTATATCCATATGAACACATGATCAACGACCTTGAACTCTAGAGTTCATTCATAATTATTGGGAAACAATTTATTTCTCGACTGAGTAGTATACACGTGGTTATTGATCAATAGAAACTTCTTTGAATTGTACTACATAAGATGAGGACCTAGTAGGGTTACCTCACCGAACCCTATCTAGTACATGGGTGAATATAATGGACTACCATATAAGTCCTCAAAAGGATCGATCTGAATTGTCTCTAGAAATATTTTATTATAAGAGAAAATGACGAGAGGGATATGCTTCTCCCAAGAACCTCCAAAATCAAGGATGCATGCCTAGAGCATGTCCCCAAAAACCTATATCGTCGATTCTAATTGTCCATATGTATAAGGGTGAAAGTTTGTTCTAAGAAGCACATGTGTACCCATAGCCTTCTATAACCTCTGAGAGATATTTAAAATAAAACGAGCATACCTATCAAAAACAATAAAACTAGGGACCTCATGTAGTCATATGATCTCATGGACATACAATCTTTCCAACTCATCAACTGAGATTGTCTCTTTTATTGGAAGTAAGTGGTATACCTTCATTAGTCATTCAATGACTACCCATATAGCATCACTGCCCCTAGGTGACCTACGTAAGATGACTACGAATTCCATGGAACCATCTTCCCATTTCTATTTCAGGACTAGAAGCGATTGTATCAAGCCTGTAGGTCTCTATTGATCCAAATTCACTGGTTAAAATGTGGATTACAAAGTGATAAATCTTTTTATCTTACATTTCATCCTAGGACACTAATTCTTGATTCACATATCTTGATACATTTTGGAGATTCCTGAATGAACTGCCCTGTAAGAAGTGTGGGACTCTCGCACAAACTTCTATCTCATATCTGTAGGAACCTAAACACTTCTATGAATATATAAAATATCGTCCCAATCAATAAATCAATCCAAATGTGGGTCAACTCCTTCAATACACTCATGGGGAACCAAGCCCTCGGGATCTGAAAATTTTCTACTCCTTACCTTCTCAAGGGGGGAATATGTTACTATTAAGGTTGAGAGGTAATACATCTTGTGACTATCAAGAAACTTCAGATAAAACTCAAAAAATAAGGCCATTAATTTACATTCATCACTAGCTTCCCATATGGCTTGTACCAGAGTTTTCTCACTCGGTGTCTCAACTACTACATTTCCTTTTCCAAGTGTATATGCAAGCTGAAAATCAAAGTATTGAAGATATTTGACCCATCTTCATTGTCTAAGATTCATTTTTTTCTTTTTAAAGATATATTTAAGGATATTTAGGTTTCTATAAACCACAAAATTCTCACCAAATAGATAGTTTCTCCATAAACATAAGACATAGACAAATACGTCTAGCACAAGGTCGTGTGTTGGGTAATTTCTCTCATGAGGCCTCAACTATGAACATCCATACACAATGAATCTATACTTGGGTATCAATAATACACTTAACCCGATATTTTATGCATCATACAACACTTTATATCCTTTTCCATGCTTTGGATGAATCAAAATAGGTGTCGATACAAGCCTCCCCTTTATCTCTAGAAACTCTTTCTCATACTCTTCTAACCATAGGAACTTAACACCCTTCTTTTTAAAAACAGTAAGAGGTGAATCAAGGTGTGATAAGTCATGTATGAATCACCTATAATATCCATCCAACAACAAGAAACAAAATATTTCAAACACGTTCTTCGTTTTCTCCTAGAAATCCAAATAACTCACTCTCTTTGTGTCCATATAGAATCTTTATTCTGAGATAATATTACCAATGAAGTGAAACATTTTAATCTAAAAGTAGAACTTAAATTCTTATAATAAAACTAATGTTCTCTTAGTATACTCAAAAGGTTCTCAGGGTGATTAGCATGGTCTCTATGAGTGTGAAAATACACCAAGATATCAACCACAAAGAGAATGAAAAAGAGTTCAAATAAGGATAAAAAACCCAATTCATTAGCTCCATGAAAATGATCGGTGCATTTGTAAGTCCGAATGATATAATGAGGTACTCATACAGACTATATCGGCTATGGAAAGATATAAGAGGTATTTCTGATGTCCTGACTCATACCTAATGATATCCCGATCTCAGGTTGATATTAGAAAAGTCCCCAACTCCTTAGAGCTGGTCAAAGAGAACATCTATTTGAGGTAGTGGATAGAAATTATTGACTAAAGATTTGTTAAATTACATTAATACACACATAAAAGAAGGTTCCCATACTCTTTCTTGGAGAAAATAATGATCAAACCCAAAAATGATGATTTAGTTTGTATGAAACCTTTGTCGTCCAAGTCCTCTAACTTCCACTTTAGATCCTGGATCTCATTATGTGTCATCTTGTATAGGGGAATGGACATTGGATCTACTCTAAGAATGTGTTCAATCATAAACTCTACCTCTCTCTCTAGAGGTAATCCAAAAAAAATTCCAAGAAATACATCCCTAAAATGATATACTATGAGGAAAATTTATCCTAAAGTAAACCCTGGTCCTCCATGAAGAGATTTGAAATTTGGGCGGTCACTCCACCTATCCCATTATGTTTTAGTCTAGATCTAATATCCTAAACATCCCCCTCACTCTTATATAGATAATAACTAATCTCTGATGATGTAAAAAATACCCTACGATGATAATAGTCTATAAAGGCATGATACAGAACAAACCAATCTATACCGAGAATAACATTGAATCCCATCATCTTGAGAAATAAGAGGTCCCACAAGAAAGGGTAACCACCAAAATCTAGGGGAAAATCCCTAAATTTGCATATTCCCTTTGAATGTACTCCAAATGGTGTCTCTAGGGTCATTACACCATAGTAATATTATATTTATAGTTTATGACATTCCACGATAGATAAAGAGATGAAAGAGTCTTAAGAACCTATATCAAATAAAAAAGATACTATAGTGGAGGATACTAGAATAGTGCCTCATATTGTAGATGGTCCAATAGACTGATCCTCATGTATTATATTTAATGCATTCAACTGACCTGATCCATGAACATGTGAAATAGCTAGACTACCATGATAAAAACTGCTCTACTGGCACTTCTAGTGATCAAGAGTTTTGTTACCATGTCCCCAACCTCCTCCTCAGGCAGTCCTATCAGTGCTACTACAACTCCCCACCTGATATGGCATAAACAAAACTACCCCTGAAGGTGGATCTAGTATGGATCCTCTTCAACAATAAGATAATGGAAATATCCAACAGAATCTATGAAGATGCCCCAATATGATCAAAATCTCGGCAATACAGAGGGTCTCTATCACAGTGAGTCTTAATATTCATCTATCATCCACACTGGTGAAACTCCATAGATCGAGTAGTACTGGTACTCTGGCTTCCACTTCCCAGGAGAAAAACCTCGAGGGATCACTTTTTTCTATTCGAAGAACTATCTTCCTTCAACGACACTAATTCTCTATGATTAATACTCTCTTTTTACATCGAGTTGTTCTTAATGATAAGAGGCTAATTTTCTATTCTAAAGAAGGTAGGTAGGTGAAACATATTCACATGGTAGGGATAGTATACATGATCACATCTTTGAAGTGTCTATCAAGTGAAATCTCATCACCCGCTTGAATCATTGCAAAGTGATGTTACTAAGTGAAACATGTTGAATATTTCATAACTAAGATAGAATCCTACTCAAGATGCATGAACTCTATGGATCTATCAGATCTCCGCATTTGAGGAAAGAACTGATCATAGAAGGTATTCTAGATATCAAACCATATCATGCTATGATGGCGACCAGCCTAGGTAACTACATCCCCCCAATACTTGACTAAATCTCATAGCATGTATGCAGTAAGCTTGACCCTCTACTATAGAGACATATTCATATGAAAAATTATAGACAAGGTGGCCTCTATCCACGAATTAAAAGCCTATAGACTGTCATCCCCTTAGAATGTAAGAGGATGTTAATTTTGGAACTCATGGGTCAGATCGACCATTATTGGTGCAAGACATGGAGCACTATTAATGAACTGAATAAGATGTATAATAATAATGCAAAGTTGAGTATCAGTTCCCAGATCAGGTATAGTAGGTGATGCATCATGTGGGACTCTTGAAGGTGAGACTATCAGCTCAGGGCCCACCACATCTGGAGCATGGTAATTTCCACCCTCTTGGCACATGACATGAGGAATTCATGGTGGCATTGGTCTATAAATTCCAAGAACACACATCAGAACAATATTCAATAATATTGAAAACAAAACTATAAGAAGTTGAATGCAAGAAGTGGATAACTATGAATACAACCCCAACTACTCACTTAGAAGGTCTGTTATTTGTAAGTTCTCAAGTATAATTTTTTGGGGTTCTACTTGATTAAGGATCAACCGTACCTTTCCTCATCATTTGTTAAAAACCATTTTAATTTTAGAATCAATTTTCCCCTTTATATTTTTAATTTTTATTATAACATATATCGAATTTCATTTAAAATGGGTCTCCATTAATAGTGAATTATATCCATACACCGTTTCATTGAAAACGATACCCATTTCATTTTAATCTAATGGCTTGAATCCGTAAATTATAAATCCTAACCCCTAGGGCTCATAACACCTCATGAATTGAAAATAGAAATAACTAAATCATAGAAAAGGAAAATCATAGGCATAATATGACTACCAAAACATCACACAATAACCATAGGCATATAAAGAAATGCAAGGAGTTAAATTCACCTATATGGAATGGAAATATGCATGACATAAAAATTTCTAGGTGTCTATGATGATGCATGCATCAATGATCCTTCCCATCATATAATAAAGCTAAGGATAAAATGAAATTCTAAATCAAAAGAACAATTAACAACACCACATAAAATGATAGTCACCCAAAGGTGAAATGATATCAACTATAATAGGCAAAATCAGGACAACAATTTTAATTCCAGAGACTTGGCTATTATCCCAAACATGGGTTCACAACATGAAATCCTGGATTATGACCAAGATACAAGATTTCCTAATCTCTGGACTATTTCTCAAAATATTAAAGCAATCAAGGACCCCCTTTGATACCACTTTGTGAAATCCTAGGCCTAGATGCCACTTAATGGTTCCCCAAGCCCAGTTTTCCACGTGGCCACAAATGTATCTCCTTGAATTCTAGAGGCTATCAACTAACAACGAGGGCCTATGGTGTGTTTGTGGGGAGACTATACTCGGATTAATATAGTTTATCAAAATGGTTTAATATAACAAGAAATGTTAAATAGTAGAATACATATAAATATATGGCGCAATAGAAGATAACTTGACAGTGACAATAAACAACATGATGCAACTAATATAAATATATAAAAGTTGTTTATGATATTTCATGTATCTATAAAGCTAGAAAACATGGATAAAAAGAATCAAATAATCATTCTATAAAAAGGTATAAAAATGGAATTCAAAAACTATCCTAATCATCCCAAGATCTATCTCGGTCATCTTTTACCAGCTCTATCCTAATACAAAAAGAAATCAAGTGTCTGACCAGGAACACTTCCCTTTCTCTACACATGTATACATGTTGCCTATATGAGTACCAATGGTACCCATATAGGTTGTGATATAAATTTCAGTAGGCCACTACCAATTGTGTATATAAAATAAATTCCATGTAATATAAACTAAAACAGTTTGCAAGCCTGCATATATAAAAGTAAATAAGTACAGTAATGTAAATACCCAAGTACATGATTCATCCCTTAGCTGGTCTTTAAACATGTAACTAGTTTATATATTAATTAAGTTATAGTTTATATATTTAAGTCATATGTGGAATATACAGAACTAGAATCTCCTTGTGATAGTAATAGTATAGGTTCCAATTTGTAACAAGTCAACCTATATTGATATAAATAATAAAAGGGAACCAAGGTAATAACCAAGGAATCCAAGACCTCAAGGTTCACCAACTCAATGGTAACTATATCTTATATAATGTGTTAGGATTGTAATACAAGGAGCTTTATCCAAGGGATTACACAATAGTAGGATCTAACCTAGTCCAAGGAATACATCCAAGGTAAAATTAGATAATAAATAGTCATACCCAAGGATGCAACCAAGGAGTATCGTGTTCGTAGAATCCATACAGGATCCAATGAGTGTATTTGAGGGATCCTATAATATTAAATGAAGGATCATACAATGTCATACTAGGAATACACTGATAGAAACAGATAAATTAAAAGGTGGGTCTCAACTTGGGAAACCAACATCCTTGAATTAGAATGGCATCCCCAAGTGATCAGGTAATTCCCTCGATAATCAAATAACTAACTCATGTCTACCAACTCCTACAATAATTTCAAAGTCCATGTGCAAAGAACCTTTCTTTTAATTCATTTATTTAATTAATCCATGTAATAGTAATACCATTTAATAATTCATTTGGTTCAATCCTTTCTCTTAGTTATTGTGACAAGGACAAGGGTCAGGAAACCATTTAATTAATTTCATAGTTAATTACTTGGTGCTCTCTTTTAATTTTCATAACATGACATGGCTGGGATAAGGAATAAAAACCACATTCAATGAATCCAATATAAAATATTCCAAGTGATATCAATGATATATAATTTCCTACTTACCCTTCATCATTAATTAAGAAAGTTTAATCACTTACCTTCGGTGGTTCAAGTTATTAGCATACATGGTACTTTCTGTTTATCAATTTAATAGACATCACGCAGGGAATTAATACCATTAGAAGAGTCATACTGAAGCACACCCCAATGGTGCCTCAGATTAATATGTCAAAACACAAAAAAATATGAATAACACGCTACTGGTGGTTGTCAGAGTTGTGGATGTAACCACCAATGATGAATCACATATATGGAAATGGTCTTAGAACACAGTCCTAACGACTATAATCAAAGCATATAAATTTCACTAATGGCACCCAATGAAATTGGCATGACCATATAATAATTTATAAAGTAAATAACCTTGAGGAGTGAGTTATAGACCACCTACCTCATGCTCATAAAAATTACATTAACTAGTATCAACCTCTGATTTGGGTCATATTGTAAGATATCTAAAGAATGGATTAATTCTCTTAAATTGGGGTATATAAAGATGCATCTAAATAGAATCATTGATAGGAAGAATATCGATAAAATATTAAAAATTAATTTAGAATGTACTAGTGCAGATCTAATGTGACAGACAGAACATCGATTGGACTCGATATGGATGCTCGGGATCAAAGCCTACCCTTGAGGGATTTTGGCTTAAAAAGGGAGATGGAGGGGTTGTTGTCTTCTGGAAAATCAAAAGGGTAGAGGGGTTTAATTTAATTATATTTTTAATGTAAAATGGTAATTTCATCGAGAAACCATCCTCACATGATTAGGGAAACCATGCACCAACCATCTAAAATGTCTCTATAATTTTTCTGAAGCATTTTTAATAGTTTTTAGGCCCAAATTACATCGTTTGGTAAAACTGTGTTCCTTATATCACCCCATTGACTGGACTTGAACTATTAAAACTAACTATGAAGCCAGCCTCATATAGTTTACTTTAACCATGCGATAGTCCATATTCTCATATCATCTAGAGTTCTAAGATCTAAACATGCTCAGACACCCATGAAACCTTCACTAACTCTTAAGGCATCTACATTAGGCCCAAAATAAATAATTTGACCAAAATTTAAATGATCCACCCAAGATTGAAAAGATGGGTTATTATAATGATTTACCTTGAATATCTACCCAAATTAAAACTCATAGAAATAATTTTTCAATCCTTAATCCCCTAATATATATAATCTATATTAGGAACTCCTTTTCCTTGGAGATCTTTAAGAGAAGATCAAGTCTCTAAAATAAATATTACCATCACTATAATAATTTATCTTTAATCATTCACTTAAAAATATCTTTTATAGATAGAAATATAATGAAATAAGTATCATTATTATACTAATATATTAATACATTAATGTTGTAGCCATTATTTATTCCTATCTATAGTCTAGGAATAATAAATGATTCATTGGCGTGATGCATGGACTACCTCCTCCACAAAGAGGATTCTTCCATTTTTCATAACAATATATCATGGTTGGTTTTAATGATGGGATTGATAAATAAATATGATATGAAAAATATATTTATGATTATAAAATTTTATATGGTCATATACTTTATATCCCTCTAATTCATTGATAATTAGAAACATTGATCATGTGTATGTGGAGACTATCTCCTTCACAAGAAAAGAATTTCATTTTCCACCACCTCCCAGTCACGATGGATTTAAAAATATATTTAATATAAAAAATTATTTCCATAACACTATTAATAATATCGATACTATGAAACTAATTTATGATTCTTTCTACCATGGTCAAAGTACGTATATATTTATGGAAAAATTGATTGAACAACCTCAAGTAAACGATGCATGAAAGATAACTATAAAACAAATAAATAATATATGAGAATAAATATCCCATATTAAATTAATTATAGAAGAATATTTTTTTAAAGATAGTATCTAAAAAACTTTATTTTATTATTCTTGACATTAGGTACATGCACATTATGAATCAAAAAATAGTAGGTGTTTTCATCTTAATTTCCCTTAATTGATGCATGGTTTGATATTATGTACAAATCATTATTTTTATGGTTTAACTACTTACCACATTACATATAATATCTTAAATTGTGGTGGTTCATGAAAACTTCACTACTATTCATGATATTCCATTTTGTTGGATATGATTGATTTATTCCCTAAAATATAAGGGTTTTTACATAACTTAATCTAATTCCTTATGTTATAATGTTTCTCCTATAGTTTTATATTTCATATCATATGGTATACCATTTATCTATCTTGGGAGATCAATTTTTATTCAAATATCCCCCATTTATGTGTTCTATTCCTTCTTAAAAAAATTTATGTTAAGAATAATTGTCATCCTTTTAAATGATTATTTACTATCCTTGTCCATAATTTGCAATTCCTATAATGTTATTATTTATAATTAGAAACCTACTTATGTGTTATCTCATGTGAAATTAATATCTACCTTCTCATCCTTTAAAACTAATGTTTAATTATCATTTTTATGATTTTTGATTTCAATAAAGGTGTTTTGAAACATAGTAAGGAATCTTCTCTACCACCCTCGTTATTTTTTGGTTACACATTCTCTTTATTATTATCGCTTTTTTGAAATATTAATGTAGTGAAAAGTCCTTAAACACTATATATTCAATTGATTTTAAAATAGTATTATTTTTTTACAATATTGAGGATCATTTTAGTTTAGAGTTTTATAGAATTAGGAAAAACTCTTACAATGTGAACACTTATATTAAAAGTACATACTTATATTTGGAATCTATTTTTTACACCAAATTAACCCCCTTTAAAATAAAACAATATTTTATTTTATGAAATATCTTCAATAATTTCATCTAAAATCTTCTTTTCCTTGATAAATACATTGGACCTTTTAAAAACTTTTTAAAACCAGGTATAAGAAAAAAAATCATAACGGGACATAAAAAGAAGAAATATAATTTTTAGTATAGTTAAAAACATGAAAACCCTTTAATGTTATTTTATCAAATAAAACAAATCATCTTTTTCATAAAAACACACACACACTTTTTTCTCAAAGGAAAGAATTAAAATCCATAGAAAACATAAATCATAATTGAAACTTTTGGAATCATTTTCATATCACTCTTATATATACTATAATTCTATTTTCTACACATGGAGTAACAATCATAGTTACATTTAGAATGACCACCATATTTTATTCAAATAATCTATTAGGGGAAACCAAATTGGTTAACTCCATCCTATTAAAAATGAATTATAGAGATATAACGGGCTCACCCACCCTCATTTTATAATAGAACTGCCCATCCTCATAAAAATTTCCCAAGAACCATAACATAATCACCAAATATAAATATTTAATAAAAGAAACATTCTTGAGGAAAATAAATTTTCCATTTTAAAATGACTTTTTATTTTTAAAAACTCAAACACTCATAAATGAAAATATTTTATTTGAAAATAAAATTTTAAACATTTAATTTATTCCTCAAAACATTAATGCATCATGAAATTGGTAAAATTCGTTCATGGTTAATAATTTTAAAAAAAATCCTTTTTTACTTTTTTAAAGATAATTGAAATAGTAACTTTAAAATAGGTTTTTAAAAACCCCTTACAAAAAACATGAAAACATCTCATTTTGAAATATTTTGAGAGAAATAAGAAAAATAAATTTTTTAAGAATTAAATTTCAAATAAATACATTCATAAAAATAACTTTAAAAAAAATTCATAAAATATAATTATTTAGAAAATAAGTCATTTATAAGGAGGTTTTTTAGTTAAAGAGCCCCTTAACTTTAGTCTGACTCATCACAAAATTTATTTATCTTCCTATGAAATAAAACAAGGATAATTTATACTTAGTTTATAATAATTACTAAAATTTATTATTCCTTTTATATCAGTTATTACCATTTTATAGAAATTACTTAATTATTTATGTTCGCGTTGGCTGCTTGGATGACATTTGGTACTCGAGTCCAAAATGAATTTGGTATATTGTCTGTAGTAAAAGTGGTAATTATTATAGCATCCAAAAAATAATAATAATGACACAATTATTATTTTCATACATAAATAATAATTTTAAAATAATATATTAAATATGTATATGAAAAATTAACCATGTAATAATCATGGAGATAGTAGGTTGTATGTACGCATGAGTAAAGTTTTCATTTTTCAATGATAATTACTTAAAAATTTCAGTATAATTTATCTTTCCATAATGATAATAATATTATTATTATTATATTAATAATTTAAATATACTTATATATGTCATTCATGTTATGTAGTGATGAAAAATGAATCATAACACTTTATAGAGGTGATATTTCACACGTATGCACGAACAAAAATAGCCTTTTTTCTGTGCATGGAAACGTAAGAATTTAAATTATATATTATATTTTAAAATTTATAGATATTTAATTTATATCATATATAAATATTAATTCCATAATTATAACCATTCTCGAGAGATAGTAAGGGAAACGAATTACATCAGTTCGTGAGGCGGTAGTCTACTGAACACACAGACAATGATTTTTATTCCCTTCTTATGGAAAAATAGATGGATTTGGGTTTTTACACTAACATAAAAAAATATAAATATATTTTGGATAATGGATTTATTATTTTATCATGGTCTAAGAAAAGTTTAAGGTTATGGAAGAATAAATAAAACTAAAATGTACAGTTTAAATCTATACCTCTTTTTTAGACAGACTTCTTTTACTAACAACTTAATAACACTAAGATACATGTTATACCTAAAACAATAGCCCTATAATGTGGGTATGTATTATATAAAGGATTTTGGGTTGATATTTTCTGATCAAAATAGGTTTTTTGTGTGAAAAAACAGTAATAAGTGGTTCCATTTTATAAGAGATATGATGACCACTCTTGGAACTTCTCAAAATAATAGATTAATATAAATTAATTTTCTTTTATAAATGGATCCAAACATATTAAAGTATAATTTAATTTGATTTTGGGACTAAATATTCTCATATAAAAAAACATTACACAATTTTTTACTAAATTTATACCCTAGTCTTTTGGTTTTGACACTTACCTAACCTCTTTAACTCTTACCATGACAACATGTGTTTTTACTCTTTAAAGATTTATATAGTTACAATAAAATTACAAATGATCCATAAATGGATAATGGATTAAATTTAAGACCTTATCCAAATATTTTTTTTCCAAATTTCATATTTATTGAATTTTATATCATTTAATAAAATATTGTACATTTTAAAATATCATTAATGTAAAGTTTGATATTATTCATTTATTTGTATTTTAAAAATATCAATAAAACAAGATTAATTTTAAAAAAATATTTAAATACATATATAACATGTAAATTAATCTAATAATTTTCCTGATCACATTAATTGTATCAAATAATATTTATTTTAATATTTTTAATAACATTTATTTAATATTTTCCTTAAAAAATAATTATTGCATCAGAGTTGTGTAACCATTTAAAATAATTATTTCTTCACTAAAATTTTAAAATTAATTTCCATGATTAATATAAATATTATATATTTAAAAAATACTATTTATGGTCTAATATATCTTCTATATTACCACATATTAAAGAATTTATACTTATTAAAAACGTTAGTGTAACAAGTTTGACTTTTCTAAAAATAAAATACTATAAGGGGATAAAAGTAATCCAACTGGCTCCAATATATCATAAAATCTGCCTCAAGATGATTTTAGTAAACAATATATCATACTATTTAATTATAATAAGTTTTAAGGCAATTTTCTAATCCTTATCACAATTATTTATTCTCTTAATTACTCGATTTTCCCTTAACCATGGTAATAAAAATTACTAAGTTTACTATTCATATTGTCCAAAAATAAAAGGGAAATATTTAATAAATATAAAATTTATTATTTAAAATATGGTATCCATTTTTCAAAATTAAAAACCAAAATTTGCAGAAATTATATTAAAATTAATCTTGTAGATGGGTTGAGAAAGTGGGTTTTTAAAGTAAAAATGTTTAAAATTTTATTAAGTTTTTATATCATAATTAGAATAAAAATGATTAAAATTAAATAAATTGGATTAATATATTTTTAATTGATATTATTTTACTTTAAAAACAATTTAAAATATAATTCAACATTATGAATATTTTAGATGAAAAGTCAGTTTTAAATTAAAATACGTTATTTTTCACTATTCATCAAAAAATGAAACTTATCATAAAAATACCAAAAAATAAACGAAAGTAATTTTTATATTCCACTTTAAAAAATAATTTTTTTCAAATAGAATTTATAATAGTGTCAAATTTTTATTTTAAAATTATTTCCCCAATAAAAGGCAACAAAATTGCCCTTATAAAAAGAAATATTTTATAGGTAAAACTGGATTTATTTTTATATATTTTCTGAAAAATAAATAGGATAAATGTTAAAGATTATGTTAAAGATTATATATTTATATATATCATTTATATAATTCAGAATGGGTTATTTGTTTATTTTATTAGTATAAATCTAACTTTGGTGCATTTAAAGAGTTTTTCATAGAAAGATTTCCTTTTATTTTCAAAAAGGTTTTAATTTCATTTATAATTATTTTTTAACCAATTAATTCATTATATATACATGTTTAATCTATATATTCATCATTCATTTAATCATTTTCATACTGACCATTCTAATGCCTGGGTTATAATGGTGACATCTAAAAAATAATATTTATTTGTTCATTTGAGATTGATGTGGTTTATCTTTTTATCTATCTAACATGGTTTTTCATTTTTAAATAATAATATGTTACACCCCCCCCCTTAATAAATAACTTCCTCAAAATTTGAAATCGGGCTCGATAACTAGGTTTTGATTTTTCAAAATACCTTTTTTGAAATCCCACATCTCCAAAAATAAAACTTTCACATAAAAGAAAGAAAATAAAGTATGAAGGTCACCTGACATAACACATAATAGGA
Source organism: Viscum album (assembly GCA_963277665.1). Classification (NCBI taxonomy): domain Eukaryota; kingdom Viridiplantae; phylum Streptophyta; class Magnoliopsida; order Santalales; family Viscaceae; genus Viscum; species Viscum album. The sequence goes on from OY728166.1 coordinate 590,170,802, forward strand.
TTATATGTTGTAAAACATGGACATGGAAGAGAGAACTAGATTTCGTGTTTTTATAGAGAGTGAGATTGAACATGGTCATTATAATGTTGACCGTCATAGAACCCTAAATCTATGATGGGTAAAAAGGCCATTGACTTTTTAGTATGAAAAGTAAACATATTACATTTTGATTTAACATTTTTATTTGAAAAATATTTTTCATTATTTTAGTTATTTCTTTACCATCTATACTAAGAACACATTGAGATATATTTAATTGAAAAGATGAATTTAATCCTTTAGCTTATTTCCACCACAAACTTGTAACGTCCCAGTTCTGGGAGCCACCCAGAGGCGCCCCGTACCCGGTTGGTCACATGGCCTTAAGTGAATTTCCCAAAACGCAAGAGGCTGTCATCTACCAGTGAGGGCCTTGGGTGTGATAGTGGAGAAACTATGCCCTCATTGGAAGAGTACACAGCAGAAGAAAAACAAAAGCAATAGTTGAAGCAGTAAACGTCCACACAAGAGTAAATAGTGGAAGACTAAAAGTATAAACAAATGGAGCACATATATAAATGATGCATGATACATATATGTCTAGGAAAAATCCAAACAAGTCACAATGCTAAATACATTACTAAACCAAAGTGCAATAGGAAGACAGATAGGAAACTCCTCAGCATCGTAAGCCTTGGCTTGGTCCCATGCACTCTAGCTCCAATGTAATCAAGTACCTGAAGTTAAGGGTGCTTGCCCTTGTCTATACCTACAACAATATAATCTGTTTGGGCCCAAAAGCATGGCCCAAATAGGGTGTGAGACTAAATCCCATTACGAAACCACCACAAGATCTATGCCTAATAGTCAGTGAATATATGGGAAGTAAAAGTACAGAAAGTAATAAACAAGGAAAGTACTCAACAGAAAACAATCCACAGTTTCAATCATTTAATTCAAAAAAAATTAATCAGTTAATCAAGCAAGTAGAAACAAACAGGTAACCCTCTGGGTAGTTCTCACAGCCTAACCCCTATGGTTCAACTAACAAGTACTAGCAATCCTCTGGGAGGAACACACAGTCTCACCCCTCTGGTTTAGCTAAATAATAGACTCTCTGGGGAAGAACTCACCGTCACTTCCCCCTATAGTCTCGTATTGTGCTAAAGACGCTCTGGGGAAGCACTCAATGTCAATTCCCCTTGTGGCCCATGTTGAGGAACTACATACACTATGGGTAAGTACTCAATGTCAATTCCCTATGTGGTCTCGCATCATAAATTATAAGAGACTCTGGAGAATCCCTTATGTCCATTATCCCTATGGTCTACTACACCAGGTTCTCATCGACCTGTGTAAGTCATCCAAGTATAACGACGTGTATCGGGAAAAGTAAATCTCATGAACAACTTGTCTAGAAATCTACAACATATCAACATGTCAGATAAAAAAGATCACTCCATCCTACAATACTAGGCATGGAATGTAAACATAAGCCTAATGGGAAAACAAGACCCAAAGCTCAAAACAGGCAAACATGCATGGGCAATACATCTAAAGCACAACAATTCACCCTATTCAAAAACAATATCCTCTACTATATCATATAAGAAAATCAGGCAACAATAGGGATAAAAAGGTAAAAATGCAATACCTCATTCAAGGTTATTGGTTTAATTTTCACAAAACATTCAATGACTTTCAACGGAAAGGCACAAACCAGCTACCTTTAGGGTTCCGGTGAATATGATCCACGATCAACCACACCCACTAATTCGGGAAACCGCTTCATGGAAGACCACTCTAAAACTCGTTCCATGTCACCCAAAAGCCTTAAGATGAACACCTAAGGCCAACCCAACTATAGATCTACATTCAATGGATGTAGATCTAGAAAACCTAGAGATAGGGAAGAGAAGCTCTAGGGAAAACCAAAGAGAAACCAAGAGGGGGACTTACCAGAGAAGAACCACCTTCGATCCACCAAGAAACCCCTTCGATTTGCCTCCAAAAGGAGCCAAGTATCTCCCCCAACCTATTCAAATTGTAACTCCCACATGATCCATGAGTAGGAGGAAGAATGGTAGAGGAATGAGAAATCCCGAGTGGCTTGGGACTTAAAAACCCTAATTTTATGTGTCTGCACGGTTTCCCCACACGGTTTGGAAAACTATGCACCAACAGTGCGGTTTCCATGGTCTCACCAAGAGACTTTTCACATCTTTCCCACACAGTTTGACAAACTGTGAGCAGCCTATGTAAAGCCCAATATCTAGGGTGCAAGGGTTTCTGGGCTGGCAGCATGGTTTGCTCAGACCGTGCGCCAACCGTGCGCGCCTGCACAACCTCCAGAAAAACCTCTTTTCTCAAAAATGACCAGAAAATGAAAAAATACCTAAAAGGAAGGTCCAAGTTCTTTCAAACTTCCACCTTAAATAAATTCATCCATGAATTTCCCTAGAGCGGCGTAGAAGAAGAAACCCTGAACAGTTACGGCCACTGTGCTCGCACATCTTCCTCACTCTCCGAAGTCTCGTCCTGCACCCGCTCGTGTTGTCATAGCACTCGTACCAGAGGAACAGACCTGCTGTGGAAAACCTTTGTACTATGATTAAAAATTCGGATAGGATGCTCCTTGAAAGATGCATCCACCTCCAACTCGACTTCCTCGGGTTGGAAGGCATGAGATGGGTCAGAAAAGTAACATCGGATATGAGCAATGTGGAAGACTTCGTGCATAGCCCGGTACCTCTAAGGTAACTACAACTGTTATGTAACCGGCCTAACTCTCTCCAATACCCAAAATGGATCGATGTACCTCGGTGAAAGATTACCTTGTCTCCTAATCCACTTGTGCCCCAACCTCGGTTTGACATGTAGGAAAACCTGATCCTCGGCCTCGAACTCTAGAGGTCATCTCCACTTATCAGCATAAGACTTCTGTCGAGACTGTGCAGTAGCCATACTCTTCCCCAAATTCTAATGGCTCCTGACTAGCAGTGAGGGCCTTGGGTGTGATAGTGGGGAAACTATGCCCTCATTGGCAGAGTACACAATTGAAGATAAAAAAAACAATAGCGGAAGCAGCAAACATCCATACAACAGTAAACAACGGAAGACTAAAAGTGTAAACAAATGGAGAACATATATTAATGATTCATGATACATATATGTCTAGAAAAACATCCAAACAAGTCACAATGCTGAATACAGTACTAAACCAAAGTAAAAAAGGAAAAAAGATAAGGAAATCATCAGTATTGCAATCCTCAGCTTGGTCTCATGCTCTCCATCTCCAATGAAATCAAGTATCTGAAGTCGAAGGGTGATTTCCCTTGTCTATACCTTCAGCAATATAATCTGTTTGGGCCCAAAATCATGGCCCAAACAGGGTGTGAGACTAAATCCCAGTAAGCAACCACCACATGATCTGTGCCTAACAGTTAGTGAATATATGGCAAGTAAAAGTACAGAATGTAATAAACAAGGAAATTAATCAACAGCAAACAATCCACAGTTTCAAGAATTTAGTTCACGAACAAGTAATCAGCTACTCAAGAAAGTAGAAACAAATAGGTAACCCTCTGGTTAGTTTTCACATCCTAACCCCTATGGTTCAACCAAAAAGTACTAGCAACCCTTTGGGAGGCACACACTGTCTCACCCCTCTGATTCAGCTAAAGAATAGACTCTCTAGGGAAGCACTCACCGTCAATTCCCCATATAGTCTCGTATTGTGCTAAAGGTGCTCCATGGAAGCACTCAACATTAATTCGCAATGTGGTCTCGCATCGTAAATTAAAAGACACTCTAGAGAAGCCCTTGCGTCCATTCTCCCTATGGTCTACTACACGAGGTTCTCACGGCCCTGTGTATGTCATCCAAGTATAACAATGCATATCGGCCAAAGTAATTCTCATGAACTACTTGGATAGTAATCTACAACATATCAGGATGTCAGATAAACAAGATAACTACATCCTACAATACTAGGCATGGAAAGTAAATAGAAGCCTCATGGGAAAACAAGACTGAAAGATAAAAATAGGCAAACATGCATGGGCAATACATCCAAAGAACAACAATTCACCCTATTCACAAACAATATCCTATACTCTAGCATATAAGCAAAGCAGGAAACAATAGGGATAAAAAGGTAAATACACAATACCACGTTCAAGGGTTTTGGTAGAATTTTCAAAAAAGATTCAATGACTTTCAATGAAAAGGCACAAACCACTTACCTTTAGGGTTCTGGTGAAAACGATCCATGATCAACTGCACCCACAAATCCGGACAACTGCTTCACAGGAGACCGCTCTAAAACTCCTTCACTATCACCCACAAGCCTTAAGATCAACACCTAAAATAAACCCAACACTAGATCTACATGAAAAGGATGTAGATATAGAAAACTCAGAGAGAGGGAAGAGAATATTTAGAGAAAACCAAGGAGAAACCAAGAGGAGGGACTTATCATAGAAGAACCACCTTTGATCCACCAAGAAACCCCTTACATTTTCCTGCAAAATGAGCCACAGAGCTCCCCCAACCTCTTTAAATCGTAACTCCAATGTGAGCCACGGGTAGGAGGAATAATGGTGGGGGAATGGGAAATCCCAAGTGCCCCGGGACTTAAAAACCCTAATTTTAAGTTGTCACATGGTTACCCTACATGGTTTGGGAAACCTTGAGCCAACTATGTGGTTGCCACTATCTCATCCAGGGACTTCTCACGGCTTGCTCGCACGGTTTGACAAACTGTGCGTAGCTTGTGTGGAGCCCACTGTCAAGGGTGCACGGCTTTTTGGTCTTGCCACATGGTTTGCTCAGACCATTCTCTAATCGTGTGCCCCTGCACAACCTCCAAAAAAACCTCTTTTCTCATAAATGACCAGAAAAGGAAAACATACTTGAAAGTAAGGTTCGGGTTCTTTCAGAACTCATTTATTTATCCAAATGATGGGTATGAATTTTTTTCATTCTTGAAGAATTACATTCAACTTAAATGGATCACAAATTACACAAAATAATAAATATCTATCCCTAATATATTGATAGATTAACCAAAACCAAAATTTAATGATAAGATAAGATAATCCCCGGAAAAGAATAATCCATTATTTGATGGAAAACTAATTTAATCTCTAAAATTTAATAGTAACACCCAAAGTTAAAAATAGACCATTTGATAAATAATTATCCTTAAAATTCTTTAAAATAGTCCCAACTAAGGTTGAAACCCAAAAAACATAAGAATTTGATCACATAGTCTCCCAGGATAAATTTTTTAAACAACATCAACCACTCTTAAAGTCTCATACTTACTTAAATCACATACTATCAAAGATATTATAACCATTTCCATACATAAGTTGTATCACCATAATTCCATAATAAAATTATATAGTATTCCGAAAATATAATTCAACCTTTATTCCCAAAATTAAATCCCACATTATTTTGTTTACCTTAATTATAAAGGTATCCGAAAATAGTGAATGTCTTCTAAAATAGCATTAATTACTTAATCCAAAAAATGTAATAACCTATAATTACCTCAAAAATTAATGTCTCCATAAATACTGTCAGTCACCTTAAAATTTGATAACTTAATGACTCAAAAGAGGTTTCTAAGACATTGAACTTATGATCAACCTCAAAATTATAAACCCATTATGGAATCCATAACTTTTAATAAGACATCATAATCTCTAAATTTTTCTAAACCCTCTCTTTGTACCAATTTTAAGTACTATGTCATAAACACTACATATTCAAGTAAATTTAAACTAGAATTATTTTTCTTACAATCCTAGAGATATTTTTGGTTCTGAGTGTCATAGAATTATGAAACATTCTTAAAATGTAAGCTCATATATTAAAAGTGGACACTTATACTTTGTATTCATTTTTTCTACCAAAGTAAATCCATTTAAAATAAAAAATGATTTCAGTTCATGACAAATTATCAATACTTTCATCAAGAAATATTCCGCTCCCTTACCAATATTGAAGACATATGAAAAAAATTAAAATATCAGATGATAACATAAATCATAGTAAGTGATATAAAAAAGAATAAATAAAATCATTAGTCTAGTCAATAGAATTACAACCCATTTAATGTTCTTTAAAATAATAAAACAAATCATTTTCATATGAAAAACACACACACTTTATACTAAAAGAAAATAATTAAAATACATCGGAAGAATAAATAATAAATGTAACTTATGGAATCCTTTTCATATCAACCTTATATATATTTTAGATATGTTGGCTACATGGGCAGTAAATATCATAGTTACATATGGAATAACCACCGTAGTATATTATTATAATCTCTTGGGAGAAATCTAATCGGTTAACTCTATCCCATTACTTAATGCATTGGAGAGCCGCAATGGGCTCACCTACCCTCATTTTATAACGGAACCAAATATACTCATAGATAATTACCAAGAACCATAACATAACAATAACACATAAATAATTCATAAATGAAACATTTTTTAGGAAAATAAATTTTCCATTATGAAATCACTTTAAATTTTTAAAATTCCACACACTCATAAATGAAAAAAAAATATTTAAAAATAAAATTATAAACATGTAAATAAGATTCAAAACATTAACTCATCATGAATTTTTGAAAATCATTTCAGGTTTTATAGTTCAAAAAAACATTCCTTTTTTACTTTTGTATAATTATTTAACAGATTAACTATAAAAGAGTGTTTTTAAAACAGAGTATCTTGTATGAAACATGAAAAATTTCCATTTTAAAAAAAATAGAGAAATTATCCAACTTCCATTTAAAATAATTATTTTACCTATTAATATATTCATAAAAATTATTTTAGTAACCTAGACATGAAAGGGAAATATTTAAAAAATAGATCATTTAAAATAATATTTTCAGTTAAAAAATCTCTTGCCCTGAATCTGAATCATTTTGTACTTCCTTTTTCTTCCAGAATAATAAAAATTGGTTGATTTATAATTTATTGAGAAGTATTTTAAAGTTTATTATTCATTTTATATCAGTTATTACCATTTTATAATAATTACTTAATTATTTAAGTTCATGTCGGATACTTAGAAGATATTTGGTACTTGAGTCCAAAATGGCTTTGGTATGATTTCTCTTGTCAAAGTGGTCATTATTTCATCATATCCAAAATAGTAATCATGAAATAATTATAATATTTATATATCAATTATACTTTTAAATTCATTCATTAAATATGGATATGAAAAATGAATTATGTTATAATCATAGGTATAGTAGGCCACACATATGCATGAGTAACGTTTTTACTTTTCAAGGATCATTATGAAAAGTAGTTAAGTATTATTTTATATTTATATAAATATAATAATATAATAAATATAATATTAATAATTTGAATATAATTACAAAAATCATTCATGTGATTTGGTAATGAAAAATAAATTGTATCACTTCGGGGAGGTGATTATTCACACGTATGCAGGAATGATGTTATCATTTTTCTGTGCATGGAAATGTAAGAATTTAAATTCTATAATGTCTGTTAAAAATGATACATATTTCATTAATATAATATATAAAAATTAATTCCATAATTATAACCAATCTTTAGAGAAGGTTATGGACAATGAATTACATCGGCTCGTGAGGCGTTAGTCTGTCATATACACAGATGATGAATAATTTTCCCATTTGATGGAAACTGAGATGGATATGGGTAATTACACTGAAATTATAAAAATTATTATATTAATAATAATGGATTAATTATTATATTATTGTTGATGTGTATTTCATGGAGTAAGAAGAAACAAAACTAAAATCTGAACTTGAAAACTTCACCTCTTCTTCATACAATCTTCCTTTCTTAACACTGTAAGACCACTAAATGTTATGTTCTGCCTAAAAAAGAACTCTATAATGTGTGGAGGGATTATATGAATGGATATAGATATATATTGGAATATCAAAATAGTTTATTAAGTGTTAATAAAAATGAATAATAGGTTCCCTTTTATAAGAGATATGAGGGGTACTCATAGAATTACTCAAAATAATAAATTAATATAAATTAATTTTCTCCAAGAAATGGATCCAAACATATTAATTTTCAATATAATTTGGTTTTTGGGGAAATTGATCTCATCCAATAAAAATTTATATAATTTTGGACAAAATTTACACCCCTGCCTATTGGTTTTAACTCCTCTTATACCACTTTAAATCTTACTGTGATGACACGTGTTTTTAAACATTGAAGGTTAATATAGTTACTATAAAATAAAAAATGGTCCATAAATGGATAATTGACGAAATTTTAAATATTATCCTCATATATTTTATGAATTTAAAATTTTAATTAATTTTATATAATTTAATAAAATATTATATATTTTAAAATATCATTAATGTCAATTTTGAGAGTATTCATTACTTTGACTTTTAAAAAAATCCAGAAAACAATATAACTTCAAAAAAAAATTAAATAAATCCCTAAAATTGATATTCTTTAATAAAATTCGTTTATCACATTAATTATATAAAATTATTTTTATTTCAATATTTTTAATAACATTTATTTGATATTTCTATTATTAAAAAAATTACTCCATTAGTGTTGTGTTAGCATTTAAGGTAATTATTTATCCACTAAAAATTAATAAAAAATTACCTGATGAAGATAAAAATTTTAAAAATCCAAATAATATTTATGTTTTAATATATATTATGTATGACCACATATTAAAAATATTGTATTTATAAAAAACCATAGGGTGAAAAGTTTGATTATTCTTAAAATAAAATATTATAAGGGGATTAAAATAATAAAATTAGATCCAAGAGGTCATATATTCAGAACAAGGATTATTATTTTCAACACTCGCTCATCCAATAAAATTAGTGCAAGTTTTATTATAATTTTATAATCATTATCATAATTATTTTTACCTATAATTATCTGATTTTCCCTTAGCCGCGATAAAAAATTATTATGTTTACTGTTCATATTGTCCAAAAATAAAGTAGAACTATTTTATAAATTTTAACCTTATGATTAAAAATATTTAATAAAGTGTCTAAAATTGAAAACATATATTTAGAAAAAAATATTCTAAAAATAATCCCGTATATAGGGAGAAAACATGCATTTTTAATGTGAATATGTTCACAAGTTTACCAAATTTTTTTTAGAAATTGAATATAATTTGTCATTAAAATCATCTAAATTTTATTAATATATGTATAATAGATATAATTTTTCTTTAAAAAAATTCAGATATAATTTAACATTATATATTATTTAGATAAAAAGTTAATTTTCATTAGAATTCAGTATTTTTTATTATCCATCAAAAAATGATTCTTATTGTAACACCCCAAGCTTCTACGGTACGTTTCCCTTCGAATAATGCGATAGCGTGTGTTGTACGCAACCTCGAGTTCTAACACACACCACAACTAATTAAACTAGCCGTTGTGAATAGTAATACCTACTTTTTGAAATCATATATATTCTATTTTTCAAAATGGACTTCATTTTTGGATTCGGAATATCAAAATTAGCCTAGGGTGAAATTTTGGTACATTTCGGATAACTTTCATATTTTGATGAATAGTGAAAATTTCTAAATTTTAATTAAAAACAACTTTTTTAATCAAAATAATTAATAGTGATAAATTATGAATTTGAGTGGTTTTAAAGTATATTTAGAATATATTTTTACCATTCAATTTAATGTTTATCATTGGACATAATTTTACAATTAAACCGAACATAAACAAGTGTCAATCTTTTGATAGTTATTATCTCTTAAAAACACGCTTTTTGTTTTGACAGCGGGAATTAATTTTAAATTAATTTCTGCCACTTCTGTGTTTTGAATTTAGGAAAATGGATTCCATATTTAGAATCAGGATGTTCAAATTGTGTAAATAGGTAACTTTTATTTTTAGACATTTTGAATAATTACTGCGGTAAATATTTTATTTACCATGGTTAAAGGGTAAATCCGGTAAATAAGGGTTAAAAAATAATATTATAATAATACAAAATTACCCTAAAACGTGTCCTAACCTTATTTGTGGACACATACCCGACCATGAGCATCCTTGGGTCAATTTGGGGACCCCTTGGAGCCACTTGTATGTGGTAGGGACACTTTATATTAATAAAGTTAAAATAAAAATAAAAATGGCATAAGCTTACATCTTTTAGAAGAACAATTTTTACATAGGGTTATACATGTTGGATTTTCGATTATAAATATTCATTAGAACGCTAAAAAGATTTCCTACATAATGATATTTTATTTATAATTTTTAGACATTATATAATTTATTTTATTTATGACACAATGATGATGCAGTAATTACTAAAATAGTGAAAAATAAAAATAATTGATCTTATAAATACCCAAATAATTATAATATGAAACTTTTAATGAATTAAACTAATTTTCTAGGCTAATATGATATATTAGGATTGATTTAATGGACTTTGTTCGAAGTAATCAATCTGTTATGAGTTTCACAAAAATCAACTATTGAATAGTGTCAAAATTGACATAAAAGAGTTCTTAAAACAAATATTATATTATTAATTGATATTAAATTCCTAAAAATCTAAGGTTCGGCCAAGAGACTTATATTATGATAGGTTCCTCATTAAGGGACCACTTGGGGGTCTCTTGGATGTATATAGTAAGTTTATTAATCATATTATATAAAAATACAAAGAGACATTGTAAAAGTGAAACTAATTAACTTAGAGTTAATACTTAAAGATAAGGTTAATATAAGTACCCAAACCTGTCTAAATTCTATTGGATGAGTTGTTTTCGACCTATCCCCACCTCATCCTTTGAATAGTCAACTTTGGAGCCTTTAGAAACCGAATATGAATTTATTATAAATTAATATTTCTAGCTTTTCCAAAGGTGCCCCTCACCCCTCTTATAAAAGGGCACTCCTCCTTCTCATTTCTTCACACCTCTAAAGCCTTTTGGTTCGGCCAAACTCTGCCCAAATACTCTCCCAACATCCCTCAATACAACCTAGAGGCCTTAGTTTGATCAGAAAGCCAACCTAAGGAGCCCTTTTGATCAAATCAAAAGGAAGAACCCGAAGAAGAGGTAATGATCTCACCACCCTTTTCTAAGTTCATTTCTTCTTCCACTTCTTCTTCCTTTGTTCTTACCATTCTGAAATAATAACTCCAGTATCTCACATATACTGTGATGTTATTATAAATATGGTACAATCATATTCAGTATTCTATCCACCCTTTGAATAACATGTCACCATACGTGCGTACGTACGGCTTACCGTCTCCACGTCGTGGTGTAATTGTTATTCAATATAATATTATTTGGATGGGTATAATAATGATGTGTAACTCATGTAAATAATAAATATAACATGTTAATGATTCTTTATATATGATATACCATCCATTTATATATTATTTTAATATCAAAAGAATGATATTGTCGCTCGTGCGTACGTACGGACTACCGTCTCCACGAACGCGATGAGATTCATTCTCCATCGTATCCATTCAAGTATAATTATCATTTGATGATTTAAAAATGATGTTTAAGGACTGTATATCATTCTGGATATGAATAAGATACAACAAACATGGCTTATGTAACAAAACATATAAAAGAAAATGAGTAAGTTAACTCCCGAAACGACGATAATTCTAAGATATTATTAACAAATCAATGTTAAAAGATCATATATGATATCATATTAATATATATGATTCTTGTATAATTTAATAACAACTATTTCACCATTATACAGGAGGTTAACCTACCCCAACCAAGGAAAAGTACAAGGTAAGGGTTATTTCACAATCTCTTCATTATCCGAGGTTGTATTATACGTAATAATCTACTGGGATCTCTTTATCATCCACATCCATGTTTCTTCGAAATGTATTTCAAAACATTTTTACTATTTACAAGAATATGGGTTAAAGTCATTTATACCCTTGTTTTACTTTTTATAAGAGGTTTATAAAGGAATCTTTCCGTCGTTTTCAAAACAAGTTCCTTTTTAACCTTTTCGACAGAATTGAGGTAAGAATGTTTTTTTTAACTTATACGGCGGGTGCGGTTATTTTCCGCCGTTATAAAATCTTCAAAGCTTTCCATACAAGCTTATAAGAATATTTTCAAAGAAAATGTTTTATTTTATATGGATCTTAAATGATTTCAAAATAAAAGGAGATACTTCTTTAAAAAGAATTTTGATTTCATCTATGTCAACATCCTTTGATGGATTTTAAGATTATTTGAAGTTGATTTATTATGATACAAAACTTCTATATTGTATTGAAGGTTTTGTGATATGTTTGACTGTGGATGTGCTATTTTTATACCATTCATAGTTTATTGTGAAAGTATTGACATTTCGTATGCTAGTTTTAATACGAATGTTTATGTTATGTTTAAACCTTTTCATATGGGAATGCATTGGACTTAATAAGTGACGGGTGGAGCCCGCTATAGCTCCTCGATGCATCGGTAGGTCTCATGAGACAAACTAGTGTCTTGGCACAAGGCCTTGACAAAATCTTATTTGTAGTCTTGGCACGAGGCCTTGGCTATGTGGTTATGATAGTCTGGCATTATGCATTCCAACATTATGAAAGTGGTTATTGATATTGCATGTGATTATTCGATTAGTAGAATATCCATGTGAATAAGTAAATGGCATTATTTCATTTTTATTTTTGCCATACTATGTTGAAGTTCAATTTTAAAAGGCTTTTGTTTTAGTAATTCATTGCCTTAAATGTTTATGCTTATTATGAATGTTCCGCTATATTGTTATCCTTACTGGGCATTTGAGCTCACCCCTTTTCTATGTTTTATTTTTCCCAGGTAGTGAAGAAGTAATTTATGAATGACTTGCAGGGATATTATGAGGGGTTAATAGTGTGGATATGAAGACTTTGTTGTTGTAGTAGTTTTTCACTTTGAAATGTAATGTAAAACTTTATGATTATATCTAGTATTTCCAAGGCTACTAAACCAATCGGTCTTTCGAGATTTGATCTTTCTTGTGATCATGCCAATGTTATGTAATTATTGCACCGACTCTGGGTAGCTGGGGTCGGGGCGTTACACTTATGATAAATAATACCAAAAAATAAACCAAATTAAATTTTGATTTTCCATTTTAAAAAAAAAATAATTTTTTTTCAAATAAAATTTATAAAATATTCAACATTTATTTTTAAAATAATATTTCCATTAAAAGGAGGTAAAAATGGCTTTAGAAAAATAAAACTTTTTATTCGTAAAATTATATTTATTTTTATATATTGTCTAGAGAAGACATAATTTTAATGTTAAAAATTATATATATTTAATTAATATTATACAACATGGGTTATTTTTTATTTTATTGATATAAAACACACTTATGCGCGATTAAATAGTTTTTCATAAAAAGATTTTTTTTTTACAAAAGGGTTTTATTTTCATTTATAATTATTTAGTCATAAAATAATTAATTATATATATATTTTTATACAATATTTTTTATTATTAAGTTAATCATGTTTATACACTCCATTATAATGTCTTGGATATAATGGTAACATTTAAATAATAATATTTCTTTATTCGTTTAAGCTCGATGTGGCGTATCTTATTTATTAGCTAACAAGGTGTTTCGTTTTAAAATATCAAGATGTTATAATTATAATCATAAAATTATACTATTGTTTTATAAATGAACCTTAAATATATACTTTGTTAAATATCATTTTCATTTATGGGTTTATACAAGTTCTTAGTTCCCTTCAAAATTCCCACTTTAATGTAAACGAGATTGTAGGGAACTTTCTAATTTCTTGTCTTATTTTAAGAATCAACACGAAAAATGTTTTTAAACCATTATTGGATTATAAAAACTAAATTTATCTTAAATATAATAATCTTGGTTCAACTATAATTTTATATAAATTAATAATATCTTTTTTCTTTAAAAATATCCTTCACTTATTTCACAGAGCATCACCCAAGTGGTTTGTTTTTATTCTTTCTCATCCCATATCCTTATCATTAATAATATACATTTTAACACTATATTTAATACCTATGTAACTTTTAAATTTATGAAAGTTTCAAATTACTTAATTTATTTTCCATGGTAAATTATTATGATTTATCCTTTAGTTATTCCTTGAATAAGAATTATGATCTGCACTTTTTTCACATGGGTTTGATCATGATTGTGATTTTTATATAGTTTCTTTTCTTATGTGGAACATATATGTATTATTTTTATTATGTGATGGATGGACCCAGAATTATATATCCTTATAATTGTTTGGGTAAATCATTATATCTCATAAGATATTGCATCAGGGATTAGGGAGTGGACCTAATCCACATGGGACTTTGTCCACTACATTTATGGGAATGGGGAGTGAACCTAATATACAATGGGAAATTTTTGACTTTATGATGATGGTCTTGGAATTTACCATTGACTTATTTTTATAAATTCATGGCTTATGTTGTTTCCACATATTCCATGATTCCAGGATCTTATGATTCCATTTCTTTATTCTTCATTTACATCCTTATGATCATTATCCTTTTGATATCATTTTATGACCCTTGACACTCATGTTATTTTTTAGATCCATGTTTATTCCAATATTGGGACTTTAATCTCTCCCTTTTAAAGATATTTTTTTAAGGTATCTTATTTATTTTTATAATATCTATGTGGGTAAGGATAACTATGTGGATTTGGAAATAAATATAATGTTTTTATATTGAATATGATGTATTTATACATCTAACAATCCAAACACACTAGACATATAAATAAATGTCTTGAATTTATTAGAAAAAAATTAGGAATCCTGGAACAATATGTGTTTGAATATTGGGCATCTCAAATGAATAACCCCTAGAGTTATTTGAAGGTCACTATTATCTATGGTGTATTTATGGGTTTACATAAATTTCTTGAGGTTCAAGAAGGATATGAATTCATTCCATAGCATGCTAAATGAATCTCATGGTAAAGGGTGAAGAATAAGATATCTCTTAGGTAAGTTGAATCAATAATATTATATGATTTTTTTTATGGACATCATACCATGATGAAATTAACCTTACATATCCCTTGAGTATGATCTTCATGTGATAATTTATTTAGTTATATATTATATAACATACAATTTAATGCTATTTTAAATTATTAATTCATCATATGAACAAGTTTTTGGTACTCTTTATTTAAACTTATAAGATGATTAACATAATGATGGATTATGTGGAAGAAGATTTTAATGTTAACACTTAATGTTCAACAACCCTGATTAATCATCGGCATAATGTGGAGCATAGAATATCACTAACTTCCCTATGATTTTATCATGTCAGACTATATAAAAAGGAAAAATATTGTAACATGATATATTCTTTATAATATTCCTTTCATAAGATACATAATATTTATTTATCCCTTATTTCATATCATATAATATATATATATATATATATCATATATAATGATATAGGAAAAACATCATATGATAATCGGTTTTGGGTGTGTCTCCTTCAATCTCCCAGTTACACTAGAGCCTTATAGACTTAGTGTCATTTCACCTTATATTATATGGTAAATAATAAATAATGAAACTGTATCCAAAAAACATTTTGGATATCTTCCAAAAAATATCGAAAGCTACCATAAAATTCACTTTATATCACAATATATTCAACATTGTGTGACTATCCTTCCAAAGTTACTTTTTTATAAACTCTAAATCACTTTTATTGTCACTCTCTAAGATAAAATTCAATCTGTGTCTATTTAACCACAATGTGTAACCCCATAGTAATTATCATCATCTATAACATATTTATTAATTCAAAAATTCGCAAATGTAATCAATGTCTGGTATCTTTCAAAGAATCTATGTTAATCAATCTATAAATGGATCTAGTGAGATCTCTATCAAATACATGTATCTCTATATTTTTCTCCACCAGATACATCATATATATGAACAAATTTTCTTATGATCCCATCATCTTACATTCTAAATTATAATTTTATTCATTTTAATGGAAAATACATTTTAAAATATGCATAGGAACCTGATTATATATGAAATTAAAATAGAAGATTAAATTTTAATGAGAAACACAAAACCATTCTACAATATCCTTAAATGGTTAGAACCATATACCTTATGGATACTATAATAGATAAAAGTTTTACTCCACTATATCTCCTCAAGGATTAGATCATCAAAGAGTGATTCCATATTTTACTCAGTCCAGATGTACTCCTCTATATTCACATTTCCTTCATCGAAACCATGAAAAAAAATATCTTGAGTTTTTATTCATTATGCCTGATAGAAATTGGTGATTAGCTAAATCATTATATCATCCAAATTATTATATTCTTCCTAAAATTATTGAAAATAAATCTCTTTTTCAAATACATCAAGTTATCATAGGACAGAGAGTATGTCATTCCCGTATAGCTACTCATATGATTCCTTAATTATTTTTGTATTAACTAACCAGGTTGATGAAGACATCGCTTATCCTTCACCATTATATATTAGAACATATCATTCCCCTTATCTGATAGATAAAAAAATCATATGTATTAACTAGGTAAGGAAATAAAATTTCTCAATTTATCTCAATAGAGATCTCAGATTTCATACTCATCATTTAATAGGACAATTTCAATCTTTGTTAAGCTCTAACTAACGACATGATCTCCAACATATGCAAACAACCCCCTAATTAACTAATCTAAATTTATTTCAAAATGAATATATTAAATTATGAATTTTTTAATGTTATTTATCTAACCAACCTCATGTATAAGTAAATCTAAATATAAACTATACACACAAGGTATACCAAAGATATGGTGTATGATAGTCCATGTAGTATACTTTGTAGTTCATAAGCACACGAAACATGTTTTCTTCTTATAACCATATTTTATATCCTGATACAAGAATTATGATCATTTTGACCTTAAAATTTCATCACAAATTATAAAATTTCATGATGAAAATTGGTTTGGTATAACTCAAAGTGGTACTTTGTAAGATTAATTATCATTTCACATCATGTGATATATGCATCCAATGATAGATAATGATAAAGTAGATAATTTTTATAAAATATGATATATTTATATAATCTTAAAATATATAAAATTATTAATCAAAAAACATGATCATTTCTCTTATCTTATCACATATGATAGATATCCAGATCAACCTTATGTTTGATGTTATTTGGCGTTTTGTTAAACTCATTAACTCTCTATGAAATTTCTTCCACATATCTATATTATAATCTAGTAAAACCTTCCCACTAAACTCATTTAATAATTTACATTTATAAATAAAGTTAGATTGAATAATGGTGAGACTTTGGAATGATATTTCAAATGTTCAACACTTTGAACGTAGTATTAAAACTTCTTAACATTACAACATTCAATGTTATGATATTAATAACTTCTTTTGTCTACATGAAACTCTTCTATTTTCATCAACATCATCATCCTATAAATCATTTACATCAAAAGTTTCCCTTGAAATTATTTATGTATCATTTTATTAACATATCCTAAACCTTTTCTGATATTATGTGACATTAACTTTTATTTTTTACTTGTATAATCTTTTTTTATTTACCATTGAACTTCTTTATGTCCAAATATGCTCCCACTATTCTCTTAAAGAAAACATTATTTTACGAATATCATTAAAGGATGAAGAAACTATCTTTATTAGGAAATAAGTCTTATTTCCTTTTAGTAGAAATATTTAAGGGACAAATAACATATCCATGTCATATATGGTATTCTATATGTTTAAATAAACAATCTGATGTAAATATTTTTTTCTTTTTAATATTCCATTGATGGTGGGTTTAAATCACTCATATTTAAAAAAATATTAATAAATTAATTATCTTGCATAAAAATTATTTTTATAATTATATTCTTTTCAAACATTTTAAATGATATAATGAGTTTTAAATCATGTGAATCATCTTATTTTATATTTATAAACTCTTCATTAACAAAAAACTTATCTTATCACATAAAAGATATAATATTAAAATACACATCCTTTATTTAGATCTATCTAATCTTGACTTTTTTTTCCTTTGCACTAAATTTCATGATTTAACAACCCTTTTCTTCATCATTTGATAAAAAATATTATATTCATAAATTATTTTTTTGATTTTGAACTCCTATTTATTTACAACAATTATTAAAAGTACATTCGGTATCATAAACCATTTAAATTTGAAAATTTTAAATTTGAAACATAAATTCATGACATGAACATTACCTAGAATTTGCATAATCCATTATTTATACCATAAATTACATTATATTTATATAATTTCTTTTCTTATTTAATTTATATTTATGTTTCAGTTATCAAGACTTATTATTTTTAATAAATAATGTTTTAATTTTCAACTGATTTTTCTTCATCCAGTTTGAAATTTTACCCACTTCTATCTTTGATAAAATACCATAAACAATACATCTCATTCCCTAGTTCATCTATTTTCAATACTTTGATAAAAATAGGATAAAATTTTATATAACTCATTCACATTGTCAAAACATTTCCAATGGAATGAATTCCACATCTAGAACAAGCCTTAAGGAAACTTGTTTCTTTACCAAGTCATTAACATATCCAATCATACTGAATATATATGAAAAAATATTAAATTTTATTTGTTTATCATGCATCCAATTAAATTAAAATGATAATATTATTCATAAATTAGTCTTATAAGAATATATATTCACTTTCTAAAAAATACATTAGGTTAGACTAGAATGGGTTACTCTAACAAATAGTTTGTTTATCTTCGTCTTAAGAATGATTATCATGTTTTTCACCTATCTAAGTATTTTATTACAGTTAGATTATTATTTATCTTGGTTTAACCTCAGATTATTTTTTATGGCGATGATTTTATTGTTTATATAATAGAATATTTTATCAAAATATTATCATGTTTTAAATTTATTTAATAAGGACATTAATTAAATGTGATCTCATTAAAATGATGACCACTTTTAAATTCATCATGTACATTAGTGAAACAATATATATAATTCACTATAAAATGAGTCTAATTTAGTGCTTCTTTCATTAATATTCTATTTAGGTATACAATAGTGTCAACAATATCATATATGACTCTTGGATATTTGAGTAGAAAACATCTTAGTCAATCCACCATGTGGATGCATTCAACTATATTTCACCAGTAGCCTATTTCTGTTATGGTCTCCCAGTTAAGTGTAAATAAAATAAAATTCCTACAATATGAAACTAATGATATTAGGTTCACCCATTAATTTCTTTTCCTACACAATATAATCTAGAGGAAGACATATTTTTTCATCACCTACCTGATTGGATGATCGAGGTCTTGACAAGTGTCTGCTTTGGAAGGAATTTGAAACATAATAATTTTAGGTGAGTTTAATCCCACCACCTCATTTCATGTATTCTCATTTCATGTATGAATGATTATAATGATTTATTTTAGAATCCTTATTCATTTTTCTAAATCAATATGTTCAAACCATATGAAACTATAATCTTTTAAACATCTCATAGCTTGTTTTACTCACTCAAATTAAATAAAAACTATATTTATACACATCCAAATGAATATCATGCATAAAATACATGAAATTCATTCATGTAAAGTATTAGAACCATAAGAAACACATAATACCCACATGATTAATCTTAGAGTGACATATATCCAACCACCACTTTTCTATGTATAAGCATCCAAGTCGGTGAGTGGTCTAACTCAAAGTCTCTTTAAATAATGATATTTTCAATAGGTGAGTCATCAATTACATCATAATCCTAATACTTAAATTTTATAAACTATAATTTACTTATTAATTCAAACTCATTTTTGAATACTATGCAATGACAAGGTATAAAAATTTAAATTAATTATCATAGATTGATTATAACTCCATATATGCATTTATAGAAGTTTATAAAATAATTTAAACATTTAAACTAAATCATAAATTTTTTTGAAATATAAAACTTCTATTTAAGAATAATAAACCATTTAAACATGAGATTATTTATGAAGAATTCATGAATAAATAAATTATTCACACCTTATAATTTATCCATGTATTATGAAGATAATGAAATAAATAAAAACATTTTATATTTACTTTCAATATGAACACCCCATGTTATTATTTTATATAGAATTTACTTAAAATATGTGATATTTTTTGAAATATAAATATTTTATTTTTCTATTATGTTATGTAAACTATTTACATGATCTAAATATCATATATTTAATATCATTCATACCTTGATCATATAAATTATCGAAATTCCTTTTGATATGGTTTAAATAATATATAAAATAAGGAATTTTAATTTAAACAACTCAACATAAATATTATGAATAATTCATAGTCGTAAATATAAATTATTTTCTTTTTTCACTTATTTTATAATTTATCAATACTACAAATTAATCTTATAATTTCCATATAAACATTTTATATCCAAATTATATGCCATTCCATATGACTTGAAAATGAATTTTATTATTAAAAATTGATATTATTGAATATTTATTTAATAAATGATTCATAATAATTTAATACTTAATTATAAAAACATTATAATTAATTTATTTATAACTAATTTAAAAATTAATCATATATCCCAAAAATCCATTTTTCTATAATTTATAAACAATTTATAAATTATCAAAATCAATTCACAATTAAAATTTAAAAAAATAATTTCTTTTAAATATATCATATATAATGATATATTGTATATCAAAAGGTGTGGTACAATCCATTATGAATCATATTTTAGGATTGATAATGTGTAGTTCTGATTTCCAGGGTAGCTTTTGCGATTTTAACTCGGTGTGTGCAGGCTATCGCAACTTGTGATATATGGTCTACTTAAGATTAATCATTTGTGGACTTGGATATCACTACTAATGATATTAGGTATATCATATATATATGAGATACTCTATTTTTTATATGTTAAGTGGTACTTTATTACTTTATGGATTTCCTTAACAAAATCTACAATATGTGAAAACCAAAGGATTTCAATTGTGTTTTCACATATGATATCTGAAATAATATGAAGTGGTTTAGTTGTATATTATGACATCCTTTTACGTAAAAACAACCATAATAAATAAAATTACATAAACTTTTATGATATTTTTTACAATATCAACTTTTAAAAAGAAACTCTATATCATAGAGTATAATATCCAATATGGCATACCATGTTTCTTTATTTCAAACATGATATTCTGAATCATTAAGCATGGAAAACATTAATACTAATTTTTGGGTTTTAAGAATCGAACAACACTTACTCAAGGTGTTGGAAGTAATTAGAAACCACATTATTAGAATCTACCATGATTGAAACTAAAAAATATGTAAATATAAATGAAAAACATGATATGTTTCTTATATCAATAATAAATTGTAACTGTATTCAATCGGTATTCTAGATGAATATTCCTAAGTGGAATCAATAGGACTCCCTCCAATGTGGTGTATCGATTGGTTTACATGTCTCACTCAACACTCTGGTGGGATACTCATTCACTCCAAAACATTTTAGTGCATCCCATGGTAATTAATGAATTAGATAATAACTCTTGGGATGAGAGGGTTGATAGGAGCCTAGTAATGTTATGATTGGAACCATACTATAGTGAAAAACTACTAATATATCCCTTATGTATTCCCCTCAAGTGGTCATTGATTAACTCATTAGTTAAAAAATGCATGAGTTAATGATTTGAAAATTCATTTATTCATCACATGAATGCATTATTGATCTTAAAATCAATTTCATCTAATGAATTTCATAACATAAAAATATATTGTGTTAACAATTATTTTAATAGTAAAACATAATGTTCAATAAACCTAATAAATTATAGGTATAATTATATTCATATAATACAATTAACTTCCCAATGATTTTCACTTGTTGTGCTCTATGACAATTCAAAGGTTGTACCATGATAAATAATTTATGACATTCCATTCATAATGAATAAAATATATTTTGGTCCCTTATCTAATACCATAAAATATATACATATCATATAAAATGATATAGACAATGAGTCATCTTTTATTGTACTTAGGGCATATCTCCTTCATTTCTCAATGATTGATATGTTTTTTTGTTATCATTTTTTGTGGTGAAGTATGGGGGAAATTCAAAGTACCAATTTCAAGTAACACTATGATCATATTGAGATTTTAGTAATTCCTTTTAGAGTCTTGAATGCATAAAAAATATTTATGGTACTGATAAACGTAGTGTTTCATGAGATCCTAGATCAATCCATGGTAGTATTCATAGATAGAATCATGCTATATTCAAGAATATAGGGGGTCATGATGAGAATTTTAGGATAATATTAAACATTATTTGATGAAACTAGTGGTATAAAAAATTTTATGTCAAAATTTTGAACACATCTTCTATATTTCCTAGGTCATGTTATGTCTCAATAGGGTGTAACCATTTATCCATTGAATATTGAAGTAGTAATTTCATCATGAATACAAAATAAAATTATATAGGTATATATTTATCTTATTATGGGTTATTATTATAAGTGTTTAAAGTTTAATTTATTTGAGATTATATATTCTCTAACTTATTTTTAAATATCAGGGCCTTGTATACACAAGGTCAAATCAATACCATGACATAATCGATAATTTAAAAAATATTTTTATCATTGCTCAAATCATTGTCTTTTACAATGAGTCAGATATGTTTAAATTTTATTTTTATACTTATCATTATAATCTAGGTTGTGTGTTGATGAAATAGTGGTTTATGATCACTTATGGGTTTAGGAATTTACCACCACATAAGTATAACTATTCCACTAATACTCTTGATATTACAGTGATGTTTCTTTCTTTGATGTTATAGATACATTATATTATTAAATAGTGACTTATATTCACCATATATTTCAAAATCCAATTATATATCCTCTCTTAGTGGGATCCGAATTTGAGTAAAAAGGGATGGGTGGAGTTCTCACGTGATTATGATTTTTAGATTTAATAAACATCAAGGATAGGTATTGTGTTTTTCATATATTGAAAATAATGATGATTGTTGATGTTTCTCATGAGTTTGGTGATGATCAAAGAGTGATGGAGGAGTTTATAAGCTTATATCTAGACATATAAGAGTTTAGTAGTGGAGTTTTCTTATACCAAGTAGAAAAAACTCTCATTTACTTGACAAGTTGGTGGATTCACATCTAGAAGATCATGACGTATATCTTTGGGTAGATTTTATTATTCCTAGATATGCTTCTTATAGACGAATAGAGGCTAATATGTATTATTTTTCATTCTAAGGAAACATTTTTTCTATGAACTGTTCAATAGGAAGTATTTCTTGAACTCTGTAATGCACCAATTGTAGAAAAATTTGGAATTTCAATGATTTATCATTCCTTGAATGAGCAGCTTTAGTAACGCTGTATGAAGAATCCAGTGGAAGATTTCATATATTGTTGAGTTGTATATATGTGGCTTAAGGCTATGTATTGATTTGTGGGTGGATTATTATAGATTTTAAATATTCCATAGTGAAAATATAGGGATACCTCTATGAACTTAATGATGGGTTTATTATCCCAGTGTGAGATGTTATATTGGTACAACGGGGCTGAATAGGCCTTTTAAAATTTTACACAAATTATTTAAATAATATTGGATCATAAACATAAAAGTTAAAGAAAAATATAATTTGTAGTGAAAGTTTAATGTTCAACTGATTAATTAAATGGGAATAAATTAGAAATATTGAACACTATATTTTTAAAGTAGTTTAGATCAAAATGGACCTATATCCAATCTATATTCCTCTCTTCACCTCGAAAGGAATAGTGATAACTAAAACAAACATCACTTACAAAAGAAAGTGATATAGTTTTGTAAGAACTTAATTTTTCACACCAAGAGGTGCAACCATACATATCTCTACCATTCTATGAACAAATGAAAATCAAAGAACATGAATTTTTACCAGGATTCACCTAAAATAATTCATACCATTTTTTTGAGGTATAACCAACAAGAGATTTGTGTTTGGAAGGGAAGTTCATAAGCCTTATAGTTTAAGAATAAATGTTGACTAAAAGGAATAAAATGTTCAAAACAAAAATAAAAAATAAAAAATAGAATTTTGAAGATGATGTAGCTCAGTATATATTAACCATTTTTTAAAAGTATCTCGTAGAGTAGATCCATGATAGTTGTCACACCAATAATAGAAATCATAGTATCACATTCAGTACTTTTAAAAATCATATCTCAAAAAAGTTCTATCTTAGACTACTAGTTCCTTAGACCTAAATTTATAATAAAATTCTCAATGGATACCTTCAAAGTGATCAATGATCATCTCCACAAGGGTTTATATATTTTGAGAAGTTTTTTGATCACTTAAAATAAGTTTCCATATTTTTCAATGAATATATTAAGTAATTATTTCT
Source organism: Viscum album (assembly GCA_963277665.1). Lineage (NCBI taxonomy): Eukaryota > Viridiplantae > Streptophyta > Magnoliopsida > Santalales > Viscaceae > Viscum > Viscum album. Next base: position 590,195,444 of record OY728166.1, read on the forward strand.
TTGTAAAAAAAAGGAGAGTGTGATATATACACTATGTAGGTTTCATTTTATGTTTATATAATCATTTTTATAAGTTTATTTAAATGTAATTTTAATTTCACATTGGTGTAACTTGGTATATGAGTAAGGGTAAATCAATTCTACATAATGTCATTTATATCTTCTAAAAGATAATTTATATATATGTAATGGTAATTTATATTTGTGTAATGATAATAAAAACTTGAATAAAGGTAATTCCAATTTGTGTTATGGCAATATGAATTTGTGTAAATGTAAAAAAAATCCATATAAAGATAAATAAAATTATGAATATGAAATTTCCTAAAGGTATTTTATATATATAATAATATAATAGAACATAAAATATAAAGTAGTAAATAATAAAAAAAGAGTTTATAATGCTTTAATAATTTATAATTGACCTATATTAAAATTTTGATTATTATAAACATACAATGAAATTTAATATTCCAAACATTAAAACTAACTAAATAACTAACTTCAATACTAAAAATCACCCCAACTTCAATAAATTCAGTCCTAGAATTATTAAATACCCCTTCTATAAAATTACAAATCTGAACATGATTTTTCAAATACCCTCCCTTATTTAAAATTTATGAAAAAGTAAACAAAAAATAACAATTTTAAAAAAAATAGACCCATTTTTAATTTCAATAAAACATAAAGTTTAATATAGTTAACTAGTTATAATAAGTAAAATATATAACAATAACCCTCATTTAAAAATATATTATAGCATATGGAAAGAAGTAATGCTTAAAAATTATATATTTAGAGAACAATACATGAAAAAATTCATATTAAACACCTACATAGTCAACAAAAAAATATTGACAATTTCCAACATGCTAAATCAATTATGTTTCTACAAATTATTTCAAAACATACAAAATGGTGAGAAATAATGAACCAATTAAACATTTTAAAAAATAATCCATATATACACAAGTATAACAATTATACCATCTTACATATTTAGTAGAAACAAATAATTAATGTTTAAAATATCAAATATATTCCTAAAAACATATTCATACTAATCAGTTCAGTATATTTTTCCTCAAATTAAAAGATGAAAAAATATTTAAAATTAAACTGTTCAAATTAAATCTATATCATACAAAGTGAAAATTTTATTTTATAAAACTTCACTACATCTAAGGGTTTAGTAAATATATCAACAAGTTAATGATAAACTTAAAAAATTATCAAAAAATACTAATTTTATTAATATGATATCTAATAAAATAAAATCTAATATCAATATGGTTTTTTCTAAAATTTTCTACAAGATTTTATTAATTGAAATAATAAAATTATTTTCATAGAAATGGTAACTTTATCAAAATGGAAATTAATAAAATAATTTTTGTGTTATCTAAATATTATAAGTACAACAATTAGGATAATCTATATACTTATCCTCTATTACGGATAAAGAAATTAACAATTTCATGTTAGAACTCTATTAAATTAAACTATTACTATGTAAATGACACATACCTAAAATAATCCTCCTACCAAGACAACATCCTCTAAAATTAGAATCAAAATAAGAAATGAAATAAAAATATTTACAATTTGAATAAAAAAACTAGAATTTATATTTTCTATTATATATCTAATTATCCTCTTAAAAAACATAAAATAAATTTTATTATAATTTGACAGAATCGAGTACACATAAAAATATTGAACATAATATCAATTCTAGATTTATTAAAATTAAGTACACTTCCTATCATTCCAATTAATAGTTTACCATACACTTATTTCATATATTCTTTAAAACGTAATTTATAATTGGCCCTCATTAGACCTATAAATGTTATACTAGATTAAAGATTAAAACATTTAAATAGATATTTAGTATATTTAAATTGATTCAAAAATATTATATAGGGTCGTTGAAGAATTTAAAGTCTTAAAAATAGTTTTAATTCTCCTATTAAATGCATCATAAATTCACTAGTCATAAAATTAAAAAAAATTATTATATAAAAATTTACATGATGAACCAAACACAATATCATCAACATATATTGGAATAATTAAAATATCATTAGTAACTTTCTTATTATACAATGTCGGATCAGATTTACCTTTATTAAAACCATTATTCAATATATACAATATATATTCTATAATTCCAAGATCTTAAATCTTGTTTATAACAATATAAATATTTTAATAACTTAAAAACATGATTAAGAAACTTTTAATATTCAAAATCTTATGTTTGATGAAAAAAAATTCTTCAGAAATCAATCAATTTAAAATTCTACTTTTAAAATATATTTGAATCAATTTCAAAACTCAAAAAGAATAAAAATCCATATAATTAATATAAATTAAATAATATTAATATCAGAAAAATATTCATCAAAACATATTCCTTCCTCTTGAAAAAATTATTGATTAAATATTCTCGGTTTATTTTTTAAAATATTATTAGATTTATCCATTTTATTCCTAAAACACCACTTAGTTTAAAAAACTAGTCTATATTATGGGGGTAAAATCAAAGGAAAAAAATTATTTATTATATATTTCTTAAATTTATATTACTTATAAAAAATCAAGTTACTATCTCTAAAATATTCAACAAAATTAATAGTCACAAATTCATAGAAAAATACATAATTATAAAAAAAATTAAAAATAGATTTGATAGTTTAAATTACATATTCAACATTTAAAATTAATTTTTGAAGAGGTTTATATTTATGGGTTTTAAAAAATTTAGGTTTATATTGTGAAGAGATATTCTCCCCCCTGAAAAATACATTGTCATTTTGAGTTTCATCTTCACTAATGTTAAACACTCTCAAATATTCTATAATATTATCTAAATATGAATTTTGTTTTACATTATTTTTAAAAAAATTAACATGAATAAATTCTTTGATAAATAATTTTATCTGATTATGAGATTTATATAACTTTCTAGAATTAAAATAACCTAGAAAATTTTATTATTTATTTTAGGATCAAAATAATCTAAATTATATTTAATATTCAAGATTTTAACTCTAAAACCAAATGCTCTAAAATATAAACCATTTAGTTTAATTCCTTTTAAAATATTCATAAGGTGTAACAGACCAACCCAAGTCAACTATAAAGGCCACCTGAGTCTCCCATCATAGTGATATATAACAAATATTAGGGATACAAATCATGAATAAAACCAAAATAATACATACAACTAGAGTACAAAATGAAATAAAAGGTACAAATAGATCCATACAAACCATGAGAATAGGATAAACTAGAAAACTATAAGTCAAACAAGACCAAAAAGTCACTCTGTAACTAACCATTACCTCTAAACCATCCCATACCGAAGGCAGTTCAACAAGAGAATCCATCATGCTATAAGATTTCCTTCACTTTACAGGATCCTATTAAAAAAAATCTATAATCCCAAAAATTAAAAATGTATGTTTTAATAAAAAAACCAGTAGGATACCACCACATTGTATTTATAAGTTATAATATCAATATTTTAATAGTTATGGATTTTAAAATGAAAATAGTTTTATAATGTATTTCCATAAATCCAAACTCATTTATAAATAATTTTCCTTATGTTTTTCATAAAATCATTTAATATCTATAAATCTATGATTATGATAAGTAGAAGTGACAAAATATATAATCATATCCACACCCATAAGTTAATAAATTAAGCACACATCCATGACATAATCCATCATGTGAAACCATGTGATATAACCTTATGTGATAAACATGTGAGAAACAATACATGATAAAATACATCATGTGATAAATAACAATAAATAAAAAAGAAATTTGTATTCGGACCTTCTCTATGGGAATACATATTAGAAACAATTCATCATAAAAATTAATATTTTGGTACCAAACAATGTTGAGTCCTTTCATAGTCTACCGATATCTTAAAAGAACCCCCTAGTGGTGATATACACATTAGGGTTACCTATGTCACTTTTAGGATGCACATAAGGTTCCCAATGTTCCAATTTTGTTAAAAAAAATTAAAAACATTCTCACAATTTACAAAACAATTTTAAAGGAAAGAAAATATAATTTGGTTTTTGAAAAACCATTTCCAATCCAAACCCACTATTCCACCATTTAATCAAACACTTGGTGTGAAAAAACCTGTTTTTGAAGAAAACCACATTTAAAAATGTTTATATTTCAAATAAATACATTGAAACCAAAAATGAGTTCAATTAAATGAATAAACCAAAGTAATTTTATAATAACAATATGAAATTAATAGAATTAACCCACTATATAGAAACACCTACCTCAAAATGGAGGTAGAACAAACTTCCCTTTAAAATGAAGACTAAGGAATGATTGATCAGGTCCCCACAATCCTAAATCCACATGAAAAAACATCAAAACTATGTAAAACCCCTATGATATGGTTTACATATACCCTTCAGGATCTATAAGACAATATGAGAAGAGATCTAACAAGGATATATAAAGAAGGGGATAAATTGGATCAAAAACATGACATACCTCAATGTGATCCACCAAGAATAGAGCAATTCCACCAATAGTCCAAGGGGAGAGACTTCCAAAGAAATAGGGAGGGATAATGAAGAGGAAAATGAGATTAAGGGTTGATTATGATTTAAAATGACTAAGGGGAAAATGGCAGCATCCCATTTTGTATAACAGTTCAGAGGAGGGTCACACAGTTTCCTAGAGGAGGCTACATGAGTAAACTAACTGTGTGCCTAAACCATGAACCACTACTGCCAATTATAGAGGGGTGAGTGGTTTGTAAATATAGCTAGTTTAACCATGAGAAAACCATGAAAACCCCTATGTCTAAAGGGTGCATGGTTTTCACTAGACGCCACAAGGTTTATTTAACTCTGCTCAAATGGTGTAAACCTCTTCTATCCATACATAGTGTCATGCCACATGGTTATCGTCTGGTTAAACTAATTGTTTTCCTTAATCATGTTCCTATAAGTATTCCAAAAAAACCCCCTTATTTTCCTTCTCTAATCCTATTAACCTTCTTAAACCCCAAAATATAAATATTAAGGCTCAACAAAGGTATATTTATTCTTAGAGAGCATCATAATTCTCCCTGGCATAATCTTTTTCTATCCTAAGAAATTCCTATAGATTTTATACCCACAAAGATTTAATTCCACTACTACCTAATTAATGATTCATGCTCCCACATATCATTGTTATCCCATCTGAACATCGAAAATACCCAGACCAAGGGAATCATTTTAATATGATGTACCTTATCATGTTGATCCATAATCTAGACTGGTTTCTCAACAATGGTGGTATCAGGATCAAGATCAAAATATTACCATTAAATCATATGGGAATGATCCATGAGATAACTCCTCATATAATAAACATGAAACACATTGTGGATCGAAGTCAAATGAGATGGTAAGTCCAACTAATATTCCATCTTTCTAAGATTCTCCATGATCTCAAAGGGGCTAAATGACCTCTGTGAAAACTTACCCATATTACCCAACCAATGATGTCCCAAGTGAGGTGAAGTATTGAGGAAATATTTATAACCAACCTCAAAATCTAGTGACTGATTATGACATTCTAAATAATATTTCATATGGCTCTATTGTTAGACATTGAGATTTTAAAAGAAGGAAATTATGTTTCATAGCATAAATGACACACAACACAAACATAGATAAGAATTTAACTCTTTAAAACATTATGATATATTTATTTTTAAATGAATTTAATAACTTAAATTTATTTTTATATACTTATCCTTTATATTTTTATGTTCAATGTAATATTTAAAACACAACATCGAACTTGAACAAACCATTATATGTATTACTTTTAAAAAAGTAGTTAAATTCGAAGGTATGAATAGTACTAACTACATTATGAAATATGTATACATATATATATATATATATATATATCTTAATCAATATAAATTATTAATAATAATTTATTAAAAAATCATTCAATTTTTATTAAAGTGATTTCATTCATCAAAAATATGTTTTACTCAAAAATGATTTTTTATTTCTTTTCATGAAAATAATATTATAATAAAATTTTAAAACTTTTAGAAACATAATTTAATTAAATTATATTTATTTTTGTAATAATAATACCAAAATTCAATTTGGGTGATATTTTACAATTTTTTGGAAAATATATATTTTTCAATGAATAATGAAAATACTAATTTTTGTAAAAATCACATTTATTTTCAATAAATTAATTAATTTAAAAATAAATATATGTTTTGAACATTATTTAATGTAATTTAATTATAAGTTATTTATATTTAAAAAACCTAATTATATTTTAATACACTTTATATTTTTTTATTATAAGTTTGTTTTTGGGCTAAAACACGTGTTTTTCTAAAAACTGTTTTTAAATGCATAATGTCTCACCTTTTTAATTAATTAAAATAATAACAAGGGATTAATGTTTTAAATAAAACATATTAATTATATATAAATAAATTATATTTCTTATTCATACCATTATTATTATTATACATTGAGTTAATATATAATCATTTTATTCTTGAAAAAAATACAATTCTCAAAAACCCATTTTTTCATCGCGTCTGTAGGTTTTTTTAAAATTATTTTTCAAATATTTTATAAAATTTATTTTAAAAATAATTTTGAACTTATAAATCATCATGGATAAATTATATTAGTTTTAATTTTTGTTAATTTTCTGAATAGATTAATTTTTTACTGAATAGTGAAAAAAACTGAATTTTAATAGGATACTGCATTTTAGTTTAATTTATTTATAAAGTAAAATTATATTTAAAATTGTTTTTAAGTATAATTAGTTCAATTATACATCCATTAATCTAATTTATTTCATTTGAATCAATTTCATGTAGATCTTATATATAAAAAATTTGTAAACTTTTGAACTTTTTCTCTTTAAAACTCTAATTTCTCATCGCTTTTATGGGATTAATATTAAACATATATTTCACCAATTATATGAATAGAATTTTGGAAAATGGATTCCAAGTTATAAATAATAATAATTTATATTATATAATAATTTCAACTTAAATTTTTACCTAAATTGATAGTGAAGAGAGTAAAAATTATTTAAAGTGGTAAAGGTAAAAATGGTTTTATTAGGGGTTAAACTAAAAAAGACAAGGTTAAAAATAAAATATAAAATTTACTAAACCCTATTTTAAAGAAATATGTCAACTATTACACCTCTAATGTTATATAATACTCCATTTTTTTCCTTATTACATATTATAATCTTGGGATCACTTAATTATTTTCAGAAATACTCTGTGTATCATGTCCCCCACTTATAAAAGGCCACCCCTCTTCTCTCTTCCTCACACCTTAAAATCTCTTATATTTTTCCAATACCTGAAAAAATAACTTCCCAAATTCCCTTATCTCATCTTATAAGCCTAGTTTTTTTATAAATCTATCCTACTATGGAATTAGTTAAATTCTAATGAGGATAACCGAATAAGATGTAATTTTCTTCAGAGAGCATATTTATTTTATCTATTTCTCCACCAACATAAATTATTATTAAACCATGATGATATAATAACCTCAATATAATTAATATAATTTTATGTTTTTATAATAATTTAATGAAATTACAACATCTCCACTTCCTTTAAATTGGTTATTAAATCATCATTCATGTGTACGGTGGACTATCGCCTCGCGAACCGATGTCATTCGTTCTTCTATTAGTACAATTCATGGTTGTGTATGATGATGAATATAAATTATATATATGATATTTATAACATATTTATACAAATGTTTTCATTATATCATATAAATATTTTCACTTTCTATTCTATAGGATAAACAATAAGGTCGTTCGTGTGTACGGCAAACTACAGCCTTACGAAGTGACGTGATTTGTTTTCTCATTGACACTTTACATGGAAGGTAATAAGGATAATGTTAATGTTTATATTTTAAATAAATGACATAATTATGATATTAATTTTACATTTATCATTCTGAAAATATAATATATCATTTTCTTTTTTAAACTAAAAATAAGATACCATCGTTCTTGTATGTGTGGACTACCACATTCACGAAGCGATGTGACTCTCTTTTCATCAACTCATAAAATAGATGATATATAAAAGTAAATTTAAATAAATAATATATAATATATAATATATTATTATCACTGTGTCAATTAATATATTAATTACCTCATTTCTATAATGATCATTCAAAAATGGAAATGTTACTCATTAGTACGTACAACTTACCGTCTCCATGATCGCAACATACATCATTTTCCAAAACCATATTTCATGATTGGTTTTAAAATTATAATTAATTTATTAATATAATAATTATTTTCTGAATATTATTCTGGTGATGATATAAATATATTATATGCATAATTATGAGGATTTTCATAACAAAGCATGAGTGGGAACATAAGGCGATTAACACTCAAAACAATGAAAATAAAGAAATATTTTTGAAAACCCAGTTATAACATGTCATAAAAGATAATATCTGATATTATAAATATTTTTATTTTTATTTAATAAATTTATAACTTGTTTAAAACAACTATATAGGAGGATAAGTCATGTTTAATCAAAAGGAAGTGGAAAGTAAGGGTTTTCTAGTCTCACTTTTATTTCTGTGAGATATATCCAATATTCACCACTTATTTTTATTGTGTGTTGTATATCCTTATAATGAAGGTATTTTATAATTATTATACTTAAATTTATGGTGATTTAAATATCTATTTTATGATCTCTCTTTTATGGTGTTTAGGTTTTCAAAGCTATCAAAGTGACAATGGATTTTTTCTCAATTTTCTTTCTTGGAGATTTATGTCATGCTATACGCCTATATTATTTTATGAGGTTTATATACTTCACCGTTAACATGTAAAATAATTTATATCATTATTTTTATGATATTATAATTTTAATTTAATCTTATTCTTTTATGGGGATTATGATTCAATGTTACCAAAGTGGTAAAAGTCTTATGTTATAATCTCATTGCTTATAAGGATTATTTTTTATTAGGATTCTAATGATGAGATATTATGTTTCATATCTAAATAAACAAGTGAAATTTCTCATAATTGTGTTATTAATTGTATTTTAAACTAGAAGTACAATTTTTAGAATCTTTTTTACATAAATAGTTGAGAAAAGTTTTAATAAAATCGGAGTTCAATTTACTCTTTAGTCAGAATTTTTTTTCTTCTAAAACCTTGTTTCATTAAAAAAGTGAAAATATTTTTAACCATTTCCTAATGATATATTAAAGGATTTATACCCTTTTAATTAAAAAAAATAAAAGAAATAATTATGTCATTTTAAAAACATTTTCTGTCCACCTTTTACAAAAAATGTAGAAGGAATATTGGTTTTATAGTACTCAACGTGTATATAATTTCCATCCTTCTTGGACACCCATATTTTATAAATATTCCTATATAAGTTTCAAAGATTATTTTAAAATAATATTATTTTCAATAAAATTTGTGAAATTTTAGTTTTAAAATTTTAATTTCAAAATAAATAAGAAATGTTCCTCAAGAATGTTTTTGAAGATATTTTTACAGTATTTCTATTCATCAATGTAAAAACACTTTTTTTCATACTCCAATGGGTATATGTTGTATTGACACCATACTTATTCTTTATTTTGATTGAATAATTTTATTTCAAATATATTTTTATTAAATTCATTTCTCTTCCATGGGTAAATAATGATTCAATGAGATTGAAATGAAACTGATTTCTTTTCCATGGTTTAATCAAGTTATAAAAGGAATAATGATTGTTTCTATGAGTATTATGATGAAATGTATAATTAATTTATACCTGTTGTGTTTCTTGGACATTTTATATGATGGGAGACCCATATAGTACTAGGTGATTCTGTTATAACTTATATAAAGGGGTGGCCCAGATAGCATCAGGTGAGATCGTTACAAATTATACGATGGGTGCGCCCTGATAGTGCTCCAGTGAATTTGGTAATGATTACATTCTCTAGATAATTATATTAGAAGTATTCCATATGGTATTTAAAATTTTAAGGATTTTGTAAGGGTTTTTTAAGTGTTATATGATGATGATGTCCTACTATAGAAACATGTTTTATCTATGATTTCCATGAGTTTATAATGTTTACTTTGATAAAGATTGATATCACATGGATAATTATTACTGATTCTTATGAATGATTACTTTTTTAAAGCCTTATGAAATGTTTCATGATTTATTATTATGGTGTTGATCAGTATTATTTCTTTTATTATTCTCTTATACACTCTTATTTTGTTGTCATACCCTTATGCACTTCTTATAATCCTTGATTACATTTAATTGTTAATGATTTTTTTACCATTATTGAGAATTTTATATCAACCTTCTTATGTTTATCTTCACCAATACATAAATATTGAGGTTTAATTGATTATTTCTGCAATATATTTCATATGGATGATAATTATGGCTTAATCTGAAATACTAAAATCTAGTTTAAGTGGGAGAAATTCTTATTTAATGACATTAGTATTTATTTATCTAGGAGTTTTCCCCAATTCAATAAAAATATAAACCTAAAAGTTTCTTGAAAATGTAAGTGATCCAGTTCATCCTTTTGATGTTGTATGGTTTTTATAGGGAAAACATAGGTCACAATTTGCAGTATCAAAATTTAGAAATTTAAATTTTATTATCTTAACACTGGATCTGAGAGTGCGGGTTTAGGGAAGTTACTGTTGGTATCAGAGGAAAGGTTTAAATAACATTAGATATTAGGATGTTCTTATGTGAGGTTATCGTAAGAGTAATGTATACCATTATAAGTCTATAATATTTTGATTGATTATAAGTTCAAAGTCTTAAACACATAGTTTGAGGGCTTTAAGTAGAAAAACTTTTGAGGTTATTAATTACATTTTGGGAGATATATTTTTGGGTTTAGGTATTTTTAACCCCTAGGATCAATATTAAGTGTAATTTATTTAGGGATAATATTTCCATATTTAAAGTTAAAAAAAGGGACAACCCAAAGGCTGGGTGAAATCCCATCACATTCGAAAAGTCCATAGGGCTTGAACCCACAACTAATGGGTGATAAGACTATGGCACCTATAACTGGACTATATGATTTCTTGGTTAGTATGAAATTTTTACCCATAAAGATTGAGTTTATTTTAGAAACATATGGGAATGTGTTTTAAGAATAATTTTTTTTATCTGGGATGAATATATGATCAAATCATTATAATCTTTGGGTTTCAAACTTAGTTAGGAAAATTTTGATGAATTTTAAGGACAATTTTTTTATGGAAGTATTTAGTTTGAACTTTAGGTATTATTATTAAAATTTGGAGGTTAATGTATTAAGTTTTATTACTTTTAGAAATTATATTACTATGTACTAACCATTTTTATTTTCCTTAATACAAGAGGAATATCTTGTTATGATTTTGGGTATTATATGGTCCTTTAAATGTTTATTTTAGTGTTTAATGCATTATAAATTCATCCTGAATACAGATTTTTTGGATAAAAAAATTGATATTTTGGTGGAAATTTTTTAAAGGGTGAAATTATACTCATAATGTATATATATATCCATATTCTCTTATCTTATATGGTTAGAGAATTCCTCAACTCTAAGAAACATATCATAAAACAAAAAAATTATCCCAGTACCTTCATTTCTTATGAAACAATGGCCTTTTATCATTCTAGATTTATGTTTTTGGGGCCTTTAAAATTCCATTGATCATTAATGTTTTTATGATAAATGAAATATATCACCCTATATAAATATTTACACTTTTAATCAATGTCCATATCTTCACTTTTCACCAATTTTATCCTTTTTAGAAACCTAGTTATGTGTCATTCTAGATGACCCTCATACTTTCCTTTCACTTCGATTAAAATGATTTTTAATTAAGCATTTTTAAAATGTGGATTTATAAAATATGTATTTTCAAATATCCATCCTTTTATTATCGAGATAAATTTAAAATTACTGAGATGCAATTTATTAAATGGGGGAGGATGTAACACCCTAAGCATTTAAATGAAGAAAATTATGTTTGATAGAGTAAATGATATTCATCACAGAACCTAGAAGATAATATAACTCATCATTACCTTATGATATGTTTATTTTTAAATAAATTTAATCTCTAAAATAGATTTCAGTACACGAAACCTTGATATTTTTATATTTGATATCATATTCAACAAGCAACACCAAACTTGAACGACACATCACAAATTTTACTGTCATAACCTAGCTGTTAAATTGGAGGGTATGAATAGTAATAGCTATATTATGAAATATATAAATATAAATAAATATATTAATTTGTTACTCAATATAAATTATTGATAAATTTTTATTAAATTGGTTTCAATATTTAAAAATATATTTCCTTCAAAAAAATTATTTTTTATCTATTTTAATGAAAATAATATTATAAAAAAAATTGGAACATATAAAAATTGAATTTGGTAAAATTAAATTAATTTCATGAATTTAAATATAAAAATTCTCTTGGGTTATATTTTAGTATATTTTGGTACATATTGATTTTTCAGTAAATAGTGAAAATATCTATTTTATAAAAATGTAATTTATTTTCACTAAATTAAGTAATTTAAAATTAAATATACTTTTATAATATGTTTTAAATTAACATAAGTATTATTTAGTTATATAAAATATAATTAATTACTTTTTAATTAGCTTTATATTGTTTTTTATTATAAATATATATTTGGGTTTAAAAACAGGTTTTGTTTACTATTTTAAATTGCACAATGTTTCTTCTTATTATTTAATTTAAATGATACCTGATGAGGATTTTTTTTAATTAAATTTATACATTATATATCAGAAAATTTTAATTTTATATTCATACCATGATTATTATTATACATAGAGTTTATATAAAATCATCTTGAGCTTGAAGAAAAATATGCTTCTCAGAGACCCTATTTTTTCTTCATGTCTGTGGGTTTTGATTTAACTTTAATTTTTATAAATTATATGAAATTATTGAGGAAAAATAAAATTTGTCTTCTAAATCATAGTAACAAATTAATATTAGCATATTTATTTGATAATTTTCTGAATAGATTAATTTTTTGATGAATAGTTAAAATACTGAATTTTAATTGAAAACTATTTGCTCATTTAAATTATTTATAAAGTTGAAATATATTTTAAATTGATTTTAAAGTAAAATTAGTTCAATTTTTTATCCATTAACATAATTTTTGTTATTTTAATCAAACTTATATTTATCTTTGATATAAAAACATTGTAACTATTGATCTTTTTCTCTTTAAATACCAGCTTTTGTATCAGGTCTAATGGATTAATTTTTAATTGAATTTAAACAATTCTATGAATTTAATTTTGAAAAATGGATTCCATATTTTTAATAATAATAATTAATATTATTAAATAATTTAAACTTAATTTTTGACTAAAATGAATAGTGAGAAAAGTAAAAATTATTTACCGTGTTTAAGGTAAAAATGGTTTTACTTAGGGTTAAACTAGATAGGTAATTTTAAAAATTACATATATATTTGTATAAAAACTATCAGATGGAAATATTTCAATCATTAAACCAATAATTTTCCCTTATAGTCTATTTTATACCCTCATTACATATGAGAAAATGGGAGCAATCAATTCATTTAAAAAATATCATGTGTGTCCTCTCCCCCACTTATGAAAGGCCACCCACTCTCCTCTCTTCTTCACACCTTCAAAACACTTTGGTTGAGACAATACCTAGCTAGATAAATTACCTACCCTAATACTATAATCGTTAGTTTTGGCATAAATACATCCTAGGAAGGCTTTATTGAAAACATAAAAGGGATTCCCAAAAAATTTGTAATGTTCTTCAACTAGCATCTTTATTTTATTTCTTTCTCCACCTCCTTCAATAATTATTAAGACACTAAGATATAATAACATTAGTAACTTACATAAATTTTTATTTTTTTATAATAAGTTAATTACCTTCAACCATATCATCTTCCATCAAAATTATTAAGAAATCATCATTTGTGTGTATAGAGGACAACGACATCACGAATTGATGTTATTCGTTCTTCCATTACCATCCTTCGTAGTTGGGTATGATAATGGATATAAAGTATATATATTATATTTATAACTTTTTTATATCTATTAATTCATTAAACCATATAAATATTTTTTACTTTCCATTGCATATGTGATACAATAACATCGTTCAAGTGTACAGTGGACTACCACCTCATAAAGCGATGTGATTTGTTTTCTCAATAACACTTTATATGGAAGGTAGTAATGATACATTTAATTATTATATGTGATATAAATGAAATAATTATTATATTCATGAAATATTGATCATTATAAAAATACAATATATCATCTCCTTTTTTACACTAAAAAGATGATAACTTTTTTTGTGTACGTGTGGAATACCACCATCACGAAGTGATGTTACTCTATTTTCATCGCCTCATCACATGGATTATATATATAAGTATATTTAAAGAATTTTAATGGTATATATGACATTATTCTAATTATGGGAAGATAAAATTTTACTTACTTTATTTTCATATTGATCATTGAAAAAGGGAAACGTTACTCACGTGTGTGTAAGCCATATCATCTATATGATCGTAACATATTTACTTTTTTATAACCATCATTCATAATGGGTTTTAAAATTATAATTAATGTACAAATAGGATAATTATTTCATTATTATTCTTTTATATATGATATAAATTTATTATATTCACAATAATTGGCACTCTCAAAACAAATCATGAATGAGAAAACAAAGTGATTAACACCTAAAACAATGAAAAAAATGAAAGATTATTAATGAATGAGTGATAATATGTTATTAAAAAATCATATATGATATTATAAATATTTTAATGGTATTTTAATAATTTAATAACATGTCTAAAACCATAATACATGAGGATAAAGAACGTTCAACAAAAAGGAAGCATGAGGTATGGGTTTTCTCCCCTCACTTTTATTTCAATGGGATATCTTCCATATTCACCACTTATTTTTGTTGTGTACTGTATATAATACCCTTGAATTTATTTTATTGTTATTATCTTGAATTTATGCAGATTTAAATACCCATTTATGATCTTTCTTTCATGTGCTTTATGGATTCAAATTTACTAAAGTAATAAGGGATTTTTATCTTATTTTAATAATATTATAAGTTTAATTTAATGTTATTCATTCATGTGGATTACGATTAAAAGTTACCAAAGTGTTAATAGTTTTATGTTATGATCTCATCATTCAGGATTATTTATGATTATGATTCCAATGATGAGATATTATGATACATATATTAATAAACTCATGAATTTTCTTATACTTTGGTTATTAATTATTTTCTAAATTAACATTACCATGTTTTGACTTTTTTGTACATAAAATAATTGAGAAATTGTTTTTATAATATCAAATATCATTTCTTTCTTCAGTCAGAAATATTTTTTCTTCCGAAAACATGTTTTCTAAAAAAGTATTAAATTTTTTTAACACTTTTTATTAGTTTATTTAATTAATTTTACTCATTCTATATTTTTATTAAAAAAAATCAGAGGAATATTTATGTCATTTTCAAAACAATGCATGTTTGGATTTAAAAAAAATGATAAATGAATCTTTGTTTTATCATACTCAACATATAAAGAACTTTTATCCATCATGACCACTAAAATATTTTAAATCTTAATTTATAAGTTTGAAATATTATTTTCAAACAAAAATATTTTCAAAATTTTTTGTGAAATTTTTTATTTATAAAATTATTTTTAAAATAAAAATGATATTTTCATCAATAATGATTTTAAATATCCTTTTATAGTATTTTTATTCATTGATGATAACAAACGTTGTATTACTCTAATGGAAATATGTTGTACTGATACCTTCCTTATTTTTTCTCTGGATGGATTAATAATTTTTCAAAGTAATTTTTATGAAACCTATATCTTTTCCATAGGTTAATCATGATTCAAAGAGATTTATAGGAAACTCATTTTCTTTCCATGGGTTAATCAAGTTATAAATGGAATAATTATTGTTTTAATGAGTTTTATTATAAAATATTTAATTAGTTTACTAATTTTTTCTTTATTTTTCATATTATATGATGGGATTTCCTAGATATCATCAGGTGATCCTATTATAGTTTATAGGATGGGTGGCCCAGATAACGCTGAGTGAGCCTGTTATAGCTTATAAAATGGATGAACCTAGATAGTGTTACAATGCATTAAGTAATGATTATGTTCTCTATAAAATTATATTAGAAGTCAACCAAATGGTTATTACAATTTTTAGTGTTCTATAAGGGTTTTTTAATTGTTCTATGGTGATGATGTTCCAAGATGCTAACACATTTTATCTCTGATTTCTATGACGTTATAATGTTTCTTTTGATCATAATTGATATCACATGTCTCATCATTATTGATTCCTAAGAATCATTCCTTTGTTAAAGACTGATTCCACATTAAATAATTGATAATTTAAGTATTTATGTGCATGAGTACATTTATGATTCGCTAAAGCACTCTGATTATGTCATCATATCCTTATGCACTTCATATGATCATTAATAAAATTTAATTGTTATTTATTTTATTACCCTTTCTAGGAATTTTACTTCACCCTTATTATGTTTTCTTTTCCCTAGGTTATGAAGAATGAAGTTGAATGAATTATTTCGTGAAGGGATTTTATATAGATAATGATGATGACAAAATGAGAAATAAGAAAAGATTGGTTAGGTATGAGAAATTCTCATTTAACAACATGGGTATTGTTTATGTAGGATTTTTTTCAAATTATCTAGAACTCTAAAACTAAAAGGTCCTTGAGAATTTAAGTGATATAGTTCTTCTTTATGATGTTGTAAGGATTTGATTGGAAAAAAATTAGGTCCCAATTATAAGTATCAAATACAAAAATGTAAATTTTATGATATTAATATCAGATTCGGAAGTGTGGGTTTGCGGTTATTATATATGTGCTATGAACAACTAAATTTGGATTATTTGAACCTTTTATGTAATCTCCTAAATGAGACTCTGTCCAATCAAGGGATGATCTCCCAACACTTCCCGATATAAGGGAGTTCTGCATGGCCTCTCATACAGCGCTTTAAAGGGTTCCATCTTTATTGAATCATGATGATTATTTTTATTGGAAATTTTTACTATATGAAATTTTTTTCCCAATATCCTTTGAAATTAAGCATAAAATACTAAAGAATATACTCTAGAACCTAGATATCTCCCTCTGTCTATCCATCTATCTTTGGATGATAATTCGTGCCCAATTTCATATGGGAACCCATCACCTCTTATAAACCTTTCTAGAATATGGGTGTGAACCTTGGGTCCCTATCAAATACAACCACATAGGGAACCCCATGAATTATAAAAATCTCTCAAATATTTAAGTTCCCAAGTTGTTTCACCTTCATAGTATACTTGACAGGTATTAAATGTTCCAATTTTGTGAGTTGATCAATTATCACCCAAATCGCATCCTTCCCACATGGAGTTCGAAGAAGACCAATGATGAAGTCTATGGGAACATAATCCCAATTCTATATAAAAATGGGTAACAGTTTCAACAAACCAGTAGGCCTATGGTGTTCCACCATTATTTTATGATAAGTGAGAAATTGTGATACAAAATCCTCAATAAACTTCATCATCCCTAGCCACCAAAAACAATGCCTTAAGTCATGATACATCTTGTTATCACTTGGGTGTATGGACTGAATTGACTATTTTCCACCATCCAAAAACTGCTTTCTTAATGAAAGCGGAATAAAAAACAGACTACAAAAGAAACAATATCCACTGGGAGACTGAGACAACTCACCCGATGTCTCCCCAAATTAAATACTTTTTTCCAAGAATTGGCACATGCTATTTATCACCTTCTTGATCTGAACTCACTCATAAAAATTGGATTCATATTTTATTAAATACAATAAAACCTTCCCACCAACCTTTTCCCCTACCAAGATAATATTTGTCAAAAAAAATCTCATCAAAGGCCACTCTTTAACTAATTCCTTCACAACTTTTGTCAGTAATTTTCGGCTCAAAGCATCAAAAACCATAATACATTTCATATCAGTGTACACAATATAAAAAAAACCTAAAGACACTCCACCAAACTAATTTGTTTCATATTCAAATCCCTCTAAGTAAAAATACATTTCAAGATTTTATGATCTGAATACACTGTAAACTTCTCCCTAAATAGATAGTGACTCCACATTATGAGTGCATGAATAACTGCTACAAAATCAAGATCATATGTAGGGTACTTATTGTAAAAACCCAGAGTTGAAAAATGATATTTGTCTATTGAAATAAATGAGTGTTATAATATACTATTTAGTATTATACATATAAAGAAACCATTAATAATTTATTTCATTAATAAAAATTGTTAAATTAATTTTCAATGAAACTAATTAAAATTATATGCATTACAATTGGAAAAAATATTAAATTTAAAAAGTTAAAATTGGAACATACGGATCACCTCAATATACTGGAATCATCTCCCCTACTTTCGACATTATAGAAAAGAATAAGAATATAAGTAAACTAATCAACATCTTAAAAAATGGAAATATAGAACCTTGAGAGTAATTGAGTGGAATATTCAACGAAAGAATGGATTGATGTATATATATGAGATAATGTGACTGTTAGAAAAGTAAAAAGACCATTGGGAATAATAACCATATTATTGGTAATAGTAACATGACCATTAGAATAGTAATTTTACAGAAAAATAATTAAATTTGATTTAAATAATATTTATCGTGATTAGTTTATTTAAATATAAATTTTATAATTCTGAAAACAAAATATAATGTTTAAAAAACACAAATAAAATATGAACATAATTTTAATAAATTTTATATTAAAGTGTTTTGTAAATATCATTATTATTATATTAAAATTAAAATTTACCTATTCTGAAATATTTCAATTTTCTGATGAATATTAAAATTGTATTCTTTTGCATAAATGGTGAATCTTAAATTACATTATTCATGTTTAAATAATGAAATAAATCTTTATAGAGAATTATTTTTGATCATGATATATTTTATTTCATAAATGATTCATTAAAATAATATAAACTTAATTTCCAAACCAAAAAATTAATTTCCAAATCCTAAATATCTAAAGTACTACATTAAAATATTATTTTTCTCATTTCCCATATTTCCTTTTGATTAAACTAGTTAATTCAAATTATAAAGGGTATTTAATGTCTTAAAAACGTTATATTATATTTATATATGATCTATATTGTCAAAAAATCACTATTACATGCTTAACCTTTAACATAATATTTTATTCCAAAAATACCTCTCTCCCCAAGTATTAATAACCCCTCTTTATACCCATGGAAAACCAATAATTTAACACTTTACAAATCTAATACTCTACCAAAATCTTTCCTCTCAATTCATTAGAATACTTGGAAAAATTTTAGATTAATCTAACTCCGATCACCATGGGATTTATAGTATCATACGAGAGAAGTTGTCCCTAGGAGAGAGTAGGTTTCTATTAACTCTTCCATATTTTATTCTTCTCTTTCTTGTTTTTCGCAATTCCTTTCAAAACCATATACTATAAAATTAATTATTCTGTAAGTTTACAACATATTAATTATTTTAACCTACTTTAATTATCATATTGATGAAAAATATAAATTTCATACTTCCCTTTCCTACTCTTTCAACAACATCCCGTTAATGGTTGGTTGACCACCTATAAAGACATTGCCAAGACAATTATTATAAAACCCTTCATGGATTTATAATATTAATTGTTTATAATATATAAATAATTAATTACATGTATTATAATTTTAGGGAGTTAATTATATAATTCTATAAATTACTTTGAATGAAAATAGAGAAACCAAAGCTAAATGATAATTTTTTAAGAAAAACCTTATATCAAAATAAATTAAGAAAAATAATACAATGATAATAATAGATAATTTTTTTAAAAAATTACTATAATTCACTTCTTGATCAAGGTTTTAATAAAACTTTGTTTATTATTCCTAAGGCTAAATGTGACAAAATAAGGTAGGAATTGAGGCGATGTGATTCTCAAACCCAACTCCTTTTATTTGGGTTGTCCAAAATTCATGAAATGTTTTGGTTGAATACTCCCAAAATTTTTCATAAATGTTATTTCATTATTATTCCTTTTTATTTTTTTGGATATACATTTTTATTACTTGATTTTATGAAAAATACAATGATTTTACAAAACAAATCTTCTTTACAAAACACATCTTGACTCTTCTTGATTTGTATCTTCTTCACTCAATAATGATAAAAATTATAAAAAAACATTTCTTCTTAATGTTTACATTTGTGAACCTTGATTTTATTCAAGAAATCATTTTTATTAAATCCTTATGAAACCCATTCTTTTCGATGGGTTAATTCATGACTATGATTGTATTATGTTCTATGTGTAATGCATGGTTTTGTAAATATTATGATGTGATGGGTGGGATCAGAATTATATATCCCTCTATAGAATTGGTTAATGTGATGTATCTCATTATATAATTTGTATTATGTTTGAACATGATGATATCTTTTTTCAAAATGATGATGTGAGGATTTTAAACGTATGTTATGTGTAGACATGATGTTATCTTTTTTCACAACTATGTGGGGTACTTGACCAATATGATATGATGTTTTATTTTTATGTATTGCCAAATTCCATTCCTTTATAACATTATTCCCTCATATTTTTTATCATGATCTTATTCTTATTAATTGATGATTATTATTGTTTTAGCCATGTTATATTGATTCATGTCCCTTATTTTTCCTCTTACGGGGCTTTTAGCTCACCCCTTTCATTAATGTACATCCTCGAGTAATTAATTATACTAAGGATAATGAGAGATCCATTAAAAATATATAGAAGAAGTTATTAAATAATTATTATGTTTTATTGGGTAAAAGTTATGTATGAACCTAATTTTCCTAATATACTAATCCTTTGTGTAACACCCCGAGATTTTATGAAAAATATTCTTTTTAATTTCATTAATGTCTTGTGTTATACGCTACAGCAAAAGGAGCTTTCACAACACACATCTTTGACCTGGCTTGAATTACACGTAATCGCGACCTTCCACGATAGTGTGTGTTGTACGCAACACCAAGTTTCGCTAAACAACGATATGCTATTAAGATATTATTAAAACTAGCCGTTATGAATAGTAATAACCACTTTTTGAAATTTTGTAAATTTTATTTTTCAAAATGGACTTCATTTATGGATTAGGAGTATCGAATTTAGCCTAAGGTGAAATTTTGGTAATTTTCGGATAACTTTCATATTTTGATGAATAGTGGAAATTACTAAATTTTAATTAAAAACAACTTTTTCAATCGAAATAATTAATAGTTATAAATTATTAATTTGAGTGGTTTTAAAGTATATTTATAATATATTTTTACAATTTAATACAATGTTGGTCATTGGATGTAATTTCACATTTAAACCAGTTATAAACTAGTTTCAATCTTTTGATATTTATTATCTCTTAAAAACACGCTATTTGTTTTAACAGCGGGATTTAATTATAAAATTAATCAATGCAACTTCTATGTTATGAATTTGGTAAAATAGACTTCATTTTTGAATTCAGAATATGAAATATAGCTTAGGATTAAATTTTGTCATTGTTCTGAAAAACATCAATTTTTTATGAATAGTGAAACTACTAAGTGGTAGTTAAAAAACTGAATTTTTCATAAAACTTAATTTTATCGCTTTTGTGAATGGAATTTCGAAAATCCGAGAGACACGGTTAATATCAAGGACTAAAATGTGGTTCAATGAGATGAAAATAATTTTTGGTGAATAGTAACTTTTTACTTTTTTTTACCGCAGTTAATAGTAAATAGGGTAACTAAGGGTAAATATGATATTACTATTACCCTAACACATGTCCTAATTCTATTGGATAAGTGTAATTCGACCAAAAACAACCTTATGAATATAATATGACCATTTAGGCCCACTTGGATTAGATTAGGACATTTATTATTAATTTATTTAAAGAAGGGTTAAAAGAGTTAAAATCAAAGTTTATTTACTAAAACATTTTTAATATGGGGTTATACATAAGATAAATTCGACTATAAATATTCATTAGAAAGATAAAAATATTTCCTACATAATGGTATTTTATTTGTAATTTTTACACATTAAATAATTTAATTTATTTATAACACAAAGATGATGCAGTAATTATCTTATTAATGAAATATTGACATAATTGATGTTATAAACACCAAAATAAATGTAATTTGAGACTTACTATGAATTAAACTAATTTTCTAGGTTACTATGATATATTAGTTTTGATTTAATCAACTTGGTTCGAACATATAATTCTGGTATGACTTTCACAAAAATCATATATCAAATAGTGTCAAAATTGACACAAAATAGTTTTTAAATCAAATATTATATTATTAATTTTTATTTTATTCCTAAAAATCTAAGGTTCGGCCAAATGACTTAGATAAGGATATATATATTAATAATAAACAATTTGGGGTTCTTTTGGCATGTTATAGTAAGTTTATTAACCATATAGTGTAAGAAAACAAAAAGACACGGTAAAAGTTAAATTATTTAACTGAGAGTTAAATCTAATTGATAAGGTTAAAATAATAACCTAAACTTGTCTAAATCCTATTTGTTGATAGGATTTCGACCCATCCCCACTTTAGCTTCTAAATAAGACCCTTTGGAACCATTATAAACCGATTTTGACTTTAATATAAATAAATATTTTGAGATATTCCTAAGGTGCCCCTCTCCTCCCTTATAAAAGGACACCTCCTCCCCCTCCTCCTCACACCAATTTGAGCACTCAAGCTCGGCCAACCCCTGCCATTTTCTCTTCTCCACTTCCCTAGAATAATCCTAGAGGTCCTGGTCTTCTTCAAAGACCAATCTTAGTTCCCTAAGTGGAGGATTCAAAGAGGCGTTCCAAAGAAGAGGTAATATCCATTACCGATCTTTTCAATTTCTTTCTTCTTCAACTTATTCTTCTTTAGTTGTTTCATGATAAAGTAATAACATCAGTATTAATTACATACTGATATTTTATTATAAATATGAAACAACCCTAATTCACCTTCTATCCATCCTACGGAAAAATGAAATCACCGCGCGTGCGTACGTACGGAATACCGTCTCCACGCCGTGGTGTACTCTATTTTCCACCATCACCTTACAAGGATGGGTATAATGGTGTAATGAGTAACTATATATGATTATTATAAAGTGATATTGATAATGAAATAGTATAAATACACTTAAATACAATTCCACGATCATAGGAACGATATCATCACTCGTGCGTACGTACGGAATACCGTCTCCACGATGTGATGCGACTCGTTCTACATGATCTTCATTTCATACTGATTATATAAATGGATTGAATGAATGAATATGATATATATTAAACTAATACAATTCTGGAAATGAGGTATCTATAACCTAAAGAAAATAATAAGAATTTATTCGACAAAACACGCATAAGAACAAAAAGTTATAAACACCCAAATAACAAGTAGCAATGAAATATTACTTCTAAGAAGCTAAGAATATGACCATATATGATATCATATCAATATGTATTATTCTGGAATAAGTCAATAACATTATTTAAACCATTATACAGGAGCTTCGGACACGTACAAAGAAAATCGGACCTATGGTAAGGGAAATATCACAATCTCATTTTTATCCAAGATTGTTTATTCGTAAGTATTTATTGGGGTGTATTTTATCATCCACATCCATGTTTGATCAATATGTAATATTATTTCCATCCACCTACAATTGTTTAAATCCATTTTTACCCTTCGGTGAGTTTTTAGTAATATGTATGAAAGGAATCTTTTGTCATTTTTCGTACGAGGTACTTTTTGACTTTTTCGACAAAAGTACGAGAAGAATGTTTTTTTAACTTATACGGCATGAATGGATTTTTAAAACATTTTTCTTCCAATAAGATTCCTTTATAAGTTTTCAAGTTTATTTTTAATCAACTTCGTTTAGTTTATAATTGTATGACATGTCAAGAAAAGAAAAGTGTTTTTGAAGTAGAAAGGATATTTTCCTCAAGAATGGAGTTCAAATGCTTTATCAAAATTATTTTCCATCTATGATAATATAGGGTTCTGTTTTTATCCCTATTATTACATTGAATTGATTATGTTGTGAGGGAATTATTTTTATCAAGTCATTTACCTTATATGATTTGTTTTATGATGTCATGATGTTTCAAGAATCCCATTTTTGTTACATGTGTTATGCGATGATGTATGATTTATGATTATGTGGCACACATAAGAAAGGATTCATTATAAGATGGGTGGGACCTATATCTCCCTCCAATGCATTGGGTAAAGATTTTATATCTCATGAGATAGACATGGCTGGAATGGTAGGTTATACCGGTTCAGTGAAACAGGACTGAAATGAGGGTTACTCGATTCAGAAAGGGACTTTGTCCACTAAGATAGTCTTGGCAATGAGTCTTGACTAATAAGAAATGATTCTCTATGATTATGTGTGAATGCCACAAAGTTTCATGTTTTAAGTTATGATTATTGGGATTTCATTTCACTACTATGATTTATCCCATGTTATGAAATTATGCTCTCTTTTGCAGGTTAAGTTTTCCAAAAGTTATGTTCTTATGAATATGATGTGATTGATTTTTCTTTTGTATACCCATACTGAGCATTTGAGCTCACCCTTTTATGTTTTCTTTTCCCCAGGATATAAAGAAAGGTTTTAGGTAAAAAAAGGAAGATCTTTATGAGAGATATTGAAGATCTTTCACCATGATTAGAAGATTACGTTCCGAGTTTCCAAAGACGCTAAACTATTACGATCCTTGTGTGTGTTTTTGTTATGTACTAAGTATTCCGCAAATGTAATGTAATGTCCTTGTACGTTAGGTTTCGGGTCTCTACAGTTGGTATCATAGGCAAAGGAGGTAGGAATGTATCCGATCCTTGGGAACTCTCACATGTGAGCGTTGGACGAAGCATGGCTCTCCGCCCAAGGGATTCATGTGGAAATGGCTGCCACTGGGGATGGTGGTGTGTCCCGCCCAGGGGGTGTAGCCACCCATGGAGTGCCCTGATAGGTATCAATTATAGTCCACTGGAAGTAATTCCAGACCGCTACAGTTGGTATCAGAGGAAAGGTTTAGTCAACCATTGGAAACTAGGATGCGAGAACTTTAGTGAGATCCCTAGAGATATTTATAAGGTTTGTCTAGGGATGTCCCTAAGGATAAGTATACGTATTGGATACAGTCCTATAACTACGGTAACAATATTAGAATTTAACCTAAGAAGTTAGATATTGAGGATACTCCCCCTTTATTATGTTGTTTTCCCTAGCATGATTTTTGCCTCTCACACTATTCTTTTTGGGTTTTAGACGATGGTTGGAACCCGAAGCAACCGTGTTGATCAATGCAATGGACAATGCAATAATTGCCCTCCTGAACAAACAAATGTTATCGGAGATGGAGTGAAAAATCTTATTGCTATACTTACACAAGCTATGAATCATTCTGGACTTCCAAATGAGCAAAGAAGGGAACAATATTCTATTAAGTCCTTCATGAGGCAACGTCCACCATCTTTCAGTGGGACTTCTGATCCACTTGTTGCTGAACAATGGATCAGTACCACTAAAAAGATATTTTCAGTTCTTCACTGTTCTGAACATGATAAAGTCATCTTAGAAGTATATCGTTTGGAAGGTGAAGCTGATCAATGGTGGAATCTTATCAAGAATACGAGGCCAAGAGATGAAATTGAGTCCATGGAATGGGACGAGTTCAAGAACTTGTTTTTCAGTAAGTACTTCCCTCGTATTCTTCGAACAAAGATGGAAAAGGAGTTTCTTGAGCTGAAGTAGAAGGATGATGAATCTGTTGGTATATACGAAGCGAATTTTACAAGACTTTCAAGGTATGCATCTGGCATTATCATCCAACCTGAAAGTAAAGTTGATCGATTTTTCAGTGGCTTAAAACCAATTCTTCGAAGGGAATTAGCTATAAGAGACTTCAGTAGCTACGAAGAAATTGTGCGTTGTGCTATCAAGGTAGAAATGGAAGTTGGTGTTACATATCCATCTCATGGTTTTGAAAAGAAATGAAAGATGGAGTTCAAGGAGAAATCTCAGAATAATGGTGAAAATAAGATGAATGTTTCCTTATGCTCAAAGTGTGGAAAGAAGCATGGTGGAGATTGTCTTAAAGGGACTAGAAAATGTTTTAAGTGTGGAAAAGAAGGTCATCGAGCAGCTGAGTGTCGAAGTAGTGGTAAAAGGATTTCTAATGATGTGAATAAAGAAAAGACTGCAGAGAACGCACCACCAACACTTCAATGTTTCAAGTGCAAGGAGATGGGACATTATGCCAATAAATGCCCTAATCCAAGGGTTAGTGATGATCGACATGAGCAACCGCTTAAGGAAAAGGATAAAGGGAAGTCACATGCGATCACTATTGGCGATGTTGAATATGACAATGATGTGGTGGAATGATTCAGTGTTTATGTAATGGGATTCCAAAATAATGCTGTATATAGTATCGTGGAATATTGGAATATTTATGTTTTGGATTTCAATAATTTTATGGTACCAGTAACCATGAAAAGTGATTGAGGCATTTTTGGTAAACAGATGATATGAGCATAATGAAGGGATAAGAAGATAATAAGATGTTTGATTGTATTCATGAGCTCATGATTGATATAAGGACTAAGTGATATCATGGTTTGAGTATATAGAATTTTGAGGATTTTGGTATGTGGAAAGTGTTAACTTTTAACTGCATTCATGTTTTCACTAAGGTTCAATGGGTATTCATTATTCAAGAGAATACATGATTAAGGTATTCACATGTTTATAATTTTACCAACAAGATATATCTTATGATATATGGGGGATAAATGATGGAATTCATGTGATTATTCTGTGACATTTCAAGTAATCATTTTCTTTATACTATGAGCTTGGACTGAATTATTTTAGATAAGCCTAAAGATTAGAATGGATTATGTTGGGCATAAGTTAGGATAAAACGTTTTTCAATATTATTGATGGGATGTTATAGTAATATGGCTTTAGAAAAAGGACAACCTGCAGGACAGGCGACAGCCCATTGCGTCGAACAAGGATGTGGGAATCGAACCCACAACCGAAGTGCGACTGGCCTTTATCGCCTACCACTGACCTACAGGAAGTCCCTGTTTAGTAGAAACTAGTTTTATTATATTAAGCAGCATGATATATGAAGTATAAGTCCATATTAGGAACCATATATGATTAATCCCACTATAGAATGACTTATGTATATTTAATAACTTTTGCTAACCTTTTGTTTGAGACAGATGGAATGACCCGTCATTCTATCACATGATCTGCTAACACTTCACGAATAACAAATTCAACTTCATTTATTTAAGAGATGAAGTGGAAATTGTTCAAGGCACGAACAACAGTGATATTGTACCAAAATAAAGTATGTATTCTAATTCTAATTCTTCAACTTTAGGGAAATGATCTTGAAAACCAAAAATGTTGTCCTAGTGCACTTATATCTGATTAATCAGATGGTACCTTAGATCATCACAAATTTATGTATTTGTGATTGTTGGCTTTTCCATAGCCATGTTCTTTACCACTCTCCATCAGAACATGATGGTTAGATTTCTCTTCCATATCCATATTTTCACCTATGTGGAAACCCATTGATTAGTTTATTTGGGTAACCGTTACGTTTCATACTTTTGTTTTTAAAGATTGGTTTTGGTATTCCTTTTTACGATGTGGTCTTCGATTAAAGAAACTTTCGAATAGTAAACCATTTATAACCCCGACGAATTTCGAGGGCGAAATTCATTTTAAGGGGGGTAGAATGTAACACCCCGAGATTTTATGAAAAATATCCTTTTTAATTTAATTAATGTCTTGTGTTATACGCTACACCAAAAGGAGCTTTCACAACACACATCTTTGACCTGGCTTGAATTACACGCAATCGCGACCTTCCACGATAGCGTGTGTTGTACGCAACACCAAGTTTCGCTAAACAACGATATGCTATTAAGATATTATTAAAACTCTCCGTTATGAATCGTAATAACCACTTTTTGAAATTTTGTAAATTTTATTTTTCAAAATGGACTTCATTTATGGATTAGGAGTATCGAATTTAGCCTAAGGTGAAATTTGGTAATTTTCGGATAACATTCATATTTTGATGAATAGTGGAAATTACTAAATTTTAATTAAAAACAACTTTTTCAATCGAAATAATTAATAGTTATAAATTATTAATTTGAGTGGTTTTAAAGTATATTTAGAATATATTTTTACAATTTAATACAATGTTGGTCATTGGATGTAATTTCACATTTAAACCAGTTATAAACTAGTTTCAATCTTTTGATATTTATTATCTCTTAAAAACACGCTATTTGTTTTAACAGCGGGATTTAATTATAAAATTAATTAATGCAACTTCTATGTTATGAATTTGGTAAAATGTACTTCATTTTCGAATTCGGAATATGAAATATAGCTTAGGATGAAATTTTGGCATTGTTCTGAAAAACATCAATTTTTGATGAATAGTTAAACTACTAAGTGGTAGTTAAAAAACTGAATTTTTCATAAAACTTAATTTTACCGCTTCTGTGAATGGAATTTCGAAAATCCGAGAGACACGGTTAATATCAAGGACTAAAATGTGGTTCAATTAAATGAAAATAATTTTTGGTGAATAATAACTTTTTACTTTTTTTTACCGCGGTTAATAGTAAATAGGGTAACTAAGGGTAAATATGATATTACTATTACCCTAACACATGTCCTAATTCTATTGGATAAGTTTAATTCGACCACAAACAACCTTATGAATATAATATGACCATTTAGGCCCACTTGGATTAGATTAGGACATTTATTATTAATTTATTTAAAGAAGGGTTAAAAGAGTTAAAATCAACGTTTATTTACTAAAACATTTTTAATATGGGGTTATACATAAGATAAATTCGACTATAAATATTAATTACAAAGATAAAAAGATTTCCTACATAATTGTATTTTATTTGTAATTTTTAGACATTAAATAATTTAATTTATTTATAACACAAAGATGATGCAGTAATTATCTTATTAATGAAATATTGACATAATTGATGTTATAAACACCAAAATAAATGTAATTTGAGACTTTTTATGAATTAAACTAATTTTCTAGGTTACTATGATATATTAGCTTTGATTTAATCAACTTGGTTCTAACATATAATTCTGTTATGACTTTCACAAAAATCATATATCAAATAGTGTCAAAATTGACACAAAATAGTTTTTAAATCAAATATTATATTATTAATTGTTATTTTATTCCTAAAAATCTAAGGGTCGGCCAAATGACTTAGATAAGGATATATATATTAATAATAAACAATTTGGGGTTCGTTTGGCATGTTATAGTAAGTGTATTAACCATATAGTGTAAGAAAACAAAAAGACACGGTAAAAGTTAAATTATTTAACTTAGAGTTAAATCTAATTGATAAGGTTAAAATAATAACCTAAACTTGTCTAAATCCTATTGGTTGATAGGATTTCGACCCATCCCCACTTTAGCTTCGAAATAATACCCTTTGGAACCATTATAAACCGATTTTGACTTTAATATAAAATAATATTTTGAGATATTCCTAAGGTGCCCCTCTCCTCCCTTATAAAAGGACACCTCCTCCCCCTCCTCCTCACACCAATTTGAGCACTCAAGCTCGGCCAACCCCTGCCATTTTCTCTTCTCCACTTCCCTAGAATAATCCTAGAGGTCCTGGTCTTCTTCAAAGACCAATCTTAGTTCCCTAAGTGGAGGATTCAAAGAGGCGTTTCAAAGAAGAGGTAATATCCATTACCGATCTTTTCAATTTCTTTCTTCTTCAACTTCTTCTTCTTTAGTTGTTTCATGATAAAGTAATAACATCAGTATTACTTACATACTGATATGTTATTATAAATATGAAACAACCCTAATTCACCTTCTATCCATCCTACGGAAAAATGAAATCATCGCGCGTGCGTACGTACGGAATACCGTCTCCACGCCGTGGTGTACTCTATTTTCCACATCACCTTAAAAGGATGGGTATAATGGTGTAATGAGTAACTATATATGATTATTATAAAGTGATATTGATACTGAAATAGTATAAATACACTTAAATACAATTCCACGATTATAGGAACAATATCATCACTCGTGCGTACGTACGGAATACCGTCTCCACGATGTGATGCGACTCGTTCTACATGATCTCCATTTAATACTGATTATATAAATGGATTGAATGAATGAATATGATATATATTAAACTAATACCATTCTGGAAATGAGGTATCTATAACCTATAGAAAATAATAAGAATTTATTCGACAAAACACGCATAAGAACAAAAAGTTATAAACACCCAAATAACAAGTAGCAATGAAATATTACTACTAAGAAGCTAAGAATATGACCATATATGATATAATATCAATATGTATGATTCTGGAATAAGTCAATAACATTATTTAAACCATTATACAAGATCTTCGGACACGTACAAAGAAAATCGGACCTAAGGTAAGGGAAATATCACAATCTCATTTTTATCTGAGATTGTTTATTCGTAAGTATTTACTGGGGTGTATTTTATCATCCACATCCATGTTTCATCAATATGTAATATTATTTCCATCCACCTACAATTGTTTAAATCCATTTTTACCCTTCGGTGAGTTTTTAGTAATATGTATGAAAGGAATCTTTTGTCATTTTTCGTACGAGGTACTTTTTGACTTTTTTGACAAAAGTACGAGAAGAATGTTTTTTTTAAATTATACGGCATGAATGGATTTTGAATACATTTTTTTCCAAGAAGCTTCCTTTATAATTTTTCAAGTTTATTTTTAATCAACTTTGTTTAGTTAATAATTTTATGACATGTCAAGAAAAGAAAAGTTTTTTTGAAGTAGAAAGGATATTTTCCTCAAGAATGGAGTTCAAATGTTTTATCAAAATTATTTTCCATCTAAGATAATATAGGGTTCTGTTTTTATCCCTATTATTACATTTAATTGATTATGTTTTGAGGGAATTATTTTTATGAAGTCATTTACCTTATATGATTTGTTTTATGATGTCATGATGTTTCAAGAATCCCATTTTTGTTACATGTGTTATGCGATGATGTATGATTTATGATTATGTGGCAGACATAATAAAGGATTCATTATAAGATGGGTGAGACCTATATCTCCCTCCAATGCATTGGGTAAAGATTTTATATCTCATGAGATAGACATGGCTGGAATGGTAGGTTATACCGGTTCAGTGAAACAGGACTGAAACAAGGGTTACTCGATTCAGAAAGGGACTTTGTCCACTAAGATAGTCTTGGCAATGAGTCTTGACTAATAAGAAATGATTCTCTATGATTATGTGTGAATGCCACAAAGTGTCATGTTTTAAGTTATGATTATTGGTATTTCATTTCACTACTATGATTTATCCCATTTTATGAAATTATGCTCTCTTTTGCAGGTTAAGATTTCCAAAAGTTATGTTCTTATGAATATGATGTGATTGATTTTTCTTTTGTATATCCTTACTGAGCATTTGAGCTCACCCTTTTATGTTTTCTTTTCCCCAGGATATAAATAAAGGTTTTAGGTAAAAGAAAGGAAGATCTTTATGGGAGATATTGAAGATCTTTCACTACGATTAGAAGATTACGTTCCGAGTTTCCAAAGACACTAAACTATTACGATCCTTGTGTGTGTTTTTGTTATGTACTAAGTATTCCGCAAATGTAATTTAATGTCCTTGTACGTTAGGCTTTGGGTCTCTACACTTTGGATCCTGGATTTGTAATGTTGTTATCTTGTTTTTCTTTGAAGTGATGTAACAAACATGTACAATAAAGTAGGGTCATTATAGTGTGTATTAGATCATGGTTTAGTAATGGTAATTTTGATTATATAATGTTAATGATATCCCATTGGATATATCCAAGTTTTTTTAAACATCCAGGAATCATTATTTTGCAAAAATGCTAAATATAAGGATCCCATAATATATGCCTTTAGAGTTAATTGTGAATAAAAAATTATTTATTACTTGTTGGATTAAATTTTTTCAAACCTTTTATATTTTATAAAATATTAGGAAATAGGAGAAAGCAGACCAATAACTTGTGTAAGGGATATTAAAGTGATTGTCTAAATGAAATCCTCAATTCCAAGGGAGGTGGAGTTCAAAACATCAAAACAAATGATTACCCAGTTTTATCAGAATATTAATAATAACGTAAACCATGTGGAACTTACACCTTCACCAAAGAAATACCAACTATCCATTGATTATTTTATGTGGAAATTGGAACTGGTGTTTAGTGGAACTTCTGATTCACTTGTCATATAATATTGGGTTAAATCAATAGAGACGGCCTTTTCTGAGATCCATTGTTCTAACAAGGAAAAGGTGAATCAGTCCATTTGTTGTTTAGATGTAGAAGCTTACCAATGGTGGTCATTAATAAATAAAACCAAGCCAAAGGAAGATATGAAGTAGATATAGTGGGAAGAATTTAACAAAATATTTCTTACTAAGTATTTCCCGCGAAACTCTTTGAACAAATATGGAAAGAGAATTCATAGAGATAAATAAAAAGGAATGTTGATTGGTCACATATTAAGAGGAAAACATAAAAATTCTTATAAGATATTCGTCAGATTTTTTTATCAAAAATTATATCAATATATATAGACTCATTGGTGGATTAAAACCACACCTTCTAAGAGATCTATGCAACCAAGCCTTTAGGAGTTATGAATAAGGTGTTCAATGTGATCTCAAATTAGAGATGGATTTCAGTGAATTGTCCCACGGTTAGGGATATGAGAATAAAATAATGATGTTTCAAGTTGGTGCGTCAAACTAAAAATAATGAAATATGATCCAACTACCCACATCTCAAAAATATGATAAGAATCATTATGGGAATTTCCTTAAAGGAAAAAATAAATGACTAAAGTATGGGAGAGAATGCCACCAAGCTCATGAATATTGAAGGGAAATGAATAATCTAGACAACATGATGGAGGAAAGGAAGCCACCTCCTAATGCATCACCCATGGTTTAATGTTTCAATTATATGGAGTTAGGAACTATTTAAGCTAGTGCACTAAACCACAGGTTCTTAAGGGTAATTATCATTAGAAACCACAAAATACAAATGAGAAAGGGAAAACCTATTCCATCACTACTACTAAAGTGGAGTGTGAAAATAAATTTTTTTCAAGGTACACTTCATATTCACTCAATAATGGAAAAGGTTTTATTTGATTCTAGTTTTACATTTTCCTTTATATCTTTCATGTTTTCTAGAACTATTGAATTAAATCCAAAATACCTTGAAGTATAGAAATCTATAAAAAACCATAATGGTGAAATAATTTCAACCAAAGTGTTGGAATATTCTATTGTAAGTTCCTATGGGAAGATTATTCCAGTGAATCTTGTAATACATCCCTTATTTGAATTTAACACTACACTATGCACGTATTGGATCTCATTATATAGATCAAATATCAACTTTCAGGAAAAGGAAATCTCATTTTATATTTCTAACCATCCCATGATCCTCTATAAATGAAAGAAATACCATGAATATCTATTGTAAAAACCCTCAACCGTGAGGTTGTTGGTACCCTATTAAGAATAATACTTTGCCTAAATGGTTGTGTTAAAAAAAGGTTTCAACCTGGAGGAAATTCTCATTATTAGGGAACACACTGATGTATATCCCAAAGTGTTACCCCGAATTCCCGATGATCATGAGGTAGATTTCTCCATATAACTTATAACAGGAGACAATACTATCTTGAGATGTCCCTACGAGATAGCCCTTATTGAACTGGATGAGTTAAAGAACCAGCTACAAGAGAATTTGGAAAATGGGTTCATTTACACTAGTTCATCACCATAGGGTGATCATGTTCTCTTTTTAAATAAGAAGGATGGATTAGTTTGGTTGTGTATTGATTAATGAGAGATCAAAAATATCACTATAAAGAACAAGTATCCTATTCCAATGATTTATGAATTGTTCGATAAGCTATGAGAATATTAATACATCTCAATGGTTGGTATTTGTTCTAGATATCATAAATTGAAAGTGAAGAAGGAATATATCTCAAAGATAGATTTTAGTATAATGTATGGGTACTATGATTTCATATTGTTTCCCATTGGAATTATTAACTCCCCTATAATATTCATGGAATTTAATATTAGAGTCTTTGGATAATACTTCAACAAATTTGTTGTAGTGTTCACCGAATATATTTTCATTTACCCCATAAGAAAGGAGAAACATGAAGAGTATCCAAGGATTGTGACGATGAAATTAAGGAAGAATAAAATGTATTCCGAGTTAAGAAAGTGTAAATTTTGTATGTAGTATGTCACATTCTTCGGGCATGTGATCACATGTGAGTGAATTTCGATGGACCCTTCAAAGATAAAGGAAATTTAAGAATGGTCCAGACCCACTAGTGTCATAGAAATACATATTTTTCTTAGATTATCTAGGTAATATAGAAGTTTTTTAAAAACATTATCATTATTTTCTATCCCACTTACTAATTTATCATATAAATGGGTAATTTTTGGTTAGATGGAAGAATTGGAGGCAATATTTAAGAATATTAAGAAGATATTAATCATTGTACATGTACTCACACTACCAATAAGTGGATATGTTTTTATAATATACAATGATTCTTCAAATAATGGCTTAGATTGTATACTCATATAGAATGATAAAGTGATATCCTATGCCTCATCATAGTTGAGGAATGATGATCAGAACTATGTGATGCATGATCTGAATTTTTCAGTTATGATCTTCACTCTAATATTTGGTGGAACTTTTTTTATGGTGAAAAGTGTGATATATATACTAATAAAAAGATTATTAAATATATATTCACAAAAAAACATAACATACATCCAATAAAATGGTTAGATATAATAAAGGAATATGATTTTTCTATTAACTATCATCCGGGAAAGGTGAATAAGATAGTTTATTCTCTTTATAAGAAAATAATAAACTACTATATCCATAATGTGGATTGAGTAAGACCCTATATTCCTGAATATATAAATTATTAATTTTGAAATAATAATGTTGGGGAACACATACTACCTTTCCTAAATTATTTCCCAACCATCTATGCAAGAAATGATCAAGGAGGCACAAAAGGATGATCTGGTGCTACAAAACAAATCTGAAATTAGTAAACTAAGGTATGCTAAATGAGTTCCATATTGATTATAGTGGTGTGATTTGGTTTCGAATGAGTCTTTGTGTTCCTTCATCAGCTAAGATAAATAATGGTCTATTGGATAATGCACATATCTCACCTTTCTCCATCCATCCTGGAAGTACCAAGATGTACCGTGATATTTGAGAGCACTTCTGGTGGGATAACTTGAAGAAGAAGAATATGAATTATATCTAATAGTGTTTTGTAAAATATAAATTCAAATAAAAGTAGTATAATTCCAAAGGGATGATGAAAAAATATCATATACCCTCATGGAAATGGTAGAATGTAACTATGGACTTTGTTAGTGGTATCCTAAATACATTGAATAGAAATAATGCAATATGGTTTTTGGTGGATAGACTCACCAAGAATTCCCAATTTCTATCAATTCAGGAAGATTTATCACTTGAAAAACTTTCCAAGATATATGTGAAATAATTGGTGAGGCTGGATAGGGTTCTCCTATAATTACCCAAAATTTACATAAATTGTTATTACTCCAAAATTGAAGCACACTTATTAAAACATATAACAAAATCATGAAAGGACCGTATAGGTATAGTGTCTTTAGAAACTGGGAAACATAAATAACTGGTTCATAAATCATCTATGTTTTCTCCCATTTATTTCATCATATATAGAGTCCATTTTGGCATATTCTACTTAATACCCTTCATTCAGACCTGGGGAAAAGAAAACATACAAAAAGGGTGAGCTAAAATGCTCAGTAAGGGTAAACAAATGAAATATCAATCATATCATAATAATATAACATTTTGAATATCATAACCTGTAAAAGAAATCATAATATCCTAACATGGGATAAATCATAGTGGTGAAATGTAATCCCAGATAATCATAACTTAAAACATGAAACTTTTTGGCATACACACATAATCATAGAAAATCATTTCATATTAGTAAAGGCACATTGCCAAAACCATCATAGTGGACAAAGTCTATTACTGAACCGAGTTCACTCCTCGTTCCTATCTTGTATCACTGAACTGGTTCAACTTTCCATTCTAGCCATGTCTATCTCATGAGATATAAATTTTTACCCAATTCATTGGAGGGAGTTATAGGTCCCACCCATCTCATAATGAAACCATTCTTATGTGTGCCACAAAATCCTAAATCATAAATCATAGCATAACACATGCAATAAAAATGGGATTCTTAAACATCATGCCATCATAACATAATCCATATAAGATAAAAGGACATAATAAAATTAATTCCATCACAAAACAATCAAATAAATGTAAAAAATAGGGATAGAAACAGAACCCTATATTATCTTATATAGAAAATAATTTTGATAAAACGCTTGAACTCCATTCTTGAGGAAAATATCCTTTCTAGTTCAAAAAAATTCCTTTTTTAAAATTTCATATAATTTTAAACAAAAATTAGTTGATTAAAAATAAACTTGAATACTTGTAAAGTAAGCTTCATGGAAATAATGTTCTAAAAATCCATTCATGCCGTATAAGTTAAAAAACATTCTTCTCGTACTTTGGCTGAAAAAGTTAAAAAGTACCTCGTATGAAAAACGACAAAAGATTCCTTTCATATCTTTTATTAAAAACTCACCAAAGGGTAAAATTGGATTAAAAAAATTGTAGGAGTATAGAAATAATATTACATATTGACGAAACATGGATGTGGATGATAAATATTCCCCAGTAATTACCGAAGTATAAACAATCTTGGATAAAAATTGAGATTGCGAGATTTTCCCTTACCTTAGGTATGATATGCTTTGTACGTGTCTGAAACTCCTGTATAATGATTTAAATAATGTCATTTACTTATTCCATAATCATACTTATTGTTATGATATCATATATGGTCATATTTATCGCTTCTTATTAGTAATATTTCATTGCTACTTGTTATTCAGGTGTTTATTGCTTTATGTTCTTATGTGTGTTTTGTCGAATAAATTCTTATTCTTATTTTTAGGTTATAGATACCTCATTTCCAGAATGGTATTAGTGTAATATACATCATATTTATTCATTAAATTCATTTATATAATCATTAATCAATGAATATTATGTAGAACGAGTCGCATCACATCGCGGAGACGGTAGGCCGTACGTACGCACGAGCAATGATATCGTTCCCATGATCATGGAATTGTATTGAAGTGTATGTATACTATTTCAGAATCAATATCAATTTAAAATAATAATATATAGTTATTCTTTAAACCATTATACCCATCCAAGTAAGGTGGTGGCGGAAAACAGATTACAGCACGGCGTGGAGACGGTATTCCGTACGTACGCACGTGTGGTGATTCCGTTTTCCGTAGGATGGATAGAAGGTGAAATAGGGTTGTTTGATATTTATAATAAAATATCTGTATATGAGTGATACTTATGTTATTACTTCATAATGAAACAACTAAATAAGAAGAAGTAGAAGATGAAATAAATTTGAAAGAATTGGTAACAGATATTACCTCTTCTTCGATACGCCTCTTTGAAACCTCCTCTTAGGGCACTAAGATTGGTCATTGAAGTTGACCAGGACTTCTAGGATGTTTCTAGGGAAGTGGGGAAGATATATTGTCAGGGTTTGGCCGAGAATTAAGGCTCAAAGTGTTGTAAGGAGGAGAGGGAGGAGGTTCCCTTTTATAAGGGAGGAGAGGGTCACCTTTGGAATGTGTGAAAATATTATTTTATTATAAATTTATCATCAGTTTAAAAAGGTCCAAAAATCATTAAAGTTGAATATAAGATGACTCATGGTAGAAATAAAACAATCCAATCAGAATTGGACATGTTTTGGAAAATATTTTAATCATTATAATCTTATTTATTTAAATCGTTTATTAATGAGGTAAATATTGCCTCATTATTGTGTCATAAATAATTTAATTTATTTGATGTCTTAAAA
This sequence comes from Viscum album, assembly GCA_963277665.1. Classification (NCBI taxonomy): domain Eukaryota; kingdom Viridiplantae; phylum Streptophyta; class Magnoliopsida; order Santalales; family Viscaceae; genus Viscum; species Viscum album. The sequence goes on from OY728166.1 coordinate 590,234,031, forward strand.
TTATAAACAAAATATCATAATGTAGGAAATATTTTTAGATTTCTAATGAATATTTATAGTCGAAAATATAATTTATATAGCCCCTTATGAAAATTAATTACTAAAAGATTTTTGTTAATGTTAATTTTGTCTTTACATTAAATTAATTAATCCAAATTGTCATTATCACTACCAAGTGGCACAATGGGGTCCCAAAATAGACCCAAGGATGCCAATGGTCAGCCAATAATCATCCAATAAAGTTAGGAAAAGTGTCAAGATAATTTTTAATTATTATAACATTCTTTTAACCTTGAATTACCATATTTACCTTTAACCGCAGTAAATAAAAATTACCATAGTTACTATTCATAATATCAAAAAAAAGTAACCTATTAACATAATTTGGACCCAATTATTCCAAATATGGAATCCATTTTTCAAAATTCAAAACACAAAAGTTGCAGTAATTAATTTTAAATTAATCTCTTTGTTAAGCAAACGGGTTTTAAAAGTTAAAACATTTCCAAAGATTGAAATGTTTTTACCTATAGATTCAATGTAAAATTAATGTTAATGACATTCATTATATTATATGGTAGAAATATATTCTATTTATCCTTTAAAACCATTCAAAATTATAATTTATCCATATAAATTAGTGCGATGAAAAAAGTTGTTTTTAATTAAAATATAGCGTGTTTTTACTATTCATCAAAATATGAAAGTTACTAGAATTATATGAAAAATTTATCCAAAGTAAATTTTTATTTCCTGATTCCAAAGAAGAATTTTATTTTGTCAAATTGAACTTATAAACATGTGAAAAACTAGATTTAAAATGGGTTCACCGTCAAAAGGCAGTAAAACTGCATTTTTTGAAAAATACTTCTTTTATCCGAAAAACTGATTTCGTTTTCATACCTCATTCTAGAAAATGTGTAAGATGAATTATAATGCTATAAAATTCAAAATTCAGTTAATACTATTCATAGCGGCTAGTTTATAATATTATAATAATATATCGTTGTTTAGTGAAACTCGGTATTGCGTACTACACACGCTATCGAGGAAGGTCACGATTGCGTGTAACGCAGGCCAAGATAGTGTTATGTGCAGTGAAAGATTCCTTTGCGTATAACATAAGAAAAATAATATATTTCTCATAAAATCTTCAGGTGTTACATTCTACCCCCCTTAAAAATAATTTCTCCCTCAAAATTCATCACTTCGTAACAAACAAATGAGGATACCTCTCCCTCATCAAATCCTCAAGTTCTCATGAAACTTCTTTTAATTGGTGGTTCCTCCATAAAACTTTAACCAAGCGAGTGGTCTTGTTTTGTAGAACTTTTTCTCTACGATCCAGAATCTCTATCAGTTGTTCTTCATAAGAAAGATCTTGCTCCAATGGTATAACTTCTGAGCTTAGTACATGTGAAAGATTAGGTATGTATTTTCTCTGGAGAGATACATGGAACACATCATGAACTTGAGGGAGATTCAGTGGAAGTTCCAATTGGTAAGCGACCTTCCCAACACGATCCAGTATTTCGAAAGGACCGATATACCTAGGGATCACCTTTCCCTTCTTCCCAAATCTCATTACTCTCTTCCAGGGAGATATTCCTAAGAACAATTTATCACCCACTTCAAACTCTAGGTCTTTTCTTCGGTTGTCGAAAAAACTTTTTTGTCGACTCTGAGCTACTCTTATTTGTTGTTGAATAGATCGGACTTTTTATTCCATATCATCAACATGATCAGGTCCTAATAGCTTTCTTTCCCCAACTTCATCCCAGCAAGTTGGAGTTCTGCATTTCTTTCCATATAGAGCTTCATAAGGAGCCATCTGAATACTGGAATGAAAGCTATTGTTATAGGAAAATTCCACCAAAGGTAGGTGATAATACCAACCACCATTGAAATCCATAGAGAAAGCTCTTAACATATATTGTAGAGTTTGAATTGTTCTCTCAGATTGACCATCTGTCTGAGGATGATAAGAAGAGCTGAAACTCAACTCTGTATCTAGATTATGCAGAAGACTTTTCCAGAACTTCGAGGTAAACCTTGGATCCCGATAAGATATAATGGAAAGTGGTACTCCATGCATTCTTTCCACTTCCTTTACATATATCCTAGAAAGTTGATCAAGAGAGAAATCCTCTCTAATATAAATGAAGTGTGCCGACTTCGTAAGGCGATCAACTATAACCCAGATGGCATTTTTACCTTGGGATATTTTAGGAAGTTCAGGGACAAAGTCCATAGTGATGTTTTCCCATTTCCATTCGGGTATGGGTAATGGTTGTAACATCCCCTTAGACTTCTATCTCTCAGCTTTAACTTACTGACAAACCAAGCATCGAGAGACATATTCAGTAATATCTCTTTTCATGCAATCTCACCAGAAGTACTCTTTGAGGTCCCTATACATCATCATGCTTCCAGGATGAATAGATAATGAAGAACTATGAGCCTCATCCAGCAGCTCCTTCTTTCATTATGGGATGGGAGGAACACAAACCCGATTCCTAAACCTTATTATCCCATCGCAATCAAGGTTGAATTCAGGAACATTTCTCACCTTCTTTTGTAACTCTACATCTTCTTTTTGTGCCTCTTTAATATTCACATGTATAGATGGTTGAACATTCATTTGAGAAAGATAATATTTTTCCCCTTCCATTATAATTCCATGATCCATCCTTTGTAAATCCATAATTATTGGATCCTTTGAGATCCTCATCGCAGATAAGCTAGCATGGTCATGTCGACTTAATGCGTCTGCCACCTTGTTTGCTTTCCTAGGGTGATAATGAATTGAGCAGTTGTAATACTTAATCATCTCCAACGATATTCTTTTGTACATATTCAGCTCCTTTTGTGTGAAAATATACTTTAAACTTTTATGATTAGTATGAATATCACACCTTTAACCACAAAGATAATGCCTCCAAATCTTCAATGCAAAGATTACCACAGCTAACTCCAAATCATGAGTTGGGTAATTTTTCTCATGGATTTTCAACTGTCGTGAGGCGTAAGCTATCACCATATCATTTTGCATGAGAACACACCCCAATCCCTGCTTGGATGCATCAATGTAGATCACAAACCTTTCTCCACTACAAGGCAGTGTGAGCACAGGTGCACTGGAAAACCCTCTTTTCAACTCCTTTAAATTCTCTTCACACTCCTCCGTCCACACGAACTTAAATCCTTTTCGAGTCATCCTGGTGAGTGGATTAGATAACCTTGAAAAATCATTCACAAAACTTCGATAATATCTATCCAAACCAAGAAAACTTCGGATCTCAGTTATTGTTGTTAGTCTCAACCATCTTTCAATAACCTCTATTTTGGCTGGATCCACAGATATCCCCTCTTTTGAGATTATGTGACCCAAAATGAAACTTTTTGAAGCCAAAATTCACACTTGGTAAATTTGGCATAAATTTTCTCCTTTCTCATGGTCTTCAATACAATTCTCAAGTAATCTTCATGTTATTCCTTTCTCTTTGAATAGACAAGAATATCGTCTATAAATACTACCACAAACATATCAAGATAGTCTCTAAAGACTCTATTCATTAGATCCATGAAGATAGCAGGGGCATTAGTAAGACCGAATGGCATCACTATAAGTTCATAGTGTCCATACATTGTACGGAACGTCGTCTTTGGTATATCCTCCCTTTTGACCCTTAATTGATGATACCCTGAATGAAGATCAATCTTGGAAAAGTATTGAGCTCCGCGTAGTTGATCAAATAAGTCATCAATGCATGGGATAGGATATTTTCTCTTGATAGGGATCTTGTTAAGTTCTCGATAATCAATGTAGAATCGCATTGATCCATCTTTATTCTTAACAAACAGAATAGGTGCTCCCCAAGGTGACGCACTAGGGTGTATGAATCCCTTATCAAGATTCTCTGGGAGTTTCTTCTTCAATTCCTGCAACTCAATTGGGTCCTTTCTATACGGTGTCTTTGAAATAGGCATAGCACCTAGTATGAGTTCTATTGAAAACTCAACTGCTCGATTTGGTGGAAGACCTGGCAATTCCTCCGGAAAGACATCATCAAACTCCCGTACAATGAGAATATTCTTAATCGTGAGTTTATCTCCAACCATTTGAGATAAATAACCTTCATTTATTGGAATCAAGACCCATAAGATGGAAGAAATTTCCACTAGAAGGTTATATTCATCCTTGTATCGATAGGTGATCATAGATTGATCAGGAATATGAAATGTGACTTCCCTTCTTTGGAAATAGATATGAGCTCCGTATAGATAAAGTCACTCCATTCCAAGAATCACATCAAATTCCACTATAGGAAGTATCACAAGATTTTCAGGAATCACTTTCCCACAAATGTCAATCGGAGAAGAATTGTGAACTTTTGATGCGGCTGTTGTGCCATTAGGAGTTGTCATTGATAACTCAACATCTAATTATTGAGGTAATATGGAGATACCCTAAGAAAATTATTCATAAATAAATGATTGTGTGGATCCAGAATCAAATAAAACATTTTCTACTTTAGAGTGGATGGTAAGTGTACCTTTCACCACTTCGTTATCATACTCCACATTGCCGATATTAATTTCACGTGACTTTCCTTTTTCTTTGGCCTTAAGAGTTTTTTGATGTCGATCATCATCAACAACCCCTGGATTTGGGCATTGATTGGAATAATGCCCCATCTCCTTGCACTTGAAACATTGAAGTGTATGAGGTGAATTCTATGTATCCCTTTCTTTATTTGCATCATTAGACATCTTCTTCCCATTATTTCGACATTCAACTACCTGATGACCTTCTTTTCCACACTTAAAACATTTTCTTGTCCCTTTAAGACAATTTACTCCATGTTTCTTTCCACAATTTGAGCATAAAGGAAAACTAATCTTCTTTTCAGTGTAGTCTTTAGATTTCCCTTTGAATTCCATTTTCCTCTTCTTATCAAACCCATATGACTGATGGGTTACTCCAATCTCCATCTCAACCTTGAGAGCACATCGAACAATTTCCTCATAGCTATTGAAGTCCCTTATGGCTAATTCCCTTCGAAGACTTGGTTTTAAGCCACTAAAGAATCGATCGATCTTACTCTCAGGTTGGATAATAATCCCATAAGTGTACCTTGCAAGCCTTGTAAAATTTTCTTCGTAGATACCAACAGATTCATCATCCTTTTGATTTAGTTCAAGAAACTCCTTCTCCATCTTTGTTCGAAGAATATGAGGGAAGTACTTATTGAAGAATAAGTTCTTGAACACGTCCCATTCCATGGACTCAATTTCCCCTCTTTTCCTCATATTCTTGATAAGATTCCATCATTGGTCAGCTTCACCTTACAAATAATATACTGCTAAGATGAATTTATTATATTCAGAACATTTTAGAATTGAAAATATCTTTTCAGTGGTACTAATCCATTGTTCATCCACTAATGGATCAGAAGACCCGCTGACTGAAGGTGGACGCTGCCTCATGAAGGATTCAGCAGAATGTTGCTCCTTCCTTTGCTCGTTTCAAAGTCATGCATGGTTCATAGCTTGAGAAAGTTGTATAAGCATGGCTACAAGATTTTTCATTCCAGCTTCTATAACGTTTGGTTTCTCAGGGGGACAATCATTGCATTGCCCGTCGCATTCCGCGTTAATATGGTTCCTTCGGGTTCCAGCCATTGACTAAAACCAAGAAGAATAGTGTGAGCAACACTAATTATAATAGGAAAACAACATAATCAAGAATAAAATTTCATACTTAAGGTCTTATCATAGGTTGTTCATGTCCATTTCTAAAACACTCATATTGTGTTCTATGCTTAGACATATCCTTAGGGTTCTTACTAGGGCTTTCACATCCTAGTTTCCAAAGGTTGACTATACCTTTCCTCTGATACCAACTATAACGACCCAAACTTTACATACATTGTTATTACTTAAAAATTGAGGCACACATATTACAACATATAAAAAAACCAAGAAAGGACCGTATAGGTATAGTGTCTTTAGAAACTGGGAAACATAAATAACTGGTTCATGAATCATCTACGTTGTCTCCAATTTATTTCATTATATCTAGAGTCCCTTTTGGAATATTCTACATAATACCATTCATTCAGACCTGGGGAAAAGAAAACATACAAAAAGGGTGAGCTCAAATGCTCAGTAAGGGTAGACAAATAAAATATCAATCATATCATAATAATATAACATTTTGAATATATTAACCTACAAAAGATATCATAATATCATAACATGGGATAAATCATAGTGGTGAAATGAAATCCCAAATAATCATGACTTAAAACATGGAACATTATGGCATACACACATAATCATAGAAAATCATTTCATATTAGTCAAGGCTCATTTCCAAAACCATCATAGAGGACAAATTCCATTACTGATTCGAGTTCACTCCTCGTTCCAGTCCTATATCACTGAACCGGTTTAACTTACCATTCCAGCCATGTATATCTCATGAGATATAAAACTTTACCAAGTGAATTGGAGGGAGATATAGGTATCACCCATCTCATAATGAAACCATTCTTATGTGTTCCACAAAATCATAGATCATACATCATACCATAACCCATGGAATAAAAATGGGATTCTTAAACATCATGCCATAATAACATAATCCATATAAGATAAAAGAACATCATAAAATTAATTCCATAATAAAACAATCAAATCAATGTAAAAAAATAGGGATAGAAATAGGACCCTATATTATCTTAGATGGAAAATAATTTTGATAAAACGCTTGAACTCCATTCTTGAAGAAAATATCCTTTCTACTTCAAAAACATTTTCCTTTATTAAAATGTCATATAATTTTAAACTAAAAGTAGTTGATTAAAAATAAACTTGAAAACATGTAAAGGAAGATTCATGGAAATAATGTTCTAAAAATCCATTCATGTCGTATAAGTTAAAAAAAACATTCTTCTCGTATGTTGGCCAAAAAAGTCAAAAAGTACCTCGTACGAAAAACGACAAAAGATTCCTTCCATATATTTTACTAAAAACTCACCTAAGGGTAAAATTGGATTTAAAAAATTGTAGGAGGATAGAAATAATATTACATATTGACGAAACATGTATGTGGATGATAAATATGCCCCAGTAATTACCTAAGTATAATCAATCTCGGATAAAAATTGAGATTGCGAGATTTTCCCTTACCTTAGGTCCGATATGCATTGTACGTGCCCAAAACTACTGTATAATGATTTAAATAATGTCATTGACTTATTCCAGGATCATAATCATTGTTATTATATCATATATGGTCATATTTATAGCTTCTTATTAGTAATATTCCATTGCTACTTGTTATTCGGGTGTTTATTACTTTATGTTCTTATGTGTGTTTTGTCGAATAAATTCTTATTCTTCTTTTTAGGTTATAGATACATAATTTACAGAATGGTATTAGTGTAATATACATCATATTTATTCATTAAATTCATTTATATAATCATTAATCAATGAAGATCATGTAGAACGAGTCGCATCACATCGTGGAGACGGTAGGCCGTACGTACGCACGAGCGATGATATCGTTCCCATGATCGTGGAATTGTATTGAAGTGTATGTATACTATTTCAGAATCAATATCACTTTAAAATAATCATATATAGTTATTCTTTACACCATTATACCCATCCAAGTAAGGTGGTGGTGGAAAACAGATTACACCACGACGTGGAGACGGTATTCTGTACGTACGCATGCGCGGTGATTTCGTTTTCCGTAGGATGGATAGAAGGTGAAATAGGGTTGTTTCATATTTACAATAAAATATCAGTATATGAGTGAGACTGATGTTATTACTTCATAATGAAACAACTAAATAAGAATAAGTAGAAGAAGAAATAAATTTTAAAGAATTGGTAACAGATATTACCTCTTCTTCGATACGCCTCTTTGAAACCTCCTCTTAGGGCACTAATATTGGTCTTTGAAGTAGACCAGGACCTCTAGGATGTTTCTAGGGAAGTGGGGAAGATAAATTGGCAGGGGTTGGAAGATCTTGAAGGCTCAAAGTGGTATGAGGAGGAGAGGGATGAGGTGCCCTTTTCTAAGGGAGGAGCATGGCACCTTTGGAAAGTGTTAAAATATTATTATATGATAAACTTATCATAAGTTTCAAAATGTCCAAAAATCATTAAATATGAAGATAAGATGAATAATGGTCGTAATAAAACCATCCAATCAGAATTGGACATGTTTTGGAAAATATTTTAATCATTATAATCTTATTTATTTAAATCATTAATTAATGAGGTAAATACTGCATCATTATTGTGTCATAAATAATTTATTTTATTTTATGTCTAAAAATTATAAAAAAAATATAATCATGTAGGAAATATTTTTAGATTTATAATGAATATTTATAGACTAAAATATAATTTATATAACCCCTTATATAATTAATTACTAAAATATTTTTGTTAATGTCAATTTTGTCTTTACATTAAATTAATTAATCCAAATTGTCATTATCACTACCAAGTGTCTCAATGGGGTCCCAAAATCTACCCAAGGATGCCCATGGTCGGCCACTACTCATCCAATAAGTTTATGACAAGTGTAAAGGTAATTTGGAATTATTATAATATTCTTTTAACCGTGAATTACCATATTTAACTTTAACTGCAGTAAATAAAAATTACCATAGTTACTATTCATAATATCAAAAAAAATAAAAGTAACCTATTAACATAACTTGGACATACTGATTCAAAATATGTAATACATTTTTCAAAATTCAAAACACAGAAGTTGCAGTAATGAATTTAAAATTAATCTCATTTTTAAGCAAACGGGTTTTAAAAGTTAAAACTTTGCCAAAGATTGAAATGTTTTTACCTATGAATTCAATGTGAAATTATTGTTAATGACATACATTATATTAAATGGTAAATATAGATTCTATTTACACTTTAAAACCATTCAATATTATAATTTAACCATATAAATTATTGCGATGAAAAAAGTTGTTTTTAATTAAAATATAGCATGTTTTTACTATTAATCAAAATATGAAAGTTACCAGAATAATATGAAAAATTTATCCAAAGTAAATTTTTATTTCCTGATTCCAAAGAAGAATTTTATTTTTTCAAATATGACTTATAAACATTTCAAAAACTAGATTTAAAATGGGTGCGCCATCAAAAGGCGGTAAAACTGCATTTTTTTAAAAATACTTCTTTTATCTGAAAAACTGATTTTGTTTTCATACCTCATTCTAGAAAATGTGTAAGATGGATTATAATGTTATAAAATTAAAAATTAAGTTAATACTATTCATAACGGCTAGTTTATAATATTGTAATAATATATCATTGTTTATTGAAACTCGGTATTGCATACTACACACGCTATCGAGGAAGGTCGTGATTGCGTGTAACGCAAGCCAAACTAGTGTTGTGTGCAGTGAAAGATTCCTTTGCGTATAACATAAGAAAAAATATATATACATTTCTCATCAAATCTCCTGGTGTTATATCTGATTTCGATCATCTTTAATCATGATCCAGGGTTCACCTCTAAATTCGTGATAAGACTTCAACATTCTTTGAGTATTGAATTTAATTTCATCACAACCTATCACCCTCAAAATAATGGAAAATATAAAATGAAAATTCATATGATAAATGAAATTCTAAGATCCTACTCAGTGGAATTCAAAGGAGTATGGGATCAACATCTCCCATATGATGAGTTTTCATATAAAAATAGTTTCCACTCAAGTATTCAAATGGATTTGTATGAACCTTTGTATGAGAACTGATATAGAACTGCAACTTTTTGAAATGAAGTTGGTGAATGAAAGCTACTTGGACTTTATATTGTGAAATAAATGATAGAGAATGTTCAATATTTTCAATAATATATAAAATATTTTCAATGTTGGAAAAAGAGCTATAATGACACCATCAAAGGGATTTGGAGTTCGATGTCGGAGACAAGTTGTTTCCTTCTAATATCACTAAGGAAGAGAATTATGTGGTATGAAAAGAAAAGGAAGCTTGGACAATGGAACATTGGCCCATTTAAGATCCTTCAACACATAAGAGTAGTGTCCTATAGTCTTCACTCCAACAAAGTATGGATGAAGATTATTACATGTTCCACATATCACTCATGAGGAGTAAACACTCAATCACTCACATGTACTAAATACATGGGTGGTACAAAATGGAGAATGACCTCTCATACAAAGATTATCGAGTGATGATATTATAATGTAGAGGTAACGATCTATGAAAAAAAGACAAATCACCTTGTGAAAGTATTATAAATTAACTATAAGTATGAAGATGTGACATGGGAACCAAAGGAAAAAATGAAACAAAATTACCCTCACCTATTCTCAACTAATAATATGCGTTGAAATTTCAAGGAAGAAATCTATAAAGGAGGAACAATGCAATGACCTAGAGTTTAAAAATGATATTTTTCTCTTGAAATAAATTAGTTTTATAATATAATATTTATTATTATATAGACAAAGAAACTGATAAAAATTTATTTCATTAATGAACAATATATCATTAATCTACAATAAAACTGGTTAAAATTCAGAACACTACAACAGGAAAAACATATAAAATAAGAAACCTAATATTTGAACATATGGATAACACGAAGCTACTAGAATAATTTCCCTCACTTCCAACACTATAGAAAATAAAAAAAATATTAATAAACCAAACAACATCTTAGAAAATGTAACCCAACTATTTGGAATAGTAACATAACCATTGGGAATAGTAACTTGACTGTTGGAATACTAATTTTACCCAAAATAATAAATTTTTATTTAAATATTAATTATCAGGATTAATTTATGTAAATATAAATTTCATAATTCTAAAAGATAAACAACATGATTCAAAAATTCAAATAAAATATAAACACATTTTTAATAAACCGTATTTTAAAGTATTTTGTTAAAAACATTATTTTTATATTAAAAATTAAATTTACCTATTTTAGAAATTTATTTTGAAAAAGGAAATTTCATTTTAAAAATAAAAACATCAAAATTATCTAAGTATGATTTTTTGGTAATTTTTCTAAATACTTAAATTTTTATATGAATAGTAAAAATATCGGTTTTTGCATAACCACCATTTCTTAATTTACATCATTCATGATTTAATAATTAAATATTACTTTATTGAACTTTATTTTCATCCATGATATATTTTATTTCATAAAGGAGTCATTAAAATACGATAAACTTAATTTCCAAACATAAAAAGTGTATTCCAAAGGCAAAAAATCCAAAGTATTACATTATAATAATATTGGCTCATTTTCCACCATTCCTTTTGATTAACTAAAAAATTAGAACTATAAGGAAGATATTAAGTCTTGAAACCATTATATTTTATTTATATATTATTTCAAATATCAAAAAATCATTATTACATGTTTTACCTTTGATATAATATTTTTTTCAATATTTTATTCTAAAGATATACTTATCTCCAAGTATAAATAACCCCTCTCCCTCCCATTTTAAAACCATTAATTTCCCACTTTCCAAATCCTATACTCTAATAAAATCCTTCCTCTTAATCCCCTTATAAAACTTAGGGAAATTTTAGAGCAATACAACTCTAATCACTAAGGGAGTTATAGTGTTATACAAGAGAGGCAACACCGAGGGGAGAGTAAGTATCTATTAACTCTTACCACTTTTCTTCTTCTCTTTCTTGTTTTTCAAAATTCCATTATAACCATATACTATAAGATTAATTATATTTTAATTTAAAATTACATTAATAATTCTAACTTACTACAATTATCATATTTATGAAAAATATAAATGTCATACTTCTATTTCACTATCTTTCGACAACGTCCCATTAAAGGTTGGTTAGACACCTATGAAGACATTTCTAATAAAATTATTATAAAAACCTTCATGGATGGATGTTATTAATTGTATATAATGTATAAAATTAATTAGATGTTTTATAAGATTCTAGGGTTATTTATAGATTTTCATAAATGACTTTGAATGAAAATATAGAAATAAAATCCAAATGGTAAATTTTTAAGAAAAACGTGATGTCAAAACACTTCAACTTCATCAAAGGAATTTAATTAATTTAATACAATGATTAAAATTTAGAAATATTTTTTATAAATGAATATAATTCACATCTGTATCAATGTTTTAATAAGTAAAATTTTATTATTTAGGAGCTATAAAAGAGACGAAATAAGGAATAAAATGAGGTAAAGGGGTTATTGAACCCAAATCCTTCTCTTTGGATTATCCATATTTCATGACATATTTGCTTTGAATACTCATCTAATGTTCCTTAAATATTATTTCATTATTCTTCCCTTTTAATTTCATATATATACATGTTTACTACGTTATTTTATGAAAAATACAAAGATTTTAAAAAATAACTCTTCTTTCCAAAATACATCTTTACTCCTATAGAGTTTTTTATTCCTTTCTCAAGAATGATTATTATTGTACCAAACAAAATCCAATTTTTTCATTTGGGAAACCCAAGTTTATTCATGAAATATTGATTGATCAAATCATTATGAAACTCATTCCTTTCTACGGGTAAATTCATAACAATAATTATAATATACTCTAAGTGGCATGAATGATTATGTAAATAACATGATGTGATGGGTGGGAAAAAATTATATATCCCTCTAATTCATTGGGTAATTTGATGTATGTTATGAGATTATTTTAATTATTTGTGAACATTATGATATTGTTGTTCACAGTGAAGATTTTATGATTTTTCACATATGTTATGTTTGGACATGGTGCTAACTTTGTTATCAACTATGTGTAATATTTGAACACTATGACATGATGTTTAGTTTTTATGAATTTTCACATTCCATGACTTTATCACATGTTTCCATAATATTGTTTATGATGATCAAATTATTATGAATTGATTATGATTATTATTATCATCCATGTTATACCGATTCATGGTCATTATTCATACAATTACTAGGATTTTATCTCACCCATTTGATGGATGTATACTCTCAAGTGATTAATTGTACTAGTGAGAATGTGAGGTCCATTCATAAGATAGAAAATAATGAATTAAATAATGCTTATGTTTTATTGTGTAAAAGTTATGTATAAGCATAATTTTTCCAACACACTAAACCATTGGATACAGGATTTGTAAATGTATTATGTTGTTTATCATAAAAATTATGTAAGGGTCATGTAAGAAAAATTAGTTTCATAATAGTCATTTTCATAATGGTTTATTGGAGAGATACATAAGCCACTACCTCCTCCAAATCCAATTCATTTTGGTATTTTCTAAATCCACTTTAAGGTTTAGTGGTAACCCCACATTTCCCATAGACCACTACTTGATTCCCATATATTAAGACACATCACAAACCCATACCAGAAGCATCACATAAAACATCATAACTCAAACCTCAATATTGAAGAATAAAAACTAGTGCTGAATTCAACATCACCTCTATCTCCTCAAAATATCTTTGACATTTTCCATTCCATTCAAACATTACACCCTTCTGGGTTAAATCTATCATCAAAGTTATGATCTTGGATAAATATTTAACAAGTTGTCTATAGTAACCAGCCAAACCTAATAAGCTCTGAATCTCAAATATATTTTTGATACTATCCAAGGAAATAACATATTTTATATTTTTAGGATCCATGGAGATGCCCCTCTAAAATACCACATTCCCTATAAATTTCACTTCTCATATCGAAAACTCACATTTGGAAAAATTATAGTATATATGATCTTCTTTAATGCTTCATGTAATGAAATCCAAATAGTCTTTATTTTCCTTATCCATTTAATACCACATGAAAATATCATCCAAAAACACAAAAATAATTTTTTATAAGAACTAATGAAAGATTTGGTACATCAAATCCATAAATACTGTTGGAGAATTAGTGAGACAAAATGGCATAACCAAAAAAGTCAAAATGCCTATAAAGTCTCATAAAGGTTGTCTCTGGAATATCCTCTTCTCATACTCTCAAATGGTGGTACCATGCCTAAAGTACAATCTTCAAAAACCAACAATCCAATATAAGCTGGTCAAAAAGATCATATATCCAAGGTAAAGGATATTTGTTCTTAATGGTCACCTGATATAACATTCAATAATCCAAAAAACGTCGGAGACACTCAAATGACTTCTTAACTAACAGGATAGAGGAATTACATGGTGAAACACTATTAATAATAAATAACATAGCCTATATGTACAAAAAATGGAATTTATATTCCTTCAAATCAATAGGTTCCATTCGATTAGATGGAATAGAAATGTGTATCATACCCAGGAGAAGGTCAATAAAAAAACTCGACCTCTCTCTATGGTGGTGAAACATAAAAAACATCTCAAAATACCTCAGGGTATTCAAACTTTATCTTGAGAAGTGTAATACCCAATAAAGGGTCAATGAAATCAAGAAACATCTTTCATAAATAGAATTATATTACCCCATAATAAGGAACAAAAGGTCCCTCCTTTCCTGATATAGAGCTTCACTGTCCCAAAAAACATGAGTGACCCCATTCAAAGATAAAAATAGAACCCAAAGATGATAATAGTTTATCTGGGCCTTATCCCTAATCATTCAATCCATTCCAAGTATCATCTTGAATATGTTAATATCAAGAACTGAAAAGTCCTATATCACCTTGTATTCATTTATCATCACCCGACATGTTGGAAAATTGAAACCTTGTTTGAACCTCTCTCCCAAATATTTGGAAAGATCAAACACGTATTCCATAAGTTTCAAATGTAAAACCAATATGTCAACTAACATGGATGATATGAAGGAATGAGTGTCACCTGTATCAAACAAATCTAGCACCATAAGAAGATGTAAACAACACCATACCTTTAACTATAGCTGGACATACTTCAAGTTACTCTGGCACATACTCTCTCACATAAATCCATTCTGTCTTTGCCAATTGAAAATTCTCCATGTCATGTGTATTATACCCACCACCCCTATATACATTGTTATGAACCTATTAACCCTTGGTGATAGTGGATCCATCATTACTAAACTAAGATATCCTTTCACAAAAACACTTTATATAGCCCAATAATCCACAATGATGATAATTTCTAGGAGCCTTCATATAGTTAGGATTTGTATGACCATTACTTCCATGTTCATAGAAGAAAAACTAGCACTATTATAATGAATCACCTGAAACTAGTCCTAATGAAAACTGACCACCCACCCTGGAGAAACATTATTTCAACTAAAGCACCACCCAAACCGATATGTATATCTTTTTCTACCATAGCCCAAAATAATTTGTATATAACATTCAAAAACTTCTTAAGTTACATGAGAATCAACATTGACTGAATATCAGGCCTCATTCTCAACTCAAACTTCTGATACATTAATTACTCATTAGTAACTTGGTTAGGTTTCAAATGCCCCAACTCAACAAAGGAGGTGGAAAACTCCTTAATAGTATTCTCCCCTTGATCCAAGCTCAAAAGGTCTTGGTTCTTCACCGCATGTCACATATTAGGGTAAAACCACTGATTTAATATTTTCTTGAATTTTTTTCATGTATGATCCTCATGCAACTTACTTTATAGGATGGAGTCCCACCATCTCATACCTAATCCATCAAGTATATATGTGGAAAAACCCACCATAGGGTCTTCATGAGTCTACAAGAAGTTAAATATCCTCTCAATCCATTCTTTCCACTCATCATATTTCTGGGTTCACTTATCACCATGGAAGACGGGTGGATTCTTCTTAGTGAATTGAGATCCATGATCCACTACACGTCATAGGTTCATGACACCAACTTGAACCAGAGTCTAAATTGTATGTATTACATCTCTGAAAAAGTGTTCCACTATAGGATTTAACAATTTATCATGTATCATAGCCTCCTCTCTCAAATTTGGAATATCTCTTCATGGAGGAATTGTTTGTTAAGAACATGAGAATGGCCAAACATCTTTTAAGAATATTCCAAAATCTTAGGACCAATGTAAATAATTACCATATATGCTTTAAAATATTAATAATATAAAATAATAATGAATTATATGAATGAAAACAAAATTTTAATAAGGAAAATAGCCATTTAAATAATATTCTCATTGAATTCATTCAAATGAACTCAGACACCATGTCTCAAACTGGGTAAAAAAATTCTGACCACCAATGGTAACTCAAGTTCAGACATGGAAGTGAGCTGGAGAGGCACCCTCCCTTGCTTATTTCCTAAATTCTGAGGGTCATAAATCTTATATACATAAGACAAAAAAAATAAACTCATGTAATTTTAAAACACATTGGGTTAATCATCCCTCTGATACAAAATTCTAATACACTAACCCGAATCAACTAAACAAGCTACCTGAGTCGGCCCATCATAGTGAGGTATAACAAAGATAAAGGAAAAAAGTATTGAATATAACCAAAACAGTACATACAAATAGAGAATAATATAGAAGAATAAGATACAACAATATCTATACAAACCTATAAAATTAGGCTAAACCAAAAAAAGTATGCATCAGAAAAAACTAGTAAGCCTCCATGTGGCCTACCATCACTTCAAAATCATACCATATTGAAGGGAATAACAAAAAGGTAAGAAAACATGCTAAAACATTTCCTTACCTTTACCTAGATCCTAGAGTAAAAAATCTAGAATCACCGAAAGGAAAATGTAGGGTGTGATCACAAATCCTAGTAGGATATCACCTTAGATTCTATAAAATATATAATATCAAGAATTCAATAGTTCTAGGTTTTAAAATGAAAACTATTTTACTAAGAATTTTCGTAAATCCAAACCCATTTTTAAATCATTTTCCTTTTTTTCATAAAACCCTTTTATATCCATAAATCGAATAATATGAAAAGTATAAGTGATAAAATAGGGAATCACATCCACACCCATAAAGTAATAATGTAAAAACACATCCATGACATAATTTATCATGTTAAACCATGTGATATAACCTTATGTGAAAAACATGTGAGAAAAATCCATGATAAAATCCATCATGTGATAAATAACCATAAATGAAAAAGAACTCCTTATTGGTCCCCAGCCTATGGGAATATGTAATAAAAATAATAGTGTCCAAAAAAGTAATATGTTGGTGAAAACAAATATGAAGTCCTTCTATAGTCCACCGATATCCTAAAACAAACACCTTTTGGTGCCACACACACTAGGGTAACCTATGTCCCTTTTCTGAGGCACCCAAGGTTCCTAGTGTTCAAATATTGTCAAAATACATTTTAAAAAAACAATCACAATTTTAAAAGCATTTTTATTGCTAAGAAAATCTACCTTAGTGTTTAAAAACCCATTTCCAATAACAACCCACCATTGGAAAATTTAACCAAACACCTGGTGTTAAAAATATTATGTTTAAAGAAAACCCACTTTAAAAAACATTACCATAATTATAGTCAGTTCATAGAATTAACCCAATGTATAGAAATACCTACATAAAAATAGAGGTAGAATAAATTTCCCTCAAAAATAGAGATTGTGGAATGATAAATCAAGTCCTCATGATCTAAGATTCAAAAGAAACAATATAAAACCTTTTTCAAACCAATTAGATCTAGAATACATAGCCCCTTAGGGATCCATGATTTGATAGGAGAATAAATCTAACAAGGATCTACAAATAAGATGAGAACCCGAATGAAAAACACAAAATACCTTGATGTGATCCATCAAGAAGAGTGTAATTCCACAACGAATCTAATGGGATAAGCCTCAAAAGAACTGGGGAAGGATAATGACAAGACCAATTGAGATTAGTGGTTGATTAGGATTTAAAACATCAAAGGGGGGAGGGGTCGCTTGGTTTCCCAGATGAGGCTGCATGATTAAACTAATTATGTACCTCAAAGTGTGTACCACTACTTACCATTCTAGATGGGTAAATGACTTGTCTATAGGGTTAGTTTGACCTTGTTCTAACTATGAAAACCCATCTTTCCAAAGTGTTTAAAAATTTCATTGGAGTCAAAACGGTTTTTTTAACTGTACTCAAACCATGAAGAACTCTTCTATCCATACACATTGTCATACCACAGGGTTAAACTAACTTTCCACCTTAACCATGAACATATCCTTTTTACTCTAAAAAATCCTTGTTTTCAGCATCTGGTCCCTTTAATCTTCTCATAACCTAGAATAGAAATACTAATGCTCGACTAAGGAAATCCTATGACCCGAAGGGTGTCACATAAGGGGTCTTTTTACAAAAAATCAAACTCGAAATTTGTTTAAAATAGAATAATTTGGGTTCAAGATTAATCCCAAAATAATATTCTTGAAAATTATATTCATTAATAATAGTTTTATCCATTTCCATAATAGATGTATTTTTTCTTTATAAAGCACCATTTTTATGGGGTTTCCAAGGAGTGTAAAAATTATGAAAAAAATAATAATTATCATTATAGAATTTAAAAAAAATAATTAACAAATTCACCATATCTATCACTTATAATATATATAATTAAGTAAAAAATTGTATCTTGACCTAATTTTAAAAAAAATTAAAACATTATTAATGGTTAACTTTTATTAGTTAAGAAATAATTCTCTATAAGTCAATTATAATAATTAATAATTACAAAAACATACTTATTCCCACCTAAAATAATTGGTCATAAAGGACCAAGTAAATCAAGATTTAATAATTCAAGAGGGATTTTAGTGTTAACATTCATAAATTATTTAAAACTTTTCTTATGTTTTACCTTTTAAACAATAATAAAAAATAAAAACATTAATGTTTTCAGTGCAAGAAATTGCATAACTTTTCCATTCTTAAATGGTTTATGAAGTGGTTGAAATTTTGAATATCCAGACTCTTATACAAAAATATAACCTTTATTTCTATAGAATTAAGATACTTAACATTATTATTATTATTATTAGCAAAATAATATAATTTATATTTTCTTTTATGTTATTAGAAAATAAAACAACACAATTATTTAAAGCAGAAAATTTATTATCTTCAAAATAAACGTGAATACCACCATCACAAAGCTGAAAAATACATATTAAGTTATTATTTAAGAATTTTTCAAATAATACTTAAGGAATTAATATAATATTGAAAATAAATACTTCACTGAATAATATAATCTTTACTTTTGAGTTATCAAGGAATGTCACAGAGCCTTCATCGCATTAATTGTATGATAGAAATTTTAATGGTTCACCAGACATATATCTAGTGTATTCATTGTTCACGTACCATTTTCCCTTGAAATTATTAATTAATTTTTCCTAAAACCAATAATGTATGAAAATATATTTGTACCAATGTTATCTTGGGTACAATAGGATTCTTAGGTACCAAAATAGATTTTAAATTTATATTTACACGTAGTCTACAAGATAAATTCTTTGAAAAGAAAGTATTATTATTAAAAAATATTGAGTTAATCTCAACTAAAAAATATTATTATAATTTACCTATATACAGCATCTAAAACATATAACACTTGAAACACATCCTTCTAAAATTTTAACAAATAAATTCTTGTCCATCCTAGGTGATTACCTGTCATAACCAAAACCAGTCTTATTTTTGGTTGGTTTCATCATTAATATCATTTTATCATATTTCTATTTTCCTGGAACAAAAGTTCATAAATTTTATATTAAACTAAAAATATAAACTTTTAAATTCTCATTATATTTATGATTATCTAACAAATATTCAAAAATAATTTCATTAGTGAATGATGTTTTATTTTTAATATTTTTATCCTCTTTTGTTAGTTTCTTATTTTATTTAACAAGTTAATTAATTTTTCCTTGAATATTTTTATACAACATAGTAGTCCCTCAAATAACTTATTATAGTTTCTTATTTTGTTCGTATAATTCCCTAAATCTATAATTTTCAGAATTTGAATCATATCCAAAACTAAAATCTAAATAAGTATAAGATTCATTTATAGTAGTAGTTGTAAGACACACATTGACTGGTTTTAAAACAATTAAAAGGTGAATTTTTTACCTTATAAAATATATCCATTAAATCATGGTAATTCTTTACCCTTCAACTCCTATAAACAATTCTCACATCAAAATCTTCAATGTTGCTTCATCCACCATAAAGATATTACTTCTCCTTTAACTTATATTGATTTTAGTTTCTTAAATTCTTTAATCTTTCCCATTTTGTCTTAATGTGTCCCTTTTTCTACACCCATATAAAGTTATATCTAGAAAAATATTATTCTTATTAATATTATGTTTCTTAATTCCACCTATGTTTTTATTTCTAAACTAATTCATGAGTCCTGTATCATTTTTCATATAGTTGAAATTTATTTTAGTAAAATAATCCATACCGTCATTCTTTTTTACTTGTGATTCATATTTAGAAGATTCATAAGAAATAGTTATGTTGGATTCGAATATAATACATTTTATATTTATACACTTTTAATCTGTAATGTTATTTAGTTTATGTTTATACTAAAGTAGTGATCCAATGAGTTTATCAAATGTATAATCCTTAAAATTCTTACTCTCATTGATTACTACCTTCTTCGCATGACACTTTTTAGGTACGGATTAGAGAACCCTTTACACTAGCACTGTATTATCCAATTCCTCTCTACCTTCACTCAAACAATTTATTGTGCCTATAAATCAATAAAACACCTCATTCGCATATTTTTCTTTACTCATTTTATTATCTTGTTATTCCACATGTAGCATTACATAATTTTTTTACTTGATATTTGTTATATCATAATGTGTAAATTCTAGTATTATTCACATGTATAGATTTTTTGTACATACTAAAATATATCTAAATACAGTATGACTTATAGAACGATGTGATATAACCATAACATTATAATTTAAAAAAATACTACATCATTACTCGTAAGTGTATCAGGGTGAGAATTAATAAATTTCTATGGTTTCTCCATGATTTTACATTGATCAATGAGTAAGTGTTTTAGGTATACCACTAATCATGTATGATAGTACCCACAATCATTCCCATAAAATTATGGTGGCTTCTGAGGAATATGTTCGTCATTGTAATTCATTCCTAAAAACTCATGGAATTTTTTTCCTTAGACTATTTAGGTTTAGTATATTTTTAACATAAATATAATATAAAAAATAAAACCTAGATATGAAATGAATTAGATTTGATACTGATTTTTGTCCTAGTGTGAGATGTAGAAAAGGACTAGAGGGGGTGAATAGAACTTTCAAAACATAATAGAAAATTATTTAAATTAATGTTTATTAAAAACATGAAAATGAAATAGATAAAGCATGAATAGGTAAATTGCAGTGTTCAAGTGAATAATGCATTAGAAATAAAATAAAAATATTGAACAAAATATTTGTATAGCCATTTGGATCATAATAATTCTATGTATACTATTCACTCCTCACTTCTCCTTGAGAGGAGTGGTACTCATTAAAACAACCCACAATTTTTGATGTTATTGATAAAATTTTACAATACCTTTCCTTTTTTCTCACATAGAGGCACAGTCCAACTTATTCATGCCATCCTATAAACCAAATAAAACCCAATAAAATGAATATTTATCAATATTAAAATACCAAAAAATGTACAATTGTTTAGGATGTATAACTAACAAAACATGTGATTTTGATAGGGAAAATCTTAGACCTGATAGTTTAAGAACAAATAGAAAATAACAAGAATATAACCTAAAACCCAAAATAGAAAAAAAACATAATTTCAAAGATGGTGGTGATCTATGTAACTTATCCAATTTATAAAAATATCACTCATAATATATTCTTTATTGTGATTTCACTAAGAACAAAAGTTTTAGGGGAACATTCATCTCTTTATCAATTCATATCCTCAAATGTTATATCTCTTTAAACTAGTTCCTTCATCCATAATTTATAAAATAATTCTCAATGGATAGATTAAAATAAAACCATGATCATCTCTACATGGTTTTCAAAATTATGAGAATTCTTTGAATCACATAAAATGAGTTTCCATATTTCACATGTCATATCTTAATTAAGTCACATGCCGAAAAAATAGATCCTTAAATATATAATTTATAGGTGTCATCTTAAATATATGTAAGTATCATTTTAAGTTTATTTATGTTTATTTTTATGTTTATATAGATGTAACTTATTATATGTATAAGGGTAAAATAGTTTTACAGAAATTTAAATTATATCTATGTAAAGATTATATATATCTATGTAAAGGTATTATCAAATTGTGTAAAAGTAATGATTTTTTTTGAATGAAGTAAATATTTTCATAAAGTTAATACAGACTTCACATAAAGATAAAAAACATGTATGAATAAGAAATTACTAAAGGAGATTTTAGGAAAATGAAATATATAACAACTTTAAGAATAAAGTATTATATTATGAACAATGAGTAAAAAATATTATGAGAAATTATAATTATCCAATATTGAAATTATGAATATTGTAAACATGTGGGGTAGTATAACATTAAAAACATTAAAACTATTAACTTTAATACAACCCCAAATTAAATAAACTCAATCGTTGAAAAAAAAAATTTTTCCTCATTCATTAGGTGGATATGATTTGATAATGTTTTTTCTAGATCAATTATTGAAGATAAATCATTTTTTATTGGTTAATTATTCAATTCATATAAATGATTTGTCTTGGATTTAGGTGGAATAGGATATAATACTCCATCGGGTTTTGAGTATGATCATCTCTGATTGAGATTATTGTTTCATTTCATGAGTGTATAAGGTATTCAAATGTGCTTTTAGCACTCAATTATACCTCATAATAACATTCCATCTTTAAAATGAAGTGTATATTAAATGGGGAATATAATAATTTGGGGATTTTTTGGGAATGTGCACTTGTTTTTTTAGGGTTATGAATAGAAAATTTTCTATCGGTTAAAATTTCCTATAAAAATTGATATCATTCGTGCATTATTATGGAACCATATAAGGAAATGTTTTAGTAATCGGGTAGACAACACGTGTTTTTGATAAATTCTAGTTAAATATTAATCATTAGACCTAACTTGGTGTAGAGTATGATGGAAAAGGTTTATGTAATTAGAGAGTGTGATAAAAGTTGTGCAGGGTCATTTTAAGTATTATATGAATCAATGGGGAAAATCCTTAGAGTTCAAGTTTAGTGGTCATGTATTACTAAATGTTTATCGTTTCCATGGGAAGTGTAGGTTCAGTAGTGGTAATAATCTCTCTAAATGGTATTTTTGAAACTCTTATGTGTTGTAAAATATTGGAAAAATAGTTTATTTTTTGTAACTTCAACCTTTGATATTGTAATTTCATGACATCTTTCACATATCACAGTTGTGAGGGAGACTTCATAATTATTTGAAAGTCATTTATAGGGAGTATTTTGATATTAACTGGGATGCAACATTCATGGAATGACTTGTGTAAATTTTTTATAGATAATTGACGGTCTTACTCCAGTGATTCATTCCATAATGTTTTTTGGAGGCATGGTGGTTTAAATGAATGTATTTGGGAGTGGGAGTCATGGGTGAGGGTTTAATACCAATAGTTTTTTAACCATGTTCTTTATTGACAAGTCAGGATTTAATCCTACCATTGAAGTAATTTATGTAATATTTTTCATTATTGGTTCAGATATTATAATTGAATGTTAGTTATGATGAAGGTTCAATTTGAGTGATATATTATTTAATGAAAAGATTTTTTTTGATAATTCCGTGTTTATTTTAATGTTTTTTTTATTTTGGAGGAAGATAATAGTTTTATAGGTATATAATGTAAATGTATAGGTTTTAATTGTGTAAACCTTATTTAGTGTGTTTGTAGAGTTTTTAGAATATTTATTAAGATTCCCCATTTAGTTTTAGGTGAATTTCAATCTCACATGAAAATTACATCCTAATGGGTTATATTATACAGTGATTTATTTTGATGGTGGATGATTTTTCATATGTTTTTAATTGAGGTAAGGTTTCACCACTTACTATGGGGAAATATACCATACATCATGATACTATTTCTTAATCCATATTCATTATTATTATGATTCATTTAGTTGATTGCGTGAGTTTAGTTTCATGGATATACATTTTTTTCAAAGGTGATAAGATTATAATTTTATGTCATGGTTTTCAGTGTGTTTGTAAATAATTTTATAGTATTATTAATTGTGTTATAATAGATTTTTTTAGAGTCTTAATTTAGAGAGAGAATTGGTCTTTGAAATTATTAAATAAAACTAACTACACCATGGATATCAATACTTCGAATGAAAATATAAATTCAAGATAATAAAAATTATTCCATAATGTGTTTGTAGATTATCCAATTTGAAATGGTGGGTTTAGTAAAATTTTTGGATATATATATATTTTTTAATTACATGGATTTTGGATCCCATTTGTTTTTATCACGTTACTTTATAATGTATTAAATTAAACTGTAATTTTGGTTTCCACTATTTAATTGTAAATTTAATTACCCCTATCCTCTTCCATGTTGTTTATATTATTTTTTGGAGACTCTAGATTATAGTGTGAGTTTCCTAGTTATCCGAAAACAGTTTTTGGAAAAATATTTATTTACATCCTTCATGTGGAAAAATCAATGTGAATTAGGGTAATTTTTCATCAAATTATACTAATTTTATGTAACATATACTTCCTTGGGATTCTATGATAGTGAGTTATGGAATATTTTTATGGATTATTGACATAGGATTAATGAATTATTTTTTTTTGTATTATTAATAATAACAATATTATTTGAGTTTTGAATCATGTTGTTAAATTATATGAAGGACTACGTACTTATTTAAGTTCTGCGATTTAGGAACACCATTTATTTTACTATTACTGAAGTGGAGTTTCGATAAAATAGATTCTTTGAGTAATGTAATGATATTTATAAAATTATATAAGTTAAATTGAAATATAGTATGGATGTGGAGATATAGTGATATATGTTGTCTTATTATTATGATTCATTTTTTATGGATTATGGAATTATAGTACAAATTTAGTACCACTGGATATGTAAAAAATTAATATTGATGTGAATGAGTATTAAGGATTTTAAAATTCTAGTAAAAAATTAGTTTCACTGCATGGTTTCTAGATAGTCAGTCACTACTTGACCTCAAGTAGGACTCCCCATATGCTAGAGGATGTTGACTGTCAATGAGGTTCTAGGGTGTTATAGTAGTTTGAAAGTCTAGTGAAATCGTTGATAGAGGGAGTGGTGAATCATTGATCCCTTTTATTTTTAATATTTCTTCTTTTTAATCAACCTATATAGATAGTAAAGGCCAATACATTTTTAATTAAATCTCCCAACCATACATGAGTGATTCGGTATATACAAGTTGGGACACAAGAATTTGGATATTTTTTTCTCAATGTGGGCATACTTATTTCCATGTACAGTTGATATATCTTATCTAAGATATATTATTTTCATTACAAAGTAAATATACCTCCTATAAAACATATAAGTAATATCTCAAAATACCTAAAAAAGATGTCCTGAAAAACATGACCTATAATAAAAATATTTTACTACTCTTGAAGAGTAATTTATACTATCACTTTCTAGTTTAATCTATCTCACAAAATGATTCTGGTCATCTCTTAATGATGCATTTATATTACCTCATTACTATTGTTAATATTTCCACTCAAAATTCTACTTGAATATGACTTCAACTATTAATATCTCTTAATGTAGTATGTTTTTTGTTCTTTTTATCCTTTAAACCCATGCATCTAGATCCTCACCTGATAGTGTATGTATCTCTATCTTTACTCATAGGATCTCCTAAATATATTATGATTTAACTGATTGCATGAATTAATTATTTCCTCTAACCTTATTCTTGGATTCAATACCTTATTATTTTTATTGGACTCATTCTCTTTCTTTAATATATAGGTAAATATTGAATGAAACTAGATTCTCTTATTCTTCTTCTTATTTGACTAAAAATATTTCTTTATATTAAGAAAACATTGAAAGGGTTATATCACTCTCAAATTTTTCTCCCATGATTTTTATATTCATAAAATTATTGTGAATTTCAGTTCATTAATTATAATGAATAAAAACACTATAAGATATGTAAAAATACTTATCATATTTTAAACTTATTATAATTTGAATTATAGAATTGCATTTAAATCATATTAAGACTTTGGAATTTTATTTCCACTTGATATTGGAATATTGATTCTCTATCTTCTCTATTAATTTTTCATCTATTAAAAAACATTCATCATTTTCATGAATCATACCACATAACTAAATTTCATTTAGTATAGAACTCCGTATATTGGACTTCTATTTACATTTAAGTTCAAGGTCTTCTCAAAACAATCACTAAGTGTGGAACATGGAGTTTTATAACTCATCATTTCTCAAATTTAAACACTTTTCCTGAAAATATCACAGTTATGGAATAATGTCAAGATTCATCCATTTTTTGAACCACAATGTCCAAAAAATCCATAGAATCGTCACCATAGTGTGGTGATTTCATCACCTAATAATTACACCAGATTACACTATGTCATGGTCAACTTCATGTTTCTGTTTTGGGAATCTCTCTTATAGGGTGGAACTTAACTCAAAAACACTATCTCATCCCTTGGACAATTCTTAGATCATATTAGATTAGATTATGATATTCTTAAATTATCTTGATTCTTTAATCCGTGAAAAACATTGAATAAATATTTTTCTGATTTTATTTATTCATCATAATATATAATATTCTAGGAATTTGATTTTTCACACAGAAGACTCCTCAAAATTCCCTATGTGTTGATGGGTATAAAAATATCATAACTATTACACATAGATCAATAATGTGTATAGAGAGATGATTATTTTTCCATAGTGGATAATGATATCTATTCAACCCTAGGATGATGTTTAAACATAAGGAAATTTCTCTTATGAACCTATCTGTTCCTTGGGAAATAATTTTTATTCATATTCAAGGAATTTTACATTTTTATATCTAAGGGATAATATAATTCTTATACAGATAGAATATAAATCATACATAGATATTACTCAAGTAAATTTTCATTTATAATTATAATGGATGATACACATAGTATTAAATGACTCATATGTTGGGTTGAATGACACATACCCAGACTTTTAATCCCTCATACATAGATTAAAAAACACTCACATAATCAGGAATATTTGAAAATTTCAATGTCACAATAGTGATATTATTCATACATACCTTTTATATGACATATATATAGTACAAAATACTCATGACCTAGAGGTACATTTCTATTTTTTTATAATTTT
The DNA here is from genome assembly GCA_963277665.1 of Viscum album. Classification (NCBI taxonomy): domain Eukaryota; kingdom Viridiplantae; phylum Streptophyta; class Magnoliopsida; order Santalales; family Viscaceae; genus Viscum; species Viscum album. Next base: position 590,261,477 of record OY728166.1, read on the forward strand.
TAACTAAAATCTAACCAAAACTCATGTAGCTCATCTCTAAATGTACTCAACCACCCCAACTAGTCTTCTAAAATATTTTAGATAATTTTACTTTATCCACCAACACTTTACACTAAATGTTTTATTTATTAGATCCATAATAATTGAAATTAAGGTTGGTTCCTCAAATTTTATCAAGAACAGTTCTTCAAGGGAAGCAACGTATCTTCCCAGATTCTTTTCCTTGTACAATTGTAGCAGCTGACTTTTCTATAATACATATAAACACATTATCATAATCCTATTATCTTTTATTATTTATAATAAAAAAAAATCATTGGATGGGAATAAAAATACCCTGCTTTGTATTTTTTATCAATACCACCAATATATTTCATTTTCAATATGTGTTCTTTTATTTCTCCCCTTATTAATAATAAATTCAATGTTCCATGTAGGGGTTTGAATATTACTCATTCATCCTTATTATTCATGAGAAAAGGGTTGAATTCCCTCTCATAGAACTTATTTTCCCTCACTACATTTGAATTCCATCCTGAATCACTAGTTTAGAAAAGGATAGATCCACATTATTTCTTAGTAATGAGCCTTTATTTGATCAACTCTAAGTCTGTTGGGATAACCTTATAAAGAGAATATGAGGGACTTCACCAAGTCATCAATTTAGTCTATAAATAACATACATATTATACCAATATCAAGAACTTCATCTATGGGTTGTAATGAAAAATTTATCATATATTATCAATAAAAATTTTATTCTTATACATTTTTCAACAAATACATCATAATTTTTGATACAAATATACAAAACGCCCCCTTTCTCCTAGCTTTATCATCAACCAACACTTCCAACTTATAAATTTATTTTTGGAATCAAAGAAAATATATGAGATATGATTGGAAAACCTCAATATTCATATTTTGGTGGGATATCTAGATATCTAGTTTCATATCAAAAGGATAGTTTTGATAGAACTAAATTTACTCATTTTCTGAATCGTAGTAGTGATAATAATCAGTGATGACCACCTTCACTTACATTCCAATAGTGATATCCTCATATAGACCCCCTTTTTGTGTTTTACTTAAATTTTATTATTATTGGAAAACCTAAATAATAAAACAGAATAAGGTGGGGGATAAAAATAACCTTAATTAGAGAATTAGGGATATTATTTCCCTCTGATCATGGATCTTATGTTTCATTAATCTTCTTAATTTAGAGGATTCTTTGTGCCACTTATTCTAATTACTTGTTTTATTTTTCTTGAGGCAGCATGGTTTTTTACTTATTTTTTATTGTTACTATATGTGGGATCCAATTATATTTGTGATCTATAAAAGAAAATTATTACTTAAATATTGGGATCATCTCTTTTGGAACATCATATTGAGGTGACATATCTAATGAAGCAAATCATGAAGTATTTCAATCTTTCTCTTTCATTCTTCAAAGTATTATTTCTTTTGAGTTTTCTTGTCTTTATTTAATATAAGAATTTTATTATACACTATTTATTTTTTTATTGATAGGAAATAAAAATTACTTTTTTGGTTAAGTTTCCTTCTTACAATTTGAACTTTATTGATTTCAATATCATGTAAACTATGTTCAATATGATTTTTAACTTTATATATATATATATCTTCTTGAGGGGATTCTTCTACTGACAAAATTTTTTCTTTTATTATCCTATATTACCCTCATAAATACATACTAGTTTATTAGAAGTGGCCTATTTTACCAGTAATAATATGATTTGTGTATATATATTCCATGTAACCAGTAGTATCCCTTGAAGATTTTTGGCTCAACATGTCATTGAGTAAGTTATTCTTGTTGTCCAGAAGTCTTCCAAACTTTATTGGCCATTATTTTTGGGGATTTTTTATTCTGTTTCTAAACTCTAGTTATCTTTGACATTGGTGTAACATTATTAAATATTTATCTATCCTAAATACCTTAATTTATATCTTTATATTTTTCAAAAATGTAGAAATTCTATTTAGTGACACTTGAAAACTTGGAATCAGTATATACCTTTATCTTGGTGATGGATGTCTCTATAGTCATGGATGATTCAAAATGAATCTCCATTACATTATGATTATCCTATATAATGGTATTTAAGGTGTTTTTAGATTTAATTCATTGAGATTGAGAATCATAAAGTTCTTCATTATTTTCATCAGACATTTCACAAATATGTTCCAGTATCTTGTCTTGTTCTACAATATTAACCTTGGATATGTTTGTCTATTAAATGAGATCATTTATATTTACATATTCACTTATTTTATATTTCTTAAGTATCTTTATCATAGTATTAATCTTGTAACTCTTCTTGAGTTATACCTCTAATTTTTTAAAATATAATAAATTAAATATAGACGTATTTTTTCTTTTATTCACTACTTGATGTGTCTTCATGTATTTTAATCAAGGATATCAGGGTTGGGTGATGTTTAGAGGGATAATAATATAAATCATGAATATGATGAATCTTCTCTCTTTTCTTTAATAATTATATTCCTCTATAATTTTTTAGATTGTTTATTTTTCTTATATGATTAAATTTTTTATTCTTACAATATTCCTTATAGAATGGTCTTTATCTTTATTCTCACTCCCAGTTGTATCATATTACTTCTTTGGGGAATTAATTTATAATTTTCCAAAACCTCTACAATTAAATTACTTAATAGGGAGCTTAAAATTATACAATCCTCTTAATATTCTTTTGTACTTTAACATAAGAAAAACAATTCTCTTGTATTCTCTACCATCTACCTCTTCAAATTCTAAGAGTGGTTCATATTTATTATCTTTCAACTTGAGACATTTCAAGGATTTAAATACCTCTTATTATTTCAATTTCTTCTTGAACACTGATATTTTCTCATATTATATTTGAGAATATTTTTATACAGTTCGTCATGAAATAGATCCCCAATTTCTTCAAGAGAATCTACATTTAGATAAAATATATTAGTAAAATTTGTCATCAACTTCTTCACAATAGTTTAATCTTCCAAAGTAGCACCAAATACTATGATATTACTTGATATCTCATTAACTCAGGTGAAGTGATAATAAATGTTCTTCTCATTTGTTATCTGAATATCTTTAAATATTTCCCTCTAAATATGAATCTTATCTTCCCTAATATTTACGTTAACTTCATACATATTCTCATGTTTTCCTCTCATTTCCTTAGATGTTTTAAGTCTCATAAACTTCATAAATACATTATCATATTGGAATGAAAGGATATAATATCTTTCTTCCCCATATAAATATATATTTTATTATTTTCATGATTCATGGAAGAATATCTTCCTAGTGGAGTAAACACCAATATAATATTATTACTTTCATAGATCCCTTTTGAATGCAGATATGGACACATTCACTTCTTCCTTCTATAAAATTTCATTCAATTTACTTAATGAACTCTTATACTATAGAATAAATTCAAACTCCCCATCATCAATACTCAATAAAGGTGATATATTTTCCGAGGAAAAGCTCTAATACCACTTGTAGTTATTAGGTATGGTGAATCACTAAAAGGGTGAGTGTTGAATTAGTGATAACTTATCTTTTTAGGATTTATAAAGCTCAGTGTTTGGTTAATCATTGATACTCTCTTACTTATATCCCTTAACCTTACATGAGTGATGTGGTATATTAAGGATGAGACACTATAATTTAAAAGGTTTGGTCTCAACGTGTGCCTACTCCTTTCTAGGTATCAGTGACTTGGATTCTACACTATAAATAATTTTCAATACAAATGAAATATTTAAATTGAAATTCTTATAGGTATTAAATAGAAATACTTAATAGATTATCTCCTAAAATGTATGTCCTCTAGTGAACAAATCAAACCATATCTAGATGGATTCATTTAACTTTTTATCACTTTTTAAATTTATCTCCTAAAAAAATTCCAACCAAATAAAAAGATATTTTATAGCATCTGGATAGTTAATCAAAGGTACTATAGAAATTATCTTTGAATAGAACTTTAACTATTACTTTATCTTGATGTAGTATTCATTTTTTCCATTTTATCCTTCGATTCCACATGTAAGAATCTTGAATTAATGGTGTATTGATCACTTGGATTACTTATTAGATCTCCATAAGATATTATTATATCATAGGTAACATGAAGTAATTCATACCACTCATCTTCTTCTCGACTCAAACACATCATCATTTGTGTTGGCCTCAATACCCTTCTTCTTCAATGCATAGAGAAATCCTAAATTTAAAATAGTTCTATTCTTCTACTTGGACTAAAAAATTTCTTCAGGATGATAGAAATATTGGAGGGTTCAATTAATCTCATATTCATCTCCTTAAATATTTATATTTACATAATTATCCTGAATAACATTTCCTTATTTCACTAATTTTCACCCCACCAAAATCTTTATATTTCATCTTATAAATTATTTATCAATCCCTTATCCATCAATGGTCGATGTACTAACTAGTGTCCAAGGTTCCATCATGGCCCTTGACCAGTTATTCATTTGACTAAATTTATTTTTAAACAAATATTTTTATAAATTAGGCCAATTTCTCATCACTGTAAATATTGCATATCACATGCTATATAAAAAATCATAAACCATCCAATGATTCATACAGAACACCTACCACATATTATATCATTCCCTTTTTGAATTCATGTGTATCCCTTATGCTCATCCCATTTTTATATAAATTCTTAAGCACCTTCCACAAGCCACAACATCTAAATTAATAAATTATAACAATTTATAGTTACTTTTTCAATATGATTAAACTAGGTATAAATTCTTAGTAACTCATTAGTCTATCACATCACACAGAAACCATGACCAACCACTGGAAAAAGCTCAATGACATACTCCTAACAACATCATAGGAAAAACCACTAATAATTGGCACCTAGTCAGTATTATATTTAATTAAATTTTATTCAAAGAACTAGATAAATTGGTAGGGTGGTGTTCCTTTATTGAAACAACAAGAGATTGAATGCATTCATCCTTGTGGGACATCCTCAGTACATGTTAAGATAAAACCTCATCATATCAAATGATTTCTACCATGATCTAGCAGAAATCATAAACAAATATATAGCTAGATCACACCAAATTAGAAGGGGAATAAGGAAAAAAATATAAGAGGAATACATGTTGTAAATCACATTAAATTACATATAATTACCATGAAATCATCCAAATTAAAGTAGGAACCAAATAAGAGTAAGGGGAGACCACCTAGACTATGCTTGTGTGATATGATAAAGAGTGTGGGAGACCTAATAACATGAGGGGGTAGAAAGGTAATTCCACCATTTTAATAAATTCTTGGTAACCACATAGTTTGGATTTACATTTTTTCAAACCATACACCAACTGTACAATTTTCACTATCTCATGCCATAAAATCTCACACAATTTGGCAATGAGGTTTTCTAAACTATGCACCACCCATGAAAACCCCTATAAAACCAAAGTTATAGGTTTTTCATGGTTATTATACAATAGTTCTCCAATTATGCACTGACCCCCATTCCAAATATCAATATACATGGTTTCCCCTAACCATATGAAAATTTTTCATCTGCACTGCAAAGTAGAACTCAAACTACACTATTTCCTAAAACGGTTTCCCCTAACCTTTTTCCAACCATGAGACCAAGTAAATTCTTTTCCAAAACTACAAAATTTAACTCAAGGATCCAAATAATCCCTGAATAACTAGCGACACATTTTGGGCCTCAAACCATATCAAACAAATATCTCTTTGATATTATTCAGCTCTAATAATTCCAATCCAAACCCCAGTTCTCAAAATGACACCTTCTATAGAGTAAACACTTCAAATTTTCTATAAATTTAAAGACCCATAAAGATATGGGTCTTTAAAACCTCCATATCATAGAATTTATCATCAAAATGAATCCCCAATGATATTTAAACCAATAATCATGGCCCATATAGGTCCTCAATTCATGATCAACTTGTCACATTCTACCCCAAACTTTGAATGAGCCTCCACTCCACAAATTTAATCATGAGGAACATTTTTCATCAAAACCTATGATACAACATATATGAATCACCACTAATAGGATGATTCTAAAGATAACCCATCTATACTAAGACCCTAATGTGTCATAAATCAATTCATTCCTAGGATCATGGTGCTCCCTGCCATAAGAATCAGCTTATAAGGGTTGATTATATTACATGGTACTCCCCATAATCAGAATTAACTATTGAAATGTATTTCTAGTGGTCCAAAGACAATATTAGTTTAGTTCTCATATAACCTAAATCTATTCATATAAAAAAAATTGAACTTATCCACGATCACATTTCCCAAATATTCTCAACTACGCCCATTGGCATGCTATAAAATCGTCGGATCCTGATACTTTATCTCTAGAAGTCATATCAAGATCATACAACCCACCAAACCAATGTTAGAACCTGATACTCAACGTAATTAAATTTTTGGATCCTCAACCAACCAAATCATCCATCATGCTCTCACCCCAAGCATCGCTGCACCTCCAATCTAAATCTTTCTCAGATCACAAGAACAATCATCCCAAGCTCAAAGCTAACACATAAACTCTATTTAATACAACATCCAATATTTAAATTTGGTATTCACTTATAAAAAAGATAAAATAAGATTTTACTACACACCTCCACACCATTCCAATTTCTTCCATCAAATGATTGATATAATCACACCCACAACCCTACCAACACATGAGAGTTATAAATTCATGAACGATAAGATACTATCCACTAAATGGGTGTCCTTATCATCAATCTTTTGAACCAAAAACTGATACTAATATCACAAAATCTATCTATTACTGCACTTAATTATTGGGAATTTCCATTCAACTCATATCCAATTGTCAGCTTAAAACATAAATTATTACCTATTTCTAACTCACTAGGAAAATTATCCTTGGAATCCACAAAAATTACATCTATAAAAATGGTCATAAAATCTAACATACTATGTATAAATCCTTATCATATTTATTTAATTACAGCACTCCTTGATTGAAACCTCAACAGGTTTTAATATCATAGGCATGTTTCTCATCTCGATTCACACTCACCAACCTATAAACCCCTAACACCATACATCCTTGATGTCATTATCATAAAATAGGAACACCTCCCATTCTCATTAAAATTTCAATAAACCAATACCATAAGAAACCAACCCAAAAACAAAAACTTCATGATCCAATTAAACTAAAACTCACTTATAAAAACATTCACACACACCTCATTCCTCTGCTTAATTATATCTTTATTACAATACTCAACATCCCCTATTTCTCAAATAACGCATGATCAAGTAAGTGTACCCCCTGATAATTCCCTTCCATATCCTCCAAATTATACCACCTAACATATTATCTCATTAGTCCTAGGTTTACACACTTAAACACCAACTATGATACATTCGTATGTCAATATCATATAATCAGAAACACTTTAATGCTTTCTTTCCAACAAGCATGACATCTCACTCCATCTAAGGAAAATCACATTATCACCTATCAACTTAGTCATAATTCAAATAAAAAAAATCATATATCTATGATATATTCATCCAATATTCTACCATCGATGATCATGATCTGAAAACTCATGAGAAACTACCCCCAAAATCATCTAAGGTAATAATCCTATCAATACTTCAATCTAAATCCTAAACCAAGATAATAAAGAACCCTATAAAATTTCATCATGAAATCACAAGGAACCTCCCTTTACTATACCATATACATGGTAAAACCTTTTATACATTGATCTCACAACCCAAAGTATCTACACATGCTTCAATTATCACTGGAATCCACATGTACAAGATAACCCCACACTTGGGTTAGCATCAAATTTCACAAATATCTCAACCAAGGAAGGTAAAAATCATGATAATAAATCATATAAATCAGCTTGTTTATACCCTAATCCATATCCCTATGGCACTAGACTCTCACACCTAGCACATAAATCATGTTTCTCATTGGTCACAAATCATTGGGAAATATCCCTACTCCCATCTCAAATATAATAAAGAAACAAAAGTGTCAAAACATCCACTATAGGGTTCACTTATACATGTATTTATTAGGTATCATCCACCATTTCATTGGACACTCCAAGTTAATAAACCTTATTATCAATTTTCATATGATACTACCCCCTCAAGGAACATGATATCATCTGACAACATATGACAGAATCATCTCATGATAAACCACGTTTATTAATCTATGGTTATGTGGTTCATTTAAATTAAATTACAATAAAAATATATATGGGAAAACACCATATAGGTTGTTATTGACACTTTAACTAAACTCACTGTATCTATAGAACCAGTACCAAGGAAACAAGTGGCTATAATGACCCACCAAGGGTCACTATACACCCCTTACAAGAGAGACTATATAGTCACCCCAAGTAGAATAACTCCTTGGAATCCACATGACCTATCATCAGAGAAAATATAAAATGGATTAGATTAATATAATTACACCAACAAGTTATATAATAAAAATACATATAATTTGTTAACATGTTAAATAGCTAAACCCAAGTCATTATTGATATCAATCGCACAAAATAATGTGTATGTTATGTAAGTCCCACATGATAAGAATTATAAATGTTTACAAACACTGAACAATGGTCCAAGATCCAAAATATATAACAAAAATATCAAAGACACATTTCATCTTGAATAAATATTGCAACTATAACATCAAAAACCAAGTAAATAAATCTCATATCCCTAGTAACCTAAAGATTCCATCAAAAAAGGTACTTTTGATACCCAATTATTAGGTCCATCACTTCTATGGAACATTCCTATATCACTTTTATACCATATACCTAAATAATAAGATAAAATAAAATTCTCTAATAAAAAAATTTTATGTCGCAGCACCTAGTTTTAATCATCAGTGTCCAAACTGAATTTTTTTACAAAACATCCGGCTTGACTCCCGGTATACCAAAGGCTATTGATTATAATCTAGGGTTTAGGGTGTAAATGTTGGGATAATACATCTTCATATAATAGTGAATAAACTATGTAAAAATAACCAAGAATTATCCATCATAAATAATCATAATAAGAGAAATAAATGAAATAAAAATTCTATTACAAATATAATATGACATGAAATTATACATCACAACTAGCCACCCACTAGTTAAGACTTGTATATAAATAAATAATAAAAATTATAAGAGGATTTAATTCTATCCTCAAGCCTCGCCTCATCTAAATCTCAAAACTCCATTTGGATTATCCAACTCAATCATGAAACACATGTACTCAACCCTATTTGGACCTGTGGGAAGTGAATTTTTCTCTGGTACTCAGGTTTCATGGATTCCTGAGTAGGGTTTGAGTAAAAACCAGAAAAAAACCACCAATAGGGTTCCTAATATAACTAATAAATTTAGTTAATTCATATGTAATATGTTAAAATAAATAAAACAATATAGAAGCATAAATAAAAAATCAGCATCGATCCAAGAGTTCTAACATGCCACCCAAGATTGATCATACATATTTTGGATGGTGTCAGGGTGTCCCTAAAAATAATAATTATTTAGAACCCAGGGGAATACAATCTCCCAACCTAGAAACAAATCATCTGTAAACTAATGGGAATACGCACACCCTATTGGGGAACCAACCCAACTCAACAAAAAACTTGAGTTATGACTCTTCCTATCAGAAAACATGTCATCTAGAAACATTGGGGGTGATCTCCCCCATCAAGAACCATATCATTTAGAAACATAAGGGAAAAAATTCCCCACCTAGGAAATATACCATCTAGGGACTCAGGGGTATACTTTAACCCTTTCAGTTAACACATATAATCATCAATAACATAGGGGTTTACCTACACCCTACAAATAAACAAGTTTTAACGACCCAATCTTTTATCAATGGAAATACCTTCTTATAATTATACAGTATAGTATAATCCCATTAGTAATAAAAATGAAATATCAAGATACTAAATACTATGTGGTCATTAAACAAAATTTTTCCACTTATATGTTTTGAATTTCAAAAATTTGACATACACGGTTGCGATTAGTAAGACGTTTGGAGTCTGATAGGATAAACTTAATTCTTTTGTGAATAGTAACCTAACCTTATGAATAGTAAACTACCATTATGAATATTATTATGACCATTGTGAATATTTAATCATCAAAAGTAATAGTAACCTTTCCCTTGAAAGATTAAATAAACATTAGGCATCTTAAAAGTGACAATATAACCTTAGTAAAAATATTGGTATTTTGTAAGTCATAAATAATTAATTATAATTAATTTAAAAGAAAGTTTATTTCCCTAAAATGTTTTCATAAATTAATAGTTATATTTCTTCTGTATTTATGATAATTTTATAAGACCTTATGTAATTTTTGAAACCATTATAAAATTCATTTTTAATTTTAAAAATTTGTATTTTTTAAATTATGATTTTAATTAAAAAAATAAATTAAATATATTTATAAAATTATTTTTGAAAAATTGACTTCATTTTGTGATTCTACATGTTGAGAAATGGTTAGGGTAAAAAAAATTTATTTTTCTAAAATACTTGAATTTTTATGAATAGTGAAATACCATAATTTACAAAATATGCTAGAAACACTAATTATAGAGTCATGTATGATGTTTTGCTAAATTAAGCCCAATTTTTTGGATTAAAATGATAAAAGTACTGTATTTAGTCTTGGAATACTCATTATTCCTTGTCTTGTGTATAAATAATAAATAAGTAAATTTTATATTGACAAATCCCCTCTCCCCTCCACTATAAATACAACACTTCACACCCTCATTTCCTCACACCTCTAATGCTTAAATACTTATCTAAAATCTGATCATGAATATTCCATATACCCAATCCCACGTCCAAGATCTTCTGGTATCATCAAAATACCAATCCTATCTTCCTTAAGGAGGGTCTCAAGAGGAGGATTCAAGAGGTAATTTCTCTCTCTCTCTCTTTCCTTTAAATTCCATTCAATTTCACGTTTATTTCTTAATCTATCACCACCCATGGTATGGTAACTCCAGTATTATACATATAATATAATATTATAATACTAATGGTATATTATATCATCCATCCCTCTTCTCCTATTCTTTTTATTTTTAAAAAGACAATGTTTTCCATGACGTGTTAATTTATCACCTTCAAGAACGACATGTTTTCTTTTTTTCATTTATACCTTTAGATATGGTCATGAAACCATTTTTATGGTTGAACCAGAATATTTTATATTTATTATATCTTATTTAATGTTCTATATCTAACTTATGTACATATTACTAAATGATTAAACAAAACAAGTTTGTTCTGATCGAAAAACTGCCCAAATTAACCCAAATAATCATCATTTAATTTTTATCTAATGATTCATCCACATGGTATATAATATAATTTATTATAATATAATTTATAATTCTGTAATATCATTAATAACATTAAATATCAGTTCTATAATTTTATCCGTGTCCTACAAAAACTTCCATTTATGAATACAAGTGAACCGCTCAAGAAAACCATTAAAATGAACATTCTCGAACAATGTTTTTAAACTCTATAACTCATACAAAGGACTATAAAAAAACTTAATGACACCATAATGAAACATATTCATGTAAAAAAGGTTCTTTAATTTTTAATTATTGAATCAAATTTGGTTATACAGGACATTAAAGTGAAGAAAGTATTCAGATACAATGTAAGGGGAAATTCTTGAACCCAACTTTCTTTCTTCAGGTTCTCCCTATTTCACTCCATTTTTGGTATCTTAACTCCCTAAAAATAATTTTTTAAATTTTTATATTATCTTTTATGGGATAAAAAAAATTAATGGATTTTATTTCAAAAAAAAAATTCTAAAAGAACTCTTCTATCAAAAACACAACTTTAACTTCTCACTCAAGGTTTATGGTTATTGTATCAAGAATGTTATTCCCACTTTATTTTTGGGAACCCAATGTTTATGAGTATGTTCTTATGAGATGAAACTAATTAATTTAAATGTTTTGGTTATTTTCATTTTGGATATGTGTTCTTTTTGGCATGCATGATAATGATAATTTTATGATGTGACGGGTGCCCTAGGAATTATATAGCACAATATGAATGTTTCAATGTGATGGGTGCGTCCGGAGTTATACAGCGCTCCAATGCATTGGGTAAAGTGTTTAATCTCATGAGTTAAAGTGAAATGATGTGTGAACAAGATTCTATCGTTTTTCACAAGTATGTTTGGTAGTTAACCACTAAGACATGATGTTTCATTTTTTATGCATTCCCACATTTCAAGTCTTTTATTAATGCTTCCTCTTATGTTCGTGATCCTTTACCTATTTTATTATTATGCTCACCCATTGTTATTTTTTTCATGTATATCCTCTTACTAGGATTTTAGATCACCCCCTTTAGAGTTATATCTTTAGGTTACCACATGTACTAAGGATAGGTCAAGTACCAATAAGAAGCACAAGAAGAAGGAATTTAGAAAATGTTTATGTTTGATGTTGTAAATGTTATATATGGTCCTAGTTTTCCCAATACAAGAAACCTATAGATCCTCATGGTGTAATAAAATTATGTTGTTTATCTTTATAATGATTTAATAATAATGTAATAAAAGGTTGGGTCAATATATTTGGTATCAGAATCAAGGTTTAGTTGATTGAGGAATTAGGATTAGTGAACCCTAGAAAAACCTCTAGTATGAGACTAAGTAAAATATGAAAATAAGAATATTTATATAAGTATCCAATAAGTTATGATTTTAGTGAATATTTTACAAATTAATAAGTTATTTATTCATAACGTTTTGACTTATGTCTTGTTCTAACCATTTATATTTTAGAAAATGGTGGGAACCAGGAGAAACTAGGCCAACAACTTTTGTGAGGTCCAATTCAATGATTTCTTGAATGACATCCCCAATGCATTTGGAAGTGGAGTTAAAAACTTCATGGTGATGTTTACCCAACTATATTAGGTTATGAGAAATAACTATAATAATGGGGAATGTTCTCCTTTACCAAATAGGGATTGGATGTCTATCGAGTGTTTTATGAGGAAACGACCCTAGATGTTTAGTGGATCTTCTAATATAGTAGTTGCAGAACAATGGGTTAAATCCATGGAGAAGATATTTTCTATGATGCACTATTCTGAGATGGAGAAGGTGACACTTATTGTTTATTGTCTAGATGGAGATTCTGATCAATGGTGGGTTTGATTAATAACACCAAGCCAAGAGTCTAAATTGAAGAGATAGAATGGAAAGACATTAATATCATGTTTCTTAACAAGTATTTCTCACGAACTCTTTGTACAATGATGGAGAGATAATTAATATAGCTCAATAAAATGGAATAATAATCTATAACAGCCTACGAAGAAAATTTCACAAGGCTTGCATGGTACTCTTTGGGTTTTGTTATCAACAATGATAGAAAAATTGATAGATTCTTTAGTAGATTAAAACCACAACTTTGAAAGTTTATTGAAATTTGAGACTTTGGGAGTTATGAAGAAGTTGATCGATGTGATATCAAAGTGGATATTGAGTTTAAAGAATGGTACCATGGATATGGTGATAATAAACAAAATATGGATTTTCAAGATGGGGGATCTAATGATAAATGTGGAAAGAAAACTCGATGAGCCACATGCCAAAAATGTGTGAAGTTGCATCATGGGAAATGCCTAAAAGGGATGGGGAAGTGATTGAAGTGTGGGAAATAAAGACACCATGCTCAAGATTGATGAAAATACATGAAAAGTAAGGACAATGTAGTAGAAGAAATGGGAGCACCACAGATGGATTAATGATAAAACTGTTGAAAGTAGGGGCACTATGTAAGTGAGTGCACTAAGCCTCGAGTTCTCGAGGGTAATCAGTTTCATCAGCCACTAATGCCAAAGGAACAAGGGAAGGATTATGCCATCACTAATGCAGAAGTTGATCAAGATAATGAGGTTGTACAAGGTAAAATTACTATTCACTCAAGAATGCTAGAAGTCTTATTTGATTCTAGTTCTATGAATTCCCTTATTTCTTGAAATTTTTCTAGAACAATAGAATTGAATCCATGAAACATTGAATTAAAGATATATTTAAAAACACCAAGTTGATCAATCGTTGAAACCTAGGTGTTTTACTCTTCTCATATTGGCGTATGTGAAAAGATTCTTAGAGGAAATCTCTTAATACTTCCCTTGGTGGAATTTGATACTATAATGGGAATAGACTGGCTCTCGTTATATAGAGCACATATCAACTGTCGAGAAAAGGAAATATCTTTTTATTTTCCAAACCATCCCATACTCCATTACAAATTCAAGGAAGACCGTGATTCTCTTTAAAAATCCTTCAGTGGTGTGGGTGTTGACTACCTATGAAGAAGCATACCTCTCCCAAATGGTTGAGTCAAAGGAAAGTTCCAAACTTGAAGAAATTTCCATCATAAGGGAATACGGTGATGAATTTCCTAAAGAGTTACTCAGACTTCCCCCGGACCGTGAAGTAGATTTCTCAATAGAACTCATACCTGGAGCTACTCCTATCTCAAAGTATCCCTATAGGATGGCTCCTATCGAACTGGAAGAGTTAAAGAAGAAGCTACAAGAGAATCTGGAAAAAGGGTTCATACACCCTAGTGCATCACCTTGGGGTGCACCATTGCTCTTTGTGAAATAGAAGGATGGAACAGTGCAGATGTGTATTGACCATCAGGAACTCAAAAAGATCACCATAAAGAAAAAGTATCCTCTTAAAAAGATTAATGACTTGTTTGATCAGTTAAGAGGAGGAAAATACTTATCAAATGTGGATATTCGTTCTAGATATCATTATATAAAGCTGAAGAAGGAAGATATTCAGAAGACTGCCTTCCATACAGGGTATGGGCAGTATGATTTTCTGGTGATGCCCTTTGGACTTACTAATTCCCTTGAAATCATCAAGTATTTGATGAATAGAGTCTTTAGGAATTGCCTCGAAAAATTGTTTGTAGTATTTATTGATGATATTATCATCTACTCCATGATCAAAGATGAAGATGAAGAATATCTAAGACTTGTTTTGGAGACATAGATAAATGAGAAGTTGTATGCCAAGTTCAGAAAGTGTGACTTTTGGATAAATCAAGTCACGTTCTTGGTAAATGTGATCACAAGTGAGGGAATTTTTGTGGACCCTTCAAAAAAAAAGGTAGTTGAGGAATGTCCTATACCCTCTAGTGTCACAAAAATACATAGTTTTCTTGGATTATCTGGGTACTACTTATGTTTTCTGAGAAATTTCTCATGATTGTCAATCCCACTAACTAAGTTGACAAAGAAAGGGGTAAAGTATGTCTGGATGGAAGAATGTGAGGAAATCTTTAAGGATCTAAATATAAGGTTGATCACTACACATGTACTCGCATTACCAGAAAGTGTAGAATGTTTTGTGATATACAATGATGCTTCAACAAATGTCTTGGGTTCTGTACTCATGAAAAATGATAGTGTTATGCCCTATGTATCACATCAGTTAAAGATCCATGAGTAGAACTACCTGATGCATGATCTAGAGCTAGAAGCTATAATTGTTTCCTTCAAAATCAGGAGGTACTACCTTTATGGTGAGAATTGTGACATATACACCAACCACAAGAACTTAAAGTATATATTCAAACAAAAGGGTCTCAACATGCATCAAAGGAGATGGTAAGATCTAATCAAGGACTATGATTTCTCTATTCACTATCATCCTGGAAAGGTGAACAAGGTAGATGATGCTCTAATCATAAAATAACTAGATACTCTATCAATTTTATGGATTGAGAAAGAACCTATATTCTTCGATATGAAATGGACGGATTTTGAAATCACAAGGGAAGGGGATACATCCTACCTTGACAAAATGATTGTGCAACCATCAATTAAAGAGATTATTAAGGAGGCACAAAGGGATGATTTGGAGTTATAAAAGATGGTGGATGAAGTAAAGGAAGGGAAGCTACAAGAGTTCCACATCGACGATGAAGGTTTGAATCAGTTTGGAAAGTGACTTTGTGTGCCTTCATCACCTAGGATAAAGAAGGAGATATTGGACAATGCACATAGCTCAACATTCTCTATCTATCTAGGTAGTACCAAGATGTACTGAGATCTTTGTGAACACTTCTGTTGGGATAACATGAAAAATCATATTTCGGAATATATATCAAGGTGGTTCATATGTCAACAAGTTAAAGTAGAGTGACAAAATTCCAAAGCGATGATGCAACCGTTGCCTATACCCATGTGGAAATGGGTGATGTCACTATAGACTTTGTCATGGGTCTCCCGAAGACGTCGAAGGGAAATAATGTGATATGGGTTGTGGTTGACCAACTCACCAAGACTTCCCATTTTATTTCTATTTGGGAAGACCTCTCACTTGAACAACTTGTAAATATATACAAGAAGGAATTGGTGAGACTGCATGGTGTTCCACTCTCAATTTTCTCTGATCGTGATCCAAGGATAACATCTATATTCTGGATAAGTCTTCAACCTGCCTTGAGTACTAAATTAAATTTCAGAACGGCCTATCACCCCCAAACTGATGGCCAATCTGAAAGAACAATTCAGATGCTTGAAGATATGCTAAGAACCTACTATCTAGAATTCAACAGTAAATGGGATCAGCATCTCTCGTTGGTTGAGTTCTCATACAATAATAGCTTCCACATGAGTATTCAGATGGATCTATATGAATCTTTATACGAAAAGTGATGTATAACTCCAAACTATTGGGATGAAGTTGGATAAAGAAAGATACTTGGACCTGATCTTGTGTAAGAGATGACAAAGAAGGTTTAAGTCATCCAAAAACTCATAAAATCTACTCAGAGTCAGCAAAAGAGCTATGCTGAGAACCATCGAAGGAAATTGGAGTTTGACATTGGAGATAAAGGCTTCCTTATAATATCACTATGGATGAGTGTCATGCATTTTGGGAAGAAAGGGAAGTTAATCCCAAGGTACATTGGTCCTTTTGAGATCCCTGAAATCATATAACTCATGGCCTATCGGCTTTCACTTCCACCAAAAATGTCTCAAGATAATGATGTGTTTAATGTATCACTCATGAGAAAGTACATACCAGATCTCACATATGTACTAAACTCAGGGGTGGTATAGCTTAAATATGATCTCACATATGTACTAAACTCAGAGGTGGTATAGCTAGAAGATGATCTAACTTATGAGGAGAAGCCAGTAAAGATTCTGAACTAGAGAGATAAGGTTCTACACAACAAGACAACACACCTCTTCAAAATTTTGTGTAGGAACCATATGTTTGAAGAAGAAACTTCAGAACCGGAGGAGGCAATGAAGGAGAAGTACCCTCACCTGTTTTTGTAAAACAAAATTTCAATGGAGAAATTTCATATCGAGGAAAGAATATAACAAACGAATGTTTTATCAATGGAAATCCCTTATTATAATTATGTCTTATAGTATAATTCCATTAGGAAGCAAAATGACATATCATGATACTAAATACTATGTGATCATGAAACATAATTTTGCCACTTCTTTGTTTTGAATTTCGAAAATCTAACATACACAATTGAGAGCAGTAAGATGTTTGGAGTCTGATATGACAAACTTAATTTTTTTTAATATTAACCTACCCTTATAAATATCATTATGATGATTATTAATATTAAATCATCAAAATTAATAGTAACCATACCCTTAAAAGACTAAATAAACTTTAGGCATCTTATAAGTGACAATTTGGCCTTAGTAAATATATTGGTATTTCGTTTGTCGTAAATAATTAATTATAATTAATTTAAAAAAAAATTTATTTCCATAAAATGTTTTCATAAATTAAAAATTATATTTCTTCTAGTTTTAAGATAATTTTATAAGACTTTATTTAATTTTTTAAATCATTATAAAGTCAGTTTTAATTTTAAAAACTGTATTTGTCAAGTAAATTATGATTTTAATTAAAAAATAAGTTAATCATATATATATAATTTTTTTTGAAAAATGGACTTCATTTTTGGATTATACACGTAAAAAAATTATTAGGATGAATTTTAGGGATTTTTCTGAAATAGTTGATTTTTTTATGAATACTGAAATACCATAATTTACAAAATAAGCTGAAAACAATAATTATAGAGTCATGTATAATGTTCTACTGATGTAAGACCAATTGTTTTGTATTCACATGATAAAATTACTTTATTTAGTCATGAAATAATCATTATTCATTATCATGAGAAGAAATAATAAATTAATGAATTTTATATTGATAAATCCCCTCTCCCCACCACTATAAATACAACCCTTCACACCCTCATTTTCTCACACCTCTCAAGCTTCAAGCCTTATATAGACTCTACCCAAGAATATTCCCCATCCCCTATCCCACTTCTAAGAGCTTCTGGTCTCATTAAAATACCAATCCAAGCTTCCTTAAGTAGGATCTCAAGTAGAGGATTCAAGAGGTAATTTCTCTCTCTCTCTCTTTCCTTTAAATTCCTTTCAATTTAAAGTTCATTTCTTAATATCTCCACACCCATGGTATGGTAACTCCAGTATTATACATATAATGGAATTTTTTTATATTAATGGTATATTATATCATCCTACCTCCTTCTTCTCTTATTTTTATTTCATAAAAGAAAACGTTGTTCGTGAGGTGTTAATTTATCACCTTCAAAAACAACATGTTTTCTTTTTTCCAATTTCTACCTTCAGATCTGGTCATGAAACCATTTTTATGGTTGAACAAGAATATTTTGTATGTATTCTATCATATTTAATTTTTTTTATCTAACTTATGTATATATTACTAAATTATTAAACAAAACAAGTTCGTTGTGGTCAAAAAACCCCCAAATTAACTCAAACAATCATCGTTTAATTATTATCTAATGATTCATCCACATTTTATAAAATATAATTCATTATAAGATCATTTAAACTTATGAAATGTCATTAATAACATTAAATATTGGTTCTATATGTTTATCCATGTTATACACAAACTTCCATTTATGAATACAGGTGAACCACTCGAGAAAATCATAAAACGAACATTCCCAAACAATGTTTTTAAAATCTATAACTCATCCAAAGGAACATAAAACAACTTAATGAAACAATAATTTACCATATTCATGTACACGAGGTTATTTAATTGTTAATTAAAGGATATAATGTGGTTATACAAGACATTAATGTGAAAAAATCATTTGGATACAAGGTAAGTGGAAATTCTCAAACCCAACTTTATTTCTTCGGGTTCTCCCTCATTCACTACATTTTTGGTATGGCTACTCCTTAAAAATTATTTTTTCATCATTACATTTCTTTTTCTAGGATATACATGTTTTATACTGGTATTTATGTCAAAAAAATGTTTTCCAAAAGAACTCTTCTTTCAAAAACACACTATTTACTTCTCACTCAAGGTTGATGGTTATTGTATCATGTTTGTTATTCCCACTTTCTTTTGGCAACCCAATGTTTATGAATGTGTTATTATGAGATGAAACTCATTCCATTACATGGGTTAGTTATGTTCATTTTTTATATATGTTTCTTTTGGCATGCATGATAATGATAATGTTATGTGTGATAGGTGTGCCCAAAATTATATAGTGCAATGTGAATGTTTTAATGTGATGGGTGTGCTCAGAATTATATAACACTCAAATGCATTGGGTAAAGTGATTAATCTCATGAGTTAAATTGAAATTATGTGTGAAAAAGATGCTATATATTTTCACAAGTATTTGTGGTAGTTAACCACTAAGACATGATGTTTCATTTATTAGGCATTGCCACATTTAAAGACTTTTATTAATGCTTCCTCATATGTTCATGATTCTTTTCCTATCTTATGATTATGCTCACCCATTTTTATATTGTTCATGTATATCATATTACTAGTCTTTTATCTCACCACTTTTTGATTTATATTCTTGGGTGACAATATGTACTAAGGAGAGGTCAATTTCCAATAAAAATCTAGAGAAGAAGGAATTAAATAAATGTTTATGTTTGATGTTGTAAATGTTATGGATGGTCCTAGTTTTCCCAAGACACTAAACCTTCATATCCTCATGATGTAATAATATAATGTTGTTTATCTTTTTGATGATTTAATATTAATGTAATAAATGTCTAGGTCGCTATACAAGTAATCCAAAACTAATTGTTAGACTCTCCCTATAAGGAAGGATTTCATCTAAAAACTATAAGTCATAACATTACCCTATCATTAAATACATAATATCATCTAGTAACTCAAGAATTTACCATACCCATATATGAAACACATTAAAATAACACAATATTGGAATCCTCTCTCCCTATGACTATCACACAACACACATCATCCCCACATAGGTTCGCCACTTTCCAGAACCCACCACACATCTCCTAGGTTAGATTCTCAAGAACACAACCTATACCATCATCATAAACTCATGAGTTCTAAGGTTCCACTTAGAATAAAAGTTATATGATCCTCTCCACTACCCCTATATATGGTTAATGCAACACTAGGACACCCAATGAAGTGCCCTAGTCCTTACCATAGCATGAAAACCATACATGTTTCCCTCAACTCATTCCCATATCATTTTCTATTTCCACCACTCATATGGGATATTTACCCTCATCATTACAACTATCGTATTAATGTCTTATTGACTTCCTTAGTGATCCATACAACATCACTCTATAGAGAATGAAAAATAACCATATCAATTTCCAAATAATCCTATGTTAGTCTCACATTCCCAACCCACACATAATTATACATGGGGAATTCTTACCTTGTATTCACATCCCATTGGGGTAGAATGTAACACCCCGAGATTTTATGAGAAATATTTTTTTAATTTCATTGATGTCTTGTAAACTACACCAAGATTATCTTGTACTATAAAAAACGCCATATTAGCTTGCAGTATACGCAACACTATTCATGGCTCGTGTTACACACAATTTCAAGTTCGTTTTGTGGAAATTTTTCTACGCAACATTAAGTATAGATTTTGTTTAATGTATAAATGAAATATGTTTTGATTATGTTATACGCAACACCAAAGAGAGCTTGAACTACACACAACCCTGACTTGGCTTTCATTACACGCAATCGCGACCTTCATCAGTAGCGTGTGTAGTACACAATAACGGGTTTAACTAAACAATGATATGTTATTAAAATATTATATAAACTAGCCATTATGAATAGTAATACCCTCTTTTTGAAATTTTATAAATTCTATCTTTCATAATGGACTTCATTTTTGGATTCAGAATATCGAAATTATCCTAGGGTGAATTTTTGATATTTTTCTGAAAACTTTCAATTTTTTATGAATAGTGAAAACACTGGGTTACTATTTAAAAACCGACTTTTTATTTAAATAAAAAATAATTTTATTTAAAATTATTTTAGGTAGAAATTGATACATAATACCTATATAATTTCAATTTAATTCATTGGAGTCTTTTTGTAATAATTTTAGCTATATAAAAATTTTATTGAACTTTTCACCGCTTTTTACCCTCCTCCTAGGAGAATTTGAAATTTTACATAAAACGTAATTTTACTGCTTCTCTGAGTGGAATTTCTAAAATCATAGAGACATGGTTAATATTAAGGAGTAAAATCTGGTTCAATAAGATAAAAATAATTCTTGGTGTATAGTAACTTTTTACTTTTTTTACCACGGTTAAAAGTAAATAGTGTAATTAAGGATAAAAATGATATTATTATTACCCTAACACATGTCCTAATTCTATAGGATAAGTATAATTCTACCAAAAACAACCTTAGGAATAAAATATTACCATTTAGGTCCACTTGGATTAGATTAGGACATTTATTATTATTTTATTTAAAGAAGAATTAAAATAGTTAAAATCAAAGTTTAATAACTAAAACATTTTTAATATAGGGTTATACATAAGATAAATTAGACTATAAATATTCATTTGAAATATAAATATATTTCCTAAATAATGGTATTTTATTTATAATTTTTAGACATTAAATAATTAAATTTATTTATGACATAATGGTGATGCAGTAATTACCTTATTAATGAAATATTAACATAATTGATGTTATAAATACCCAAATAAATGTAATTTGAGACTTTTTATGAATTAAAATAATTTTATATGTTAATAGGACATGTTATTATTGATTCAATTAACTTTTTTCTAACTAATCATGCTGTTATGATTTTCACAAAAATCAATTATCAAATAGTGTCGAAATTGACATAAAATAGTTTTTAAAAACATTATTATATTATTAATTATTATTATATTCCTAAAGATCTAATATTCCTAAAAATGACTTAGATAAGGTTATATATAGTAATAATGAACCAATTGGGGTTTTTTTGTCTTGTTATACCATGTTTGGTAACCATATAGTGTACGAAAACAAGAAGACATGGTAAAAGATAAATTATTTAACTTAGAGTTAAATCTAAATGATAAGGTTAAAATAGTAACCTAAACTTGTATAAAACCTATTGGTTGAGATTTTTGATACCCATACCCACTTTATATTCGAAATAAGTCACTTTGGAGCCATTATAAACCGAATAAGACATTATTATAAAATAATATTTTAAGTTTTCCCAAAAGTGCCCCTCTCCTCCCTTATAAAAGGGCACATCCTCCCTCTTCTCTCTACACAATTTTGAGCCTTCAAGCTCGGCCAAACCCTGCCCATTTCCCTTATCAACTTCCCTAGAAACATTTTAGAGGTTTTTCTCTCATAAAAATACCAACTCTAGTGCCTTAAGAAGAAGCTTAAAAGAGCTGCGTCGAAGAAGAGGTAATCTCTTCTACCGATTCTTTCAAGTTTCCTTCTTCTTAAAATTCTTCTTCTTTAGTTGTTTCATTATAAAGTAATAACATCAGTATCAATAATATACTGATATTTTATTATAAATATGAAACAACCCCATTTCCCCTTTTTATCCATCCTACGGAAAACGAAATCACCGCGCGTGCGTACGTACGGAATATCTTCTCTACACCGTGGTGTAATCTGTTTTTCCACCACCACCTTACTCAGATAGATATAATGGTGTAAATAATAACTATATATAGTTATTATAATATCATAAGGATTCTTATATATTATTTCATCCACTCCAATTCAATTCAATAAGTATGGGAATGATATCATCGCTCATGCATACGTACGGATTACCGTCTGCACGACGCGATGAGATTCATTCTCCATGTTAACCATTAAAGAATGATTATAAAGTATATATAATGAATAATAATGAAATATATGACATGATAAAGATACTTGATTTATGTATATATATATGTCATCTACTTACTTCCATTCAAGTCAATAAGGAAAGGAAAATAGCGTTCATGCGTACGTACGGTCTACCATCTCCATGAACGGTGTATTTCATTTAATTTATCTATCTATTATATATATATACTGAATATATATATGATATATAAATAATTAATTACATTATGGAAGTAATTAAATCATGATATAAGTAATAATAATATCAAGAACAACAAGTCCAAACACGTATGATAAATAAAACGATTTTACCCAAAACGCTGCTTTAACAAGGAATTTACAAAAGAATGGGTAATATATAGTCATAAGTGAACCATATATGATATCATAAAAATGAATATTATTCTTTAATAAGTCAATGACGTTATTTAAATCATTATACAGGAGGTTTGGATATGTACAAAGCATATCAAACCTAAGGTAAGGTAAAATCTCACAATCTCAATTTTATCCGGGATTGTTTATACTTCTGAATTTACAGGGGAATATTTATCATCCACATCCATGTTTCCTCAATATGTAATATTATTTCTATCCTCCTAAAATTTTTTAAATCCAATTTTACCCATTGGTGAGTTTTTATTAAAATATATGAAAGGAATCTTTTGTGGTTTTTAGTACGAGGTACTTTTTGACTTTTCCGGCCAAAGTACGAGAATAATGTTTTTTTACTTATACGGCATGAACAGATTTTTACAGTTTCATAACTCCTTAAATTCATGAAGCTTACTCTACAATATTTCATGAATATTTTCAACAAAATTATTTTCTTTTAAAATTTCATGGCATTTTGTGAAAATAAAATGATTTTGAAGAAGAAAGGATATTTTCATCAAGAATTCATTTCAAGTGTTTTATCAAAACCAGTTTCCATCTAAGATGACATTATTTCATATGTGTATATTTCAATTATAATGTCTATATGATTTATGATGGAGAGTGAGAGGGAGCTGCATATCGCGGGCCAAACGGCGAAAAACCCTAGCTCGGCAGGGATACGTGATGACAGATCTTTCGCAGATGTGGTTGCAGGTCGGGTACCCTCTATTGAATCGAGGATAGAAGAGACGATTGCTCCAAAAAATTTCAAGCATCGAGGCCTTCCTGCTATATCTTTCACAAATGACGAGGTAAAATTTCTTGCCTCAGATCTTAATTTTTACCTCGTGGGAAAGTTTGTTAAGCATCATCCTTCACTCTTATTCATTCGAAAGACCCTTGAAAATATTGGTTTTTCTGAATTTCACATCGGTTTGTTAAACTCGTGGAATGTTATATTAAGATTCTCCTCAGACTATGATTATTATCATCTTTGGATGCGTGGTTCATGGAGTTTTTGAAAATCTACTATGAAGGTGTTTAAATGGTCTTCGGATTACGATACTGGTTCAGAACCCCCTGTTTTTCCAATTTGGATAGGGTTTCCAGGCTTACCACTTCATCTTTTCAAACGGAAGGCTCTTTTTTCAATTTCTAGTCTTTTTGGAACCCCAATTAGGTTAGACTCTACTACATTGAACCTATCAAGACCCTCTTTTGCTAGGATATGCACTGAAATTGATCTCTCGAGGGATCTTCCATCTCGCTTTTGGATCCATAATAGGGATAAAGGGTTTACTCAGGATGTGGTCTTTGAAAATATTTCAAATTATTGTAATAAATGTTTCAGAGTTGGACATCTATTCAATGAATGTGAGAAACAATGGAATCCTTCCCCATCTCGGGTTAAATCTCTGTGGGTTGAAAAAACACCTTTAAAATCAACTGTTAATTCTCATACTGTTCAATGCCCCAAGGAAAAGGGGAAGCTTAACCAAGATGGTTTGTCTAACCCTTCTAATGTTAGCATTAGTGAAACAAATCCTAAGGTCATAGGTGAAACAAAAATTAAACAAGCACCTGAAAATCATATTGATGACTATGTCAATGCTATCATGGATGGTATTGTGCATGAGTCTGCCTGCAAAGCGGTAGCTTCCACTCATGAGGAAAATTCTTATGTTGGAGTTTCTGAGGGTAAAGTGAGTGTTTCCCCACCCCCTACAGTTGACGAACAAAATAATTTGCTGCACTCTTTTGAAGATAAGAATAAAGATTATGACATAAACATCAGTGATTCCTCTCATGAGGAGGTAGATCATCCTATACAGTTTGAAGAAACTTACTTGAATTCAATGGCCAAAAAAGGTAAAAAGCCTATGGTGGATGCTGATGGTTTCATCACTCCAAATATGAAAAAGAAAAGAATGCGCAGAGATTACTCTAAAATGGAAAGGACCATAGTCACACGCTCTATGGATGTGTCTAAGAAAGGTTATTCTCAGAACCCAAAAGACATGAATACTACTATTAAATCAAATGAAGAGTCTGCTCATCAATATTCTGACAAGGTGAAACAACAACTCTCTTACATGGAGGGACAAATGGATATTACTTTTCAAAAATTTCAACAGGGTGAGATTTTAGTAGAGAGATATCTCAGTGTGAAGCGATATTACTTCAACCAGAAAATATCGCTATCAATGCAATCCTCCCAATGTTATTGTCTTTTCTTCCCTGATTTTTGTTTCTGTCATGGTTTTAAGGTCAGGTTTTTCTCATTCCTGGAATTATGTTGCTACTCCTTATGATTGATTTTGTATTGTTAAGGATTTAAGTCCTTGATTAATCTTCATTTCCTACTATTTACACGACATTAAGGCCTGGATATTCTAGACCTTCAGCTTGTTCTTGCCTGGAATCTGGTGGTTTTAATGTTATTTATACATGCTTAAAGTGATGGTTTTAAGTTCTCTGATTCTTTGGTTTGACCAGTTTGTCTTTTGCCTGTTTGATGGAAGTGTAAAGGAATCTATAGAATCAAATTGGCTTCATGCTTGCTCTGATTGGGTTTTTTTGATCTAGCCCAGAATGCATACTGGATGATCTGGGCTTTTTCTTGCTTTTTGTGTTGTATTTTCTGTGCTAAAGGCTGGTTTGATGGCTTTGCAAGGGAAGGAACTCTATATTGACTTTTTTTTCATTTTTTTAACCCACTGTTTCTACTATTCTCTTCATGGTTTATAGAAGTTCATGCTATCTGCACGGGATGAAGGATCGGGTTGCTATAGCTTTTCAATAGGATAGATCTCTGTTTTTTGGATAGACTGCAGATTTCAAGATCTAGCATTGAAAGAACCAATTGACTGTTAACAAAGACCTCTTTTTTCTGTTTTTTCATTGCTACATGACCTTCTACTGGGTGATGAATTTTTTATTCTAGTTTCACTTACTACGGTTTAGCTGTGTGAGAGAAGTGTCTCATGTTGATAAAGAAGCAACGTCGAGCATCACTCTGGATGTTCAGCTTCAATCATGCTCAGTTCTTCCAGTATCATCCCTTCTGGATGGATTGGCAGAGTCTCCGATGGTCAGTGCACCAGATGACTTTAAATGGATCTTTTTTGGTGTTTCTTAGTGTGTAATTCTCAAAATTCAGCTGGTGAAAATTCATTGCACCACGTGTTTGTAATGCTACTTTTGTTTTTAATAAATTTCCTTGGGGTATGAATTGGGTGACCAATTCATGTCACCACTTTTAAAAAAAATGTCTCTATAATTTACATGGTTTCACTTTTCTTATGATGAAAAGATATCCATTTGTTTTATATGGATTATATTATGATGGGATGATGTTTATGAAACCCATTTTATTCTTTCAGTTATAATGAATGATTTATGTTTATGTTGTGGCACAGGTAAAAATGATTTCATTATGAGATGGGTGGGACCTATATCTCCCTCCAATGCATTGGTTAAAAGATTTATATCTTGTGAGATAGTCATGGCTGGAATGGTAAGTTAATCCGGTTTAGTGATACATGACTTGAACGAGGAGTGAACTCGATTCAGAAAGAAACTTATGTCCACTAAGATTGTCTTGGCAGCAATGCCTTGGCTATTATGGAAATAATATCACGTGTTTAATGTTTTTCCAAAATTACATGTTTTCTTCCTATGATATTTTATCATGATTTATGTTCCATTATGAGAAATACCTTACGTACTTCCAAGATTTATGTCTTTGCTCAAAATTTTGATGTTTAGATTTTATGTTCACGTTTTTGCATTAAAATGTGTATGGATTGTTTTATGTTCTCTATGTTTACCCTTACTGAGCATTTGAGCTCACCATTTTTATGTTTTCTTTTCCCTAGGATATAAAGAAAGTTTTTAGGTAAGAAAACAAAAGGGGAAGATCTTTATGGGAGATTTTGTTGATCTTTCACCATGATTAGAAGATTATGTTCCATGTTTCCAAAGACACTAAACTATTACATTCCTTTGGTGTCTGTTTTTGTTATGTATTGATTATTCCACAAAAGTAATGTAATGTCTATGTACATCAATCTTGGGTCTCTACAGTTGGTATCATAGGAAAGGTTCAGTCTACCTTTGGAAACTAGGATGCGAGAACTTTAGTGAGATCCCTAGAGATATTTCTAAGGTATGTCTAGGGATGTCCCTAAGGGTAAGTATAATTATAGGTTATAGTCCTTGAATTATGGTAACGATATTAGAATTAAACCAATGATGTTAGATATTGAAGGTATTACCCCTTTATTATGTTGTTTTCCTAGCATGAATTTTTCCTCTCACACTATTCTTTTTGGGTTTTAGACGATGGCTGGAACCCAAAGGAACCGTGTTGATCAATGTAATGTAAAATGAAATGATTGTCCTCCTGAGAAACCAAATGTGATGGGAGATGGAGTGCAAAATCTTATTTTTACACTTACACAAGATATGAATCATTCTGGATTTCCAAATGATCAGAGAAGGGAACAGTATTCTATTGAGTCCTTCATGAGGCAACGTCCACCGTATTTCAATGGGTCTTCTGATCCACTTGTTTCTAAACAATTGATATTTTCCATACTTCGCTGTTCAGAACATGAAAAAGTCATTTTAGCTATTTACCATTTAGAAGGTGAAGCAGACCAGTGGTGGAATCTAATTAAGAATACAACGCCTTAAGATGAAATTGAATCCCTGGAATGGGACGAGTTCAAGAAATTGTTTTTCAGTAAGTACATCCCTCGTATTCTTCAAACAAAGATGAAAAAGGAGTTCCTTGAGCTTAAGAAGAAGGATGATGAATCTGTTGGTATATACTAATAGAATTTTACATGACTTGAAAGGTATGAATCTGGCTTTATCATCCAACCTGAAAGTAAAGTTGATCGATTCTTCAGTGGCTTAAAACCAAGTCTTCGAAGGGAATTAGCTATTAGAGACTTCAGTAGCTATGAAGAAATAGTGTGTTGTGCTATCAAGGTAGAACTAGAAGTTGTTGTAACATATCCATCTCATGGTTTTGACGAGAAACGAAAGATGGAGTTCAAGGAAAAACCCTCAGAACAATGGTGAAAAGAAGGTGAATATTTCTTTATGCTTAAAGTGTGGAAAAAATCATGGTGGAGATTGTATAAAAGGTACTAGAAAATGTTTCTAGTGTGGAAAAGAAGGTCATCAAGCATCTGAGTGATGATGTAATGGGAAAAAGGTTTCTAATGACGTGAATAGAGAAAAGACTACAGAGAACGCTCCACTAACACTTCAACGCTTCCAGTGCAAGGAGATGGGGCATTATGCGAATCAATTCTCTAATCCTAGGGTTAATGATGATCGACGTGAGCAACCAATTAAGTAAAAGGACAAAGGGAAGTCACATGTGATCACTATTGGTGATTTTGAGTATGAAAATGATGTAGTGGAATGATTTTGTGTTTATTTAATGGGATTCCAAAATAATGTTGTGGAATCTAATTTATAGTACTATGGAATATTGGAAATATCTATGTATTGGTTTATTATGGTTTTCAAACATTATAGGGTACCGGTAACCATGAAAAGTGATTCAAATATTTTGGAAAGCAGATGATATGTGCATAATGGATTGATAAAGGGAAAATAATATGTTTGATAGTATTCATTATCTCATGACTGATATAAGGACAAAGTGATATAATGGTTTGAGTATATAGAGTTGTTTGGATTTTGGTGTGTGGAAAGAGTTACCTTTTGACAACATTCATGTTTTCACTATGGTTAAATGGTAATTTATAAGAATACATGATTAAGTTATTCAAATGTTTGGAATGCGATCAACAAGATATATCTTAAGATATATAGGGGATAAATGATGGTATTCACGTGTTTGTTATGTGACCTTTCAAGTAATCATTTTCTTTATACTATGATATTTTTCAGATGTATTTTGGATAAGCCTAAAAATTGGAATGGATTATGTTCGACATCAGATAGTATTATTTAAGGATAGAACTTGTTTCTTGAAATTATTTTTGGAATGTTATAATAGAATAGTTTTAGAAAAATTACAACCCATAGGACGCGCGACAACTCGTCACGTCGGAAAAGACTGTAGGAATTGAACCCACAACCGAAGTGCGACAGGACTTTATCGCCTACTACTGGCCTACAGGATGTCCCTGGTTTGTAGAAATTAGTTTTATTTTATTTAGTGGTATGATAGATGAAGTATAATTCCATTTTTAGAACCATATACGATTAATCTCACCATAGATGGACTTATGTATATAAATTTTGCTAACCTTATGTTTGAGAAAGATGAAATGACCTATCATTCTATCGCATGATCCGCTAACACTTCACAGAAGTCAAATTCATCTTCATTTCTTTAATAGATGAAGTGGAAATTGTTCAAGGCACGAACAACAGTGATATTGTACCAAAATCAAGTAAGTATTTATTTTAATTCAAAAATTCTTCAACATTAGGGAAATGATCTTGAAAACAAAAAATGTTGTCCTATTGCCCTCACATCCGATGAATCTTATGGTACCTTAAATCATCACAAATTTATGGCTTTGTGATTGTTGGCTCTTTCATAGCCATTTCCTCTACCACTCTCCATCAGAACTTGATGGTTAGATTTTTCTTCCATATCCATATTTCCACCTAAGTTCTCTTATCTGGAAACCCATTGATGAGTTAATTTGGGTAACCATTACATTCCATACTTTACTTTTTAAAATTAAGTTTTAGTATTCCTTTTACGATGTAGGTTTCTACGAACGAAACTTTCAAGTAGTAAACTATTTATAACCCCAACGAATTTCGAGGGAGAAATTCATTTTATGGGGGGTAGAATGTAACACCCCAAGATTTTATGAGAAATATTTTTTTAATTTCATTGATGTCTTGTACACTATACCAATATTATCTTGTACTATACACAACACCGTATTAGCTTGCAGTACATGCAACACTATTCCTGGCTCGTGTTACAAACAATTTCAAGTTCGTTTTGTGGAAATTATTCTACGCAACATTAAGTATAGATTTTGATTAATGTATAAATGAAATATGTTTTGATTATGTTATACTCAACACCAAAGGCAGATTTCACTACACGCAGCCCTGACATGGCTTGCATCACATGCAATCGTGACCTTCCTCGGTAGCGTGTGTAGTAAGCAATACCGGGTTTCACTAAACAATGATATGTTATTGATATATTATATAAACTAGCAGTTATGAAGAGTAATACCCACTTTCTGAAATTTTATAAATTTTATCTTTCAAAATGGACTTCATTTTTGGATTTGGAATATCGAAATTAGCCTAGGGTGAATTTTTGGTATTTTTCTAAAAACTTTCAATTTTTGATAAATAGTGAAAACACAGGGTTACTATTTAAAAACCGACTTTTTATTTAAATAATTATTTATTTTATTTAAATTTATTTTAGTTCGAAATTGATACATAATGCCTATATAATTTTAATGTAATTCATTTCAGTCATTTTATAATAATTTTAGATATATAAAAATTTTATTGAACTTTTCACCGTCTTTTACCCACCTCCGGGGAGAATTTGAAAATTTACATAAAACATAATTTTACTACTTCTGTGAGTGGAATTTCAAAAATCCAAGAGACACGGTTAATATCAAGGAGTAAAATTTGGTTCAATAAGATAAAAATAATTTTTGGTGAACAGTAATGTTTTACTTTTTTTTACCACGGTTAAAAGTGAATAGTGTAATTGAGGGTAAAAATGATATTATTATTACCCTAACACATGTACTAATTCTATTGAATAAGTATAATTCAACCAAAAACAACCATAGGAATAAAATATTACCCTTTAGGTCCACTTGGATTAGATTAGGACATTTATTATTATTTTATTTAAAGAAGAATTAAAATAGTTAAAATCAAAGTTTAATAACTAAAACATTTTTAATATAGAGTTATACATAAGATAAATTCTACTATATATATTAATTATAAATATAAAAATATTTCCTACATAATGGTATTTTATTTATAATTTTTAGACATTAAATAATTTAATTTTTTTATGACACAATAATGATGCAGTAATTACCTTATTAATGAAATATTAACATAATTGATGTTATAAATACCCAAATAATTATAATTTGAGACTTTTTATGAATTACACTAATTTTATAGGTTAATATGACATGTTATTATTTATTCAATTAAAGTTTTTCGAACTAATCATGTTGTTATGAGTTTCAAAAAAATCAATTATCAAATAGTGTTAAAATTGACATAAAATAGTTTTTAAAACAAATATTATATTATTAAATGTTTTTATATTCCTAAAAATCTGAGGTTTGGAAAAATGACTTATATAAGGTTATATATATTAATAATTAACCACTTGGGGTTCGTTTTTCTAGTTATAGTATGTTTATTAACCATATAGTGTAAGAAAACAAGAAGACACGGTAAAAGATAAATTATTTAACTTAGAGCTAAATCTAAATGATAATGTTAAAATAGTAACCTAAAATTGTCTAAAACCTATTGGTTGATAGTATTTAGACCCATCCCCACATTATCTTCTAAATAAGTCACTTTGGAGCCATTATAAACCGAATATTACTTTATTATAAAATAATATTTTATGTTTTTTCTAAAGTGCCCCTCTCCTCCCTTATAAAAGGCCACATCCTCCCTCTTCTCTTTACACAATTTTGAGCCTTCAAGATCAGAAAAACCCTGAAAATTTCCCTTATCAATGTCCCTAGAAACATTATGGAGGTTTTGGTTTCCTCAAAAGACCAACTCTAGTGCCTTAAGAGGAAGCTTAAAAGAGGTGCGTCGAAGAAGAGGTAATCTCTTCTACCGATTCTTTCAAGTTTCCTTCTTCTTCAACTTCTTCTTCTTTAGTTTTTTCATTATAAAGTAATAACATCAGTATCAATAATATACTTATATGTTATTATAAATATTAAACAACCCCATTTAACAATTTTATCCATCCTACGGAAAACAAAATCACCGCGCGTGCGTACGTACGGAATACCGTCTCCACACCGTGGTGTATTCTGTTTTTCCACCACCACCTTACTTGGATGGGTATAATGGTGTAAATAATAACTATATATAGTTATTATAACATCATACTAATTCTGATATATTATATTATCTACTCCAATTCAATTCAATATGTATGGGAATGATATCATCGCTCGTGCGTACGTATAGATTACCATCTCCATGACGCGATGAGATTCATTCTCCATGTTAACCATTCAAGAATGATTATAAAGTATATATAATGAATAATAATGAAATATATGACATGATAAAGCTACTGGATTTATGTATATATATATTTCATCTACTTACTTCCATTCAAGTTAGTAAGGTAAGGAAAACATCGTTCATGCGTACGTACGGTCTACCGTCTCCATGAATGGTGTATTTCATTTAATTTATCTATCTATTATATATATATATACTGAATATATATATGATATATAAATAATTATTTAAATAATGGAGGTAATTAAATCATGATATAAGTAATAATAATATCAACAACAACAAGTCCAAACACGTACGATAAATAAAACGATTTTTCCCAAAACGCTCCTTTAACATGGAATTTACAAAAGAATGGGTAATATAAAGTCATAAGTGAACCATATATGATATAATAACAATGAATATGATTCTGTAATAATTCAATGACGTTATTTAAATAATTAAACAGGAGCTTCGGATACGTACGAAGCATATCAGACCTAAGGTAAGGGAAAATCTCACAATCTCATTTTTATCTGATATTGTTTATACTTCTGAATTTACTGGGGAATATTTATCATCCACATCCATGTTTCCTCAATATGTAATATTATTTCTATCCTCATACAATTTTTTAAATCCAATTTTACTCATTTTTGAGTTTTTAGTAAAATATATGAAAGGAATATTTTGTTGTTTTTAGTACGAGGTACTTTTTGACTTTTCCGTCCAAAGTACGAGAATAATGTTTTTTTACTTATACGGCATGAACGGATTTTTACTATTTCATAACGTCTTATTTTATTGAAGCTTACTCTACAGGATTTCATGACTATTTTCAAAAAAATCCTTTTATTTTAAAATTTTAATGGCATTTTGTGAAAAGAAAATGATTTTAAAGAAGAAAGGATATTTTCATCAAGAATTCATTTCAAGTGTTTTATCAAAACCATTTTCCATCTAAGATGACATTATTTCATATGTGTATGTTTCAAGTATAATGTCTCTGTGATTTACATGGTTTCACTTTTCTTATGATGAAATGATATCCATTTGTTCTATATGGATTATGTTATGATGGGATGATGTTTATGAAACCCATTTTATTCTTTGGGTTATAATGAATGATTTATGTTTATGTTGTGGAACACGTAAGAATGATTTCATTATGAGATGGGTGGGACCCATATCTCCCTCCAATGCATTGGGTAAAGATTTATATCTCATGAGATAGACATGGCTGGAATGGTAAGTTAATCTGGTTCAGTGATACAGGATTGGAACGAGGAGTAAACTCGATTCAGAAAGGGACTTATGTCCACTAAGATGGTCTTGGAAGCAATGTCTTGGATACTATGGAAAGCATATCATGTGATTAATGGTTTTCCATAATTACATGTTTTCTTCCTATGCTATTTTATCATGATTGATGTTCCATTATGAGAAATGCTTTACATACTTCCCAAATTTATGTCTTTGCTCAAAATTTTGATGTTTAGATTTTATGTTCACGTTTTTGCATTCAAATGTTTATGGATTGTTTTAAGTTATATATGTTTACCCTTAATGAGAATTTGTGCTCACCCATTTTATGTTTTCTTTTCCCCGGGATATAAAGAATGTTTTTAGGTAAGAAAACAAAAGTGGAAGATCTTTATGGGAGATGTTGAAGATCTTTCACCATGATTAAGAGATTATGTTCGATGTTTCCAAAGACAATAAAATATTATGGTCCTTTGGTGTCTGTTTTTTTATCTATTAAGTATTCCTAAAAATTAATGTAATGTCTATATACATTAATCTTGGGTCTCTACATAGAAACACTCTCCCCACACTCATACCAAATGGACCAAAGGCTATAAGGCATCATAAGGTTCTCATATAGAACATTATTTAGGCCCACCATTCATATTCCATTACTCAACCCTACTCAAGTGATCTAAGACAGCTACCACAAGGTCATTTATGTCTCAAAACATTGTATTGGCCATCCACCCCTAACAATTCATTGACATTTGAACTTATTGTCACTACTTGACCCCAAGTGTGCCACCCTGTATTCCAAAGGTTTCTGGCCAACAGTGAGGTCCAAGAGTGTTAACATGTAGATGATATACCCTCATATAAATGTGAAAAACATTGGAAAATACCCATATTTTATTCATAAAAATAATCAAAGTACATGTAATAAATGAAACAAAAATGTTGAAGTAAATGTATGGTAGAAAATAGTCATACATCACAATTGTTATCCTACTGGGCCAACCCCGTATACATATAAACAAACAATAAAAAATAAGAGACACCCTAATACCATCTATTTGCATTTCCTATTCAAAATATCCAGACTCCATTTAAGATATCCATCTCAGTCATATAACACAGAGCCTTTGACCTCTCTAGACCTATGAATAGTGAATTCTACTTGGGTACCAAATTTACATGGATACATTTGCAAGGTGTGGGTAAAACATAGTGGAGAACTAGTTAAAGGGTACCTAACATTACTAGTAAATTAAACACATGCACATGTGATATTCACATGATAAATAAAATAGTGTAAAAGAGTAAATAAATAAAAATAATTGATCTTTGGGTTCTAACATACTACCCAGGATTTACCAAACTAATTCTGCTAGTGTCGGGGTGTCTCTAAGAATATATACCAGCATATATAACCTAGGTTTTTACAAACTCTCTATTAGTAAAATCCTCATCTAGAAACTCAGGGGAATGCACACACCCTCCTTGAAAACATGTATAGATCATTTGGAAACATGGGGGTAGACTATCCCTACCATTATATATATCATCTGAAATCTCAATGGAAGACTCTCCCTACTAAGAAACTATTGGGCAAAAAT
This sequence comes from Viscum album, assembly GCA_963277665.1. Taxonomy (NCBI): domain Eukaryota; kingdom Viridiplantae; phylum Streptophyta; class Magnoliopsida; order Santalales; family Viscaceae; genus Viscum; species Viscum album. The sequence goes on from OY728166.1 coordinate 590,297,431, forward strand.
CCCTCAAGGTATCATTGAAGCATTTTTTGAGATGATTGTGTTTGTTGATGATGCAGGACTCCATGTTGTGTTTGTTAACAAAGAGATTTTCAATTACTCAAACTGTTGAAAAAAGGGGTTTTCCTGGAGAATGGGGGAAAGTGGTGCGAATGTCCAAAAAATGGCGTGCAAGTCCAAAAGTGGTGCGCAAGTGTTGGCGCGCAAGTCCAAAAATGGCGCGCAAGTCCAAAAGTGGCGCGCAAGTTTTGGCGTGTAAGTACTAACGTGGCGCACAAGTATGGAGTGAAAGTGTGGAGCGCAAGTCATATTTCATGATCATCGTATCAAAATATGGCAAAGGAAAGAAAGAGGTGTGAAAGTCCTAAAGTGGTGCGCAAGTGTGGCGCGCAAGTGTGGCGTGCAAGTTCTCAAAATGCCTATAAATAGACGGATACTCTCCTCATTTATCAACGACCTCAACACTTAGAGAAAATCTGAGATCTGAGCATGCAAGTGGATGTTTTGGGAACGTAGGTGTTGGCGCACAGGTGTTGGCATTCAGGTGTTGGTGTGCAGGTTGTGGCAGGAAGGTTACAGACAACAGGTTGTGGCGCGCAAGTTACGGACATCAGGTTGTGGTGCACATGTTATGGATAGCAGGTTATGGCATATAGGTTACGGACAGCAGGTTGTGGCGCGGAGGTTACAGACAGTAGGTTGTGGTGCGCAGGTTACGGACAGTAGGTTGTAGCGCGTAGGTTATGGATAGCAGGTTGTGGTGCGCAGGTTACGGACAGCATGTTGGGGCGCGCAGGTTGCGGACAGCGGGTTTCGGCTAGTAGGTTGTGGCTAGTAGGTTTTTTCCAGTAGGTTTCAGCTAGTATGTTGTGCTTAGCAGGTTGTCGGCCAGCAGGTTATGGCCAGCAGGTTCTGGCCAGCAGGTTCTGGCCAGCAGGTTATGGCCAGCAGGTTTCGGCCAGCAGGTTGAGGCCAGCAGGTTGGGGCCAGCAAGTTGTCGGCCAGCAGGTTTTGGCCAGCACGTTTTGGCTAGTAGGTGTGGCGCGTAGGATGGTTTTTCCACAATGAAGGCAGAGTTTTTGCACTGGTTAAAGACAAGTCACCCTGGGGTTGCGTGCAAGTTATAATTTTCCCAGAACATCTATGGTAAAGCGGTATTCATCAGTGGATTAACATTGAACTTAAACATAGCATCTATCAACAGTTGAGGATTCATTCTTTCATGAAAATTAAGAGACCTACAAGTCTATAAACTGTGAGTGTATTCCTTTCCAAAGTAGTGAACAAAGGAAGAGGAAGAAGGTGATCCTCTCCACCGGCAGTGAGCCAGAGAGTGAGAATTAGGGAGTGACCCTTGGGAAAGTAGTGAGCTGACCCTAATCCTTGTAAAGGCAATGATCCTGGGACAGAGTGATTGTTCCCAAACCTTTTTATCAACATCTAGTGAAGAATAGTAGAATTTGGTATGACCGGAAACTTGTCGGTGTAGTCTCCTTGGATGTAGCCCAGTGAGGGTGAACCAAGTAAAAATCTCTGTTTCTGCCTGCTTACTTCCCTGCATTGCATTTAAAGCATCATCATCAGATAAAGAAGAAAATAAGTGATCATAATAAACACACAAGTTCAAACAAAGTGACACTTGTAATAAAGAGTTGAAGATCTGCAGGAAGAACTTTGAAAAACAATATACATACCCTGATTCACCCCCCTCTCAGGGTATATAGGCCCCTATTGGTCCTAACAGAAACATATTATCTGGGGACCTATGCGAAAAAACAACCCACCAAAGAAACATACCATCTAGAGACTCGAGGGAGTACCCACACACTGTTTGGAAACATATATCATCATCTGGAACATAGATACTTTCCTGCAGCTTTCCAAAAATCAATTTATCTGGAACTTTTTAGTGGATTGTACCTATTAGGAAACACATCATCTAGAATATCCAGGGTGTACCTATACCCTACAAGGAAATATGTAACATCATATGTAAACATATGGTTGTCCATTCACCCTACCAAGAAACACATGAAAATCATAAAATGGAGGAATCCTCTCTCCCCATGACCATCACACAACACACATCATCCTCATAAGTGTTGTCCAATCACTAGGTCCGATCACATGTCTCATATTTTGGTCTCTCAAGAACACAACCATGAAAATTATCTTCAATTCCTTAAATATAATATTACCTCTAGAATCAACTCTACATGCTCCTCTCTATTACCCATATCTAGGGTTAACACAACACTAGGGAACCCACTGAAGTCCCCTTGGTGATACCATATCAAAAACACCCTGAACAATTCCTTTATCTCATTCCCATCACTTTAACTATTCTTTTCATCCATATGGAATAGTTTCCCTCATCATTACCACCATTATATTAAGTCTTCATTGGATTCATGTGTGAGTTATGGTGTATCACTCTAGTGAGGTGGCACAATGCACATCTCACTTTCCAAATCATCCTAGGTGGGTCCTCACATTCCCAACTTGCACTTAATCATGCCAAAGGCATTACCTCGTAGTAATTCATATCCTTGTGGTTAGAAACACTCTATTCATTCAAATCCTAATTTTCTAAAGGCTATAAGTAAACTCAAGGTTCTGATATAACTCATTCCTTAGGTCAACCATTCTCAATCCATCACTCACCTCATCTCAAGGTATTTAAGGAAATGTACACATGGTACCCTATATATCACTTAATCATTTTTACCCATTTAATACCTCTATATATCATCTCACACAATTTTTATTAATCCATTGGCCATCGGTAACTGAGGAACCAATTAGTGTCCAAGAGTCTATCATGTACATTGACACTTCATTAATTTCATGGAATTTATTTCAAAATAAATATTTTTATTATTATGTTCAATTAAAAATTAGTGGATAAACCATATATCACATTCCAAAAAACCAAATTCACAAACCATTAGATTGTATAAGGACCACCCACCTAATATGATATCATTCCCTTTAAGAAATCCCCACCATCACTTGAGAATTTCCAAGCCTCATATAAAATCTAGATAATTTATCTCAAGAAAAAACATATAAATATATTAATTTTAACAATTTAAAATTTACTTCTCAATTTTATTCAACTAATAATAAATTCATTATAAGACATTGGGTCATCTCATCTCCCGAAAATCACGACAATCCACTTGTGGAAGGTCCATGCTGTACTCCTAGCACCATCACTAGAAAAATCCATAACAATCAACACTTGGTCAATATTAAGATTATTTAAATTTTAATCAAAACCCTGGATTTATCTATATGCATATTTACCTTCATTAAAATCGATATTTATGTATATAATTGAACCTTATAAGACATCCTTTAAACACATTGAGAAAAAACCTCATCATGTCAGATGATTTACAACATGCTCTAGTAGAAGGAATCACTAAATCTCAAGTTGTATTATGGAAAATAAATAAGGAAACAAGGGAATAAATAATATAAGTAAATGATGAGGGGAATCACCTCAACTTACATAGAATCACTATTAAATCTCCCCAAATAAAGGGGGATCTAAATAAAATAAAGGGAAAGAGATACCACCTGGTCTACATGCATCAGAGTGGAGGAGGGGGGACCTAAAAACTAAAAGGGGTAGAAATGTAATTTCCCCCTTTTAATGAATTATTTATAGTCACTTTGTAATTTAATAAGGTTTTACTAACTATTATACAACCATTAAAACCCCTTATAAACTGATGTTTTGGGTTTTACATGATTGATCTACAATCATGCCAAAATTGCGGACCAACCCCCAAGAAAAAATATATATGCATGATTTCCATTCATGATTTCCCATAGTTTTTTTGAAACCATTAATCAATATCCCAATGGATAACTCAAACTGCAAGGTTTCCTTACATGTTTTTTCAAACCCAATTCTAAACATGTGATAAGGAAACCCCCTTTTGAAATTCTAAAATTTAACCTAAGGATATCGATACTCTCTTGAGAAATAAAGACACCTCCCAAACCTTAATACATATACAAAAACTTCTTCTTAATATAATCTAACTATCAAAATTCCCATTCAATTTCTGGTTCTCAAATACACCACTACTCCAGAGTTAAAAAATAAAATTTAAACTTTTATTCACAACTTGTAAAGATTTGATTCATTACTATAATGAATAAAAAATCAGTAGGTTAAAGAATATTAACTGGAATTCATATCTAATATGAAACAACTTGATAAGTAATGGGATTAATATTTTTTATGGTTTAAAATATATCTTATGGTATGCTGGTAAATAATTATTTGGTAGGAGATTAATATGGTAACCTATTAATCCAAATTATGTGGTTGGTTATTATATTTTTTGTTTTTATTAAAGGAAGAGGTGTTAATTATATATAGAATAATTCTTATGAGAAGATGTGGATATAAAAAATGTGATAATATTTAGAACCTATGATGAGATTTGTGGAAATATATATATATATATATATATATATATATCATTTTATATTTTATTATTCATAAATTGGATGATTCTATATTCATCATTCTTATATGCCACTATCAGAGTCTGATAACCTAACTAAAGCCTGTATAGATTCTGGTACTGTTTAAACCCCTAACATTTAAATGTTTTGTTAATAGATAATAAAATACTCTCCCTCTCCTTTTCCCCCTTACGATCATGGATATAGTTTTGATTTTAGTTGTGGTAATGGTATAAGGTGTAAGTGGATGTGGTTATGTGTATGATGAGGTTTTAGTTGTGTCATAATGTGTATGTTAACATGAAATGGGTAGGGTGAATCAGGAAGTATAATGTCACGATGTGAGGGGGCTAAGTTGATAGATAAGTGAGTGTGGGGTACTTTTAGTGGCTTATTTTTTTGATTTAGTGTACCAATATTATACTCAAATTTTAAAGAGTGTGTTTATGGTGATATGGATTATAGGTTTACCATGGATGGGGTAAATATTCAATTTCATTTCTTATTCAATTAAATTTCAGTATGTTTCTTCCACATTAAAATGAGAGCTCTTAGGTTGGTACATACTGAGTATATGTTATACTTTCCCCAATCACTACTTTAAATTTACCATTTAACATTAATTATTTTTAATTTTTTACATCATTTGAAAATATATATCAATATAAAGGACATTAAAAGTAACCATTTAATATTCGTTATTAAAAATTTATGCCAAACATAACTCTAGATATCAATTTTAATAATAAACAATGTTGAAATCCTAGAACAATATTCATATAAAGACACTTTTGATATTAGTTTTTAATGAACTCATGTTTAAATACACTATCAAAATCGGTTCATTAAAAAATGGCATCAAATTTCACCCCCTATAAAACTATGTAGGAACTTTGAACATTATTTTTGGTGAAATTCATGTAAAAATAATTTTAATGATGTTTTTTATAAAAATTGGCATTGGAAACTAATTCATTTTTTAAAATATTTCAAAATACGATAACTCATGACCTATAAACATAAAATTGGTATCTTTTAAAAATATTAAATAATAGAAAAATAATTATTACAAACCATACTACAATATGAAACCTCGAGATAAATATCTAAAAATTTACCAAACCTACAAAGTATTATATGGTTAATCCATGATGGTAGTTTAATTATTCTCCAAAATATAATGAAATATTATAAAAAACTTTAAAAATAATAAATTTTATAAAATTAAAAATACATAACATTAATTTAAAATATATGAATTGTAATGGAAATAACCACATGAAAATAAATTATCATTCTGGTCATTATTAACTTAAAAATAAATTATAAAACAAAATAACCACATTCTATACTTCCTTTTTGATAGTGATGTTGTGGTTAAGAAACAATACAATTAGAAAAAACATTATATATGTAATATATAAAAAACTAGTACCAAACCCATGAATTTTCATAGCATGATCATTAAATTAAAAAAAATTCAATCACACACTCAAAAAAATGTGGTGATGATCTATGGAACGTGTGTCACTCATCGGGAGAGTGGGAGGAAATTGGAAGAAGAAATGGAGTGGGAAGCTTATAACACATAGAATTTGACTAAAGGAAGGTGGTGACACGTGTAGCTAGAAGAATTCTATAAAACTATAGATGTGAATTTATATTTACATGTGTGTATAAATTAAATTAATTTATGCATAAATTATATAGGACTGAAACCCTATCTCTTGAATTATTATTGACTTCTATAGGTGAAGATCCTACACCCAATATTGTGGGGATGTCCCGACTCCAACTATAGCATAGGGGACCAATGCCTCATCTGGATGAAGGGAGTGGTGATTTCATACTTGAACTGGTTGATACGGAGGACTCATGGCCCAAAATAGTGTATTAACTCAATGATTAATGTTTACCCTGACATCATAATTTCATTAAGAGAGTACATGAACCCAATATTTTCTTCCAAGATCTTGACCAGACTCTTCTACTTTATAGTACTATGTTACTAAAAATCACAATATGCCTTGTAAATGGTTTGTGATGACTATGAGAATTATTCAATCATGATATATATGAAAATTCAATTAGAATGGACAATATACTTATCTGATTCTGATACCCAAGCAATAAGATATGTAAACCACCGAAGAAAACATATTACATGATATATTCTCTACCAAACATAGAATGTCTTGGGCATGGACTACTACCCATGTAATATGATGTGTACCCCTACTAATGTTGAACATGATGTTTGGGCCTATATAATTCCACTCCCTAGGTTGTGTGGTTCTGAAGAATATGGCGTGAGAACTACAGTCACACCATATGTGACTATACGTAAAATCCTACTACTGAAAGGAATAGATACATGAAATGACTCAAATTTTTTTACAATGTGAGATATTTATAATCCATGAACACCTTAGTACTACAAGTACATACATGATGTGTTTTAGTTATCTTATTCCTTATATTATTTAATTCTAGATCCAAAACCTTCAATTATCGTCCATTTGAACCATCACCTTCACTATTTTTTCCATTTTTGTTTTCCATCACTCTAATAGCCATGACTAGATGCTACAACCACACTTCAGGTGGTCATTGTTGGCATTTATAATCATCTTTTCAACATTCGAGTTAAGACAACATATGCTCAACACCACTTCCCCATCGATTATGAGTCCCAGTCATCACCCAGGGGCCTTTTGTGATAGCCTTACCTAAAATATCATAAATAGATTTCAGTGAGTCTGAAAAGTGATAAAGGAGAAACTACTTAACAAAACCACCATCCATAATAGTCATCCCATTCTGCACAACTGGTTTAGGGAAGCCACTAATAAACTGACCAATTGTGTCCATGAATCCTCCTAAACTGAATTTCATGTGTTGGTCCATCCATTCCAGGAATCCCATCCTAGTGAATGGGAATATTATCATCTCCCATCTTTTCATCTTGGACACTAGACCCATTACTAGCCCTCGACCTTCAAGTAGAGTCACCAAAAGGAATCTCTATTTAAATAGGAGTTGCATCATAGACCTGCAATGCCTTTTCACTAAGGCAAGATGTGTATATATGTAAACTATAATTATATAATATGAATAAACTGTATGCATATATGTAACATTGAAATATGAAATACCAGATAATATAAGGGCAGCACATTATTATGGATATAAACTCCTGTTTTGAATAGAAACACCTTAAATAATAATCATGAGATCCAATATTTTCTTCATATGAATAGAATCACCTATTTTGAAAAATTAAACTGTGTATATTTGCATATAGTTGAAGTTAGAGAACAAACAGTTGTAGATGATAAACTGTATTAATATATTTATAAATTGTATTCATATGTTTTACTAAATTTAGAAAAAATTTGAAATATTAATCTATATTCATAGATGTAGGCACTTGATGAAGATAATACAGATGTTTTCACAACACAATAAAAATTATAATCACATTAAGTGAAAATTATAATAAAAAGTATAATAAAATTTATAATCACATCAAGCACCTGCATATATGAATAAAGATTTTTTCATAACACAATGAAAATTATAATCAAATATGACCAATGATAGAAAATATATGAATAAATGTGATCCTATAATATATATTTTCAAGCAAAAAATAAAAAATAACAGTAGATAAACATGTCAAAAAATCATTGAATATCTTACCCTGATTTCAAAGATAAAAACGAAAGAAAACACCCATGATACTTTTATTATATTTTGGAAAAGGTAAAATTCCAACAATTTTAATAATTAAATTAGTAATTTTCCATTATTAATATAACCCTCCATGTGGTCCCCAAAATCGTCAGGAATTAGACATTCGTATTCATATATGCAGGCACTTGATGTCCGAGATCATATAGTTTATACAGTTGAAATTAGATCTTATATAGTTGAATATAGTAAATTGTATGCGTGTATTCATTCTCTCAGCACCTTACTATGGATTGAAAAATCATCATGGGATGAGGATTTACTATAGAGGTAAGTTGGAGGTTATCAAAATGGAAGACAATATTGGGCTATGGTATCATGAGAGATTTTGTGGAAGAGGCTAGGAGGGATCTAATGGTAGATAATAAAAACCATAATGTGATAGAAAATTAATTTAATAAAAAATCCCTTTTTATTTATTGGTGAAATCCCATTAATTAAATTTCCCTTTAAAGTCAAGTGGTATGTTCTAAATATAATAAAAATGAACAAAAATAAATGCATAACAAAAAAACATAATGTGATAAAACATCAATATCAAACAACTATAATGTGATAAAATGGGATGGAAAGAACATCATAAATTTAAATACATCAGAAATAGTCAAAACACACTAAAAAACTCAGATTTCACCTGATATCCAACTTTATGAATCTGTATTTATTTAGATTACTTTCACATCACCATGGATGAAAATTATCATAATTTTATCCACAATTTAATACAAAAAAAATATTTAATGAAAAACTACTAAAGAATAATATGAAAACCTATTGAGAACTGTCATGATGCTCTTTAGATGTGTCCAAGAAGTTGATGGGACTTCCCATAATATAATAAAACCATCTTTAGGACATATAGATTCTGACCTTACTACCAAGTCCCTTACATGACCACAACTAGCAACAACTTCATACATGTCACCAAGGTAACCCTATACAGCGTTTTCCTTGGAAAAACTCTCCACAACCACTATAGTTTTTCCAACAGGGGTATAACTGCTTGAAGTTTAATTTTTCCCAGACATTCTTGAAACACTTTGTGTTTCAATCCATGTGCGCTTAATGCTTCTACAACAACTCATGGTTGTAAGAAAATTTCATATCATTTTGTCCAAACTTCGAAAGACATTCATGAGATTCCTTATCATCAACAGTTTCTTTCATATGGTTTCCATTTCTAGAAGACAACTTGGATGTCTTCTTCGAGTAGCTACCATCCTCATGAAGCAATCCTATAGGTAAATTTTTCTAGAAAAAAAATCAGTTTCAAATACTACAGTGTGAGATAATAAAGTTAAAAAAACAATGTAGGTGTCCCCATAATTCACTCACCCCTAAAGCCTGTGAGGGATTTCCTTTTTTAGCATTATTAGTCCTTTATGATGGTGAAAATATTCTAACACCCTTGGACTAATCTCCATTAGAAATATAATTCTCATGTATTAATAAATAGTTAATTATTTAATAAATATTTGTTTTTTTGTACGGAATTATAGAAATAAAATCACAGAGAAGTAAACATTTTAATTATAAAAAATTTTAATATGAATGTTTACTTGTAATATGTGATAGATTGGCTATCCAAATTAGATCATCAATGAAAATCTTGATATACAAAAATGGGGATTTTGAATCTTTTATGAAATGGGAAATCAGACACCAAGGATAACCAATTAGACGATTAATGGGATAGAGTCAATGAAGTGAGAGAGAGAAGTGAAATGGGATAAAGAGGTGGGTGAGGGTAACGGAGGGGAAAACCGAAAGGATAATGTAACCTCGTTGGACATCATTTTCGAAGTAGAACTATCCAAATTATTAACAGTTTAAGGTGCATCTTAATTGTGAAAATTAAGTAACATATCAATGTTGTAAAAAAATTAAAATAAAAATTAGAAGACAAAACGTAATATTCTTTTACATATGCTTTGATTTTTCTTAAAATGTAAGTGAATGTACTAAATAAATCATACATATTATTACAATACCAACTTGTTCTTTACAATTCATATTATGTAATGATACAAATAAGGAAAATTGAAACAACATATTCAAAATGCATATTTTAGTTTTTAAAGCAATAAAAACATTTAAAAAAATTCAAATTGTACAAAATTCAGTAGTTTGAGATACCGTAGAAGTTTTGAAAAGAAAAAAAATGAATTCTACTGATTTCATGGGGGTCTGTATCAAACTATGTCCAACTCATGGTACTCATACTCATGGATTTTGGCACATGTCATGATGCTCGTATTCTTGGTCAAAATTTCAAAGACTTTGAATTGTATGCATCCCTCTAATCATTAAAATGACTTATATATAGTGCTATTTGATCCCTCATGTATATGTAAATTACACTTACATATCACTATAGGTTGTGGGTTTTACTCATACATATCCCTCGACATGTCCAAATCTTCATTATAGATCTAGAATTACTATTACATTTTGAAAAATGACACATACTTATTCATGTAAGAGTCTTTAATTTGAAACCATTCCTCAATAATTGTTGCATTTACATTCATGTATCACATATAGAATTTTGAAGTTGTTTTAATGTATCTCAAAATCTAGAAACACGGCTCTAAATTGAGTGACCAACAAATATTACACTATATATTTTTTGAAAAATAAATTTAGAATTATGAATGTATGACATGAGATATGAAAATGTTAAAAAAATGTATAAATAAAATTACAGTTTTGAAAACTGCATTGGTCATGTCAATAACAGAAATTAAATTTAAAACTGAATTTAAAATTTCAGTTTTAAAAAATAGTGAAGAACCTCAAGTAGTGACTAAAAAACCATGAAGTGATGTATAGGAGGTATTCACCTGAACAAAAATTCTAAACATGTGGAATAACATTTATAGGTTTGTAACACCCCGAGATTTTATGAAAAATATTCTTTTTATTTTCATTAATGTCTTGTGTTTTATGCTACACCAAAATGAGCTTGCACAACACTCATCCTTGACTTGCCTTTCATTACACGCAATCGTGACCTTCCTTGATAGCGTGTGTAGTACGCCATACCGAGTTTCACTAAACAATGATATGCTATTAAAATATTATTAAAACTAGCCGTTATGAATAGTAATAACCACTTTTTGAAATTTTGTAAATTTTATTTTTCAAAATTGACTTCATTTTTGGATTCGGAATATCGAAATTAGCTTAGGGTGAAATTTTTTTAATTTTCGGATAACTTTCATATTTTGATGAATAGTGGAAATTACTAAATTTTAATTAAAAACAACATTTTCAATCGAAATAATTAATAGTGATAAATTATTATTTTTAGTGTTTTTAAAGTATATTTAGAATATATTTTTACAATTTAATACAATTTTGGTCATTGGATGTAATTTCACATTTAAACCAGTTATAAACTAGTGTCAATCTTTTGATAGTTATTATCTCTTAAAAACATGCTATTTGTTTTGACGACGAGAATTAATTTTTAAATTTGTTGGTACAACTGATATGTTTTGAATTTGGTAAAATAGACATCATTTTTGAGTTCATAATATCAAATATAGCTTAGGCCTAATTTTTGGTATTTTTCTGAAAACTTTCAATTTTTGATGAATAGTGAAACCACTAAGTGGTAGTTAAGAAACTGAATTGTTCATAAAACTTAATTTTACTGCTTCTGTGAGTGGAATTTCGAAAATCCGAGAGACACGGTTAATATGAAGGACTAAAATTTGGTTCAATGAGATGAAAATAATTTTTGTTGAATAGTAACTTTTTAGTTTTATTTACCACGGTTAAAAGTAAATAGGGTAATTAAGGGTAGAAATGATATTATTATTACCCTAACACATGTCCTAATTCTATTGGACAAGTTTAATTCGACCAAAAACAAACTTAGGAATAAAATATGAACATTTAGGCCCACTTAGATTAGATTAGGACATTTATTATTAATTTATTTAAAGAAGGGTTAAAAGAGTTAAAATCAAAGTTTATTTACTAAACCATTTTTAATATGGGGTTATACATAAGATAAATTCGACTATAAATATTCATTAGAAGGATAAAAAGATTTCCTACATAATGGTATTTTATTTGTAATTTTTAGACATTAAATAATTTAATTTATTTATGACACAATGATGATGCAGTAATTATCTTATTAATGAAATATTGACATAATTGATGTTATAAACACCAAAATAAATGCAATTTGAGACTTTTTATGAATTCCACTAATTTTATAGGTTACTATGATATATTAGTGTTGATTTAATAAACTTGTTTCGAACATATAATTCTGTTATGACTTTCAAAAAAATCATATATCAAATAGTGTCAAAATTGACACAAAATAGTTTTTAAATAAAATATTATATTATTAATTGTTATTTTATTCATAAAAATCTAAGGTTCGGCCAAATGACTTAGATAAGGATATATATATTAATAATAAATAATTTGGGTTTCTTTTGGCATGTTATAGTAAGTTTATTAACCATATAGTGTAAGAAAACAAAAAGACATTGTAAAAGTTAAATTATTTAATTTAGAGTTAAATCTAATTGATAAGGTTAAAATAATAACCTAAACATGTCTAAATATTATTGGTTGATATTATTTCGACCCATCCCCACTTTATCTTCAAAATAAGACCCTTTGGAACCATTATAAACCGATTTTGACTTTAATTAAAAATAATATTTTGAGATATTCCTAAGGTGCCCCTCTCCTCCCTTATAAAAGGACACCTCCTCCCCCTCCTCCTCACACCAATTTGAGCACTCAAGCTCGGTCAACCCCTGACAAAATACCTTCTCCACTTCCCTAGAATAATCCTAGAGGTCATGGTCTTCTTCAAAGACCAATCTTAGTTCCCTAAGTGGAAGATTCAAAGATGCGTTTAAAAGAAGAGGTAATATCCATTACCGATCTTTTCAATTTCTTTCTTCTTCAACTTATTCTTCTTTATTTGTTTCATGATAAAGTAATAACATAAGTATTACTTACATACTGATATGTTATTATAAATATGAAACAACCCTAATTCACCTTCTATCCATCCTACGGAAAAATGAAATCACTGCGCGTGCGTACGTACGGAATACCGTCTCCACGCCGTGGTGTAATCTATTTTCCACCATCACCTTACAAGGATGGGTATAATGGTGTAATGAGTAACTGTATATAATTATTATAAAGTGATATTGATACTGAAATAGTATAAATACACTTAAATACAATTCCATGATCATGGGAACAATATCATCGCTCGTGCGTACGTACGGAATACCGTCTCCACGACGCGATGAGATTCATTCTCCATGTTAACCATTTAAGAATGATTATAAAGTATATATAAGCAATAATAATGAAATAAATGACATTATAAAGCTACTGGATTTATTTATATATGTATGTCATCTACTTACTTCCATTCAAGACAATAAAGAAAGGAAAACAGCGTTCATGCGTACGTACGGACTACCGTCTCCATGAACGGTGTGTTTTATTTCATTTATCTATCTATTATATATATATATATACTGAATATATATGATATATAAATCATGATTTATATTCTGGAAGTAAGTAAATCATGATATAAGTAATAATAATGTCAAGAACAACAAGTCCAAACACCTACGATAAATGAAACGATTTTACCCAAAACGCTTCTTTAACATTGAATTTACAAAAGAACGGGTAATATAAAGTCATAAGTGAACCATATATGATATAATAACAATGAATATGATTCTGTAATAAGTTAATGACATTATTTAAATCATTATACAGGAGGTTCAAACACTTACGAAGCAAATCGGACTTAAGGTAAGGGAAATATCACAATCTCATTTTTGTCCGAGATTGTTTATACTTTAGTATTTACTGGGGTGTATTTTATCATCCACATCCATGTTTCCTAAATATGTAATATTATTTCCATCCACCTACAATTGTTTAAATCCAATTTTACCCTTCGGTGAGTTTTTATTAAAGGATATGAAAGGAATCTTTTGTCGTTTTTTGTACGAGGTACTTTTTGACTTTTTCAACAAAAGTACGAAGAATGTTTTTTTAACTTATACGGCATGAATGGATTTTTAAAACATTATTTCCAAGAAGATTCCTTTACAAGTTTTCAAGTTTATTTTTAATCAAATAATTTTAGTTTAAAATTTTATAACATGTTAAAGAAAGGAAAGTGTTTTTGAAGTAGAAAGGATATTTTCCTCAAGAATGGAGTTCAAGTGTTTTATCAAAATTATTTTCCATCTAAGATAATAAAGGGTTATGTTTCTATCCCTATTATTACATTGATTTGATTATTTTGTGATGGAATTATTTTTATGAATTCTTTTATCTTATATGAGTTGTTTTATGATGTCACGATGTTTAAGATTCCCATTTTTACTACATGGGTTATGCAATGATGTATGATTTATGATTTTGTGGAACACATAAGAATGGTATCATTATGAGATGGGTGGGACCCATATCTCCCTCCAATGCATTGGGTAAAGATTTTATATCTCATGAGATAGACATGGCTGGAATGGTAGGTTATACCGGTTCAGTGAAAGAGGACTGAAACGAGGGTTACTCGATTCAGAAAGGGACTTTGTCCACTAAGATAGTCTTGTCAATGAGTCTTGACTAACAAGAAATGATTCTCTATGATTATGTGTGTATGCCACAAAGTTTCATGTTTTAAGTTATGATTATTGTGATTATAATTCACTGCCATGATTTATCCCATGTTATTATGCTCTCTTTTGCAGGTTAAGATTTCCAAAAGATATGTTCTTATGAATATGATGTGATTGATATTTCATTTGTTTACCCTTACTGATCATTTGAGATCACCCTTTTATGTTTACTTTTCCCCAGGATATAAAGAAAGGTTTAGGTATAAAAAAAGAGAAGATCTTTATGGGAGATGTTGAAGATCTTTCACCAGGATTAGAAGATTACGTTCCAAGTTTCCAAAGACACTAAACTATTACGATCCTTGTGTGTGTGTTTTTGTAATGTACTAAGTATTCCAAAAAAGAAATGTAATGTCCATGTATGTCAGGCTTCGGGTCTCTACAGTTGGTATTAGAGGAAAAGTTTAGTCAACCTTTGGAAACTAGGATGCGAGAACTTTAGTGAGATCACTAGAGATATTCCTAAGGTGTGTCTAGGGATGTCTCTAAGGTTAAGTATACGTATAGGTTATAGTACTTAATTACGCTAACGATCATAGAATTAAACCTAAGATGTTAGATATTGAAGGTACTCCCCCTTTATTATGTTGTTTTCCCTAGCATGATTTTTTCCTCTCACGCTATTCTTTTTGGGTTTTAGACGATGGCTGGAACCCGAAGAAACCGTGTTGATCAATGCAATGGAAAATGCAATGATTTCCTTCCTGAACAAACAAATGTTATGGGAGATGGAGTGCAAAATCTTATTGCTATACTTACACAAGCTATGAATCATTCTGGACTTCCAAATGAACAGAGAAGGGAACAATATTCTATTGAGTCCTTCATGAGGCAACGTCCACCTTCTTTCAATGGGTCTTCCAATCCACTTGTTGCTGAACAATGGATCAGTATCACTGAAAAGATATTTTCAGTTCTTCAATGTTCTGAACATGATAAATTCATCTTAGCAGTATATCGTTTGGAAGGTGAAGCTGATCAATGGTGGAATCTTATCAAGAATACGAGGCCAAGAGATGAAATTGAGTCCATGGAATGGGACGAGTTCAAGAACTTTTTTTTCAGTAAGTACTTCCCTCATATTCTTCGAACAAAGATGGAAAAGGAGTTTCTTGAGTTGAAGTAGAAGGATGATGAATCTGTTGGTATATACGAAGCGAATTTTACAAGACTTGCAAGGTAGGCATCTGGCATTATCATCCAACCTGAAAGTAAAGTTGATCGATTTTTCAGTGGCTTAAAACCAAGTCTTCGAAGGGCATTAGCTATAAGAGACTTCAGTAGCTATGAAGAAATTGTGTGTTGTGCTATCAAGGTAGAAATGCAAGTTGGTGTTACATATACATCTCATGGTTTTGACAAGAAACGAAAGATGGAGTTCAAGGAGAAATCTCAGAATAATGGTGAAAAGAAGATGAATGTTTCCTTATGCACAAAGTGTGGAAAGAAGCATGGTGGAGATTGTCTTAAAGGGACTAGAAAATGTTTTAAGTGTGTAAAAGAAGGTCATCGAGCAGATGAGTGTCGAAGTAATGGAAAAAGGGTTTCTAATGATGTGAATAAAGCAAACACTGCAGAGAACGCACCACCAACACTTCAATGCTTCAAGTGCAAGGAAATGGGGCATTATGCTAATAAATTCCCTAATCCAAGGGTTAGTGATGATTGACATGAGAAACCGCTTAAGGCAAAGGATAAAGGGAAGTCACATGCGATCACTATTGGCAATGTTGAATATGACAACGATGTGGTGGAATGATTAAGTGTTTATGTAATGGGATTCCAAAATAATGTTGTATCATGGAGTATTGGAATATTTATGTATTGGTCTAATGTGGTATTCAAAGTGATTGAGATATTTTTGGAAATAAGACGATATGCGCATAATGAAGGGAAAATGAGAAAATGAAATGTTTAATAGTATTCATGAGCTCATGATTGATATAAGGACTAAGTGATATCATGGTTTGAGTATATAGAATTTTGAGGATTTTGGTATGTGGAAAGTGTTAACTTTTAACTACATTCTTGTTTTCACTAAGGTTCAATGGGTATTCAAGAGAATACATGATTAAGGACTTTGAATGTTTGGAAGGTGACCAACAAAACATATCTTATGATATATGGGGATCAACGATGGTATTAAATCTCTGGTAATCATTTTCACTATGTTATGAGAGTGGACTGCAGTATTATGGATAAGCCTAATGATTGAAATGGATTATGTTGGACATAAGTTAGTATTGTTTAAGGATAGAAGTTTTTTTCGATATTATTGTCGGGATGTTATAGTAATATAGTTTTAGAAAAAGGACAACCTGCAGGATGGGCGACAGCCCATCGCTTCGGACAAGGCTGTGGGAATCGAACCCACAACCGAAATGCGACTGGCCTTTATCGCCTACCACTGGCCTACAGGAAGTCCCTGTTTAGTAGAAACTAGTTTTATTTTATTAAGCGGTATGATATATGAAGTATAAGTTCATTTTTGGAACCATATACGATTAATCTAACCATAAGATGAACTTATAACTTTTCAAACCTTTTGTTTGAGACAGATGGAATGACCCATCATTCTATTACATGATCTGCTAACACATCAAGAATGACAAATTCAACTTCATTTCTTTAAGAGATGAAGTGGAAATTGTCCAAAGAACGACCAACGGTGAGACTATACCGAAATCACGAAAGTATTTCTTCTAATTCCAATTTCATCAACTTTAGGGAAATGATCTTGAAAACCAAAAATGTTGTCCTAGTGCTCTTATATCTGATGAATCAGATGGTACCTTAGATCATCACAAATTTATGGCTTTGTGATTGCTGGCTTTTCCATAGCCATGTTCTCTACCACTCTCCATCGGAACATGATGGTTAGATTTCTCTTCCGTATCCATAATTTCACCTATGTGGAAACCCAGTGATTAGTTTATTTGGGTAACCGTTACGTTTCATACTTTTGTTTTTAAAGATTTTTTTTGGTATTCCTTTTTACGATGTGGGTTTCGATTAAAGAAACTTTCGAATAGTAAACCATTTATAACCCCGACGAATTTCGAGGGCGAAATTCATTTTAAGGGGGGTAGAATGTAACACCCCGAGATTTTATGAAAAATATTCTTTTTAATTTCATTAATGTCTTGTGTTGTACGCTACACCAAAAGGAGCTTGCACAACACGCATCCTTGACTTGCCTTTCATTACACGCAATCGCGACCTTCCTTGATAGCGTGTGTAGTACGCCATGCCGAGTTTCACTAAACAACGATATGCTATTAAAATATTATTAAAACTAACCGTTATGAATAGTAATAACCACTTTTTGAAATTTTGTAAATGTTATTTTTCAAAATGGACTTCATTTTTGGATTCGGAATATCGAAATTAGCTTAGGGTGAAATTTTTGTAATTTTCGGATAACTTTCATATTTTGATGAATAGTGGGAATTACTAAATTTTAATTAAAAACAATTTTTTCAATCGAAATAATTAATAGTGATAAATTATTAATTTTAGTGGTTTTAAAGTATATTTAGAATATATTTTTACAATTTAATACAATGTTGGTCATTTGATGTAATTTCACATTTAAACCAGTTATAAACTAGTGTCAATCTTTTGATAGTTATTATCTCTTAAAAACACGCTATTTGTTTTCACAACGAGAATTAATTTTTAAATTAGTTAATACAACTGATATGTTTTGAATTTGGTAAAATAGACATCATTTTTGAGTTCATAATATCAAATATAGCTTAGGCCTAATTTTTGGTATTTTTCTAAATACTTTCAATTTTCGATGAATAGTGAAACCACTAAGTGGTAGTTAAAAAACTGAATTGTTCATAAAACTTAATTTTACCGCTTCTGTGAGTGGAATTTCGAAAATCCGAGAGACACGGTTAATATCAAGGACTAAAATGTGGTTCAATGAGATGAAAATAATTTTTGGTGAATAGTAACTTTTTAGTTTTATTTACCACAGTTAAAAGTAAATAGGGTAATTAAGGGTAGAAATGATATTATTATTACCCTAACACATGTCTAATTCTATTGGAAAAGTTTAATTCGACCAAAAACAAACTTAGGAATAAAATATGACCATTTAGGACCACTTAGATTAGATTAGGACATTTATTATTAATTTATTTAAAGAAGGGTTAAGAGAGTTAAAATCAAAGTTTATTTACTAAAACATTTTTAATATGGGTTTATACATAAGATAAATTCGACTATAAATATTCATTAGAAAGACAAAAAGATTTCCTACATAATGGTATTTTATTTGTAATTTTTATACATTAAATAATTTAATATATTTATGACACAATGATGATGCAGTAATTATCTTATTAATGAAATATTGACATAATTGATGTTATAAACACCAAAATAAATGTAATTTGAGACTTTTTATGAATTCCACTAATTTTATAGGTTACTATGATATATTATTGTTTATTTAATAAACTTGGTTCGAACATATAATTCTGTTATGACTTTAACAAAAATCATATATCAAATAGTGTCAAAATTGACACAAAACAGTTTTTAAATAAATTATTATATTATTAATTGTTATTTTATTCCTAAAAATCTAAGGTTCGGCCAAATGACTTAGATAAGGATATATATATTAATAATAAATAATTTGGGGTTCGTTTGGCATGTTATAGTTAGTTTATTAACCATATAGTGTAAGAAAACAAAAAGACACGGTAAAAGTTAAATTATTTAATTTAGAGTTAAATCTAATTGATAAGGTTAAAATAATAACCTAAACTTGTCTAAATCCTATTGGTTGATAGGATTTCGACCCATCCCCACTTTATCTTCGAAATAAGACCCTTTGTAACCATTATAAACCGATTTTGACTTTAATATAAAATAATATTTTGAGATATTCCTAAGGTGCCCCTCTCCTCCCTTATAAAAGGACACCTCCTCCCCCTCCTCCTCACACCAATTTGAGCACTCAAGCTCGGCCAACCCCTGAAAAAATACCTTCTCCACTTTCCTAGAATAATCCTAGAGGTCCTGGTCTTCTTCAAAGACCAATATTAGTTCCCTAAGTGGAGGATTCAAAGAAGCGTTTAAAAGAAGAGGTAATATCCATTACCGATCTTTTCAATTTCCTTCTTCTTCAACTTCTTCTTCATTAGTTGTTTCATGATAAAGTAATAACATCAGTATTACTTACATACTGATATGTTATTATAAATATGAAACAACCCTAATTCACCTTCTATCCATCCTACGGAAAAATGAAATCACTGCGCGTGCGTACGTATGGAATACCGTCTCCACGTCGTGGTGTAATCTATTTTCCACCATCACCTTACAAGGATGGGTATAGTGGTGTAATGAGTAACTATATATAATTATTATAAAGTGAAATTGATACTGAAATAGTATAAATGCACTTAAATACAATTCCACGATCATGGGAACAATATCATCGCTCGTGCGTACGTACGGAATACCGTCTCCACGACGCGATGAGATTCATTCTCCATGTTAACCATTTAAGAATGATTATAAAGTATATATAAGCAATAATAATGAAATATATGACATTATAAAGCTACTGGATTTATTTATATATGTATGTCATCTACTTACTTCCATTCAAGAAAATAAAGAAAGGAAAACAGCGTTCATGCGTACGTACGGACTACCGTCTCCATGAACGGTGTGTTTTATTTCATTTATCTATCTATTATATATATATATACTGAATATATATGATATATAAATCTTGTTTTATATTCTGGAAGTAAGTAAATCATGATATAAGTAATAATAATGTCAAGAACAACAAGTCCAAACACCTACGATAAATGAAACGATTTTACCCAAAACGCTTCTTTAACATTGAATTTACAAAAGAACGGGTAATATAAAGTCATAAGTGAACCATATATGATATCATAACAATTAATATGATTCTGTAATAAGTTAATGACATTATTTAAATCATTATACAGTAGGTTCAGACACTTACGAAGCAAATAGGACTTAAGGTACGGGAAATATCACAATCTCATTTTTGTCCGAGATTGTTTATACTTTAGTATTTACTGGGGTGTATTTTATCATCCACATCCATGTTTCCTAAATATGTAATATTATTTCCATCCACCTACAATTTTTTAAATCCAATTTTACCCTTCGGTGAGTTTTTAGTAAAGGATATGAAAGGAATATTTTGTCGTTTTTTGTACGAGGTACTTTTTGACTTTTTCAACAAAAGTACGAAGAATGTTTTTTTAACTTATACGGCATGAATGGATTTTTAAAACATTATTTCCAAGAAGCTTCCTTTACAAGTTTTCAAGTTTATTTTTAATCAAATTCTTTTAGTTTAAAATTTTATAACATTTTAAAGAAAGGAATGTGTTTTTGAAGTAGAAAGGATATTTTCCTCAAGAATGGAGTTCAAGTGTTTTATCAAAATTAGTTTCCATCTAAGATAATAAAGTGTTATGTTTCTATCCCTATTATTACATTGATTTGATTATTTTGTGATGGAATTATTTTTATGAATTCCTTTATCTTATATGAGTTGTTTTATGATGTCACGATGTTTAAGATTCCCATTTTTACTACATGGGTTATGCAATGATGTATGATTTAAGATTTTGTGGCACACATAAGAATGGTATCATTATGAGATGGGTGGGACCTATATCTCCCTCCAATGAATTGGGTAAAGATTTTATATCTCATGAGATAGACATGGCTGGAATGGTAGGTTATACCGGTTCAGTGAAACAGGACTGAAACGAGGGTTACTCGATTCAGAAAGGGACTTTGTCCACTAAGATAGTCTTGGCAATGAGTCTTGACTAACAAGAAATGATTCTCTATGATTATGTGTGTATGCCACAAAGTTTCATGTTTTAAGTTATGATTATTGTGATTACAATTCACTGCCATGATTTATCCCATGTTATTATGCTCTCTTTTGCAGGTTAAGATTTCCAAAAGATATGTTCTTATGAATATGATGTGATTGATATTTCATTTGTTTACCCTTACTGAGCATTTGAGCTCACCCTTTTATGTTTACTTTTCCCCAGGATATAAATAAAGGTTTAGGTATAAAAAAAAGAGAAGATCTTTATGGGAGATGTTGAATATCTTTCACCAGGATTAGAAGATTACGTTCCGAGTTTCCAAAGACACTAAACTATTATGATCCTTGTGTGTGTGTTTTTGTAATGTACTAAGTATTCCGCAAAATAAATGTAATGTCCATGTACGTCAGGCTTCGGGTCTCTACAGTTGGTATCAGAGGAAAAGTTTAGTCAACCTTTGGAAACTAGGATGCGAGAACTTTAGTGAGATCCCTAGAGATATTTCTAAGGTGTGTCTAGGGATGTCTCTAAGGTTAAGTATACGTATAGGTTATAGTACTATAATTACACTAACGATCATAGAATTAAACCTAAGATGTTAGATATTGAAGGTACTCCCCCTTTATTATGTTGTTTTCCTTAGCGTGATTTTTGCCTCTCACACTATTCTTTTTGGGTTTTAGACGATGGCTGGAACCCGAAGAAACTGTGTTGATCAATGCAATGGAAAATGCAATGGTTGCCCTCCTGAACAAACAAATGTTATGGGAGATGGAGTGCAAAATCTTATTGCTATACTTACACAAGCTATGAATCATTCTGGACTTCCAAATGAATAGAGAAGGGAACAATATTCTATTGAGTCCTTCATGAGGCAACATCCACCTTCTTTCAATGGGTCTTCTGATCCACTTGTTGCTGAACAATGGATCAGTACCACTAAAAAGATATTTTCAGTTCTTCAATGTTCTGAACCTGATAAAGTCATCTTAGCAGTATATCGTTTGGAAGGTGAAGCTGATCAATGGTGGAATCTTATCTAGAATACGAGGCCAAGAGATGAAATTGAGTCCATGGAATGGGACGAGTTCAAGAACTTGTTTTTCAGTAAGTACTTCCCTCGTATTCTTCGAACAAAGATGGAAAAGGAGTTTCTTGAGCTGAAGCAGAAGGATGATGAATCTGTTGGTATATACGAAGTGAATTTTACAAGACTTGCAAGGTATGCTTCTGGCATTATCATCCAACCTGAAAGTAAAGTTGATCTATTTTTCAGTGGCTTAAAACCAAGTCTTCGAAGGGAATTAGCTATAAGAGACTTCAATAGCTATGAAGAAATTGTGCATTGTGCTATCAAGGTAGAAATGGAAGTTGGTGTTACATATCCATCTCATGGTTTTGAAAAGAAACGAAAGATGGAGTTCAAGGAGAAATCTCAGAATAATGGTGAAAAGAAGATGAATGTTTCCTTATGCACAAAGTGTGGAAAGAAGCATGGTGGAGATTGTCTTAAAAGGACTAGAAAATGTTTTAAGTGTGGAAAAGAAGGTCATCGAGCAGCTGAGTGTCGAAGTAATGGAAAAAGGGTTTCTAATGATGTTAATAAAGCAAACACTGCAGAGAACGCACCACCAACACTTCAATGCTTCAAGTGCAAGGAAATGGGGCATTATGCTAATAAATGCCCTAATCCAAGGGTTAGTGATGATTGACATGAGCAACCGCTTAAGGCAAAGGATAATGGGAAGTCACATGCGATCACTATTGGCAATGTTGAATATGACAACGATGTGGTGGAATGATTAAGTGTTTATGTAATGGGATTCCAAAATAATGTTGTATCATGGAGTATTGTAATATTTATGTATTGGTCTAATGTGGTATTCAAAGTGATTGAGATATTTTTGGAAATAAGACGATATGCGCATAATGAAGGGAAAATGAGAAAATGAAATGTTTAACAGTATTCATGAGCTCATGATTGATATAAGGACTAAGTGATATCATGGTTTGAGTATATAGAATTTTGAGGATTTTGGTATGTGGAAAGTGTTAACTTTTAACTGAATTCATGTTTTCACTAAGGTTCAATGGGTATTCAAGAGAATACATGATTAAGGACTTTGAATGTTTGGAATGTGACCAACAAAACATATCTTATGATATATGGGGATCAACGATGGTATTAAATCTTTGGTAATCGTTTTCACTATGTTATGAGAGTGGACTGCAGTATTATGGATAAGCCTAAAGATTGGAATGGATTATGTTGGACATAAGTTAGTATTGTTTAAGGATAGAAGTTTTTTTTCGATATTATTGTTGGGATGTTATAGTAATATAGTTTTAGAAAAAGGACAACCTGCAGGACGGGCGACAGCCCATCACTTCGGACAAGGCTATGGGAATCGAACCCACAACCGAAATGCGACTGGCCTTTATCGCCTACCACTAGCCTACAGGAAGTCCCTGTTTAGTAGAAACTAGTTTTATTTTATTAAGTGGTATGATATATGAAGTATAAGTTCATTTTTGGAACCATATACGATTAATCTAACCATAAGATGAACTTATAACTTTTCAAACCTTTTGTTTGAGACAGATGGAATGACCCATCATTCTATTACATGATCTGCTAACACATCAAGAATGACAAATTCAACTTCATTTCTTTAAGAGATGAAGTGGAAATTGTCCAAAGAACGACCAACGGTGAGACTATACCGAAATCACGAAAGTATTTCTTCTAATTCCAATTTCATCAACTTTAGGGAAATGATCTTGAAAACCAAAAATGTTGTCCTAGTGCTCTTATATCTGATGAATCAGATGGTACCTTAAATCATCACAAATTTATGGCTTTTTGATTGGTGGCTTTTCCATAGCCATGTTCTCTACCACTCTCCATCGGAACATGATGGTTAGATTTGTCTTCCGTATCCATAATTTCACCTATGTGGAAACCCAGTGATTAGTTTATTTGGGTAACCGTTACGTTTCATACTTTTGTTTTTAAAGATTTGTTTTGGTATTCCTTTTTATGATGTGGGTTTCGATTAAAGAAACTTTCGAATAGTAAACCATTTATAACCCCGACGAATTTCGAGGGAGAAATTCATTTTAAGATGGGTAGAATGTAACACCCCAAGATTTTATGAAAAATATTCTTTTTAATTTCATTAATGTCGTGTGTTGTACGCTACACCAAAAGGAGCTTGCACTACACGCATCCTTGACTTGCCTTTCATTACAAGCAATCGTGACCTTCCTTGATAGCGTGTGTAGTACGCCATACCGAGTTTCACTAAACAACGATATGCTATTAAAATATTATTAAAACTCGACGTTATGAATAGTACTAACCACTTTTTGAAATTTTGTAAATTTTATTTTTCAAAATGGACTTCATTTTTGGATTCGGAATATCGAAATTAGCTTAGGGTGAAATTTTTGTAATTTTCGGATAACTTTCATATTTTGATGAATAGTGGAAATTACTAAATTTTAATTAAAAACAACTTTTTCAATCGAAATAATTAATAGTGATAAATTATTAATTTCAGTGGTTTTAAAGTATATTTAGAATATATTTTTACAATTTAATACAATTTTGGTCATTGGATTTAATTTCACATTTAAACCAGTTATAAACTAGTGTCAATCTTTTGATAGTTATTATCTCTTAAAAACACGCTATTTGTTTTGACGACGAGAATTAATTTTTAAATTAGTTAATAAAACTGATATGTTCTGAATTTGGTAAAATAGACATCATTTTTGATTTCATAATATCAAATATAGCTTAGGCCTAATTTTTGGTATTTTTCTGAAAACTTTCAATTTTTGATGAATAGTGAAACCACTAAGTGGTAGTTAAAAAACTGAATTGTTCATAAAACTTAATTTTACCGCTTCTGTGAGTGTAATTTCGAAAATATGAGAGACACGGTTAATATCAAGGACTAAAATGTGGTTCAATGAGATGAAAATAATTTTTGGTGAATAGTAACTTTTTAGTTTTATTTACCACGGTTAAAAGTAAATAGGGTAATTAAGGGTAGAAATGATATTATTATTACCCTAACACATGTCCTAATTCTATTGGACAAGTGTAATTCGACCAAAAACAAACTTAGGAATAAAATATGACCATTTAGGCCCACTTAGATTAGATTAGGGCATTTATTATTAATTTATTTAAAGAAGGGTTAAAAGAGTTAAAATCAAAGTTTATTTACTAAAACATTTTTAATATGGGGTTATACATAAGATAAATTCGACTATAAATATTCATTAGAAAGATAAACAGAGTTCCTACATAATGGTATTTTATTTGTAATTTTTAGACATTAAATAATTTAATATATTTATGACACAATGATGATGCAGTAATTATCTTATTAATGAAATATTTACATAATTGATGTTATAAACACCAAAATAAATGTAATTTGAGACTTTTTATGAATTCCACTAATTTTCTAGGTTACTATGATATATTAGTGTTGATTTAATAAACTTTTTTCGAACATATAATTCTGTTATTACTTTCACAAAAATCATATATCAAATAGTGTCAAAATTGACACAAAATAGTTTTTAAATAAAATATTATATTATTAATTGTTATTTTATTCCTAAAAATATAAGGTTCGGCCAAATTACTTATATAAGGATATATATATTAATAATAAATAATTTGGGGTTCGTTTGGCATGTTATAGTAAGTGTATTAACCATATAGTGTAAGAAAACAAAAAGACACGGTAAAAGTTAAATTATTTAATTTAGAGTTAAATCGAATTGATAAGGTTAAAATAAAAACCTAAACTTGTCTAAATCCTATTGGTTGATAGTATTTCGACCCATCCCCACTTTAGCTTCGAAATAAGACCCTTTGGAACCATTATAAACCTATTTTGACTTTAATATAAAATAATATTTTGAGATATTCCTAAGGTGCCCCTCTCCTCCCTTATAAAAGGACACCTCCTCCCCCTCCTCCTCACACCAATTTGAGCACTCAAGCTCGGAAAACCCCTGAAAAAATACCTTCTCCACTTCCCTAGAATAATCCTAGAGGTCATGGTCTTCTTCAAAGACCAATCTTAGTTCCCTAAGTGGAGGATTCAAAGAGGCGTTTAAAAGAAGAGGTAATATCCATTACCGATTTTTCAATTTCTTTCTTCTTCAACTTCTTCTACTTTAGTTGTTTCATGATAATGTAATAACATCAGTATTACTTACATACTGATATGTTATTATAAATATGAAACAACCCTAATTCACCTTCTATCCATCCTACGGAAAAATGAAATCACTGCGCGTGCGTACGTACGGAATACCGTCTCCACGCCGTGGTGTAATCTATTTTCCACCATCACCTTACAAGGATGGGTATAATGGTGTAATGAGTAACTATATATAATTATTATAAAGTGATATTGATACTGAAATAGTATAAATACACTTAAATACAATTCCACGATCATGGGAACAATATCATCGCTCGTGCGTACGTACGGAATACAGTCTCCACGACGCGATGAGATTAATTCTCCATGTTAACCATTTAAGAATGATTATAAAGTATATATAAGAAATAATAATGAAATATATGACATTATAAAGCTACTGGATTTATTTATATATGTATGTCATCTACTTACTTCCATTCAAGAGAATAAAGAAAGGAAAACAGCGTTCATGCGTACGTACGGACTACCGTCTCCATGAACGGTGTGTTTTATTTCATTTATCTATCTATTATATATATATATACTGAATATATATGATATATAAATCTTGTTTTATATTCTGGAAGTAAGTAAATCATGATATAAGTAATAATAATGTCAAGAACCACAAGTCCAAACACCTACGATAAATGAAACGATTTTACCCAAAACGCTTCTTTAACATTGAATTTACAAAAGAACGGTTAATATAAAGTCATAAGTGAACCATATATGATATCATAACAATGAATATGATTCTCTAATAAGTTAATTACATTATTTAAATCATTATACAGGAGTTTCAGACACTTACGAAGAAAATCGGACTTAAGGTAAGGGAAATATCACAATCTCATTTTTGTCCGAGATTGTTTATACTTTAGTATTTACTGGGGTGTATTTTATCATCCACATCCATGTTTCCTAAATATGTAATATTATTTCCATCCACCTACAATTGTTTAAATCCAATTTTACCCTTCGGTGAGTTTTTAGTAAAGGATATGAAAGGAATCTTTTGTCATTTTTTGTACGAGGTACTTTTTGACTTTTTCAACAAAAGTACGAAGAATGTTTTTTTAACTTACACGGCATGAATGGATTTTTAAAACATTATTTCCAAGAAGCTTCCTTTACAAGTTTTCAAGTTTATTTTTAATCAAATTCTTTTAGTTTAAAATTTTATAACATGTTAAAGAAAGGAATGTGTTTTTGAAGTAGAAAGGATATTTTCCTCAAGAATGGAGTTCAAGTGTTTTATCAAAATTATTTTCCATCTAAGATAATAATGGGTTATGTTTCTATCCCTATTATTACATTGATTTGATTATTTTGTGATGGAATTATTTTTATGAATTCCTTTATCTTATATGAGTTGTTTTATGATGTCACGATGTTTAAGATTCCCATTTTTACTACATGGGTTATGCAATGATGTATGATTTATGATTTTGTGGCACACATAAGAATGGTATCATTATGAGATGGGTGGGACCTATATCTCCCTCCAATGCATTGGGTAAAGATTTTATATCTCATGAGATAGACATGGCTGGAATGGTAGGTTATACCGGTTCAGTGAAACAGGACTGAAACGAGGGTTACTCGATTCAGAAAGGGACTTTGTCCACTAAGATAGTCTTGGCAATGAGTCTTGACTCACAAGAAATGATTCTCTATGATTATGTGTGTATTCCACAAAGTTTCATGTTTTAAGTTATGATTATTGTGATTACAATTCACTGCCATGATTTATCCCATGTTATTATGCTCTCTTTTGCAGGTTAAGATTTCCACAAGATATGTTCTTATGAATATGATGTGATTGATATTTCATTTGTTTACCCTTACTGAGCATTTGAGCTCACCCTTTTATGTTTACTTTTCCCCAGGATATAAAGAATGGTTTAGGTATAAAAAAAGAGAAGATCTTTATGGGAAATGTTGAAGATCTTTCACCAGGATTAGAAGATTACGTTCCGAGTTTCCAAAGACACTAAACTATTAAGATCCTTGTGTGTGTGTTTTTGTAATGTACTAAGTATTCCGCAAAAGTAATGTAATGTCCATGTACATCAGGCTTCGGGTCTCTACAGGTTGATAGGTACAAGAGGTATCTGCATGAAAGTAATAAAAAAATTTATAATCATAATCATGCATGAGGTTTCAGTGGTATGATTGAAATGAAATAAAATATGAAAATTAATGAAGAACTTGTTCTAGTGTTTGGTGTTGTGGTCACTAATGTGAATGATGAAAATTGATTCAAGAAGCTATTATAGTAATAAACAGTGATCACATGTACTCTTGATGAGAATTCAATTTCTATAATTTAAGATTGTAGCATCTTACTATTAACGTTTAAGAAGCCTATGTTGATGGTAAAAATCAATTGCAGCCTACATCATTATTTCTTCTACCTTCTTTAGTTCTACCTCACTAAATGAAAATTCGGCCCTCAACCACATGAGGATGCCTTTAACCCTATATAATAGATTATTCAAAGTGATATTAACCTTTATATGTTTTAATACATCCATATAATTGTGATTTTGGCTCAATGCATAGATAATTTTCCTTTGATTTGTCTCCAAAGAATTTCTTTTTGGATCTTTCTCACATTTTCTTTCATTTCTCATCTAGACATCATTGATTTCATCCAACTGTGAACCCCCTCTACAAATATATCATACATCAAGGATTTTAGACTTAAAAAAGTGAATTAAGATTTTTCCACTCATTCCACATTAATAATTTACCTATAAATTGGCCAGATCATGAGAATTGAGAAGTGGTAATGTCATTGTTTTCTCCACCAATTTCTATAACTGTTGGTTACTCCACTTTGATCCTCAAATCAGTGAAAGCATTTTTTTAATTATTTAAATCATCAGCTTCCTTCATCACGTCCTTCACTTTATAATCATAAATTCAACTTCCTTCATCACTTCTTCCACTTTATAATAATAATACATAACTTTGTTAAACTCATTGTCAATATTCTTAAAGAAATAAATCTCTTCCTTGCCTGATTCATATACAAGTAAAAGTATGACTATCTCGTAGCACCCTTATTTCACTTTTTTGTTCCAATAATTCTCTGACCTGACTCAAAATGTAATAATTCTCATGATCACTCATTCTTGAACAAATGTTGGAAATAAAAACATACTGTGAGGAGGTGAATATTGAGAAAAATACCTTGTCGGAGTAAAAACAATTTATAGAGAACAACGCGAAGGGAAATATTAGATGTAGATAGATTCCCTCATCAATTCCTTTTTCCATCCAACCATATTAATGTTCCACATTCAGGACATAGAAATTAAGTGTAAAAGAGGGAAAATTATGGAAACACATACCTAAAGAAGAAATCTTCATTGACTCTAGTAACTCCATGCATACTCATAAAAGTGTAAAGTAGGACAATAATCTTTTGTGCACCTATATCGAATAAAATATGGACCTGTTTGAAAAACAATATTATCAAATTAGAAAAAAACATAAACCTATTAGAAAAATATAAACCTCTAAAAAACAAATCTCATTATTCCAACATCACTGAAACACCAGAACAACACTAAGGAATATCTTAGACAAATATGGAACCTCTCATCGATTACCTTTTTTCAGCCAGTCGTATTAAGGTTCTATATTTAGGGATGGAAAAGGAATTGTAAAAGAGGTAAAATGATGTGTAACACGTACCTACAGAAAATCATAATTCTTCATTGACTCTAGTAACTCCATATATACTCATCAAAGTGGGAAATATGATATTAATCAAGAACAGAATATGTGTACCATATGGAGTAGAATATGAACTTGTTAGAAAAGAAATATGAACAAATTTGAAAAAAAATTGAACTTGAACCTCTAAAATAGCTAAACTCGCCATTCCAATAGTACTGAAACACCAGAACAAAACGAAGGTAAATATTATACATAAATGGTGTCTCTTATAGATTCCATTTTCTATAAATCCAAATTAATTTTATACATTCAGGGCTTATAAATGAAGTTTCAAAGAGGTAAAATGATGTTAACCACATACCTACAAAAAAGAATGAATCTTCATTAACTCCAGTAACTTCATACATACTCATCAAAGAAGGAAATATGAAAGTAATCATGAATAGATTCTTCACACCTATATGGAACAAAATATGGACCTCTTTGAAAAAAAAACTATGAAAAAATTATAAAAAAATTATGGACCTGTTAAAAATATCAACCTCTAAAAAACAAAAATCACCAAAATTGAGTCATTTTTGAAACACAAAACATGTAATCTAAACTAAAAAATCAGAAAAAAATAATGAAAAAAATTAAAACAATTGATGAAATAGTAGTTTTATATTAAATAACTAGTTTTTTGAAAGATTATATTTTAGGTTCAAGTTTGTGATGTGATATTTTCATAGGAACCTAGTAAGAATAATTTTCTCACCTCCATATAAAAATAATTTTCAGAAATATCTCGACTTAACAAATTTATGGAGAACTATGAGTTGAGTAATAAAAAATTCAGACCTAGGTATAAATATTCTAATATCAAAGGATGAATGTTAGATCCAAAAATTCTGTTTAATATGAATTCATAAACATTAAATTGAGCATATAAAATAGGACCAGAGTAATTAATCAATGAAATCCAAAATAAAATGGTAGAAGACCATGGAAGATATCAAAGGGCTTCATGGAGAGAAAAGAATGAAGTGTTTACTGAACCTGGATAAGAGGAATACATTGCTATGGATTTCAATCGACTCGATCTCATATTGCAGAATGAAATCAAAGACAAAGGCTGTAGATGAGATCTAAGATATCCTGATGTCTTTTGTGATATATGGTTGTCACTGTATTTTCTAGTATAAAACAAACCTTCATAATGAAGAAACTTGTTTAAAAGCCTAATTCGATGAAGGCGGAGGATATAGAGGTGATGGGGAGTCGGTGATAGGGAGACCGTGATGGAGATATGGGGAGATGGGGATTGATTTGGGGAGTGAGGGGAGATGGGTCAGAGACGAGGGGTGTAGGATTTATGGGAAATGGACACGGGAACTATGGGAGATGGGGGGTCTGATAAGAATTAAGGTTTGGTGATAGAGTGGACCATTTGGAAGAGGGGAGGAATGGTATCACAATAGAGAGATATAAAACGTCTAGGAAGAGGCTGAGGAGGATGAGGAGCCAAGGCGGAGGCTGAGGTGGATGAGGAGTTGAGGCAGAAGCTGATGCGGAGGAGTAAAACGATGCGGAGGAGGAAGCCGATGCGGAGGAGGCAGACGATGTGGAGGAGGGAGTTGATGTGGAGGAGGGAGTCGATGTGGAGGATGAATCTGATGTGGGGACATGAGATGTAATGGATATCAAGAAATGAGAAGGGAGAGCAATTTTCAGGAGAGCCTTTTTTGATAGAGGGATAGACACATTTTCAAATTAGGTTCAAAATGAAGGAGGGAGAGACATGTGTAGGGGAGGGGACAATCTATAGTATAGATAACAGATATTGACTAATATGAAATTTATTTGCCTTTAATTTCACATAATTAATTTTATTTTTCTCCTTTAAAGATAATTGACAAATGTTAAACACCAACAATGTCCTGTTGTATTTAAATATATTAAATACCAAAATATATGTAACATGAAAACATTAAAAATAGGAAATAATAAAACATATTAATCAAAAAAATATTCAAAATTTTTATGAAATTTTACTAATAAATATCATAATAAACATGTAATGCATTCATGTGGATAGAATATGATTAACATCTAATGTCCTCTAAAATGTAAAAATTATAGGATGAAGGAAAATATAATAAATTTTTGAACATAATTATATAATCCTCCTTACCTATCAATTAATCAAAGAACCCAACATATTAAATATTTAACAAAAGAGTTTAGAGATACCAAATTAGATAAGAAATAAATTAAATCACTATAAAATATATTTACTTAATGAAATAAAATTTAAAATTGAAATTTACTTATATGGAAAAAAAACTCCTACATAGGGAACTAGAGGTCATTAAAAATAAAAACATAAAGGATATATTTTCAAAATATTCATAAATAATAGTATATCCTACTTATTTCATATGTCATCATAAACTCATAATAATCCACTAACATAAATTTTGGTCAAAAATACCTTAATGTGTTCTATTTGTATGTTTTGGGTGTGATTTTGTTTGTTGAAAAATCCAAATGACCACGAATGAGCTTGGTTGGTTTTTACCGAAGACAAGTTTTTAAGGTGGTGTAGTTTCCTAGTGTTTGCCAAATTTTTGGGCCTCAAAATCAGGAATCAATATTTTGAAATGCAATGTTTTCTTCATAGGACTGAATGGTGTGAAGAATAGTTAAAAATCATCGAAGGAAGAGAAACATGGAGCCTGGGACATGGACCGCATACCATGTCTGGGAAGCATTCGTGGTCATGTACCAGGAAGTGGGAACGGTATATGGGAGTTGTTCACGTAACAGAAAATGGTATGTGGCGATGGTTTGTGGTAAAGGGAATGTGGTATGTGGAAGGAAATATGGTTCGAGAGATTTTATAAAATAATGGAATTTCATTGGAGAAAAGTAACTATGTGGACCTCCATGGAAAAATTGTTCGTAGAATGGGTGCGGTTTACGGAAGGAAGATTAGTATGTGTTGGAGGCTACATCAAAATAAAAGATTTGGTAAATCTTGGATTGGTAGATTTTATAGATATCTTTGCCTATAAAAGGAGTGATAATCCCACTGATTAAAGGGCATATCAAATGTCATTAGAGAACATCTATTTTTTCTATGAATTTAGTGAAATCTGAAAGTGGTTCACGAGTAGGATTTCTATGAGGAGAAGTGGTTCATGCAGAATCAATTCCGCTGAAGGTTTTTGTAAGGAAATAAAACCTACAAAAGGTGTTGTATGTGGAGGAGGAATTCTGGTATGCGGAGAATGAATTTTGGTATGTAGAGGTAAGACTGTCCACAAAATTAAAGGATGTATAAGAATAGAGAACAGTTCGCGAACAGAGGGTGATTTGCAGAGGAGGTTTGCAGAGTCGGTATACAGAGGCCATACGTGATAGTGAAGGAAGAGGCATTCCACGAACAGAGGGAAGTTCGCAGAAGTGGTATTTGTATGTGTAGGAGGATTTTTGTGTACCAAACCCAGTACTCAGTACATGGGATAAGAAGTTGGTGTGCGGTTTTCTCAAGGGGGCTTGCAAAAACATCAAATCAGTTTGACAAAGTATCATCTGATTCCTAAAAATACAGAAGATG
The DNA here is from genome assembly GCA_963277665.1 of Viscum album. NCBI lineage: Eukaryota > Viridiplantae > Streptophyta > Magnoliopsida > Santalales > Viscaceae > Viscum > Viscum album. The sequence goes on from OY728166.1 coordinate 590,331,764, forward strand.
GTGGATTTCATCTACAAGTGAAAAAGGGACTTCAACAGAGCATATTCCAAAAGTTGAGGATGCATGAATTCATGCAAATTAAGGGACCTAAATGTTTATAAACTGTGTTTAACCTACAAGTATATAAACTAAGAGTGGATTTATTTCCAAGAAAAGTGAGAAATGGAAGAGGGAGATGGTGTCCCTTTCCACTGGTATTGAGATAGAGAAAGAGGCATATGGAGTGACCCTTGGGAATGTAGTAAGAAAACTCTAAAACATGTAAAGACATGGGCCATGGGCAAAGAAGATTGAGCCTGAACATTGTACTCATTATTAGTAGTGAGTCTTAGTGAATTTGGTACATCAACAAATCGTCGTTGTATACTTCTTTGACGTATCCCAGTGAGGGTGAACCAAGTAAAAATTTATGTGTCTCATGCATAATTTAAATTCTATTCATACTTTTTAATGAGAATGAGAGAGATGATGGTTTTTTTAATAATGAAATGTGATTAAAGGGGATGAAATTTTAATCTTTCATACCCTGATTGACCTCATCCCCTCTTAGGGTATTCGACTCAGTGGACATAGCAATTGGTATCAGAGTGAAAGGTTGAAAGTCATTGATTTTCTCTCAGAAAAAGAAACGGAGGTGTTCAATCATAAAGGAATTCTAATATTCGGCGGAAAAAATTTTCAACTATGGAAGAATCAGATGTAGTACTACTTACGATCAGTAGGGATGGATGTCTTTACAGCTGCTATGTGTGGAATATAAGTTGACATCAATAGGTTCTCTTAATCAGAAGAGGAAATAAGGGTATTGGATGTTGTTGCTAAATAGATCAAATCTTTAGGTGGAGCCCTATCAAATGAAATTTCTACGAAGGTTATGTCCTGTAAAACATCACATGATATGTGGGAAAAATTCTTGAGCATTTATAAGGGTGACACAAAAGTCCGAGAAGCAATGTTGCAGGTTCTATGGAACAAGTATGAAGACATCATAATGAACCAAAATGAGACTTTTGATTCATTCTTTGATAGGTTAAATTTGATTGTGGAAGACATGTTGGGTCTTAGAGATATCATTGGACATATAAAGATTGTGAAATATATCTTAAGGAAACATCCACCATAGTTCAATCTGAATGTTTTAGTGTTAGAAGAAAAATACCCAAAAGATATGACACTAGATAACCTACATAGTACCCTTGTATCATATGAAATGGGAAATGATCATAATGATGCAGTGGAAAAGGGGATGTCATAATAATTGTAATTCAAGGCCATGAAGAATCAATCTATTAAATATAGTCTTAATGAGGAAAATTTAGATAATTTCATGTCATTTCTCTCCTCAAATATGAAAAGGGGAAAATAGAAGTTTAAAGGTAAACTTGTATTTTCATTATTTCAATGCAGAAAGATTGGGAATTTTGTAGTAAAATGTCCTAATAAGTTTGATGATGATAATGATTACAATGATAAAATTTATTAAAATAAGTATTCATCAAAGGTGAAAGGTAGGATAAGTACTAAGAGAATGTTCTTAAAAAAGAATAATTTTCTTTCAAAAGAAGATGAAGGTTTGGAATATTCTGAGGCATAAGAGTTGGAGGACTGAAAGGATTATAATTTAGATGATTTGGTGGCAGTTTTCATAAATTCTTTAACAATATAAGAAAGTGAAAATTAAGAATGAGAAATTGAAGGAAAAGTTGATCTTCAAGCTGAATTAGATGCTTCCATTGAAGAGGTAGATATTTTTAGATCCAAAACAAATAAATATAACAAAGTTGTTTGTGATTCCAAAGCCTATATATAGTAGTGGGAAGAAGATAATTCTGAGTTAAATATAGAAATTGAAAATCTTAGGACTTCAATGCCATAAATCTCAGAAAAGGTGGTTGAGTACAAACTCAAAATTGAAGAATAGAAAATAAAAACTGATAGTTTGACTGAAACTGGAAAAGATCATATCAAACATATCAAAGAACTAGAAGAGGAAGTCATTAGTCTATAAAAAATAGTTAAAGATCAGGAGAACCTATTAACTCTCAGTTCAACATCAGGAAAAAAGATCATACAGGTAGCAGAGAAGATGGTATTTAAGTATAGTGTTCTAGCATAACAAAAGCAACAATCAAATCTGAATGATAAGGATAGTATGGTGATTAACCTAAAACAGAAATTAGTTATGGTTTAAGTCATACCACAAGCACCCACTACAAGATTAAAGATTCATTTGGGTAACAAGAAGAATCAGAAGATTCAAAGAACCCAATGCATAACTAGTGGTGCATCATTGCTCCACATAAATGTATCTCATATAAGATACTATTGTTGTGGTAAGATGGGACACTCTCAAAATGTATGTTCCATGGAAAATAGGTACCAAAGGGAACAAGGCCAATAGAGTTGGTTGTACAAATATCAAAATTTGAAATCATCATTTGATGGAATTTTTTTATGTGTAAAGGACTCTAACATATTCCAAGATACTGCACATCAATAATGAAGAACTATTTGATGAGGTAGATAGAATTTATTCATAAGAAGCATCCAAATGTATCATCCAGAGAGATGAAAATTCAAAATATATTTTTAGTTCTATAAGTTTAAGTTGGTTCATCATATACTAAGGAAGATCAAAATTATCATTCAATGTTAGGTTTGAAGTCAATGACTTGGGCTGAAAGGAAAAGGGTCGAGCAATCAGTGGTTATAGAAATTGTGTTCAAGGCATCAAATCACACTAGGATATGGATCATTGATAGTGGTTTCACTTACCATATGATGGGAAATAAGGATCTAGTGATCAAAATCATGTACGATAAAGAAGGTATCATAAGATTTTGTAACGATGAGGGATTGAAAATTATTATTTTAGGAAAATCCATGTTCGGATGAAAATATATGAGATGAGAAGATGTATTGGTTATTAAGGGGATTAGTCACAACTTTCTTAGTGCTAGTCGATTTTCTGACTCAAGGTATGCCCTAATTTTATCCAAGAAATTATGTATCATCAAAGAAAGGTATGGTGATATTGTGTTGCAATAAAATCATAGAAAACGGAATCTCTACCTCATGAGTGGAGAAGAATATATGTGCTTTCTGTCTATGGATGAATAAAACAAGTTATGGAATAAGCATCTTGTCACATAAGTCAAGTGTCCTTGGAAGATCTAGTGAAATATAATGCTTCTTGAAATCACCCTAGATTATCATGTGATCGTACTCATACTTGTGATGCATTCCAATAAGAGAAAATCATTCGAAAGACATATAATCCAAAGGAGAAAACATCAACAAGAGTGCTCGAGTTAGTGCATATTGATTTGTGTGGGCCAATTTCTACAAGTTCTATTGATGGGACAAGATATTATGTTCTCTTCACTGATGAATTTAGTAGAATGGAATGGGTTTTAATAATCACCTACAAATATGAATTTTTCAATTGCATTACAAGATATCGATGGGAATGTAAAAACATTCTTGGTCATAAAATCCAGATGATTCGAATAGATAATGGAATAGAGTTTACAAATAGCGAAGTGGGGGATTATCTCGAGAAATATGGGATAAGTCATCAAGTTTCAGTAGTAATAACTCCACAAAAAAATTTATTAGTTGAGAGAAGAAACCATATTGTCAATAACATGGATTGAACAATTCTCATTGAGAAAGACCTTTCAGAGAAATTTTGTAAAGAAGCAGTGATGATAGCATTATACACTTCAAATAGATCTTTACTTTGTTTGAAAGAGGATAAGACTCCATATGAGTTATGGTATGGAAAGAATATTTTATTGAAGTGCTTTCAAGTATTCAGAAGTAAATATTTCATTCTCAATAAGGAGAAACACTGGAAGTCTGGATCCTATGGGGATGAAGGGATATTTCTTGGGTACTCAAAGAAAAAAAAGAATATAAATTATTCCATAAGAAGCTAGAAAATATATTTGAATGTCATGATGTGACTATAGTGGATAATGAACAGAATCGTCATCAAATAAATGATCAAACTTAGGAGGATAGTGATGAAGATATGAGCATGTTAAGAGATGCACTAGCTCCATAGGTTGATTTATAAGAAGAATCATATGATGAGAATAAATTAGTGTCTTCCCAAAGACCAGCGAGAAGATCTAAAATCTACAGGCAGAACAAAATTAGTGATCAGACAGTACCAGTTCAGACAAGGAGGATAAAGTCTCTGTAGAAAGAATCATACTTATCACAAGTGGATCCAAAATTCTTTGATGAATCAGCTGTAGATGAGAATTTTTTTTAGGCAATGAATGAAGAGCATGGCCAAATTGAGAATAATCAGATGTAAGAAATTATTTTGAGACCAGCTGACAAGAATTTCATCAAGAAAAAATGGGTATTTCAAAACAAAATTAATGAAGATGGTGTTGTGATTCGAAATAAATCATGACTGATGTGAAAAGGGTACTCCTAGATATAGGGTATTTGATTTTGATGATACATGTTAACATGTTTAAAGGTCAGAGATAATCAGATTATTCTTGGGTATAGAAGTGCAAATAAATTTTAATGTTTTCTAGATAGATGCCAATTCAGCATTTCTGAATAGAGTTCTAGAATGAGAAGTTTACATTGAGAAACAAGATGATTTTCTAATTTTTGAAGAGTAGAAAATAGACTATTGGGTGAAGAAGGCTTTATATAGTTTCAAAAAAGTACTAAGAGCATGGTATTCAAGGCTTGATCAGTTTCTAAAAAATCACTCATTATATTGTGGTGGAGTTGATTTCAATCTATATTTTAAAAATGGAAGTATCCAAAGGATGATGGTTCTAGTTTATGTCAATGAAACAATATTTGGTAGATCAAATAAACTATAATGAAGATGGTTTTTTGAATTCACGGAGAGTGAGTTCGAAATGTCGATGATTAATGAGATGACGATTTTACTTGAATTACAGGTGATGCAAGGAAGGAATGGCATTTTTATTTCTCAATCTAAATATGGCAAGGATGTTTTGAAAAGATTTGGAATGGATAATTAAAAAGATATGAAAACTCCAATTTCTACTCGGTTTAAACTATCATGGGATGATGAAGGAAAGGCATTTAATATAAAATAATAAAGGCATATCATTGAAATTTGATTGTACCTGATAGTGATAAGGGATGATATTTTATTTTCAACATGACACATAGTGAGGTATCAAAGATATACCAAGTATAACCACATAATTACAATGAAAATAATACTTTGGTATATTAAGGGAATAGTGGATTTTGGATTAATGTATAATGACAAATCTCAGCCAGAGTTATTGAGATATACAGATGTAAATTGGGCCGGTTCAGCAGATGATGGGAAATCAATGTCCAGAGGTTCCATCTATCTTTGTGGATTGTGTATTTCATGTTTGATTAAGAAATAAGATTTCATTTCATTAATCACTGCATAAGATGAGTACATTTCGGTTACTCAAGAATTCACACAGTTACTGTGGATGGAGAATCAGCTTAATGAAATGGTAGTTAAAGTTAAGTCTCTGATTGGAATCCATTTTGATAATTCAAGTGCTATAAATCTGAGCAAAAATACAGTCTATCACTCAAGGACAAATCACATTGAAATAAAATATCATTTTATCAAGGAGAAAGTGTATCAAGGGATTGTGAAGTTAGAGTATGAGCCAAAAAACAACAAGTTGTAGCTATTCTTATGAAGGCCTTACCCAAAGAAGATTTTGAAAGGCATTGACTAGCTCTGGGAGTCCCTTAGAATCCTTGCACTTGAAAAAGTGTGGATATGGTACCCCCTCTTCCAGAGGTATGGTTTTTTTCTCTAATGTGTTTATATGTATTCTTTTCCCTATTGTATACAACCTTAAAGTGCCCTTTGGTTTCGTTGACAAAGGGGGAGAAAGTGTGACTAGTTCAGGGGGAGAAAATACATGGCGATATACTATTAAGTGGAGTAGTGAGATGGGGGGAGTTTAAGATGAGATAAATCTATTTATAGGAGCATAAATATAGGGGGATCATTAAATATGATTATGCTAAAAGTGATCAATCAAAGATTACATATCACGATAACTGAGGTTAATGATGAAAAAAGGAGATTGGATTCAAGACACAATGTCAGTAATGAAGTGATGCATTGATGAACATTTCAATATAATCTTTTTTCTCATAATGAACCTGGATCATGTGGGGATAGATTATGTGTTGAGTAAATATATTATCGTTATCTTAATCATAATAAGTAAATTTTAATTGAATAACGAAGGAGCTTTAACAATGTATCAAAATGAAAATAATTATTATGATAAGACTTTTCAATAACCCCAAAGGGGAAATTGTTGGGAAAAATGCCTAAATATGTCATATAGGTATGTTTTGGGTGTGATTTTGTTTGTTAAAAAATCCAAATGACCATAAAAGATTTTGGTTGGTGTTTTTCAAAGATAGGTTTTTAAGGTGGCGTAGTTTCCCAATGTTTTTCAAATTTTTAGGCCTTAAAATTTGGAATATGTGTTTCGAAATGTAATTTTTTCTTCATAGGACTAAATGGTGTGAAGAATGGTTAAAAAAATTTTCAAATGAAGAGAAAATTGGTGCGTGTGATATGGAACGCGTACCATGTCCGGGAAGGGTTCACAGCCGTGTCCGAGGAAGTACGAACGGTATGCGGGAGCGGTTCACAGAACCAAGAATGGTTCGCAGTGATTGTTAGAAGTTAATTGAATGTGGTATGTGGAAGTAGTAATGGTTTGCAAGATGGTAGGAGAAAATGGCGCCATATAGAAGCAAAGGAGGTATGCAGACCACTGTGGAAAAATGGTTCGTGGAATGGGTGCAGTTCATAGTATGAGGATCAGTATGCGGTTGAGACTGTACTAAATCAAAGATTTGGTAAATCTTGGTTTAGTAGATTCTACAGTTATCTTTACTTATATAAGGAGTGATAATCCCAACAATTATAGGAAAAAGTTAATATCATTATAGGAAGTCTATTTTCTCCAAGAATTTGGTGAAATCTGAAAGTGTTTTGTGAGGAGGATTTTCGTAAGGAGAAGTGGTTCGTGCATAATCAATTACACCGAATGTTTTTGCAAGGAAATCAAACATGAAAAAGAATTAGTACATAGAGGAGGAAGTTTGTTATACAGATGATAGATGTTCTGCAGAAGTGAAGGCATTCCACGAATAGAGAAAAGTTCAGAGATAAAGGGTGATTCACATAGGAGGTTCGCGGAGTCGGTATGCAGAGGTGGTACGCGAAAACAAAGGAAGATGAAGTCCGTAGATGGAGGGACCTTCATGGAAGTGGAAATGGTGCATAGATAAGGTGTTCCGCATACCAATCCCAGTACATAGTACTTGGGAGAAGAAGGTGGTTTTCGGTTTTCTCAAAGAGGCTTTCAAAGACATCAAATCAGTTTACAAAAGTATTTTCTGATACCAAATAGTACCCAAGAAAGTGGATTTCATCTATGGGTGAAAAAGGGACTTCAGCATAGCATCAATTTAAATTTGAGGATACAGGAATTCATGAAAATGAAGGGACCAACATGTCCATAAACTATGTTTGACCAAAAATTCTATAAACTGTGAGTGGATTCCTTTCCAAGAGAAGTGAGTAAAGGAAGAGGAAGAAGGTGACCCTTTCCACTAGTAGTGAGCCAGAGAAATTGGTATTGGGAGTGACCCTTGGGAATACAGTAAGTATACCTTAAACCTTGTAATGGTTGTGATCCTGGGCATAGAAGATCTAGTCTGAATATTGTTCTTATTATTGGTAGTGAGCCTTAGTGAATTTGGTACATTGGCACACCATTGTTGTATGTTCCTTTGATGTATCCTTGTGAGGGTAAACCAAGTAAAAATTATTATGTCTCATTCTTGATTTAAATTCTATTCATACTTTTCAATGAGAATGAGAGAATATATTGTTTTATTTTATGATGAAATAAGATTCTAAGAGGAAGAAATTTTAATCTGTCATACCCTAATTCCACCCCCCTAGTTTATTTGACCTAGTGGACCTACCGATAAAATAATTCATTGTTAATTTTTTTATCCCATAAGAAACAAGAGGAGTGTATAAAGGTACTAGTTCTAAACACTTTTTATTTATTTTTAAATGATTCCGAATATTTCTGATATTTTTATATAAGGTGAGTATAAGAAGACATTACATATAAATTGAAATCAAAAGTAAATAAAAAATGAAAAAATCAGATACCTCATATGATAAATGAATAATAAGGATAAGTAGAGAGAGTAAAAAATAGATCATAAACTCACCAATTATGGCCACCTCCTTGGTAAGTAATGATGATAGAGTAGTCTGATCAATAATATTTTATACTATTACTCTTACTTGATTTGACTACATAATTTGGTGATGTATATGCTTCTCTAGAATATGTATTATTCTATATGCTACTATATGTAAATAGGGATCCCTAGGATGAAACTCAAAGTACATAGTTCGGTCTGAATGAGTAGGTAGAGGATCTGGATATCTTGGTCAAATATATCATTCATTTCTATAAAAATAACTGATACAGATTATTCAATGTGATCATCTATCTAATAATTCATCTCGTGAAGCATAGCCTTCATAAAATATATTTTTCCCTTATATTCTTCCTCTCTCAATATCATATTAGGATTTTCAATATATTTTTTAATACTAAAACCCGCCTCACATGACTAGGAATGAGGGTATAAATTTTACTATTAGAATTGGTGGGATCACCTAGATTTATATTAGATAAGAATAAATTATTAAGTCATTAATTAAATAATAAATAAATTTATAAATTTATTTTATAAACAAAAAATATCATACTATAATGGCTTCATCGTGCCTTCTAGGAGAAAATTTCTCCCATGTATTTGTATCTATAAACCCATATTTGAGGCATCAATTTTAATTTTTCTTATTATTAAAAATATAAAATCGATTGAGATTTAATTTAAAATACCTTCATCTAATTTCCACAAAATAAATACACCACTTCTTAATTTTTTTTCATATTATGAAAGTTAAATGTAATCTATAATTGAATAGAGCTAATGTTACACATATAAAATATACAATATTTTATCCATTGGTAGAAATAAATAATTTTAGATATTTCATCATTACTTAATCTCATAGATGATATTTCTCCATTTGGTAAAAAATCCTCCAATTATGATATAATATATTATTCCTACAATGACTCAGTATGTCCATAAAACTCCTAAACTACTTTTCAATTGGGTAAACAATGTTGTGTTGTAGTGGTGGGTTTCCAAGACCCAAATGAATAGTACTTTTCGATTACCATACCATATATAGATTTAGTTATATATGATTTATAATAATTATTATAGTGTTTATATTTCTACATCCACTATTTAAATGGTAATTCCCATGTATTACTTCTTACATAAAAAGGTTATAATAGTTCCTAGAATATAATGAGAACCTTGAGATACTATGACATTAATCTTAAACATATTTCATATGGTCAAGAAACATCATACATACTAGACACTGATCATTTTTGACTATCATATGATGGATTTTCATAGGAATTGACACTTTTCTTGTGAATTTATCACTTGGTGATCTCTAGTATGCGAGATCATGAGTAGAGACCCGCTATTAGGAACAGTACATTTTTCAAGTGCCATTATTTGTTCATATATACCAACATGTGTTTTAGTCTCCTAAATTGATATCATTATCAATTTATACCATTTGAACACATACTTTGATTCAATGAAAAATACATGGAATATAAGTTATCGAAAGGAAGCTTGTGTTGGGTGCGTCATTAGTCGTATTACATTAGTTGAATGATCAAGAGTGAATTTTTCTCTTCTTAGTTGAGGAAGTTAAATCTCGGGCCTAGTTGATCATGATGGAAGTACATTCAAAAAATATTTTCCATGGTAGTTGATGTTATGTCTTTCCAATTAGATTAAAAAATAATAAAGCAATAATGGATGATGACATGAGTTGTGCATCCTTCATTATGAAATATCATTAGACTAAGAGATTATATTAACTAGTGTGTGTTCATAGGATGGTTTTCATTTCTATGAATATTCCTTATCTCTTTAGGGTCATTGATATGTTTTGAGACTCTACTCTTGGTCTATGAATACTATTCACTACTATTGAGATAATGGCCTAGAGGGTCACCCACAATAGCACATTCAATATTCTTCCCTATTCTGGTGAATAAGAATATTGGACTTGGTTGGACCCACCATGGGGTCTGGGAGTTTTCCAAGTAATCAAACACTACTAAATAAATAATATTTTTTATTATATGAGTACAGAAAAATTGGTTTGGATTTATTTATTAAAACTATTCACAAGGTATTAATTAAATACATAGAAGATATTCTACAAATGAATATTATTGTAATATTTAAGGTTTGTTTAATATTTTTTGGAATTAAAATTCAATTTAATGATTCTGGTTTTATCACATAATATATTTATTATATATTAAAATTATGAGATAAAAATATTAGTAACATTATGAATTAGTTAATTCATCATAATGTTTCATTTACTACTTATATTGTGGAAATTTTATTTTCAGGGGCTGAGGAACCCTTTCCGGGTATTTTATCCTCCCACTATATAAGTAGAATAGAGAGACTCAATTAATGATGATTCATTACAATGTAATGAAAACCCCTATTTTCTCATGCTTCCTAGAGATATAAATTCAATGTCTAAGTGTTCAATCCAAGAATTATTATATAGATCTAATGGATGGGATCAAGGTAATCATTATGATGTAGAAGGAATCGTCGGAGCATTGTGCTAGCATATGAAATTCGACAATCTAAATTCGTAGATATTCTTCAACCATGTATAGATGATATATAGGGGTTCAAACTTCAAGCCTTAAAGCAAAGATCATTAGAAATAAGGTTTTAACCCCAAATTTAATGAATTTTTGTAGTTTCTGATGAACCTAATTTCTAGCTATATTATGGTTATGGTGGTCAGAATAGTTTTTCAAACCAGATGTTTTTCACACATATATGGAATTTTAAAAAAAAATAAACAATACTAAGTATAAATATTCTTATTTATTGTAAGGAAAAAAATAAATTTCTATTAAAAACAATACTTTGGAGGTTGGATGATATACCTTTGTATTAAAAAAATAAAAGGGGCTCTTATTTTTAGAATTTGGTAGATGAGTCAGTCTAAAAAATGAAAGGTTATAAAAGGAGGGTGATAGTGGATTTAAGAAATTAAAAAAAAAATTGTCTCTACATAATTAAACCATCATCTCCCTCTAGAGAAAAAACACACCATTAGTCAACATCTTCCAATGATCGAACCCCATCTCCCTACCCTAATGCGGTCGCAACTGTTGTGGGTTTTTGTATCTCGAACAAGCCCACACACTAACATCGTGCTGCCTCTCCCACCTTACATCACAGCCACGGTTGGCTGTCGCTCTGCCTATACACAATCCATGAAATGCATGACCTCCTCCCCACTACTAGGTCCTTCTCCCTCTAGAACCATGAAACCTAACCATTTTCATCCCAGGATCTATCATCCTCACTATTCTCCATTGTTCCAACTGATTGTACAAATTATATATGCCATACCCTAGTCCCCCCATCAGATCTAGATATAGATGTCATCGTCACCCCTATAATATACCACTTTTAATTTTCCTTGGTTTGATTTTTCAACCCTACCCAACTTCTAATGTCGTTATCCACTCATGATGTTGTCGTCTTTTAGGCCTCATCTGGATTTTCCAACACTGCTCTGATCGAACCTCGGTAACTTTGCCTCCCTCCTAGCTTCCATGTGTGAATGCTTGGATTGGGTTCCCAACTGGCTCCCATGACTCCTCACTAACCCTTCCCACATAGCAATGGTCTTGGGTGGGTTTTTTAAACATGTAATTAGTCAGGGTGGGTCTACTTGGCCCAAAACAGCCCTACGTGGGGTCTATCCGGCCTTGAATGGGCCATTATGGGGTCAGCCTGACCCACAATGGCCCAAGGGAGGGTTTCTAGGCCCTCGATAATTTTAATATAATCATAATTTAATTTAATTACTTTTGGGATTAAAAAATATTAATTTTCTTTTTTGAAAAAATTAATTTAATGTTCGTAACAAAATTAAATTAAATGATTATTTTAATCATGGAATAAAAAATAAATTAATCCGGAGATCAAATGAAATTAAATAATTTTAATTTATTTAATTATTTTTATTTATTAATTTCCCTCATTCTTAAATTTATTACATTTTAATTTTTATCACACTTTTAATTTACCAATGGACTAGTCTTGAGGATCGATCGTGTATGGCTATTTTTAATTAATTATTTATTACAATTGTGTTTGATGTTGGTAATAATTATTTAATTTTTATGACGGTTTGTGAAATCTCCTATTTTATTCAATATTTATAATTGAATATGAATCCATTATTTTATTTATGGGTATTCATCTTCTCGATACACCCTCACCAGCATGTGAGTACTTATGTACTATAGATGAACATGCTTTAAGTTGTGGATCATTCCAATTCGAGGAGAAATCCAGATGATAAGTGAAACCACTGGATCAGGGATGAACTTCATCATGATTCAAGACCTGACTCATTTATGATATCCCTTATTCATGGTTGATCCACTAAGTTTAAATAGATCAACCAATATTATATTATCAAGACCAATCAGGTAATTTTATTTCTTTTATACATTTATTATTTGCTTTCATTTTCAATGTCAATCAGAAACACATAAAATAATAAACAAAAAAGATTCATAAAGAAGTGATGAGTTTATTCTACTAATTTCCATTTGTGAGATAAAAACATATTATGAGAATAATTAATACAAAAATATTACATTCATTGAGATATTAGGAAAACCCTCAAAGAAATATTAAGTCTCAAATACCTTCTATAATTTTAATTTGAAAACAACCAACTGTACGGGGTTCTTATAAACCATATTTGAGGGTGACTACTATTACTAGGGAGTTTATATATGTGAAATGGGTTGAATTAACTACCAAAAACATGAAATAAGAAGTCATAGATAAACTTTTTCATCTTTAAAATAATTTTTTGAGTAATTAAATTTTATGATTTTAGAATCTGGGACTTCTCTCAAGAGCTGCCAGTTAATGTGGTTTTCTAGAAAAAACTTCTTCCATGAAACTCTCTAAGTAGTGGTGTGTCCATAGCTTATAGACTAGAATGAGTGGTTTCATGTATCCTTTTTCCTAGAATACTCAAGTTATATAGTATTCTGACTCTAGTATTGAGGGTTTCTAGAGTTCGATAAAATAGTGGGGAAATTAATGATTAAATTAATCTGTAATGTCTAATCAATAATCAAGATAAAAGTATTAATCTATTAGATTTTATTTTTATATTAAATGGAATGTAATACCAAAATTACACAATGGTAACTATTGGAAAATTTATATGTCCAAATTAGTATTTATTTTCAGTAGTTGTACCGGAGCTTGCATAAAGTACTATGATATTGAAAATTCGAGGTCTTAGTGTCCCCAATACCTAAAAAGCCTCCTTAGGAAGATAGGGTGAGAAAAATTCTTATAAGAGACTCAAATATGATTCATATTATGGTTATTCCATAATTATATCACTAATCTTCGATGTGAGTTGTGGATATAACATTTGTACATGGATGATATCTGATGTTGTATCATCTCCAAGAATCTTGCAAGAATAAAGTGAAGAAAGCTATGAATGGGTCATGATTACACTGGATATGTGTAAATATGAAATATAGATCATGATCTTTCAATAAAACCCATTCTTATATCATTTTCACCTATATAATCTTGTTTTATTTAGTATTACAAATAAAACAATAAAATGACTAAATGCTTCACTTCATTTTGGGTAAGGTTTTCTAAGAAATAATAACATTAAAGAAAGATTAATTTTTAGTTCTTATGTTGAATAAGTTCATATACAAAGAGAAAAGTCCAATTAAAATCATGAAATTAGAATAACCTTCACAGAATGCGGTAAATAAAAAATAGGTTAAATAGGATTTCATTTTCATTTCAAGTCATGAGATATGTCTTTGAAATTTTAAATGCAATGAACTTAATTGAAGAATCAAGTGGCCTCTTCTTCTTCAGATATATTCATCAATTTTAAGTAATGCGTATATTTTAATTTTTAGGTATTAAATAAAATATTCCTATTATATATTTTTATTTAAATACAATAACGAAGTAAGTATAAAAATTTTATAATAATTAATGTGTGTTCTCCAAGTGGCTAAGAAAGGGTGGCTCCTAAGTCAGTGGTGAGAAGCTCACAACTTCTAATTTCTATGTAAATGTTTCTAGTTGCAATTTTTTTAAGTATTACCAAAACATTAGTCTCACATGTCTATTGGATACATGGATAAATTATTCTAGTTTTGGAATGAATTTTTTTGTGGTGACTCACACTCAACCAATAGTTCAGTGATAAATGAATCATAGAAAATACGTGATGAATAAGAAATATAATAATTATACACCCAACTATGGAAATATAATACTTTTAAAAAGAAAAACTAAGTGGATATAAAAAATATACCTATTATATTATTTAGACTCTTTGGAGTTAAATGCCTTTGGTATTATTTACACATTTGTTTTTGGACAAAGAATCCTTTGGAAATAAATTTAGATATAAATGCTTTAATTATTATTTCAACTAGAGAGTGTAAAATATTACAAGTTTAAACTAGTGGAAAATATACTTTATAAGATTACTTTAAGTTTTTATTAAGGAATTTAAAATTGGATAATTTTATATGAATGGTTATAAGATATGAGTTTTGTTGGGCTGGTGTTCCAAAGAATACCTTGATCAATCATTCATTGATCAATATAATATAGCATGGAGTAAATCCTAAACACCCATTACCTTAACCAAATCACGTATATGATTCCAATAATGAGGATAAATGATGAGTATTATATTTTAAAATTGATCAATATAATATATCATGGAGTAATTCAAAAATTTAAATTTCCTTAAACACATCATATCCATGATGTAAGTAAAAGAATTTTTCTGGTTGCAACTTATATTCATTGCAGATACATCCAGTATTTTCAATAAATGCTTCGAAAATAATAGTGTTATACATCTAAAATATTCCAAATATCATGTTAAATGGATATAATATGAGGTATAGTATGATATAAATTTATTATGTCATAAAAATGTGTATAGATTGAAATAGTATGTGAGGATATAAACAAACTTGAATCAATAAGAACCAAAAGTTAATCTTTTGAAATTGTACTAAAGCTTATAAGTATATTATTGAAAAAACTATGATAGAAAATAGGTTGTCAAGTTATAGAGCATATTTTTATAAAAGGGTGTACATCTCTACTTGAGATAGAGGGAGAAATGTTGACTTGGGTTTAGTTAGTTCAATAGATAAGCAACTATTTTAAATAGGAACAAGTTCGATAAGAGCATGTGGAAAGGAATGTTATATAGACACATATTATGTAGGGAGGATAAACCCAAGGTAATGGTTTTGTATTCACCATGGTCATTGATACATTATTCTTTGAGAATAATGAAACCTATGGGTGATAAATATATGATAATCAACTTATATTGAAAAGATCAATTAAATTTTAATAATGGATTCCATCAATCAAAGTATATGGGATTATTATTTTGAATATTGCGGTGTGTATTCCAATGAGACTATAAATTGCTAGTACTAGTGTGGTACCAAAAAGGATCGATTGGTAACACCAAGTTCTTATGCCAAAATCCATTTGAATTTTACTTATCATACCTAGTTTCTATGATTTTGTTTCATGGATGTTAAGACCACCAACTACAGAAGGTGTCTATACGACACAAATTGAAAGAGATGGTGACACTATATAATGTCAATAAGGGGTGAAAGTTATGAAAAAAAAAGTTTATAATTTAATTAAGAAAATAATATCATATAATATTCATTTGGAATGAATATTTTCCATATTTATTCAAGATATTAGAGTGATAACCAAATATTTACAAGTAAAATATGTTTTCTAACATATGAAAAACATCTATTGGTCTTATAATTAATTAAGACAATAATGAAAGTAACTCTACATATATTAACCAAAAGTAGAAACCTAAGTTCTAGGTAATAGGATCAATTAAGGTATATATAAAAGTTGTTTAGACCTATTCAATATTACATATACTAACATGGTATTGAAAAATAAAAGTTGGAATAATTTGAGAGAGAATTGTTACTAGTGTCACATGGCATATCCAAAAATACATGCATTGGGCATATGAGGTGATTAATGTAGTGATTTTAATTCTATATGATTCTATAATAGATCAAATACATATTCCTTGATATGTATAAGATATGATATTTCCAAAATATACTTTATAGTAGGAAAATATCAGTTATATCCAGGAGAACTACATGGGAATTAGTTATAACTATCCAATTGTACATGAATATTTACAAAAGGTATATTCCTATTATGTGGAGAGGAAGGGATACTAGTTATAAGGGGACTTATACGAGTCTTCTTTTAGATAGATATTATCTAATATCATAGTCATTATAAGGTAATGATCAAGATAAACTCATTTAATCTAGTGGAATCCATATCTGTAATTACCAAGTGTGTTGAGGCTTCTGAGGAAACTAAAGAAGTAATGTAAAATATAAAATGATTTGTTACAGTTCATGTAATCTCATCTAGTAATTAATGTTTTATCATAATATAAACTATGATAATTTTACTACAAGTACAAGACAATATTTCATGTTTTGACACTATACAAAAGGGATAAAATCAAGGACATAATTTATTGAGGATTTTTACTCTAGTAGGTGAAGTCACAGAAGAAGAATGTCTATATAGTAGAGATGTGGTAGGCCCATGACTATAGCCACAAATTACTAGACACATGATCACATCATGTGAGATCTAACAATGATAGTTAGTAAGATGGATCTAGTGTAAGTGGGAGTGTTGTAATAGTGGGTTCCCAAGACCCAAATGAATAGGACTTTTTGATTACCATATAAAGTATACCATGAGTTATACATGATGTGAACTTAACATTATTTTGTTGATATTTCTTTTTCTACTATTTAAATAGTAATTATTATATTTTTTTTGTATCAAAAGTTTATAGAAGTTCCTAGAATATAATGAGAAACCTAACATACCATGACATTAATAATAAACATATGTCCATTGGTCTAGATACATTATATAGAATAGACACTGTTGATGTTTGAATATAAGGTCCTGGGGGAATATAAGCATTGAGACTTATTATCATGATGTTCTCAGATATTGATATCTAGTAAGAGAGATAATGAGGATAGACCTGTTGATAGGAACACTACATGTTTTAGGTGTCATAGGTTATTCTTATATTTGAACATGTGTATTGGTCTCCTAGCTTGAGATCACTATAAATGTGTACTATTTGATCATGTACATTGATGTAAGTAAAAAAACATGACATTGAAGTCATGGTGAGGTATCTTATGTTGGGTTCATCAATGGTGGTATGGCTTTGGTTGAATTATCAAGATAGAATTTGTCATTTTTGAGTTAAGGAAGTTATATCTTGATCCCAGCTGATCATGATGGTAGTACCTTTATAAATACTTAGACAAGGTATTTGAAGGTAATTATTTATAATTAAATAAAAAAATGTAAATAATTTATTATGACCTAACATGTGCATCATTCTTTATGTGATATCACGAGACAAAGTGATTAAAATACACAATGTTTGTTCATAGGATAGTTGTCATTATTATGACAATTTCATATCTCTTTAGGGGACTTGATGGGTTTCTATAAATATCTATCTTTCTATGAATACAACTCAATTATATCAAGATAAGGTCCTATAGGGTCACACATAATAGTGAATTTAATATTCTACCCTATTATGGTGAATATTAATATTGGAAAAGGTGGGCCACACCACGGTGTCTGAGTGTTCTCCAAGTAATCGATCATTATTGAAAAAAAAATTCATTATTATTTGAGAAAATAATATTTGGGTTGGATTTATTTATTAAAATTATTCACAAGGTGTTATGTGAGTATTCATAAAATATTATACAAATGAATATTATTTTAACATTCAAGGTTTATTTATTATCTTTGGGAATTATATGTTGATTTAATGAATCAAGTTTTATCATGTAATATATTTATTATATATTAAAAGTATGTGATAAAATATAAATGAAATTATGACATAGTTATTTTATCAAAACACGTCATTTACTTCTTATTTATTGGTTGTTTTATCTCCGAGGACCGAGAAACCCTTTCTGGGTATTTTAACTTCCACTGTATATTAAAAATAGAGATACTCAGTTCATAATAATTTATTCCAATAGAATGATAGACTCTCTCTCACCTTTCTTCCTATAGTGATTAATTCATCATCCAAGAATTCTATCCAGGAATTCCTTCATGGGTCGAAGGGATATCATTGAGGAGATCATCACAACGTCTAATGAACCATCAGAGATCCTTAATAGCACCCAAAAATTGATGATCAGTATTCATTCAGATTATTGAAGCATATGTGAATGATCTAGAGGGGTTTGGACTTTAATCCTTAAAAAATGATCACTGGTGATCAGCTGCATTTAAATGCTCCACTGAATCAAATGAGGTACTCATTTATATAATTTTGTGATTTTTGATATTCACAACAGATCCTTGGACCTCTACCTAGGCTCGGATCATTGGAAGTAATGAGGTTTTCTCAATTCCATGATGAACTTTTTTAAATCCCCAACCAGTCAGATTCTTCTGTGAACTGTAGTAATATCAAGTTGTTTTTAACATATATTTCAATTAGAAACCAATTATCCCTATAATTAAGTGAAATTCTTGGTAAGAACATGTAATACCACATCTACCACCTATGGGTATCATCTTCTCTATAGAAGAAGAAGAGTTTTAAGTAATTTAAAAAAACATAAGTTTAATTTGATTAAATAATTAAATTAAATTAATGAAATTACATTTACCTATATTTGATTAAAATTAAATGATTGTAAAAATTAACAAAAAACATGATTGTTCATATTAGAAATAAAATTATATTTATTTTGTAAACAAATAAATCTAAATAAAAGTTCATACATGTAACAAACCAACCTGGAATACCATCTAAACCGATACACGAGTTGATTTTTCACTAACCCAAAGAGCAGTACCATTATCCAAGGGCTGGTGACAAGCACTTGGGCATTAATAAATAACCATTGGGAATTATTATTCCCTCAAGTATTATAATTATATATTACAATGTAGAAAAATCAACGGATATATATCAATAAATACATAAATATCAAGTACAAGGAGACACTAAGAAAACTGAAAATGGAACATAACACCAAAACCTATCTCATGGTGGTCCATTACCACCCACCATATCCCAAGTCACCCACCCTTGGTCACCCTAACTAGAAACTATTGAGTAAGGTGAGAGCATGAACACCTACTATAAGATAATAAACTGCTGAAAACACCTAATGGTACAAGTAGGGTGTGAGATAAAATCCCAGTAAGGTCTCAACAAGGATTCCATAATAGATGACAACATTTAATTAATCAAGTAAATAGATTACAATTCATCAAATAAATAGTTTTGGAATTTCATGATAATATTTAAACAAATCATTCTTTACAAAACCATTTGATATATATACAATATAAAATCATACATTACATTTGAAAATTATGTAAATACTTTTAAACAAATTATTTACTTTTCAATTAATAGAACATTTCTAAATAATGGCTTAAATAAACACTTTTATATAAAATAGTTTATATAAATTCACATGTAATGTAAAACAATTTTAAAAAAATGGCATATATTAATTTCAAATAATAAAAACCAAGCAAAAGGTCATATACCAAAAAGGAATGATAGTTACAGACTAAGGGACTCCTAAGACTAATGGTGACATGGAAATATGTGTATACACACATCCCTCTAGTGTGGCCAAATGAAACTTTATCATCATCCTCTCGAGGATGTGATATACTACAATATTATTTTAGAATGTTATAAATCGTATATTTTTGTCCAATAACTCACTAACTACCTAAGTCTTGCATGATCTCTAATAAAAAATCAATGATGGGAAATTTACTTTAAGAAACCTTAAAATTCAATTAAATCCCATTATCCATTTCAAATATTCCAATTTTCCATTTAAAAAGAAAAATTGGGATTTAATCAAATAAATGAATTTTCCATGATAAAACCCAAAGGTTTCTATCAAAAACATTTTTAATCCATTTTCATAAAATACAATTTGAAATCAATTTCACCAAGCAAATTTCAGAAATCAATTTCCACAATTAAATTCTCCAATTTAATTAAACAATTTTTTCAACTAATTTAAAAATATATCCCCAATTCAATAGAATTGGGGGTTTTCAAATTTTAAATTTGTCAATTAAATTTTCAAAATTTTCCATCAATTTAAAAAATACACCCCAATTTAATGGAATTTTGGGTTTTCACAAATTTTAGTTCAACAATTTAAATTTTCATAATTTCCAACAATTTCACAAACACACCCCAACTCAATGGAATTGGGGTTTTACAAATTTTAATTTCAAAAATTTAAATTTTTATATTTTCCATCAATTTCATAAACACTCCCCAATTTAATGGAATTGGGGGTTTTCACAAATTTAAATTCAATAATTTATTTTTTCAAAATTTACAACAATTTCACAATGACAACCCAACTCAATGGAATTGGGGGGGTTTTTAAATTAAAATTCAACAATTTAAATTTTCCCAATTTTCAACAATTACACAAAAACACCCCCATTCAAATGAATTGTGATTTTTCACAAATTTAAAGTAAAAAATTTAAATTCTTATAATCTCTAAAAATTTCACAAACACATGCCAATTCAATGGAATTAGAGGTTTCCACAAATTTAAATTCAAAAAATTAAATTTTCATAATTTAATTCCAAATCAAATCCAACCCCCTGACTCAATGAAATTAGGTTTTTAATAAATTAATTAGAAAAAAAAATTATTGAAATCCAGAAATTGAATTAAAACAAACAATTGAATTTAAATCAATCAATGTAGGGTTAATCAAAATTGGTCATCGTAATGGAACCACCTATTTGAAATATTTCGAATCCAACTAAAATGAATCTGGAATGTGTCAAATTTGATGGTGGCCACCTGATCTAAGAAGACAGATCGTGAAAGAAAGGAGAAGATATCCTAAATATATAATTCCAAATCAATCAATCAAGATCCAAAAAACTCAAGTATTTCACAACCTTTAGGAAGGATAAATCAAGATAAAAAGGTATATAAAAGATCAAGAAAAAATAACTCACTGAAAGTGAAGATATATGCTTTGATTAGAACTTCGATCTACCAAGAGATTATGTTTTGGGAGAAAAAATGGCTCTAGAGGGCCCCCAATAGCCATAGAATTGGATTATGATCGAGTGGGAGGATTTCTCTATTAATTAGGGGGTTTTGGGACTTTAATTAAAATTTTTGGAGCTTTAATTATCATTCACACAATTTCTTCGTCTAGATCTCTTGGTTAGTACTAACCATGCACAAACTATGCAACAAGTTGTACAACTTGTTCAAACCAAGTGAAAACCTTGTGAAAACTATGCAATATGTTTCATACTTTGTTTTACCATGTGAAAACCATTTTAAAATAATGTGAAAACCATGAAACCAACCTACACACATTGTTTAACCATGTAAATACCATCAAACCATTATACACACTTTTATTAAGCAAGTAAAAACCATTCAAAGGGAAAGAAACCTTCAAAATGGTTCTAATAAGATACCGAAGACAACCTGAAAAGATATCTACTCATTGGTTACTCAAATCAATGGGTCAACAAAGATAAAGGAAAGTAACGTGATGTTACAATACCTAAAAATGTTGAACACAAAAAATTGTTCATAAAAAATAATTATGTCAGTATTCTTCAAAAAAATAATATAAATTGAAATATATAGAAGTTAATATAAAAATGAAAGAAATGATCAACATATAAAAAATTAAATTTTTTTAACAATATTTGGTTACATTAAAAATATAGTTTTATGTAAAAAATGACTATTCATCACAAAAACAAAATTATATCTATTATATTAACTAATACAACTAGATAATAGTGTATAAGTTAAAAAAAATTAATACAACTAAATAGTCACAAAAAACATAATACCAGCCTTATCAACCAAAAAATATATATCTACAACTGATTAATATAAAAATTAATACAAAAATTAAAGAAATGATCAACAAATATATATTTAAATATGAAATTTAAAAAAGTTCTTTATATGTATAAGTTTCATAAATAAAATATATATTCTCCTAAATCAATATGAGAGTAACATGGTGTTTTCTCATATCCCATCTATATGATAATTTCATATATCATAAACTATAACAAAAAACATAGTCATTATTATCCTTTAGTAATCATGTAATATTTTATGAAATGTGTTAAATTTTATAATATCATCAACACTATAATCAAAAAAATAAATATTTTCCCTTTCAAAATGATATACCATTGGTCATTTGATAAGTCAATAATATAACCTATCTACTTTTCATGCTTATCCAAGATAAATTGTTCCTCTTTACAACTAAAAATTTTCAAATCCACAAGTGTAAATCAATAATCATCATGTTTCACACCATTATTATTATCAACCTAATTACACTTAAACATTGGTACTCTAAATTTATTATAATCAATTTCCTACATATCCTAAACATATCCAAATTGTTTTCTTATAGAATTTTTTTTATCTTTTTCACTCAAAACATGTATTACTTCATAAAAGAGCATTACACCTCTATTCTAAACGATACACATATTTTCCAAATTTATTGTGTAAATGTGTGTCAAAATTAGACCGTATAATCAAATTAACACATAGTCCCTTGAATAAACATTTCATGTTTTATGATGTAGATGAATAAATGTTTAATTTATCCTCAAATAATAAAAAATTCACTTTTATGCCCCTTCATCAACCACTTTTAATTTATTTTCAAGTATAATTTCTTCAATTCACAAATAAGTGCTTACATATATGTTTAAACTCACATATGTTTTTTAAAATGTATAAAATTTCTTTCATCACTACGTCATATGCAATTTACTATACTTTTAATCCATTAATCCACTTACCGTCACGATTGATTGCCAGATGGCGCGATATAGATAGACCAATGTTATTTTATTTATAAAATTACTTAATATAGAACTCTATAGCCTCCTATAATATATATTTTTTAATAATAGAGTCCTCTATTCAATGTGTACTTTTAATATATGCCTTCAAAAGTTTCACATATCATTTAAAAGGATATATCGAACATAAATATAAAGTATACTATATCCTTATATTTATCACTAAATTAATCACTAGATGAAAAATTATATCAGAAAATGATGGTGGAAAATATATTTCAAGTTGAAAATTTATGATTGGAGCATTATACACAAATACTATTAACTAATTTGGATCTATAAAATTTCTAAAAATGTAATATAAAATTTAAAACAACTTGTTGATAGAATTTCTGAATAGAATAAAAAATATGGAATGTAGTGAAACCAGTAGTATTTGTTGAATCAATACATGATATTGATGATATTTCATCCTTATTAACATAAAATCTTTCAATGACACCAAATTTTACATATTTTTAGAATTCACATTAGGTAGTTTAATACCATACCAACATTGATCGAAATTTATCATCTCTCTCTTTCATAACATGTGGCAAGACAAAGGTAAATATGTAATTTTTCCATTAATAGTGGGAGATAACTCGAAATGTATTCTCAATTTGAAATCCCATTTGAAAACCATTTCACAAACCAACCATTTTCTACTGATATGTTAATTTCAAGAAAAAAACTATTTTTAAATTAATATTTTAAAAAGAAAATATTTTACTTTGAAAAGATAGTGCATACCACTAAAAATATATGATTATTTTCACTAATACTTGATCCCATCCCCAACTTTTATCACAAATAACTAGAGACAATAAGTTATCCAAGAAGATATTATTAATGTGGTACATGAATATAAAATCATCAAAAGACCAATATTTTCAAATAATGTCAAGACCCCCTACCTTAAATAATATTCTGATAATGTTTCCTAAGTGAGTAAAGTCTTCCATTATGTCTAATATACCATGTATCAACAAAAAACATCATCATATTAATTAATTAATTTAATCCAAACCTCTAATTTTTTATACTAGACACCAAACTCACTAGGTAGTCTAATGATGTTAAAACCATGATCAATCAAGTGTGTTTCTCCCCTAATGACCCCTTGATATTAATCCACATAAAATCACTAATTTATAAACCTTAATAATTCTTAAATTATTTAACACCCTGATTTTTTAAAATAACACTATGTGTGATAGTTTATTCAACATGAAACACTGAGTTTAAATAAACCATGATATCATATTAAAACATTATTATATAAATGTGACTAATTTAAAATAGGGATTAAATTGGTATGTATGAATATTATTAAGTAATTTATGAAATAATAAAAAATATATATAAATTTATTGATAAATTCTTAATAATCACTCAACTATTAATAATGATATTGTATTCTATAAAGAGTATATTCCACTCAAAAATGATTTTTATTGATTTTTGAGAGAAGATAATGTAATTAATTTATGAAACATTAGAATATTTATTTTATGAAATTAAAATAATTTCTAAAATCATAATATCAAAATTTACTTAGGGTGAGATTTTTGGATTTTGTGGAAAATATTGATTTTTCTGTGAGTAGTGAAAAATACTGATTTATATAAAACTGTCATTCCTTTTTAAAAATTTAAGTTAGTTAAAAGTCCCTTTATTATTTTAATTTTATTTAAAATTAAAATAATTATTATTTATTTATATTTAAATCAATTAATTACTTTTTAATCATCTTTATACCATATTTTAGTATAAGTTTATTCTTAGGCTTAAAAACTCATTTTTCTCCAAACTATTTTAAAGTAAATAATGTTTCTCCATTTTAAATAATTAAAATAAAACAAAATTAGGAATGATTTAAATTAAATTTATACATTATATATCTATAAATATTAATTTAAATTATTTTAATTATTCTTACTTTTTATATAGTTATTATAATATTATCTTATGCTTGAAAAATGCATTTCTTGGAAAACCATTGTTTCGACACATTTATGGGTTTAATATTAAATTAAATTATTAAAATTATATGAATTTAATTTGATAAAATAGATTCCATATTTTTAATCATAATAATTAATATTATATAATATGGTTAACTTAATTTTTTTCATAATGAATTGTAAAAACATTAAAAATAATAGTTAATGTGGTAGAAAAATTAAAATGGTAAAAGTGAGTAACCTTAGAGTTAAAGAACATACCATGTATATTTTGAATTTTAAAGGTGTTTATTGGAATTAT
Source organism: Viscum album (assembly GCA_963277665.1). Lineage (NCBI taxonomy): Eukaryota > Viridiplantae > Streptophyta > Magnoliopsida > Santalales > Viscaceae > Viscum > Viscum album. The sequence goes on from OY728166.1 coordinate 590,357,351, forward strand.
ATCTCTTATATTCCTTTATTTGTAAATTTTTTTTAGGCACTTTTCTTGAGAGTGACTTCCCATTATTGAATAGATTTTGGTATTTACAAGAATGTCACTCCTCCCTTATAAAAGGGAACCCCCTCTCCTTTCATTTCCACACTTCCAAAACCCATTGGTTTAGAAAATACCTAAAAACATACATTCCTTACTTCCTTTACCATGTTTTATAGTCCTTTTATTATCATAAATTCAATCTATGGTGTTTATTGGTAGAACCCAAAAGAGGTTGTCTGAAGAAGATGTATTGTTCTTAACCAAGCATCATTATTTTAATTCTTCTTCAACATCCATAAAATATTAATAGATCATGATGATATAATAAAATCAGTATCTACTATATAACTATATTTTATTATGTTAATGTAATAATTTAAACCCATATCCACTTCCATCAAATGGGAAACGAAATCATTGTTTGTGTGTATAGCAGACTACCTCCTCACGAACTGATATAACTCATCTTCTATCATTTCCTATCATATAATTTAATGATTATGTATTTAATTTTTATATATGATATTAATTAAATATTAATAATTATTGAAAATTAACATATCATATACCTATTTATCCTACTATCCATTGAAAAAAGATTACATCGTTCATGTGTACGGTGGACTACAGCCTCGCGAAGCAACATGATTGATTTTTTATTACTGCATCACATGGATGGTATATGTAAGTTTTTTTAAAGAAATAAAATTATATTTATAATATAAATATAATTATAGATATATAAATTAAGACTTACCTTTTCCATAATTATCTTTGGAAAATAGAAATGTTACTCATTCATACAGACAGCCTACCATCTCTAGGATTATAACACATTTCATTTTTCATTACTATATTCCATAGTTTGTTTTTAAAATTATAATTTATGTATAAAAATTATTAATATTTAATTATTAATATTATTTAAATTATGAAATAATTACCCATTTGACCATAGTCAACAAACTGATGTTGTTTTGAAATTATGAACTTGGCATATTCAAAACACATGATGTAGACATAACTACTTAATTAATTAATTACGTAATTAAAATAAATGAAGTTAATGGTTTAATTATAAGGTATTAAACCTATATAATTTTCTAAAAAAATAAATAATTTATAAAATTTTATTATATAGGATATAAAGGACATACTTGGAATTTCTACGCATAAGGCAAGGGTTTTCTCTCCAAACTTCCTTCATTGAGACGCGTGTTTTTTATGAACCTAATTTATTTTAAATTATATATATAATTTACCTCCACATAGTATATAACTAATCCTTCATATTACATGATATTTTAAGTTACAATTCATATACTTTATTCATGGGAGTTTTGATTTAAAATTTACCAAAACAGGAATGGTTTATGTTTCAATCTCATTTTAATTGGGATTGCTTATGCTTGAATTTCCATTAATGGAAATTATTTGATAGTTGTCTAATAAAAACATTTAATTTTATTGTGCTATATTTATTAATTAAATTTTAATGTAATACAAAAAAAATTATATTTGGTACTTAAAATGATTCATAAAATGTTTTTAATTATGACTTCATTTATCTCTTCGGTCAAAATTCCTTTCTATTCTATATCTATGTTTTATAAAACTATTTTCATGAATATTTTTAATATTATATAAAACATTTATTAAATAATTTTTTACCACATTTTACTTTTTACAAAAATGTTTTGTAAGGAATCTTCTTTTCACTTTCCAAATGATGCAATTTTTTAACATTTTTACAATAGTTTGAAAGGAATGTTTCTTTTAACTTATACCCCATGTATAGAATTTATCACCATCATGACCACTCAAAACATAAAATATTCCTGTATAATATTCTATGGTTATATTAAACTAAAAAAATCTATAATATTTTAAAAAAAATTAGATTTTTAGGAACTGATTTTAAAGTGAAAATGTTATTTTTTCCATGAAATATTCCATGTATTATTTTAAAAAAAAATCATAAATGATGACAACCTTTGATGTTATGGATTAAATATAAATTGTATGTATATGTTTCTTACAAATATATATAGTTTATTATCCCTTTCATTGATGGTGTAATATATACATTATGTTATTCTCTCAAATACCTTCATTATAAAGTTTCTTTTGATATGGTATGAAAAAATATTATAAAACTCATTTATTTACATGGCTAATTATTATGTTTATGCATTATGATTGATATAAATTTTATAGAACACATAATTGTGAACATTTTATGATGGATTCTCCTAAATAGAACTCCAATTCATTGGTTAATATTTTTAGTCTCATTAGATGTCATGAATGAAATTAGGGAGTAAACCTAATCCATTATGGGAATTTTTCTTCCTTGTGATATTGTCTAGGTAGTTAGCCTTGATTCATGCTTATGTCATGATATATTCTTCTGCCACATTTTCTATGATTTCGTGATATTATGATACCATGTTCTTTATGTTATTCTCCCATGTGACTACTCATGATCCTTCTCTTTTATGATATCATGTTATACCTCTAAATCACATGTTATATTTTCTTATCATGTTTATCCACTTACTGAGATTTTTAGATCACTATTTTCTTTAATGTATTGCCTAGGTTATCCTATTCAGTTTTAAGGGCTCAAGGTATTTATAATATCATTATAGAGATTTAAATAATTCAATTATATTTTAGTTGTTTTACGTAACTAATCTTCCAAAGATATTGGGGCTTTTTTATCCTCATTTTGTATTTACTGGATATTTATGTGAAAAATAATGTAATAATATGGGTAAAAGTATTGGTTCACTATATTTGGTATTAGAGGAAAGGATTAATTAACCTTTGGAAACTATGATGAGAAACTTTTAGTGATAACCCTAGGGAAAAGTGAAATTATATGTTTAAGAATAAGAAAATATCCTTGAATTTTGGTGAAGGATAGAGTAAGTGGTTTTAGAGAGATTACATCTATGTCTGGATACTACAAGTGGGTTTGGATTGATTATAATTTAACCTATGGGTAATAACTCATAAAAGGGTGCATTGAACTCGACTTGATCATCACTTGGTGAATGAAAATGGTCCTTAGTTCACACCTAATTTGACACTCCCAATGTATATTCTTAGAAAATTCACAAACTCTTTACAAACCATTATAAAGGAATTGAAAAAAAATTCAGGTTAGAATACCTAATAAGAAAAAAATCCATTGAGAAACTAGATTAAAAACTAGATACTAATAAGTTAGGATATATTTATCATTTATAAGTTATTCCTCCCAAGTTTTTATGTTTACCTTTTGTATGTTTATTATTTAATGCATTATCATCATTTTTTATTCATTTATTTAATGGAGGGAAATAGTAGAAAGCATGTCAACAACCAATGTGATGGTAAATGTAATGATTTTCCTAAAAATATGTCTATCCTAATGGGAATTTTAGTTAGAAATATTTTTATTATGAAAAATGAGTTATCTTGAATTAATATTAATAAATGGAATATAGTTGAATTTATAGAAAACTAAAAGAAAATAATGATGGAATATAAAAGAATTTAAAGTGTGAAAGATGATAAAGAAATGAAAATCCAATTTCCTACATGTCAAAAATGTGTTAATAGACACCATGTATAATTCCTTAAATAAACTGGAAGATAATTTTTCTGTAGGAAAGGAGGATAAAAAGAAGATAATTGTCAATGAAAAATGAAGATTCTGGTTATCAAGATGCTTCAAGTGAGGTCAACAGGGTTCCTAAATGTGAAATTACTATACTGGTACAGAAATTTGTGCCAACTGGAGATCAAAATGGAATAATAAGGGAAATAAAAGCTGAAAAAAGAAAATTTTTAGAGATTACTCTACACTCTATGAAAGAAATGCTCAAAGGAGTCTTCTGGATCAATGAAATGAAATAGGATGTCAATATAATTTATGGTAAAATTCTTTAAGTTGATTAAAATGATGAGAAAATGGTTTTTATTAGTAAGGAATACTTCATTTTCTCTTGAGTCTTTAACTAGTGGTAGATCAGTTCAGAGAAATATATACAGAAATGGGATGAGATGTCCACTCACATTGATGATCATATCAATGATGATTTGGATATCCAAGTAAATACTCTTTACTAGGATTTATGTAGGGTGTGTAATACCAATAATCTTAGTCTCATATTTAAAAAAATTGATCCCTTTCATTGTATAATACCCCTTTTTTTACTATAATGGTTTACCACTTTTTTCAAAAAAGTGTTTTAGAAATAAAAAAAAATTCATGTGGTTACTAAGATATAGGGAAATAAAGTTTAATCTAATGTAGCACTAACATTTAAATTTTGTATATGTGGGGAACTTATTGATTATCTAATTCAATTAACTAATACAAATATTAATTCTTAATGTCCTATGTTATGACAATCATTGAAGTGGAATGATTGAAGTGTAAAGGTGTTGAATATTTAGAGTCATGTAGTTAAAGTATTTTTATTAAAGGTATTATAGTTATAAGAATCATGAAACTTATAAGGATCATTTTATAGTAGTTTTTATTTAAGGATTTAAATAATATGTTGAACGGTACTAAAGACCTAGAAAGTTGATTAAATGGTAAGGTGATATTTTATGGAAAAACACATGATTGAGGAAAGGAGAACCTTTTATATGTGCTTGATGTTGAGGTAATTATAGTCAAATAATATTATTTTATTTTTTCAGGAAAAAATAAGTTGTATAGAATACTTTAGTGGTTACAAAACCTATTTTATGATTAATGTTATTTTGAGTATTTTCATCATATTTTTTGTAACCTTATAGGAATAATATTAATATAGATTTAAACAAAGGAAAACCCATATATCAGGATAAATCTCATCGTATCTAGCAAGGGTGTGGGACTTCAACCCATAACCAATGGGATATAAGAGTGAGGTGCTTACCATTGGCCTACATAATGTACTGGTTCGTTTTACACTATTTTTACATAGGTGATTTTAAGGATAAATATTTAGTTGATTTTAGAAGAAATTTTATTTAGTTGAGATATATATAACATTTAGGTTTGAAGTAATGGATTATTTTGGAAGAATGATATTATATTTTTAAAGATGTAAGCTTAATGGTATGGGATTGACATTGAGGATAAAATCTTCTTTAATGTTGAGGTTATTTGGGATATTAATTTATTTATTTAAGGAATAATTTGTGCTACAACTTTAGTTTTATTTTTCAATTTTGGAGATTAATATATTCATATTCATTTAGGCTATTTTATTAATTTTTTCTAACCAATTTGGTTTTAATAGAGATCGAAGAAAAATAATATTACACTTTTATGGATCTTACAATCTGTTAAAAGTTAATTTTAGTTCTTTAGGCATAAAAAATGGGATATTTATTCCCTATAGTGATAGGTAAAGTGTAAATTGATCGAATCATGATGAAATGATGAAATTTTGTTTTTGAAATAAAAATATGTCAAGCAACTATATTTTTTGGTGTTATCAATTTTAATAGTAAAAGAATCTCTGAACTCTAGGAAATAGTTCTTGAAAAAAAATTTATCCTATTACCTTCATATTTAATGAATCAATAGTCTTTTAACTCATCTTATATTTTTGGTTTTTTGGTTATTAAATTTCTCTTGATCATTTACATTATTATAATCAATGATGTATTTAACTCTATGTAATTATTTACACTTTTTTTACATTTTATTATTTTAAATTCCCACTAATTTTCTTCTATATGGAAACCTAGTTATTTGATCACATTTTATTTCCCTTTCCTTATTTTTAAGACATAATTTTATTAACACTTTTTATGATATGGATTTTTTCAAAAAATAATTTTAAAATGTCAAACCCTTGATTAATGAACACTATTTGAAATTGAATAGATTCAATTTATTTAAGGGGGTATAATTTAACACTATGATGTTTTAAAGTAACATTATATTTGATAGTGTATTCAATATACAACACTAATTTTAAACAAATCATGATATAATGTTAAATTTTATTATATAAAAGTTATTGATTTAACCAAATCATTTAATTGGTGGGTATAAAATTTATTAAAAAATTTATTAAGTATATATAATTACTATATATATATGTTGATAAATTCTTGAAAAGAACTCAACTTTAAATAAAGATATTTCATTCAATAAAAAATATGCTTCCTCCGAAGATGTTTTTTATTTATTTTTGTGAGAAAATATTATAATTAATTAATTGAAATTTTATAAATTTTATTTAATAAAATTAAAATAATTTTTTAATTCATCATATAAAAATTTAATTTGGGAGAAATTTTGGCATTTTTTGGTAAATATTGATTTTTCAGGGAATAATTAAAAAATATATGCTTTTTTAAACTGTCATTTATTTTAAAAAATTGGGTAATTTAAAATTAAAATTATTCACTTAATATTAATTAAAATTAACATAAGTATTATATATATATATTTAATCCAATTAACTCATTTTAAATCTTTTTGTACCAAATTTTAGTATAATTTTATTCTTAGGCTTAAAATTGTATTTTTATGAAAAATGTTTTAAAGTGAATTATGTTTCTCTATTTTTAAAAAATATAATATAATATAATTATGAATGATTTAAATTGAAAAATATACATTATCTATACATAAAATTAAATTTAAATTAATTTAATTATTTTTTACACCATATAGTTATTATAAGATCATATTATGCTTTAAAAATGCATTTCCTAAAACATCATTTTTTGACACATTTGTATGTTTTATTTTTTATTAAATTATGCCACTTATATGAATTGAATTCTATAAAATATATATTATAGTTTTAATCAGAATAATTAATTTTATATGATAATTTCAACTTAATTTTTAGTCATAATGAATAATAAAAACATTAAAAACAAATAGTTAATGTGGTAGAAAATTTAAAATGGAAAAAGTGAGTAACCTTAGAGGTAAAGAGTATTAATTGTTAAAAACAGGTTTATTTTGAATTATGAAGGTTTGGATCGGAATTATATCTCCTCTAATTTTTTATTTTTATTTTTTGGAGGCACTTAGTTTGAGAGTGACTTCCCATTATTGAATAGTTTTTTGTATTTACAAGATTGTCACTCCTCCTTAATAAATGGTAATCCACTCTCCTCTCCTCTCATTTCCACACTTCTAAACCCCATTGGTTTATCCAATCCCTAAACTAAAACCTTACTTAATTCACTTACCATTTCTTATAGGTTTTTTTATCATAAATCCAATCTATAAAGGCTTGAGGTATAATCCAAAATAGGTGGTCTGAAAAAGAGGTATCATTATTAACCAATAATCGTTATTTTATTACATATTCCACCTTCATAAAATCATAGAAAATAATGATGATATAATAACTTTATAATATACCATATACTAATATGTTATTATGTTAATTTCATAACTTATACCCAACTCCACTTCTATAAAATGGGAAACAAAACAATTGTTTTTGTGTACAGTGGAATACCACCTTACAAACTGATGTAACTCATTATCCATAATCTAATATAAAAATTTTTAATGATGAGGGATTTAATTTATATATATTATATTCATTAAATATTAATAATTATGGAAAATTACAAATCATATACCTTCTTACCTTATTAAAAATGGAAAAATGATAGCATCATTCGTGTGTATGGTGGATTACCACCTCACTAAGTGATGTGAATCATTTTCTATTACTGAAACAAATGGATGATATATGTAATTTTATTTAAACAAAAAAATTATATTTATGATATAATTATAAATCAATAATTATAAAATAAAATTTACCTATTTCCATCATAATCATTGAAAATTGAAAATGTTACCAATGTGCTTGTATGACCTACTATCTCAATGATTATAATGCAGTTCATTTTTCATAACTATATTTCATGGTTGGTTTTTAAAATTATAATAGGTAAATGAAAATGATAATTATTTCATTTTTATTTTTCTATAAATGATGGAATAATGACCCCTTTGACCATGATCAATGCATCGATATCATTTTGAGATTGTGAACTAAGCATTCTCAAAATAATTAACATGGACATAACTCATTAAGTAATTAAATACATCGTTAAAGTAAATAAATAAATTTATTCAAGAATAATGGATGAAACATAAAAAAGTTCTATAAAAAATAATTGAAATAATCTTTTTATATAGTATATAAAGGACATAAATGACAAGTCCGGACCTGAGGTAAGGGTTTCAACTCAAAACATTCTTCTTTGAGATACACCTTCTTTTATGAACATAATTTCTTTTAAAAGTTTTTTATAATACCACTTAACATATTATATCATAAATAATTCATACTTAATGATATTTTAAGTTTCAATTCATCTACGTAATTTATGGGAGTAATTACTCAAAATTTACCAAAGCGATAAGGGTTTATGTTTCAATATCATTTTAATCGGGATTGTTTGTGCTTAAATTTCAATTGAAGAAAATTATTTGATAATTGTATAATAAATTTTTTTAATTTTCTTCTAGTCAAGTTATTCATGAAAATTTAAAGTAATATTACCTTTTTCCTCTCTTTGGTACTAAAATTTATTGAGAAAATGTTTTTATAAAAATATTAATTTCTTTCTTTCTTTGGTCAAATTTACTTTTTCTTTAATATAAATGTTTTCTAAAAATATTTACATGAATATTTTTAGCATTACCAAAAATAATTATTAAATAAATTTCTTCCAATGATTTAATTTTTATGTAATATTTTAAAAAGAATATTCTTTTAATTTTCCAAATAAGGCACTTTTTAACCCTTTTAGAATAGTGTGGAAGGAATGTTTCTTTTATCTTATACCACATGTACTGAATTACTCATCATCATGATCACTCAAATCATTGAATAATAGTTTATATGTTTATGTGGTTATTTTAAAAAGAAAAAATTTTTATAATATTTTTTCAAAAAAAATAGATTTTGAATAATTGATTTCAATGTGAAAATGGTATTTTCTAAATAAGTATTCCATGTAATATTTTAAATTCATATTCATCAAAGATGATAACCTTTGATGTCATGTATTTTTTATAAATTTTGTATGCATGTCTCTTATATATATACATATCTTATTACCCCTTAATTTTATGGGGTAATACAAGCCTTATGTTCATCTCTTGAATTCCTTCCTTATGGCGTTTCTTTTTATTATGATATGAGAAAAGATTATACAACCCATTTATTTCTATGGGTAATTCTTATGTGTATGTATTATGATTGATTTCCTTTTTTCATACATAATCCTGAAAATTTTATGATGGGTGCACCTAGATAGGTCTCCAATGTAATAGGTAAAGTTTTTAGTCTCATGAGACTCCATGTATGAGATTATAGAGTATAAAAAATCCATTGTGGGACTTTTTCCACCATGTGATATTGTTTGACTCAAGTTTATGTCATGTTATATGTTTCTACAAAATTTAATATGATTCTATAGTCTTATGATGCCATGTTACTTATGTTATTATCCCATGTGATTACTCATGATCCTTCTATTTTGTGACATCATGTTATACCACAAACTCACATGTTACATTTCATTATCATATTTATCTCTTTATTGGTCCTTTTAGCTCACCTACTTGTTTTATATATTCCCTAGGATATCCTATGCAGTTTTAGTAGCTCAAGGAATTTATAAGATCATTGTGGATATTTAAATAAATAAGTTTTATTTTAGTTTTTTTAAGTTACTAGTTTTTTAAAGATACTAAGCCTTTTCAATCCACTGTTTTTATTTAATAGATATTTATGTGAAAAAACATGTTCTAATATGTGTAGAAGGATTGGGTCTCTATAAATTTAACCCAATATCACTATAAAACCTAAATAAATCCATATCATGACATACCCTGCAAATAATTCTGATATGGGACTTGTTTACTACATCTTGATATGCCCTATACATTCCAAACATAAAATCCCATTAAGTAATAGTTATTCCTCCATGATCAACTGAAATATTTCCTCAAAATACCTAACCATTCAATGAAAAATTAGTGAATAATGGAGAGGATAAGTAGTATGAGAAATGAGGATACCTTACCATAGAATCACATTTCTAAGACCTCAAAAATTACCTAGATCAAGGGTACACCAAGGTAGAGAATGGGAGATACAATATAGGATCTCACCCTTATATTTGTTTGGATGGAGGAGGAGAAACCTATGGGGATTCCAAATAGGAACCCCAAATGGACCAAAATACCCCCTCTAAAAACACTGCTTCCCAAGATCCAATGACTATATGATGGATCTTGTAGTTCATTTACAGCAGCCTGACCACACAGGGGTCTCTTATGATGCCCACCTGAGCACACTCACCACCCAAAAACCTTTTTTCCACATAAAATACCTCATAAAATATTTTATAATTCTCAGTTTATTAACCCATATCTGGGGTCAATTTTAAGACCCCAATATTCCACGATATACTTATCTTTGATTAATATAATAGCTTGCATTGTACGCAACTCCAAGTTCTAGCACACCATTACCAGTCAAACTAGCCAATTAAAAAGCAGTTATAAATTGTAATACCCACTTTTTGAAGTTTTATAAATTTTATTTTTTAAAATGGAATTCATTTTTTGTATTTTTAATATCAAAATTATCTTAGGGTGAATTTTTGGTATTTTTCTGAATACTTTCAATTTTTGATGAATAGTGAAAAACATTGTGTTATTGTTTAAAACTGACTTTTTATTTAAATAAATATTTATCAATTTAAATTTATTTTAAAGTAAAAATAGATAAATAATACCTATATTAGTCCAATGTATTTAATTGGAGTCATTTTATAATAAAATTAGATATATAAAATTTTATTGAAATTTTTAATGTCTTTTACCCACCTTCTAGGCACATTTACAAATTTGTATAAAATGTAATTTTACCACTTTTTTGAGTTAAAATAAAAAAAATAAAACAGACATAGTTGTCATTAGTAAGTAAAATGTGGTTCAATAGGATGAAAATAATTTTTGATGAATAGTAACTTTTGAATTTTATTTACTGCGATTAAAATTAAATATGGTAATTAATGGTAAAAATAATATTATAATAATATAAAATTACCATAACACATGTCCTAATTTTATTGGATAAATTTTTTTGACCAAAATCAACCTTAGGAAAAAAATAAGATCCTTTTTATCCATTTGGGTTAGATTAGGACATTTATTGTGTTTTATTTAAAGAAGAGCTAAAATTGTTAAATTAAAATATTTATAACTAACACATTTTTAATATAGGGTTATACATAATATAATTCAACTGTAAATATTAATTATAAATCTAGAAATATTTCTTACATCTGGTATTTTATTTAAAATTTTTAGCCATTAAATAATTAAATTGTTTATGAAACAATGATGACGTAGTAATTTCCTTAATAATGAATGATTAAAAATAATTAGTATTATAAATATTAAAATAAATGTAAATTGAAATTTTTGATGAAATAGATTAATTTTATAGGTGAAAATAACATTTTAGGGTTAATTAAATGGATTTTATTCAAATTAGTCAACTTGTAATGACTTTCACAAAGATCAAATACTAAATAGTGTCAATATTTACATAAATGAGTTTTTAAAACAAATACAATTTTATTAAATGATATAATAGTCCTAAAAATATAATATTTTGAAAAATTAATTATATAATGTTATATATGTCATTAATGAACCACTTTAGGTTCTCTTGTCTTTTAATAGTAACTATATTAACCATTTAGTATAAAAATACAAGAAGACATTGTAAAAGTTAAACTATTAAACTAAGGGTTAAGTCTAAAATATAAGGTTAATATAGTGACCTAAAAATGTCTAAAACCAAATGGTTGAGAGGATTTAAACCCATCCATACCTTATCCTCTAAACAAATCCATTTTGAGCTATTATAAATATAGAATAATTTTATAATAAATTAATATTCCAAGTTTTTTGAAAAGTGCCCCTCACATCTCTTATAAAAGGACACTTCCTCTTATCTTAAAATCACACCTCCAAAGCCATTTGTCTCAGAAAAACCCTCCTCAAATATCCTCCCAACTACCCTAAATTCAATCTAGAGGCCTTAATTTGATCATAAATCCAACCTAAGGATTAATTTTGTTTAAATCTAAAAGAATCACTCGAAGAATAGGTAATTATTTTATCACCTCTTTCAATGTTCTTTTCTTCTTCTACTTCCTCTTTCATTGTGGTTTCCATAATAAAATAATAACTCTAGTACCTTATGCATACTTAGACTTTATTATAAATATGAAACAACCATATTCATTATTCTATCCATCCTATAAATGACAAATTCATCATACGTGCGTACGTACGGCTTACCGTCTCCACGTCGTGGTGTAGTTTTTTATTCAACACTTCATTATTTGGAAGGGTATAATAATGATTATAATTTATGTAAATAATAAATAAAATATTTTAAATATTTAGAATATATAATATACCATCCAATTACATACTATTTCACCATCAATAGAATGATATTGTTGCTCGTGAGTATGTACGGCTTACCATCTCCACGACGCGATGAGATTTCATTCCCCATCATAACTATTCAACAATAATTTTCATTTAATGATTAAAACAAATGTTTAAGAAATTAGTATCATTCTGGATATGAATCAAATACACAATATCCATAATAAACATGACTTTCAAAACAAAATATGTAAAGGGAAATGAATCAATTAACACTCGAAACAATGATGCTTCTGAAATATTATTAACAGAGCAATATTAGAGGATCATATATGATATAATATTTGTGTATGTGGTTATTGTATAATATAATGACAATTAGTTAACCATTATACAGGAGGTTAACATACCCTCATCTAAGGATAAGTACAAGGTAAGGGTTAATTTTACAATCTCTTTATTATCCTAGGTTGTTTATATGTAAGTATCTACTGGGACATCTTTATAATCCACATCTGTGTTTCTTAAAAATGTATTTCAAAACATTTTTACTATTTCCTAGACTATGGGTGAAATTCATTTATTCCCTTGTTTGACTTTTTATAAAAAAATATTGAAAGTAATCTTTCTGTCCTTTTTCAAACAAGGTACTTTATAACCTTTTCGACAAATTAAGGCAAGAATATTTTTTTAACTTATATGGTGGGTGCAACTATTTTCCGCTATTATAACACCTCAGAATATTACCTTATAGTATTATAAGAATATTTTCAAAATAAAGGTTTTCTTTCAAAATTATGTGACTGTTAAATGATTTCAAAGTAGAAAGAGATATTTCTCTCAAATATTTTTTGGATTGACACCGTCTATGTCAACATCTATTATTATATTTTATGTTTAATTGAATTTGATTTATTATGATACAATATTCCATATTGTATTAATTTTTTTATGATATGTTTGACTGTGGATGTTCAATTTTGATTTCATTTACAGTTTATGGCTAAATTATTAAGATTTTGTATGTTAGTTTAATAGAAATGTTTATGTTATGTTTCACCCTTTTCATATGAGTAATGCATTGGACATAGTATGTTATGGGTGGGTCCCACTATATCCCCTTGATACATCGGTTGGTCTCATGAGACAAACTAGTATCTTCTCACAAGACCTTGACAATATTTTTATTTGTAGTCTTGTCACGAGGCCTTGATTATGTGGTTATAATGTCTGGCATTATGCATTCCATCATTATGAGATTAGATACTGATATTACATGTGATTATTTGACTAGTAGAATATACATGTGAATAACTAAATGGAATTATTTGATTTATCTTTTCCATATTATGATGAATTTTATGTTTAAATGGATTTTGTTTTAGTCTTATAGATTACCTTAAATGTTTGTGCTTATTTATGATAGTTTCTACTATATTGTTATCCTTACTTAGCATCTGATCCCACCCCTTTATTAGGTATTATTTTTTCCAGGATGCGAAGATGTATATTATGATAGACCTTCAGGGATAGGCTAAGGTATATGAGTTTTTCAATGGATACACAATGTTTCCTTTTCATTTCATAGTGTAATATAAAACTTATGTATGTATCTATTACATACAAAAATACTAAATTGATTGGTCTTTTGGGACTTGATCTCTTGTAATCATTCCAATGTTATGTAATAATACACTAACACTAGGTAATTGGGGTGGAGGCGTTGTAGTTGGTGTTAGAGAAATTTTATTATAAACTTTCAAAACTCGATTCAGAAAAACTCTGATTAGAGAACATTTCACTAAGATAGACTTTGAGAATTAGTATAGAATAACATACAAAAAATTTTGGTAATATAGATATTATGTCGGTTTTATAAGAAATACATCCATGTATAGATAATACAAGTGGATGTGGTTTTGGCACAGATATACCTAGGGGTGAAAAATCCAACAAGGAGTTTCGGGCTTGACCCGGGGTATCCTGCTACATGACAACAGGCCTTACTGCGCACCTGTTTTGACCCACCCTTGGGATATGCTTAGGATAATTCACATTTTCTTTATAAAACATTATGATAGATTTAATAATAAATACTCCCCCAAATAAAACATTTTTTATGATTATATATTATATGCATAAACTGTTCAATTTATGTTAAGTATTTTACAAGTTTTGAATTATGCATTGCAATTAATAAACTAATCTATTGTATGTCATTATTTAGAAATGGATCTTAGTGGAAGTAATAGAAAACTTATCAACTCACGTAACCCATTTAGGGATTTCCCTCCTATTCTAGATAATTATAGTGGAGTTGGTCATGCAACTGGTGCTGAACAACTTATAACCATACTGGGACAACTCACTTGGATTATGAATAATAACCATACCCGTATGGAGCACCCTGATCCACAATGAGAAGGATCAATGTTAGGATTATTCATGTGGAAACAACCACCAGCATTCAATGAGACTACAAATCCATTTTTAGATGAGAAATGGATATGTTACTTAGAGAAAATATTTCATTCTTTGGGGAGTAGCGAAAGGGAAAAGGTTGTCCTGACAGTTTATTGACTCTTAGTAGATTCTGATCAATGGTGTTCATTAATTCAAAACACAAAGAAGTATGGAGAAGTATCAAATATAAAATGTAGGGAGTTTAAATATATTTTCTTAGGAAAATACTTTCCTTGTGAACATCGAGTGGATATAGAAACGAAATTTCTGAGTCTGAGGAAAAAGGAGGATAAGAATGTCACAAATTATGAGGCGAACTTTACAAGATTATCAAGTCATGATGGAGATTATATATATTACCCAAAATTAATATTGATCAATTCTTTGATAGGTTAAAATCATTTCTTTGTTGAGAATTAGTCTCAAAATCCTTCTCATTGTATGATGATATAGTCTCATGTGTTGTCAAGACAGAAAAGGAATTCTCTAAGTCTTATGAATTTAAAGTGAAGTACGTGAATAAGAGATCTATTGAAAACTCTGGAAATGGAAATAAGGTGAAGAAGGGAAAAGTTGAATTTCCATCTTGTAGTAATTTTGGGAAGAAACACCCTGGTACATTCCTAAAGGGGGTGGGAGTTTGTTACAAGTGTGAAGAAAATGGCCACCAAACTTGTGATTGTAAGGGGAAGAAAGGGGTTGTTGATGTACAATGCTACAGCTCTAAAGAGATGGGGAATTACTTAAACATATTTATTAAGCATCAAGGAAACTTACCTCAGAAAAGGACAGGGGATCAAGAACAATCTTATGTGATCACAACTGCTGAGGTTGATGTTCCAAATGACATAGTGGCGGGTACTTTAACAGTTTCCTCAAAATTAACCGATGCTTTATTTGATTCTAGATCATCACATTCTTTCATATCTTCCCAATTTTACAAGAAAATTAGATATTTACAATTTGAATTATTAAGGGAGTTGTCAGTCAAAACTCATAAGGGGAGCATTATTGCAAAAAAAATTGTCAATCAGTAAACATTATGGAATATAAATTTGATTTATCTATTGATTTTATTTCCATGCCCATGATTAAATTTGATATATTCCTTGGTATGGATTCTCTTTCAGACCATGATGTGAAAAATTATTATAATAAGAAGTAGGTTATAATTATTTATGATGATAAGGAATCCCTTATCCTTAGAGCAGAAACATCACCATCTAATTCTCATCTAGATCCACCCTCAATAGATCTACTAAATTAAATTATTGGGAAGGAAGGGAGTGAAATAACTATGGGTGAGGTAAATAATGTTCAAATAGAGGATGTACCTATTGTAAAATAATATGTTGATGTGTTTCTAGAGGATTTACCTGGATATCCGTGAGAATGGAAAATTGAGTTTTCCATTGACTTAATTCCTAGTTCAAGGCCCACATCAAAGACCGCTTATAGAATGACCATAATGAAATTAGTGTAACTAAAAAAACTATAGGAATTGAGTAAAAAGGGATTTATTCACCCTAGTATTTATTCATGGTGAGCCCCTATTCTTTTTCTTAATAAGAAAGATGGATCTATGAGGTTTTCTATTGACTACAGGGAGACCAATGCTAGAACAATAAATAATAAGTATCCCATATCTTTCATTGATGATTTATTTGATCAACTTCATGGAGCTCAATATTTTTCAAAGATTGACCTTCGATATGGATATCATCAGTTGTGTGTGAGGAAGGAAGACATTCCAAATAATGCATTTCGAATTCAGTATGGGCATTATAATTTTATAGTAATTCCTTTTGGATTGAATAATGCACCCTCTGTTTTCATGGATCTAATGAATAGAGTTTTCAAGGAATATCTTGATGAATTAGTAGTTTTATTAATTAATGATATCTTGTTATATTCCAAAATATACTAAGATCATGAAAATAACTTGTGCACTATTCTAAAAACTCTTAGAAGAAATGAATTATATGGGATGTTTAGCAAGTGTAAATTCTGGCTTCAAGAGATTTCTTTTCGTGTCCATATTGTCTCTAAGGATGGAATTTATTTTGATCCTTCAAATACAAGGGAAATCCAAGAATGACATGTACAAATGAGTATAATTGAGGTAAGAATTTTTATTGGTGTAGCAGGTTATTATCAGCATTTCATCCAGAATTTTTCCTGATTGGCAAACCCGTTAACTAAGCTCACACATAAAGGGGATAATTTTTTTTGGACAAAAGAGTGTGAAGAATGTTTTGAATAATTTAAGAGAATATTAGTCAATTATCTTATCTTGAATATACCATTGGGGAATGATGGGTTTGTTATATATAGTAATGCTTCAAAGAAAGGACTTGGTTGTGTCCTTAGGCAGAATAATAGATTTATTGCCTATGTATCACGGCAGCTAAAAATTCATGAACAAAACTATCTGACTCTTGATCTTGAGTTATTAGCTATAATATTTTCTCTTAAGATATGGAGAAACTATCTCTATGGTGAAAATATGAGATATATATTGATCACAAGAGTTTGAAGTTTATTTTATCATATAAATAACTCAACATGAGGCAAAGCTGATGGCTTACACTACTCAAGGGTTATGATTGCACAATAAAAACCACCTGAGGAAAGAAAATAAGGTGGAAAATGCTTTCAGTAGAAAGAATCATAGTGTTCTAAAAATGATGATAGTTGAAAAGAATTATATGTCCATGGATCTAGTAAAGATGGATATGGGAATAATCATGGAAGGTGAAACATTAATACTTTTTAAAATGGTTTCCAAACCATCTATACAAGAAAGGATAAAAATTTCTCAGACTGATGATGAGGAGTTTCAAAAGAAAATTAAAGCTGTGAATGATGGTAGATTAGTTGACTTCTTTTATGAAGATGGAATTTTGAAATTTGGGAAGAGGCTTTGTGTTCCCGATATACTTTATCTAAAAATGTAATTGTTGGATGATTCTCATAGCTCCAATTTCTCTATACACCCTGGAAGCACTAATATGTATAGATATTTGAAGGAACACTTTTTGTGGGACAACATGAAGAGGGAGATTGCTGATTATGTGTCAAGATGTATGGTTTTTCAACAGGAGAAGGCTGGAAGACAACATCCTATAGGAGTCATGAAACCTCTTCCCATACCTGATTGGAAATAGGATGATATTATGATGGACTTTGTCATGGGGCTACCAAATACTCCTTGAAGGAATGATGAAATATGGGTAATTGTTGATCATCTTACCAATTAAACACATTTTCTTTCTATAAGATAAGATTTACCACTTGAACATTTAGAAATACTATATATTAATGAAGTTGTAAGACTTCATGGTATACCCATATCGATTGTTTCTGATCGTGATCCCCATTTTACATCAAGATTCTGGAAAAGTATTCAGAAATCCCTAGATATTGAACTTCATTGGAGCACTTCCTACCACCCTCAAACCGATGGAAAATCAGAATGGACTATTCAAACCTTAGAAGAAATATTGAGATCATGCTCACATGACTTTCAAGGTATGTCGGATTAGTATTTAACTCTCGTAGAATTTTCCTATAATAATATATTCCATTCAAGTATTCAGATGGAACCATATGAAGTGTTATATGGAAAGATATGTCGCACACCAACTTTTTGGGATGATATTGGTGAAAGAAAACTCATAGGCCTAAAACTTGTTGAGGAAACAATGGAAAATCTGAATATTATCCAAACTTGCATCAAAGTAGCTCAAAGTAGGAATCATATCTATGCCAATAACTGAAGGAAGGATTCATAATTTCAAGTAGGTGATCATGTTTTCTTAAAGTTATATCCATGGAAGGGTGTTATACGATTTGGTAAGAAGGGTAAATTAAGTCCCATGTACATCAGACCTTTTAAAATTCTAAAATGAATTATATTTGTAGAATACCATTTGGTAATTCTTCCAAGTCTCTCTAAAGTTCATGATGTATTCCACATATCATTGTTGAGAAAATACATGCCTGACCCAATGCATGTACTCACCAGTGAAGAAATAGAAATGGAACCCAATTTGCCTTATTGTGAAGAGCATATAAGAATTATTGATACCATAGAAAATTGTAAAAAAAAGATGAATCGTCTGTTAAAAGTTATTTGGAGAAACCATAAAATGGAAGAGGCAATGTGGGAACCTGGCGAACTTATTATGAAGAACCACCCGAATCTTTTTAGGCATTAATATTCTATAAATTTCAAGGTTGAAATTATTTTAAGGAGATAATAATGTAGCACCGAAAGCTTCCATGGTACACATCTCTTTGATTAATACAATAGCTTTCATTGTACACAACTCTGAGTTCTAGCGCACCACGACCAATCAAACTAGCTATTTAAAAAAGCAGTTATGAATAGTAATACATAATTTTTGAAATTTTAAAAATTTTATTTTTTAAAATATACTTCATTTTTGGATTTGGAATATCAAAATTAGCTTAGGGTGAATTTTTGGTATTTTTTTAAAAACATTCAATTTTTGATGAATAGTGAAAAATAATACGTTATTATTTAAAAACAAATTTTTATTTAAATAATTATTTTTTAATTTAAATTTATGTAAAAGTAAAAATAGATACATAGTAGCTATATTATTCCAATTTAATTCATTAGAGTCATTTTCTAATAAGATTTGATATATAAAATTTTATTGAACTTTTTAACATCTTTCACCCACCTTCTAGGCACATTTGCAAATTTTCATAAAACGTAATTTTACCACTTTTGTGAGTTGGATTTCACAAATACAAAAGATATGGTTCTAATCAGTGAGTAAAATGTTTTTAAATAGTATGAAAATAATTTTTTGGGAACAATAACTTTTATATTTTATTTACCACGGTTAAAAGTAAATAGGGTAATTAAAGGTAAAAACAATATTATAATAATATAAAATTACCTCAACACATGTCCTAATTATATTGTATAAGTGTTTTTTGAAATCAATAAACCTTAGAATAAAAATAAAATCCTTTTTGAGTGATTTGAATTAGATTGGGACATTTAGTATATTTTATTTAAAGAAGAGTTAAAAGTGTTAACTTCAAATTTTATTAAATAAACCATTTTTAATATAAGGTTATAAATAAGAAAAAATTTATTATTAATATTAATTATAAATATAGAAATATTTACCACATCATGGTATTTTATTTATAATTTTTATACATTAAATAATTAAATTTGTTTATGAAACAGTGATGATGTAGTTATTACCTTATTAATGAAAGATTAAAATAATTAATATTATAAATATTAAAATAAATGTAAATTGAATCTTTTTATGTCATAAAAGAATTTTCAAGATGAATATGACATGTTAGAGTTTATTAAATGTATTTTTTAGAAGGAATCAACTTGTTATGACTTTCAAAAAAATCAAATACTATATAGTGTCAAAATTGACATAAATGAGTTTTTAAAACAAATACTATTTTATTAAATTATATAATAGTCTTAAAAATCTAATATTCATCCAAATTACTTATATAATGTTATATATGTCATTAATGAACCACTTTTGGTTCACGTGTCATTTTATAGTAACTATATTAACCATGTAGTATAAACATACAAGAAGCATGGTAAAAGATAAACTATTTTACTAAGGGTTAAGTAAAAAAGATAAGGTTAATATGGTGACCTAAACATGTATAAAAACTATTTTTTTATAATATTTAGACCCATACCCACCTTATACCTTAAATAAGTCCGTTTTGAGATATTAGAAACATAAAATAATTTTATAATAAATTAATATTTCAAGCTTTTCCTAAAGTGCCCCTCACTTCTCTTATAAAAGGGTACTTCCCCTTCTCTTAAAATCACACCTCCAAAGCCATTTGGATCACCCAAACCATGCTCAAATCTCCTCCCAAATACCCTCACTTCAATTTATAGACCTTAATTTGATCTTAAATCCAACCTAAATATCTATTTTGTTCAAATCTAAAGGAAGCAACCGAAGAAGAGGTAATTATTTTATCACCTCTTTCAATGTTCTTTTCTTCTTCTACTTACAATTTCTTTATTTTTTTCCATAATAAAATAATAACTCCAGTTCATTATACATACTTATATTTTATTATAAATATTTTATAACCATATTCATAATTATATCCATCCTATGAATGACAAAGTCACCATACGTGCGCACGTACGGCTTACCGTCTCCACATCATGGTGTAGTTTATTATTCAACACTTCATTATTTGGATGGGTATAATAATGAGTATGATTGATGTAAATAATAAATATAACATGTTAATTATTTTTTATATACAATATACTATCCAATTACATATGATTTCACCATCAATAAAATAATATTTTCACTTGTGCATACATACGGATTACCGTCCCCACGATGCGATAATATTTTATTCCTCATCGTAACCATTCAAGAATAATTCTCATTTGAGGATTAAAAAATAATTTTTAAGAACTTAATATATTTATTTATATGAATAAAATACATCTTATCCATAACTAACATGACTTACATAACAAAACATATAAAGTAAAATGAATCAGTTAACACCCGAAACAATGATACTACTGAAATATTATTAAAAAAGTAATATTAAAGGATTATATATGATATCATATTTATGTATGTTGTTCCTGTATAATTTAATAACAATTATTTAACCATTATAAATTATTTTAACGTACCCTCAACTAAGAAAAATTACAAGGTAAGTGTTAATTTTACAATCTCTTTATTATCTGAGGTTTTTTATATGTAAGAATCTACTGGTACTTCTTTATCATCCACATTTGTGTTTCTTAAAAATGTATTTTAAAAAAAATCAATTTCCTAGAATATTTTTTAAATTCATTTATACCCTTTTCTTAATTTTAATAAAAAAAAATTAAATTAATATTTCTGTCGTTTTCCGAACAAGGTACTTTATGACCTTTTCGACAAATTAAGGTTAGAATGTTTTTTTAACTCATACGGTGGGTGTGGCTATTTTCAACCCTTATAACACTGTAAAATCATCTCTTACATTCTTATAAGAATATTTTCACAATTAATTTTTTCTTTTAAAATTATGCGACTGTTAAATGATTTCAAAGTTGAAAGAGATATTTCTTTAAAATAGTTTTTTTGGATTGATTCCATCTATGTCAACATCTCTTGTTAGATTTTATGTTTAATTGAAGTTGATTTATTATAATATAATATTCCATATTGTATTGATGTTTTTATGATATGTTGGACTATGTATGTTCTATTTTGATTCCATTCACGGTTTATTGTTAAAGTAATAACATTTTGTATGCTAGTTTAATACAAATGATTATGTTATGTTTTACCCTTTTTATATGAGAAATTTATTGTACGTAGTAAGTGAAGGGAAGGGCCCGCTATAGCCCCTCGATGCATCGGTAGGTCTCATGAGACAAACTAGTGTCTTGGAACAATTCCTTAACAATATTTTTTTTTAGTCGTGTCACGAGGCCTTGACTATGTGGTTAATGTGTCCAGTATTATGCATTCCATCATTATGAGATTAGCTATTAATATTACATATGATTATTCGACTAGTAGAATATCCATGTGAATAAGTAAAAGTAACTATTTGATTTATCTTTTCCATATTATACAGAAGTTTATGTTCAAAAGTCTTGTGTTTTAGTATTATACATTTCCTTAAATTTTTATTCTTATTTATGATAGTTTCTGCTATATTGTAATCCTTACTGTGCATTTGAGCTCACCCCTTTATTATGTTTTATTTTTCCCAAGATGCGAAGAAGTATATTATGACTGACCTTTAGGGATAGGCTAAGTAATATGAGTGTTTTCAATGGATACACAATGTTTCTTTTTCATATCATAGTGTAATTTAAAACTTATGTATGTATCATGTACTTATAAGTCTACTAAACTGATCAGTCTTTCAGGACTTGATCTCTTTTGATCATGTCAATGTTATGTAATAATTCACCAACTCTAGGTAACTGGGGTTGAGGCATTACATAAATACCATACCTCCTCTCTGAATCCAAAATTTCAAATACTCTTAAGAATTTGTTAACCCTTACTTATGAGTGTCATTAAAAACTCCCCACCATAACACTTCTCATCCTATAAAAACCATGGTAAACTACACCTATTCACTAAGAATAGTCTTCAATTTACTATGATCTCTCCACATTCTATCTTCTAACACAAAACATGCTTATGTTTTGCAACTCTAAACAATGATCTCAACTACACCAAATCCTTTAAAATGCTTGGTTTGATAATTAAATTTAATTTTATAGACCTTTCTGGCCTATTGATTTGTGTAAATTATGGTGATGGATGTTTTTAAGGTAGTTTATAAGGATTGTTTATGGTAAAAAGATAATATGATGCTGATATTTCAACTTAGAGGAGTTCTATGATGTGGAGGCTTGGGCTATGTTGTAAGGGGTGTCACTACTACATGTAGAGTCCAGTTGTTGCGTAGAGGCATAGGGTGGATCTTTTTATAGGTTGTGTCATTTTTTGGAATAGCTAGACTATGGAGAAGGGTTGCATTATATCCTTATATGTTTTGTAATTTGGAGGTTTTGGCTACAATATAGAAGCTAATAGTGGGATTTTAGTGGTTCTACCATTTTTAGCACAGCTAAAGTGTGTGGAAAGAGGCTATAGAATAGATTTATATGAGAGTTTTTTAGTTATTCTTTTGGTTTTTTCATGGTTTCATCCTAAATAAGAGAAATGTTTTAGGACCTTTCTTGGATATTTCCTTCTGTCGTGTGGTGGTTTTTTTTGTGTTGTGATCTTATCCTTGGTTTTTGAAATCTGCAGTATAGAGCTCACTATGTTTATGAATTGTGGTTTTGACCATCCAATCAATGGTGTTGCCTCTCCACTTTGCATCATGGCCTTTAGTTTTTCAATAGTTTGGAAGTGTGGTGAGGTAGGTTGTACTATTGTCTTATATTTTCCAGAGTACCTATAAATTATTAAAACCCCTTGAATCCTAAATTTGGTCCAAATTTTCTATCATTTATTAGGAAACTCAAGTGTGTCCTAAGTAGTTCTTTCATCCCCCTTTTAGTGGATTTCAACCCCATCCTTAGGAAATCAATACTTTGTAGTTTTAGGTGAGTCCCCCTCATTTATTCTCCCTATTTTCTCCTAGTTATTTATATTTATTGGGGTTTTTTCATAAAAACTTATAGTTTTGGTGATGTTTTAGTAAGGGAATGATTTGAGTTATTGCGTTCTAGGATAATCTATGTATTCTCTTTCATTGTGGTTCACATCAGTTACCTCCCACTCATTTCAATTATGGGAAGTGTTTTGGAAAGATTTATTTGAGGTAAGGGATCCTTCATCTCTCATTTAGTTATATCATGTGTGAGGGGTTGGGATTTATTTCATCCATTGGGAGGAAATTATAAACCTTACAAATAAATATAATGAATTAGATTAAATGAAATTTAATGTAAAGGAAAAGGAATCAAACGTTTTTGTCACTTCTGATATAGATATTGAGATTATATATGTTTGTTGCCTTACTGAAAATCACAACCATTTGGAAGATATGTATATGTTATTTTGGATATATTTTTGGAACCCTTTTTATGTGATCATTTAATATCACCTTGAATAAAATTGGTTAAGTACAAATATTTGTCTAATAAATTGGTGGCCCATGGAAATTCTAGTTTTTGGGAGAATACCCTTGAAAAGTAATGAAAATGTGATTAAAATATCATTGATAAATTTGAAATGAAATATTTAAAAATTATATGTGATGCATTGTTGTGATGTGTGGTTGTGATGTGTGGTTTTGATGTGTGGTTGTGGTGTGTGTGGTAGTTGAAATGGGAAGTGGTTTTGATGTGGAATATTTGATGTGATGTGGTTGTGGTGTGTGGGGGGTGTGATAATAAGTGTTATTGATGTGAAGTGGTGGTAATGTGGGACTTTTTGGAATGAGAAATATGGTTTTTTTTGTTTTTTTAGTGTTATGGTAGTTTCTCAATAGTGATGGAATAATTTATTAATAAATAATTTGATATGACATAGGATGGAAATATAAATGAATTCTTGAATTAAAATGGGAACTCTGTCTTAAATAGTAGTTCTTAAATGTGAAATAAATGGGATAAAATAATGAAATTTATGGTCTAGAACAATAAAATAGGTTGGAAATGGAAAATCATAATTTAAGAAATAAGATAAATTTTTCTTGTGGATTGTGGCTTGCTTGTGTGGTGTTAAGAATTTAGTGGTGGCAATGGAAGTAGCAATGGTTGGGAGGCCTTGGGGTGATGATGTGATTTGGGATGGGACAATTAATGTGAACCCATAGTTTAGGCTTGTGTTTTATGATATATATATATATATATATATATATATTGTATTTCTCTATAATTTTTATATGCATCCCACCCATGTCAACCACTATGTGCTGAAAACCAAATGTGTTAGGAGTGTTTTTTCCAACATCTAAATGGTGAGGATAGATGGGTGGATACCCTCTATTCCCAGAAATATCTTCCAGGAAATGTTGATATGGATAGGATTTGATTAAAAAATCATAATTTCACTATAGTTATGTTTGATGAGATGATGATTTGTCTTATTTTGGGGGTCATTCATGGTAGAAGGAGGGAACGAGGTTGATTTCCTTCAAGTTAATGACACCCTACTATCCTAGTTGTGGTTTTTTGTTGGGATGTTATGTGATGGACCATGTTTCTATGGGAGATATTTGATGTAATTTGATAGCCTATGTGTCTACAAAAAATATGTTATGCAATGTGATGGATCAGGTGTCTACTTGTTAGATATGATGTGATGTGATGTGTTACACCAAGTGTCTTTGATAAGGTGTATATAAAAAAGTGATGGGAGCTTCAGGATGTATGATTTTGGCATGTGATAAGTTTTCAATACAAAAAATATGGCAGATCCATGATGTGTGATTTGATGGGATGTAATTACTTCTATTTATGTGATATTTGTATACCCACATGGCTTGTCTCCAACCTAGGGCCTATTTTAGGTGGGACTTAGGGATCATTATCTCTCTTCATTCATTGTTATCCTTAGAGAGGTACCTTTATTGGGAGGGGATAATGATAGAGTAGTTTAATTGGTTTTGGTTGAGAGATATGGTAGATTTTGGAGTTAGGAATTGTGATAATTTCATGGGTGGGTAGGGTAATGGTGTCAGTTGATCTTGGTCCATGACATGGTATAGGGACAACTAGCTATGAAATCACATTTTAGTGCTCATATGATCTAATGTAATTAATCTAAGCCTAAAAAATTATTATGTTAGGTGACACTAATTGTAGGGTAGAGTCTTAAGAGAGGTGTATACATCATGATTCCTTATGTTTCTATTTTAATTAGGTATTTCTGTAAAGTTAAAATTAATTAATTTAATGAATCCTGATTAAATTATGTACTACTAGTCTTAGAAAATCCATGTTTTCCTTTTTAGATATAGATCATAGATTTCATATGCATATGGTTTAGGACGGTGATGTCTAACAAGTTAACCCAGTTGATCTCCATATGTTTGATCTAGTTGAGAATGATGATCATAGGTAGAGTAAATTTATCACCTTCTATTAAAAGGATTTGGAAAAGTGTGTGGGAAGAATTTGTGACATGGAGACAGATTTTTAGTTGGAGGTGCTCGAGATCACCATTAGTTTGATATAGGCCCGAGAAGAGTATCAGATCATGTAGTAAATTGTTAAGATGTGTGGATTTTCTAATCAGTGGTAGAAATTATATCTTGAAAACCATGAGGAGTCATATGTGTTATTGTAAAACTTTCATAAAGAGTTCTGATTGTAGTTCCTATCCTCAACCATGAAGGTAGTGAAGAGGTAGAAGTTTCTTTCTCTTTAGTAAAGAAGCATGTTTGTGCTGGATATTGGGATAAATTTCACGGATATTTATATTTTTTCCTTGATATTTTTCTTAATTAGGAGTCCCATGTGAGGAATCTTGAGGAGGTTCTCTGTTCTTATATCCATTATATAGTTACTCTTTTTACATTTCCAACATAAATGGAAGTAGAGAATAAGGTGAAACTGATTGATCATATGCACTCACAAGGATGGTTAGCATGAGAGGGGAACTAGTAGTGTTCTTTGAATAGAATATATTTCAACAAAAAGTATCAAACACTAGAGCCTTTGAGGTTTTGACAAGAGGGTATTCGATCACAGCAGCTTCCTTTTGGACTTCTGGGCTCGATGGTTTCTATGAATTTTATAGGGGCCTTGGGATAGTTTTCTTCCACTATGGAGGTTATGGTCATCATTGGAAATAGTTCATGGTGATTCTTAGATATCATATTGGTGAAGGTGGTCCTGTTCATCATTGGTATTAGAAGTAGCTACCAGTGAGGCCATTTTAGCATAAGGGTAAGAAATATTATGCTTAACTAAGAGGATATGGGGAAATAAGAGGTCAACCTCAATATTTTCCTTATATTTAGGGACCCAAAACAAAGTGCGTCAATGGATATGGTCATCAGTAGTGATGTAGGAGATCCAGGTGTAGATATTTTTATGTTGTGGAGGTACCACCTCCTGAGTGGTAGAGATCATTAGAGGTACGATCAGAATGTAATCTACCCTTTTGTGTTCCTTGTTTGATTCAGGGGCTTCACGCTCCTTTGTTTCACCCGCTCTAGTATATTATTTGGAAAAAAACATAGATATGATTCTCATTCCCTTGGTGTTGAATACACTTTTTGGAATCCAGAACATCTTATTTTATGTGTTCTGGGGGTGTAGATTGAATATGGGGTCACATCATTCATTTGGGGATCTTTTCTTGTAGAATATATAATCATAAAACATCATCCCCAATATTGATTGGTTATGTTACGTGTAAGGATTTATCAACTAATTATTGATGAGATTCGATTTCTTATATTCTTAAGTATGGAATATAGTTTTCATTGGTGAGTGAGGTTATATGTTGGGTAAGAAATTTTTAGATACACTTCTTTCCTAGGTGTTTGAGTTGTATATGTAATTAGTATATGTTGAGATGGTGTAGGTTCCTAGGGTATTTGGGGATCTTTTGTATGTCTTTCCTGAGAAGATTTTGATGATACCCCCTTGATGTGATATCAATTTTGGGATAGATTTTTATCCGAATGATTATCTAATTTCAATGGATTCTTATCATATGGGACCATGTGAGTTATAAAAATTAAGGATCCATATTTATGATTTGATGTAGAAAGGTTTCACCCGGCCTAGTGTATCATTGTGGGGTGGTTCAATATTATTTACCAATAAGGCGGATATGGGTCTAAGGTTGTGTATTGAATACTGAAGTGTTAATCAGGTGATGATCAAGAATCACTAACCTCTTCTGGTGATTTATGATGTTTTTACTAGTTGAGATGAGCTAATTGGTTCTCTAATATTTATCTATAGAAAGGGTATCACTAGTTTTGTTCAATGGGATTAAGTAATCCATGTTCTATTAGTTCCTATACCATTTCATAGTTGTGTTGATTGATGACATATAGATCTAATAAAATTCATAGGAGTAATATACCAATCATATCTGAGTTTTCTTACAGGCCCTTAAACACCTCTATATCTATGAAAAAATTTCGAAGTGAATGTTTTGGACTTTGGAGGTGCATTTTCCTAGGCATATGGTGTCCTAGTAGGGTGTGGTAATCGAGCTTTCAAAGATAAAAGCATTTGTTCCTTCTATAACACCCAATAATGTCTCATAGGTTAATAGATTAATAGGTATTTCATACTTTTACTAGAGGTTAATGTCTAATTTATAATAGATTTTATACCCATTAATATATTTAACAAGTAAAGACTATGTGTTTATCTATAATGATCAGTTTCATGAAGTGTTTGAATACCTGGAGGGTAGATTGATCAATAATCTAGTTCTTCAATTTCTAGTGGAGGGGATGATGTTTGGGGTTCTCTATAATGATTCACATCTAGTATTGGGATGCATCTTGACATAGAAGAAGGCAGTGATCTCTTATGGGATAGAAATTTGTTCCCATTATGAGTGTAACTATTCAACCCATGATCTATATCTAATAGTGTTTGTGTGTTCACTGAATCAATGATGAAATTGCCTCATTTAAGATTTATTTTTAGTCTTCACCAATCAAAAGAGCATGAGGTATATTTTTTCCAACATGAACTTAATCTATAGAAATTAAGGTGGAATAATTTTCTCTAGTCCTATGACTTATATATCTCTTATGCCATATGAAGGGGGAATTGTGTGGCTAAAATGTTGTGAATAAAGTTGTGGAAGGATTTTTTTTTGAGTGTATAATGATACTTGGAAATAAATAGAGGAGTTGGAATCCCATAACTTAGATTTAAGTGTGTTTGATGGTAGAGTATGCTTGTTTTATAATATTGTTTATTATTTTTTGATATAGTAGGTAGAGGAGTCTTAATAAGGATACCTAGAGGTAAAGGTGATATGCATCTCTGTTGGCCATGGTGATTCTCTATAGGGGCAGTCAAAGGATGGGTAGAATTGGATGTTGTTTCATGGGAGGATTTTTTATGGTGGTGATAATGGAGTTATTCCTTCATGAGTTTCATAACACACATTTATCAGTACACCAAGAAATATCTAAGATTTGTTGTGGTTTGCAAATTTAGTTTTGGTGGCATGGGATGAAATGGCTGGTGGTATAGTTTGTGGATTGGTGTTTGATTTTTTAGTTGGAAAAGGTTGAGCATCATGTTCCTGGAATCTTTTCGTATCCCTTGGATGTTAACGAGTGGAAGTGGGGTGATATCTTAATAGAATTATTACTAAGATTAACTCGATCTCATAGATTATGTGATACTATCTGGCTAATAATGGATCAGTTAATGAAATCATCTCACTTTCTAGAAATCAAGGAGTCAAACTCCATGGATGTATTGAAAGAGATGTATGTGTATGATGTTGTATGGCTAAATAGAGTTACTGGATCCATTGTATCAGATCATTATTCTCATTTTACCTCATGATTATCAAGAGTATTTTAGTATAATTTTGGAATTCAATTATTCCTCAACACTACTTTCCACCCTCAGATTGACGAATAGATAGAGTAGACTATCCAAACACTATAGGATATATTATGAGTGTGTATATTGGACTTTAGTCGATCTTGGGTGAATTACATTACTTTGGTTGAGTTTTCTTAAAACAGCATATACCATTCATCCATCGGTATCGCCTTGTTTGAGACTTTGTTCAGGTAACCATGTCGTTCTCCCTCGTTCTTGGGCTGAGGTTGGGGAGTTATCAGTTCTTGGTCCTGAGGTGGTGAAAAACATGATAGAAAATATTTGCATTGTTATTAATAATATAGAGTTAGAACAGGATCAGTATAAGTCTTATATCAATTATAGGAGTAGTCCCTTATAGTTTTTTTTATGAGACCATATGTTTCTAAAGGTTTCACTTCATCTTGGGTAGAAGATTTTTGGTAGGGGTTATGATTTTTCTCTTGTTTATTGGGACTTTCATGGTGCTGGATCACATTAGTGAGGTGTTTTATTGGTTGGTCGTTCCTACAAAGTTCTGAAGGATCCATGAAATCTTTTATGTATCTCAGTTACATTGGTATCTTCACGACGACTTCCCTGTCAATGACTAGGGAAAGTTAGATATTGAGGAAATTTCGAAACTCATGGAGTGTCCATTAAAGATCCAGGGTCATCGGGAGAAGGTGATGTATAAGGACCCGACCTTAAAACATTACAGAATCTTGAATTAAATGAATAATTCACATTGAGGATCTTTTTAGGTTTAGAGTTTTAGAGAGTTAGGCCATAACTATTACATTGAAAAATATTAAAAAGTAGACACTTCTACTCAGATTTCATTTTTTCATAAAATAAAAACTCTTGATAAAAAAAGTCATGTCCACTTCCATGTTTTAGACAGCATGAATTTCCTTGATCTCATCCCTGATCCTATTCAACTTTATGTCCTGTGAAGAACATTTCAAAAACTTGGGATGAGCATAAAATGCTCAGTAAGGAATACACAAAAAAGGAAACTATTTGTTTTTTTAAACAACAAGTAAACCACGAATACTTTAACATAAGTAATACTTTTCACCTTTATAAAGTAGTAAATACTCTTCAATGAATAAAAGATCACTACTTACCCTTTTGTAACAAAAAGATTACCTATATAAAGAACACATAACATATAAAGGTAACTTGGAACATAAACATACTTAAATGGAATAACCATATGGTCGACTTCCACACATGTCACTAAATGGAATAGCCATACGGACGACTTCCATATGAAATTCATTAGAGGTTATAACGTAACCACCCATCCTGGTATTCATGGCACCACCCATTATTTGGTTTATCATGTAACCCCCCGTCAAATGTCTAAGTACCATTATAAAATCATAATACATAAAATAGATATAAAGGAAAGAAAACATTTCCACATTTCAATCACAATATATCACTTAAATATATTGACATAAAAATCCATTATCTAAAAAATTTTCAATACCAAAATACATAAAAGATTATGTGGTATTTATTTTCTTTTAAAAACATTAAATCTTACTGAGGAAGCCAATTATCAAATAATACTCGCGGCAGTGGAAAGGTCATTGTCACCGCGTACGTTAAAAGAAACATTACTTTTTGTCATTTAGTAAAACGCTTCATAGAAAAATATTCCATTTGAATGAAATGAAAATCCAAAGGTGTTTATACAGTGTAAAAGAAAGTCCTATATTAAAACAAAATATGCCTAAATGAAAGGATATTGAGACGAAGTCCCTTACAAATATGGTATCCTTAGATTAAGGATAAATCAATTACATAATTAAGTGTGAAAAATATAAATACACCCAATATAAGTGTATATTAAGTGTAAAAAAATCAGAGGTCATCCACACATATTCCTAGTACGACATAATCAAGAAGTAGAGGTTTTACCCAAAGAATTGAAATTGGTTTAAGAATTTCCCTTACAAAAATTCGACAACCTAACGACGTCACTTTAAAATTCAGAAAGTGAGTTGACGAGAGATAGAAAGGGTATATCATCACTTGGAAATAAAATTTACCGAATTAAGGATATATAATAACATATCTCAGCATTATGAAGATTTAAATTAATATACCTAACAAAAAGAAGTCTTTTAAAAAGAGGAGGGTGAAAGGTTCCCTTACCGACTTGGGTAACTTTCGAAACGTACACCCCATGAAAGAAGGGCTATACAAGGTTGATGTAAATACCCATAAACAAAAGTATATTACACAAAGAGTATAATAATGGGTAGTACATACACCACTCAAAGGATATAGTGACATATATAGCATGAATCTCACAGGAATAAATAGTGAGATAAAAACCCTTACCTGATTGTAATAAGTCGATTCATATGACCAAAAGATAATAAGAACCAAATGAATCATATAATACCATGAATATAAATAGAATAATGATAATATATATCAAATGGAAGTACACAATACACCACATGAAATAAATAATTGTCAAACAATGTAAATCTCATGGAATTAAAAGTGAGATAAGAAATCCCCTTATGAAAATTTGGCAGTCTAACAGCGCCACGTAAAACTTCTAAAAATGGATTGATGAGATCAAATAGGTTCCCTCGTAATAATAACATTAAAATTACAGTAATAGGAATATAAAATAAAATCCCCTAACATAAGAAATAGTAGCTTAAAAGAAATGACATAAAAGAGAGTACTTAAAAAGAAAGAGAGAGGTAGGATTCCTTACCTCGTGTCCGACTTGACTCAATCATTCTTTAATCTCCTGAATAATAAACTAAAGTTAATTTATAAATTCTTAATAACCTTTTTCATGTTTATTATTCCTTTTATATCACTTATTTCCATGTTATAAACATTATGTAATAAATTAAGTTAATAATGTTCTTTTTGTCGATATTTGGTACTTAAGTCAAAAATAGACTTCTTATAATTATATGTTGTTCATTTGGTCAAAGGTTCATTGTATACAGAATAATATTCATGATTTTAATATCATATATATAATATATATATCCATCATATACATGTATTTATAATAGTACATAACATTTATAGGTAATAAATGAAATGCACCGTTCATGGAGACGGTAAGCCGTACGTACGCATGAACGCTACTTCCATTTCTATTTCATATTTAATGGAATAGAAAAATAATTATACATAGTAGTATTATAATTAAAGTATTTTATCATATATAATATCATTAAACCTATCCCTTATACGTACCACATATGGTATTAACTTGTCATATCACTTTGAGGGGGCGATATTTCGCACTTCCTCTAATGAGATTATCATGTTTACACATAATGGAAACCATAAAGGTATGATATAAAAGAACAATACAGAATAAAAAGTAAACATAAACATAATATATCATATATATAAATAGTGTCATCTTAATGGCCACCATGATATGTGTTAAATGAATATTGAACAATCATCATTGCGTGAGACAGTAATTCACCATCCACAGAAACAGTATGTTCTTTAACGATTGGATGGGGGTGTGTGTGACTGTAGGTAGAATAATTATCATAAAAACAACCTAGTATATTTATGAGACTGGTGTTATTATGGAATCAAAGAATAATAATTTTAGGGGGAGTGAAGAAGGAAAAATAAAAGAAATAAACTCGAGAGAAGACATTACCTCTAAATTAGGTAACTCTTTTTGATTTCATCCAAAGGATTGATTGGGAAGACTTATGCCCAATGTTAGGCATCTAGGAGTAATATAGGGATGTTTAGAGATAATATGAGAATAGTTTGGATGATCCAAGGGCTTGAGAGGTTTTGGTAAGGGGGTAGAGGTGGGGTCCTTTTATAAGAGGGAGGAGGGGCACTCTTGGAAGGTCATGAAATGTTACTTTATTATGAAATGATTTTACGATTTTAAAGGTCCCACAATGATATATTTCTAGGATAAGGTGATAAGGGTTCTAAATCCACCCATTCAATAGGTTTTAGAAAATTTTAAGTCTTATATTTGACCTTATCTTTTCATTTTATTTAAATCATTCATTAATGAGGTAATCACTAAATCATCATGGTTTCATAAATAAATTTATTTATTTAATGTCTAAAAATTATAAAAAAAATACCATGATGTAGTAAATCGTTTTAGCTTCCCAATGAATATTTATAGTCTAAGAATGTAAGCAAAATTAAAAATTTTTACTTAGGTGATACATACTTTGGTTATATTTTCCTTTCTTTAAAAAATAATATGATAAAAGGTCACTATCACACTAAAGTGATTACATGGGGTCCCAAGGTTGGAACAAGGCATCCCATGGTCGGCAATGAATCGAAAAATAGCATTAATACACATGTTGGGGTCATTTTATATTATTATGATATTATTTTATTACCCTTAACTACCCGATTACTACTTAATCACGATAATTAAAGATAATTATCGTCGTTACTATAAATAATGTCCAAAAACAAGAGTCTTAATTACATAATTTGTAACTTATGATTCCAAATATGGACTCTATTTTACCAAATTCCAAACACAAAAATTGAAGTAATTAATTTAAAAATAATTCCCATTGTCAAAAAAATAGCAAGTTTTTAAGAAACAATATCTATCAAAAGATTAACAATTGTTTATGTCAAATTTCAAATTGAAATTAATTACAATGACCACCATTAGATTAAATTGTAAAAATATATTATAATTTCACTATAAAAACAATTAAAAATATAATCTAACCATATAATTAAATTAGATGAAAAAGCAGTTTTGAAGTAAAATGCAGTATTTTACACTATTCATTAAAAAATGAACATTGTCATAAAAATACCAACAATTTATCCAATGTAAATTTCAATGTCCCAATTCTAAATAAGGATTTTATTTTTTCAAATATAACATATAAAATTGAAAAAAATTGGTTTTAAAAAAGGGTTTGTCATCAAAAGGCGGTTAATCGACCTTTTAAAGCACATTAGAATATTTGTGCTTAAAATTAAATTCTTTTCTTATTTTAATCCTCTAAATTTTATTGGATAAATGTAAAAATATTTAACAAACATATATAATCATTTTTTAGTTAGTTCTGTTCATTCCTGTCATTACAATGGCTAGGCGTTAACTACCATTTAAAATAATATTATTATATTGTAAGATTTCATAGAAACTCATTGTTGCGTATTAGGTATGCCATCGAACATAGCATTCCCTTTAATATAATATTAACATTTTATTCACAAATATTAATAAATATGAAAATTTCATATTCTATATTTACCTATTATGTTACATGATGCATGGACAGACCACTCCATCGGTGCATGTATTGTGGAGGCATGCTGTCATAAAGGAGAGTATCTGGGAGTGTGAGATGCATATGAGAACTATGACAGCCTGCATCCTCAAGGGTTTTCAAAATCATGGGAAATTAAAAATTCTTATTATTAAAAGTTTTTTAGACGGAAATGGTAATTTATCCTATGATATGATCTATTATAAATTTTTGACCACTCCATTGGTCTCATAATAGGGTTTTTACCCTAGGATAAGTGTTTGGTGGAAATTCAAGTCATTTGAATTTTTTTCAGAATATTAATATTTAATTGATTAAATATTAATTTAGTCATTCATGTTCATTCAGTAATATATATTAAAAGGATCATTGTGTTTAATTTAGTATTTGGGGAAGATGAGTTTTTGGGAACTACACAGTGTAATGAGGGTACACACTGTGTAGTGGTCTTTTGGGGTGTGTTTGAGTACTCAGCCAGAAACCCCATGCGGAGTACTTTTTTGTGTATGGTACATGAACAGTGACCATATGGGGTTCATGCAATGTATGTGTACACATTGAGGTAGGTTACATGTCTAGGTACACATGTGGGTACCCAAATGGGGTTACACTCCATGTACATGATCATTTTTCATGCTGAGTGGGGATAAAGTACAAGGGTTTGTACCCATACTGGGGTACATGTTGTGTATAGTGTCCACACACCATGTACTTTGTGAAAGTACATGTTGAGTTCCCTATAGAACATATCCAAGGATGACTTATGGCATTACACACTATATACCCCAAGTGTACTATGTTTAATTTTCCAACCTTGGTCCATTTTGCCTATTTTTTCTCCCAAAGTTAAAAATGAACTTGTGAGTAGTCTATTTTGAGTGTTTTTTCACATAGATCGCAGTGGTGGAATCATTTGAATGGTCAATGTATTTATAGATAGTTTTTTCTACTAGGTGGGAGTTCAGTGGGAGTATTTCTTATGGTGGTTCAATTTTCCTCTAGAGGGTTCGGTTGTGAGCTATGAGGCTTGTGTGGGGGTGTGATCTCATTAGTTATACATTTATTTTAGATGTTTTACAATGTTTTTAGTGGTTTTTTTAGAGGGTTCTTGGAATATGGGATCTATTTTCATCTTTTAGGAGATCTTGGATGTCCTTGTGGTTGTGTATTTATTACTTGTGTTAAAGTTTTTTATGTTTAGATCTTAGGTTTGGGGACCATATATTTTAAAGCCTTTGGGATGTGTTGTTACCATTGGTTTTTGGTTATGTTTGAGTGCCTTTGAGCTTATGAGAAGATTCTTAGGGACTATTGAGGATTCCCTTGCTGGATAGTTCTAGATCAAGGGATTAGTGGTTGTCATAGTGGGGTATTGAGAATTATCATATGGCATGTTTTGTTTTGGATTGTGTTGAGGAACCCTTGTAGAGGATCTCTTTCTTTTGAGGTGGTTATAAGGACTATTTTTAATTCCCCTATTATAGGGATTGTTCTTTTGTATTTCCCTTTTGGTGCATTGTCAATCGGGGATTAGTTGGGGGATGATAAGGAACGGTTGGGATGCTTAATCACTAGGTATGTCCCCTACTTTTAGATGAGCTTTATAAACCACTCATAGAGATTCCTACTCTTTCTATAGCCTTTAGGATAATTGATTTTGTTTCTATGGGAGTGGACTGGGAGCTTGGGTGCATCAGGGGAGTCTTATGGTGGACATCTCTTTGTGTTGTGGTATTAGGGACTGTGAGAACCCAAGTTTGGTTTGACCCTAAGATGGTTCATGGAGAGCATGTAGTGGACACTTTTTATGGATTATGAGATCAAGGTTGAAATGGGATCCCCATGCTTGTTCTTCAAGAGTGGATCAAATATTCTAGTTTATATGTTTTAATTTTGGGTTTGAGGTGCTTCTAGTTCATATGTTTGAATTGCGGGTTTGAGGTTGGATCATCCCACGTTTGGTTAGACTTTGGTCGTAATGTTTGAGGTAGTTTCTACTCAGGACTATGGTTTGAGGACGAGACCCTTGGGATATCTTGAATTAGTTATTGGACCTAAGTTTTTATCTAGTTCTATATTTTATTGTTTGGATATGGTTATATGGTCCTTGGTATAATATGGATAATATGGATGATTTCACCCATCTAGTTGAGTATTCTCCCTATCTAGGGGTGATCTACCATGGATGTTATTCTCACTCCCAACTTTTCAGTGGGACCCCTATGATAGGGTAAATGTCAGGATCGTGAGTAGATGATCTCCCCTAGAAAAGTACATTTTTAGGGACCACATAAGGAGTGTGGAATAATATTGGTCTCTAGTTCGATCATTTCATCAGAGTCTTAGTGCTCAATAGATGATCATTGTTCATTTGGATGAATATGGTAATTACTTGGGGTCCAAAATCCATACATGTTTCATTTAAACATCTTATATCTCCTATGAAGATCTGGCAGACATGTTGGTTGTTGTGTGGCTGGGTGATCCACATGCTACAAATCCTATAGTAGAGGAAAGAGCAGGGGAATAATTACCATGGGTGTCAGGATAGAACTTTCTAGTTGGATTCTTTCCTATTTTTATTTTACACCTCTTTTAGCTGATTATTTTATGCCAAATTCTATTAGTTTTCATCTAGGTTAGGCATATCACATGTACATGAACGTTATATGATAATATATTTATATTTTCACCATTGGAGGTGGCCTACTGAGACCTCATGTACATGCACCTTTGTGTGCGTGTAGATCTAATGTTTTCTTTTAGGTTGAAACATAGGTTGTAAAATGTTTAGGGACAAGGCACAGTGTTGATGGATCAAGTGGAACCACTCATGTGGAGTCTCGAGATCCAGTTGGTGTGGCTTGACCATCATAGAGACCGAGTATATGATTTTTCTTGGAAATTGAATTATATCTAGTTATATTTATTTTCAGTTTTTTTATTTTTTATATGTGTTCTTCCTAGTGGGTAATTGGATGTTTTAAGGTTTTTCATCATTTGAGTCTATATAATGCATTCTGTTTGTTATAGCATGATTTGTTTCATTTTATTTATTATATTCACTCTAATGTTTATCCATTTTTATGATTTTTGGTTATTTTATACAATTATTATACTCTTAATATAGGTTATATTCTCCCCAATTCAGCTTTTAGACCCTCTCCACTAGTTGGAAACCTTGAGAATTTGGGGAGGTGCACTTTAGGCCTTATGGCAGGCCAGATTGAGTGATGTGTTAGGTCGTGCTGGGATAGTTCATTACAAAATGGTATCATAGGTGTTTGTTTTTATGATATGGTAAGTTTTTATACACGTGTTCTAGGAATTATTCAAAAATTATGATGGATATCATACTGGTGTACCATGAAGACATTTTCTGATCATAAGTACAAGTTTATAGGGAATGGGATTATTGTTCATTATATTTGTTTTTACAGTTTCATAATTTCAACTATCATGAAACACTTTAGTTTTTAGATTAATGTTTATTCTGGTTTTTGTCTCTTGAATCATGATAAAGAAGTTAGTGTACATACATCATTATAGAAATGCAGGATTCACATAGAATATGCTTGTTTGTAGTGTTTTAATGCATCTATATTTTCTTCTGGTGATAGGTCATGTAGATCATGTGGTAAGATTTTCTCTAGTGCTGGAGATATAGTCCCTTCATTGAGGGATACATGGAAACTCGTGTGGGTTGGTAGTGGGATCTGAGTGCCCTGATAGTTGCTCGAGGAGGGAAATGATGCATGAGGGATCATGGTTTTGTTCTTGAGTATCTCTATGCTAGTTTTTCTCATGAATTAACAAGTTCATGTTCTTTAAGAGGGATTTTGTCTTTCCACGTGAAGCATTTTAGGTCAGGTGATGGGGCTTGTGTTCCTATAATCACTGATGTATTGGGTGGGTATGGTTTTCTTTACTTGGTGATTCATTAAGGAATAATATCAATAGGATGTAGTCGAACATTATAATTCTAGGTGTTTGAGAAGTGGAGTGCAGGTAGTGCTCCTATATCATGGTGGGATTGAGAGATGAGGTTTGGTTAGACCCCTGGACCTACTCGTTTTGGTTTACCTTTGGGTAGTGTGGTGAGAGTATGGTTTGGTGCTTGTGGTTTTAGATAGACACCCATGTGAAGGGTGGTCATGTGGTTGATCATGTCATG
The DNA here is from genome assembly GCA_963277665.1 of Viscum album. Taxonomy (NCBI): domain Eukaryota; kingdom Viridiplantae; phylum Streptophyta; class Magnoliopsida; order Santalales; family Viscaceae; genus Viscum; species Viscum album. The sequence goes on from OY728166.1 coordinate 590,396,860, forward strand.
AGGTAGATGACTAGATCCTGAAGGGGAGTGATTAGGGTGATCTAGATTTCTTGAACTAAACTGTATTAGGATCTTGGTCAGGGGATTTAGGCATTTTATCCTAGTTTCATTATGGTTTGGACCATGTGAATGTGAGTCCTTTGGTGCCCTCTAGGAACAAATTAAGGAAACAATTTTGGTGGAGAGTACATCATAGGATATTATAGGTCATGAGCCTCTTTTAAGAAGTTTTTTATCATGGTTATTGAATTTTTTCATGTTATTACTCAGGTGTGGTCATTTTTTCAACATTTATCCCTTACCTTTGGTGATAGATATAACAGGACCTTTTAGTTTTTCATTGGGAATCAGGGCGAGGATAAGGATACAACTATAGTGGGAAGCATCAGATTGGTCACTATTGAATGTCTATCATGTGGGGAGAGAGTTTTGGATGCTTTGAGATTGGTCATTTTATGTTTTAGATAGTATTGGTTGTTCTATTGATTTTGGAAGAGAATGGTTGCTGGTTTTCCATCGAGGTTTCTCAAGGGTGAGAAGTGCTTATGGTGGGGAGTTTTTGATAACCCACATCATCATGTGTTGTGACTATAAATGGAAATTTTAACATTTTATTCCTTAAATTATTTCATGGGGAAAATGATAATTTCTAATATGATATAATCTGGGATGAATTTTATGACCACTCTATTGGTCTTGGAATAGGCTGTGTACCCTAGGACAGGTGTTCGGTGGAAATCTGAATTGTTTAAATTTTCCCAGAATATTGAATATTTAATTAAAATAATTTCAATTTATTCATGCATTTTCATTTAGTATTATATTCTAAATGGAGTGTAAAATTGAGATTTAATCTCCTATTTTGATTCTATAATGGGGTGCTCCCAGGCAAGACATTACCTTGCGTCGAGCACAAGGGATGGGCTCAGAATCACTTTTCTTTTTCTTTTCTTATTTTCTTTTTTTATTTTTTATTTATTAATTATTTTCCCTTGTATTATTTTGTAAACTCATGGGGGGATTTCTATTTGTGTTCTTCAACTGAGAGAGGGAGATTGAGATAAGAGAGGAAGAGGTAAAGGAGGACGTGTCACCATGAAGCTCGAGTCGTGTCAGATCATCATGCGGCAGCTGTGTGTCATTTATTATACTATAGAATCAGTGGTTTCCTCCTAGTGGTGATATTTATTTACATTTTACACCCAAAATCCCCATAGTTTAAGTATTTTTTATTTTCAAATCCTTGTGTGGAAGGTTTGGGACCCCTAGTGGGTAGATATTAGAGTTTTGGGGAAGAATCAGGCATTTCGGGCTATTTTGAGGGGTTTTTATTTAATAAAACCCATGTACATAGCATTTTCTATAGAGAAAAACATATTATGTGCTCTTCTTATTCAAGAAAATTTATTTTTTTGGAACCACATGCCGTATACCATGGGTACACACTATATAGTGGGCCTCGGGGGTGTGGCAAAGAACATAGCCAGATACCCCGTGTGGGGGTACTTTTCCATGTAGGGTACATGACTAGTGCCCATGAAGAGTACATTCTATGTAGGTGTACACTCCCAAGTGGGGTACATGTCTAAGTACACAAGAAGGTACCCATGTGGGGTAACATGCCATATACTGGTAGTACACGTCATGTACTCAGACATTTTACATGCCGAGTGGGGTTGTGGTACATGGGTAGGTACCAAGTTGGGGTAAATGTCATGTGTAGTTTACAAACACCATTTAATTTGGGAATGTATGCACCAAGTGGCCTAAGGAACGTTGATAAGGAAAATTTATGAGATTACATGCTGTGTACCCTAAGGGCATGTTGTGTACTTCTGCTAGCTAAGTCCTTTTTTCCTATTTTTTCACACCAGAGGTAGAATTGGACTTGTGGGGAGTCTATTAGAAGAATTATTTCATGTATATTGAAATGGTGGTATCATTCCGGTGTTTATAGTCAATTTTTATGATGTTTTTTACTAGGTGATAGTTTAGTAAGAGGATTTCTTTTGGTGGGTCAAGTTTCCACCTGGGGGTTGGGTTAGGAGCTGCAAGGCCCATGTGAGGGTGTAAGGTCATTAGTTGGTTGGGGATTGTGGATACCAGCCAGTTTTTTATGAGATTATTTCATATGGATCCTAAAATTAAGGATTTATTATTATCTTTGAGTAGATCTTAGTTTTCCTAGTGTGTCAGGACCGATTTCTTGTTGTTAGAGTTGTTGAGGTTTTGGTCATGGATTTGGGGACCATAGTTTTTAGAGCCTTTTCATTGTGTTGATACATTTTGTTTCTAGTTATGTATTAGTTCCATTTATATTCTAATATTATTCTAAGGTATTCTTTATTATTCCCTTGTGGTCTAGTTTTTTACCAAGTGATCAGTGGTTATCATAGTCAGCTATTGAGAATGCTTGTATGGCATGTTTTGTGTTGGATTGTGCTGAGAGACACATGTGGTGAATATATTGATTTTTATTTGGTCACGAGGGCTATTTTTAATTACCCTATTGGTAGGATCCTACTTTTGGATGCCCCTTTCGGTATGTTATTGATCAAGGATCTGTTGGAGGCCACTAGGGGACCTTTGGGATGTTTCAACATTGGGTGTGTCCCATGCTTTTGGATGAGCTTGAGAAACCCCTCTTAGGGTGTTATGAACTTGTTTGTGCCTTTGGTCTAGTTGATTTTATTTATATAGGCAAGGAACAAGAGCTTCGGTGTTGCAAGGGAGTCTTGTGGGAGATTTCTCTTTATACTATGGCCCTCCAGATCATGATAGTCTTGAGTTTTGTTTGACCCTGAGGCAAGTTGTGGAGAGCCTGTGGAGTATATTTTTTCTAGATATAAATATATAGGGTGTTGGGGGGTATCATTCTTATTGTATGAGAGTAGACTGTTACTTCTAGTTAAATTATTTTGATATCGGTTTCGTGGTTGGATCATCCCACATTCAATAGGCCTTTGGTTGTAATGTATGAGGCAGTTTCTACTCAGGACTATGGTTTGAGTAAGAGACCCTTGGGATATCTTGGATTAGTAATTAGATATAAGTTGTGATCTTGTTATCTCCTCTTTTGGTTGGATATGGTAATAAATGCTTAGAAAGATGATGGATGATATGGATGAGTGCACCCCTCTAGTTGATTAATCACCCTGGCTAGGGGTTATATGTCATGGATGTTGTTCGCACTCTTGGTTGTTGGAGTGGGACCCCTAGGATAGGGTACCTATCGGGATTATCGGTATATGGTTCCCCCTGGAACAATACATCTTTCGGGACCACATTTGTTGGTGTCCCTTAGGATGGTTTTTACCACCATTCCCTTTTTTGGAGCCTGATTTTTTCCACAGGACTTTCAGGATATGATGGTTTCTTAGGTGTATGGAGTGAGATATATTTTATTTAAATAATTATATTATATTCCTAGTGATTAGTATATTTTAATTGTTTATTTGAATGTATATTATTACACCCTAGGTCCTAAAATTCAGTCGTATTGTGTTTAGACCTCTTGGATATCCTGTATAGATCTAGAAGATGTGCCAGTTTTCATGTGGTTGGGTGAGCCATGTGTTTTAAATCCTATGGTAGGGGTGAGAGTATGGTTATTTTTACCAAGAGTGACAGGATATAACCTTCTAGTTGTCTAATTTCCAATTTTACCCTTTTTCATTTTATTATTTTATACCAGCTGCTTTTATTTTTCAGCTAGGTTGGGCATATCACATGTTCATGGATTTATTATGATACTAGATTTATAGGTTTTCTATTGGATAGCCTGTTGACATTTATTTATCACCCCCTATACGTGAACCTTAGTGTGAATTCAGACCTGATGTCTTCTTCTAGGATCGAGCACAGGTATTGTGATGTTTATGGTCAAGTCCCAGTGCTACTGGATCAAGTGGAGCCACTTGTGTGGAGTCTCAGAATCAGTTTGGTGCAGCTTGAGCATTGTGGAGACTGTGTATATGGTTTTTCTTGGATTTGGTAGTAAATTTGGTTGTATTTATTTTCATTTTATTTATTTTTTATATGTGATAATCCTACTGTGAAACCATATATTTTATGTTTTTCATGATATGATTTTTCATACTACATTCCATTTTTCATAGCATGCTTTGTATCAGTTTATTTATTATGTGTACTCTAATATTGATCCCTATATACGAGTTTAGTTATTTTACACTATTATTACACCCTTTCAAAAAGTTATATTCTACCCACCACACCTTTTATACCATCATCATTGGTCAGTAGCCTCTATAATTTAGGGAGGTGTGATTGAGGCCTTGTGGTGGGCCAGATCAGGTGACATGTCAAGTCAACCCATACTAGATCATTACAAATTCCTAGTACCTAGAGTTTTTTTAATTTTTTTCCTTGTTCTCTTTTGATTTAATAATGATATTTTTGAACCTTTTTTCCTTATGTGGTGTTATTTTTTCCTTGGTGATGGTGTTTTATTAAATATTAAATCATTTGAAGATGGTATAACCCTTTCCTAATCAAGATGAGTTATAGTTTGAAACATTCTAAAACTATGTGGTTGAGTCAGTTCCACCAAAATAAAATAATATACTGGTATGGGAAATGAATTTATTTGATTTATATACTTTTTCTATGTTGTGTGTTCATTGTGGAAATTATTGGATTGGATTTGTGGAGGTTTGAAAGGTGGTGTGGATGGTTTGTCAGGAGATATTTCTTGAGGTTAGTGTGAGATGGTGGTGGTTATTCAGTTGTCGAAAGATCTCTAAGAGGTATCTTGTGGTATGGTTGTTTGCAAATTTTTCCCAATTCATTTTATGGTTTTGGTTTTTATTCTTTAGTATTATAATGGATTGAGATATATTTGATGCAATTGTATGGATCTTTTTTACCTATTTCTTTATATGAATTCTAGTGGTGGATGTGACTGGGGGAGGTCTCCAGGATTTTGGATAGTAAAAGGATAAGATGCAGATGAGATTTCAGCTGACAGGTGTTATGTGATGTGGAGTCTTGGGCTATGCCATAAGGGGTGTTGTTGTAGGTTAGATAGGCTTTTTGTAGCGTAGAGGCTCGAGATAGATATTTTTGGAGGTTTTTTCATTTTTTGTATAGATATATCATAGAGGAGGGCTATTTCAAAACCTTGTGTATTCTACAATTTGTAGGTGTTGGATGTTACTAGGGGATCATAGGAGGAGTTTGGTAATTTTACCATTTTTGGCATAGATATGGAATAGAGAGAGAGGATGTATCATGGAGTCTTGTGGGAGGTTTTTAGTGGTTCTTCCATTTTAAAATAGTTGTTCCATTGAGCAAGGTAGCATCATAGGCCCTATTTGGATATTTCATTCAACAACGTGGTGGTGTTAGTTACATCATGGTCTTCTTAGTAGTTTTTCGGATCTACGGTGTAGAGCTCACCATAATTCTCAGATGTATTTTTGACTATAAAGGATGTAGCGTGGTCTCTCACATTTATGATATGTTCTTTCTTTATTCACGATTTCTATGACATGGTGAGGTAGGATAAATTGTGGTCTTATGTTTTCCATAATACTTATAAATTCTTAACCCCCCCTCTAACCCTAACTATTTTCTAGACTTTCTATCATTTATTGGGTTACCCAAGTTCATCCCAAAGAGTTCATTCATCCCCAATTTAGTGTATTTTAACCTCTCCCTTGGTACATTGATCCTTCATGGTTTTAAGTGAGTCCCCCTATTTTCATTTCCCTATTTTCTTCCAGTCCTTTACCCAAAGAGGGGGTTTATCGATGAAACATTTTTTAGTGGTGTTTTGTTAAGGTAATGATATGGGTTTGTTTGTTCTAGGTTGGTCCCAGTGTTCTTATTCATTGGGGTTCATGGATGTAACTTCTCTTTTATTATTACCTTGGGTGGTGGTTTTAAAGGATTTGTTTGAGGTAGGGTATCCTTTATCTCTCTTTTAGTTATATCATGTAGGAGGGGTTATCCTTTTGTTAATATTTTGGGAGGATAGTATAAACTAGCCTAATGAAGATAATGAATTGTCTTAGATGAGATTTTGAGGTAAAGGGAAAGAAATCATATTTATACCACTTTTTATATTTTTATTAACATTATAAATTCTTGATACCTTGCTGAAAATCACTTTTATTGGGGGATATGTTTTTGTTGTAGTGGATATGTTTTTAGAACCCTTGGTATGTGATTTTGTTATATCAACTTTAATAAAAAAAATTAAGAACAGATATCCAAAAAATAAATCAGATTCCCTTGGAAATTATGGTTTCTACGAGAATGGCCTTTAAAATTAATGAAAATTTAATGAAAATACCCTTGGTATATCAACAATTAAATATGTATTGTGGTGTTTGATTGTGATGTGGGGCTTTTATGCATAGTTGTGATGTGTGTGGTACATATAATGGTAATGGGTTATGATGTAGTGGTTGTGATGAGATGTAGTTGTGATATGTAGCGATTTCGGTGAGATGTGGTTGTGGTCTGTGTAGGTTACGATGGGAAGTGGTGGCGATGTGAGGTAGTAGTAATGTGGGGATTGTTGGCATGAGAAATATGGGTTGTTGTTTTGTTTTTCATTGTAGTATTTTTTTTGGTAATGATGGAGTTATTTATTAATAATGAATTATATATTTCATGGGATGTTATGGTAAATTAAATCTTGAATTAAAATGAAAAGTGTGGGTTGATTTTTAAAATATGATGAAATGTGGTGTATGAATTATGGATTTCTTTTGTTGTTTTTTCCATTTAGTGGTGGTAACGAAAGTAGTGAAGATTTTGAGTCCTTGTAGGTGATTATGTGAGTTGGGATGGAACTCTTATTGTGAACACATGGGTTGGGCTTGTTTGTTATGATATATATATATACATACATTGTATTTCCTTTTGATTTTTATACACACTTCACCCAAGTCAAGAACTATGTGATGAAAACCAAATATTTTGGGGGTGTTTTTCCTAATATCTTGATGGTGAGTATGGATGGATAGGTATTCACTCTTCTCCACTATCTCTTCCATGAAACATTGATATACACAGGATATAGTGGACAGAAGTCAAAAGTTCACCATGGTGATGTTTGATGAGATGATGAGATATCTTATTGTGGTGTTCATGCATGATAGGAGGAGGGAATAAGGTATATGTCCTTAAGGTTCATGATTCCCTATTATCAGGGTTATGGATATGATTGAGATGTGATGTGATTACCCATGTGTCCAAAGGATAAATGTGATGTGTTGTGATGTTCTAGGTGTCTACAATTGAGATTTGATGTGATGTGATTGCTCAGGTGTTTATGGGTGAGATTTTATGTAATGTGATGTGATGGACCGAGATTATTTAGGAAGGTTTCTATATAGAAGATATTGGAGTGCCATCATAGGTTCTGGGCACAACAGAAGTGCGGGAGGGATGGTTCCCAACTTTTATTTTTTCCATATTTAGTGAAAAATCTGGGATTTATGAGATGATGAACATTGTGATCCCCAAAATTTTAATCAAATAAAATAGTACAAAGAAATGGAAACTCGTAACCTAGAGATAGGATCAACATATTTTGTTTATAATTACTTTAATTGAATGATAATTACCTATAAGGTGGTTCTTTCTTCGTTGATGCATTTGGTCATAGATCTATAGGTGTACCATTATTTCATTGCAGAGATCAAGGGTAGATATCCTCTAGCGGTGATCCAAATGTGTTCCCTGTATCTCCATACGTCGTTGAAGGATTCTATGGGTGATAGCATGAAATATCTTTATGCTTGTGATGTCCACCTTTGATTGCCTTGAGAACCACTTCCAAAGTGTTCTCCTTGATCTGGTGGAGTAGGGTCTCGCTCGTTCTTGATATCTTTTCTCCAATTCGTTGTGCACAACACAATAGGCATCACATAGATTACCCTTGGCTAATTAAGAGAATAATATAACTGGGCATTTATTTCACTAAGGTAATAATAAATAATATGCACAAGTACCTTTATTTATTTCATTAATCCTAGAAAAACCCCCATGTCAAATAATAACAGCAATATTATTATTTCCTAACATGAACTTAACTTGAAAGTTAAAATTAAATATTATTTAATCAAATAATATTCAATATTATTATTTCTCACTGTACCATTAAACTCGGTCTGCTAATCCTCATCAATATTTATTAATTACTCCTCTTGAAAAATATTCTTTTGAATAACTAGTGACGAACAAAATATGATCTGGCATACATGAATAATTATTAAATCACAATTGGGAATAATATTTATCAAACTAGTTAAATAATAAATTATTTAACTAAGATACTATATACACTTAGTGTGTGACCCTCTAGGCCTCTTTCTCAGTGGCATTAGGTGAACCAACCTAAATTCCAGGGTTAGCATCTAGCAACACGCCAAGGCACCCATAGAGAAAGAAGTTAATTCCACATTGGCATGTCACCTCATACGAATGCTTACCATGTAATATAATACCTTTATCCCAATATCTCTAATCAAGCAAGTTACATGTCAGTGTTATCAACCTATATGCTCGATATCTCTTTCTTTGACTTTTCTAAAATAGAACTTGTCTATTGATCACCATGTCCATGGATTTATTTAGGATATATCGTTTCCATCAAAGTTCATGAGATATTATCTTCCATTAAAGAGAATAAGGGATAAATCCTTCCTCGCATTATTCATTAATGCAGTATTACTTATGACTCACCCAACATATCCTACCTTTCCATGAACATCTATCGCTGTGGTTTTCATCAATACATCGAAGTGCATGACTGATAATATCCATTAATAATAATATTAATGTTTCAGAACCAATACAACTATCCATAGATAAGAATATCCAATGACACTTATAAATGGGCATTTCCTACTATCGGGTCTCATTCACATAAAATCCTATTGGATATTACCAAGGGCGTACACCATGATAAGGTGCCTCAAAGTCCTCTGAGTCTCTACCCCTAATATCATGTATCATTTGTTCCCCTAAAATGATATAATCTTTCTATATAACATATATTTTGGAATATTTTCATGCCACTTCCAGGTTCTCATCATAATAGTGATCTGTTGTGACCTTTTAGTCTGACAGTTACTCTTAAGACATTATCACATACAATGTTATGCAGAAGAACAATCATGATGTGATAAGGAATTTATTAATATTCAAAATCATGAATATAAGTTATCATAAATTATAAAAGAATTTGGTTCTAAAGAACTAACTCCAATTGACATAACATATGAAATTGGTGTATGAGAGTAGAAAACCCGTAGGAAAGTTGTGTGGCCTACAATTTTATTGATATTATTCTTAATATTTTAATTGGATGTGTTACTTTGTGAGTGTTCCCATCGTGAGGATGGGATTGGTTAGTTTATCTGTTTTGGTGGTGTTAGTTTTTTTGTTTGCACACCGGTTCATTAGTATACTCTTTCCATATGTTCAAGAGAGACTTTGGGTATAATCCTACTAAGTATACTTGTAAGATCATCCTATGTATATATATATTATTTTTTATATTTCCATGAGGACTTAATGAACCATGTTAATATCTAGATCAGACTCATGAACTGTTGTGGTGTCACTACCATAGGGTTTTATTTTGGTACTTTATATAGAGACTCATTGTATATTTTTACTTTATACATGAATTTTGGGATGGTTTTTGTTTATTTTTTTATATTATTTCATTTAATTTATTTTTTTTGACTTATAGTATCTCCCAATCCTATATTATAAAGGGTAATTATTTCCATTTATGTGATATTTTTATACCATCAGTGATTGTCACCAACATTGGGCCTACTAAAGGTTAGACTTGGGGTTCATTATCTCTCGTCCATTATTGTAGGCACAATAGGGTTACATTTGGAGGGAGGGGGTTGTGACATTGAACGTCTTAAATAACACCCTAAATGACGCTCCAAGTGTAATTTCCAGCTCACCACATCCAATTTTACTTGACATCATCAATTGATACCTCCCTGACTAAATTTTATTTAAAATGCATGACCTCACCCATCAATGCAATACCTAGTCACCTAAATAAGATTCCATACTCTCATATACATCACCACACTATAAAAATAACTATGTTGAGGTCTTGTCAAAATAATTTGAATTTCATCGATTGGATATGTCGATAGCCACATTCATCATCGTACTTCACCCTAAGCATTGATTCCCTTCTGATATGACTCATTCTTGAACCATGATACAACTATTATAAGATCAATTCCCACACACATAATAAATATCAACCTAAATCACACTCAAGTTTCACCACCATCCAGAGTTCACTATCACCACATGACTCTAAACAAGATTGAATTTGAACTCCCTGAATGGGGTCTGCCTGCTCACTAGTATTCTACTGTCATATAAACCATCTCCCAACCAATTTCACCATACTCACAGCCCCTCCCACACAAGGGATACTTGCCTCCATAAATAAGGATCTCCCAAATATTTTATTATCCTTAATTTCACATCACCAAACAAAATTTCCCTCAAACTTTTATGACTACATTTTGAGCATCTCTCTTATTTCCACAGCTAAGTGTCGAGATAGTTCTCACCCACACATATAATTTTAGAAACAGTTAAGATTCATTGAAAAACACACCATACTGAGGTTCATGTTGGTAAACACTATAAAACTTTACTACTGATGGTTGATTCCACTAGAGGTCCTCAACACCATATATTTTTTTTAACAAAGCAAGCCTTAACTGATCCGAATTGTGGACCAAAAAAACACATCAACCATCCCAACATAAAAAATAACCAAAATAACTTCAAAAAACATACTATGATTCCAATCCAATAACCCTCCAAAAATCACATTTGACTACACAATCCTCATTCCAACTATCCATGAGCCCACCGCACACAACTCTATTAAATTGTCAACCTCATACCCTTTCCAGAATCATATCCCACCGAACCTCCATCACACAATCCCACCACAAGTGTCTCCCAAAATAATCCCACTAAAAAATACACTATAAGGTAATACCTTATAAGAACCACAATATACATAGATAAATCACCAACCAACAATCATGTCTATCCTAGTGAACAACTGAATATCTAGAAAACCGGCCCACATAGGCACCGATTGATCTCTTCTCACCATGAAAAACCAAATCACACACCCACTGAAATCACTCACAAGTTCCCAAAACACCTTGTAATGAAAGACGAGCACACAAATCAACATCTTGGTCATCCCCCATCAAACACAAAAAAATACAAGAAAACCAGTTTACACATGAACTATTCACTCATTTAAAAACCCTATTCAAGAAATTATACACACACCAAGACTCATGGAGTATTTAAAACACCCCTTCACATTCCATATTTTCCAATCAAAACTAAAATCCTTAAAACCACCAGCGTGACCAACCCCTTTCCAAAAAAAATTGATACCATTTTAAATAAATTTTCTTGAAAAAAAAATTTATATTTTAATTTTAATTTCAAAAACACTTTTCATTTCATTTTTTCCAAAAAAACTAAAAATCCAAAATGATCAAATGATTGTATATTAAATCATTTTCCAGTAAAACCATTTATATAGGCCTTTCACCACCATACAGTTTTTTCTCAAAAAATTAAGTTTTTATTAAAACCAAAATTCCCAAAATCCATTTCTATATGAAAGCAAACAATCACACCACAATCAATCCAACATAACCCTCATATCACATTTAATCTAATCACCCCTTATAATATAATAGATAAATAATTGATTATATTCTAAGTTACTTCAATTAATAAGGATTTTGGAAAAGCCATCATGTCAAACATAAACACCCATAAGCATGTGTATCATTCTGCCATCTTGTCGCTATTAGTATACATGTACAATTCATTTTCTCCCATTAGATCCCTATGAATCTTCCTAAGTTTTATCCATTGCACATTGGGATTCTCAATCAAACCAAACATCTCACTCTTTCTAGAGTTCTTATAACCAAAACTTAACACCCCTTTGAAAATAAATTTACAAATAATTTCATGTTGGCCTAGTATGCACTCGATATACCTATTAAGTCCCGACATCATATATCCACTTCTAAAATTTTCATCTAGTATCAATCATTCTTGGATAACATTTTGTAATTTCTTGGACCAGACCTCCCAAATGGTGCCTAAGTGGGGAGCACCACATGACCTCAGGAATGCCTCCCAATATTCTAGAGGCTAATAAATAGTGATGAGTTCCTAACATAGTCATGTGGATCTTATTCCCTAAAAAAGATTTGGGTTTCATGCCCAATCCTACCAAAAATTTGGCATGCCTTATCCATATATTGGATGTCTCACTAACTTTGAGACAATACTAAGAACCTCATGGGTCCCCATAGTTAGAACATAAAATAATGAAACTATTTATATGTTGAATCAATAAAAAAATATCATAGTAGCATCATAGAACAATAAACAGGAATTATATACAACGAAAAGGTGCATTGGCCAGCACATATTAAAAACAATATAAAAATAAACACATGGCCTTCCCCACCCACCTCATATGACATCATTTAATATCTGAAACCCTGACAACCTACTAACCTATACTGTGATTCTAGATTCTTTTGGTACCTTTATCCTAAGAGAAAACTAGAGAGTCCACCCATGTACACTAGAACCGATGCCATGCATACAGATGGGGAGTAAATTCAATGAACAGGTAGGTATCCCCAATTCCTAAATTAAACAGTGAGTTTTTTAGATCAATTGGATGTGTATGAAAAACATATATAAAATTTGGTTGTGTTCATACAAAACACCCACCCAAAAAAAACACATATGCACATACAAGAATACTTACTTCAAAACAATGCTGGTATCTACCTCATACCATAACTCGTATAATAACTAATTTGGATACATGAACAAATTTGTGTCATACCATAACCCATACACTACCAACCTTAGAACTGTGCTGGAAAGAATGTTTACCAAGAAATCAGTAATTTATATATCCTATGGCCCATGCCTATCACGCTTGTTATGGACTCATCAATCACCCCAACCCATCCCTACATTATCAGGGAGGTCATTCATGTCACCCTAACCCATCCCCATGGGTTCTAGGGAGGCTTCCATCAATAATTCCATCCCATCCTCATGGAATCTGGGGAGTCCATAGTCAACCACACCAGACTATCCTCATAGGTTTTTGGTAGGCCAAAATTAATCACACTGTCATATCCTTATAGGCTATGGATGGTCCATAGTCAATTACATTGTCTCATCCCCATTGGTTTTAGGGAGGCCATAATAAATTACACTACCCTATCTTGGCACACCCAATGAGTCCTTATTAGTCAAACAATCAACACACACAAGCATTGGAAAATAGAGCACACAACTCATCACCCAACTCACCATCTCATCATCAGGGAACTAGTCCCTCTAGACCTATTCCCAAACATAAGCATCATCTGGGTCCCTCAAACTTGTCCCAACCCTCTAAGGATCTATCACTTCCATTTAGAACAACCCATCACTTTTATACTATCAGAAAAGGTTTTTATTCAAAGCACACAACAAGCATTACCATAATAAAGTGTACAAACAAAGCAAACATGCTTATAAAAATAGGGGATTTCCTAAACATAGTCATATAGACCAAAAACTACTCACTCCAATACCCTTAGTATTTCCAATAAAACTTATTCAAAACATGCTTTATATCATTTATAAAGGTTTAATCTGCCACTATACTCACACCAGGCCCCTTTCCCAAGTCCCCTCAAACATTCTCTAAAAACCCATTTTCCTATTTTGAAATCCTATTTCAATACTATTTCATAAATCCCCCATTTTCTCCTAATATTTCCATTTAAATCCAAAACCTATTTTTAAAATTACATTTTAGAAATAAAATATTTTCCTTTTTAAATCCAAAATATGTCTTCAACAATCCATTTCTAGCGCCACTAGCACTTCCGCCCATCTTTACCTTAGACATGCAATTATGTATGTAGTCATTATTAACAAGGAACATAAATATAAAATCACAAAAATGCAAAGATTCTTAAATAAGGTCAAGGCCACATACCTCAACGAATATTTTGATAACTCATCACAGGCTTATATCGGCTTCTATTGATTCTAATATCCCCTGTCTCATCATCTAACATCATCAAATAAATTCATTAATTAGTTTAAACTAAAAATACTATTTAGAATACTAGGTTTCAAACTCACAGAGTAGTCCAAATATATCATTATCATGAAAAACTGGGTTTTTTTTACTCCCAATTCACCCTCAATCTTAATCTACACAAAATCTAAAATTTACAAACCTAAACTAGTGGTTAATTTCACTAAAATTTTCTAAAACACCTAAATAAATCAGCACATTGGCATACCTTGTGATAAACAGTTAGAGGATAATTGTTTACGAAATAGCATTACTCCCACTGTAACACGTAGTTATTTAATGATATATTTCTTTTCAAAAAAAATTAATAGATTTGGACACACACAACCCTGAGTTTAAATGAATTGTAATATAGTATATTATTATAACCTTTCAATCGAATTGGCATATATGAATAGGACTAACTAAATTATGAAACGTGTATGGTTTCCACATGTATAAAATAAATTCATTAGCTATCAATGGATTATAAATAAAAATAAAATCATTTCAAAGAAAAAGATATTTATTTCTAAAGAAACTATTTTTATACAGATAATTTGTTTTTATCTTAATAAATTAAATTTTATCATGATTGGTGAATGATTTTGGTAAAATTTATATCTTATATATTCTATAAAATGTTTTAACATTCATATAATATTTTATCTAGGAACATGATATAAATAAATATAGTTTTATGACTAAAAATATATTTTTCTAAAAAGCATTTCCAGTCTCGTTTTGCATGACTATTTTAAAATTAATTTTTTCCACTTATAGAAAATGAATATTTAAAATTGGATTCCATATTTTTTAAATTATAAGGTTCAAATTTTTTAAATTTCCTACATTTTTTTGTCATTGGGAATAGTAATTTTTGTAATATTTGTCAACTCAGTAAGGGTAAAATAGGGTTAAAACATTGAGGTAAGACTATAAAATTTCTCTAACTCTTTACATTATTATATAGGATGGGTTTAGTTCAAAATTTAAATCAATGTATCAAAAATATATCCACTTGGTTCCATTTTTATTTTATATTGACTATTATATTATTTTAAGTAAATAAAAATAAAAAATTTCACAGTCTTGACATTAAAATTCTATTTTATTTTCACATAACTATAAAAATATGTTTTAAATGAATATTAATTTTTATTTTTTTTCATAATGAAATTATTTTTATGATGTTACTTTTTTAACAATTTTTAGTGATTATATAATTACCTTAAATTTTTTTCAATTAATGGAAAAAATAAGATATAATTTTAGATGTTAATTTTATATATTAATTTGATATGTTAATTTTTAGATAGAATAATTTGATATGTTAGTTTCTTTTATTCAATTAATGGAAAAATAAGATAAATGATTTTAAAAATATTAAAAGTAATGCATCTTGGAGTAATTTTTTCATTCATGAATATATCAAATATGTAATTTTTTAAATATAATATTTGAATTTCATTTTTTTATGATTTTAAAGTCAAATTAAATTAATAGTGTCAAAAATCACAATAATTTTATTTTATGAAACCAATTTTTAATTGAATTGTTTAAAAATAATTAAAAAAATTGAAATAAAAAAATGGGTAAAATATATGGTCTAAAGTTTTATCCCTTGACCATTTATGATCCAATTTTAACTAATGGCATGCTGAGAAGGGATGGCGGAGAGAGGAGCTCGTAAATGGCTATTTTGAAAACCCTACTTTGAGGATCTCTGGGATGACTACTATTTGGATTGAAGAATCTGAACTCCAATGGATTTCTTCGATCCGGATTGGGAATGATACTTCGAACGCGATGCACCTATTATAAAGGTGTTCATATCTCCCTCTGAATATGCCATATGAGATTCAAAACATTAAATCAAAGGGATTTATTTTGTCAAAGCTCTCAAAGGCTTGGATCTTCTAAATAATTCCTCAAAGATTCCCTCAAGGATTAAAAAACTTGATGATGAAGGCTTTTTGGTTGAAACAGACCCCGATGCACTACAGCATAGGGAAAAATATATATGTTTTCTTTTCTCGGTCATATTTCTTACCTTCAAGGTAACAAGCTATGGTCAGCTAATAAGATAAAAACTAGGATTTTCCATTGTTGGGGATCAACCAATTGGAAGTTAGTTCCACTTGGGAGAGGATATTTTTATATTATCCTACACTTGTAAGAGGAATTAGATCGAGTCTGTAAACATGGAAATATATATTTGTAACCATATGTCCTTCTATTGTCCACTTGGTATTATGATTTCAATATTTTTACTCATAGGAACTCCATGTCCCATACATGGGTTCGATTACATACACTAAGATGGTAATTTTGGCACCCCAAAATTTTAAATAACCTCACCCCTACTATAGGAGTCATGTTAAAGATTGATTAGAGAACACTAAATGGATAATTGGGGAAATATGAAATAGTCGTGGTGGAAGTTAACCTTGTGTCAAAACATCCTCATGTCATTTCTTTCAATGCGAAGGAATATAAGACTGAGATTAGGATTGAGTATGAACATAGGACCCCTTTTATGATTATTTCCAAATAATTGGTAATACTGTAATCAACTGTCGAGTGATAAAAAATCAAGCACACCCCACTACTGAGAAGTGTTGGACTGAAGTCAAGAGAAACAAAAAGGATGATAAGACTGACTTAGAAAAGGCTAAGCTACATATGATGAAAAAAGGTAAATGGATTAGGATGGGTGATGTCCCATCTACCTCAAAATCCCCTTAGAAACAGTCATGGGAAGATATGGTTGATTTAGAGGAACTTGAGAAGGAAGAGATGTTTATTTTTAAAGAAATTTCATCCATGGTTCTAGAAATTTTCAACTATATTATAAAAACTGATAATATTGGGCTAGAACTAAATGTTAGGAAATGCACAGATGTGAAAATAGATGCAACTCAGAATTTCCATAGGCTTGCTAAAAACAATAATCACCCTTTAGAAGATAAGGAACATGATCTTAAACTAAATGGTTTATATACTGATTTAGAAAGCTCAAACACACTTAAACTGCTACACTCTTTCTTTGATAATGGCCATTCCACTAAATAGACTATTTCCATGGAACTAACTTTCCAAAGCAACCTTATGGTGATTCATTCAGTTAATAACACATGTGACTTCAAATGCTACAACCTGGAAGAGATTAATGCATAAGGGATTCCAAAAAGACCTACAGAAAGTAGTGCATATCACTGCACAATTGGGAAGGGAGATGAAATGAACTCTGAAGTAGAGGAGATATGCAGCCCTGCTCACAATCCAGTTCCATCTCTTATTGCATAGAGTCTGTAGGCTTCCAGGATAGATAGAAAACCTCTGTAGCTTATTGAAGGCAGTGCGCTGGACATGCACAGGAACCCCCTGCATATAACTTGGATGGTCACTCTATTCCAAAACTCCAATGCTTATGAAAAAGGGAATATAGAGTTAAAGCAAGATGACGGAAGAAAGAAAGTTCATTAAGAAGAGGGCTCAGCGGGTATGAAAAATAATAATATCTCTTTTAAATCTTCCATGAACTTTTACGGAAAATTATAACGCCAAACAAGGACACCCCTAATAAATTGAGGAAATATAAATGGAGAAATAACTCCATAGGTAAAAAATAATGGTCCCTTCCCCAAGCTTAAGTATAAATGAATATTTTTAATGGAATTATTAGGGTATTCCCAACCCTAACACCAATAAAACATTAAAAAACTTTATATTTATGAATAAACCTATGTTATTTGTTATATCTAAGACTAAAATAAACTTTTATTATAGTTTTAATAGTTTGGATAAATATAGTTATAATTTTAAAGGCTCCACTTCTAAAAATATAAATTGTTATTCTTTATGGGTCTTTGCTCATATATCTATAAGTAATTTACATATTTATAATGTAGATTATCAATCCTTGACATGTGAAGTGAAACTTCATGATAAAACCTTCTTCTGTACTTTTTCCTATGCATGAAATGGATATCAGGATATAAGAACTCTTTGGAACAATATATCCTCCATTAAAAACACTATTCAAGAACCTTGTGTCATTGTTGGTGAATTTAATGCTATTCTTGGACCTAGTGAAAATCTATGACACTTATAATAAAATATATCCACTAAAGAGTTTAAGAATTATATTTATGTTAATAACCTAGTGGAGATTAGTCTTTTGGGTGAAAAATACACTTGGTATAGAAAACACCATAATATATTATTAGCAAGTAAGCTAGATAGAGCCTTCACAAATTTCCATGCTCTTGATAAATGGAATACCATATCTTGTATTACTTTTCCTAAGATAAATTTTTATCATAATCCAATTTTGGTGATCCTAAAAAATATAGATAATAATCATATTCTTCCTTTTAGGTTCAATAATTCCTAAAACACTGTTCTAGATTGTAATAAAATTTTCAAAGGTACTGGGAATTCAATAAACTCAAATGATGCCTTTTCTTGCATTATGAAGATGAAATTACTGAAACAA
This sequence comes from Viscum album, assembly GCA_963277665.1. Taxonomy (NCBI): domain Eukaryota; kingdom Viridiplantae; phylum Streptophyta; class Magnoliopsida; order Santalales; family Viscaceae; genus Viscum; species Viscum album. Next base: position 590,415,540 of record OY728166.1, read on the forward strand.
AAATTAAAGACCTGGTGAAAAGACATATTCCAACAAAATGATATTGAAATTAACTCCCCAGAACATGGCCTTAATAAAATTCAAACTGATTTAACCCATAATGATTTTACTACGGTTCCAACTCAAGAAATGGAGATTAGCAATAAACTTAACTCTCTTCTTTCCTTGAAAGACAATCTCAAGAAACAAACTCTTAAAATCAATTGTATTAAATATGGAGATAGAAACACTAAATTCTTTAACACTCTATAAAGGTCTATAAAGGCTATTAGACCTCTTTCTTTACTTAAATATGGGGATAATATCATTAATAATGAATAGACTTTGGCCAATAATGCCACTGCCTACTTTAATATCTTTTTTAATGGTCCTACTCAAAATAAGGATATCAATCCTGATATCATTCCCCTCATAGTGGGGGATAATGATAATAAACTCTTTAATAGTATTCCAATTGACCGTGAAATTAAAGAGGAGGTTTTTAGTTTAAAGTCTAATAGTGCCCCTAGTCCTGATGGCTTCCCAAATGCTTTTTTCCAACATCATTAAGAAATTGTTAGTAATGATGTTTGTTACTTTATTAGATACTTTTTCACTAATGGATTCCTCCCTTATGGTATTAAATCTCAATTTCTTACCCTCATTCCTAAAGTGGATAATGCTTGGGAAATTCACCTTTTTAGGACAATTTCTCTTATTAACAGTGTGTATGAAATTATTTCCAAGATATTAGCTATGATAATGAACCCTATTACCAACAAAATTATATCTTAGAACCAATTTGGTTTATTTAAGGGAAGTAATATCCAAGATTTTATATGTATTTCCTCTGAAAGTATTAACTTGTTAAAAAATAATCAAAGAGGTGGAAGTGTTGCCAACAAGTTTGATATTAGTAAAGCTTTTGATACCATTGATTGTAATTTCATCTTCAAAATTATTTATAGCTTTGGATTTAATGATAATATTTTAAGAAAAATAAAAAGTCATTTTAACTGCGCTCACATTTTTGTTCTAATAAACGGTTCCCCAAATGGATATTTCACTTGTAAGAAGGGTGTTAGACAAGGTTAACCCCTTTTTTTCATCCTTTTTGGTATTACTGAAGACTACCTTAGTAAACTCATCACTGATTCGATTAGTCATGGTACAATATAGCCCATTTTTTCCTCTAGAGCTATGATTGTTCCCTATCATCTTCTATATGCAGACGATATAATTTTATTCCTTCAAGGAGATAAGAAAATTGTTAAAAAAAACTCAGGTATATCCTCTCCCACTTCGAGGATGTCTCTGGTAAATCCATAAATTGGAGATTGTCTTCCATCTTCTTTAGTAAACATTTTCCATCCACTAGAAAAACTGATGTGATAAATGAACTGGGGATAAAAGAAGGATTCTTCCCTTTTACCTATTTTGGAGTACCCATATTCTGGGGAAATCCCAAATACACTTACTTCCTAAGCATCTTTGATCAGATCAGTAACCAGCTATCCTCCTGGAAAGGAAAAACCCTATCGATGGCAGGTTGGATTTGTCTTGTAAAACACACCATCATTTCTAAAATGGTATACTCTTTGATGGTGTACAAATGGCCAACTAATTTACTTAAAAATATCAATATAATAATAATAAAAATTCTGGAGTGGAAGCACTCTTGAAAGAAAACTTATCATTGTTTCCTGGAAAACATGTTTCACTCTCATTGATAATGGGGGGATTGGTATTAAGAACCTCAATCATTTAAATGAATCCCTTCAAGATAAATATACCTAGACAATTTTGAGCAACAACTCCCATACTTATGAGTTCCTTCGTGGTAGATTTTATAATAACCATAGGAAAGGAAAGCACACAAATATGGACTCATCAATATGGCCTTCCATCAAAAATTGTTTTTCAAAAATCTTTTCTAACTCTCGATGGATAGTCAATAGGAATTATTATCTTCTATTTTGGTTAGATAACTAGAATGGAATACCTCTCTATAACATGATATACCCCATCCCTTTTCCCATAATTTCTAACATCACCATCAATGATTATGTGAACTCTTCTGATTTAGATCGACTAGATGAAATGTCTTTTATTATCAACAACTAAAATTTTGTTAACACTAATGATTTCATAGTTTGGGAACCAGATCATAATGGTGTGCTAACCTCTAAATTTTAATATATTCATAATTTTAATACCAACAATAATAATTTTTTCTGGTTAAAGAATTTCAACAAAAACTGGATTAGACCCTCCTAACTCACCCTAGTTTGGAGAATTGCTCACAATAGGATTCCCACAGATTGAAATCTTCATATATGTCGTATACAACTATGTTCTAAATTTTTCATATGTAACCAACACATATAGGATACCAATAACCTATTTTTATCCTATACAACTGCTTCTGTTTTATGGAAATACATTTTTGAATTTTTTTTATCTCAGATGGATAGGTTTAGACTCTATCATATTACAGCTTCAAAATGCACTACTATAGATTCCTCTCACCAAATTCATCATCTCTTCATTGTTGCTATGGAAGAACTGATTCATCTTATTTGGTATGAAATAAATTCAATTAATCACAAAATTAATACCATTAATTTTTATGAAGCTCAAATAAATATCCACACTGTGATTAAAGAGGCTGGAATCATACATATAGGGACTTGCCACAATTCATTCAATGATTTCTATATCCTAAGACAGATTGGTATCAATGGAAGATACAACCCGATGAGATGTTTATTGTATGTATTCTGGAAACCACTTATTCCTGGCTGGATAAAAATTAATATGGTTTGTGCTTCAAAAGAAAACCCAGGTCCTACGGGCTATGGCATCATATACAGAAATCACAGTGAGGACATTTTTAGATGCTGATATAGTTCAAGTGGTCATGCCTCCTCCCTTGAAGTATACATGTACAGTGTCATTAATGTATTTTATTTGATAAGGCAAAAAGGATGGAACAATGTCTGGATTGAAAGTGATTCAACTACCGTCGTTCAATCTCTTAGATGTGGAACATTTCACCTGGCATGGAACCTCACTCCTAAATGGATCATCTACCTATAATACCTATCAAGAATCAATAATATTATCACACACACCTTCAGAGAGGCGAATAATGTGGCAGATGGTCTCACCAATAAGGGTGTCGATAGCAATAGTACGTGCATGGAGATTCTTCCTGCTGATATCACCCATCTTTACCAAAATAATTGTAATAAATTCCCTACCTTTCAACTTTTTTGAGTTTTAATTTTTATATATTTTACTGCCTTGGTTATTTTCTAAGCCATCATTATCTAAAAAATGATCCAATTTTTACCTTATAAGTAATATTATTACCCTTTCTGAATAAATTTTTTTTATTGTGGTTAGGGTCCAAATTAGTTAATAAAATGGTTAATAAAAATATGAGGTTGAAAATGAAAAAAAACTTACATAAAATTAATTTTCAAAGTTTTTTTAACCTTATAATATTTTTATTCGAATATATGGCAATTTTTAATCATTTTTTTTAGAATTACTTAATTATATTTTAATCTTTTTGGTGATCCCAAGTGTGTTCATTCCCTCAGAAAAGGACACCCCATCCATCTCTTCTTTACAACACATTGAGAAACCCAACTCAACCAATGCCTACCCATTTCTCTTATAAACTTACTTATCCAAGTTCTAGAGGTTATAGTCTTCCGAAAATACAAACCTAAGGTTCCTTAAGAAATAATCTAAAGGAGGTCTCTCGAAGAAGAGGTAATCATCTTACCTGAACTTTTTCAATTTATTTCTTATTTTAACTCCTAAAAATATATGTCATTTATCACAAAATAATAATTTTAATATCATAAATATATTTAAATTTTATTATTAATATGAAACCACAATTATCTACTCTCTTTTCTCTCATATAGGGAGTGGATGTATCGCTCTTGCTTACGTACAGCTTATTGTATCCACCTAGTGATACGATTAATTTTTCGGCACTATCCATTATGGATGGGTATTATAACGCGTTTAATAATTATATATGATATTTTTTAAATAATTATTATTATTTAATTATAATATCACATCTATCTTCTTACCTTCCAATCCATTGGAAAATGATAATGTTGCATGTGTGTGCATGTAGACCACCACTTCCAAGAAGCAATGTGATCCATTTTCAATTTATGTTTAACATGGATGTTAATTAGGATAGAGTTAATGAATATTAAATTTATATATGATATAAAAATTATCTTATAAATATGTATTATTATTTACCTTTCTTTCATTCCATCCGTCTAAAAGTGAAAACATTATTCATGTATGTGTATGGCGTATCATCTCTGTGAACAGTGTAATTCCTTTTTCAATATCAGTATTTTATAGATGATTATATATATATATATAATGAATATATCATAATTAAAATTATAGATATTATGGAACTATGATCAAATTATAGAGACTAAAACTAAAAAACCAAAACATACATGAAAAACAAAACAGTTATCAATGGGAATAGTGATTTTAATAAAGAATTGATAATAAATGTTCTATAAAAGGTTATAGGTAAATCATATATCTTATGATATATTTTAATATGGTAATATAATGTATTTATAATAAATATATATTTATTATATAGGAGGTTTTAACATATATGAACTAATTCATTCTTAAGTTAAGAGTTTATTTTACAATGTCATCATTATTCGAGATTGATTATGTTTAAGTATATACTTAGGTAATTATTTTATATTACTATATTAAACCCAATATATTTTATTATCCTCCAGTTATTTATAGAAATTACACATTTACTTTAATTTTTATCACTTTAAGTACTCAAGATACCAAAGTAATTTTTTTAAGGAAAACTGGATTTCTTTTTCTACTCGTTCGGGAATATTTTTATTCCTTTTCTATATTTTCCTTCAAATGTTTTAAAAAAATTCATATTAAAAAAAGATTTATTAATGAAAATTTTAACAAAGATTTAATTTTTTAAAAAAATAAATTGAATATTATTATCATTTTCTAAATGTGGTACTTTGGACTTTTTACTCTAAATGTAAAATGAATATTTGTTTTAATATACACAACATGAACATAATTTTCCACCATCATGACCACAAAATTATTTGAATATCAATTTATAAGATTAAAATTTTATTTTCAAAGAAAATATTTCCTTTATATTTGAAAAAAAATTAAGTAATTTATTTCAAAGTGAAAAAGTTTTTTTCTACAAGAAACATTAAAGTGATCTTTTAATTTATTTTCATCCATGGTAACATATATTTATGAATGTTATGATTTATTCAGGATATACTATAATGATACTATAAAAAATATTTCTTGATATGATTTATGATCAGTTTTATTAAGTAAAGTATTGATATTGAAGATTCTAGTCCTTCTAATATAGATAGTTATTGATTTTTAAGGTATGTTGATTAAGTTTTATTTTTTATTCATATAATGAATGCATTATACTCATTAAGTGATAGGTGGGTCCCTCAATTACATATCCCCTTTATGAGTTAATAGGTATCAAGAGAAAAAATAGGTTAGATATTTGGATGAGACCTTACCCGTTTATTTATATGTCTTATCACCATGCCTCGAAAGTATGTTTCAAATGTCTAGAATTATGAATTACAACATTATAAAATCAGTTATTAATTTACAAATAATCATTTGAATAGTTTTGATATCCATGGATAAGTTTCAAGTGCATGTGATTATTTATATGGAATTATTTTACTATCATTTATTCCTTTAAAATTATTTATGCCTTATTTAGTTTATATTTCATGCATTCCTTTAATGAGAATCTGAGCTCACCCCTTTCTTATGTTTATTTTACCCAATATTCCAGGAACTTTTTTATGAATTATATATTGGGATATTTTAAATTGAATAAATATTTTATCAAAGAAAATATTATTGTTTATTTTATGTTTTTAAATTTAATGTCATATTTAAGTATATATCTAGTTTTCTTTGAGTAATAAATTGTTCGTTCGTTTTGTATATGATTATTTCTATATAATACCAATGTAATAATGTTACCACTAGATCCAGGATACTAGGTTCAGTTTCTATATAGTCGGTATCATAGGAAGTTTAGTAGAAATATTGGAAAATAGATTTAGGAAATCATAAATCAGGGAACATAAACCTATGATTGAATTTAAGGATAAGCCTAAGTATAGGATAACATTATATTGTTTTATTAAGGTAGTGGTTATGTGGTGTTCCAATAAAGGCATCCATATCGGGATACTATAAGAGGATGTGGTTTTTTCGTAGATGCATATAGGGGTATAAACCATGAAAAGAGCTGGTTGAGTATATCATGGCCATCATTCTGGTGTATGGTGAGTGGACCATTACTATGCACTTGTTTTGACAATATTGGGGTATATGCTTGGGTTAATTAATATTTTATATAAAAATAGTTTTGAAATATTTGAAATTGTTTTTATGATTTCATAATATTCCCCAAGAAACTATGTTTATGGTTCTCATATTAGTTATGCATAAATTTTCAATTTATGTAATGTGTTTTCTTATTTTCAAAATTATACATTATGAATCATAATGTTATTATCTAATATAGTGTTTCTCATTTTTTAAAAATGGTGCCTAAAGAAAGGAATGGGAACCATATAAAATCACATAATCCATATAGGGATTTCCCTCCTAGGAACGATTATGAAAATTGAGCCGGATCTGAACCTAGAACATAAAAAAATTATTTCTATATTGGGGTATCTCAATTGGGTTATAACCAATAACATTGCTCGAATAGAGAATCATGATGATCCACAATGCATTGTAATAATGTTACACCATTTTATATGATAAAAACTTTCATCATTAATTAGAACTATAAATCCTTTTTCCATTAAAAAATGGATAAGTTCCTTAGAAAATATATTTCTTACTCCAAAAATTAATGAAAGGGAGAAGTTTATCATTGTATTTTATCATTTAATAGGGTATGTGGATCAATGGTGACCATTCATTCAAAACACTAAGGATGAGGAGGAAATGTAAAGAAAGTAATGGAAGTATTTTAAGGAAATTGTCCTGGAAAAATATTTTCCTCATGAATAATGAGTGGATATGGAGACACAATTCATGAGTCTAAGAAAAAAGAAAGATGAAATTATTTCTATGTATGAAGATAACTTTACAAGGCTATGAATGAATGTTGGGGACAACATATGTTTTACAAAGATAAATATTTACCATTTATTTGATGTTCATAATACAATCATTCAAAGGGTAACAGAACAATAACCATTCTCATTATATGAGGATATATATCATATAAAATCAAGATAGAGAAAGAATTATCCAAGTCTTATGGATTCAAAGAAAAGTAGGAGAATAATAGAATGGTTAAGTGAAAATTCGATAAGGGTAATAATAGAAAGGGGAATTTTTTAACATGTGATACTTGTAGAATAAAACACCTTTGTAAATTCTTAAAAGGAAAATGCATTTTTTCAATTATAGAGAAAAAGACCATCATGATCATGAATTAAATGGTAAGGGAGAAGCCATAAAAGTACAGTGACTTAAGTTTAAGGAGATAGGGAACTATTCAAACCAATTCCCCAAACATAAAGGTAACATAACACAAAATAAATCAAGGGGATAAGTCCAATCTTATGCAATTACTATATCTAAAGTGAATGTTCCTAGTGACATTGTGAAAGGTACACTTATCATCAACTATAGAACTAAAAATGTATTATTTGATTTTGTATTTACCCACACATTTATTTTTGAAAAAAATTAAGAGTGTATTAGCTCCACCTTAATGATTAGATATTCAGTTAGTGGTGAAAACTCTTAATAGTTTTATGATCGAACCTAAAGTCTATATCTCCTCTCTGGTAAAATTTTATGGGATTTTTATTCTATGAATCCTTTTATTCTTCCTCTAGTTTAATTTGATGAAATTTTATGTATGGATTGCATCTCCTAGTATAGATCCCATATAAATTATCATGGAAGATAAGTTATATTAAATATTTTGAATCAACCCTCAATCATCTATCATGGTAGGGATGAACTTGAACATATAATGGAAATTATATATCATATAAGTTTTTTTACTTATTCTTGAAGTATATTTATCTCAAATGGTTAACGAGAAACTAAAAATTTCAAACTTTTCTATTCTTTAGAAATACGGTGATGTATTTCTTAAGTAATTTCCTTATCTTTACCTGAATCATGAAGTTGTATTTTTAATAGAACTCATACCTGGAACTACACCTATTTCCAAGACTCCATATAAAATGTCCCGCATGGACTTATAAGAAGAAACTATGGGAGAATATAGATATAGGATTCATTCATCCTAGTGATTCACAATGGTGTGAACCTATTATTTTTATTATGATTAAATATTGGTTAATTCCTCTTTTAATTGATTATTAGGAACTTAACAAGATCACTATTATGAAAAATTATCATCTACCTTTTATCGATGATCTGTTTAATCAATTATTATGAAATCCATATTTATCCAAGATTGATATTTGATCTATATATCATAAGCTAAGGATAAAAATAAGGATATACCAAGAACAACCTTCTTTATGAGGTATGTTCATTAGTAATTTATAGTAATTTTATTTTTATATACCAATTCACCTACTATATTTATGGATTTAATGAATAGAGTCTTTAGATATTACCTTCATCAGTTTTTGGTATTCATTATAGATGACATTATTATATATTAAAAGAGTAATTAAGGGTATTAAGAACAATTGAGAATTATTTTAAATACCCTAAGGAAATAGAATGTGTATGATAAATTTACTAAGTGTGAATTTTGGCTTTAGAATGTTTCATTATTGGGTCTTATAATCTCAAGTGAGAGAATATCAGTGGATCCTTTCAAATAATAAAAATATTGAACAATGGACTAGACCAAGAATGATAAATAATATCTTTATTTTATTTATTTTTTATAGATATTTCTAAATCTTTATGATATACTACTCATGACTATCTAATCCGCTCCCCAAATTGACTCGGAAGGGTGTTAAGTTTCTATATATTGATGAATGTGAAGAGAGTTTCAAAGACCTTAAGGTAAGGTTTGTTAGTTCACATGTTCTTATTCTACCATATGGTGTAGATGAGGTTGTGATGTATAATGATTCATCAAATAATGGATTTTGTTTTTTCCTCCAATATAATGACATAGTGATAACATATGAATCTCTCCGATTATAAATTCATGAGAAAAATTACCCAAACATGATTTAGAGTTGGAAGAGGTAATTTTTTCATTTAAAATTTAGAGGAATTATCTATATGGTGAAATGTGTGATATATATACTGATTATAAAAGATTAAGGTATATATTTATATAGAAATAGTTGAATGTTTGCCTGATAATATTGTCAAAGTTGATCAAAGATTATGATTTCTCAATACATTACCACCCTGGGAACATAAAAAATTTGGCTAATGATAAGAGGTGGAAATATCATGATTGATTATTTATGATGATTTTAAAAAAAGTTACAATACTTATGGATTTTAAAAGAATTTATCTAAGAACTTGATGTGAGGGGGGAAATTTTTTATTTCTCAAATGATTATTCAATCATCTATTTAAGTAAAGATTACGGTGGCACAAAGGAAGACGTAGAGTAGAAAAATATTGTATAAAATTTTTCTGAGTTCAAACTTTATTGAAATGGAATGATAAGTTTTGTAAACTATCAATGTGTCCCATCAATACCATATTTAAGGAAAGAATTTTTGGATGAATCTCAAAGTTCATCATTCTCTATTCATCTTGTAAGTATAAAGATGTATAGAGATTTGAAAGAGTATTTTGGTAGGATAACATGAATAGATATATTTCTGAGTATGTATCTTTATTATTTGTATATTATCAAGTTAAAGCTAATATATAGAAGTATAAATGGAGGTTAAAAACATTTCCAATACGATAATGGAAATGGGAAAACATCAACACGTATTTTTTCATTAGACTCCCCAAAACATAAAAAGGACGTAATGTTTTTTGGGTTATAGTCGATCACCTTAAAAACTTATCACAGTTCATTGATATCAGATAATATTTCTATATTGATCATATATCAATAATATACATTAAGAAAGTCATATGGATGTACAGAGTATCACATTCTATTGTATATGATCTGGATCAAAGGATTACTTAAAATTTATGGAAATGTATTTAAAAATATCTAGATATAGAGTTGGGTTTCATTATTATTTATCATCCTTATACAAATGGTCATTATAATAGGACCATCTAAGATCTATAATAAAATCTGAGAGCTTTCCCTATAGATTTCAAAAGTGGTTTGGATTAATACCTTCCTTTTGTGTAATTTTCTTATAACAATAGCTTTCACTTGAGAATTCATGTGTATCCTTATGAACCCCTCTATAGAAGGAAGCGTATAACTCCATCATGTTAGGATGAGGTTGGAGAACTAAAATTATTAGGACCTTACCTTTTTGAATAAATTTAAGATAAGGTTATATCCATTCAAAAACACATAGGGGAAGCTCAGAGTTTGAAAAAAAAGTTATGTTTCCAACCATCGATGGGATATAGAGTTAAAAGTTGGTGACAAGGTATTACAATGAATATATCCCAAGAAAATGGTTATTATATTTTGAAATAAGGTAATTATAATCCATATACTTATTGGTCCCTTCAAAATTCTTGATCGTATCGGGATGGTAGCTTGTCTCTTAGTGCTTCCAACGAAACTCTCAAAAGTTCACAATGTGTTCCATGTATCTCTCCAAATGAATTACATAACAGATCCTTCACATGTAATAAAAACATAATTAATACCAATATATCATGATCTATCTTATGATGAATAATTGATGGAGAATCTGGATCATAGAAAAAATTCTCTACAAAACAATACCACTCACATAGTTAAAAGTTTGTGGAAAATCTTAAAATTGAGGAAGCTGTGTCGGAACATGAGGATGTAATTACATAGAGATATCATAATTTTATGTATAATATTGATATAATTTTTTGGTATAAATTAATTTTAATGGGGGTATAATGTAAAACCCTAAGATTTTATGACATATTTCTCTTTAAATAGTTTATTTTCATAGCTTGTGATACACACAACTAGGAGTCTAAATGAATAGTAATATAGTATATTGTTATAAAAAATATGTTAAATTGGTGGATATGGATAGGAATAACTAAGTTAGAAAAAAGGTTTACACTTTAATAAAAAAATTCCTTGCCTACCAATTGATTATAATTAAAAATGACTTTTGAAAGTAAAATAGTTGATTTTCTAAAGAAATTGTTTTATGCATGCAATATGTTTTTATATTAAGAAATTAAATTGATCACTATTGGTAAATGATTTTATTGTAATGTATATATTATATATTAAATCAAATTTTCTAACATTAATATAATATATTTATAGTCATGGGATACAAATAAATCTATTTTTATGATTCAAAATGTATTTTTCTAAAAAGCAGTTTTCATCACATTTTTCATGCTTATTTTAAAATTAAGTTCAGAAACATATGAAAAATGAATATTGAAAAAGTATTACATATTTTTAATCATGAGGATAAAATTAGGTAAATATTACCCTTTATTTTTTGTCATTATGAATAGTAACTTTGGTAAATATTTGTCACTTTGGTAAGGGTAAAATAGGTAAAATAAGGTTAAAACAGTGACATAAGGCTTTAAAATTTCTCTAAACTTTCATTTTTCCAATTAGATGAGATATTTTGGAAATTTATATCAATTTATTGAAAATATTTCATCTTGATACCATTTTATTTAATATTGACCTTTATATTATTTTATGTAAATAAAAATACAAAATGTCACTCTCTTGACTTTAATTTTCTCTTTTATGTTCATATAGCGATACAAATAAGTTTTGAATGAATATTAAACATTATCTTGTGAATAATTAAATTATTTTTATGATGGTGATTTATTTCTAATTTTTAGTGATAAAATTATTATCGTAAATGCTTGCACAACGTCGACACGATATTTACTCGGTTAATGGAAAAATAAAATAAATGATTTTAAAAATATTAAAAGTAATAAAATTTTGAGGAATTAATTTTTTAATGAATATATCATATTAGGTATGTGTTAAATTATTATATTTGAATCCCATATTTATCAATATATCTTTAACATAAAATTAAATGAATAGTTTTAAAAATGACAATAATGGTATTTTATGAAAATACTATTTTATTAAATTATTTAAAAACTAAAAAAAATATTAAAATTGGAAAATTGAAATAATATATGGTTAAAATTTGATCCCTTGGATATCTATGATCCAATTTTCACCTTATCATTAAAATTATAACCCTTTAGGATTAAAAATGTTGTTATTGTGGTTAAGTTTAAAATTTGTTATCTAAGGGGTTAATAAGAAAGATAAGGTTTAAAATGATACCAAACCCTATATAAATTTCATTATATTGATATATTTAGACCATATAATATTTTTATTTTAATATATGGCCATTTGAAATCATATTTTCTAAGAATGACTAGATTATATTTTAATCTTTTTAGTAATTCCAAGTGTGTCATTTCCCACTCTTTTAAAAGGATACCACTTCCCTCCCTTTTTTATACCACGTTGATCAATCTAGATCAATAAATACATACGAATTTATCATATAAAAATACTTATACAAGTTATGGAGGTTATGATATTCATATAATACCAACCCTAGGTTACATAAGAAATGATATAAAGGAGGAATCTCAAAGAATAGGTAATTGTCTTCCCAACCTCTTTCAATTTATTTCTTATTATACCTTGTCTAAATATGTTTTATCTATCATAAAATAATAAATTTATTACCCAAAATATACTTAAATAATATTATGAATATTAAACCACCATTATCTACCATTTTTTTATCAAATGGGAAGTGAAAGTATCGCTCATACTTACGTACGACTTATCATCTCCACATAGTGATACAATTATTTTTTCATCACCATATTTTATATAGGGGTATCATGATGGGTTTAAAGTTTATATGTGATATTTATTAAATAATTATGCTTCTGAAATTATAATATAATATCTAACTTATAACAACCAAGACTTTTCATACATAAATATTACATCTTAATATATGAATATTCAATACATCGTACAAAAACATATGCCCAAGAACAACATAAGTTTAGTGTATTTGGATATTAGATATCAATATTATTTTCTTATGAAATATATTAAATATCTAAAATAAATATCCCCCCTCATCATAATCTTCATAGGCATTCCTTACTATAAAACAATTCTTTATAACATAGCGAAATGAAATATAAGAAAGGGTGGGCTCAAATGTTAAGTAAGGATAAGCAAGGAAGATATTAATTGATAATCGTATGAAATAATAATATAATCAAGATGGTATAATATAATGAACACCACTTAAAAATTTCATACCCAATCTGAAAAAAAGATCATAAAACATGATTTATAGCATAAAACTTTAGCATTACAAAATTCGTGAATCATAAGAATGAGAAATCATCATAAGTCAATAATGAACCATAAGGTTCTATCATAAACATATGTGGAATCATCAAAAGTATAGAAACCATTTAATATGAAAATATTATCTACCAAAACTATCATATATTCCATTAACACCTATTTTATATAACATATCAATCACATCGACTTGTTTCCCATAACATATCAAACATATCGACTTTTTTCCTATAACAGATCAAGAATGTCAACTTGTTTCCCATAACGGATCAAGCACATCAAATTGTTTATATTAATTGTCTCATGAGATATAATACTTTACCAAATTAATTGAATAGATATATAGGTACAACCCATCACATAATTAAATCCATATGAGTACCAGAGGATCATAAAACATTCATCGTATCAGAACCCATGAAAAGAAATATGTTTCATAAATATTTCATCTTTTCATCATAAACATAAACCATATATAGAAAGAATAAATATGGTATCCTTGAATAATATATCCATTAAAATATAATTAACATCAAATGATTTCATATTATATGGAAAATGATTTTGAAATATCACTTTGAATAATTCTTGAGGAAAACAACTTTTCTATTTTAAAACCACTTCTCTTTTTAAAAAGTTGCACACTTCTAAATGAAAAAATATATTTGAAAATAAAATTGTTAATTAAGATTAAAATAATTGAGGCATCATGATGTGGTAAAATAATATATTTTTATATAAGTTAAAAATATTCCTTCTATATTTTTTCAGAAAAGTAACATAGTACCTCATTTGGAAAATAAAAAAAAATATTTCTTTCAAATTGTTTTTTAATAAGTAAAACATGGCTAAAAATGATTTTAAACAATTTTAAGAGAATATTAAAAAAATTGATAAAAATTTTATAAAACATATACCTAGAAGATAAATATTCCCCATAGGATACTTAAACATAAATAATCTGGAATAATAAGAGATGGTGAAATAAACTCTTACCACTTGTGTATATTTTGAATTTTAATCACCGTGAAAGAAATAACATTAAATGAAACATTATATACTATAAATAAAAAAATATTTATAAAATAATATATAAAATTTTTAGTATATACACCACAAAAAATAATTGGGGAATATGGCATATGTATCGTGGATGTAAATGTGAGATGAGAAACCCTTACCTTAGGTTTGACTTCCTTGGAAAGTACTTTAACCTCCTATATAATAAATTTAAATTTATTATGCATATATACCAGAATCATTTACATGATTATTATATAATAAGTATTCATTATATTTATATTAATATTCCTCCATAATGATATATATATAAAATTAATTACATAGTTCATTGAGACTGTAGGTCGTATGTATGCATGAACGTTGTATTCACTTTTCTAAAGGATAGAATGAAATAAAGGAAAATAATAATTATAGAAAAATTATTATATAATTTAAATCATATATATTAATCATATCCATATTTCTTACTATACTAGTAAAATAAAAATTAAAAACAAATATCATTTTATTGTGGAGGTGGTAGTCCATAGGTATGAATGAGTGATGTTATCATTTTCAAACGATAAGGAAGGTAAGAAGGTAGATATGATATTATTATTTATGAAGAAAAATTTTGTTATAAATATCATATATAAACATTAAAAACATAATAATACAAATCCATAAAATTTGTTTATGAAAAATGAATTGTATCACTATGTGGATATGGTAAGTTGTATGTACGCACAAGTGATACTTTCACTTCTTGTTTGATGGGAAAGAGGGTGTAGAGAGGTGTTTTCATAAACATAATAACATTTCATAATATTTAGGATGATTATTTTACTATATTATGATAAATATCATATATTTTTATGAGGTAAGTAATAGTTTAAAAAATAAAGTGATCGTTTAGGGTGATTACCTCTTCTTTGAAATGACTCCTTTAGATCTCCTTTAAAGGGATCTAGGGTTGGTCTTTTAGAAATAAGAGAATCTCCAACTAATAAGTTTAGAATATAATTTGGAATTGTATTATTGAGATATAAGGCTTGAGGTGGTTTAAATAAGTGAGATAGGAGGGTCCCTTATATAATTGAGGTGAGGGTCACTTTTGGAATTTCACAAAAGATTAAATTATAGTAAGAGTATTCTAGAGACAAATGTTATAAATTGGAATATAAATGCATATTATATTACATTTAAAACATATATTATATTATTTTTTCTTAATTAATATTTTTATAATTTTATAAAATTTAATAAAATTTTATTTTTATAAAATATCATAATTTTCAATTTTGACACCATACATTACTTTTACTTTAATAATATCAAGAAAACAATATAAATTTGACCCAAATATTTTAATATGTACATAAAATGTATTGTTAATCTATAAAAAAAAATTATTACATAAGTTATCTAAAATTATAATACTTTTAATATTTTTAATATCATTTATTTTATTTTTCAATTAATTGAATAATTATTGCGTTAGCATTGTGTACGAATTTAGGGAAACTATTTCTTCCATAAAAATTCAAAATAATTAACAAGATGAAGGTAAATATTTTATATTTCAAAATAATATTTATATTCTAACATATCCTATGGATAACCCCCATGTAAAAAATATTGTAGTTATTAAAAACAAGAGGGTGACATGTTGGACTTTTATTTAAATAAAATATTATAAAAGTCATAATCTCATCCAGGTGGCCCAAAAAGGTCATAAATTCTACCATTGGATGATTATGGAAAATTTATAAGCATATTATGGTATTTATGAAAATTTTAAGGTAATTTTACACTCCTTTTCATTTTATTTTTAACCTTTAATTACCTGTTTTCCCCTTTACCATGGTAACAAGAATTACTAAATTTACAATTCATGTTGGCCAAAAATAAAATGGACATATTTAATAAAACTTCACTCATTGATTAAAAATATGGAATAAATTTTTCAAAATTAAACATAGAAAATTTTCTGAATTTAATTTAAAATTAAACAGGCAAAATTCTAGGAAAAACAGTTTTTTAGATAATTTCCCTTTTAAAATATAAATTGTTTTTATACTAAATTCAAGTATCAAACTCATTTAAAACCCATAATTTAATTATATAAAATAAAAATAAACTAATTAAATTTTAATACTAACAAAAATATTTTTTTCCTTATTAAATACTTTAAAACAAAGATGAAATTTTTAAAAATAATTAGTATTTTAACTATTCATTGAAACCCCAATATTTTCATAAAATTTTCAAAAAATTATCATAAGATAATTTTGACATGATCAATTAAAAATTAAAATTATTTTTTGTAGCTATATTTACTAAAAATTTCTGAAATTAATTATAACATTTACTCACAAGAAAACCCATTTTTGGAAAAAACATATTTTTGAAGAATAAAATGACTATTAAAAATTGAATGATTATTTACAAATAATTTATCGATAAATTTATATTGAGTAGTATATATATATATATATCATAAATTAGTAAATCAAATTCATACCTTCAAAATTAATATCTAGGTTATAATGGTCACATTAAATAATAATATTTTAATAGTGTATAATGGTCCGTTTAAACTCAGTGTTGCGTGTAATGCATGTTATCAAAGAAATAAAATTTATTAATGAAAAATATTTTCTAAAATATTGAGGTGTTACATTCACCCCCCCTACCCTTTAAAAAAATTTATCCTCACAATTTGAACTTGTGCTCGGTAATTGAAGGTTTTATATTTAAAATTTCCACTATGGAAACCCACATCGAAAAAAGGGTTAAAAAACTTTCTCTTAAAAGGAGAGAAAGGGAAGTACAAAGGTCATTTGGGATTACGCATAACATGTTTCGAAATAGAAGAACATTAGAGGTAATTCAATATATAAATATAAAAGAAAAATAATTTTCATGTATCGTTGATCACTAGAAAGTGAATGATCTTGAGAAAGTTAAAAATCACAAAACCATAAACCAACGATTTGGAAAAGAATATCAATTCATAATAATTTAATGTTATAGGACAATATTTTTATATTAAGATCTATTTTCTAGATTTTTGGTATTCCTTTTACCATAAACACAAGGAACATAAGGAAATATACTTACTTGAAAAGTAAAATTTAATCCTTTAATCAATTTCCACCATAATCTCATCTTTTTCTATTAATGATTAATAAGATGAATATTTCATGCCTTAAGCACTAAGATAAACTTATAAATTATTACATAATTCAAAATAGGATAACATGATACTCCTTATATCTTTTTATATTAACCAAAACCAAAATTATTATCATAAGTTATCCAATATGGATAGATTAATTAATTTCTAGAACATCAAAAATAATTCCCAAGGTTTAGCTTAATCCAATCCATAAGTAGTTAAATAGAAAACTCCTCCAAAACATATCTGACCAAATTTATAAACAAAGTTACTACCATTCCAAAAATAACTTAACATTAATCACCAAAATTAAATCTGTATTTAAAATTAATAATATGTGAACACCTTGGTTATATATTCTATGGAAACAAGGTAATAACCTAAATTACCAGAAAGCCATAATGAAAACATGTATGCTTCCCAAAATTCACATTATCATTATTCATAAAAATATAAAGACTACTAAATATATTCCTTAAATACAAAGAAACATTCTTAAAGATTACTTAAACCACATTTTTATTAAATCACTAACCAATTTCAAGGTTACCAATAATATCCCATTTGTTTCAATTCTCTCTTCAACTAAACATTATTATCATCCATTAGACACATATTAAGGGTTATCTTCGTAACACCCCAAGGTTTTAAAAATAAATTTAATAAAATTCTTGAAATAGAAAGACTCTATGAAACAACAATTTTTTAAGTATATAGTTATAAACTTGCTTTTAAAAATAATTTTTTCTCTTCTATGATTTGAATTTTGAAAAACGGACATCTATGGTTGTGATCAGTAAGTTATTTAGAGTCTGATAGAACCAACTTGATTTTTCGGTGAATAGTAACATACCCTTGTCAATAGTAATATGAACCTTATGAATATTAAATCATATTATTATTTAATTATCTTAAATTTATAAGATATTGCGATCTTGATTAATTTTTTAAGGTGATATAAGATGAGTTATAGTTTGAAAATTTTTATTTTTTGAATAAATTATGATTTTATTTAGAAATTATGTGAATCATATTCAGAAAATTATTTTCAAAAAATGGAGATTTTTTTTGAATTCTACATGTTAAAAAATGGTTAGGGGGAATTTTAGGGATTTTTTTGAAATTCTTGAATTTTTAATAAATAGTAAAATACGGTAATTTATTGTATATATACATTATATGCTAGATATTATATTCATGGAATAATGGATGATGTAATCACACTTGGTTCTAAATAATATTCTCTATTTACTATTTTGGGTCACATGAATCAATACTATTCATAGTCTTGAGAAAAAAATATTATAATAATGATTAAAATAAGGGAAACCCCCCCCCCCCCCCGCTCCTCCACTATAAATACCACCCTCACCCCCTCTTCCTCTCACACCTCACAAACTTTGGTAATTGTATAAATACTTCCCAATACCCATCCCAAGGATCTTCCCCATTTATAATACCTGTTGGTATAACCAAAATTCCAAAACCAAAGTCCTTAAAGAAGATCTCAAGGAGAAGAGATCAAGAGGTAAAAATCTTATTTCATTTTCTTGTGTTTTTTATTCAATTATATTCTTTTTATATAATCTATTCAAATACCATTATCCAAGAGTAATTAAAGCTCCATTATTATTATTTTTTTATTTTTATCATTTTTATAGAAAAATTCATTGTCATTCTTCTTCTCCTATTCCTCTAATTCTAAAAATAAAAACATCGTTTGTGATGTATCAATTTAAAAACGTCATGGACGATGTGTCTTCAATTTCCTTTACTTCCTTAAATGATGGATTGTAAAAAAAATAATGGTTGAAACATATTGAAAAGTGTATTATATGTCCTCTATTATGTTTTTTAATTAACTTATATTCATAATATTAAATGTATATGATAATACAAGTTTGTGATTATCAAAGAACCGCCAAAATGATCTAAAGTAATATCAATAATGATTTATCTAATGATTCATCCTCATACCATATAACCAATATGATTTATGTAATCATTTAATATTCTAGAAAATTATTAACACCATTTTATTCAACTTCTGGAGTTTCTCTTACATTTGATATAAAATTTATTTACAAACCGACCATAGAAATCATGTAAAGAACGCACTCGAAACTATGGAAATAACAAAATATTATCAATAAATGGGTCGAATTATGTTATAAAATGATCATACAATATATTATAAACATTATTACACTTCTATAAAATATTAATAACACCCTTTTAACCATTACATAAGAGGTATAAAAAAATTTTGAAGTAAGGCGAACCTGAGGTAAAGGAATTCTTAACCCAATTTCCATTGTTAGGGTTAGCCTTATACTTCATTTATTATATGGTACTAAGATTATTTTTTGTAATTAATTTTGTTTATATTATGTATAATTATGTTTATTTATAGTTTATACACATATTTCATTCATTACATTAATTCTCATATCAATTATATGATATTTGTAAGGGAATTTTCTATAAAAATCTTCTTTTAAATTTTTATTTTCACAAAATTCAAAATGAATGTTTTGGGTAAGTTTTAATGTTTTATGATTATGTTATAGTTCTTGGTAATTTAATATAATAATTTTTAGACCTATATCTCCCTACAACACATTGGGTATGTTTAAGTTGAAGGTCGACTGTATAAACCTGGATCTTCTTTTTCAGGTATGTTTTTCTTTTTCTGGTCATTTTTTGGAAAAAGAGGAAATTCTAGAAATATTCAAAGTACATGTCGTGTACTTATTTTCTGTAGGCAGCTGGGTGCTGGCCGTGTAGCGGCCATGCACATAGCCGTGTGGGGTTTTTCTAAGGCCACTTAAAGTGGAGTACAGAAACAGTAAGTACATGTCGTGTACTTCAAAAGTACACGCCGTGTAATTTCTTTTTTTCATTAAACGCACTGAGGTCGCGTCTGACAGATAGAATGTACTTTTGTTAGGTTTCGTTCATCCGGGAGCGCTGATCAGCCATGGATCTTCGACGATCCCCTGAGTCTCCATCCGTCCTCCGATTCGAGCACCGTTGATTGTGTTGGAATCGCAGCAGTGAGTTCTTCTTTCTCCCAAAGCATCGTTTTCTAATTCCTCATTGTTTCTATGTTATCATGGGTTGAACATATTATATGTTTTCATATATCTACGATTTTATAAGGAGATTCAATCATTGTGGTTCAAGCATATCGATCTCCTAAACCCAAGGTAGGTGGTTTGTGCCTTTCTGTTGAAAGTCTTTGAGTATTTTTTGTGAATTCCACCAATACCCTTGAATGAGGTATTGTGTGTTTACCGTTTATCCCTATTTCTTGACTTATTTTCTTGTATGCCCGAGTAGAGATTATTGTTTGTGAATAGGGTATTTTTTTCCTTTGGATGTTTTTCCCATGCATATTTTGCCTTTTATGACCGTTGGGTCTAGTTTTTCCTGTTAGGCTATTGCCAATTGACATGCCTAGTTGTGGGATAGAGTGACTTTTGTTCTATTATACTGATATGTCTTATAATGGTAGCCAAGTAGTTCTTGAGGTTTACTTGGGGTGATACACACGCTATACATGTTTGACTTACACAGGGCCGTGAGAACCTAGTGTAGTAGACCATAGGGAGGATGAACGTAAGGGTTTCTCCAGAGTGCCTTTATAATTTTACGATGCGAGACCACAGGTGGAATTGACATTGATTTCTTCCTCAGAGTGTCTATATTCCTTGATGTGGGCCATAAGGGTAATTTATTTTGAGTGCTTCCCCGGAGCACCATTAGTAGGATATGAGACTACAGGGGTAATTGATGGGAGTCCTTCTCCAAAGAGTCTATACTTTAGCTGAACTAGAGGGGTGAGACTGTGTGTGCTTCCCAGAGGTTTTCTAGTACTTTTTGGTTGAACCATAAGGGCTAGGTTGTGAGATATACCCATAGGGTTACCTGTTGTTTCTACTTTCTTGAGTAGCAGATTAATTGTTTGTGAAATAAATGCTTGAATTGTGGATTGTTTGCTGTTGAGTACTTTACTTGTTTACTACTTTAATTACTTTTACCTGTCATATATTCACTGACTATTAGGCACAGATCTTGTGGTGGTTGCCTACTGGGATTTAGTCTCACACCCTATTTGTGCCATGCTTTTGGTCCCAAACAAATTATATAGTTGCAGGTATAGATAAGGGAAAGCACCCTTTTACTTTAGGTACTTGACTTTCTATAGAGCAGGAGAGCATGGGACCAAGCTATGGCTTACGATGCTGAGGAGTTTTATCTAATTTCTTTTGCACTTCGGTTTAGCACTATTTTATTCCATCATTGTGACTTTTTTGGCTACTTTGCAAGACTTATGTATCATGCATCATTTATATATGTGATCCATTTTTTACACTTTTATCCTTCTGTTGTTTACTCTTGTATGGATGTTTACTGATTCCGTTATTTCTGTTGTTTATATTTCACTGTGTACTCTACCAATGAGGGCATAGTTTCCCCACTATCACACCCAAGGCCCTCGCTACTAGTTGGCATACTCTAGTGTTTGGGGAAATGCTCTTGAGTCCATGTGACCAACCAGGTACGGGACGCCTCTGGGTGGCTTCCGGAACCGAAACGTTACAAAGTGGTATCAAAGGGGTTCTTTTCTCTTGACTTACTGTTTGTAGCCTATAGTCCGGGATAGGACGGAATAGGTACTTGGTAAAAATTTGTGCCCAGGATTAGCTAACCCGTGTATAGTTAAAATCCGTACTACCTCATTTATTGAAATTTTACTAGTTTGTAATTTTACAGTTGATTTGATTTCACCCCTGGGTGATTCACATGTTTTGTGTTGTTACCGTTGTTGTTATTGTGGTTCTACTTCTGTCACAACCTGATGAGATGAGGGTGTGCTATCTCATGCATCATATAGGCACTTGATATAAATCACATTCCATGCATTCTTTCCATGCCATCTAGGATTCATTAGCGATGACATATTGTTGTGATAGATGTTGTGTAGAATATTCATGTTATTGCGATAGATACCTTGGTAGAAATGCCTGCTGTTTGTTAGAGAATTGTGTGTAAGGTTTTGTTTGAATGAATGCCAAACTTTGGTTCTTGAGTTGTTATGGGACCCCATGGACTGGAATTTGGTGGATCATTGCACTATTTTCTTGTTTATAACATGTATAAGATGCCAAACTTTGATTCACAAGGAGTATGGGCCCTCACGGATCGGAATTTGGCACTTTCAATGCTTGTTTCAGTGTTTTCTGGGTTCCAGAGTAGTCTCTGAGGCTTAATATCCAGAAAAATCCTGAATACACGCCGTGTAATGTTAAGTACATGCCATGTGTTCTTCTATTCGGGAAGAAATAGTTTTTATTAAGTACATTTTGTGTACTTTATGTACATGGCGTGTAGTCTCTGACCGTGTCGTAGGCCGTGTGGGAAAAGACACAGGATGGGAAAAGTCAGGTGGAAACACGCCATGCCCGCATTAAACACGCCATGTAGTATAATCCTAGGAACCCATCTATTTAGCTAACAACACGGGTCTGTGGAGTCTCTTCTTGTACACGTCGTGTCTACCTTGAACACATCATGTAGTCTGACCCAAGTACCCAGCTGTGTCACGAACAACACGGGTCAGTGTTATCCTTTCACGTACACGTCGTGTCTATCAGGAACACACCATGTAGCTTGATCCGTGTATATGAATGTGTCACTATCAACACGGTCCAGGTGAATCCTGTCCAATACACACCGTGTTTAAATTGAACATTCCATGTAGTCTTGTCTTAGGAGAGCCGTGTGGCTTAACCGTGTAGAAGGACTTGGGAAGTGGAAGAGGATTCAAGTACACGCCATGTATTTTGAGAATATGCCGTGTTTTTGGGGTGTTACACGACCTCTTAAAGTAGAAGTACACACCCATGTGAATGACTTAAGGGAACACACCTTGTAGGAAAAGTACACGCCGTGTAGTCTTGTTTTTCAAAAATTAAATGCTTTTCTTCTTTTGTTACTTTCTTATCCTTCCAGTTTTCAGTTTTTGATAGTCTTGAATCTAAGGTGTGAATTTGGCCTTGCAGAGTCATGCCATCGATATGTATTCCTGTCATCCACCCATTGTAGGCTAGTGGTCAAACGCCAGATATGGCTGATTAGGGACTTCCTTCATATCCGCCTATTGTGCCAGCCTTAGCACCAGCAGTGATACCAGTTACTGGCGCTTATTTAAAGTTTAGGTGAGGATTTTTGAGGATAATGCAGACCTTCCATGGAGCATCACCTCCTACCTTGTCTATTGCAGACTTGATGCGGGTTTTCAAGCAGCAGCATCCTCCCACCTTCTCAGGGGAAGGAGGACCTCAGGCTGTAGAGTCATGACTAGAATCCATACTAACTATCCTTGAGCATCTGGAGGTGCCTCTAGAAATGCGAGACAAGATGTATACCTACATGTTACGAGAATTCACCAAGAGGTGGTGGGACGTGATCTCATAGGCAGGTCATCAGCAGGTTATGTCGTGGGAGGAGTTTCAGCGCATCTTCTATTACTACTTTTATCTAGGGACCTTGAGGGATGATCGATCCTAGGAATTCATGAGTCTGGAGAAGGGTACTCTTTCAGTTATGGAGTATTCCTCTTGTTTCACTGAGCTTCATCATTTCACACCCCTCCAGGGTGGATATGGGTTGTTCTTGGCAAATAAGTTTGAGGATGGTCTCATACGGGAGATCATCTCACAGGTGAATATCATCAGGTTGACTTCCATCGCTTCCATCGTCAACCAGGAACTGATTTCGGAGCATAATCTGAGAGATTTAGGAGCTGAGATCAAGGGCGGTCCCACTTCCAGAGTAGTACTTTTCCTGATGACAATAAGAAGCGCCGCATGGAGTCTTCATACAGTGATCTGAGGAGGCGATAAACATCTTCAGGTAGCCAGGTTGTATGATACCAGTGTGGAAGGGCTGGGCATATGAGGCCGTAGTTCCAGAGAGACAAGGTGGAGTGTCTATCTTGCGTCAATATGGGTCACCTTCTGTGCTTTTGTCATGTTTTTTCACCATTAGTTGGTGACAGGGGTTCATCCATGACTCCACGTTCAGAATCAATGCCACCAGTTTGGTAACTGGAGTTCTTACGACTGTTCAGGTTGAGGTGGAGGTTGAGGTCGTGGTGTCTAGTTGCTGGTCTATTAGTGACAGTATGGTGGATCAGCTCAGAGCCGTCAGGCAAGGTCACAGGGTCATGGTTTTGGTCAGACTTTTGCAGTAAAGCTGACCCAACAGAAGCAGGATCTCGGACCCTCTAAAGTTCAAGGTACGATCTTAGTATCCTTAGTTTTATCTTCTTATCTTTTTGATATTGGAGCTTCCCATAGTTTTATATCAGTTTCTGTTGTGGAGAGACTTGTTCTCTACATCTTTTCCTATACTGACATCTTGATGCTAGACACACTGTTGGGAACTAGGATGGATAGTATAGGTCAGTTCAAGGAGTGCTCCCTAGAGGTTGCTGGGTGTCACTATCTATAGAACCTCTATGTCCTAGAGATGACAGACTATGATGTCATTCTCGGGATGGACTGGTCAGTTCCCTTCCAGGCAGTCATCGATTGTTATCGCCATTGGATGAGTTTCATATCACCAGAGGGCAGATCTTTTCTTCATAGGTGTGATTGGGATGTCCAGTCGAGCAGAGCAGGACCCAAGCATTATGGGCTAGGAGGAGTTACAGTCCAGTTTTCCAGTCTATATCTAGATGACCAGAAGACTTCGCAGTTAGACTTTCCTTCAGTGGTGGATAGTTTCAGAGATGTCTTTCTAGAGGACATTGTAGGTTTGCCTCCATAGCGTGAGGTAGACTTCTCTATTGATCTTGTGACAGGAGCGGAACCAGTATCCATTCCTTCTTATAGGATGGCTACACCTGAGTTACAAGATCTCAATAGGTAGTTGGAGTATTTGCAGGTAAAGGATTCCATATGACCCAGTACTTCTCCTTGGGGTTTTCCTGTCTTGTTTGCAAAGAAGGCAGATGGTACCCTTATACTTTGTGTGGATTATCGGAAGCTAAACCAGTTGACGGTCAAGAACCGATATCCCTTACCGATGATTGATGATCTCTTTGATCAGCTTCAAGGAGCCCATGTATTCTTGAAGATTAACGTGTGGTCTGGTTATTAGTAATTGCACGTTAGACCATCAGATATACCTCTTACAACTTTCTGGATGAGGTATGGTCTATATGAGTACTTAGTTATGTCGTTCGGTCTCACGAAAGCACCAATAGTTTTCATGGAACTGATGAACGGAGTGTTCCATCCATACTTGGATTCATTCGCAGTGGTTTTTGTGGATAATATTTTGGTGTACTCTCACACTCGACACGACCATGCTGCACATCTTGAGATCATTTTGAGTACACTGAGGGAGAATCAGTTATATGCTAAGCTCTCAAAATGCCACTTTTGGATAGACCAAATTCACTTCTTGGGTCATGTTATTTTAGAGACAAGAGTATCAGTAGACCCAGAGAAAGTGAGAGTTGTAGTTTTTTGGGAAAAGCCAAAGAACGTCTTTGAGGTGTGGATTTTTCTAGGGATGGATGGATACTACAGACGTTTTATACAGGACTTTTCATGCTTAGCAGCACGACTGATAGGTCTGACCAAGAAGGGTGCGATGTTCTTATGGTAAGATTCTTGTGAGTCGGGCTTTTAGGAGCTGAAAGGGAGGATGACTTCCGCACTGATACTAATCTTTCCAGAGTCGGGCAAGAGCTATACTATTTTTATGTGATACTTCAGGTATCAAGATGGGATCTGTGCTTATGCAAGGTGATGGAGTCGTTGCATCACGGTAGTTGAGGCCACATAAGGGGAACTACCCAATGCATGATCTGGAGTTGGTAGCTATTGTTCATGCCTTACGTTGATGGAGACATTATCTTCTCAGAGATCACTTTGTGGTTTTCACCAACCACAAGAGTGTAAAGTACATCTTCACTTAGCGGGATTTTAATTTGAGACAGTAGATGTGGGTTGAGTACCTACAGTATTTTGATTTTGAACTTGCCTACATGCCTGGGAAAGGCAACACTATGGTTGATGGGTTGAGCAGGAGGACTCTGATATAGGTAGTTCGAGAGGCCAGCAGTGAGTGGAAGCTTATGGATCTGTTCTTTGAGATTCATTTGGAGGTGTACGAAAAATGGGGGTAGACATTTCATTCTTCTGTAGCTTTTACCTCTACACTTCTTGATCGGGTATGAATGAGGCAGCTATCAGATTCTAAAGGCCCAGTCCTAAGGGAGAGTGTGTCAGGAGAGGACCCTATTCTTGGGTGGACCATAGGTGAGGATAAGATCCTGAGATTATAGGGACGTGTATGGGTGATAGAATATATATGTGAGGAGCTGATGCGGGACTTTAATTCCTCAGTTTGGGAAATTCATCCTGGAGTCACCAAGATGTATCGTGATCTGCACCTTTAGTACTGGTGGCCAGTTATGAAGAGGTACATTGCTGGTTTCATCATGAGGTATTCTACTTGTCATAAGGTGAAGGCAGAGCATCAATGACCAGTAGGTCTTTTACAACAGTTACCCATTCCTGAGTGGAAGTGGAATGACGTCGTGATGGACTTTGTGATAGGGTTGTCAAGGTCACCTCGAGGGAATGATGTTGTATGGGTTTTCGTTGACAGGATTACGAAGGTTGCTCACTTATTTCCGATCAAGGAGACCTTCAGTGTTGACGAACTGGGATGGATTTATATCCATGAAATTCTACATTTTCATGGAGTTCCACACTCCATTGTTTCAGACAGGGATGCGCGTTTTACCTCTCGGGTCTGGCAGGCGCTTCAGAAGGCTTTGGGTACGTAGGTACTTTTGAGTACAGCATACCACCCACAGACTAATGGCCAGTTTGATCATACGATTCAGGTTCTTGAGGACATGCTCTGAGCATGAATTATAGACTTTGGAGGTTCTTGGGAGAATCATATACCCCTAGTGGAGTTCTCCTACAATAATAGTTTTCAAGAAGCCATTCAGATGGAACCTTATGAGGCTTTGTATGGTAGGCCATGATGATCACCCTTATGTTGGCTCGAGGCAGGAGAGGAAGATTTGCTGGGACCTTATCTTGTTCAAGAGACCACAAAGCCGATAGAGTTGATTCGGAAGAGGATGGATAATGCATAGTCTCGAAAGAAGTCATATGATGATCAAAGGAGACGACCTCTAGAGTTTGAGTTTGGGGATCAAGTTTTCCTATGTGTCACACCAAGGTTGGGGCACAGAAGGATCTGGAGGCAGGGTAAGCTTTCCCCGAGGTACATCGGGCCGTTTGAGGTGTTGTAAAGAGTGGGGTAGGTTGCCTATCGGTTGCAGTTACCTCAGAGGTACCGGGATATGCACGCCGTCTTCCATTTTTCTCAGCTTCGATGTTACTTTTCAGACCCGTCTCATGCTTTCCAACCCAAGGAATTCGAGTTGGAGGTGGATGCATAATTTGAGGAGCATCCTATCTGGATTGTTGATTGCATTACGAAGGTTCTTAGTTGTCAGTATGTTACTCCGGTACGAGTGCTATGGAAGCACGGACAGGTGTAAGACGATAATTGGGAGAGGGAGGCCGATGTAAGATCACAGTGGCCGGAGTTGTTCGGGGTTTCTTCTTTTATATCATGCTAGGGAAATTCAGGGACGAATTTCTTTAAGGGGGGAAGTTAGTAAGAACCCAGATCTTCTTTTCATGTATGTTTTTCCTTTTATGGTCATTTTTGGGAAAATAACAAATTCTAGATATTTTTAATGTACACGACATTTACTTTATGATTACACTCCATGTACTTCTTTTCTGTAGGCAGCCGGGTGCTGGCCATGTAGCAGCCATTCACACAGCCGTGTGGGGGTGTTCGGAGGCCACTTAAAGAGGAGTACAAAAATAGTAAGTACACATTGTTCACTTCAAAAGTACATGTCGTGTACATTATTTTTTTCATTAAATGCACTGGGGTCGCGTCATATGGACAAGATGCACTTCTTTTAGGTTTTGTTCGTACGAGAGTGTCAAGAAGCCGTAGATCTTCGACGAGCCCCCGAGCCTCCATCCATCCTCGGATTCGAGCACTGTTGATTGCATTGGAATCGCAGCAGTGAGTTCTTCCTTCTTCCCGAGCATCGTTTTCCAATTCCTCCCCTTTTCCAAGTTATCATGGTTTGAACGTTTTATACGTTTTCATAGATCTATGGCGTTTTAAGGAGATTCAAGCATTGTAGTTCAAGTATATCGATATCTTAAACCCGAGGTAGGTGGTTTGTGCCTTTCTGTTGAAAGTATTTGAGTATTTTCTATGAATTCCACCAATACCCTTGAATGGGGTATTGCATTTTTACCATTTATCCCTATTGCTTGACTACTTTGCTTGTATGCCTGAGTAGAGATTATTGTTTTTGAATAGGGTAATTTTTTTGTGTTTTGGATGTTTTTATCATTCATGTTTTTCCTGTTTATGACTATTGGGTCTAGTTTTTCCTGTTAGACTATTTCGAGTTGCCATGCCTAGTTGTGTGATAGAGTGACTGTTGTTCTATTATGCTGATATGCCTTAGAATGCAAGCCATGTATTTCTTGAGGTTTACTTGGGGTGATATGCATGATATACATGTTTGACTTACACAGGGCCATGATAACCTAGTGTAGTAGACCATAGGGAGGATGGACGTAAGGGATTCTCCAAAGTGTCTTTATAATTTTACGATGCGAGAACATAGGGGGAATTGACGTTGATTGCTTCCTCAGAGTGTCTGTAGTTCCTCGACACATTCCATAGGTGAAATAGATGTTGAGTGCTTCCCCAGAGTGCTTTTAGTACGATACAAGACTATAGGGGGAATTGACGGTGAGTGCTTCCCCAGAGATTCTATACTTTAGCTGAACTAGATGGGTGAGACTGTGTGTGCTTCCCAGACGGTTTCCAGTACTTATTGGGTGAACCATAGGGGCTAGGCTATGAGAACTACCCAGAGGGTTACTTGTTGTTTTTACTTGCTTGAGTAGCTGATTAATTGTTGTGAATTAAATGCTTGGACTGTGGATTGTTTGATGTTGAGTACTTTCCTTATTTACTACTTTCTGTACTTTTACCTTCCATATATTCACTAATTGTTAGGCATAGATCTTGTGGTGGTTTCCTACTGAGATTTAGTCTCACACCCTGTTTGGGCCATCCTTTTGGGCCTAAATAGATTATATTGTTGCAGGTATAGACAAGGGCAAGCTCCCTTAGACTTCAGGTACTTGACTCGCTATGGAGCTGGAGAGCATGGGAACAAGCTATGGCTTGCGATGCTGAGGATTTTTATCTACTTTTTTCACTTTGGTTTAGCACTTTTTTATTCTAGAATTGTGACTTGATTGGATGATTTCCTAGACTTATGTATCATGCATCATTTATATATGTGCTCCATTTTTTTACACTTTTATCCTTTTATTGTTTACTCTTGTATGGATGTTTACTGCTTATGTTATTGATTTTGTTTATCTTCCGCTGTGTACTCTGCCAATGAGGGCATTGTTTCCCCACTATCGCACCTAAGGCCCTCACTGCTAGTCAACAACCTCTAGAATTTGGGGAAATGCACTTGAGGTCATGTGACCAACCGGGTATGGGGCACCTCTGGGTAGCTTCCGGAACCGTGATGTCACATCGACCGTATGGTTACTCCAAGTGTAACCATGATGGTTACACCATAAGGTAGTTGTGTGGGTTACATTGTAAGGTAGTTGTGAAAGTTACAAATCATATGGTAGCCATGAGAGTTACATTTTTAAGAATTTTATTATAAAATATACATTTATGTTTTATTTATGTTCTCTTTGTTTTATTTAAATCTCATGTTTCACAAAGTAAGTATATATGGGTGAGAAGTGTGTCTTTGTAAAAATGATTTTGTATTCATGGACTAATGGTTTATTTCCTTATTTTTATATCCCTTATTTAGATTTTCATGCTCATCCCAAATTTTTAAATGTTTTTCATAGGGTATAAGGATTTATAATGGAAATAAGTAATTCAAGTTAAATAAATATTTTTCAAAGAAATCATGTTGTTATTTTATTTTAAAATTTTAAATTTTGGAAGAAATTTATACTGTTTTAATGGTACCCACTTTGTATTCTTATGGGTTGATATGTATGAGTTATGTCCTAAATTTCTAAAACTCAAAACCAAAAATATCTTTTGGAATTTAAAGAAGTTAAATCTATTTGAAATAACTGGGTTATATAATGTTTAAGGTCTGGTAATTATAATATTTCCCTCAATCACGTGTTTTCCAAAAGGATCATCTTGCCACTAAATCTCTTTTACTGTTTATTGGTTCCATTAAACATATAATTTCAATTCCTTAAAGGAAAAAAACTAAGGAACAATAAATAGATGTTTCATGATTCTTATTTTCCATAATATTATTCATAAAACACTTTTATAACAAAATTCTAAAATCCAAATATATAAGGATTTCAATTATTCCACTTACTTTATAATTTATTAACCAAGCTTCGTAATATAATTCCTTAAAACTACTTTCCTTTCATATTTCATTCATAGACTCTTCATTATCAACAATAAAATCATTACACATACAACCTTTCAGATCCATTTCTAAATATTACCCCATAGAACATTGATTTGTATAATTTCCTTAATTTTCACATTTGAAACCGTTAACCATTGATGATACCAACTTGAAAACATTATTCCCATCCATTTTTTTATTTGAACCATTCTATGACATCCCGCCTTTTTATAACATAAACATTCATTACATTTCACAATACTGAGGATCTTTAAGGTTTAGTGTCTTGGAAACCAGGAACATAATACATGAAAACAACATAAAACATTCTTCTTAAACACTTGAAAGGCTTCTCCTTAAGTTCATCCTAGGTTCATTACTGCATCTCATAACCTGGGGACATACATCAAAAGAAAGGGTGATAAGAAGTCCGAGTAAGGGAAACAAGAGAAATATTTTACATGTGAACTTGAGATACTTCAATAAGGTTAAGAAAAGAACTTTAACGCATGAGAAAGGAATCATGAGGCATTTCATAATAAAAATAACATTTTTCATAACTTGAAGATGTGGGTACATCATTTAACATACACAATCATGAACATATCACCAAGGTCCATTCCCAAGGTGTCATTAGAAATTTACCAAGGTTATTCACCAAGGTATCATGAAAATTGTAATCTCTAGTGGTTACATCATTACCCAATGCATCGGAGCGCTATCAGGGCGCAACCTTAAATTTGCCTTTATTATCATGTGATCCACATATATTATCATCAAACATTTCATAAATAACCCATATAGCAAAAAATAAATGGGTTTCATTTCATAATCATAACATTTTAAAAACTACTTTAAAGACATGATCTTAATGTCACTTTAAACCCACGGAAAGGGAAAGCGGGTCTCATGTATGTAAATCCCAGAATTTAAAATAGAACATTTTTATATATGTGTGAATACCATTGTAGAAATGAGAGCTTTGAGTATTCACTTTATAACATAAAATAATTTTGATAAAAGAGAGATGCATTTTGAGACGAAAATTCTGCAGCATAACGGCTATGTTTCGGGGTTTTAGAAAACATTTAAAAGAGAGGGGACATGGGTAAAAAATTCATAAATTACCCATAAAACAGTAGAGGGACAGAATAAGAAGGTTTTATGAACATGGTAATGAAATTTGAAGGACATACCATTTGAAATGAAAAACATGGAAGGAAGAAAAAAAATAGATTTCTCTTATGAAAATTCGGCAGCCTAACGGCGTCACTTAAACATCAACAAAATGATTTGAAAAGATAAAATAGTGTATCTCATCATGTGAACATAAGAGTTTAGTATTATATATATAGAGATCATACCCCAACATAATAACAAAAAAAATAACTTGAAAGACTTGACATGAAAGTAGAATTTTGAAAAAATGAGAAGGGTGAAAGAATCCCTTAAAAATTCGGCAGCCTAACAGCGTCACTTAAACTTTCATAAAACGAAATGATGAGAGTAAGAGGGGATCTCTCATCATATAAACATGAATATGGAAGTAAGAGGAATATAAAAGAACATCCTCTCACATAAGAACATGGAGCATAAAGGGAATGACATAAAGGAGATTACATGAAAAGAAAGAGAAAGGTCGGATCCCTTACCTTAAAACGTAACTCTTAAAACTCAAAGGTTTGGACCTTGATGGCATGGGGGAACCTTGAGAGGACTCCTTGGGAGGTAAGGAGACCAGAACTTCGTTGGGGAAGAGTTTGGAGTGAAAACTAAAGGAGGAAAGGGTGGGTATTTATAGGGAAAGTGAGGGGACAAGGCATTAATGGCCAAGGGACACCTCACAAGTGCTTTTCTCAAAACCATATGCTCTCCCATGACATTTACCATGGATTTAGGCCACATGGGGACCCCAAAACAATAATTCATCACCCTTGGCCGTCCAACACCTAAAAAAACTCATGAAATCATCATGACACAGTTATGATGTCATTAAACATACCGAAACCCTAAAACTGCATTTTTACTATTCACTGAAAAATTCATCTTTCTCAGAAAAATCCCAAAATTTCACCTTAACCAAATATAGATGCTCTTATTACAAATATGAACTCCATTTTATAAAAATATTTTTATAAATATTTTTAATTTAATTTTTAAATAAAAGCACTATTCATCGAGAATTCATTTTTTTCAGAAAAATCCCCAAAAATTACCATAACATAATATCGATGCTCTGAGTTCAAAAATAAAGTCCATTTTATAAAAATAATTTTCTAATTATTTTTAATTATATTTTTAATTAAAAAACACTATTCACCCGAAAAAACTAATACTTGATTACTAATTTATGAAACCGTTATTTACCCATTTTATTGAATCTCGCTACTTAATCAAGGTGTCTAAATTATATTAAAACTTTCTTTAAGTGAGATTAATAATCCATTTGGTCACATTACTAATCCTAAGCGTAAAATCACTATTCAGGATTTACTATTCATCAAAAATTAAGTTGATCTTATTAGACTCCAAATTCCTTACTGAACACTTTTGCAGAAGACCATTTTTTGAAAATCATTACACATCATTAATTATTTAGGGTTTACATAAATATTTTAAAATATACTTTTTTCAAAATTAATCAATAAAATACATCCTAAAATTATGCGAACATTTGAAGTTTCACAAACAACACTAAAGGAAGAAATCTTAATTCATTCATCCCAAAGGATTACACAAAGAAGCTAGGGTGTAACACCCCGAGATTTTATAAAAAATATTCTTTTTAATTTCATTAATGTCTTGTGTTGTATGCTACACCAAAAGGAGCTTGCACAACACGCATCCTTGATTTGCCTTGCATTACACGCAATCGCGACCTTCCTCGATAGTGTGTGTAGTACGCAATAACGAGTTTCACTAAACAACAATATGCTATTAAAATATTATTAAAACTAGCCATTATGAATAGTAATAACCACTTTTTGAAATTTTATAAATTTTATTTTTCAAAATGGACTTCATTTTTGGATTCGGAATATCGAAATTAGCCTAGGGTGAAATTTTGGTATTTTTCTGAAAACTTTTAATTTTTGATGAATAGTGAAACCACTAAGTGGTAGTTAAAAAACTGAATTTTTCATAAAACGTAATTTTACCGCTTCTGTGAGTGGAATTTCAAAAATCCGAGAGACACGGTTAATATCAAGGACTAAAATGTGGTTCAATGAGATGAAAATAATTTTTGGTGAATAGTAACTTTTTACTTTTTTTTACCACGGTTAAAAGTAAATAGGGTAATTAAGGGTAAAGATGATATTATTATTACCCTAACACATGTCCTAATTCTATTGGATAAGTATAATTCGACCAAAAAAAACTTAGGAATAAAATATGACCATTTAGGCCCACTTGGATTAGATTAGGACATTTATTATTAATTTATTTAAAGAAGGGTTAAAATAGTTAAAATCAAAGTTTAATAAGTAAATAATTTTTAATATGGGGTTATACATAAGATAAATTCGACTATAGATATTCATTAGAAATATAAAAATATTTCCTACATAATGGTATTTTATTTGTAATTTTTAGACATTAAATAATTTAATTTATTTATGACACAATGATGATGCAGTAATTATTTTATTAATAAAATATTGACATAATTGATGTTATAAACACCGAAATAAATGTAATTTGAGACTTTTTGTGAATTACACTAATTTTCTAGGTTACTATGATATATTATTGTTGATTTAATCAACTTGGTTCGAACATATAATTCTATTATGACTTTCACAAAAATCATATATCAAATAGTGTCAAAATTGACACAAAATAGTTTTTAAATCAAATATTATATTATTAATTGTTATTTTATTCCTAAAAATCTAAGGTTAGGCCAAATGACTTAGATAAGGATATATATATTAATAATAAACAACTTGGGGTTCGTTTGGAATGTTATAGTAAGTGTATTAACCATATAGTGTAAAAAAACAAAAAGACACGGTAAAAGTTAAATTATTTAACTTAGAGTTAAATCTAATTGATAAGGTTAAAATAATAACCTAAACTTGTCTAAATCCTATTGGTTGATAGGATTTAGACCCATCCCCACTTTAGCTCCGAAATAAGACCATTTGGAACCATTATAAACCGATTTTGACTTTAATAAAAAATACTATTTTGAGATATTCCTAAGGTGCCCCTCTCCTCCCTTATAAAAGGGCACCTCCTCCCTCTCCTCCTCACACCAATTTGAGCATTCAAGATCGGCAAACCCCTGCCAAAATCTCTTCTCCACTTCCCTTGTATCATCCTAGAGGTTCTGGTCTTCTTCAAAGACCCATTTTAGTGCCCTAAAAGGAAGTCTCAAAGAAGCACTTCAAAGAAGAGGTAATGTCTGTTACCGATTCTTTCATCTTTATTTCTTCTTCCACTTCTTCTTCTTAGGTTGTTTCATTATGAAGTAATAACACCAGTATCACTCATATACTGATATGTTATTATAAGTATTAAACAACCCTATTTCACCATCTATCCATCCTACGGAAAAAGAAATCACCGCGCGTGCGTACGTATGGAATACCGTCTCCACGCCGTGGTGTAATCTATTTTCCACCACCACCTTACATGGATGGGTATAATGGTGTAAATAATAACTATACATAGTTATTAGAACATCATATTGATTCTGATATATTGTATCATCCACTCCAATTCAATTCAATAATTATGGAAATGATATCATCACTCGTGCGTACGTACGGACTACCGTCTCCACGACGCGATGAGATTCATTCTCCATGTTAACCATTTAAGAATGATTATAAAGTATATATAAGCAATAATAATGAAATATATGACATTATAAAGCTACTGGATTTATGTGTATATATATGTATGTCATCTACTTAATTCCACTCAATAACGAAAAGAAAACAGCGTTCATGCGTACGCACGGCCTACCGTCTCCATGAACGGTGTATTTCTTTCCATTTATCGATCCATTATATATATGTATATTCTGAATATATATTATATATAAATCATGTTTTATATTCTATAATTAAGTAATAGTGATCTAAGTAATCATATGAATAATTACAAGTTAAAACACGAACGACAAATGAGACGATTTTACCCAAAACGCTACTTTAACATGAATTTACAAAAGAACGGGTAATATAAAGTCATAAGTGAACCGTATATGATATAATAACAATGAATATGATTCTGTAATAAGACAATGACATTATTTAAATCATTATACAGGAGGTTCGGACACTTACGAAGCAAATCGGACCTAAGGTAAGGGAAATATCACAATCTCATTTTTATCCGAGATTGTTTATACTTTGAAATTTACTGGGGTGTATTTTATCATCCACATCCATGTTTCCTCAATATGTAATGTTATTTCCATCCACCTAAAATTGTTTAAATTCAATTTTACCCTTCGGTGAGTTTTTATTAAAGGATATAAAAGGAATCTTTTGTCGTTTTTCGTACGAGGTACTTTTTGACTTTTCCGACAAAAGTACGAAGAATGTTTTTTTAACTTATACGGCATGAATGGATTTTTAAAACATTATTTCCAAGAAGCTTCCTTTACAAGTTTTAAAGTTTATTTTTAATCAACTTCTTTTAGTTTAAAATTGTTAGACATGTTAAGAAAGGAAAATGTTTTTGAAGTAGAAAGGATATTTTCCTCAAGAATGGAGTTCAAGTGTTTTATCAAAATTATTTTCCATCTAAGATAATAAAGGGTTCTATTTCTATCCCTATTATTACATGGATTTGATTATGTTGTGATGTAAATATTTTTATGAATTCCTTTATCGTATATGAATTGTTTTATGATGTCACGATGTTTAAGATTCCCATTTTTATTACATGGGTTATGCAATGATGTATGATTTATGATTTTGTGGCACATATAAGAATGGTATCATTATGAGATGGGTGGGACCTATATCTCCCTACAATGCATTGGGTAAAGATTTTATATCTCATGAGATAGACATGGCTGGAATGGTTGGTTATACCGGTTCAGTGAAACAGGACTGAAACGAGGGTGACTCGGTTCAGAAAGGGACTTTGTCCACTAAGATAGTCTTGGCAATGAGTCTTGACTAACAAGAAATGATTCTCTATGATTATGTGTGAATTCCACAATGTTTCATGTTTTAAGTTATGATTATTGTGATTACATTTCACTGCCATGATTTTTTCCATGTTATGAAATTATGATCTCTTTTGCAGGTTAAGATTTCCAAAATGTTATGTTTTTATGAATATGATGTGATTGATATTTCTTTTGTTTACCCTTATTGAGCATTTGAGCTCACCCTTTTATGTTTTCTTTTCCCCAGGACATAAAGAAAGGTTTTAGGTATAAAAAAAAGGAAGATCTTTATGGGAGATATTGAAGATCTTTCACCACGATTAGAAGATTATATTCCGAGTTTCCAAAGACACTAAACTATTACAGTCCTTGTGTGTGTGTTTTTTTTATGTACTAAGTATTCCGCAAAAGTAATGTAATGTCCATGTACGTCAGGCTTCGGGTCTCTACAGTTGGTATCAGAGGAAAGGTTTAGTCAACCTTTGGAAAATAGGATGCGAAAATGTTAGTGAGATCCCTAGAGATATTTCTAAGGTATGTCTAGGGATGTCCCTAAGGTTAAGTATACGTATAGGTTATAGTACTAGAATTACGCTAACGATCATAGAATTAAACCTAAGATGTTAGATATTGAAGGTACTCCCCCTTTATTATGTTGTTTTCCCTAGCATGATTTTTGCCTCTCACACTATTCTTTTGGGGTTTTAGACGATGGATGGAACCCGAAGGAACCGTGTTGATCAATGCAATGGACAATGCAATGATTTTCCTCCTGAACAAACAAATGTTATGGGAGATGGAGTGAAAAATCTTATTGCTATACTTACACAAGCTATGAATCATTCTGGAATTCCAAATGAGCAGAGAAGGGAACAATATTCTATTGAGTCCTTCATGAGGCAACGTCCACCTTCTTTCAGTGGGTCTTCTGATCCACTTATTGCTGAACAATGGATCAGTACCACTGAAAAGATATTTTCAGTTCTTCAATGTTCTGAACATGATAAAGTCATCTTAGTAGTGTATCGTTTGGAAGGTGATGCTAATCAATGGTGGAATCTTATTAAGAATACAAGGCAAAGGGATGAAATTGAGTCCATGGAATGGGACGAGTTCAAGAACTTATTTTTCAGAAAGTACTTCCCCCGTATTCTTCGAACAAAGATAGAGAAGGAGTTTCTTGAACTAAAGCAAAAGGATGATGAATCTGTTGGTATATACGAAGCGAATTTTACAAGACTTGCATGGTATGCATCTGGCATTATCATCCAACCTGAAAGTAAAGTTGATCAATTTTTCAGTGGCTTAAAACCAAGTCTTCGAAGGGCATTAGCTATAAGATACTTCAGTAGCTATGAAGAAATTGTTCGTTGTGCTATCAAGGTAGAAATGGAAGTTGGTGTTACATATCCATCTCATGGTTTTGACAAGAAACGAAAGATGGAGTTCAAGGAGAAATCTCAGAATAATGGTGAAAAGAAGATGAATGTTTCCTTATGCTCAAATTGTGGAAAGAAACATGGTGGAGATTGTCTTAAAGGGACTAGAAAATGTTTTAAATGTGGAAAAGAAGGTCATCGAGCAGCTGATTGTCGAGGTAATGGAAAAAGGGTTTCTAATGATGTGAATAAAGCAAACACTGCAGAGAACGCACCACCAACTCTTCAATGCTTCAAGTGCAAGGAAATGGGGCATTATGCTAATAAATGACCTAATCCAAGGGTTAGTGATGATCAACATGAGAAACCACTTAAGGCAAAGGACAAAGGGAAGTCACATGCGATCACTATTGGCAATGTTGAATATGACAACGATGTGGTGGAATGATTAAGTGTTTATGTAATGGGATTCCAAAATAATGTTGTATATAGTATCGTGGAATATTGGAATATTTATGTTTTGGTCTATTATGGTTTTCAATAATTTTATGGTACCGGTAACCATGAAAAGTGATTGAGACATTTTTGGTAAACAGATAATATGAGCATAATGAAGGGATAAGAAGATAATGAGATATTTGATTGTATTCATGAGCTCATGATTGATATAAGGACTAAGTGATATCATGGTTTGAGTATATAGAATTTTGAGGATTTTGGTATGTGGAAAGTGTTAACTTTTAACTGCATTCATGTTTTCACTAAGGTTCAATGGGTATTCATTCTTCAAGAGAATACATGATTAAGGTATTCACATGTTTGTAATTTGGCATATCTTATGATATATGGGGGATAAATTATGGCATTCACGTGATTATTCTGTGACATTTCAAGTAATCATTTTCTTTATACTATGAGCTTGGACCGAAGTATTTTAGATAAGCCTAAAGATTAGAATGGATTATGTTGGACATAAGTTAGGATAAAACGTTTTTCGATATTATTGATGGGATATTATAGTAATATAGCTTTAGAAAAAGGACAACCTGCAGGACGGGCGACAACCCATCGCGTCGGACAAGGCTGTGGGAATCGAACCCACAACCGAAGTGCGACTGGCCTTTATCGCCTACCACTGGCCTACAGGAAGTCCCTGTTTAGTAGAAACTAGTTTTATTATATTAAGCAGTATGATATATGAAGTATAAGTCCATTTTAGGTACCATATATGATTAATCTCACTATAGAATGACTTATGTATATTTAATAACTTTTGCTAACCTTTTGTTTGAGACAGATGGAATGACCCGTCATTCTATCACATGATCTGCTAACACTTCACGAATAACAAATTCAACTTCATTTATTTTAGAGATGAAGTGGAAATTGTTCAAGGCACGAACAACAGTGAGATTGTACCAAAATAAAGTAAGTATTTATTCAAATTCTTCAACTTTAGGGAAATGATCTTGAAAACCAAAAATGTTATCCTAGTGCTCTTATATCTGATTAATCAGATGGTACCTTAGATCGTCACAAATTTATGGATTTGTGATTGTTGTCTTTTCTATAGCCATGTTCTCTACCACTCTCCATCAGAACATGATGGTTAAATTTTTCTTCCATATCCATATTTTCACCTATGTGGAAACCCAGTGATTAGTTTTTTTGGGTAACCGTTACGTTTCATACTTTCGTTTTTAAAGATTGGTTTTGGTATTCCTTTTTACGATGTGGGTTTCTATTAAAGAAACTTTCGAATAGTAAACCATTTATAACCCCGACGAATTTCGAGGGCAAAATTCATTTTAAGGGGGGTAGAATGTAACACCCCGAGATTTTATAAAAAATATTTTTTTAATTTCATTAATGTCTTGTGTTGTATGCTACACCAAAAGGAGCTTGCACAACATGCATCCTTGATTTGCCTTGCATTACACGCAATCGCGACCTTCCTCGATAGCGTGTGTAGTACGCAATAACGA
This sequence comes from Viscum album, assembly GCA_963277665.1. Taxonomy (NCBI): domain Eukaryota; kingdom Viridiplantae; phylum Streptophyta; class Magnoliopsida; order Santalales; family Viscaceae; genus Viscum; species Viscum album. The sequence goes on from OY728166.1 coordinate 590,456,361, forward strand.
GTTTCACTAAACAACAATATGCTATTAAAATATTATTAAAACTAGCCGTTATGAATAGTAATAACCACTTTTTGAAATTTTATAAATTTTATTTTTCAAAATGGACTTCATTTTTGGATTCGGAATATCGAAATTAGCCTAGGGTGAAATTTTGGTATTTTTCTGAAAACTTTTAATTTTTGATGAATAGTGAAACCACTAAGTAGTTGTTAAAAAACTGAATTTTTCATAAAACTTAATTTTACCGCTTCTGTGAGTGGAATTTCGAAAATATGAGAGACACGGTTAATATCAAGGACTAAAATGTGGTTCAATGAGATGAAAATAATTTTTGGTGAATAGTAACTTTTTACTTTTTTTTTACCACGGTTAAAAGTAAATAGGGTAATTAAGGGTAAAGATGATATTATTATTACCCTAACACATGTTCTAATTCTATTGGATAAGTATAATTCGACCAAAACAAACTTAGGAATAAAATATGACCATTTAGGCCCACTTGGATTAGATTAGGACATTTATTATTAATTTATTTAAAGAAGGGTTAAAATAGTTAAAATCAATGTTTAATAAGTAAATAATTTTTAATATGGGGTTATACATAAGATAAATTCGATTATAAATATTCCTTAGAAAGATAAAAATATTTCCTACATAATGGTATTTTATTTGTAATTTTTAGACATTAAATAATTTAATTTATTTATGACACAATGATGATGTAGTAATTATTTTATTAATAAAATATTGACATAATTGATGTTATAAACACCGAAATAAATATAATTTGAGACTTTTTGTGAATTACACTAATTTTCTAGGTTACTATGATATATTAGTGTTGATTTAATCAACTTGTTTCGAACATATAATTCTATTATGACATTCACAAAAATCATATATCAAATAGTGTCAAATTTGACACAAAATAGTTTTTAAATAAAATATTATATTATTAATTGTTATTTTATTCCTAAAAATCTAAGGTTTGGCCAAATGACTTAGATAAGGATATATATATTAATAATAGACAACTTGGGGTTCTTTTGGCATGTTATAGTAAGTGTATTAACCATATAGTGTAAAAAAACAAAAAGACACGGTAAAAGTTAAATTATTTAACTTAGAGTTAAATCTAATTGATAAGGTTAAAATAATAACCTAAACTTGTCTAAATCCTATTGGTTGATAGTATTTAGACCCATCCCCACTTTATCTCTGAAATAAGACCCTTTGGAACCATTATAAACCGATTTTGACTTTAATATAAAATAATATTTTGAGATATTCCTAAGGTGCCCCTCTCCTCCCTTATAAAAGGGCACCTCCTCCCTCTCCTCCTCACACCAATTTGAGCATTCAAGCTCGACCAAACCCTGAAAAAATCTCTTCTCCACTTCCCTAGTATCATCCTAGAGGTTCCGGTCTTCTTCAAAGACCCATTTTAGTGCCCTAAAAGGAGGTCTCAAAGAAGCACTTCAAAGAAGAGGTAATGTCCGTTACCGATTCTTTCATCTTTATTTTTTATTCCACTTCTTCTTCTTAGGTTGTTTCATTATGAATTAATAACATCATTATCACTCATATACTGATATGTTATTATAAGTATGAAACAACCCTATTTCACCATCTATCCATCCTATGGAAAAAGAAATCACCGCGTGTGCGTACGTACGGAATACCATCTCCACGCCGTGGTGTAATCTATTTTCCACCACCACCATACATGGATGGGTATAATGGTGTAAAGAATAACTATACATAGTTATTATAACATCATATTTATTCTGATATATTGTATCATCCACTCCAATTCAATTCAATAATTATGGAAATGATATCATCACTCGTGCATACGTACGGACTACCGTCTCCACGACGTGATGAGATTCATTCTCCATGTTAACCATTTAAGAATGATTATAAAGTATATATAAGAAATAATAATGAAATATATGACATTATAAAGCTACTGGATTTATGTGTATATATATGTATTTCATCTACTTAATTCCACTCAATAACGAAAAGAAAACAGCGTTCATGCGTACGCACGGCCTACCGTCTCCATGAACGGTGTATTTCTTTCCATTTATCGATCCATTATATATATGTATATTCTGAATATATATTATATATAAATAATTTTTTATATTCTATAATTAAGTAATAGTGATCTAAGTAATCATATGAATAATTACAAGTTAAAACACGAACGACAAATGAGACGATTTTACCCAAAACGCTACTTTAACAAGAATTTACAAAAGAACGGGTAATATAAAGTCATAAGTGAACAGTATATGATATAATAACAATGAATATGATTCTGTAATAAGTCAAGGACATTATTTAAATCATTATACAGGAGGTTCGGACACTTACGAAGCAAATCGGACCTAAGGTAAGGGAAATATCACAATCTCATTTTTATCCGAGATTGTTTATACTTTGAAATTTACTACGGTGTATTTTATCATCCACATCCATGTTTCCTAAATATGTAATGTTATTTCCATCCACCTAAAATTGTTTAAATCCAATTTTACCCTTCGGTGAGTTTTTATTAAAGGATATGAAAGGAATCTTTTGTCGTTTTTTGTACGAGGTACTTTTTGACTTTTCCGACAAAAGTACGAAGAATGTTTTTTTAACTTATACGGCATGAATGGATTTTTAAAACATTATTTCCAAGAAGCTTCCTTTAAAAGTTTTCAAGTTTATTTTTAATCAACTTCTTTTAGTTTAAAATTTTAAGACATGTTAAGAAAGGAAAATGTTTTTGAAGTAGAAAGGATATTTTCCTCAAGAATGGAGTTCAAGTTTTTTATCAAAATTATTTTCCATATAAGATAATAAAGGGTTCTATTTTTATCCCTATTATTACATGGATTTTATTATGTTGTGATGGAAATATTTTTATGAATTCCTTTATCGTATATGAATTGTTTTATGATATCACGATGGTTAAGATTCCCATTTTTATTACATGGGTTATGCAATGATGTATGATTTATGATTTTGTGGCACACATAAGAATGGTATCATTATGAGATGGGTGGGACCTATATCTCCCTCCAATGCATTGGGTAAAGATTTTATATCTCATGAGATAGACATGGTTGGAATGGTAGGTTATACCGGTTCAGTGAAATAGGACTGAAACGAGGGTGACTTGGTTCAGAAAGGCACTTTGTCAACTAAGATAGTCTTGGCAATGAGTCTTGAATAACAAGAAATGATTCTCTATGATTATGTGTGAATGCCACAATGTTTCATGTTTTAAGTTATGATTATTGTGATTACATTTCACTGCCATGATTTATTCCATGTTATGAAATTATGATCTCTTTTCCAGGTTAAGATTTCCAAAATGTTATGTTTTTATGAATATGATGTGATTGATATTTATTTTGTTTACCCTTATTGAGCATTTGAGCTCACCCTTTTATGTTTTCTTTTCCCCAGGACATAAAGAAAGGTTTTAGGTATAAAAAAAGGAAGATCTTTATGGGAGATATTGAAGATCTTTCACCACGATTAGAAGATTATATTCCGATTTTCCAAAGACACTAAACTATTACGGTCCTTGTGTGTGTGTTTTTGTTATGTACTAAGTATTCTGCAAAAGTAATGTAATGTCCATGTACATCAGGCTTCGGGTCTCTACAGTTGGTATCAGAGGAAAGGTTTAGTCAACCTTTGGAAACTAGGATGCAAAAACATTAGTGAGATCCCTAGAGATATTTCTAAGGTATGTCTAGGGATGTGCCTAAGGTTAAGTATACGTATAGGTTATAGTACTAGAATTACGCTAACGATCATAGAATTAAACCTAAGATATTAGATATTGAAGGTACTCCCCCTTTATTATGTTGTTTTCGCTAGCATGATTTTTGCCTCTCACACTATTCTTTTTGGGTTTTAGACGATGGATGGAACCCGAAGGAACCGTGTTGATCAATGCAATGGACAATGCAATGATTGTCCTCCTGAACAAATAAATGTTATGGGAGATGGAGTGAAAAATCTTATTGCTATACTTACAAAAGCTATGAATCATTCTGGACTTCCAAATGAGCAGAGAAGGGAACAATATTCTATTGAGTCCTTCATGAGGCAAAGTACACCTTCTTTCAGTGGGTCTTCTGATCCACTTGTTTCTGAACAATGGATCAGTACCACTGAAAAGATATTTTCATTTCTTCAATGTTCTGAACATGATAAAGACATCTTAGCATTGTATTGTTTGGAAGGTGATGCTGATCAATGGTGGAATCTTATTAAGAATACAAGGCAAAGGGATGAAATTGAGTCCATGGAATGGGACGAGTTCAAGAACTTATTTTTCAGTAAGTACTTCCCCCGTATTCTTCGAACAAAGATGGAGAAGGAGTTTCTTGAACTAAAGCAAAAGGATGATGAATCTGTTGGTATATACGAAGCGAATTTTACAAGACTTGCAAGGTATGCATCTGGCATTATCATCCAACCTGAAAGTAAAGTTGATCGATTTTTCAGTGGCTTAAAACCAAGTCTTCGAAGGGCCTTAGCTATAAGAGACTTCAGTAGCTATGAAGAAATTGTGCGTTGTGCTATCAAGGTAGAAATGGAAGTTGGTGTTACATATCCATCTCATGGTTTTGACAAGAAACGGAAGATGGAGTTCAAGGAGAAATCTCAGAATAATGGTGAAAAGAAGATGAATGTTTCTTTATGCTCAAAGTGTGGAAAGAAACATGGTGGAGATTGTCTTAAAGGGACTAGAAAATGTTTTAAATGTGGAAAAGAAGGTCATCGAGCAGCTAAGTGTCGAGGTAATGGAAAAAGGGTTTCTAATGATGTGAATAAAGCAAACACTGCAGAGAACGCACCACCAACACTTCAATGCTTCAAGTGCAAGGAAATGGGGCATTATGCTAATAAATGACCTAATCCAAGGGTTAGTGATGATCAACATGAGAAACCACTTAAGGCAAAGGACAAAGGAAAGTCACATGCGATCACTATTGGCAATGTTGAATATGACAACGATGTGGTGGAATGATTAAGTGTTTATGTAATGGGATTCCAAAATAATGTTGTATATAGTATCGTGGAATATTGGAATATTTATGTTTTTGTCTATTGTGGTTTTCAATAATTTTATGGTACCGGTAACCATGAAAATTGATTGAGACATTTTTGGTAAACAGATAATATGAGCATAATGAAGGGATAAGAAGATAATGAGATGTTTGATTGTATTCATGAGCTCATGATTGATATAAGGACTAAGTGATATCATGGTTTGAGTATATAGAATTTTGAGGATTTTGGTATGTGGAAAGTGTTAACTTTTAACTGCATTCATGTTTTCACTAAGGTTCAATGGGTATTCATTATTCAAGAGAATACATGATTAAGGTATTCACATGTTTGTAATTTGGCATATCTTATGATATATGGGGGATAAATTATGGCATTCACGTGATTATTCTGTGACATTTCAAGTAATCATTTTCTTTATACTATGAGCTTGGACCGAAGTATTTTAGATAAGCATAAAAATTAGAATGGATTATGTTGGACATAAGTTAGGATAAAACGTTTTTAGATATTATTGATGGGATATTATAGTAATATAGCTTTAGAAAAAGGACAACCTGCAGGACGGGTGACAGCCCATCGCGTCGGACAAGGCTGTGGGAATCGAACCCACAACCGAAGTGTGACTGGCCTTTATTGCCTACCACTGGCCTACAGGAAGTCCCTGTTTAGTAGAAACTTGTTTTATTATATTAAGCAGTATGATATATGAAGTATAAGTCCATTTTAGGTACCATATATGATTAATCTCACTATAGAATGACTTATGTTTATTTAATAACTTTTGCTAACCTTTTGTTTGAGACAGATGGAATGACCCGTCATTCTATCACATGATCTGCTAACACTTCATGAATAACAAATTCAACTTCATTTATTTAAGAGATGAAGTGGAAATTGTTCAAGGCACGAACAACAGTGAGATTGTACCAAAATAAAGTAAGTATTTATTCAAATTCTTCAACTTTAGGGAAATGATCTTGAAAATGAAAAATGTTATCCTAGAGCTCTTATATCTGATTAATCAGATGGTACCTTAGATCGTCACAAATTTATGGATTTGTGATTGTTGGATTTTCCATAGCCATGTTCTCTACCACTCTCCATCAGAACATGATGGTTATATTTTTCTTCCATATCCATATTTTCACCTATGTGGAAACCCAGTGATTAGTTTATTTGGGTAAACGTTACGTTTCATACTTTCGTTTTTAAAGATTGGTTTTGGTATTCCTTTTTACGATGTGGGTTTCTATTAAAGAAACTTTCGAATAGTAAACCATTTATAACCCCGACGAATTTCGAGGGCGAAATTCATTTTAAGGGGGGTAGAATGTAACACCCCGAGATTTTATAAAAAATATTCTTTTTAATTTCATTAATGTCTTGTGTTGTATGCTACACCAAAAGGAGCTTGCACAACACGCGTCCTTGATTTGCCTTGCATTACACGCAATCGCGACCTTCCTCGATAGCGTGTGTAGTACGCAATAACGAGTTTCACTAAACAACAATATGCTATTAAAATATTATTAAAACTAGCCGTTATGAATAGTAATAACCACTTTTTGAAATTTTATAAATTTTATTTTTCAAAATGGACTTCATTTTTGGATTCGGAATATCGAAATTAGCCTAGGGTGAAATTTTGGTATTTTTCTGAAAACTTTTAATTTTTGATGAATAGTGAAACCACTAAGTGGTAGTTAAAAAACTAAATTTTTCATAAAACTTAATTTTACCGCTTCTGTGAGTGGAATTTCGAAAATCCGAGAGACACGGTTAATATCAAGGACTAAAATGTGGTTCAATGAGATGAAAATAATTTTTGGTGAATAGTAACTTTTTACTTTTTTTTTACCACGGTTAAAAGTAAATAGGGTAATTAAGGGTAAAGATGATATTATTATTATCCTAACACATTTCATAATTCTATTGGATAAGTATAATTCGACCAAAAACAAACGTAGGAATAAAATATGACCATTTAGGCCCACTTGGATTAGATTAGGACATTTATTATTAATTTATTTAAAGAAGGGTTAAAATAGTTAAAATCAAAGTTTAATAAGTAAATAATTTTTAATATGGGGTTATACATAAGATAAATTAGACTATAAATATTCATTAGAAAGCTAAAAAGCTTTCCTACATAATGGTATTTTATTTGTAATTTTTAGACATTAAATAATTTAATTTATTTATGACAAACTGATGATGAAGTAATTATTTTATTAATGAAATATTGACATAATTGATGTTATAAACACCGAAATAAATGTAATTTGAGACTTTTTGTGAATTCCACTAATTTTCTAGGTTACTATGATATATTAGTGTTGATTTAATCAACTTGGTTCGAACATATAATTATATTATGACTTTCACAAAAATCATATATCAAATAGTGTCAAAATTGACACAAAATAGTTTTTAAATCAAATATTATATTATTAATTGTTATTTTATTCCTAAAAATCTAAGGTTCGGACAAATGACTTAGATAAGGATATATATATTAATAATAAACAACTTGGGGTTCGTTTGGAATGTTATAGTAAGTGTATTAACCATATAGTGTAAAAAACAAAAAGACACGGTAAAAGTTAAATTATTTAACTTAGAGTTAAATCTAATTGATAAGGTTAAAATAATAACCTAAACTTGTCTAAATCATATTGGTTGATAGGATTTCCACCCATCCCTACTTTAGCTCCGAAATAAGACCCTTTGGAACCATTATAAACCGATTTTGACTTTAATATAAAATAATATTTTGAGATATTCCTAAGGTGCCCCTCTCCTCCCTTATAAAAGGGCTCCTCCTCCCTCTCCTCCTCACACCAATTTGAGCATTCAGGCCCGGCCAACCCCTGCCAAAATCTCTTCTCCACTTCCCTAGTATCATCCTAGAGGTTCTGGTCTTCTTCAAAGACCCATTTTATTGCCCTAAAAGGAGGTCTCAAAGAAGCACTTCAAAGAAGAGGTAATGTCTGTTACCGATTCTTTCATCTTTATTTCTTCTTCCACTTATTCTTCTTAGGTTGTTTCATTATGAAGTAATAACATCAGTATCACTCATATACTTATATGTTATTATAATTATGAAACAACCCTATTTCACCATCTATCCATCCTACGGAAAAAGAAATCATTGCGCGTGCGTACGTACGGAATACCGTCTCCACGCCGTGGTGTAATCTATTTTCCACCACCACCTTACATGGATGGGTATAATGGTGTAAAGAATAACTATACATAGTTATTATAACATCATATTGATTCTGATATATTGTATCATCCACTCCAATTCAATTCAATAATTATGGAAATGATATCATCACTCGTGCGTACGTACGGACTACCGTCTCCACGACGCGATGAGATTCATTCTCCATGTTAACCATTTAAGAATGATTATAAAGTATATATAAGCAATAATAATGAAATATATGAAATTATAAAGCTACTAGATTTATGTGTATATATATGTATGTCATCTACTTAATTCCACTCAATAACGAAAAGAAAACAGCGTTCATGCATACGTACGGCCTACCGTCTCCATGAACGGCGTATTTCTTTCCATTTATCGATCCATTATATATATGTATATTCTGAATATATATTATATATAAATCATGTTTTATATTCTATAATTAACTAATAGTGATCTAAGTAATCATATGAATAATTACAAGTTAAAACACGAACGACAAATGAGACGATTTTACCCAAAACGCTACTTTAACATGAATTTACAAAAGAACGGGTAATATAAAGTCATAAGTGAACTGTATATGATATAATAACAATGAATATGATTCTGTAATAAGTCAATGACATTATTTAAATCATTATACAGGAGGTTCGTACACTTACGAAGCAAATCGGACCTAAGGTAAGGGAAATATCACAATCTCATTTTTATCCGAGATTGTTTATACTTTGAAATTTACTGGGGTGTATTTTATCATCCACATCCATGTTTCCTCAATATGTAATGTTATTTCCATCCACCTAAAATTGTTTAAATCCAATTTTACCCTTCAGTTAGTTTTTATTAAAGGATATGAAAGGAATCTTTTGTCGTTTTTCGTACGAGGTACTTTTTGACTTTTCCAACAAAAGTACGAAGAATGTTTTTTTAACTTATACAGCATGAATGGATTTTTTAAAAATTATTTCCAAGAAGCTTACTTTACAAGTTTTCAAGTTTATTTTTAATCAACTTCTTTTAGTTTAAAATTGTAAGACATGTTAAGAAAGGAAAATGTTTTTGAAGTAGAAAGGATATTTTCCTCAAGAATGGAGTTCAAGTGTTTTATCAAAATTATTTTCCATCTAAGATAATAAAGGGTTCTATTTCTATCCCTATTATTACATGGATTTGATTATGTTTTGATGGAAATATTTTTATGAATTCCTTTATCGTATATGAATTGTTTTATGATGTCACGATGTTTAAGATTCCCATTTTTATTACATGGGTTATGCAATGATGTATGATTTATGATTTTGTGGCACACATAAGAATGATATCATTATGATATGGGTGGGACCTATATCTCCCTCCCATGAATTGGGTAAAGATTTTATATCTCATGAGATAGACATGGCTGGAATGGTAGGTTATACCGGTTCAGTGATACAGGACTGAAACGAGGGTGACTCGGTTCAGAAAGGGACTTTGTCCACTAAGATAGTCTTGGAAATGAGTCTTGACTAACAAGAAATGATTCTCTATGATTATGTGTGAATGCCACAAAGTTTCATTTTTTAAGTTATGATTATTGTGATTACATTTCACTGCCATGATTTATTCCATGTTATGAAATTATGATCTCTTTTGCAGGTTAAGATTTCCAAAATGTTATGTTTTTATGAATATGATGTGATTGATATTTCTTTTGTTTACCCTTATTGAGAATTTGAGCTCACCCTTTTATGTTTTCTTTTCCCCAGGAAATAAATAAAGGTTTTAGGTATAAAAAAAGGAAGATCTTTATGGTAGATATTGAAGATCTTTCACCACGATTAGAAGATTATATTCCGAGTTTCCAAAGACACTAAACTATTATGGTCCTTGTGTGTGTGTTTTTGTTATGTACTTAGTATTCCGCAAAAGTAATGTAATGTCCATGTACGTCAGGCTTCGGGTCTCTACATAGGGTCTCATCACATAGCCCCTTATAACACTGGCATATGACCTAAGTGTAAGGTGTTCTATGGTGAGAGAATCTGAGGGGGGCTCAGATAACATTGCCCTAGTAGTAATCTCTACTAACTTGAACTTATCCCACAGGCGTTTCCGTTCAAGCTTGACACACTGGAGTTCAGCTTGGGCTTGGTCCAAAGCGAATCCCACAGATGCTACCTCCTTCCAAGCTCTGATAAGTGGGCTTCATAAGGTTCGAGTCTACTGGATGAAGCCATCGACTCCGCTTTCTGCATTAACCATTAACATCTCTATAAAATCGTAAAGGGTAAGTTAATATACTATTTAAAAAGTTTGGGTCGTTACATTCTTCCCCCCTTAAGAAATTTCATCCCCGAAATTTTATACTTGAGGCCTAGTCGAAAAGGTGAGGGTAATTTTGCTTCATTGTTTCCTCAGGCTCCCAAGTCTCTTCTTCATATTTATGATTCCTCCACAACACTTTCACAAGGTGGGTAGTCTTGTTTCGTAGAACCTTGTCTCTACAGTCCAAGATTTCCACTAGTTGCTCCTCATAAGAGAGGTCATGTTCCAGTTGTACCACCTCTGGGTTCAGTACATGCGAAGGGTCGGGTATGTACTTCCTCAAGAGAGATACATGGAAGACATCATGAACTTGAGCTAGGTTCGGTGGTAGTGCTAGACGATAGGCTACTGCTCCTATGCGATCAAGGATTTCATAGGGTCCAATGTACCTTGGGCTAAGATTCCCTTTCTTCCCAAACCGCATGACTCTCTTCCATGGAGAAATTTGAAGGAAGACTTTGTCGCCAACACCGAACACCAAGTCCCTTCGACGGTTGTCAGCATAGCTCTTCTGCCGACTCTGAGCAGCCTTTATGTGTTGTTGGATGGCATGAACCTGTTCTGTCATCTCTTGCACAAGATCAGGCCCAAGAAGCTTTCTCTCACTAGCTTCATCCCAAAAAGTAGGAGTTCTACATCGCTTTCCATATAGAGCTTTATAGGGTGCCATCTGAATACTTGAATAGAAGCTGTTGTTATAAGAGAACTCAACTAATGGGAGGTGTTGATCCCACCCACCTTTAAATTCCATTGAGCATAATCTCAGTATGTCTTCGAGTGTCTGAATAGTCCTTTTAGATTGGCCATCAGTTTGAGGATGATAGGCCGTACTAAAATTCAATTCAGTATTCAAAGCATGTTTAATACTTCTCCATAATTTTGATGTGAATCTTGGATCACGATCAGACATGATGGATAGTGGTACCCCATGCAGCCTTACCACTTCCTTCACGTATATCTTGGCAAGTTGATCCAGAGAGAAATCTTCTCAAATAGAGATAAAATGGGCGGTCTTGGTGAGACGGTCCACAATAACCCATGTCGCATTGTTTCCTTTGGATGTTTTTGTGAGACCAGTTACAAAGTCCATAGTGATATTATCCCACTTCCATACTGGTATGGGTAGCGGTTGTAATACCCCCTTAGGAATTTGTCATTCTGCCTTTACTTGCTAACACACCAGGCACCTTGTAGTGAAATCAGCAATCTCCCTCTTCATATTATCCCACCAATAATGATCACGAAGGTCTCTATACATTTTAGTACTTCCCGGATGTATAGAGAAGGTATAGCTATGAGCTTCATCCATCAATTCTTTCTTTATCTCCGGAATAGATGGAACACATTGTCTTGTATGAAATTTCAATACACCTTCTTGATCAATATCGAAATAAGGGAACTTCCCATCCTTTACAGCCTCAAACTTCTCCTACAGCAAAGGATCTACTTTTTGAGCCTTCTTGATCTTCTCTACTAATGAAGGTTGAGAAATCATTTGGGATAAGGTTGATGATGTCCCTTCCCTTACAATTCCCATGTCCAGTTTTACTAGATCTTTAATCAAGGGATCTCATAGGATCCTCATTGTTGCCAGAACAACGGGATCTTTCCTCCTTAACACATCCGCAACTTTTTTTTCTCTTCCAGGGTGATAATGAATTGAACAATCATAGTCTTTAATAAGCTTCAACCATCTCCTTTGTCTCATGTTCAATTCTTTTTCCGTGAAAATATACTTTAAACTTTGGTGGTCGGTGTATATATCACATTTCTCCCCATAAAGATAGTGCCTCCATATCTTTAGAGAAAAAACAACTGCCGCTAGCTCTAGATCATGTGTAGGATAATTCTACTCATGAATCTTCAACTGTCGAGATGCATAAGCAATTACCTTGTCATTTTGCATGAGGATGCACCCAAGCCCTTTCAGATATGCATCGCTAAAAATAACGAATCCTTCTCCGATAGAGGGTAGTGTTAACACAGGTGCAGTAACCAATCTCTTCTTCAACTCTTGGAAACTTTCCTCGCATTCCTTTGTCTAGATGAACTTAACCCCTTTTCGAGTCAACTTGGTTAGTGGATTAGAAAGCCGTGAAAAGTTTTTCACAAACCTCCTATAATATCCTGCTAAACCAAGGAAACTATGAATCTCAGTTACTGTTGTGGGTTGAGGCCACTCCTCCAAAACCATTTTCTTCGCAGGGTCAACCGAGATTCCTTCATTGGTTACGATGTGCCCCAAGAAAGCCACTTGTTGTAACCAAAACTCACACTTGCTGAACTTTCCAAAGAGCCTCTCCTTCAGCAGAGTTTTCAAAATAACCCTCAGATGATCTTCATGTTCCTCACGACTTTTTGAATATATCAAAATATCATCAATAAAAACTACCACAAAGTTATCAAGGTAGTCCTTAAAGACTCTATTCATCAAATCCATGAAAATAGCAGGAGCATTAGTCAAGCCGAAGGGCATAACAGTAAACTCATAATGCCCATATCTTGATCGGAAGGAAGTATTTGGAATATCGTCCTTCTTCACCCTCAGTTGATGATAACCAGATCGAAGGTCAATCTTGGAGAAGAATTGAGCCCCACGAAGTTGGTCAAATAAATCATCAATTCTTGGAAGAGGGTATTTGTTCTTCACTGTGATCTCATTCAGTTCTCTATAATCAATGCATAGCCGCATTGATCCATCCTTCTTCTTCACAAAGAGAACTGGTGCTCCCCAAGGAGACACACTCGGACGGATAAACCCCTTCTCCAACAAGTCTTGGAGTTGTTTCTTTAACTCTTCTAACTCCACATTTTCCATTATATACGGAGTCTTTGATATCGGTTGAGACCCAGGTATGAGTTCAACGGAGAACTGTACCTCTCTTTCTGGGGGAGGTCCAGGTAACTCCTCAGGAAATACATCCATGTATTCCTGAACAATCAGAACATCTTCTATTTGTATGCTCCCTTTTCCTTCTTCATTATCACCAATTAACTCCATAAAGAAAGCTATAGGAGGTGCTTCTAGATAGGGATCAGTTCGGGATATCTCTCCTTAGAATATAACTGTAGCTCGTTCATTCAAGACTACTGATATTTCATTACTTCTGCATTTGATCTTAGCATTATACTTTGAGAGCCAGTCCATCCCTAATATAATGTCGAATTACATCATGGGAATGACTACTAGATTTGTGATAAGATTGTGCTCACCAAAGTAAACACTAGAGTCTCTAAATACTATTGATGAAAGGATAATCCCACTTGGAGTCTTGACTGACAACTCTACCTCTAGCAGTTTGGTGATTGATTCTATATTCCTTGCAAACTTGGAGGAAATAAAGGAATGCGTAGAACCAGAATCAAATAAAGTACTCGCTAGTTTTGAGAGGATGACAAGAGTACCTGCTACCACATCGTTCAGAACTTCAACTTAAGTTGTTGTGATAGCGAAAGCACGACCTTGCTCCATTGGCCTCTGCTGAGGTTGATGGTGATTCCCCTCCACCACCCTCGGATTTGGACATTGATTAGCAAAGTGCCCAAGTGGTCCACACTTGAAGAATGTGACTTCGGGTAGGGCCAGAACCATCTTTCCTCTATTGTTAGTGTTGGGAAGTTGAGGCTTCACATCACTACGACAATTCCGAGAAATATGGCCTTCTCTTCCACACCTGTAGCACTTACCACTTCCGATCAAGCAGTTCCTCGAATGCTTCTTCCCACATTTATTGCATGTGGCATGATGCATATGCTTTCCACCTCTTTCCTGGTCAAAACTTCTTCCCAGGCTTGGTTCTAGAGTTCTCTTCTTCTCATTAGATTTGTGAGACCATTGTGTCTCCCCAAACTCTAGTTCAACTTTCATAGCACTTCGAACTATTTCTTCATAGTTATCATAGTCCCTGTTGGCTAGATTCTTCCGAAGATGAGGTCGTAGTCCACCAAAGAATCTATCAACCTTCCCATTAGGGTCCATGATGAAGCTTGAGGTATAACGGGAAAGCCTCTTGAAGTTCATCTCATAGGTTCCAACTGATTCATTCTCCTTTTGCTTCAGCTCGAGAAATTCTTTCTCCATTCTCGTTCTCATAGAACGAGGAAAATACTTATTAAAGAATATTCCCCGGAACTCTTCCCACTCCATAGCTTCCATCTCTCCTCGTGACTTCGTGTTTTTGATCAGTGACCACCACTGATCAGCTTCTCCCTCTAGGCGGTAAACAGCAAGGGTGACTTTTTCTTGTTCCGAACAATGAAGTACAGAAAAGATCTTTTCAATGGAGCTTATCCATTGTTCCGCAACCAATGGGACAGTAGATCCACTGAATGTTGGAGGTCGTTGACGCATGAAGGACTCAACAGAATGTTGTTCCCTTCATGGTGAGATCGGCATGTCAGCTTGATTCAAGTTATTACTCATAACATGAGTTAGTTGGTTCATCATTCGCATGAATGTTTCCATTCTAGCTTCCATCGGAGGGCCGTCAGCACATGGTGCATTGCAGTCACCATCTGCACGGTTCCTCCTATTGCCCACCATTTTCTAAAAGAATAAAACCTTAGTGAGAAACTTATTTCCTTTATGAATCTTTTAACTAAGACTTCATGCTTAGACAATTACACTTATCTATAATTCCTTCATAATGATTCATAAAAAGCTTGTGATTAACCAAACATATCCCCCGGGAGTGTCGTAACCAAGATTGCAGCAAGGCCCATTATCGTGCACCAGTTCCCGTTCGAGTCTAGCTCAAAGTGGTGTTTTTGGGTTTTACCCCTATGTACATCTGTGCCAGAGCCGCCTCTACCTGCTCGTATCCAGACAAGGATGTATTTGTTTGATAAAACACTTACTCAGTACTTACCAAAATACCAGGAAGTTTTCCTATATTTAAACTTTTCTATAGGGTTATTCCTAAAGTTTTTATATCCTAATTTCCACAAATAACTAAACCATCCTTTGATACCAACTATGACATCCCTCCTTTTTATAACATAAACGTTCATTACATTACACAATACTAAGGATATTTAAGGTTTAGTGTCTTGGAATCTAGGAACATAATACATGAAAACAACATAAAACATTCTTCTTAAACACTTGAAAGGCTTCTACTTAAGTTCATACTAGGTTAATTACTGCATCTCATAACCTGGGGACATACATCAAAAGAAAGGGTGAGCAGAAGGCCCAGTAAGGGAAACAATAGAAATATCTTACATGTGAACTTGAGATACTTCAATAAGGTCAAGAAAAGAACTTTAAGGCATGAGAAAGGAATCATGAGGCATTTCATAATAAAAATAACATTTTTCATAACTTGAAGATGTGGCTACATCATTTAACATAGATAATCATGAACATATCACCAAGGTCCATCCCCAAGGTGTCATTAGAAAATTACCAAGGTTATTCACCAAGGTATCGTGAAAATTGTAATCTCTAGTGGTTACATCATTACCCAATGCATTGGAGCGCTATCAGGGCGCACCCTTAAATTTTCCTTTATTATCATGTGAGACACATATATAATCATCAAACATTTCATAAATAACCCATATAGAATAAAATAAATGGGTTTCATTTCATAATCATAACGTTTTAAAAACTGCTTTAAAGACATGATCTTAATGTCACTTTAAACCCACGGAAAGAGAAAGCGGGTCTCATGTATGTAAATCCCAGAATTTAAAATAGCACATTTTGATATATATGTGAATACCATTGTAGAAATTAGAGCTTTTAGTATTCACTTTATAACATAAAATAATTTTTAGAAAAGCGAGAGGCATTTTGAGACGAAAATTCTGCAGCATAACGGCTATGTTTCGGGGTTTTAGAAAACATTGAAAAGAGAGGGTACATTGGTTAAAAATTCATAAATTACCCATAAAATAGTAGAGGGATAGAATAAGAAGGTTATATGAACATGGTAATGAAATTTTAAGGAAATACCATTTGAAATGAAAAACATGGAAGGAAGACAAAAATTAGATTTCTCTTATGAAAATTCGGCAACCTAACGGCGTCACTTAAACTTTAACAAAATGATTTGAAAAGATAAAATAGGGTCTCTCATCATGTGAACATAAGAGTTCAGTATGATAGATATAGAGATCATACCCCAACATAATAATAATAAAAATAACTTGAAATACTTGACATGAAAGTAGAATTTTGAAAAGAATGAGAAGGGTGAAAGAATCCCTTAAAAATTCGGCAGCCTAACGGCGTCACTTAAACTTTCATAAAACGAAATGATGAGAGTAATAGGGGATCTCTCATCATATAAACATGAAAAGGGAAGTAAGAGTAATATGAAAGAACATCCTCTCACATATGAACATGGAGCATAAAGGGAATGACATAAAGGAGATTACATGAAAAGAAAGAGAAAGGTCGGATTCGTTACCTTAAAACGTAACTCTTAAAACTCAAAGGTTTGGACCTTGAGGGCTTGGGGGAACCTTGAGAGGACTCCTTGGGAGGTAAGGAGACCAGAACTTCGTTGGGAGAGAGTTGGGAGTGAAAACTAAAGGAGGAAAGGGTGGGTATTTATAGGGAAAGTGAGGGGACAAGGCATTAATCGCCAAGGGACACCTCACAAGTTCTTTTCTCAAAACCATGTGCTCTCCCATGGCATTTACCATGGAGTTAGGCCACATGGGGCCCCCAAAACAATAATTCATCACCCTTGGCTGGCTAACCCTTAAAAAACTCATGACATCATCATGACATAGTTATGATGTCATTAAACATACCGAAACCCTAAAACTGCATTTTTACTATTCACTGAAAAATTCAACTTTCTCAGAAAAACCCAAAATTTCAACTTAACCAAATATCGATGCTCTTATTACAAATATGAACTCCATTTTATAAAAATATTTTTCTAAATATTTTTAATTTAATTTTTAAATAAAAGCACTATTCATCGAGAATTCATTTTTTCAGAAAAATCCCCAAAAATTACCATAACATAATATCGATGCTCTGAGTTCAAAAATAAAGTCCATTTTATAAAAATAATTTTTTAATAATTTTTAATTAAATTTTTAATTAAAAAACACTATTCACCCAAAAAAACTAATACTTGATTAATAATTTATGAAACCGTTATTTACCCATTTTATTGAATCTCACTACTTAATCAAGGTGTCTAAATTATATTAAAACTTTCTTTAAGTGAGATTACTAATCCATTTGGTCACATTACTAATCCTAAGCATAAAATCACTATTCATAATTTACTATTCATCAAAAATTAAGTTTATCTTATTAGACTCCAAATTCCTTACTGAACACTTTTGTAGAAAACCATTTTTTGAAAATCATTACACATCATTACTTATTTAGGGTTTACATAAATATTTTAAAATATCCTTTTTTCAAAATTCATCAATAAAATACATCCTAAAATTATGCGGACATTTGAAGTTTCACAAACAACACTAAAGGAAGAAATCTTAATTCATTCATCCCAAAGGATTACACAAAGAAGCTAGGGTCTCATCACATAGCCCCTTATAACACTGGCATATGACCTAAGTGTAAGGTGTGCTATGGTGAGAGAATCTGAGGGAGGCTCAGATAACATTGCCCTAGTAGTAATCTCTACTAACTTGAACTTTTCCCGCAGGCGTTTCCGTTCAAGCTTGACACGCTGGAGTTCAGCTTGGGCTTGGTCCAAAGTGAATCCCACAGATGCTACCTCCTTCCCAAGCTCTGATAAGTGGGATTCATAAGGTTCGAGTCTACTGGATGAAGCCATCGACTCCTCTTTCTTCATTAACCATTAACATCTCTATTAAATTGTTAGGAGTAATTTAATATACTATTTAAAAAGTTTGGGCCGTTACACATTCACTTTTCCTCATAAATTACTTTCTCAATGTCCTTTTTTTCCACACCCAAAACATCTTCTTATTCATTTGATCCATTCTCCTTCATGGTTCTTCCCACTTTCTTGACATGTTGAAAATTGAACTTTATTTCTTCTATATTCATTAGGAAAATATCGTTTCCTCTTGTTAGATGTGTCAATAAACTCAACTAAGTTGATATTTTGGATCATATTATGATATTTATAATTAGTAATAATAATAGGGTTTCTTCTTCAAGTTCCTATTTAATTTGGTTTCTCAAAGGGAAAATCATTTCATTGTCCATCACATTTACCATTAACTTGAAGCCTCCTAGATTTATCCATTATCTAAAACCAAAATCATAAATTTAGAAACCATAATCATAGTGTAAAACCACATAATCAATTATAGGATACATAAATTATAACACATTATTTTATATCTATGAAAATGGAGGTTTAACCTATATCATTCATGATTATCATCTATTAAAATCCTTTATAATAGTTTATAAAGAAATTATAGATTAGCCTAAAGCACATCCCTTGGGAGAGTCAAACAAGGTGTACTGCAAGGCCAGTTTTTTTGTATTATTTCTTGATTGAGTCCAACTCAATATACCCCTTTCAAGATTATTACCCCTAGGTACAATTATGATAGATCCACATCCACTTATAATATCCATACAGAGATGTAATTTCATAGAAAATCACATAATCTCTTCCTTACCAAAATATTAGGATGTTATAATATACTTAGACTTACCCCATGTTTTTAACCAAATTTTTCTAACCCTAATCCCCAAATGTTGACTAAACCTTTTCTGATACCAACTATAACAACCCAGTCTTCTCATACATAAATATTACATCTTAATAGATGAATATTCAATAAATTTTACAAAAAATGTTCTCAAGGACCATATAAGTTTAGTGTATTTTGAGATGAGATATAAATATTATTATTTAATGAATTATCTTAAAAATCTACCATAAATATCAACCCTCATTGTAATATTTATAGGAATATCATACTAAAAACTTTCTTCATAAACTGGGGAAAGGAAACATAAGAAAGGATGAGCTCAGAATCTCAGTAAGGGTATGAATGGGAGATATCAATTCATAATCATATGATATCATAAGATGTTAATAAGGTTATAATATCAATACCATCACTTAAAAAGTTCATACCCAATATAAAAAATATCATAAAACATTATTTATGGAATAACACTTTATTATTACAAAATAAATGAATCATAAGTATGAGAAATTATCGTAACGCAATCATGAACCATAAGTTCATGTTATAAACATGTGTAGCATCATCATAAGTATAGAAACCATTCCATATGTCATGATTAACTAAAAATACCATAAAATATGGTATCAAAATCTATTTCCCATAATGGATCAAGAACGTGGACTTGTTTCCCATCACAGATCAATCACATCAACTTGTTTCCCATAACTAGTCAGGCACATCAACTTGTTTCTCATAACAGATCAAGAAAATGGACTTTTCTCCCTTAACTATCTCATGAGATAAAATACATTACACAATTAATTGGATGTAGATATAGGTCCCACCAATCACATAATGAAAACCATACATATGTGTTCTACATGGTCATAAAACATTCATCATATCAGAACCTATGAAAAGAATTGGGTTTCATAAATATTTGATATTTTCATCGTAAACATAAACCATCAAGAAAAAAGATTAAATATGGAATCCTTGATTAATATCCCTAGTAAAGCATAATTAAAATAAAATCATTTTATCTTATATAGAAAATAATTTTCAAATATCACTTGTAATAATTATTAAGTACAATAACTTTTTATTTTAAAACAACATCTCTTTTTAAAAAGCTACACACTTATAAATAAAAGCATTTTATTTGAAAGTGAACTTATAAACTTGTAATGTAAGATTCAAATAATTGAGGCATCATGATGGTGGGAAAATCCACTCATTACATATAAGTTAAAAAACATTACTTCTATATGTTTTTAGGACAATTAACAAAGTGACTCATTTAGAAAATGACAAAAATATTTATTTCAAACTATTTTTTAATAAGTAAAAAATAGGTAAAAGGGATTTTAAAAAATTTTAATAGAATATTAAAAATATTTTTGATAAAATTTTTATAAAATATATACATGGAAGAGAAATATTCACCATCAAATACTTAAACATAAAAAATTATGAATAATGATGAGATAGTGAAACAAACTCTTACCACTTGGGTGTCTTTTAAATTGTAAGCCCCATGAAAAAAATAACTTCAAAAAAAAATTAAATTCCATAAAAAAATTATTTATGAAATATTATATCAAAGATACATTATATAAAATACAAAAAAAATAATTGGTGAATATGGAATATGTCTCATGTAATTAAAAGTGTGATGAGAATACCCTACCTTACATTCGACTTCTTTATAAATTTCTTTGACCTCTTGTATAATAAATTTAAATTTATTATACATATATACCAGAATAATTTAAATTCATATTACATCATATATATTCATTATATATATATATATATTTAAATTTAAATTTATACATAATTATAGAGATAGAAAATGAGGTAGACGGTTCATGGAGACGGCAGGTCATACAAACACATGAACACTGTATTCACTTTTTTGAAGGATGGAACAAAATAAATGTAAATAATAATTCACCATTATAGTATAATTATTATATCATTTATATAATATATATTAATCATATAAATCCTTTTTACCATCCAAATAAAATAAAAATGAAAAAAAATTGCATTTCTTTATGGAGGTGGAAGTCCACACATACGCACAACCGACGTTATCATTTTCTGAACGTTTGGAAGGTGAGAAGGTAGATATGATATTATCATTTAAGACATATAATTATGTTATAAATATAAAATATAAACATTAAACACTTCATAATACCCATCCATAAAATATGGTCATGAAAAATGAATTGCATCGCAAAGTGGATATTATAAGTTGCATGTAAGTACAAGCAATACATTCACTTTTTATTTAATGGGATAGGGGTTTATAGTTGTTTTTTCACAATCATAATAAAATTTCAGAATATTGGGGATACAAAAGTAATTATTTTATGATAAATATTATAGGTTTTTAGGATTCAAATAGGTTGGAAAAATAAATAGATCGATTAGGGAGATTATATCTTCTTCAAAAAATGACTCATTTAGATATCCTTTAGAGGGATCTGGCATTCGTATTTTGGAAATACTATCAGCTCCAAAATGTGATGAAGAATTTTAGAAGATAATTTTTTGGGGGATGTTTGATATATAACTCTCAAAGTGAGCTAAATAATTGATTGGGGATGGGCCCCTTTATAATTAAGGTGAGGTTCACCTTTGTAATTTCACAAAAGTTTAAATTATAATAAGACTATTTTAAGAGATATATCTTCCAAAATGACTATAAATTTATAGGGGATGAAATTTAAGATAATATATTATGCAATTTGTCCTTATTTAATATTTTTATGAATTTAAAAAGATTTAATAAAATATTATTTCCATAAAATGTCATTATTGTCAAATTTGAGACTACTCATTACTTTAACTTTAATAACATCAATAAAAAAATATAAATTAAAAAAAATTAAATACATAAAAAATCATTTTAATATAAAAAATTCTTGTATCTCATAATTATCTAAAATTATAATACTTTTAATATTTTAAGTATCATTTATTTTATTTTTTCATTAATTGAATAATTATTGTGTTAACATTGTGTAAGCATTTAAGGTAATAATTTCTTCTATAAAAATTAAAAATAAACTAACATAATAAAGATAAATCATTTACATTTAATAATAATATTTATAGTAGAACATATTATCTACACAACCCCATGTGAAAAATATTTCAATTACTAAAAGCAAGAAGGTGACGTGTTTGACTTTTCCTTAAATAAAATATTATAAAAGTCATAATCTCATAAAAGCGTCCCAAAGAAGTTCTAAATTCAACCTTTGGATGATTAAGGATGAGATATAAGAATAAAATAATATTTACTAAAATTTTAAGCTAATTTTATTGTCCTTATCATTTTATTTTAACCTTTAATTACTTGTTTTACCCTTTACCGTGGTAACAAAAATTGCTAATTTTACTATTCATATTGAACAAAAATAAAATAAACCTATTTAATAAATTGGGCCACACTAATTCCAAATATGGGATACATTTTTCAAAATTAAAACCAAAAAATTAACAGAATTTAATCAAAAATTAAATAGGAAGAACTCTATGAAAAATGGTCTTTTAGAAAATTTTCATTTTAAATTTTAAATTTTTTATACTGAATTCAATTATAAAATCAATTTAAAATACCATAATTGAATTATTTTAAATAAAAATTAAGTAAAAACATTTTAATAATAATAAAAATATAATTTTACATTGTAAATACTTTAAAATAAAAATTCATTTTTCAAAAATAATCAGTATTTTTCATTATTCAATGGAAAAACAATCTTTTCAAAAAATTATCAAAAATTAATATTAAGGTAATTATGAAATTATTAATTCAAAAATAGAATTAATTTTTTCAAATAAATTTTCTAAAACTTTTACAAATTGAATATAATATTCAATTAAAAGAAAATCCATTTTTAGAGAAAATAAATTTTAAAAAAATATAATGGCTTTACTAAAAATTGACTATGTATTTACAAAAAATTTATCAAAAAATTTATATTTACATCTACATATATATATTAAATAAATTATTTATCCATGTCCATACTCGCCAAATTAACGGATTGGTTGTGATTATCACATTAAATAATAATATATTAATAGTGTAGTGTGGTTCATTTAAACTTGTTGTTGCATGTAATGAAAGTCATCAGAGAAATAAAATTATTTAAAGGGAAATATTTTCTAAAATATCAGGGTGTTACATACCTTTTTAACTTCCAATCCATTTGAAAATGATAATGTCTCTCATGCATACATGTGCACTATCACCTCCACGAAGCGAGGTGGTCTATTTTTTTCTATTTTGAATTAATGGTAATAAGGATAGATTTAATGAATATATATATATATATATATATATATATATATATTATATAAAAATAATCCTATAAAGTTGGATTATTATTTACCTTTCTTTCACTCCATCTGTTGAAAATTGAAAACATTGTTCATGTGTACGTACGGTCTACCATCTCCAAGAGCGATGTAATTAATTTTTATATCTATATATTTTATAAATGATCATAAATATATATATATAATTATTATATAATGATTAATATTTTAGATATGATGGAACTGTGATCAATGTATAAGTACCAAAACTACCAAACCAAGACATACATGAAAAGATAAGCAGTTATTAGCCAGAACCGTGATTTTAATAAATAGTTTTTAATAAATTAGAGATAAAAGGATATAAATAAATCATATATGGTATGATATATATGAGTATTATCCTATAATATATTTATAATAAATCTATTTTTATTATATAGGAGTTTTGGACACATAAAAAGGAAGTTAAACCTAAGGTAAGGGTTTATTTCACAATCTCATTATTATTTGAGATTGTTTATGTTTAATTATCTTCTATATGAATTCTTTTATATTTCTATCATAAACCCAATATATTATATTATACTCTATTTATCTCTATAAATTACAATTTTTCCTTTTATTTTAATCTCTTTAATTTCTCATGATACGAAAATAATGTTTTTTAAGGAAAATAGACTTTTTTTCTACTCGGTCAGGGAACTTTTTCTTCCATGTCTATATTATCCTTAAAATCTTCTAAATAATTTTTTTAATATTATAAAATTATTTTTTAAAAACATTTTCATCAATGTTTTAATTTTAAAAAAATTCAAAGGAAACTTCTTTTTTTCTTCTAAAAGTGGTACTTTTGACTTTTTACCCAAAATAAGAGAGGAACATTTTTTTAATGTACATGACATGAATAGAATTTCATGATACCATAAAAAACAATGATTTTAAGATTCCATTACATGTTTCAAAGGTTCATTTCAGAGAAATTGTTTTCCTAATATTTGGGAAATTTTTAGACTTTAAATAAGTGATTTCAAAATGAAAATGGTGTTTTCCTCAAAAACATTACAGTGATCTCATCTATATCAACATGAATTGATAAATTTTATGATTTATTTAGGATATAATCTAATTATATAAAACACAATATTTCCCTAGATCATTTTTGTTTCGTTTTACTGTGGATGATATTGATATTCCATATGGTAATTCTTCCAATACAGAATATTATTTATTTTAAAGGCATGTTTATTAAGTTATAATGTTTATTAATATGATGAATGCATTGGACTTAATAAGTGATGGGTGTATCTTTTAATTATAAATCCCATTGATACATCAATATGTATTATGGTAAAAAAGATTTTGGGAATTTTCCTGATACCTTACCCATTTATGTAGATGTCTTGGCATAAGGTCCTATTGGTAAGCTGCAGATTTTATTTATTAGGAATTTCATTATTATAAAATCTCTTATTGATGCCCAAATGATAATTTGAATAGTTGTGAAATACATGGAAAAGTTTAAATCACATGTTATTATTTATAGGGAATTATTTTACTATAATTTATTCTAACCATATTATTCATAATTTATTTAGTTTCCATTTTATGCATTCCCTTACTAAGAATCTAAGCTCACTCGTTTATTATGTTTCCTTACCCTAGGATTCCAGTAAGTGTTTTATGATTGATATGTAGGAATATGTCAAAGGTAATATTGATTTTATCAAATAAAATACTATATTGTATTTTATGTTTTCAAATATAATGTCATATTTAAGTATGAATATTTTATTTCAAGGCTAATAAATTATTTGGTCCTTTGGTATTGGATTTCTTATATCTAGTACCAATGAAATAAATTAACCACTAGTTCAGGGACACTAGATTCAAGTTATTTACACCCTTTATGATCCACACATAAAATACCCTTAAGACACAATGATTTCTCTACTGTTCCAAAAAATAATTCCCACAAATCACTATCCAACTAATGAAAAATTAGCAAATAATGGGGAGGATAACAAAGGGGGACAAAGTAGGATGACTTAGCTTGAAATCACTTGTTGGAGCCTTCTGGAATCAGTAAAATCAATGGAACACTAAGGTAGAGTATGATAGATCCAATAGGTTCCCACCCTCTTCTTATAATATAATTAGATTAATAGAAACTAAGAGGGTTCCAAATAAGAACCCTAGAAAGGACCAAAACACCCCTATTAAAAACACCCATGCCAAGGCTCTACATACTAGCCAGTGGATACTACAGTTCATTTGAAATAGCCCAACCACACTAGGGCCTCCTCTGATTCTCACCTAAGAACCCTATCCATCCAAAGGCCTTTTCCCCATCCGAAAACCCTCACTAAAGAGGTCCCTAGTCTCTTTTTCCTAACATTATTCCCAGTTCAAATCCTAACTCCATTTACAGATCCAAAAGGTCAAATTCACCCGAGAATTTTCTAACCAGAATAAAATGATTCCTAATATTTTACATGGATAAAGGGGCCTACAAACATGGTAGATGTATCTATGTGAAGTAAAAAAATAGAACATGTTCGAGAGGAATTTTAATTTTAGAGTGTACTGAAAGGGGTGGTGGAAGTCTATCTTTATAAGTGGGGGAAGTTTCATTTTGTCATAATATAAAATTATAAGTCACTATTAAAGGAAAGTGGCCCCAAAAGTAGAAAATAATGGATAGGGGAAGATTTTTTGTTAGTAATATCACTAATATACACTTGGATATAATATTTGGGTAATTATAGGCTTTTCTCTTTATTTTTAACTTTTACAAAAAATTAATTTTTTTCATGGTAATTATTTTTTTACCGTGGGTAACTTATTTTAACTACTAAAATTAAAAATTACATATTTAACTAATTTTTTTATTCTTATTACAAATGTGAGAAAAATTTTATAATATTAAATTTCTAAAAGTGATAGAATACATTTTTAAATAATAAATCTATAAGATATAAAAACTAGTTTTTAGAAGAAAAAAATTGGGGTCCAAAATGTAAATTGTGGGATTCTAAATTAAACATAATATTTTAAATGTATAATTTAAATTTTTAAATATTTATTTATTTATTAAAAAGTTTTAACAGATTTTTAATTCATTATTATATCCTAATGATGTCATAAAAGTCATAGTATTTGTAAAAACAGTAATTTTTACTATTTTCCTAAAAATCAATCTTTCTGGAAAAATCCAAAAAAGTTATCTTAAGATAATTTTGATGTGTATAATACAAAAATGATATAATTTTTATCAAATTTAAATTTTAAAATTTAAGAATTTAAATTTTAGATATAATTACAAAACATAATAAAAAACAATTTTAAATAGAGAAGTGAAATTTTAAATATTAACTATTTTTATTTTTATTTTTATTTTCTATAAATTAATAATTAACTTAGTGTTAATATATAATTAAAATAAATGATATATTTTACCATCATTAAAACATAATAATTTTTTTCTTAAAATAAAAAAAATATAAAACCTAAAATGTAAATTCTTATAAAAATATATTTTTAATCATAAAATGATATTATTAGCTATTTACTTATACTAATTTAATATATCAATGGAGTGATATTAAAATGACCCCTTTTATTTTCATTTCTATATAGATTTCAAAATTTATTTACATCTATTTATACTCACCAATTCAATGGTTATCTTATAGTAGTCTCATTTAATACTTATAATGTTATCTTCATAAAATGCATCACGGTTTCATTTTAATTTGGTTTTGTGTGAGAAAAAAGTTTTTAAATATAGTATTTATTTAAGTCTAAATTAATTATTTAAATCTAAGGTTGTTATATTCTCCCCCACCCTTAAATAAATTACATCCCCACATTTTCAATTATTACTTATGAATGAAAATAGGAAATGGTATCCATAGGATAGACAAATCTCAAGATATGATTTCTAATGTGATATCAGCCTCACCAACTTTTATAAGACAACAAAAATCATATACTCCTTAATAATAGTCGTATCTATAACATTGAGTTTCTTTCTAACTATTTGAACTAAATTCCCTCATTATTCAGAATTAATAACCATATTATAAAATTTTCTTCCAAAGGGAATTCATAATCATCATTGCATTGATATATTATTAAAGGTTGATATGAAATGTGATTTCCTTGTTTAAAAAATAATTTTTTCCTCTATTTATAAACAACCAATACATTTCAAAAATATAATAAAATTCTTCTAAAGGAATAATTTATGATATTTACATGAATAGAATTCCCAAAAACTTTAAATTGGGATATAGTAATCATATAAATAAAATTTTTCTCTTATAATTCAATATCAAATCATTGGGTTAGTGAATTAATTATCTTAGAAGACTTAATAGATATACTATAGTGCCTATAATTAAACACTAAAAATATATACACAATTATAAATTGGAGGATAAGTGTACCTTATTTATCATGATTCACTTCAGCAGTTTTTGTAGTGTAGGAATTTCTTTATTACCTTAATCTAGGGGGTTTCTAATTCTAATCATCCTTTTTAGTCCGTGGAGTAGGGAATTAACCTAGATAATGATAAAGTTCCCCATATTTAATATATTGAACTATTAGTAATTCCTTAGGATGAACTTTATTTTTCCTTATTCATGTTAACTAAACTCTTCATTTTTATCCATAATTTTTTTCTCTATAACCTCCTTTAATACACATAACACATCATCCATTTTCATAAATACATTTCTATGGGTGCGTCTTCCCGCATTCTTTACACCTAGGAAATAAAATATTATTTACTTCATTGTCTTTTCCACCAAAACTTCCATGAGAATTTATCCTTATCTTCTTTGGGTTTTTTTGGGATTTAAACTATATTCACATTGTTAATAATAATTCATAATATATGGTTTACTATAATCACAATATTTCTCACTACAACATCTATCTCATTTAGTTTCTCATTATAACGATCAACTCATTACCCATAGAATATATTATTAACATGGTTTCTCCTTCCTTGAAATATTATGTTAATAAAAAAAGATACGTATAATAAAATAAAAATTCCTTCAAACTACAGATATAAACATATAAGAAGAAATTCATAAATTTCACGCATAACCTAACTTATAAGTCTCTAAGTTTCAATTCAATTTATCCATGATCATTCCCTATTATGTTATCAAACCTAATTATATTCAAATACCTCATAATGGTTTATAAAGATCATATGAATCAATCAAATCATATCCCTCAAGAGTTTCAAAATGGTGTTAAGTTAGGCCTCTTTATAGTGCATCACGTAAAGACCGAGTTAATACTCAACCAACCTTTTTAAGATTATTAACCATAGATTAATTTTTTATAAATCCCATATCCACATTTAGTATCCATACAAAGATTCCATTTTCATAAAATTACACACTCAATTATTTACCAAAATTTTAGGATGATATCATATACTTAGATTTTTCATAAGATTATTTTATAGAGTTATGTTTTGTAATATATGTTTTCCTAAATATAGTTCCCATAGATTCTACTAAACATTATCTAATAAGATTTGTAAAAACGCTAACTCTAATGACTGATATTCGTGGTCACTACCTTATATTAGTAAATTATACAAGGGATCGTATCACATAGGATTTCACAATTTAGTTTCTTGAGAGACTAAATACATACGTGATTGTCACGTTAAATTTTGAAAATAAGAAGTAAAACAAAAAATCTAGTGATAACTTTACTATTTAATCTAGGATATCCCTAAAATAATTCAAAGTTGTCTTATGGGAACCTTGGGGATAAATAAAATATAGGGTCGATCTCAGATGCTCAGTAAGGGGAAGAAAATAGTGGAAACTATCATCGAATATATAAGGAATGAATAATAAGAAAGTGATGAAAATATCAAATATTCCATTAATTAATAGCATGAAATATTAATATATCCATGGATAACATAACAAGAAAATAATCATATAGATAAAAGTAATAGGTTTCATAATGATAGATTGTATATATTCAGATATCATAATCTTACTGTCAATGCTTTATTCAAATACATCATATCTAAATATGAAAGTCATGTACCAAAAACCCAAACTAGTTTTTCTCATGAGATCTACTAATTCATCAATGGGATATCAAATATATGTCCCCACTCATCACTTTATAAGTATAATTCCTTCACCATATGAATGAAATGAATAGAAATACAACACATGATTAACTTTCCTTAGTAAACATAAACATAAACATCCATATTTAAATATAAATATACTTGATGTACATAATTTCCCTATCCAATAATCAAGAAAACATGATGATAAGTCATCCAGAGGAAAAAGGTGGATGGTATTATTAAAGTATATCCACAATGTGATATAAACATGTTTCATAAAAACTTAATTAAAACATCATCATCATAATATATTAAAAGAAATAATGTGGATTTTATCATTAGAATGTATACCAAATGTAACATAAGTAAAGTTAAAGGATATTGAAAAATATGAATAGAACCTAGTAATAGTAGTTTTTTAACATATCCATAAAATCATTAAATACATGATGTTTTTTAAATGTTTTCAATATATACATCATTAATTGACTTATCAAGATGATCCTTTGACTCGTACTAAACATATTCATCAACATTAGATCTTGAATTCTTTTTATTTCACCATTCTAGATCCATCGTGTATAACTATGATTAAAAAATTAGAAAATCATATTGTATTTGATTAATCCAAACCCTAATTTTCTAACATTATAACAATTTACATGTGAATAGAAAATAATGTCTTTTTTTCAATATTTGGTTTATAAAATTTCAAGAAAACATCTATTCCTTTCTCATATTCATCACTTGTTCTTCATGTATTTATCGAATTATAATCAATTAATTACCTAAAACTACAATATAATATGTGAATATATTAAAACATTTAAACATATATATAAATAGATAAATTTAAAAAATATAAACGTATAAAAATAAATGAATTTAAAAATTATAGATCAAAATTATACATGTACATATAAAAATAAAATATATAAACATGTAAAGTTTTTAATATGATACATATAAACAAATAAACAATATATATATAACTAATGTAGACACAAACACAAAAAAATTAAATCACACACTAAATATAAATAATATATACAAAAAGGTAAAAAAAATAGAAATTTATATAAACATATAATTAAAATAAACAATCAACTAATCATGTATTTATAAACATTTATATAAACAAAAAATCAACTAATCAACTAATGAACTAATCTAAAAATAAATACTATTTAAACATGTAAAAAATTATATGAACATGTGATCATGTAAACATACAAACAATATAAATTTATTAAAATATATATAAACTTTTTATCATGAAATCATATCTAAAAATGAGTACAAAAAAAATTATAAACATTTAATTAAAACAAAAATTATAAAAATATGAATATGAATACAAAAAATTAATGAATATAAAATTATAAATAATTATAATATTAATATCAATAATAAATGAATGAATTCAATTTAAAATTAAAAAATATTCAATAAGTATTCCAAAAATATAAAATTTAAATTTAAATCACAAAAAATGGAGATACGGGTAGTAGATTCAAGACCAATAGAGGAAATAAAGTGATAGTTAGATGTCAAATTCCACAAAATAAAGTATGTGTGCAGTTGAAAAATTTCATTGGTGGACAATGATAGTTGTTCTCACAGAAGAGATGCAGAACATAGATGAGGTTATTGGAATGCAGACGAGGGTAGTTGAATAAGAGTGAAGTAGCTATAACATGGTCTAGTGAGGGTAAATATTGTAAAATCATGAGGAATGCGACTGGAGGGATGGAACTTGTGAGTTTCCAAGGTTAAGTTTTCAAAACATTATGTGTCAATAGAATGAGTAAAAAATAAAGAGCCATATGTTTTGTTTCTTTAAGGTTTTAATGTCAGTTATATAATAATCAATATTAGAAATGAGGTTTTAACATCGATTATATAATGATCGATGTTAAAAAAAGAGTTTAAATGTTAGTTATTGTATAACTAATTTTGAATTCCACACTGACTGGGTTTCAAAATCAGTTATACTATAACTAACATTAAAACCCATGATTTAATATCAGTTATTATATAAATTATGTTGAAACCCTCTTGGTTTCGGTTTTAATGTCGATTAATCAATGTTAAAACTCTATTGTGAAATCTACTTTTTTGACCAGTGTATTTATATATACTTTTTTCTATATTTGTAGGACATTGTAAAATATCAGGTTGGGCCTTACTAGCTCATAACATAGTGATTATTGGATATTGTCAGATCCCTTTATTGTTTCCTTAGGATCTATTTCATGGCTTAGTGTTGACTTTTGGATTTTTATGTTCTTTTGGATTTTTTTGAAATTATATGCATCTTAATAATTATTTAGATGGTTGGGTTATATTTATATGTTGTGTTTCGGTGATTAATGGTATATTTTTGTCATTTACAAGGTTTAAAAAGGGTAATGCCTCCCATCATGCATTTTCATACCTTTATTTTTAGTCGTCAACCCATGGCCTATTAGAGGTAAGATTTGGGGATCACTCTTAATCTCACTGAAAACTCACGAGGGGTCATGGTGGGGTTGGTTCATCGAATTATAAATCAATTAGTTAGAAGTTATTAAACTAGTCAGAGATCAATAGTTACAAGTTAACTTTTTATTAAAACTAAAAATAGAATAATAGAAGGATATTTATCAGTTTAATAAAAAATATTTTATAAAACTATTGATGAAGTCAAAAAATATTTAATGCACTTAACACTTGACATGCTACACATAAAAAATTAAAAATAAATTGATCATGCATGAACATGTTATCTAAAGTAGTTATAGACCTAAAGAAAAAATCGTACTCTTATATGAACTTCCCATAAGTAAAAAAAAGGTTCCAAATCTGATAAATTAAGACAAAAAAATTAACAGAAACTATTATAACTAAGAAATAATTAAACTTTTTATCCATAATTAAATTCAATGCGGTCATTCAAGGAATTTCAAGGATAGTTAGAAAATCATTCAATGCGTTCGATTGAACAAAATTTAATCCATGAAAAAAAATTTACATATGTTGAAAAATATAAAATATTTTTTTTTTCTTATATGTTTTGGATTTATTATATATGTGTTGTGTATTTTCACAATCAAATAATTGTATCCATATATTTCACTCTTGAGAAATATGTAACTCTAAAAATATCTAAGGAAAAATCTTTTTAAATCACTAAGAGATAAATATATGTAAATTAACACTACTAAAGGCCTTTATCAATGCTAAAAATCATTTTTATTAGTGTTGAAAATCATTTATTTTTTGAGTGCCATTAAAAACTAGGTTATTTTATCACTAAAAAAATCACTGATAAAGGCTTCCTTTATCTTTGTTAAAAAAGTGTTGATAATGGGAGATTTTATCATCTCATATTCTAGAACTGATAAAGGTATCCATTTTTTACATGTTTTACAGTGTTTACAAAGGATTCCTTTATCAGTACTAGGTTTAGTGGAGATAAAGGCCTATTTTTTAGTGCTATAATTAGAACTGTTAAAAAGAAGCTTTATCATATTTATTTTTAGCACTGATAAAGAATCATTTTATCATTTCTATAGA
Organism: Viscum album; assembly: GCA_963277665.1. Taxonomy (NCBI): domain Eukaryota; kingdom Viridiplantae; phylum Streptophyta; class Magnoliopsida; order Santalales; family Viscaceae; genus Viscum; species Viscum album. The sequence continues at coordinate 590,489,612 of OY728166.1, forward strand.
TAGCACTAATAAAAAGTGCCTTTATTAAAACTACACCTAGAACTGATAAATTATAATACCAATTGTTGCGGATTTCTAGTAGTTATATAAATATATATATAAAAAATATTTAAAATATTAGTAAAAATATTACATTAAACATAAAAAAAATTAAATTTAAATTGCACCACTATTTTAATACAAACATTACATTAAATAATTTCAGTATAATAAAATTACATTGATATAAAATTCACTAAAAAATAAAAATAATTACAACTAAAAGAAAAACAAAACTTTTATAGTGGGACTTATTAAATGATCAACCAAACAACACACAAAAGAGTTATATGCCTATAATAAAAACAATTCTTATTTTAGTAATAGTATACAAATAATAAAATAAATAAAATTGAAATTTTATATAATCCCTGATAAATTTAAATTTAAATGATATGTGGTCACTTTCTACTAGTTAAAAATGGGTAATTGGTTTTTTTAATGATAATCCAAGTAGGTTTTATTGGTTTTTACTATGTGTTACATGTTGTATTCTAAAATGTTCCTTTTATACTTAAAACACACAAATTGAGTTATATTGGTCACACTGTGTGTTTTATTGGTGTGATATTTATTCTTACACTTCACAAATTAATTATAGATTATTGATTTAAATTATCAAGACAATATAAGTGTTATTTTCACACTCACAATTCCATTTTCATATGTTCATTGTTTATTTATGGCCTTTATTTTTATCCATGTCTTTTACTGGTTATTTTCTTTAAAATTTTATGTTTTTGGGGGAAATATGACATGTTTCGTGGTTAGAGAAAACATGATCTAACCCTATGAAACCATGTGTTCTATAGAAGTGGAACCAAATCACCCATACAGTTAGTGAAGGATTTTTGAAAACCATGTGACCAAAATTTGCAGCCTTCCAAGTATAATAAGAGGTACCCACATGGTTAGTGTAAGATTTGAAAAATCGTACATCCAAACCATTCAGCCTACCCAGTTGTTAAAATACTTTAAATTCCTAAACTACCCCTTTCTTGCTATTACCCCTTCCACCCCTTAATTTTCCCATTCTTGACACTCCCAACTTAGAAAATTATATCCCTCTCCTCCCATTCCATATTGGCTCTATTGTCTTGGAATTGTTTCCTTGGTTCTTAAAGAAACACCAAAGTAAGTGACTCGTATCCTTTTCCCTTAGTTTCTTCTCCCTTCCTTCTCAAGTTTCCTCCCACCCGGTGGTTGTGATGACCTAGGGTTGGTCTAATATGAATCATATAGCATAGAGTTTGATTTTTATGGTTTTTTATTGCTTATATAGGATCCCCTTTTCCCTTTTATTGTGTTTACCAATTTATATTGGTGATTTGAAGGGAAAAGGTAGGTGGTTTCATGTTATGACATTTTTGAAACCATAAATATTATTTATTATAAATTATATTATTTCCTAAATAATTTTGTATATGTGAATGAGTGATTTCAAAGGTAATTTTGTGTGTGTGTGTGTGATATTTTGAAATTGATTTCCATGTGTACATGATTGGAAATGTTGTGCTTTAGAATGTGGTGGTTTGGAATATTTTAAAAAATTATTATTATGGCTTGACAAAAGGAGGGAAAGTACTAAGGAACCCTATGAGCCTAATGGAGTAGACTATTAAAAGTTCATTGGATGAGGTGGTAGGTATTTGGACTATCCTCCCTATAAGGATTGTGCTTCAACACTAACTAAACATATTATAATGTGATGGTTATGGATCATTTGTGGGTATATATATATATTTAAATTCCCATTACTAAGAGTATGAAAATCTTAGGTCCCCCATCACACTAGTCACTTAGGGATTGTATATATGGTGATTATTTTTCTTATAATGGATATTCATGAAACACATGGTAGGATCCTATTAGGAAAGTGATATCACGCCCAACATACACCGATTGGGTGTATGTAGATATTTTCTTATCTTAATCAAGTAAAATTAAGTTTTCACATGGTTGTGGTGGGTACTCATGCTAGGGGTATTTTGGGTCGAGCGTTGGTGGTGACATGATGGGAGATAGGCCCTTCTGTCATAAAGAGATTAGTATCTCATTTGGTTGTCCCATTTTCTTTTGTTAATTTTGGTACTTGTCCATGGATGTAATCCCTTAAAATTTTGTATGTTTCTTTTTTTATAGTAATTATTATGGATGATAACAAGAAGAGGAAAAATTCCACCATAATTAATAAAAATTAAAATCCTCTTTTGAAAAATGGGCAAAGAGGGAACCCATTACAAACACTATAGAAACAAATCTATAGGAATACAGTCTCAAAGGGATGAAGAAAGACCAAAGTGATAAAGGGAAAGTAAATGTCAATATAATAAAGGAAATAAACTTCATATCCCCCATGAAAGATAATGCAACAATGAAAATGGTCAAAGAGAATGTGTCCCCACTGCCAAGAAATTGCACTGTATTGTCATCTCAATGAGGTAGAGCACTCCTACCGCACAGATAAAAATGTGGAGGGAGGACCATATGATATATGAAATCACATCTACATATGTTTCAAGCCACACACCCAACAATTCTTGTAAATAAATAAAAAAAATCAATGTTATTCAACATAGATCAAGACCAAAATCATAGCAAAAAATCAAATCAGGGCACTTATTCATCAAAAAATGAGTATAGACATCTTGATGATGGGTGTTGACACACCCATACCTATTTCAAGGCCTCCCACCTAGTATTACATGAAGGTTTCACTACCAACCAAATGCTATGAAACTAATTCTAAAACATAAATAGACATCTACAATCCACCAATCAACCAGATGCACAAAAAACACAAAAAACACAGACAAAAAGTCTAAAAAGAATCCATACCCCACAAGAGTCATCCTCAGTCTAAATTATTATATGTAAACCAAAACCGATTAAATCTAGTTGAAAAATCACCCAGAATACCACCATCACACCAGGAAAGCACTGCAATGATCCTCAGTCATAACCGCAAATAGGAAACCAAACAATCGCCAGGACCCAACTCTTCACCGCTCAAGCAAGATACAAGATGAAGGCCTCACAATGAAGTAGACACCACCTAGAAACAAGATCTCTATCATGGGAATAATATCCCAGGAATGAGATTAATACTAACTAGGGATTCCCAGACTCAAAGAGAAATAGGGAAAAAGAAACCCCACTAGGAACACCATGAAGTCCATTCCACCGCACCGCTTGCAAGGTCACAGGATGAGATAGATCAATCCTGCAAACTTCAAATCCTTACGGAGGACTTAAATCTAAGAATATCCAAGAGAATGGAAGTGAAATACACCAAAACATCGAATCCAAAATCAATGCAAGTCACATACCACAAAGAAATTCCCTGACATCCACAGAAATAAGAAGGCTTGCAAGAACCCAAGGTTGGAGGAAGATGAGATGAGCAGGTGCATTTGGACTAATAAAATCAAAAAACCATAAGCATTTTCCAACTTGGAGAAAGACATACCCATAATTACATGTCATGAGATAGGTCAGGTGCCGACTTGGATGGAAACCAAGGACAGTTCATGAAAAAATAGTATCAGAGTCCTTTTTCTCTTTTCATGGGGTTTTATTATTTGGGAAAATTATTGATAAAAAGGAGTTAGGGATGTTGGGACTTCATGTTTTGATTGTGAGTGGGTTTTTTGGAAACACACCTCATGATGAGACTTAGGTCACCATAGAATGTTTCTAATTTGGTTTAAATCCTACCTAGGGTGTAATGCATGAGCTGAAGACTGGGAATGGGAACCAAGGTAGGGTGGAGTAGTCTAAGTTATTATGATTTAACTATGATTTTTGTGAATGTTTTATTATGAAATTTACTTGATTCCTATTTTTTATGTATTAATGATTTTCCTTTATTCTTAAATTTTTTGGTATCAGGCCTAACTGGAGACATCTTTTATAGCCATGAGAGGAGGCTAGAGAGAATTATACATCAACCAACCCACCAGTTGATCAATAACTTATAAAGGAAGTTGTTTGGGTTATCCAATACTTAGATTAGGGAGTTAGACCAGGTCCTTCTTAGGCTAGGGAATCTGAAATAGGTCCACATAAGGATTGGGATTATGATTTTCTCAAGAATAATCTCCCTTATTTTGAGTAAGCACTGACCCATAATAAGATGAATATTGGGTGGAGAATATCAATAGTGTTTTTTGAGTTCTTTAGAACTCTGAAATTCATTAAAGTGAAGTTTATTTCATTTATGATGTAGGTCCCAATCCCTAGGCATTGGGAGACTATATTTCAGGATGGGATGTATGAGTATATTGGTGAAAGGATTTTAAGGCCACCTTTATAGATAAATTATACCCTAATACCTTGACCCTCTCAAAATATTAGGAGTCCCTAGAAATTTAGTAGGGTGTCTTTTAGTGATGGGATACACCAATTTCTTTTTAGAGATGGCTCACTTTTCTCTTAAGATAATCACCAATGACATGTTAAGGGACCAATGGTTTAAAATGGGGTTATGGGTAGATATTTTCTCTCAAGTCATACTTCTTAAATTGAAGACCTATGTTAAGGTGGTAAATTGGGATTTAATGGTTAAAAATGATGAACAAAGTTTCTCAGGTTTTATGGGTATTCCTCTAGTTCTAGGATAAAGATTCAATGGATCATATGAAAATAAGAGGATGTGAGAGTAAAGAGGTAAAGGGGTGGAATTAGTTCTAGATACCCACCCAGATCACCTCCATTAGAAGTTGAAGGTGGTGGGATTGTTTTATACCATTAATGTGTAAGGCTTAGTCACGTGTGATCTATATGTCAGGTCCCACCTTGGGAAGTCAAACTTTGTGGATTCTTGGTTTATCTTTAAATTTTTTGTAAAAATATTTCTCTCTCTCAGAGTGGTGCAGGATCTATAGCTCCCATAGTATATTTGTCTTTTTCTGATTCTTTAAGGGATATGGGTTATTACTTTGGTGGACATGGTGGAAAGGATAGATCATTTTATGGGCAGAGTCAGCTCAAAGAAGATTTGTAGGTTATAATTCAACCTCAGACTCAGACATAGATAAATAACCCACATGTAGTAGATCGGGAACTAATGGAATATGATGCAGGTCTCATGATAGTTAAAGGTAATTTTATTATTTTATAATTTATAGTAATTACTTTATTCAATATATTTTCTTCAAACTCTTTCATATTTTTTCCCTTGTGTACTTTCTTAAACTCTTGAATTAACTAATTTCCTTTTCTATATAGCTAGTTACATATCTTGAGGGGAGGAAGTAGTATGGTTTTCAATTCCTTTCTTGTGTTGCATTTTTATTGAAAGTTTTCCTGAAATGGGGAATCCGTTTTATATAGATGGAACTCTTTTATGTGATTTTAGGAATGAATTATATAAAGTTTTTTTAGGCCCACATCAATTTCGGCCATCAACTTGTGAACTTTACAGGTTCAAATAGGAGCACTCAGTTCATCCAGGTAGAATGAGATCCATGTTCAGGATGAGAATGACTTCTACATTTAGATTTGGGAAGAATTTCTTTTTAGGTATTCTCCCTCTTAATGGAAGCTGATAGAGAAGGATTGGAGAGTGGGTTGCCTTCTATTGTTAGTGAATTTCCTAAAGTGTTCCCATAGGATTTCTCAAGCTTACACCCTGAACGGGACATATAGTTCACTATTGATCTGGTTCTAGGGAAAATATTGATATCAATACATTTATATCATATAGCTCACAATAATTTTAGGGAGTTAAATATTTTATTGGATGATTTGAATTTCAAAGGTTCCATTCGTCTGAGCATGTCTCTATGGGCCTCTCTGGTGCTCTTTTCCATGAAATCTGATGAATCACCTTGGTTTGTATCAAGTATCGAAACCTAAACTTGGTCTTGATCAAGAATAAATAGCCAATTTCACATATTGATGATCTTTTTAACCATATAAAAGGGGAAATATGCTTTCAATGATTTACCTCTCAATCGGTTATCACTGGGTCAAGGTAAGAGAAGTAGATGTTCTGAAGATGGATTCTCAAAGTAGATACAACCACTTTAAATGTCTAGTAATGTCATTCAGAATAATGAATTATACCATGGTTTCTATGGACCATATGAAATGGGAGTTCCGTAGATACCTCAACTCCTTCATCGTGGTATTTATATACTACATTCTAGATTACTCAAAATCGGAAGAGGGACATAGATAGCATTTGAGGACAATTCTAGGAATGTTACAAGGCCATCATTTTTTATAAAAAAAGTATTGAGATGTAGTTTATGTATTTGGGCATTAAAGTTTATAGGACATTTGATATCGGAAAGTGGGGTTCCAGTTGATCCAGATAAATTTTGAGTCATGATATCTATAAAAGTATCGAGGAATGTTTTTGAAATAAAAATATTTTTGGTATTGGTGGGGTACTACAAGAGATTCATCAAAGACTTCTCTCAACTAACCTAAACTATGATAGCAATTACTCGGAAAGGGGTAAGGTTTTCTGGGATCCTAGAATGTAATTAATATTTTGAGGAGCTCAAGTAGTGGTTAAAATATAACCTTGTTCTGATCTTACCCAACATAGGTTAGGGATACATGGTTTACTATTATGAATTGGGAATGGTTTTGGGCTATGTTTTTATACATGGTGACTAGGTGGTGGTGTATATCTCTCTATAACTATGAATACATGATAAGAACTACCTGGCTTGTGACCTTGATATCATAGTTGTTATGTATGTCCCTAAGTGTTCGTGTCACTATCTATTTGGTTAAAGGTTTTTAGGATACTCGAACCATAAAATCCTGATCTATATCTTTCCCCAAAAATATTTAAACCTAAGTCAGAGACGGTGGATATATTATCTTCAATGGTTTGACATTGACATCATATGCACACAGGGTAAAGTTAATCTAGTCACTAATTCACTAAGTAGAGATTTTCTAACATAGGATTTGAAGGAGTCCAGTAGTGAGTGGAAGCTCATGGGTCTTTTTTCCCAGATTCACCTAGAATCCAAGGAAGATAAAGAGGGAATTTTTTAGCTAGAAATAAATTTATGCCCTCTATGTTGGATATAATATAGGAAGAAAATCCAAATGATTATTTGTGATGGTATTCTAGTCAAGTTTTAAATGGTGGGGAGGTATGTAGAGAATGGTCATTGTCATGAGAAGGAATTCTTTTCTTCAGATACTATTTTGTTGTGTTGTTTCCCCTAGGGAGATAATGTAATATTTTCACTAGAAATAGTGGGTTTTCTATATTGGTGCCACTAAGATGTTCTATGATGTGAGACATTATTTCTGGTTTCCAAGTATGATATGTCACATCACTAACTCTATTTCTCAGTTTTATACAGGTCAACAAGTCAAAGATGAGCATTAGAGTCCATTAGGATTACTCCATCTTCTCTCCATTCCTATTTGGAAGTGGGAAAAGGTGTCCATGAATTTTATCATCGGGTTACCCTGTACACCCTAGTGAAGGAATTATACATGGGTGTTCATTAATTATTTGACCAAATCCTCCCACTTTATTCTAATTAAGGACACCACCAAAGTAGAGGGTTTGGGAAAGTTGTATCTCTAGGAGGTTGTGAGGCTGTATTTTATTCCATATACTAGTAAATCTGATAGAGACCCCCAATTAACCTCTGGATTTTTGGAATGACTATAAATGTAAATGGGGTCTCAGTTCAATCATATCATACCATACCATCCCCAAATAGATGGACAAATAAATTGGGAATATAATATGTTAGAATACATGCTTCGTTCTTGCATTTTAGATTTCATAGGTTCATGGTATAACCATATGGTGTTGGTAGAATTTTATTTGAATAATAGTTACCAATCCTTGATCAATATGGATCCCTTTGAATCTATATATGATCAGCCTTATTGGTCCCCTTTATGCTAGATGAAAGTGGGTGAGACATTTTGAGTGGTACCAAGAATTGTTTAATAAATGAGTAACAAGATCTATATAATTAGGAATAATTTAAAGATATCCCATAGTTGTTACAAGTTGTATGTAAATTAGCAATTCCAACCCTTGGATTTCTTATTGGGTGACCAATTGTTTCTATAGGTGACATGATGTGCCTACATGAGGTCATAAATTCCATATGGGGTGATCATGTAATAAATTTATATTTTTTCTCAACTAATAATATTATTAGGGTATGGAGGATAGTGGAAGTACGGGATTGAACCCACAAGGAGGTGATGAAAATGGGTGTGACTTGGATATTGGAACTAAGAGTGGATTCCTCACACATTTTCATTGAATTTTTATTTTAAGATAAACCAAAGTATTATATTGCAATTGATTAAAGAAGTGTTTGGGATCAATTTCGGGGTTCCTTTATAAGGGTATTCCTAAATCTTTAATGTGAAGGTCTTATGGATTAATACATGAAGATGTTTATGAATCACCAATTGTATTTGATCAAACAAATTAGATTAAACTAGATTAGAATCTTCTATTTAGTCTAAAAGTTTTTGTTAACATAGGTTCATTAGGTGAAACTTCAAAAGTGGAAAATGAAATAAGTTATTGGTACTAACTTGATTCATTACAATTAGGTTTGGGACATCCCTCTAAAATTAAACAAATAATAATCATGTAAATGGATGAGGTAAAATTTATTTCTTAAACTAATTTCTATCAAAAATATTTCCTAGGTTTTGATTTAAGGATTCATTTACTCTAAATCACCAGACCTAGGTGGATTGGCGACACATAGTGTTATGGAATAATTAGACATGTTGAATAGGAGTAGCATAATTGGAATTTTTATTAAGAAAATAAATGATTAAAGAAAAAATTTAAATCAAACCACTTACTTGAATGAATAAGAGTAACTCACATGGAATTTAGAATTAAACACGATAAAGGGTTTGTAAGAATAAAATATGATTGAAATATTCCTTGGTAAAAATGTAAATCAACAAAATGAACATAAAAAAAGATAAAAATGAAATTAAAATCATAAAATAGTGTCTTGAATAGTTCATTTTTCACATAGGAGGTGCCTGAAAAAAAAAATAGATAGGTCTAACTCATGATGTGAATGGATTTTACATCGTGATTTGGAATGGGATCTCTTTTGTTTCAAAAATTTCACATCATGAACCTAGATTTTATGTCATGAATTATAATTTCAAGGATCTGATGATTTGATGTATTTTGTGATTCACAGATTGAAAGTTTTTTGTTATATATTTAGGGGTTTATGGAGGTTTGGAAAAAGGTGGTAGTTTATATATTCACATCATGAATGTCTTTCACATCCTGAACATTCTTCATCCTGATAATTTGTGACTTGTATTGGATTCAAAACTCATATTACATATTTCCAGAGATCTGTATTTTTTAAATAAATGTCATTAATAATATTCATGATGTGAATAGTCTACAATTTTAATAGTTTCACAGTAGTACCTCCTTTGTAAAGTGATCATTAATTTCCTACAAAAATCAGTCAAATATCACAACATCGTAGTATAAAACATGTGAAAATTTCAAAAAATTATTCCAATATGTATAAGAAAATTAGGCATATCAAATTTCCCCACAATTGAATGATTTGTTGTGGTTAAGAAAAAATCAACTCAATAAGAATATCAAAGGAAACAATTTCTAATAGGAAAAAATCATTACAATCATGAAAATGAAACCAAGTGTCAGAACAAAGGTTATAGTCATCTAAAATAATCTTTTTAAATAAATTAGTTCATGCTTAATGGCTAATCTCCTTATTATGATCTCAGCTTCCTTTGATTACCATTTCCCAACTATTCTTTATATAGTTATTCACATGGTTAATTTACATCACCAAGAATTTTCCCTCATTACTCTAGGTAAAATAGAATTGGATTTATTATAATACCTTGAATACATGTTCCTAACCATATTATTACATCAAATCTAACATCTCCTCTATGTAAAGACAAATAACACAATTAATCATGAGGGATTAACATTATGGTTCAAATAACTCTAAGGTTAACAATTGGTGGGTAAATGATAAAAATAACGATAAAAATCATGGAAAAATATAAATAATTATGAATGATAATCACTAACAATGTAATAAATCACTTCCTCTAGAAATTAATGACTCTATACAACCAATAGCTCAAAGACTGTCCATGATTGTTTTGTGAAAGTATAACAAAAGTAACTTGTTTTTTTCTTCCTTTTATTTTATTTTTCATAAGTCATGTTTAGGAAACATATTGAATCCACCACCTAACCCCATATAATCTTTCATGAGATTCATTGGTTTGGTAATGGTGATTTTTAACCCACCTAATACACAACCCATGTCTTTTTAGAAATAGGCTAATACTAAAAGTACATCAAAAGTAATCATAATCCATTTCCCATGGATCTAGTGAAAATACCATCACACATATCCCTAGTAAAAATCATCCCATGTCTAGTAGTGATGACAACCCCCCCCCCCCTAAATTATTCAAATGAAAATCATGAAATATACCAAAGAGTGGGGTAGGAAGGGATAAAATGTATTGAAAGTTGGATCAATACAAACATGGTAGTACATTGAAACTACTAAATAAGTAGGGATAATGTATAAGTGGGTCTTAGGGAAAAGGGATCAAATTTTTAAATGGATTAATCGTTTTAAAATTTTATTTTTTTGAGCCATAGATATGATAAGATAACAATTCATGTTCTGATTGGTTTACATTTCCCGCATGTCTCTCAAAACATATGCTCAGAAAAGAATTGGAAAAAGTAGGTCGAAAATTCTCTTGGGAGTGAAAATAAATATAAATAGGTAAATCCTATAACTATAGTTATATGTAATAAGTCAATCAATAAAAAAATTTAGTAATTTATAATTAGAATTAAAATTCTCAACTCATCAATCTTTAAAAAAATTAAAAACTAATAGATAATAGATTTTAACAATTTACATCCAATATGATATTTTAATTACATGGGTGAAATGAAATTTCAATTTAAAGAATTTTTTAAAGGAAAAATGTCTCTTATAATAATGATATCAAAAAAATAAAGTGAAAATACAATAAAGATCCAAAATATCCATTTTACACTAAAATTCAAATAGTGGATGCACCATTTTGGAAACAGGGTGTGAGAGATGGAAGTGATAGTATAAAATTAATATATGGAATGAATGAAATATGTTCAGGTAATAAATATATCCATTAAAAGAATTAAATTCCATGGGGAAGTGTATTGGAGGATGATGTGCATTCTAACTACCTATAATAATGTTAGATAAAAAACAAACCTGTATTGTGGGAATGATTATTTCATAAGATATATCAAATATAAAAGTAGTAAATGAGTTAGGAGCACATATGAGTTACAAAAATTTAACCTAATATATTTGGGAATTAGTTGGAGTATAATGAAATTTACTAAAAAAATACCTAGAAGGAAAATCCCTAGAAAAACAAAAATAAAAATGGAAAAATAATCAAATAGGATTTTGATGACTAGATATGGGTTGCCTCTCATAAATCACTAAAAATGAAATTATCATCTCGATGTAAAAATAAGGATCAGTCAGAGTAATCCATCAACTCATTAATCCTTGACCTTTTTCTAGTACTGGAGGAAGTTTCTTTCATCTCTAAGTGTTACTTCAGAGGATTCACTACCTCATAAATGGCCAAACCAAAACACTCATATAGAAAATGGTACATCCATGTATCTTGTGAGGTAATCTTCATATATGGTCCCTGAAAAACATCAACGTGAAGAAATAACTCGTGAATAAGGCCAAAGGGTATCTAAGAAGACACATAAAAAGTGATAAAAGAAATAGTATAATCAATAATGTCATAGCTATATGCAAGAGTAATGATAATAAATATTATTAAGAGAAAAAAATGTAAACCTTACATTATGTAATATAAGAGATACAACCTGAAGGTAGGGAATACAGTGAAACAAAAAATACACCCAATTGAAGAGAAAAATAAGGGTTAAATGGGGAATGGTTTAAAAAGAGAGGTCATCATCTATATGATCAGTTTTTATGGTCCCCTCTCTAATTACAGGTGGGTGAAGCTCCCACATCATGTCTATATCAAAAATGGTGTTAGGGTGGGTATATTGACCATTAGAACGGGGGTTGTGGTGCTAGCAGCACACTCAGACATCACTAGAGTGACTCGGTAAAAATTTGGTAGATGTGATGTGTGAATTCATGTTGAGTTCATGTGTCTAGTAGTTGGATAAATGAATTATACCTCAAGTTGAATGTCTACATTAGGACCTTTTCCTTGTTTAGTGTGCTCTGCTAAAAAGTCAAACTGAGTAGCAGGGTAAGTAATATCTAGAGGAAAGTCAATTGGGGTGGTTGCAGATACTATGGTATATTATACTAGAATGGATCTAAATGATGGATTGGAAGTATAAGTGTTAGGTTAGGTGGGTTTAGTACTACATGGTATAGTAATAAATGGGAGTGGTGTAGACAAAGGAATATTTGGGGGCTCGATGGAGATGATCTCTAGGAACTGATATATGGCATGATGGTTCTCTAAAATGTGTTGGAGAGCCCACCTATAGTATCTCAACCACTCTATAGTGGTAAATAAGGATCGATATGACTAGATAGAATATTAATACTTGGTCCTATAAGGAGTTAGAAACATAGAATGGGTTGAAGGAGATGTTGAGGTATCAAGGACCGGTGCCTTATCAGCTAACTCTGCATAGCTAGGTGCTTATTCATAACAATTACCCACCTTTTAGTATATCCCCATATTATGGGATATAATAATATAAATGGAATTCATTGGTCCTAATGATGATAGGTTTTTTGAGGAATCAAATATGCCTAAGTTCATGTCTAGGTGTGTGATTAAGCTCCCATCCATAAGTGTACTATAGGACTTCATCACCTAGCCCTCATAATAAAGAGTGAACCGGTGTTCCCTATTCACCATGTGGGAACCGAAGGTTGTAAAAATTATAAGAACCTTAATCTTGCTGACTAATCAGTGGGAATTAACACATTCTATCGAAGAATAATATAGGTATTGAAGAATGATCCATAGAGTTGCACCCCTTAGTTAGGTACTCTTCACTATAAGTGTATCGTGGAAGCTCGAGGTGTTACGGTCTATCGTCACCCATTTATTTGATTTATTCGTCTTATTAGGGTCTAAAATTAGTGATGTGTAATTTGGTTAGGCAGAAAAATATAAATAATAGACCCCCTGACTAACTCTAAACTTTCCAAGTGTAATCTCCCTGTGCTTGCCCCTCAATCAGAAGGAGATGTTGACAATCTCGAGCTAGAATGTTATTATAAATTCAAGAAAGATCTTCTGATACATATCTTCACATAAATTGATGATATTATAAATTTTTACCCATAAATGTACCTCCATGAATTACTTTTATAGGCTTTTCTTTTAAAGTATGACCCATTCCATAGTTTTGTTGGTCTGTACGGGCTTGGCATGAAAATGCACAAAGCAGAACTAATGGTACGGTTCCTAGAATTGTAGCCATGGATGAACTAGTTATAAATGGTTATCATCTCAGAATAGGTGTTTCAAATGGAAAATATAATAATAAATGGAACCCAATGGGGATTTATGTGAGGAGGGATCTACATGTGGTGGTGTATAAGGATATCGGGTTAGTAGTTTTGTCGTAAATTATTTGAATCCATCCACATGCTTGGATAGATGTTTTAAACCACCCATTATGCATGATAGGGATGTTGGAATAATAGAGGTGAGATTAAATAATGGAAAAAACTGAGATTTTGGAGGTATAAGTGGAGAAACAGGCATAAGATAGGAGAAATATATATAGTGGAAGAGGGAGGATAACTGATCGAAAGGTGTGAGCGATGGTGGAGGGAAAATGAATCGTCATTGTGAACCCTAGGTTCACAGGTTAAAAAGGGAATCCATGAAATTCACTTCATGAATTGGGAAATCCTTATGTGAATAATAATTATTAGAGTCTCTTTGAAATACACAAACTCATAATGTGAATGTCTAATTCACATCATGAATTTGGATCAATACAAGCTCTTTTCGGAAGGGTTTTCACAACTCACCAAGCAGTAAGATTTTGGCCTAATAACTTCAAACCTATTATATTATGTGGTAGAAAACCTAGGCTTCCTTCCTATCAGTGATTAATTTAAATTTTATATCTAAACATTTCTCTAGTTTATTAGGTGAATTTTAAATACATGATGCATCCTTCATCAAATGTTTCTTCGTAAAATTTTACAAGTTTCCCATTAACTTTGAAGGATGGTCTCTCACCTTGTTGAATTTATACTATTCTATAAGGTAATACTCTAATTAAATTGAACACCTCTAAACATTGGGATTTAAAATTTTTGGGGAACAATTTTAACCTTGAATTTAACAGAAGGACTTTATATCCAAACATGAATATCCTTCAAGTAATAAACTGGTCATGCAATTATTTAGTTTTTTCTTAACAAATTTTGTAATTTTCAAAGGTGTCATATTTTATTTATTCCATTTCATCAAATTGAAACAACCTTTACTTTATAGATTTTTTAGTATCCAATTTTATCTTTCTGATCACATGAAATGAATGATGTTCCAATTCAAATGGAAAATAAAAACGCTTTCCATAGACAATATATAAGGGATTTATGCCAATGGGTGTTTTTTAAGGAGTGAAATATTCCCAAAGTGCATCATAAAATTTATTACTCCAATCCTTACAACTAGAATTCACTATATTCTCAAAAAATATCTTGATTTATTAGTTGTATATTTCCCCCTTCCCACTTTTTTTTGGTAAGGGATGTCCATGTTATATTGAATTCCATAATTCTTGAGCATCCCTTTTATCAAATGAATATTTAAATGTGTTCCTTGATCACTAATGAGTAATTGGGGAATTCCAAACCAAGAAAGAAATGTTTTTATTTACAAAATTCATTACTGCCATGGTTTTGTTAAGAGTGGTAGCATTAACTTCTATCTATTTCAATACATAGTCTATACAGAACAAGATATACAGATTTCCATAGGAATTGGGAAAGTGGTACATGAATTCTATTCCTTATATATTGAATATTTTTGATTCAAGGATGGGTTTATGTGAAATTTCATTACATTTACTAGTGGGTTTTGTTTTTTGGAACCAATATCAGCATTTTACAAATTCCCTCACAACTTTATGGGGTGTGGTCTAGAAAAAGTCCACTTTGAATAATTTTAGAAATGGTATGATAAAGCCCATGGTTTCCACCAATTGGTGAGGCATGAAAAAATTATATTACACTCTGAAATTAATCTTCTGGGATGAAGTGTCACATAAAATCATCATTACATTGCTTAAATAATAGTGGATCAACCGAGTAAAAGTGAAGTACATCATATAAAAATTTCTTACATTGTTGATAGAAGAAGTGTGGGTAGAGATTCCCTTTAGCCAAATAATTTTCTATATCAACAAACCATGGTCAAGATTTTATAGAAACATAGAAATGTGTTTCATCAAGTATTTCTTCCAAGATCTCTAGCTCTTTTTCTTTTCAACATTGGGTAGTTTTAGTGTTGATAGTTTATTAGAAATAAAATTGTCCTTTCCTTTTTTGTAGTTAATAACAATATCAAACTCTTTGTGGAGAAGAATCCATCATATCAACTTTAGTTTAGAATCCTTATTATTCGGATGATATTTTAATACTACATGAATTTTGAAAACAATAACCTTAGATAGCATTAAGTATGATCAAAATTTATCAAAATAAAAATCACCATAATAAGATATTTCTCTATAGTGGTGTAATTAGTTTGTGCATTATTGAGGATATGGTTGGCATAGTATATGGGACAAAAAATATGACATAACCACTATCCTATGATACTTCCAATTGTGAAGAAACTTGTGTTTCACATCAGATCAAGAACCTTTATCCCATTCTGGTGAGACAATAATAGGGGTTATCATCAGGTTGTTTTTAAAGTGACAAAGGCTTTCCAACATTATTAACTAAATTCACAAGGGAAATCCATGGAAATTAGGTGTTTCAGTGGTCAAGCTATTTGGGAAAAATCTTTTACAAATCAATGAAAAAACCCTTCATGTCTCAAAAAACTCTTGATTCCCTTTGCAATAATGGGTTCTAGAAATTGTTATATAGCTAAGATCATTGTTGTATCTCCTTCCATGCCTTGTTTTGAATTCTTATTCCTCAGGACCATGCCTCCTTTCACCATAAAATGACATTTTTTCTGATTTATCACAAGTAATTTTTATTTATAATTTTGTAGCACTAGTTCTAAGAAAGTCAAACAAAACTCAATGGATCGACCATAAATGAAGAAATAATCCATAAAGATCTCTGGTTGCGCCCAAATTTACCCTACTGGTAAAAGCGGTCGATCTAGTACATGTAGGGGTCAAATCCACAGGGACCGAAGAAGTAACCTTGAGACGCTATGATTTGGTGGAGGATGGGATGTGAAGTGGCCAACTTTGGTTTTGATTTTGGATGTTTTTAAAGAACACTAAGAAACCTAAGTGAATTCAATTCAATGAAAATGGGTTTATCTTAGGATTATTCTTGGGGTGGATTGAATGAATTTTACTTCTTTAGACAATTTTGGTTTTATTAATTCTTGATGAATCCATTCTTCAAAAATAACACTACCTTTATAATTTTCTTGTTTGGTGCTTGCTAAACACAATTACTAATCCCCTATACACATAAAGAACCAAATTCATGATGTATCCAAGGTATATGGTCATTTAGTACTTTAATTTAGCTTGCTCAAACATAGTGAATATGAAGAGTAGAAATTACTGAATAATAGAAGTCTTAAATTAATTAGCCAATTAACAACAATTCGTTCATAAAATAACATTCAATCCATCCTTTGCATCCTCCTACGATCAACCCATTAAAGGATTATCCCTCCATTTATGGTATACTCTCAATGTTGGGTGGAATATGGCTAATAAGAATTGGATTGAAGAAATTAAAACCACAGAAATAACGAGCACTCCTCTGTGTGTGTGAATGAAATTCACACCTATGTGTGGACTAATTCACAACAACATGGAGATATCACTGTTATTTGTGATAATAAAGTTTTAATAAAAGAAATGGAAAATATATAAGAGAAAAAAGTTGATTAAGAACATAAATATACAAAAAAAATTACATGGAAATGGAAAACATTACAAAGGAAATTTGGAAGCATAACCTTACAATGAATCAAGCAACACAAGATGATAAGAAAAATATGAGATCCTTATTCCCTTCACCACCAGCTCCTTATATAGGAATATTAGGCACCTTAGGTCCACCCCCCAACAATAAATTCACCCCCCAAAAATTAATATATTGAAAAGGAGGGTGAAGAATCAAAAGGAAATTGACGTTTCAAAGTTGACCCAGAAAACTGTCCAGATTCATTCTCCATCTGGACGTTCGAATATGACATTAAATATGGTCTAATAATCAGAAGTAGTATAATACAAATATATTCTTCCATTTGTTCTCTATCATATTTCCAAATTACATGTCATTTGGTTCATCCGTTTGAAAGTTATCCCCAAATGGTGAGAATAATTTATGGACGTTCATATCGGTCCCACCATTTAAATGTAAACTTCGGATCCATATATCTCCATGAAAACTTTAGAATTAGCACTGGCCACAGTTGAATAAAATTATCATAATATTTTTCTCTTTTTACTTTAAAAATTTGAGCTTCATTGGGATTGGTTTGTGGGGGCCACATTTGTTTGATGGGCCTTACGCCCATTAGGCTTTTTCGAGTAAATTTCTGCATTCAGGAGAAAAAATATCCATCTTCCCTTAAGATTAATCCATCGGACATAAAATATAAAATGTTCCAAATAAATTTATCAATAATATCCCAAAATATAAAATTCAAAAAATTAATATAATTCAATCCACAAACAGATGAATGATTGGGTCCAAATTTTCATTTTAAACATTAATTGCATTTAAGATGAGAAATGAAGTTCTATTTATATAATGCACTAAAACAATGTTTATGAACTTTGGAAAAATGAATATAAAGATATTAAAAATGAATATTAGCCACTTTTAGTGACTTATCACACCCCCCAACTTGAGTTTTTCTAGTCCCGAGAAAAATATATTACAAATATGAAATTCGAATCCCCTTTTCCAAAAATATTTTAATACACATTTCTCACCCAAAGACCTCATACCAAAAAAAATTATGAAACCCATAAAAATAATTCAAAACAATCTAGGTCCATAAGCATATCCCACGCCCAAGCCCATTCCTTTGTTCAAATTCATCACCACATTTCATCCAATTTCAATTAAGCATGATAAAGTGTTGTGCATCACAAATGATATGGGGCCCATTTTATTATTCAAGGGGAAAAAATGGAAGCGCTAAGTGGGAATCACATTAAACCTTAAGATGAGTATCAAATTTTTTTATTTTTTATTTTTTTTGTTTGTTTTTTTAACCATAATAGATATGAAAATACTAACTCTGGGAAAGACAATTATGGAGTCACGATCCCCAAGTGTCGGACGCCACACATATTGTAAATTCCATACTCTAAAATATATATATAAATCAAAAAAAATTCCAAGACAATTATGGAGTCACTATCCCCAAGTGTCGGATGCCATGCATTTGGACAAAACATTGATCTATGTGGTCTTATTTTTTTTCAATTTTTTTGTTTTTTTTTGTTTTTTTTTATACTCAAATTAAACTAAAAGTGACCACAGAACCGTATGCTATAATTAAAGGGACCCAAGAACTCAAATTTACACCCACGATCTAGTAGACATGCATTGTGGAATTTTTATTAAGAGGATGAAAATGTAAACTTTGAAAAATCACATCGGACAACTGCACTTTCCAAAAACTATGCTCATAAACTTAAAATTGCATTAAAATCAGAATCAAGGCATGAAAAATTATTTGATATCCAATTTCAGAGTTTGAAATGTGTGTTATCATGTTCAAGGTTAATGGAATTTTTCTTTCCATGCTTGTTCTTATTTAAAAAATCATTTTTTTATTTTATCTCCCCCCAATATAGAATAACATTGTCCCCAGTGTTTAATGAAAACTTATAAGGGGGAATGGGAGAGGTGTTCAAAGAGAAATTTGAAAATGAGAATCATGGAATGAAGTCACCTAGTGGTTGATGATTAAAGTGTGTTGTAAAGTCTCCCTTAAATCCTGGGTTTGAGTCTCAGTGGCTTGGATGGTTGTGACAGAATTTTCCCCACAACCTATGACTTGTTCTTTTAATTTTATTTTTTTTTTATTTTTTTTAAACTAAATAAAGTAAAATTAAAATAAAATAAATTTATGATACATTGTCTTCTTTTCTAAATTTCTGGGTAAGGTATTACTCAAAGATCACTCCACGTGACACGGATGAATATGGCGCTCCCCTTTCATACCCATCCTTACTTATAGAAGAAGAATAGGTCAACAGTCTATGGTAATTTTTTAAATGAAACATAAAAAATAAAAGAAAAATTCCCAATTATTGGAAACATGAAAACCATGGGTTTCCTCCCATGCAGCGCTTAATTTAAAGTCGTTAGCTTGACATGGACCCCCCAAATTATCCAATTCCAACTTTAAAAATTTTAATGAACCCATATTTCTCCACCTCAACAAGATTGAGATTGATTATTTGTTTGAAATATGTTTCATGTGAAATCCTTTGTTCTAAAATGAGTTGTAAAATCCATGTAATATCAGAAATGGTTGATTTAATTGAATTTCTAGTATTTCCTAAGACATCAATGAACATTCCAATTTTTTTAGTTTCAAGAGGAGAATGAATTAAAATTTCATTGTATTGGTTATCCACATTGAAGATTAGGGAAGAAAGGAGAAAAATTTTGAGTTCGAGTTGATAAAAAATTACAAAAGAAGAATGGAAATTTGAATCAAAAACAGTTTCTTCTCCATCAAATGTAGAATTAATTGGTTCCTTTTAAAATTTTGATTCCTCCCAAAAATTTTCCTTTTTAATGTTGAGAGTGGGTATAGACTCAATATTTGTTATCTCTCCCAATGGTTCAATGATCAGTGATTCTAAAAAATCATTATTGGAGCAATATTCTAGACACACAATCCATAAAGACAAATTTTCCCCTTTTGAATCAAAAAAATTAATTTCCTTCTAATTTAAATACCCTTAAAAATTTCCTTGATCTTATTCGGTTATCCCATATCCAAAGGTTAGTTCGTTCTTAAATTCATGAATGTTTTGTGGGATAAAATATTCATCTATCATTGATGAGGAAAGGACATCTTGAGTGGGAACGGGTTCCTCAAAAGTCTTAATCCTTTGTACTTATAATCTCAAATTGGAAACTTCTGAATTCATTATATTCATTTGTCCACACAATTTTTCAAGGATTATTTTAGGATTAGGTTGGAAAGGAGTTTTCACATCTTGGACTTCCTTATTATTTATCTTTTCAATCATTCTTGATAGGTATGTAAATTGATCTTTTAAACATTCATCACTACAAATATCGTTCATGTTATCGGGTGTGGGGTATTCACTCAAAGGTTGATGAAAGTAATTAAAAAATATTGTTGATTCCCAATGTGGATTTACTAATTGATTTAATCCTAAGTTTTTTAAGGTATATTTTTTATTACACTCCATTGTATGTATTTGAAAATTTGGAATCGTGATTTTCAAGAGCCAAAAAAAATAGAAAGGGGGAAAGAGAAGAGAAATGGGATGACAAAAGAGAAATGGGGGAATATAGAAAGATGTTCTAAGGTAAATTACTTGGTCCCCGGCAATGACGCAAAAAAAATTTGCACCCAAATTTACCCTACTGGTAAAAGCGGTCGATGTAGTATATGTAGGGTTCGAATCCATAGGGACTGAAGAAGTAACCTTGAGACGCTATGATTTGGTGGAGGATAGGTTGTGAAGTGGACAACTTTAGTTTTGTTTTTGGATGTTTTTAAAGAATACTAAGAAACCTAAGTGAATTAAATTCAATGAAAATGGGTTGATATTAGGATTATGCTCAGGGCAGATTGAATTAATTTTACTTCTTTAGACAATTTTGGTTTTATTAATTCTTGATGAATCCATTCTTCAAAAATAACACTACCTTCATCATTTTCTAGTTTTGTTCTTACTAAACACAATTACTAATCTGCTATACACTTAGAGAACCAAACTCATGATGTATCCAAGGTATATGGTCATTTAGTACTTGAATTTATCTTTCTCAAACATAGTAAAGATGAAGAGTAGAAATTACTGAAGAATAGAAGTCTTAAAATAATTAGCCAATTAACAACAATTCATTCATAAAATAACATTCAATCCAACCTTTGCATCCTCCTACAATCAACCCATTAAAGGATTAGCCCTCCATTGATGGTATACTCTCAATGGTGGGCGGAAGATGTCTCACAAGAATTGGATTGAAGAAATTAAAACCGTGGAAATAATGAGCACTCCTCCATGTGTGTGAATGAAATTCACACCTATGTGTGAACTAATTCACAACAACACAGAGATATCATTGTGCTTTGTGATAATACAGTTTTAATAAAAGAAATGGAAAATATAGAATATAAATAACTTGATTAAGAAAATAAAGATATAAAAAAGAAACTTACATGGAAATGGAAAACATTACAAAGGAAATTTGGAAGCATAACCTTACAATGAAACAAGCAACACAAGATGACAAGAAAAATATGATATCCTTATTCCATTCACCACCAGCTCTTTATATAGGCATATTAGGAGCCTTAGATCCATCCCCAAACAATAAATTCACCCCCCAACAATTAAGAGAGTCAAAATGAGGGTGAATAATCAAAAGAAAATTGACGTTTCGAAGTTGACCAGGAAAACTGTCCAGATTCATACTCCATTTGGAAGTTAAAATTTGACATTAAAAATGGAAGAATAATCAGTAGTATTATAAGAAAAATATATTCTTACATGTGTCCTCTATCATCTGTACAAATTTCAGGTCATTTGGTGCATCCCTTTGAAAGTTATTCCCAAAATGGTGAGAATAATTTATGGGTGTTCATATCGGTCCCACCATTTAAATGTAAACTTCGGATCCATATATCACCATGAAAACTTCATAATTAGCTCTGGACATAGGTGAATAAAATTATCATCAAATGTTTCTCTTTCTACTGTAAAAATTTTAGCTTCATTGGGATTAGTTTGTGAGCCCCACATTTGTTTGATGGGCCTTAGGCCCATTAGGATTTTTCAAGTAAATATCTGAATTCAGGAGAAAAAATATACATCTTCCCTTCAGATTAATCCATCGGACCTAAAAGATAAAATTTTACAAATAAAGTGATCAATCATATCCCAAAATATTAAATTAAGAAAATGAATATAATGCAGTCCACAAACAGATGAATGATTGGGACCAAATTTTCATTTTAAACATTAATTGCATTTAAGATGAGAAATGAAGTTCTATTTATGTAATTCACTAAAAACTGTTTATGGACTTTGGAACAATGGATATAAAGATATTAAAAATGAATATTATCCACTTTTAGTGAGTAATCAATCTCCAAAAACTATTATTCCTTATTTTGGAGGATATGTTTCATGTACCTTTGGAATGTTTCTAGTGTATTACACACTCCAAATTAAATTCATCAATAGGCTAAGGTTTCTAATGGATATATGAATGTTGTCTTTGAATGATAATTCGGGTCAACATGGATTTAATTTTACCCTAAATATCTATCCAATAAGCTATAGAATTTTTTTCTAGCTAATATTTCCAACATCTAATCCATGAACAGGAGAGAAAAATATTATTTCAAAGATGTTTTATTAAGGTTATATAATTAACATAGACTCTCTGATGGTTTATGTTGGATTCAATTCATCTTCAGTATTTTTAATTACTATAAAGCCTCCCTTATTTGGAAACACTGATAGTGGGCTCACCCATTCACTATATGATATGAAGAAAATGATGCAAGTATCTTGAAGTTTTAGAAAATCCTAATTAACCACCAATTTCATGTGTGGGGTGAGTTACCATTGGGGTTGGTGTTTTGTTTTTTATCCTTCGTCCAACAAAATTGTTTGAGTGAATATTGTGAGGTCGATTCTTTTGATATTAACCATACTTTAGGTTATACAATTATTATGCCTTTTAAGGAATTTTATCAATTTATATTCTTGGTATTCATTCAGTTTTGAGCTTATTATGATAGGTAGTGTATCTTTATTCTTTTAGAACAAGTATTTAAGATTTCTTTGATGAGGATTTAGTTCCAATGTTGGTGGCTTAATAATTGAAGGTGTAAAATCTAGGAAGGAGTCTCTCGTCATAGGTTTTATATACTGAATCTCATTTTATTCATTATTATCCTCTTCATAAGGGGAATGGTAATCCCTCTCATCTTTAAGATCCATAATATCATCTTCTTTGTCATCTATAAAATTATCTAGACACTCAAGTGAAACTCCACTTTACTTGGCTAATTTTACCAGAACAAAGAATACTTTTTCTTTCCCAAATTAGAAGATAATTCCATCTTGGTTCACATAAATAAATGTTTAAAACTCCATGATAAATTACATCCTAAAATTATAGGTACATCACCCTCTTCCTCCATGTCAATAATGAGAAAATCAGTATGAAAGATAAACTTGTCAACTTTAACTAAAACATCTTCAAGAATTCTATGAGGACACTTGATAGATCTATCTATAATCTATAGTTCTAAACTTATTTCCTTTAGGTTCTCAATTCCTAGTCTTTTAAATACACCCATTGGAATGATATTTATTCTAAAACTAATTTCAAATAGGGCTCTTCCAAAATTAAAAGAATCGATGGTGTTGGGGATTAGGAAACTCCTAGGGTCTCTAATTTTTGGTGAAATTTTTTATTGCACAACTCTATAGAATTATTTATTAAAGGATATAACTCCAAATTATTATATTTTTATTTTATTAGAGATAAAATCCTTTAATAATTTGGAAAAAATCATCTTGGAAATTTCTTGAACAAAGGGAATATTAATGTGAAGTTTTTTGAACTTGTCCAAAAATTTCTTATATTTATCCTATATTATCTCTTAGAATATCTACTCTAGAAATTGTAGAGGGGTCTATATAGTAGTTATTACATTTAATTATCATCTTTAATATAAATCTCTAGTTTTAATTTTTTTTCTATTTTAATATTTTTTCTGACTTCTTCGTTATTTTATTTTTTAGTTATTATCTTATTTTTATTGGACTATTATTTCCTATTCTCATTTACTATACAATGATATTGAAATATCAGTTACTTTATAATTCATAGGACTATACACTTGTAATCCTCATGTGTATGGGTCTTATTATTATCAGGAAGTTACCTTGTAGTCGATCGGAGTGAGTTTGGGAAATTTTTCCTACTTGATTTCTGAGATGGTGGAGGTCCACCCTTTGATTTTTCATTTTATTTCTCTTGTTTTTTCATTAATTGATATATTTTTGAATTAAATTAGTTAAAATATTCTCTATATTCGATTGTTGTGGTGGTTAAGCATGTGGTTTTCTAGGTTGAACTTGCTACTAATATTGTTGTGGTAGTGGAAACTGCTAATCCCTAGGGGGTGGGTAAGGTTGTTGGGGAAACAGTTTTTGTGGTTTAGGAGCTTTGTTTTGGGTTGGGTACCTTTGTGGTACATGATTTATTTTAGGAGCATGACCACTATTTTTTTAATACCCCTAATTGGTTTATTTATGTTGTTAAACAGATATTTCTTAGTAGTAGGGTTGATGGTACTATTGTGGATGTTGATTATAATTAACATAATTATAATATGGATTTTGATTTTTCTCCATAACTTCTTGATAGTATTGATATGAGTTTTGGTCTCCACACATTTTATAAGTTTTAATTTTCGTAATAAGAATGGGTGGTGGTTATTATGGTTGGGGTAGTGGAAATTTTTCTATATTTTTATTAAGAGATTCGACCTGAGTAACTAAGCAGGTGGTCTCCCCTACTTGATGTAACCCATGCATTAGAGGTCCTTAATCACTTTCCCAATAGATAAAATTGTTTGTGATTTCATCAAGAAGGGATCTTCCAACTACTAGTGTTTTAATCATGAGTCCTCCATCAGTGGAATCATCCACTATGGTGAAAGTGGGAGGTTTTAATCCATGTTAAAAAGTTTACGGTTTCATCCAAATGTCATGTTCGTGGTGTGGGTACTTTTGAGTCAATTCCTTGAATTCATCCCATGCCTCTCCGACCAATTATCCATCTACATGAGTGAAATTATATATATCATTTCATAGATTCCATGTTTGTATGGTTAGAAAGTATTTATCTATGAATTTTTAGTGAGGTTGTCCCTACTAATGATTGATTTCTCTACTTGACTTTTCATCCAGTTTTTGGATCTATCCCTTAAATGAAATTAGAAGACTCTAATCCTAATGGAGTATGAAGATACACCTTGGTTTATAAAGTTGTTGCATAATTATATAAATTTTGATAGATATTCTTGTGCATATTCACTCTAAAGCCCACTAAATTAACCCACATTCTAGATCATATGAATTGGGTCATGTTTTATTTCAAAGTTATGTGTCTGTATGGGAGGGTGGATGATTCTGGTTGTGGATCCACTAGTGGATGGAATGAAATTATCTATAATGGTGCACTCGGGCAGTAGTGGTTTCAATCCTTACTGTTTAATATGAATTAATTAGGAATTATGTGGAATGGGAGGAATAATATTGTTGCGCTCGGCCATGGTTGAGTGACAACATGCATAGAAGTCTCTTTCAATTTTTGAATTAAAGGCTAGGTATTCTTGATTTTATAGGAACCTTGAATGATTTGAAGGGGAATAGATCACGTAGTAAAAGCTCAACATGGATGGAGTAACTAATCCATATGAAAATGTATAAAAAGAAATGGTAATGTAATGGGGAAGTGAGTCAATCCTAGGTTTTTTTTAAGGTCACTATTACCAAATATTCCTCAGAAATGGTAGAAAATTTTGATTCTCCCACACAGAATCATTAATTCCATATCATGTGATCAAATTAAAAATTTATATTTAATCCCAACTAACACTATTTTGAAGGTATGTAGGATAGTGGAAGTATGAGGTCAAACCCATAGGGAGGCGATGATAATGGGTGTGACCTAGTGATAATAAACTAGAGTGGATTCCTCACATATTTTTACAAAATTTATATTTTAATATAAATAAAAGGATTATATTTAATTTTATTAAAGGAGGGTTTGGGATCAATTTTAGGGATCCTATACAGAGGGTTTTCCTAAATCTATCATGGGAAGTTCTTATGGCCTAGGCTGAAAATATGTTCATGAATCACCAATTAGATTTGGTTAAACAAATTTGATATACTTATATTGGCATCAACGCTTTAGTCTTAAGGTAGTTTTCAACCTAGGTGTATTAGGTGAAACTTAAAAATCAGAAAACAAAACAATTTATTGTTTCTAAATTTATTCATTCCAATTAGGTTATAGTCCTCACTTTATAATTTCCCAGATCATGATTATGCAAATAAATGAGGTAAAAGTTATTTATTAACCTAATTCTTAACCAACATATTACCCATGTTTTGATTTAATTATTCATTGAAGCTTTGATAACCCAACTCTTTATCCCTATCCCTATGAGGATTAGTCATACATAGTGATGGATGAATTAGAAATGTGGAATATGATCAGTGTAATTGGAATGTTCCTTAAGAAAATAAATGATTAAATAAAAAATTGAAATCAAACCACTTACTTGAATGAAGAATAAGAATACACATGGAAATTGGATGTTAAGCCGATAAAGGGATCAAAATATCGAAAGATAATTGAAATATTCCTTAGTAAAAGAGTATAGTAGAACAAATAGCATAAAAGATAAAAAACAAAATTAAAAGTGTAAAAGAGTGTCTTAAAGAATTATTTTTTCACATCAAAGGTTCTTGGAAATTAATAGATAGGGGAAATCATGATGTGAATTGATTTTACATTGTGAGTCAGCATGGGATATCTTATTCTTCACAGAAATCACATTATGAACCTATATTTTACATCATAAACTAAAATTTCAAGAATTTTGTGATTTGGTATCTTTCTTGATGCACTGCTTTAAAGTTGTTCACCAAATCTTCAGGGCTTTATTGAGGGTTGACGAGAGGTAAATTCTGAGACATTCACATCATGAATGTATTTAATATCCTAAAAATTCTTCATCCACAAAATTTATTGCTTGTATTCAATTCATATCTTATCATTTTTCTTTCCATATCTCTATTTTCTAGAAATAAACACCGTGAATAATATTGACAATGTGAATAGTCTTTAATTTCAGTGGTTTTATTATAGCACCTCCTATGAAAATAGAGCACCGATTTCTTGAAAAAAAAAATCAGTCAAATATCAAAGAATCATAGTATAAAACATAAATAAAGCACAAATAATTTATTAAAAAATTTATATGTGAATTAATCATATCATGACACCTCATTTAGGTCATTGTCACCTTGAAAGGAAAGGAAAAATCGCTATCTGGTATCTTGGACCTTTCAAGATCACTAAGAGGATCAGTAAGGTTGTATGTCACTTAGAATTTCCTTCTAAGTTGATATTGATTCCTGATTTTTTTCATGTCTCCCAGTTGAAAAATTATAACCCAAATCCCTCCCATGTCTTGAGTTGGGAAGATCTTGAGCTATAACCTAATTTTTTAGTGATCGCGCTGCTGGTTCAAATTCTCAACTCCCAAGTAAGGGTTCTTTGAGGGAAATATATTCCACTATTTTGGGTCTAATGGAAAATGAGAATGATGAGAATGACATGTGGGAATATAATTCTTGGTTAGAAGAGTAATATCCTCACTTATCCTATAATCATACTATGGATTAAGTTTTCAGGGGTGGAAAGTGACATTGTGGGGATAATTTTCACACTCACAATTCCATTTTAAGGTATTTGTTGTTTATTTCTAGTATATAATTTTATAAATATACTTTTTAGGTATTTTTTTAAAATTATATATGTTTGGAACTCAATTGGTGAATGTTTAGAGAAAATTGTGTGCTAGACCTAGAAAAATATGTGTGTTAAGTGGCACTAAAGAACCCACATGATCGGAACATGGTTTAGAAAACCACGCTATAAAATCATATGGACTAACAAGTTAAACCATAGGCATCCACATTCTTGGTGCATGATTTATAATACCATACATCCAAACCATGCAGTCTTTCCAGTTTTTAAAATACTTTAAATTCCTAAACTGCCCCTGGATTGATTTAACCCCTTCCACCCCCTAATTTTCCTACTCCTTTCCCTCCCAGATCTAGGTATGATATACATCATCTCCCCTATCCTCCTAGATCCATTTTTTGTTATTTTGTTCCTTGGTTATTCAAGAAACATCATATTAGGTGACTTCTCTTGTTTTCCCTTGGTTTCTTCTCCCTTCTCAAGTTTCCTCCCACCCGATGCTTGTGATGATGTAGGGTTGGTATAATCTAAACTATATATCATGGAGTTTGATGTTTATAGTTTTTTATTTCTTCTATAGTATCCCCTATCCTCATGTATTGTAGTTCCTAAATGGTTCTAGGTGATTTCAAGGGAAAAGGTAGTTGGTTTCATGTTGTTCTATTATTTGACAACTTAAATATGATTTCTTATAAATTTAACTATTTATTAAATTGTGTTGTTTATTTTATGGCTATTTTAAAAGGTGATTTAATGTGTGTGCGATGTTTTTAAACTTATTTTCCTATAGTAATGGTTAGAAAAAATTTTATTTAGCATGTAGTGGTTTGTATGTGTTAAAAGAAAATATTTATGGCTTGAAAAAAAAGAGAATATCACTTTAGAACCTTGGGTACCTAGGTAGGTAGACTAGAAAAGGTAAACTAGATGAGGTAGATAGGAGTGGATATATTTATGGGGTTATGGATCATGAATGGGTATGGATATATTTATGGTTAATTAATTAGTAAAATGAAAATCCTAGGTCCATAATCACCCTAGCTACTTTGGGTTTACCCATGGTTATTATGTTTTTGTTTTTACCTGATCATTATTTTTCTTATTTTGTTTAATTTTTTGTAAAGGTTAAAGTATGTTCTTAATAAAATGTTTCTTTATTTTAAAAAATATTATCTTTCTGTATTATAATTTATATGCATGGAACAATTGGTGGTATCCTAATGTAAAATTTAGATCATACTCTACATACACACAATGGGTGTGTGTAGATTATTTCTTGTCTAAATCAGGTAAAAGAAAGTCTTCACATAGTGGAGATAGGTAATAATTCTAGTGGTATATTGGGTTGGTCATTGGTGGTGACATGGTGATTGGTTAGACCTTATCTCACAATGATATTATTAGCTCTTTTTTTAGTCTTTTATTCTATTGTTCAACTTAACCATGGATGCAATCCATTAAATTTTCTATTTTTATTTTGTTATAGTTCTTGTTATGGATTATTATTATAATGTATGATGTTGGTATTGTGATGGAAAAATCATTTCCAAAGGAGTTACATGATTCTCAGGCACTAGTTTCCAACTAGTGGGGATAGGGAACGATCTTCAGACCGATCCATGATTCATATTGGGTGCCATCTTGGATAGAATCACAATCCGATTAGTGATAGTTTTTTCTCAATTTTGAGTATATGAAACGTGTTTTGAACTAAAATACAAATTTAAAATGAAAACTCACACTTTTAATCATACCATTCACACCATGTATCGTATTGACATGTGGTTAATTAATAGAATTCAAAAATGAATTTTCTGTGTTTTTTCTAAAATATCATATCAATCTAAGCATATTTTCTCAATTCTGAGTATATAATGCACATTTTGAACAGAAATTTCATTTTTAAATGAAAAATATATATATTTCAGCCATATCGGTCACACCCGATGCGATATTTACATGAGGTTAATTCCTACATATCAAAAATAAATTATTTATTTTTTTCAGAAGTATTAGGAAAATTTTACTAAATTTTCATGATTTTGAGTATATGATATGCATTTTAGAATAAAATGACACTTTTAAAGTAAAAACATGCACTTTCAGTCAATCTAACTACATTGTGTGTTAGATGTATATACATTTATAACCTACATGTCACAAATGAATAATGTATCGGTTTTATAAAGCACTAATATAATCTAATATCATTTTCTTATTTTTGACTATGTGACATGAATTGTGAGCTAAAATGTTACTTTTATAATGAAAAAACTCAACTTTGAGTTATTTCGGCCACATTGTGTGTCATTTTGACATGTGGTTGATTCATACAAGTCACAAATGAATCTTGGATAATTTTATTTAAGTATTAAGGAAATCCAAGAATGATTTTTTAGTTTTGATTTTGTGACATGTGTTTCAAACCTAAATATAACTTTTAATTGAAATAATACACTTTTAGTCATAAAATTAACACTATATGTCAGATTGATGTGAAGTTATTTTATACACTTCACAAATGAGTCAAGAATAATTTTCCTAAAGTATCAATTTAGAGTTATTTTTCTTGATTTTGAGTATTTGATGCATGTTTTGAACTAAAATATCACTTTTAAATGAAAACAAACACTTTCTTTCATAACAGAAATACCATGTAAAAGAATTATTTTAGGTTAATTACTATGTATTATAAATTAATCATAGATCATTTTCCAAAATTAGAAATACAATAAAACTTAATTTTCTATAATTTCTGTATACGACGTATTGTTTGGGCTAAAATGTCACTTTTAAACCTAACACATGCACTTTCTGTCAATTCAGTTACACCATACTTAGGATTGGAATGAGGTTAATTACTACATATCCCAAATTAATCAAAGATAATTTTCTTAATGTGTCAAGAAAATATGAGTGAGTTTTCTTTTTTTGAGTATGTGATGTTCATTTTAAACTAAAATGTCAATTTTAAATGAAAACATGAACTTATCGTCAGTCTCACCACACTGTGTGTCGAATTTATGTTTGGTTAATTCATACACATAATAAATTAATCGTGGATTTTTTTCCTAAATTATCAAAATAATAAAGTATATTTTCTTAATATATATTGTATGATGTGTGTTTTGAGTTAAAATGTAACTTTTATTCTAAAAAAGAACTTTAAGTCATACTGGCCACATCATATGTCGTATTTTTGTGTGGTAAATTCATATATGTTAAAAATAAATCATATTCATAAGGTATCAATAAATTATGATTTTTGTTCTTATTTTTGAGTCTGTGATGTGAGTTTTTTCGTAAAATGTCGCTTTTAAACTAAAAACACACTTTTAGTCAATTCGTACACACCATGTGTTGGATTGATGTGTTTTTAATTCTTACACATCAAAAATAATTCAATTTTTTTTAATAAAAAAACAACAAAATATGAGTGTGTTTAATCAATTTTTAGTATATAACATGTGTTTTGAATGAAAATGTCTCTATTAAATGAAATGAAGCACTTTCGGTCATACTGACCACACCATGTGTCAGATTGACTTAAGGTTAATTCATAAATGTCACAACTAAATTATAGTTATTTTACTAATATATAAATACAATCATAGTTTTTGTATTAGTTTTGATTATATAATGAGTGTTTTGGATTAAAATTTAACTTTTGAATTGAAAAAAAAACACTTCTGGTCAATTCGGCCACATTGTGTCACATTGATGTGAGGTGAATTATTACATGTCAAAAATGAATCACATATTTGTACCTAATATACAAATAAAATTCAAGAATGTTTTCTCAGCTTTGAGTAAGTGATGTGTGTTTTAGACTACACTAACAATTTTATACTGAAAGAAGATTCTTTGAGTCAGTTTATCCATATTATGTTTCAGATTAAGGTGAAATTGATTCCTATGCATCAAAAATAAATAAAAAAGTTATTTCCTAAAGTATCAAGACAATATGAATGTTTTTTCTTGGTTTTGAGTTTATGATGAATGTTTTCAACTAAAATATCACTTTTAAACATAAAACACGTATTTTTAGTCAATCCATCAACACCATGGATCAAATTTATGTGACGTTAATTCCCACACATCATAAATAAATTATTAATATTTTTTCTAATGTATAAATAAACATAAATGTTGAAAATTAACAACTTTTGAAATAATGTGGGTTACCAATATTACATCCATATCATAACAATAGAATTACTTACTAAAACAACATTCAATTTATTCTTTATTATTCCTACTAAGATAGAAACATTTAGATTGTAGAGTCTATAACTAATGCTTTGATTTAAAATAATAATAAACTTAAATAAATAAGAGGCAGACAAACCATCTCTCCCTGGAATCTTTAAAATTAAGAAAAATAAAAATGTAAAAGGAAATCTTCTATTCATGATGTATGCAAACATTCTAACAACATGTAATATTCCTAATAAATTATAAAAAAATATAATTCCACTTCTGAATACATGTACTGGTGAAATTATAGCTATTACTACAAAATAGAGATAAACAAATGATTAATAAATATTTTAAAGGAAATTGTAATTACCTTTATAAATATCACTTTCAGGATTTTAGTTATTGATTGAATGTGATATCTTTCATAAATTTATAAATATATTAACAGCAATCATTTTCATTAATTTTTTTTAAACTAAAGATACATTGAGAATAATGATTAAATTATTTTGATATATGTTTTGATAGTGAAATATTATTATATATACCCTAATACATATCATGTTTTATATGTACATAGTCCACTTTTGTGCATTGTATATCCTTATAAAACAATTTTGACAATAAATAATCATCACCTTATCATAAAAAATATGATTAAAACATAAAATAAAATTTATAATTTCAATTTTATTTGTAAAACATTTAGTTTAATGTATTAAAAATCCATAATGGACATCATGTGTGGTCGATATATTGGATATCCATGCTTTGGATTTAAAAAATACATCTTTTGAGTATCCAAATTGATCACAATGAGCTTCCAGTGCACCATAAAAAACAAAAATTAATAAGTAATGAAAAAAATGAAAATATATTTTATATTATTATAATCTCAATTTATACCCCTGTAATGTAGGTATTAAGAATAGTTTGTTATCAATTATTTTATTTTTAAGCTTTCTAGAAACTGTTGGGATGTTTTTTTAAAATTATTCTTCTTTCATTAAAATTTTTATATATAGGTGACATCGGGACTAATGAATCCAAATTTTTATTTATAGGGTTTTCCATTGACATATTAATGATTTATATTTCAATAGAAAATATGAATAGTATTTTTACTATAATTAACATAGTTGATCAATGATTTGAAATAATAGATTATGAAAATGTACCACATGCATACATTCATAAGCAAGGTTCCCAAACATTCATGATTGGGAATTTCATTTAAATTCTCAAGTTTAATCATGTCTATAATTTCCTCTCTGTAAATTTGTTCTTAAAATTAAATATAAGGAATATTTTGATCTTTAAACGTTGTATTTGTATTAAAGTGTAATTTTAATAAATGTGGAAATGGAATTAGTAGGGTAAAGGTACTCTTAGAATGTATTTCTGATTTATTGGTTAATCCATTGTATTTTATTAAAAAAAACTACAATTTCCCCTTTTTTTCTCTATATATAATAACATACCTCAATTCACACCTTTTTCATTAATTATTAATGTTTTTCATGTAAAATAAATTAAAAATGATAGGCCTTATTATCATCATGTATCTTTATAAGATTCAAAATTTATGTTATTAAAGTTATAATAATATGTTTGATCTTGTGAACATCTATATCATCAATTAGAATATATATCTTAGAGATTTGATCATGTGCTAAATGAATACATACTCTCACATATTTTTTTGGAAATTTTTTTATTGTGTATAATATATCCTTGGATATTTTACATTGTACCCCTTACAACAAGGTGATAGGTGGTTGAAAATAGATATAAATCACAATCAATTTCACCCTAAAAATTTTATTATAAATAAGGTATTACTAGTTTTTTGACTTACATTTAGTAGAAAATATTATGAAAAGATTGATTACATCATTTAATACAAGCCTTTGAGGTGAACGGATAGACTTAAACTGTTGGGTGTGGATCTTCATGTAGTAGTTTTTATTTTTTGTTTCTTTTAATTAATACCTACAAAGAAAATGTTCTATAAAACCTAAATTCCAACTAAATTTCTCTCTTAGATAATTTATTTTTATTATATTTCTTTCATTTTATCATTTGTATCCCCATGTGTCTTTACTTTCTCAAAATATTCTTGAGGTGAACCTCCAAAACCAGGACCTATAATATGGCCATATTGTATTAGACACTTCAAAGACATTTAAATTAGTTGTTCATTGGGTATATCCAATGAAAATTCTTATTTCTAAAATAGATAAAAACTACAGGAAAATAATTAGTAATTATTATTTCATTATAATTTCATAATTACACATGATTCCCATTCATTATTTTTGTTTTCATATACTATTTTCCCCTTTTTATTTACAAAATCATTATAATTCATGTTAGTCTAAGACCACCAATTCATGTGTCTTTTGGTGAAACCACATAACCTCAGGTTCACCTCCCCATATTCCAAAGTATACTAAATAGTAGTGAAAATAAAGGGGGTTACTATGTGGATATTATACCCTCATATTAGAGTAGAAATAATAGGAAAATTTACAAAATGTCATATTTAAAAAATTTCATGAACTAACCCGGGTCAACCTTGAACCGGTCACCCGATTCATCCCACGACAAGTCTCGAAGGGAATTCCCGATCCCCATGGGCTGGAAACTAGTTTCGGGCATCAATATTAAATAGGTAGGAATGATTTTTCCTGTTAAAAAAAGATAAAAAAATAAATAAAAATCAAACTGAATAATAAAAAAATAAGTGCTCGCATAGAAAATAAATAAAATGATACATGTACCTCCATGTGACCTCATGGGTCACCACCAAACACTGAATGAAGCTCACTCTGATAATGATGTGAAATTTGGAGAACCTAAAAGTAAAAAGATAGAGTAGGTGTGAGGACTGAGATGCTCAGTATTAATGCCAAAATAAACCACACCTAATTCCCCACCATTAAAATGAAATCCTTTCTTGCTAGTTTGAAAATAGGATATACATATATAAAAATATTTTTTTCCACTCTCTTATCAAATTAGGTAACAAGATTTTACTTTTAATAAAATACCCTTTTCATTTCATTTTTCTAAATCAATTACCAAATAATAT
Source organism: Viscum album (assembly GCA_963277665.1). Lineage (NCBI taxonomy): Eukaryota > Viridiplantae > Streptophyta > Magnoliopsida > Santalales > Viscaceae > Viscum > Viscum album. The sequence continues at coordinate 590,524,964 of OY728166.1, forward strand.
AAGTCATTACAATGAATTATTTTAAAATATAAATAGTACCAAAAAAGTATTTTAATATAAAATAAAAGTAAAAGTTTCATGATATTAAATAACCAAAATTTACACAAAATAAATCAATAAAATACAAGTATGAAACCATGGAAATTTCCTAAACATCCCCAGATAGATCCCTAGATGCACTTAGTTCGGAACCACCTTTCGATATATGATGAAGCCCCTAAGTCTATAACCAACTGGTCACCCTAAAATAGTCAATCCAATGGCACATACCACTTGGACTAATAGAAAATCCATGGGTACCAACCCATCTAATTAGGGTTGATAAGAAACTGTTACTCGACCCTCTAAAAGATTCCTAGGAAACCCATGGTAATTATATACTATGTAAGTAAGAGGCCCTCGCATGCATGACTCACCTTACCTGTCATCACCACACCTTCCTAACCAAAACACAGATATCCCCTATATGATAACTCATAAAGAGAAATCCCAGATAGGGGTGAAAAATATATACAAATACATATTTCACATCATTGAAGGTTTGAATCAAATTGTTATACCACTTCAGTACTCACATTTTCTTTAAAAACATGAAAGTTTCCAACCAGGACGTCATCTCACATAAACAATCAAATCATTTCATAAAATAATTTAATTTTCCAAATAGGTATTCATATTTTTCAAACCACATTTCATCCCAAAACAACATGAATTTACAACCAGGCCTCATACCAAGTACATTTCAAATACACTCACACAATATTTACAAGACCATTGATAGGAAGATATAAAACACCATTTTCAAATATGAAATTATAAACTGGACTTTAATCCAAATTCATATTTATTTCAAAAATCGAGATGAAAATACACAACACACTTAAATATTTCAATCTGCCTTCCACGTCATTTAGAAACCAATCATCTTTTACAAAATACAATACGGGATAAGTTTTAAAGGGAACATTAAAAAACACCTTTGAATCCACATAAAGTACCAACACACCATTTAGAAATAAAGGAATAATTTTTAAAGGAGAATGGAAAATAAATGAGGAACCATTCGATAATTGCGGTTCAAGGAAAGCATTCTTTTTAAGTTCTATATTCATTGGAATTCACATCCTTTTGTACACCTCATTCCCCCATGGATGTTACCTCATCCAATGATACACTTAAATTATCCATGAAAACACCCAAATCAATTTTTCATAATCACCACATTCTTTTAAACCAAACCCAACCATTACACATAATTACCCAAGTATAAACAAGAATTTAAAAACGAAGAAAATCATTCCAAAACATTTTACAACAAATCATAATTCCTTAAAGAGGCATCTAAGTCCCACAACTCACACATAAGTCTCATATCACAACTATCCATTCCACCATAACATAACTAAAGCCAAAAAAACCATTAAAATACCAAAATTAGTTTTAAAAGGCCAATTAGAATTTCATTGAACACTTGGCATGCATATATATATAGGAATGTTTAAGAAATATCTTGAAAAACCAATTCTCACCAATTTTCCCTCATAAAAATACCATGAAAATGTATACTAACACACCACAATAATATTATAATAGACTTAAATCGTTTAAGTAAAGATCAATCATTAAAGGAATGTGTTAGAAAAGAAAAGGAAGGAAACACCTAGGCATGTATATCTATGTATATATAAAATACACATAAAGATAAAAACATGATTTAAAAATGAAAAGAAACTAAGGATCTCAAATTAAAGGTGTGGTCATAGAAACCCTACCTCAACAAGGTAGTGGACCAAGCTGAGACACTTTGGTGCTTGACAAATTAGGCGATGACCACTTGTAACCATCCCGCACCCACACACACATACCTACATATATATATTTATTCATAATCAAATTCATGTATTCCATGCACCATTAGGGAATACATACATGGAGGATATATATATATACATATATATATATTATACATACCTTAAGTATATGTGTGTGCATCCTCAAACGTTGATCACAACTCAGTACAACATATCCTAAAATCACAAAATCACAACGGAAAGGTTCAATGCACCTAAAAATAAATACCAGGGACTCATAAACATCATAAGACTCTAAATTGGGAGGTGAAAAAGAAATAAATAAGAATAAAACCTCACCTCGGATGGTGGTAGTGAATCGACATAACCTGAACCGCCTCACCTTCGGTGGCGGTTGATAGAATCCACAAGAATAGGTCTTGAGGAACAATTCGCACAACTGTAAACCATAATAAAATTGAAAATTTTATTACCCTTAAAACCCTAGGTTTTTCCAAATGATAAACCCCACAAATTTAGAAGAAAAATGCATCGGCCAGAGATGGAGCAGACAAGGGAGGCCAGAAATGGCCCTGGCGAGGGTGGTGGCTGGAGGAGGTGGTTACCACAGGATATATTATCGGAGGAGATATTGTCAGAGGAGATGTTGCTAGATATGGGTTTTTCACTGGAGGAGGCCATACACGCGGGTGAGGTCTGCTGAAGGGGGTAGGGAAACTCGATGGAGGATATTCGGTCAAAGTAAAGGGATTGCATAGGAGTTGGTGCGCTCTGTATAGAGAGGAGGTAGGGAGAGGGCATTGTGTGTTGGTGTGGGGGAGGCCAGAAGAGGAGGACACACCGAGAAGTCGGCCAGAGGGATCTGCGTTGTAGGTTGAGGGAAGGAGGGGGAAGGTGGTCATGCTATGAGAGAGGGGGGAAGAGGAGCTACGCCCCTATGGTTTCACCTCAACAACAAAAAAAACATAAAATAAAAATAAAAAGAAATTAATATTATTATTATTAATACTAGTTTTAATAATAAAACAATAATAATAGTAACAAAATTTTAATAATAATTATATTAATATTCTTAATCATAATAATATTAACAATAATAATATTAAAATAATAATAATAAAAATGTTAATAACAATTTAGTAATATTATTATTAATAATAGTTTTAATATTATTATTATTATTATTATTATTATTATTATTATGGTTTAAAAATTTATAAACTTTATTTATTTTAAGTATTGGGTGGCTGCACGATAACCTGGGTTGATCGCATGGTTACCGCTAACCGTATAGTGCCCGTGCACCAGCCTAAAACCCGCCAAAATTAACAAACCTAAAAAAATTAAGTTAGTGCTCAACTCGAATCTTGACGGGAGTAACCGAAGACAATAAATAATAAAATAAAATAATTTTTAGGGTCGGGGTGTGATAATTCTCCCCACCACAAAAACTTTCTTCCCCTATAAAGTCACCAAGCCAAAATTCAATCAAGAACAGAGTCCATTCTCAAACACAAGAAAAGGAAATAAGGAATTTTTGGGTGACTTTTTATTACCCCAAGTCACACCCAACCGATCTAGATGAAACAACAACCCAAAACAAGGGGATAAAACGATAGGGTTCTCCCCACCACAAGGATTCTACTAGCATGAAAATTAAAACCCAAACACATCACCTTGAGGAGGGGGACCAATGTGGGAACTCCTAACACAGACTAATCCACTTTTATAGAACAAGTGAAACAACACCTCCGTTGAAACTTGGAATTTTCAACCCATACCAAAAAACCCCCATCACTAGGGAAAACCCCACGGGAAGAAAATAACCCAAATAGTGAACTTGAGCACAAATACAAACATCAATTATTATATATGAACTTACATCTCCAAACTAACACAACTAAACCGAGATCAACCCATACAAGGGACAAACACACTTTAAGAAAAATGGACAATTTAGAAGACCATATTTAGAAAAAAAAGACTGTTTAAATTACAACAGAACAAGTTCCTCATAATCTCCTAAGAAAACAATTGACTTAGATTGGTTTTAAAACCTCAACATCAGAAAATAAGGACGAAAATTCTTTAAATGCTCCAATACCAACATGGAACACAAAACCTAAACTGAGGATTCACACCACCGAAAACTCTTAACTTTTTGTGAGCTTCACCCTGAGACTTGTGGCTAGGGATCTAATGGCCAAAGCATCTCCTGCCTTATGGTCAGGTACGAGCATATTTCAGACATAATGTCTTCTTCAGGAAACACTTCCTGCAAAACTTCTCTAGATGACCCAGACAACTACAATGATGGAACATCTTCGGAGGGATGCGACATGATGGCTTCGATTTCCCGAACCGGCCACACTGGTGCTACACACGAGGATGATTCAACGAACAAGAGGCTAGAACTGATGAAGGATATTTTTCAAAATTATGTCCCTCTTTCACACCCTACTCGCCATATGTATAACATTCATTGGTAGAAAGAAACATTTGATTGCCAACCGCATGTGCTCTAGAGACCGAATCAGCTAGAAATGATTCATCTACTAGCATCTCAAAAAAATTCTCCTTAGAAGAGAGGAACCTCTCCTTGATCTCTGGACAAATAACCCTAAGTAAAAGAGAAGTCTTCATCAGATCCTATGACACTACCTCTGAAGAAAAAGAAACTAGTTCCTTAAAATGGTTGATTAAGGCCTTCACCGACCATTGGATTTGTTGAACACACATGATTTCTTCCCTTTTCTTCATCTTCACCTCTTTGACTATGAACCATCAGTCAAAAATAGACATAAAAACATCTCATATCATCCCAAATCGTAATGATATTGGGGAAAACCACTCCCATTCACCCAAATCCAGACCATCAAAAAATCTCATGATAGTTTGAACTCTAATAGCCTTGGTAGTTACCAACATCCTAAAGATATTCTCTACCTCTTAAATCCACATAACTGCCTCTAATGGGCCCCAATAACCACAAATAATAGGCAACATACAAGAAGGACTAAAAACTGGTCATGACTCATCAAAAACTTCTGGGACCTCTCTCGGTGTCATTCTCGAAACAGCATCAAAAAACATATCAAAAAATCAACATCCAATCAAATCATAACCAAAACACAATCTCAGGACAAACAACTGAATCACACGCCAAAAACCACAAACACAACTCAGAAATTCACTTTTCGAAAATCTCTATTTAATTTTAATTTCATAACCACCTTATTTAAAGGCTACTTTCCAAACACAAAACCCACCTTTCACAAAACAAAACCCACATTCTATAATAGAAATCAATTTCTGGAATCATTTTCATCTTTCAAAAAAATCATTTTATAAAAACAATTCCAAGCCATTGGTTTCAAATAAATAGCCATAGAATCCCATGAACCCTCACATGTGTATCAAACCATTTCCATCCATGTGTTCCAACACGCACTTCCCACACATACCTGCACACATGTGAACATCCATAAAGAACACCAAGGGTCACACCCAATCCACTTCCTTAGAAAATCCAAACATTCTCCAAATTACCAAACCTAAAATACAGTTAATTTTATAATCCACTTTACCAGTTTAAAACCATTTGAAACAAAGAATTTCCATTTAAAAAACCATTTTTATTTTCAACATAAACATACACAAACCGAAACCAAAATGAAAAACAACCAACAATGAGTTACCAGGATGAGGAAATAGTGTTTATGCCTAACCCGGCGATATGGTAGTGAGTCCTGCCCCAAGTAAGGAATAACACTAAGAGGAATTTGAATCAAACACTTGGATACCACATGGGTCACTGCTCTATGAGAGGCCACAAAATGACACCAGGTTACCTCTATTATCATCCCTTGATCCAAAACAACCAAAGACAAAAGACTCAAATCTTGGACTACCCCTTGTAACTCAAGGATCAGTGCAAGAAAGAGTTCATGATGCTCTTACCGTACCTACCTCTCGAGTCCTGATAGCCCTAATCTCCTTTTAACAGACACCCAAAATATCAATGGCTTCCTCTGATATCATTTTTTCACAAACCAAACTAGTTCAACCATGAACCAGTTAGTCAAGTCGGCCTGCGACAAGTCCCAAAGGGAATTATCGATCACCATGGGCTGGAAACTAGTGTAAAGCATCATTATTAAATAGGTGGGAATGATTTGGCCTATAAACAAAAGATATACAAGTAAATAAATAAAAAAATAAACAATAAAAAAAATCTCATAGAGGAAATAAATAAAATGATACATGTGCCTCTATGTGACCTCATGGGTCACCACCAAACACTGAACAAAGGTTTCATCGAGAGTGATGTGAAATTGGAAGAACCTGAAACTGAAATATAGAATAGGCGTGAGCACTGAGATTCTCAATAGGAAAGCCAAAATAAACAAAGCTCGATGCACCACCTTTAAAATGAAATCCTTTTTTATAGTTTAAAAATAGGATATATAAAAATGTATTTTTCCACTCTCATGTAAAACTAGGTAACAAGATTTTACTTTTAATAAAACCCCCTTTTTCATTTCATTTTTATAAATAAATTACTAATGCATATAATTCATTGTAATGAATTCTTTTAAAATCCAATTAGTACCAAAACTGGTCTTTTAATATAAAAGCAAAGTAAAAGTGTCATGAGATGAAATAACAAAAAGTGCCACAAAATAAAGTAGTCACATAAAATTATGAAACCATGAATTTTTTTTTAAAAACCCTAAAGTGATCCCTAGACAAACTCAATTTGGAACTACCTTTCAGCGTATAGTGAAGCCCCTAAGTCTATAACCAGCTAGAAACCCTCAACTAGCCAATCGAGTGGCATATCCCACCTGGACTAACAGAAAATATATGGGGTACCAAACCATCTAATCAGGGTTGATTAGAAACTATCACTTGAACCTCTAGAAGACTCCCAAGAAACCCATGGTAATAATATATTGTGTAATTCGGAGGCTCTCACACACGTGACTCACCTTACCCGCCATCACCGCACTTGTCTACCCCAAACACAGACATCCCTTATATGATAACCCATAATTCTAAATCCTAGATAGTGGTGCCCACTATATATATATATATACACTACTAGAAATATAGGATTTTGAGCCCCTTTACCTATAGTGACCACCAATGGCGGTCGCTACGTTTCCCTAAATTAAGGCTTCCCCCCGAACCCTTCCCCCCTCCCCGTCGCCCACGCCCTCCCCGTCGCCGCGCGCCCTCCCCTTCGCCCCGCCCTCCCCATCGCCTCTCCCTCCGCCGCCCCGCCCTCTACCGCCCCGCCCTCTGCCCGCCCGCCCTCCGCCCGCCCCGCCCTCCGCCGGCCCGCCCTCTGCTGCCCCCCCCCCTCCGCCACCCCGCCCTCCGCCACCCCGCCCTCCACCGCCCCGCCCTCCGGCTGACCGCCCTCCGCCAGCCCCACCCTCTACCGGCACCGCCCTCCGTCGTCCCACCCTCTGGCCGCCCTCCGCCCTCCGGCTGCCCTCCGGCCACCCTCCGCCGGCCCGGCCCTCCTCCGGCCGCCCTCCGCCCTATGGCCGCCCTCCGCCCTGCCCTCCATCTCCTCCGAGATTCCTCCGCCTCTGCCCTCCGGCTCTGGCCGCCCTCTGCCCTCCGGCTCCGGCCGCCCTCCTCCCTACAGCCACCCTCCAGCCTCCTTCTGCCCTCAGGCCTCCCGCCACCCGCCTCCGATAGCCCTCTGGCTGCCCTCTGGCCCTTGGCCTCCAGCCCCCTCCAGCCTCCGACCTCCTCCCTCGGCCCTCCGCCCCCTCGACTTTCCCCCCCAGCACCCCGAACACCCCCCCCCCCCCCCGCACCCCGCCAACCCCCGTCCCCTCCATCTTCGTCCCCTCCCTCGCCGCACCACCGCCACCCGTCACCTCCTTCACCGTCCCCTCCCTCGCCGCACCAGCTCCGGCTCCGGCTCCCCCACCACTGCCTCTCATCTCCCTCGCAGCACCGCCTTTGGATCCCCTCCCTTCCAGGTTTGTAGCGCAATCAGGTATGACATGGGCTTTCACTTACATTAATATTTTATAAATGGTTTACAAACAATTAATTAGTATTTATTTTAAATATATTTGATATGAAAAATGAAAATGTAATAAGTCTTGTGTAAATGTTTGTTATAGGGATCTTATTATGGATAAGAGTTGGATTGATCTTCCAAATCGAACGTCTAGAGAGTATTTCAACGGCATTATGCAGTTTATTGACTTCGCCAGAGGATTTGAAAGTGACTATATTAGTTGTCTGTGTAGAAAATGTGCTAACAGATATAAATTCACACGAGATACTGTGAGGGATCACCTATTCTTTAATGGATTTATGAAAAATTATAAGATTTGGACTCGTCATGGAGAAGAATATGTTCGTTGTGAAAATACAGATGCAGTTCAGATGGATGTTGATGCAAGGATGAATGATCCAATTCATGAAATGCTTACTGAAATGGTACGTGGGTTGGATCCTGAAGGCATTGACATCCAGAATCTTGAGACTGGTGAGATAAATCTTCGCTCTGGTGCAGATCGTGATTCGAGGAGGTTTTATGAAGCAATTGATGATGCAAAAATCGAATTATATCCTGGATGTACTTCTTACAATAAATTGTCGTTTATCGTGGAGTTGTTTCATTTGAATACTTTGAATCATTGGTCAGACACATCATTCGACATGCTGTTGGTGTTATTGAAAAAGGTTCTTCCTGTCGATGCTAAGATTCCTGAGTCGTATTACCATACTCGTAAGCTGACAGAGAACTTAGGTTTTACATATGAGACCATAGATGCATGTGCAAAAAACTATATGTTGTTTAGAAAGGAAACTGCCCATTTGGATATTTGTATGGTTTGTGGTGCTTCCAGGTGGAAAGAGAACAGGGGAAATCAGACTCATCAAAGTCAGATTGTGATACAGGGGAAAATGATTGTCGTAAAGCAAATGTGTTACTTTCCCCTTAAACCAAGGTTGAAAATATTTTTTATGTCATCTAAAGTTTCTAATTTAATGAGATGGAATTCAGAAAGAGTTCATGAAAGTGATATGTTAACCCACCCGGCAGACTCTCATGTATGAAAGGATTTTGATAAGAGACATCCCGACTTTTCCAAAGATGTTCGTAATGTCCGATTGGGATTGGCAGTAGATGGTTTCAATCCATTCAAGTCTATGGTTGGTGCAACTCATAGCACATAGCTCGTGGTGTTGGTTCCATATAATCTTCCTCTGTGGCTTTGTATGAAGCAACAATTTATATTACTTTCCACTCTTATTGATGGACCTAAAAGTCCGGAGGATAAGATTGATGTTTACCTTAAGCCATTGATTGATGAGTTGAATGAATTTTTGGGAAATGGTGTGATGACTTATGACTGTGAAACGAATGAAATGTTCAAACTGCAGGCTGCTTTATTGTGGAAAATCAATGACTTCCCAGCTTATGAAAATTTATCAGGCTGGAGTACAAAAGGGGAATTTTCTTTCCCTTGTTGCAACAAAATTAAAAAACTGTATGGCTTAAGCATTCAAAAAAATGGGCATACATGGGTCACAGACATTTTCTCCCCCCTCAACACAGGTTTAGAAAGGACAGAGTGGCATTTGATGGTTCTAGAGAGTTCAGCCCAGCACCAAAGATCATGACAGGAGTTGAAATGTTATCGCAGATTGAGGAATAAATAATCCGCACGGTATATGAAATTCAGGATTTGGTGGCTCCTCCGGTATGTAATATTCGAGCTGCGGGTAGGCAGCACGGTCACAATTGGAAAAAGAAAATTATTTTTTATAGTCTTCCATATTGGAAAACTAACATGCTGAGGCATAATTTGGATGTCATGAACATTGAAGAAAATGTTTGTGATAACATATTATGGACCATTTTAGGTTTCAGTGGGAAATCAAAGGACCATGTTAATACATGCCGTGATTTGGAAGAAATGGGTTTAAGGAAATAGTTTCATTTACAGTTAGCTGAGGAAAACAAGGCATATATGCCTGCTGCACAGTATACGATGACTGCAAAGGAGAAAGAGACATTTCTTTCCATTTTGAAGATGCTCAAGGTTCCTAATGGTTACTCTTCTAATATTTCAAAGTGTGTGAATCTGACGAGCAAGACATTTCAAGGGTTGAAAAGTCATGACAATCACATACTACTTCAGCAGTTGATTCTAATCGCAATTTTTGATTGTTTATCCCCCAATGTTGTTCAGCCGTTGATTGAGATGAGTAATTGTTTTAGATAGTTTTGTTTAAGAAATCAACGAATGAGTGATTTAAAAAGTTTACAGGACCTAATTGTACTTACGCTTTGTCACTTTGAGAAAATATTTCCCCCCTCATTTTTCAATGTTATGGTCCACTTGACAGTGCACCTAACTGATGAATTAATGGTTGTTGGTCCAGTGTAATTCAGGTGGATGTATCCTATTGAGTGGTATTTGAGTACATTGAAATGATTTGTACGCAACCGAGCTCGTCTGGAGGAATCAATAGCCAATGGTTATTTGATGGATGAGTGTACTACTTTTTGTGCAGAATATCTTACGGATGTTGAAACAAAATTAGATAAGCCCTCTCGAATTCAGGATGGTCTAGTTGGAGAAGGAACCACATATGATATGGACAACATTGAGTGGATACAAGCGCATCGATATATCTTGTTCAATACTCCATCAGTTGCACCATTAATGCAGTAAGTATCTTATCAATTTTATTGTTTAACTTTTACATGTTTTGTTTGCATAAGTTAATCATTTAAACATCACGTTATCATTTTCAGAAAACACATTAATGAGATAAAAGAAGATATGTATCGTGCGACTGAGTTGCAAATTCAACAGTCTCATTATGCATCATTTCATGATTGGTTCAAGGATTATGTACGTATAAATTGATTTTCATTATGAGTGAAGTATTATACTAATTTCTTTATTCATATATCATTATTGAATTCTATGAATTATGTAGCTTCATAAGCTGAGGGAGTTAGGGGACCCCACTCTAACTGAATAATTTATCCAACTGGTTGAGGGTCCATCTATAACGGCTCGTCGTTATAAATCTATAGATGCTAATGGTTTTCTATTTCGCATTAAAGATGTTGATGACAAACGAGCAACACAAAACAGTGGCATCGGTTGTCCATTTGTCGATTCTGGTAATTACTATGCTCAATTGATAGACATCATTGAAGTTGTATACACACATGGGTTGAAGTACATATTGTTAAAGTGTAATTGGGTTGATCCAGTGCGTGGATGTAAAGTCGATCAATATCAGTTTTCATTGGTGAATTTTAACTATATGTTATAAAGAAATGAACGAGTTGATAATGAACCTTTCATTTTGACATCACAAGCGGAACAAGTATTCTTCGTTACTTTGTCTTCGAATCCAAGTTGGCAAGTTGTTTTCAAAATGTCTTGGTGAGGAGTGTTTGTATTTGAACAAGATGAACCTGAGACTGTTCCTTTTGTTTCCCAACAGCTTGATCAACATACCGTAGTTCAATGTGAAGAAGATATTTATTGGGTCAGAGCAGCTGTTGAAGGAGAAATGGTCGATTTTCATGCTTAATGAAAGGTATAATTTTTTTCCCACTATTCAGCCTAAGATATCATAAATTATCTAAACATTTTATAAATCCTTGTAAGTTTTAATCCTCACTTTTGGAAGTTTATTCAGTTATAAATATTTAGGGTGATTTAACTCATGTTATATTTATGTTATTGTCGGTGTATCTTCCCATTGAGGTATTCTTCATTTGGTTCATGTTCTGCTTGAATTTTTATTAATTCAATTTTAAATTTGGCTATGCATTGATTGGTTTTGTACATAATTTGTATATCTGTTTTTTGAACTTTCTGGTTTTTTAAAATTCATTCACAACTAATTATTCAATCCCTATTTGTTTTATTAACAACTGTACAAGTTTGATTTTTTTAAACAATCCAATTTATCATTTGGACACTTTGGATAGTCCCCTTACTAATGTTTTCCATGAATGGAGGCATGTTAGGGGAAGAGGAAGAAGATCCACATCATCCATCTGAGGATCTATGTCTCAGGGTCGAGGTATGTTGGAATGTCATTGTCTCTATTTTTTATGTAACTAATAAACATATATATATATTTATAACATCTGTCGATTTGTATATAAAATTGTTTTCAACAGGATTAGACTCGATTGGTTCTTCCTCTCGTAGGAGAGGCCCTGGTCGTGGCATATTATCATGGAATTCCGACATGACTTTTGATGTTTCATTTGATGAGGTATTTCATCCTGTGGGACGGAATTCCCCTGCATTTATTCGTCAGCTGGGTCATATCATACGTGATCCACATCGATTTCCATTGACCACGCGTGACTGGGCTTCTATCCCTCAGGACACATTAGATCGTCTTTAGAGGGAGGTTCAGGAAAGAATACCATTTTACTTTTTTCCCTATGTATAAACAATAATAACATATGTGATTTTTTTCTTTAATAGAAAAATTTGAAAGTATGTACCGATGAGTTTCAGCCAGTGTGTATGAGAAAATGTCGTAAGATGTAGAAAGACTATAAAGGCAAAGTCAAGAGGGACCACTGGGTACCAAATGTGGGTGCCCTAGACATTCTGGAAAAAGTCCCGAGAGGTGTCCTCCCGGCTCAGTGGCGTGATTTAGTTGCATATTGTTCTACTGAGGGTGTTGCGGTTTGTATATTTATTTTGGTATATATATTTTCAAGAATGTGTGATTTGTTTGATATTTGAATGAATTTAATGTAGGAGGTGTCTACACGCCATTTTGAGAATCGAGCATTGCAGGGACCACCTCATAGTCTCGGGACTCGTCATGTGTCTCCGATCCGACATGAGATATTTATTATTCATTTTTTAATTTTTTTTAATTAATACAGTTTTGTGTTTATATTCTATTCATATATAGTTGTGGGAGCAAGTTGAACCAACTGATAAAATGTCGGTGTGGATGAGGACTGATGATCGCAATGATCCAGAGGCTGCAGCATTGATAGTAAGTGATTATACTCATTACCAATACTTACATAAAATATGTATATTAATATATGTATATATATTTAAATATTTCACAGGCTCAATTTGAAGCTGAATTAGAACATATACCAGAGGACCAGCGACAGCTTCCCATGTGAAGGGATGAGATCTTTCATCGCATCATTGGTCGGGACGGGCATGGATATAGTTTGACCTATGGAATATGGATTCCTCGTTCTGTAGTGTCACGCACAGCGGTTGTCGGTCCTGCTGCTGCCCAGATGACACAGAAGTTGTCAGATTTCTAGGCATGGCTGCGGGCTTCCGAGGAGGCAAATGTGCAATTGGCTGCTGAGGTTAGAGCATTGCGGGAATATGTGCATCCAGGTGATGGTGCAGGGGATCATACGACGCAGGTTTATACTGTATTTATTTATTTAATTTAAATTATTTTTGTTATGAAAATATTCATAATGTTTATTTGATGTAGGCCCCTGTCCCACCAGATGGAGGTCAGTGATGAACACGCATGACGCATCATATTCATGAGGTGTGTTTCTGCTTTTAATGGTGGGGTTGTTATTGATATTTATGTTGGGTTTCTAGTGAGTTTTTTTGTTATTTGGGGGTATCATGTGTGTTTTGGCCTCATGCAATGTTTGTGTGCACGAATTGAGAAGTAACCATGAAACTGATTATTGATTTGGATATTTTTTGTTCATTTAATTTTTAATCTTTAGAATTGCATGTTCTGTAATATTTTTTTAAAAAACATGTGATTCCTAATATAAACCATTAAAATTTTTTTTTGATGAATGAGCTGAGTTCACTATTTGTAGTCCCCGGCCTACCCCAGACAGCCCTCCTCGCACTCCAGACAGCCCTCCTCGCACCCCGGACAGCCCTCCCGCACCCCGGACAGCCCTCCCTGCACTCCATACAACCCTCCCCGCACCCCGGACAGGCCCCCCGCACCTAGGACAGCCTCCCCGCACTCAGGACAGCCCTCCCCGCACTCCAGACAGCCCTCCCCGCACCACGGACAAGCCCCCCGCACCTAGGACAGCCTCCCCGCACTCCGGACACCCCTCCCCGCACTTCGGACAGCCCTACCCGCACCCCGAACAGCACCCCCCACCCCCCACCCCGGACAGCCCCCCCTCACCCCGGACCGGCCTCCCCTACACCCCGGACAGCCCTCCCCGCACCCCGTACAGGCCCCCCGCACCGAGGACAGCCTCCCCGCACCCCGTACAGGCCCCCCACACTCCGTACAGCCCTCCCCGCACTCCGGACAGCCCTCCCCGCACCCCAGACAGGCCCCCCGCACCTAGGAAAGCCTCCTCACACTCCGTACAGCCCTCCTCGCACTCCGGACAGCCCTCCCCGCACCCCGTACAGGCCCCCCGCACCTAGGACAGCCTCCCCGCACTCCGGATAGCCCTCCCCGCACTCCGGACATCCCTCCCCGCACCCCGGACAGCCCTCCCCCCCCCCCCACACTGGACAGCCCCCCCCCCCCCCCCCCGCATCCCGGAAAGCCCTCCCCCGCACACCGGATAGCCCTCCCTGCACCCCGGACAGGCCCCCCTCACCTAAGACAGCCTCCCCGCACCCCGGAAACGTGTTTCTGGTGTCATAAAACACCAAAAACGCGTGTGAGACGGTCGAATTCGGAGAAAACGTGCTCCGAATGACCTGAAACCACACGAAAACATTAGGAATATGTTTCGTGATGTGTAGGAGGAGACAGAACGCCCATCGGACGTGCGGTGCGCGTGGTACGGCCGATTGTGTCATTTTCAGCAGCTCAGCGCGCGCTAAAATGGCGCGTTGGGGGATCAAAACCACCCGAACGACCTCAGAATACCATGAAACCATACGACAATAGTCGTTGTGTGATTTGTGAAATGTTCGTGCCGAAGGCACGTCAATCGAAGGTTTTGTTTGATGGTGGTGACCGGAAACGCGTTTCTGGTGTCACAAAACACCAAAAACAGCGTGAGACGGTCGAATTCGGAGAAACGTGCTCCGAATGAATTGAAACCATTCGAAAACATTAGGAATATTATTCGTGACATGTAGGGGGAGACGAAACACCCATCGGACGTGCGGTGCACGCGGTACGGCCGATTGTGTCGTTTTCAGCAGCTCGGCGCGTGCTAAAATGGCAAGTTGGGGGGTCAAAACCACCTGAACGACCTCGAAATGCCATGAAACCGTACGACAACAGCCGTTGTATGATTTTTAAAATGTTCGTGCCGACATCATGTCAATCGGTGGTGTCGTTTGACGGCAGTGACCGGAAACGCGTTTCTGGTGTCATAAAACACCAAAAACAGCGTGAGACGGTCGAATTCGGAGAAAACGTACTCCGAATGACCTGAAACCACACGAAAACATTAGTAATATTATTTGTAATGTGTAGGAGGAGACGTAACTCCCATAGGACATGCGGTGCACGCGGTACGGCCGATTGTGTCATTTTCAGCAGCTCGGCGTACGCTAAAATGGCGTGTTGGGGGGTCAAAACCACCCGAACAACCTCAGAATGCCATCAAAACATACGACAACAGCCATTGTGTGATTTTTGAAATGGTCTTGCCGACAGTACGTCAATCGGAGGTGTCGTTTGACGGAGGTGACTGGAAATGCGTTTCTGGTGTCATAAAACACCAAAAACGGCGTGAGACGGTCGAATTAGGATCAAACGTACTCCGAATAACCTAAAACCACACGAAAACATTAGGAATATTATTCGTGACATGTAGGAGGATACGTAATGCCCATCGTACGTGCGGTGCGCATGGTACGGCCGATTGTGTCGGTTTCAGCAGCTTGACGCGCGCTGAAATGGCGCGTTGGGGGGTCAAAACCACCCGAACGACCTCAAAATTCCATGAAACCATACGACAACAGCCGTTGTGTGATTTTTGAAATGGTCGTGCCGATGGCACATCAATCAGAGGTGTCGTTTTATGGCGGTGACCGGAAACGCGTTTCTAGTGTCATAAAACACCAAAAACGGCATGAGACGGTCGAATTCGGAGCAAACGTGCTCTGAATGACCTAAAACCACACGAAAACATTAGTAATATTATTTGTGAAGTGTAGGAGGAGACGGGATACTCATCGGACGTGCGGTGCATGTGGTACGGCCGATTGTGTCATTTTCAGCATCTCGGCGCGCGCTAAAATGGCGTGTTGGGAGGTCAAAAGCACCCGAACAACCTCGTAATTCCATGAAACCGTATGACAAAATCCGTTGTGTGATTTTTGAAATGGTCGTGCTGACGGCACATCAATCGGAGGTGTTGTTTGACGGCGGTGACCGGAAACGCGTTTCTGATGTCATAAAACACCAAAAACGGCGTGAGACGGTCGAATTCGGAGCAAACATGCTCTGAATGACCTGAAACCACACGAAAACATTAGGAATATTATTCATGACATGTAGGAGGAGACGGAACGCCGATCGAACGTGCGGTGCACACGGTACGGCCGATTGTGTCATTTTCAACAGCTCGTCGCGCGCTAAAATGGCGCGTTGGGGGGTCAAAACCACCCGAACGACCTCGTAATCCCATGAAACTGTACAAAAATAGCCGTTGTGTGATTTTTAAAATGTTCGTGTCGACGGCACATCAATCAGAGGTGTCTTTTGACGTCGGTGACCGGAAACGCGTTTCTGGTGTCATAAAACACCAAAAACGGCATGAGACGGTCGAATTCGGAGCAAACATGATCCAAATGACCTAAAACCACACGAAAACATTAGGAATATTATTCGTGACGTGTAGGAGGAGACGGAACACCCATAAAACGTGTGGTGTGCACGGTACGGCCGATTGTATCGTTTTCAGCAACTCGGTGCGCGCTAAAATGGCGGGTTGGGGGGTCAAAACCACCCGAACGACCTCGGAATTCCATAAAACCGTACGAAAAAAAAGCAGTTGTGTGATTTGTGAAATTTTCATGCCTACGGCACATCAATCAGAGGTGTCGTTTGACAGCGGTGACCGGAAACGCGTTTCTAGTGTCATAAAACACCAAAAATGGCATGAGACGGTCGAATTCGGAGAAACCG
Organism: Viscum album; assembly: GCA_963277665.1. Taxonomy (NCBI): domain Eukaryota; kingdom Viridiplantae; phylum Streptophyta; class Magnoliopsida; order Santalales; family Viscaceae; genus Viscum; species Viscum album. The sequence continues at coordinate 590,541,886 of OY728166.1, forward strand.
TGCTCTGAATGACCTGAGACCACACAAAAACATTAGGAATATTATTCGTGGTGTGTAGGAGGAGATGTAACGCCCATCGGACGTGCGGTGCGCGCGGTACGGCCGATTGTGTCTTTTTTAGCAGCTCGACGCGCGCTAAAATGGCGCGTTGGGGGGTCAAAACCACCCGAACGACCACGGAATGCCATTAAACCGTATGAAAACAACTGTTGTGTGATTTTTGAAATGTTTGTGCTGACGGCACGTTAATCGGAGTTGTTTTTTTACGGCGGTGACCGAAAATGCATTTCTAGTGTCATAAAACACCAAAAACGACGTGAGATGGTCGAATTCGGAGCAAACGTGCTCCGAATGACCTAAAATGATATCATTTCTTAAATTGGGGGTTTTAAATTATTATAGCACCATGATTTGATGTCAGATTTAATTTTATTATATGTATATAATAACTGAATAATTATGTCCAATTTACGTCTGTTTTGTTTTGTTGTTTTTTGTCTTATTGTAGGTTTATTGAAGCAGAAGATTGAAATGGATGGACCTGCTCGTATCATTGAAGCATGTTTATCATTTATTGTTTATGACGATCTTGATGTTTATGCTGTTTGAAATTGTTATCCATTTTTTATGATTTTTACCTTGTTTTATCTCTGATTTTGCACCGTGAAGAAAAAAACACAATTCGTACATTTCATTAAAAAATTGAAAAATATTTTATTTAATATTATATATATATATTTCTTTAATATATATATATATATTAAAATATATAAAATATTTTATTTAATATTATATTTATAAATATTTTCTTTAATATATATATATATATATATATTTTATTTAATAACTATATATATTTATTTATTTATTTCAGTAGTAATTTTTTTTAAAAAAAATTTCCTAGGGTAGCGACCGCCAAGCGGTCGCTTAAGGCCGGAATTTCGTCCACCTATAGCGACCTCCATTGGCAGTCGCTATTGGCCTACAGCGACGAAGCTGAAACGACCGCCAATGGCGGTCGCTGGGCGGTCTCTATAGGCCTATAGCGACCGTCAATGGCGGTCGCTAATGCCCAATTTTTTAGTAGTGATATATATATATACTTCACATCGTTGAAGGTTCCAATCGTGTTGTTACATCACTTAAGTACTCACACTTACTTTAAAAACCTGCAAGTTTCCAATCAGTCCATCATCTCACATAAAAATTCAAATTATTTCATAAAATAATTTAAGTTTCCAATTAGGAATTCACATTTTTCAAACCACATTTCAGCCCAAAACAACATGAAGTGCCAATAATGCCTCATAGAAATTCTATTTCAAGTAAACTCACACAATATTTACAAGACCATTTCTAAGAAGATAAAAAACAACATTTTCAAATAGAAAATTCCAAATGGGCCTTTAATCCAAATTCTTCTTTATTTCAAAAACTGAGATGAAAACACACAACACACTAAAAGATTCCAATCGGCCTTCCAAGTCATTTAAAAACCAATAATCTTTTACAAAATATCAAATGGTCCAAGTTTTAAAGGGAACATTCAAAAGCACCTTTGAAGCCACATAAAGTACCAACACACCATTTAGAAATAAAGGAATCATTTTGAAAGGAGAAGTTAAAAGAAATGAGGAACCATTTGAAAACTTGGGTTCAAGGAAAACATTATTTTAGGTGTCATCTTAATTTGAATGACCATCCATGCGTGCACCTTGTGCACCCATGGATGTTCCCGCATATAATGATACACTTTAATTATCCTTGAAAACACCCAAAACCATTTTTTATAATCACCATTTTCTTTAAAACCAAACCCAACCATTCCATACAATTACCCAAGAACAAACAAGTAATTAAAGACTAGTAAAATCATTCCAAAACATTTTACAAAAAATCATAATTCCATAAAGAGGCATCTTAGTCACACAAATCACACATAAGTCTCATATCACAATTATCCATTCCACCATAACATAACCAAATCCAAAAAAAATAATTAAAATACCCAAATTCATTTTAAAAGGCCAATTATCATTTCATTGAACACTTGGCATGCATATATACATATAGTAAAATTTAATAAATATCTTTAAAAACCAATTCACACCAATTTTACATCATAAAAATACCATGAAAATTTATAGTCGCACACCATAATAATATTATAACAACATTAAAGCATTGAAGGAAAGCTCAAGTATTAAAGGAATGTGTTAGAAAATAAATGGATGGAAACACCTAGGCATGTACATATATATATGTATATATAAATTACACATAATTATAAAAACATGATTTTAAAATGATAAGAAAATAGGGATATTAAATTAAAGGTGTGGGAATAGTAAACCTACCTCAAAAATGGAGAGGACCAAGCCGAGACACTTCAGCACTTGACAGATTAGGCGGCAACCACTCGTAACCATCCCGCACTCACACGCACATACCTACATATATATAATCCAATTCATGTATTCCCTGATCCATGAGGGAATACATACATGGAGGATATATATATTATATATATATACCTTATGTATATGCATTCACGTCCTCAAACATTGACAAAAACTCAGTATAACATACCCTAAAATCAAAAAAACATAACAGAAAGGTTTAACACACATCAAAATAATTACCAGGGACTCATAAACACCATAAGACTCTAAATTGGGTGGTACAAAATCAAGTAACAAGAATAAAACCACACATTATATTGCGGTGGAAAACCAAAATAACCTGAACTACCAGACATTCAATGACGGTTGACTAAATATACAAGAATAGGTCTTGGGGAACCATTCTCAAAACCCTAAACCATAAGAAAATGGAAAATTAGATTACCATTCAAACCCTAGGTTGGACCAAATGCGAAACCCCAAAAATTTGGAAGAAAAACGCACTGACTAGAGATGGCACCGGTGAGGGAGGCTGTAGATGGCACCATTGAGGGAGGTGACTGGAGGAGGTGGTTGTCGGAGGAGAAACTATCGGAGGATACACTGTCGTAGGAGACACTGCCAAAGATGGGGTTTAAGCCAAAGGAGGGTCTATATGCTGGTGAGGTCAGCTAGAGGAGGTAGGGTGGGTTGATGTAGGATATTAGGGCGTAGCAAAGGGAGTGTCCAGGATGTGTGTAACACCCCGACCCCAGCTACCTAGAGTCGGTGCATTACTTCGTAACATTGGCATGATCACAAAAGATCAAGTCTCGAAAGACCGATTAGTTTAGTAGCCTTGGAAACACTAGATACATTCATAAATGTTACATTACATCATAAGGTGAAAAACTAATAATAATGTCTTCATAGTCCACACTCATATCCTCTTCTGACTATCAATGTAGGTCATTCATAAAATACTTCTTCACATCCTGGAAAATATTAAAACATTGAAAGGGGTGAGCTCAGATGCTCAGTAAGGATAACAATATTGTGGAAGCTTTCATAAATAAACATTAACATTTAAGGTAATGTATAACTAAAACAAAAGCCTTTTAAACATGAACTTCAACATAATATGGCAAAAGTAAACTGAGATAATGCCATTCACTTCTTCACATGGATATTCTACTGGTCGAATAATCACATGCAATATCAATAACCACTTTCATAATGAGGGAATGTATAATGCCAGACATTCTGAAACATTTTGTCAAGGCCTCGGCCAAGACGTCTAAAATGATTAAGGCCTCGGCCAAAACCATAAATCAAATTGGGAAAGGGCCTCGGCCAATTCCACGTCTAGTTGTCTCATGAGACCTACCGATGCATCGAGGAGCTATAGCGGGCTCCACCCGTCACTTATTAAGTCCAATACATTCCTCATATGAATAGGTTTAAACATATCATAAATCATAACATAATCGTATCACATAAAACATGCATAAAGGAAACATAACATTTCCACATTTCAATCACAAGATATCAATACAACATATTGATATAATAAAAATGATTTCAAAACCATTTTCAATACCAAAATAAAAGAAAGTTAAACCTTTGTATTTATTTTTCATAAAAAAAATGATGGCTTGTAGAGGAAGCCGAAACTCAAATAATGGTCACGGCGGCGGAGAAGTCGTAGTCGCCACATAAGTACAGAAAGAAAAACATTCCCTTTTGTTGTTTAGCAAAACGCTTCATATAAAAAAGATTCCTTTTGAATAAACGTAAAAGTCAAAGGGGTTTATACACCGTATAAAAGAAAATTGTGTATAAAACCAAATATGCCTCAATGAAAGGGGATTGAGACGAAGTCCTTAAAAAGATCATTTTTTTTAAATAAAGTACATCTATAATATGTATTCACTATAAGTACACATAAATAATGTAAAAATACAAGATAGGACATAATAATATCATGACATAATTTGAAAGTAGGAGATTAACCCAAAGAATAGAAATTGGGTTAAAAAGTTCCCTTACCTTGTGTCTGACTTGACTCAACCATTATTTAACCTCTTGAATAATAAACTAGAGTTAATATCTACCTTATTAAGAACCATTTTCAATTTCATTATCCTTTTTATATCACTTATTACAATGTTATGAACATTATGTAATTATTTATGTTAATAACGATCGTTTTGTCGATCTTTGGTACTTGAGTCAATAATAAACTTCTTATAATTACAAGTTGTTCATGTGGTGAAATATCCATTCTATCCCGAATTATATTCCTGATTTAGTTATCATATATATCCAGTATATACATTCATTCATAATATTACGTAACATTTAGAGGTAATAAATGAAATGCACCGTTCATGGAGACGGTAAGCCGTACGTACGCATGAACGCTACTTTCATTTATATTTCGTATTTAATGGAATGAAATCATAATGATATAAATATATAATATAATTCCAGTATAATATATCATATAATATCATTTACTCCATCCTTTATACATCCCACATATGGCATTAACGATTCACATCACTTTGAGGGGGCGGTAGTCCGCACTTCCTAAAATGAAATTATCGCGTTTACCCATAATGGAAATCATAAAGTATGCCATAAATGAGAAATACAGAAGCATAAGGAAAACATAAACATATTATATATCATATATAAATATAGTGACATCTTAACGTCCACCTTTTAAGGTGTTTTATGAGTGTTGAACAATCATCGTTTCATGAGGCAGAAATTCGCCATCCATAGAAACCGTATGTTCTTTAACCATTAGATGTAGGTGTGTGTAAGTGTAGCTAGAATACTTCTTATAACAACATACTAGTATATTGAGGATACTGGTGTTGTTACAAAATAAATGAATAAAAAGAGTTTAGGGGGTTGGAGAAGAAAAATAAAACAAAACAACATTAGAGAAGACATTACCTCAAAATCGGGTAACTCTTTTTGATTTGAGCCAAAGGATTCCTTGGGAAGAGTACTGCCCAAAGTGAGGCTTCTAGGAGTAATAGGGGGAAGTTGGGAGAGTATTTGGGCAGAGGTTGGCCGATCCAAATGGCTTGAAAGTGTGAATGAGGTGGGAGTGGTGGGGGCCTTTTATAAGTGGAGAGGAGGGGCACTTTTGGAAAGTAATGAAATGTTATTCTATTATACAATGCTTTTCGGATTCTAAAGGTCCCAAAATTATATAATTCGAGGCTAAGGTGATAAGGGTTCTAAATCTACTCATAAAATAGGCTTTGGACAAGTGTAATCCTTGTATTTTACATTATATTCTCATTTTATTTAAATCGTTAAATAATGAGGTCATCGCTGCATCATCATCATGTCATAAATAATTTAATTTACTTAATGTCTAAAAATTATAAAAAAAAATACTATGATGTAGGAAATATTTTTATATTTCCAATAACTATTTATAATCAAAAATATGACTTGTATAACCCCATGTAAAAATTGTTTTAGTAAAACATTTCATGTTTGTGTCATTTTTTACTTTAACATTAAATAAAAGGTATTTATGTCATTTTCCAACTAAAGTGGCTCCATGGGGTCCCCAAGTTTACCCATGGATTGTCTTGGTCTGCCATGGCACATCCAATGAGGGTAGGACATGTGTCAAGCTCATCTCATATTATTAAAACATTATTTTTACCTTAAACTACACTAATTACCTCTAATCGCGATTAAGAACTTAAAAGTTACTATTCATCAAAAAAATTATTTTAATCTCATTGAACCACATTTTACTTATTAATGACAACCATGTATGTCGGATTTTTGAAAATCAAATCACAGAAGTGGTAATATTTCATTTAAACGAAAAATCAGTTATTTAACTACCACTTAGTGGTTTCACTATTCATGACAACCATGTATGTCGGTGCATTACTTCATAACATTGGCATGATCACAAGAAAGATCAAATCTCGAAAGACCGATTGGTTTAGTAGTCTTGGAAACACTAGATATATTCATAAGTTTTACATTACATCATAAAATGAAAAACTACTACAACAACATAATGTTTCCACAGTCCACACTATAATCCCCTCATAATATCCCTGCAGGTCATTCATAACTTACATCTTCACTTCCTGGGAAAAATAAAACATAGAAAAGGGGTGAGCTCAAATGCCCAGTAAGGATAACAATATAGCGGAAACTTTCATCAATAAGAATAAACATTTAAGGCAATGTATAATTAAAACAAATGCCTTTTAAACATGAACTTTCAACATGGTATGGCATAAATAAAATGAAATAATTCCATTTACTTATTCACATGGATATTCTACTAATCGAATAATCACATGCAAAAATCAATAACCACTTTCATAATGTTGGAATGCATAATGCTAAACTTTAATTACTTTTCAAGGCCTCGTCCCAAGACCTTGGGGATAACTGTAACCGGAACCCAACCCGGAGTGCCTCTAATAACCGGACACCAACCCGGAGTGCCTCTAATAACCGGACACCAACCCGGAGTGCCTCTAATAACCGGACACCAACCTGGAGTGCCTCTAATAACCGGACACCAACCCGGAGGGCTTACTTTTACCAGTCCCTAACCTGGAGGGATTACTTTTACCAGTCCCCAACCTGGAGGGCTTACTTTATCCAGTCCCCAACCTGGAGGGCTTACTTTAACCAGTCCCCAACCTGGAACATACTTGTCCAACACATTCATATGAAGTAAAGATTGAAATATAACATAGACATTCTTATTGGAACTAGCATACGAAATGTCAATACTTTCACCATAAACAATGAATGGTATAAAAATAGCACATCCACAGTCAAACATATCACAAAACTTTCAATACAATATAGAAGCTTTGTATTACACTAAATCAACTTCAAATAAGCGTAAAATCCATCAAAGGATGTTGACATAGATGAAATCAAAATTCTTTTTAAAGAAATATCTCTTTTTATTTTGAAATCATTTAATATCCATATAAAATAAAACATTTTCTTTGAAAATATTCTTATAATCTTGTAAGGAAAGCTTTGAAGATTTTATAATGGCGTAAAATAACCGCACCCGTCGTATAAGTTAAAAAAAACATTCTTACCTCAATTCTGTCGAAAAGGTTAAAAAGGACCTTGTTTTGAAAATGACGGAAAGATTCCTTTATAAACCTCTTATAAAAAGTCAAACAAGGGTATAAATGACTTTAACCCATATTCTTGTAATAGTAAAAATGTTTTGAAATACATTTTTAAGAAACATGGATGTGGATGATAAAGAGATCCCAGTAGATTATTACGTATAAACAACCTTGGATAATGAAGAGGTTGTAAAGTAAACCCTTACCTTGTACTTTTCCTTGGTTGGGGTAGGTTAACCTCCTGTATAATGGTGAAATAGTTGTTATTAAATTATACAAAAATCATATATAATAATATGATATCATATATGATCTTTTAACATTGATTGTTAATAATATCTTAGAATTATCGTCGTTTCGGGTGTTAACTTACTCATTTTATTTATATGTTTTGTTACATAAGCCATGGTTGTTGTATCTTATTCTTATCCAGAATGATATCTAGTCCTTAAAAATCATTTTTAAATCATCAAATGATAATTATACTTGAATGGATACGATGGAGGATGAATCTCATCGCGTTCGTGGAGACGGTAGTCCGTACGTACGCACGAACGCAACTTCCATTTAATTTTTATTTTAAAAGAATTTAATCCAAATGATACTTAGGTATATTACTATTCCAGTATAATATAATATTTTATACATGTTACTTAAGTTCATTAACACCATCCTTTATACGTTCCATGTGTGGTATGAACGAGTCATATCATTTTAAGGGGGCGGTAGTCCGCACTTCCTCAAATGAAATTATCGTATGTATATACAACATGAAACGAATAATGGTATGAAATAAAATGGAATTACAGAAGCTTATATATAAAATATATATCATTAATATCATATTTAATTACAGTTCCATCATAATGGCCACCATGAGAGGCGGTAAGATGTATTTGAACAATCATCGTTTCGTGAGGCGTTAGTTTGCCATCCACAGAAACATTATGTTCATCATCCATTAGATGGAGTTGTGTGTATGTATAGTTTGAATCCTTCTTATAACAACATCCTAGTATATTGAGGATACTGGTGTTGTTACAAAAGAAAGGAAATAAAAAGAGTTTGGGGGTTGGAGAAGCAAAATAAATGAAAATAATTTAAGAGAAATCGTTACCTTTAATTTAGGTAACTCACTTTGGTTGGAACCAAAGGACTTCTTGAAATGCTTTCTGCCTAAGGGGAAGCTTCAAGGAGGAGGAGAGGGATGTGGGGAGCTTAGTTGGGCAGAGTTTGGATGAGCCAAGTGGCTTGAGAGGTGTGAGGAAAAGAGAAGGATGAGTGCCCTTTTATAAGAGGGGTGAGGGGCACCTTTGGAAAAGCTAGAAATATTAATTTATAATAAATTCATATTCGGTTTCCAAAGGCTCCAAAGTTGACTATTAAAAGGATGAGGTGGGGATAGGTCGAAAACAACTCATCCAATAGAATTTAGACAGGTTTGGGTACTTATATTAACCTTATCTTTAAGTATTAACTCTAAGTTAATTAGTTTCACTTTTACAATGTCTCTTTGTATTTTTATATAATATGGTTAATAAACTTACTATATACATCCAAGCGACCCCCAAGTGGTACATTAATGATTAACCTATCATAATATAAGTCTTTTGGCCGAACCTTAGATTTTTAGGAATTTAATATCAATTAATAATATAATATTTGTTTTAAGAACTCTTTTATGTCAATTTTGACACTATTCAATAGTTGATTTTTGTGAAACTCATAACAGATTTATTACTTCGAAAAAAGTCAATTAAATCAATCCTAATATATCATATTATCCTAGAAAATTAGTTTAATTCATTAAAAGGTTCATATTATATTTATTTGGGTATTTATAATATCAATTATTTTAATTTTTCACTATTATAGTAATTACTGCATCATCATTGTGTCATAAATAAAATAAATTATTTAATGTCTAAAAATTATAAATAAAATATCATTATGTAGGAAATCTTTTTATCGTTCTAATGAATATTTATAATCGAAAATCCAACATGTATAACCCTATGTAAAAATTGTTCTTCTAAAAGATGTAAGCTTATGCCATTTTTGTTTTTATTTTAACTTTATTAATATAATGTGTCCCTACCACATACAAGTGGCTCCAAGGGGTCCCCAAATTGACCCAAGGATGCCCATGGTCGGGTATGTTTCCACCAATAAGGTTATGAAACGTTTTAGGGTAATTTTGTATTATTATAATATTATTTTTTTAACCCTTATTTACCGGATTTACCCTTTAACCATGGTAAATAAAATATTTACCACAGTAACTATTCAAAATGTCTAAAAATAAAAGTTACCTATATACACAATTTGAACATCCTGATTCCAAATATGGAATCCATTTTCCCAAATTCAAAACACAGAAGTGGCAGAAATTAATTTAAAATTAATTCCCGCTGTCAAAACAAAAAGCGTGTTTTTAAGAGATAATAACTATCAAAAGATTGACACTTGTTTATGTTCGGTTTAATTGTAAAATTATGTCCAATGACCAAAATTATATTAAAATGTAAAAATATATTCTAAATATACTTTAAAACCACTCCAATTCATAATTTATCACTATTAATTATTTTGATTAAAAAAGTTGTTTTTAATTAAAATTTAGTAATTTTCACTATTCATCAAAATATGAAAGTTATCCGAAATGTACCAAAATTTCACCCTAGGCTAATTTTGATATTCCGAATCCAAAAATGAAGTCCATTTTGAAATATAGAATATTTATGATTTCAAAAAGTAGGTATTACAATTCACAACGGCTAGTTTAATTAGTTGTGGTGTGTGTTAGAACTCGAGGTTGCGTACAACACACGCTATCGCATTATTCGAAGGGAAACGTACCGTAGAAGCTTGGGATGTTTCATTTTAAATTTTTGATGTCCCCATTTAGTCAAAAAGTTTAAAATATAGTATTTAAAAATGGTTCACTATTAAAATTTGATAAAAGTACAATACTGAAAATGAATTTGTTCTTGCATTATATCTAAGAAACTCATAATATGGAATCTAAAATTATAAGGATTATATAAAGTTTAAAATTTAGTCAATAATATTATTAACCTCTTTTGAATGGCTTTTTCCTTTGGTAAGTCATGGTGTGATTGAACTCGGTGTTGCGTGTAGTGCAAGTTATTGAATTATTTTAAAGAAATAACACACTATGAAATCTTGGGGTGTTACATTCTCCCCTCCTTCAATAAATTGCGTCCTCGCAATTTGAAATTGTTCTTCGAAAATAAAAGGTTGAAAGTAGAAAATATATTTTTGGGAAAACCCACATCGGAAATTGGGTTACTAAAATTTAGTCTTAATATGAGGAAAAGAGAAATCAAAGGGTCACCACCAAATTATGATCTCGATTAGGAGAACATTGGTGGAAATTGGAGACATATAATCGGAGGAAAAACGTAAATATTTATAGGTAGTGATTGAGGTCATCAATCACAAACAAGTATAAAATTGAGTTCCTTAAATTCATTAATCTATGATGAATTGAAATACCATCGGTTCAACAAAACATAGGGTATTAGGATAACACATTTTTGACATTTCAAAATATCCTAGTTGAAATCCCACATCGAAAAATGAATTAATGAGGCCTCTATTTAAACTAAAGAGTGGAAAGTATGAAGATTACCGAAAATAACACATACTAGGGATCCATGTAGGAAAATATGGATATGGAGGAGAAATCTAACCATCAATTATCTGATGGAGAGTGGTAGAGAACATGGCTATGAAAAGGCCAACAATCCCAAAGCCATAAATTAGTGATGATTTAAGGTACCATCTAGGACAACATTTTTGTTCTAAGTTCCTTTTCTTAATGTTGTGGAATTTATTTATGAGATTGGCTAAGAACATAAGGAGGTATACATACTTTAGAGTTTTATCCATTAATAAATTTCTACCACAAACTCATCTTTCACTCTAAAACATAATAGAACGTAAAAAAAATTCTATTTACACTATTCGTATAGGGTTCCAAAATAATCGAATTTATAATTCATATACAAGATATTTTAATAAAAACTAAATTATTTAATCCAGGACATCTCGTGGGCCAGTGGTAGGTGATACACCCTTGTCGCCCTTAGGTTGCGGGTTCAAGTCTCGCAGCTTTGCCGGACGCGACGGGTTGCCGCCCGACCTCCGGGTTGTCCTTTTATGGCAGTCCAAAATTAATATCAAACTTAGAATTTATCCAAAATACTTCTGTCCAAACTCACAGTCCAACATTTATAAGGAAGGTAAACATAATGTAGATCATTTTTACCCTATAATAGAATATTAATACCTTCATCATGTATTCTTTTAAAACACTGAAACATCCTGATTTACCATAATCATTATTGATTACATTCATGCTCCCTTATTCCATATAGAATGCTGGATATACTTCATCAATCCAAAAATGTTTTAAACCCCACAATGATGGAATATACAAATCATTAATCAGCTTCAAGGTAGTCAAGAATATCCAATATAATTTATCCAAATCAATCATGTATTATTCTAAAATCACTACTTCGGTATCAGAACCATATTATGGTTTATCTTTCTCTCAACCAAATATTTTCCAAAAATTTAACCTTCTATTGAGTCACTTTTCTTTGTTCCACACAAACTCAAGTCCTTAATGAAATAGTACTGCAGTACAATCCTTATATACTCCATAATTATTATAACAAGTACAGTGTTGATACAACACTCAATTGACATAATCAACATAAGAACTCTAATCATTCCTCTTCATCTGTGGTAGTATCATAACTTGATTATTATCCAATAGCATCATTTGCGGCATAGTCTGATGACTGGGACATAGGTTCGCGTAGTGTCCAAACTCCTTGCAAATGAAGCATTGTACATTTGAAACCATTTTCTTACCCTTACAGTCACGTACTTTGTGCCCTTTTCCTCCACACTTATAACAAACTCCCATTCCTTTCAGGCAAGCTCCAGGGTGTTTCTTTCCACAGTTAACACATATGGGAAAATTCTTCTTTTCCCTCTTCCCTTTATCCATCTTTCTCTCTTCTATCCTTTTCTTCTCTTGCTTCCCTTCAAAGCCATAGGACTCAGTAAACTCTTTACTTATCTTATCAACACATGATATTATTTCTTCATATGTTGATAATACATGGGAGACTATTTCTATTATAAATTCTAGCTTAAGACCATGAAAGATATGATCCTTCCTTCTCTTTGGATCATGTGCATTTCTGGAGTTCTCATTCCTTCTACTGGGCGCCATTTCTAAACAATTGCATAAACTAGATCAGTTTATGAATCGAAATACATAATCCCATACTTATAAAACACTAAACATAAATTGAACTATTTATGGATGTAATCCATAATCAAAAAAATGTTTTCTTTGAGGAAGTATATACTCATAAACCCTTCATAATGATTTGTAAAGAAAATGAGAGTTATCCTAAGAATATCCCCCGGGAGTGTCGTAACCAAGAGTGCAGCAAGGCCCGTTGTCATGCACCAGTTCCCATTCGAGTCTAGCTCAAAGCGGTGTTTTCGGGTTTTACCCCTAGGTACATCTGTGCCAGAGCCGCCTCTACCTGCTCGTATCCAGACAGGGATGTATTGCTCGGAAAACTCACAAAATCTCTACAATACCAAAATTCTAGGAAGTTCTTCTATACTAATCCTCAAAGTTCATCTTAGGTCTACGTGCTCTAATCAAAGTTTATCTAAATCTAGTTTCCAAGGTTTGTACTAAACTTCCTCTGATACCAACTATAACGCCCCGACCCCAGCTACCCAGAGTCGGTGCATTACTTCATAACATTGGCATGATCACAAGAAAGATCAAATCTCGAAAGACCGATTGGTTTAGTAGTCTTGGAAACACTAGATATATTCATAAGTTTTACATTACATCATAAAATGAAAAACTACTACAACAACATAATGTTTCCACAGTCCACACTATAATCCCCTCATAATATCCCTGCAGGTCATTCATAACTTACATCTTCACTTCCTGGGAAAAATAAAACATAGAAAAGGGGTGAGCTCAAATGCCCAGTAAGGATAACAATATAGCGGAAACTTTCATCAATAAGAATAAACATTTAAGGCAATGTATAATTAAAACAAATGCCTTTTAAACATGAACTTTCAACATGGTATGGCATAAATAAAATGAAATAATTCCATTTACTTATTCACATGGATATTCTACTAATCGAATAATCACATGCAAAAATCAATAACCACTTTCATAATGTTGGAATGCATAATGCTAAACTTTAATTACTTTTCAAGGCCTCGTCCCAAGACCTTGGGGATAACTGTAACCGGAACCCAACCCGGAGTGCCTCTAATAACCGGACACCAACCCGGAGTGCCTCTAATAACCGGACACCAACCCGGAGTGCCTCTAATAACCGGACACCAACCCGGAGTGCCTCTAATAACCGGACACCAACCCGGAGGGCTTACTTTTACCAGTCCCTAACCTGGAGGGATTACTTTTACCAGTCCCCAACCTGGAGGGCTTACTTTATCCAGTCCCCAACCTGGAGGGCTTACTTTAACCAGTCCCCAACCTGGAACATACTTGTCCAACACATTCATATGAAGTAAAGATTGAAATATAACATAGACATTCTTATTGGAACTAGCATACGAAATGTCAATACTTTCACCATAAACAATGAATGGTATAAAAATAGCACATCCACAGTCAAACATATCACAAAACTTTCAATACAATATAGAAGCTTTGTATTACACTAAATCAACTTCAAATAAGCGTAAAATCCATCAAAGGATGTTGACATAGATGAAATCAAAATTCTTTTTAAAGAAATATCTCTTTTTATTTTGAAATCATTTAATATCCATATAAAATAAAACATTTTCTTTGAAAATATTCTTATAATCTTGTAAGGAAAGCTTTGAAGATTTTATAATGGCGTAAAATAACCGCACCCGTCGTATAAGTTAAAAAAAACATTCTTACCTCAATTCTGTCGAAAAGGTTAAAAAGGACCTTGTTTTGAAAATGACGGAAAGATTCCTTTATAAACCTCTTATAAAAAGTCAAACAAGGGTATAAATGACTTTAACCCATATTCTTGTAATAGTAAAAATGTTTTGAAATACATTTTTAAGAAACATGGATGTGGATGATAAAGAGATCCCAGTAGATTATTACGTATAAACAACCTTGGATAATGAAGAGGTTGTAAAGTAAACCCTTACCTTGTACTTTTCCTTGGTTGGGGTAGGTTAACCTCCTGTATAATGGTGAAATAGTTGTTATTAAATTATACAAAAATCATATATAATAATATGATATCATATATGATCTTTTAACATTGATTGTTAATAATATCTTAGAATTATCGTCGTTTCGGGTGTTAACTTACTCATTTTATTTATATGTTTTGTTACATAAGCCATGGTTGTTGTATCTTATTCTTATCCAGAATGATATCTAGTCCTTAAAAATCATTTTTAAATCATCAAATGATAATTATACTTGAATGGATACGATGGAGGATGAATCTCATCGCGTTCGTGGAGACGGTAGTCCGTACGTACGCACGAACGCAACTTCCATTTAATTTTTATTTTAAAAGAATTGAATCCAAATGATACTTAGGTATATTACTATTCCAGTATAATATAATATTTTATACATGTTACTTAAGTTCATTAACACCATCCTTTATACGTTCCATGTGTGGTATGAACGAGTCATATCATTTTAAGGGGGCGGTAGTCCGCACTTCCTCAAATGAAATTATCGTATGTATATACAACATGAAACGAATAATGGTATGAAATAAAATGGAATTACAGAAGCTTATATATAAAATATATATCATTAATATCATATTTAATTACATTGCCATCATAATGGCCACCATGAGAGGCGGTAAGATGTATTTGAACAATCATCGTTTCGTGAGGCGTTAGTTTGCCATCCACAGAAACATTATGTTCATCATCCATTAGATGGAGTTGTGTGTATGTATAGTTTGAATCCTTCTTATAACAACATCCTAGTATATTGAGGATACTGGTGTTGTTTTGGAGAAGCAAAATAAATGAAAATAATTTAAGAGAAATCGTTACCTTTAATTTAGGTAACTCACTTTGGTTGGAACCAAAGGACTTCTTGAAATGCTTTCTGCCTAAGGGGAAGCTTCAAGGAGGAGTAGAGGGATGTGGGGAGCTTAGTTGGGCAGAGTTTGGACGAGCCAAGTGGCTTGAGAGGTGTGAGGAAAAGAGAAGGATGAGTGCCCTTTTATAAGAGGGGTGAGGGGCACCTTTGGAAAAGCTAGAAATATTAATTTATAATAAATTCATATTCGGTTTCCAAAGGCTCCAAATCTGACTATTCAAAGGATGAGGTGGGGATAGGTCGAAAACAACTCATCCAATAGAATTTAGACAGGTTTGGGTACTTATATTAACCTTATCTTTAAGTATTAACTCTAAGTTAATTAGTTTCACTTTTACAATGTCTCTTTGTATTTTTATATAATATGGTTAATAAACTTACTATATACATCCAAGCGACCCCCAAGTGGTACATTAATGATTAACCTATCATAATATAAGTCTTTTGGCCGAACCTTAGATTTTTAGGAATTTAATATCAATTAATAATATAATATTTGTTTTAAGAACTCTTTTATGTCAATTTTGACACTATTCAATAGTTGATTTTTGTGAAACTCATAACAGATTTATTACTTCGAACAAAGTCAATTAAATCAATCCTAATATATCATATTATCCTAGAAAATTAGTTTAATTCATTAAAAGGTTCATATTATATTTATTTGGGTATTTATAATATCAATTATTTTAATTTTTCACTATTATAGTAATTACTGCATCATCATTGTGTCATAAATAAAATAAATTATTTAATGTATAAAAATTATAAATAAAATATCATTATGTAGGAAATCTTTTTATCTTTCTAATGAATATTTATAATCGAAAATCCAACATGTATAACCCTATGTAAAAATTGTTCTTCTAAAAGATGTAAGCTTATGCCATTTTTGTTTTTATTTTAACTTTATTAATATAATGTGTCCCTACCACATACAAGTGGCTCCAAGGGGTCCCCAAATTTACCCAAGGATGCCCATGGTCGGGTATGTTTCCACCAATAAGGTTATGAAACGTTTTAGGGTAATTTTGTATTATTATAATATTATTTTTTTAACCCTTATTTACCGGATTTACCCTTTAACCATGGTAAATAAAATATTTACCACAGTAACTATTCAAAATGTCTAAAAATAAAAGTTACCTATATACACAATTTGAACATCCTGATTCCAAATATGGAATCCATTTTCCCAAATTCAAAACACAGAAGTGGCAGAAATTAATTTAAAATTAATTCCCGCTGTCAAAACAAAAAGCGTGTTTTTAAGAGATAATAACTATCAAAAGATTGACACTTGTTTATGTTCGGTTTAATTGTAAAATTATGTCCAATGACCAAAATTATATTAAAATGTAAAAATATATTCTAAATATACTTTAAAACCACTCCAATTCATAATTTATCACTATTAATTATTTTGATTAAAAAAGTTGTTTTTAATTAAAATTTAGTAATTTTCACTATTCATCAAAATATGAAAGTTATCTGAAATGTACCAAAATTTCACCCTAGGCTAATTTTGATATTCCGAATCCAAAAATGAAGTCCATTTTGAAATATAGAATATTTATGATTTCAAAAAGTAGGTATTACTATTCACAACGGCTAGTTTAATTAGTTGTGGTGTGTGTTAGAACTCGAGGTTGCGTACAACACACGCTATCGCATTATTCGAAGGGAAACGTACCGTAGAAGCTTGGGATGTTTCATTTTAAATTTTTGATGTCCCCATTTAGTCAAAAAGTTTAAAATATAGTATTTAAAAATGGTTCACTATTAAAATTTGATAAAAGTGCAATACTGAAAATGAATTTGTTCTTGCATTATATCTAAGAAACTCATAATATGGAATCTAAAATTATAAGGATTATATAAAGTTTAAAATTTAGTCAATAATATTATTAACCTCTTTTGAATGGCTTTTTCCTTTGGTAAGTCATGGTGTGATTGAACTCGGTGTTGCGTGTAGTGCAAGTTATTGAATTATTTTGAAGAAATAACACACTATGAAATCTTGGGGTGTTACATTTCACCCTAAGCTATAATTGATATTCCGAATTCAAAAATGATGTCTATTTTATGAAATTCCAAACATATAATTTGCATTAATTAATTTTATAATTAATTCCCGCTGTCACAACAAATAGCGTGTTTTTAAGAAACAATTTATATCAAAAGATTGACAATTTTTTATGTCCAATTTCAAAGTGAAATTAATTCTAATGACCACCATTGGATAAAATGGTAAAAATATATTCTAATTATACTTTAAAACCACTCAATAGTATAACTTATCACTATAAATTATTTTGATTAAAAAAGTTGTTTTAAGTATTTTTCACTATTCATAAAAATTTTGAAGTTCTCAGAAAATTACAAAAAATTCAACATAGGCTAATTTCAATATTAGGAATACAAAAATGAAGTCCATTTTGAAATATAAAATTTCTATAAATTTAAAAAGTGGTTATTACTATTCATAACGGCTACTTTGATTAGTCGCGGTATGTTAGAACTCGAACTTGCGTACCATGCAAGCTATTGCATTATTAAATGAGAAGCGTATCATGGAAGCTCGGGGTGTTACATTCTCCCCTCCTTCAATAAATTGCGTCCTCGCAATTTGAAATTTTTCTTTGAAAATAAAAGGTTGAAAATAGAAAATACCTTTGTGGAAAACCCACATCAGAAATAAGGTTAAAAAAATATAGCATTAAAAGAACGGAAGATAAGTACAAAGGTCACCCGAGATAGACCATACAAGGATTCTATGAAAATATGGATATGGAGGAGAAACAAACCATCAAGTTCTGATGGAGAGTTATAGAAAACAGGATTAGGGGAAAGTTTAACTACAAGAAAATCACAAACTTGTGATTGGTTAAACGATCATTGATTCCCCAGTAGGAAAAGTTAACCCACAACATTTTTGTTTTGAGTTAACATTTATAACTTTGAGGAATTTATTTAGGATATTTACTAAGAATGTAAGGGAATATACATACTTGTCATGTAGACTTTCATTCTTTAATAAATTTTTACCACAAACCCATCTTTCACTCTAAAAGGTAATACAACTCAAAAATATTGTAATTATCCTAATTGTATAAGGTTCCAAATGTTAAAACATACCATTTAGATTAGTAAAATTATTTTGTAATAACCAGGGACTTCCTGTAGGCTAGTGGTAGGAAATAAAGGCCTGTCGCACTATGATTGTGGGTTCGATTCCTACAGCTTTGTCCGACGCGACGGGTTATGCCCCACCCTGCAGGTTGTCCTTTTCCTAAAACTATAGTATCATAATATTCCAAAAATAATCTTCATAAATTTTTTAACATTAAACAATACTATCCAAAGATCAACTTAATCCACTCCAACCTTTATAGTTATCCAAAATACGCTTGTCCAACTCACAGTCCAAATTTTATAAGGAAGGTAAACATAATGAAGATCCTTTTTTTCCACGTAACAACATGTGAACACCTTCATCATGTATTCTTTTTAAACATACTGAATTACCATGATCCTTTATTCCTTATAGAATACTAGATATACTCCTTCTATCCAAAAATGTATACAAATCATCAATCAGTTTAAAGGAAGTTAAGAATATCCAATACAATTTATCCAAATAAATCACGTCTTATTCGAAAATCACTATCTCGGTATCAGAACAATATTATGGTTTATCTTTCTCTCAACCATATATTTTCCAAAAATTTAACCTACTGTGGAGTCACTTTTCTTGGTTCCACACAATCTCAAGTCCTTGATGAAATACTACTGCAGTACAATCCTTATATACTCCATAATTATTATAACCAGTACATCATTGATACAACACTTAAATTACAAAATTCTTTAATAAAAACATAAGAACTCTAATCATTACTCCTCATCTGTGGTAGTATCATAACTTGATTATTATCCAATAACACCATTTGGGGCATACTCTGATGATTTGGACATTGGTTTGCGTAGTGTCCCCAATCCTTGCAGAAGAAGCATTGTACATTTGAAACCATTTTCTTACCCTTGCAGTCACGCACTTTGTGTCCTTTTTCTCTACACTTATAACAAACTCCCATTCCATTTAGGCAAGTTCCATGATGTTTCTTCCCACAATTACCACATATTGGAAAATTCTTCATTCCCCTCATCCCTTTATCCATCATTCTCTCTTCCATCCCTTTCGTCTCTTGCTTCGCTTCAAAGCCATAGGACTCAGAGAATTCTTTACTTATCTTATTAACACATGATACTATTTCTTCATATGTTGATAACACATGGGAGACTATTTCCCTTCGAAATGTTGGCTTAATACCGTGAAAGATACGATACTTCTTACTCTTTGGATCATACGTATTGCTGGAGTTCACATTCCTTCTACTGGGTGCCATTTCTATACAATGGCATAAACTATATTAGTTTATGAATCAAAATACATAATTCCATACTTATAAAATACTTAACATAAATTTAACTATTTATGGATATAATACATAATCATAAAAAGGTTTTATTTGAGGAAGTATATACTCATAACCGTTCATAGTGGTTTGTAAAGAAAATGGGAATTATCCTAAGCATATCCCCCGTGAGTGTCGTAACCAAGAGTGCAACAAGGCCCGTTGTCGTGCACCAGTTCCCGTTCGAGTCTAGCTCAAAGTGGTGTTTTCGGGTTTTACCCCTAGGTACATATGTGCCAGAGCCGCCTCTACCTGCTCGTATCCAGACAGGGATGTATTGCTCGGAAATCTCACAACATCTCTACAATACCAAAATTCTAGGAAGTTCTTCTATACTAATCCTCAAAGTCTATCTTCGGGCTATGTGCTCTAATCAGAGTTTATCTAAATCTAGCTTCCAAGGTTAGTACTAAACTGCCTCTGATACCAACTGTAACACCCCGACCCCAGCTACCTAGAGTCGGTGCATTACTTCGTAACATTGGCATGATCACAAGAGATCAAGTCTCGAAAGACCGATTAGTTTAGTAGCCTTGGAAACACTAGATACATTCATAAATGTTACATTACATCATAAGGTGAAAAACTAATAATAATGTCTTCATAGTCCACACTCATATCCTCTTCTGACTATCCATGTAGTTCATTCATAAAATACTTCTTCACATCCTGGAAAATATTAAAACATTGAAAGGGGTGAGCTCAGATGCTCAGTAAGGATAACAATATTGCGGAAGCTTTCATAAATAAACATTAACATTTAAGGCAATGTATAACTAAAACAAAAGCCTTTTAAACATGAACTTCAACATAATATGGCAAAAGTAAAATGAGATAATGTCATTCACTTCTTCACATGGATATTCTACTGGTCGAATAATCACATGCAATATCAATAACCACTTTCATAATGAGGGAATGTATAATGCCAGACATTCTGAAACATTTTGTCAAGGCCTCGGCCAAGACGTCTAAAATGATTAAGGCCTCGGCCAAAACCATAAATCAAATTGGGAAAGGTCCTCGGCCAATTCCACGTCTAGTTGTCTCATGAGACCTACCGATGCATCGAGGAGCTATAGCGGGCTCCACCCGTCACTTATTAAGTCCAATACATTCCTCATATGAATAGGTTTAAACGTATCATAAACCATAACATAATCGTATCACATAAAACATGCATAAAGGAAACATAACATTTCCACATTTCAATCACAAGATATCAATACAACATATTGATATAATAAAAATTCTTTCAAAACCATTTTCAATACCAAAATAAAAGAAAGTTAAACCTTTGTATTTATTTTTCATAAAAAAAATGATGGCTTGTAGAGGAAGCCGAAACTCAAATAATGGTCACGGTGGCGAAGAAGTCGTTGTTGCCACATAAGTACAGAAAGAAAAACATTCCCTTTTGTTGTTTAGCAAAACGCTTCGTATAAAAAAGATTTCTTTTGAATAAATGTAAAAGTCAAAGGGGTTTATACACCGTATAAAAGAAAATTGTGTATAAAACCAAATATGCCTCAATGAAAGGGGATTGAGACGAAGTCCTTAAAAAGATCATTTTTTTAAATAAAGTACATCTATAATATGTATTCACTATAATTAAACATAAATAATGTAAAAATACAAGATAGGACATAATAATATCATGACATAATTTGAAAATATGAGATTAACCCAAAGAATAGAAATTGGGTTAAGAAGTTCTCTTACCTCGTGTCCGACTTGACTCAACCGTTCTTTAACCTCCTGAATAATAAACTAGAGTTAATATCTACCTTATTAAGAACCATTTTCAATTTCATTACCCTTTTTATATCACTTATTACAATGTTATGAACATTATGTAATTATTTATGTTAATAACGGTCGTTTTGTCGATCTTTGGTACTTGAGTCAATAATAAACTTCTTATAATTACAAGTTGTTCATGTGGTGAAATATCCATTCTATCCCGAATTATATTCATGATTTAGTTATCATATATATCATATATATCCAGTATATACATTCATTCATAATATTACGTAACATTTAGAGGTAAGAAATGAAATGCACCGTTCATGGAGACGGTAAGCCGTACGTACGCATGAACGCTACTTTCATTTCTATTTCGTATTTAATGGAATGAAATCATAATGATATAAATATATAATATAATTCCAGTATAATATATCATATAATATCATTTACTCCATCCTTTATACATCCCACATATGGCATTAACGATTCACATCACTTTGAGGGGGCGGTAGTCCGCACTTCCTAAAATGAAATTATCGCGTTTACCCATAATGGAAATCATAAAGTATGCCATAAATGAGAAATACAGAAGCATAAGGAAAACATAAACATATTATATATCATATATAAATATAGTTACATCTTAATGGCCACCTTTGAAGGTGTTTTATGAGTGTTGAACAATCATCGTTTCGTGAGGCAGAAATTCGCCATCCACAGAAACTGTATGTTCTTTAACCATTAGATGTAGGTGTGTGTAAGTGTAGCTCGAATCCTTCTTATAACAACATCCTAGTATATTGAGGATACTGGTGTTGTTACAAAAGAAATGAATAAAAAGAGTTTAGGGGGTTGGAGAAGAAAAATAAAACAAAACAACATTAGAGAAGACATTACCTCAAAATCGGGTAACTCTTTTTGATTTGAGCCAAAGGCTTCCTTGGGAAGAGTTCTTCCCAAAGTGAGGCTTCTAGGAGTAATAGGGGGAAGTTGGGAGAGTATTTGGGCAGAGTTTGGCCGATCCAAATGGCTTGAAAGTGTGAATGAGGTGGGAGTGGTGGGGGCCTTTTATAAGTGGAGAGGAGGGGCACTTTTGGAAAGTAATGAAATGTTATTCTATTATACAATGCTTTTCGGATTCTAAAGGTCCCAAACTTGTATAATTCGAGGCTAAGGTGATAAGGGTTCTAAATCTCCTCATACAATAGGCTTTGGACAAGTGTAATCCTTGGATTTTACATTATCTTCTCATTTTATTTAAATCATTAAATAATGAGGTCATCGCTGCATCATCATGATGTCATAAATAATTTAATTTATTTAATGTCTAAAAATTATAAATGAAATTCTATGATGTAGGAAATCTTTTTATCTTTCCAATTACTATTTATAATCAAAAATATGACTTGTATAACCCCATGTAAAAATTTTTTTAGTAAAACATTTCATGTTTGTGTCATTTTTTACTTTAACATTAAATAAAAGGTATTTATGTCATTTTCCAACTAAAGTGGCTCCATGGGGTCCCCAAGTTGACCCATGGATTGTCTTGGTCGGCCATTGCACATCCAATGAGGGTAGGACATGTGTCAAGCTCATCTCATATTATTAAAACATTATTTTTACCTTAAACTACACTAATTACCTCTAATCGCGATTAAGAACTTAAAAGTTACTATTCACCAAAAAATTATTTTAATCTCATTGAACCACATTTTAATTCTTAATGACAACCATGTATGTTGGATTTTTTAAAATCAAATCACAGAAGTGGTAATATTTCATTTAAACGAAAAATCAGTTATTTAACTACCACTTAGTGGTTTCACTATTCATCAAAAATTGAAGTTTTTCAGAACAATGCCAAAATTTCACCCTAAGCTATAATTGATATTCCGAATTCAAAAATGATGTCTATTTTATGAAATTCCAAACATATAATTTGCATTAATTAATTTTATAATTAATTCCCGCTGTCACAACAAATAGCGTGTTTTTAAGAAACAATTTATATCAAAAGATTGACAATTTTTTATGTCCGATTTCAAAGTGAAATTAATTCTAATGACCACCATTGGATAAAATGGTAAAAATATATTCTAATTATACTTTAAAACCACTCAATAGTATAACTTATCACTATAAATTATTTTGATTAAAAAAGTTGTTTTAAGTATTTTTCACTATTCATAAAAATTTTGAAGTTCTCAGAAAATTACAAAAAATTCAACATAGGCTAATTTCAATATTAGGAATACAAAAATGAAGTCCATTTTGAAATATAAAATTTCTATAAATTTTAAAAGTGGTTTTTACTATTCATAACGGCTACTTTGATTAGTCGCGGTGTGTTATAACTCGAACTTGTGTACCATGCAAGCTATTGCATTATTAAATGAGAAGCGTATCATGGAAGCTCGGGGTGTTACAATGTGGCGCATGATACACATAGAGGAGGTAGGGGCATTGTGCATCGGTGGAGGTGAGGCCGAAGGAGGAGGGAACCCTGTGTGGTTGGCCGAAGGGAGGTGTGTTTCAGGTCAAGTGAAGGATGGGGGAAGGTAACCGTGTCATTTGAGAGTAAGGGAGAAGAGGGGATGCGCCCCTAGGGTTTCCCCTTAACAAGAAAAAAAACTTAAAAAAATAAATAAAAGAACGTGATAATAATATTTTTAATAATAGCATTAAGAATAAAACAATAACAATAGAAACAAAATTTTAATAATAATGATGTTAATATTCTTTATCATAATAATAATATTAATAATCATAATCATAATCATAATCATAATATTATTATTATTATTATTATTATTAAAATTTTAATAATATTATTATTAATAACATATTTAATAATAACATTATTATTATCTACAATATTATTATTTTTATTATTATTATGGTTTGAAAATTTATAAACATTATTTATTTTCAGTATTGGATGGCCGCACGATCACTTGGCCCGACCGCACAGTTACCACTAACCGTGTGGTGCCCGTGCACCAGCTCGAAACCCACTAAAATTAATAAACCTCAAAAAATATAAGTCAACACTCAACCTGAATCTCAACGAGAGTAACCAAATCCAAGAAATAATAAAATAAAATAATTTTTAAGGTATGGGTGTGACAGAAAATAATCACTAGATTAGATATAATTAACATAACAAAAATTCTATAAAAATGTAATGTTGAAGCATACAGTCACACAGACACATATTCATACCATCATACAATAATTGACCTCCCACTATACCAATCATATATACAAGATAAATAAAAAAGTAAAAATACAATGGGGTTATAATACTATCCTTGAGCCTCGCCAAATCATAGTATCCATCTCCATCTAAGCTTTCCCACTCGATCAAAAAAAACATTGGGCCTCTACCCAACCTGAACCTATGAACAGTGGAGAATGCTCTAGTACCCAAGTATCATGGTCACCCAAGAATGTTTCAAGTAAAACTTGATAGGGAACTACCAAAGAGGTCCCAGAAATAAATATTATATAATTGTATTCACATGTGATATGATTCAGTGAATAAATATATGTAATGAAAAGGAATAAATAAAATAACCTCCATCAATCATTAGGTTCTAAGAAAACACCTAGGATCACCTATACTTGCTTTATCTAGTGTTGGATGTCTCTAAGAACATGGAACACCATTCCATATAATATCATGAATAAATTTCATATCCTAGGGAACATCCTAAGCAACCCAAAATAGTAGAAGGTGTAAGTGTTGAATCCTATAGAGCATCCTAAGCATCCCAATCATCAGGATTTCCAGTGGATCGTAGTTGTAACCTAGGTATCCATCATATTAGGTGAAAGCAGAAGATACTAGGGGGTATTATAGGAATCCCATATAGGCAATCAAGAAATATGAGGTGATATCATAAGAATTCTATTCCATCATGCTCAACAGACATATTCTAGGTGTACTAATCACTGATAGCCATCAGCTATAACAATTAAATCCCTAGTAACAACATATGCATTCTATATATACATGACTATAAAATACTAGGTAACAACTAAGGAATTCCATATAGGTTTAACTATTGATCCTAATAAATAAGCTAGGAATTCCATATGGGTATAATTATTGAATCCAGATAACGATTTAGGTATAATCATTGAATCCAAGATAACAATATTGGAATTCCATGTCAACGGGATCATCTCTAGATCCTTAGGATAACATGGGTGTCCATCATATAAGATGCATACACCAGATACTAGGGAGTATCATTGGAGTCTCATATAGAAAATCACTTAATCATAGCTGATATCCTAGGAATTCCATGTCATTAGGAATAAGTCAGGTCTTAGGAAATATCCTAGGCATCCATATAGTAAAAGGATCAATAGTCATGTCCTAGGGAATATCCTAAGCATATATTATAGGAAATCATTGAATCCCATATAATATCATAGGCATTTAATATAGGAATATCCTATGAATCCCATGTAGCATCATAGGAATTCCATATTGGAAAATGTCAAACCCCAAGTCGCATTCTATGTATTTCATATATGAAAACATGAGTATCATCCTAGTCATTCCATATACACATAATCTCTAAATCCTGGGTAATATTTTAGGAATTATATCTAACAAAATATAAAATACTAGGTAAAATACTATTAATTTCATATAGGAAAACACTAAATTCCATATAACATCCTAGTCTTTCCATATAAGAAAATGTTTAATCCCAAGTAACGTCCTAGATATTTCATATTGGAGAACACTAAATCCTAGGTAATATCATTAGAATTACATATAAATAGAAACATTGAATCCCATTTAATATCCTAGTAATTCTCTATAAGAAAAAATTTTGAATCTTAGTTAGCAACATAGGAATTCTATGTAGGCATATAGGAGAATCCTACATAACAACATAGGCATTCCATATAGTTATATTGTTGAATCTCAATTAATCTCCCAAGCATTCTAGGAAAACATATTAAGGGACCATGATCCACATAATAACATCTCAATAGTAGTAACATGGGTTTTCAACCTCCCAACCCATCTCATATGACAAATTTTGTATGATCAAGTTCACATCCTATCCCTATCATCATAGCCATACAATAATTACAACATCAATTTGTGTTCAAAGGTGACACCCAAAATCAACACCAACTTCTTCCCAACACTACCCCTCTCTAGTATCAACATAATACTAGGGCACCCACTAGGGTCCCCTAGCCGTATCATAGCACAAAAACCTTATATGGGTTCCTCTTTCCAAATCTCAACTCTCAATCCATGTCAATCATTTAGGGGGAATAGCATCCCTCGACATCATTATGATCACATTATGACCTCACTAGACTCATAGGCTAATCCCGAATAACATTACTCATTTTATATAGAATAATACCCATCCCAGTTCCCATGGTCATCCAAGGTTGGTCCACTAACCCAACCTATCATAAATATTCCTAGGGTATACCCACCTAGGTACTCACATTATAGTGGGGTAAAATCACTCTACCCACTCTCTAATCATCTAGACCATGGATTTAAGGCATATCAAGTCTTTAATGACCTAAACCCAGGTTCTAAAGTGATTCATGTAGTTTTCCATAATTATGCCATCATTTATCTATACTTGGGGGAGATAAATAAATATATCTTAATGCCTATTATGTTATTATCATCTATTTAGTAACCCTTGAAAGTCTAGTTATCCCATGGAATGTATCTATAATCAAGACCTTGGCTATCAGCAGCCACGACATCAAGATAGTGCTCAAGGGTTCATCGTGGACCTTTTCACTTTCATTATATCTATAGTAATCAATAATAATTTATTTAATTCAAAGTTAAATCACCCATACTTAGTGATACTACATATCATATTCTAAATACCAAAATAATAAAGCAAAGGGGTATAATTAAGGGACCACCTACGTCATATGACGTTACCATCCTTATAAAGTAAGCTTTGACACCCTCACTTCAGCTTCTACCAAGTTTTAATAGATATAAACCATTAATATAAGGCCCTAAAACAAGACATAACATCCAAACAATTAATTCTAACAAATTAGATTTAATTAATCAATTTAATTTAAATTGGAATAAATTCCTAAAAACTCACAGGAGATTTTTTTCAACTTAAATATTTAACCAAATGGGTGAACACCACCCCTGATACCCATTCATATGTCTATAACATAAAATCCCTAATTTATTATTTTATTAAATACATTAATTTCACCAAAAATTTCAAAATACCCTAAATAAAATCCTGGAAGTGACATAAATCTTTTAATGCTAACAAAACCTAGAATTATCATCCTCCCATGACATCCTTTAGTAAATCCAACAAAAATCCCCTTATTTAGGGATTATTACACCATGTTATAGTGGAATAATCACTAAAAATCCTCACCTAACCACATCAAATAAGTGGTTAGGATAAAAAGATGAAATTAAAAAGGAACTGAAGCAAAACATTATATTTTCCATAAGTTTTCCTCCAGATCAAACATCACATGATTATAAAAAATCAAGGGAATACTCCCATATAATAAAGAGAGGGGCGAGATCCCCACCTAGAAAATTTATTATATTTTACAAGATATTGTATTCCCTAATCCACTTTAATAGATATTTTTTACATTTAATTTTCATTTTTTTAAAAAATGGAAACAGTGTTCACCCATGTAAGGGTTATCCACATAGGTTTTTTCTATATAGGGTTACAATATAGAGGTTCCACACATAAGGGTGTTCCAAATTGGGTTATTATATACCCCCTTCCCAAATTCTAGACTTTTTCAAATTTTTAGTAAATTCCAAGAAATGTAAGGGTCTTAAACTCTCATAAAATTTTCCCTAAACCCACTCTGATCATGGAAAAACACCAAAACTCAACTCATGAATATATATAAACATCCAACACTTACACTTGGAAAAATTTCATATAGGTGAACCCAATTTCATCTCAAAATCAATCCCTATGTATCCAGTCAGAAATGGTATCCTCCAATAACTCAACAGTGTCCTTTTACACAAGGTCAATGCTTAGTTCTTCCGAAAACACTAATCCTTGGAAATTAAGTCATCACTTAAACATAAAAACATATCAAAAATCATAATATGAGGATATAAAAAGTCATTTATTCTATATTTAAATACTAATTCTTTAATATACCCCCTATTTGGCCTAAA
Source organism: Viscum album (assembly GCA_963277665.1). Lineage (NCBI taxonomy): Eukaryota > Viridiplantae > Streptophyta > Magnoliopsida > Santalales > Viscaceae > Viscum > Viscum album. The sequence goes on from OY728166.1 coordinate 590,571,036, forward strand.
ATTTCAAATTTCCTTGGAAATTTATAACCTGTAACATCACGGGATGTTATAACTTTCCCACTATAACACTTCTTATCCCCAATAATTTTTTGTGGTACTTCCATAATCAATCCTAACCTTCCCCAATATTAAATTGATGATATAATCACTATGTACTTCCTTGTAATATTGAATTAATTTCTGTCACACAACTCTAATACAAGGTGCACTATTCAACAAAATTTGAGCTACCACTCACCGCCATCGTTGAATCACCATGATGGAACTTACCCATTCCCATATGAAATTATAAATGACGGATTAAATAATCAAATCAGTCATAGTATCATGGTTATTACAATCATAACTATCTTCTCATAAAGGCTGATTCAGATCCATGGTTTTCTCCACCATCAAAATTGCCAACTGAAAATACATTCTTAGTTGTCCAATGACACACTCAGGGTGGTTTCAATCTCACTACACCAAATTTCTAGTCAAAAAACTATTCATTTCTATTCTAGATGGCCATTGATAAAAATTATTGGATACACCCTCTAATAAACCATCACACTATCTAATCACAATGCCTTAATTCTCAAAAGAATCATTAGATCTTCTAACTCCCATATCAAAGTTCATGATTGAAACATGGTGCAATTACACAATTGGATCACCAACCACCATGTTCTCATTTCGAGCACTGGTGCATTTTCGATCTATCTTACCCTCAAATCATATCCAAAACCATCTTGGTCCTTATAAAAATACATGAAATTATTCTAACATCACATATGTATCCCAAACCTAGTATTCACTAAAGAACAAACCAAACTAAATTTACCTACATGATAACATCCAAAATCCACCCAACCTATCCAACCACCAATATCACACATCCATGAATCTTCCAAAACAAAGGTTATACCAACATGACTAATAATACACTCCCCACCTAAGGTATGTTATTATAATTTCTCTAATGAATCAAAATACCAATCTCCATGGTCCAAGATTTTCCATTTTCATGTATAATGACTAGATGTGGTTACCCTTCTCATACCTGAGTGTGAACAAAATCATCAACCGCTACCTATTTCTCACTATAAATGTAAACCCTATGCTATACCAAAATTATAATCTATAAAAAGGGTTAAACCTTCTAAAATTTTCCAACATATGTATTTCTTTAAACTACACCTTGAGAAAAACCTCAATAGGTTCTAACAAAATTCCTTTTTGGAAATATGTGTCAAGGAACACATTTGGATCAACCATACCACAACACCCTAATCCATATCCAATATAAAATCTCAATATAGAGTTATATTACCCATTTCATTAAAAATACTAGGAAACCAAGACATAAGTATTCCATAAAAACTATCAGTCCTCATCCCACACACAGCCACTCACCAATCCATAAACAAAGGGAACCATGTATTACTAGTGTATGCTTGCCCTTATACATTATGAATTTCCCCCCCAAAATCCATGTTAACACTCACTATCTTCATCCAAAGGTGGGTTGGCCTTCAATACCCTCTCGTAGGTTCTTTCCCACTATTCATCATGATCCAATCCAAAACCAATAGTTTTATTCTTATGTAACACTCTTTCACACAACCTTATACATACTCCCATGAGTCTCATGCCAACAACCTAGGCTCAAATGACAAAAAAACTAGTTGATTATTCCTAATAGAATGTTAAACCATATACCCAATGGTATCCTATATTCTCTCTTATAATAAGCCTAATATGCCTCACGTGTTGAAGCTAATTGCACAATCACCCACCACCTAGGAACTATCCACAGACCAAAAGCTTTTATACATTCTCTCTCCATCCTGGATGACCATATAGGACCATGATCCACTATCTCATTAGAATCTACACTTGAAGACACTAGAGATAGGAAACTCAATGATCCTGCCCTTCAAACCCTAAATGTGGTACTAAAATCACTCTAAGTTTTTTATATCATAAAGGCTCATAGCATCTTCATGACTATACCACATACCCAATAGAACCTCCCATGAACCAATCTCGTAATCAGAATAATCAACCCTTTATTTCTATCTCTAAGGCACTCACATTTCTAGACTAACCCTACTATAGACTTACCCTTATATATTGCACTTCTTCTCAACTATTGTATGTTGTTCATGAATGTATTTATTTATATCTCAAGTACTAGATTCTTCCACCTAGCCCATAAATCACGTCTTACACAGGTCACCACTCATGGTAAACCTCTTTGTTCCCATATCAAAAAAAATAAGGAAAATCATAATTCAAACACCCACTCTAGGGTTCTTATATGAAAATACATATCAGGCATCACATACTAAGTCATCAACCTATAAGGGCACCAATCCTCACTAGGCATCTCCATATGAGACTACCACCCTTAAGGACCAAAATCTTATACAATATATATATATATATAATGAAATAATCCTATAAAAATCCATTCCTAGTAATCCATGTTCAATGTTTTGATTAATTTTAATTCCAAAAAGAATCTATATGAGAAAAATCCATATAGGTTTCTTTTTACAATTTAGGTAACCAAACCAATTTTATTTCAAAAACTAGTATCAAGGCGTCAATTGCCTATACTGAACTAATAGGGGCCACTATGTATCCATTACATAGATGGGTTGTATAGCCATCATTAAGGATCATCCCACCATAATATCCAAATGACCTATAATTATAAGAAAATATATTATGGTTTATATGAGTAGAATACTACCAAAAATTTATATTGGAAAACCTAATATAATTTATTATTGAAACTTTAAACAACATAACCCTCTATCATCAATGGTATAAATCAAACGCAATCATGTGTAGGTCATGTGAGTGATATGTGATAAATATGAGGCATGTACATGGGCCTCTTTCCAATGATTCAAGATCCAAAACAATAATACTAACCTCAAATAAACACATCATATTCTATAAATATACTAATCATAATACCAAAAAAAAGAACTATAATCCAAGATCCCTGGTTACCAAGACTTCCCATCAAATATTTTTTTGCAACTCACCAGCCTATGGTCCATAATAAGCTCCAACACATTCATATATCACATGTATAGCATATTCCTAAATAATAAAATAAAATAGGATTTCTCTGATAGAACTTTGCAATGTCCACTGGATGGATACCACTAATTGGTGTCTTAATCAGTGATGTTATATGACTTTAGGTACACCTTCTCATATTCCAGAGACTACAAACTAATAGTGAGGGTCTAGGGTGATACCATAGGTAGACTATGCCCTCATATAATAGTACTAATAATAATGAAAAAAATATATATAATCATAACAAATAATAACTAGTGTGTTCATAATGGTAATTTCCTAACCTGGGTGCCACATGTCAGTGCCCCGAGCTGGTTGGTCACATGACCTCAGGTGCACCTCTTTATATGCTAAAAGCTTCCAACTAGTAGTGAGGGTCTAATATATAACATGGGGAGACTATAACCTCTTTATTAAAGTAGAACAACAATGGAAAATAAGTAATCAATAACCAAATAGTACCATAACCAATATAGACCAGTATCACATGATGAACTAAACAAGGAAAATAGTATCCCAAAACAATATATGTTTCAAGTGACAATATGAAAAACCAAAATAAATACGTGATAAAAACTCCCCAAGAGGGTCTCTACATCACAATTAGTCCTCTCAGGCATGATCCATCCGAACTCATCCATCTAACATAGGGCTATTTCCTTTATCCTATCCTACAAACATGAAATATATTTAGGTATCGATCAGGAAACCCAAGTAGGGTGTGAGAACAACTCAATAGGCCACTACCAATGGAGTCTAAAACAATATCCAGACTATAATAGTGTATGCAGTTGTATAAAGAATAAATTATAATAAATAAATTAAATATTTGCCAAATTTCATTATTCTTTAATTAACCACATAATTTTCCCAGTTCACAGTGACACCCAAACCATTAATACCTAATTCATCATGTGCCGAATTATGATCCACATCACTTAGGGAATCAAAATTCATTATAACACTGGCTTCTATTATCCATTTAATTCTAGTTTCATATCTCGGTTACTTGGAACGCCAGTCCAATGCCAATATTATGGGCCTATAATGACATATCCACTACGGGAAAAATGAGCAATTGCGACGGGTTATTTGCGACGGGATTTATTCCCGTCGCAAATAGTCATGTTAAAAACTTATTTGCGACGGGGGTATTTCCCCGTCGCAAATAAGGAGGCTTTTGCGACGGGATTTCTTTCCCCGTCGCAAATAGTTTTCCCGCGATGCGCGCCAAATCGCGGGAAAACTATTTGCGACGGGATTGCTTTCCCCGTCGCAAATAACCGGCGGCGGTAAAAGGTATTTGCGACGGGAATATCCCCCCGTCGCAAATACTATGTCGGCAGGGGTTATTTGCGACGGGTCCCGTCGCAAATAACTATTTACCGGTTGACCGTAATAAATGTTGGCTAAGGTATTTGCGACGGGTACCGTCGCAAATAATAATATTTGCGACGGGAATCCCGTCGCAAATGGTCCCGTCGCAAATAATCTAACCTATAAATACCCCCATCCGTTTTTTTCATTTCATTCTCATTCCTTATCTTCTCCTTCTCTGAAAATTATATTTCTAGAGTTGAGTTTTTCTCCAGTTTAATTTGTTTCTCCGGAGCTGATATTAAAGTTTTCAAGAACGATCAGAACAGATCATTTTTCAAGGTATTTTTAATTTTTTATTTATTTTTAATTTTTTATTAGTTTCAATTATTATTAATTAGTTGTAATTTAATTATGTTTACATTGTTTTATTATTTAATAAATTTAAATTATTAGTATTGTTTGGTAATTAGGAATAATTAGTAATAATTTTTAATAATTAAGAATAAATATTAATAATTAGTTATAAATACCAATAATTAGGAATAAGAACATTATTACATTATTAGTTTATTTTATTATTAATATTAAAATAATATAATTTTTTATATATATACAATTCTTTTTTCATCTGTGTGTTTGCTGTCTTCACATGTATTATTTGTATGTGGAGATAGAAAACGCACAGATGAAAGAAGAATTGTATATAAATTAGAAAATTATATTATTTTAATATTAATAATAAAATATATTAATAATGTTATGATTTATAATTATTGGTAATTATTTCTAATTATTGATAATTATTCATTTAATTACTAATAATTAGAAACAATTATCAATAATTATCAATAATTAAGAATAATTAGTAATAATTAGTAATAATTACCAATAATAAGTATTAATTACCTATAATTAGTATTAATTACCTATAATTAGTATTAATTACCAATAATTAGTATTAATTACCAATAATTAGTATTAATTACCAATAATTAGTATTAATTACCAATAATTTGTATTAATTACCTATAATTAGTATTAATTACCAATAATTAGTATTAATTACCAATAATTAGTATTAATTACCAATAATTAGTAATAATTAGGAATAATTAACAATAATTAGGAATAATTAGTATTAATTAGGAATAATTAGTATTAATTAGGAATAATTAGTATTAATTACCAATAATTAGTATTAATTACCAATAATTAGTATTAATTAGGAATAATTAGTATTAATTAGGAATAATTAGTATTAATTACCAATAATTAGTATTAATTACCAATAATTAGTATTAATTACCAATAATTAGTATTAATTACCAATAATTAGTATTAATTACCAATAATTAGTATTAATTACCAATAATTAGTATTAATTATCAATAATTAGTATTAATTATTAATAATTACCAATAATTATCAATATTTAGGAATAATTAACAATAATTGCCAATAATTACCAATAATTAGTAATAATTACCAATAATTAGTAATAATTACGAATAATTATCAATAATTAGTAATAATTAGTAATAATTAGCAATAATTAGTAATAATTAGCAATAATTAGAAATAATTAGCAATAATTAGTAATAATTAGCAATAATTAGTAATAATTAGAAATAATTAGTAATAATTAGAAATAATTAGTAATAATTAGAAATAATTAGTAATAATTAGAAATAATTAGTAATAATTAGTAATAATAAGAAATAATTAGTAATAATTAGAAATAATTAGTAATAATTGGAAATAATTAGTAATAATTAGAAATAATTAACAATAATTAGTAATAATAAACAATAATTAGTATTAATTACCAATAATTAGTATTAATTACCAATAATTAGTATTAATTACCAATAATTAGTATTAATTACCAATAATTAGTATTAATTACCAATAATTAGTATTAATTACCAATAATTAGTATTAATTACCAATAATTAGTATTAATTACCAATAATTAGTATTAATTACCAATAATTAGTATTAATTATTAATAATTACCAATAATTATCAATATTTAGGAATAATTAACAATAATTGCCAATAATTACCAATAATTAGTAATAATTACCAATAATTAGTAATAATTACGAATAATTATCAATAATTAGGAATAATTAGTAATAATTAGCAATAATTAGCAATAATTAGTAATAATTAGCAATAATTAGTAATAATTAGCAATAATTAGAAATAATTAGAAATAATTAGTAATAATTAGAAATAATTAGAAATAATTAGTAATAATTAGGAATAATTAGTAATAATTAGCAATAATTAGCAATAATTAGAAATAATTATCAATAATTAGTAATAATTAGCAATAATTAGTAATAATTAGAAATAATTAGTAATAATTAGAAATAATTAGAAATAATTAGAAATAATTAGTAATAATTAGAAATAATTAGTAATAATTAGAAATAATTAGTAATAATTAGAAATAATTAGTAATAATTAGAAATAATTAGTAATAATTAGAAATAATTAGTAATAATTAGAAATAATTAACAATAATTAGTAATAATTAACAATAATTAGGAATAATTAGGATTAATTAGGAATAATTAGCATTAATTAGGAATAATTAGTAATAATTACCAATAATTAGTAATAATGATTATTAATTACCAATAATGATTATTAATTACCAATAATTAGTATTAATTACCAATAATTAGTATTAATTACCAGTAATTAGTATTAATTACCAATAATTAGTATTAATTACCAATAATTAGTATTAATTACCAATAATTAGTATTAATTACTAATAATTAGTATTAATTACTAATAATTAGTATTAATTAACAATAATTGCCAATAATTAACAATAATTAGTAATAATTAACAATAATTAGCAATAATTACTAATAATTAGCAATAATTAGTAATAATTATCAATAATTAGCAATAATTAGCAATAATTAGCAATAATTAGCAATAATTAGCAATAATTAGCAATAATTAGCAATAATTAGGAATAATGAGCAATAATTAGGAATAATTAGCAATAATTAGCAATAATTAGCAATAATTAGCAATAATTAGCAATAATTAGAAATAATTATCAATAATTAGAAATAATTAGCAATAATTAGCAATAATTAGCAATAATTAGAAATAATTAGCAATAATTAGCAATAATTAGCAATAATTAGCAATAATTAGCAATAATTAGCAATAATTAGTAATAATTAGCAATAATTAGCAATAATTAGCAATAATTAGCAATAATTAGCAATAATTTGCAATAATTACCAATAATTTGGAATAATTACCAATAATTTGGAATAATTACCAATAATTTGAAATACTTACCAATAATTTGGAATAATTACCTTATTACATTATTTTTATATTTTATTATTAATATTAAAATAATATAATTTTCTATATTATATACAATTCTTTTTTCTTCTGTGTTTTTTCTGTCTCCACATCTAATATTGGCATTCTTTTTCAAAATTATCAACCTACTTGCCAATGGAGAGGTGAAAGTGAATGCCAATATTACATGTGAAGACAGATTGTGAAACACACAGATGAAAGGAGAATTGTATATAATATAGAAAATTATATTATTTTAATATTAATAATAAAATATACTAATAATGTAATGATGTTATTATTATATAATTAATATTTATGAAAAAAATTATATTAGTATTATTAAAAAAATAAAAAATCAATATAATATTAAAATTATCAATATTTGTAACAGGTTTTGCTTTATTCTCAATATATTCAATCCTTGCTTGTGTTTTTTCTAACAAATTATTCAAAACCAGTAATGCTTTTATATTTTATAGAAAAATATGGAACAACGAGGTCGTCAACAGTCATTATTAGATGACCGCATATGGATAAATCAACGTAGAAATCCAAATGGTTCTGGTTTAAATCCAGTATATATAGAGGGTGTGGAGAGTTTTTTATCATTTGCGGCATCAAATCCAGAATTTGTTTCAGAAGGAAAGATAAAATGCCCTTGTAGAAAATGTGCATTGAGAACGTTTGACACGTTTGACAAAGTGGGGGAACATCTCTTGCGTTTTGGTTTTCAAGCAGATTATGTTTTTTGGTATCAACACGGTGAACGCAGTTCCAGAGCAGGTGATACCAACTTGATTCCGGATCCATCCCAGTTTCAAGATTTAGTACATGATGTTGCAGGTTCATCTATTCAACATACAGAGACTCCGGCTGATATAGCTTCAAATCCTGAGTTGGGACAGTCTGAATTTTATGAGTTGTTGAAGTCTGCTGAGGATGCATTATATCCTGGCTGCAAGATGAGTAAATTAGAAGCAGTTGCAAAATTTATGGCTATCAAATCAGATAACGGAATGTCAAACACATGTTTTGACCAGATATTTTCTTTGCTGAAAACACTGTTACCCGAAGGAAATGTTTTACCTGCAAATTACTATGAAAGTAAGAGGTTGGTTCGAAATTTGGGACTTACTTGTCAGAAGATTCATGCATGTTCAAATGACTGCATTTTATATTCAGGGGAAAATGAGTCGTTGGATAGTTGTCCCACATGTGGGCAACTGAGATATAAAGAAGGACAACACGGGAAGTCTGGTTTGATTCCTGTAAAACAGTTGAGATATTTTCCGCTTACATCCAGACTTCAGCGTTTATTCATGTCTAAGAATACAGCGACAATGATGTCATGGCATAAAGAGAATATTTCAACCGATAAAAGCTTGAATCATCCAGCCGATGGTGATTCATGGAAACATTTTGATAGAGTGCATCCATCATTTGCTTTAGAAGCTAGAAATGTTCGACTGGGCCTTTCCACTGATGGTTTCTGTCCGTTTGGATCTTATGGTAGTCAATATTCATGTTGGCCTATTTTTTTAACTCCGTATAATTTACCTCCATGGATGTTGATGAAGGAGCCATATATCTTTTTGACTTTACTAATTCCAGGACATCCGAAGAAAAATATTGATGTTTATTTGAAGCCATTGATTGATGAATTAAATTTATTGTGGAGTACTGGTGTCAGTACATATGATGTTGCAACGAAACAGAATTTCATACTGAGAGCAGCATTGATGTGGACAATAAGTGACTTCCCGGCTTATGGGATGTTATCTGGCTGGAGTACACATGGTCAGAAATCATGTCCTTACTATATGGGAGAGAACAAAGCATTTATGCTCATTCATGGAAAGAAACCTTGTTATTTTGACTGTCATCGCAGATTTCTTCCAGCTGATCATCCTTTTCGCAGAAACAGATCTCATTTCAGAAAAGGAACAGCTGAAAGGGATGGACCTCCAAAAATGCTATCAGGTTCGGAGTTAAAATCGGTTGTATTTTCATTACCTCCCATCACTTTTGGTCCCACAATAAACCAACAGAAAATTTCTGGTTTTGGGAAAGAACACAATTGGATTAAACGTAGCATATTTTGGGATTTGCCATATTGGTCTGATTTGTTGGTCCGACACATGTTAGATGTCATGCATATTGAGAAGAACTGTTTTGATAATTTGTTTCATACAGTTTTGGATATGCCAGGAAAGAGCAAAGACAATGTAAATGCACGTTTAGATCTTGCCCAAATTTGCAGGCGTCCAGAATTGGAACTATTTGAGAATGTCAGAACAGAAAGGTTACTGAAACCAAAAGCAGCTTATACACTGTCTAAAGAAAACCGTTTATTATTTTGTTAGTGGATTGAAGATTTGAGACTTCCAGATGGATGTGCTTCCAATTTGGGTAGATGTGTAAAGAATGGTCATATTACTGGATTGAAAAGTCATGATTGTCATGTTATAATGGAGAGACTTCTACCCATTGGATTAAGAGGTCTGTTGAATTCTGTGATTTGGGATTCCATAACAGACATGTCTCATTTTTTTTGGGAAATTTGTGCGGCTACGGCAGATTATGATGCTCTAGGCAAACTTGAACAAGATGTTGTTGTAATTATATGTAAACTGGAAAAAATATTTCTGCCATCTTTCTTCGACTCAATGGAACATTTGATGTTACATTTGCCATATGAAGCCAAATGTGGAGGTCCGGTACAGTTTCGATGGATGTACCCATTTGAAAGATGCATGCAAAAATTGAAAAGAAAAGTACGCAACAAAGCATCTGTTGAAGGATCTATTACAGAAGCTTATTTGCAAGAGGAAATATCTTTTTTCTGCTCCCATTATTTTGAATCTGAGTATCCTTCAAAACACAACCGAATGGGACGGAATGAGAGGAATATTGATGAAATCGACAATCAATTATCTGTTTTCAACCAGTCAGAGCTTGGTTTTGGTGGAGTTTCTGAACGCTGGCTTTCAGATGATGAACATCATAGAGCTCATACGTATGTTCTGCTCAACTGTGAAGAGATGACATCAGTTGTACTGTAAGTGTTTATATCACTTATTCTATCATTTATGTTACAGTAAATAACTTTGGGTTTTATAGGTTGTATGATAATCATATCAAGAAACAAATTCCACAAATTACAGCAGCTGCTCTCGAAGAACGGCGACTGAAAAATTTCTCTCAGTGGTTTCAAAAACTGGTAACATAAATTCCTTATCATTTAGCAACTCATTCAATGTATAGTTTACTATATTGATAATTATTTCACAAATCTTCAGGTGTCTCGACATGCTGATAAAATTGACAAACGGCTGTGTGTATTGAGTAACCCACCTTCCAAACTTGTTAAAACTTATAATGCATATGTGGTGAATGGATTTCGATTCCACACGCATGCATATGGGGAATCGAAAAAAACAATGAACAGTGGAGTTAGCTTGAGAGGATCTCATCATCGAGAAAATGAAGTTGACTTTTATGGCATACTTGATGAAATCATTGAACTCTGTTATCTTGGACAACATTACATAACCATGTTCAAATGTCGGTGGTTGGATACAGAGAGAGGCGTGCGTGTTCATCCGACTCATGGAATCATCGATATTAAATGTAAAAGTGTTCTCGCAGTAAATGAACCATTCTTATTGGCTCAACAGGCATATCAAGTTTATTATGCAAAGTACTGTGCAACATCAAGAGACTTGACTGATTGGTGGAGTGTAATAAAAATCAAAATTCGAGACAATCAGTTTAGTCAAAGTGAATGTGCTTTCAATGATGTGCAAAGAATTGAAGTTTTTCAAGAGAGTACTCAAAATCAATCTTTTTTACAAAGAGATATGAGTATCGATGACGACACCCCACATTTAAGAGTCGGTGATGACGATGATGTTAATGATGTCACACATGAATTTGAAATGGTAAGAGATGAAGCAACTGCAACTCGAATGGATATCGATGATGTTGAGGAGGAATATGAAGATGACATTGACATATATGAAGATGATGATGAAGATGAACACTTATAGAATTCCATGGTATTTATATACAATCATAATATGTATATATGTATATATAATAGTAATTATCAATTATTTGCTAATATTAATATTTTCTGTTTCAGATGGACGAGGCCACATTTCGTGAGTTGACGGAGGCTGACCTGCCTTTCGATGCGGATGAGTTGCTGGCAGATGACCCTCAGCCTGCAGGCGCTCCAGGGAGTACGCGGAGGGGGCGCGGTCTTGCACGATTGATGATTCCTGACCCCGTCCCCGAGCGACGTCCACGTCTTGGGTTTGATCCGCGCACCCGGAGGTGTGATAACCTGTGTAATAACCTGTGAATTTGACTAAGATTTCATTAATCTATTCACATAATAAATGTTTATTATTTTTTCAGTTTTTCGCATATAGCAGTCGGACAGGGCAGCGCTATTTTGCGCAACTATTTCTCTCAGTCGTGGACCACATGGGAGCATATTCCCATTGATGTGCAGCAGGCCATGTTCGGCCATTGGTTGGTACGTACGTAAATAAATAATTTTTATTTTGAAAATTATTTCATTTCTAACTTGATATTTTGATTTATTTGTAGGGTTTATGGTATCCGATCGAGGATACCATGTGTGACGCCATCCACGAGGCATGGGAGGTGGCCATGCGTGATCGCCTTCGTCAGTTTTTTCACAATTTAAGAAAAGCTGCGATGAAGAAAGCAAGAGTGTCAGATTTTGAGGAGTCATGTAGAGCACACCGACCAGAGTACATTTCATCCCATGTATGGGATGGATTATGTGCGCACTGGTTGAGTGGTGCCTTTCAGAGGAGATCATCGGTGGGGAGGCAGAATCGGGGGAGGCAGGAGGTGACTCATCGAGCTGGGAGTCGTTCTTTCAGTACTCATAGACAGCATCTGGTACGTACATTATTTATAAATATTTTATATAACTATAAATATTAACAGTTTATTTTTTATTCTTATAGGCTGTCGAGCACCCCGATATTACAGAGTACGACGTATATCGGAGGATGTATAGTGATCCTGCTACTGGGGAGCTCAGAGGTGATCGTCAGCATCACATCGTGGTCAGTATTATTTGTTTTCAAGTTTAAAAATTAACTGCATATAATATATTCACAATTTTAATTTTAAATTGCAACTATAGGAGTCATATGAGGCCGCAGCGGCACAGGCCCGGCCTGAGAGTCAGGCCGAGTCATCAGATCAGACCACTGTCCGTCAGTTTGATGAGGCGGCATGGATGAAGGCCACCCAGTATGCCTTCGAGAAGGGCCGGGTAGTTGGTATCGGCTCTCGACTGACTCCCGGAGATTATTATGGCAGTGTTGTGATGTCGGCGTCCAGCTCGAGGGGAGCTTGTGCATCTTCTTCTACACAGTATGAGGAGCAGTTGCGATCTCAGACTGCACAGATAGAGAGTCTCCGACAGGAGCAGGAGCAGATACGTCAGCAGCATGAGGAGGAGCGTCGACGCCAGCAGCAGCTGTACGAGGAGCAGACGAGTCGGTGGCAGCAGCAGCATCAGGAGCAGATGGAGTACATGCGCCGACTCACTCATGCTTTAGGGATGGAGTTTCCTCCACCACCATCTGCAGATCCCCCACCTCCCCCCCCCCTCCTACAGATTAGAGTTTGTATTTCTGTTATAAAATTTGTGAAATCAAAATATTTTTTTTTTGTATTCGTAGTTTCTGTCTCATTATAAAATATTAATAATATTATATTTTTAAATAACAATATTAATATGAATAATAATAATATTTATATTTTATAATATTAAATTTTATATATATATTAAAATTTTATTTATATAATAAAATTATATATATATATTAAAATTTTATAATATGATAATTTAATTATTTTTTTGTAATACTTGAATTATTTTAATATTTGAATGTAAAATAATTCTATTATTTTTATATTAATTAAAATAACTTATTAATATTTTTTTTATTTATGAATTATAATTATAATATTATTATATTAATTAAATTATTTATTAATATTCTATTATTTTTATTTTTGAATTATAATTCTACTATTATTATAGTAATTAAAATAATTTATTATTTTCATTTGTAAATTATAATTCTATTATTATATTAATTAAAATAATTTATTAATAATTTATTTTTTTTATTTTTTTTATAGTATTTGCGACGGGATACTATGCCCGTCGCAAATACTAGTATTATTAATAATTTTTTTTTTTTAAAGAGTATTTGCGACGGGACCCGTCGCAATTACTATTAATAGTATTTGCGACGGGTCCCGGTTCCCGTCGCAAATACTAGTATTATTAATTTTTTTATTTTAAAAAAAAAACGTTATTGCGACGGGCCCGTCGCAATAACTGTTTAAAAAGTTTTTTACAAAAATACGGAATACTATTTGCGACGGGGAGAATGCCCGTCGCAAAAAAAGGCTTTAGCGACGGTCCCGTCGCAAATAAGTTTAGTTGCGACGGCGTTTTCCGCAACGGGCTATTTGCGACGGGACCCCGTCGCAAATGGCTATTTGCGACGGGATCCCGTCGCAAATAGCCCGTCGCAAATACCTGTTTTTCCAGTAGTGATCGAGCACCCAGTGGGTATTTCGAGCATCAGTTCCTATCACACACCTCATGGGTATTTGGGTAATCAGTCTCTATCCCATACTATAATATTCACATGCATGCATTGGGGATTATAACATCATTTCTGGAACACCACAGGTATTTGGAGCATCAATCCTTATCCCATGCCTCATTTATCAATCAGTCAAACATATATCACATATATCATATTTATCAACATTAGTCGTCATTAAAATTCTTATCAAACATTCCCATCATAGTCCACCATTTCAATTTATCACAAAAAACATAGTTCTTCACATTAATCACATGGAATAATATGAAAAATTCACCATTAATCCATTTATAAACATTTAATAATATAATCCATTAACCCTTCATGGTTTCCAACCATCCCTTAATTCCCATTATCAATCAATTCATAATCGCATTATTCAACCCATTTCACAATCCCATTAATTGAACAATTTCATTATCTCATTAATTGATTGATTAAATCAATTCCAAAAAAAATTACCCAATGTGGAAATTGAAATTTCACAAATACATTAACAAAATTATAATCAAGACTATATGAAATAGAAATTATGACACTTACATGAAGGTAATTTATGGATATTCACCAAACTAGAAATACCTAAATTGAAGTAGAAAAATCAATATTACAACAGTATGGAAGACCTAGGACCAAACCCTAAGATTAGAATAAAATGGATTAACATACATAAAACCTAGATATAAACCACCACCAATGTAGAAAAACTCATACCTATTCATTGGTAAAGATAGATTAGAGAGAGATATAGATAACCAATCAATAAATAAATCACTTACAAAAGGGAATCTGATACTTCAATCAAATCTTTGATTCATCAAGAATGAAGTTCAAGGAGTCTTACAATCCTCCTGAGATCTTGAAAATCATAGGAATGGGTTTAGGGTCTAGTGGGGGTGAATATGGGTTAATACCCAGGGGTTAGGTAATTTATATTAAATTTTAAAAGGATTAAAAACCCACATTCCTAGTTTCCTTGGCAAGGGTGCATGGTTTTACAAACTGTTCACCTCTCCTTAGGGTTACATAGTTTCTCCTAAGTTGGAACACGATTTGAAAAATCGTGTGCTAACCATGAAAACCCCACTATGTAAGGGGTTCACAGTTTTCTATAAGTAGGTGCGTGGTTTGGTAAAATCATTCCCCATTCATTCACTACCCATTTTTCTTTCAATTACTTCTATAATTTTCCAAATTCATCCAAAACAACCCCAAAAAACAAATATATACTAAAAACAAGGGTAAAAGAGTAGTTGAATACAAGTATGGGACATCTATAGAAAGGTAAGTATCTTACAATTTTCCTGATAAAACACAATTTTATTAAATATTTTATTGATAATAGATGATATAATTTCCTCATAGTGTGTTAACAATATTCATTTATGGAATATTTAGGATTAGATCATTCATTTGAAAATTTGATGAAAATTCCATTTTTACCCTTTAAAATTTCATTGTAGTATTTTGAACATAAATAATTTTATTTGAATTATTCAAACATAATATTTTTTTAAATGTCTTCCTAACATAATTTTATACAACTTTCATTTAGGACATTGGAGCTAAATCATGCATTTGATTGGTGAGAATGGTCCATGAAGTCAAAGTTGGGCTGGACTCGCAAGATTGGACAAGTGTTTTGTATATGGGTCATAACTTCTTTATCCTTACTTGTATTAGTCCCAAATTTTGAGAGAATATCTAGGACTCATTTTCGCATGAATAATTATTCTATAAGGATAGATAATTCATGATTTTTGTGGTCAAATGGGTGGTTTAATTTGGAAAAAAATATTTGGTTGATATTCCCCATTCACACTTGAAACCACTTTGAACCTATCCTCCCCACCACTTAATAAATTGGTGTTTTTCTAATTTGGTGGGGTTGGTACGTGCATTAGGAATTTGAGGGTAGAGTATAAGAGGTTCCACTAAAATTATCTAAGCAATTCAATAAGGGTAGCTCTTGAAGCATGGATCCCTTCGTCGAAGCCCTCTTCTTCTTCCTCATGTTGTAATGTTTGTGTTTTCATAATAAGCTTCTTTTTTATATTTTTATTTATTATCTTTTATTATTTTTTGTTCAAATTTATTCTTATATTAATCTTCCTAATTGTTCTTGAATAAATAGTATAAACATGATTTGGTTCTACCCTTTCTAAACCATTTCACGTGCAAAACGTTTCTACGATGCCAACACCATCCATGGAAGAGTAGTTATTTTTAGTAATCAATCTACCTATAAACTTCTTCGTTAATTTATTTTGAATCAATGAGATACTTAAATTTACTTAATATGATATATTAATTGAGTTATTAATTTAAATGAAACTAAGAAAGAAATTGAACAATTGACACAAAAATATGTGAGGTCGGAAGTTGTGTAAATTATGAGAGTGTGATCTTAATCGGTAATAAAAGACCACACGAGATAAATTTGTAGAGTTAAAATATAATCTCTAAACTAAATTAATACTCATTTACAGAGTGTATATGTTCTCTAATTAACCACTGACCGTAATCTAACCTAATAACATCAATCAAATCAGGGTGTTGTGATTGCTTGTTCTGAAGCTAGCCTAGGGTTTAAGTAATTTCATCTTTGTGGTTAAGTTAACTCCTATAGGGTTAGAGGGTTAAAAAATTAGAGGATTATAATTAAGTTGATGTTAATTTAAATTATAATGTCAAATAATTTAGTGAAGAGGTAGAGTTAGATCGATTACTTATTTTAAACATTGTCTAAAAACATCTTATTGTTGTGTCATTTTAATCGAACTTCATTTCAAAAATAAAAACAAAACAAAAATACAATCTTCTTCTAGTAAACTTCTTCCGGATTTATGAACTATAAACAACCCCATCCTTTTAATTAATGTTCTTATTTACTTTTATTTTACTTTCAAAATAACTTTAATATGTTGTTAAATTTACTTCTTCCTTTGAGAGACGACCTTGGTCGGCCACTCTATTGCACCTAAGTAACCAAAAATCACATATCATTTGAAAGCACCCACAACAACACCTTTAAAATTGGCTTTGTTTCCAGGGAGTCCAGTAATTATTTCAACTAATTAGAGGTATTTATTTTATTTTACATTTTATTCTATTCCTCTTTTCTTTCTTCTTTCTTTACCCAATCTGAATTTTTTTTTCTTCTTTTATTTTCTTCTACTTTTTTTAGACCATAAACTCAAACTTCTCATATTTTATTTTATTATGGTCCCCTTTTCTTCTTTTTATTTTTATTTGATTTATGACATGAACTAATATTGAATATCTTTTAGATCTTGACTCTGAGATTGAACGTGTCCTTAGGGCTCGAATCAGACATTCTCAGTCTATGGGAAGTTTCAACATTCAACCAGTAGGAGAATTAATCCACTCCAAGAACACAGAAATTGGAAACAATTCTAAGTAAAACCTAAAACAAGAACCAATGGATGAAAATAATGGAAATGAACTTAATAGAACCATTTGAGAGTTGGCTTCACCTGATATTAATTATCAACGAAATTGTATTGCATACCCAAATCTTGAATCATACTTTGAACTGAAATTTGGGTTAATTCATCTTCTTCCAAAGTTTCATGGTTTATCTAGAGAGGATCCAAAAAAACATTTAAAAGAATTTAATGTGGTTTTATCAAACTTAAAACCAATAAATGTTTCTGAAGATCAAATCAAACTAAGAGAATTCCCATTTTCACTTGATGGAGCTGCAAAATATTGGATGTATTATTTACAACCTAAAGATGTAACTTGTTGGAACGATTTGAAAAGTCTTTTCTTGTAGAGATTTTTTCCAGCATCAAGGACCAATTCCATTCATAAATAGATATCGGGGATTAATCAATTGCAATGAGAGTTAATGTATGAGTACTGGGAGTGATTCAAGAAGTTGTGTGTAAGCTTCCCACATCACCAGATCAGTGAGAAACTTCACATTCAATACTTCTATGAAGGACTCACACCTATGGAGAGGAGTATGGTGGACATTGCAGCTGGAGGAGCATTGGTGGAAAAGACACCAGTAGCTGCACATGCATTGATCGACAAGATGGCACAAAACCCTCAACAATTTGGTAATCGGGGTACACCACATGTTAGGGGAGTACATCAGGTAAGTCCTTCCTCTCTTGAAAATTATTTGGTTGATACTATGTTAGAATAATTGACCACTATGATGAGGTATATTGATTTTTCACAAAATACATCCCAACCCCATCTTTCAAGGCCTTGTGGAATTTTCATTGAGAAAATCCACCCAACTGACTGTTTCCTACAACTACAAGAGATGGAGGATTGCGTAGTAGTATTCCCAGGGAGACCATATCAGCAGCAACAACAAACATCTCCCCAAAAAAATTTTGATTCATTTGCTCCAACATACAATCAAGGGTGTAAGGATAAATCAGACATGAGGTATGCATCTGGACAACAAAAAAGTCCCCCCCTTTCAACAAAACTTCCAGCAGCCTCCACCTTACCAACAGGGTTTCCAACAACCCCAAAGGTGATTTTAATCTCAAGCATCAACAAATAAAAAAATAGAATTATCAACCAAAGGTAGATTCTAATAATGATTATCTTTTGAAACAAATTGTTCTTAATCAACAGAATAAGCTGAAGAGTCAAGGTTCAGAGTTGATGGAGTTGAAGACTCAAATGATCCATATTTCCACGGCCCTCCGTGAACTGGTAAGTAAGAATTTTGGAAATCTACCTTCCCAACCAACTCCAAATCCCAAGGTAAATGTCAGTGCAATCAGATTGAGAAGTGGGAAGCAAACAATCGATACATCTACACCTATCATTCCACTGAGATTCACCTCAACTCTGGAGAATCCCCATTCCACACCAACTATTGACCAACCCAAGGAGAAAGGTAAAGGTAATAAAAAGATTGATGATATTCCTCTTAAAACCCTTCCTTTTCCAAATAGAGTTGTACAAACCAAGAATATGGCTGAACAGGTGATGCAAAAAAAGAAGTTTTGGACACATTCAAGATTTTGGAGATCAACATCCCTCTACTTGATGCCATCAAACAAATTCCAAGGTATGAGAAATTATTAAAATAACATTATACCAATCGAAGAGGGATAAAGAGAAATGAGAGGACCAATCTTGGAAGGAATGTGTCATAACTCATTACACTAACTCTAGAAATGCCAAAAAAGTACAAGGATCCTGGGACATTCACTATCCCATGAACCATAGGGGAGTTGCACTTTTAGTATTATCTTTGTGATTTGAGTGCTTCCATAAATGTGATGCCTCACTCTGTATTCTCTTCTTTACAAGTTGGTGAATTGAAGTTGACGAGAGTAGTGGTGCAGTTGGAAAATAGAGCTACAATATATCCAGTGGGAGTACTTGAGGATGTACTTGTACGGTTAAGATACATGATCTTTCCAGCATATTTCTACATTCTTAACATGGAGGACGATCAGGTAAGTTCACATACTCCCATTATCTTAGGTAGAACCTTTCTCAAAACCCCAAAAACTATCATAAATTTCAATGAGGGTACACTTTCCATGGAGTTTGGGGATGAATTTGTGATATTTAATGTTATGGACTCCATGAAGTACCCCTCATATAACTATTATGATTTTGTTATCTTCCATTTTGAACCACCAAATAAAGACCCCATGGAATTTTATTATCCTATGCTTAGGAAGATTATGAGTATTGGTTCTAGTTTGATTTCTAATAGTACTTAAACACCTATTTATAATGCTGAAGACCCTCTTAGATTTGATTTTTAAATGGAATAATATTCTTATTTTGATCATGTGAACTCTGATTATGACATGGTTGTTGAGTATGTTGATGGATTTGATGCTTTATTCTCTAATTTTGATGATTTATATTCTGATATGGATTTTCATTGTGTACATAGTTTAGTTCCTTCAATTTATCCATCTATACATCACCCCCCTTCATTGGAACTCAATCCATTTCCACCTAATCTCAAATACTCATACTTGTTGAGTTGTAAAATATTACCTGTTATCATTGCTAACAATCTCTCTTTTGAACATGAAGAAAAACTTTTGAATAATTTGAGGGAGAACATTAAGGCAATCTGATGGAACTTGGCTGACATATCAAGTATTAGACCCTCCATTTTCATGCATAGGATTATTTTGGAGGATGGGGCTAAACCGGTTAGGCAGCCACAATAGAGACTGAATCTAACTTTTTTGGAAGTTGTTAAAAAATAAGTTGAAAATTGCTCGAGGTAGATATAATCTTTCCCATTTCAGATTCTCGGTGGGTAAGACCTATTCAGGTTATGCCTAAGAAAAGTGGTGTTATAGTTGTTAACAATGAGAAATATGAGTTAGTTCCAATGAGGGTACAAAACAATTGGCGTGTGGGTATTGATTATAGGAAACTAAATCAGTCCACCAGTAAGGACCATTTTCCCCTCCCATTTATTGATCAAATGCTTGAGATGCTAGCTAGGAAGACACATTATTGTTTCTTGGATAGATTTTATGGACATTTTCAGGTTTATATTACTCTTGGGGATCAGGAGAAGACAACATTCTCTTGTCCATTTGGTACGTTTTCCTACCGAATGATGCCATTTGGACTTTGCAACACCCAAGATACCTTCCAGAGATGCATGGTGAGTATTTTTCTGATTTTATTGAGACCTACATGGAGGTATTTATGGATTATTTTATAGTGTATGGATCCTCATTTTATGAATGTCTATGTAGTTTGAGAAAGGTGTTGAATCGTTGTATTGGGAAGAATCTGGTCCAGAACTTTGAAAAGTGTCATTTCATGGTAGAGCATGGCATTTTCATTGGGCATGTAGTGTCAAAACATGGGACTGAGGTTGATATATCTAAGGTAGATATCATTTCATCCTTACCATATCCTTCATGTGTGTGTGATAGTTGGATCTTTCCTAGGGAATTATGGATTTTATCGGCGCTTCATCAAATATTTTAGTAAGATTTATCTTCCTATGTCATGATTACTTCAAAAGGATTTTGATTTTGTGTTTAATGATTCATGCAGGGTAGCATTTTATGAGATTAAGAAATGTCTGACCACTCTACCGATCATATATCCCCCACAACGGGACATTCCTTTTGAGCTTATGTGTGACACCTCCAACTTCACAGTTGGAGTTGTCTTTTCTCATAGGGTGGAGGTACGTTCACATGTGATTGCCTATGCATCGAGGACAATGAATTTAGCCCAATAAAACTACACCACCACATAAAAAGAGTTTCTTACTATCATATTTTCTTTATATAAATTCCTTTCATATTTATTGGGCTCTAAAGTAGTTGTTTTTTCTGACCATGCAGCTCTGAGGTACCTCTTGAAGAAGCCAGATGCAAAGCCCGGGCTAATCTGATGGATGCTCCTTCTTTAATAATTTGATATTGAGATAAAGGACAATAAGGTATCGGAAAACTTGGTGGCAGACCACATGAGTAGGCTTACTCACACACTAGAGGATGACACCTTGGATTAGGTACCACTTTGGGACACTTACCCCGATGAGCATCTTTATTCCATCGCAGGTACACATCCTTGGTATGTAGAGTTAGTTAAATACCTTGTTGCCTATGAAATCCCTGCAAATTTAAAGAAAAATCATGTCCAAAAATTAAATATTGAGACCATATTTTATGTTTGGGATGATCCATACCTATGGAGCATGTGTAGTGACCAAGTTATTAGGAGGTGTGTTCCTGATCATGAGTTTGAGTTTGTTCTATAATTTTTTCATGCACTTGCTTGGGGTGGACACTTTGGATCCCAACGGACATCTAGAAAATTCTTAGACTCTAGATTATATTTTCATATCTTATTCCATGATGCGAATGTGTTTTGTAATTCATGCTCTCATTTTCAACACATAGGGAACATTTCTAGGAGACATGAGATGCCCCAACAACCCATACTATTCTATGAGATTTTTATGTATGTGGCATAGATTTTATGGTTTCTTTTCCAAGTTCATTTTTTTTTGTATATTTTGGTTGCTATTGATTATGTGAGTAAATAGATGGTGGCTAAGGCCACCAGGACTGATGATTCTCATGTTGTTGTGGAATTTGTCAAAGAGAAGATTTTTTTGCAGGTTTAGAGTACCGAAACCCATCATCAGTGACCAAGGGACACACTTCTACAATCAGAATCTCTCTTCCCTTCTTCAGAAGTATGGGGTGACACACAAAACATCAACACCATACCACCCCCAAACAAATGGTCAAGCTAAGGTTTAAATTAGGGAGTTGAAACAAATTTTGGAGAAGAACATGCATCTGAATAGGAAATATTGGAGAAAGTGCTTGGATGATGTGATTTGGGTTTATAGAAAAGCATACAAGACACCCATTGGTATGTCCCCAAATTGGATTTTTTTTTGAGAAAGTGTGTCATCTCCCCGTGGAAGTTTAGCATCAGGCTTATTGGGCTATAAAGAAATGCAACATGGATTTGGCCCAAACTAGAATCCAAATGAAGCTGCAAATCCTAGAGCTTGAGGAGATTTTATTGCCTTCATATGAGAACTCAAGGCTCTACAAGGAAGGATCAAAATCATCTCATGAAAAAATAATCCATAAAAGATAATTTAAAGTTGGAGAGAAAGTCTTTCTCTATATTTCATGACTGAATTTGATGCCTGGTAAGTTGTGTTCCAGGTGGTTAGGTTCTTATATTGTGAATAATTTTTTTCCTTATGGTGTAGTGGAGATCACACAAGAGGACACAGGAAGAAGCTTTATAGTCAATGGGAAACGTTTGAAGAGATACATTGAGGTACTTACTACTGATGCTATGGATTTCATCACACTACATGACCCCATCATCACTTAAGCATATCAGTCTATTCCTAACCCTTTCACCTTTTTATTATTTGTCATGTTTAAAGTTATACATTTCATGTGAATATATCATCTCATGGGTTCACATTTAGTACAATGAAATATTTTATCTGTGGGGGAGGGAACCTTTTAGTATAGTAATTTCAATTGTTTTCTTGTTTTTCAATGATTTTCAAAAAAATTGTGTGTTTTTCAAATTTTATGTGTTTGTTTTTCAATTTTTTCTGTGTGTTTTTGAAACTTTTGAGCTAAAATGATTCTCATCACCATTTTGAAATTCATGTCAATAAGTGAAAAAAATTATCCCATGAAACTGAGCTTAAATGAATACTGAAAATAACTTTGTTTCAAGTTCAAATATTTAGTGATTTCATGAAAAGTACTCTGAATTTTGAATCTCATGCCACATATCACTGTCTTTATATTTGAAATCACTTTCCTGTGAGGCTTCTAAACCATTATTTTCGTATTCTTTATATTTACCTCATTTCTTGAGAGAACCAAACCATGCTTGATTTAACCAGAATTTGATTTATTTTTATAAAAACTTGAGGGTTTGGGGTACTTATGTTTAAATGATTTAGTAATGTGTTTGGTATTAAAAGCTTCTATTTCAAATAATCCTTTTTTATAATGGCCTAAATTGAAAATTTAATCCTTGTAGCCCTTATAATCCATGAATATCCTGTTAGTATTGCCACATTACAAGCCAATTTTCCCTATCCAACCAACTCTTCAAGTGAAATTGTATAATCTAGTTGAACTTAAATGTGGGGGAAGCTGTCTTGTGTTATGCTACCACATTCTGTGATACTTTGGGTGGAAAATTAAATTTGGAAGAGATGTGTTTTTTCTGAGGAAAATCATTATATTGAAAGTTGTTCCTTTTCTAAATCATTCATGATAAGTGAAGTTGTGTCTTTCGGGAGCTTCTAATAGAGAGAGAAAGTTGTACCTATCGGGATCTTTCAAGAAAATCTTGTTTGACAAGATTGACATTTTTTACAGCTGAAATATTGAATGGTGTACAAATTACTTTATTTTTCATGATGATTAACATGAATTTATGCTATGAGGATTGAGGAAGAGACCATATTTAAGTAAAAATTATATTAATACAATTTTTCTTCAAAAAGAGTCAATCCCCCTAATTCAGCCTCAGAATTTTTCACATCTAAATCCTACCAACCGGAAGCCAAAGAACAACCCTAGAAAGTCCTCATGATAAACATATGTCTTTGAATCACATCAGGTGGTGATTTGGGAATTCATCAAGCCTATGGTGATGCTTTTATGAGTTTGGATGATAAATACATTGCTGAAAAATTGACATTTGTGTGATAAGATAAAATTCGAGTGAGGTAAGTGTTTTGTGTGCATGGGAGGATAAATGAAGTGGAAATATATTGAATGATATAAATAGAGAACTTGAAATAATTTTTTTTATGATTCATGATATATTTTGTTTCTTGATGTGGAATTTTTGGATCTTAAGGATATGTGTTTTAAAAAAATTGATTTGATATTGATGTTTACTTGTTATAATTTTTTAGAATACATGATATGAGGTTTTGCTCGGGAGTGAAAAAGGATAAGTGTGGGGGAGTTGATAAAACACAATTTTGTTGAATATTTTATTGATAATAAATGATATAATTTTCTCACATTGTTTTAACTATGTTCATTTATGGAATATTTGGGATAAGATCATTCATTTGAAATTTTGATGAAAATACCAGTTTTACCCTTTAAATTTTCACTATAGTATTTCAAACATAAATACTTTTTATTTAAATTATTTGAACTTAATATTTTGAAAATGTGTTCCTGACATAATTTTCTATAACATTCATTTAGGATATTAGAGATAAATCATGAATTTGGTGGGAGAAAATGGGTCATGAAGTAAAAGTTGGACTGGACTCACTAGATTGGACATGGGTTCTATATTTGGGACATAACTTCTTTATATGTTCTTGTATTAGGCCCAAATTTTGAGACGATCTCAAGGAATCATTTTCACACTAATAATTCTTCTATAAGGATAGTTGATTCATGCATTTTCATGTTAAAATGGGTGGTTCAAGTTGGCATAAAATATTTGGCCGAGATTCCCCATTCACACTTAAAACCACTTTGAACCTAGCCTCCCCAACACTCTATAAATTGGTGTTTTTCTCATTTCATGGGGTTGGAACATGAATTAATAAGTTGAGTAAAGATGAGAATATTTTCCACTCAAATTCTACAAGAAGTTCAATAATGTTATCTCTTGAAGCAAGGATCCCTTCGTCGAAGCCCTCTTTTCCTTCCTTATGTTGTAATGTTTGTGTTTTCATAATAAACTTATTTGTTCTTATTTTATGTCACGACCCCCTCCCACCAAAGATGCCCCTCCTGGGCTGGAAATGGTGAAAGGGAGATAATGACCCCTGAGTCCCGCCTCCAGTAGGCCCCGGGTTGGCGACTAGCACCAAGGGTATGAGTTTTCACAAATATGGGAGGCATTACCCTTTTTTATTATTTAGGATCGGGAAATAGGACAAGTCAACCACCAAAAAGAAAAAAGAACAAGTGTATATAAATAAACCCAAACCAAGCCCACATGCATGTTTAAACAATTTTATAACAAGGTACAAGTACAAGAAATCTCAAAATTACAATACCAAAAGAAAACAAGAGAACAGCAACTGCAACAACTCCAACTGCCTGACTAGTAGGGTCCCGCACGGCCCTGGTAGTCCTCCTGGAAACCTAAAAGTAAACGTAGGGTGAGCATACAAGTATACTCAATAGGGAAACCTAAATCTCTCATGCACAAGTGGGAAGACATCCTAATGTCCTGTGAGAACAACAGAAGAAACCTAACAAGGAAATCTATCCACCCAACTTTTCCCGCCACACTCACCAAAACACAATCACAACAGGTAGTAGTAGTATAAGAACAAGAGTATTGGGTACCCCGCACCATTTCCCATTAGTTAACTAAACGTCCTGATGTTGTCACACTCTCCCCGCCCACACACTCCTGGGCCTCACAACCACATATCCCGCCCGCACACACCTGGGCCTCACCACCACGTATCCCGCCTGCACACACCTGGGCCTCACAACCACAACCACATCCCCGCCCTAAGACACCTGGGCCTCATCCCGAAGATTCTTGGGAACAGTAATAGTAACAGAACTCTCGCCCGAAGACACCTAGGCCTGAAATCGAAACCTACCCGAAGAGTCTTAGGTGTAAGGTCGCCTCAAGCAATCAAAGCCTATAAGCCTGCCCGAAGAGTCTTGGGCCTAATCACCCCAATAGAAACCTACCCGAAGAGTCTTGGGTGTAAGGTCGCCTCAAGCCATCACAGCCTAGGGGAGAAGGAGCAGGAAGGAGCTAGTAACTATGGTAAAACACCCTCTCCCATGAAATGGGAGTGTTCGGCACTAAGTGCTCAACATGGGTGCAGTGCGATAAAACACAAAAGATACAGATATATATATATAGCAACCACTCAGCCCAACCTATGGATTCTAAAAAGAGAAACTGAGCACGTGCCTCGGCACTGCTACCACGAAGCATGCCTGCAACAAACAACCCCAACCCCATTAAGGTTTTCACGTTTCAGCAGAAATTAGCTTTTTTATTTCCTTAACTACTGGGCAACTATCCACAACCAACCACTTCAAACGTTCATAAAACATATCCCTGCCATCCACAAAGCAAGTTAGGGAAACATAAGCAGCACAAAAAAACCCTTCTTAAAAACCAACCAACCCATTGATTATTATTTCTGTTTCATTACCAAGCCCCACCATTCATTAACTCTTCCACTTTTATTTATTAATCACAACCGATAACCCGTTCACATTAAAACCCAACCCTGCGGCCCCGCTTCCAACCGCCATAACCACAACCGCACTGAAACCACACATCATCATCCCTTTAATACCATTTATTTCAGCCCCGCTGCCCATCACCATGACCACATTCACACCAACCCACAACCAAGTCAACCGCAGCCCCGCTACTCACCCGATCCACAACAACCCACAAAACACCCCCAACACATGCCACATAACCAAGCCAACACCCACATGTTCATTATTCCATTTTGTTTAACCGGGGTGATCACACAAGGGTTCCAGATTTCCATTTAATCATCCAACTTTACATGATTATCCAATTTCCACATTCAACAAAGTTCCACTCACAAAAATGGTCTAGAAAGATATGGCAACATTTAATTGTGCAAGCAAAGGCCCCCAACGACCGTGATTTTCAGTAGGCATAAGCCTATTCATTTCACAACATAATATCACAGGATATAAAAGGTAAAGTAACAGCAATCACAAACTTCCCATCCCCGTTTTTTAACCAGTTATTATCTTTATTTAAAGGTTCAACCATTTCTCATGAAAACAAAAACTATACCCACCCCGCATGATGCACAAATTAGAGAGACGAAGGTAAAACCCCTACCTCAACAGGTTCTCGTCACAACGCTCCCCCGGATCAACTTTAGAAGACGTTCGTCGGCGTCCGTCACTTCTGTCGGGTCCCGACAGAACCTCCTCGGGTGGAAGTCAAAAAGAAAAGGCCGAAGGAAAAATAACGGACCCAGGCTCGGAAGTTCCGCCTCATCGTTACGATCCCGTGGCCACTGACGTATCATAAATCGGAGCTCGGATGAAAAAGTTATGGAAGAAAGATCCTTCGAGTCTCTTAAGAGAGATCTGCTCAGAGGAGAGGGGAGGAGAGGTGTGAGTTGAAGGAAGGAGGGGACCCCTCCTTTTATAGGTGTGAAAAGCAAAAGTACACGGCGTGTACTTATGCTACACGGTGTGTACTTGGCCGTTTTCACACGGTCTCCACGCGGCCTCCAATGCGGCTCTGCGGCCATTGACTAGTCAACACACGGTTTGAAGGTAACGCATACGCGGGGAGGGACTACACGGCGTGTAGTTTAGACACACGGCGTGTACTCATTTATTGCACACGGCAAGGACACGGCTCCAACATGGTACACGGCCGTTGACTAGTAACGCGTACGCGGGGAAGGTCTACACGGCGTGTAGAACTGGTCACACGGCATGCACCCATTTATTGCACACGGCAAGGACACAGTCTTCAACACGGGGTATACCCGGAAAGGGGGCACACGACGTGTACTCAAACTACACGGCGTGTAGTTTCAAAATTCTGGAAAGTGTGGAAAAAGTCCATTTTACCTTCCAGAACACTTCTTGACCTTCTTTTTCACAAAGTAATGGGCCGGAGAGGTCCGGGCCATTACATCAGATACCTCTTAAAGCATTCTCGTCCCCGATAATTCAAAAACCAACCCAGGGGAACCCAACAAGATACCTCTTAGGGTTCTCTTTATAACAAGAACCCAACCAACACCCTAATCATATGTGTTAGGAATTCCTTCTCCTATGTCGAGATATTATCCGCTTCAAGAGACACTGACTTGCCTGCACGGGTTTAATCACATCCCCATTAATGCGTCTCGATTAAGAACTGGGTCTTCCCACTTTCACACATTAGGATTTTTCAACTCGCACTAACCCCAACACCACACAACCAACACACTACCCGAACACATGGGTTTGGGAAATTCCTTCACCTATGTCAAGATATTATCCGCTTTAGGCAGCACTGACTCGCATGCACGGGTTCAATCGCATCCTCATTAATGCGTCTCGATTAAGGGTCAGGTTTTTTTCCCTTTCTCACACATCCGGACATGTTACACATCACCAGGGAATAAGTAAACAAAAGGTATCACAACTGACAAGCCAAGCATTCCATATATCAAAGGTACAGAGTACAACATCAACACAAAGCTCAGAAGAACAAGGGGAAAATACAAGTCAAAACAACCCCGGGTACTGAGCGCGCATCTGGGTCTCCCGCTCCCAAGTGCTCTCCTCGAGACCGTCATGCCTCCACAACACATGAACCAAGGGAATGGTTCGTCTATGAAGCACCTTCTCTTTGTGATCCTCGATTCTGACTGGTCGCTCCTCGAAGGTCGCGTCGTCTCCCATATCTAACTCTCCCCAGTCGATAACGTGAGAGTCATCGTATAAGTACCGACGAAGCTAGGAGATGTGGAAGACGCCATGGACTTTCTCCATCTTAGGTGGCAGGGCCAGCTGATATGCCACCTCGCCAACTCACCTCAACACCTCAAAAGGTCTGATGAACCTGGGTGAGAGCTTGCTCCCTTTACCAAACCTCCGCTGCCCCCGTCGAGGGGAAACCTTCAAGAACACATGGTCTCCCACCTCGAACTCCAAGGGCATCCTCCGACGATCAGCATAAGACTTCTGTTGGTCCTGAGTCGCCCTCATCCTCTCACGCATAAGCTGGACTTTCTCTGTGGTGCTCTGCACTACCTCTAGCCCAAGAGCACCTGTCTCACCAACCTCTGCCCAGCAAATGGGTGAACGACATGGCCTTCCATACAAGCCTCAAACAGTGCCATGCCAATAGTAGAGTGGAAGCTGTTGTTGTAGGCAAACTCTGCTAAAGGCAAGTGTCGTACCCATGATCCTCCGAAATCCAGAACGCATGCTCGCAGCATGTCCTCCAGCGTCTGGATAGTCCGCTCTATCTACCCGTCAGTCTGGGGGTGGAAAGCAGTGCTAAGGCGTAGCTGGGTGCCAAAAGCATGATGTAACCCCCTCCAGACTTGTGAGGTAAACCGAGTATCCCAGTCTGAGACGATAGTCCTCGGAACTCCATGCAAGCGCACCACCTCGTCTACGTACCTCTGTGCTAAGGTACTCACCGGTCTCGACTCCTTGATTGCTAATAAGTGAGCCGATTTCGTCAGACGATCCACCACTACCCAGATATCATCATAACCACCCTGAGCTCTGGGTAGTCCTGTGATGAAGTCCATTGAGATGTCATCCCACTTCCACTCTGGGACATCTAAAGGATGCAACAAACCATCGGGAACACGGTGTTCAGCCTTCACTTGCTGACACACTAGGAACTTAGCCACAAACTCCTCCACTTCCTGTTTCACCCCGGGCCACCAAAACCGATCCCTCAGGCCTCGGTACATTTTTGAAACTCCTGGATGTACCGCCAAGGCTGAGCTATGGAAATCACGGAGAACTCCCCCATGCATTGCCTCCGGAACAAACAACCTTCCATGGAAAAGCATCTGATGTCGGCTATCCTCTGACCATCCTTCTGGAGCGTTCCCCTGATCGACTCGATCTCGCATCACTTCCGCCTCGGAGTCCCCCCACTGAGACTCTTCCACCTACTGCAACAAGGAGGACTGCATCGTCATCTGGAACAAACAGCCTCTAACACCTTCTTCCCTTGCATCTAAGTGCAGGGCAGCCAACTCTCCTATTGCCTTCCAAGCATCAGCGGATTCCCGAACCACTTCCTTATGTGACTTCCTGCTCAGGGCATCAGCCACAACGTTGCCCTTACCTTCAGTGTAAGAGATCTCGAAGTCATAGTCTTGGAGAAACTCGACCCATCTCCGCTGTCGTAAGTTCAGGTCACACTGGGAGAAGATATAACGCAGGCTCTTGTGATCTGAGAAGATCACAAAGTGCTCCCCAAAGAGGTAATGTCGCCAAAACTTCAATGCGAACACTACTGCTGCAAGCTCCAGGTCATGGGTGGCATAGTTATGCTCGTGAGGGCGCAACTTCCTAGACCCATAACAAATCACGCCCTTCTTCTGCATCAACACGCACCCCAGACCAAGGCCAGAAGCATCAAAAAACACTTCATACAACAACCCCTCCTCTGGAAACCTGAGTACGGGAGCACTAACCAACTTCTCCTTCAGGTAGTCAAAATCTTTCTGGCACTGATCGATCCATAGGAAGACCTGATTCTTCCTAGTCAAAGCTGTCAATGGAGCAGCAACTCGAGAGAACTCTGAAACGAACCTCCAATAGTAACCTGCCAACCCCAAGAAACTACGAACTTCTGCCACGCTCTTGGGTGCTTCCCAAGAAACAACTGCCTCCACCTTCGACGGGTCCACTGATACTCCATGCTGAGACACCACGTGCCCAAGGAAGTGTACTTCTTGTGTCAAGAACTTACACTTCTACAATTTCCCGTAAAGCTGGTGGTGTCAAAGGACTTCCAAGACTACCCTAAGATTCTCAACGTGCTCCTCCTCTGATCTTGAGTAGATGAGGATTTCATCGATAAACACAACGACGAATCGGTCCAGAAACTCTCGGAAGACAAACTTCATAAGTCCCATGAACACAGCTGGTGCATTCGTAACTCCAAATGGCATCACTACAAACTCGAAGTGCCCATACCTACACCTGAAAGCTGTCTTCGAGATGTCATTGTCCTTCACCCTCAGCTGATGATATCCCGATCGTAGATCAATCTTAGAAAACCAACCTGCTCCCCTCAGCTAGTCGAAGAGATCATCTATTATTGGAAGGGGTAACGGTTCTTGACCATTACCTGGTTCAGCCTTCGGTAGTCTATGCATAGCCTGAGACCACCATCTGCCTTCTTCACGAACAAAACTGGAGCACCCCATGGCAACACACTGGGTCGAACAAAACCCTTCTCCATCAGATCGTCAATCTGAATCTACAACTCCCGCAACTCCGAAGGTGCCATTCGATAAGGGGCCATCGAAATCGGATGGGCACCAGGCTGTAAGTCTATCCCGAATTCAACGTCTCGTCGGGGGGGGTGGTAGAGTCACAACCTCCTCAGGAAAAACATCGAGGAACTCCCCAAAAACTTTTGGGACATCCATCATCTCTGTATCAGCTGGAACCACCGATAACCCACTCAACAAGTAAAGGAGAGGCTCCACATGTCGGCTTCCTGCCTGATAGCTCCTCTCGCCAACAAAAGATATGCGCTTCCCATCCACATCGGAGAACACGACTCTTCTCCGGAAGCAGTCCATAACAGAACTAACAGAAAACAACCAGTCGATGCCTAGGATGACATCGTATGGCTGTATCTGTAACAGAAGAAGGTCTCCACTAGATCGATGTGGTCCCAACGTCAGCCCACATCCCCGACAAACACAAGATATGCTGGTCTGGCCCCCAACTGGTGTACTCAGTACCAGTGGTACGGAAAGTCTCTCTACATCTAATCCCAAATCATGGGCTAGACTAGGTGAAACAAAAGAGTGAGAGGCTCCCGAATCGAACAAAGCAGAAACAAGAGTGCTGAACAAACAAATCGTACCTCGTACCACCTCTGGTCCAGCTGGATCTGCCAACTCTGCTGCGTGCAACTATCCACGCCCAGCTCTTCTGCCTCTCTGATGTCGTCCACTTCCCCGACCACGCCCTGGTCGAGGTCCCTGAGGAGCACCCTGAGGTCGGCCTCCTCCCGCAAAGTCTGCCCTCAGAGGAGAATGGTCATGTTGCTATTGGAAGGGCCTCGCTGGCAACTAGTGCTGCTGCGGTGGGCGCCGAACCTTCCCACCTCCACTGTACGGAGCTCGGGTTGGGCACCAACTCTGAACATGCCCGAAACCTCCACAAGAAAAACACATCAGTCCTGGGATCGTGGAAAAGGGACGAGGACCCGAAGATCTGAACTGGAACTGCTGGGGCCTGCTCCCCACTGGCCTGAACCTGGAAGGTCCTATCGCAGGAGACCTGCTGCTGACTTCTGTCCCCTTCGATGAACCTGGCTGAAACACCTCACGCGGTGCACCTCCCAGCAAGTTCATCCTCTCTATGACCTCTACCTTCTTCTGCACCTCCAAGTACGTCGGAAGGGTGAAGGGGGTGATAGCATACTGGAGCGAAGGACGAAGCGCCTCCTCCAAACGTCTCGCCCGAGACTCCTCATCCGGAAAGAGATCCGGAGCAAAGCGCAGGAGATCCTTGAACTTGATCCCCATCTCTCGTACCGACATACTCCTCTACTGAAAGGAGAGTAACTCTTGCTGTTTCTCTGCCTTGATCATGGAAGAAAGGAATTCCTCTCGTAATTCCTTCTCAAAGTCAGCCCATGGAACCTCTGCCTCTATCCTCTCTCCGAGGTAGAGCATCCACCACTATCGCGCCGTACCTCTCAGCTGACTGACTGCTAGGGGAACCCAGTACTCCCTTGGAGCACGGATCAAGGTGAAAGCGATCCCTAGATCCTCAATCCACCCCTCCGTCTCTGTATCTGAAGTACTACCCTCGTACTTCTTGAGGGTCTGCCGCTGGAAGGAACGAAGAGTCTTCTGCCATTGGCTATCTTCCTCCTCTCGGTCAATCCTCAACTGATCGACCGCCTGGATCTGCTGGGCCTCGGCCGTCTGAGCCACCCGGGGATGACGTCCAGGTTCCATAGCTATATGGTAAACAATGATCGCCTAATCCCAAGTAGTAAGGAAAAACTCAAGGTTTTATTTATCATTTTATTTCAATTTCTTTCTCAGAACACCCAAATCACGTAAAACAAAATCATGATGATGCATGTACCTTCCCTAGGGTCTCTACCCTGCAATCAATGTAGTCTCACTTGGTCGTTCGGTAGGCTCAGAGTCCTTGCATTGGATCATGGGGGGACCTAAAATCCCATGTCCTAGCCGGTCTTCCCTGGCCTATGTCATGTACCAAGGTTAACTAACACTGTTTCCCTACCATCCCATGCAATCCTCACTGTGCCTAACTCCAGACTCCATCCTATCTCTCAACCATCACCTCTGATACCATTCTGTCACGACCCCCTCCCACCAAAGATGCCCCTCCTAAGTTGGCAATGGTGAAAGGGAGATAATGACCCCCGAGTCCTGCCACCAGTAGGCCCCGAGTTGGCGACTAGCACCAAGGGTATGAGTTTTCACAAATATGGGAGGCATTACCCTTTTTTATTATTTAGGATCAGGAAATAGGACAAGTCAACCACCAAAAATGAAAAAGAACAAGTGTATATAAATAAACCCAAACCAAGCCCACATGCATGTTTAAACAATTTTATAACAAGGTACAAGTACAAGAAAGCTCAAAAGTACAATACCAAAAGAAAACAAGAGAAAATCAACTGCAACAACTCCAACTTCCTGACTAGTAGGGTCCCGTAGGGCCCTGGTAGTCCTCCTGGAAACATGAAAGTAAACGTAGGGTGAGCATACAAGTATACTCAGTAGGGAAACCTAAAGCTCTCGTGAACAAGTGGGAAGAAATCCTAATGTCCCGTGAGAACAACAGAAGAAACCTAACAAGAAAATCTATCCACCCAACCTTGCCAGCCACACTCAACAAAACACAATCACAACAGGTAGTAGTAGTATAAGAACAAGAGTATTGGGTACCCCGCACCATTTCCCATTAGTTAACTGAACGTCCTGACGCTGTCACACTCTCCCCGCCCGCACACACCTGGGCCTCACAACCACGTATCCCGCCCACACACACCTGGGCCTCACCACCACGTATCCCACCTGCACACACCTAGTCCTCACAACCACAACCACATCCCCACCCGAAGACACCTGGGCCTCATCCTGAAGATTCTTGGGAACAGTAATAGTAACATAACTCTCGCCCAAAGACACCTGGGCCTGAAATCAAAACTTACCCGAAGAGTCTTAGGTGTAAGGTCGCCTCAAGCCATCATAGCCTATAAGCCTGCCTGAAGAGTCTTGGGCCTAATCACCCCAATCGAAACCTACCCGAAGATTCTTGGGTGTAAGGTCGCCTCAAGCCATCACAGCCTAGGGGAGAAGGAGCAGGAAGGAGCTAGTAACTATGGGAAAACACCCTCTCCCATGAAATGGGAGTGTTCGGCACTAAGTGCTCAACATGGGTGCAGTGCGATAAAACACAAAAGATACAGATATATATATATATAGAAACCATTCAGCCCAACCTATGGCTTCTAAAAAGAGAAACTGAGCACGTGCCTCGGCACTGCTACCACGAAGCATTCCTGCAACAAACAACCCCAACCCCATTAAGGTTTTCACGTTTCAGCAGAAATTAGCTTATTTAGTTCCTTAACTACTAGGAAACTATCCACAACCAACCACTTCAAATGTTCATAAAACATATCCCTGCCATCCACAAATCAAGTTAGGGAAACACAAGCAGCACAACAAAACCCTTCTTAAAAACCAACCAACCCATTTATTATTAATTCTGTTTCATTACCAAGCCCTACCATTCATTAACTCTTCCACTTTTATTTATTAATCACAACCCATAACCCGTTCACATTAAAACCCAACCCTGCGGCCCCGCTTCCAACTGCCATAACCACAACCGCACTGAAACCACACATCATCATACCTTTAATACCATTTATTGCAGCCCCGCTGCCCATCACCATCACCACATTCACACCAACCCACAACCAAGTCAACCGCAGCCCCGCTGCTCACCCGATCCACAACAACCCATAAAACACCCCCAACACATGCCACGTAACCAAGCCAACACCCACATGTTCATTATTCCATTTTTTTTAACCGGGGTGATTACACAAGGGTTCCAGATTTCCATTTAATCAGCCAACTTTACGTGATTATCCAATTTCCACATTCAACAAAGTTCCACTCACAAAAACGATCTAGAAAGATAGGGCAACATTTAATTGCGCAAGAAAATGCCCCCAATGACCGTGATTTTCAGTAGGCATAAGCCTATTCATTTCAAATCATAATATCACAGGATATAAAAGGTAAAGTAACTGCAATCACAAACTTCCCATCCCCGTTCCTTAACCAGTTATTATCTTTATTTAAAGTTTCAACCATTTCTCATGAAAAAAAAAGTATACCCACCCCGCATGATGCACAAATTAGAGAGACGAAGGTAAAACCCCTAACTCAACAGGTTCTCATCACAACGCTCCACCGGATCAACTTTAGAAGACATTTTTCGGCGTTCGTCACTTCTGTCGGGTCCCGGCAGAACCTCCTCGGGTGGAAGTCGGAAAGAAAAGGCCGAAGGAAAAACAACGGACCCAGGCTCGGAAGTTCCGCCTCGTCGTTACGATCTCGTGGCCACTGACGGATCGTAAATCGGAACTCGGACGAAAAAGTTATGGAAGAAAGAGTCTTCGAGTCTCTTAAGAGAGCTCTGCTCAGAGGAGAGGGGAGTAGAGGTGTGAGTTGAAAGGAGGAGGGGACCCCTCCTTTTATAGGCATGAAAAGAAAAAGTACACGGTGTGTACTTATGGTACACGGCGTGTACTTGTCCATTTTCACACGGTCTCCAAGCGGCCTCCAACGCGGCTCCGCGACCGTTGACTGGTCAACACACGGTTTGAGGGTAACACATACGCGGGGAGGGACTACACGACATGTAGTTTAGACACACGGCGTGTACTAATTTATTGCACACGGCAAGGACACAGCTCCAACATGGTACACAGCCGTTGACTGGTAACGCGTACGCGGGGAAGGTCTACACGGCGTGTAGAACTGGTCACACGGCGTGCACCCATTTATTGCACACGGCAATGACACATTCTGCAACACGGGGTATACCTGGCAAGGGGGCACACAGCGTGTACTCAAACAACATGGCGTGTAGTTTCAAAATTCTGGAAAGTGTGGAAAAAGTCCATTTTACCCTCCAGAACACTTCTTGACCTTCTTTTTTACAAAGTAATGGGCCAGAGAGGTTCGGGCCATTACATTTTATTTATTATATTTTGTTCTGTTTTGTTAAAATTTTATCTTCTCTTAATCTTCCTAATTTTGTTTTAATCAATAGTAGAAATGTGATTGGGTTTTACCCTTTCTAAACATTTTCACATGAAAAACGTTTCTACGATGACTACACCGCCCATGGAAGAGTAGTTCTTTTTAGTAATCGATCTACCTCTAAACTTATACATAAAATTTATTTTGAATAAATGAGATACTGTAATTCACTTAATATGATCTATTAATTGAGTTTTTAATTTAAATGAAACTAAACAAGCAATTGAACAATTGACACAAAAACACGCGAGGTCGGAAGTTGTGTAAATTGTGAGAGTGTGATCTTAATCGGTAATAAAATACCACATGGGATAAATTTGTAGAGTTCAAATATAATCCATAAAATCAATTAATCCTAATTTATAGAGTGGATATGTGATCTAATTAGCCACTAACTATAAGCTAACCTAAGAACATCAATCAAAGCAGGGTGTTGCGATTCCATGCTCTGATGCTAGCCTAGGGTTTAAGTAATTTCATCTTTGTGGTTAAGTTAACTCATGTAGGGTTCTAGGGTTAAAAAATTAGAGGATTATGATTAATTTGATGTTAATTTAAATGATAATGAAAAATAATTGAGTGAAGAAGTGGAGTTAGATCGATTACATATTTTAAATATTTTCTAAAAAACATCTTTTTGTTGTGTCATTTTAATCAAACTTCATTTAAAAACTAAAAACAAAACAAAAATACCATCTTCTTACAGAAAACTTCTTCTAGATTTATACACTATAAACAATCCTATAATTTTAATTAATGTTCTTGTTTTCTTTTATTTTACTTTCAAAATACCTTTAATATGTTGTTAAATTTATTTCCTCCTTTGAGAGACAACCTTGATTTTCCACTCTACTACACCTAAGTAACCAACATTCTCATATCATTTGAAAGCACCCATGATAATGCATTTCACTCCCCACCTTATAGTATCTCATCCTCAAGATGTACTCCCAAGTATCTATAAGATTCTAAAGTAAAAAATATTAGGCCAGTAAGCCTATATATCTACTTCTCTCTCCCATGCTTCCTCCTGAACATGGCCATGTTTCCACGATACCCAAACTATCAGCATGCTCTTTCCCCACAACACTTTCTCATTATGATCCATAACAAGAATCAGATGCTCCTCAAAGGATGCATCATTCTCAAGCTCAACGTCATCAACATCGATCACATGAGAAGGGTTGGGGTGATACCGTTAAAGCTATGACACATGAAAGATATTATATATAGGAATATACCATTGGGGAAGATCCATTTGGTACACTGTCGGTTTGATTAACTTCATGATCTCAAAAGTTCCAACAAACCTGGGTGCCAACTTATCCTATCTCTGAATCCTACAGTGACCCAATCTAGGAAAAACCGAAAGGAATACATGATCACCCACTAAAAAATCAAGGGGACATCAACATCTATTAGAATATAAATTCTTTGTACTTTGATTCATATCCATAAATTTCCAAATTAATTGGATCTACTCATACATATTCTACATGAGACTTGGTCCAAATAACTCTAACTCACCTGCATCTATCCAACATAGAGGTGATCTGTATGGCCTACTATAAAGATCCTTATATGGTTCTATATAAATAGTTTCCTAATAACAGCTGTTATAGGTGAACTCAAAAAGTGAAAATTTCTTCTCCAAAGACCCACCAATGTCTAGGATTCACACTTGTATCATATCCTCTAAAACCTGTATAGTATGTTCTGACTTCTCATCTATCTATGGGTGGAAATATGTACTCAATAATACTTGTGTACCAAGAACCTTCTGCAATCATTTCCATATGTGTGAAGTGAAATGTGTGTTGTAGTTTTAAACTATGTTCCATGGAACCCCATATAGATATACTATCTTTTGAACATACAATTACCCCAAATGATCCACTGAGAAAGTCTCCCAAATAAGCAATAAATGTACTACCTTTGTCAATCCATCCAAAATTACCCAAATAATGTCGTTATTTCAAGGTTTCCTTAGAATTCTCATTATAAAAACCATAGTAATTTCATCCCACTTCCATTTTGGAATGGGTAACAGCTGTAGTAAAACATTGGTTCCTTGATTCTCGTCCTTAAATTTTTGAAATGTGTATAAACATGTCATGAACCTTATAATTTCTGTCTTCACACATGTCCACCAATACTGTCGATTTAGGTCATGGTACATTTTTTTCAAACCCAGATGCACCACCCACTTAGAGGAATGAAATTCATGAATCATCTCATATTGAATACATATAGGCACAACAATGTGGTTTCGGAAATAGATGAACTCATCCTCATCTATGGTCCAATCAGAAGGTGACTTCCCACCTTCAAGACTTTCCCTCAATGCCAAACACTTTGAATCCTGATATTATCTCTCCCTAATTTAACTCAAAGGTTCGGATTCTACTTATAATGAGATGAGGTTTATCTTTTCATAACCCTCTTGAAGCACAATATTCATCTTACCCAGCAAATTCATCATCTTCCACTTGAAACTAGACTCCTTAACTGCTCGAGTCTAGGTTTTCCTTCGCAAATCATTGGCAGCACTTTTTCCATTCCTGGTTGTATATTCTAGCTCAAAATAAAATGATTTCATATACTCAACCCACCTTCACTGCCATATATTAAAGTCCCACTATGAAAATATATACTTTAAGATTTTTTGGTTGGTATACATGGAAAAATTTTCTCATAACAAATAATTCCACCAATAATTCAAGGAATAACCCATGATAGCTAACTCAGGGTCATGAGTAGGGTAATTAAATTCATGTGGCCTCAACTTCCATGACCCATATGCTATAACTTGATCCCCATTCATCATTACTTCTCTAATTATTTTCTTATATGCATCAAAAAACAGGGTTTATTCCTCACCTAACTCAGGTAGGATCAAAATTGGAATAGTTTTTAATCACTTCTTCAATTACTGTAAAGCATCCTCATATGCTCCGGGCCATTTAAATTTAATCCCTTTCTTGGTCAATCCCAAAAGTGGTGTGTTCAAGAGGTAAAATTCTTAGATTAACCTCTGATAATAACCCATTAATCCAAAAAATCTTCAAAAATCAAAAAAATTATTGTGATGCTCTTAATAAACAAATGCTTTAATTTTCTCAAGGTACATAGACACACCTTCCTTTAAGATGATATGACCCAAGAAATGGACTCGGTTGATCCAAAATTGAAACTTAGATAGCTTGGTGTATAGTTTATTCTCTCTTAGTGTACTCAGGATGATGTCAAGATGTTGGTCATGATCATCATGAGTCTTAGAGTACACCAAGATGTCATCCACAAAAACAAACACAAACTAATCCAAGTGCAGGTGGAAGATTCGGTTCATCAAGTCCATAAACATTACCAGAGCATTCGTCAGCCCGAATGACATCAAAATGAACTCATAAAGGCCATATCTGCTTCTAAAAGTAGTTTTTGGTATATCAGAAGGTTGAACTCACCACTGATGATACCCAAAACTCAAGTAAATCTAGGAGAAAAAACAAGATCCTCCCAACTAATCAAAAAGATCATCAATATACATAAGAGGATATCAGTTCTTTACTATAATTTGGTTAAACTTATGGTAATAAACACATAAGTGCAACATCCTGTCATTCTTCTTAGAAAACAAATCTAGAGAACCCCAAGGTGATGTACTCAGACATATAAATCCCTTATCCATCAACTCTTCAAACTGATTCTTGATATCTTAAAAATATGTGGGTTATATTATATAATGTGGAATGGAAACTAGATCAGCCCCGGCTATGAGTTCAATTTTAAACTCAACATCCCTCTCATGTGGAAGATCTAATAATTCCTTAGAAAATATGTACTAAAACCAATCAACTATGGGTGGAAAGACATCTTTCTTTACACCCCCATCATTTGAAAAAGACTTGAAATACGAGTTATGATCTCCCCTAGTTGTTGACGAACTGTCCCTACATGGCCTACCTAAATATCCCACTCTCCATGGTGTATATAATTTTCACCCTAAAGATATGTAAAGGTCACTCTCCTATAGTAACAATCTATATGGGCTTGGTATGCTACCAACCAGTCCATACCCAAAATCAAGTCAAATCTAGACATAACAAGTATGTAAAAATCCAAACAGAAATGATACTCCCCAACCTTGATATAACACCCCTTGTATAAATAGATTTTTATTAACCATACTACCAAAAGTGTATCTATATTCATAACCCCACTCAAAAAATACACTATCAAACTCAACCAATTCAAAATTTTTGCATATATAAAATAATGAGAGTCTCGTGTATCAAATAAGGCACTATCAATCATATAGTCTATAATAATA
Organism: Viscum album; assembly: GCA_963277665.1. Classification (NCBI taxonomy): domain Eukaryota; kingdom Viridiplantae; phylum Streptophyta; class Magnoliopsida; order Santalales; family Viscaceae; genus Viscum; species Viscum album. The sequence goes on from OY728166.1 coordinate 590,612,350, forward strand.
GTACCTATAACTATCGATGACTCAAACTCACTATCCAAAAGTGAAAGATGAACTTCATTAAATTTTCCTTACCTTATTCCTTGTGTTGCAGTCTGAGTCCCTTTAGATGCACCACTCTACTCATACAGTCACTCTTTCCCAGAAGTACCATGTCCACTACCTCAACCAACGCCTCTAGAAGAACTCCAACTTCCAGACTGATATGGGGTACAAGGCCCCCTTCCAAGACTTTTATTCTTCTCAAAACCTCTATAATTATCCACCTATTTTGATTTCCTTTAAAACCATTGTAGATGTCCCATCCTACTACAATCTCGGCACTCTACTGGTGGTTAGGGGTACTATATATGAAACTGGCATGGCCTACCTCACTAGTGGTAGAGCACATGGATAATATCCTAAGAAAATAATCTTTCCCCCTAAACACTCTGATTTCCACAATTCTAGTTAACATTCTCATAGAGATACTTCCTACTCTTAGAAGAGGTTCCTCCAGGTCATCCAGTAGAAACCACCTATCATCCACTAGAAACCTTCTTTGGTTTACCCTTGGATATGAAAACATGATTCACTACTTCATAAAACTTATTTAGCATTAATATGTAAAACTAGGACTTAATCTCACATTTAATCCAATCTTGAAAATGATTTGTTGTGGTAGCGTCATCTCCTTACAGTGCTGGAACAAAGCGTTGCAAATCAGTGAAGCGACTAGCGTAGTCCATCAGGAACATACTCCCCTACGTCAACCCCATAAACATAGTTTTCATCTCCTACCTTATCGTCTCAGGGTAAAATTTATCCAATAACTTCTCATGAAATTCATTCCATATTTTATTCTCTAGTTTTCCATCCCAATTCTAGATATCCCACCAATACTTCACTTGACCACATAACATATAATCCATTAGCTTGACTCCCTTCTGAGTAGGAGTCCCTAAATAGTCAAGGATCATCTGGATAGACTCAATACAAAACTCAACTACCATAGGACCACCCTCTCTGGTAAATTTCATAGGTTACTAAAAATTTAACTCCCAGGATAAGTCATAAATACTATTTACAACCCTCTTTGGGTCTCTTTCCATAAACTGCATAAAGCAAGAAAATTTCTTATAGAATTTTTCTCTGGATCCCTCACTCAAAACTATCAAAGCCTCAAGTTTCACTTCTAAAGGGTCATTTCCAACCATATCCTCCTATCATCCAATCAATAAGATTCATCATGGATAAATTTATCTCAATGGTAAGCATGCATATTAGGAAACATAACATAAAATTAAAACATTTATATCATAGGGATTCACATAAATCAATAACAATTCATCCTCATAACCCACCATATGGTCAAAACTAAGGCACTGTCACTACCCTCAACCATCCCTCATCTAGGTCATGGTTAAAAAAGGGTAAATTATTTTCACATCACAAGTATTATCACTATAAACCTATTTTATCCATTTTATTTACTGCATTTATCATCATTCAAAATTATAAATTACATATTAGGAACCTTTTCATTTAAATTACACAAGTAAAGAAAGAATTTTCATTTAAAAACTCACCCAAAAACCTTCATTTCTTTGCATGCCTAAAATCATGTTAAGTCAATAATTTTTCCTTATGAATTTTTAATTCCTTCATGTTTGGGGGAGATTTTTGAGTTAATAATGTTTCCTTTTGACTTTTCTATTCCTTCTTGTTTTGAAAATCACAAACAAATTATCTTAAGGCAAATCTCTTTTACCCTATGCTTTACTCTCATAAGGAAACTTTCCTTCCCCAAGGAAATTTATCCTTACCATGTTTTTCATTATTCATAATTTATCTAAGTATAAAATTCGGTTTCATATCCAAAACCTTAGAATCATATATATACTTAGATATAAAGCATTCTATTTTCAAGATATGAATTTAGGTTCTGAACTCTCTGAATTCCGACACTAAACTTTTATGAGTTCTGACTTCGAGTTCTCTAAATTCAAACTCCAAACTCTTTTGAGTTCTGACTCCAATTTCTCTGAATTTAGACTCTGAACTCTTCTAAGTTCTGAATCCGAGTTCTCTGAATTCATACACTGAACTTTTATGAGTTCTGACTCCGAGTTCTCTAAATTCAGATTCCGAACTTTCTGAGTTCTGACTCCGAGTTCTCTGAATTCTGACTCAAAACTCCTCTGAGTTCTGACTCTGAGTTCTCTGAATTCAGACTCCGAACTCTTCTGAGCTCTGACTCCAAGTTATCTAAATTCAGACACTGAACTTTTATGATTTTAGGTTCCAAGTTCTCTGAATTAAGACTCTGAACTCTTATGAGTTCAGGTTTTGAATTCTTATGAATTCAGACTCTGAATTTCCTTAAAATTCAGACTTCGAATTCTATAGAATTCTAACTCCGAATTCTTCTGATAAACAGAATCTGAATATCCATGTATTATAGACTTTGAATAGTTTTTGTGTAGACTCTGAACTTTCATTTTTTCTTACATTCTGAAAAATTATTTTGTTCAAGCAACCAGATTTTTGTTTACTCATGTTTTGGTTATAAAACGATTTCGTGTATTCAGTTACTAACTAACCGTTGTTTGAGTGATACATGTACAGGTCCCTATGAAATTAAATGAAAAATATAACCGTTGGAGGAGGGAGTTGACCATTGAAGTTATTCCTATAAATAGGAGCTCATTTGAAAGAGCTCTCAACTTTTGAAAAACAAGTTGATCAATATAGAGATTACATGCTGCTGAAGTCATTTATAGAGAGAGACTTTATTTCTTTGTGCGTACTAAACACCTTGTTCAGAATTGCTTTGTGTGACTCTGAATGTTGCTGAGTGCATTCTAGGGCTTTCGAGGATAGGAAGACAGAGGTGACAACTACCTTGAAGTTGGGGGCTTTCGGGGATAAGAAGACAGAGGTGCTGACTACCTTGAAGTTGAGGGCTTGCAGGGATAGCAATACAGCCTCCGATATTTGTATCTAGGTCTTACCCTAGTGTGGGTTAGACATACTTTCTTGAAATTATAAATCAAGAGACTTTTATCCAAGGTTGTTGGATACCATTATCTTTGGGTTAAAAGATTTACTACTTGTTACTTGTATTGTTTCAAGTTTTTTAATGCATTTTGATTGCTGAGGAAAGTATAATTATCTTATACTTCCTTATACGTGTACTCTGATATAGTGAGATTCTATACACTTTAAGTTAGAATTTTTATCTTTGTAAACTTTTCTTAAGTTTCATTTCCAGAACCATACTTCCAGAAACTGAATTATCATAATCATATTTCCAAAATAAAGCAAGTTATAGAACTTAGAGGTTTTGTGAATTTACCTTGTTTAACCCTGTTAAACAATAGAAAGGTTTCTAAACAACTTTAAAAGTTCCCAAATAATTTTTAAATTATATAATTCACACCCCCCCCCCTTGTATATTGAGCATCTAAATTATCATTTTGATCCTAAATTTAGTATCATTAGAGAATATCTTACTCTATACCAACCTAATAATTGGTATTAGAGGTTGGCTACCTCATACTCTGAACCAATCCTAACAATTGGTATCAGAGGTTGGATACCTCATACTCTGAACCAATCCTACAATTGGTATCATAGGTTGGTCTATGAAATACTTATATTCACATATAATTTTTCTTGCTCAAGTTTTTCATTGTTCTCTAATTTCCTTGCTTTGGATACTCTTATCCTTGTTTACAAACTTTTATTACTAACATGTTTGTGTGGAAAGTTTTTTTTAAGATTGAAGGAATCAATATTGGTTCTATCGACAATCTAAATTCTACTAGACCACCTATTTTTGATGGGAATGATTATGAATGTTGGAGAGATCTCATGAAGACTTTTGTTATCAATACTGGAGTAGATAACTTTGTTATGTTTATTGGAGGTTATAAAATCCCTGACAAGGAAGTCAGTACCTTCACCAACTAAGAAAAGCATGAATATCAACTGAATTATAAGATATGCAATACATTTCTTTGTTATATTACTAGAAATATATATAGACAAATTTCATCTTGTGAATCAGCAAATTGTATTTGGAAGAAACTTGAAGTTACACACTTTGGAAATTCCAAAGTTATTAAAAATATAAGATCCATGCTCAGAGATGAATATCATGGTTTCTATTCTCCTTAAAGAGAACCCATGTGTAAGGTGCAATAGAGATTCATGACTATTATTAATAGTTTACAATCCATGGGTGAGAAAGGATTAGATGATGAAGCTCTTTTGGACAATATCATAGACATCATGCCTAATGAGTAGAAATCCAAGAGAACTGCTATTGATGAGAATAGAAAGGTTACTCAGATTTCTCTTGATGAATTGTTTAGAGCTCTTCTTGAACATGAGACTATAATTAATAGAGATGCTGATAATATTAAGAAAAAGAATGGTAATGGCAGTGTTTCTTTTACAGCAACTTCAAATCATATGAAATCCAAGACTCCTAAGAGAGTTACAAGATCTAAATCTAAGAAGGTTGTTATTCAATCTGAATCTAGTGGAAGTGAATCTTCAAAAAATAAATTATTCAATATTTCTTGAAGGATGAATAAGATTTTTGGATAGAATAACTTTCAATCTAGATACAAGAAGAAAGAAAGGAAAGATAAGAAAGATTCAGAATTCACATGTTATGAATGCAAAAGAGTTGGACATATAAGGACAGATTGTCCTATTCTTAAGAGAAAAGAAAGAAAGGAAAAGAATCCTGAGAGAAATATAAAAAGGTATTATAGAGATAAAGCTAAGAAAGTTTTTGAAAGATAATGACACCTGGAGTGCTAGTGGTGGAGACTCTTCAGATGAATCATCAGATTACAAATCTTATGGACAGAATAATCTTGGTTTAATATCCAGACTACCTATTGAAAATCATTTTCTAATGGCTAAGGTACACAATGTTGAATTAATGAACAATGTATCTTTGAATTCTAATTATAGTAATGGTAAATATTATAACTCTTTGGATGAAGAATCTTATTATGATGAAGATAATACTTTGCCTACCTATTAATAATTTTCTAGGTTTGCTAAGCTTCTTGAGAATTAGATTTCAAAACTCAAGAAAAATATTGATAACAAAAATTCTAGGAATACTATTCTTACTAAGGAAATATTAGATTGTTCTAAATATCTTGATAAGAAAACCCTTGATTTTGAAAGTATTTCAAAAACTCTTGAGGAAGTAAATTCTGAGAAGGATAAACTTTATAAGGATCTAGAAAATATAATTTCTAAGAAAAATGTTTTTGAGCCTAACTCTAGTTCTAAAACTAATTTTTTGTAAGACAAGAACTTAGTTATTAAACTGAAGTCAGAAATATTTTCCTTGAGGAAGTGTTTGTCAAACTTTACCTTAGGTAAAGAAAATTTTGATATGATGTATTCTCAAATCCAACCTCTTAGGAATAATTCTGGTTGTGGTTATACAAGTTCAAAACCTATTTTTAGTAACAATTATTTTGTTCCTCAAAGTTCTCTGTTCTGCACTAAGTGTCAGTGTAGTGGACACTGGGCAAAAAGTTTCTCCTTAAACAAAACCCAGTCTTTAGGATTTCATAAATATTATTTTTCAAAGAAAATGTGGGTGCCTAAAATTTTGCTTTATAAAATTTCCGGATCCAAGAATGTTTGGGTTCTAAAAGTATAACACTCTTATTTTCTGGAAAGTAAAGATATTACCAATAGAAATACACAGTACATGGATAGTGGATGTTCCCAGTATATGACTTCTAACAAAAACTTCTTTGAAAAGATTATCAAGACAAAAGGAGGAAAAGTAAAATTCAGAGATAATGAAAAAGGAGATATCATTCTTTAATTTATCAATACACAGGATCAACTTGCTAATATTTTCACAAAATATTTACCCTCTAATAGGTTTTAATACATTAAATAGAAGTTAGGAATGACAACTGTAAGGTAATATTCCTTGTTAACTTCCTGTTAAAATCAATCTCCCTATAGTAATAAACTCCTTTTCATAGGGGGTACATTTATTTGTTATATTTCTTAAATTTTTCGTAGTCTAAAATTTTTCGTAGACTTAAAATTTTCGTAATGAACATTTTCTTACTTAAAATTTTCATAATGAATATTTTTGTACTTAAAATTTTCATAATGTAGATTTTCATACTTAAAATTTTTGTAATGAAGATTTTTGTACTTAAAACTTTTGTAATGAAGATTTTTGTACTTAAAATTTTTGTAATAAAGATTTTCGTACTTAAAATTTTTGTAATAAATATTTTTGTACTTATAATTTTCATAATAAAGATTTTTGTACTTAAATTTTTCATAATGAATATTTCCGTACTTAAAATTTTTGTAATGAAGATTTTTATACTTAAAATTTTCGTAATGAAGATTTTTGTACTTAAAATTTTCATAATAAAGATTTTTGTACTTAAAATTTTTTTAATGAAGATTTTTGTACTTAAAATTTTCGTAATGGAGTTTTTCATATTAAATTTTTTGTAATCAATTTTTTTTCAGAATCTAAAGTTCTTCAAAAATAATTTTCCTTATTGCGAATAATCTTTCTAGCAATCTGAAAGGTATGATTCCTTTCTTAAATTTTCGTAATCATCTTTTACTAGTTGGTTTTTTCATTCTGTTTTAAAAAATTTCGGATTCTATTTTTCTTAAATCCGAATATTTTTCTTTAAAACCTCAAAAGATCGAATTCTATTGAAATTACTTTTTGGCTATCATATCAACCATCAGATCTTATCAAGAAGTTTTTCAGCCATTGGATCAATTAAGGAAGCTGAACTGTCACCTCAAATGCCTATATAAAGGAACCCCAATGGTTGTCCCACATCATTTTCAAAGTTTTCACGTTCTAAATCCCTGCCCTTCTACTTAAGCTCGTTCCGAACTTCTGAAGTTGTGTCTTCAAAGCTTATTAGCCCTGGGAAATATTATAAAGGTGAATATGACAAGATTGAAGAAGAAGTGAATAATTTGTCTAAAGAAGAAAGTTATAATCATGATTTTATACACCCATAGGATGCTGAGGCAAGGTCTGAGAAAGAAGATATAGATGAAGATAAAATTGTTCAGTTGTTTGATAGTGAACATGAATCTCCAGATGAGGAAGCCATTCTGAAACCTGAAAAGGGAAAACAAGTCATTGTTGATACTCCTAGCAGAGTAGTAGTGAAGAAGAAAGATGTTGGTGGTGCATCATCAAAGATAAAAGCAGTTGAAATAGAAAAATAGCCCTCACCAAGTAAAGTTTCTGATTCTGAATCATCATCTCTAGGAAATGATTTCATGGTTCAGTCCTTGAAGAAACTTGTTGGCACTATACCAATATTTCAAAGCATTGACTCTAGATTCTAGATGCTTCAACACACTCTAAATCAAAAATCAGATTCAGTATCCATGGTAATGGATAAGTGTGTCAATCTTGAAGCTGATTTCAAATCTTTTTTCATTAACTATGAAGCCCAAAAGAGATTCTGCAAGAAGATGACCAGATGGTTAAGGAAAACTATGGAAGATATGTGGGTTCTTGATGAGTTCCAAGAAAGTGTCAAGGAATCTTTTGACATAGAAGATAGAAAGATCAAGGATTTCACAAATAGCTTTGAGGAGAAGCTTACTCTGGAACATAATTCTCGGATTCAAGAATTAAAAGATCTGAATAAGAAGTTATATTCAGTTGATCAGAGTTGGAAGAGAGAAAGGGATCTCAGGATTGAGATATAAGAGAAGCTTTCTAAGAAAAAAGAAGCCTTGAAGGCTCAGGTAGATGTTCTTAAGGCTCAAGAAGAAAAGATCAAATCCTTAGAGAAGAAATTAGAAGACCAGGATCAGTTTCTTATGCGAGAAGAGGAAGATAAAAAGGAGATCAAGAAGATCAATACTATTGTGAAGAAGTTGATGTCGAAGGAAAAGGAAGGATAAAATTATACAAATCCAATATTTTCTTGTATTCCTTGTATAAATTTTTCCAAACTTAATAGAATTTTCATTATTCTATATATATTTTGTTGTCTTATATTAATACTTAAGGTAACATAATTTCTTTTCCATTCCCTATATTTTCTTTTAAAAATCACAAATGTGGAGAAAGGAAAAAAGAATACTACGAAAAGAATAAATTTCCCTAAGTAAGGTAGAGTTCATCTAAGGGGGAGTTCTTATCCAAGAATATTTTCATAAGTAATAAAATGACTAAGTCTCATTCCGGAAATATAAAATACGATCCTTAGTGTGTCCAAAGCCTAAGGGGGATTTAGTCGTATTCATTTATGCCCATGTGTTAAGGGAGATAAGTTTTACTTTCAGAGTTCAAAAAAATATTTTCTAAAGTCCTTATATTCTTTTTCATAAGGATGTCTGTGCTTTCCAAAAAGGGGGAGATTGTTTAGTCAATAAGGTTTCCTTATGCATTTTTCATTCCTTCATGTTTGGGGGATATTTTTGAGTCCATAAGGTTTCCTTATGACTTTTCCATTCCTTCTTGTTTTGAAAATCACAAACACCTTATCTTAAGGGAAATCTCTTTTACCCTATGCTTTACTCTCATAAGGAAACTTTTCCTTCCCCAAGGAAATTTATCTTTACCATGTTTTTCATTGTTCATATTTTATCTAAGTATAAAATTTTGTTTTGTATCCAAAACCTCATAATCATATATATACTTAGATATAAAGCATTCTATTTTCAGGATACGAATTCAGATTTCGAACACTCTGAATTCAGACACTGAACTTTTATGAGTTTTGACTCTGAGTTCTCTGATTTAGACTCTGAACTCTTCTGAGTTCTGACTCTGAGTTCTCTGAATTGAGACTCCAAACTCTTATGAGTTCTGACTCTGAGTTATATGAATTATGACACCAAACTTTTATGAGTTCTAACTCCGAGTTCTTTGAATTTAGATTCCAAACTTTCTGATTTCAAACTCTGAGTTCTCTGAATTCAGACTCCGAACTCTTCTAAGTTCTGACTCCGAGTTCTCTGAATTCAAACTCTGAACTCTTATTAGTTCTGATTCTGAGTTATCTGAATTTAGACACCAAACTTTTATGAGTTCAGGTTCCGAGTTCTCTAAATTCAGACTACGGACTCTTATGAGTTCAGGTTTCGAATTCTTATGAATTCAGACTCAGAATTTCATTAAAATTCAGACTCTGAATTCTATAGAATTTTAACTCTGAATTCTTCTAATAAACATAATATGAATATCCATGTATTATAGACTCCTGATAGTTTTTGGGTAGACTCCTAACTTTCATTTTTTTCTTACATTCCGAAAAATGATTTTAGTCAAGAAACCATATTTTTGTTTACTCATGTTTTGGTTATAAAACAATTTCATGCATTCAGTTACTAACTAACAGTTTTTTGAGTGACACATGTACAGGTCCCTCCGAAATTCAAGGAAAAATATGACCGTTTGAGGAGGGACACGACCATTTAAGTTGTGCCTATAAATAGGATCTCATTTGAAAGAGCTCACGACTTTTGAAAAACAAGTTGATCAATCTAGAGATTACATGATGATGAAGTGATTTCTAGAGAGAGATAATTTATTGTTTGTGCATAATAAACAACATGTTTATAATTGCTTTGTGTGACTTTGAATGTTGCTCAATACATTTGAGGGATTCTGGGGATAGGAATACAGAGGTGTCTACTACCTTGAAGTTGAGGGCTTCCAAGGATAGGAAGACAGAGGTGCCGACTACCTTGAAGTTGAGGGATTGTGGGGATAGCAAGACAGACTTTGATATTTTTATCAAGGGCTTATCCTGATGTGGGTAAGACAGACTTTCTTGAAAGTATAAATCAAGGGACCTTTATCCAAGGTTGTTGGATACCCTTCTCTTTGGGTTAAAAGATTTACTACTTGTTACTTGTATTGTTTCAAGTTTTCTGCTACATTTTGATTTTTGAGGAAAGTATAACTATCTTATACTTCCTTATACTTGTACTCTGATATAGTGAGATTCTATACGCTTTAAGTTAGAATCTTTATCTTTGTAAAATTTTCTTAAGTTTCATTTCTGAAACCATACTTCCAAAACCTGAATTCTCATAATCATATTTCTGGAATCAAGAAAGTTTTAGAACTTAAAGGTTTTTTGAATTTACCTTGTTTAACCCTATTAAATAATATAAAGGTTTCTAACCAACTTTAAATGTTCCCAAAGAATTTTTAAATTATACAATTCACCCCCCCCCCCTCTTGTATATTGAGCATCTACATTATCATTTCGATCCTACAGTTGTTATCATTGGAGAATATCATAATCCATACCAACCTAACAAATTATTCATGTCACAGTAATCCCTAAGTTTCTAAAATTATGCATTCTTATAAAAATCTCATGCTATTCTAGGCCACAATGAAAAAATCTCAAAAAATTAAAATATCACACAATAAGTGCATCACTCAAGGTGAAATAACATTCAACTATAATAGCATACATAAATAATATCAACCCACCCTGGGTACTCAAGTTTTTCCTCATACATAGGTTATCTACTCCCTTGAATGAGCTTATGAACAAGGCTAGACTCATCCTAGTCTCTTTTCTACCTTTCCCAAATAGTAAGAAAAAAGAAAATAAAAGAAAACCCCTTTGATACCACTTTGTAACATCCCAACTCAGGTCCACATGTCTGGGGGCCAAGTCAGTTGGTAACATGACCTTAGGTGCACCTCCCCATATTCTAGAGGTTTATAACTAGAAACAAGAGTCTAATATATAAAATAGTAATATTATACCCTCTTTATCAAATAAAAACAACAATAAAAAACAAGTTATCAATAACCAAATAGTACCATAACCAATACAAACTATTATCACTTGATAAACCAAATCAAGGTAACAGTATCCCAAAAAAAGTATTATATATGTCATGTCATATATGTTTCAAGTTTCAATATGAAAAACCAAAATAAATACACACTAAAAACACCCAAAGTGGGTCCCAACATCACGTCTGGTATCCTCATCCATGCTCCATCCCAACTTGGCTATCAGACATATGTATCTTTCCCTTATCTTATCCTGTAGACATGAAATCTATTTGGGTGTTGATTAGGAAGCCCAAGTAGGGTGGGAGTATAACTCAATAGGCCACCACAAATGGAATCTAAAACAATATCCAATCTATAACAGTGTATACAGCTGTATAAATAATAAAGTATACCAAATAAAATAAATAATTATCAAATTTTATTATTCTGTAATTAACCACATAATTCCTCAGGTTCACAATGACACCCAAACGATCAATACCTGCTTCGGCCCATGATGGATTTTGATCTATATCACATAGGAAATCATAATTCATTATAACATGGGATTCCATTATCCATTTAATTTCAAATTCATATCATGGATACTTGTAATTATAATCTAATGCCAATATCATGGGCCTAAAATATCATGCCTAGCACCCCGTGGGTATTTGGAGCATCAATTTCTATCCCACACCTCATGGGTATTTAGAGCATCATTTCATATCCCATAAAATAATATTCATATGCATGCATTGGATCCTATAACATCATGTATAAAACCCCATGGGTATTTGTAGCATTAGTCCCTATCCCACACCTCATGGGTATTTGGAGCATCAGTCCATATCCCATACAATAATATTCACATCCAAGTATTGGATCCTAGAACGTCATGTCTAGAACCTTGGGGGTATTTGGTCCTTATCCCACACCTCATTTTTCAATCAATCACACATATATCAAATACATCATATTTATCAATTTTAATCATCACTAACCTTCTTATTAAACATTATCATCATGGTGAACCATTTCAATTTATCACAACAAACATGGTTCTTCACTTTAATCACATGTAATAATGTGAACAATTCACCATTAAACCATTTATCAACATTTAATAATATAACCCATTAACCCTTAATGGTTAATACAATTATACCTTAATTCCCACTATCAATCAATTCATAATCACATTATTTAACACATTTCACAATCCCATTAATTGACCAATTTCATAATATGATTAATCGGATGATTAAATCATTTCCAAAATGTAATAGTCCAACATGGAAATTGAGATTGCAAAAAATAAATACACACAATTATAATCAATACCAGGGTAATTGGTAATTAACCACCTACCTTGAGGTTGTTAATAGACTTTTTCTAAACTAGAAATCCCCAAATTAAAGCAGAACAATCAAAATCACAATAGCACAGAAGATCTAGGACTAAAACCTAATATCAAGATCAAATGGATTAACATCCATAAAAATATAGATCTAAACCACCATCAACAGATGAAACTTCATCCTTCTTTATTGGGAAATAGAGATGGGAGAGAGAGATAACCAATCGGGGAATAAATCCCTTACTAGCAGAAAACATATCCTTCAATCAGATATTTATTCATTAAGAACAAAGTTTAAGAAGCCTTATAATCCTCCTAGGAGCTTAAAAAATTGTAGTAATAGGTTTAGGTATGAGTGTGGGTAATATTAGTTAATAACATGGGGTTTGGGAATTTTTATTAAATTTTTGTAGGATTAAAAAGCCGCATGCATAGTTTCCTGGGTAGGGGTGCACGGTTTTCCAAACCATGTGCCTTAACCGTGTTCCTCTTTTTAGGGGTTCACGGTTTCTCTTAAGTGGGGGAATACTTTAACAAATTATGTACCAATCATGTAAACCCCACTATCTAAGGGGTGAATAGTTTTCTGGGAGTAGGTACACAGTTTTGGAAAACTGAGTACCAACTGTTCACTACCCCTTTTTCTTCCAAAAAATTCTATAATTTTACAAATTTTTATCAAACAACATTGAACAAAAACCCAACCAATATATACTCAAAACAAGGGTAAAATAGTACCTAAAAATGATCATGTTACATCTCTATAAATTTCAGGATCTAATAATAATTAAAAAAATCTCAATGTTATAAAAAATTTAATGCGGAAACAAATCATCCCACAGACACATAGTCATATCATCATAAAATGGATCACCCATAGGTCTGATCATATATACATGATAAAAAATGTGTAAAAATTTCAAGGAGGTTGTACTATCATCCCTGATACTCAACACATCCTAGTGTCCAACTCTATCCAAGCTATCCTACTCAATCATAGAACAATAATCCTATTCCCAACTTGAACCTATGAAAAATAGTGTCTGCTCGGGTACCTAGGTGTCATGGACACCTGAGGTAGGTGTGAGTAAAACTCAGTAGGGCACCACCAACAAGGTTACAAACATAACATTTATAGCATTGTATGCGCATGTCATATGCTTATATAAATAAATAAATATATTATATAAGCTTAAATAAAATAATTGTTATTGATCCTTGGATCCTAAGGTGATAACCTAGATCGACTATACCTAATTATTACAGTTCTATATGTATTTGAGCATGTGGAATACCATTCCATATAATATTAGGATTAAATTATATATCATAGGTAAAATCCTAGGTATAAAAAAATAGTATCAAGTATAAACTCTAGATCCTAGGGAGAATCCTAGACACCTAATTCATCAGGCTCATCATCGAATCCAAGGGGTGACCTATGAATCCATCATATTAGGTATAAGAACTAGATCCTATATATTATCCTAGTCATACTATATATTCAATCTCTAAATCCTAAATGATATCCTAAGTATTCCATGTCATCAGTCTCAACATTCAGATCCTAAGCATACTATGCATCCATAGTCATCGGCCATGATAGTCTAATTCTAGGTAAGAACCCAAGAATTCCATATAGGCATAACTATATAATCCAATGTAACAACATAGGAATTCCATATAGATGTAATAATTGAATCCTAGGTAAAAAACTAGGAATTACTAGATGTATAACCATTGAATCCAAGATAATAAACTAGTCATTCTATATAGGAATACTCACTAAATCTGAGATGATGATCTATGAATTTCATCCCCTTAGTCTTATTATTGGGTCCTAGGGATAATCTTGGAATCCATCATATCATCTAAAAGAATTGATCCTACAGAGTATCCAAGGAATCCTATATATTAAATTTCTAAATCTCAGGTGATATCCTATGCATTCCAAGTCATCGGGCATAGTTCGGATCCTAGGAAGTATCCTATGAATCCATATAGTAGTAGGCTCAATAGCTAGAACCAAGGGAATATCCTACACATTCGATATAGGAAATCATCTAATACTAGGTAAAATCCCAATAATTTTGTGTTGGAAAAACAATCAAATCCCATCTAACATCCTAAACATTCAATATAGGCATAACAACCAAATACTAAGTAATATCCTAGCCATTCCATATAATAAAAAGTTGAATCATAAGTAACATTATAGGTATTCCTTATTGGAAAATGATGAATCTTGAGTAATATATTTTAAATTATATAATGGAAAGTGCGTAATCCTAGGTAACATCCTAATCATACAATATTAGCAAATATTAAATCCCATGTAATATCCAAGGAATTCCAAATAGGCATAACCTTTGAATCTCAAGTAAGGTCCTAGGAATTCCATATAGGCATAATAGTAAAATCTTAGGTAACAACCTAGGAATTCCATATAATCATACAGTTGATTCCAACATAAAATTGGTATTCTATATATTCATAAACTAAAAAAACCATGTAATCTCCCATGCATTCCAGATATCATGTTTAATGGCCATCATCCACCCAGTAACATCTCACTAGTAGTAACATGGGTTGGCCACCTATCCTACCCATATCAGATAACCATGTTCGTTGCCACAAAATAGGCCAGATCGCCATCTGACTTGGCACCCGACCCGGTCCGTGGCATGGCCCGAAGGGAGTTCCCGATCCCCACGGGCTGGCACAAGTGCCCAGGTATTAAAACTAACACATGGGAACGATTTACCTAAAAGAAGATACATAAAAACAACTAACAACTTTAATAGAAATAAACTGATTTTATACAACCAAACAGACCCTTAACCCAATTCATATTTAAAGGTATACCATTGGAACCAACAACCAAAGAGAGATTGCAATAAAGGAAAACTAAAACTCTAAGAAGATTGCAATGAAAGAAAACTAACACATCTATCTACACCTTCATGCAACATGAGGATCAACCTCTTCTAACCACCATCGTCAGACCTGCACGGGAAAAACCATTGACAACCAGAACCACCGTCACTAAGAATGATGCCTCAACCTATGACACACAAAGAAAAAGTCCTACATACACCCAAAGGTGTATGTAGGGTGTGAGCCAAGAGCCCAGTAGGATGCCACTGGGAGAAGATTCCACGCATAACCATTTAAATGATGAATACATTTTCCAGTAAAAGAGAAAAAAAAGGGAAATAAATGCTTAAATAGTTTTTAATTAAAACAATTTTTAATGATAGGTGCTTTAAATGAAAGAGAATTTAAATACAACATCTTAAATTAAAGAGAATAATTAAATACTTGAACACTTTTAAAGAAAACAGGATTAGTGTAAACTGTTTCAAATAAAACAAATTAAATTAAAACACACACACGATTACTTTTTAAAATAACCAAAGTGTCACACCGACAAGTGTAAGGTAACCAATGAGCACTAATATGGGAGAGTCCTCATGGGTGTTATCTAGCTTGGGTCCCTAGATCTTTGTGTCTCGGTGAAGTGGGGCTTAGAAACCATGACCCTTAGAAAATTTGGCTTAGAAACCATGACCCTCAAGAAATGTGGCTTAGAAACCATGACCCTCGGTCATTCATATGTTTAGTTAGTGTTTCAATCGTTAGTTCTGCCAGTGAAATCAGGTCGATTCACCTCTATAACACTAGCCCACTAGTCCTAGTTCACCTTCCTAGCTACCCAGGATTCCCGCTTGTGCTCAAACAAATTTCAAGATCATAATGGGTGCACATCAAATAAACAATCCAAGAAAAACACCACACATGAAAAGGAACCATTTACAACATCAATTCTACTTTTAAAATTCAAGATCCTGTCAAATTTCAGATTTATGCATAAAATCCAGAGTACTTACACACACCGAACCATCATTTTCACACCCAAATGTCATTTTGAAATATTACAAACACCAAAAACTTATCCAAACAAGTTTCGCACCATTGATATAATTTGATAAAAACTTTGAAAATTTTCATATGACAATCCTAAAGAGTATCACTGGGATTTACACATGAAAACACACTCAAAATGACCATTTTGAATTAACGCACACCCAAAATCCTTTTAGGACTTAATTTGCATTGCTTACACATTGAACTAAACTAGCATCATAGTTTTATAAAAACACTTTTTATAATCAATAAAACCACCAAGAGAATTTATTATGCGATTTCCAAGCACGTAGAAAAAAATTAAAGGCAAAAGCTTCCCCAAAACATTTTTCAAGATAAACACCTTTTTAAAAATAATTCAAAACATAATTACAGCATCCACACTTCCTAACACACACACTGCACAGTTTTTAAAACACCGATAAAGATTCCAAATCAGGTTTTCACAAAAAAAATCATCAACATCACTTAAACATAAATCTAACCAATTAAATTCACATCAAAAATCAGTCAAAAACACTTTTTTAGCATGTAAACTACTTAACAATTGTGATGAATTGATTAAATTAACAAACTAATCCACCATAAAATATATAAAAAAAAATTAGAATATTCTTCATGAATAAAAATAATAAAAATGTAATAAAAAATCCATTTATGACTCAACGCATATTGACGTTAAACCAAAACACAATCTGCATAGTTTATAAAATGCAAATAAACAATTCAGCATAGTTGTTCACAGAAAACACACATGTATCATGTAAACATATCAAATTCAATTAAAACTAGATTCGCATTAAACAAACTAATGAATAAATATGCTAAATTAATTTAAGAAGAAAATTAATTCATCAACAATGGTCAAGTGCGGAACCACCTACCTCACTTGTTGAAAATTCTAGAAAGTGGTGCAAAACATACCCACACCTCATTCGCACCACGAAGAATCAAAGAGGAGGCCTAAACAAGGAGATCAAACCCAAAATATAATGTTTGAACCTCAAAATCAGATCCAAAATCCACTAGAAAAACAAAATTCAAAGAGAGAATAATAAATTAAGGGGGAGGCTTAACCAGAGGGGGTTTCTTTCATGGAAGAGGGAAAGGCGGGAGAGGTGTCACTGGATAGAGCGGTGCTAGCTTGAAGAGTCACTAGAAGGTAGGGCAGCGGTTTCCAGAAGAGGGACCAGTGAGGGTGCAAAAGGAGGGTGTAGGACTGGCCAGCGAGTCGCACCAGGAGGACTGGCCAGTGGAAGGGTGTTCAGCCAAGACGGTGGCACGCGCAGCAGCAAGGGCGTGCTGAAAAAGGTCGACCAATAGTGGAGGCACACCGAACTGAGAAATGGGTGGTTGGTCGGTAGAATTGTTGGGGGGTGAAATAGTGGAGAGCCGAGGGGAGGTGGTGCGGTCCATCAGACATAGTAGGAGGCAGGTGAGCAGCGTAGAGAGGTAGGGTGGGGCGCATGTTGGTCGGTTGGTGTGTGGAAGGCGTTACGATGGGGCTATCCGGGAGAGCAGGTCCGGTGGGAAGAGGTTTTAGGGGAGAGGGGAGGCTTCCATGACCCAAGGGGAAAAGAGGGAGGCGACGGCACAGCGTGAATAGAGGAGGGCTGCGATGGGTAAAAGGGTTATAGGGGGCTAGGTCACAGCGCAAGAGTGGGGGAGGAAGAGAGGAAGTGGGGAAAAAGGAGAAAAGAAAAGGAAAAAGGAAAAGGGGGGAAAATAAAAAATATAAATAAAAAAATAAAAAGAAAAGGAAAACATAAAACAAAATATATTTATAATAATAAATTTGTGGTAATAAAATAAAATAATAGTTATAACAATTATAATAATAATGATAATAATATAAATATTAAAAATAACATCCTCAAATAATAATAATATTATTATCATTAAAATAATTTATTAAATTTTTATCATACATTTAATTTTATTTCTTTATTATTAAATATTTTATTTGGTTAATTGAACGACAGGTGGGTCACTCGGCGGCACTGGTGAAGTTGCATGACTTCACAATTATGTTTCACTCGTGCGTCGCATGCTATCAAGCCCCGATGAGCCGAGCGAGGTCACGCAGTTTCGGCGAGGTCGTGTGTCAAGTCCAAAACACATGTTTTTAAATAAGAACTCAGAAATTTTATGTTGGGCCTCGACCCGAACTACCCGATGCCCATAAAATTAATAAAATAAACAAATTAGAAATGACAGGTGTGAAAATTATCCCCACCATAAATCTTTCAGTCCCCAAAAATCCACAACTAGGACTGAACCCCAAAGTATAAAACCACACTCCCTTAAGGTTCAAAGAGGATCCCCAAAAAAAGAAAGTGAAAGGAGGAAAACTCATCATGCTCAGAGAGAGTGACTCAAAGACAACTTCAAGAAACTCGTAAAAAGACTTTCTGATATGTGTCGTCCACCCTAAAGAGCTAAAACACCTCTATTTGATTAATCAATGATAGGAACTCTCTCACCCATAGAAACTAAATTCACAAACTGAAACACCTAGAGAACCAATGAACAAAAATCACATCGTTTTACTGGAACGAACAAGCAAGATCAACCACATCCAAGGAACACTCTTATCACCTATCAACAAATCGTATTTAGGAATAAAACTAAAAGGTCAACATGGGGAAGCCCAAATGGGCTATCCACCATAAGAAATATATAAACACTTGATAAAAGACTAAAAACCCAACACGGGGAGGCCTGAGCGGACTTCCCACCATTATGAAAGGCAATCACTTATTTATTCCAGAGACATTTGTGTGAGACCCATCGTGGGTCTCCCCACCATTAGAACTGACAAAAGATATATGAACTTTGAAATTTTCTGTAAGTGAACAAACATCCCACCATAAGGGGTGGGGAGGGAGGGGCCCAACTACCGGGGAATCAAAACCACGAGTGCAGCAAGAACAACCTATCTACATCCCTAGATGAGCATTATTCTACTTTGCGGCTGATTTACCCAACAGACCCCATAAAGACCACTAAAATAGATTACATCAGATGGGATGCAACCCCCAGGACTTTATGGTAATGAGACAACCACGCCTCCTCATAGCCACAGGAATCCTTACGCACTCAAAGGGTCATTGGAACAGAACAACAACTGAAAACAATTTCACTACTTTTACTTTCAACACCAATGACAAAAATAAGGTCGGGGTCCCATAACCTCCTGGGGTTCCTGACCACACTCCAGCTTCACTATGAGGCTTTTGGTTGGATCTCTGATGTTTGAAGCATCTCTTGCCTCTCAGTTAGGAATTAAAAACTCTTGAATGGAGCTTCTCCTTTCGGTGCTACACACAACCACACCGTAACTGAGACAACACCATCAAACACAAGATACCACGACTTTAAACTGATCCCACACGAGTCATTTACCAACACAAGAGATAAAATGATGCATGTGAATCACCCTTTGTCACACTGGATGAGAAAAAAACACTGAAAATCTTCAGGTAACATGACCATTGTTGTTGAGAGAAACATTATACGGAGAAGGACTTCAAATAGAGTCTTAAACAACACGTGATTCATGCAATCAATCGTAGAATCCTTATGTGACTAGGTCTGTCACACTAGTGGCCTAACACAACCCCTTTCTCAAACAAAACCAATGAAGTACCAAAGGTCATTTAGGATATAAGCCCACACTGACAACTCCAGGTTGCTTCCACCTTTCCCCACTGGAGTCTCCTTCACCATTTCCAAATAGAACTTTCAACTTAACGAGGTCAAACTTCACCCTTGACAATCAAATGACTAAGGGAAACCCAAGTTTCATTCAACCCCTCTCACATCACCCTCCCGATGTGGGTGGATCCTCTTGATTACAAAGAGGGGTTGTTTCAATCATAAAATTCAAGAAGAGAGTCCTTTAATCAACTAGAGGGCCTCCCAATGGCGAATTGCCTGTGGCCGCATTTCAACTGCATGCTAACACTTTATGGGAGGTGTGAACTAGTCAAGAAGGAAAAACATGGACCCAATAAAACTAGTCCAATTTCCAATACATACTGCAAGCGACCACTAAACGTTCAAGGGGAACCACTGCAAGGGCTTCCCGAATCATTTTTCAAAAGAGGATACAAACTACATGCTTTCACACCAACTAACTCATAAAAATTAAAACTCAAGACACAAATCAGTCAAAAGGAATTCTCAGATCGAAACACCTCACATCCAACACTTCCCAAAACTTAAGGACACATCACACAATCACTGATTATTAAAACACCAAAAAAAATTCTTAACCAATCTTTTGAAAGTAAGCAAAGCTTGTGGGTTGCACAAACACCAATGGTGTCCCATGGGCCTCGCACATGAATGTTCTCGTGCCACACCGACACCCACCTCATATCCATATAGGAATTAATCCACTCATGCAATTGACCATGTTTATTTCCATATACACTCATGCATGTGGTTTCCCACGAGAACACCAAGGATCAAAACCAAACCTTCCCATGTAAAACCAAAACATTCAACCCACACCTTTCAAACCTTACACATCATTTCCTTTTTAAAGTACTTAATTTCAAAACATTTTTCAAGACCAAATCATTTTTACTTAAAAACAAAATCTCTACAATTCAAAAACAAAGGAACAAGGAATGGTGAAAGAGAAAACTAGTGTCAGTGGGTGACTAAAACATATGGTTGGCGGCCATATGCCAATCACGCTACTGCTATAGAGAGTATTCTAGGACAGCATCTCTAACTCCACATGGATTACCAGACCCTACGAGATCACTAGGACCACTGACCCTACTCCCTTTTCATTTCCCTTAAACAAGATTAACCACAAGGACAAAAGACTCATACAAAACTCAACTTACTCTAGTAACTCGAGTCCCACCACGAGGTGTGCTGGTCAGGCACCATGCTCGTAGCTAGAACATCGAGTTCTGACACCCTTAAATTTGATCTACCCTAACTCTATCCCAAAGGAACATGACCCAAAAGAGAAAAAATCCCTCTGATACCATTTCTTCATGAACCAGGTAGGGTCGTCATCCGTCCCGGTGCCTGACCCGGTCTGTGGCATGGACCAAAGGGTATTCCCGATCCCCACGGGCTGGCATAAGTGCCCGGGTAATAAAACTAACACATGGGAACGATTTACTCGAAAGAAGAGACATAAAAACAACTAAAAACCTTAATAGAAAGAAACCAATTTATACAACCAAATAGACCCTTAACCCAATTCATATTTAAAGGTCTATAATTGGAACCAACAACCCAAGAGAGATGACAACAAAGGAAAACTAAAACTCCAAGAAGACTGAAATGAAAGAAAACTAACACATCTATCTGCACCTTCATGCAACATGAGGAGCCACCTCCTCAAACCACCATCGCCAGACCTACATAGGAAAAACCATCAACAACATGAACCACCATCACTAAGCACGATTCCTAAACCTATGACACACAAAGAAAAAGGCCTACACACACCCAAAGGTGTATGTAGGGTGTGATCCAAGAGCCCAGTGGGATGCCACTAGGAGAAGATTCCACGCATAACCATTTAAATGTTGAATAAATTTTCTAGTAAAATATAAAAAAAGGGAAATAAATGCTTAAACAGTATTTAATGAAAACAATTTTTAATAATAGGTGCTTTAAATGAGAGATAATTTAAAGAAAACAAATTAAATAAAAAATAATAATTAAATACTTGAACACTTTTAATGAAAATAGGATTAGTGGAAACTGTTTAAAATGAAATAAATTACATTAAAAAACACACACGCTTACTTTTTAAAATAACCAATGTGTCACACCGATGAGTGTAAAGTAACCAATTAGAACTAATATGGGAGAGGCCTTGTGGGTGTTAGATAGCTTGGGTCCCTAGATCTTTATGAATCAGTGAAGGATTAGAAACCACAACCCTCAAAAAATGTGGCTTAGAAACCATGAGCCTCAGAAAACATGGCTTAGAAACCACGACCCTCAGAAAATGTGGCTTAGAAACCATGACCCTCAGTCATTAATATGTTTACTTAGTGTTGCAATCATCAGTTCTACTAATGAAACTGGGTCAAGTCACCTCTGGAACACTAGCCCACTAGTCCTAGTTCACCTTTTGTGCTCAAACAAATTTCAAGATCATAATGGGTGCACATAACATAAATAATCCAAGAAAAACACCATGCATGACAAGGTACCATTTACAACATCAATTCTACTTTTAAAATTCAAGATCATTTAAAATGTCATATTTATTCATAAAAGACAAATAAATTACTTACAGACACTAAAACATCATTTTCACACCCAAATGTCATTTTTAAATATTACACACACTAAAACCTTATCCAAAAAAGTTTCCCACCATTTATATAATTTGATAAAACCTTTTAAAATTTTCATACGGCAATCCTAAAGAGTATCATTGGGCTTTACACATGAAAACACACTCAAAATCCCCATTTTAAATTAACGCACACCCAAAATCCTTTTAGGACTTAATCTGCATCACTTACACATTGAACTAAACTAGCAACATAGTTTTATAAAAACACTTTTTATAATCAATCAAACCAACAAGAGAATTTATTATGCAATTTCCAAGCATGTAGAAATAAAATTTAAAGGCAAAATCTTCCCCAAAAAATTTTTCAATACAAACACCTTTTTAATAATACGTCAAAAAATAATTTCACCATCCACACTTCCTAACACACACACTGCAGAGTTTTCAAAACACCGATAAACAATCCAAAGTAGGTTTTCACAACAAAATTCATCAACATCACTTAAACATAAATCTAAACAATTAAATTCACATCAAAACTCAGTCAAAAACACTTTCAAATCTTGTAAACTACTTAAAAATTATTATTAATTAATTAAATTAACAAACTAATCCACCAGAAAATTTATAAAACAATTTTTAGAATATGCCGCATGAATCAAAATACTAAAAATTTAATAAAAAATACCTCTATGACTCAAGCATGTTGGTGCTAAACCAAAACAAAATCTGCATAGTTTGTAAAATAAAAATAAACAATCCATCATGGTTGTTCACATAAAACACACATGTATCATGTAAATGTATCAACTTCAATTAAAAACTAGATTCACATTAAACAAACTAATGAATAAATATACTAAATTAATTTAAGAAGAAAATTAATTCATCAATAATAGTCAATCACGGAACCACCAACCTCACTTGGTGAAACTTTTTTAAAGTGGTGAAAAACATACCCGAACTGTATTCACACCACGAAGAATCAAATAGAAGGCCTAACCAAGGAGATTAAACCCAAAAATTAATGGTTAAACCTCAAAATCGGATCCAAAACCCATTGTAAAAATAAAAACTCAAAGAGAGAATAATAAATTAAGGGGGATGCTTAATCAGAGAGGGTTTGTTTCATGGAAGAGGGAAAGGTGGAAGAGGTGTCACTAAATGGAGCGGCACTGGCATGAAGAGTCTCCAAAAGGTAGGGCAGCGGTTGCCGGAAGAGGGACCAACAAGGGTGCAAAAGGAGGGTGCAAGACTAGCCAGCAAGTCACACCAAGAGGGCTGGCCGGAGGAAGGGTGTGTGTCCATGAGGGTGGTGCACACAGTATCAAGGGCATGCCAAACAAGGCTGACTAGCGGTGGAGGTGCTTTAGACTGAGAAAAGGTTGGTTGTCTGGTAGAATTGTTGTGGGGTGCGACAGTGGAGGGGCGAGGGGAGGTGATGTGGTCCATCGAACAAAGTGGGATGGGGGTGAGTGGCTTGGAGAGGCAGGGTGTGGCGCATATTGGTTGGATGGTGTGTGTAAGGCACTACGATGGGGCTGGATGGGAGAGCAATTCCGGCGGGAAGAGGTTCCAAGGGAGAGGGGAGGTTGTTGCGACCCAAGGGGAAAAGAGGGAGGCGACGGCGCAGCGTGAAGAGAGGAGGGTTTTTATGGGTAAAAGGGTTACAGGGGGGAAAGGTCGTGATACAAGAGAGGGGGAGGAAGAGAGGAAGTGGGGAAAAAATAGAAAAGAAAAGGAAAAAAGGAAAAGGGTACAAAAATAAAAAATATAAATAAATAAATAAAAAGAAAAAGAAGACATAAAACTAAATATATTTATAATAATAAATAGGTGGTAATAAAATAACATAATAGTTATAACAATTATAATAATGATGACAATAATATTAATATTAAAAATAACATCCTCAAATAATAATATTATTATTATCATTAAAAAAATTTATTAAATTTTTATCACACATTTAATTTTATTTCTTTATTATTATTATTTTTAATTTTGTTAATTGAATGATGGGCGGGTCACCCGGCGATGTTGGTGAAGTCGCACGGCCTCACAATTATTTTTCTCCCATGCGTCACATGTTGTTAAGCCCCAATAAGCTGGGCGAGGTCATGCGGCTTCGATGAGGTTGCGTGTCAAGGCCAAAACACACGTTTTTAAATAAGAACTCAGAAATTTTATGTCGTGACTCGACCCGAACTACCCGATGCCCAGAAAATTAATAAAATAAACAAATTAAAAATGATGGATGTAACATTCGTCCTCTTAAGTTCATGAACTGTCCCTGTCAACTTTTTCATATTAGGCTCACACCATTGATTCAAGTTCTTATGTGACACCTGAAATCAACACAATTTGCCTCTCAATGCTATATCTCTCTAGGGTCAGTGTAATATCTAGGTATCCACCAAGGTCCCCTACTATATAACATAGAACTAACACATTACATGGTTTCCTCTATTAAAATATCAACTCTCACACTAACCCTTCCATTCAAGGGGCGTATCATCCCTCAACATTATCATGATCACATTACAACCTCACTGGCTTCACAGAATAATTCCTACTATAATTACACTTAAGTGATGGCATAATGATCATCCCACTTCTTGTGGTCATCCTTGGTTGATCAACTTACCCAACCAATCATGGGAATACCTAGGGTATTCCAACTCAGGTAATCACATGCTAGCGGGGGATTAAGACTCACCCTCCTCCAAATTAACAATTTTTATTTTCCAACACTTTTAAGGGAAAAGTGAGAACCCTCATAGATAAAACGGATCAAGCATTAAAGGATATAATTGACTTATTAAACACAAGTCTAAGATGATTGGAATCTCCTTCCCTAAACAGATTCCAGGGAAAAGAACAAACCTGACAGTCTGGATCTGCCTATAGGATTTCTTTATAATGGCGTGCTATATAATCCCAAATTTTTATATACTCATATTTTCTAATCTTCTTCACGTTAAATCCTTTAACCAGTATGTGGTCTTTCTTGTCAATCCAATCAGATTTCTCTCTGGAAATTTCTACTTGGATTGATCTTCCCATAATTTGATCAATATCTTCCCTCATAGTATTGATCACCAGAGATACCTCCTTCATTTCTTCACCAGAATGCATGAGTAATTCCATCTTCTTATCCACCTCCACATCCTTCAGGCCCTATAATCTACTAGGGGACCCTACCTCAAGACCTTTATGACATACCCTTGAGTTTTAAGATGTAACTTTATGTCATCCATGATTAGTTCATAATTTATTCTTACTTATAGGAGCTAAAGGAACATAAATCATGGTTCACTACATCATTCTCTACTCGCTGGTACCCCTCAAGGGTTTGGGTATCTCATAGAATGTATCTATAGTTGAGATCCCATCCTTCAGCAAACAAGGAATCATGTTAGTGATCAAGGGTTCATGGTGTCCCTTGGAACTTTCATTCTATCTACATTACTCAATACTAATTTATTTAATTTAAAGTTTGATCACTTATATATGGTGAGACAACATATCACAGGCTATTTATAAAAATCATAAACCAAAGGGGTATGATCATAGGACCACCTACCTCATATGATGTAACCGTAAAAAAAATCTTGAACACCCTCTCTTAAACTCATCCCAAGTCTAAAGGACTGTCATCCTTCAATACGAATATTTAAATCAACACATAACATTCTAATAGTTAATTTTGATAAATTATAATTAATTAATCAATTTAATTTAAATATAAATAAATACCAAAACACTCAACAGAAATATTTATAGAAAAAATTATTAAGAAAATGGGTGTTCACCACCACTGATACCTATATGGACCATTAATACATAAAAACATGAATTGTTTCTTCTATTTAATCCATAAATTTCACCCAAAATTCCAAAAATTATGAATAAAATCATGGTAGAGACATACCACTGTGAATTAATAAAAAAACACAGTTTATTCATCCTCATAATACATCCTTTAGATAACTACATATAATTCCCCTTCTTTTGTGATGATTCCATGATGCTCTAGAAGAATCGTCACTCAAAACCCTCACAAAACAATATAAAAATAGTAGTAAGGATAAAGAGAATAAACTATGAAGGAATATAAGTGGAACATTATATTTACCTAAATATTTTCTATAGATCAAATATCACTTGATTATAATAATAATCAAGGGAGATACTCCCTTATGATGAAGAGAGAGAGAGTGTGTAACGTCTGGGACCCGATGGAACTCATTAGTGCCCTGAGCCCGGTTGTCCACATGGCCTTAAATGCATCTCCCCAAACTCAAGAGGCTACAAACTAGTAGTGAGGGACTATGATGTGTCTATGGGGAGACTATTCCCTCTTATCAGAGTGTAATATTGTTTAATATCAATAATAGTCAATAACAAAAGTAGTATAAAAATTAGACAGATAATAAATAAACAAGACAAGAATATATAAACAATGTCAAATGTACCTCATATACAAAAGGTGATGATACATGTCATGTTTGTACAAAACATCCAAAACATGTATATAAGGTAGATGTACAATACACGTAACAAAATACCAAAAAGACCAAAAAAAATCCAGTTATCATCATGAGTATCAGCTCATTCCTATACTCCCCTACTTCTAAGAAGCAATCAAAAACCTGTAGCAGGGCGCTTTCCCTTTTTAATACCTACAATCATATATTCTGTCTGGGTACCCATTGGTGGCCCAAACAGTAACCACACAAAGTTCTAATTCTATCCAATCAGTGAATATATAATAATAATAGTGCGAAGGTAGTAATAGAATATATAAAGGAAGTACTGAAAGTAAACAACCCATAAAGGTATGGGTTCCCATAGACACCCATCCTTTGCTACCTACTTTAGACTATCCAATAAAGTCTCTAAATAAATAGTCAGTCCCATCTCATTTTATATGTAACACCCCAGGATTTCAGAGTGTGTTATTTCTTAAAAATAATTCAATAACTTGCACTACACGCAACACCGAGTTCAATCACACCATTAAAAGAGTTCATGAATAGTATTAACTACATTTTGAACTTTATATAATCCTTATAATTTTAGAATCCCTATTATGAGTTTCTTAGTCATATTGCAAGAACAGATTCATTTTCAGTATTATCAACTTCTAATAGTGAAACCTTTTTAAATACAATATTTTAATCTTTTTGACTAAATTGGGACATCAAAAATTTAAAATGAAACATCCCAAGCTTCCACGGTACGCTTTCTTTGAGTAATACAGTAGCGTGTGTTGTACGCAACCTTGAGTTTTAACACACACCACAACCAATCAAACTAGCCGTTATGAATAGTAATACCTAATTTTTGAAATTATATATATTTTATATTTAAAAATGGACTTCATTTTTGGATTCGGAATATCGAAATTAGCCTAGGGTGAAATTTTGGTACATTTCGGATAACTTTTATATTTTGATGAATAGTGAAAATTACTAAATTTTAATTAAAAACAACTTTTTTAATCAAAATAATTAATATTGATAAATTATGAATTTGAGTGGTTTTAAAGTATATTTAGAATATATTTTTACCATTTAATATAATGTTGGTCATTGGACATAATTTTACAATTAAACCGAACATAAACAAGTGTCAATCTTTTGGTAGTTATTATCTCTTAAAAACACGCTTTTTGTTTTGACAGCGGGAATTAATTTTAAATTAATTTCTGCCACTTCTGTGTTTTGAATTTAGAAAAATGGATTCCATATTTGGAATCAGGATGTTCAAATTGTGTAAATAGGTAACTTTTTAGACATTTTGAATAATTACAGCGGTAAATATTTTATTTACCATGGTTAAGGGTAAATCCGGTAAATAAGGGTTAAAAAAATAATATTATAATAATACTAAATTACCCTAAAACGTGTCTTAACCCTATTGGTTGATACATAGTCGACCATGGGCATCTTTGGGTCTATTTTGGGACCCCATGGATCCACTTGTAAGTGATAATGACACTTTATTTTAATTAAGTCAAAATGAATACAAAAATGACACAAGCATATATCTTTTAGAACAACAATTTTTACATAGGGTTATACATGTTGGATTTTCGATTATAAATATTAATTAGAAAGATAAAAAGATTTCCTACATAATGATATTTTATTTATAATTTTTAGACATTAAATAATTTATTTTATTTATGACACAATGATGATGCAGTAATTACTAAAATAGTAAAAAATTAACATAATTGATATTATAAATACCCAAATAAATATAATATGAAACTTTTAATGAATTAAACTAATTTTCTAGGCTAATATGATATATTAGGATTGATTTAATGGACTTTGTTCGAAGTAATCAATCTGTTATGAGTTTCACAAAAATCAACTATTGAATAGTGTCAAAATTGACATAAAAGAGTTCTTAAAACAAATATTATATTATTAATTGATATTAAATTCCTAAAAATCTAAGGTTCGGCCAAGAGACTTATATTATGATAGGTTCCTCATTAATGGACCACTTGGGGGTCGCTTGGATGTATATAGTAAGTTTATTAATCATATTATATAAAAATACAAAGAGACATTGTAAAAGTGAAACTAATTAACTTAGAGTTAATACTTAAAGATAAGGTTAATATAAGTACCCAAACCTGTCTAAATTCTATTGGATGAGTTGTTTTCGACCTATCCACACCTCATCCTTTGAATAGTCAACTTTGGAGCCTTTGTAAACCGAATATGAATTTATTATAAATTAATATTTCTAACTTTTCCAAAGGTGCCCCTCACCCCTCTTATAAAAGGGCACTCCTCCTTCCCATTTCTTCACACCTTCAAAGCCTTTTGGTTCGGCCAAACTCTGCCCAAATACTCTCCCAACATCCCTCACTACAACCTAGAGGCCTTAGTTTGATCAGAAAGCCAACCTAAGGAGCCCTTTTGATCAAATCAAAAGGAAGAACCCGAAGAAGAGGTAATGATTTCACCACCCTTTTCTAAGTTCATTTCTTCTTCCACTTCTTCTTCCTTTGTTCTTACCATTCTGAAATAATAACTCCAGTATCTCACATATACTGTGATTTTATTATAAATATGGTACAATCATATTCAGTATTCTATCCACCCTTTGAATAACATGTCACCATACGTGCGTACGTACGGCTTACCGTCTCCACGTCGTGGTGTAATTGTTATTCAATATAATATTATTTGGATGGGTATAATAATGATGTGTAACTCATGTAAATAATAAATATAACATGTTAATGATTCTGTATATATGATATACCATCCATTTATATATTATTTTAATATCAAAAGAATGATATTGTCGCTCGTGCGTACGTACGGACTACCGTCTCCACGAACGCGATGAGATTCATTCTCCATCGTATCCATTCAAGTATAATTATCATTTGATGATTTAAAAATGATGTTTAAGGACTGTATATCATTCTGGATATGAATAAGATACAACAACCATGGCTTATGTAACAAA
Organism: Viscum album; assembly: GCA_963277665.1. Taxonomy (NCBI): domain Eukaryota; kingdom Viridiplantae; phylum Streptophyta; class Magnoliopsida; order Santalales; family Viscaceae; genus Viscum; species Viscum album. The sequence continues at coordinate 590,642,215 of OY728166.1, forward strand.
ACATATAAAAGAAAATGAGTAAGTTAACTCCCGAAACGACGATAATTCTAAGATATTATTAACAAATCAATGTTAAAAGATCATATATGATATCATATTAATATATATGATTCTTGTATAATTTAATAACAACTATTTCACCATTATACAGGAGGTTAACCTACCCCAACCAAGGAAAAGTACAAGGTAAGGGTTATTTCACAATCTCTTCATTATCCGAGGTTGTTTATATGTAATAATCTACTGGGATCTCTTTATCATCCACATCCATGTTTCTTAAAAATGTATTTCGAAACATTTTTACTATTTACAAGAATATGGGTTAAAGTCATTTATACCTTTTTTTGACTTTTTATAAGAGGTTTATAAAGGAATCTTTCCGTCGTTTTCAAAACAAGGTCCTTTTTAACCTTTTCGACAGAATTGAGGTAAGAATGTTTTTTTTTTAACTTATACGGCGGGTGCGGTTATTTTACACCGTTATAAAATCTTCAAAGCTTTCCTTACAAGCTTATAAGAATATTTTCAAAGAAAATGTTTTATTTTATATGGATCTTAAATGATTTCAAAATAAAAGGAGATATTTCTTTAAAAAGAATTTTGATTTCATCTATGTCAACATCCTTTGATGGATTTTAAGATTATTTGAAGTTGATTTATTATGATACAAAACTTCTATATTGTATTGAAGGTTTTGTGATATGTTTGACTGTGGATGTGCTATTTTTATACCATTCATAGTTTATTGTGAAAGTATTGACATTTCGTATGCTAGTTTTAATACGAATGTTTATGTTATGTTTAAACCTTTTCATATGGGAATGAATTGGACTTAATAAGTGACGGGTGGAGCCCGCTATAGCTCCTCGATGCATCGGTAGGTCTCATGAGACAAACTAGTGTCTTGGCACAAGGCCTTGACAAAATCTTATTTGTAGCCTTGGCACGAGGCCTTGGCTATGTGGTTATGATAGTCTGGCATTATGCATTCCAACATTATGAAAGTGGTTATTTATTTTTGCATGTGATTATTCGATTAGTGGAATATCCATGTGAATAAGTAAATGGCATTATTTCATTTTATTTATGCCATACCATGTTGAAAGTTCATGTTTAAAAGGCTTTTGTTTTAGTTATACATTGCCTTAAATGTTTATTCTTATTGATGAAAGTTTCCGCTATATTGTTATCCTTACTGGGCATTTGAGCTCACCCCTTTTCTATGTTTTATTTTTCCCAGGAAGTGAAGATGTAAGTTATGAATGACCTGCAGGGATATTATGAGGGGATTGTAGTGTGAACTGTGGAAACATTATGTTGTTGTAGTAGTTTTTGATTTTATGATGTAATGTAAAACTTATGAATATATCTAGTGTTTCCAAGGCTACTAAACCAATCAGTCTTTCGAGATTTGATCTTTCTTGTGATCATGCCAATGTTACGAAGTAATGCACCGACTCTGGGTAGCTGGGGTCGGGGCGTTACAGTTGGTATCAGAGGAAGTTTAGTACAAACCTTGGAAGCTAGATTTAGATAAACTCTGATTAGAGCACGTAGACCTAAGATGAACGTTGAGGATTAGTATAGAAGAACTTCCTAGAATTTTGGTATTGTAGAGATTTTGTGAGTTTTCCGAGCAATACATCCCTGTCTGGATACGAGCAGGTAGAGGCGGCTCTGGCACAGATGTACCTAGGGGTAAAACCCGAAAACACCGCTTTGAGCTAGACTCGAACGGGAACTGGTGCACGACAACGGGCCTTGCTGCACTCTTGGTTACGACACTCCCGGGGGATATGCTTAGGATAACTCTCATTTTCTTTACAAATCATTATGAAGGGTTTATGAGTATATACTTCCTCAAAGAAAACATTTTTATGATTATGGATTATATCCATAAATAGTTCAATTTATGTTAAGTGTTTTATAAGTATGGGATTATGTATTTTGATTCATAAACTGATCTAGTTTATGCCATTGTTTAGAAATGGCGCCCAGTAGAAGGAATGAGAACTCCAGAAATACACATGATTCAAAGAGAAGGAAGGATCATATCTTTCATGGTCTTAAGCTAGAATTTATAAGAGAAATAGTCTCCCATGTATTATCATCATATGAAGAAATAATATCATGTGTTGATAAGATAAGTAAAGAGTTTACTGAGTCCTATGGCTTTGAAGGGAATCAAGAGAAGAAAAGGATGGAAGAGAGAAAGATGGATAAAGGGAAAAGGGAAAAGAAGAATTTTCCCATATGTGGTAACTGTGGAAAGAAACACCCTGGAACTTGCCTGAAAGGAATGGGAGTTTGTTATAAGTGTGGAGGAAAAGGGCACAAGGTACGTGACTGCAAGGGTAAGAAAATGGTTTTAAATGTACAATGCTTCATTTGCAAGGAGTTTGGACACTACGCGAACCTATGTCCCAGTCATCAGACTATGCCGAAAATGATGTTATTGGATAATAATCAAGTTATGATACTACCACAGATGAAGAGGAATGATTAGAGTTCTTATGTTGATTATGTCAATTGAGTGTTGTATCAACAATGTACTTGTTACAATAATTATGGAGTATATAAGGATTGTACTGCAGTACTATTTCATTAAGGACTTGAGATTGTGTGGAACAAAGAAAAGTGACTCAATAGCAGGATAAATTTTTGGAAAATATATGGTTGAGAGAATGATAAATCATAACATAGTTCTGATACTGAGGTAGTGATTTTGGAATAATATGTGATTGTTTTGGATAAATTATATTGGATATTCCTGACTACCCTGGAACTGATTAATGATTTGTATATTCCATCATTGTTGGGGTTTAAAACATTTTTGGATTAATGAAGTATATCCAGCTTTCTATATGGAATAAGGGAGCATGAAGGTAATCAATAAGGAATATGGTAATTCAGGATGTTTCGGTGTATTAAAAGAATACATGATGAAGGTATTCATATGCTATTACGGGGTAAAAAGGTTCTACATAATGTTTACCTTACTTATAAATGTTGGACTGTGAGTTTGGATAGAAGTATTTTGGATAGTTCTAGTTTGGATTATTTTGGATTGCCATAAAAGGACAACCCGGAGGTCGGGCGGCAACCCGTCGCGTCCGGCAAGGCTGCGAGACTTGGACCCGAAACCGAAGGGCGACAAGGGTGTATCACCTACCACTGGCCCACGAGATGTCCTGTATTAAATAATGTAGTTTTTATTAAAAGATCTTGTAGATGAATTATAAATTCATTTATTTTGGAACCCTATACGAATAGTGTAAATAGAATTTTTCTTACATTCTATTATCTTTTAGAGTGAAAGATGAGTTTGTGGTAGAAATTTATTAATGGATAAAACTATAATTATAAAGTAAGTATATCTCCTTATGATCTTAGTCAATCTCATAAATAGATTCCTCAATATTAAGAAAAGCAACTTAGAACAAAAATGTTTTCCTAGATGGTACCTTAAATCATCACTAATTTATGGCTTTGGGATTGTTGGCCTTTTCATAGCCATGTTCTCTACCACTCTCCATCAGATAATTGATGGATAGATTTCTCTTCCATATCCATATTTTCCTAAATGGAACCCTAGTATGTGTTATTTTCGGTAATCTTCATACTTTCCACTCTTTATTTTAAATAGAGGCCTCATTAATTCATTTTTCGATGTGGGATTTCAACTAAGATATTTTGAAATGTCAAAAATGTGTTGTCCCAATACCCTATATTTTGTTGAACCGATGGTACTTCAAATCATCATAGATTGATGAGTTTAAGGACCTCAATTTTATACTTGTTTGTGATTGATGACCTCAATCACTACCTATAAATATTTACGTTTTTCCTCCAATTATATGTCTCTAATTGCCACCAATGTTCTCCTAATCGAGATCATAATTTGGTGGTGACCCTTTCATTTATCTTTTCCTCATATTAAGACTAAATTTTAGTAACCCAATTTCCGATGTGGGTTTTCCCACAAATATATTTTCTACTTTCAACCTTTTATTTTCGAAGAACAATTTCAAATTGCGAGGACGCAATTTATTGAAGGAGGGGAGAATGTAACACCCCAGGATTTCAGAGTGTGTTATTTCTTAAAAATAATTCAATAACTTGCACTACACGCAACACCGAGTTCAATCACACCATTAAAAGAGTTCATGAATAGTATTAACTACATTTTTAACTTTATATAATCCTTATAATTTTAGAATCCCTATTATGAGTTTCTTAGTCATATTGCAAGAACAGATTCATTTTCAGTATTATCAACTTCTAATAGTGAAACCTTTTTAAATACAATATTTTAATCTTTTTGACTAAATTGGGACATCAAAAATTTAAAATGAAACATCCCAAGCTTCCACGGTACGCTTTCTTTGAGTAATACAGTAGCGTGTGTTGTACGCAACCTTGAGTTTTAACACACACCACAACCAATCAAACTAGCCGTTATGAATAGTAATACCTAATTTTTGAAATTATATATATTTTATATTTAAAAATGGACTTCATTTTTGGATTCGGAATATCGAAATTAGCCTAGGGTGAAATTTTGGTACATTTCGGATAACTTTTATATTTTGATGAATAGTGAAAATTACTAAATTTTAATTAAAAACAACTTTTTTAATCAAAATAATTAATATTGATAAATTATGAATTTGAGTGGTTTTAAAGTATATTTAGAATATATTTTTACCATTTAATATAATGTTGGTCATTGGACATAATTTTACAATTAAACCGAACATAAACAAGTGTCAATCTTTTGGTAGTTATTATCTCTTAAAAACACGCTTTTTGTTTTGACAGCGGGAATTAATTTTAAATTAATTTCTGCCACTTCTGTGTTTTGAATTTAGAAAAATGGATTCCATATTTGGAATCAGGATGTTCAAATTGTGTAAATAGGTAACTTTTTAGACATTTTGAATAATTACAGCGGTAAATATTTTATTTACCATGGTTAAGGGTAAATCCGGTAAATAAGGGTTAAAAAAATAATATTATAATAATACTAAATTACCCTAAAACGTGTCTTAACCCTATTGGTTGATACATAGTCGACCATGGGCATCTTTGGGTCTATTTTGGGACCCCATGGATCCACTTGTAAGTGATAATGACACTTTATTTTAATTAAGTCAAAATGAATACAAAAATGACACAAGCATATATCTTTTAGAACAACAATTTTTACATAGGGTTATACATGTTGGATTTTCGATTATAAATATTAATTAGAAAGATAAAAAGATTTCCTACATAATGATATTTTATTTATAATTTTTAGACATTAAATAATTTATTTTATTTATGACACAATGATGATGCAGTAATTACTAAAATAGTAAAAAATTAACATAATTGATATTATAAATACCCAAATAAATATAATATGAAACTTTTAATGAATTAAACTAATTTTCTAGGCTAATATGATATATTAGGATTGATTTAATGGACTTTGTTCGAAGTAATCAATCTGTTATGAGTTTCACAAAAATCAACTATTGAATAGTGTCAAAATTGACATAAAAGAGTTCTTAAAACAAATATTATATTATTAATTGATATTAAATTCCTAAAAATCTAAGGTTCGGCCAAGAGACTTATATTATGATAGGTTCCTCATTAATGGACCACTTGGGGGTCGCTTGGATGTATATAGTAAGTTTATTAATCATATTATATAAAAATACAAAGAGACATTGTAAAAGTGAAACTAATTAACTTAGAGTTAATACTTAAAGATAAGGTTAATATAAGTACCCAAACCTGTCTAAATTCTATTGGATGAGTTGTTTTCGACCTATCCACACCTCATCCTTTGAATAGTCAACTTTGGAGCCTTTGTAAACCGAATATGAATTTATTATAAATTAATATTTCTAACTTTTCCAAAGGTGCCCCTCACCCCTCTTATAAAAGGGCACTCCTCCTTCCCATTTCTTCACACCTTCAAAGCCTTTTGGTTCGGCCAAACTCTGCCCAAATACTCTCCCAACATCCCTCACTACAACCTAGAGGCTTTATTTTGATCAGAAAGCCAACCTAAGGAGCCCTTTTGATCAAATCAAAAGGAAGAACCCGAAGAAGAGGTAATGATTTCACCACCCTTTTCTAAGTTCATTTCTTCTTCCACTTCTTCTTCCTTTGTTCTTACCATTCTGAAATAATAACTCCAGTATCTCACATATACTGTGATTTTATTATAAATATGGTACAATCATATTCAGTATTCTATCCACCCTTTGAATAACATGTCACCATACGTGCGTACGTACGGCTTACCGTCTCCACGTCGTGGTGTAATTGTTATTCAATATAATATTATTTGGATGGGTATAATAATGATGTGTAACTCATGTAAATAATAAATATAACATGTTAATGATTCTGTATATATGATATACCATCCATTTATATATTATTTTAATATCAAAAGAATGATATTGTCGCTCGTGCGTACGTACGGACTACCGTCTCCACGAACGCGATGAGATTCATTCTCCATCGTATCCATTCAAGTATAATTATCATTTGATGATTTAAAAATGATGTTTAAGGACTGTATATCATTCTGGATATGAATAAGATACAACAACCATGGCTTATGTAACAAAACATATAAAAGAAAATGAGTAAGTTAACTCCCGAAACGACGATAATTCTAAGATATTATTAACAAATCAATGTTAAAAGATCATATATGATATCATATTAATATATATGATTCTTGTATAATTTAATAACAACTATTTCACCATTATACAGGAGGTTAACCTACCCCAACCAAGGAAAAGTACAAGGTAAGGGTTATTTCACAATCTCTTCATTATCCGAGGTTGTTTATATGTAATAATCTACTGGGATCTCTTTATCATCCACATCCATGTTTCTTAAAAATGTATTTCGAAACATTTTTACTATTTACAAGAATATGGGTTAAAGTCATTTATACCTTTTTTTGACTTTTTATAAGAGGTTTATAAAGGAATCTTTCCGTCGTTTTCAAAACAAGGTCCTTTTTAACCTTTTCGACAGAATTGAGGTAAGAATGTTTTTTTTTAACTTATACGGCGGGTGCGGTTATTTTACGCCGTTATAAAATCTTCAAAGCTTTCCTTACAAGCTTATAAGAATATTTTCAAAGAAAATGTTTTATTTTATATGGATCTTAAATGATTTCAAAATAAAAGGAGATATTTCTTTAAAAAGAATTTTGATTTCATCTATGTCAACATCCTTTGATGGATTTTAAGATTATTTGAAGTTGATTTATTATGATACAAAACTTCTATATTGTATTGAAGGTTTTGTGATATGTTTGACTGTGGATGTGCTATTTTTATACCATTCATAGTTTATTGTGAAAGTATTGACATTTCGTATGCTAGTTTTAATACGAATGTTTATGTTATGTTTAAACCTTTTCATATGGGAATGCATTGGACTTAATAAGTGACGGGTGGAGCCCGCTATAGCTCCTCGATGCATCGGTAGGTCTCATGAGACAAACTAGTGTCTTGGCACAAGGCCTTGACAAAATCTTATTTGTAGCCTTGGCACGAGGCCTTGGCTATGTGGTTATGATAGTCTGGCATTATGCATTCCAACATTATGAAAGTGGTTATTTATTTTTGCATGTGATTATTCGATTAGTGGAATATCCATGTGAATAAGTAAATGGCATTATTTCATTTTATTTATGCCATACCATGTTGAAAGTTCATGTTTAAAAGGCTTTTGTTTTAGTTATACATTGCCTTAAATGTTTATTCTTATTGATGAAAGTTTCCGCTATATTGTTATCCTTACTGGGCATTTGAGCTCACCCCTTTTCTATGTTTTATTTTTCCCAGGAAGTGAAGATGTAAGTTATGAATGACCTGCAGGGATATTATGAGGGGATTGTAGTGTGGACTGTGGAAACATTATGTTGTTGTAGTAGTTTTTGATTTTATGATGTAATGTAAAACTTATGAATATATCTAGTGTTTCCAAGGCTACTAAACCAATCGGTCTTTCGAGATTTGATCTTTCTTGTGATCATGCCAATGTTACGAAGTAATGCACCGACTCTGGGTAGCTGGGGTCGGGGCGTTACATTATAACCAAGTTCATTTAATTAATCAATATTGTTTTATAAACAAGTCTTGAGACCTGGAACATATCCTAGCATCCCCCATACAGATATGTGATCAGAAGATTTGTAAACTATCTATCAATAAGGTATAAGTCTCTGACTGAATCCAATCTTGTGCTTTGTCTTAGAAGATGTGTCATATAAATAATTTCATTTATTATTCATTTAAGGACCTGGTCCCTCCCTTATCATTCCTAATTTGGAATCCAGGTATTGATCCAGGTGTATCATGGACCAACACTATACAATATTATCCAAGGCATTCCTCATGGAAATATTGGTATTGCTCTAAGTGTGGTATAACATCACTTCCATTTGAGTTCATCCTTGGTGGTCTATTGAGGGATCCCAAGTGTCACTCATGGAGTATATGATCAAATTCCCCTTGAGTCCATCCTTGTAAATCTATAAGGTGTCCAAGTATCACTCGGGTGTATAATAGTCATCATGTTAGAGTTGGTGTACTAGAAAAAAATGTTTATACTTTGATTACATGAATATTTAATGTATTTAAATATTATACATCTTATTACATATTGGTCATTGTTCTTCATGACTATAATTTAATAATGTCCTAGAGTATTTTTTGCATTTGCAAGGTAATAGCAGTTCCCTTCTATGATGAGAACCTTGAAGTTATATGACAATATTCTTAAATATAGTTTTGTGGTTGGATGAAATACTATGATGGGACACATATTATACAGACCATTAGGTGCGATTACTTGTAATAAGATGAGACTTTTACTCATGAAGTTTGCACTTGGTAATATCCAAGAAGGGAGGTTATGAGAACAGACCCACCTGTAGGAATTCTGCATGTTTTGGTGTCACTAAATATTCCTATCTTCGGGAATGTGTAATGGTCCTTAGACTTTAGTATTATCATTAATGTGTGTCACGACTCACGCACTTTTATTTTCTGACGAAAACCATCATGCCATATATTGGCGGGAAGTAGGGTATGTTGGGTGCATCATGAGTGACATGTTATTAATGTATTAGTTAAGGAATGATTTGTCCCTAAAATTTATGGAAGCTGATATCTAGGAACTTTGATTGAAATATAATTATCTCCCTAAATTCCATGTCCATGGTATAATGATGAGTTTATTTCAGGTATTCAAAGAAAGATGTATCAAGAAAACAGGTTGATGACACTATCATGAAATCTTATTTATGATATATTGAGACAAAGGGATTATATTACACAGTGAGTGTTCGTATCTAGATGTCATCGTTGTGACTTTAAGTTCTTTCTATTGGGTGCCACAGTACTATTGTACTATAGGCAAGCCCGCCTAATGCCAATGAGAAAGAATCCAAGAGGGTCACACACTAATTGTTTCATGTTGTCTCGATTAAATTCTATTTGAATTTAATTAATGGAATAAATATTATTCTCAAGACTGTGGAATATTTTTATTCAAGTTAAAATGATTGCATAAATTAAATAAAATATATTTATTTATTTTATGGAATATTTAATAAATATTTATTTACTAGTCTGTAAATAAAATATTTATTTAAGAGAATAAATTATTTACATATTTATGCTGGTTTTCAATAAATGGAAGTGGAGTTCGAGTGGACCAAGGCTGGTCCGGTAGTAAAATAATTATTTTCAAGATGGTAAATATTTATTTAAATAGTTGTCACAAGACAAAATAATAATAACATTGTTATCATTATGTGGCACGAGATTTCATTTATTATTCTATTTTGAAAAAGTTGGCACATCACGAATAATGGTGTTGTTATTGTTATTATGTAGCATGGGTTTTCTCTAAGGTTATGAATGTATATAATTATTGTTACGAAATTAAATATTGTAATTGAAACTCTGTGTCGTTAAATAGACATGTACATCTATTGTGTCATTATGCCTAGTGAATCAAATTGTCTGTGGTGATAGAATTGTTGAGCCAAAAAAAATTCTCTCTTGAATCCTCTCTTATCCCCTCTCAAGAAAAAGAGATTTTATTCAGGACCTATGAACAGGTGATCAAGAACGATTGATGCAAGACACTCGCTTTGCTTCACTAGCACCTGGATAACAAGTGGTGTCGATCGGAGGCCATCGGAACACATATAGATCATCTCTATATGGATTCTGATTTGGATCCTCACAAGCACAACGAGACAAACTAGAAGGGTCATTCTGGATGATCAACATCATCAACGAAGAAAGTACCGAAGATCCAGGTATTTAATTTCTGAATAAATTATTTAAATTAATTATAAACATGATGTGCAAGATCCTCTCTCTAGGATCTGGTGCCCTTTTCTTCTTTTATCTAAATATTTGATCTTAATCTATGAATACTGGTGTTTAACATCATATTGATCTCATATTGGTCATCAATTATAGAAAATGAAAAGTTGGGCCCTCCCAAACTCTATGCTTCCACTGCATTTGGATCCTACAGGTTGTATCAGAGCGAGGTCACTATCATTTATAATTATTTAAATAATTTTTTGATGATTTATGATTTAATAATTTAGTTTTTCAATTAAAGGTTAATCATTCTTGTAATCTGGATTTCAAAATATTTTATTCCTCTTTTGTTTCTCGTAAATCTAAAATAAACGAATAATTTTTGGATTAAAATTAAAGTGAGGAACTCATTAGGAGGCATCGACGATTCTATCCAGGTGACCTGAAAATGCACGACGTGTTTTCAGACTTTCACATCATGTTCTCTTCCATACACACCATGTAATCTGAAATACAAGTCATGCGGTTTTGTTCAGCACATTGGGAGTAATTTTTAAATTACTCAAGCCGTGTGCATTTATGACATGCGGTGTAATTAATTTTACACCACATGTTGACCGGGACAGGTAGACACGCGCTTACTGGATTACATGTTATGTGGCCCACTAGACATAACATGTAGTCCCTTCAGGTCAAGGGCCAATCTGTGTATCCCATACATGGATTGTGTCGACTCGTAACTGTGTAACGTGGAGACAAAACGGCGTGTGGCCCACTAGACATGTCATGTACTCCGAAATATCCAAAGTATGCCTCACATGTCGAGTCCCTAGGAATGTACTTTGAGAAATATGGTGAAGTTAGTCCATGTCGTGTAGTCAGAACTACACACCGTGTACCTTACCAAATTACACAAAGTTAAAACTTTTCTGTTTGTGTAATGTTCAGAACTACTTATCATGTATAAATCATACTAAAAGTTGTTACTCTATGTATTGAAGCATCATGTATTCCATATGTTAGAAGAGTAAAACATTATTCGAATATAATACATGTTGGGTTGATTTGAACAGGTATTCACCAGGTTACCTCCAAGGTACATTTATGTACAAGGATGAGAATCTCAAGGAAATTCAAAAAAGGAATTAAGATAAAAAGGATTGATTAATTAAATATAATAATTAATCAATTCGAGAATGATTTATCTTAATAAGAATTATTAAATAATAGAATGTGAGTTTTATTAATTGTGTAACTCATTGCATGTATGTGGATTATCATGAGCTAGACCAGACCTTTGTATGTGATTGGATTCCCTTTTAATTTATTTTTTAAATTAAATTATTTTCTTGTGAGCCATATCACCTCATTAATATGTGGGTCATTCATGCCCATGGTTTCTTTTATGTAAACCCCCTTTTTACCCCTCACCTGTGTATGAGTTAAAAAAGAAAATGTAATGGATGGAGCTCCCAATCTAGTGGAGGTGGTTCAAGATAGAGCTGAGATGAAACCAATCCCAAGAGATACAAAGGTGAACAGGTGGAAAGTTGTAAACATGAACCCAAAAGGTTCAAGATGTTTCTCCCCTAGATCTGGGTTAGTTCATCAACTACTTGATAAACTAACCATTAGAAAATATCATGATCATTCCCTTTATTTTATTTGTGCTTGTTTCATGGTTTATCATTATGGATGTGTTATCATGGTAACATAATTAATTAATTAAAAAATCATGCAAGATAGAACTAAAACAAACTATGATTATGCGTAAATATTATCAAGACATGGTTAATCCCTTAAGTAAGTCCCACTTAATATTAAAAATAATATGATAAATATAATAATCAATTTACACATAAGACATAAAAAATCCCTCAATAAAATATCAAGTTAGACTAAGCCTTTCATTACTTGAATAAGGGTAAGACTCAATAAAACTATATGTTTGACCAACCCTTGTTGGGAAACTTACTTTTATATAGGAATCCCTTATGAAAGTTTCCGGTTGACTTAACCATATTACATCAACAAGAGTGGCCATTAATATACTTGGTGTAATATTGGAGGTAAGTGTTGAGTAAATCCAAGTCACAATTTCAAGATTGGGGAGTCCACTCAACGGATCAAGGATCTTTAAGCCCGCAATTATAAAATACCTTCCAATCTAAATACCTTAAAATATCATGACCAACCCTTTTGGGGGTTATACAAAGGGGAATATGGATCCTTTCCACTAGAATTTCCAAGTAACAAGACATTCCGATTTCAATGGTGAGGGACAATAGAACATTATAAAAATAGTGGGAGACTTAATAAAAATAATTTATTATTTTTCATAGAATTTAATCAAGAAAATATTAATAATATACTCTTTTAATTGTAGAATAAAATGACAAGCTCAACCACACTATCCCTTTGATCAATTCTAGAAACAACATCCTCACTGATAGTAACTTCAAGGAATGGTTTATATGCCTTCAATTTATTCTACGCCATGAACGGAAGTCTTACATGATGGAGGCAACATTACCTGATCCGCCTGCCAAATAGGTGAGTGATGAGGATTTAATGGTATATAAGAAAAATATGAACGATGCGGTCGACATTAAATGTTTTATGCTTTCACCAATGTCTAGTGAACTCATAAAGTCTCACAAAAACATGTATGTGTATAGCACACTCGAACACATTGGTGGTCTTTACTAGGAGAGAGTAAGATTGAAAAGGTTTGAGATATCCAAGGAACTCTTTCAGAGTAATATTAGAGAGGGTGCCCCATCTGGGTCTCACGTAGTCAAGCTCATTAGCTACATTGAGAACCTGGAGGTTCTAGGGTTTAAAATCCCCAAAGAACTGGGTACCGATCTCATTCTTGCATCACTCCCTCATAGATTCTCTATTTTTATTGTTAATTTCAATAAGAACAATATTGAGAAGTCTCTATCTGATCTTCTTATACTCATTCACCATGTGGAAAAAGATATAAATCACGACAATCCTTCTGTCCTTATGGTGAATAAGAGGAAAGGGAAGGAGAAGAGATTTAATCCCAAAGCTTCTTCACACCCTTCCAAGAAAAGGAAGATCAAGGAGGAGGTAATGGAACATGAAGTTGTTTGTTTCATATGTGGAAAGAAGGGTCACTGAAAAAAAAACAGAACCCATCCAAAGAAGTAAGGGGAAGATTCATGTGCATTTGTTATCGAGTATAATTTATTTGTTTCTACAAATTGGTTATTTGATATAGCTTTTGGTGCTCACATATGTATTAAAATATAGTACCCAAGTAGATTCATGAAAATTGACTGAGAGGAGGTAGATCTACGAGCAGTCAATGGAGCTAGAATTGTTGTTGTAGCTATCGGGGACTACCACCTCATGTTGCTGACTGGGATGACCTTGGTGTTAAAGGGTTGTTATTATGTTCCTTATGTGACCAAAAACATTATTTATGTATCTATACTAGATACAGATGGATTTTTTTTAAGTTTGGAAATGAATTTTGCTTCTTTTACAAAGATATAATTTGTTTTCGTAGGGAACATTTATATAATGGTCTTTACATGATGGATTACACAAATCAAGTAATGGAAATTGATAACAAAGATACTTCACATGACTAATACCACACACAACTTTGGAATCACTAGCTAGGTCATGTAAATGAGAAATGCCTAAAAAATTTACATTAAGATGGATATTTAGATTCTTTTTAACTAAAACCACTTGATGTGTTTCATGTGTGTTACAAGGAAAAATAACCAAATCCCCATTTAGTGGGAAAGGTGAAAGGACCAGAGAGATTTTTGAATTGGTTCATACTGATGTGTATAGACCATTTCCAATTGAATCAATGTGTGGGTACTCAAACTTAATAACTTTTACTGATGATTTTAGTAGATATGGATATATCTACTTAATGAGGTATAAGTTGGATTCTTTTGATAAGTTCAAGTAATACAAGAATGAATTTGAGAACCATCTTGGTAAGAAGATTAAGAAACTCTGCTCAGACCAATGTGAAGAGTATATTAATCAAGACTTCATTGATTACTTATAGAAGTTTGGGATCCTACCCCAACTCACTCCTCTTTACACGCCTCAGTGGAATGGTTTAAGCGAAAGGAGGAATTTCACCTTATTGGACATGGTGAGATCAATGATAAGTCATGAAAGTATTCCATTATCCTTTTGGGGATATGTGTTACAAATAGTGGCACACCTACTAAACCAAGTACCAACTAAATCAATAAATGGTATTCCATACGAGATTTGGAGTGTAATAAAATCCATGTTATCAAATTTACATGTGTGGGGTAGCGAAGCATTTGTTAAGGCATCTTCAAGTAACAAAATTGCACCCCGAGGCATAAGGTGTAACTTTATAGGATACCACAAGGAAATAAGGGGATATTACCTATATGACCACTCAAAAAAAAGGTTATAGTGGAAAGACATGCCATATTCCTTGATAGGGAGTACATATCCAAAAGAGATAGTGGGAGCGATATAGACTTCGATGAAGTCGAGGCTTAAGGTACACAAGAGTTGTTACAGGTGCAGATTCCAAAAAGCCTCGTGGAAGAAAGATATGTTCCATAGACACAAGTATTATGTAGGAGTACAAGAGAGGTTAGATAATTAGAATGGTACGGTTTTCTCGTTACTAAGGATGGTGACTCATTATTAGTTGATAATAATGGTCCTCTGACCTACATGGAAGCATTAAGTGGAATAGATGTTGCCAAGTGAAAAGAATCCATGAATTATGAAATGGATTCTATGTACCAAAACCAAGTCTGGATTTTGGTAGATAATCCATTTGATGTAAATCATGTTGGTTGAAAATGGGTATTCAAGAAGAAACTTGACATGGAATTACAATTCAGTACCTATAAGGCACGACTAGTTGCAAAAGGGTTCAAACAGCATCAAGGCATTGACTACAACAAAACCTTTTCACCATTTGTGATGCTAAAATCCATCATAATTCTATTATCCATTGTTTCTTACCTTGAATATGGTATTTGGAAAATGGATTTCAAAATATCCTTCCTTAACGGGAATCTTTAGGAAGATGTCTACATGACACAACCTGAAGGTTTTGTGACTCCAAAGGATGCCAATAAGATATTAAAGTTTCAAAAATCCATTTATGGATTAAATAAAGAATTCAGGTCATGGTACATTCATTTTGATGAATCCATAAAAGAATTTGGTTTTATAAATAATTAATGTGAACCTAGTTTCTACAAAAAGTTTAGTGGTAGCACATTTATTTTTCTAATATTATATGTTGATGACATATTACTTATAGGAAATGAGATACCAGTTTTATAGTCTATTAAGGAATGGTTGAATCAATGCTTCCCCATGAAGGACCTAGGTGAGGCATCATATATTCTTGGGATCAAGATCCATCTTGATAGATCCAAGAGATTGTTGGGACTGATTCAAAGTACATACATTGAAAAGATACTAAAGAGATTTAGTATGGAACAATATAAGAGGGGATTGTTTTGAGTGTCACATGGAATTCATCTATCCAATAAAATGTGTCCTCAAATGCATTAGGAAAGAGAGATAATGGAAAGGATTATATAAACATCAGCGATTGGGTTAGTAATGTATGTCATGCTATATAATAGTCTAGATTTCACCTACACATTAAGTGTGGTAGGCATATATCAAGTTGACCTAGGTGACCACCATTGGATGGTAGTCAAGACTATCCTTAAGTATCTGAGGTGTACTAAGGACGTATTCTAGTTTATGTATTACATGAGGAACTAGTCATCAGAGGATATATAGATGCTAGTTTCCAAACTGATCAGGATGACATGAAGTCACAGACGGGATACATCTTCACGTTAAATGGAGGTTTTGTGAGATGGAAGAGCTCAAAGAAAAGTGTGGTTATAGATTCTATAGAAAATTACAAGTATATTACAGCTTCTGATTTATCTAAATAATGAGTTTAGATGTGAAGATTCATCCAAGAGATAGATGTGATACCTAGCATTAAATATCCCATCACACTCTATTGTTATAATACTACAGCGGTGGCTCTCGCAAAATATCCAAGGTCACATCAACAGACTAAGAACATATTTCTAAAGTATCATCTCTTAAGGGATTTTTCTCATAGAGGTGAAGTTTTAGTGATCATCATTTCCACGGAATACAACGTGGTAGACCCCTTGACTAAATCCTTGACTCAGTAGAAACATGATCATTAGGCGAGGTCTAGTGGAATAAAATTCACAGGTAGTAGGCTTAGTCCAAGTGGGAGTTTGTTAGATTTGGTGTCCTATAACCAACTATTTTTACTTTTATTACATGAATATTTAATGTATTTAAATATTAAACATCTTATTACACATTGTTCATTGTTCTACATGACTATGATGTAATAATTTCCTAGAGTATTTGTCACATTGACAAGGTCATAGCAGTTCACCACTATAATGAGAACCTTAAAGTGATATGATAATATTCTTAAATATATTTCTGTAGTTGTATGACATAATATTATTGGACATGTAGTATACAAGACGTTAGGTGTGATTACTCATAAGCAGATGAGACTTCTTCTCATGAAGTTCGCACTTGGTTATCTTCAAGATGGGAGGTTATGAGAACAGACCCGCCTGTAGGAATTCTGCATGTTTTGGTGTCATTGGATATTCCTATTTGTGAGCATGTGTAATGGTATTTAGACTTTAATATTATCAATAATGCATGTCACAGCTCATGCACTTATATTTACTGATGAAAACCATCATGTTATATGTTGGCGGGAAGTAGGGTATGTTGGGTGTGTCATGAGTGACATGTTATTAATGGATAAGTCAAGGAAGGATTTGTCCCTTCCATTTATGGAAGTTGATATCTTGGACCTTTGATTCAAATGGAATCTTCGCCATAAATTCCATGTACATGGTGTAATGATGAGTTTTTTTTCAGGTAGTCAAAGAAAGATGTATCAAGAAAATATGTTGATAACACTATAATGAAATATTCTTGATAAAATATTGAGACAAAGGGATTATATTACACAGTGAGCATTTGTATGTGGATTTTTTCATTGTGACTTTGAGTTCTTTATCTTGGGTGCCTTGACCCGTTGCTAGACAGTACTCTTCGACTTTAGGAAAACTCGCCTAATGCCAATGAGAAAGAATCCTAGAGGGTCACACACTAAGTGTTTCTTATGGTCTCTATTAAATTATATTTGAATTTAATTAAGGGAATAAATATTATTCTCAAGACCATAGAATAATTTTATTCAAGTTAAAATGATCTCATAAATTAAATAAAATATATTTATTTATTTTATTAAACATTTAATAAATATTTATTTACTAGTTTGTAAATAAAATATTTATTTGAGATAATAAATTATTTATTTATTTATTCACGTGTTCAATAAATGGAAGTGGAGTTCGAGTGGACTAAGACCAGTCCGGTAGTAAAATAATTATTTGCAAGACGGTAAATAAGTATTTAAATAGTTGTCATAAGAAAAAATAATGATGATTTTGTTATCATTATGTAGAATGGTATTTCATTTATGATTCTGTTTTGTACAAGTTGGCACACCACAAATAATGGTGCTATTATTGTTATTATGTATCATGGGTTTTCTCTAAGGTTATGAGTGTATTTAATTGCAGTTATGAAATTAAATATTGTAACTAAAACCCCATGTCATTAAATAGATAGGTACATCTATTGTTCCATTACACCTGGTGAACTGAATTTCCGGTGGTGAGAGAATTGTTGAGCCAAAACAATTTCTCTCTCAAATCCTCTCCTCTCCCCTCTCAAAAATGAGAGATGTTCTTAAAGACCAAAGAATAGGTGATCAAGAATGAATAACGCAAGACACTCGCTTCACCACACTAGCACATGGAGAATGAGTGGTGTCGAGCGGAGGCCATCAGAACACGTTTGGATCACCGCTAGAGGGATTTTGGTGTGGATCCTTGCAAGCACAATGAGACAATTTGGAAGGATAATTCCAGACAATCGTCATCATCAATGAAGAAATTACCGAAGATCCAGGTATTTAATTTATGTATAAATTATTTAAATTAATTATAAAATTGATGTGCAAGATCTTATCTCTAGGATCCAGCACCCTTGTTTTGTCTAATTCTTTGATCTTAATCCATAGATACTAGCATTTATTGTCATATTGATCCTAGATTGGTTATCGATTATGAAAAAGGAAAATTTGGGCCCTCCCAACTGCCATGCTTCCACTACATTCGAATCCTTCACATCCCCCATGAGTCTTTCCTTGGAAATCCATGTAAGGAGTCCAAGTGTCACTCAGTGTAAGAAAGGTAGGATCCAAATGTGTATGTCCATATAGTTCATATCAGAACCCATGTGTCACCCAAGGCATGTAATCTTTCAATCAATATCATCTAATCACATAAAGTATCATTACCATGACCAATTTAATTCATCCTCACCTCATAAGGTGTCTCAAGGAATGGCTAATATTATAAGGCTTAGTCTTTGATTTAACTCTCATGGGAATTTCACTATAAGAAGAAATTCAAGATTAAATAACAAAATACATGGTCGAGCCTAGGTTCATGGTCATCCATCACCTTCCTTTAATCAGTTCAATTCAAAATTCATATGACAATATAATTTATAATTGCAATTCAACAATTAAAATCCCATGGTAAGGGGTAATGGAACCCCTCGAAGGTAATTTCAAGTTCAAGACACCCACGGTGGTCCAATTAGTTAACAACGTACCCAAGGGGTGGTTCCAACTCAAGTTTCATGGAATTTAGTTAATTATCAATGGTATCATCAATTACATATATCATACCTATCAATTAAAATCAAGGATTAACTCTATTTCAAGGGTGTCTCTCTAGGATTGGGCGTGTGGCACAATGACATGTATATATTAACACTTCAACTTTGAAGGAAAAACATGAGACAACCTATCGTAGGTCTGTAGAATATTTCTCATCCAGTATCAGATCTTGATTAGACTCATATCAGGAGAAAATCGATTAACAGATCAAGAACCTAAAATTAAGACATATTAACTTGAACATAAATAGTGTAGATGATACTAAACCAAATGAGGAATGACACAAAAGGAATGAAGATCTTATAGAAATGGATCTAATTCTTCTGATGGATCTTGATTCTGAGATGAAATGAAATATAACTCATGATTCCTAGAATAGTTACCAAAGAGAGCTCTTAATAATCTCAAGCTATCAAATGGATAAAGAATAGAAAAATTAGGTTGAAATAAGATTTAATTAAGGTAAAATCATAAATTCACCCAAAATAATGGTTCATACAGTTTGGATACATGGTTTTCCAAACTATCCACCAAATGTGTATTATTTGTTCTAGAAAGGGGTACTTCACGCTGTTTCCTTAAATGGTTTGACTAACCATTCATAAATCATATCTCATACCACTTTCAAAAACTGCAGACATACCCACATGGTCATGAAACTCAAATCACACAGTTTACCAAACCATTCAGGATCCTTCATCCCACTGTCCATCCATGTACAGTTTTACCTAACCATGTGGTCTACGTTGCACGGTTTATACTAAGCATGTCATACGAATTTTTCACCCCAAAAGCTGGGTTCTAGGCTTCAAAAAAGAACGTGACACCCCCAATGCCTCCATGACCTCAAAAGGTATTCACATTAGTCCATAAATAAGAATTTAAACATGGAATTAATGGAAAGTAAAATATTTCATACCTCAAGAAAGAACTGGATTCTTACAAACTTTCCCCCTTAAAATAATTCATCCCAAAATTTCTCTTCCAAGGATGGTGAAACATAATATGTGAACAACTCCATCCACTATGCTTGTACATCAGCCTCCCACTCCTAGGTCTCGTCTTGTACATAGTTCTGTTGTTATAGCACCCATACTAGAGGAAATAACCAGCCTTGGAAAACCTTCATACTATAATCCACAATATGAATAGAATGATCCTCAAAGGATTCATCTACCTATAACTCAACCTACTAGGGATGAAAAGAATTAGATGATTCTGAAAGATATTGTTAAAGATGAGATCTGTGGAAGATGTCATGCATTTCCCAGTACCTTTTAGGTAACTACAATTGATTGGTTACTGAACTGACTCTCTCTAGAATCTTGAATGACCCAAAATAATGTAGTGAAAGATTACCCTATCTTCTGATCCTCATATGTCCTAGCCTTAGTGAAACATGAAAAATGGCTTGATCACTAACCTCAAACATTAAAGTTCATCTGTGGAAATCGGTGTAAGATTTATGTCAAGACTCTGCAATATTCATCTACTTCTGAATCAACTGAACCTGCTTTGTGGTCCCTTGAATGAGATGAGGTCCAAGCATAAATTCCAACCCTACCTCAAAACAATACAGGGTTGATCGTCATGGACTACAGTAAAAATCCTTATAAGGATTCATATTAATAGTATCCAAAAATCTATTATTGTAGGAAAATTCAACCAGGGGTATGTGCCTCTCCTAAGAACCCCCAAAATCTAGGATCCAATCTCACAACATTTCCTTAAGAACATGTATCATGTGATCTAATTTCCCATTGGTCTGAGGGTAGTATGTTGTGCTCAGAAGCACCTGTGTACCTAACACCCTCTACAACCCTTTCCAGAAAAGTGAAGTAAATCAAGAATCCCTATCTAAAATGATATAATGAGGTACCTTGTGAAGTCATAATATATCATGGATATAAACCCACCCAATATTATCTACTAAAAAGGTATCCTTAATAGATATAAAATAAGAACTCTTTGTGATCCTGTCAACAACAACCCACATGGAATCATTACCCCAAGGCAACCTTGGTAAACCTATCACAAAATTTATTGTGACATCATTCCATTTCCACCCAGGAATGAGAAGCTGTAGTAAAAGTATGGTTAGTTTCCAGTGTTCTTCCTTCACCTGCTGATAGGTGGAAAATATCATGATAAAAATAGCTACATCTCTTTTCATAATCATCCACTAGTATTGGTGATGTAAATCTAGATACATGTTGGTGATGTAGGGTTGCAATGCCCAATCTGAAGCATGAAAATCCAACATCTTATCCTTTTACATGTCTTTTGAAACCCATATGTGACCATATACATACAGAATCTCATCCTCTTCTATGGTCTAACCATGAAGAGGGTCCTCCCTTTCCACACTCTTCCATAAGACTAGGCCCTTGGAATATGATATCTTTCTTATCCTCACTCTATCTAGTAGGGTAGAGGTAACAGGTAAAGATGATAGAAAATTTATTCCCTTACTGTCCTATACTTTCAAGTGAATCTCAAATAACAAATCCATAAGTTATCACTCACTAATGCCCTATAGAACTACCTATATCTGAGTATTTTAACTCAGTGCATCGACCACTGTATTGACTTTACTAGGTGTGTAGGCAAGCTTGAAGTTGAAATAATATAGTTATTAAACCCATATTCACTACATAAGATTCATATCACACTGTGTAAATATGTACTTTAGGATTTTATAATCATTTTACACCAAAAAAATGCTCTCTAAGTAAGAAATGTCTCCAACCGCGCAATGCGTGAACAACTATAGCTAACTCGAGATCGTGTATCAGTTAATTCATCTCATGTGGTCTCAACTACCGAGACCTATATGCTATGAATATATTCCACTACATAAGTTTTTATCCTAGACCAATACCTGATGCATCATAGTAAACAATGTAACTCCTTCCTAAGTCTGGAAAGATCAATATAGGTGTTGAATTCAATCTCCCTCTCAACTCTTGAAATGATGAATCGTAAGCATTTGATAATAAAAACTTCACACCCTTATTAGTCAAGACCAAGAGAATATTTCATGGGCATGATAAGTTTTATATGAAATGATTATAATAACTAGTTATCCCTAATAAAATATGTATCTCAAAGACATTTTTGGGATACTCCTAGGAAACTACACCTCTCACCTTCTCTAGGTCAACTGATACTCATGTATTTGAGATAATATGACCCATAAAGTGAATCTCATCCATCCAAAAATGGAAATTTTTTATCTTACCATATAACTTATGCTCTCTCATTATATTCAATGTTATCTCAAGATGTTCGGTATGGTTATGTGGAGTGTGAGAATACACTAACATATCATCAATGAAAACCACCACAAAAGAATCTATATAAGGACAGAAGACTTGATTCATTAGTTCTATGAAGACTTTTGGCATTTTCATGAGACCGTACATCATAACCAAATAGTAGTATAGACCATAAATACTATGAAAAGTTGTGTGATTTATGTTTTATGGTCTAACACACCTGATGATAACCCAGTCTTAAATAAATTTTTGAGAATACCTGAGCTCCTAGAAGCTGGTCAAAGAGATCATCTATTCACGTCAGAGGATACTGGTTATTAACTATCATCTAGTCCAATTTACTATAATCCACACATATCCTAAGAGTTTCATCTTCCTTTTTCACAAAAAGGACCAGTGAACCCCATAGATAAGTACTAGGTTAGATAAACCCCTTTGCCTCTAAATCCTCTAGTTTCCACTTGAGCTCCTGCATCTTAGTAGTAGACATCCTGTAAGGAGAAATAGATACTGGTGCATCTCCACACACTTGATTGATAGATAACTCTACCTATCTCACCTGAGGTAATCTGGAAAATTCATCCATGAAAACATCCCAGAAATAATCAACCACTGTAGGGAAAACTGTTTGATGTGTTTTCTTCTCATCTAGATATAAACTCATAATATTGGATATCATCCCACACATCCCACAATTCTCGGGTCCATCTTGGCTCTCTTGGACATCCCATTCACCCTTTTTAATAAACTCTCCACCCTCTGATGATGTGAAGGTCACCCTACGATAATATAAATCAATTGAATTGTTAAAGGTAACCAACCATTCCATCCAAATAATGATTTAAAAACCTTTCATCTTTATTAAAAAGAGTTCCCATATGATGTGACACCCTCCAATCTCAAGGGGAACTCCCCACATTGGTGAACATCCTCTGTTCTGATCCCCAATAGAGTATTAAGTATTATAAATCCATCAGAACATTATATGTTGAGCCAAAGGATCTTCACAATGGGCATAGATATGAATATATGAGAAGTGCCTATATTGAAAAGAGAAGATGATAATGTAGAGGCTACTAGAATAGTACCTCTCTCTATAGAAGGTCTGGGTTCCTTCTCCTCAGGTGTCAGTTTCACTGCATATATCTAGCTTGATCTGCGAACCTGTGATATTTCCTGGCTACCCTGAGCATATTTTATCTAATATTACTAGAAATTTAGGGTCTGACTATCATGTCCATGAGTACCTCCTCGGATTGATTGTCTGGTTGTACCCCAACTCCCTTCTTAACAAGAATTTGTTAACCCCGCTCCCATATGTAGAGTCGGTGAAAATATTCTATCACTAGATTTTGGAAGAAAAGTTATGAAAAATCATCATAGATGGCCTATATTACCACATGATCAGCACTAGAATAGTTCTCTCTTGCACTAAGGCCACATATATCCTGATCTGCTACACTGGTGGCACCTCACCTGGCTACTTGAGTATGTGCTCTGGATACTAATTTCAACATCTAGAAGCTTCTGATGATGCTTCCAACTACTAGTTGATGCAGTAACAGATCTAGGTGTTGAACCACCCAAGATTGTACCACCATCCTCTCTTAGGTTATGATCTATGATAAGCTTCTGGTTCACTATTATAGAAATAGTAGTCAGCCAAAAGACATTCACCTTACAATAAGATGTTGTAACTAAGACCATCCTTGAATCATATGTTTTTAGATAACTCATCGCCCATTAGAATAGGTGAAAAGTACTAGAGATCTATAAAATGGGATGAATAATCATGATTGATAATGCACCCTGATTCAAGTGCATGAACCCTCGAGATCTTTTGGATCTCAACATATCGAGATAGAATTAATCATAGAAGTCCATATGAAAATCCCTCTAAGTCATATCTTGATTAATATCCATCTATGTAATAACATCCCACCATCTCTTGGTGGAATCACACATCATATATGTATTGAGCTTTACCATCCTCTTGTGAGCTGTCTCTAGGTGATTGAAGATAGATATCAAAGCCTTTATCCATAACTCTTCAACCTATGGCCCACCATCCCCTGAAAATGTGGGAGGATGCTACTACTATAACACATGTGTCAACTCTTCCATAGTCAAGGCAGGTCTTAGTTCTCCCTGAACGGCCTACATGAATTGTATAAAGCCCTCACAGAACTATGCCTCATCACCTATTTCTACTTTAACTATTAGTTCCATATTTAGCACTAAAATAGGATCCACTAGTAGCTCGTGTACCACTACCTTTGGAGTGTGGTTGTTTCCACCTTCTTGGTGTACGACTGGATGTCGTTGTGGTGGCATGTCTCTAAAATTATAAACAAATGCATCAGACAATAATGTTATCAAATTTTATAGCTAAAAGTGTAGATACTATAACAAGATATGTACAAGAATTCCTATATAACAACACACCCCTCTTTCTGCTCCTTGATTCAGGTCTAGGTGACGTACAGATCATATAAAAGCAAGAGATATACTACCTACTACCCACTACTATGGTTGGGTCTGGGTCAAGTTCTCTGCTATGAACAATTTTAGTTTTTTATTTTATTCCCATATTCATTTCTATTATATCACAATTCATTTTAAATGTTTTAACCAAAATATCCACTAAATTTTGATCCATAAGGACCCATGCTCCTCATGAATCAAAATACGGAATCCACCCAATTCAAACCATAACACATTCCATTCCATGAAACACATGTTCTATGCCTCAACATTCCATAAATGGATTCTTAGGTTTTCTATTGTATCCTAATTAGGAAAAAACTTCTTAGGTTACAACATACACTCTAAGTACCAACTGTTTTTCTCAATTACCTTCAAAAAATATCTACCACATAGTAGGTATGTCTATCACAGCACCTATCACAATAGTATGAAATAGAGTATTGAATCTTATATGGCATGGCATAATTTATGGCATGTAAATTATAAAATGTGCCTAAAATGATTTATGAGATGGAATACCATCATATCATTGGTTTGAAACACAATATAACCAATAATAATATAAATGATAATATCAAAATTCAAGTGCATCACCCAACAGTGGAATAAAATCAATTGTAATAGTCAAAATCCATAAAAAGAAAATTTTATTTGAGATAATTTGGCATTTTCCTATACATGGGTTAGCTACACTCAGGAACAAGTCATTACCAAATTCCAATTCTTCCTAATCCCCTTTCTACTATCGCTAAATAGTAATTCAAGAAAATAAAAATCATTAATACCACTTTGTAACATCCTAGACCCAAATTCCACTCATCAATTCTCTGAGCCCAATTGGCTATATGGCCTTAAGATCATCTCCCCAAATGCCAGAGGCTGACTAGAAGTGAGGTCCTAGGGTATTTCTATGGGGATATTATGCCCTCTAACCAGAGTGTAACACATCAAAATTTCAATAATAGAAAAATGGTAGTAAAATTATAAAAAACATATTGATAATAAATAAATAGACTATAATATATAAAAAATGCCAGAATCATCTCATATACAAAAGGTGGTGATACATGCCATGATTCTACAAAATAGACGAAACAGGTATACATGGTAGGTGTATAATACACATAAAAAAATACCAAAAAGACCAAAAACAATCTAGATAGCATCACGAGCCTTAGCTCAGTCCTATGATCTACTGCTTATATGTAGTTATCAGAAACCTATAGTAGGGAAATTTCCCTTTTCCATACTTGAAATCATATAGTTTGGCCAGGTACCCATCGGTGACCCAAATAAGGTGTGATATACAATCCTAGTAGGCAACCACCCAAATTTCTAATGCCATCCAGTCTGTGAATATATAATAATAATAATGTGCAAGATGTAATATAATATTTAAAGGAGGTATTAAAAGTAAAAAATCCATGAAGGTCTGGGTTCCCATAGACACTCATCCTCTTCTACCTGCTTCGTCCTAGCCGATAAAGTTTTTGAATAAATATTATACCTTGTATCATTTTATAAACAAGTTCATTTAATTTATCAATCTCATTTTATTAATAAGTCTCCAAACCTGAAAAAGATCCCAGCGTCCCTTTTATAGATATTTGATCATAAGATGACTAAAATGGCTATAAATAAGGTATAAGTCTTTGATTTAATCCAAGCCTATGATTTGGCTTGGCCGACGCATCATATAAATCATTTCCTTTATTATTAATTTAAGGACCTAAGCGCATCATTGGCATTCCTAATTTAGAATCTATGTGTCACTCTAGGTGTATCATGAACCAACACCATACAAGCCCATCCTAGGCATTCCTCATAAAAATCCTAGTGTCGCGCTGGGTGTGTTATAACATCACTTCCATTTATGTGCGTACTTGGCGGTCCACTGAGGGATCCCAAGTGTCACTCATGGATTATATGATCAAATACCCCTTGATTTTTTCCTTGTCAATCCATAAGGATTCCACATATCACTTGGGTGTATAATATTCAGCCCCCATGAGTCTGTCCTTGGTAATTCGTATAAGGAGTCCAAGTGTCACTCAAGTATAAGCAAGGCAGTAGCCAAATGATTTCATCCTTGGAGTTTGTATAAGAACCCATGTGTCACACAAGGAATGTAATCATTCAATAAATATCATTTAATCACATCCAATTTCATTACTGTGACCAATTCAATTCATTCTCACCTCATAAGGTGTCTTAAGGAATGGCTAAGCTTAGAAGGATTAATCTTTGATTTAGCTCATGTGCACATTTCATTATAAGAATAAATTCGAGATTAAAAAACCAAATACATGTCCAATACTTGGTCCATGATCAACCATCCCCTTTAATAAATTCAATTCACAATTAATATGACAATTCAATTTACAATTTCAATTAAACAACTAACATTCCTTGGAAAGGGGTAATGACACACCTCAAGGGTAATTAAAGTTCAATCCAATCATGGTGGTCTAATTAGTTAACAACACACCCAATGGGTGGTTCCAATTCAAGTGTCATGACCTTTAATTAACTATCCATGGTATCATCAATTACATAGATCATAACTATCAACTCAAATCAAGGATTAAACACTATTTAAAGGGCGTCACTCTGATAATTGGGTGTGTGGAACAGTGGAAAATATATAAACACTTCAACTTTGAGGAAAAGGCATGAGACCACTTACCATAGGTCCATTTAAGATTTATCTCCTAGTATTACTTCTTTATTCAACTCATATCAGGAGAAAATCAAAAAATGTATGAGGAACCTAAAATTAGGGCATTTTAGTCTACACCTAAATAGTGCAGCCGATAATAAAAAAATGAGGAACTGTATAAAAGGAATGGAGATATTACTATTACGGATCAAATGCTTCCAATGGGTCTTGATTTCGATCTTAGATGGAAGAGATCTCCCACTTCCAAGAATAGTCGCCAAAGAGAGCTTTCAAAAGGCTCAAGTTGTCCAATGGATGAAGAATAAAAGAATTAGTTTAAAATAATATTTAATTAAGGGAAAATTGTAAATTCACCCAAAATACTATGTTGGATGGTTTGGCTGCATGGTTTTCCAAATCGTTCAAAAACCAAGAACCCTTTGTTGTAGGAAAGGAGCACTTGGCATGGTTTACTGACACAGTTTGACTAACCGTGTGCAAATCGTGTCTCAACCCACTGAAAAAAAAAACTATAGACATTATTTCATAGTAATTCTCCTCGAATCTCATGATTTACCAAATTTTTTGGGATCTTCCAGCCCATTTTCCAACCATGTGTGGTTTTACCTAACTGCTAAGCATGCCCCGCACGGTTTATACTAACCACGTGACAGGCCTTTTTCACCCCAAAAGTTGGGTTTTGGGCTCTAAACAAGCCCCAAACAACCCTGATGCCTCCATAACCTCAAAATAAATTTACATTACGACATAAATAATCATTTAAACTAAGAATTAATGAAAAGTAAAAAATTATGTACTTCAATAAAGAACTAGGTTCTTACAGAGAGCCTCACCTAGTACATGTTCCACATTGTACAAGGTGTAGAAATCCCTAATCCACTTTAATATATTTTTTAACATTTATTTACCATTTTAAAAATACAATAAATTTTATTCACCCTTGTAAGGGTTAACCATGTATTGGTTCCCACATAAGGGTTTACCTATGTAAGGGTTGTCAATGTAGGGGTCTTCTAAACCCCCTTCTTTAGCACTACACATTGTAATTTTTTTGAAAAATTCCCTACCACGTAAGGGTCCCAAGCCCATATAAGGGCTTCACAAAACTTAATATGAACATGTCCAAACACTAAAACTTTACTTATACCTATCTTGATACATCCAAAACTTCCACTAGTCTCATTACATATGAAGGAACCCAATTTCCACCCAAAATAGAACCTCGAACACCCAGTCACACATGTTATCCCCCAAAACCTCAATGGTGTCCCTTTATATAAGTTAAACACATAGTTAAACCTAAAACACTACTCCTAAGAAACTGATTCATCATACGATCTTTCAACCATGTCTAAAAACATTAATAGGTTTTTTTCCAATTCATGGATTTACAATAAGAAACCTAGTTATCAAAATAACCCCCTCACTGAGACCAAAAATTCAAATTTACCCAAAAACTTATAACCCATAATAGCACAGGATGTTACAAGCCTCCTTCTATAGAACATGATGTGGGATGTAAGTAGATTTAGATTTTGATTAATTAATATATATATATATATATATATATGTGTAATAAAAAAATTATTATTTTTATATATCACATAAAATTGTTGTCATATATTTAAAATAAATATCATTTTTAAATGAATTATGAACCATTATTGCTTTAAGGTAGGGGTATGTTAGTTTCAATGAATGCTACTTATTTTTAGAACTCTATTTTTGTTTCATAAATTAGCAATTCTAAATCAAAGTCATTAATATACATTATGTCAAATAAAATAATACAAATTATAATGTACCTGAAATAATACCTCTTCATACCTACCAATGAAATAATCCCATGTTTTTTTGGTTTATCATGTGTGCATATATAACTGGTGGGTAGGGGTTTACTTTCCCCTCTCCATCCATAAGATTATGATTCATAATAAGTGCCTGAACACCTCTATGGGTCTTTCTAGAAACCATTACTATGAATTTTATCTAAAAAACATTTAACATAAATATACTCTAAAAGGGATAATGAAAAGTAAATCAATGTCTCATCATTTTATTTTTTAGTAAAATGGATAAATTATTTCATATATTTTCCCTATTGTATTCCAAAATTATTATATTCAATGAAATTAAAACATTGTGCCTCTTATCCATGTTAATAAACATGTAAATTTGAGTAGTGAACCCAATGTAACTAATAAAAATGGACTTTATTGGGTCAACTATCTTGACACATGCATTCCATCCAACCTCGAATTTTAGGTCTTTTCTTCTCACTGAAATAATTTTTGTAAAGACTATCTCACTATGATGGTCTTATCTTTTTTCAACCATATGTTGTTCACCTTCTAAAATTTCCTTAGTTTCAAAATTTTCAATATGTTTTTCCTTAGTATTGGTAGCATCATCATTTAGAGAATCCATTATCAGTAGACATAGTTAAACATTTAATTTAGGATACATAAATATAGTAGTGAACACATAATATTATGAGGAAACACATTGTATATTAAAAAAACTTTAACATGTTCATTGAACTCTCTATTTTTAAGGTCAAATGGATTTATCCCCTCTTTAAAGTATCTAAATAACCTCTTTATAGTTCCCTATGACATATAAGACATCATTTATATAGGTAACACCAGGAAATGATTATGATGTCCCAATGAAAGCCTCATCCTCAATGGAATTTTTATTTGACCCTATAGTCATTTTAGTCAACAAAAAAATAATAGACCAATTTCTATTTTCAATATCCAGGATATAAAATACTTGTACTACCTATGATTCCATTATGAATGGTTCGTCAATGTACCCTTCCTTATTAAAATTTAATTTCATGAATCCAAATTCATTGATTGTAATGTCAAACTTTTTATAAACACATTTTCATCGAAAAATAATCACTTGGAATGTTATATAATCCTACCCCCATATGTTTTTTATGATTCTAAAATATAAAATATTTACATAAATTGGATTTATATTCTTGATACTAAATATATTAATCACTTTTCTACAAGTTTAACTTCACTATTTTTCTTTTTACTATATTCATTGTGATCATTTTTATAGAATTTATAACAATTAATTACATAACCAATGTAAGATAATACATGTATAGTTGGTCCTCAAGCTAGCCATAGAAATCATTCTAAAATTAAATTCAGATATATAGATAACTCCTTGAAAATATGGTCTCAAAATCATCCTATAAATTGTTGATCATGTGTATTTGATATCCATATTTTATCCCTTGATGGATTTAAATGCCTAAGAATTTATTTTTTGGTTCCAAAAAATGGTGCAACCCCTATATTGTTATGTAAAACATAAATTTGAGACAAATCCCTCTCTATAATAGTAATTGTAACAACTTATTTTTATGAAATTCATTTTTCCCACAAGCTTCCCATTGTAGTGAGATTTAGGAAGACCAATGATATCCACATTAGATAGCTAGTCAGTATAGAATTCAATGACTTCCTCAGGAATATATCTCTCTATAATTATACCTACTGACCAAATTATATCTTTGACATGCCCTTACAAAATATTTATACATTTTTTGATGGGGTATCTCTATCTATAATATAAAAGAAAATATATTCAGATATCTATAACTAATTGAAACATAAATTGAACCATTATAATAAAGAATAATAATGGATGGATGTGTGGAGATGAATTATTTATCTTATTATGTGGGTCACACACCACTCTTTGGGATTTTAAATCTTATTCCTATTAGTTTCTCTCTACTCTTATCACCAGCAAAAGATCTGACTCTTGGTTGTGATCGATCTATCGATGCCACTTCATCAGTACTAAAAATAGATCCTTCTACACATTGTCCTTATTTTAAGGAGTATATGGTCTCATTTCACCCTTTATATCCTCTTCGGGTATACATTCAGGTTTCTAGATATTAGGCTCTATGTTCCTAACCTTCTGTGAATCCTTCAATCCAAGTTTCTCCTAAACCTTAGATGTTCATAGATGGTGATCTGGAATTTAGCCTCTTGGATTTAGAGTTTTCAAGTACTTATAAACTTCACTGAAGAACCCTTATTGTCAAGTTTACAAGATAGAGGCCTTTTGTTTTTTATTTTTCCAACTAGATCAATTTGGATTGGGGTCTATGTTCTCTAGCTATGATTAGTATTCTTGACACAAGGAAATTGTTTATATTTCTTCAATTGGATAAATATTTTTGTTCTAGATTGTTCTTGGAATAATCATGTTTTCAATGGATCCCCCTTTCTTCTTTTCATATGGTCTCTTGATTTTCATAAGAAGAAGGGTCCATCATCTGTAATAGTGTAGCTTTATCTCCCAAAACTTCCACCTTCCTTTTCAAAATCAAGTAGTTCTTAAGGGTATCAGTGACTCTATGATACATTTTCTCTATATTAATCAACCTACTCTAGATCTTAGTTTTCCTATGTCCCATAATATTTTAATACAAAATAATTTATCCCAACCACTTACAATCTATTTTCAACTAAGGATTAGAAATGATATTTTTTGTTTGAAAAAACTGTTATAAAGTTGGTGTGTGTTTATATATTCATTGTAATTTCTAGGGTAATATTGCTAAAAACTACAGGAAATGATCTTATTCATGTGATAATCAGCCAAATAATTTTTTAGTCTAGATCCCTTAATCTTCTTAGTAGAATTTTGGAAATCCCTCTTACTAGGTCCCAAGGTTTCAGCAGTTGTTTCCACTTCACGAGATACATCATCATCTCCTTTATCTTTGCATGAGATGGTTCTCTACAATCCATATAATATTTATCTGATTGTGAATAGATTCCCACTCCATGGTGGTTTTCAACCAATGAGAATTATATCAATTCCATTCAAGTGGTCCATTCTAGTTTCTAATCAAGTAGATAGAAATCCCCCTAAAAGTACCATTATTCATAAACTAGATTAGTTGGATATATTATCTCCCATCAAAGCATATACTATCTCATACTCAGTGGATAAACATCATCATGATCGTAGTAAGAGAAGGGTCATTTTCCCCCATTCTCCAGTGGTTTTTTTCTCATGAATCTCCCTTTCCCTATTAGAGTGAGAATTATATTATGATTTTTCCTTAGAAATTAAATGAAGGAGGAAGAGAAACACTAAGAAGAGTGGCATAGATCATGATAAAACCTAATATAAGATCTTAATATACTCTCATTTAAAAAGATGATTCCTTTTAAAAGGACCTATTTATTTCTTCTAATAATTAAGGAGATGAATCCAATATGGATATATTCTCTAAAAAATTATTTAACTTTCTATATATATATGGAATATTAGAGTGATTGGGGACCCACCAAAAGAGAATAAATTAAGAATAAAGTGAGTGTGTTTTCCTATAATATTATTATGATCCTCAAACTTAAACATAAATAGGATTCCATTAAATAATTTTTTTACAAGATGTGTTTTAGCTAATTTTTGAATTCTCCTTCCAATCACCACATTTGAATATTTTGGGGGTATTAGATTAAGTTTTTTCGCATTTATATTTATGATTAATTCATCACTCTCAAGGGTATTTGGAATGACAATAATTTCTTCTTCACTAATGTGTATTCTCATTGTGATGTGTGAGAAATTTATCATTTATGGAATAACCTATACTCCTTTGACCCTAGAGAACTCACTTGGATTGTGGGATTTGACTT
The DNA here is from genome assembly GCA_963277665.1 of Viscum album. Lineage (NCBI taxonomy): Eukaryota > Viridiplantae > Streptophyta > Magnoliopsida > Santalales > Viscaceae > Viscum > Viscum album. The sequence goes on from OY728166.1 coordinate 590,675,577, forward strand.
CAACATGATCTCTATTCATTATAAAAAAATGTGTGTGTGGGACTTCTAAAATTTATATGGATGATTCAAATGGATTTAATATAGACATCCAATTGATTGAATTGGGATTTACATGAGAATATTTCACCTAGTGAAATATCCATAAAGGTCAGTGACATGTTTATATTTTGTTAGATATATTTCTGTATAACATACATGGAATTAATTACTTTGGTATTATTAATGTTAATCATCTACACTGAGGCTTATTAGGTCAATCTAATATTATTCTGTAATTTTCAAATATGGATAGAAAAAATTAAAGCTTCAGATATACTAAGAAATGGAACAAGTATCCTGGATTTATTTAGGTGATTAGCTCTGCTTGGAACTAAAATCCTAGTGTCCCTTCATGTCCTATCTTCAAAGGAAATATAGAATCCTTGATTATTTTATACTGAGATTGTATGAGGATCATATTTAATATGTTAACATGGTGAAAATCTTATATTGGGACATTGATTCTGCATATAAATATTTCTCATGGAATAGAACTCATATATTAATGATGATATGAATAATAAACAAGATATAATGATTTTTTTCTTTTAAAGGATGAGGTTAAGGCTAAATAGTAGTATATAGAATTATATCTCCAAGAATCTGACAACAATATGACCTTTTTCCATGAATTCATTAAAGAAAAATGGTTCATGGGTTGGCTTAATCTGTATAAATAGGATAGAACATTTGAATTGAATGTTGATTCTCTTAGAGGATTAATTGTTAGAAATTTTTAGAAATTTTTCTAATGATATCACTGGTCCTATTTTTGAGTCTTACCAAGGTGATCAACCTAAATAATGTCATGGATTTTTTAATAATATTTTGATCAATATCAAAGAGGACTAAAATGGATTTATATCTATTCCTCTAGATAAAAATGATATTTATGAAACAGTAAAAGGGATAGGTGTAGAAATTACATCAGGACCTAGTGGATTTCCTAGTTCTTTTTACCTATTTTCATGGAATGTCATTAAGGAAGATTTTTTCAATTATATGAGAGAATTTTTTTAGGGAGGCTTCATTCCTAAATTTATATCTGCCACCACTATGGTTCTTATTCTAAATATTCATCAGCTGGACCTTTTACAATACTCTTAACCAATTATTATTTATAATTATTCATACAATATTATTATAACTATGATGATCAATAGGTTACTTCCACTCCTAAACTCTATTTTTTATTAAGAACAATATGGATTTTTTATGGGTAGATATATATAGGGGATATTATATTATATTAGGAAATGGTATCAAAGTTAGATCAAAATACCTTAGGGGTAAATATGATGATTAAAATTTACATTTAAATAGATTTTGATAAGATATAATGGGGTGACATATTATTATTTTTGAGAAATATGGGATTCTCTAACATTGTTTGTGATATTATTTTTTTATATTTCTCCACCCCATGAATATTTATTTCCTTTATGGGAAATATTTTTTCTTTCTTCAAACCAATTCATAGGCTTCGTTAAAGATATACACTCTCCCTAACTCTCTTTAAAATTTCTCAGGATTATCTAAGCATAAATTTGAATGCTTGTATGGAAGAAATAAATGTGGGTTAGTATATAGGTGTATATGGAACTCTAGGTATCTCTTATCTTTTATTTTTGAATGATGTTATATTTTTAATCAATGGAAAGTATAAATCTATTGCCAATATCATGGGTTTTTCAAGACTTATAGAAGGAGTGATTAATCCATCAATACTGATAAAAGTGATTTTTTTGTTTAAAATAAAATAAACTCTAACAGGAACATGAATTTAGATAGAGAAATGGATTTCAAGAAGAGAGTATTTCTTTTTTATTACATAAGATCCCCATTGATTCATGTCCAAGTGAGGATACAAAATTTTGATATTATTGTGTCTAAAGGGGTCTATAGGTTTGAAAATTTAAAAAGAAATCTCTATTTTGGTGGGAAAATAACTATGATTAAAAGTTTTATCTCATCCATTATAAAGAAACATAATTTTCATATATATATATTACATCTTAATAGATGAATATTCATTAAATAACATTTTGATCTATGACATAATATTTTAGGTATAGTATCTTTGGAAACTTAGAAACATAAAAAATTGGTTCATAAAATATCTACATCATCTCCCACTTATTTCTTCATAACTAGAATCCCTATTAGAAATATCATACTTAATACCTTTCTTCATAACCTAGGGAAGGAAAGAATAAGAAAATGGTGAGCTCAGCTACTCAGTAAGGGTAAACAAAGGAGATATCAATGATCATATAAATATAACGTGAGCATAAGGGTATAATAACATGATCTTAATGTTTAAAAAATATACCTCCATTTCAAAGATCATCATATTAATTCATGGAATAAATATTGATAGTTAATAAGACATTAATCATAATGGAATCAAAGATCATGAACCATAAAAGCTTCACGTAGGTATATGACATTTATTTATGGAATACACATAAGCATTGAAAAATAATTTCCTTAGTATTCAAGGATCATTTCCAAGATTATCATAGAGGAATGGTTTCACTCCCCCAAACCATTATAGTAGTCATGGTTCACTCTTAAGACTATCATAGGGGGGGAATTCCAATACTGAACTGGGTTCACTCCCCATTACATTCATGTTTATCGCATGAGATATCAATCCTTACCAATTTATTAGAGGGAGATATATGCCCCACATTTAACATAATGAAAATAATACTTATATGTTCCAAAAGATCATAAATCATTAATCATATCAAACCTAATTAAAATAAGTTTTATTCATAAAAATTTCATCATATTATAACCTATGGAAAAGAAATGGGTTTCATAAATATTTAATCATTTCATCGTAGAATAAACCATGGAAAAGAAACAAGTTTCATAATAATATATTAATCTTTAACATATAAAATACATATATTTCATAAGGATGGTATCATTGGATCATATCCACATTAAATCATAAGTTGAATAAATAGTTTTTTCTTTGATAAATAAAAATACCATCAAAATATCAATAAAGTATTATAGAAAAAAATAATTTTCCATTCTGAAATCACTTACTTAAAAACTTCAGAATTATAAAGAAAAAAATTTCTTTTAAAATAACCTTATAAAATTTTAAATTAATATTCAAAAAAATATTATCCATGATGTTGGGAAAATATGTTCAAGTCGTATAATTTAAAAAAACATTCTTTCGATATTTTTTTGGAAAAGTCACAAAGTATCTATTTTTGAAAACAACAAAAATATTCCTTTAAAAACATTTTATAAAAATTAAAAAATGGGTATAAAAAATTTAAAAAATCATGTTATAATAGTAAAAACCTTCTTTTTAATATTTCTAGAAAATATGGATATGGATGAAAAAGGTTTTTCAACTGAAGAGAGAAATGAAATCCATTTTCCTTAAATCATATTTCTGGTCTCTTGAATACATAATATGAGGAAAATGAAAGAAAACCATTTATTTTAAATAAATAACCAAGTAAATTAAAAATTATAAGTTTCATTGAGAGTTAGATCATAATATTTTATCATCTGAGGCATAGTCATAATCAATCCTGATAAACAATGAGATTGTCACATAAAACTTTTACCTTGAGTAATCCAAGATTCAAAACCACTATAAAATAATGTATAATAAGTTTAAATTTATTATAATTTTATATCAGAGTAATTTTCATACTTATAATATCATATATAATCCCTTTATAATATTTAAACACCCACTTTTATTAGTAATTCCTTATTAAAATCTTCATTTTTGGGTGTTAACTATTTCATTTATCATGAGTATTTTTGTTAAGTGGTTTAAGTCCTTGTACATTTATCTTAGTTACATAACCTCCAAAATATTAATATTGATATAAATATCATATATATTCATTATATATATACTTATATTCATCCATAAAATTTATACATAGAAAAATGAATTACACCATTCATGGAGACAGCAAGTCGTACATACGCATGAACGTTGTCTTCATTTTTTCAAAAAATAGAATAATAAAAGGTAAATATTAATTTATTTTAAAAATATAATTATTATATCATATATATTAATAAAATTAATCCTTATTACCATCCTATTAAAATATAAATGAAAAACTAATTACATCACTTCATGGAGGTGGTAGTCTACACGTACGCATGAGTGATACTTTCACTTCTCATTTGATGGGAAATAAAGAGTATAATGGTGTTTTAATAATCATAATAAAATTTAAGAATATTTAGGATACTGAATTTATTATTTTATTATAAATACCATATATTTATAGTAGGTAAATAATATTAGAAAATAAAGTGATCGGTTAAGGTGATTACTACTTCTTTGAAATAGATCCTTTTGATTTCTTATAAAGGGCTCTAGGGTTGGTATTTTAAGAAGACCATAACCTATATAATGTGCATATTTAAGTTTATAATTGAAAATTTTAGAGGTTTTTTGGGCTATAATTCTCAATTTTGTGTAAATAATTGTGGGAGGAGTTGACTGTTTATAACCAAGGTGATGAGAACTTTTGGAATTTCTTAAAATATTAAATTATAATAAATTCATTCTCAAGAAAAATTCCTCCAAATGGATAGGTATTGGATTATAAGGTATGATAGGGTTGTAATATCATTAAAAATAGAATTTATAAAAGTTTTGGTGTCATTTTAATCCCTATCATTTTGATTAACCCTTAGTTAACCAATTTTAATTTTAACTACAGTAAAAACTTTTTCAATATAAAAGGTTGTAATTTTTACTTATAAGGTAAAAATTGGAACATAAATGGAAAATTTAATACATTTTATATCATAAAATATCCAAATATTTTTATTTAAATATTTTATTGTTTTTAAATAATTTAATAAAATATCATTTTAATAAAATATCATTATTGTCAATTTTGACACTATTTATTTAGTTTGACTTAAAAGACATAAAGAAAAAGTTGATATTAGAATATAATATTTTAACACACAAATAATTTTTCATATTAACCTATAAAATTTGTGTAATACTATAACTTACTCAAATTATATCACTTTTAAATTTTTTAAAATCATTTATTTTATTTTGTTATTTATTTAATAAATATCATTTTGGCATTGCATAAGCATTTAAGGTCATTATGTAATACTTAAAAATTAGAAATAGAATACCATAATGGATATAATTTTATTATTCAATAAATAATGTTAATATTCATTCATAACTAGTTTTTTTCCTATGTGAACACAAAAGGGATATTTATAACTAAGAGAGTGACATTATGTAACTTTCTTTGATGTAAATAATATATAAGTCATTTTCATGGAAAATTATCAATTAAAAAAATAAATTTATAGAATAAAGTGATAAGAGTTTAATTTAATTCATATAATAATAATTATGATGAATAATTATGACCTTATCACTTTTTTAATCTATATTTACCCTTTACCAAGGTGGTAAATTTGACCATGGATATTATTCATATTAACTGAAAAAATGGGAGAATTTACCAAATTTTAACATTTTGATTATAAATATGAAATTAATTAATCTAATTAAATATCTATAAATGGAATAAATTAATTTTAAATTAAGGGTGTAAAATTTGACAAAAACTACTTTTTAGAAAAAAAATATTTTTAAGTATAAAACTGGATTTATTCATATCCTATGCTTAGAAAAATATTTGTTGAATGTTTAAAAATATTGATCAAGTAAATACTATATAAATTTAATTAAAATAATTCACATATAAGACTAATTTAATTTATTATTATAAAATACATTTCGCACATAAAACTAATTTAGAAAAAAAAAAGACACTTTTATTTTTAAATAATTTTTTGTTTTTATTTATAATCATTTGGTAACTAATGAATTTTTTTATAAATTTTTAGACAATATATTTTTTATAGTTTAGTTATTACTATTCATATCATCTAATCTAATGGCTAATTGATAATGGAAACATAATATTTTAACAATGTTACGTGGTTTGTCTAAACATATTGTTGCGTGTAACACATGCTATCAAAGAAATAAAATTGCTTAAAGAGAAATATTTCATGAAAATCTCATAGTTTTTCATTATACCCCCCTTAAAATTAATTTATCCCTCAAAAAATTTCACTCTGATACAAACAGATGAGCATACTTTTGTCTCATAATATTCTCAGGTTCCCACATAGCTTCCTCAAATAGGTGGTTTTTCCACAAAACTTTAACCGGGTGAGTGGTCTTGTTTAGTAGAAATTTATATCTAGGATCTTGAATCTATACTAGATGTTCTTCATAAGAATTATATTTCTCTAGTTGTATGACCTCTAATTTTAGTACATGTAAATGGTTAGGTATGTACTTCCTCAGGATAGATATATGGAACACATCATGAACTTGAGAGAGATTTGGTGGAAGTGACAATCAATAAGATACCATCATGGTACGATCAATAATTTCAAAAGGATCAATATACCTAGGGATTAGTTTGACCTTATTTACAAATATCATCACTCTCTTCTAAGGAGGTATTTATAGTAATACCTTATCACCAACTTCAAAATATTGATCCTTATGATGATTAACGGCATAACTTTTTTGTCGACTCTGAGCTACTCTTAGGTTCTATTAAATAGATCTAACCTTGTCTACCATTTCCTCAGCTAGATCGGGTCCCAATAGTTTTCTTTCTCCAAATTTATCCTAGAACATTTTAGTTTTCACTTCCTACAAAATAAGGCTTCAAAAGGATCCATATGAATATTGGAGTGAAATATATTATTGTAATAAAATTCCACCAAAGAAAGGTGTTGATCTCAACCACCTTTGAAATCCATAGAGAATGATCTCAACATGACTTCTACAGTTTGAATAGTCCTCATAGACTGACCATCTATCTAACTATGATAATTAGTGATAAAACTTAACTATGTATCCATAGTTTACTAAATAATTCTCCAAAACATCTAATTAAACCTCAGATCCCAATCAGATACAATTGATAGTGTTACCCAATGAAATCATGCCCCTTTATTAATGTATAATTGAGTAAGTTGATCATGAGATAAATCTTTTTTAATGTAAATTAAGTATGATTATTTCATAAGGTGATCGACTACTACCCAAATATAATTATTCTCATTAAATGTTTTGGGGAGTCTGATGACAAAATCCACAGTGATGTTTTCTCATTTCTATTCTGGTATGGATAATGGTTGTATCATCCCATTAGAATTCTATATCTCAAACTTAAATTACTAACATAACAATCACTGAGAAACATACTCTACAATATCTATCTTCATGATATACCACCAAAAATACCCTTTTAAATATCAATGCATATTATTACTTCTAGGATGAATAGAGAATGAAGAACTATGAGCTTTATCTAACTGATCCTTCCTCAAATCCGGTACCGAAGGGAAACATACACGATTCTTGAACCTTATTATTCCATCACAGTCAAGGTTGAACTCAAGAATATTTCTCACCTTCTTTTGCAGATCTATATCTTCCTTATCTACCTCTTTAATATTTTCTTGGATGGATGGTTGAATAATCATTTGAGAAAGATAATATTTCTCCCCTTCCTTCAATATTTCAAGATCTATACTTTTCAAGTCCATAAATATTAGAACATTTTTTATCCTCATCATAGACAAGTTATCATGACCATTTCAGCTTATAGAATATTACACCTTGGTTTATTTTTTAGGTTTGTAATATATTGAGTAGTTATAATCTTTAATCAGCTCTAACCATCTTCTTTGGTGAATTTTTAGCTCTTTTTGAGTGAAAATATACTTTAAAATTATGTGATCATTATATATGTCACAAATTTCTCCATAGATATAATGCCTCTATATCTTTAATGAAAAAATTACCCAAACTAACTACAAATCATGAGTTGGGTAATTTTTATCATAGATCTTCAATTGTTATGAGGCATAATTTATAACCACATCATTCTGCATAAGGATTCATCCTATTCTATCACTATAGATTACATAACCTTATCCACGGCATGGTATTATAAGGACAGGTGTACTGACTATCCTTATCCTCGGTTCCTTAAAACATTCCTCACAATCATATATCCAAAGGAACTTTCCTCCCTTATGAGTTAACTTGGGGAGTTGATTTTATAACAATGAAAAATTCTTCAAAAATCACTAATAATATCCAACCAATCAAATAAAACTATAGATACCAGTCATAGTGGTTAGTATGGGGCAATGTTCAATAATTTCTACCATTAGAGGGTCTTCTGATATAACCTCACTTGATATTATATGACCTAAGAATAAAACTTTTCAAATACAAAATTCACACATTATAAATTTTTCATAAAGGTAATCTTTCATTAGGGTCTTTAGCACAATTCTCAAATGATATTCATACTCTTCCTTTGTCTTTAAGTAAATAATAATATCATCTATAAAGACTACCCCAAAATGATTAAGGAAATATCTAAAGATTTTATTCATTAAATACATGGAGATAGTGGAGGAATTGGTAAGACCAAATGGAATCAATATAAATTTATTATGTTCATACCTTGTACGGAATGTTGTATTGGGTATTTTCTCTTTCTTCACCCTCAATTGATGATATCCAGAATGAAGATAAATCTTGTAAAAGTATTTATATCTATATAGTTGATCAAACAAGTCATAAATATGGCAGATATGATACTTTTTCTTGCTAGTGATATAGTTAAGTTCTCGATAATAAATATAGATTCATATTGATCCATATTACTTTTTAAAAAATATAACAGGTGTACCACAAGGTGATTCTATTTTCCAAATGAATCCCTTTCCAATATTATCCTTCATTTCCTCCTTTAATTCTTACAACTCAATCAGGGCCATTCTATATGGATTCTTGGCATATTTGAAGCATCAGATATGAGTTCTATTGAAAAATCATTTTCACTATTCGGTGGAAGACTAGGAAACTCTTTCATAGAGACATAAATAAACTCCCACACAATAGAAATATATTTTATTTTGATTTTCTCCCCAAACATCCACTATAAGCACCCCTTTTGAATAAAAATCATGACCCATACAATGGATGTAATTTCTATTGGAAGTTTATTTTTTTCATTACACTGATAGGTTATCATAGGTTAGTAAATTCTATAAAATGTAACTTCATTTCCTTGAAAATTAATGTGGTATTTATGTAAATAATTCCAATAAATTCCCAAAATAACATCAAATTCACCTAGAGGAAGAATGATAAGATTTATAAGAAACACATTCCCAAATATTCAATTGGAGAAGAATCATAAACTTAGGATGTGATCATCATACTATTATGGGTTTTTACTGCTAACTCAACATCTAATTTTTTAGGTGGTACTGTGATACCATTAGAAAATTATTTATATATAAAAGAGTTGGTAGACCTATAATCAAATAATACATTATCATTTATAGAATTGATGGTAAGTGTAATTTTCACCACATTGTTATAGTAACCCTCATCAAAAATAGTGATCACATGAGATTTCTCTTTGTGTCTGGTCTTAAGAGGTTACTAACGTCAATCATCATCATTAACCTTTGGATTTGGGAATTGGTTAGAATAATTTTCATACCCCTTGTATTTAAAATGCTAGAGTGTGGGAGGTGCATTATGTGGAGCATTATCTCTATTTGCATTATTAGCTAACTTCTTCACATCACATCAACATTTGATTGACCGATTTCCTTCCTTCACACACTTGAAACATTTACTAGTTCCCTTAATAAAATTTCCACCATGTTTCCTTCCACACATTGATCATAAAGTAAGGATCATATTTTTCTCTCTATGGATTTTAGAAATGGATTTGAATTCCATTTTTATTTTCTTATCAAAACTATGAGATTAATGGGTAACCAAAATTTCTATATCCACCTTGAGAGAACGTCAAACAATTTCTTCATAATTACTAAATTACCATATGTATAATCCCCTTAAGAGGATTTTTTTAAGCCACTGAAGAATTAATCAACCTTAATTTCAATTTGGATGATAATAACAGAAGCATACCTCACAAGTCTTGTGAAATTCACATCATAAGTACCAATGGATTCATCATCCTTCTATTTCAACTCAAGGAATTATTTATCCATCCTTGTACAAATAATATGAGAAATTACTTATTGAAAAATGATATTTTAATTTCAACCCACTCTATATATTCAAATTTTTTGTTCCATTTTTTTCTTGATAAGAGTTCACCACTGATATGTTTCATCTTCCAAATGATAAACAACCATAACAACTTTATCATGTTTTTAATATTGAATAATGGAAAATATATTTTCAATGGTACTGATCCATTTCTCAGTGACTAGTGGATTAGTGGACCCACTAAAATAATTTAGACATTACCTCATGAAGGACTCAACAAAACATTATTCCCTCATTTTATCATTTGGAAGATCAGTGTGATTCATAGCTTGAAAATTTTTTGTGAGAATAAAAACAATATTTTTCATTTCATCTCCCATAATATTTGGTTTCTCAGGGGGAAAATCAATGAATTTTCTATTGCATTTGGTATTAACATGATTTCTTCAGGCTCCAATCACTGACTGAAACAAAAAAAACTTAGTTTGAGAAATAATAATAATGGTGTGAAACCACATATTCATAAAAAATAAATTATAGTATGTCTAAATCGTGACACATTCCTCTATGAAACCTTAGGTTTAACCTAGGTCATTCCTGATCATTACCAAAACTTTAGGATTTTAACTTATACTTAGACTTATCCTTAGGGTTCTTACTAAAGATTTATCATTATAATTTCTAAAGTTTAATTAATCATTTATTTGATACCAACATTAGTGACACATAATTTTCATACATAGATATTAAATCTTAATATATGAATATTCATTATATAAAATTTTTATCTATACCAAAATCATTTAGGTCTAGTAACTTTGGAAACTTAGAAACATAAACAATAAGTTTGTAAAATATCCACATCATCTCCCACTAATTTATTCATAACTATAACCCTTCCTAGAAATATCATACTTAATTCCTTTCTTCATAACTTGGTAAAAGGATACATAAGAAAAGGGTGAGCTTGAATGGTTTGTAAGGGTAAATAAGGGATATATCAATGATCACAAAAGCATAAAATTATCATAAGGGTATAATAACATGATCTTAACATTTGAAAAACAAACCCTTCATATCAAATATTAATATATTATGTCATAGAATAAATATTGATATTTTATAAGACATGAATCATAAGGGAATCAAATAACATGAACCATGAAATCTTAACATAGGTATAATATATTGTTTTGCAGCATACACATAAGAATATAAAATCATTTCCTTAATAGTCAAGGATCTTTTCCAAGACTATCATAGTGGAATGGGTTAACTCCTCAAACCATCGTAGTAGTCAAGGTTCACTCCCATGACTATCATAGTGGATAAAGTCCCATACTGAACTATATTTACTCCTAATTACAGTCATGTTTATCTCATGATATATCAATATTTATCCAATGCAATGGAGGGAGATATAGGTCCCACCTCTCACATAATTAAAATCATAAAAATATGTGTCATAATATCATAAATCATTCATTATATCAGAACCCATTAAAATAAATGATTTTTATACAAATTTCATCATAGTATAAACCACGGAAAAGAAATAGATTTCATAAACATTTTATCATCTCATCATAGCATAATCCATAGAAATTAAAAATATTTCATAAACATCACTTAATCATAAAAATAAACCAATAAAAGAATGGATAATGATGGTATCATTGGATTATATCCCCAATAAACCATAAGTTATATCAAGGGTTTTTATCTTTTATGAAAATACATACCATTAAAATATCATTAAAACATTTTTGAGGAAAATAGCCTTTCCATTTTAAAATCACTTAAAAACTATAGAATTATAAAGGGAAAACATTATTTGAAAATAACCTTATAAAATTTTAAAGTAAGATTCAAACCAAATATTATTTATGATATAATGAAAATCCGTTCATTCCATATGAGTTAAAAAAATATTCCTTCTATATTTTTTGTCAAAAAATTCACAAAGTGCCACATTTGGAAAAAAAAGATTCATTTAAAACCATTTTTTAAAAATTAAAACATGGGTAAATATGACTTCAAAAAATAATAGGATAATATCTAAAACATTATTTAAAACATTTTTAGTAAACATGGATATGGAAGAAGAAAAAATTTGACTGAAGAGATAAAGTCAATTTTCCTTAAAAATGTATTTTTGGTCTCTTGAATACATAAGATGAGAAAAATAAAATTAAAACAAGTATTTTAAAGAAATAACCAAAGGAGGATAAAATTAAAAAGTTTTTTTTTTGAGTGGTATATCTTAATATTTTATCATCGTAGGAAAATTCCTAATCAATCCATATGAACAATGAGATTATGACATAAAACCCTTACCTCAAATTCTCCTTGCATTGAAAAAACTATAACCTCTTATATAATAAGTTTAAATTTATTGTAATTCTATACCATAATCATTTTAATACTTATAATATAATATATAATCCCTTTATAATATTAAACACTCCCTTTTATCAGTAATTCCTTATTAAAAGTGTCATTTTTTAGTGTAAACTATTTCAATTATCATGAGTATTTCAGTTCATTAGTTCTGGTACTTGTACATTTATCTTGGTTAAATAATCTCCATATTATTAATAATGATATAAATGTAATATATATTCATTATATACATATTTAAATTCATCCATCAAATTTATAGATATAAAAATGAATTACACCATTCATGGAGATAGTAGGTCATATGTATGCATGAACATGGTTTTCATTTTTCAATAGATAGAATGAAAAAAGGTAAATATTAATTCACATTTAAAATATCATTATTTTTTCATATATATTAATTAAATTAATCATTATTAAAATAAAATTAAAATATAAAAGAAAAATGAATCACATTTCTTCATGGAGGTGGTATTCCACATGTATGCATGAATAACATTATTATTTCCAAAAGGATTGGATGGTAAGTAGATAGATGTTATATTAAAATTATAGAAATATAATTATTTCATAAATATCATATATAAAAATTAAACCCATCATTATACCAATCCATGAAATTTCGTGATGAAAATTGAATTGTATCGCTACGTGGATATAGTCAATCGTGTGTATGCATGAGTGATACTTTCACTTCTCATTTGTTGGGAAAGAAGGTGTATATTGGTGTTTTCATTATTATAATAAAATTTAAGAATATCTATTATACTGAAATTATTATTTTATGATAATTACCATATATTTATAGGATTTAAATAAGAGTATAAAGGAAAGTGATCGGTTTCAGTGATTACCTCTTCTTTGAAATGACTCGATTAGATTTCTTCTAAAGGGCTCTAGGGTTGGTCTTTTTGGAATACTAGAACCTCTAGAATGTGTATATTGAAGTTTAGAATACAAATTGGTATATTTTTGTTGAGTTATATTTCTCAATGTGTTGTAAATAAGTGATGGAGGAGGTTCTCTTTTATAATTGAGGTGAGGGTAACTTTTGGAATTTCTAAAAAATATTAAATTATAATAAATCCATTCTAAATAAAAATGCATCCAAATGCTCAGTTATTATAATATAAGGTTGGATAGGTTTTTAATACCATTAACAAATATAATTTAGACAAGTTTTTGTGTCATTTTAAACCATATAAATTTTATTAACCCTTAATTAACCAATTTTAATTTTAACTACACTAACAACTTTTTCAATATAAAAGGTTGTAATTTATTTATAAGGTAAAAATTAGACCATAAATTAAATTTTTTTAAATTTTATACCATATAATATCCACCTTATCTTATTTCAATATTCTTATGATTTTTAAATAATTTAATAAAATATTGTTTTGATAAAACATCATTATTTCTAATTTTGAAACATTCATTTATTTTGGCTTAAAATAAAGAAATTTAATTAGAATAAAATATTTTAACATAACAATAATATTTCATATTCATCGATAAAATTTTTCTAACACTATAACTTACTCAAATTATATCACTTTTAATATTTTAAAAATTATTTATTTTATTTTTTTATTAATTTAATAGATACAATTTGGGTGTGGTGTAAGCATTTAAGGTCGTTATATAATACCTAAAAATTATAAATAAATTTCCATAATGAATATAATGTTATTATTCAAAAAAAAATTAATTTCCATTAATAACTTGTTTATTTCCCTATGTGAACACATAAAATATATTTAAAACTAAGAGAGTTATATTTTGTAACTTTCTTTGATTTAAATAATATATATGTCATTTTAATGGAGAAGTATAAATTAAACAATTAATTTTAGATATTAAGGTGTTAATGTTCAAATTAAATTCATCCAATAATAATTAGGATAAATAATTATGGCCTTATCCATTATTTTAAATCTAGATTAACCCTATTTACCCTTTACCGAGGCGATAAATTTTATCACACTTACTATTCATATTGACCAAAAATAAAATGTTCCTATTCAACAGATTTTAAACTCATCATTATAAATATTTAATTCATTTAATATAATTCAATACCTAAAAATAGAATAAATTAATTTTAAATTAAGTGTAAAAAATGAGACAAAAACTGCTTTTTTGAAAAAAAAAATATATATTTTTAAGCATAAAACTGGATTTATTCTTATATTTTGCTTAAAAAAATATTTTTTCAATATTTATAATTTTTGATCAATTAAATAATATTTAAATTTAATTAAAATAATTCACCTATAGGTATTAATTTAATTTATTTATATAAAATACATTGAGTGCATAAAAATAATTTTTCAGAAAAAAATCACTTTTATTTTCAAATAATTTTTTATTTTAAATTATAATAATTTGGTAATTAATGAATAATTTTTATAAATTTTTATACTATATATTTTTAATAATTTATTTATAATTATTCATACCATCAAATCCAATGACTATGAAATAATTCATACATAATAGTTTAATAATGTTTTGTGGTTTGTCTAAACTTTGTGTTGCATATAACGCAAGCTATCAAAGAAATCAAATTATTTAAAGAGAAATTTTTCATAAAAATATTGGGTTATTACATCCATTCCTCTCCATGTCCTTTTTTTGTAGATCCGAAATATTTCTTTCACTAGCTAGAGAATATTGTGTCTAATTTTCTTAGGGATTGTGGTGGTAAAAAATATTTTCATTGGGTGGGATGGAGAACTATCACACTCTCTATTGAGGTGAGAGGTCTCAAATTCCTTAGTTTGATTGATAAAATTAGATATATTCAAGATAAACTATCATGGTAATATTTTTAGGCCTCTTTTTTATGGGTGTTCTACACTCAAGTTAAGCATGGAAACACTTGTGAGGTCGTTGTAGGCAAGGAAAGTGGTTCTGTCTCTAAAATTTGGATCAAAGTTAAATCTACCCTTCCATATTATAGTAATCAATATTTATGGTTGGTATTGGGTAAATTTATTTCTATAATGATCAATGGGTTGGTCTAAAAGTATTTATCCTAGGTTTTTGGCCCCTAATATAACTATGAAATAGACTATGATCTACCTGAACTTTATAATTTCAATTATTGATAATGAAAAAATCCGGCTAGAACATTATATTATTATCACTTCTATTTATGATCATCCTACTTATATTCCTAATTCCAATGGTAATTTCTCACCATCTGTAATTTTCTTGTACAATATGAATCTGAAGCCAAATATGTGATGGGGAGATCAAATATTTCACTAAATAATTCCTAGAAAAATGAGTTTCCTAATTTGGTGGATCAAGAAAAATTATTTATTATTTGATGAAGTTTTCAAAAATATATGTATCTTCATGTCCTTATAGTATAGATATTGTATTTCCATAGATCTGAAATCTTCAGATCATCTTTTTACAAAAGGCACATGGGTGACTGGAATTTGGAGTTATCTCAACAATTTCATGGAATTTCTAAGTTCAACTAGACTCCTTTGAGTCAAAACTAACTTCTTGTATCATGGGTGGGATGAGACAGCATATGTCCCATATTCACCTATGCAATTTAATAACTACATAGTGGATTCTTTTTTCCAGATGTAATGAAGTACAACATAGTGATTCCTATACATCATTATTGGGTACACTTCTACAATATATTTTCCTTGTCTGGGACTTGATACATGATATTAGGGATATTCCTATGACAAAATATATTCATCAGAAACATGTGAAAGTATTTTTTTTAATTATCACCCATTAATAATTTTCTGAGGTATTTGGGTTTACTGGAAACTGCATCTCACTGGTTTTAAGTTTAACATGTATGTTTCATCTAGTATAAACTATGTGGTTAGGGGAGGGGCAGTGATGGATTATCATGGCTTGATCATTGTGGAATTTTCAGCTCACTTTGTGCAGGGGACCTCTATTATAGTGGAATATAAGGCCCTTTATCTTGGATTAAAGATCTATTAAGAGAAAAATATCACACTTATAAGTGTTGAAATCTATGTGGTGGTTATTATACAATTTTTGAAGAATAATAAATCATCTCACTGGTTGGTCGATTATCTTATGTAATCCTACATTTTACTAATTGAATAGGGAATCCATATTAATCATATATGAGGAAAATGAAACATGTTGGTGGACTCTCAAAAAATTTATGGTTAGTTGTACCATAATGTGGAGATCTTTGAAACTCTTTTACGTCTCCCTTTGGATTTGTAGTATTTTTATCATACCAATGCTTAGGGACTAAATTTTTTTTTCAACCTTGATTGTATGGATTTTGGTTTTTCTAATGTTTTATATTACCTCCCTATTTTAATACATAAAAAAACTCTTTAAAAAAGGAATTATAGTGGGAGTAATATCTCTAGTTCACTTAATATGATATAAATTTCTTTTTCCATGGTTGGAAACTTTTTCTGGTCTATAACATTACTATATATTTCTTTGAAAAATAAGAAAATCCTAGTTATTTTGTATCATAAATTTTTATATATAATTAAACGTAAAGACACAGGCATTAAATATTTTATCAATACATGATAATCATATGATTTTAGTCCCTTTAACATCAAATCACTTATCAACGTGATATTGTTAAAAAAAATTATTAATACTCCTTGGGACCCTTTTCACCATTATGGTAGTTGAAAAAATGAAATATCTATTTTTTTAAAAGAGTGTAAGTAATTAGAGGAAGAAAAGTTCATCTTTCACCATTCACTAAAACCAAATCTTCCCTTATCCACATATCAATTACGTCTAAATGGTCTTTAATTACATCATTTTTTGATAGGTACATTTAGTTGTCTACCAATGACACTATCACGTGTATTTTTTTCCTACATTCATGAAATCAATAAAATTTCTCATGTACAAAAATTCCAACATAGTAATTCAAAAAAAATGATCACTTTTTTCAACCCATTTTTACAAGGATTTTCAAAAAGGTTTAACCAAAAATAGTGACAACATCCTTTAATTTATCAAAAAAATTTCCACCTCTTAATAGAGAAGGTGTTTTACCTTCTTCTAAATTCTCATCAAATTATATTTTCCAGGATTGGTGTTTATACCATTAGGGTAAAATTTTATGATTTCCTAGAAACACTATCCTAGAGGAATGTTTCAACCTAACTGAGTGTGTACGTTCTTCACAAATGGTTCACCCTAACATTACTTTAACCATATATCCAAAAAAAATCCATAAGTAGGAAAGTCATTTATTGTACTAAACAACATGGATCTCAATGTGAAATATTCATTTATATGAACATCATATAATGTAACACCTAAACCCCATATAAATTTTAAATCTTTGATCAATAGATCCAAATAAACATCAATATCATTACTAGGTTATTTTTTATTGATGTAAGTAGAGACAAAATAATGTATTTGTGCTTCATACATAACCAAAGTGAAAATTTTTAATTTTACAACATAACTAGGCTTGTACTATGAGTGATACTTTGTACAGAAAAATAATTCATCCCATATCTAGATCATGAAAGATAGAGGTTTCTTGTCTCATTTACAATTTCAAGATATTCATTATCAATTTTCTTCCACTAAGAAGATTCTAGGGGTGATGAATTTTCGCATCATTAATTATTGTATCAGCATGCCACATTTATTTCCTTATAGTCTCATAACTTCTACATAGATTTTTGGACCTTTCAATTATTGGAAAGTACCATAAAACTTTTAAAGGACTTGATTCAACTTTCTTTCATCAAGTTTCACCATATGTAGGGAATTTTTTAATTGATTTATACTCCTTATGAAATAGTATACAATCATTTATAAAAGAATGTATTCTTACAAAAATCATTCTCATTGAACATGGAATTAGTTTAGTGTTATAATTTTAATAAGGAATATCCTTATCTTCTAGTAACATATCATTTAAGAGAAAGTAATTCTATAATATTTGTTCCACTTCATCCATTCCATATTTCAAATTATATAGCTTAAATATGGCTAGAAATATTGTATATTTTTTAAAACTAGTAAAAAATGGAATCTTTTCACAAATCCTTAACTTCTCAAATAGATTTAGACAACCATGATGGTCATCTTTAACTATTATTTACATTTCTTCAATACAATATCCATCATCATTTACAGTTTTACTCATATCAAATGATCCATAAACTACAGTGTTATCTCATTCACTAGCTATATTCAATTCATCCCCATATTTAGTCCAACATTTATAACTTTGATATATTCCATGACTAATCAAGTGGTATTCCAAATCCCCTATACAAATTCATCTTCAATAATAATAATGTAAACATGAACATATAATTTTAGAAGGTTTTTTTTCATGATCTTTGGTAAACCTAATTTACTTGAACCCCATCCTAATACTTTGTTGTCATATGTTTGGTACCCATAAATTTTTTATTCATCTTTATCCTATTTTTTTCAACAATATTAATATTTAACAATAAATAAATAAAAATACATAAGATATGAGGTTAAAATCCTAACAATCTATTCACTATATATACACACATATAGTCATGATATTTGATATAAATTTTTATTGCATCAAAAACTTATTATAACATACTAAGAAAAAGAATTTTATTAATAAAAACTATAACAACACTTATTTTTTATCCCATGTATTCAAATATCAAAATTTATTCTATTTTTTGAAAGGATTCATCAAGAAAGATAATTAAATTAATTATTATAACAAAAAAAATTATTAATATCAAAATAATCAAAAAAAAATATTTATTTATATATTTCAAGAATATTAAATTTTGAAATTATTTATATTATTTTGTATCTATTTTATTTTATAAAAATTAAAAACAAATTATTTATTAATTATTGGGACTCATAGATGTATTATTTCTTTGATAGAATATAAAAACATTTCAAATATAGATGTATCCATAAAACCCAACCATCATGTAACTATAGATTCAATAATATAATGAAAAGAATTAACAAAAATAAAAAGGTTATTCATTGGAATAAACTTTGAAAAAGTTTATTACATCTAATAATTCTAAGATCAATGATAAATAATAAATTCTCAAACATAATGATCCATCACTAATGAATATGGAGTAGTAATAAGAAAATATCATTTAATAGATTAATGAAAATAATGTGGTTGTTGTATAAATAATGATTTTGGATGTGCAATTGTTAAGGAGTAAACTCTAAATACATTAAAAAAATTCAAATTTTGGTCATCACCTCAAGAAATAATAATGATTCTATTAAAGAAATAAAGGAGTTCTAATATTCTAAATGATTATAAATAAAATTCATTTTCAAATTCAGATAAAGTATGGTCTTTATAATCTATAGGACCTATAGTTCTCTCATTAGAGCTTGAAGCTATCTTGGATTATTCGTTTCCTTAATAAGAATACAAGAGATAAAAAAAGTGCCTGATGTAGTAATCAAGTAAAAAGTTATCATGGAAATATATTGGTAAGAATGAGTATAAATGGGATTAAAGAAATCGATGAAACACATAAATATGGAATTAGGTGTCAATAAAAAAGATGGATTTTGTGATTAATGAATGTAAGTTGGGCTAAATTAAGGATCATCTGATGTGGTATGAGTAAATGGGTTATTAGAATTAAGGGTAAATGTAATATATCCATCAAGATTAGAGGAATATTGGGTGGGAGTTAATGAGGTAGTATGGAAAAGAAAAACCTCTATAAAGGACACATTAATCGACATAACATATCTTCTGGGTAGAGGAGAGCATTGAATGGAATGTGTGTTAAACTCTATAAGACATGAATGTGTATCACAAATATAACCTAAACACTAGAATATTCCAAGAGGAATTGAATGAGTTGGTAGGTATAAAATAAAAATAGTGTTCAAGGAAGTGGTTATAAGAATGACATCATACAAGCATATCAAGGGAACTTTCATTTGAAATAAAAGTGCATCAATTAACTTTAGAATATGATAGATCATATACTTGAAACAACCATTTTGTTATGGTGTTTTAGTTAAATGTGTTTGATGAATAATGTCACATTGGTCAAGATATCTTGGAAAATCATTAATAACTGAAACATAATAATGACAGCTAAGATTTTTGGGGATAATGAATAGACCTATGAAATCAAAATGGGAAATATCGAAGGGGAATTCACTCACTTTTACACTCAAGGAGTGTAATCGGATCAAACATCAAACTCATACACTAAGTTAATAATAGAAAACGTTAAATAAAAATGTTAAAGAATAATAGGGGATAGATGGTCGCATCAATAATGGAGAGTCTCAATTTGATAAGAAATATTGTATAATCATCCTTTGTTGAGAAAACGCCTTGTTGATGAGGCCTGAACAAAATTATTACAAGCAAACAATGGAAGAAAAATGCAAAAAAAATCACTAAAAATCTTGAAATATCAGTTGAGAAATCCTTAAAAATTTATAAATGGTGCACCTTCAGTTTTGAGGGTTGATTCATCCAAAAAAACAGTTTTGGTTTTTAGAGATATTCGTTTTCCATGAGAGGTGGAATGGCATGAGCAGTGGCATGATCTGTGAGCATTATTTTAAAGGAGGGAAAGAGTTTTATCAGCATTAAAAGGATAAGTTTTGATAAAGAAATATTTTATGAGTTCTTTCTTAGTGATGATAATGGTATAGCTTTATTGGTGCTAAAAAAGGCTGATAAAGGTTACTTTTTTGTGCTCACTTTCACGTTGATAATGGTAGACTTTATCAGTGTGAAAGTTAGTGTTGATAAACACCCTAAACATAAAAGAAAATAAATAAGTACAATAATATTAAATATTATTTACAAAAATTACAAACATATAAATATATATATAATATTAATAAATAAAAATGTATAAGTAAATACCTATGAATTAATAAATTAAAAAAATATTAAATGAACAAATAATTTTAATTATATAAATTAAAAAAATATAAAAAATGAATAAATTTTAAAATTTTAAATTAAATAAAAAATTAGAAATATATTAGTAATTAAAAGTGAATAAATAATAATTATATAAATATTTAAATACAAAAATATTAAAAAAGAATAAAAATTAATTTAAAAAATAAAAACATATTAAAATGTTAAAAATGTGTAAATAAATATTAAAAAATAAATAAATTAAAAATTATATTAAAAATGAGTAAATAATATTAAATGAAAAAACATTAAAAATTAATAAAATAATAATAAATGAAAATGAATCAATTAAAAAAATATTTGAAAAGTGAATAAATAATATTAATCACAGAAAAAACAAATTAAAATTAAAAATCAATAAATATTAAAATAAAAATGAATAAATATTAAAATGAAAAATAAAAATTTCAAAAATTTCATTTCAATACAAAATATTTACAATAAATTACAAATTAAAAAAGAATAAATAATAATTGTATAATGATTTAAATACAAAAATATTAAAAATGAATAAATTTTAAAAAATCGATAAATATTCATTATATAAATTACAAGCATATTAAAAATTTGTTAAATATATTAAATGAATAAATATTAAAAATGAATAAATTACAAAAATATTAAAAATATGTAATATTAAAAAATGAATAAATAATATTAAATGAAAATTAATATTAACTATGTAAATTAAAAAACAATTAAAAATGAATAAATATTAGAAATTTCATTTAAATACAAAATATTTACAATAAATTACCAATTAAAAATGAATAAATAATTATTATATGAAGATTTAATTTGAAAAATATTAAAATAAAAAATTATAAATTACATATACCTGTATACATTTATTATTAAAATGCATTTATATATAAGATTACATTAATTACATTTGAATAACATTAATTATTGGTATTAGACATACAAATACATACATATATACATACACATACATACATATATATATATATACATACATACAAACATAAACATGCATGTACATACACATATATACACATACGCCCACATACAGATACACATACATACATGCACGTACCTATATACATACACATCCATACACACACACACACATAAATATATATACACATACATGCAAATACATACACATAGAAACATGCATACACATCCATACATATAGATACACACATACATACACATATATACACATACAAATACACATATACATACACATATATACATACACTTATATACATGTATACACATACATACACATGCATACATACATACACATACATATATACATTCATACACAAACATGTACATACACACACATACACATACATACATGCACATACATACACATACACATACATACTCATACATACATAAACAAGAACCAATATACATGTACATACAAAACATTCCCATATATATAATGTCATGACCTGTCCCCTAGGTCTAGTGTTGTGACTACCCCAAGCCTACCTCCCAAAGTTTAGGGGCTGATAACTAGTGCCAAAGGAATTATCCTGTAAATGGGAGGCATTTTCCCGAGTACCTGTATGCACACACACACACATACCATCCCATAATGTTAAAAAGTAAACATGCATGCCACTAAGACAACCACTGAGAGTAACAGTACAAAATTGAAAGTAAAGGGGGCAGAATACAAGCCCAAAAAAAGAGACAAGTACAAGCTCCTAAAGTTTGTCTGCGGTAAACCCTACCTGGAGGGTAGGTGAAGGGGGTGCCACCTGAAGCCATATAAGTACACATCATCCATAGGATCTCACTGGGCATCAACTGTTCCCGAACCACCAAGTTCTATGTCGAAGCATTTGTCATCTGCACAAGACACGACACGTGCGGGTGGAGTCCGTGCAAGGGTGAGTAACACAATACCCAGTAAGGACCCCAAAACACAAAGTTAATACCAAAAAGGAAAATATTCACAAATTAGACTACCAAATAATTACACTAAGTGTATCCCCTAATAAGTACAGTCAAGAGAGAGTCACTAGATTCAGCTCACACAGGTATAAACTAAATAAAGGAAAGCAAGACTGACAATAATAACACTTAACACATTGTACTTATGAAGCACTCATCCCTGATGAGTGCTTAGGTCTGGTGGGCCACCTAGACCCACTCATCACTTACGCCAGCTAGGTCACCTAGACCTACCCATCTCCTTATCAGGTTGGGTCACCTAGACCCGCTCATCTCAGTCTTCTCGTCATAGCCAGTTGTAGGATCCTCACTCGTAGCGCGCTAGATTTCTGGAGAGTCTAATCCCCAAGCCATTAGATATATCTCAACATCCACTAAATTCCAACTAGTATATACCAAAATTACTGTCTTGTCATTAGGGTCATAGTTCCAAAAACGACTCATCAATCAGATGTATGGTTTGAAATTTATGAGCCTTTTAGTGAAAAGGGGTCGGTTGGGTCTGGGCCAAGTCTGATCGACCCGACCCGACCCAGCCCGACCCAGTTTGGATGACCTGACCTGACCTGGTCAGGTCTAGGCCGATCCAGTCTAGCCTAGCCTGGGGACCATGCCCATTTGCGCCTGTTGGACCTGGCCTATGGGTCGAGGGTCCAGCTCGTCAGGCCACCCTCCGGCCCAGCCCACACTGGCGAGCCGGTTCTGTCTATCCTGAATGTGGCAAGTGCCATGTCCGCTCCGCATCACGTGGCTGGCATCTGGTCCCCCCCCCCACACACGCAGTCATGTAGACCGCATGCCACCATACACCTACAGCCTGGCCATGGGTCTTTCGACCTGACATGATGCCCCGCTGGCACTGTTGTTCCGCACTACCGGGGCCTGCCTGGCTGCGGCTTCCGCCACCGCCAGCGAGTTCTTCCACGGGCCACCAGACTTGCTATGGTGGTTCATTTTCTGGTCTGGAAGCTCCAATAAAATACTCAGGTCACCACCTCTACTATCGTGTGCTTCAAGATGTCTTTTCATTGATTTGTGGGTCCAGCCACGTTCAGAACCTCCCGATAAGAGTTTGACATGACCACGAGGGTCTGTCAGTGAAGAATGCAATAGGGAGAGGAGATCACAACAAACTCTCAAGGCAATGAACATCGGCCTTGTTCATTTGGACTTATTTCATTTCATTAGAATAAAAAAAGGGAATGTTAGAAATATCACTACAATAATAATCCCCTCATTAATCCTTATATGTCGATTCCCATTCCCACATAGTCGACTGATCTGCGGGTTAATTTGTTATTAGATTAACCCATGTTTGATGTTTAGAAAGAAGAACGGGGGAAGGGAGGCCAAGAAAAAATCAAAACCCCTAACCTAGAAAACAATATCGATTGGAGGAAAGAATTCATTGTTGATAGTGATACACCTGCGAGCGTTCTCTATCTGTCGTTGTGGGTGAGATCTCTCGAAGAGGAGGGAGAGTGGTTGTTTCCGTTGGTGATTCGTCATTCATCGCCATTAGTCACTCACCAACGCAAGACCTCCTGAGGTTCAGAGAAAATCCAGAACCTTCCAATGATCATGTATCCCTTTTAAGTTATTAATTGACAAAGCGTTTTTCAGGTATTCTGTTACACTGAGTCATTGCGTCGTTATGTTGTTTCATTTATGAATTGAAACAGCATTTCTGTTACGGTTCAGTTTTAGTGCCGCTACATTGTTTCATTTATTAAATGAAACAGCCGGCTCGACATTGCGTCATAATGAAACAAATTTTGATAAAATAAACTTTCTTAAGTTTATTTTATTTTTATATAAAATGCTCAAAATTTAACTTTTACCCTCAACCCGCGTCGATCGAGTTTAGGTCCTTTCTTAGGTAATTTCATCATTCTAGACGCAACGGTGCCCTCAAATATTTAATTCGAGCACCCATTTAGAAGATTCAAAAACCACACACACGTTCTATTTTAAAAAACTTTAAAAAAAAACTTCAAATATTTATTCTATGCTCACTAAGTCTCAGAATCATGTGTCGTCTCAGCGCTTGGTCTCGAAATAATACCATGTAATTTTCAAAAAAATCTATTAAATTTTTGGGACATTACATATACACATACATATACATGCATACATATACATAAACATACATGAAAATACACATACATGAAAATACATACAGATATTGCAAAAGTTGAAACCTTACTCTTGTAGGTAAACACTCCATCTCGAAAACTATTACACAATGTGCAATCTAAAGAGATTTTATTCATGATTATATAAAGTTAAATCCCTAAATTTTAGAATTTATATTTGATAAAAAGGATTTCATATTGGTATTAATTATGACAAAATTATCTTAGAGTGATTTTTTAAATTTTTTATGAAATAGTTGATTTTTAGGTGAATAGTGAAAATACAATTTTCACCAAAAATTGTAAATTTATATAAGAATGACCTAGAATTTTATAATACCTTTTAATTTATCAAATTTGTATAGAGTAAAACTATATATTTTAAAAATACTATATTTTATTTAAATAACCTATGATTAACATTTTAAGGGAATATTTAATAATTTCTCATAAAAAACTATTTTTTGTCTTTTCTTTTAACTAAATATAATTTTATTAAAATTCGGTTTAGGTTTTATTTATAATATACATAACTTTTATTTTTTATAATAAACCAATTTATTTCATAAAATCTAAAAACACTAATGATTTTATATTACACGTAAATTTTTATCTTAAAAATACATTTTTTCTAAAAATGGGATTTCCTTACATATTACATGCGCTAATATTAAAATTAATTTTTTTATCTCTTTTATAAATTGAATTAGATAAAATTATTTTCATATTATTATTCTGAATTTTAAAATTAGGTAATAAGGTCAATTTATTTTGTTTTCATAAAATCAAGTTATAAAGGTAAATATTAAATACCGTAGTAAAATTTTTATTTTTAAAAGAATGATATTGTTATAAATATTATATTTTTTTAATGTATATATTTTAAAATTAAGACTAAAATATTAATTTTATAAATTTATAAAAAAATTAAAACTTTTAAATTTATAATTAATTTTAAAAAAATATTACGAACACTTAGAAATTAAAACATCAACTTTTTACAAAAAAACAGTTTTTCTACACATTATATATTTAAATTTAAAAGATAATTTTCACATATTTAGAAATTGAATTAAGTTAAATAGAGCCCAAAATTTGATTTATCATGTTGAAATTTTTTATGAAAGTTCATATTATATTTTTAATGATAAAATAATAACCATGATTAATATTTAATCAAGATTCTTATGTGTTAAAATAGGTAATGTGTTGTGACTCATATTTTACTCAATCAATTAGACACTTAGACCTTTGAGAATGCCTTTTTTAGGTTGAAATTCATACCTGCATGTCTAAAAATATTTCCTCACCTAAATCACCTAAATAACCAAACCTGCCTAACCCCCATATGATACCATTCTTACCCCTTTCCTAACTTTAACTTTTATTGACAATCCCCGCTTTTCATATATAAATAGATCTCACTCCCACCCATTATCTCATACCTATCCAACCCAAAGGCATTTATTATGAAGTTCCCCATCCTCTCCCTCTATAAATCCCTCTCAAGTAGTTTATAAGGTTATAAGTATTCCTCTCATGTTTTAAGAAGATACTTATAATGGTAAGGGTTTAAAATACTTCTATTTCATTTTTAATTGAAATTATTTTACTATAATTCCATTTTTACATATTTCCTTGACTATAATTTCATTGTATTATCTCTAATTTTTTATGTTATTAATGATAAAGTACTTATACCCTCTCATTATATCCTTTTTCCAATGTCGTTATTATACTGATATAGGGGTTATCATTCCACCCCTTCCATTTTCAATTACAAACCTTTATTGTAATGTCATCATGATTGTAATTATATGGATTTATAAACCATTTTATATATTTAAAATTATATTTTATCTCATTAAATCCATTTCTTAATATGCCATAATACCCAAAAATCCTAAATTTGGGAAAGTAAATAGTGTGTGGTTTTCCTAGAAATGAAATCCATATCTATATGCTATAAAGTAGATGTGGTTGTGGTGCATATAAACCTAAGGGTAATCACACTAAAAAATGTTGGTTTAGTTTCAACACAATCTTCACTCTAGTGCATTATGAATGGTCCTGAGATTGTACACCTCTTTATAAACTCCCAAGGGATATTCTTTCTATAATTCACATACTCTTTACAAACCATAATGAAGTAGTTTCCTACCATTTATATAGTCTTATACCAATGAAAACTATTAAACTTGATTATTATATTCTATTGATAACCCGAAACTTTTAAAGTACCACTCACCACTACCTTATATTTGTTTTTTATAAGTGTACTTCCTGTTACATTGATAATACCCCATAGTTTATATGTTTATTATCTATTGTCTAACCATCCACCTTATTCTCTAGATGGATTGTGTCTATGTTATACCACTTATTTACTGGGAATGTATTGGTGTTACTTATGTTTTTATCACAATATTTATATTTATGGATTTGTAAGGTATGTTGATTATACATTATATTTATATTAATATATTTATATGGTGAACACATTGGACTCAAAGAATTTATGGGGGATGTTATTATATAGCCCCTTGATGAATCCTTTGTTCTCATAAGATAAAAGGTTTGGGTATTTGGTGTATGCCAACCCAATTTAAGCATGATTTCTTAGTTGTATCCTTAATGATAATAAGGGCGTCTTGGTTTTGACCTTGATATAAAGAATAATGTCATGGCTAAGGCCTTGATGATAAATATCAAGATGCCTGACATTATGAATTCCATCACTATGAATTTAGTTATTGTTATCCATGTGATTATTTTCATTACTATTTTATCCATGGGTATTTTTTATTCTCAAGATATTGATTATCTGACATATTTATTGATTAATTTCTTTATCATCATGTTTATTCCTGTTATTATAGATTTTTCTATACTCATACACTTACTGAGAATTTGATCTCACCCTTTTTATATATCTATTTCCCTAGGGTACCAAGAAATAAACTATAAAAAAATTCAGAGATACACTAAAAGGAATAAAAAAGTTTTAAGAAATTTTTAAGATATATTTTGATATTCCAATGTAATATGGAAGTCATATATGGATCTAGTCTCCCTGGACTACTAAACTGTTTGGTCCTTTATGATATGATCCTTGTATTTTTTGCTAATGTAATAAAGTAAATATTAACTCCAAGTTATTGGAGCTAGGGAATTATAGTTGGTATCAAATGAAATTTGGTAGGAACCTTGGGAATTAGATTTTAGAAAAATATAGCTATCATAAGCATTATTATAAACCCTTAGTATTTCAAATAAATTTTACCTGAATTAGTTTTTTATGATTTGATATTAATAATGTTATGATCTGATTAAGTATATTTCATTATTTATATATGGAACCTAATGGGGGAAGTGAAATTATATCAGTTACTGTAATTAGTGTAGGGATTTATTTCTAGATAAATTAAACATGGCCAGTGTTGTAGATGAGAATATTATGGTAATATTAGAGAATTTGACTTAAGTTATAAATAATTACCTTTCTTATATGGATAAAACTACTAATCCAAAACATGGTGAAATAATGTTGTTTTTCTTCCTAAAACAAAAACCTCCATTATTTATTGGTACCACTAATCCATTATTAGTTGAAAAACGGATTAAGTCCCTAGATAAAATATTTCTTTCATTGTGAATTAATGAAAGTGTAAAAGTTTTCATGGAGTTTTATTATCTAAGGGGATATTCTAATCAGTGGTGGTAACTGATTAAAAATACTAAGGAGTAGAAGGAGATAGAAAACATGGAATTGAAGAAATTGATGGTGATATTATTTAAGAAATAATTTCCTCTAGAGAAATTATTTTATATGTAAAGGAAATTATTTAATTTCAAGTAAAAGGAAGAGGATATTGTTTCTAAGTATGAGAATAATTTTTCAATATTTTTTAGGCATGATATAGACTACTTACATAAACCAGAAAGAATGGTCTATTGTTTCATTGATAAACTTAAGTTGAGCCTCCAAAGGGAATGAGTCTATCAAAAAAATTATCATATGATGATATGGTATCAAGTTCCATCAAAATAGAAAAAAAATTATATAATCTTAATTTTTTAAGGGAATTCAATAGAAGAGGAGGGCATTTGATCACCATGGACAAAGAAATCATGTAATGAAGAAGGGAAAGATGGAACATCCAGAATATGATAACTGTGGAAATAAATTCTATGGTACTTACTTAAAGGGAATAAAAGATTTTTAAAAGTTTATAGATATGGTACATCTAGCTCATTAATGCAAGAGAAAGAAGTATGTTTCTAATATCTAGTATTTCACCTATAATGATATGGGGCATTAGTCAAACTAATACACAAAGTGTCAACGGAATCCACTTTAGGAGAGTCCTAGGGGAAAGGATAAGCTTATTTGATTATCATATCTAAATTTGAAGTTCCTAAAGATGTGATAGCAAGTATATTGATCATAAACTCAAATATAGTTAATGATTTATTCTATTATGCATCTTCACACTCTTTGATATCGTACTTATTTACTGAGAATATTAAAACATTTCCTAGAACCAAGAGAAATGAGTTTTCAATCAAGACACCCAAAGGAAATATTATTTCAATGAGGTTACGTTAGTTATCCCCCATTGTGATGCCTAAAAAATCCATACTTCCTAATTTTATTATCCTTACTATGGTTGAAATTGACATAATTTGAGGTATGGATTCGCTTTCTAAGTATAATGCAAAAAATATTTCCAAGATAAAGAGATTATGATTGATGAAGGGAGAGTAGAGTTCTTTGTATTTATAGGTGGGCCTCATTATCTGATTTATACATGGATCCTCTTCCAGTATCCCACCTTAATGAAATCCTTGGATATGAAAAGAATATATATCATGTGGTTGGAAAGGACAAATAAAGACCGAAGGATGCACCTATTGTGCATGAATAAATTGATGTTTTTCTTGAATAATTAGTTGAAAATACTCCTGATCATGAAGTATAGTTTATTGTGGAACTCATCCTAGAAGTAAAACATATAAATAAGACTCCATATAGAATATCCCTAATTAAATTAGTAAATCTGAAGAAATAACTATATGATTTGTTTGATAATATGGTTTTATAACCTAGTGTTTCACCTTTGGGAGCCCTTATTTTTTATTAAGAAGAATGATGGATCTATGAGGTTATGCATCGGTTATAGGGAGATAAATTCCATTATTATAAATAATAAGTATTTCCTCTCATTCATTTATGAATTATTTGATCAAATTCAAGGAGATCAATATTTCTCAAAGATTTATCTTCACTTTAGTTATCACCAATTAAGGGTAAAGTGTGATGATATAACAAATACTTCATTTCGTATGAGGTATGGACATTCTAAGTTTATAGTGATTCCCTTTGGATTGACTAATTCACCCTCCATGTTTATGGATCTGATGAACATAGTATTAAAGGGTTATCTTGATGACTTCATAGTGGTATTTATTGATGATATCTTCATATACTCTAAAATATATGGGGAGCATGGTAATCATTTGAGAATCATTCTTGAGACTAACAAAGATAAGAAATTTTATTATAAGTTCCCTAAGTGTGAATTTTGGCTCTATGAAATTTCTTTTTTGGGATATATTATCTCTAAGTATGGAATATGTATTGATCCATAAAAAACAAAGATAGTCAAGGAATATCCCACACTGAAGAATATAATTGAGATACGTAGTTTCCTTAACTTATAAAGTTACTATAGATGATTTGTTCAAAATATTTCTCAAAATCCAACTCATTAACTAAGTTGATGCATTAAGGGGTAAAAATCATATAGTTAAAATAAATGTGAGGAAATATTTTAGTATCTAAATATTATATTGGTCAATGCATCGATTTTAACTCTAGCATTGGGAAATAAAGGATTTTAGATATATAGTAATCCAGTAAAGAAAGGATTGGGTTTCATACTTATGAAAAATGATATAGAGTTGTTGCTTATGAATTAAGGTAACTTAAGATCCATGAAAAAAACTATCCAAATATTGATCTTGAATTAGAAGCTATAATAGTTTCCTTGAAGATGTGGAGGTGCAATCTCTAGGGTGAGAGATGTTAGATATGTTGTAAAAGTGGGTGCCCTAGACCCAACTTTATCAGTAATTTTCAATTACCATTTAATGTATACAGTTAGATATATAGGATGTACAATTACCATTATAGTGTAAAATTTTTGCATCTACTATTTAATGGTAATTTCTATAGATTAAATTGTTGAGTCAAATGGTTATAACAAATCCTAGGATATAATGAGAACCTAAATATACTATGAAATTAATCTTAAATATATGTCTTATGGTCAAGATACATCATACTGACTGGAAATATTAGATTTATGACTATCAGGTGATAGGGGATCATAAGCATTGAGACTTTTTCTCATCAAGTTCGCACTTGGTGATCTCTAGTAGTTGAGATCATAAGGGAAGCCTACCAATAGGAACACCACATGTTTAAGGTTTCATTGGTTGTTCCTATCTATGGACATGTATATTGGTCTCATGAATTGAGATTATTATCAATGTGTGTCATTTGATCACATACATTGATGCAAGTAAAAAACCATGATAATGAAATCATGGTGAGGTAGCTTCTGTTGGTTGTGTCATTGGTAGTATGAAATTGGTTGAATGATCAAAATAAAATTTATCTCTTTCAAGATTAGGAAATAATATATCCCAGGATGGGTTGATTAGGATGGAAGTACCTTCATAAATATTTTTCCAATATAGTCAGAGGTAAATCCATCTATATAGATCAAAAAATAATAAAGTAAGAAAGGATGGTGACACAAGTGTGTGTATTGCTTTATGAGATATCAAAATACAAAAATATTATATTACATAGTACGTGTTTGTAGTTTGGTTGTCATTTCTTCAGTAGACCCTACTATTAGTCTGTGAATACTATTCACTGCCATCAAGATAAGGACCTAGAGGGTCACACACAATAGCGTATTCAAGAATCTTCCCTATTTTAGTGAATAGGTATATAGGACATTGAGGTACCCACCATGGGGTTTGAGGGTTATCCAAATAATTGATAACTAGAAAATAAATAAATTCGTTATTATTAAATAAAAGAATAATTGGTTTGAATTTATTTATTAAAATTATTTACAAGCGTTTACGTAAATATGAAGAATAATATTATGCGAATGATTATTATTTTAATATTCCAGGTTTATTTAAAATTAGAAGTAATTATGAGTTGAGTTAAATTACTCGGTTTTATCACATAATATATTTAATATATATTACAGTTATGTGATAAAATATAAATAATATTTATGATTCAGTTTATTTCATCATAATTATTTCTTTCTTTCTTATTTAGTGGGTGTTTTATTTCTGAGGGAGGGGAATCCCTTCTGATTATTTTGATCCTCCCACTATATAAGCAATTAAGGGGATCATTTCTTAAGTGTTGTTCATACCAACAAAATGAGAGCCTCTCTCTCCTCCCGCCTTCTAGAGAGATAGAGTCTCTCTCCAATAACTGATCCAAGTATACCTTCATGTATCGAAGGCAGGGGATCATGGTGATCGTCGTGGTGTCAAATAGATCATCAGAGCTTCACTATGGAAACTAGAATTTGATTAATGATGTGTCTACAGATTCTTGGAGCATGTTTGGATGATCTAGAAGGATTTTGATTTAGATACTTTGAACAATAGTTTCTGGTGATAATTAATGGAAGAGTATGCTTCAATTTCAATGAGGTAAATGTTCAATTTTATTTTTTATGATCTATTTAGACTGAAAATTAATTTTTTATTTCAAAATAACTTTTGAGGAAAAATTTGGAAGCCCAAAATAAAATCATACAAGAAGAAACCTAGATCAAGACTACAAGGAACTGTCCCTCTCTAATGACTACATTGTTATGTCAAGCCTCCCCCTCTCATGAATTCTTAACAAGCTATTGATGTTATTAATATGACTTATTATATACTCCCTTTACTTATTTTATATGAAATGTGCATAATTTGTGTGAAATATTAATGTTTTAATATTAAGTATAATTTTTGAGCATTTTTAGAAGTAGTCCAATTGAGTCAGTTTACTGTTTTAATAATAAATATCAATATACTGATCCAAATTGTGTGGTTTTTGTTTTTTAGTATTCTTAATTCAATATACAAAATTTCATTATAAGGGATCATGGGCCAATTCTGTTATTTGAAGGATCACATTTACCACACAAGATGACCCAAAGAATTTGTGAAGAAACTGGACCAGCCAAGATGATTGAGTTACTGGTCTCACTCCTGAAGCCCATATTTTGTGAAACACCACTTTTTGTTCTTTATTATCCAAAAGAATCATGGATAAAAATTTCAGGGCCCAAATCTAAAAAAAGGGGCCCAACATATGCTTTGAAGTCCAGCCCACCATTTTGGCCGAGAAATAAAATCAGTATAGTATTCATGACATATCTCATGATGTAATCATAAAATAAAGATGATATTTTTTAGTGTGAAAGAGGAGATATAGTTGGAAGACTTTGTTGAAGAAATAATTCGGCTTTGAAGGAATCATCCTATTCAAAAACCCTTTCACATTTTGGACTTCAAAAAGACTGGATTGAAATGGACAAATTAAAATTGTTTAATCAGCCGGCCATAACTTGGCTACATGGGTCCAAATGCCTCCAAATTTTGCGAGGAGTCAAAAACCATTATTATATACAACTTTTAGGAAGGATATGTCTCTAGATTCATCTTTCTGAATATCCAAATTGGCGATGCAAGTGGAGGGACAGATTGGGAATGCAAACAGTTCACTCCTTGGGCTATAAATACTCTTCCCTTCTCTCCATGAGAGGGGTTGGCATTTCAGAAGAGAGGAGAACATATTGGCATGACCAAAACATTTCCAAAGGCTTGTGAGGACCTAACATACTCATGTTTTTACTTGAGAGACCTTTCCTCCTCTCTTTGTTTTCACTTACTTTCGTGTTCTTCGTTTTTGTAATCTTATAAGTCTCTTTCTTTGTAATTCTGTTTTAATGCAAGTTACTTATTCAATATCTCTTATTCTCATCCAACTTCTGTAGTTTAATATTTATGTTCTTAGAATAGTTTAAATTCAGTTGAATCCCCTTCCCTTCTTTTGCTTCCTCATTCAATCAAAAATCCATTTTTAATTTTCTTCATCGTTTGTGTGTGTGTCGACGTACCACTCTTTTCTAATCCCTTTCTTTTTATTCTCTTTATAATTCATCACCATAAAAATATATTACCAGATTAATAACCATCTTAATGGATGAGTAAATATCTCATTGTGGTGAGTTTTAATTTAGGTATGTTAAGCGATTGAGAGCTTTCGCTCGATGAGTAGTCGTTGAATTAACATTGTGTATGTTGGACTTAGCATGTCATGGATTAATGACTTGTTTTGTTTAACGTGTGGTTTCCATGGATTATTGGAACCATAAATACACTACCATAAACAAGATATGATCAATATTAGAACCTTAAGTTATCTTAAGGCTTGGATTAAAGCCTTAACACTTGGGAATTCAAATCAATGTCAACTTGTGACATGGGTGTTAATTTAAATGCAATATAAAGCAAAGCTCAAGGATATCACAAGCTTAACTACCTAATGATGAACTCACCCCAATAATTATCAATTTGTTAACTAAATTATAGTCAATCAATCATTTCAATTAAGCTCTACAAACAAACCCCCCTAATCAAAATACAATCAACTAAAAACAAACGACTATTACAATGTATCATCGCCGAGGATTCGACCCGAGTGCTGCTATACACATTAGCAGAGCACCGGAACTTTGACAGGTCGATAGGCGACAATCAGCTGCGCGTTTCAGCTATCACACATAGGGTTTGTGGTATTAGTACCAATGGAAAATCCATACCCTCTTATTCATCCAAATCTGGTTGGCTATGCTCAGAAGAATGCTTCCCACTCTGTATCCTCATCTGGAGCTAATCCTTGTAGAGTGTTGGTTTATTTCATCATCAAAAATAACCACTGAGAATTTTCCAAATTTCAAAACCAAAAATTCACCAAAAAACCATCAAACTGATAATCAATGGTGATCTCCATGAACTGGCTGCTCGAACTCATGTCCCAAAGGACTAAAAAGACCACTGCACTATTCCACCTTGGAGAGAATGGAGTAATCCTGGAACCAAAGCAGAGAACCAAGAAAATAGAGGCAGGATGAATTGTTGATTATACCACATCTTAGAAGCATCATTTCACCTTCATCACCATCACAACAACTTGAGAATCATGGTCATGAGAAATCATCATCAAAACCAACGTCGGAAAAAACCATTAAAGCATCCCTAACCACATTGCATATCATACCAATGAAAATCCAAAAATCCTTCAAAAATAAACATCAATAAAACCAACATAAGACCAAAACCTCACCATCACCAGATCAACCACATTGGAGAAATGAACTGAAAAGTAGTAAGCACCGTTATATTTAGAATAGTGATTTCCAGATTCAAGATCTGAAGGACAACAAAGCCTTCACGAATCCTGGATTAAACACATTAGAAAGAAACAAGTTGGATGAGAACTGCTTCGATGATGCGTCAAGGTTGGGGGAAGAAATAGAGGTTCATCGATGTGAAGGGTTAGGAAACCCTCTCCACTACTAATGAAGCCAAGGTGACCATGAACCTCAGTTCACCAGAGCCTCAAGATGCCAACATGCTGGAAGTGAGCCACGACCAAAGACATAGCTAAATCCAACGAAGCCACTCAGGATATAGACCATGCCAAAATTTCCAATTTTGGACAAGTCACCTCTGAGGAAAAGCATCATCTTTTCCAGAAGACTCTGACCAGAATTCCCCCTCCACACTTCCTTCTACCAAGAATAGCCCGTTGATCAATCTGATCCCATCAATCATGCCATCGAACCCAAAACCCTAGGTCACTTCTGAGAGAAGATATCTCCCAAGAGAACCCTCTAAATGATTATAAAAGGAAAATTTAATAGATTTTATGTTCTTTTTACTTCACATGATATCCTCAAACTATAGTGGGGCCAGGATCGCTGGAGATGACAAGTTTCATCACTACAGTAACTAAAAATTTTAAATCTCCAGCCCATCGGCTTTTGCTATGTTCCCCAATACCAAAAATTGATATCAAAGGGATCGTGTGAATTTTATGAGAAAATAAAATTAAATTTGTTTCATATTTTAGTAGAGTGATTTGATTTGGTCCCAAATAAAATCATGCATCGATCTGGTATCAGATGACCATGATATAGACATAAATTGTTTTTGACACGGATCATTTTTGAAATTTATAGGTATTAAAATTAAAAGAAAATATATTTAAAATATATTTTATTTGTATCTATTTTAATATTTCGTACCTATTATAATTATAAATCCATTCATCCCATAAATCTGGCTAAGATCTGGCCAGATTATGGTTACCGGAAGTTATTCTGTCTGGTGAGATTAATTCCACCATTATGAATCATAATATGATAATTTGAAATTGTATTTTATTAATAAAATTTATTATTATTTTATAATCCTATTTTATTATCCATTTTGAAATTTGGAAAACTACCAAATTTAAAAGCGGTGTGGGTATGTTTTTCTACAATGAAAAATAATCAAAAAAAGAGGGATGGGTCAACATGCCTAAAACATTAGGAATTAGAAAGACAAAAAAAGGACCCAAACGGGGGTATTATCTATTATAGGGGACTTTTATACTAACTAGATGGACTTTGTCGCACTGCCCTTAGGGTTGGTGCACCTCCCTACTCACCGCAGCCGAAATTTCCACCCCCTGATCCCCTTGTTCAGAACTGTCAATTGTAGACACCGTGAGTCGATAGCCACCCATATGAGACCCGAGCACCACCATTGTAGTAGGGAAATCCTTCCAGATCTGCACCTCTCTCACCCTCCTCACCAGATCTGGTTTTGTCCAGGCTAGTCACCTCCTCCATGGCAGTGATGAATTATCCACCACTATCCCAAAGCAGTCACCTCTCTCCTTGGGATCTCGTCAGTCGAATGCATCATGTACACTGATGTTGACCCTTCCACATATCTCACCAAATACGACCCTTTTAGAGAAACCTTCTTTGGGTCTTCCACCACCACCTGATCACTGGCCAGAGGACCCCATGTCACCTAGTTGATGCCTGTTGTTGGAACCCATCCTGAACCAACTGCCTACCACTGGCCACCGCCCAACACCGTAGCAGTCGTCTTCCCCAAACCTCCAATCAGACCGTTGTGAGCCCATTGGGGCACTACTATCATCTTTTTCAGCCATCGCATTGACAGGAAGACTAGATTTCATCATATACCAGTGTGAAAGACACCCCAACAGAGAGGTAACCCATTGTACAAACTTTTTTTCCCACAACAGGTTTGGGGTAGGTCTAGGAAAACCTTCCTAGCCCAAAATAGCCCTATATAGTCTTTAAACGTCCTGAAACATACCTGTTGTTGTACAGACTTGAATTAATTAATTAATTTGAGTTTTGTTATTAAAATTAAATTAATATTTAGACCGAATAAAATATTTGAATAAATTATCTTAATTTGATTAATTTATTTAATTTATTTAAATTTCCCTCATACTTTAAAATTTATTTCAATTTAATTTTCTCGTACTTTCAATTAATTGCACTGATTGATCTTGTGAAATTGACCCAACTTGTGTATGTCTGATTTATTGATTTAATTATGTAATTTTGTGCGATGATTGTAATTAAATATGATGTTCGGTGTATCATATTATTTTTGGTCAATATGTATAAGGGTCTGCACATCCAATTTATCTGTCTTTATTTTGTACCCTGATAACCCCCCGCCTACATGTGATTATTTTTGTACTAGGACAATGACACTATATGTTATGGACCACACCAAGTCTATGTGAAATCTAGATGATATGTGGACACACTGGACATGGGCGATCTACATCATGGGTCAATATATGACTCGAGTGTGATTCCCTTAGGTCATGGTTGATCCATTAAGTTTGAATGGATAAACCAATAATAGATTCTCAAGACCAGTCAGTTATTTTTATTTCTTTTATTCATTTTATTATTATTTTATACATTTGCATGATGAAGGAAAAACACATAAAATAATAAATTGGAAAAAATTCATAAATATGTTATGGATATTTTTCTATTAATGTCCAGTTGTGATCATGAAAATATAGTATAGACAGATTAATAAAAATGGATTACATTCAATGAGAAAAATATAAAAACTCTCAAAAAAACATTAAGTAACAAACGCCTTCCATTGTTTGAATTTGAAAAAAACTGGGTTTTCAGGGTGCTCTTTACCCAAATTTGAGGGTGTCTCTTACTACTAGAGAGTTCTTATGAGATTGATGGGTTGACATAAATAAAGTTGGAAATAAATAAGTATCCAAATATATATTATTACAAATTTATAGGTAAATGTTGAGAAAATAAAGTTTATGATTTTAGAAGCTAAGACTTCAATCAAAAAATCAAGGAGCTATGAGTTAATGTGGTTGGTCAATTAAACGTCTGGCGTGAACTATTTTAGTAGTGGTATAGCCATATCTTTTGGACTCTTAGGTGAGGTTCAAGGATCCTTATCACTAGAATAATTAAGCGATATGGTATTTTGATTATAGTATATAAGGTTTATAGAGTTTGATAAAATAGTGGGAGAAATTTAATGATTTAATTAATTAATCAATAATATCTACATCAGTAATCAAGATAAAAGTACTAATCTTCTATATTTTAACTTTTTTAGAAAATTGAAAGTAATAACACAATACATATTGCGATATCAAATGGACAAAGTATATGTCCACACTGACATGAGTTTCCAAGAGTAATACAGACACTTGTGAAAAATACCATGATATCATAAATTCAAGGTGTTGATGCCCCCAATACCTATTAAGACACCTCATGAAGAGAGGGTGAGTAAAATTATTACAGGAGACTTATGTATGATGTATATTATGGTTATGTTATAATGATATCATCAATTTAAGAAGTAAGTTGTGGATACTACATTAGGACATGGATGATATTACATGTACTCTCATCTCTAAGAATCTTGCGAGGAGAAATAGAAGCATGGATATGAATAGGTGATGATTACACTGAATATGTTTAAATTGAATGATATATCATTATCTTTCAATGGATCCCTTTCTCATTTAATTTTCACCCATTTAATCCAGTTTCATTTAAGATTAAAAATGAAAAGTGTGGAGAAAAAACTTCATTATATTGGTTCACTAAGTAAATAAGAGCTTAGAGAAAGTGTAATATTTAATTATTATAGTGAACAACTTGAAAGACATGGAGAAAATTCCAATGGGAAGATAGATGTTAAAGGAACTTTTTCAATGTCCATTAAAGAAAGTAGTATTAAATAAGAGGTTATTTTCTTCTCATATCATGAAATAAATATATGTAAGTTTAAATGAAGTGGACATAATTGAATAAGAAAGTACACTCTTCTTATTTAGTTAATATTCATAATTGTAAGTAATGTCTCTAGCATATTTATTGGGTATTAAATACAATATGTTTATCACATATGTGTATTTAAATATAGTAACAAAGTAAGTATAGAAACATTACTAGAAGTAAGGTTTATTCTCTAAGCGACTGAGAAAGGTTGGTTCTTAACTCAGTGGTGAAGAGAATATAACTTTCAATTTCCAGGTTTAATGATTCTTGTAGAACTTTTATTAAGTATTAAAAAAATACATTATTCCAATTTCAGAATGAATGTTTTTTGTGGTGTCCAATACTCAAGTAATATCCCAATAATACTTGAATCATTAGAAATATGTGATGAATATAAAATATATGATTAATATACCCAGTTGTGGCAGTATAATACTTTTTCAAGAAAAACTAAAAGTGAACATCAAGGTTATACCCAGTATGGTATTTAGACTTTGTGGAGATAAATACCTTAGGTATTATCAACATATATACTTATTTAGTTTGTACAAAGAAACCTTTATAAATAAAGGTATTCCGTAAAGATTTTGGAAGTAGTTCATTTAGAGAGCGTAAACTATTTCAAGGGTAAGATAGTGGTAAATATGATTCATATGATTCCTTTAAGTGTTATTATGGAATGTGAAATTGAATTGTGGTATATGCATGGTCAGAAGATATGAGTTTCTTTGGGCTAGCATGTTGAATAATATCTTTACCAAGCATGTATCGATCAGAATAATATAGTGTGGAGTAATTCCTAAATGCACATTACCTTATCCACATCAGAGCTATGATGCTGATAAGGAGGATAAATGATTATTCTTACATGTTAACATTGATCAATAAAATGTACCATGGAGTAATTCCTAAATGTATATTTCCTTATGCACATCAGAGTCATGATGTAAGTATAAGGAGCATCGATGTTGAGATATATATGCATTGTGGAAACTTCCCTTGTTTTCAAGAAAAACATCATAAATAATGATGTTATCCCATAAAAACATGCCAAATATAATGAAAAATGGATATTATATGAGTTATAGTTTAATGGAAATCCATTATGTCATAAGAACATGCGTTTTGATGAAAATTATTTTGTAAGGATATAAACAAAGTTGCATCAAGTATAACAAAATGTTCATCTAAAGTAATTATCCTAAAATTTCTTAAGATATTATAGAAATCCCTATTATAGAAAATTTGTAGTCAAGTGATATACTACATTTAGAGGGTGCACATATCTACTTGAGATAGTGGGAGGAATATTGAATTAGGTTTAGTTAATGTTATAGATGCATAAATAGTTGGCATTAGAATGAGTTCGACAAGAGGTGTGGAATAGGAATGTTCTAGAGACGCATACTTTGTAGGAAGGTTAAAACCATGGTGATGGTTTTATATTCACTATGGTCGGTGATACACTATTCATTGAGAATAATAAATCCTACAATAAGAATTATATGGAAATAATCTAAGATTGACAATATCAATTAAAATTAAACTAAGTACATTACGGCTCCCCATTCTCCTGGCTTCCGATACCATCCTCTACTCCCGTACTCTTAGGGTTTCGAGAGTCTCCCGGCATCGATGGATCCTTATTCCGCTTCTTCGGTCTTCTTCCTTCTAGGTTCTCTTCCTCCTTTTTTTCTTTCCCCTATTCTCGACAACCCCTCCCTTTTAGGGTTCTCTTATTCTTGGCTTGGGTTCTATGGTTCCTTTTTCTTCTTCCCTCTGGTTCGTTCCCCTGGGCTTGTTTCTTCCCTTGTTTCTCATATCATTTCTTACTGCTTTGTTCATAGGGTTTCATCCCCAGTTCCCACTTCATCATTCTGACGGTCCTTTCACAGATGCTTCTCACTTGTTCTTATTTTCTTAGGGTTTCATTCTTGTTCATCCCTTTTTCTGTTCCATGATGGTTCTTTCATATGAGACTCCTGGTTATGGTCTATGTTCACTTCCTCTCTGCTCTTTTAACTTGATCCTTTACTTCTAGACCCCATCTTGGTCTGGTGCAAAGGCTCTCGGGGTGGCTTGGGAGGTGTTGATCGAGCATTGGAGGTTTTTTATAGGATACTCTCTTATTTTGGTTTTATGTTTTTTGCATCAGTTTTTGGTTCGTTGTTTTATGGGACAATGTGGTTCCCGGCTTGGTCCCCTCTTGAGGCATCCTCTGCTCAATCCTGCTCATATGTCCTATTTATGCGCTCCTTTCCCTATCAGTAAGGTGTACGAGTCTTCAAGGAGGTTTTGGGAGATGATATTTGAGTGGCTTAGGGTCTCAGAGAGGGTGACTAGACCATCGTTAATGTTCGGTGTTTTCAATGTTCTGTTTTGATGGTATTTTGGCAGTGATGTTGGAGTTAGAAGGTGATTTTTTTAAGACAGTGGTGGTGATGGTTGGAAGTTTGGGTTCTATTTGCTCTGGTTCTCAGCTCCGGCAATGATGGTTGACGACGATGAAGGGGGTGTTCCAACTGGTGATATGGTGACTCTGGCGGTGATGTTTACGATGATGATGTTCAGTTCAGTTGGCGACAACATGATTATGAATTCAGGTGATGATGACGGTGACATTGATTTCTTCATCTTTCCTCGATGCAGCATCTGCGCAATTTGCGGGATCCTTCACTGACGTGACAGTTCCCAGAGTGTTGAATCTCAATTCAATTTATAAATCTGTGGACTGTTTTGAATTTTGGATGTGTCAAGGGGTGTTTCTGGTCATGTGTAGTTCCCACTTTTCCCTCAAAGTGGTTGTTTTGATAATAATAAAAAGATTATTTGAAGAAAAAAATTAAAATTCAATAATGGATTACATCTATCAAAGTAAAAGGGAATTATTATTTTGAATATTGTGGTGGGTATTCAAGTGTGACTATACATGGATGGTATACGCGTTGTACCAATAAGGATCGATTGGTAATACCAATTCTTTATACCTAAATCCATTATAATTTTACTTTTCATTGCTTATTTCTATGATCATTTTATTAAGCATTGTATTTCAAGACCACCAATCATGGAGGATTTATATACAACACAACCAGAAAGGGATGGTGAAATTATAGAATTCTAGTAAGGGTTGAAATTTACTAAAATCCGATTTAGGAATAAAGTAAGTAAAATAACATAGAATATTAATTTAGAATGAATCATTGTTATGTGTCTACTAGAGGTTAGTGGGATCACTATGGTTTTCCAAGTATAATATGATTTGTAGCATATGGAAAAAATTTATTGGTCGTATAGTTAGTTAAGACCAGAATAAAATTAATACATCATAGATTGACTTAAAGTAGTAGCCTAAGTTCAAGGGAATAGGATCTATTGTGGTAGATCTAATGGTTTCTTAGACCAACTCAATAGAATATATACTGACATAGTATTGAAAAATACATGTTGGAACAACTTGAGTGAAATTTGTTACCAATGTCAGATTGAATATATATCTCCAAGAATACATGAATAGGAATAGGAGGAGATTAAAGTGGTGAGTTGAAATTCCATATGCTTCTATGATGGATCAATCGCATATTCCATGATATGTATAAGAAATAATATTGCCAACATAAAATTTATGGTAGGAAAAAATCAATTATATCCAGGAGAACTACAAAGGAAGTAGTTAGAACTATCCAATAGTATTAGAGAAGGTACAAAGGATATATACCTGGTATCTAGAGAGGAAAGGATACTATTTTTAAGGGGATACAAACAAGTTTTCCTTGGATAAATGTGATCCAATATCACAGTTATGATAAGGTAATGGGAGAGATAAGATCATATAAGTATGTGGTATCTATATCTAAAAATACCAAGTATGTTGCAGCTTCTAAGGTAGCTAAAGAAGCAGTGTAGGTTATGCAATGATTTGTTCTAGTTCTTGGAATCTCACCTAGTATGTACAGTTTTATCATTATGATAATTCTATTACTAGTAATAGTCAAGATGTTAAGTTTTTACATAAAAGAAAAACACTCAGGGTTTACATATATTGAGGAGTTTTACTCAAGGAGTTGAGGTCACACATAGTAGCATTTCCACATAGTGGATACATGGAAAACTTATAAACTAAAGCCATGACTCATCCAAAACATGATCTTAATCATGTGAGATCTAACAAGAATAGTTAGCAAGTTGGATCTAGTGAAAGTGGGAGTGTTGTAAAAGTGGGTACACTAGACACAAATTTATTAGTACCTTTTTATTACTATTTCATGTATATAGTGAGATATACATTATATAAACTTTCCATTATAGTGTAGATATTTCTGCATCCGCTATTTAATGGTAATGTTCATATGTTAAATTATCATGTCAAAAGTTTATAGAATATCTCAGGCTATACTAAGAACCTATAGATACTATAAAATTGATCTTAAATATATT
Source organism: Viscum album (assembly GCA_963277665.1). NCBI lineage: Eukaryota > Viridiplantae > Streptophyta > Magnoliopsida > Santalales > Viscaceae > Viscum > Viscum album. Next base: position 590,720,091 of record OY728166.1, read on the forward strand.
TCATATGGTAAATATACATCATACTAACTAGATACATCCTATGTATGAATATTAGGTTCTAGGGGGTAATAATAATTGAGGGTTATTCTCATGAAGTTCTCACTTGGTGATCTCTAGTAGTTGAGATCATGAGGGAAGAATTGCCAATAGTAACACCACATGTTTTAGGTGTCATTGGTTGTTCCTATCTATGAACATGTGTATTGGTATCCTAACTTCATATCATTATCAATGTGTTCCATTTGATCACATACTTTAATGCAAGGAAAAAACCATGATAATGAAATCGTGGTGAGGTAGCTTGTGTTGGGTGTGTCATTGGTGGTATGACATTATTTGAATGATCAAGATAAAATTTTTCACTTCCGAGTTGATGAAGTAATATATCTTCAGCCTAGTTGATTATGATGGTATAAACTCCATGAATCCTTAGAAAAGGTATTTAAAGGTAAATTTGTTTATCTAGATCAAAAAATAATTAAGAAAGAAGTGATGATGACATAAGTGTGAATCCTGCTTTATGAGAAATCAAAAGACCAAGAGATTATATTACAAAGTATATGTTCACAAGTTGGTTGTTGCTGCTATGAGTATTACTTATCTCTTTAGTGACCTTGATGGGCTAATAAACTTCTCTATTTGTTTTTGAATACTATTCACCACTACCGAGATAAGGTCTGAGAGGGTCACACAAAATAGAATATTCAAGAATATTCCCTATTATGTTGAATAGGTATATAGGAATTGGTGGTCCCCACCATGGGGTCTGAGGGTTATCCAAATAATCAATTACCAATAAATAAATGAATTCATTATTATTAAAGTAAAAAAAACAATTGGGTTGAATTTATTTATTAAAAGTATTTTCATGTTTTTAAGTAAATATGAGGAATGATATTATTTGAATGAATATTATATTAATATTTTAGGTTCATTTAATATTAGTGGTAATTAGGAATTGAGTTAAATGACTCAGTTTTATCACGTGATATATTTAATATATATTACAAGTATGTGATAAAATATAAATAATATTTATGACGTAGTTCAATTCTCCATAATTATTTATTTATTACTTATTTAGTGGGAGTTTTATTTTTGGGGGTGGGGGAACCCTTATGGGTATTTTTATAGTCCAACTATATAAGAAGGAGAGATCCTTATTTCCTAGGTGTTGTTCATTCCAATGAAATGAGAACCACTCTCTCCTCTTTCCTTATAGAGAGAGAGTCTCTCTCTGAGCGCTGATCCAAGTACACCTTCATGGATTGAAGGCAGGGGATCATGGTGATCATTGAGACGTATAAGGGATCATAATATCTCTTCACTAACACCTATAATTCAATAAAATACATGCACACAGATTCTTATAGCATGTGTAGATGATTTAGGGAGATTCTGTTTTGGATCCTTTGACCAATGGTCACCAGCAATGAGGTAAGGATGAGCGCACTTTTATTTGAATGAGGTACAATTTCAGTTTTATTTTGTGTGATATGTTTAATTCACACAAGATCCTCAAATAGTATTGGGGTCAAGATCATCAAATATGAAAAGTTTCATCACTCTGGTGAATAAAAATTTTAAATCCCTATCCCACGGGCTTCCACTGCATACCCATGTTCCAATAAGATATATATAGATCATAAGAGTTTGAAATATATTTTCTTACAAAAGGAGTTCAATATGAGACAAATAAAAATGTTATATTTACTCAAGGACTATGATTTATCAACACTCTGCCATAGGGGAAAGAAAAAAAGGTGTTTGATTCCTTAAGTAAGAAGGATTATGGATTTCTGATCAAGATGAGTATTAAAAAGGATCCTATATTCCTAGAGTTGGTAAAAGTGGATATGGTAATCATTAAGTAAGGTAAAAATTCACTCCTTTTATAAATGATTTCCAAAACATCCTTATCATAGAAGATAAAGAAATTCTAACATAAATATAAGGGTTTACAAAAGAGAATTAAATCCATGAATTACGGAAGATTATCTGACTTTGCCTATAAAAATGATGTGTTAAAGTTTGTAAAGTGATTATGTGTTCCATTAATACTTGATATATAAATGGAATTTCTCGATAAATCACATATCCAAAACATCTATATAAACTCTGATTTCATAAATATGTAAATGGATTTAATATAACATTTTTAGTGGGATGGTATGAAGTAGGAAATTGCAGACTATGTGTCAAGATGCTTGGTATCCTGGTAAGTAAATTCTGAAATTAAACATCCTAAATGAGTCATGAAAACTCTCCCTATACCAATGTGAAAGTGGGATAATGTTACAATATACTTTATCAGTGGATTTATAAGGAATCCTTAAGGTAATAATTATATGTGTTTCATTGTGGACTGCTTTACCAAGTCTTCACATTTAATAGCAATAATGGAGAACTTACCACTCAAGTGTCTTGTATAAATATATATCAATGAAGTATAGATAATTAATTTTGTACCCATATCAATTGAATACTATCATGACCATCAGTTCACATAAAAATTTTAGAGGATCCTTAAAGAGGAACTCAATACTGAGATACATTTAAGAACTGCCTATCATCCCCAAACTAATGGGAAGTTTGAAAGAACTATTTATACATTAGAAGACATGTTGATATCATGTTTTATTTACTTCTAAGGTCCAAGTATTAGCATATACCTTTGGTTTAATTTTCATATAATAATATTTTCTATTTGAGCTTCCATATGTAACCATATAAGGTATTGTAGGGGAATATATTTCATACTCCAACTTATTGGGAAGAATTTGGAGAAAGGAAGATACTAGGCCCAAAACTTATGGATTATACAACTGTGGAAGTATAGACTATTTAGAATAATATCAAATTTGATCAAAGTAAATAACGGTGTTATGTTCATAATTAAAGGAAAGAATTGTAATTTTTAGTGGGGGACACATATTCTTAAAATTCTCCCCATGGAAGGGAGTTGTAAGATTTGATAAAAAGGGTAAGTTGATCCCAAGGTAAATTGGTCCTTTTGAAATTATAGAGAGAATTGGAGATTTATATTATTGTTTGGATATGTCCCCCAACCTTCCTAAAGTACACAATGTATTCTATGTTTCATTATTAAGGAATTACATGTCAAATTAAATTCATTTACTCACATTTGAGAGAATGGAGTTAAAACCTAACTTGTCTTATAATGAAGAAAATGTATAGGTCCTCAATAATATGGAACAAGTGTTGTGGAATCGGGTAACTCGGTTGGTAAAATTCCTTTGGAGAAATCAAAAAATATAGGAGGAAACATGGGAGGCTGAAGAAACTATGAAGAAGGAATACCAACATTTTTTTAATATCTTAAATGTCTCCAAATTTCTAGGATGACATTATTTAAAAGGGGGATGTAATAACCAAGACCATACTTTAGTAGGTAAAAACTACATCTCAAAAACTATTTCACAATGCGTAGTCTAAATAGAATTTATTCATGATTATATTTAAAAGTTAAATTATTTAATTATTTAATTTATATTTGATAAAAATGATCTAATATTTGTATTAGTTATGTAAAAAGTAGAGTAAGGTTAATTTTTTGGTTTTTTATAAAATAGTTGATTTTTAGGAGAATTGTGAAAAATGCAGTTTTTACCAAAATTGTGAATTTATATAAGAAACATCTATCAGTTTATAATACCTTTTAATTGATAAAATTTGGAGTAATTAAAAATATATATTTTAAAAATACTATATTGAATTTATAAAACTTATTGTTAAAATTTTAAGGACATAAGTAATAATTTCTGATAAAAATTAGTTTTGGTCTTTTCTTTTAATTAAATATTATTTTGGTAAAATTTAGTTTCAGATTTATTTGGAATCCACATAGATTTTATTTGTTTTATAATAAACCAATTTATATCATGAAAACCAAAACATGGATAATTTCTGGTACACATAAATTTTAATCTTAAAATGCACTTTTTTCTAAAAATGGTTTTTTATGCATTGCACGCATTAATATTAAACTTAATTTTTTATCGCTTTTATAAATTGAATCAAATAAAATTATTTTAATATTCTTAATCACAATTTTCTAATTATTTATTAAGTTCAATTTCATTTGTTGGTATAAAATTAAGTTACCAAGGTAAATATTAGTTACCTTAGTAAAACATTTATTTTTCAATGAACAATGCTTCTCTAAATATTGTTCATTTTTAAATGGTTATATTTTAAAATTATGAAAATAATATAATTTTTAGAAATATATACAAATAAATTTACAATATTTTAATTTATAATTAATTTTAAATAATATTAAGGTCACCTAACAATTAAAATATCATCTTTCTACAAAAATGGTTTTTCTATACATTATATGTTTTAATTTAAAAGATAATTTTCTAATATTTATAAATTTAATTATCTTAAATAAAGCCCAAATTCTGATTCATCACATTAAAATTTGATAATAAAGGTCATCGTATATTTTTAGTGATAAAATAATAAGCATGATTAATATTTAATCTAGATTAATAAGTGTTAAAATGGGTAATCTAATATAGCTCAAATTTTACTAAATAAATTTGACACTTAGACCTTTTAGAATAAATTTATTAGGTTGTAAATTCATACGTACATGTCTCACCAATATTTCCCCCACCTAACTCACCAAACCCACCTAAACACCATGTTATACCATTCTTACCCTTTACCTAACATTAGTATCCATGAAAAGCCCCTCTTTTCCACCTATAAAAGGAGCTCACTCCCACCTATTCTCTCATCCCTATCTACCCTGTAGGAATTAATCATGAATTTAATTTCATTATCCCTTTATAGAGAACTTCCAAGGAGTTCCTAAGGTTCTAAGGAGTCCTCCAAAGATTTATGAAGCTACTTAGCATGGTAAGGGTTTTTCAATCCTTCTTTTTTCTTTTTAATTGATATTATTTTATTGTAATACAATTTGTGGATATTTACTTTATTTAAATTTCATGGTATTATATCCCAGTTGATATGTTTTTAATGATAGACTACTTATCCCATCTTATTATATCCTTTTTCCTATGTTGTTATTATGTCGATATAAAGGTTCTCACTCCACCCCTTACATTTTATATTGCAAACATTTATTGTAATATCGTCATACATGTAATTCTATAGAATTATCATGCATTTGATATATTAAAAAGGATATTTCCTCTCATTAAATCCATTTCCTAAGTTTTCATAATTCCTAAATATTCTAAAATTTGTAACATAAAGAGTTTGTATTTTCTAGAAATGACATATCTATTGGGATGCAAGAAAGTTTATGCGGTTATAGAATATATGCACCTATGGGTAATCACCCTAAAAAGGATAGTTTAGTTTCAACTAAATATTCACTCTAGTGTAAGATAAGTGGTTTTAAGACTACACACCTATCTAGAAAATCCCTAAGGATAAGATTTGGATAATTCATTCTCTCTTTATAAACCATAAAAAGGTATTTTCCTACCATAGATATGGTATCCTACCAGTGAAAACTATTGAATTTAAAACTATTTTCTATTGATAAACCATCACATTGAAAGTATCCTTTTTCACTACCTTATATTTGTTTCTTTGATGATATTACTTCTTGTTATGTTGAGAATAACTCATAGTTTATATGTTGATTATGTATTGTTTAATCATCCAATTTATTTCCCTAGATATCTTATCTCCATTTTATCCTAACTATTGACTTGGAAAGAATTGATGTTGTATATGTTTGTATCCCAATGCATATGTTTATTGATTCCTAAGGTAATTTGATTATGCATTGTATTAATATTCATATATTTAATATGGTGAATGCATTGGACATAAATGAGTGATGGGTGGGGCCTGATATTATATAACCCCTTGATACATTGGTTGGTCTTATGTGAAAAAAAGGATTGGGTATTTGGTTCATGTCTACCCAATGCAAGAATGATTTCTTGGTTTTGTCCTTGATGGTAAGAATGTTGTCTTGGTTGTAACCATGATAGGAAGAATAATTTCTTGGTTAAGGCCTTTATGGTAAAGATCAAGATGTCCAACATTATGAATTATATCACCATGGATTCAATTATTATTATCCATGTGATTATTTTCATTCTTATGATATCCATGGATATTTTTCATGCTCAAGATATTGATTTTATGGAATTTTTTTTATTATTCACTTTACCATCGCGTGTATGCCTATTGTGAGAGCTTCCACTATACTTGTACCCTTACTAAAAGTTTGAGCTCACCCTTATTATGTTTCCATTTCCCAGGGTACCAAGAATTTATCTTTGAATAAATTGAGGGATGCACTAAAAGGAATAAGAAAGTTTCAATAATTTTTTATGTTGTATTTTGACGTTCCAATGTAATATAGATATCATGTATTTATCTAGTCTCCCAAGACTGCTAAATGGTTTGGTCCTTTGTGATGTGATCCTTGTATTTCATAAAAATGTAATAAAGTAATTACTAACTCTAGGTTAATATATTTGATGTGTTACACATAAATACACATACATACACATACATACATATATACATACACACACACGCACATACACATACATACATATATGCACATGCACATACGTACATACACATACACACAAACATATATATATATATATATATATATATATATATATATATTCATACATGTACATCTATATAGATACATACACACACATATATATGTATGTATGTATATATGTACAAATACACATACATACAAATAATTATGTGTATATGCATATATGAATACACACACAGAGAGAGATACATACATACATACACATATACATACATACAAACACACAGAAATGCATATATATACATACAATCTCATATGCATGCATACATACATACATATACATAAATACATAAATATACATAAATACATACATGATTACACATACATATTTTAAATACATACATATATTATCCCCCCATTTTTTAACTATTTTTCTTCTTTTGTCATACTATGAGCTTTTCAGGCCATATCAAACTCATGTCACAACACCAACAATTATATTAATATATATATATAGTAATATAAATATTTTTTCTTTTATATATTTACCAAACAACTTCAGCTAGAATCAAAGATTTTTACCATTTATTAATAAGAAAGAAAAGGTAAAGAAAAGTGGCAGATGGGGTCACACAAGCAGAATTTCCCACACCCACCAAAAACAGGTCTAGAGATCATAGAAAAATATATCATTTTTATAATCAGATTCACCACTAGTCTCCCACTCATATTGAGACTTATCCTGATTAAAAATTTTAGGGATATATAAATCTACCTTCCTTGTCACCTTAGAAGATGATCTGGTAGACACATTCCTAGAAATATTGGAATAATCCTTGTGTGGTCTCCTCTTTGAGGGAATAGAGGTGAAACTCCCACTATCAGTCATCTCTGTATTTCCACTTAAGATTATATCCTTGTAAGAGGCATGCCCTCCACTACTTGAGGCCCTAATTGGGGTACCAAAATCTCCCTATCACACTTAGAAATTTTAGCCCATTTCTCAGATAATTCAGATGACTGAAAGAGCTTATAGATTTCCTGATGACAGTCAACATGTTGTTGTGCATCATTCTGATTGGAGACATTAACCTTAGAGGGATCAGGGGTCATCAATATCGGGGACCATGTAGGGGCATCCTCAAGTGAGGGTACCACTTTAAACAAATAAAAATGAGTATTATAGGGACCACTGTGAGCTCTCTCTGGAGACACATCCACCAGAAGTCCTTTACCTCACATCTAAGAATTATATTTCCTAGTAATCAACACATCATCCACAGTGGGAACTGGCTCATTAAGTGAATAACCATCATGGGTAGTAGGCTTTTGATAGAGATGAATTTTTCATCTTCAGATTCCTTTGATAATTATTTTAAGGATGACCTCTCATCCCACATTCCTTGCATAAAACATTCTTCCGAAATAACTCCAAAGAATGTCCAACAACCATGAATTTAGTATATAAAAGAGGATTTTTTTTCATACTCAACATCAATTTGGATGTTATGAGAAGGAGTATAAAGAGTTACCTTGTCAATAAAATTGTATATGAGATCAACTTCCACCAACGTCTTGGAAAAATGACCAAACCAGACATCCTAAGTATCTTGGTCAAGTCGAATAGGAGTCCTAATTGTCGACCTAATATCATGAAAAATCTTTGGATGCCAAAGGACCCAATTGAGTCCATGAAGCTGAAGCCAGAACTGAGAAAAGGAATTTCTTGCATAAGATACATTAAAGTCAAAATATCATTCATGTAAATGAAGCCATCTAGGCTTTAAAAATAGGGTCCCAATGCTCTATGCTCTATGCTTCAAGTCATCTGAAGGAAATAAGCAATGAAAAAATCATCAACCAATAGAGGAAAACTTTTAGTTAGAAAAACCCTAAAAAATCGAGGTTTTGTGAATCAAATCATCAAGATTCCAGGGTTTTGAAACTTTAGTAAGAATATTGAATTGATTATATATTATATAATGGAATAATACGGTGGGAATAAGATTAATAGGATTGATGTAAGGATTCACTACTACATATTGCGCATTTAAAAGCACTGGAAATGGGTTTTTTCTGTGTTAAAAAGTGATAAAAAGTTAAGCACCCTTAAAAGTCATAAAATTTACCATTAGTGATAAATGGCTCATTTATCTGTTCTTTTTAAGCATTAATAAAAGTTTTCTTTATCAAAGGTTTTTTTAATACTGGAAAAAGTGACCTTTATTAACACTTGTTTAGCACTGATAAAATTCTAAAAATATTTTTAAATTTTTTTTATTCATCCCAACCCTTTTATTAGCACTTTGGCCCCACTTTATCAATGTTATATTCCCCTTACATGCTCATCCCCCATCCTTGCTCGAGCTCAGGCCCTTTATCTGTGCTTTCCATGCCCTTTATCTATGCTTTTCAAACCCTTCACCCTTACTCGTGCCTCGAATCAAACCTTCAAGTCCTAAAGCCTTTACTACTGCACCATCAATATTTTTATAATATTTGATGATATATCTATTTATATATATATAGTTCATTTTTATTTATATATTTATTCATATAATTATATAATTTTTTATAATTTTTTTAAATGTTGTTCAAAAATATGTCTATATATTATATATTTATATATATTTTTTATATATTTTTTCTTATATATTTTTATATCTATATATTTATATATATATATATACTTATATATATTTACATATAATTATATATTTAGATATAAATTTTTTATAATGTATGTATAAATATTTATTGTAAATAAGTTTATATACTATATTTAGTAATAATGATATCTTTATAAAAATACATTTATATGTGATGTATTTACATAATATTGACACACACATACACACACATATTTACACACATGTACACATTTATATTTTGAATATACATGCATAAATATTTACATAAATGTATTTATTTACTTATATTAGAATATTCACGTAAATATATATTTGTCTATTGACACACATATCTATATATAAGCATTAATTTTATAGGTATTTATATATATATTAATACATTTTTATAAGGTAAATAAAATGGATAATTTTTTATTTAAAATAAAATGAATAATAAATATTTATTTTCATATGGTTTATATATCAGAAAATATATTTTTATGTAAATATATTTAAATATTTATTTTTACAATTGATTTATTTTATGTAAATATATGAAAATAAGTATATATTTAATTATAAATAACATTACAATATGAAAATGGTAAAAATTTAAACACTATAATATCCATATGATTGTAAGACCTGAGAATAAATTTATTCTCCATTGAAAAAGGCAAGAAGACTTCCTCAAATGAGGTTGAAATTCAATCTAATGTTCAAAAAATAAGGTACCCCGGCAAAAATCACAGTTTTGGATGCATTTCAGACCTTTTTTACCTCAAAAAAAACACTGAATGGGGTCCCTATGAGAGACACTACTATAGAACTGGTGATAAATAACACTATACTTTATCAACACTTTTTTTAATGCTGATAAAGGCAACCCTTTATTAGCGCTTTTTTTAGTGCTAATAAATGGTGTCCTTTACCAATGCTAAAAACTATTGGCAAAATGTATATTTATAAAAAAATCATTAAAAACATATATTAATATATAAATATATTTATATTAATAAAAATATAATATATTTTATTAAATATGATTCATATATGACTAAATAAACATTTTCACTTGATATATAAGATATATAATTAAAATGGAATATAAAATAAAAAATATATTATCTTAAAAATCTTATTTCATATAGAAATGTATATTGATATATATATATATATAATTTCTTAAATATTATTTATATAATACTAATTAATGTATTATAAATCATATTTATATGTCATATATTGAGTGAAAATAGTTTATAATTTAATTAAAAATTAATATTAATTAAAGATATTGACTAATTAATATTAGAAAACATTTAATAACATGTTGTTTTATCAATGTTCTTTGTTTTTCAATTTTATATATATATAAAATAATAAATAATTAATTATTAATTAAAAAATTTTGACTAAATATGTTACGCTTAATATGTCATACAATAATTGCACACGTATATATACGAAAGTAATTCAATTTTATAGAGACAAATATATACACAAATAATAAATTTTTAATATTATCATTTTAGGTTATATTTATTAATATTTAATGTTTAATATATTAGGATTGTAATTATTAAATTTTATACTTTTTTATTTATATTTAATATATACTATTTTTTAGTTTTTAATTAATATATATATTTATTTAATTTATTCTTTTTTATTTTTTATTTTTTTATTATTTTTTAATTTTATTTATTTTTAATTTATATTTATATTTATTTATTAACATTTAATATTTTTTATTACAGTTTTAATTTACATAATTAATATGTGTATTTATTTTCATTTAATCATATATATATTTTTATTTTAAAAATATATATATAATCAATATCCCTAAAACATTTTCTTATATTTTTTAATCTATTCATATTTTAATTAAATTTCACTCATTTTTAACATTAATTCATTTAATATTATTTATTCATTAATTGTGCTAATTTTTTTTTTACTTTTTTTATAATTTATCCATTTTAAATATTTATTTGTTTAATAATTTTATAATTTATTCATTTTTAATGTTTTTTATACATAATTATTCAATAATATATTTAATATTATTAATATAAAAATATATTCATATATATATATATCAATACATAGGATATTTCTTTAAATATGTTTTTAATAATATAAAATATGTATTTACATTAAATAACTCATGTATTTAGTAAAAAATGGTTTATAATTAAAAATTAATATTAATTATAAATATTGATTAATTAGTATCGAGTAATAGAAATTTAATAAAATGTTATTTATTTTTTCAATTTAATATATATCAAATTTATGTTATATTAATTTCACACACATATGTACGTAATTAATAAAATTTTATATAGAAATGCAAACACATAATATTTTTGTAAATTTTTCAATTTTTAAAATTTATTGTAGAATCTTATTTATTAACATAATATATTTAATATAAATTATGTTTTTAATTGGTAAATTTTATTCATTTTTCATATTTTTATTCAATATATACAATTTATTACTTTTTAATATTTTTTCAAATTTTTTCAATTTAAATATTATTTATTCATAGATAATATTAATTATTTTTAATATTTTTGTAATTTTATCCTTTTTTTATATTTATTTAAACATGATTATTCGTTAATATTTAATTTTTTTAATATGGTCTTAATTTATATAATTAATATATATTCATTTTTCATTTTAAAATATAATCATTTTTAATTTTTTTAATAATCTATATAATTAATAATGCTTATTCAATTTTTTAATATTTTTAAAATCTATTGATTTTTTAATTATTAAATTTCACTCTTTTTTAACATTAATTCATTTAATATCATTTATTATTATTTATTTTCTAATAATGTTAATTATTTTTTTTATTTATTTGTTTAATATTTTATAATTTATTATTTTTTAATATTTTGTATACTTATTTATTCATTAACATTTAATGTTTTAAATGTGTTTGTAATGTGTATATTTTATATGGATTCAACTTTATTTTTAATTTTTTTTAATAATTTATATAATTAATAAAACTTATTAATTTTTTTAAATATTTTTGAAGTCTATTCATTTTTAGTTATTCAATTCCACTCATTTATAACATTCATACTCTTAAGATTATTTATTCATTAATATTGTGATTATTTTTTACTTTTTTCTAATTTATTTATTTTTAATATATATTCATTTAATATTTTTTTAATTTACTTTATATAGTTTTTATCTGCGCTTTCCAAAAGGAATTTATAAATATAGGTTTTATCAGAAGTAAAATAGAAAGTTCTCATAAAACCTATTTTTATCAGCACTATCTCTTAGCGCTGATAAAGATATGTTTTATTAGTGCTTTTTATTTTAGTAGTGATAAAACTCTTCCGTTATTTTAAAAATAACCCTAACAAAGAACCCCCTTGTTTGCATCGTTCAAGCTCTCGTGAACCTTCATCTTCGCTCCCCCTTGAACTTCTTGCATGAATCGACACTCTCAAAACCCAAAGTATGTGATTCTTTCTTCTCCTTTTTAGTTGATATTACGTTTTTTGTGTGTTTTTAATTTTTCCAAAGGGTTTGGGTTTGTTGTGTGATCTACGGAACTTGAAGAGGCCTGAGACCCACTAATATATAGTGCATCATGCTTCCCACCCTCATTCCAAACATACTATCTCCAATAAAACGTTCTTATTGGGGAATCATTTTAGTTTTCTTTCAACAGAATGACCAATCTTTGAAGTAACATACAGATAAACCTTCCATAAACTAGGGCCCAGTTAGCTATGATTCATCTTCTTTCCAAGTGTCATGTCTTTAGAAGTAAAACTGAGATTTTAATTCCTTAAATTGATAGATATAATTTTTTGTGGATCTCTACATGTGATGCTTTCATAGATAAATTTGAAGTTTGAATTCTATTTCATAGTTTCTTAAATTTTCATTAAAACTTTAGTACTTCTAGATAATAATAATAATCTTTCATTATCTTTAATCTGTTTGTTACTAGGAAAGATACCCAATGCCATGAAAATAAAAACAATAACAACTTGGAATTAGTTTTTCCTATTACACGCGGCACACACACACATTTAAGTGGTATCATTTATTAAGGCATTGATTTTTTTATTATTCTCAATGGAAAATGTTGTAGTCTTGATCTCACTATAATGATTTATAAATATATCTCATTTTCCTCTGTTATTTGTTTATTTTTCTTCGACATATATGCACCATTTTATTTTAATTTATATTTTTTCCAATTGGGATAGAATATATTTTAAATTTGAATATTTGTTACAATCTATTGTTGATTTTTTAATGTTCGATATGTTATATTTTTCTATTTTATTAAATTTGAATATATTGCATATTTCATTTCTTATTTTTTTATTTTTATGATATATATATATATATATATATTCTAATTTATATATTGATTATATATATTCATAAGATCAATTCTTAGTGAAATGGATTAAATTGGTTAGAGACTTGATTTTTCTATTGTTTTCTTTAAACATTCTCAACAAAAATCATATTATTATTGTATGATATTTGGATAGTTAAATATATTAATTTTGATGATATCATTTGAAATCATGTGTTATGAATTATATAAAAAAAATCTTATACATTTTCTATTTCATTGATCATTTTCTGTAAATTCAATTACTAACACACGAGCATATCCTAGTTTAAATTAATACTATGATATTTTTATAGTATTTGGGGGATAATGTGTAAACATGGCTTGTTTGTAAAAAATGAAAGTTATGATCTGATCCAAGACATGAAATCTTCTGAAATGAGTGTCCTATAATTTGATGTTTTAACATTCCTATAATAGATTAAATTTACTTTGATAATGAATGGATTGATGGGTTGGATAACAATTTTTAAAGTTTTTTTATCATTGATGTAATGTAATAAATTAATTATTCCCTTTTAGGGTTTTATTTTTAATAATATCATAAATATCACTGATTATATTCTCTAATAGAAACATTTGAGAACTATCAAAACATTACTTTCCAATTGAAACTTTTAGAATTTATTCTATATAAAATTACACCTCCTTAAAGAATGTTTGAACTTATTTTAAGGTTAATAATATACTCTACTTGAATTATCATTGTATCCTCGACTGAAGTTAATTTTTTTACTCTATTAACTTTTTAAGTAATCAAAATGTAATCTACTTTACCAACTGTTTTAAAATTTATTTAAAACGCACTTATATATCGGTCAAAAAAATGTTTATGTTATGTAAACATTCCCAAAATAGAGCATGCATACACTCAAATTTTGGTACTTTGTTTACATATTAAGGTATATATACATTATATACATATTATAACGACCCATAATTCTATCAAAGATATTTTCCTCCTCATAATTATATTATATAGTATAAATAACATAAAAATCACATTGATAACACAATAAAAATTTATAAATTATGAATGAATAAAATAATATGTATTTATAGAAATTAAGGAACTTAAACCAATGGAATAGTAATGTTAACTTTGGAATAGTAATATGACCCTTAGGAATAGTAATCCAGCCAATATAATAGTAATCTCACCTATGAAAGTACAAATAAAATTTACCCATCTTATAAATGAAAATACGATATAATTATATCATAGTATAAGTAAATAAATGTTTTGAATATGATAAATTAAGTGTTGGTATTTTTATAAAACATAAATGTTTATTTATAATGTTATAATTAATATAATAATTTAAAATAAAATTTATTTTCATTAAATATATTTATAAATTAATATTTTTTTGTCTTATCATTATAATATAATTTTATGATACCTTAATTAATTTTTCAATGTATTATAAAATCAGTTATAATTTTAAAATTGGTATTTTTCGAATAAAATATGATTTTAATTAAAAATTAAACTTCTCATATTTATAAAATTATTTTCATAAAATGGATTCCATTTTTTAATTTTACATGTAAAAAAATGGTTAGGGTGATTTTTTTAGATTTTTCTAAAAAGGTTGAATTTTTGTGAATAGTGAAATATAATAATTTACAAAATAAGGTAAATACATGAATTATTGAGTCATGTATGATGTATGGAAGATGTAAGCACCATTAGTTCAAACTCACATTCACTAGTTACTATACATAGTCACAAAAATCCAAACTATTTATAGCCTTGAGCCAAAATAATAAAATAATAAATAAAATAATCAAAAAACACTCCTCTCGTCCATTATAAATACCACCCATCAACACCTCTTTTTCTCACACCTCAAAAGCCGTGAAGCTTGTCCAAATTCTACCCAAACCACTTCCCAAGTCTCTCCTCCATGTCAATTATCATTTGTTCTCAATAAAAGACCAAACTCAAGTGCCTTAGGGAGGTTCTAGAGGAGAAGAATTATAGAGGTAAAAACCTCTTTCTTTTTCATTTAATTTATTTTCAATTTCTTTTCCTTACTTTTCATCTCTTAACCTATTATTATCTAAGTTACATGATAAATATATTATATTTTATATATTTTATTTTTATTTTTTTAATGGATCAACCCTTCAACAATTCTCTTCCCCTCTCCTTTTGTTCTAAAAATGAAAACATCGTTTGTGACGTGTTGATTTATCACATTCAAGGATGATGAGTTTTCAATTTCCATTACCTCCTTTAATACTGGTCATAAAACCATTTATAATGGTTAAAATAGATAATAATATATGTATTACATCTTATTTAATGTTCTGGAACCAGTATATATACATAATATTAATTAATAAAACAAAACTAGTTGGTGAAGATCGAAAAACTGCCAAAATAATCTAAATGGTTGTAATTAATGTTTTATCTATTGAATCATAATAATTAGGAAACATGATATATAAGACCTTTTTTATATTATTTAGGTTAATTAATAACATATAATTTAAATTCTATAAAATTATTCTCATTTTACATGATTGTCCACACACGTATACAAGTGAACTGATCATAAAAATCAAGGAAATGAACACTCCCAAACAATGAAATTATATTTTATAACTCATAAAAAAGTCCATAAATGAAATAAATAAAATTTTAATAAAATAAATACATAAATAAAATTTTCTTAATTAATTAATTAATGGATTTAATTTAATTATCTATGGCATTAAGTTCAAGTACAGAACACTTTCAGACATAAGGTAAGGGATTCACTCTAAACCCTCATTTTTCCTTTGGGTTACATTTTATCTCTATTTACCTCAATTTAATTCTTAATTATTCTTAATTAATCCTCCTAAAAAAAATTTATGTTTCAAAAACTTTTACCCATCTCAATTCTTCTTTCTTTTATGGGTAAATACAAGTTTTATAAGTTTCCCTTCTCAATTCTTCCCGATAAGCAAGCCCGATTAAAGGGAAATTTCTGATTTCTTAACCATTTTCAAGTGCACTCCATAATATATTTTAAGACACCATTATTTTTCTAAAATAACTCATTTTATCATTAAAACCTATCTTGGTTCATTTTTGGTTTTATATAAACAATTATTCCTTTTCTGTTTTAAAGAATCTTTAATATTTTCCTTAAACTGCACTAAATGTTTTATTTCTAAAGTTTCTTAAACACTCTTTTTATAATTTTTCACTTCATTTTGACATCACTTATCATGATGTATTCCTATTTTCCATTATTAATGTCTATTTATGATTTAAATACATTATTTTATGGACACCATTATGATATTCCCTTTTGTTATTCCTTTTGACCTGATTATGATACCCAATTATTTCCATGGGTAACCCTTATGATTATATTTGATTCCTTTTGTATTATTATTCATGTGGCACATGTTTTCATGAACATTTTATGATGGTTTCACCCATATATCACTCTAATTAATTGGGTAATGTTTAATCTCATGAGACGTTATGTGAAATGGTCTTGGCGGTTGGACTTGGCTCATGCCCATGACATGTTGTATGTTGTTTCCACATTTCTATGATTCCAAGATTACATGATCCCATGTTCTATATATTATACTTATATATTTTTATTTATGTTTTATTATTTTTTATTTCATCATGTTATGTCTTCTAACCCATGTTATATTCTTTATTCATTTGCTTATTACCTTACAAGGATTTTTATCTCATCCCTTTGTTCATGTATTCCTCAGATTATCCCATGTAGATGTAAGGTATCAAAGGAAGTTATAAGATCATTATAAAGATTAAATAAAAGATTTTTTTATTTTGGTTCCATGTTTTTAGTTTTATGTACCTAATATTCTAAATACGCTAAAATTTATGATCCTTGGTTTGTATTTGAAGGTCAGTTGTGCTTAAAATCATATAATAATATGTGTAAAAGGCTAAGTCCATTTTACATACCTTATGTGTGTTTATTTATTTATCATATAAAATGAATATTATTAAAAATTATAGGATGAATATGGATCAAAATGTACATATGTTAATCATATGACAAAGGAGTATGAGTATGGAGTTAAAGAGTTCATTAAGTTTGAAATAGAGCATGCATACGACCCTTCTCAAATCCTTTGTTCATGTTGACATTGTTTTTATTCAAGAAAAATTAATACTAAAGAGTTATAATAACATTTTATTTTTCATGGAATATATTAGAGCTATAAATTTTGGACTAAACATAGGGAAAATTTAATGTACATAATAAATGGGATGATAAATCCTTTTATGGATGATTTGATATGAATACCATTGTAAATGATGACAGAGATCATATGAATGAAATTAAAATGAAAATTGAAGATAACATTCATGATTTTCCAAAAAATTTTGAGAAATTAAATAACTATTATAAAATATCATTGTATACTGGTTGTAGTAAATATAAAACATTATCAATTGTATTGAATTTATATAATTTGAAAGCTGGCAGCGAATAGAGAGACAACAGTTTTATAGAACTACTTAGTCTCCTAAATTATATGTTACTAGAAGAAAATGATCTTCCTTATTGAAAATATGATGCTAATAGAATTTTACATTCAATGGGTATGATCTATAAAAAATAAATTCTTTTCCAAATTATTTAATATTGTTTCAAAAGAACCATGAATCACTTAGAAAATGACCTAACTGTGGCATGAATCGATACAAGAAATATGAATCAAGTCCTTTGAAATAAGTATGGTACTTTTCTATCATTATAAGGTTTATATGACCATAAGGATTTTAGGAAACCACTATCAAATTTACATGGCATGTGGATACAAGAATTGAAGATGGGAAACTACATCACCCAGTGGACTCTACTTTGTGGAAGAAAATTGATTATGACTATCCTAAATTTGGAAATGATCAAAGAAACCTTCATCTTGTGTTATTTATAGATAGAATAAATATTTTTGGTGTACAAATTAGTAATCATAGTACATGGATAGTTATATTGGTAAATTATAAATTTCCACCATGTTAATGTTTGAAGCACAAATACATTATATTGTCTCTTCTTATATCTGAACCAAAACAACCTAATAATTATATTGATGTCTATTTGGCTCTAATGATTGAAGATCTAAAATTGATCTTGGATACTGGTGTTACATTTTATGATGATCATAGAAGTGAAATTTTTACATAGAGTGTTATGTTGTATGGGATGATAAATGAATTTTCTAATTATGAGAAATTTTCATTCTATATAATTAAAATAATTTTATGGTGTCTCATTCATAAAGAATATATACACTCAGTTAAGTTGAAACATTCATCGAAGACTGTGTTTTTAGAACATTGTAATTTTCTACCTCGATAACATAAATACTGATCTTGTATGACATCATTAGATGGAAATATAAGAAAAGGTATAGCACTATATTCACTGATTGATGATCAAATATTCAAGAAAGTAAAACATATCGAAACTAATTTCGGTAATCCTTTTTCAAAAAATCTTATGAAATTAGGTTGGAAAAAAAGATCAATTTTCTTTGAATTTTCATACTGGAATTGTTTGTATGTCATATATTCTATTGATGTAATACATATAGGGAAAAAAATATGTGATAGTGTTATTGTCACATTACTAAATGTACTAAAGAAAAAAATATGGCATTGAGTCTAGATTGGACTTGATTGAGATGAGGATAAGGGAAGGGTTTTCACTAGTGAAGAGTGAAAGACAAACTTTTCTTCCTCCAGTAACTTAAACTCTCTTCATACAAGAAAATTTTCAATTTTATAACTTCCTTAATGGGGTCAAATTTTATAGGGATATTCATAAAATATCAATAATTTCATGTTAATGACTAATTTGAAGTTACATTGTCTAAAATCACACAATTTTCACATTTTGATGCAAGATTTAATTCATGTAGCTATGTATTTAATTTTGTTTAAATGTATGACATATATTGACCCAACATTATTTATTTTTTAAATCCATATGTAGTAAAGTTATAGACTCTGTGAAATTTCCAATCATGAATAAGGAAATTGAAGTCATATTATGTGAATTTGAGATGTTCTTCCCACCATCATTCTTTGATATAATGGTCTATCTGATGGTTCAATTGATTAGAGATATTCAACTATGTGGTCTTATACATTATAGATAGATTTACCCCATTGAATGGTATATTAATATTTTAAAATGGTGAATTAAGAATCTAAGTCATCCAGAAGGTTGTATTATAAGTGATATATTTTTGAAGAAGTTTTTGAATAATGTATTGATTTATTATTAGATACTGATAACATTAGTCTACCAAAATCTCATCACATCAGAATCCTTCTAGGTGAAGGGATTTATAGAAGATATATTGTTACAATTACCATTACAAATTATTGGAAAATATAAATGTTATATCTTACACTGGTATTATATTTAATGGTTATATGTTTTATATAAAGGAAAAAGATAAACATAGTATGATACAAAACAGTAGAGTTATTCCTGTGTCAGAAGCGATGCACACATCTAGTTCCAAGGATAGAAATCCAATTTATAAAAATATGAAATATTTTAGCATCATAAAATAGATATAAAAGTTGTATTATACATCATTTCAAGTGTCAATTTTCTGTTTCAAATGTGTTAACAATAAAAGTGTTTTTAAAGTCAATGAATTGGGCTTCATGAAGCTAAATTTTAGTGTGGAAGGGTATAATGACTAATCGTTCATAATGGAATCACAATTAGTGTAAGTATTTTATGTCCTATATCCAACAAACAAGAATTGGTCAATTATTTTTTTGGAAACTAAAATAATAGGAAGGTTATATGAAAAATCAATTTAGGATGAGAATTTCATTGGAAGATCATAATCATTTCACAATGATCTGAATGTTCACAATGAATTTTACATTAAAGGGGACCATGAGGAGGAGATTTGGATACTTAATAGAGGATCCAAATCCCTTAAACTTTTAAAGGAAAAAAAATATAAATCAATGAGAATGTTAAAGTGTTTTTTAATATACTATGTTTTTCTCATAATATTATGTGTTATTTACTACATTTATGCCATATAAATTAAATTTTTGACTACACATTCAGTTAACGACTTGTACACATGCTAATGTTAACAATCCTAAGGAAGAATATGTGATTGATGTTGAAATTTTAGAATAAATAGGGGATCAACAATATTTTGATGGAAAAAAAATAATGATGTAGCATCATCATGTTAACTAAAATTATCAAAGAAAGATTCAAAGGTATTAAATTTGAGGTCGGATGGAATCAATGTAACCAACTGATTGACCCCCAACAAGTTAATGTTCATTATTTATATTGGGCTCACAATGAGAATTCATGTTCAAATTAATATAGATACATGGCACAATGTAATTCCTTCATTGAAGGTAACCATTAGGGAATATATTAGGGTAATGTTATTATATACTTGCTCTATTTTACCAAAAACTTATATAATTAAAGGTTGATTTAATTTTCATTATCCCTTATAGAGTTAGTTTATTTTAGACTATTTTTTTAAGAAATATGTCTTAATGGTCACTAGAAAATATCATAGAGTCTTTTGGAAACTTCTTATAAAGCTTCATCATAGGGATGTTGAAGGAAAAGTAAACACCCACCCACCAGTTACGTATGAACATATTATAAACCAGGAAACATGGAAATATTTCATTAGTCATCATGATGTGGAATCATTTTAGGTTCATGGTAATTGATATTTTATTTTAAATTATTTATTTTATCCACTTTGATTCAAAAATAATAATTTACTAAATAGTATATGAGTCCAAAAAATAAGAAACATGCAACAAAACCAATGTACCCCTACTGTAAAGAAAATATGGCATACACTTCACTTGAAAAGAGGTGTGGAAATCATGTTTAATCATGACATAATAGTAATTTGTTATGATTTATAATATTATTATATAAAAATATTTATTAATGTTCATATGTTTTTTATAGAGTTTAGAAAAAAGAATCAACATCAACTATACCTGAAGAACAACTACTTTCAGTAGCTTTGAAGTGGCTGGAACAGTATGGTCATGTTAGAGGTATGGGTTTTATAGTGTCTCCTTAGAAATATTTCAAGAAGAAAAGTTTTCAAAGATATACATATGATATAATGAAAGTAATTCATGCACAAATAGATACTTTAAAATATATTATTGTCTTTTCTGGTTTGGCGGACCAATATATATGAAAGTATTAAAGTGAACCAGTGGTGAAACAATGATTAGTACATGAAGATCCAAATAACCCCACTATCTTTGAGGCTAGAAATTCCCCTCTACCATTTTTCTTACTTGAGGTAATCAATTTTTTCATAACTCTTTCTCCTAAATTTTTGATCAAACAGCTTCCAATAACTTTATATTACTAAAATTCTACAGGGTAAAATTGTATGTGATTTATATCTATCAACACCCATGAATCACCTTATTGTGAGGGTATAGTGTGAAAAATATTAGGATACATGATACAAAATAACCAGCTACCAAAAATCACATAAGAGTGGAGATTAAAGTTTCTATTGAGCTGAATGTCGAGTTTCCTATTCTTCTTGATGGATATTACCATAGTTAATAATGCTATAGGAACTTTCAAATCATGGCCACTTAATCTTATAAAGATACATGATGTATGTCTTTAACAATTTTTTTCAAATTAAAACCCATTAATATTTTATGATAAATGGTTTGAAATTATATATAGTATTACAGATGGACAAAACAAAGGGGAAACGAAAGTCTGAATTAAGACAATCTAGTGGATCAGCCAAGAAAACAAAAGGATATTCTGAGAGTACCTTGTCCCCATAAGTTCCACAACTACATATATTAACATGAAAAGTTCATGAGGATACAACTTTCAAATATGTAAATATTTCCTAAATTGAATATGAAGAATAAATATTTGGAGAGATCATTACAAATGTGGCTGTTCTCGAGAGTATAAATGAGATCATCAAGTTTAAATGGAAGGGAGTCTAAGATATGAATATATACATGAGGTACATTTTCATAATCTTTTTATCCAAAAAATGATCTACTAATTTCATTAAAGTGAATAAATATTCATATTTTCTATAGGTGTGTGTATTATTACTATATAAAGGGAAATCCCAATAAAGAAATATTTAGACTCATTAATCCCTCTATCATTTCTATAGAAAACTTTTCTTTATAATTAAAATAAATTGAAAAGAAAATAGATGACCTAAGTGAGGTTTTTGAAAATAAAATAACAAATTAAAAACTTCTAATTATTCCTATGATGCATATGTAAAATTCTACAATATAATAATATAAATTATATTTTTATTTTTTTCATTACTTATTTGTATTTTCTTAGAAATCCCTAGATACTAATCACAATCAATTTGGATACCCTGAATGTTTATTTTTTGGATTCAAAGCATGGATTTTCAAAAAATTTACCACACATGATGTCTATTGTGAATTTTTAATGTACTAAAATTAACATTTTATAGATAAAATTAAATTATAGATTTTAGTTTTTATTTTTACAAGAATTTTTTTATGATACGGTGATATATAAATATCAGCTAAACCATGGTATGAGTTCAGTGAAAGAACACAAAAAATCATATGGATGTCTTAAAATGGATGAAAATTAAGGTATATATAGTCATATTTAACTATCAAAACACATTTCCAAACAATTTAATTATTTTTGTCAATGTTTCTATAGTTTCTGAAACAAAATAATGAAAACAATTGTGGATATTATGTTTGCAAATTTATAAAGGAAATTATATACCATCAGGAAACTAGCATCCTAAAATAGGTAATTTCTGATGGTAATTACAATTCCATTTAAAATATTTGTTAATATTTTATTTTTCTATATGTTCTAAGTAATATTATGACTAAAAATAGTTTATGTACTCAAAATAAGAAGTAAATTTGTTTAGAGATGAGTGGTAAGAGTACATTGTGTCAAAATGTTTATCGATATCAAGTTGAGGTGATTAACTATTATTCATATGATCCATTATAGTTTAAAACAAAATTTAATTATTCACTAATTTCCTTCCTTTATGGGTTAGTATGAGTTGGTGAAAACTGCAAAACGCTTTGTTGATAAACCTTCAAAGAAAGAAATAGTTGAGATTTTTCTCAAAGATATTGGACTTTATGTTTTCAGCTATGATAATTGAGAGAGGGAAATGTGTTAAGGATCCTTCTACCCACAAATCTAAATATATATATTACCAACTACTAGGTAAGGTACTTCTATTCTTCTAGACTCATCATTTTCATTTTATGTATTATTGTCTTTTGATGAGTTTGTAAAAATAATTTGGGTCTTATTATAATTACTTCCATTCTCTTATACTCATCAATGCTCAAAGTGGAATTGGGGAATTAACTATGAAGGAATTTAATCTAGGTTCAAAGTTGAAAATTTTGAGACATTGGTTGATCTCTACAAGTTTATTTAGTGTAAAACACATGTCATATTTAAAAAATTGAGAAAATTAGCTCAAATGTTTTTCAAACTTTAGTACAATGGTCCATTTTTCATTTGTGGCATTTAGGAATAAATTGAACATCAATATGATACATGATGTGTCTGATATGACTCCAAGTATGTGTTTTCAATATAAAAATTTCATTTTAGTGTAAAATGAACATCACATAGAAAAAATAGATTAAACTATCTCATATTTTCTTGAAAATTTTGGATAATGATCGATAATTGGTTTTTAGCATGTAATAATTGACCACACATAAATCTAACACATGATATGACCTATAGGACTCAAAGTACATGTTTTCACATTAAAAGTTTCATTTTAGTTTAAAACATGTGTCGCATTGTCAAAATTGAGAAAAAAAGTTCATATTTCTTTCAAAATTTAGGACAAATATACATAATCCATTTTTGATGTATAGAGATTGACTATCATTAATGCTGAAATATGCATGTCATAAGAGATTTTGAGGAAGGAATGACCAGTTCAGAGAGAATCCTAGCAAAAAATATCCTAAAATCCATCTAAGGGGCTATTTTTTGAATCTCACCACCTTTATAAATGGTCAAAGATTGTAAAGGTATCAACTACATGGAGTCCTAATGGTAACCTCGGTGCATTGTCCATCCCGAGTTGCAGAGCTCCTTTTCATGCAGAAGGCTGACGGTAACCTACACACAATGTCATTCGGACTCATGGAGCCTCATTCATTTTTGAAGCTCATAAATCTTCATGAAAGGATCCAACCTTAAAAAAACACACACCCTATGAATACCGCCTTAAGTCTTACTTTTTAGGGGACACGTGACCTTTCAACTTCTAATTATTGCTTTGAGTTTGTGATACTCTTGTGCTCCACAACTCAAAGAGAAAATAGAATTACCAAGGTATTTTTCCTTTAAAAAACTACCTCCCTTGGTTTTTCAAGAACCTAAACCCAAATTATAGATGCCTTTAATGAATATCCATGACCTTTGTGGAAGAAGAAATCCCTTTGTGGAACTTAGGGATTTTTGAGGCATCTATCCTTCATGAAGCCAACCCCTTTGGAACCAAGAATTCACCCTGAGGATGGGTCACCCTGTTTCACAAAGAATACCCCTTTGAGAAACCCCTAACCTCTGTAAGGCCACTTTACTTCAAGATAATATCCTCCACAAAGCCCCAACCTTCATGAAGCAACTCCTCCAGGCCTCGCTATGGTGTCTCCCTTAAAATGATACCCTTTTAAAAGTTGGAGTGTCCAGGGCCCCTATACCAATCTAGGACTGGTTTAGCTACACTCTGAATGCCTGCACGACTGGTACCACCCAACCTTATGTTTTCTCACTTTTCTCCAAGTGAAACCTAGGCCTCCATCTTACCAGTTTATTTTAAGAATAGGTACCCTAATGCATTCTTATTCAAAGAATAGGAACCTTAACATCAGGCCTCCTGATGGACACACCTCCATGACAGAACCAATTCCATGTTCTGCCCATAGATGCATGAGCAGTGGTCACGTAATCCCTAGAGGTGGAATATTATATGGAAACTATGCACCTATCTCGTTGGGGATTTCTTGTGAATATTTTTCTTACCGTGACATGATCCCCCTCAAAGAGTGGCCCCATAATCTATGTCTGAGATGCATGATGAAAAACTATCTAGTTCCATGTCCTAGTAGTATGATGTTAAACTACAAGACAGCATCCTCAACACATGATGTAAAACTATAGACTTTCCCTATGTGATAAACACAGGATACCCCATGTATGAATGGCATGGTATGACTCTAAACCCCATACCCTATGTGATAAACATAGGATAAACCATGTATGATTTACATGGGATGACCCAAAAACTCTTACCCTATATAATAGACATAGGATTCCCCATGCATGAATCACATGGGATGAACTTCTGACTCAAGAAACAGACACGTGTAACCCCCACACCATCCCTCGTCGATGTTCCTTCTGCGACATGAGCTTCCTCACTACATGATGTTAAACGACATGGATTGGTCATGTAACATGAAATTAAATTTTTTAATCAAACTACATGGGTTCTAATCCCTATATTTTAAAAAAAGTATGTAGGATACCTCTCTAAGTTTTAATCTTGATAACTATAAATCAGGTGTGACATATTCCCTCCTAGAAACACACCTCCATGATCTACCTCAATAGGGAATTTTGGTCAACCAACTAGGTGTGACATATTCTATCCTAGGGACACAACTCCATTGATCCACCCCAATAGGATTTCCTCATATACAATCAGATGTGACATCATCCCTCCTATGAAAAATCTCCATGATCTACCTTAATAGGGCATCCTAATTAACCAACCATGTGTGAAATATTCCCTACTAGGGATAAACCTTTATAATCCACCTTAATAGGTCATCCTAATCTACAACCAGGTGTGAAATCTCCCTCCTAGGGACACACCTCCATGATCCACCTCAATAGGTTGTTCTGATCAACCAACCAGGTGTGAAATCTTCCCTCCTAAGGACAGACCTCCATGATCCACCTTAATAGGGCATTTTGATCAACCATCCATATGTGACATCTTCCCTCATAGGGACACACCTCCATGATTTGGATCAATAGGGTGTTCTTATCTTTCACACAGGTGTGAAACATTCCCTCATAGGGAGACACCTCCATTGATCCACCTCAATAGGGATTTATGATCGACAATCCTGGTGTGATATCTTCATTCCTAGGGACAAACCTCCACCAAAATTATCCCCACAAGGTGTTAAACCTTCACCCATCATGTCCCCACAAGATGTTAAACCCACACCCATCCTATCCCTACAAGACGTTAAACTTGCACCCATCCTATCCCCACAAGACATTAAACTTGTGCCCATATTGTCTCTGCAAGGTGTTAAACTTGTGCACATCCTATCCCCACAAGATGATAAACCTTAACCCTACCTATCCCCACAATATGTTAAACCTGTGAACATCTAATCCTCATAAGATGTTAAACATGTACCCATCTTATCCCCACAATACATTAAACCTACACCCAAGTTGTCCTTACAAGACATCAAACCTACGACCATCCTTTCCCCACAAGACAGTAAACCTATGCTCATATTATCCCCACAATATGTTAAACTTATACCAATATTGTCCCTATAAGGTAATAAACCTATGAAAAACCTCTACCCGCAAGAGGATAAACCTGATCCCTGCCTATCCACATAAGATTTTAACTCTGTTCCCATATCTACAAGATATTAAACCTATTCTAGACCCATAATACCTACCTCATGCAATAAATATGGTATTCTTGAGGAAAGAATTATTGGAAGACTTATTCCCCTAGAGTTAAATACCTCGTGATCAACACAGGATGCCTTGAGTTTCGGGCCCAAGATGCCTCGTATGAAATGCCCTCCAAAAGAGGAAGAGTTACAGGTTCCCAGTATACCCATTGTCCATACATGCCTAGAGATTCCCATCATGACTACTCTCCTGACCGAATGTTTATTTCCTATCAAGAAAGAAGCATTGTAATTAACTAGATTCCACATTGAGATGGTGTTGGGAATTAGTTCCAAGGACATTACTTGATCTATGAAGGAGACCCGAACTAGGCAAGAAGCTCTAAGGATGAATCTATGGAGGGAGGAACCAATATACCATAATCCTGTTTTGATCAAGGAGTATACATCATCGATTAAAGTAATTAAATTTTCCCACCTTTGGAATGTAGGAATGTGGGGCAGTATCAACTAGTGTTCATGATGTGTTGGTGAGTCCTGATGAAAGCATCAGAAAAAGAAATGGTGAACATTATGTGAAACTCTTCTCCTAAACTATAGGGACTAGTTGCATCTGGGGCATTAGAAAATTTTTCATTTCATCAAATACAAATTCAATGCCAGGTATATTCAATAAAATGGTGGGACCATCATGAAACTCTCCTATAAATTGGGGTAGTTATCATTGGGCATCCTAGTTCCGAGACATTGTGAGTGTGGATCCTTTCCCTAATTCAAAAATATTGGATTAAATTGGTGCATTGGGAATTTCTTTCCTTGTACCTTTAATAATAGCTAAATCCACATTCCTTATAGGACTCAAGACATAGGAAGTTAGAAACCTAGTGCTCGCAGGTTCCAGTACAGAAGAAACTCTGATGTGGCGATCCCGCACAACTATACCACTACCACAACTTCTACCTCCACTTCTACAGTCAAGCACCCATGCCCTGTTTCACCCTATGAGATCATCTAGATGATGGTGATTGATACCTTGGTGCACTGATAAGAGTAATAAGGGTCATTCTCACAAGGGATATGGTTTTTCAGAACTTTGAGGCATTCACGCCTCATTGACTCCACTTCCCATGAGGGTCATACAGGGGAAACCTCCCCCATTTCTTGTGATGAACCACTTTAGTAGTCTCTCCCTATAGTTCTCTAATGACTCGCTCCCTTATGTCGAGGAGGTAGGTGACATTATAGACATGCCTCTAGTAACTACCACATAGGATCCTCCTAGGAGGTCTCCCACCAGGCATCATCAATGATAACACCAATAGGTCTCATAGGCTAAAGATTAGGTGGAATTTACCCCCCCTCTGCCAACCCCAGTCTGGAGAACCTAGTGCAGATACAGGGGTAGACCCTAGATAATGCCAAAAAAGGGACATCTTTTATGACTCTTTTGGCCCCTATGACCATTAGAATATCCTTCCAGATACCTGCGACAAGTGAACATGGATTTACTTTTTCCTAATTGGGATCAACACCACATCTACCTCATAGGCAGGCTGGGTCGACTCTCTTAATTTTTGGCACCATCGATAACCGTTATGGTCCAACCCATGATGAGGATAATTGGAGCGGAGGTCCACCCCACACCACTACAGGTCACCATGGAGGTCCTCCCCATTCCAACAACTACCAGAGTTGAGGTCCTTCCTGCTCCTTAAATAGCCAATATGGAGGTCATCCCTGTGCTCCTACTGGTCATCATAGAGGTCATCCCCATGCTCCTACCAACCAAGGCACAGGTCCTCCCCATACTCTAAGCAACCATCACAGATATCCCCCCATGACACTACCAACCAAAGATGAGGTCCTCCCTGCATTACCAATAACTAGAATGGAGGTCCTCCCTATTTCAAATAAATACCCTACCCTAAATAAACATTCAATGGTAGGAGAAAGAATACCCGCCATTGGAGGAAGAACCTTAGGAAGAACCATTTTATCATTGACATATCAGATTCTAAGGTGATAGGTGACTCGATGATGGAGCCTTCACCCCAATTTAAAAAGTCTAGGTTAGGATCCTGACAATTGAGATTTACAATCTCAGAAGCTGAGGTCCATAATATCCTCAGATCCCTTCGTAGGTACTTGTGGGTGGAGGATATTTTGGATCCCTTCCAAGGGATCACAGTGCAGTCGTCTTCATCACCATGAGATTTACTCATCTCTACCTTCACATGATAAGTTAGAGATATGTGTGGGTCTAGGATAACACCCTCGGATGGTGAGAACTCCGCTGAGCTATAGATGGGCACCACTGCCCTCGCACACAAGGCTATGGTGAACACACCATCCTATAGGGATGTTATGATGAGGTTGAAACTACCCATAAGAGATTTCCTAGTGTGTAGAAAACCTTTGACTTGCATAATGACTCCTCTCCTGGTAAACTAGTAGTAGAAATGTCCTACATCGATGGTGCCTACCCTATCTCATCCTACTCCAAGAGGGACTCAGGCCGACCAAGAACAGAACCCTTCCTCTGATCAATAGGTTGTATGGGAGATCTTGGCCACCGATCAGCTATCATTGGTGTTTAGGTCTCCTGCATCTTCATATTTTGATATCTTAGAGTCCCTTATAGAGGATTAGGTGTTTTTACACCAGATCATCTGTGAAAAATTACACCACCTTCATGATTGATAGTTGACCTATATAGGGAGTCATGAGAACCTCAATGCCATCGACCAATAGTGTAGAAAGGTTGAGATCACAATGATCTTAGAAGATCAGTGACCTGAGTCATACAGCAACTGCCAGACCCTTCAAAAAACCTCTATCAAGATCCTCACAGTGCTCCACCAAGTTATGGAATAAGCATCTTCGCACATACAGATTAGAGGCTAGGGATATTATGTTTCTATCCATTTTAGATTTATCTTACAACAATTCTGCCTATCCATTGATGATGAAATTTACCCTGTGGATACTTCCATGGTTAATATAGTTGTCAAAGAACTTCTCAAGGATCATAGGAATAGGAGCGCTGACATAGGGCATGAAAGGTAATATCCACCTCAAGGGGTGATGCAGTACCAAATAAACCCTCCAATAGGTATCCTCACACATAAACAGAGGTAGGCACTCGGACTTCGAGATCCCCCTGATGAGATGTTGTTACCTTCCTATTAGAACATCTACATAGTAAAGTGACATACTGATCCCTCTAATCCATTTGAGTTTGTATTTAAAGTAAAGATAGAACCCATGGTATTTTCCTTACTCCAATAGGTTGAGGAGTAAAAATTGGTTACCACAAAACTCATCATTGATCGGTGCTGAAATTATAGAAATTATTTATGAGATCCCATCACTCCCCTAGTGGTCACCCAATTCTCCTTGGCCAAGAACCCCCATTTGAGATTAGTGTCCCTACACATCCAGTCAGAGCAGAAGCTGGGGGTATGGAAAGCAATCGAGGTATCAGTCACTGAACCTACCTGAGCAGTGCAATTATCCCCCTCGAGATCCAGGTTTTTCTAATCTCTAAGTTGATAAGCATATTAATGCATTGGTGTTTAGATATCCTCACCAATATGACTTGATAACCACTCCCACCAATCACCTTGGGGCCCTGGAAACATGATAGGTGGAAATACCTCTAATGGAAATCCATACTCGGTATCAATGAATAATGTCTGTACACACCCCACCTAAGTTTGGAAATCCCAGCTTCACCCCATTCAATGGGATGGGTGAACCACTATAGCACATAGACCACTTTATTTTAAGGTGTGGGGATATGTTAAAGACCCCAGAACATTAGGAGTCCTCCAAGATCCGATGTTTTATCCAGACACTGGAAGGACTAGTGTTTTTCTGGTATATCCAACTACCCACAGGGTCCATTTCTGGTTGGGAGGACCTTTTTAGACGGTTTATCTACCATTTTAGCTCCACCACAAGTAATACATTTATTTATAACCACTTCAAGTGCAATCAGAGGCCTGATGAGTGAGTCATTAACTTTTTTTCTCGGTGGAAAGGCCTCACATATTCACTTGATATGTTGTTATCCCAAGAATAGCTAATTATGATGTTTTTAGGGAATGTTAAGTGTGATTTTTTACCTACCCTTTTCACCTATAACTACCCATATAGATTTTGGGAGTTCTCTAAAAAGTATCATCATCTGGAGGAAACCTTGCAGTAGGCTAGACAACAGTTATGCCCATTTTCTCTTCCAACTCTTGTGAGAAGAACTACAAAAGTAAAGACTACCATCATCATGCATAAAAAGGTACTCAAGATGATGCACCTACTAGACCCTTTTCTATAATTGAATCACCAATAATATCCCTATTAGGCACAAACTCTCCTTGAAAAACCCCATCAGGCACCACCGCACCAAGAGCAGCTGCTGAGGAAAGAGAATGTGGATTTATCCCACCATCAAGTCCTGAATCCTATAGAGTCTTTCCCAGAAATAAAAAATATGACCTGTTATTTCAGGGATTTATAGATCTCTATATATTTCATCTATTCACTAGAGAAGGGAATTCTAAATTTTTTAGACTGTAATAGCCTCTCAAGAGGCTAGACTCATTGGTCATGCTAATCATTTATTGTACCACAATATCTTCAGAAACACCATCAAGGAATGATTCATGTTCAAATATTGTATCAAGGAGTAATTGGATCATGTCTTATTCAAGTTTGGATACATTCAGGTGTAGGTGACACATGACTCTTCTAACCCCAATAGTGATAATAAAGGCTTTGGAAAATAGAAGCAGGTTCCTAGCTATGGGATGAAAAAATATGATGACCGGTTGGCTCGCATGGTAGTTTCTCACACTCATAGTGTGATTCATGCTCTCTTATCTAGGATTGGACCT
Organism: Viscum album; assembly: GCA_963277665.1. Lineage (NCBI taxonomy): Eukaryota > Viridiplantae > Streptophyta > Magnoliopsida > Santalales > Viscaceae > Viscum > Viscum album. The sequence goes on from OY728166.1 coordinate 590,752,327, forward strand.
CCTTGGTTATTTCTCCCCCTACGGCTACTGCTTTTACATCTACATCGTAGCCTTCCAAGTATTAGAAGAAAATGAATCAACATCGCAAGGGAAACCAAAGTCCCTCATCAGTGTTGAAGCTATATCGCACTCTCAGTGAATTCATGCCTTTTGAGTTGGGAGATTCACCCAGGATCCACTCAGAACTATATAACCTCATTGATTATGAGAAATAGTACACCTCCATGAATTTCACCAATCTAATGGACTAATTTATAACACCTAATAGTGATTAATGAATTGAAAACCCCCCGGGTACCTTCGAAAAATGTTGTCGAAGAAAAGTACAAGGATGTGTGAGCCACCGGATTTTTTAATACAATGCCTCAAAATAGGTCATTAATTCTATTGATACTAGGCAGTAGGTTTTTTATAGGGCTCCACAAGCATTTTCCTCTCAATCCAATCAGTCATGTAAAAATCTGCAGTCGACTATGTTAGTTGATTGAGTAGCTCAACCATGACTATGTTGTGATCAGCCACGTCCATAGAGAGCCCAAACTCATCCAATAGACAGCCAGCTGATAGTTGTTTATAGTAGGTTGTCTAGTAAATAGTATAACATTTCCAGAACTAGTCAAACCCCATCAATTCATCTAGATACATCTATTGTACCCCCAATGAAGGAGAGACCCTTTGCAGGAAAAAACATGCCCTTGGCATGGAAGTACGATGTTTTGAATCACCTTTCCAGCATAACTATAAGTATTTCAATACTTGAGGACCTCTTCTTATCAAAGGAAATGCATGGGACCCTTACAGAAGCTTTGAAAATCCCTCTCTAGTTCAAATATAAGGTAGTTGATGTTGAATCCTACTATACAGAGAAATACAACCAATAAGAATGTAAAGACATCATATTATTTTCTATAGAAGACAAGAGAATCCTCATGTTGGGGAACATATTCCCATTGTACATCACATGCCAGTTCAATAGTGTGGAGATCCATCACTTCCTTATGGATATCGGCTCTAGGAACAACCTCATTCTAACCTAGACTATCCAAAAATTGGGACTGACATAGGGAGATCTAACTCCCTTTAACCTAACAATTCGGGGTTATGATAATAGAAATAAAAAATCATGTGGAAATGTTCAGTTGAATAATTGGTTTAGTGGTTTGATATCAAGTAATGAATTCATGGTAGTCTCATAGGACATTGCCTAAAACACGTTGTTTGGTAGTCCCTAACTTCATTTTCATGAAACAGTCCCCACATCATATCACTAATGCCTCAAGTACTCCCTCAATTCTTGAGTAGGGATACTCCGGGGTGATGTGTCCCCCTTCAACTCTTGTGAATCCCACTATCTGGATGTCAGCTACTACAAGATAGAGGGGAAGCGGGTTCATACTTATGAGGTTGAGTGCACTAATGCTCCCAATGATCTAATAACCACCATGGTCAATCTATGGGAAGACCTGGATGAAATATTTATTCTCCTGATTCATCACTTAGAGGCCACAATGCCAAATCTAGGGGATTTTTTATTATCACTAAGAAAAATTATTTCGGTATCCGTAAGAAAAAAGGAGCACCCATATGCTACCTAATACTCCTACACTATATAGGCCTGGGTGATACCAAAATCCCCTAATCCTGTGAAGTATTGATAGGTTTTCCCTATAACAACTAATTCATGTCATGCCTACATGTTCCACAAAATAGGGCTGACCCGACATTATTCAACCCGTCGCCATTGATTCCACATCAAGAATGGACCCCATGGTCAGAGGTCAAATAGAATTGGCTCAAAATATTTTTTTCCATTAATTTAGAAAATAAAAAACCCCTTAGGAAAGATTCTATTTCCACCCAAGCAGACACCAGTGCTTCCTTTTTGTTGACTAACCCAAAAGAGCTACCTCCTCCAACCTATTATCCTGTATCAAATAACAAAGAAGATTTTGAAGACACCCCTCCCGTGTTTTAAGAGGGTATCTCCACTACTTTCGATGAGATAACCCAGGTGTACCTTGGTACTGAGGAAGATCTAAGTTCAATGATGATTAATACATCCATGTCCCCATAAGAGTAGCAGCAGTGTGTGTCCTTCCTGAAACAGCATCATAACATCTTTACCTGAAGTTATGATGATATTCTAGCACTTCACCCTCAGGTCGTTGTTCACCATCTCAATATCCCAATGAGACATCATGATTTCAAGATGCCTCTCAGAAATATGCACCCCTATCACAGTGATATAGTTGAGACTGATGTTGACAAGATCATCAAATCCAACTTTGTGAGGTAAGTCTAGTATCCCATATGACTAGCCAATATCATCCCATTCAGGAAGAAGAGTGGGCATATTAGAGTATGTATTGACTTCTGGAACCTCAACCACCATTGTATGAAGGACTATTTTCCCCTTCCAGTGATAGAGCTTTTTATCGATGCTACAGTAGGGTTCTAGGCCCTCTTCTTTATGGATGGATATTCGGGTACAATCAGATCTGGATGGACCCCTTGGATAAGGAATCCACCACCTTCCAGACACCCTAAGGGACCTTATGTTATCAGTTAATTCCCTTCCTCTTGATAAATGAATAATCCACTTACCAAATTTCCATGCACCACACCTTATATAAAATTCCTTGGAAATTTGTAGAATGTTATGTGGATGACTTGGTGGTCTAATCTCACCAGCATCAAGACCATCTCAAGGACCTTGAGAAAGTGTTCAGATTCCTCTGTTCCCAACACTTGAAGCTAAAATATTTAATGTACTCATTTGGGGTTATCTCTGGGAAATTTTTTATCTTCATCATAAGATATAGAGGCATCAATATTGACCCAGATAAGATCGAGTCCATCAGCTTGATTCCTCCACCGAGCAGCCATTGGGAGATGTGAGGTCTTCAAGGCCACTTAGCCTACATACACTGATTTATTGTGAATCCGGCAAGAAAGTATAATCCATTATCTAGGCACATGAATAAAAATAGTGTTTACTAGTGGGATGAGTAATTATATACCACTTTTTAGTACATTAAGCATTACCTTCTACAACCTCTATTTCTGATGTCACTCATTGCAAGAAATCCTTTGGTCCTCTATGTGCCCACCCTAGAGTGATCCCTTGATTCTCTTCTAGCCCAGGATAATAATGAGGGTATATAAAATAGTTTAGACTCCCTTAGTTTCATACTCCTCAACATGGATACTAGATATTACCCTATCAAGAAGAGCTACCTCACTTTGTTTTTCATGGTACAAAATTTGTGGAATTATCTTCAGCATCATGAGATAAAATTGGTGTCTCGAGTGGACCTACTAAAGTATATCCTCAATCACCCCATTCTGATTGGATTATTGGAAATATGGGAAGTGATTCTCTAGTAGTTTGACATTAGTTTCATCCCGCAGAAGGCCGTAAAAGGCCGAGTATTGGTATATTTCTTGGTCGTCAATTTGGCCCCTAAGGAAATTCCCCTGGATATTGATTTCCCTGATGAGGTTATCATCTTGGTGGATTAGGCTATAACATGTTGACAGATGCATTTTTATAGTGCCTCCAGGAGCCCAAATGGTAGAAGGATCAACAATCCCAAGCTCAATAGTATAGGCCTAGGGATTGTCATCATCGCCCCAGTACAATTTGTCCTACCATACTCGTTCATGTTATCATAACACTACACCAATAATGAGGTAGAGTACTAGGATCTCAATACTAGTCTTGAGTTGGCCCTCGAGATTGATGTTCCCCACTTTCATGTTAAGGGAGACTCTGAGTTAGTCATCAAACAAATCAATGGTGACTACATCGTTATAAATAAAGATCATGTGCTTCTGTTGGAGTATATCCATCATCTAATGGTCCAATTTTTTTCTCATCCAGAAGTGAATCATATTCCTTGATTGCATAATGGGTGAGCTGACATCATTTCCAGTTTAGCTACATCCTTTACTGATCCCGAACAAAATGACCTAATCATCCATGTGGCACACCAAAAGGTCATCTCCCTCACCACTTCAAAGGATGGAAATGAGAAAGTAAACCAACTGACTGCTGAAACTTCTGTTCCAGGACCCTCAGGTCCCATTATTGCATAAGAAATGCCTAATTGGACCACCCCCTTGGTTGAGTATCTCTAGCATAGCATTCTCCTATCAGACGGAGTCGATCATGAGTGAATATTCCAGCGCACAGTGTACTTCCCCCTCCAGAGTGGTCCTAACCTTGATCAAACCCTCTATAGATGTGAGTTTTTTGGAATTATCCTTTATGGAATTCAAGTAGATGATATCCCTTAGTTTATGAAAGAGGTCCACATCGGGTCTTGTGGTGCCCACCAGACGGGATTAAATCTCTCCCATTAGATTCAAAGGTTGGGCTACTTATGGTCTACCATGGTCCATGAGTATATTGAGTTGGCCAAGAGGTTCTGCATGTGTCAGATCCATGCTAACTTTGTTCATTAACTACCAAATCTTTTCCACACCACCAAGTATTTGTATACCTTTACAGTATGGGGACTTGACATCATAGGGCCATACCCTCTAGTGATATCTCACCAGTGCAGGTTCATTCTGACTATGATAAACTTCTTCTCCAAGTGGCAAGAATCAGTTCCTCTCAATGAATTCAAATCATAGTCTATGATTGAGTTCATGATATCCCACATCATCTATTGATTTGGAGTTCCTCATGGTATTCTCACTGATAATGGTACCAATTTCTGAGATACCAAGATGAAGAAGTCATATGCAAAGTACAACATCCTATCCAACCATAATAATCACTACTATGCTTAGGAAAATGGGAAGATTGAGGTGTTAAAAACCCCTCTATAACATCTTGTAGAAGATAGTAGGATAGAACAAAAGTAGTTGGCCTGAAAAGTTCCCCAATTCCCTAAGGTCCTATCAGCCGATGAATCAGAATTCCACCTAGGTGACCCCATACTCTTTGGTATATGGAACAGAGGTAGTATTTCTCATTGAAGTTTAGTTTTCATCACTCTGAATGCTATTTAAAACTAGTAGAAGCCATAAAGAATGGAAGAAGTCTATCTAGCTTAGTTGGAAACCCTCAAAGTGAATAAGCTTTAGGACTTGCCACTACGGGAAAAAGGACTTTTTGCGACGAACTTTTTGCGACGGGATTTCGTCTCCCGTCGCAAAAAGTTTGGCGCGGGTAACGCGTCAAACCGCGCGAAGGTTATTTGCGACGGTGGGATCCAACCGTTGCAAATAGTGAAGTATTTGCGACGAGCCCCGTCGCAAATACCCGGTGGCGGTTAATAGCTTTTTACGACGGGATGTCGTCTCGTCGCAAAAGGTGTGTCGGCAAGAACTATTTGCGATGGGACCCATCGCAAATAACTTTTTAACCGCCGACAGTAATTAATGCGGGTGTATGTATTTGCGACGGGTCTCGTCGCAAAGGATACTATTTGCGACGGGTAACCCGTCGCAAATAATCTAACCTATATATACCATCATTCGTTTTTCCTCTCATTCCTCTCAATTCTTAGATCTTGTTTCTCTCTGAACTCTGATTTTAGAGGGAAAATTTTTCTAAGTTAAATTTTTTGTTCACGAAGAAGTTGTGAAGCCGTTTACACCAATAGAAAATCAAGCTTAAAGGTATTTATGTTTTATTTAATTTATTATTTATTTCATTTTTTTATGTTAATTTTTATTATTGTTGATTAGTTGTAATTAAATTAAATTTAAATTGTTTTTTCATGAGTATTTATTTGTACTAATAAATTGAAATTTTTAGTACTAGTTTTTAATAATTAGTAGTAATTAATAATTATTAACGATAATTAGTAATGTATATAATTAATTTGTAGTAATTAATAATAATTGGTAATAAATAATAATAAATATTAATAATTATTAATAAATAGTAATAATGAGTAATAATGAGTAATAAATAGTAATAATGAGTAATAAATAGTAATAATGAGTAATAAATAGTAATAAATTGTCATAAATAGTAATAAATTGTAATAATTAGTAATAAATTGTAATAATTAGTAATAAATTGTAATAATTAGTAATAAATTGTAATAATTAGTAATAAATTTTAATAATTAGTAATAAATTGTAATAATGGGTAGTAAATAGTAATAATGAGTAGTAAATAGCAATAATGAGTAGTAAATAGTAATAAATTGTAGTAAATAGTAATAAATTGTATTAATTAGAAATAAATTGTAACAATTAGAAATAAATTGTAATAATTAGTAATAAATTGTAATAATTAGTAATAAATTGTAATAAATTGTAATAAATTGTAATAATTACTAATAAATTGTAATAATTACTAATAATTAGTAATAAATTGTACTAATTAGTAATAAATTGTAATAATTAGTAATAAATTGTAATAATTAGTAATAAAATGTAATACTTAGTAATAAATTTTAATAATTAGTAATAAATTGTAATAATTACTAATAAATTGTAATAATTAGTAATAATTTGTAATATTTATTAATAAATACTAATAATTTGTAATAATTAGTAATAAATACAGATAATTAGTAATAAATACAGATAATTAGTAATAATTAGTAATAATTAGTAATAATTAGTAATCATTAGTAATAATTAGTAATAATTAGTAATAATTAGTAATAATTAGTAATAAATTGTAATAATTAGTAATAAATACTAATAATTAGTAATAATTAGTAATAATTAGTAATAATTAGTAATATTTATTAATAAATACTAATAATTAGTAATAAATTGTAATAATTAGTAATAAATACTAATAATTACTAATAAATTGTAATAATTAGTAATATTTAGTAATATTTATTAATAAATACTAATAATTAGTAATAATTTGTAATAATTAGTAATAAATACAGATAATTAGTAATAAATACAGATAATTAGTAATAAATACAGATAACTAGTAATAATTAGTAATAATTAGTAATAATTAGTAATAATTAGTAATAATTAGTAATAATTAGAAATGATTAGTAATAATTAGTAATGATTATTAATAAATTGTAATAATTAGTAATAAATTGTAATAATTAGTAATAAATTGTAATAATTAGTAATAAATTGTAATAATTAGTAATAAATTGTAATAATTATTAATAATTAGTAATAATTAGTTATAATTAGTAATAAATTGTAATAATTACTAATAATTACTAATAATTAGTAATAAATTGTAATAATTACTAATAAATTGTAATAATTAGTAAAAAAATTGTAATAATTATTAATAAATTGTAATAATTATTAATAAATACTAATAATTAGTAATAAATACTAATAATTAGTAATAAATACTAATAATTAGGAATAATTAGGAACAATTAGCAATAATTAGTAATGATTAGCAATAATTAGCAATAAATAGCAATAATTAGCAATAAATAGTAATAAATAGCAATAAATAGCAATAATTAGTAATAAATAGGAATTAATAGGAATAATTAGTAATAAATATGAATAATTAGTAATAATTAGTAATAATTAGTAATAATTAGGAATAATTAGTAAAAATTAGAAATAAATTGTAATAAACTGTAATAATTAGTAATAAATCGTAATAATTAGTAATAAATTGTAATAATTAGTAATAAATACTAATAATTACTAATAAATACTAATAATTAGCAATAATTAGAAATAATTAGCAATAATTGGTAATAATTCGGAATAATTAGCAATAATCAAGAATAATTAGCAATAATTAGTAATAATTAGCAATAATTAGAAATAATTAGTAATAAATAGCAATAATTAGTAATAAATAGCAATAATTAGTAATAAATAGCAATAAATAAGAATAATTAGGAATAATTAGTAATAATTAGAAATAATGAGTAATAATTAGGAGTAATTAGGAATAATTAGGAATAATTAGAAATAATTAGGAATAATTAGGAATAAATACATATAATTAGAAATAAATATAGATAATTAGTAATAAATACAGATAATTAGTAATAATTTGTAATAATTTGTAATAATTTGTAATAATTAGTAATAAATTGTAATAATTAGTAATAAATTGTAATAATTAGTAATAATTAGTAATAATTAGTAATAAATTGTATTAATTGCTAATAAAATTGTAATAATTAGTAATAAATTGTAATAATTAGTAATAAATTGTAATAATTAGTAATAAATTGTAATAATTGGTAATAAATACTAATAATTAGTAATAAATACTAATAATTAGTAATAAACATTAATAATTAGTAATAAATACTAATAATTAGGAATAAATACTAATAAATACTAATAATTAGCAATAATTAGCAATAATTAGGAATAATTAGCAATAATTAGTAATAAATAGGAATAGTTTGTAATAAATAGGAATAGTTAGTAATAAATAGGAATAAATAGTAATAAATAGGAATATTTAGTAATAAATAGGAATAGTTAGTAATAAATAGGAATAGTTAGTAATAAATAGGAATAGTTAGTAATAAATAGTAATAATTAGTAATAAATACTGATAATTAGTTAGGAATAGTTAGAAACAGTTGGAAAGAAATTTTAATAAATTTTAATAAATTTTAAGAACTTGGCACAATTTCAAGTGGATTGACGACACTCCTTTTGCTCGATGGTTTTTCTCCTTTCAACTCTCACCGACTCAATACATTATGAAAAATGTGATGTAACATAGGAATATTCAATCTCATATGCATGAGATTGGATATTCATTTGTAGGATCATATTTTTTATAATGTTTTCAGGTGGTGACAATTGGAAGAAGGTGATTCATCGATGAAAAGGGGGCTCTTTTGTCCCACGGATCATTTACTTGCAGCTTTCTCACACTGAAATCACAATGAAGAATCTGGTCGGAGCTACACATATTCATTCTCGTGCATACGAGAATGAATATGCATACCTCCGACCAGATTCTTCATTGTGATTTCAGTGTGAGAAAGGTGCAAGTAAATGAGCAGTGAGAGAAAAGAGTAGTCGTCAATCCACTAGAAATTGTGTCGCCCTCCTTAATTAATGGTAATTATTAAGAAGTAGTAGTAATTATTTATCTTCTTTTTTTAGATAGTGTTTTTATAATTTCAAATTATTCAAAAACAGTGATGATTTTATATTTTGTAGAAAAATATAGAACAAGGAAGTGGACATCAGTCATTATTAGATGATCGCGCTTGGATAAATCAGCACAGAAATCCAAATGGTTCTGGTTTAAATCATATATATATTGAGGGTGTTGAAGCTTTATTAGAATTTGCATCATCAAAACCAGAATATGTTCACAATTTAGTGTCCTTGTAAAAAATGTGCTCTGAGAAGGTTTGACACATTTGACAAGGTTGGGGGATATCTCTTGCGGTTTGGTTTTCAACCAGATTATGTTTTTTGGTATCAAGAAAGTGAACGCAGTTCCAGAGAAGATAATAATAACTTGATTCCATATCCATAACGGTTCCAAAATTTAGTGCATGATGTTGTAGGTCCATCTGTTCAATAAACTGAAACTCCTGATGATATTGATTTAACTCCTGAGTTGGCACCATCTGAATTTTATGAGTTGTTGAGGTCTGCTGAGGATGCATTATATCCTAGTTATAAGATAAGAAAATTAGAAGTGGTTTCAAAATTTATGGCTATTAAATCAGATAATGCAATGTCAAAAAACTATTTTGATCAGATATTTTCTTTGGTTAAAACACTGTTACCTGAAGGAAATGTGTTGCCTGCAAATTACTATGAGAGCAAGAGGTTGTTTTGTAATCTAGTCCTTAGTTATTAGAATATTCATGCATATGAAAATGATTGAATCTTATATTCTGGTGAAAATGAGTCATTGGATAGTTTTCCCACATGTGGACAATCGAGGTATAAAGAATCTCAACCAGGGAAGTCTGGATCGATTCCTGTAAAACAGTTGAGATATTTCCCCCTTACACCTAGGATGCAATGTTTATTTATGTCGCATAACATAGAATCAATGATGTCATAGAACAAAACCAATATTTCAACCGGTAAAAGATTTAATCATCCATCTGATGGTGATTCATGGAAACATTTTGATCATCGGCATCCGTATTTTGCTTTAGAAGCCTAAAACGTGCGATTGGGTCTTTCTACTAACGGTTTCTGTCCATTTGGTTCTTATGGTAGTCAGTATTTATGTTGGCCTGTCTTTATAACTATGTACAATCTACCTCTATGGATGTTGATGAAGGAGCCCTATATCTTTTTAACCTTATTAATCCCAGAACATCCTAAAAATAATATTTATGTTTATTTGAAACCATTTATTGATGAGTTAAATGCATTGTGGAGTAATGGTGTTAGTACATATGATGTTGCTACGAAACAAAATTTCACATTAAAAGCTTCATTGATGTGGACGATTAGTTAATTTCCGGCATATTGCATGTTATCTGGCTGGAGTACTCATGGTCCAAAATCATGTCCTTACTATATGAAATACAACAAAGCTTTTATGCTCGTCAATGGAAAAAAACCTTGTTATTTTGACTGTCATCACAGATTTCTTCCAAACGATCATCCTTTTCGAAGAAACAAATCTCATTTCAGAAAAGGCACAATTGAAAGGGATGAACCTCCAAAAATGATCTCAGGTACAGAGTTAAATCAGTTGTATTTTCATTACCTCCCATCACATTTAGGCCAATAGTAAACCAATAGAAAATTCATGGCTTTGAGAAAGAACATAATTGGATAAAACGAAGCATTTTTTGGGATCTCCCATATTGGTCTGATTTGTTGGTCCGCCACATGTTAGATGTCATGCATATTGAGAAGAACTGTTTTGATAATTTATTTCATGTAGTTTTGGATACACCAGGTAAGACCAAAGATACTGTAAAAGCACGATTAGATCTTTCCCAAATTTGCAGGCGACCAGAACTTGAACTATTTAAAAATGTCATATCACAGAGGTTAATGAAGTCAAAAGTATCTTATACTCTTTACAAAGAGATTCACTAATTATTTTATCAGTGGATTGAGGATTTGAGACTTTCATATGGCTATGCTTCCAATTTGGGTAGATGTGTTAAGAATGGTCATATTACCGGATTAAAAAGTCATGATTATCATGTTATAATGGAAATACTTATGCCGATTGAATTTAGAAGTTTGTTGAATTATATGATTTGGGATTCGATAATAGACATATCATATATTTTTTTGAGACATGTGTGCAGTGACAATAGACTACAATGCGCTAAGAAAACTGAAAGAAGATGTTGCTCTAACTATATGTAAACTGGAAAAAATCTTTCCGCCTGCTTTCTTTGACTCAATAGAACATCTAATATTACATTTCACACATGAAGATAAATTTGGAGTTCCATTACAGTTTTGATGGATGTACCCATTAAAGAGTTGCATGCAAAAATTGAAGAAAAAAGTACGTAACAAAGCATCTATTGAAGGCTCAATTGCTGAAGCTTATTTTCAAGAGGAAATTGCTTTTTTCTGCTCTCACTATTTTGAATCTAAATATACCTCAAAACAAAACTGCATGGGATGGAACGAGGGAAATGTTAATGATTAAATGGAAAATAAATTATCAGTTTTTAATCATCCAAATCTTGGATTCGGTGGAGTTAAAGAATGATAGATTTCAGATGATGAACATCACAGAGCGCATACATATGTTCTTCTCAACTGCAAAGAAATGATAGCATTTGTACTGTGAGTGCTTCTATAACTTATTCTATAATTTTTGTTACATTATGTAAACTTATTTTATTTGTAGGTTATATGATAATCATATCAAGAAACAACTTCCACAAATTACAGTATCTTCTCTTGAAGAACGCAGATAAAAAAATTTCTCAATGGTTTCAAAAACTGGTAACATAAATTATTGATGGTTTAATATCAATTCAGTTTACTATTTATTATATTTATAATTGTTTTACAAATTTTTAGGTGTCTCAACATACTGATAAAATTGATAAGCGACTATGTATATTGAGTAACCCACCATCCAAAATGGTTAAATATTATAATGCATATGTGGTGAATGGTTTTTGATTTCATACACATGTGTATGAGGAATCAAAAAAACAATGAATAGTGGAGTTTGTTTGAGAGGATCGCATCATAGAGAAACTGAAGTTGACTTTTACGACATTCTGGATGAAATTATTGAGCTATGTTATCTTGGACAGAATTACATAATGATGTTTAAATGTCGGTGGTTGGATAGTGAGAGAGGCTTGCGTGTTCATCTGAATCATGGAATCATCGATATTAAATATAAGTATTCTTGTAGTAAATGAACAATTTTTACTGGTTCAACAGGCACATCAAATTTATTACGCAAAGTACTATGCTACTTCAAGAGACCTGAGTGATTGGTGGAGCATAATAAAAATGAAATCTCGGGAAAATCAATTTACTCAAACTGAATGTGGTTTTTCTAAAGTGGAAGGAATTGAAATTTTTCAAGAGACTACTCAAAATACATCTTTTTCACAAAGAAACGTGAATATCGATGATGACACCCACAATTAAGGGTCGATGGTGATGAATATTTTAATTATGTTACAAATGAATTTGAAATGACAAGGGATGGTGAAAGTGAAACTCATAAGGATATTGATGATGCCGAGGAGGAATATGAAGACATTGACATTGTTGGATATGAAGATGATGATGAAGGTGAACATTGACACAGCTAAAAGATGGCTATGATCATAACTAATATATATCTATATATAATAGTTATTTTCAACTATCTACTAACAACAATCATTTTTTGTTTCGGATGGACTCTGATATACTTCGTGAGTTAGAGGAGGCTGAGCCACCTTTGGATGAGGGGGATGTTGGATCATCTGACCCTCAGCCTACTGGTGGTTCAGGAGGTACGCGGAGGGGGCGCGGTCTTTCACAACTGATGATTCCTAACCCTATCCCCAAGCGACATCCACGTCTTGGCTTCAATCCACACACACGGAGGTATGAAAACCTGTATATTTTAGTTAGATTTCATTAATTTATTTATATATATACTAATTGTTTGATTATTTATTCTTTTTTCACAGTTTTTCACATGTAGCTGTTGGATAGGGGAGCGTTATCTTGTGCAATTATTTTTCTCAGCCATGGACCACATGGGAACAGATTCCCATTAAGATGTAGCTCGGCATGTACAATCATTGGCTGGTACGTAAATAAATAATATTTATTTTGAAATTTATTTTATTAATAACTTGGTATTATAAATTATTTGTAGGTTTTATGGTATCCCATCAATGATATCATGCGTTACGATATCCATACAGCATGGGAGGTGGCTATGCATTAGCGTTTGTATCAGTTTTTGCATAATTTGAGAAAGATGGCTATTAAGAAAGAAGGACCGGCAGTATTTGATGAGTCGTGTAGAGCCCACCGACCAGAGTACATTTCATCTAAGGTTTGGGATGGATTATGTGCACACTGGTTGGGTGGTGGATTTCAGATGAGGTCTTCATTGGGTCGGTAGAATTGGGGAAAACATGAGGTGACGCATCGAGCTGGTAGTCGTACATTCAGTATGCATAGAGAGCATCGGGTAAGTATTTTTTTTTAAATATTTTATATAACTTCAAATATAAAAAGTTTATTTTATATTCATATAGGTATTCAAGCATCCCGATATTACAAATTTCGGTGTTTATCAGAGGATGTATAGTGATCCATCCACCGGAGAGATTAGAGGTGATCACCAGCATCGGATTGTGGTTAGTCTTATTTTTTTCAGTTTGACAATTAACTGCATATAATATTTTCACAATTTTAATTTCAAATTGGAATTGAAGGAGTCATATGTGGCTGCGACCTCTCAGACACAGGCTGAGGGTCAGGACGAGGTGACTGATCAGACCAGTGGCCACCATTTCGACGAGGCGGCATGGATGCAGGCGACTCATTATGGCTTTGAGAAGGGCTGAGTAGTTGGTATCGACTCTCATGTGACTCCTTGTAATTATTATGGTACTGTTGCGATGTCAGCGTCCAGCTTGAGAGGAGCTTATGGAGAGGCATCATCTTCTTCCTCATAGTATCAGGAGCAGTTCCAAGCTCAGAATGACCTTATAGAGAGTTTGCAAAAGTAGCAAGAAGAGATGTGTCAGCAGCAGCAACAGCAGAAGAAGCAGCATGAGGAGGATATGCGTCGATGGTAGCAGCAGCATCACGAGTAGATGGAGTACAAGTGCTGTCTGACTCGTAGTTTAGGGATGGATTTTCCTCCGCCATCTCATTTAGCTCCTCCACCTCCTCCAGAAGATGACCCCCCCAGTGATTTTTTTATGTTAAAAACATTTGAATTTAACATTTGTTGTGATATGAACTATTTACAGTTTGTCTTTTATATCAGTGTGAATATTACATAATTTAATTTTTAATATTTTATGATTTTTTTTGTGAATATTGAGAATTTTACTAATTTTTATTTTTTTATTATTTTAATAATATTAATATTATTGTTTCATTAATCATAATTTTATTAAATATATTTTTTTAGTATTATATTTTTTAATGTTTTTTATTTTACTACTAATAATAATAATAATAATAATAATTTATGGTTTTTTTTATATTTTTTTGTGAATATTGAGAATTTTAATATTTTTTATTTTTTTTATTATTTTAATAAAATTAAAATTAATTTTTCAATAATCATAATTTTATTAAATTTATTTTTTTAATTTATTTATTATTTGTGATGGGATCTGTTGCGATGGGTTCTCATCGCAAATAACCTAAATAAATTTTTTTTTTAAAGTATTTGCGATGGGATTACAGGCCCGTTGAAAAAAGTATTTGCGAAGGGCCTGTCACAAATAGTCTAAATAAATATTATCAAAAAATTATTTGTGATGGGATTACGGGCCTGTCTCAAAAAAGTATTTGTGACGGGCCCATCACAAAAAAGTTTATATATATATATATAAAGTATATAATCGGAAACTTATTTGTGACGGTGAAGTTGCCCATCGCAAAAAATATTATTTGCGACGGGCCCATCGCAAATAATATTTTTTACGACGCCTTTTTCTGAAACAGGCTATTTGTGACGGGACCCCGTCGCTAAAGCTTATTTGTGACAGCATCTCATTGCAAATACCTAGAATTCAAGTAGTTTACACAATATTAATAGGTAATATAACAAAATAGTGAGAGCATTCAATAAGAATGTTTGACTCCACTCCTTTCTTAATTTTTTCATGGTACTGGATCTCATAATGCCACTGATACCTGGAAAGAATCCACCAAAGTTGGGGTCCAAGTGGGAAGAACCTTACATTATCCATAAGGTCTACTCCAATGGATCATAATCTTTGATCACCATGGATAGAGAGTGTAACACACCTACCACCAACACCAAGTTTCTCAAGAATTAATTCACATGAGGATACCCTATAGTCCAGGTAGTATGACCTTAAACTATTTATAGGTGGTCTAGGCGGAACAACCTTAAACTTTTTATAGATGGTCTAGGAAGTACAACCTTAAACTGTTTGCAGGTTTTCCATGTAGTACGACCTTAAATTATGTGCATATAGTCTAGACAGTACGACCTTAAATAGTTTGTAAGTGGTCTAGGAAGTATGACCTTAAACTATTTATATATGGTCCAGGAAGTACAACTTTAAACTATTTGTAGGTGGTCCAGGTAGTACAACCTTAAATGTTTTATAGATATTTTAGGAATTACAACCTTAAACTATTTGCAAGGGTCTGAGATTTATGAACTTAAACTATTTTTATATGATATATTCTAAGATTTAGAACTTTAAACTAACATTATTCATATTTCGAGTCATATAAATTTAAACTAAAAAGCCTGACATCCTCAGCGCATGTCATTAAACTATGATCTTACCCTATATAAAATCAGGATTCCTCATATGATAAGTATGGAATGATCCAAAAAGTCCTACATTATATACAACTGAGATTCCTCATATGATAAGTATGGGATGGTCAGAAACCTTACCCCACTTGAATTGGGATACCTCATATGATATGAGATTAAATAAAACCAACGTCCTTGGTACATAATGTTAAACTATGGATTTACCCTATTTTATAAGCACGAGATTCCCTATGACAACCATGGGATGCTTCAATTCCCTCTTCGAAGGGGATTTCCCCTAGTTCCAGCATTGGTATTCTACCATTCCTTATTCTAGAACTACATGTGGATTAATTCTCATCCTCATGGGATATGTAGTGACACCTAGACCTATTGTCTTTGGTCCTAGCCAAAATTTTATCAACCCTTTGGCCTCATTCTTGGTCCAAGAATTACGATCTTAAACTATTTGCAGTTCGTCTTAGGGAATTTATGTGGTGCATGGGCCTATGTTCCCTCCTTTTACATTTGGTCTTACCTGTTCTATACCACATGTATTTTCTTGACAACAACATCTTCATAGTCCAAGCATCATGACTTTAAAATATTTTCCACCATCACCCTGGTCCAGGCATTATGACCTTAAACTATGTGTCATTTGTTCTAAGGTATTTGTGTGGTACATGGTGATAAATTCACTCCTTTAATGTTATTTTATACCTCTTTTTTTCCATGAAAATTTCCTCAAAAAAATGTTTCCATGTTCCAAGAATTATTACCTTAAACTATTAGCAATAGCTGAAAGCTCTATGACCCTAAACTATGAGCCCTAGTCCAATCATTATGACCTTAAACTGTGTGCATTCACCCCTCATTAACATGGTTTGCTTCATCCTTGTAATTTCTACAAGATTATTCCTCCAGATCTTTCCAGAACTATATGTGGATTGATTCCCATTTCCATGGGATATGCAGTGACACCTATACCTTCTATCTCTGGTCCCAGCCACAGATTCACCATAGAACCAACCATTACCTACAGTTCTATCACCTCAAAATGTCCCATGGGAATCCATTTTAGGTATAATCCCCATTCATTTTCCTCAACCCACTAGTGGGATGGGATTCCCTCATATCCTAATATGAGGAAGAAAATAATAGGAATCTTGATGCGTATGTCCCTATAATATCCACAGTGCACAATGTTAAACTTCGATCTTACCCCATATAAAATTGGGATGCCTCTTAATGTGAGATTATTTACCCTGTATATAAATGGTATGCCTCTTAATATGAGATGATTTACCCTGTATGGAATCATTATGCCTCTTAAGGTGATATGATCTTCCCTATATGAAATTGAGATGCCTTACATCCTAATATGAGATGATTTAGTATCCTCATTTGAAAGGGTGTCCCCTTTCGGTGATGGTCTCCTACAATGTCATGTTTCATAACTACATGTGGATTTATTTATATCCTCATGGGATTCATAGTGACACCCAAATATTTCATCCTGGTCCTATCCCTCTTCATTGACTCAATGTGGGGTCTTCTCTTCCCTAACATCATGATGTTGAACCGAAGTATGGTTTGTCAATATTTGTGTGGAAAAGGGCCCCTCTAGAGATCCTTTCACATAAGTTTGTCACTCATTCATGACACTCAAGAGCTTTTTAGACACTTATACCCCCCCCCCATTTGGTCAAATATATGTGACCTTAAACTAACAACCACCCCTACAATATGAGCTCTATTACTTTAAACTAGTATCAGACCTAGTCCAATTTGTATAAATTTAAACTACAAAACCCAACTTCCTCAATTCATGATGTTAAATTATATCCTTGACCTATGAAACAAACATAGGATTACCTGTATATTAAGTATGGTATGATGATAAAAAAATTACCTCGTGTGAGATTGGGATTCCCCATATGAAAAATTTGGGATGACCATAAATTTTACCCCATATAAAATCAAGGTGCCTCCTAACATGAGATGGTTTGATATCCTTTTCAGAGAGGATTTCCCTCCTTTGGCACTGATCTCCTTCCATGACACTTCCCAAAACTACATGAAGCTTGATTTATATCCTCATGGGATACTTAGTGATGCTCGAATATCTCATCTTGGGACCATCCCTTCCATTTACTCAATTTGATGTATTTCCCCTTTGGTACAAGATTTATTCTCTACTACCTGCATGTTTATTTGGAGAATTTGATAATGTGGATAAATAGATACCATGGAACCTAATATTCCCTCTGGTACATTCCCCACTTGAACTTCTAAACTTTTCTCTTTCTCCGATTTGGATAATTGTCACCCTCTCGATCTAAACGGGATTCCTAAAAAAATGGTCCCATGAAACACTGGTTCACCTACTATATTGTGTTCATGCCTCAAAGGATATTTGTAAAAAGACATCAGATCCCATGTTTTGACCTTATTCAATGTTTTATCTGATGTTTTTTCATTCTGTCTTAAACCAATACAGGTATAGAGCCTATGTTTTGAACCTGGTCAACATTTTTTCCCCGTTCATTGGTTGCTCCCCTCTCATTATCTTGGTCTTAAAATTCACAATCACCCTCATGGTATTTTTCAGTCGCTTTCTCCCCTCATTTTGTTCTCCCTTGAAATTAATTAAAACTCCATACTGATCATTGTTTCTCACACCAAACATCCCTCATGCAGGCTTAGGGGTTAGGAGTAAATTCTCCCCAAGAAAGGTTGAGATACATGTGATCCCTTGGCCCTAACTCTATGACCTTAAACTAGGATCCCCAGTCCAAGAATCATGAATCTAAACTATGTGAAAGTCATCCTAGGAATGTGTTGTGTGGTGTTGGGCCTCCTTGGACCTTAATTCACATCGTGTTTTCCACTCTACCACACTACACATGTCTATTTGAGATAATTGCCCCATGGTCCAAGCATCACAATGTTAAACTATACGCAAGTTGTCTTAGGAATGTTTTGGACAATGTTAGGTGGTCTCCTAGACCCCTCCATTCACTCAAGGTAACCTTTATTTGATACTGTTCACATTCCTTCGAGACACTCACCTCGAGGTCCAATAATTATGACCTTAAATTATTTTTAACTGGTCTAAACACTGTGATTATAAAATAAGAGCCCAAGGTCGAATCATCATGACCTTAAACTATTTTCAACTTTCCCCTTATGTTTTTCATGGTGCATGACCTCCCTTGGCCCTCATTTCATGTTGGGTTACTACTCTTTCATGCTATGCCAAACACTTGAGGGTGAATGTGGTATGGACTCTATGACTTTAAACTAAGATCCCACAGTCTAAACTCTATGACCTTAAACTAGGAGCCCAAGTTTAGGCAACATGACTTTAAACTATGTACGATTCCCCCCCATAAATATTTTGTGTGACATTGAGCCTCCTTAGACCCCAATTCACTTTGTGTTTATCACTTTTCCACACTACACATATCCTTTTGGTATTCTCACACATGGTCTAAGATCTATAACCATAAATTAAGAGTATGTGCAAGTCGTCTCTAGTATATTTCATGTGGCAGGGATTCCTACCCCCCCCCCCCATTCACATTGGTTTACCTCTCCCCCATGACACACGCATCCCCTTTAAGACACATTCCCCTTTAGTCCAAGCATCATGTCCTTAAATGGTATGTGACTTTCCCTAGATTTTTTTCTGGGTGCAGGGTATTCTGACATCCTTTTGCCTTATAGGTCCTTCTAAGGAGTACCCTCTATCATGCTACCCTCCTACACCCCCCACCACTATGGATGGGTGGGTGTCATTAATGTTGGTTCAAGCATCCTAGTCACACAACATTAAACTATATAACTCAACATTATAATCACATGATGATAAACTATGCAAAACATTGTCCTCATCATATGATGTGAAATTGCATGTTCAATGTCCTCACCATATGACTTTAAACTACATGTATATCATCCTCATTGAATGATGTAAAACTGCAAGGTGTCTTAGTCCCTTACCTGATAATACCTTTCCTTTAGTTATGGTATCCAACTATATCATTAATTTTCTTTGATCATTTATTTATATCTAAGACAATGATACCCCTATAAGACGAGTTTGACCTTTGTTCAGAATGATATACTTTCCCAATGTGCTCAAATCCACGGTGGTATAATTCCAAGATATTTGAACTCCATTCAAAAATTCCATCACTTTATCTCTATGCTTTGTGTATCCCCTTATTTGTATCCTCATCCTCCACCATGTTTGAATGGGTCCCCCTTGACAGAATGGACCCTTGCCACACTGGCTCACCTACCACCCTGGGCACATGCCCTAGAAGATTTTGGATGACATTTTGAGACAAATACCATGTTTAAAACATGGTAAGAGGTTGAACCTTGTTTTTTTCCTATACTTGAAAAAATTATAATGGATGTTGTGTTTCAAACATGGTCAACAGTTATCCTCCATTTTCATGTCACTCCCACTGTGTTCCAGATCTTGGGTGTTGTGATTCATGCTCTTCATTCCCCTTTGTTTGGTTAGAATTTAATTCCCCTATAATTACCCCATTAATTCACTATTTAATGTTGAAAAATCAATTCGGATTTTCAGATATCCCCATTCGTCGGCCACATCCTCTCTCAGCTCGGACGCTCTGGATGGTCAGTCAAAAAATTTAAACCCCAAGTGTTTAGCCATTGCTTAGAAATCACATATAAATGAGAAATCACATGCTTGTATCTTGTTTTTCACATAGAGGATGACTCACATGATCTTAGGTATTGGTAGTTAGTTGTCTCATGAGTACGGTGGAAGTGCGATAAGGAAATTTCATGAAAGAAATATGTTCAAGTGTATGGAAATTTTAAAAAAACAACTGAAGTTTTAGAGGGTCATCCACATATTGGAGCCTCTTCTTTACAAGATTCTCCTAGAGATTGACCCCAGTGATATCATGTTGGGGATTTTATAGCCTCTACTAAGTAGCCTCTAGAGTCTTCTGCCACTATGCTAGGTCGGCCACCTCTTCCTTAGATTTAGGATGGACTTCTTTAAACCTGATCCACATTTGGTTTTGTTTAGGATAGTATTCATCCACTGGGGATTCCACCTCCACCACCTTAGCTTTAGCTACCACCAATTGGACCCTCATATGGCTAATGATCTCATCCTGAGAAGTGTCCATGGCCACATGCTCCTATACTACCCCTTCTAGGTGGGCGATCTCACCATAGTGTCACGAGCTGAGTTGGGTCATGACAATAGGCTACCAAAATCACCTTAGAGACCTTAGATTTGTGCTTCTTTCAGGAGGTGTCAAACACCTACCATTCATAACATTCCTTATCAATAATAAATTATATAGATATTTCATGAAGGTTGCTATATTATACCCCATAAATCCTTAGGATGACTAGCTAGTAACAGAGAGATCCCACCTAGTTTGGTAGGTCAACCATGAGGGTGCGGCTGATGAAGTTCCACACATACCTCCATCCTTAAAAAAAATGACCCGGTTCTTCTTGGAATAATTCAAGATAGAATCATCAAAGTCTTTAATTTGTGTGTGCTAGTATAGAGGGAATACCACCAGTACTTCAGTTCCTGAGTTTTCCACAGTCTTTCCCTCAAGAACGGGCATGAATAAATCCATTTCTAGAGGAAATGGATATTCACCAGCCCACTCACATACTAAAAAAGCCTTTGATGCCTCCTATGGCACCTATGAGGTAAACAAAACCATCCCAACCTCCTCAGTTTTCCCTTATGGTGGAATTATATTTACCTCAACTCTAGTGGACGTCGCTGATGGAACTTTCTAGATAGGCACATCCTGTGTATCCTCCTCGATTTTACCAGTTTTCGGCATGATTGCAACCTCCTAGATCACCTATTTTGAGGCCTCAGTTCTCACATCCACTAATGAAGGAACTTATAGGATAGGAACATCCAATATATCCTCCCCAGTCACTCCATCTTCTAGCATAATTACCACCTCCTCTATTGAGGCTTCAGCTCCGACAGTGGCCTCTAGTGACACTACTATGATAAGCTCATCCACCATAGTCTCCTTATCCATCCCCATTATGGGAACTGTCTTGAACCCCTCCATTGAGTTAATGGTATTAGAAGTATCTTCTGGTGCCACATCCATGGTTGGCCCAACCACCATGACCTCCATGAACATTTTCGTTGAGAGAATATCACATGTTGTCTCTACCTCGTCCACTGGTGCTACTGACTCAGATGAAGATATTGGAAACTAAGCCCCAAACACAGCTTGAAATACCATTTAAATATGATATATTCAAATACATAAAGGTAAATTATAAGAGGAAAACTGAAAATGGGAAAATTCTTACATGTAACACCTTGAGTTTTAATGATTTTTTTTTAATAAATTAAAATTATTTGATGGTTTTCATTGCACGCTACACAAAGCTAATATTTATTTATATGTAATAGAAAGTAAATATTACACTACAAAAAACATTGAGCTTATATTGTGCTATATAAAACACTGATTTTTTCTTGTGTTAGACACAATACTGATTTCTTATTATAGCTTGTATTACACGTAAGACTGAGTTTTACCAAACTACAGTTTACTATTAATATTATTATTTAATATGATAGTTTTCATCTAGTCATTGGAATGTAAGTTATGAATAATATTGACTAAATTATGAAAATATGGTTTATACATGTTTATATAATGAATTATTTGGTGACCAATTAATTATAAATGAAAATAAAATATTTTTTAAAATAAAAGGAAACTTTTCTCTAAAAACTATTTTTATATGCACAAGTGTGTTTTATATCAATAAATTGACTAAATAACTTTTGGTGAATTATTTTAATGGAATTTATATATTATATATTCAATCAAATGTTTAACATTCATCTTATATGTTTTCTAGACAAGAGATAATAATAAATCCAATTTGATGCTTAAAATTTGTATTTTTCTAAAAAATAGTTTTACCGTCTTTTAATGGCGTACTTATTTTAAAACATTTTTTTACACTTTTATAAATTATGTTTGAAAAAATAAACTTAATTTTTTAAATTTTAATGTCAAAATTATATTAGGGTGAATGTTTTGGATTTTTTAGAAATGATTCATTTTTTATGAATAGTGAAAAATGCCGAATTTTAATTGAAAGCTACATTTTTTGTTCAAATTATTTATATAGTTAAATTATATTTTAAATTATTTTTAAGGTATATTTATATAAATTATACATATATTAATCTAATTTAGTTTATTTGAATCAATGTCACTTTGAAATTGGTTATAAAACATTTCAATCTTTTGAACTTTTTCACTTTAAAAACACATTATTTTGTCCCAACTGTGGGATTAATTTTAAGTTAATTTTTTCCAATTATGTGATTATAATTTGGAAAAATGGATTAAATATTTGTAATAATAATAATTTATAATTTATAATATAATAAGTTTAAATTAATTTTTTATCAAAATTATTAGTGAAAACGGTTAAAATTAATCACAGATATTAAGAGAAAAACAAGTTTACCAAGGGACTAAACTTTAAACTTAAGGGTAAAATGACCTATAAACTTGTAAAAAACCTATTTTATGGACATATTTAGACCATAAACCTTCATTTATCTAATTCTATGCATTATTTAATCCTTATTTTAAGTAAAAACATGGTTATACCTAACTTTCTTTTCAAAAATGTCAAGTGTGTCCTCTCCCCCACTTATAAAAGGTCACCACCTCTTACCACCTCTCCACAACTTAAACAAAAATTGGTTTAGAAAATACCTAATCAAATAACTTCTACAATTACCTAAATTCATCCTATATTCTTTCCTTTTTTATAAATCTAACAAAGGAAGTCCTTTGGTGAAAACCAAAAAGAGATATTTGAAGAAGAGGTAATGTTCATCGATGAACGTTTTTGTTTTATTTCTTCCTAAAATCCCTTAAATTTTTTATATAATTATTATATAATAACCAAATTATATTAAATATACTGATATTTTGTTAATATAAGGGTACAGCATAAAACTTCACACACTTCCATCAAATGGGATATGAAATCATTGTTCGTCTGTACGACGGACTACCACCTCGCGAACTGATATCATTTGTTCATCCATTACCACATTTAAAGGTTGGTAATAAGGTTGAATTTATATTTTATAGATTATTTTTATTATTATTATTATTTTATTATTATTCTATAATTTTTATATAACACATACCTTCATGTTTTCTATTTTTTGGAATATAATAACGTCGTTCGTGTGTGTGGCGAACAACCGCCTCACAAAGCAATGTGATTCATTCACACTTTGTAAGGAATGTATTAAGGATGGGTTTAATATAGATATTTGATATATATATAACATAAAAATATAATTTAATTATAATATATATATATCACTTACTCTTATTTATTTCAATATGATACGAAAATGGAAACAGTATTCATGTATACGTATGGTCTATCATCTCCATGAACGGTGTATTTAATTTCTTATATTTATATTTTATAGATTATTATAAATACATATATACTGAATATATATGATATTTATATTATTTTTTACATTCTAGAAATTATTAAATCATGATAAAAGTAATAGGACCAAAAATAACAAATCAAAAATTATACAAAAAACAAAGCTTAACTGAAACGTGACTTTTACATGGTATTGTTAATAAATTGGTAATAAAAAGGCCATAATAAAACCATATATGGTATGATATATATTAATATGGTTATTTAATATATTTATAATAAAATTATATTTATTATATAGGAGTTTTGAATGTGTATGAAGGAAATCAAGACTTAAGGTAATGGATTTCCATCTCACTTTTTACTTTTGTGAGACACATGTTATATTCACCCCCACTTTATTATATGTGGTATATATACATAATATGAATGTAATTTTTTATTATTATACTTAAAATTTTTGGTAATTTTACATCCATTTTAATATCAATATTTCATGGGGTTGTGGTTTCAAAGTTACCAAAGTGGTAAGGGAATTTTGTCTCAATTTACCTTCTTTGAGACACATGTTATGTTATACACTTATATTCCTTTATGAGGTGTATAAAATTCCCCTTTTACCTATTATATCATGAATATTCATATTTTAATGATATTGTAAGCTTCATATAATGTTATTATTTCATGTGGGTTATGATTCAAAGTTACCAAAGTGTTAATAGTTTATTGATATAATCTCATCAGTTATCGGAATTGTTTATGATTATACTTACATTGATTAAATATTATAATCCATATCTCAAGAATTCTCATGAATTTTATTATCCTCTATTTATTCAAGAAATATTAATGTAGTGTTAACATTTTTGCACTCTTTATTACTTAAGATAATTAAGAATTTTTTTAAGAAAATCTGACTTTATTTCTCTATTCGGTCTGAAATTTGTTTTCTACTAAATCCATGTTTTCTAAAAATTCTTTCAAAAATGTTCTAATATTCTCCTATGATTTTTAAAATAAATTTTTACCCATGTTCTACCTTTTTTAAAAATGGTTTTAAAATTAATCTTCTTTTCATTTTCTAATCAAATCACTTTTCTAAACTTTTTACGATGCAAAAGGAATGTTCGGCATGTAGGAATTTATCCACCATCATGACCATAATTTAATTGAAGATTAATTTTTAAGTTTACAAGATTATTTTTTAAAGAAATTTTCTTTCCTAATATTCTTTAAATTAACTATTTTAAATTTTATTTTCAAAGAAAAAGGTTTTCAAATTTTTTTATGCTTTAAAAAGAATTTTTAAAGTGGAAAGGTTGTTTTCCTCAAGAAATGTTTTAATTTATTTTTAAATCATACTTTATAAGTTTTCAAGGTGGTTTTCAAAGAAAAGTATTTTGAAAATGTTTTATGTTTTAAAAAGTTATTTTCAAAGAAATCTTACTTCCCTTAATAAATTATCCAAGTGATCTTTAAAAATCCTCCTTCATATAAGATGAAATCCTTTGATATAGTTTATTTTTTACTAGGGATAGGATCCAAGTACACCATTTTTATTCTTTCTTTTAATGGTTTATGTTTAATATAAAAATTTGTTCATGAAACCTATTTCTTTTCTATGGGTTATACCATGATGAAACCCACTTCATTTCATGGGTTTTTCTATGATGAAATGATTATGAAACATGTGTATTTTCCATGGGTTATGATGTTATGAAATATTTATAATACCCATTTTATTTCATGGGTTATGATATGATAAATTTTTTATGACCTTGTGGAACATATAAATATGGTTTCCATTATGTGAAAAGTAACACCTATATCTCTCTCTAATTCATTAAGTAAAGATTTATATATCTCATGAGATATCCATGGCTGGAATGGGGAGTGAACCTAGTACAATAAGATAGTTCTGCCACTAAGGATAGTGGTATGTCCTACCCAAGAGGTGTAGTCACCTATGCATAAACCTGATTAAATGTTCACAATGTTTTGAATGAACCTGATTATATGTTCACAATATTATGTGTTAACCTGATTACATGTTCACAATTTTATGCATGAACCTGATTATATGCTCACAATGTTATGTGTGGACCTGGTTGCATGTCCATAAGTTTATGTGAGGGCCTAATTTAATGTGCTTAACTTGATGAGTGAACATGTTTCTATTTACACATGTTCGCAATTTTATATGTTGATGTGTATGCCACGAGTATATGTCTTATGAAAATTTTATAATCTCATGAATCATGTTTTTTTCCTTATTATTCATGTCTTATGAACTCCCAATCATTATTCTATGATTAATTTTATGATCGTTGATATGTAGGGTATTGTTTTCAATGTTATGCTCATGATATCGTACTCTTATGTTTATGTCATACTTATGTGTCTTACTTGTTTTCCCTTACTAAGGATTTGAGATCACCCTTAATTATGTTTCCTTTCCTTGGGTTATGAAGAAATTTTTCAAGTAGGTTATTCTTGTGAAGAGTACTAAAGGAGACGATATTTATGGGAAATGTTGAAGATATTTCACCAAGTTAGAAGATTATATTTCCAATTTTCCAAAGTCACTAAACTATTATGGTACTTGGTTATGTGTTTGTGTAATATGTTGAATATTACTCTAAAAATATGCAATATCCATGTATGTTAAGCTTGGGTCTTTATAGTTGGTATCAAAGTAAAGTTTTATTCAACCTTTCAAAACTAGGATGAGAAAACTTTAGAGATATCCCTATGGATATTTCTAAAGATATTTCTAAGGATATATCTAAGGATAAGTCTAAGGATGAGTTAAAGTATAAGAAAATATCCTATAATTTTGGTAAAGGATTGAGAGAGTGGTTTCCTAGGAATACATCCTTGCATATATACTATAAGTGGATGTAAATCTGGCACAAATGTACCTTGGGGTAAAAACCCTAAAAACACCTTATTGAGTTAGACTCAATCAGGAACTGATGAATGATAATGGGCCTTGCTACACACCTAGTTTTTCTCTCCCATGGTATATGATTTGGAAATTCAAAAACTATTTATGAACCATCATGAATGATTTAAATAGGATACGGATATGAATAACCTAGGATAAAACTAAGGTGTCATAGATTAAAGAAGAAGGTTTCATGGTGTAGACATCCTATAAGTGATTTTTTTATGATTATGTGGTTCCCCACTATGATTAGTGTTGCTTAAACTATGTTTTTGGTTTTATTCAATGGATAGAACCCGAAGGAACCGTGATAATGAGGAATGTAATGGAAAATGCAATGATTTTCCTCTTGAGAAATCGAATGTTATGGGATATGGAATGAAGAACATCATTGTTATTATCACATAAATTTATCAAGCTATAAATCATGTTGAACATACAAACAATCAAAGGGGGAACAACATTTTGTTAATTCCTTCATGAGGGAATTCCCACCTTATTTCAGTGGTTTTAGTGACCCATTATTTACTTATCAATGGATTCGTACCAATGAAAAGGTATTTTCCATTTTCCAGTGTTTAGAGCATGAAAAAATCACTCTAGCTATCTACCATCTAGAATTTGAGGCAGATCAATGGTGGAATCTTAATAAGAATACAAATAAAAAGGAATAAATTGACTCCATGAAGTGGTATGAGTTTAAAAGACTATTTTTCAATAAGTAATTTACTCATATTATTCCTAGAAAAATGTAGAAGTAATTATTAGAGCTTAAGAAAAGGGATAATGAATTTTTTGGGTTCAATAAAGTAAATTTTACAATACTTTCAAGGTAATATTCTAGTATTATAATTTAGTGTAAAAGTAAGGTTGACTGATTCTTTAGTGGATTTTAAACCTAATCTCCAAAGGGTATTTTCAATAAGGTACTTTTTATTCTATGAAAAAATCATTATATGTTCACTAAAAGTGGATATGAAAGTTGGAAACCCTCTTTGTTTTGGTGATAAGAATAAGAAAATGGGGTTTCATGGAAAATCCAATGATATCTCACATGGATAAAATAAAATGTTTCAAACTTCTACTTTCCAAAAATGTGGGAAGGAGCACTTAGGTGAGTTCCTAAAAGTAACAAGAAGGTGTTTAAAGTGCAGGATGTATCTTCATAGATAAAAATAATGTAAATGTGATGTAAATAGTCCAATCAATGAAATGACTAGATATAGAGCTCATTATAATTCACTACCCAAAATTTAGTTTGTCAAGTGTGAGGATTTTGGGAATTATTCAAATCAATGCCTCACTCTAGGGGATAAAATAGATGATAATCCACAATAAACTATAAAGAAAAAGGACACAGGAAAATCTTATGCGATCACTATGAATTAATTGAATCATGATAATTAGGGAACACTTATCCTCCCCTACTTAGTTGGTAATTTCATGTTTGATTCGGTATGAATAATCCATATAAAAATATTATTGTTCATCCCTTGGTAAAATTTCAAGTGATTATCTACTTGGATTTTGGAATAATGAGATCGCATATTCTATTGGTACAAGGATGAACCCAAACATCCAATGAAAATGTTTTTGTATAAGATAATATATTATATAAGTAACTAATAATCATGTATGTTTTCAATATGGTTTTATGTTAATTAGAGTTATTATCATGTTTTAATAGAATTCATGATGAAGGTATTAACATGTTTGGTATGTGATAATCAAAGAGACACTTTGTGATATATAGGGGATCAATGATAATCTAATTTTGAAAAAATTTAGTGACCTTCTTTCTAAAGTATTGTATTTTCATCTTTTGGAAGGGTCAAAAGGTTAACCATTTATGAAATGGTTTTTATTGAAATTTGACTAAGGGTTTAGAGATTAATTTATTATTTCATCACATAAAGATTTATTAATATTGGATAACCTATTTTAAACATTATATTATGATGATAAATAAATATATAAATAATTATTTATCATTATATTTATTTATCTTATGATCCATTAGTGCTTCATACATAAAAAATTCACCTTCATTTCCTAGAGTAAGAGATAGAATGGAAATTGATAAAGTCACAACCATAGGGGGAGATTGTTCTTATGAAATGGAATGAAATCATGTAAGTACATATTCTTATAAAAAATATTTAACTTTAAGAAAAAGGATCTTGAAACAAAAATGTTATCCTAATACCTTCATTTCTAATAAATCAAATGGTATCTTAGATCATCACAAATTTATGGTTTTGTGATTATTAACTTTCTATGGATCACCCAATTTATTGAGATCAGTGATCAATATAACTCTCTATAATTATTTATAATTTTATTTAATTTCCAAATATTCACTTCCCACATATGTTCTTCTATGTGTAAACCTAGTTATGATTTACTTTGGGTAACCATTATATTTCCAAATATCTTTTTTTAAAGAATTTTTAGTATTTATTTGTACGATGTGGGATTCTATGAAAGGAAATTTCAATTATTAAACCTTTTATGAACCATAATAATTTTGATAGAGAAATTAATTTTTAAGGTGGGATGAATGTAAAACCCTGAGTTTTTATGATTTATTTTTTCAAATAAATTAAAATTATTTTATGGCTTTCATTGCACGCTACACCAAGTTGTGATTTATTTATACACAAAACAAAATTAAGCTTGTGATATATGAAACATTGATTTTATCTTATATTACACTCAACACTAATTTTGTATTGTGTTAGACACAATATCGAGTTTCTTTGATAGCTTGCGTTACATGTAAGACCGAGTTTTACCAAACTATAATATACTATTAATATTATTATTTAATATGATTGTTTTCACCTATCTGTTGGAATGGAAGTTATGAATAAGATTGACTAAATTATGAAAATATGGTTTATATATGTTTATATAATGTATTTTTTGGTGACCAATTAATTAGACATGAAAATAAAACCTTTTTTTAAATAAAAGGAAACCTTTCTCTGAGAAACTATTTTTATATGCATAAGTGTGTTTTATATCAATAAATCAACCCAATAAATTTGAATGAATGATTTTAATATAATTTATATATTATATATTCAACAAAATTTTTAACATTCATCTTATATGTTTTATATAAAATATATAGTATTAAATCTAATTTTACGTTTAAAAACTATATTTTTTAAAAAGAAGGTTTACTAACTTTTAATGGTGTACTTTTTTTAAACTAATTTTTGAAAATTTAATAAATTATATTTGAAAAAATAAAATTAATTTTTGAATTAATAATTTAAAAATTATCTTAGGGTAATTTTTTGGAATTTTTCAGAAAAGATTCTTTTTTATAAATAATGAAAAATACTAAATTTTAATTGAAAACTGCCTTTTTATTTGAATTATTTATATAGTTAAATTATATTTTAAATTATTTTTAAAGTATATTTATATAAATTATAAATATATTAATCCAATTTATTTTATTTTAATCAATTTCACATTGAAATCGGGTATAAAAATATTTCAATCTTTTGAACATTTTCACTTTAAAAACTCATTGTTTCGTCCCATCTACGGAATTAATTTTAAATTATTTTTTTTTCTAATTTTGTGAATATAATTTATAAAAATTAATTCCATATTTATAATTATTATAATTTCTAATTTCTAATAAGTACAACTTAATTTTTGACCAAAATTATTAGTGAAAACAGTTAAAATTAATCATAGCGATTAAGAGAAAAAAACGATTTTACCAAGGGACTAAACTTTAAACTCAAGGGGAAAGTAACCTAGAAACTTTCCTAAAACCCATTTTATGGAAATATTTCGTCTATAAACCTTCATGTATCTAAAAATTTTCATTATTTAATCCTTTTTTAGGTAAAAATTTTGGTACACCTAACTTTAATTTCAAAAATTCCAAGTGTGTCTTCTCTCACACTTATAAAAGGCCACAACCTCTTCCCCTCTCTTCATACATTAAAAATTAATTGGTTTGGATAATACCTTACCAAATAAATTCTCTAATTCCAAAAATACATCCTATAATTATTCCTTTGGGAATAAATCCAACCAAGGAAGTCCTTTGGTGCAAACCAAAAGGAGATTCCCAAAAAAGAGGTAACATTCATCATCAAATGTTTTTGTTTTATTTCTTACTAAAAACCCATCAATTTTTTTATATCATGCTTATATAATAACATAAATATCTTAAATATACTGATATTTTGTTATATTAAGTGTATGGCCTACATCTTCACACACTTCCATCGAATGGGATACGCAATGGTCGTTCGTGTGTACAGAGGACTACTGCCTTGTGAACTGATGTCATTCTTTCTTCCATTACCACATTTAAAGGTTTATAATAATGATTTATTTATAGTTTATATGTGATATTTATGATTTTTATTATATTATTATTATTCTGAAATTTTTATATAACACATACCTTCATGCTTTCTATTTTTTTGGAATATGATAATGTCATTCATGTGTATGGTGGACTACCGCCTCATGAAGCAATGTGATTCGTTCACACTTTACATGGAATGTATTAAGAATGAGTTTAATAGAAATATGTGATATATATATATAATTAAAATTTTAATTTAATGATAATATATATATATATCATTTACTCTTTTTTCTTTCAATGTGATAAGAAAATGGAAACAATATTCATGTGTACGTACGGCCTACCGTCTCCATGAACAGTGTATTTCATTTCCTATTACTATATTTTATAGATTATTATAAATACATATATATTGAATATATATTATATCTATATCATGGATTAAATTATGGAAATGTGGAAATCATGATCAAAGTAAGATGATCAAAAATAAAAAATCAAAACTTATATAAAAAACAAAGTGATTATTACCTGAAACGTGACTGTAATATGGTATTGTTAATAAATGGATAATAAAAAGGTTAGAGGAAAATTATATATAGTATGAGATAAATTAATATGGTTCTATAATATATTTATAATAAACTTGTATATATTATAAAAGAGTTTTGAATGTGTATGAAGGAAGTCAAGACATAAGGTAAGGGATTTTTGTCTCACTTTTTACTTTTATGAGACGCATGTTATATTCACCACCTATTTCTTATATGTGGTGTATATAATTCACATGAATGTAATTTATGATTCTTATAATTAAATTTTTTTTTATAATTTTACATCCATTTTATTATCTCTCTTTCATGGGGTTACAGTTTCAAAGTTTCCAAAGTGGTAAGGGAATTTTGTCTTAGTTTTCCTTTTTTGAGACACGTGTTATGTTATGCACCTATATTCTTTTATGAGGTGTATGCACTACCACATTTTAAATTTTATATCATGAATCTACTTATTTTAATTATATTTTAATCTTTATTTAATGTTATTATTTTAGGGGGATTATGATTCAAAGTTACCAAAGTGGTAAGAGTTTATTGCTACAATCTCATTGTTTATCAGGAATGTTTATGATTATGCTTCCATTGATGAAATGTTATAATACATATGTCAAGATTTCTTATGAATTTTCTTATACTATAGTTATTCATGATATCTTCATGTAATGGTACCATTTTTCTACTCTTTGTTACTTGAGATAATTAAGAAAATGTTTTTAAGAAAATCTTAATTTATTGCCCTCTTCAGATGGAAATCTATTTTCTCCCAAATCCATGTTTTCTAAAAATATTTTCAAAAATTCCCTACTATTATCCTATTATTTTTAAAATATATTTTTACCCATTTTTTACCTTTTTACAAAATGGTTTTAAAATTAATCTTCTTGTT
Organism: Viscum album; assembly: GCA_963277665.1. Lineage (NCBI taxonomy): Eukaryota > Viridiplantae > Streptophyta > Magnoliopsida > Santalales > Viscaceae > Viscum > Viscum album. Next base: position 590,785,414 of record OY728166.1, read on the forward strand.
GTTTTTTTATGAAGTCACTTTTATAAACTTTTTATGATACAAAATGAATGTTTGGCATGTATGGATTTTTCTACCATCATGATCACCATTTCTTTGAAGATTCCTTTGAAATTTTACAAGATTATTTTTTAAAGAAAATTTTTTTCCAAATATTTTGAATTTTTTTTAAATCTTTTTTCAAATAAAAAAATTAAAAATGTTTTATGTTTTAAAAAGTGTTTTTAAAGTGGAAAGGATATTTTCCTCAAGAAATGTTTTAAATGATTTTAAATCTTACTTTATAAGTTTTAAAAGTTTTTTTCAAAGAAAAGTATTTTTAAAATGTTTTATGTTTTAAAAAAGTGATTTTAAAAGAAAGATTATTTCCCTGAAGAAGTGATCCAAGTGATTTTTCAAAATCTCCATCTAAGATGTCATCCTTTGATATAGTTTATGCTTTATTGGGGATAGGATCCAAGGACACCATTCTTATTCTTTCTTTAAATTTCTTATGTTTAAGATGAAAATTTATTTATGAAACCTGTTTCTCTTCCATGGGTTATACCATGATGAAACCCACTTCTTTTCATAGGTCATGCTATGATGAAATGATTATGAAACCTATCTATTTTTTGTAAGTTATGATATTATGAAATGTTTATAATACCCATTTCATTCAATGGGTTATGATATGCTAAATTTTTTATGATCTTATGACATAAATAAATATAGTTTTCATTATGTTATGGGTAGGAACTATATCTACCTCCAATTCATTGGGTAAATATTTATATATCTCATGCAATAAACATGGATGGAATGGGGAGTGAACTCGATACAGTAAGATAGGGCTTCCATTGGGGATGGTGGTGTGTCATGACCAAGAGGTTTAGCTACCTATGCATGAACCTGATTACATTTTCACAATGTTATGCATGAACCTGGTTACATTTTCATAATATTATGTGTGAACTTGATTACATGCTCATAATGTTATGCGTGAACCTAATTACATGTTCACAATGTTATGTGTGGACCTGGTTTCATGTTGATAAGTTTATGAGAGGGCCTGATTACATGTCCTTAACTTAATGAGTGAACCTCTTTATATTTACACATGTTCACAATGTTATAAGATGATTTGTATTCCACAAGTCTATGTCTTATTCAAATATTATACTCTCATGACTCCTGTTTTTTTCTTATGATTCATGTATTATGAACTACCAGTCATTATTCCATGATTCATGTTTATGATCTTTGATATGTATGGTTTTCTAATGTTATAGTTGTGATCTCATTCCCTGGTGCTTATTTCATTCTTACGTATCTTCCTTTTTTCCATTAATAATAATTTTAGATCACCCTTTCTTATGTTTCATTTCCCCATGTTATGATGAAATGTTTTAAGTAGGGTATACTTATGAAGAGTAATAAAGGGGAAGATCTTTATGAGTAATATTGAAGATCATTCACTAAGTTATAAGATTATGTTTCCAAGTTTCCAAATGCACTAAACTATTATGATCCTTGGGAATGTGTTTGTGTAATGTATTGAATACTTATCTAAAATGATGTATATCTATGTATGTTAATCCCAGGTCACTATATTACATGATTATTATATCGTGGCCAATAACTTGGGAAGATTCATGGTAAATCCCCCTAGAAAGTGTATTCCCCTATCGGTCGCCACCTCAGTCGTAGGCGTTGTTTCATGAACTTCTCCCTCTTTCATGCTCGCTAATCCCTATGCATGTAAAAGAACAATTAAACAACACTCTTAGGGATTTGGTAGCTTCTAAAGCACATGGGATTAGATTATTTACCTAGTCTACAGTAGGTCCCCCTTCCATGGGAGAGTCCCAATAGGCTTCGCTCCCCTAAGACTCATTTGAATATCCCTATAGAGGCATGTAGGAAGCTAACTCACTAAAAGAGAGATCCAAAGAGGAGTTAATCCCCAAAATCACCTTTACTCGAGTGGTCAGTGAATGCGTCATTCCCCAAGAGTGGACTAAGTCATGTGGCTCTTTGATGTACTACACCACCTCATCTCGAGACACGTGAAAGTCAGCCCTAGCATGGACCATCCTAATGAGGAATATTCCCTCTATGTTGAGATGCCTCCGCATTACATGGAGGGTGTTGATCTATCTGAAGATCCACTTGCTCTCCCAAGAATCTAGAAATACTGCGTCTCTAGGGATATCTAGATGGCACAACCACTTCCTTGAGCCTTGAAAAAATGTCCTTGGTACTGCCCCATAGGGTTTTCCTTCCTCCTACAATCTCTTTTCTAGGAGAGTTGTGCCTATTTCCACTTCTCATTTTGTGGCCTATGCTTGTGTTGGGTCAGGGATTAATGGCTCAGCAGCCACAGATCTACCCACCAAGCCAATATTGCCTCTATGGAATGCTCCAACCACTATTCTCCCTATACCTTTCAGTTGTGGAACCTCTCCTTTATTGGATCGAGTGGTTTGATGCCACAGTATATCCTTCGTATATGTGCTCTCCCAAATTAGTTTATATTCATGGATGAGCCTATAGACTATAGTAGGGTATGAAAAATCATTCTTCCCTTTCCCATATTTGTGCGTCAACATGTTCTAATTTTTCCTTAGGACTGAAGGTTAGAACTCGTGATGCACCTTCATGTACACCTTCAGGGTTAGTTGATGTAGGAATCAGAACTGCCTCATGAACCAGTGCAGGTTGTATGGATCACAAATCACCTATAAGTAGACATTATCCACCGATACCCTGACTTAGAAGTCCATGAGGTATGACCATTGTTTTATGTTCCTTATGCCATTATCAGTCACCATCCTCATTGTATGGGGGAATGGGTGAAATATGAAGTGATCTACTGACCCAACCCTTTCCAGTAAGTCCAGTGGGACTGATTTGAGAGGTTGAATCCCAGTGAAGTTCAAAATTATTGTCTGGGAGTTTGTACTGGGAGTAGAGATGGGGTTTGGGTATTTATATCCCCCCATGTGTGTAGAGACCCAACTGTATAAGAATTGGAGGGGGTCACACACATGGAGTAGAGTATTCCCTTGGCTGATGTGGTGGATCACCTTATATATCTTCACCAATATTGGGACATCTAGTTTGATGTGCTGCCACATCACCAACATTGTTTCCATAATGATGGTTCTTGACTATACCCCCATGTTTTCATCCCTCACCAGGAGCATACACTTTTAGATAAACGCGATAATAAACCCATCCAACTTGACTACTGGGGCCTCGCAATTCACACTATATCCCCACAACATCCATTGAATCACCTTCATAATCCTCTAGTATGATTTATCTTTTCCCTACAAGAATTCCATAGGGCATGTACGTGGCCTACCGAGTATCCTATCCACTAGATCATTCAGTAAATAGCCAAAACATTGATTGAATTATTTTTCCTTCATCCCTAGCCTATGTTCACTGGTCCCTTATACCAAGCGCATCAACACTCTTGCAAGATCTAACATTTGATCATGGTCTTCCCACATGTTCTCTATAGAGAGGAACTCATCATACAAGGATCCTTGAATTTGGATCCTAGTGATATAGTAAAGATCCCACAAGCTAATTCCAACATCCACATGATGAAGATGGAAAGTGTTAGTCCCTAGATACCATCTTCTCAACAGCTCTATCATAATGTCCAGGTGGTGGTAGATGTGGAATTGTGACGCCCATGATTCCTCATAAATCCCTACCTAATTAAGCTCAACCTCAAACTCACAGCATGACATTCATTCCCAATAAGTCCAGGTACATTCATTTGTAAAGTTTCTTCCCTAGCACAGGTCCCAATTGTTCATCCTTCCCTTGAGAGGATCCCCCAAACTCACCTTGAGAATCGTCTTATACTTCAAGGGGTGTCTCTTCCTCCAACTTCTACCCATTGATGTTGTTGACATGGTTCCAGAGAGTGTTCATCATGATTCATTCATGATACTTCTAGATGTGTCCCCCAATATCCCTAGACCATTAGTACTATTTGGGAATACTTCTGAACCACTAAGTGGTATCCTCTCTATTCACCTTAGGGATGAATACGTCATCCTTCAATCCAAATCCATAAAGAAAAAACCTATTGAAAAGTGGATATTCCTATTGATCCTCCGTTAGTATCAAGGTGAGTGTATCATGGTTCTATGTACTCTAAATTATCTCCATATTCATTATGTTCCCATATATATCTTCTTGATGATGGGAAGTAGCAATGGAACCTTTAGCATCCATTTAGTTTAAGACTTAGGGGTTTTCTGAGTCTAGTTTTTGATGCTCTTCTCACGGAGGTCAATTCACGATGGTCGGGTTCATGGAGGTTGGGTTCATGGAACACATTTCATGGATCACTATTTGTGGAGGTAATTTCATTGTGGTTTTTAGATTCATGGATGATGGGGATCATAATCACAAAGTGCTAATAAAGAGGGTGAGATTCATGAATACAGAGCTCAGGATTTTTTTATAAGTACCCAGCCTTAAACATTACATAATCTTGAGTTAAGTCAATAATTTGAATTTATTTTTCATTGAGGATCTTTTAAAGTTTATAGATTTAGATAATTATTTCATAAATCAACTAAAATATTACAAAGTAGACAGTTCTACTCACTATCCATTTTTTTATAAAATGAAAAAAAAATTAAAAGAAACATGGTTTTGTTTCAAGTTTATTCATCATAACTTTTCCTTGATCCCATACTTGACTCTATTCTCCATTAAATCCTTTTAAAAACATTTAAAAACTTGGTATGATCATAAAAAAAGATCAGTAAGGGATAAAAAAAAGGAAAACTGTTATCCTTGAGAAAAAATGTAAACCATGAACACTTTATCATAAAGTAATACTTTTCACCTTTATGAAGTAGTAAATACTCCTCATTGAATATAACAACATTTATTACCTTTTTTAATAAAAATATTTCCATAAAACCCATAAAAATTACACATAATATTTAAATAAAACTTTGTACATAATCGTACTTAAATGGAATAACCATACGGTTGACTTCCACATATATCACTCTTATAAATGGAATAGTCATACAGCCGACTTCCATACTCAATGAATTGGAGGTTATAATGTAACCACCTGTCCTTGGTTTATCACAGAACCACCCATCATTGGTTTATCACGTAACCACCTATCTCTAGTTTCTTATGTAACCACCCGTTAAATGTCTAAGTACCATTATATAATCATAACACATAAAAGATTTCAATTATCAACATTTCACTCATAAAAGTTTATTTGCAATCATAAGAAATCATTTCAGGATATTGAAATAGTCAATCCACTTTCAAAAAAAATCAATAACAAAACACCCAAAATGTAATAAGGTATTTCTTTTCCTTTTAAAAACATTAAGACTTATAGAGTAAGCCAAATATTAAATAATGGTTATAGTGGTGGAGAAGTTGTTGTCACCGCATACGTTAAAAAAACATTCTTTTTTCATTTTGTAAATAAATTAAAACTCTTAGTATAAAAATATTCCTTTTGAAAAACTTTGAATGAATTAAAAGTCAAAGGGGTTGATTATACACCTTATAAAAGAAATTAGTGTATAACATCAAAATATGCCTCAATAAAAGGAGATTGAGACGAAGTCCCTTACCTTGAGTCTGACTTGTCTCGTACGTTATTTATCTTCCTAAATAATAAACCTAGGTTAATTTATAATTGATTAAAAACATTTTAATGGTTATTATACTTTTTATTTCATTAATTACCATGTTATAATAATTAGTTAATTATTTGAGTTCATGTTAGATGCTTTTTTGGTATTCGGTACTTGAGTTGAAAATGAACATGGTATGATGTCACTAGTCCATGTGGTCATAAGTCCATCATCTCCAGAATAATATTCATGAAATAATAATTAATTTTATATATTAATCATAATTTTTAAATCAAACCATTAATTATGGTTTTTTGAAATGAATAATGTTATAATCATGGAGACGGTAGGTTGTACGTACGCATGAGTAACATTTTTTCATTTTTCATTGATCATTATGGAAAGAATATAAGTATTATTTTATCTTTCCATAATGATTATAACATCATTAATATAATATTAATCATTTAAATATAGTTATATATATCATAAAAGTGATGTAGTGAATAAAAAAGAATCGCATCGCTTCGTGGAGGTGATAGTTCACAAACGGTGTTTTCATTTTTATGTTCATAGAAAGTAAGAACATAATTGATATATTATTATATTATAATGATTAATATGTCATGAATATCACATATTAACATTAATTCCATAATTATAATCATTATTGATAGATGGTAATGAAAAACTAACTATATTGGTTCGCGAGGTGGTAGTCCGCCGTACACACAAATGAAATGTTAATTTCTTATTTGATGAAATTGGAGATGTATTTTGGTGATAATATTAACATAATAACATATCAGTATATTTATGACACTATATTTATTATTTAATTTTGGTTTAAGGATATTTTAAGAAGTAGAATAAGTAATACTATAGAAATACTTCAATAAAAACAATACCTCATCTTTGGTTGATCACCTTTGAAGAACACCTTAACACCTCTAAGGAGGGTGTTCTGCCTAAAATAAGGCCTCTAGAATGTGGGGAGAGATTTTAGGAAGAGGTTTGGGAAATTATTGGCTGAACCAAATGGTTCTTGAAGTGTGAGTAATAGAGAATAGTGGGTACCTTTTTATAAGATAGGGGAGGGGCATCCTTGGAAACTCTTAAAATATTAAATTAATATAAATTAATTTTTAAATCCAACTTGAGTTATGTAAAATATAAGATGATTATATTTTTAAATCCTCTCAAATAATAATTTTTAGACATGTTTTGATTTCATTTTAAACCTTATCATTTTGTTTTACCCTTAATTATTCTATTTTAATTTTAATTATCGTAACAACATTTTAAATATTAAGAGGCTATATGCTTTACTTATATGGGTCCAATTTCTCATAAATGGTCACTTTAATAACTTTTTTACCTTATCACAAAAACTTGTAAATTTTAAAATATTTTTATAATTTTTAAATAATTTAATAATATATTATTTTTTATAAAATGTCAATAGTGTCAATATTGATACTATTCATTTCAATGAATTTAAATAAAATCCAAACATAGAGATAAATTTGAAAAAAAACATATAATAGAATTTTAATCTGTCATAGTCACCTATAAAATTTATGGTGTATCATAAATAATTCTAATTATATTTATTTTAATATTTTTCCTATCATTTATTTGATATTTTTATTAATAAAACATTTATTGTATCACTGTTGTGTTAGTCTTTATAGTAATTATTTAACCTATAAAATTTCTAAATAAAATATCATGATATATATAATTTCGTTATATTTTTATTGACTATTTATGATCAAAGTTTTATCATGTTTATCACTGTATTAAAATTATTATACTTATAAGAAATAATAGGGTGACATGTTGTCACTTTATTTTGTTTTAATAATATTTATATCACTTTCATGGAAAAAGTCCATTAAATAAGTCAATTCCATTCATTAGGAGTTTAGGGTATAATTTTATTCATCCCATAGAATTTTCTAAGGTTTTAGAGTAATTTTTTTGTCATTATGATATTGTTTGTTACCCTGATTTATCTGATTTACCTTTAACCACATTAAATAAAAATTACCGTAGTTACTATTCATAAAATCCAAAAATATAAAAGAAACATATTTAAATAATTTAGACCCAATGATTCCAAATATATAATCCATTTTTCAAATTTTAAAATATATAAGTTTCAGTAATTAATTTAAAATTAATCCCTATTGTTAAATGAGAAAACGGGTTTTTAAAAGTAAAAATCATCAAAAGATTAACATGTGTTTATATCTAATTTCACTGTTAAATTACTTCCAATGACCAAAATTGGATTAAATGATAAAAAAAATTATTTATTTATACTTTAAAACAAATTAAATGGATAATATAACTATATAAATAAATTAGACGAAAAGCAGTTTTGAATTAAAATGCATTATTTTTCACAATTCATTAAAATATGAACTTTATCAGAAAAATACCAAAATTTTAACCAAAGTAAATTTTAAAGTCCTGATTTCAAATAAGAAGTTTATTTTTTTAAATAGAACATATAAAAGTGTCAAAAACTAGATTTAGATTGGGTTCTTCATTAAAAGGCGGCAAAACTGCATTTTTTTGAAAAATACATCTTTTATCCGAAAAAATGAATTTATTCTTATATCATGTCTATAAAACATATAAGATGAATTTTAAACATTAAATTGAATATATTAAATATATATTTTATTAATAAACTATATCAAGAGTGATTTTATTATTTTATAAACTCACTTATTTACATTTAAATATATTTTCAGAAAAACATTTTCTTTTATTTAAAAAGGGTTTTTATTTTCATTTATAATTAATTGTTCACAAAATAATTAATTATATACATGTGTAAAACATATTTTCATAAATAAATTAATAATTTTCATTCCTTACATTTAAACATCTAGGTTATAAGGTAACATAATAATATTTAGTTGTTCACTTAAGTTTAATGTGGCGTATTATGTACGTTATCAAACATAGTGTCTCTTTTTTAAAAACTTAGGATGTTGCATTCTCCCTCCTTTTGGAAATTGTGGACTCGTAATTTTAATTCAGGGTCGGTAAATAAGGTATGAATTTTAAAAAATACCTTTATTGCAATCCCACATCGGAAAAATGATTAATAAAACTTCTACTATAAAAGAAATAAAGCAGAGTACAAAGGTCACATGAGATAACACATACTATGATTCCATGTAGGAAAAAATAGATATAGAAGAAAAAATAACCATCATGTTCTGATGGAGAGTGATAGAAATCATTGTTTTGAAAAAGTTAACAACTACAAAGCTATAAATTTGTGATGGGTTAAACGATCTTTGACTTTGTAGTAGGAAAATTAAAGAGAAAATGTTTTTTCTTTAAGACAATTTTCATAAAGTTGGGGAATTAATTTAAAACCTTGACTAAGAATATATGGAAACATACTTACTTGAAAATTAGAGTTTCATTATTTAATCAAATTCCACCACAAACTCAACTTTTTCTCCAAACGATGAGTATTCAAAACGGATCGACTTCTATGAAATCACATAATTCACAAAATATTAACTAAAACCAAAATGGTTAGGATATGATAAGATAATTACCTAAAAATAATAATCCTTTATAATAATAAAGACTACTTTTAATCTCTAAAATTCAATAGTAATACTCAAAGTTCAAAATAGATCATTCAACAAATAATTATCCTTAAAATTCCTCAAAATAATCCAAACTAAGATTGAAACCCAAAATTAAGAAGGATTTGATCACATGGTCTTCCAGGATAAATTTTAACATTTATCTCTAAATAACATAAATCACTATTAATTTCTCATACTAAAAATTAATTAACTTAATCACATATTATCCAAGATAGTTTAATCATTTCCATAAATAACCCAAATCTCCATAAGTCTACAATAAAATCATAGATTCATCCAAAATAAAATTAAACCATTAATCCTCAAATAAAATCTCATATTATTCTATTTACCTTAATCAAATAAAGTTTCCAAAATAGTGAATGTCTTCCAAAATAACATTTATCACTTAATTCACAAAACATTTTCCAATACCAAGAATATATATTTGATAAAATATAAGTTCCCAAAATAAACCTATTCTTATTTAATCAGCTTGTTTAACTAAAAAGATGAATTCATACTAACCAGGGACTTCACATAGGCCAGTGGTAGGTAATAAAGTCTTGTCACACTTCGGTTGTGGGTTCTATTCTTACAGCCTTGTCTAAAGCGAAAGTTTGTCACCCTTCCTACAGTTTTTCCTTTTTCTAAAACTATATAATTCTTATAAAATTCCCAAAATTAGATAAAATATTAAAAAATAACCATAACATATTTTAACCTCAAAATTTATCTCATACCTTCATTTTTCATACCAAAATGTAATAATGCATAATTACCTCAAAAATAAAATTCTCTAACAATACCATTTATCCCCTTAAAATTTCAAAACATAAAGACTCTAAAGGAATTTCTAAGGAATTGAACTTATGATCAACCTTAAAATTATAAACCCATGATAATATCCCTAACTCTTAAGAAAACATCCCAATCTCCAAATTTGTCTAAACCATCCTTTGATACCAACTATAAGGACCCAACCTTAAACATTACATAATCTTGAGTTAAGTAAATAATTTGACTTTATTTCATATTTAGGATCTTTTCAAGTTTATATATTTAGAGAATTAGTCCATAAATCAACTCAAATATTACAAACTAGACACTTCTATTCACTATTCATTTTTTTCATAAAATGAAAAAACTTTTAAAAAGAAACATGGTTTCATTTCATGTTTATTCATCATAACTTTTACTTAATCCCATACTTGACTCTATTCTCATTTAAATATTATGAAAAACATTTCAAAACTTGGGATGAGCATAAAAATATTATTAAGGTATACACAAAGAAGTAAAACTATTATCCTTGAGAAAAAATGTAAACCATGAATACTTTATCATAAAGTAATATTTTTCACCTTTATGAAGTAGTAAATACTCCTCACTGAATATAAGCTCATTTCTTACCCTTTTTTTAATCAAAATATTACCATAATACCCATAAAAATCACACATAACATATAAAGGGAACTTAGGACATAATCATACTTAAATGGAATAACCATACAGTCGACTTCCACACATATCACTCTTACTAATGGAATAGTCATATAGCCGACTTCCATACCCAATGTATTAGAATTTATAACATAACCACCTATCCTTTGTTTATCATGGATCCAATAATCACTGTTTTATCATGTAACTACCCATATTTTATTTATTACATAACCACCCATCAAATGTCCAATTACCATTATATAATCATAACACATAAAAGATTACAATTATTAACATTTCACTCATAAAATTTTATTTTCAATCACAAGAAATCATTTCAAGATATTGAAATAGTTAACCCACTTTAAAAACAATTTTCAATACCAAAACACACAAAAATGGAATAAGGTATTTCTTTTCTTTTAAAAAATAGTAAGGCTTAAATAGGAAGCTAAATATCAAATAACGATTATGGTGGCAGAGAATTGATTGTCGTTGTATATGTTAAAAAACATTCATTTTGTCATTTTGTAAAGAAAGTAAAATTATTCATATAAAATATTACTTTTTAAAACCTTTTAATAAATTAAAATTCAAAGGGTTTTATTGTACACCTTATAAAATAAAGTAGTGTATAACATCAAAATATGCCTCAATAAAAGGAGATTGAAACGAAGTCCCTTACCTTGAGTTCGACTTGTATTGTACGTTATCTATATTTATAAATAATAAAATTAGGTCAAGTTATACTTGATTTAGAACCTTTTAATTTTTATTATTTCTTTTATATCATTAATTACCATGTTATAATAATTATTTAATTAATTGAGTTTATATTGTATGTTTTGTCAGTATTCGGTACTTGAATCAAAAATGAACATGGTATGATGTCACTAGTACATGTGGTCATAAGACCATCATATCCAAAATAATATTAATGAAATAATCATCACATTTATACATTAATCATACTTTTTAAATCAAACCATTAATTATGGTTATGAAAAATGAACAACATTATAATCATGGAGATGGTAGGTCGTACGTACGCATGAGTAATGTTTTTTTCATTTTTCATTTATCATTATGGAAAGAAGGTAAGTAATATTTTTTTATTTATAGAATGAAAATAAAATAATTAATGTCATATTTATCATTTAAATATACTTATATTTATCATACAAGTGATGTAGTGAATAAAAATGAATCACATTGATTCCTGGAGGTGATAGTTCACACATACGCACGAACAATGTTATCATTTTTATGTGCATGGAAAGTAAGAACATAATTGATATATTATTATCTTATAAAGATTAATATGTCATTAATATCATATATGAACATTAATTACATCATTATAAATATTCTTGAGATATGGTAATGAAAAACAAACTATATCGATTAGCGAGGTGGTAGTCCGCCATACACACGAATGAAATGTTCATTTCCCATTTGATGAAATTAGAGATGGATTTAGGTGATAATTTTAACATAATAAAATCTCATTATATTGAGGATATTGTATTTATTATTTCATCATGGTTTAAGTATATTTGAAGAAGTGTAAGAATGAATAATATATAAATACTTAGCTAAAAACAATACCTCCTCTTTGGTTGATCACCTTTGTAGAACACCTTAAAACCTATAAGGAGGGTGATCTTCCTAAAATAAGGACTCAAGAATGTGGGTAGGGATTTTAGGAAGGATTTTTTGTGGATATTTTCCAAACAAAATGTTTCTTTAAGTGTGATTAATATAGAAGAGTGGGTACCTTTTTATAAGAGAGGGGAGGGGCACCCTTGGAAACTCTTAAAATATTAAATTAATATAAATTAATTTTTAAATACAAATGACTCAAAAATGAGTTATGTCAAATATAATATGAGGATATTTTTAAATCCTCTCGAAGAATAATTTTTAAACATGTTTTTATTTCATTTTAAACCTTATCATTTCATTTTACCCTTAATTATTGTATTTTAATTTTAATTGTGGTAACAACATTTTAAATATTAAAAGGCTGTAAGATTTACTTATATGGGGTAAATTTCTCAAAAATGAACAATTTAATAAATTTTAGAACTTATAATAGCAAATTTGTAATTTTAAAAGATTTTTATAATTTTTAAATAATTTAATAAAATATTATTTTTATAAAATATCAATAGTGTCAATATCGATACTATTCATTTCATTGAATTTAAATAAAATCCAAAAAGAGAGATAACTTAGAAAAAAACCATTGAATAGAATTTTAATATGGAACCTATAAAATTCATGTATTATCCTAAATAATTCTAATTATATTTATTTTAATATTTTTCATATTATTTATTTGGTATTTATATTAATAAAATAATTATTGTATCACTGTTATGTCAGTATTTATGGTAATTATTTAAACTCTAAAAATTATAAATAGAATCTAAGAATGTATATAATTTTATTTTATTTATGTATACTATTTATTATAGAATTTTTATCATATTTATCACAATATTAAAATTATTATACTTGTAAGAAATAATAGGGTGACATGTTGTCACTTTCTTTTGTTTTAACAATATTTATATCACTTTCATGGACAAAAGTCCATTGAATAAGTCAATTAAATTCTTTATGTGTTAAGATTATAATTTTATTCATAAAATAGGATTTTTTTTTTAAGTGTTAGAGTAATTTTTTTCCCTTATCATATTGTTTATTACCCTAATTTACCTGATTTACCTTTAACTGTGTTAAATAAAAATTACTGTAGTTACTATTCATAAAATCCAAAAAAATAATATAAACCTGTTAAAATAATTTATACCCAATAATTAAAAATATGGAATCCATTTTTCAAAATTTAAAACACATAAGTTTTAATAATTAATTTAAAATTAATCCCTGTTGTTAAAATGAGAAAACAGGTTTTTAAAAGTAAAACCATCGAAATATTGACATGCGTTTATATCTAATTTCATTGTGAAATTAATTAAAATGTCTAAAATTTGATTAAATGATGAAAAAATTATTTAATTATACTTTAAAACCAATTAAAATGATAATCTAACTATATAAATAAATTAGATGAAAAAGCATTTTTGAATAAAAATGCATTATTTTTCATTATTCATTAAAATATGAACTTTATCATAAAAATACCAAAATTTAAACCAAAGTAAATTTTTATGTCCCTCATCCAAATAAGTAGTTTATTTTTTCAAATATAACATATAAAGGTATCAAAAATTATATTTAAAATGGGTTTTCTATCAAAATTCAGCTAAACTATATTCTTTAGAAAAATACTTCTTTTATCCGAAGAAAATGAATTTGTTCTTATATAATGTCTAGAAAACATATAAGGTGAATTTTAAACATTAAATTTAATATATTACATATATATTTCATTAATAAAATCCATCAAGAGTGATTTTATTATTTTATAAACTCACTAATTTTCATTTAAATAGTTTTTTAAAAAAATATTTCCTTTTATTTAAAGAAAGGTTTTTATTTTCATTTATAATTAATTGTTTACAAAATAATTAATTATATACATTTATAATCCATATTTTCATAAATCAATTAATATTTTTTATCCCCTTAATTTTAACAGCTAGGTTATAAGGTAACATAATAATATTTAGTTGTTCGCTTAAGTTCAATGTGGTGTATTATGTACGCTATCAAACATAGTGACTCTTTTTTAAAAACTCAAGATGTTAAATTTCTATTTTTGAAATGATTATGGTTCCCTTAAGGGTCCCCTCTTCTATCTTTAGATGTACAACCATCCACGGTTCGAAAGAGGGCTTCATGAGTGGGCATTGTGAACAGTCTCCACGAATGCACTTTGTAAACTGAGGACAATTTATAATTTTTAGCAGTTTTCCCTCAAAATCCGACCCTCATTTTCCCCATCGTCTCCAATTATAAGGGGATATTTTTTTATGCTGAAATTAATGTGTCAATAGATAGTTTGAGGAAGGCACGGACGGTTTGGAGAGAATCTAAGCTAAAATGGCCCAAAAATCCATCTAAGAGAATGTTTCATGAAGCTCACCACCTTCCTGAATGGCTAAAGCATGTGAATGTCCCGACCATGTAGAGTCCTGATGCTAGCCTCCACGTGGCATAAATCCTGAGTTTCTGAGCCCCTTAGCACATGGAGGGATGGTGGTAACCTTAGCACAACATCATTCTAACTCACGGAGCCCCATATATTCACAAAGCTCATAAGGCTTCATGAAAGGATCTAGACTTCACGAAACCCACACCCTATAAATTCCCCCTTAAGTCTAAATCTTTAGGGTACATTCGACCTTTTGACTTCTGAGAATTATTCTAAGTTTGCGGTATTCCTGAGCACTGTGAGTGAAAGAGAAAATGGACTTCCCAAGGTATTCATCCTTCATGAAATCACCTCCCTTGGGATTTTGAGAACCTCAAACCAAAGTAGATATTCCTTTCATGAAGATCCATGAACTTTGTGGAAGAATAAATCGCTTTGTGGAACTTGGGGCTTCATGAGGCATATATCCTTCTCAAAGACAACCCCATGGGAACCAATACTTCACCCTAAGGTAGGGTCACCCTATTTTGTGAATCATACCCCATCGTGAAAACCTTGACCTCTACAAGGCACCTTAACTTTGTGAGAATATCCTTCACGAAGCCTAAACCTTCTCAAAGCACCTCCTCTAGGACTCTCCATAGTGCCTCCCTTCAACTGAAACCCTTTGGTGAAGGTAAAGTGCCCAGGGCCCCCATTCAAATCCAGGACCGGTTCAATCACACCTTGAATGCCTACACAACTGGTACCACCCACCCTTGTGTTCACCCACTTTTCTCCAAGTGTGTTGGGGGCCTCTATCCTACCTATTTATTCTAAGCATAGTTACCTTAATGTATGTTTATTCTAAGCATAGGCACCCTAACATCAGGCCTCTTTATGGCCACTCCTCCATGGCAGTACCAATTCCATGTCCTACCCAGAGGTGCATGAGTGGTGGTCACGTAATCCCTAGAGGTGTCATCTTCGAGGGAAACTATGAACTTATCTCAGTGGGGATTCCTTATGAATCTTCCTCTCACCCTAACATAGTCACCCTCAAATAGTGTCCTTATCCTCCACATCTGATCTACATCACACAAAACTTTCTATCTCCACATCCTAGTCATATTATGTTAAACGTCATGACAACATCCTCAGCATATGATGTAAAATTATAGCCTTACCCTGTGTGATAAACACAAGATTCCCCATGTATGAATGGCATGAGATAACTCCACACCCCCTACCATGTGTGATAAACATAGTATTTCCCATGTATGATTAACATGGGATGACCCCACACCTCTTACCCTACATAATAAACATAGGATTCCCCATATATGACTCATATTGGATGAATTTCTGCCTCAGAAAGCTTCCACACGTAATACCCACACCATCCCTCATTGATGCTCCTTCAGCAACACGAGTGTCCTTACCACATGATGTTAAACTTCATGGAATGGTACTATCACACGATCTTAAACTACAGAATCTAACTTCATGGGTTTTGATCTATGCATTTTAAATAGGGTACATAGTACAACCCCCTAAGGTTCAATCTTAAATACTATAAAACATATGTAACATCTTTCATATTAGGGACACGCCTCTATGATCCGCCTTAATAGGGAATTATGATCAACCAACCAGGTGTGACATCTTCCCTCATAGGGATACACCTTCATTGATCTGCCTCAATAGGGCATCCTAATCTACAACCAGGTGTGATATCTTACCTCCTAGGGACACACCTCCATGATCCACCTCAATAGGGTGTTATGATCAACCAACCAGTTGTGACATCTTCCCGCCTAGGGACACACCTCCATGATCTATCTCAATAGGGCATCATGATCTATAACCAAGTGTGGCATATTACCTCCTAGGGATACACCCCCATGATCTACCTCAATAGGGTATTCTAATCAACTAACCAAGTGTGGCATCTTCTATTCTAGGGACATACCTCCTTGATCTGTCTCAATGGGGCATTCTGATCAACCATCCAGGTGTGACATATTTCTTCCAAGGGAAAAACCTCCATGATCTTTCTGAATAGGTCATTTTGATCAACCATCCATGTGTGACACCTTCCATCCTAGGGACGCAGCTCCATTAATATGCCTCGATAGGGTGTCCTAATCTACAACCCATGTGTGACATCTTCCCTACTAGGGACACACCTCCGATAAACCTGTCCCTACAATATGTTAAACCTATGTCGTCATGTCCCCTAGTAAGACATTAAACCTTTTCTCATCATGTCCCTACAATACATTAAGTGTGCACCCATATTGACCTCGTAATACATTAAACTTGCATCCATCATGTCTTTGTAATATATTAAACCTACACCCATCCTTTCCCCACAAGATAATAAACCTCCTCCCAACATATTCCCACAAGACATTAAATTTGTGCCCATCCTATCCCCGCAATATGTTAAACATATGCTCATCATGTTCATGCAATATGTTAACCCTATTACCAACCTATCCCTACAAGACTTTAAACTTGTTCCCATATTTTCCCCATAAGACATTAAACCTACACCCATCCTATCCCCGTAAGATGTTAAACATGTGCCCATCCTACCCCCACAAGATGATAAAACTATGCCAAACCTATCCTCACAAGATGATAAACCTACACCCAACCTGCCCCTCCAATACTTTAACCCTGTGGTTGTCTTTGCAAGATGTTAAACCTATACCTGGTCTATAATACCTACCTCATGCGATAATTATGGGATATATGTGGTAAAAAACCTTGGAAGAATTATTCCCCTGGCATAAACTACCTCATGATACCTGAAATTATATTTTTTAATTATTATTTTGAGAAACCACTTTTTGGAAAAGTGGGAACCTTACAACACCTTCCACCACCATACATACACCCCAAAAACCCGATTCAAAATTAAACATTAAACATTAAAAATTCAAAATTAAAACCATGTCATCATCACACATAGGTCCACGTCCCACCTCCTGACGAGAACCCTGACACAAAATAGACTCATATCCATACCAGTTAGCTAGTGTATAAGCCATAGGAAACCATCTTCATCTTCACAGAGCACCATCATCAGTATCAAGAAACACAACTTTCAGTGAATCACCAAATCACAATATCATCGAGAACTAGAGAAACCCAAAGAAACCACCATTAAATAAGAAAAAAACTATCATCATAGGAGAGGTTCCACCACGCCAACTGTAGAGACCCGAAGCTTGACGTACATTGACATTACATTACATTTGCGGAATACTTAGTACATAACAAAAACACACACACAAGGATCGTAATAGTTTAGTGTCTTTGGAAACTCGGAACGTAATCTTCTAATCGTGGTGAAAGATCTTCAACATCTCATATAAAGATATTCCCTTTTTTTTTACCTAAAACCTTTCTTTACATCCTGGGGAAAAGAAAACATAAAAGGGTGAGCTCAAATGCTCAGTAAGGGTAAACAAAAGAAATATCAATCACATCGTATTCATAAGAACATAACATTTTGAAAATCTTAACCTGCAAAAGAGAGCATAATTTCATAACATGGGATAAATCATGGCAGTGAAATGTAATCACAATAATCATAACTTAAAACATGAAACTTTGTGGCATTCACACATAATCATAGAGAATCATTTCTTGTTAGTCAAGACTCATTGTCAAGACTATCTTAGTGGACAAAGTCCCTTTCTGAATCGAGTAACCCTCGTTTCAGTCCTGTTTCACTGAACCGGTATAACCTACCGTTCCAGCCCTGTCTATCTCATGAGATATAAAATCTTTACCCAATGCATTGGAGGGAGATATAGGTCCCACCCATATTATAATGAATCCTTTCTTATGTGTGCCACATAATCATAAACCATACATCATAGCATAACCCATGTAATAAAAATGGGATTCTTAAACAACATGACATCATAAAACCATTCATATAAGATAAAGGAATTCATAAACAAAATTACATCACAAAATATTCAAATCAATGTAAAAATATGGATAGAAACAGAACCCTTTATTATCTTATATGAAAAATAATTTTGATAAAACACTTGAATTGAATTCTTGAGGAAAATATCCTTTTTCTTCAAAATCAATTTCTTTTCACAAAACATCATGCAATTTTAAAAGAAAAAGATTTTATTGAAAATAGTCATGAAATATTTTGGAGGAAGGTTCATGAAAATAAGGCTTTATAAAACCGTAAAAATCCGTTCATGCCGTATAAGTTAAAAAAAAACATTCTTCGTACTTTTGTCGGAAAAGTCAAAAAGTACCTCGTATAAAAAAAACGATAAAAGATTCCTTTCATATCTTTTACTAAAAACTCATAGAAGGGTAAAATTGGATTTAAACAATTGTAGGTGGATGGAAATAATATTACATATTGAGAAAACATGTATGTGGATGATAAAATACACCCCAGTAAATACCAACGTGTAAACAATCTCGGATAAAAATGAGATTGTGATATTTCCCTTACCTTAGGTCCGACTTGCTTTGTAAGTGTCTGAACCTCCTGTATAATGATTTAAATCATGTTATTGACTTATTCCAGAATTATATTCATTATTATTATATCATATATGGTCCACTTATGACTTTATATTACCCGTTCTTTTGTAAATTTATATTAAAGAAGCGTTTTGGGTAAAATCGTCTCATTTGTCGTTCGTGTTTTTAACTTGTAATTATTCATATGATTACTTAGATCATGATTACTTAATTAAAGAATATAAAACACGATTTATATATATATATTCAGAATATACATATATAATAAATCAGTAAATGGAAAGAAATACACCGTTCATGGAGACGGTAGTCCGTACGTACGCATGAACGCTGTTTTCGTTTCCTTATTGTCTTGAATGGAAGTAAGTAGATGACATACATATATATATATATACATAAATCCAGTAGCTTTATAATGTCATATATTTCATTATTATTTCTTATCTATACTTTATAATCATTCTTAAATGGTTAACATGGAGAATGAATCTCATCGCGTCGTGGAGACGGCAGTCCGTACGTACGCACGAGCAATGATATCATTTCCATAAATATTGAATTGAATTGGAGTGGATTATACAAGATATCAGAATCAATATGATGTTGTAATAACTATGTATAGTTATTCTTTATACCATTATACCCATCCATGTAAGGTGGTGGTGGAAAATAGATTACACCACGGCGTGGAGACGGTATTCCGTACGTACGCACGCGCGGTGATTTCTTTTTCCGTAGGATGGATAGATGGTGAAATAGGGTTGTTTCATAATTATAATAACATATCAGTATATGATTGATACTGATGTTATTACTTCATAATGAAACAACCAAGAAGAATAAGTGGAAGAAGAAATAAAGATGAAAGAATTGGTAACGGTAATTACCTCTTCTTTGAAGCACCTCTTTGAGACCTCCTCTTAGGGCACTAAAATTGGTCTTTGAGGAAGACCAGAACCTCTAGGATGTTTCTAGGGAAGTGGAGAAGAGATTTTGGCAGGGGTTGGCCGAGCTTGAAGGCTCAATGTTGTGTGAGAAAGAGAGGGAGGAGGTGCCCTTTTATAAGGGAGGAGAGGGGCACCTTTGGAATTCTAAAAAATATTAATTTATAATAAATCTAACCCCACTTAAAAACCTCCAAAAATGACTCATATTCGAAGTTTAGATGAGATAGGGTTTTAATCTCATCAACTAATCAAATTTAGACATGTTTGGATCTTATTTTAAACCTTATCATTTTGATTTATCCTTATTTAATCTATTTAAGTTTATTTGTGGTAATAAAATTCTAAATTTTAAATTATAACAAATAATTACTTATTTTTTGTGAATTTTCCATAATTGTTTACTTTATAACATTTATAGACCATATAAATTTAAATTTATAATTTTTAAATATTTTTGTGATTTTTAAACTATTTTATAATATGTTATTTTTATGAAATAACAATAGTGTCAATTTTGACACTATTCATTTATTTGAATTTAAGTAAACTATATACAGAAGATATTTTCAAACTAAAAGCTTTAATATATTAATAAAAGGTCATAAGTATCTATAAAATTAGTGGATCACATTAAATAGTTCATATAATATTTATTTTATTATTTTTAAAACCATTTATTTGGTTTATCTCTTAATAAAATAATTACTACATCATTTTTGTATAATTATTTAATATACTTATTTGTTGCATAAAAAAATAAAAATAAACTCCTATGATGAAAATAAATCTATTACCTTTCACAATAATACTTTTACTCGAATTTATCATCTTAAAATCACAATATTTAAATTGTTATATTTATTAAATTATGAAGGTGACAACTTTGGCATCATTTAAAATAAAATAATATAAGTGTCATAATCGCTTCTATAAGGCTCCAAATGGTCAAATATTAGACCATTGGATGCTTATGGTTTACATTTACATGGACAATAAGTTTTGGTTAGGTATTTGTGCATTTTATGGTCACTATTAGTTTAATCAAAACAATATTCTTGATTTTTCACTAGATAAACAATTTCTGCATCACTATTGTGTAATAATTAATGATAATTATTTAATCCCTAAAAATTATAAATAAATTTATAAGATGTAGATAATTTCATTAGCTTTCTGGAGACTATTCATGTTCGAAGTTTCATTAAGTTTATCACTAAATTAAAATTAATATACTTATAAAATTTAAGAGAGTGACATGTTGTCACTTTCTTTGGTTTTAATAATAATTAAGTTATTTTCATGGAAAAATGTCCATTAAATGATTTTAATCCGACCCTTAGGTGATATGGGTCTACTTTTAGTCATACAATAGGATTTTGACATTTTTTAGGGTAATTTTAAAATATTATATTTACCCTTAATTACCCGATTTATCTTTAACTATGGTAAATAAAATTTACCGTAGTTACTATTCATAATTCCCAAAAATAAAAAGTAGCTTATTAACATAATTTGGACCCACTGATTCCAAATATGGAATCCATTTTTCCAAATTCAATACACAAAAGATGCAGAAATTAAATTAAAATTAATCCCGTTGTCGAAAGGAAACATGTTTTTCTTTAAAACATTGCAAAAGATTGAATTGATTTAACCTACGAATTCAAGGTAAAATCAATGCTAATGACATACATTATATTAAATGGTAAAAATATATTCTATTTATACTTTAAAACCATTCAATATTATAATTTAACCACGTAAGATATTACGATGAAAAAAGTTGTTTTTAATTAAAATATAGCGTGTTTTTACTATTCATTAAAATATGAAAGTTATTGGAAAAATATCAAAACATTATCTAATGTAAATTTTTATATCCTGATTCAAAAGAAGAATATTATTTTGTCAAATTGAACATATAAACATGTCAAAAACTATATTTAAAGTGGGTGCGCCATCAAAAGGTGGTAAAACTGCATTTTTTGAAAAATAATTATTTTACCCGAAAAATTTATTTTGTTCTTATACCATGTTCTAGAAATGTGTAAGATGAATAATAATGTTATAAAATTCAAAATTTAGTTAATACTATTCATAACGGCTAGTTCATGACAATATTATAATAATATAACATTGTTTATTAAAACCCGGTATTGCGTACAACACACGCTATCAAGGAAGGTCGCGATTGCGTGTAATGCAAGCCAAGTCAGGGTTGCGTGTTGTGAAAGAATCCTTCGTTGTTTCGTATAACAGAATCCAACCATATTTCATTTATACACTTAATATATATATATATATATATATACTCAATGTTGCGTAGAATAACTATTATCAAAATTATGTGTAACACGGTCCAAGAATAGTGTTGTGTATACTGCAAGCTAATACGGTGTTGCGTATAGCGCAGGGTAATCTTGGTGTAGAATACAACATTAGACATTAATGAAATTAAATTAATATTTTTCATAAAATCTCGGGGTGTTACATTCTACCCCCCTTAAAATGAATTTCACCCTCGAAATTCGTCGGGGTTATAAATGGTTTACTATTTGAAAGTTTCTTTGATAAAAACCCACATCGTAAAAAGGAATACCAAAACTTATCTTTAAAAACAAAAGTATGAAACATAACGGTTACCCAAATAAACTAATCACTGGGTTTCCACATAGGTGAAAATATGGATATGGAAGAGAAATCTAACCATCATGTTCTGATGGAGAGTGGTAGAGAACATGGCTATGGAAAAGCTAGCAATCACAAATCCATAAATTTGTGACGATCTAAGGTACCATCTGATTAATCAGATATAAGAGCACTAGGACAACATTTTTGGTTTTCAAGATCATTTCCCTAAAGTTGATGAAATTGGAATTAGAATAAATACTTTCGTGAATTTGGTATAGTCTCACTATTTTTCATTCTTTAGACAATTTCTACTTCATCTCTTAAAGAAATGAAGTTGAATTTGTCATTCGTGATGTGTTAACAGATCATGTGATAGAATGATGGGTCATTCCATCTGTCTCAAAAGGTTAGAAAAGTTATCAAAAAATACATAAGTCCATCTAAAATGAACTTATACTTCATATATCATACTTCTTAATATAATAAAACTAGTTTCTACTAAACAGGGACTTACTGTAGGCCAGTGGTAGGCGATAAAGGCCAGTCGCACTTCGGTTGTGGGTTCGATTCCTACAGCCTTGTCCGACGCGATGGGCTGTCGCCCGTCCTGCAGGTTGTCCTTTTTCTAAAACTATATTACTATAACATCCCATCAATAATATCGAAAATCTTCTATCCTTAAACAATACTAACTTATGTCCAACATAATCCATTCCAATCTTTAGGCTTATTCATAATATTGTAGTCCACTCTCATAATATAGTGAAAATGATTACCAGAGATTTAATACCATCGTTGATCCCCATATGTCATAAGATATGTTTTGTTGGTCACATTCCAAACATTCAAAGACCTTAATCATGTATTCTCTTGAATACCCATTGAACCTTAGTGAAAACATGAATGCAGTTAAAAGTTAACACTTTCTATAGACCAAAATCCTCAAAATTACTTATACTCAAACCATTATATCACTTAGTCCTTATATCAATCATGAGCTCATGAATACAATCAAACATCTCATTATCGTCTTATCCCTTCATTATGCGCATATCATCTACATTCCAAAAATATCTGAATAACCTTTCATGGATATTGGTACCATTAATCATACACTTTCAAAACTCAAGGAAAGACATCAGTGTAACAATCCTTAGATGTCTCTTTATTTCATAGTACCATGAGATTACTTATACAACATTATACATGATAAACATGTAATCATTCCACTACATTCTTAAACCATTGACCGAGCTTCAACAATTCTTTCATCTCACATATCATTTGTAGTCTCTTCATCATCATCAACATAAATACTTCCCATACGACCATACTGATTCTCTTCATGGGACTTTCCCTTAGGGCATTGGTTTGCATAATGCCCGTACATTCCACATTTAAAACATTTAACCATTTTTGATGTCGTAGCAATACCATTATCCTCATCCCTGGTGTTAACTGAACCTTTTCCTTTGCACTTACTGGCTTTGTGTCCTTCTTTTCCACACCCAAAGCATCTTCCAGTTCCTTTGAAACATTCTCCTTGATGCCTCTTCCCACATGAATTACATAGGGGAAATTGAACTTTCTTTCCTCTATGATCATCATGAAACTCCATCTTTCTCTTATTAGCCGAGTCAGGAAACTTACCAAATTTTAATTTATTGATCATATAATGAGATTGCTGATTCGGCATAATAATTATGTTTGGACTTCCAAATCCCATTTCATTATGAAGAATATCATTCCATTGTCCATCATATCCTCCATTATCGTGAATCACCTTGTTTCCAGCCATTTTCTAAAACCCAAAAAGAATAGTGTGAGAGGCAAAAATCATAATGAAGGGGGAGTAACTTAAATATCTAACATCTTTGGTTTAATCTAATATCATTACCATAGTTCTAGGACTATATCCTATACGTATACTTATCCTTAGGGACATCCCTAGACATACCTTAGAAATATCTCTAGGGATCTCACTAACGTTTTCGCATCCTAGTTTCCAAAGGTTGACTAAACCTTTGCTCTGATACCAACTATAGAGACCCGAAGCTTGAAGTACATTGACATTACATTATATTTGCGGAATACTTAGTACATAACAAAAACACACACACAAGGATCGTAATAGTTTAGTGTCTTTGGAAACTCGGAACGTAATCTTCTAATCGTGGTGAAAGATCTTCAACATCTCCTATAAAGATCTTCCCTTTTTTTTTACCTAAAACCTTTCTTTACATCCTGGGGAAAATAAAACATAAAAGGGTGAGCTCAAATGCTCATTAAGGGTAAACAAAAGAAATATCAATCACATCGTATTCATAAGAACATAACATTTTGAAAATCTTAACCTGCAAAAGAGAGCATAATTTCATAACATGGGATAAATCATGGCAGTGAAATGTAATCACAATAATCATAACTTAAAACATGAAACTTTGTGGCATTCACACATAATCATAGAGAATCATTTCTTGTTAGTCAAGACTCATTGTCAAGACTATCTTAGTGGACAAAGTCCCTTTCTGAATCGAGTAACCCTCGTTTCAGTCCTGTTTCACTGAACCGGTATAACCTACCGTTCCAGCCCTGTCTATCTCATGAGATATAAAATCTTTACCCAATGCATTGGAGGGAGATATAGGTCCCACCCATCTTATAATGAATCCTTTCTTATATGTGCCACATAATCATAAACCATACATCATAGCATAACCCATGTAATAAAAATGGGATTCTTAAACAACATGACATCATAAAACCATTCATATAAGATAAAGGAATTCATAAACATAATTCCATCACAACATATTCAAATCAATGTAAAAATATGGATAGAAACAGAACCCTTTATTATCTTAGATGAAAAATAATTTTGATAAAACACTTGAATTGAATTCTTGAGGAAAATATCCTTTTTTCTTCAAAATCAATTTCTTTTCACAAAACATCATGCAATTTTAAAAGAAAAAGATTTTATTGAAAATAGTCATGAAATATTTTGGAGGAAGGTTCATGAAAATAAGGCTTTATAAAACCGTAAAAATCCGTTCATGCCGTATAATTTAAAAAAAAACATTCTTCGTACTTTTGTCGGAAAAGTCAAAAAGTACCTCGTATAAAAAAAACGATAAAAGATTCCTTTCATATCTTTTACTAAAAACTCATAGAAGGGTAAAATTGGATTTAAACAATTGTAGGTGGATGGAAATAATATTACATATTGAGAAAACATGTATGTGGATGATAAAATACACCCCAGTAAATACCAACGTGTAAACAATCTCGGATAAAAATGAGATTGTGATATTTCCCTTACCTTAGGTCCGACTTGCTTTGTAAGTGTCCGAACCTCCTGTATAATGATTTAAATCATGTTATTGACTTATTCCAGAATTATATTCATTGTTATTATATCATATATGGTCCACTTATGACTTTATATTACCCGTTCTTTTGTAAATTTATATTAAAGAAGCGTTTTGGGTAAAATCGTCTCATTTGTCGTTCGTGTTTTTAACTTGTAATTATTCATATGATTACTTAGATCATGATTACTTAATTACAGAATATAAAACATGATTTATATATATATATTCAGAATATAAATATATAATAAATCAGTAAATGGAAAGAAATACACCGTTCATGGAGACGGTAGTCCGTACGTACGCATGAACGCTGTTTTCGTTTCCTTATTGTCTTGAATGGAAGTAAGTAGATGACATACATATATATATATACATAAATCCAGTAGCTTTATAATGTCATATATTTCATTATTATTTCTTATCTATACTTTATAATCATTCTTAAATGGTTAACATGGAGAATGAATCTCATCGCGTCGTGGAGACGGTAGTCCGTACGTACGCACGAGCGATGATATCATTTCCATAAATATTGAATTGAATTGGAGTGGATTATACAAGATATAAGAATCAATATGATGTTTTAATAACTATGTATAGTTATTCTTTATACCATTATACCCATCCATGTAAGGTGGTGGTGGAAAATAGATTACACCACGGCGTGGAGACGGTATTCCGTACGTACGCACGCGCGGTGATTTCTTTTTCCGTAGGATGGATAGATGGTGAAATAGGGTTGTTTCATAATTATAATAACATATCAGTATATGATTGATACTGATGTTATTACTTCATAATGAAACAACCAAGAAGAATAAGTGGAAGAAGAAATAAAGATGAAAGAATTGGTAACGGTAATTACCTCTTCTTTGAAGCGCCTCTTTGAGACCTCCTCTTAGGGCACTAAAATTGGTCTTTGAGGAAGACCAGAACCTCTAGGATGTTGCTAGGGAAGTGGAGAAGAGATTTTGGCAGGGGTTGGCCGAGCTTGAAGGCTCAATGTTGTGTGAGAAAGAGAGGGAGGAGGTTCCCTTTTATAAGGGAGGAGAGGGGCACCTTTGGAATTCTAAAAAATATTAATTTATAATAAATCTAACCCCACTTAAAAACCTCCAAAAATGACTCATATTCGAAGTTTAGATGAGATAGGGTTGTAATATCATCAACTAATCAAATTTAGACATGTTTGGAACTTATTTTAAACCTTATCATTTTGATTTATCCTTATTTAATCTATTTAAGTTTATTTGTGGTAATAAAATTCTAAATTTTAAATTATAACAAATAATTACTTATTTTTTGTGAATTTTCCATAATTGTTTACTTTATAAAATTTATAGACCATATAAATTTAAATTTATAATTTTTAAATATTTTTTTGATTTTTAAACTATTTTATAATATGTTATTTTTATGAAATAACAATAGTGTCAATTTTGACACTATTCATTTATTTGAATTTAAGTAAACTATATACAGAAGATATTTTCAAACTAAAATCTTTAATATATTAATAAAAGGTCATAAGTATCTATAAAATTAGTGGATCACATTAAATAGTTCATATAATATTTATTTTATTATTTTTAAAACCATTTATTTGGTTTATCTCTTAATAAAATAATTACTACATCATTTTTGTATAATTGTTTAATATAATTATTTGTTGCATAAAAAAATAAAAATAAACTCCTATGATGAAAATAAATCTATTACCTTTCACAATAATACTTTTACTCGAATTTATCATCTTAAAATCACAATATTTAAATTGTTATATTTATTAAATTATGAAGGTGACAACTTTGGCATCATTTAAAATAAAATAATATAAGTGTCATAATCGCTTCTATAAGGCTCCAAATGGTAAAATATTCGACCATTGTATGTTTATGGTTTACATTTACATGGCCAATAAGTTTTGGTTAGGTATTTGTGCATTTTATGGTCACTATTAGTTTAATCAAAACAATATTCTTGATTTTTCACTAGATAAACAATTTCTGCATCACTATTGTGTAATAATTAATGATAATTATTTAATCCCTAAAAATTATAAATAAATTTATAAGATGTAGATAATTTCATTAGCTTTCTGGAGACTATTCATGTTCGAAGTTTCATTAAGTTTATCACTAAATTAAAATTAATATACTTATAAAATTTAAGAGAGTGACATGTTGTCACTTTCTTTGGTTTTAATAATAATTAAGTTATTTTCATGGAAAAATGTCCATTAAATGATTCTAATCCGACCCTTAGGTGATATGGGTCGACTTTTAGTCATCCAATAGGATTTTGACATTTGTTAGGGTAATTTTAAAATATTATATTTACCCTTAATTACCCGATTTATCTTTAACTATGGTAAATAAAATTTACCGTAGTTACTATTCATAATTCCCAAAAATAAAAAGTAGCTTATTAACATAATTTGGACCCAATGATTCCAAATATGGAATCCATTTTTTCAAATTCAATACACAAAAGATGCAGAAATTAAATTAAAATTAATCCCGTTGTCGAAAGGAAACATGTTTTTCTTTAAAACATTGCAAAAGATTAAATTGATTTAACCTACGAATTCAAGGTAAAATCAATGCTAATGACATACATTATATTAAATGGTAAAAATATATTCTATTTATACTTTAAAACCATTAAATATTATAATTTAACCACATAAGATATTACGATGAAAAAATTTGTTTTTAATTGAAATATAGCGTGTTTTTACTATTCATTAAAATATGAAAGTTATTGGAAAAATATCAAAACATTATCTAATGTAAATTTTTATATCCTGATTCAAAAGAAGAATATTATTTTTTCAAATTGAACATATAAACATGTCAAAAACTATATTTAAAGTGGGTGCGCCATCAAAAGGTGGTAAAACTGCATTTTTTGAAAAATACTTATTTTACCCAAAAAATTTATTTTGTTCTTATACCATGTTCTAGAAATGTGTAAGATGAATAATAATGTTATAAAATTCAAAATTTAGTTAATACTATTCATAACGGCTAGTTCATGACAATATTATAATAATATAACATTGTTTATTAAAACCCGGTATTGCGTACAACACACGCTATCAAGGAAGGTCGCGATTGCGTGTAATGCAAGCCAAGTCAGGGTTGCGTGTTGTGAAAGAATCCTTCGTTGTTTCGTATAACAGAATCCAACCATATTTCATTTATACACTTAATATATATATATATATATATACTCAATGTTGCGTAGAATAACTATTATCAAAATTATGTGTAACACGGTCCAAGAATAGTGTTGCGTATACTGCAAGCTAATACAGTGTTGCGTATAGCGCAGGGTAATATTGGTGTAGAATACAACATTAGACATTAATGAAATTAAATTAATATTTTTCATAAAATCTCGGGGTGTTACACTAGCGGCACTTTTTTGTTCATCAATGAAGGAAAAATCACACAGATAGCCAAAGGAGAAAACCCCATGGCAGAGCACCTCTTGGAATTTTGTCAGTTGCTCGTACAACACCTCCCAAAGCCTTCTTCAGAACCAAAACACCAGACCAACTCAGCCGTGAGTGTCAATCCCTAAGGCTAGGGCAGAATTGAGTAGACAAATGGAATCACAGCGAGTCACACCTTGCAGGTAGACCTAACCAAAAACAAATCCAGCTGGTATAGAAATAAACATAAAAACCAAAGAACCATTTCCCACGAGATAAAAACATAACCAATTGAATATGATAGTGTTGAGGATGAAAAAAAACGAACCAAAAAGCCAAAACCTAAAGAAAATAGAAGAAAAGAGAAAACTCTAGACAAGGGCCTTAGCATCGGACAATAACCACGAGCCACTAGCACATCCCAAACCACCGAGAAGAACACCTAATGAGACCAAAAGTGGAGTTCAGTGCGATGGATCCAGTCGGAATAGCAACATTGGATCACATTAGAAGGCTCACAAACAAGATCCAAAAGTATAGAGAATGAAATAAAGGTAAGGATAAACCCCATGGGAAGAACTTAGAGAAAGTGAGCGGGAGGCTAGAGGAAGAACCACTCACTATCAAAGAGATGCGCTAGAAAACAAGATCGTTGAAGTAGAGATAACCATCTAAAGGATGCAAAGGAAAATAAAAGAGAGAAGAGATCAGAGAAGGCCAGAGGATGTCACCCCATCGTTAGGGGAGGAAACCATAGGGGGATAAGAGCTCTCACAGGAGCCCCCTGGGAGAGAACAGGGCCATTTATCAAACTACCTCATGATAAACATGGGATGCCTTAGGTTATGCGCCTAAGATGCCTTGTATAAGATTCACTCCAAAAGAAGAATATTTATAGGTTCCCAACATAATCAATGTCCATACATGCCCATAGATTATCCAATATGAATACTCCCCTGATTGAAGGTTTCTATCTTGTCAAGACAGAAGCAACATAATTAACTAGCATCCACATTGATATGGCACTAGGAATGAGTTCCACAAACATGAATTAATCTATGAGGGAGACCTGGACTGGTTAACGATCTTTAAGGATGAATCCATGGAGGGAGTAACCAACATTCCATTATCCCATTTTGATCAAGGAGTGGAAATCATTGATGAAAGTGATGAAAGTCACCCACCTTTTGAAAGTGGGAATGTGGGGAAACAACTGGCAGTGCGCATGACGCGTCGACATGCCCCGAAAAAAGCATCGGAAACAACCACACATCAATATGATTTATGATCTGGTCGATATGACTCAAAATATGTATTTTTAATATAAAAGTGTTATTTTTAGTTTAAAACATGCATCAAATTTCAAAAAATAAGAAAAAAATCTCATATTGTTTTCAAAATTTAAAAAAATGATCCATAATTCATTTAATATGTGTATGAATTTAATGCACATTAATATGACACACAATGGGGTGGTATGACTCTAAGTGCATGTTTTTAATATAAAAGTTTCATTTTAGTGTAAAACACACATCATGTATCCAAAACTGAGTAAACAATATCGAATTGTATTGAAAATATAAAAAAAACCATATTTCATTTTTGGCATATAGGATTTGACCGCATGTCAATCCAACACACGATGTGGACAATATGACTCCAAGTACACGTTTTTAATATAAAAAAATCATTTTATTGTAAAACTCACATCTTATAGACAAAACTAATTAAATGAGCTCATATTGTCTTGAAACTTTTGGAAAATGATCCATAATTCATTTTTGGCATGTTGGAATCGACCACACGTCAATTCAATACACAATGTGACCAGTATGACTCCAAGTACATGTTTTCAATATATAAGTTTCATTTTAGTTTAAAATGTGTGTCACATTGTCAAAACCAATAAAATGATCTTGCATTGTTTTTAATATTTAGTAAAATGATCCATAATCCATTTTTGATGTGTAGGAATTGACCACACATCAATCTGACACACAATGAGGTCGGTGTGACTCAAAGTTGGTGTTTTCAATATAAAAATGTCATTTTAGTTTAAAAAATGTGTCACATATCCAGAACTAAGAAAACAAGTTTGAATTGTTTTCAAAAATTATAAAAATGATCAATGATTCATTTGATACATGTAGTAATTAACCACACATTAATCCAACACATTATATGGTCGGTATGACTCCAAATTCATATTTTCAATATAAAAGTTTCATTTTAGTGTAACTAAGACAGTGGCAGAGGGTGAGGGGAAGGACTCTCCTAAAGACAATTGAGATGTGGTTAGGTGTCTTTCGATGATTGAATGCAATACACTTGGTACGAGGAAGGGCAAGAACAAGGGATTCAAGGAACCTGTGTCAGAGATTCATTTTAGAAAGAGGGGGTATTCATCTAGGGGTGATAAAGAAAATATGAGTGAATTTGTCACTTGATCCTTTAGTGATATAGTTCAAGGGGGGAAAATGAAGATGAATGAAGATGTTGGAACGTTGTCGGCCTTACTAAGAAGAAAAACAAGGAAGGATTATTCTTATCTATTATGCCTGGCGATTACTAGAGCTTCTTCCAAGCGTGATCGCGGGGTGATTCTAGCTTTCAAAAAAGACAGCATATCCATACAACCGAGCCAAGAGTAGTGCTCTCCGGATCAAATGAGGAGTCGGGTCCAAGGAGACAATCTATGGAGACAATATAAACCAGCTTCTGAATGGGAATCGGCCACTGCGGAGGAGGACTCATGTGTCGGGTGTGGTGATGAGTATGGGTATTATGATTATTAGTTGTTTTTATGGTTGTTCTTTTTGTTTGTTTTGGTGATCTTTTATGCTGGTTGTGTCAGTTGTGTTCTTGCGCGGTTGTGTTCTGTGGTTTCTCACTTTCCCTAAAAGTGTTTGTAAATAAAAAAATTAAGTTTCAGTCAGTCAGTAAAACGCACCTCACATATCCAAAACTGAGTAAATGAAATCTTATTGTCATGAAACTTTAGAAAAATTATTCATAATTCATTTGACATATATAGGAATCAACCGCACATCAATCTGACACATGATGCGGCCGATATGACTCAAAGTGAATGTTTTCAATATAAAAGTGTCATTTTAGTTTAAAACGTGTTTCACATAGCCAAAATTGATCAAATGATCTCGTATTGTTTTCAAACATTATGAAAACCATCCATAATTCATTTTTTGTGTATAATAATTGACCGCACGTTAATCTATCACATGATGTGGTCGGTATGACTCTAAGTGTGTGTTTTTAATATAAAAGTGGCATTTAGTATAAAACGTGTATCACATAGGCAAAACTGAGAAAATGAGCTCAATTTTTTTCAAACATTAGGATAATGATCAATAATTCGTTTGTGGCATGTAGTAATCAACCATATATCAATCTAATACATGATGTGGTCAGTATAACTCCAAATGTGTGTTTTCAATGTGAAAGTGTCATTTTATTGTAAAACGCATGTCATATAGTCAAAAATGAGTAAAAGAGATTTGATTGTCATGAAAATTTAGGAAAATGATCTATAATTCATTTTTAATGTATTGGAATTTACCACACATTAATATGTGACATGATGTGGCATGTATGACTCAAAGTGCATATTTTCACATTAAAAGTGTCATTTTAGTTTAAAACATGAGTCACGTTGTCAGAATTAAGTAAACTAGCTTGGATTGTTTTCAAAATTTAGTTCAAATATCCATAATTTATTTATAATGTGTGGTAATCAACCTCATATCAATTTGACACACTATGTGGCTGATATGTCTCAAAATGTACGTTTTCAATATAAAAGTGTCATTTTAGTTTAAAACACGCATCACATAGAAAAAACTAATAAAATAGTCTTATATTGTTTTCAAAAATTAGGAAAATAATCTATAATTCTTTTGAGATGTTTAGGAATCAAACACGCATTAATCCGACACACGATGTGGTCAGTATGACTCCAAGTGTGTTTTCAACATAAAAGTGCCATTTTAATGTAAAATGCACATCACATAGCCAAAATTGAGTAAACAAGATTGGATTGTTTTGAAACATTAGGAAAATGATCCATAATCTATTTTTTATGTGTAGTAATTGGCCACACATCAATCTGACACATGATGTGGCTGGTATGACTCAAAGTGTGTGTTTTCAATATAAAAGTGTCATTTTAGTTTAAAATGCATGTCACATAGAAAAAATTGAGAAAATACAGTCATTTTGTTTTCAAACATTATAAAAATGATCAATAATTCATTTGAGATTTGTAGGAATTGAACTCACATTGATCAGATACACGATGTGGACGGTATGACTCAAAGTTCTTGTTTTCAATATAAAAGTGTTATTTTAGTGTAAAACATTCATCACATATCCAAAACTAAGTAAAAAAACTGGGAATGTCTTGAAAATTTATGATAATGATCCATAATTTATTTGACACATTTTGGAATCGACCGCACATCAATCTAATATACGATGTGGCCGGTATGGCTCAAAGTGCATGTTTTCAATATAAAAGTGTCATTTTAGTTTAAAATTCATGTCATATAGCCAAAACTAAGAAAATGAGTTTTGATCATTTTCAAACTTTATGAAAATCATTCATAATTCATTTATGACGTGTTATAATCAACCACATACACTACTATAGATAGGGATTTTTAAAGCACTAGAAACTGCTTTTAATAGTGCTAGAAAAGCATTGTTAATCACAATGAATATAAAGGGGGTCCCCTTTATCAGCGCTCGAAATAGAGCTAATAAATGCCTAACTGTCTGTGATATGTTGTTTATATAACAGCACACCCACCAGCACCTGCACAGCGCGCACACACCACCTTCACAAAACAGCACCCGTACAGCGCACACAAGAACAAAGCAGCGCACACAAGGGTTTGGAAAACAATGCTATATACATTTCAAACAATGTTTTATATAATTACATTTAGAATTATCCAAAAAAAGTTAAAAACATTAATGTTTCATCCTTTAAAATCTGTGATCCACTCTCAAAAATGCATGCCCATGGTACTAGTTGGTGAACAAATCATCCCAAATCAAGAAAAATGTTCCACCTATATAAGAAATCAAATATCATATTAGTAATACTATAAAGAAATAAATTAAACATTAATATGAAAGAATACATTAATAAAATGTCAATTTTTAATAAAAAATACATATTTTGAGTTATACAGGTCACACCGTGCGTTTTATTGAGGTGGGGTTGATTGTTACACATCACAAATGAGTTATGGATCATTATTTAAAAATATCAAAACAATATGAATGAGTTTTCTTGGTTTTGAGTATGTCCCTTATTCTTTTACTAAAATTAATATCAAATTTAAATGACACATTTTGATTTATATCGGTCACATCATTCATCGGATTGAGGTGTGGTTGATTCCTATACATCAAAAATGACTCATGGATCATTTTTTTAAAGTATCAAAACAATACGAATGCATTTTCTCAGTTTTTAGTATATCAGTTGTGTTTTTTTATTAAAATATCATTTCAAACTGAAAACATGCATTTTGAGTCATATCGGTCGTATAGTACATTGGTTTAAGGTGATACTGCTCCATACATGTCACAAATGACTTAATAATTTCTCTCCTAAATTATGAAGACAATCAGATGGTGTTTTCTTGGTTTTCAGTGAGTGAAACATTTTGAGCTAAAATGTCAATTTTAAACTGATAATAGACACTTTTAGTCATATTGGTCACACCATACGTCATATTGAAGTGTGTTTGATTACTAAACATCACAAATGACTTATGGATCATTTTCTTAAAGTATTAAAACAATACGAATGTGTTTGCTCAATTTTTAGTATGTCACTTGTTCTTTTTACTTAAATTAACGTCAATTTTAAATAAAAACACATTTTGATTTATCCCAGCCACATCATTCGTCAGATTTAGGTGTGGTTGATTTATACACATCAAAAATGACTCATGGCTCATTGTTCTAAAGTATCAAAACAATCCAAATGCTTTGGATCAGTTTTCAGTATGTTAGTTGTGTTTTTTTACTAAAATATCATTTCAAACCGGAAACACACTTTTTGAGTTATATCGGCCACATCATGCATCAGTTTGATGTTATATTGATTCATACACGTCACAAAGGACTTAAAAATCACTTTCATAAATTATGAAGACAATCGAAAATCTTTTTTTTTGTTTTCAGTGAGTGACACAGTTTGAGCTAAAATGTAAATTTTAAACTGATAACAGACACTTTTAGTCATAACAGTCACACCGTGTGTCGTATTGAGGTGTGTTTGATTCCTAAATGTCACAAATGACTCATGGATCATTTTACTAAAGTGTCAAAACAATATGAATGTGTTTTCTCAGTTTTTAGTATGCCACATGTTCTTTTTACTTAAATTAATGTCAATTTTAAATAAAAAGACACATTTGGATTTATACCAGTCACATCGTGCATTTTATTAAGGTGCGGTTGATTTTTACATGTCAAAAATGACTCATGGATCGTTTTCCTAAATTATCAAAAACAATCTGAATGTGTTTGATCGGTTTTTAGTATACCAGTTGTGTTTTTTTACAAAAAATAATGTTAATTTTAAATAAAAAGAGTCATATTGAGTCATACCAGTTGCACCATACATCGGATTGAGGTGAGGTTGATTCCTACATGTCACAAATGACTTATAGATCATTTTCATAAAGTATCAAAACAATATAAATTCATTTTCTCAATTTTTAGTATGTTAGCTATGTTTTTTTACTAAAATATCATTTCAAATAGGAAACACGCATTTTGATTTATACTGATCGTATCGTGTATCTATTTAATATGAGAATAATTCATACACGTCACAAAGAACTTATGAATCATTTTCATAAATTATGAAGACAATCAGAGTGAGTTTTCTTGGTTTTTAGTGAGTGACGTGTTTTGAGCTAAAATATAAATTTTAAACTGATAATGGGCACTTTTAGTTATATCAGTCACACCATTCATTGGATTGAGGTTTGGATGATTCCTACACATCACAAATGACTGATGGGCCATTTTCCTAAATTATCAAAACAATATTAATGCATTTTCTTGGTTTTCAGTATGTCACTTGTTCTTTTTGCTAAATTTATTGTTAATTTAATATAAAAATACACATTTAAAGTCATAATGTCCACACTGTGTGTCGGATTTAGGTGTGGATAATTCCTACACATCACAAATGACTTATAGATTGTTTTCCTAAAGTATCAAATCAATCCTAATGTGTTTTATTAGTTTTCAGTATGTCAGTTATTTTTTTTACTAAAAATACTATCAATTTTAAATAAAAATAGACACTTTGAGTCATATCGGTCACATATTCATCCTATTTGTGTACATTCTTCCATTAGTTATAATTTACATTCATTTATAAATGAACCTATATCATCTTGTAAATATGATTATTTTCGACAATCATGGTAGTACAAAAAAAATATAAATACTCAAAGCATTAATAAATATTTTAAATAAAATAGTAATTATTTTTGAAAATACCTCTTCAAGGATACTGGTTTGTTCATGAAATATGATATCTTTCATAAATTTATAAACATAATAACCACAGTATTTTCCATTTGTTTGTTTCGGACACTACAAAAACATTAAGGAAAATAAGTAATTTTTTTATATGTGTTTGGATAGTGAAATATTATTATATATACCCTGATATTTATCCAGTCGTAGTACTTGTGATGTTTATTTTACTTTTCTCCTAGCCTCATTCCATTATGTAGACAATATTCATGCACCTTCCTATTATAATAAAATCCTTATTAAAAGATAATATAAATTATATAACTATATGTTTAGTTCTAAAATGTTGGATGTAGTGTATTGGAAATTGAAAAATGCCATCATGTGTGGTCAGTTTGTTGGATATCCATGCATTGAATACAGTAAATAAATCTTTGGAGTATCCAAATTGACCACAATGAGCATCCAATCTTTGGAGTATCCAAATTGACCGCAAGAGTAAGTCAATGTTTCGTTATTTTATTTTTTTAGTAAATTAAAGAAACGATATCATAATTTTACCATAATATCTCCCCATATTAGTTTCTTAAGCTCGGTGATGACATGGTGACACGATAATACATCAATCGGCACGCATTGCTGAGTGATGATTTCAATGTAACTACTGAACATGGCCTTGTTGGGGTTAACATGTTGGCCCATCTTATTCTATGTGACCTTGTATTTGATGTCTTTATCTTTTTCCATCAGGATTTTTGCTAACACCGTCAAACTACAGCGCTCTTTTTTTTTTTCTGTGCTGCCAAAGTTTTATTTCCTACCATTTTCTCAGTTTCAATATCATCAATATATTCCTCTAGAGCGCTAGCATCGACATGTGTAGATGGTGGTTGTACCTCTGCACTGGGAATATCAGCAGTATGTTGAGAAACATATTGGTCATCTACACTGCAAACAATAGTAGGTTGAGAGACTTGTTGTTCCTCTGAACTGCAAGCAACAGTAGGTTGAGAGACATATTGTTCCTCTTCACTGCGAGCAGCAGCAAGTTGAGAGACCTATTGTGCCTTAGGATTGGAAGCATCATCAGGTACAGAATTCATTATCTAGATAAGTGGTTTAACATTTAATTTAGATTACATAAAAGCAGCAGTGGACAGATAATAACATAAGTTAACATGATGTATATTACAAAAAAATATAACCTGATTATTGGACTCTCTTTTTTCAAGGCTGAAGGGATTTGACCCCTCTATCTACTATTTGAATCCATTTATTGTGGTCTCCTCTAACATAAAAAATTTCATCTACATTGGGACCGCTGTGAATATATTGTGATGTCTCAATGAAAAGGTCATCCTTCGTTGAATTTTCATCTGACCCTTCAGTGGTATTGGTCAATAATAGAATAATTGACCAGTTTCAGTTTGCGGGATCTGGAATATAAAATAATTGCACTGCCTATGATGTCATTATAAATGGTTCGTATTTGTACCCTTCCTTACTAAAATCAACTTTCATGAATCTCAACTCATCTATTTTAACAACACTCATGTTATCAACCCACTTGCATTGAAAAATTGGCACTTGAAATTTCATATAATCCAACTCCCATATTTGTTTGATGATGCCAAAGTATGACATATTTGCATAAATTAGATTTTTTTCCTTAGCACCGGAAACATGAATCGCTTCAACCATAAGTGTAACTCCACTATTCTTCATGGTACTATCTTCATCATGTTCATTAGTATAGAATGTATAACTATTAATTACATAATCATTATAAGATAATACGTACACACTTGGTCCTCCGGCTAGCTATCGAAGTCATTCTGAAATTGAGTCTGGATTTTCATCTGACTCCTTAAATATATGGTCCTAAAACCATCCTATAAACTATTGATTATGTGTATTTGATATCCATTTTTCATCCCTTGATGGATTCAAATGCATAAGAATTTCTTTTTGGGTTTCGATATATGGGTCAACCTCCAAAGTGTTATGCAAAATGTAAAGGTGGGTCTGCTCTTGATCTGTAATATTGATTATGACAACCTCTCATCCATAAATTTATTCACCCATAAGGCACCTAGTGTAATGAGATTTCAATAGACCAATGCTTTCCACACCAGATAGTTATTTGGTATATAATTCAATGGCTTCCTCAACAATATATCGCTACTCAATACAACCCTTTGTCTGACTTTGATTTTTGACATGCCCTTTCAAAATCTTTATATACTGTTCAATGGGGTACATCTATCTATAGTGTACAGGACCACATAGTCGAATCTCTCTCACCAAGTGAACTATCAAATGAACCATCAAATGAACCATCATATCAAAGAATATCGGTGGGAAGAACATTTCCAATTCACATAATATGATGGAAATTTATCTTTCCATACTCAGTAATTTCAAAGGGTCTATAACTTTTCTACATATATCTTTGAAGAAGAAATAGAGATTTATTAATTTATAATGGAATTTTTTTGAAAAATGCAATGTAAAGCTATAGGAACTAGATCTTTCATAAAAACATGGAAGTCATGTGATTTTAGACCCTTTAACTTTAAATCGGTCATTAACATGATATTCTTGATATTCAATAAATACCCCTCTAAAACCTGTATGCCATTCAAGAATTTGAAAAACCAATATCTCTCCTACCAAGAAAGAGTGTAAGTAGTTGGAGGAAGAAAATTTCATTTTTCACCCTTCACTGTCACCAACTCTTCTCGTATTTCCATGTCAACCATGAACAACCTAACCTTAATTCCATATTTTTTTAGGTGTATTTAGCAATGTGCTGATGACACTATCACATTCATTTTTTCAACATGCATAACATCAAGAAAGTTTCTTACATACAGACAATTCTAATATGGTAATTCAAAAAAACTGATCACTTCTTCCAACTATTTTTCAAAAGGTTTTTGAAAACGGTTTACCAAAATCAGTGTCCACATCTTTTACTTTCTCAAACAGTTGATCACCTGTTAGTGGAGACGATGTTGTACATTCTTATAAACTTACATTGAATGATGTTGTCCAATATTGGTACTTATGTCATCGGGGTAGAAATATGTGGTGTCCTAGAAATATAGTTTTCGATGAATGTTTCAACCTAATTGGTTGTGTACCTTGTTCGCAGATGGAACACCCATGAGTTCCTTTAATGCTATATCCTGACAAATTTACATAATAAGAAAAGTAATTTATCATCTCATACAACATGGATCTCAACGTAAAATATTCATTTCTATAAGCATCATACAATGTAACACTTGAATACCACAATAATTTCAAATCCTTGATCAATGGAGCCAAATAAACATCAATATCATTACCCAGTTGTTTCGGTCCTGATATAAGCATAGATAGCATGATGTGTTTTTGTTTCATGCATAACCATGGTGGTAATTTATAATTTACCAACATAAACATCCATGTACTATTAGTGCTTCTTTGAAATCCAAAAATATCCATTACATATGTAGATAATGCAAGACAAAGGTTTCTCGGATCATTTTCAAAATCAGGATACTCATGATCAATTCTCTTCCACTGAGGAGAGTCTTTCGGGTGACATAGTTTCCCATTTTTATTTCTTTTTTCTGCATGCCATGTCAATTTCCTTACAGTCTCCTCACTTCCATATAGGCGCCTAAACCTCAGAATGATTAGAAAGTACCATACAACTTTCGTAGGATCGAATTCATATTTCTTGTATAAAGATGCACCACACTTTGGGAATTCTCTAAGTGATTTATGATCCTTGAAAAATAGTATATTGTCATTTGGGCATGTGTGTATTCTTTTAGAGATCATACCCATCGCGCGTAGCATTCATTTGGCATTGTATGTTCGGCTCGGGAGCTCATTATCTTCTGGGATCATATCATTCAAGAGAGAAAGTGATTTTATAAAATTAATGTCACTCCATCTGTTGCCTAATTTCAAATTAAACAGCTTCAGTGCAGCTGAAAATGTTGTATATTTAGTGCAACCACCATACAAAGGAATATTTTCACAACTCTTTAATTGCTCAAACAATTTTGTAAAATCACAAAGTTCATCTTCAACTGTCCTTGTAATTTCCTCAATACAATATTCATCATCATTCACATCTATAATCATGTCCTTGATGTGGTCTTCTTCATTTTCCACACTTGTAATCATATCAGATGATCTATAAAATGCACTGCTATCCCAGCCACTAGCTACATTCACCTTTTCCTCATGTTTATTCCAAAATTTATAACTTTGATCTATTCCATGATAGATCAAGTGTTCTTCCAACTTCTCTAGACTAACATGTCTTGAATAACAATAGTGTAAACCCGAACAAAGGATCTGAGAAGGGTCATATACCTGATCTTTTGCAAACTTGATGAACTCTTTCACTCTATCTCTATAATATTTTGTCAAATGATTGAAATCCATCCATTATTTATTCATATCCATCCTATTTGATTCGGTGATATTAGTATTTAACAAAATAAATACACAAAATATTGATATAATGTAATGTTTTTCCTAATTCTATAAAAATATAAACTTAAAAGATTATGTAAAAACTATAG
Organism: Viscum album; assembly: GCA_963277665.1. Classification (NCBI taxonomy): domain Eukaryota; kingdom Viridiplantae; phylum Streptophyta; class Magnoliopsida; order Santalales; family Viscaceae; genus Viscum; species Viscum album. The sequence goes on from OY728166.1 coordinate 590,827,201, forward strand.
TTCAAATATCCTTTGAAAACTATTTAAAAATAACACTTGAAATCCCATTAAAAAAACCAATCATTTACACAAATTCATCTTTAAAATAACACACCCTTTTTAAAATAAATCAATTAGTTTCAAACAGTATTTCACAAAACCATAATTCCTTTTTTAAAACATTCAAGGCAACTTCATGACCCAACAATCTTAATCATTTAAAATGAGAGAAAACCCTCTAAGAAACATTTCAAGACACTTGGATCATTTTAAAATATCTAGTTAGGCATTTTCAAAAATACATAGATCCCAAGAGAGGAACTTTATAAAAGATACATAGAAAACACCTCGATTCATCGCAAATCAACCAGTGTTTTATGATTCCATCACATTATTCCAAAGGTTGGTGTAATAATAATAATTTCCATAAGCATTTTATATTGTGCTCCCCACCATTGGATATCCCTTATCCATGCTTACATTTTCTAGTTATATCAATTATCCTTCACCACAACACCAGAGTCCCAATGGATATGTTTCATATTCATTGACCACACTCACAACTATGAAACACTCGTGTTCCAGTTTACTACAAACACTGCATTATCCCAATGATCATTGGCTCACACAAAATCAATTGGTTGTACACCTCAAGAACAATGTATATGTCTCTCACATGCAGTATTATTGCTTCCTTCCTTTATAAATACACCTAAGAAAATTTATAAGCATGAACCCAACTGCTAGATCGAGAGCATTCCCAACACTCCGCTTATCAAGTCTAATGCATCCAGATTCCTACCCACAAAGGTTTATTTTTATATAATTATCTCTTAGTGATAGAAGACCCCTATAGGCCCAATGAATTGGAAGATCATTCACACCCATCCAAGCCCTGACAAATAGTAGTCCCCCATCTCCCACTATAATACCTAATAGATAACACCTTGTAGAAATTTCCCCTTCTCCCCTATGGGGGTTTGGAACACCTTCCCTAAAACTTGAACCATAAAGAGTGTCAAAAAAACCTATGATAGTGCTGAAAATTGGGAAAGATATCAGAAGATATAAGCTAAAAGAAGCATAAATTTGGTTGAGGAAACATTTGAGAAATAAAGGTATGAAGATCAATGAAGAATGGAAAAGAAATATAAGATGAGTGGTTGGTTAGTGAGGAAGAAACACTAAAATATCAACCACTACTGCCCTTTCAAGGGAGTGAAAGGGCATGAGAGTATAATGAAAATGAGAGAAATGTTTAGAGTTTATTAAGAAATAATAAATTAACAAATCATTTTTTGATGTGGTATTGTTATATTGTTGTATGAAGAAGCCTATTGAAGAAGTAATGTGATCTCGTTAACTTTTCTATTCTGATTAATATTGGGTCTAATGAGTTTGGTCAAGATTTGAGTGGATTATGAGTTAGCATGAATGTAATGTCTTACTTTATATTTAAAATCTAGGGATTGAGATAGATTAATCCAACTTGAGTTATGATTTAACTTGTAAATACTACATTCTAGCATCCACTGGGTTTTCTTGAGGATTTCATTTTCAAGGTGGACAAGTTCAAATTCCCAGTGGAATTTCTTTTGATGGACATGGAAAAAGAGAAGGTTCTTAAAATCTTGTGAGGATCATACCCATAAATGGAAGGTGATTGATATAAGTTCAAAGTGTGGAGTTATTCTTTAGAGTTAGTGGAGTAGAGGTGACATTCAATATCCATCGGACAATGAAAAATCTGGATAAGAAAGTTAATGAGTAGGGAGAATATAGATTACAAGTACTTGAGGATACTATGTTCCTTGGAAAATTATTTTATGTAGAAACATTAGTTGATAAATAAGTGGGTGAAAAAGATGTATGGAGCTAAAAATGGTTGTTGCAGATACTTCATACAACTAAACCTTCATTTTTAGTGAAATCACACATAGAAAAGCATATGTCATGTTAATCTTACATGCCTAGAATGATGCATGGGCATGGGCCTCTTACCAATAATCCAAGATCCAAAACCCTTAAATCATAATATTCAAACTCAAGTGTATCACCCAAGGTGAAATCATACAACAAATAAATGGAAACAAAGAGCAACAATCCCATCAACCTGGTAACTTGGATTTCCCATCGAAAAAGTTGTTCATGATGCACTAGTATGAGGTATGTCATATGTTGTGACACATCCCTAACCCTCTTAACTAATAACTCCCCAACTCATAAAAAGATAGGCATTGATACCATTTGTTCATGAACCAGAATGGGTTTACCTGACCTATCACCCGATCTAGCATGAGACAAAACCTCTAAGAACCCTCCCTGTATGTGAGAGGCGACCAACTAGTCATGAGGGCATAAAAAGAATATGGTGGAGAGAATATTTCATTGGATCAGAGTGCACTAACAGTGGAAACAAGGACAACCAACATGCAATTCATTTAGTACGCAAACAAGGACCACCAACGACCATGATTTTCAACGGGGTGTTTAGCCCGTACAATTCACAACCTCGCCATTAATATAAAACTGTAATAACATGCGAAACGGATGAGAAAGAGGAGAAAAATCACCGTAGAGGTGTGGTTCAGCGCGTGGCGGAGGAGAGGCGTATGGCAGAGGAGTCCTCCGACGGAGGAGAGGCGCACGGGGAAGCTGGGTTCGCGGTGGAGGGAATCACGGAGGCAGAGGAGTCGGCGGTGGAGGAGAGGCGCGCGGCGGAGGAGAGGCATGCGGGGAAGGCGGGTTCGCGGTAGAGGAGTCGATGGGAGAGGAGGGGGAGGAGGAGGAGGCAGTAGCGATCGACTTCCGCGAGAGCTTGAGGGGTGCGAGGAAGGAGGAGAAAGTTATGGTTTCTTTAAAAAACCCGATGAACCTTTTATCGGTGCTAGCTAAAAAGTGCTGATAAAAGTATGTTTTATCAGCACTAAAATAGAAAGCGCTAATAAAAGATGTCTTTATCAGCTTTAAAAATATAGCGCTGATAAAGACACATTTTATCGGTGCTTTTTTAGAGCTAATAAAGATATAATGTTAATAATTTATTTATATTCTTATATATATTTATAAAATTATATACATGATAAATATATATTTATATTTATAAAATTATAATTTAAATAATTATAAAATTATAAGAAATATACTTATTATATTTATAATATTAGAAATATATATAATAAATATATTAATTATATATATTTATAAGATTATATATGTATATAACTATATTTCTTCTAATTTTATAATTATTTATATGAATATATATTTATTTATAATTATAATTATAAATGAATATATATTTATTTATTTAAATAATTATAAAATTATAACAAATTAATATTTCAAATATTTATAATTTTATTAATATATATATTTAATATATTAATTATAATTTTATAATTATTTAAACATATATGTATTTATTTCTCAATATTTCTATATATTTGTGAATATATTTACAAATATATTTATTTAAATATATATATAACATTATATATGAAAATAATAAATATATTTTTTATGAATTAATAATTATTTAAATAAATATATATTTATTTATATTTATAACTAATAAATATTTATTTATTTATTTGTAATTAAAAATTATAATAAATAAATTATTTATAGTTTTAATTATAATATATATATATATATATATATATAATTATAAAATTATAACAAATATCTTTATAATTTTATAAATTAATATAATTAATATATTTATTATAATTTTTTAATTATTTAAATATATCTTCATTTATTTAGAATTATATTTATAACTATTTGTATTTATTTATAGATATTTGTATATAAATATATATAATTAATATATTTATTACAATTTTTAATTATTTAAATGCATCTATCTTTATTTAGGAATTATAATTATAAATATTTGTATTTATTTATAAATATTTGTATATGTTTATTTAATTATATATTTATAACTTTATAAGTAGTATAATAAATATATTTATTTTAATTTTATAATTATTTACATATATATATTTATTTATAGTTATAATTATAACTATAAATAAATATATTTATAAATATTTGTATATAATTATAAATATATTTATATATATATATATATGAAATATAATATATGTATATATTTATTGTAATTTTATAATTATTTAAATGTATATGTATAATTATAATTATAATTACAAATAAATATATTTAAAAAGTATTTATATATAATTAAAATTTAATAATTATAAATATAATAAATATATTTATTCTTTAAATAGATTTAATGTAATTTTATAAGTATTAAGAACATAATATAGTATATATGTGAGTAACATGCATGAATTAATCATATACACCTAGTAAAATATACATAATAAAAAATAAGTGATCAATGGACAACATGAATAATAAGAGTATAATGTATAAATTAACATTCATGATGATGCATAACATATATGCACGCATGATCAATATATTTATTAACCAAATTCATTGGAAACACATATGTATTTAATTATAATCTTAGAAATACTTTTTTTAAAACATTATATATATATTTTTGAATTATTAAAAAAATATTAATTATAAACATGCGTTTTTTATTTAATGTATGCAAATAAACATTATTTTGGAATATAAATATAATAATTGTATATAAATTATTATTAAAAACTTTTATCAACGCTAAAATATCGCTGAAAAATGTATCTTTTGTTAGCGCTAAAAAAACGTTGATAAAGAGTACACACATCGGCGTTTTTATTAGCGCTGATAAATGATACATTTATCAGCGCCTTTAGTTAATGGTGTTAAAGCTCCCCCCCCCCATCAGCGCTTTCTGTTTAGCGCTGATAAAACGAGGTGATTCTCTTGTCCTGTTTTGTGGTAGTGATATTAATTCAACGCACGATGTGACCAGTATGACTCAAAGTGTGTGTTTTCAATATAAAAGTGTCATTTAGTGTAAAGCGCACATCACATGCCCAAAACTGAGCAAATTAACTTGGATTGTTTCCAAACTTCAGGAAAACGATTCATAATTCATTTGGGATGTGTGGGAATCGACCACACATCAATCCAACATACGATGTGACCGATATGACTTCAAGTGCATGTTTTCAATATAAGTGTTATTTTACTGTAAAACGCGCATCACATAGCCAAAACTAGGTAAACGAGATCAGATTGTCTTGAAACATTATGACAACAATTCATAATTCATTTGTCAATCCAACACATGATGTGACCAGTATGACTCAAAGTGGATATTTTTAATATTAAAGTGTCATTTTAGTTTAAAACGAGCATCACATAGTCAAAACTGAGTTAATGAGCTCAGGTTGTCATGATACTTTAGGACAACGATCCATAAATCATTTGTGACGTGTATGAATCGATCGCACATCAATCCAACACATTGTGTGCCTGGTATGAATCCAAGTGCTTGTTTTCAATATAAAAATGTCATTTTAGTTTAATGATATAATTTTTAACAACTATTTAAGTAATTAAAATAATTAGCAACTGATAATATCATTAATACCTTTATTAATTAACAATATAATTTATATAGATTGTTAATGATTATATCGATCGAAATCAACTATAAGTCTATATACAATCTGTTTTTATTTTTTATTTATTGTCTTAAATCTAACTACATTGGATCGTCCTTTTTCCCCACTTTTATTTTTATCTATATTTTTTATTTTATTTTGATGCATCGAACATTATTAGATGAGATTCAACACTCGATTATTTCACTCTTGAAATTGAGAAAAAGCCCAGGGTCGGTTCGACAATGTCATTTCATTCAAAGTTCACCCCCTCGCTCGACGGCCCTACGAGAAGCTCAATTAAACAGCGACAAGTGGCAGTCATTCCGACGAACGAAAAACTACCCAACGTGGAAAGACAATAATGCCCTCCCCAGATTCGTGGTCTACGGACGACCTCGCCCACGTAAAATCCAATCATAACTGAAAGGCTATTGCAGTAATTTCACAGTCGAAACTGACCGATCACCGCCGTCCGAAGAAAGCCGAGTTCCCGTATTAATAACCGCCCGGGGTCCCTGCGGTTCCCGTCCGAACGCTTGGTGGTTTCGTTCAGCGGAGGGAACGAGAAATTCTCCGGCTGTCAGGCTCCGACAGTTTCCAGAACGGAGGCCAAAATGCGGGAGATTCTTCACATTCAGGGAGGGCAATGCGGGAATCAGATCGGTTCCAAGTTCTGGGAGGTCGTCTGCAACGAGCACGGCATCGATCTCACCGGCCGCTACAACGGGAATTCGGAATTGCAGCTGGAGAGGGTGAACGTGTATTACAATGAGGTCCACGGCGGCAGGTACGTGCCGCGGGCGGTGCTCATGGATCTCGAGCCGGGAACCATGGACAGCATCCGAACGGGGCCCTATGGACAGATCTTCCGGCCGGATAACTTCGTCTTCGGACAGTCCGGCGCCGGGAACAACTGGGCGAAGGGCCACTACACCGAAGGCGCCGAACTGATCGATTCCGTCCTCGACGTCGTCAGGAAGGAAGTCGAGAATTGTGACTGCCTGCAAGGTTGGCGTTCTGCAATGGACTTTTCTCGATTCATTGTTCACAGCCTTCTTTCGTTTTTTTTTATGGCTTATTTCGATATCAAGTTTTACAATCATTCAACAAAAGCACGAGATATGGGAGAACAATTTCAAAAAATAGTTGAAATTCTCGTAGAACAGTCTCGGATAACTATTTCTTTCTGGAATGTTCGTCCTCTTTTGATCGAACTCCTGTTCTTCTCGTTTCATTGTTCATTGCGTTCTTTCGTTTTTTTTAAGGCTTATTTCCAGTTTTACAATCATTCAACAAAAGCACGAGATATCGGAGAACAATTTCAAAAAATCGTTGAAATTCTCGTAGAACAGTCTCGGAGAACTATTTCTTTCTGGAATGTTCGTCCTCTTTTGATCGAACTCTGTTTTTCGTTTCGTATTGTTTTTGTTTATAAGGATTCCAAGTCTGTCATTCGCTTGGGGGCGGAACTGGATCCGGAATGGGAACGCTGCTCATTTCGAAGATTCGGGAAGAATATCCGGATCGAATGATGCTCACCTTCTCTGTGTTCCCATCGCCGAAGGTGTCAGACACCGTCGTCGAACCCTACAATGCCACCCTATCGGTACATCAACTGGTGGAGAACGCTGACGAGTGTATGGTGCTGGACAATGAAGCGTTGTATGACATCTGTTTCAGGACTCTCAAGCTCGCTACTCCAAGCTGTAAGCCCCCAACCACGCCCATAATCTAGTAGTATAGACCAGAACAAACTGATGCCGTATTTATATTTATGCAGTCGGTGATTTGAATCATCTGATATCGGGGACGATGAGCGGAGTGACGTGCTGCCTGCGATTCCCGGGGCAGCTGAACTCCGACCTACGGAAGCTCGCCGTGAACCTCATCCCCTTCCCGCGCCTCCACTTCTTCATGGTGGGGTTCGCTCCCCTGACCTCCCGCGGCTCCCAGCAGTACCGCGCGCTCAGCGTGCCCGAGCTCACGCAGCAGATGTGGGACTCCAAGAACATGATGTGCGCCGCCGACCCACGGCACGGCCGCTACCTGACGGCGTCGGCAATGTTCAGGGGGCGGATGAGCACCAAGGAGGTGGACGAGCAGATGATAAACGTGCAGAACCGGAACTCGTCCTACTTCGTGGAGTGGATCCCCAACAACGTCAAGTCCAGCGTCTGCGACATCCCGCCCCTGGGGCTCTCCATGGCATCCACCTTCATCGGAAATTCGACCTCCATACAGGAGATGTTCCGGCGGGTGAGCGAACAATTCACGGCCATGTTCCGGCGGAAGGCCTTTCTACACTGGTACACCGGGGAGGGGATGGATGAAATGGAATTCACGGAGGCTGAGAGCAACATGAACGATCTGGTGGCGGAGTACCAGCAGTACCAGGATGCTGTGGTCGAGGAAGAGGGCGACTACGAAGAAGATGAAGGGGCGCTGGATCATTGATACCCGAAATGCGGTCGATGTAGGTATGCATGGAGTGTTCGTTCTCTGATATTTTTTTATTTCTGCAAAAGGTATGCGTCTCCCGGGGTCATTTATCTTTGCAAAATTTGAGGTTTGGGTGTTTTTGTTTTAAATTAAATGGGGCTAGATTTTAATTAATTTGGGAAATGGATATAATATATGTATATATACAAATGTATTTTAATATATATAATTGATAATTAATAATATAATTAATATTTTATAATATAATTACAACAATTAAAATTTTAAAATAAATAATTGAATGTATATAATTATATATAAGTATAATTGTATATAATTATAAATCAATACTTTTATAATTATAAGTATATTTAAAGAATTGTAAATATGTATTTATATATTTAATTATAAATAAATATAAATATGTATAACTATAAATAAAAACTTATTTATATAAATATAAATATATAATTATTAATATAATAAATATATTTATTATAATTTTATAATTATTTAAATATATAATTTTTTAAAATTATATAAATATTTTTTTTAAATGTGGAAATTTATTTATAATTATAAATATATATATATATATATATATATATATCAAAATTAATAACATTCAATAATAATAACATAATTAATAATATTTCATAATAATTTAATTAACAATATAATACTTAATAAGAAATATGTCCATAAATTATGTAAACTATAAATGTAATGTTTTTAAACAATATAGTTTGTGTCATGTAAATTATTTTTTGCTTACTATATTTGTGCGTTTTTTTTTCATTTTTCAATAATTTATTATATATTTAGTCAATGTGACAAAGTCACCTACGCAAAACATAATAATGTTATAAGTATGTGACTTTGAAAGTCTATAAATTATAAATTATAAATACAATCTAAATGATAATTGTCACACTCACTAAATATATAATAACTAATTAAATAATAATAATTTTGCAAAAAAAATTAATGAAAAATATTTTTAATCGCACAAAATATCGTTATTTCAAAACATAACATTTGTAGTTATATTTTTTTTTGACATTCCTTTCACTACTTGAAATGAGATCTATAACAACTGAATAAATCAACATTGAAGGTATAAACCCCATTTTCAGTAGTGAAAGGAATGTCATAATAATTTATAAGTATAAATGTTATGTTATACGTAGTTGAATTATAAAGCTTATAAGATGTAAACTATAAGTACAATCTATGTGAAACTTAAAACTGTTGGGAACAAGTTATTATTTATTAAAAGTCCATGTAAATTAATTTTTGTTTATTATATATATATATATATATATATATATATATATATATTCTGAAACAACATTTAATTTTCTTAATAAATTGGTTTTTAAATATATACAATGTGACACCGGAATAAATCAACGCCGATGTCGCACAGTATCACAACTTGACGTACACCTACTTCGCATCCGACGTCTCTGTCGCTCTAATGTCATAGTTATAGGTGCAAGTTCCTCCTCTTGCGGTGTTGCAGGTGCCTCCTCATGTTACTATGTAGAGGACTATCCAACATCATATGTGGAAGACTTCCCAACATCATATGCGGAGGCATATGGTCCCAAAGCTCCTAAATATAGCGGAAGTGTGATATCAAAGAAGTCATCGTCAGCGGAAGTGGGGGCCACCACAAGTCGTGTTACCATACCCAGGTCTCAGTCCATCGCAGCCTGGTGAGATAGAGAAGGTATATCAGATGTTCGAGTAGGCATATGTGGCACATAAACCTCTCCTCGATGTGGAAAATCCTTAATTTGCTGTGTAAGATCATCTCTCTGCGGTGCAACACCATTTGTAGGCGCCTCTCTTAGACATCATTCTTTATGTCCTCGCATCTCCTCTCGAAGATGTCCTTACCTCTGTCCTCAGGATGGCAGTGGTTTGTGGCGGTGCATCTTACTCAGCAGACACAACGGAGACATTATCATCCACAGGTGCCTCAACCGAAACATGTGGATCAGGATATAATTGTGGCTCCTCATCGTAGACACTCACATATGAAATGGAAAGGATATCTGAGAGCCACCAGATCTGGGTGAACTACATCCCGCCTAATAAATTCTTCTTCTTGAGGATCTATGATATGTACAAGACGATCAAGATTGTCTAACTACAAATTAAATAACATTCAAATTAATATGAAACATGAGCTTAGCAAATATAGTAAATCTTAGTAAACATACAAACTGCTGAATTCATATCACATGATGCATAAGGTACATGATCATGTTCCATTAGTACTAATCTGCAGAATCCCCCTGACCGTCTAACCGAAAGCATGTTATGGGATATCTGTGCTGAAAAATACTGTATTGGGAACATCTGTCCCAATACTCAATATAACGTGCATGGAACTGCATCAAGTCCATCGTCTTTCTACCTGTAAGAGTGATGGAATGTAACTCATCAACTTATCACAGTGCAATGGGGATATGTTGTATATAGCTTAACAGTCCCATGACTCAGTCTGGATGGTGCCACTCAATGATGTGGACGTAGATGAGTGGCGCCATTGCATCGTGATCTCTAATCATAGCCGTGCAGTATGGTGAAATCAATGCATAGAAAAATTCTATATACGGGGTCCATGAAACTTGAAATGTCAACTCAAAAAAGTATTCATAAATTAGCACGATAATGTTACTAATATAACATTGAAATATCTTAAAAAAGTAATAACAAAATTCATTTTCCTACAAAAAAAATTAATGTTTAACTTACATCAGTGGGCTATATAGAGTCAAATATTTGTCGAAATCTATGCACACTGTCTCAGAGTATGTGCGTAACGCTGAGCCTAACTCCACATGGTTAAAAAGAAGTAATATACGATATGTTTATAAAGGATGTTAAAAAAATTACTAAATAACCCAAATTAATGATGTAAACATACCAGCGTCCCCGAGGACAGTCATGAAATATGTGTCGTGGAAGTGGTGCAATAACTCTAAGTGTGATACGTAAAAAACACTTCCAGGACCACATATGTACCGAAGCCATACACCCTGCAATCTATTGTACGTCATCTCAACAACATACATCTATGCAGATGTGATAATATAGTGGACCCCCAACTGTATCTACCAGTCTGGTGAGGATCCTCAAGTAATGGTAGGTACATCATGTGCACCAAGGTGGTGGAGTGGTCCACACAAAACATGCCTCTAATCAGTTGCATAATATATGCATGTGTGTGCCGAATAAGTATCTCCTTGTCTGCATTTTCAGGAATGATGACCAAATGTTCATCAAACCACCCCATGCGCAAGTGGGAACCTTAGAAGACATGTGGTTTGCCAACGACGTCAACGCCTAGTAGACAGTGTATGACCTCACACTAGTCGCCAATAGTGGCATCTGTAATTGCCTATCCATGGATGGGTAGATCGATCATGTATGCGACATCCTCTAAAATAATGGACACCCCCTTAGGGAGATGAAATGTGTGTCTCTGGCCTCCGCATCTCAACTAGTGCAACAATTAAATGGTCATCAATGGTCTTGAAGTCATAGATGGAGACTCCATAAAATCCAGCACATCAGAGGTATGAAAAAATGGATGTTGGAGGTGCATCATGATGAAAATGATGTGCTCTTAAAATAATAAGATGTCTAACAGGTCCTCACACCAACACACCGCACGGCACATCCAACTATTGGGCAGATAACAAAGGGTGATTCATCTAAATGTATGAATAGTAATACATTAATGTCGATAGTTATTTAACTCATATCAGGTTTTATGATTTGGTATAAAATATTTTTTAAGTTTATTTTTTTATAAAAATGAAGTATGTTATTTAAAGTGACTACATATGTACTTTGAGATGGATTTCTTTTTAAGTGAAAGACATACTTCTTGATAAAAGGAGATATACTCTTATAGAGAATAATAGAGAAACATAGGCATGCACTTGTAAATTACTTTCAAAAATTAGAAAGGGTTTTCACACTTGTTTATAATTAAGTTTTGATCACATCATTGAGAACCTTTTTGAAAGATCAAATTATAAAATTCTATAGTTTTAGTTAACTGGATGATTTTATAAATTGGGGATTCTAATATTAAATTGTTTTAACAGACATTTTTATTTGGAAATTGAATTCAACCCCCTCTTGATTGTTCCACTCTGACTAACACATGATGATAATTAAAAAATAATTATATGTACAAACTTTTACATTCACCAATAGAGTAAATCAATAATTTTAACTATTAAATGATTACCCTATATGTCCAGGGCAATGTGTCCTTTTGTAACCTTCCTAACTACATATCCCACACCTCCGTGTAGGTGTCTGTTTGTTGGTCCAATCAATCTCATTTTGAATACGAGTCGACTTTGGCCTCCCTTTTGGGTGAAACTTACTAATGTTTGATAGAAGCGTGAGTGTTCCATCAGAAAAATCGAAATTATGATATTCTCCAATAGGCATCCATGGAGAACTGTATCAGCCATTAATACTCTCTAGTCAATAAACTAGACCAACAAAATTCTCCTAAGATAAGCGTATAAAAGTTCATGTTGCGATCACATGTCCATAAGGATATCGTAATGCTTAAAAGTTTCCACAATCACAGTAACACCGCTCTAGTAAAATGACTAATGCATGAACACTACTACCAGTCGTAGGATCATGAGGCTCAATGACATGAAATATTTTATCTACGCGATCAAATGAATGGACTTGAAATGTTGCAACCTCTGGAAGAAATCTATCTATCTCTCACTGTAAATGGTGACCATATCACATCCCTCAGTTCAGACCCTCTTTAGCCTGCTTCCTCATTCCAAAAAATACTTTACAGTGCGATAGAAGGTCTCTTGTACCAAACCTATAATTTACATTTAAAACATTATACAAATATTATATTATAATTGTAGCTCTTTTTATAACAACCATGCTCTTTATTACACACTTAAACATGAATTATTACATAAAACCTTCACTTGATACAACATGGAAGACCGAGAGGTCTAGTGTCTTTGGGGCTTAGAAACATTACATAACAACTTAAAACATATAATGCAACATCTTATTGAAAACTTCCTTTACATGACCCCTACATTCCCTCGTACTTAACATTGTATGGGATAACCTGAGGACATGCATAAGAAAAATGTGAGATATAAAGCCCAATAAGGGAATAAACATGGAATAACATGAGGAATACAATATATTTTAAAAAATAGGAATATCAATGGAACACAAGAGAAACATGAACATAAAGGCATGATAAATCATGGCAATCATAACATGGAGATGTGGTAATAACACTTAACAATGAATTAGCATGAGCCAAGCCTCATTGCACATAGAGCATGAGTAAACCCTCATTGAACATGAAGCATGAGTAAAACCTCATTTCAGTTGAATTAAAATGATTCAACACTCACTGCACATGATGTATCATGATACTATACTTTACCCAATGCATTGGAGTGCTATCAGGGCACACCCTTCTTAAACATTTCATTTCATGCATAAGTGTGCCACATGGATCATGGAATCAATCAACATCATAAGTTATTCCATGATTAAGTAATGTGGAATAAATACATAAAAGTACAATTCAATTTGTATATGTTTATAAAGGTGAATACCCTTGATAGAGACATGGGTACGATATTCACTTCCCAATGATCTTGGCTTGGAAAAACGCGGTGCAATTTCGGCAGCATAACATCGTGACATAAGATTCATGAAAATGGTTGATGGGAGAGAAATGGGTGTCTCATCATATGTACATGAAATGTAAATTAATGGGGTTATATAGATACATGTCCCAACAAACCTAATGGAATTTAGATGCATAATACAAAAGAATTACTTGGATGTTAAAGAGGAGAGACAAATCCATCACGACATTTCGGCATGGTAACAAGTGTATATGGGAGACATTAATGAGAGAGAAAGGTATATCCCATAATCCAAACATAAATAGGACAATATTGGGGAGGTGATAAATCATACCCCGACATTTGTAATTGAAAACAAAATGGCATAACAACTTAAAGATAATTAGACAAAAATGAGAAAGGAAGAAATCCCCTACTTGGAAGTATGATACCAAAGGCTTGGGAGAGGCTTGAGAGAGGCTTCTTGGGAGATTGGGGAAAATTGGGAGGATTATATAGAGAGGAGGTCAGGTGTTGGTCAAACTCCAAAGGATTTGAGTGAAGAGTAAGTGGGAATTTGGGTGGGTTTATATAGGAAATGAGAGATAATTCTTTATTATTTAGGTTTGGGACACCTCACATTAAACTAATCAAAAACACAAACCAACCCATGGTTTTTGCCCATGGTTTTTTCCAAAGGGAATTAAAAAACAATATTTTATAATTCCAATGGCCTAACTTCTTAAAATAATAGGGTTGCTTATGTGGAGGTGAGTCACACTCTCAAGGAAAACAATTTAAAAAGACAAAATGTTTTATAAGCCTTGAAGGTTCCACTAAAGCTTTGTAAAATAAATCAAACAAACCCAAAATCACATTATTTTAATAGTAAAACATATATTGGCAGAAAATAATGTTTATATTATTTTATTACATCACTATTGGGTCATTATGATGTCATAAAACACATTATATATTTAAACGGTATTTAATTTTTACCCAAAAATTCGACTGTCTCAGAAAATTATGAAAAATTCACCGTTGGATAATTTTGACATCCTATTTCTAAAAATAATATTCATTTTATCTAAATAATTTTATAAATATGTGAACTTTTACTTTTAAAATAAAAACCGACATTTACTGAAAATTCACGGGGTTTGACAAAAACAACTTTCAAACCTTAATAAAAATTATAATTGCATTCATAAAATTATATGATCATTTATATTTAATAAAAGTAATTTAATAATAATAATAATAATATTTTATTAAAATATTATTTAATTCAAAAATCCATTAATTCATCAAAATATATTTCTTAGTTGAATATTAACTAAAAATACTATTTGTGCTTTAAAAAATATTTACAAAGTAACAATAATAAAATGAATGCACATTCTTTATAAAAAAATAATGTACATAGTCATAGTGCTAGGGTATTGTTACATAACCCCTTATAACACCCGCATAAGACCGAAGGGTAAGGTGGGTGATGGTGATAGACTCTTGGGGTGGCTCAGATAACATCGCTCAGGTGGTAATCTCTATTAACTTCCACTTCTCTCGTAGTCAGTTCCGCTCAAGCTTAACGTGTTCAAGCTCGGCTTGGGCTTGGTCAAGAGAGAAGCCCAATGATACCACCTCCTTTCCAAGCTTCGAAAAATGGGCTTCGTATGGGGCAAGTCTACTGGATGAGGCCATCACTTCCTTTTTCTGAGTAAATTGGATTTGTTAAAGCTCTATATTTATACTAATCATGTGATCACTGTTCAGCGACTATATTAGCAATGATCACAATTCATAATGGTATTTTAAAATCCAGAAACATAAAAATAATGAAGTTTACATTTTATATAACCATAATAAACATTTAATTAGATCAAGAGGAATTTCCATTAATGAAAGTTTAGGTCGTTACAATCTTTCCCCCTTAAGAAAAATTGTGTCCTCGCAATTTGATTACATACAAAAAGAACTCTGAAATTTAAACACAACTTCATGGTTGATTACCCACCACCATTAAGCATTCCCCAACCCTCATTATCACGTCGATCATGGAGATCTAGGGTCCACTTAGTGAAACAATACTTCAATGCACATTCAAAGTCTTCCACTTCCTTAGTCCAGATGCAGTCCATGCAACATGGATCGTACCGATGGAATATATGATGCACTTTTCGAAAAAAATTGTTTCTAACGTATAGTTTCAAAACATCACCATGTACCGATTTTTTATAAAATAGTCTGATAGGGTCAGATTTGAAATTTTTGAAATGTGGTTCTTTTAATATATTGTCTATGTTTCCAAAAAAACTGGAAGACAAGACTATATATATAGGCTTCTAGGAGGTCTCCCTCTTCAGTAGCTATTCTAAAGTCAAATAGTGCATCATACTCTCTGGATAGGGAGAAATATGTGAAAATACCCTGATGGTACCTCCCTCATCTTGAAAGGTGGTAGAGTTGGGAGCTTAATATTTGATTATAGGTGTGCCATGATCCTTGATGATTCCGTAGTATGGAGGAGGTGTTTGATATGTCGTAGAGCGTCTTGCAAGAAAGTTAGACATTGGAAAAGGTTTCGATACTATGTGAGCTTGACTTCACAATAATTATAGCTAGTAAGTCCTCACGAAGGGACAAGAGTGTTGTATGAGGTTCTTCCCCTTCCATCTCGAAACTATCCTTTATCCTGCTGACGAAACATATCAAATTTTGAGTTACCCTCTAGACATGATAAAATTGTGATATTAAACTACTTGAATTCTAAGGATTTATTATTCCTTAATGAAAGGAATGTTAGGGGTAACACATAAAGGGTAATCCAAGGACAAAACTAATGACTTATAAATAAATTTTATTTCCTATGAATCCATAGGCTTCAATCTATGCTATTCATGATATACTTTCTAACATATATTCCTAGGGGAATTTTTTTTAATTCCCTTAATAAGGGTTCATACTAAGCTTGTGAATTTACCAAAGCATATCCCCTGAGAGTGTCATAACCAAGAGTGCAGCAATGCCCATTTTTGTGTACCAGGATACCTAGGGTCAAGCCCAAAACTTCTTGTCGGGGTTTTTACCCCTAGGTACATCTGTGCGAAAGCCGCCTCTACCTGCTCGTATCCAGACATGGATGTATTTTCTTGATAAAACACTTACTCAATACTTGCCAAAACATAGGGATTTTTTTATTATACTTAGTCTTGTCTCTAAGGCTTTACTATGGTTTTATAATTATAATACTAAAAATAACTAAACCTATCCTCTAATACCAACTATAACAACCCTGCTCTTTATTACACACTTAAACCCAATTTATTACATAAAACCTTCACTTGATACAACATGGAAGATTGATAGGTCTAGTGTCATTGGGGCTTAGGAACATTACATAACAACTTAAAACATAGAACACAACATCTTATTGAAAACTTTCTTTACATGACCCTTACATTCCCTCGTACTTAGCATTTCATGGGATAACCTGAGGAAATGCATAAAAAAAGGGTGAGCTATAAAGCCTAGTAAGGGAATAAACATGGAATAACATGAGGAATACAATACATGTTAGACAATAGGCATATCAATGGATCACAAGAGAAACATGAACATAAAGGCATGATAAAGCATGACAATCATAACATAGAGATGTGGCAATAGCACTTAACATGGAATTAGCATGATATCAGGGGGGGTGAACGAATTCGGAGGAGCTCACGCCTTCGGTGGAGCCCTAGCGGAGATGGCCGCGGCTTCTCCCCCCTTCTCCCCAGTGGGGGGAGGGGGGAATGCCCTCCCTTCCTTCGTGAGGGTTTGGACATTCACCCCTTTCACGAATCCATCTTTTCTTCCCCCCTTACCATCGATCCCTCTTTGACCTAAGGTTCCCGACCTTCTCAAGGGATAGCCCTGGATCGCGATTTCTTCAAATGAGTTCAATACAGCGACAGACCTTCACAGATCAACGCTGATGGCTCGTTTTCGGGGTCTCTGTCCTTCAGTGGATGCGTTTGACAAATGTGTCTTCGATTCATGGGGTCTTCAAGATCACGCAGTGGTGGGTCTTCTTGATCGACATCAATTGATGATCTGCTTCTCATCAGAGGATGACCTGGTCGCCGCTTGGTCCAGTGCTCCTCGTGTCTTCAACGGATGCAACTTTCATCTCCTTCGATGGTCTACTGAGTTCATCATGAACTGGGATCCACCTTCGTCAGCGGTGTGGGTAAAATTTCCTAATCTGCCACTCCCTTTCCAGAATCCCTCTATTATCCGTATGCTAGGGAATATGGTTGGAAGATTTTTTGTGTTCGGATGTCTCAGTTCCCCCAATGGAGTGGCTGTGGATTTCCGTAGGAGAAGAGTTCAGATGGAAGTAGAGGGTGGTGTTTGAATCGTGGCCATCATTTTTCTTGGGATGCTGCAGGCTTGGACATTTGGTTTCTGGATGCCGTCGTGGGATACATGTGAGGCAAACTATGATCAGTTCTAATGAGGGAGTTGAGGTACAGGTCAATCCCATTATGAAACATTAGGTACGAGTTAGTACTGGTTTGTGTGGGACTGTTACTAGGGTGATGGAACAAGAGGAACCAGTAGCTGAGTCAAGGGAGACTCATCTCCAGCAGTGGTGTTCTATGACTTCTTCAGTGGAAGTAAAGAAGGTGGTGAACAAGGAGGCAGATCCATGGGTTGTTGATGTTTTTTCCCATTTAAAATGATATTTGGGTCTGAACAGAGAAGCAAAGGAGGGTCCCTTAGCAGTGGTTAGGGTGGATCTCCCTATTACACCCTACTCAACCGTGGAAGGGGTGGTGAGATTGACAAGGAGTTATGTTCAAGAACCTGATGACTCTCATGTTCGAGGCTGGGAGGATTCTAACAAGGATTTACAGTTCATGGGTCATGGATATGAGAAAATTGCTGGATCAGACACGGTACAGGGAAAGCCCTTGGGGGTTGCAACAAAACCTCTTGGCGGACAAGGGAGGCAAGACGGTGCAAGTGTCCTGGGGTCCTTAGACCCAAACACCCTTGGTGCCAACAAGGTTGGGCCTGTGGGGAAGGAAATTGGCCCAGAGAAGAAGGCAGGTAAGGGTGTGTCTCTAGGTAAGCAGAGGCCCCCCAAAGAAGCCATGGCGATAACATTGGGGAACCGTTTTGATGGTTTAGAAGTTAATGAACCTGTATTAGCTCAAGAGGAGGATTCTTTAGATGATGATAGATTTAGCCAAATTTAACTAGATTCCATGGACCTCTTTCAAGGGAAAGGTCCTCACACCATTAGAAGGAAGAAAGGGAAAAAAGGCAGTAGAGACCCAGGAGAATATATTGTGGTTCGGGGGAAAAAACCAAAGGGACGCAAAGATTACTCCCACTTTCCAAAACCAATGGAGACTAGATTGGCCAAGAAGGGTAGAAATATGGAAATTACAACTCTAAAGAAGGGGTAATGTGAAAAGGATGGGGAATTTTTGAAGCTTATCTTGCACTACAAGGAAGAAATGCTTGAACAAGAGGTACGACCCAATGTATCAGAGGAGGATCTTAAAAGGATTTATGAACGAAGGCTGCTAGTGGATTCCAATGAGGAGAAAGAAGTGTGTTTAGATAAACAAGATCGAATCCTTGCTTGGGGATTCAATCAGAGTAAAATCAACTCAGAGGAATTCATTCACACAATGGAACGGATGATCACTCACTTTAAAGAGCTTATCAGAGAGGATCTAGATACCCAGGTTAGTACGCTGCACTGGGAACTTTTTAGAATAGCTGAGTCAAGTAATCTTAGTTTGGTGTTTAATAATTTTGTGAGCTCTTTTAGCACGTAGTGGTGATTGGTTGTGAACTTTGGTTTCCCCATTTCTCCTAAAAATGGCTTAATAATAAAAATTTAAATTTAGATGGATGGAATTAGCATGATCCAAGGCTCATTGCACACAGAGCATGAGTAAACCCTCATTGCACATGAATCATGAGTAAAACCTAGTTACACTTGAATTATAATGAATAAACACCCATTGTACATGACGTATCATGATACTATACTTTACCCAATGCATTGGAGTGCTATCAAGGCGCACCCTTCTTAACCATTTCATTTCATGCATAAGCGTGCCACATGGATCATGGAATCAATCAACATCATAAGTTATTCCATGATTAAATAATGTGAAATAAATACATGAAAGTACCATTCAATATTTATATGTGTATAAAGGTGAATACCCTTGATAGAGACATGGGTACGGTATTCACTACCCAATGATCTTGGCTTGGAAAAACGCGGTGCAATTTCGGCAGCATAATGGCGTGGCATAAGCTTCATGAAAATGGTTGATGAGAGAGAATTGGGAGTCTCATAATATTTACATGAAATGGAAATTAAGGGGGTCATATAGATACATGTCCCAACAAATTTAATGTAATTTAGATGCATAATACAAAAGAATTATTTGGATGTTAAAGAGGAGAGAGAAATCCATCACAGAATTTCGGCATGGTAACAGGTGTACATGGGAGGAATTAATGAGAGAGAAAGGGGTATCCCATAATCCAAATATAAATAGTACATTATGGGGGAGGTGATAAATCATACCCCAACATTTGTAATTGAAAACAAAAGGGCATAACAACTTAAAGAAAATTAGAGAAAAATGAGAAAGGAAGAAATCCCTTACTTGGAAGTGTGATCCCAAAGGATTGAATGAAGCTTGAGAGAGGCTTCTTGGGAGTTTAGAGCACCTTGTGAGGATTATAGAGAGAGGAGGTAAGTGGTTGGTAGAACTCCAAATGCTTTGAGTGAAGAGGAAGTGGGAGCTTGGGTGGGTTTATATAGAAAATGAGAGGGAATTATTTATTATTTAGGTTTGGGACACCTCACATTAAACTAATCAAAACCACAAACCATCACATGGTTTTTGCCCATGGTTTTTGCCAAAGGGGAGTGGAAATTTTTTTTATAAGAAAAATGTAATAACTTCTTAAAATAATAGGGTTTCTTATGTGGAGGTGAGTCACACTCTCAAGGAAAACAATTTAAAAAGACAAAATGTTTTATAAGCCTTGAAGGGTCCACTAAAGCTTTGTAAAATAAATCAAAAAAACCCAAAATTACATTATATTAATGGTAAAACATATATTAGCCTAAAATAATATTTATGTTATTTTATTACATCACTATTGAGTCATTATGATATCATAAAACACATTTTATATTTAAACGGTATTTAATTTTTACCCAAAAATTCGACTGTCTCAGAAAATTATGAAAAATTCACTGTTGGATAATTTCGACATCCTGATTCCAAAAATAATATTAATTTTATCTAAATAATTTTATAAATATGTGATTTTTTACTTTTAAAATAAAAACCGACATTTACCGGAAATTCACGGGTTTTGACAAAAACATCTTTCAAACCTTAATAAAAATTACAATTGCATTCATAAAATTATATGATCATTTTTATTTAAATAAAAATTAATTTAATAATAATAATAAAAATATTTTATTAAAATATTATTTAATTCAAAAATCCATTAATTCATCAAAATAGATTTCTTAGTTGAATATTAACTAAAAATACTATTTATGCTTTAAAAAATATTTACAAAGTAACAATAATAAAATGAATGCACATTATTTATAAAAAAATAATGTACATAGTCATAATGCTAGGGTCTTGTTACATAACCCATTATAACACCCACATAAGACCGAAGGGTAAGGTGTGCGATGGTGACAGACTCTTGGGGTGGCTCAGATAACATCGCTCAAGTGGTAATCTCTATTAACTTCCACTTCTCCCGTAGTCAGTTCTGCTCAAGCTTAATGTGTTCAAGCTTGGCTTGGTCTTGGTCAAGAGAGAAGCCCAATGATTCCACATACTTTCCAAGCTCCGAAAAATGGGCTTCATATGGGGCAAGTCTACTGGACGAGGCCATCACTTCCTTTTTCTGAGTAAATTGGATTTGTTAAAGCCCTATATTTATACTAATCATGTGATCACTATTAAAAAAATATATTAGCAACAATCACAATTCATAACGGTATTTTAAAATCCAAAAACATAAAACCAATGAAGTTCACATTTTATATAACCATAATACATATTTAATTAGATCAAGAGGAATTTCCATTAATGAAAGTTTGGGTCGTTACACTTATAATTAATATATAACCTAATATTCTTAATTTCCTATGATGGGTAATTTTTGAACTCCATTGAAAAATCCATTTATACATTCTATGATGTTTGTTGTCATATGTCCATATCTCCTCTCATAATCATACACCAATTAACATTTATTCTTTGGAATTTTCATCATGTAATCATAAACTTTAGGATTATCTCTTTAAATATCTTTGAGATGCTCCTCCATCATTTATTATTGAGGCTTGTATGATAAAAAACAAGAAATAATATAAACACATATGGAAATAACTATAATAATGTTTTTTAAAATAAAAAAGATATTCATACCAATTTTTATGATTACTTTCTTCATGGACTCATCCTTGAAATTCTTTTACACACTGATAGAAATGTGTTGAATATAGTATCGATGATGGGTGTAGGGTGGTATCTATGATAGACCTTCAAACTATACTACCTCATTGACTTCTTGATGATGATCTAAAATAAGACAAATCCCTTATACACCCGTAAAAAACTCTCTAAGGCAAGCCAGGAATCAGCTACAAGATGAGACGTTATCCTTCTCGACAATAGAAAATTCCAAAGGTACAGGGTCTTGATTACCATCTTGTGTGGCAGTAATCAATTAAGTTATAGTATAATTTCCATATAGAAATGCTCCATCAATCTGTATAAACAGCTTGAAATGTCTAAAAGTATCCACACATGGTAAAAATGACTAAAATAATCTATCAAACACAACCATCGACTGGTCAACTTGGTTATGTTGGTTAACATATTCAATACTATGTAACCGATATATAACTTGATTATTGTGGATTAAAATATCCATAATTTGTGGTAAAAATTGATAAGATTCATCCCAGTCACCGTAAACTTTCACAATAGCCTTATTTCATGCCACCCATGCCTTCCAGTAAGAGATTTGATACACAAAAATCTATTTGATTATCTCTACCACCAGAATGTTAGGAACATCTTGACCTGATTTTATCATTTCAACAATAATAATTGAAACAAACTCATCACATAATGATGAGTGTTCCTATGATAATATTGGTTTTACATATGTGTGTGTAATAAATCTAGTAATGTTCCAACAATGAGTTTTTTTAAAAATTATATCTCATAAAAACATCTGGAAATTCCAATCATATTTTTCACACCAGATCAAATAATGAGATATATTTAACTCTTCTACAATATAACTGTAATGTATTTCAATGTGATATTGTTTTATCACATTTTTCATCATTTCTTTACTATCAAAATCTATTTCAATATACAAAACACCTTCATCCAACACTCTATTTTTCCACTAATAATTCCTAGAAATTATTTACTAGGAGTAATAATTGACTAATCAAATTATGGAAAGCATGTCATGCCTTCGGTCGACCATGATGCCAATGGTGGAGGATGGTTCAAAGGTTGGTTAAACCTCACAGGAGTGGGGAAAATGTTCTTTAGAATGGAATTCTTCAACTTCCTCATCATATTCTTATTCTAAATTTTCATCATCCATAAAATTATTGACCAAAACATCTAAATTACATAGAGGACTATCCATGGAAACATCAATTCCTCTATAAGACATCACTACTTGAGTATATGAAATTGTGGTATGATGATATAACAAAATAACTACCATTGTTGATGAAACTTCTTGAGGTATTATAACATGAGGATATGAAATTGTATCATGAAGTTGTGATGGACCAACTTCCAATGTCGATGGAACTTCCATAGTAGCTATGGTGACATACAACTCCATCATTTTATTTTTAGGTTGATACTTAAACAATGACAATATGTATTCCTAGTCATCATCATCATTTACTGGATATGATACATGACACAACCTATTGTTAAATTATAAATACCTGTATATGGTGAACTCTATCACTTGATTCACTATCAATTTTAACTTTCGATGAATTTTTCTTTAAATAGATTCCAAATTTGTACACTGTAACACCCTGATAGTTTATGAGAAGTATATTTTTTATGCCTTATGTTATACGCAACATCAAAGGAATCTTTCACTACACACAACACTAGATTGGCTTGCTTTACACGCAATCGCGACCTTCCATGATAGCGTGTGTTGTACGCAATACCGAGTTTCACTAAACAACGATATGCTATTAAAATATTATATAAACTAGCTGTTATGAATAGTAATACCCACTTTTTGAAATTTTATAAATTTTATCTTTCAAAATGGACTTCATTTTTGGATTCGTAATATCTAAATTAGCCCAGGGTGAAATTTTGGCATTTTTCTAAAAACTTTCAATTTTTGATGAATAGTGAAAACACTGAGTTATTGGTTAAAACCAACTTTTTATTTAAATAATAATTTATTTTATTTAAATTTATTTTAGGTAAAAATAGATACATAATAATTATTTAAGTTCAATGTAATTCATTGGAGTCATTTTATAATAATTTTAGATATATAAAAATTTTATTGAACTTTTCACAGTCTTTTACCCACCTCCTAGGAGCATTTGCAATTGTACATAAAACTTAATTTTACCACTTTTGTGAGTTGAATTTTGAAAATATGAGAGACACGGTTAATATCAAGGAGTGAAATGTGGTTTAATAAGATAAAAATAATTTTTGGTGAATAGTAACTTTTTACTTTTATTTACCACAGTTAAAAGTAAATAGGGTAATTAAGGGTAAAAATGATATTATTATTACCCTAACACATATCATAATTCTATTGGATAAGTGTAATTCAACCAAAAACAACCCTAGGAATAAACTATTACCCTTTAGGTCCACTTGGATTAGATTAGAACACTTATTATTATTTTATTTAAAGAATAGTTAAAAGAGTTAAAATCAAAGTTTAATAAATAAAACATTTTTAATATAGGGTTATACATAAGATAAATTAGACTATAAATATTATTTATAAAGATAAAAAGATTTCCTACATAATGGTATTTTATTTATAATTTTTAAACATTAAATAATTTAGTTTATTTATGACACAATGATGATGCAGTAATTACCTTATTAATGAAATATTAACATAATTGATGTTATAAATACCCAAATAAATGTAATTTGAGACTTTTTATGAATTACACTAATTTTCTAGGTTAATATGACATGTTGGTATTGATTTAATTAACGTTTTTTGAACTAATCATTCTGTTATGATTTTCACAAAAATCAATTACCAAATAGTTTCAAAATTGACATAAAATAGTTTTTTAAAACAAATATTATATTATTAATTGTTATTCTATTCCTAAAAATCTAAGGTTTGGCCAAATGACTTAGATAAGGTTATATATATTAATAATGAACCACTTGGGGTTTGTTTGGCTTGTTATAGTAAGTTTATTAACCATATAGTGTAAGAAAACAAGAAGACACTATAAAAGTTAAATTATTTAACTTAGAGTTAAATCTTAATGATAAGGTTAAAATAGTAACATAAACTTGTATAAAACCTATTGGTTGAGAGGATTTATACCCATACCCACTTTAGCTTCTAAATAAATTAATTTGGAGCTATTATAAACCGAATATGACTTTATTATAAAATAATATTTTAAGTTATTCCTAAGGTGCCCCTCTCCTCCCTTATAAAAAGGCATCTCCTCCCTCTCCTATTTACACAACTTTGAGCATTAAAGATCGCCCAACCCCTGCCCATTTACCTTCTAAACTTCCCTAGAAACATACTATAGGTCCTGGTCTTCTTCAAAGATCAATTTTAGTATCTTAAGAGGAGGTTTCAAAGAGGCATGTCGAAGAAGAGGTAATATCCTTTACCGATTCTTTCAAATTCATTTCTTTTTCTACTTCCTCTTATTTTGTTGTTTAATAATAAAGTAATAACATCAGTATCACTCATATACTGATATGTTATTATAAATATGAAACAACCATATTTCACCTTCGATCCATCCTATGGAAAACGAAATCACTGCACGTGCGTACGTACGGAATACCGTCTCCACACCGTGGTGTAATCTATTTTCCACCACCACCTTACTTGGATGGGTATAATGGTGTAAAGAATAAAAATTTATAATTATTTTAAAGTGATATTGATTCTGAAATAGTATACATACACTTCAATACAATTCCACGATCATGGGAACGATATCATCACTCGTGGGTACGTACGACCTACCGTCTCCACGATGTGATGCGACTCGTTCTACATGATCTTCATTGAATATTGATTATATAAATGAATTTAATGAATAAATATGATATATATTACACTAATACCATTCTGTAAAATAGTTATCTATGACCTAAAAAGAATAATAATAATTTATTCAACAAAATATGCATAAGAACATAAAGCAATGAACACCCGAATAACAAGTTGCAATGAAATATTACTAATAAGAATATAAGAATATGAACATATATAATATAATAACAATTAATATGATTCTGTAATAAGTCAATGACATTATTTAAATCATTATATAGGAGGTTAGGATATGTACAAAGCATACCAGACCTAAGGTAAGGGAAAATCTCACAATCTCATTTTTTATCCGAGATTGTTTATTCTTCAGAATTTACTGGGGCATATTTATCATCCACATCCATGTTTCCTCAATATGTAATATTATTTATATCCTCCTAATTTTTTTTAAATCTAATTTTACCCATTGGTGAGTTTTTAGTAAAAGATATGAAAGGAATCTTTTGTCGTTTTTAGTACAAGGTACTTTTTGACTTTTCTGGCCAAAGTACGAGAAGAATGTTTTTTTAAATTATACGACATGAATGGATTTTTATGATTTTATAGAACATTATTTCCATGAAGCTTACTTTACAAGTTTTCAAGTTTATTTTTAATCAACTTCTTTTAGTTTAAAATCGTATGACATGTTAAGAAAGGAAAAATGTTTTTGAATTAGAAAGGATATTTTCCTCAAGAATGGAGTTCAAGTGTTTTATCAAAATTATTTTCCATATAAGATAATATAGGGTTCTATTTCTATCCCTATTTTTACATTGATTTGATTATGTCATGATGGAATTAATTTTATGATGTCCTTTTATCTTATATGGATT
The DNA here is from genome assembly GCA_963277665.1 of Viscum album. Taxonomy (NCBI): domain Eukaryota; kingdom Viridiplantae; phylum Streptophyta; class Magnoliopsida; order Santalales; family Viscaceae; genus Viscum; species Viscum album. The sequence goes on from OY728166.1 coordinate 590,854,069, forward strand.
ATGTTATGATGGCATGATGTTTAAGAATCCCATTTTTATTACACGGGTTATGATATGATGTATGATTTATGATTTTGCGACACACATAAGAATGGTTTCATTATGAGATGGTTGGTACCTATATCTCCCTCCAATTCATTGGGTAAATATTTATATCTCATGAGATAGACATGGCTGGAACGACAAGTTAATCCGGTTCAGTGACACAGGACTGGAACGAGGAGTTAACTCGGTTCAGTAATGGAATTTGTCCGCTATGATAGTCTTGGAAATGAGTCTTGACTAATATGAAATTATTTTCTTTGATTATGTGTGTATGACACAAAATTTCATGTTTTAAGTTATGATTATTGGGATTATATTTCACTACTATGATTTATCCCATGTTATGATATTATGATCTCTTTTGCAGGTTAATATTTTCAAAATGTTATGTTCTTATGAATATGATATGATTGATATTTATTTTGTTTACCCTTACTGAGAATTTGAGCTCACCCTTTTTTATGTTTTCTTTTCCCCAGGTCAGGAAGAAGGGTATTAAGTAGGATATGCCAAAAGGGACTCTAGATATGATGAAATAAATAGGAGACAATGTAGATGATTTATGAACTAGTTGTTTATGTTTCCCAGTTTCTAAAGACACTATACCTATACGGTCCTATCATGGTTTTGTTATATGTTGTAATAAGTATGCTTCAATTCTGAATTAATAACCATGTATGTAAAGTATGGGTCATTATAGTTGGTATCAGAGGAAAGGTATAGTCAACCTTTGGAAACTGGGATGTGAAAACCTTAGTAAGAACCCTGAGGATATGTCTAAGCATAGAACAAAATCTTAGTGTTTTAGAAATGGAAATGAATAACCTATGATAAGACCTAAAGTGTGAAATTTTATTACTTATTATGTGGTTTTCCTTTTGTAATTAGTGTTTCTCACACTATGCTTCTTGGTTTTAGTCAATGGCTGGAACCCGAAGGAACCGTGTTAATGCTGAATGCGACAGACAATGCAATGATTGTACGCCTAAGCAACCAAATGTTATGGGAGCCGGAATGAAAAATATTGTAGCCATGCTCACACAACTTTCTCAAGATGTGAATCATGCAGGACTTCCAAACAAGAAAAGTAAGGAGCAACACTATGTTGAATCCTTCACGAGGCAGCGTCCACCTTCATTCAGTGGGTCGTCTGATCCATTAGTGGCTTAACAATGGATCGGTACCACTGAAAAGATATTTTTAGTCCTTCAATGTTCTGAGCATGATAATGTCATCTTAGCAGTATATCATTTGGAAGGTGAAGCTGATCAATAGTGGAATCTTATCAAGAATACGAGGCAAAGAGATGAAATTGAGTCCATGGAATGTGACGAGTTCAAGAACTTATTCTTCAATAAGTACTTCCCTCATATTCTTCGAACAAAGATGGAGAAAGAGTTTCTTGAACTGAAGCAAAAGGATGATGAATCTGTTGGTACCTACAAAGCATATTTTACAAGACTTGCAAGGTACGATTTCGAAATTATTATCCAACCTGAGAGTAAAATCGATCGATTCTTTAGTGGCTTAAAACCAAGTCTTCGAAGGGCGTTAGCCATAAGGGACTTAAATAGGTACGAGGAAATTGTTCGATGTGATCTCAAGGTTGATATGGAGATTGGAGTAACCCATCAGTCATATGGGTTTGATAAGAAGAGGAAAATGGAATTCAAAGGAAAATCTAAAGACCACACTGAAAAGAAGATTATTTTTCCTTTATGCTCAAATTATGGAAAGAAACATGGAGGGAATTGTCTTAAAGGGACAAGTAAATGTTTTAAGTGTGTAAAAGAAGGTCATCAGGCAATTGAATGTCAAAATAATGGGAAGAAGATGTCTAATGATGCGAACAAAGAAAGGGATACACAGAATGCACCTCCAACACTTCAATGTTTCAAGTTCAAGGAGATGAGGAATTATGCAAATCAATGCCCAAATCCAAGGGTTGTTGATGATGATCGACGTCAACAAACTCTTAAGGAAAAATAAAAAGGAAAGTCATATGCAATTACCATCTATGATGTGGAGTACGATAACAAAGTGGTGAAAGGTACACTTACCATCCACTCTAAAGTAGCAAATGTTTTATTTGATTCTGGATCCACCCAATCTTTTATTTCTAAAGAATTTTCTAAGGGTATCACTATATTACCTCAACAATTAGATGTTGAGTTAGCTGTGACAACTCCTAATGGCACATCAGTCGCATCAAAAGTTTACAATTCTTCTCCAATTGAAGTTTGTGGGAAAGTGCTTCCTACAAATATTTTAATCCTTCCTATAGTGGAATTTGATTTGACCCTTGGCATGGATTGAATTTCTTTATATGGAGCTCATATCAATTGAAAAACAAGGGAAGTCACATTTCATATTCCAGATCAATCTATGATCATCTATCAATGCAAGGATGAACATGACCTTCCAGTGGAAATTTCTTCCATCTTATGGGTCTTGATTCCACTAAATGAAGGTTATTTATCTCAAATGGTTGGCGAGAAACTCATGATTAAGAATACACACATTATACGGGAGTTTGATGATGTCTTTCCGGAGGAATTTCTAGGTCTTCCACCAAATAGTGAAGTTGAGTTTTTAATAGAACTTATACCGGGTGCTATGCCTATTTTAAAGACACCTTATAGAATGGCCCTAATTGAGTTGCAGTAATTGAAGAAGCAACTCCAAGAGAATCTTGATAAAGGATTCATATGCCCTAGTGCCTCACCTTGGGGAGCACCTGTTCTGTTTGTTAAGAAGAAAGATGAATCAATGAGACTCTGCATTGATTATCGAGAACTTAACAAGATCACTATCAAGAAAAAATATCCTCTCCCACGCATTTATGACTTATTTGACCAACTACGCAGATCTCAATACTTTTCCAAGATTGATCTTCGTTCAGGGTATCATCAATTAAGGCTCAAAAGGGAGGATATACCAAAGACGGATTTCCGTACAAGGTATGGACACTATGAATTTATAGTGATTCCATTTGGTCTAACTAATTCCCCTACTATCTTCATGGATTTGATGAATAGAGTCTTTAGAGACTATCTTGATTAGTTTGTGGTAGTCTTTATAGACGATATTCTTGTCTATTCAAAGAGAAAGTAAGAACATGAAGATCACTTGAGAATTGTATTAAAGACCCTGAGAAAGGATAAGCTTTATGCCAAATTTACCAAGTGTGAATTTTGGCTTCAAAAAGTTTCATTTTTGGGTCACATAATCTCAAAAGAGGGGATATCTGTGGATCCAGCAAAAACAGAGGTTATTGAAAGATGGTCGAGACCAACAACAGTAACTGAGATCCGAAGTTTTCTTGGTCTGGCTGGATATTATCGACATTTTTTGAAAGATTTCTCAAGGTTATCTAATCCAATCACCAGGTTGACTCGAAAAGGAGTTAAGTTCATTTGGATGGAGGAGTGTGAAGAGTATTTCAAAGAGTTAAAATGAAGGTTATCCAGTGCACCTGTGCTCACACTGCCATGTAGTGGAGAAAGGTTTGTGATCTACAGTTATGCATCCAAGAAGGGACTAGGGTGTGTTCTCATGAAAAATGACATGGTGATAGCTTATGCCTCACGACAGTTGAAAATCCATGAGAAAAATTACCCAAATAATGATTTGGAGTTAGCCGCGATAATCTTTGCATTAAAAATATGGAGGCATTATCTTTATGGTGAAAGGTGTGATATTTATACTGATCATAAAAGTTTAAAGTATATTTTCACACAAAAGGAGCTAAATATGCGCCAAAGAAGATGGTTGGAGTTGATTAAGGACTATGACTGCTCAATTCAATATCACCCTGGGAAAGCAAACAAGGTGTTAGATGCATTAAGTCGACAAGACCATGCTACCTTATCCATGATGAGGATCTTAAAAGATCCAATATTTATGGATTTACAAAGGATGGATCTTGGAATTATAATGGAAGTGGAAAATTTTTATCTTTTTCAAATGAATGTTCAACCATCTATGCATGTGAATATTAAAGAGGCGCAGAAAGAAGATGTAGAGTTACAAAAGAAGGTGAGAAATGTTCCTGAATTCAACCTTGATTGTGATGGGATAACAAGGTTCAGGAATCGGGTTTGTGTTCCTCCCATCCCAGAATTAAATAAGGAGCTGCTGGATGAGGCTCATAGTTCTTCATTCTCTATTCATCCTGGAAGCACGAAGATGTATAGGGACCTGAAAGAGTACTTCTGGTGGGATGGAATGAAAAGAGATGTTGCTGAATATGTCTCTCGATGCTTGGTTTGTCAGCAAGTTAAATCTAAGAGACAGAAGTATAAGGGGATGTTACAACCATTACCCATACCTGAATGGAAATGGGAAAACATCACTATGGACTTTTTCACCGGACTTCCTAAAACATCCAAAGACAATAATGCTATCTGGGTCATAGTTGATCGTCTTACGAAGTCGGAACACTTCATTGCTATTAGAGAAGATTTATCTCTGGATCAGCTTGCCAGGATATATGTGAAGGAAGTGGTAAGATTGTATAGAGTACCACTTTCCATTATATCTGATCGGGATCCGAGGTTTACCTCGAAGTTTTGGCGAAGTCTTCAACATACTCTAGATACAAAGTTGAGTTTCAGCACAGCTTATCATCCTCAGATAGACGGCCAGTCTGAGAGGACAATTCAAACTCTAGAAGACATGTTGAGAGCTTGCTCTTTGGATTTCAAAGGTGGTTGGGATCAACACCTACCTTTGGTGGAATTTTCTTATAATAATAGCTTTCACTCCAGTATTCAGATGGCTCCTTATGAAGCTCTCTATGGAAAGAAATGCCTAACTCCAACTTGCTGGGATGAAGTTGGAGAAAGAAAGCTATTAAGACCTAATCTTGTTGATGAGATGGCAGAAAAGGTATGATCTATTCAATAACACATAAGAGCAGCTCAGAGTCGACAAAAAAGATATGCCGATAACCGAAGAAAATACCTAGAGTTTGAAGTGGGTGATAAAGTGTTCTTACGAATATCTCCTTGGAAGAGAGTAATGAGATTCGGAAAGAAGGGCAAGCTGAGCCCTAGGTATATCGGTCCTTTCAAAATACTGGATCGTGTTGGGAAGGTAGCTTATCGATTGGTGCTTCCACCAAATCTCTCTCAAGTTCACGATGTGTTCCATGTATCTCTCTTGAGAAAGTACATACCTGATCCTTCACATGTACTAAGCTCAGAAGTTGTACCGCTGGAGAAAGATATTTATTATGAAGAACAGCCGATAGAGATTCTGGATCATAGCGAAAAAGTTCTACAGAACAAGACCACTAAATTGGTGAAAGTTTTATGGAGGAACCACCAATTAGAAGAAACTCCATGGGAGCTTGAGGATATGATGAGGGAGAGGCATCCTCATCTATCTGTTAGAAAGTGACGAATTTTGAGGGCGAAATTCATTTTAAGGGGGGTAGAATGTAACACCCTGATAGTTTATGAGAAGTATATTTTTTATGTCTTATGTTATACGCAACATCAAAGGAATCTTTCACTACACACAAAACTAGATTTACTTTCTTTACACGCAATCGCGACCTTCCACGATAGCGTGTGTTGTACGCAATACCGAGTTTCACTAAACAACGATATGCTATTAAAATATTATATAAACTTGCTGTTATGAATAGTAATACCCACTTTTTTAAATTTTATAAATTTTATCTTTCAAAATGGACTTCATTTTTGGATTCGAAATATCAAAATTAGCCTAGGGTGAAATTTTGGATTTTTTCTGAAAACTTTCAATTTTTGATAAATAGTGAAAACACCGAGTTATTGGTAAAAACTGACTTTTTATTTAAATAATAATTTATTTTATTTAAATTTATTTTAGGTCAAAATAAATACATAATACTTATTTAAGTTCAATGTAATTCATTGGAGTCATTTTATAATAATTTTAGATATATAAAAATTTTATTGAACTTTTCACCGTCTTTTACCCACCTCCTAGGAGCATTTGCAATTGTACATAAAACTTAATTTTACCACTTCTGTGAGTTGAATTTCGAAAATCCGAGAGACACGGTTAATATCAATGAGTAAAATGTGGTTCAATAAGATAAAAATAATTTTTGGTGAATAGTAACTTTTTACTTTTATTTACCACAGTTAAAAGTAAATAGGGTAATTAAGGGTAAAAATGATATTATTATTACCCTAACACATGTCCTAATTCTATTGGATAAGTTTAATTCGACCAAAAACAACCCTAGGAATAAAATATTACCCTTTAGGTCCACTTGGATTAGATTAGGACACTTATTATTATTTTATTTAAAGAATAGTTAAAAGAGTTAAAATCAAAGTTTAATAAGTAAAACATTTTTAATATAGGTTTATACATAAGATAAATTCGACTATAAATATTATTTATAAATATAAAAATATTTCCTATATAATGGTATTTTATTTATAATTTTTAGACATTAAATAATTTAATTTATTTATGACACAATGATGATGCAGTAATTACCTTATTAATGAAATATTAACATAATTGATGTTATAAATACCCAAATAAATGTAATTTGAGATTTTTTATGAATTCCACTAATTTTCTAGGTTAATACGACATGTTAGTATTGATTTAATTAACTTTGTTCGAACTAATCATGCTGTTATAATTTTCACAAAAATCAATTACCAAATAGTTTCAAAATTGACATAAAATAGTTTTTTTAAAACACATATTATATTATTAATTGTTATTATATTCCTAAAAATCTAAGGGTTGGCCAAATGACTTCGATAAGATTATATATATTAATAATGAACCACTTAGGGTTCTTTTGGCTTGTTATAGTAAGTTTATTAACCATATAGTGTAAGAAAACAATAAGACATGGTAAAAGTTAAATTATTTAACTTAGAGTTAAATCTAAATGATAAGGTTAAAATAGTAACCTAAACTTGTCTAAAACCTATTGGTTGATAGTATTTATACCCATACCCACTTTAGATTCTAAATAAATCAATTTGGAGCTATTTTAAACTGAATATGACTTTATTATAAAATAATATTTTAAGTTTTTTCTAAGGTGCCCCTCTCCTCCCTTATAAAAGGGAACCTCCTCCCTCTCCTCTTTACACAACTTTGAGCATTAAAGATCATCCAAAACCTTCCCATTTCCCTTCTCAACTTCTCTAGAAATATACTAGAGGTCCTGGTCTTCTTCAAAGACCAATTTTAGTATCTTAAGAGGAGGTTTCGAAGAGGCGTGTCGAAGAAGAGGTAATATCCTTTACCGATTCTTTCAAATTCATTTCTTCTTATACTTCCTCTTATTTTGTTGTTTCATAATAAAGTAATAACATAAGTATAACTCATATACCTATATTTTATTATAAATACGAAACAACCTTATTTCACCTTCGATCCATCCTACGGAAAACGAAATCACCGCGCGTGCGTACGTACGGAATACCATCTCCACGCCGTGGTGTAATCTGTTTTCCACCACCACCTTAATTGGATATGTATAATGGTGTAAAGAATAACTATTTATGATTATTTTAAAGTTATATTGATTATGAAAAAGTATACATACAGTTCAATACAATTCCACGATCATGGGAATGATATCATCGCTCGTGTGTACGTACGGCCTACTGTCTCCACGTTGTGATGCGACTAGTTCTACATGATCTTCATTAAATAATGATTATATAAATGAATTGAATGAATAAATATGATATATATTACACTAATAACATTCTAGAAATGAGTTATCTATAAACTAAAAAGAAGAATAAGAATTTATTCGTCAAAACATGCATAAGAACATAAAGCGATGAACACCCGAATAACAAGTTGCAATGAAATATTACTAATAAGAATATAATAATATTAACATATATGATATCATAACAATGAATATGATTCTGTAATAAGTCAATGACATTATTTAAATCATTATATAGGAGGTTCAGATACGTAAAAAGCATATCAGACCTAAGGTAAGGGAAAATCTCACAATCTCATTTTTTATCCGAGATTGTTTATACTTCAGAATTTACTGGGGCATATTTATCATCCACATACATGTTTCCTCAATATGTAATATTATTTATATCATCCTAAAATTGTTTAAATCCAATTTTACCCATTGGTGAGTTTTTAGTAAAAGATATGAAAGGAATCTTTTTTCGTTTTTAGTATGAGGTACTTTTTGACTTTTCTGGCCAAAGCACGAGAAGAATGGGTTTTTAACTTATATAGCATGAATGGATTTTTATGATTTCATAGAAAATTATTTCCATGAAGCTTACTTTACAAGTTTTCAAGTTTATTTTTAATCAACTTCTTTTAGTTTAAAATTGTACGACTTGTTAAGAAAGGAAAAATGTTTTTGAAGTAGAAAGGATATTTTCCTCAAGAATGGAGTTCAAGTGTTTTATCAAAATTATTTTCCATATAAGATAATATAGGGTTCTGTTTCTATCCCTATTTTTACATTGATTTGATTATGTTATGATGGAATTAATTTTATGTTGTCCTTTTATCTTATATGGATTATGTTATGATGGAATGATGTTTAAGAATCCCATTTTTATTACATGGGTTATGATTTAATGTATGATTTATGATTTTGGGGAACACATAAGAATGGTTTCATTATGAGATGGGTGGGACCTATATCTCCCTCCAATGCCTTGGGTAAAGATTTATATCTCATGAGATAGACATGGCTAGAACAACAAGTTAATCTGGTTCAGTGACACAGGATTGGAATGAGGATTGAACTCGGTTAAGTAATGGAATTTTTCCGCTATGATAGTCTTGGAAATGAGTCTTGAATAATATGAAATGATTTTCTATGATTATGTGTGTATGCCACAAAATTTCATGTTTTAAGTTATGATTATTGGGATTACATTTCACTGCTATGATTTATCCCATGTTATGATATTATTATCTCTTTTACAGGTTAAGATTTTCAAAATGTTATGTTATTATGAATATGATATGATTGATATTTATTTTGTTTACCCTTACTGAGCATTTGAGCTCACCATTTTGTATGTTTTATTTTCCCCAGGCTAGGAAGAAGGGTATTAAGTAGGATATGCCAAAAGGGACTCTAGATATGATGAAATAAATGGGAGACAATGTAGATGATTTATGAACCAGTTTTTTATGTTTCCCAGTTTTTAAAGACACTATACCTATATGGTCCTATCATGGTTTTGTTATATGTTGTAATAATTATGCTTCAATTATGAATTAATAACCATGTATGTAAAGTATGGGTCGTTATATACACTCTATGAGAATCACAACTCTTTCTGGCCGTATACTATAACTACATCCTTATCCAGTCTTAATTATTTGACCACTGTAATAAATATAGGCATCCGTATTTTTATCTCAAATTAAACATCATTATTAATTAAATTTTATTAGATAATCAAAATATGAATTTCAATTATTTCAACATTTCTAAGGAATCTCACACAATCTTCACTTACCAAAATTTTAGAACGTCATCTTATATCCTCAAAGATGACACTAATGTTTTACAGTACAATTTTTAATCTTCCCAAAGGTATATTTAATAGTTTATAAAGAGAATACGAATCATATAAAGCATATCCCTTAGGAGTGTCAAATCAGGTGTGCAACTAGGCCCATTTTTGTTCACCAGGTGACGATCAAGTCCATCTTAATCACCCTTTTTGGGTTTGTTACCCTTAGGAACCTCTATTCAAGAGCCACATCCACTTGTAGTATCCAAAAAAGGATTTCATTACTTAGATAACCACACAATATTTACTTTATTGAAATTTTAGAACTTATTCTTATATATTAAAATATGACCCTAATGTTTGGTAGTATAAATTTTAATCTTTCTAAAGGTATGTTCAGTAGTTTATAAAGAGAATATAAATCATCTAAATCATATCTCCCAAGAGTGTCAAACCTGGTGTGCAGCAAGACACGTTTTCATGCACTAGGTGACAATCAAGTCTAGCTCAATCACCATTTCAGGGTTGTTAACCCTATGTATCTCTGTGCCAAAGACACATCCACTTATAGTATCCAGACAAAGATTTTATTTCTTAGATAACCACATAATCAATACTTCACCAAAATTTTATAACATCTTTTGATATCCTAAAAGATGAAACTATTGTTTCATAGCACAATTTTTAATCTTCTTAAAGGTATGGTCAATGGTTTATAAAGAGAATGTGAATCATCTAGAACATATCCATCGAGAGTATCAAACCTGATGCGCAGTAAGGTATGGATCATCATCTAAAGCAGATCTCATGAGAGTGACAAATTAGGTGTGCAGTTAGGCCTTATTATTGTGCAATTAGCCCTCTTTGATCATAACTTAATCCAATGTTAATATGAAGTTAATCAACAGTTATTCATGATTAAATCTCAAATTCATCTGAAGTTAACCCCAAGTTAATTAGTAATTAATCACCACTTACTCAGTACTTTAGAATTAGTGAAACTTAAGTTAACTATTCCTTAATCATTCATTAATTAGTTATTTTCTTATTAATTAATTTTTAATTCAAATTAAACAGTACCTCATTATTAATAAGTTATTTGACTAATTTGATGCCACTTCGGTGGTGGTGTGGTGGTGAAGGTGAGTGGCACATCCACGCTGTTCTTTGGGAGGTATAGGTTTCGAATCCTGGGAGTCCGCTTTTGGGGTGAGCCTCTCCCCCGGGATCCACCCACCTTGTCGGGTCGCCCAGTCTCTTCTGGGCGGGCAAAATGAGGCGCAGCCCAATCGTTGATGGATCGCTTGACGGACCATCGCTGCCGGGCCGTCACCCTCCGGGACGCTCTGCCATCTCGGCTGGCAACAGCTCCTTCCCGGCTGGGGCTCTCTCCGGAGTGACCCCTTCGTGGGGAGGGGGGTTCCCTTGTGTGGAGAGTTTGAAAAGGCCACACAGGGGAATTCCCTTTTCTAAGAGAAAGTTATTTGACTAATTTGAATGAATTAATTACTAATTACAATTAACTTATTACTAATTACAATTAAGTGATACTAAATTAATTACTAATTCCAGTTATGTAATAACTAATTATAGCTATTTAATTACTGATTACAATTAATAATTAATTAATTTATAATTAAAATTATTTAATTACTTATTACAAATACTTTATTACAAATTATAGTCATTTAATTACTAATTAAAATTACATAATTACAAATTAAAATTAATTAATCATAATTAATTAATTAACACTTACTAATTATAATTCATAAATTTATAATAAATTAATAATTATAATTAATTAGTGATTATATTTAATAGTTATCATTAATTAGTAATTATCGGTAATTAGTAATTAATTATTAATTAATTAAATTTTATTCTCTTATTTAATAGTTAACTAATCATAATTAATTGATATTTATAAATAATTATTATGTAATTAGCATATATATTATAAATTTATTATTTGTTAATTAGTAATGACATTTAAATAATTACTAGTTACTTATTAATTATAGTTCATTATTAATTATGTAATTTTTAATTATAAATAAATATATAATTAACTAGTTATTATATTTAATCATATTTTTAATTTATTATTATTATTCATATTACTTACTAATAATATTTACTAATTAATAATTAATTAATTACTAATTAAAATTATTTAATTACTTATTAAAAAACTTAATTACAAATTACAACTATTTAATTACTAATTACAATTACATAATTATAAGTTACAATTAATTAATTAATACTTAATAATTATAATTCATAAATTTATAAGTAATTAATAATTATAATTAATTAGTAATTATATTTAGTAATTTCCATTAATTATTAATTATCATTAATTAGTAATTATTTATTAATTAATTAACTTTTATTATTTTATTTAATACTTAACTAATCATAATTAATTGAAATTTATAAATTATTTTTTTATTAGTTTACATATTATAAATTTAGTATTAGTTAATTAGTACTTAAATTTAAATAATTACTAGTTACTTATTAATTATAATTCACTATTAATTATGTAATTGCTAATTATAAATAAATCTATAATTAATTAGTTATTATATTTAATCATATTTTTAATTGTTAATTATTATTCATATTACTTGATAATAATACTTGTCAATTAATAATTAATAATTAATTAATTACTAATTATTCATGTTACTTATTACTCATAATGATAATTATAAGAATTGCTAAGCATATTAACAAAACTAATTTCTACTAATTAAAAATTATTAATAGTTAATTAATACTTATTATTAATTTATTTTAACTTAATTAGTAATTATCAACTAACTACTAAATTAATTTCTAATTAAAATTATATAATTATTAACTAATTACAAATTATAAACTAACTACAAAATTAACTACTAATTGAAATTATATAATTATTAGGTTCTAATTATACGAAAACAGTTCTGATCATGGATTTGGTAACCCAAATCCATGACCCTGCAAAATTTTATTAAAAAAAGTAATGGAAAACATACACACACAACATGGTATGTAGACCCACATTCTTGTAAGACCCGAAATCTAAAAACATAAGGGACCAAAGGCCCAAAAACACAAATTCCATACAACCATGATGCTGACTGACAGATGCCAACCATGAAGACCTTGCACACCTAACCACATTGATGCATACAACTAACAAAACAACACCTAAGGACATCATTGCGAATAAATTGTCGATCACCCAAGGATGTCGTCGTGCCCTTCTATGTTATCACTCTCATGATCATGCTCATCCCTGATGCACACCTCTCACGCCCCACCATTTCATCTTTATACTCCCTGATCCTTCCTAAAACCCCCTTTGAGTCCTCCCACCGATGTGATTCCCACAATTTCATCCTCCCTACGTGATCTCATCTCAATCAGCGCATCTTAATACTCTACTGGTTTCTCCAATCCCTATCATAGATCCAATACTATAGAAGTGGATTTTAAAAATTCTAGATAAAGCCTTTATCAATGCTAAAAAATCATTGTTGATCTAAGTGCCGTTAAAAGTGGGCCTCTTTTATTAGCCCTAGAAAAGCGCTGATAAAAGGGGCCCTTTACCAGTATTTAAAAAAGTGATGATAAAGGTGGTACTTTATCAGAGCTAGTTTAGCACTGATAAAGGGGGTCCTTTATCAGTGCTTAACTATCACTGATAAAGGCTGACCTATTCTAGTGTGATGTTAAAATTACATCACATTGTAGTAGAAAATACACCTGTATATGGTAAATTCATAATTTAATTTAAATAAAAATTACATCACAAATATGATTATACACATTTCAAATATTGTTTTGTACAATTACATTAGCAAGTACTATCATAAACATTTAAAAACATCAATGGTTTCATTATCTTTTGCACTCGACCCCCTCTCAAAAAAGCCTGATCATGGTATCAGTTGCTGAAAAAACCACCCCAACTCAAGAAAAAGAATCCACATATATAAGAAAACAATTAATATGTTAGTAATACTATAAAGAAATAAATTAAACATAAATATAAAATAATACATTAGTAAAATTTCATTTTTAAATAAAAAGGAAACACTTGGAGTCATAACAGTCACAAAGTGCGTCGGATTAACGTGCATATGATTCCCACACACCAAAAATTACTTAAGGATCGTTTTCCTAAAGTATCAACACAATCTGAATGTGTTTGCTTAGTTTTGAGTTGGTCATGTGTCTTTTTTACTAAAATTTCAATTTAAACTAAAAACAAACACTTTTAGTCATACTAGACACACTGTGTGTCGTTTTGACGTGATAATGATTCATACATGTCACAAATGACTTATGAATCATTGTCTTAAATTATCAAGACAATCTGAGTTTGTTTGCTCGATTTTCAGTGAGTGAAAAATGTTTGGAAATAAATCATAAATTTTAAACTAATAATAGATCAGGCACATCGTGTATCAGATTGTGAGTATGTGATGTGTGTTTTGAACAAAAATGTCAATTTTAAATAAAAAGACCCTTGGATTCATACCTGTCACCCCGTGCATCAGATTGACGTGTATCTGATTATTACACTCCACAAATGACTTAAGGATCATTTTACTAAAGTATCAAGACAATCTAAATTCATTTTCTTAGTTTTGAGTATGTCATGTGTCATTTTTACTAAAATGTAAATTTAAACTGAAAACATGCACTTTGAGTCATACCAGTCATATCGTGTGTCAGTTTGACATGAGACTAATTCTTACATGAAAAAAACGACTTATGAATTGTTTTCCTAAATTATCAAGACAACCCGAGTGTATTTTCTTGGTTTTTATTGAGTGATACATGTTTTGAACTAAATTGTCAATTTTAAACTGATAATTGACACTTTGAGTCATACTGGGAATTCCGTGTATCAGATTGAGATGTAGCTGATTCTTAATGTCACAATTGACTTATGGACCATTTTACTAAATCATCAAAAAAATCCAAATTTCTTTTCTTAATTTTGAGTATGTGATGTATGTTTTGAACTAAAATGACAATTTTAAATAAAAAGACACACTTAGAGCCATACCTTCCACACTGTGTGTTGGATTGACGTGAAACTGATACCTACACATCAAAAATGTTTTAAGGATAATTTTACTAAAGTTTCAAGACAATATGAATGCATTTTATTGGTTTTGGGTATGTCACGTGTATTTTTTACTAAAATTTCAATTTAAATAGAAAACACACACTTTGAGTCATACTGGTCACATTGTGTGTCAGTTTGACGTGAGAATGATTCCTACACATCAAAAATGACTTATGAATCTTTTTCCTAAATTATCAAAATAATCTGAGCACATTTCCTCTATTTTTTGTGACTAAAATACATTTTGAACTAAAATTTCAATTTTAAACTTATAACATACACTTTGAGTCATACTGGGCACAACATGTATCAGATTGAGGTGTAGATGATTCATATGAATCACAAATGAATTATGGATCATTGTCCTAAATTATTAAAACAACATGAATGTGTTTGATTATTTTTGAGTATGTGATGCATGTTTTGAACAAAAATGTCAATTTTAAATAAAATTACACACTTGGATTCATACCACACACCATGCATTGGATTGACGTGCAGTTGATTCCTGCACATCAAAAATAACATGTGAATCATTTTCCTAAAGTATGAAGATAATATGAATGAGTTTTCTTGGTTTTGAGTATGTCATGTTTATTTTTTAATAAAATTTCAATTTAAACTAAAAACATGCACTTTGAGTCATACCGGTCACATCATGTGTCAGTTTGACACGAGTCTAATTAGTACAAATTATAAATGACTTATGAATCATTTTCCTAAACTATCAAGTCAATACGAGTATGTTTTCTTAGTTTTCAGTGAGTGATGCATATTTTGAACTAAATTATCATTTTTAAACTGACAATGAACACTTTGAGTCATATCGGGCACACTGTGTATCAGATTAAGGTGCGGCTAATTCCTACACATTACAAATGAATTATGGATTGTTTTCCTAAAGTTTCACAACAATATGATTTTTTTATTCTAATTTTTGAGTTTTTGGCACGTGTTTTGAACTAAAATTCCAATTTTAAATAAAATGACACACTTGGAGTCATACTGGTCACACTGTGTATCAGATTGATATGCGGTTGATTCATAAACATGAAAAATAACTTATGAATAGATTTCCTAAAGTATAAAAACAATACAAATGTGTTTTCTCTATTTTGAGTATTTCACGTGTCTTTTTTACTAAAATGTCAATTTAAACTAAAAACATGCACTTTGAGTCATACCGGTCACATTGTGTTTCAGTTTGATGTGAGACTGATTCTTATATTCCACAAATGACTTGTAAATTGTTTTCCTAAAGTATTAAGATAATAAAAGAGTATTTTCACATTTTTTAGTGGGTGGCACACATTTTGAACTAAATTATCAATATTAAACTGATAACGGACACTTTTGAGTCATACCAGGCACACCATGTATTAGATTGATGTGCGGATGATTCCTACATGTCAAAAATTATTTATGGATCATCGTCCTAAACCATCAACAAAATACAAATACTTTTTCTTAGTTTTGATTATGTGACATGTGTTTTGAATTAAGATGTTAATTTTAAACTAAAAACATGCGCTTTGAGTCATATCAGACACACCATGTAACAGATTGAGGTGTAGTTGATTCATAAATGTCACAAATGACTTATGTATTTTTGTCATAAAGTATCAAAATAATATGAATGTGTGTTCTCATTTTTTAGCATGTAATGTGTGTTTTGAACTAAAATATAAATCATAAACTAAAAACATCCATTTTGAGTCATACCGATCACAATGTCTATTAGATTGAGGCGCGAATGATTCCTACCCGAGCACAGGTAGCTTCAAACATGTTACTAGATCTATTATACCAGGCACACTGTGCATTGGATTAAGGTGTGGTGATTCCTACATGTCACAAATGACTTATGAATCATTTTACTAAAGTATAAAACTAATATGAATGTGTATGCTCTATTTATAGTATATAATGTGTGTTTTGAACTAAAATTTCAATTTTAAACAAATAACACAAACTTCAAATCATATTGGGCATACCATGTATCATATGGAGTTGCAGTTGATTCCTAAAAATCACATTATGTCATTTTATTCTTAAATGCATTCAACATTTAGGTTTATCTAACAATATTATTGTTTGATAATCCAAAAATGTTTAATTCATTATAGAATAAAAATAAAAGTGCATCATCATGAGTTCATCATCCTCATTGAGTGCATAATCATAGTAGATGAGTGCATCATGAGTGTATCATCCTTCTTCATGACCACTATGAAAATTTATAAAATAAGTATCAGATAAAAATGATAATGAAATTAACTAAACAATTAGATAAAATGATGAGAAAATTCAATAAATAAGTAGTAGGAAGTCACCTCTTCATGATATCTGTATACAACCTGACACCATGTATTTTTCCCATTAGTTTCTAAAAAACTATATTTCCTCTTGTGAATATGAGGACTATTGACAGTCTTGGTAGTGCTGTAAAAATATAAATAAATAAATGATTAGTATATATTTTTAATTGAAATTTTAATTATCATCAAAAATACCACTTCAGGGATGCTAGTTTTTCGATGGAATATAATATCTTTCATAAATTTTAAAACATAATGACCACAATATTTGTCATTAGTTTGTTCTGAGAACTATATAAACATTGAGAAAAATATTTAATTTGTTTTGATATATGTTTTTATAGTAGAATATTAATATATATACCCTAATACTTATCAATTTGTAGAAGTAGTTAGGATTTTGTGCTAATAGACTATCCTCATCCCATGATTTTGATGATATTTAAACACCGCCCTATCATAACATAATTTTCATTAAAAAATAATATAAAATGTATAACTTGAATTTTATTTGTAAAATATTGTATGTAGTGTATTAAAAAATGATAAACATCATCACGTGTGGTCAGTTTGTTGGGTATCTATGCATTGAATCCAGAAAATAAATATCTAGAGTATCCAAATTGACTAAAATGAGTAACCAATGATTGAAAAAAGGAATAAGTAATGAAATGAATGAAAATATATTTGATATTAATAAATTTTATATTTTTACCCTTACTTCATGAGTATTAAGAAGATTCTATCTTCTGTAAGTTTTCTTTCAAACATTGTGGCCAATTTGTCCACTATTCCTTCACATTGCTTTAGTTCCAATGAGAATAGTTATGTAGACGTGGTGTGAGGACTAATGAGTCCAAATTTCTATTCACATGGGGTTCCCTTAAAATATTATTGATACATACACATATAAAAATTATTAATAGTATTTAGTCATAATTAACATAGTATATCAATTATTAGACAAAAAAAATCACGAAAACACACCTCATGTATACATTTAAAACTAAGACTCCTAGCCATTCATGATTGAGGATTTAATTTAAATTCTCAAGGCCTATATAGTCTATAATGGCCTCTCCATACATCTATTCTTCAAAATAAATTTTGGTTGTATCACCGCTTGCTAACATTGTATCTGCATGAACCTTTAATGTTATTAAATGTGGATGTTTAACAAGTGGGATAAAGGTATTTTGTAAAGATCATTTTTATTTATTGGTTGATCCTTTAGGTATTTTTTATTCAAACTTCCATTTCACCCCATTACCTTTTTCTATCTGTAATAACATGTATCGGTTTAGACCATTTTTCATTAATTATTAAATGAGGTGCATGAGAAATAAATTGGAAATGAATACCTTCTTATCAACATGTATTTTTACAAGATCTAAATGCCATGCTATGAAAGTTACAATATCTTTCTCGACTATATGAATATTCATATCATCAAGTGGAATAAGTAGCTCGACACTTGTCCCATGAGCTATGTGAATCACCACTCTCATATAACCCATTGTAAATTGTTTTTTATGTATAATATCTTCATGGATATTATATATGGTACCCCTAGAAACAAGGTGATGGGTGGGTGTTGATAGATATAAATCAAAACCATTTTCACCTTATAGAATATTAGTACAAGAAAGGTATCAATGTCCACCTGATTCACATTTCATAGAAACAATTATGACAATATTGATTACCTCTTCTAAGATACCTCTTTGAGGGGAATGGATTGCCTCAATGCTGGTAGAGGTGGGGGGGATCTTCAGGTAGTGGTTATTTTTGTATTGTTTCTTCTCTTTGATTCTTTCCCATAACATTTTCTAACAACTCTGAATGTCAATTAAAATTTTCTTCTAGAGTAGCTAATTGTTCCTGCAACTCTTCTATTTTCTTATACCCACCCCTATTCATTTTTTTTTCAAAAAATATGTTTAGGGTGTCACCCCAAAACCCGCACCTCTGATGTGGACATATTGTTATGGCAGCTTCAAGGACACTTATAGTAGCTGTTCATTGGGTATAGATGATGATGATTCTTGTATCTAATTCAGATAAAAAATATAATAAAATAAGTAATCAATATTATGTAATACCGATTTAAAGAAAAACAAATTTTTATTATGTCATACTTACACATGTTTCCCACACTTTTTGGGTGTTTTCACCTATTAGTATCCCATATTTATTTACACATGCCTCCTTACATTGAACATGATGTGGAATTTAACTGTATTTGGATTTCGATTCACCAATCTACATATAAACAAAAGAACATAATTATGTTGTTTCATGTCACATAAAATTATTATGATAGATTTAAAATATGTACCATTTTTTTCAAGTGAAGTGTACCCCATCCTTGCTTTATGGTAGGGGTATCAATACTTCAAAAATGGGTTTATCTAATACTAGGTATTTAACAACACTATCTAAAAGTGATGTTAAAGACCCCCTTTTTCAATGCTAGAAAAAAGCACCGATAAAGGGCCCCATTTAAGAGTGCTTTTTTAGCATTGCTAAAGTGGGTATTTAACAGTGCTAAAAAAAGAACTGATAAATACCCCACTTTATTAGTGTTTTTTTACATGCACTAATAAAGGTCCCATTTATTAGTGACTATAAAAAAGTACTGATAAAGGGGGCCTTTATCAGTGCTTTTAAAAAAGCACTGATATAGGGGGGTCTTTACCAGTGTTTTTTTAGAAGCACTCATAAAGACCCCCCTTTATTCAGTGATTTTTACTTGTGTTGATATAGGGTATATTTCAAAAAAATTATATTTCATTAAAAATTATATTTCATTAAAAAAAATATATTAATATATAAATATATTTTTATTGATATAAATATAATATAAAATTTTAAAATATGTTTTAGATACGGTAAATAGGCATTTACATTTAATATAAAAGATATTTAGTAAAAATGGATTATAAAATAATTAAAAAAATATTTTTAATCAATAATTTTCTAATTATTATCAAGTAATAGTCATTTAACATCAATTGGAAGATAAAAAAATAAAAAAATTATTAAAATATCTAAAATAAGTTGAAAACATAACTCGAATTTCAAATGACCATAAAATTTGATATGGATGTCCATTTGGACTCTACCACATATCAAATAGAATCCTACAATGAGATCTATGACTTTAGTGACATGTAAATCTATATCATGTTTATAAAGGCCAAAAAAGTCTCATAATCTCTTTAAAACTGAGTTTTTTGTCGGGGTACCCCAATTTTTTAACATTTGATGGAATTTCAGCCTCGTTTAAGGGTTTTTTGTATGTTTTGAGTGGGGACTGAATTTATTTCTAGGTATTAAATTCATATTGATATTATAGTTTTTAAATTTTATAATATTTCACAATTTATTTTTATTTATAATTAAATATATGCATATTTTTTTATATTTACTTATAATAAATCACTTGTATAAATTCATATATCAAAATATTTATGTAGAAATGTACTTTTAACTATATAAAATAAATATTTATTATTCATTTTATTTAAACTAAAAAATTATCCATTTTATTTACCTTATTAGAATGAATTCATATGTATATATATCTTTTATATATACATATTTATGTGTATTAATAAACACACACACACACATATTTATATTCTAATATATAAAAATTAATATTAGTATATAATATATTTAAATAAATATAATTATGTATATATATATCAAACATTTCAAAATATATGAAAATAAATAGAAAATTCGTTAAATATACAACAACATACGCATGACATAGTGGTAAAGAGCATTCATTCTCATAAGGGAGGTCCTGAGATCGAATCTAGGGACACACAATTATTTGGTGTAGCCTTCTAGTGCTGAGAAAGGGATGAGGGGTGTGTGATGGTGGATGGGTAGTGGAAAGTGATGAGAAATGGGGCTGTAATCATTGAGAAAGGGGGTCGGGGATCCGTGAAAAATTAATTATTTTTCTATATTTTTTAACAGCACTGTTAAAGGGTCACTAGTACAAAAAATATTTATCACATCAGTTTTTTTCACATCGGTTATTTATAACCAACATGAAAAATCCATGTATATTGCTTTAGGATGTCAGTTATTGGGTAACTGATGTGAAAAAGAAAGTATTCCACTTTATCACATCAGTTATTATATAACTGATGTGATAAAGATGTTTTTCTACATGAGTTATATATAATAATTGATGAGATAAATTATATTTTTACATTAGTTACTATATAACCATCATTATAAAGTAATAAAAATTTCTCTATCATGTTAGTTATATAATAATCAGCGTGATATGTCTTTTAAAATTTTATGAATTTCTATTTTGAATCATTTCATTATTATTCGATCAGGTGAAAGAAAATTTTTTTATCTCACAATCAGAAGCCTTAACCTCATTTCTTCAATCCGTGGCCTCTAATATCAGTTTTCCATCTACATATATCCTCAAATTTCCTAAGTTCATTTGATCTGCTCGTCTCTCAACTCTCAAGTAAGCCTCAGACATTAATCCTCGCTTTTGGTTGTTCAATGTCGCTGACACCCTAACTCTTCTATTTTAAATTATGTTTACTCAAATCTCACATTAACATATTTATAAAGATATACTCGTAGAAAATATCGGGTTACCATCTTCTTATACCTTTGTTATCCATTTATTGAAGTGAAAAAGTGTGGATTTCATTATATTTTAATGTTATATGTTTATACTAAATTGTTTCATTATATTTTATACTAAATATCATCTTAAATTTATTCATTGAATCTCTAAATTTTTATTATTTGGAGGATGTTTGTGAATCAATCATTAATTATGCATACAATGTCATGTATTTGGATAAATTTCAATTAGCATTATGTATTTATTAGTGGCTTAGTAATCTTAAAATGCAATGTATAAAAACATTACAATTTTCATACAGTTCAATATGAAATATCCTATAAGTAATGTATATGAATATCAATACTTTTCATCTGATGTGATCATATTATTATCTTTAAAAATCATATATTAAATATGAAGTCCCCATATTATGAGTTACTATCATTATAATGTTGACATTATTGGTGAATACACAATAGAAACTGTCAATTGGTTTCTTTAAATATATTTTCACAATTGAAAAAATACACTGGGCAGAAATAATATATAATATTAAATCTATATATATATAAATTTACTTCATTACAAATTCATCATTGTGTTTTCTGAACTCTACTATATGATTATATTATAGAATTAATTAATCTTTCTTCTAATAATTGTTGGTTTTTCATGCAAAAAAAATTGTTAAAAAATTCAATAATAAAGATTCCAATCAAAATGGAAAACATGCACTTGATTTGGATTCTCTTAAAAAATATTTAGTTTCAAGTTTTATCTAATTTCATTCAGAAGAAAATGAAAAATGAGAAGTCTAACTATATATTTTTTTTATAAATTACTTCCATGAATTTATTTTTTTGATTTACCAATTATATTTAAAATTATATTTCATTATTGTCTAGAATTTATCATTATTATTTTGAAATATGCATATATATATATATATATTTTATAATTTCAAAGTTTTGTTACTTTAAAATTATGACATCTTTGATATGAATTTAAATCTGGTTTGAATTGAATATTTTTTTCTCAATTTTATCACCACTATATTATTTTGACAAGATATTTATTTATTATATTTTTTTGTAGATAATAATGAGTAAAAGTGGATTAAGACACTTTGAATAAGTGATGGATATGAGGAAGGTGTTGATGCTTTTTTAGAATTTTCTGAAAGAAATATTCCAAACAATAATTTTTTTTTGTCCATGCCTAAAATGTTTAAATATGAAGAAGTTGAAAAGCAGAGAGATCAAAGATAATTTAATTTTTTATGTTTTTAATCTGAGTTACAACCCCTAGATTTGGCATGGTGAAACTAGGAAGAATTACGAATCTATTGATGATAATGCTTTGTAAGATGATAAATATGATGAAATTGAAGAAAATATTTGTGATATTGAAGTAGATACAATTTTTAAATAACCAACAATGGAGTATCTATATGGTGATGTTGAAAAACCATTATATCTAGGTTGTATATAATTTATGGTTTTATCACCGGTGTTAAGATTAATTAACTTGAAGGAAAAAAATGGTTGGAGTGATAATAGTTTTACTAATTTGCTATAATCATTGAAATATATTCTTCCTAAAGATAATGATCTTATTGTTTCACATTATAAAGAGAAGAAAATACTTTTCCCGATGATATTATGTTAAAAAAAATACATGTATGCCCAAATTACTATGTTAAATATAGGAAGGAATATGATTTTCCGTCAAAGTGTCCTATATGTGGGATATCATAGTATAGGTTGAAAGAAAAAGTACATGCTGATTTACCATTTATAGATACCCCTACCAAGACATTTTTATATCTTCCTATAATTCATCATTTCAAACATTTATTTTCAAATTCACATGATGCAAATAGATTAATATGGCATAGAGATGAATGGATATGTGATGGAAAATTATAACATCCAGCTAATTGTCCACAATAGAAGAAAATTGATATGCATTTTTCTATATTCGGAAATGAAGTTAGAAATATTAGACTTGGACTATGCATGGATGGAATGAATCCATATCGAAGCCTTAGTAGCACACATATTTCATGAACTATTTTATTGGTAATTTACAACTTATCTCTTGAATTTTGTGTGAATTGAAAATATTTCATGTTGAATTTAATTATCTTTGGACCAAAACAAACTGGAAATTATATTGATGTTTTCTTATCACCATTAATTGATCATTTGGAACTCTTATGGGAGGATGGTATTAGGGCGTTTGATTCTTATAAAATGGAATATTTTCAACTTCATTAAATGATTATATTTACTATAAATGAATTCTTAGTGTATGTAAATTTTTACGGATATAGTGTTAAGGGGTATAGAGTGTAGAGACCCCAAACCTGACGTACTTGGACATTACATTACTTTTTAAGAATACTTAATACATAACAAAAACCAACACTCAAGGATCGTAATAGTTTAGTGTCTTTGGAAACTCAGAACATAATATTCTAATCATGGTGAAAGATCTTCAACATCTCCCATAAAGATCTTCCCCTTTTGTTTTCTTATCTAAAACCTTTATTTATATCCTGGGGAAAAGAAAACATAAAAAGGATGAGCTCAAATTCTCAGTAAGGGTAAACATAGAGAACATAAAACAATCCATAAACATTTGTATACAAAGAAAACTTGAACATAAAATCTAAACATCAAAACCTTGAGCAAAGACATAAATCTTGGAAGTATGTAAGACATATATCATAAAGGAACATCAATCATGATAAAATAGAATGGGAATAAAACATGTAATTGTGGAAAACCATTAATCACATAATATGATTTCCATAGTATCCAATACATTACTGCCAATACCATCTTAGTGGACAAAGTCCCTTTCTGAATTGAGTTCACTCCTCGTTCCAGTCCTGTAACACTGAACTGGATTAACTTACCGTTCCATCCATGTCTATATCATGAGATATAAATATTTACCCAATGAATTAGAGGGAGATATAGGTCCCACCCATCTCATAATGAAATCATTATTACGTGTGCCACAACATAAACATAAATGATTCATCATAACCCAAAGAATAAAATGGGTTTCATAAAGATCATCTCATCATAACATAATCCATATAAAACAAATGGATATAATTTCATCATAAGAGAAGTGAAAACATGTAAATCATAGAGAAATTATACTTGAAACATACACATATGAAATAATGTCATCTTATATGGAAAATGGTTTTGATAAAACACTTGAGATAAATTCTTGAGGAAAATATCCTTTCTTATTCAAAATCATTTTCTTTTCACAAAATGCCATGAAATTTTAAAAGAAAAGGATTTTGTTGAAAATGTACATGAAATATTGTATAGTAAGCTTCATGAAAATTAGGTGTTATTAAACCGTAAAAATCTGTTCATGCCGTATAAGTTAAAAAAGGCATTCTCCTCGTACTTTTAACAGAAAAGTCAAAAAGTACCACGTATGGTAAACAAAAGATAGATTCCATCCATAACACAAAGTAAAAGTAAAAGAAGGGTAAACATGACTTTAAACATACATGGAATAATATTAAACACTTTATAAAAAACATTTTATGGACATGGATGAAAAATATAACCCCAGTAAATACGTACGTATAAGCAATCTCAGATAAAAATGAGATTGCAAAATTATCCCTTACCTTAGGTATGTTATGCTTCATACGTATACAAACCTCCTGTATAATGATTTAAATAATGTTATTGACTTATTAAAGAATCACATTAATTTTTATTATATCATATATGCTTCACTTATGACTTTATATTACCCGTTCCTTTGTAAATTCCATGTTAAAGTAGCGTTATGGGTAAAATCGTTTTATTTATCGTACATGTTTGGACTTGTTGTTATTGATATTATTATTACTTATATCATGATTTAATTACTTAAAGAATGTAAATAATGATTTATATATCAGATATATTCAGTATATATATATAATAGATAGATAAATGAAATGAAACACACCGTTCATGGAGACAGTAGGCCGTACGTACGCATGAACGATGTTTTCCTTTCCTTATTGACTTGAATGGAAGTAAGTATATGACACACACACATATATATATACATAAATCCAGTAGATTTATCATGTCATATATTTCATTATTATTCATTATATATACTTTATAATCATTCTTGAGTGGTTAACATGGAGAATGAATCTCATCGCGTCGTGGAGACGGTAATCCGTACGTACGCACGAGCGATGATATCGTTCCCATAATTATTAAATTGAATTGGAGTGGATGATATAATATCTCAGAATCAGTATGATGTTATATTAACCATATATATTTATTCTTTACACCATTATACCCATCAAAGTAAGGTGGTGGTGGAAAAACAAATTACACCACGATGTAGAGACGGTATTCCGTACGTACGCACGCGCGGTGATTTCGTTTTCCGTAGGATGGATAGAAGGTGAAATAGAGTTGTTTCATATTTATAATAACATATCAGTATATAAGTAATACTGATGTTATTACTTTATAATGAAACAACTAAATAATAGGAAGTAGAAGAAGAAAGAAACTTGAAAGAATCGGTAGACGAGATTACCTCTTCTTCGACGCACCTCTTTTAAGCTTCCTCTTAAGGCACTAGAGTTGGTCTTTTGAGGAGACCAGAACCTCTATAATGTTTCTATGGAAGTTGATAAGGGAAATGGACAGGGGTTGGACAATATTGAAGGCTCAGAATTGTGTAAAGAGAAGACGGAGGAGGTGCCCTTTTATAAGGGAGGAGAGGGGCACCTTTGGAAACCTCAAAAATATTAATTTATAATAAATTCAAACCCCACTTAAAAAATTAAAAAATGACTCAAATCCGAACTTATACGAAATAGGGTTGTAATATAATCAACAAATAAAATTTAGACATGTTGGTAATTTATTTTAAACATTATCAACTTGATTTATCCTTATTTAATCTGTTTAATTTTATTTGTGGTTATAAGATTCTAAATTTTAAATTGTTATAAATAATTACTTATGTGTTGTGAATTGTCCATAATTGGATTAGTTATAAAATTTTAGACCATATAAATTTTAATTTATAATTGTTAAATATTTTTGTGATTTTTAAACAATTTTATATTATGTTATTCTTATAAAATAACAATTGTGTCAATTTTGACACTATTCATTTATTTGAATTTAAATAAAATCCACACAGAAGATATGTTCGAACTAAAAGTTTTAATAGATTAATAACATGTTATATTTATATATAAAATTAGTGTATCACATTAAATATTTCATATATTATTTATTTTAATATTTTTAATACCATTTATTTGATATTTCAATCAATAAAATAATTTCAACATCACTATTGTGTCACCTTTATTGATAATTATTTAATCCTTAAAAATTATAAATAAATTCACATGATTTAGATAATTTTATTAGATTTCTGAAGACTATTCATTTTCTAAGTGTCATTAAGTTTATCACTAAATTAAAATTATTATACTTATAAGATTTAAGAGAGTGACATGTTGTCACTTTCTTTGGTTTTAATAATAATTAAATTATTTTCATGGTCAAAAGTCCATAAAATGAATTTATTCCGACCCTTAGGTGATAAGGGTCGACTTAGAGTCATCCAATAGAATTTTGGCAGGTGTTAGGGTAAATTTATAATCTTATTTTTACCCTTAATTACCCGATCTACCTTTAACTGCAGTAAATAAAAATTACCGTAGTTACTATTCATAATATCAAAAAAAATAAAAGTAACCTATTAACATAATTTGGACCCAATAAATTAAAATATGGAATCCATTTTTCAAAATTCAAAACACAGAAGTTGCAGTAATTAATTTAAAATTAATCCCGTTGTTAAGAAAATGGGTTTTAAAAGTTAAAACATTGCCAAAGATTGAAATGTTTTTACCTATGAATTCAATGTAAAATTAATGGTAATGACATAAATTATATTAAATGGTAAAAATATATTCTATTTATACTTTAAAACCATTCAATATTATAATTTAACCATATAAATTATTGCGATGAAGAAAATTGTTTTTAATTAAAATATAGCGTGTTTTTACTATTCATTAAAATATGAAAGTTATCAGAATAATATGAAAAATTTATCCAAAGTAAATCTTTATATCCTGATTCAAAGGAAGAATTTTATTTTGTCAAATTGAACTTATAAACATGTCAAAAACTAAATTTAATGTGGGTGCGCCATCAAAAGGCGACAAAACTGCATTTTTTGAAAAATACTTATTTTACCCGAAAAATTTATTTTGTTCTCATACCATGTTATATAAAATTTTTAAGATGAATTATAATGTCATAAAATTCAAAATGTAGATACTACTATTCATAACGGCTAGTTCATAATAATATTATAATAATATATCGTTGTTTAGTGAAACCCGGTATTGCGTACTACACACGCTATCGAGGAAGGTCACGATTGCGTGTAATGCAAGCCAAGTAAAGGTTGAGTGTAGTGAAAGATCCCTTTGTTGTTTTGTATAACATAATCAAAACTTATTTCATTTATACATTAAACAAAATCTATACATAATGTTGCATAGAATAATTTCTACAAAACAAACTTGAAATTGTGTGTAACACGAGCCAAGAATAGTGTTGCATATACTACAAGCTAATACAGTGTTGCATATAGCACAAGATAATTTTGGTGTAGTGTACAACACAAGACATCAATGAAATTAAAAAGAATAATTCTCATAAAATCTCGGGTTGTTACATTTTACCCCATTAAAATGAATTTCGCCGTCGAAATTCGTCAGGGTTATAAATGGTTTACTACTTGAAATTTTCTTTCATAGAAACCCACATCATAAAAAGGAATACTAAAAATTAATTTTAAAAAATGAATGTTAGAAAAAAAACAGATACCCAATGTAACTCATCACTTGGGTTCCCACATAGGAGTACAAAGGTGAAAATATGGATATGGAAGAAAAATATAACCATCAAGTTCTGATGGAGAGTGGTAGAGAACAGGGCTATGCAAAAAATACAACAGTCACAATGCCATAAATTTGTGATGATCTAAGGTACCATCTGATTCATCAGATATTTGAGCACTAGGAAAACATTTTTGGTTTTCAAGATCATTTCCCAAATGTTGAAGAATTTTTGAATTAAAAGAAATACTTACTTGATTTTTGTACAATCTCAACGTTTCTCATGCCTCGAACAATTTCCACTACATATCTTAAAGAAATGAAGTTGAATTTGTATTTCGTGAAGTTTTAGCAGATCATACGATAGAATGATAGGTCATTCCATCTGTCTCAAACATAAGTTAGCAAAAGTTATATACATAAGTCCATCTATGGTGAGATTAATCAGATATGGTTCCAAAAATGGACTTATACTTCATCTATCATCCTGCTTAATAAAATAAAACTAGTTTCTACTAACCAGGGACTTCCTGTAAGCCAGTGGTAGGTGATAAAGTCCTGTTGCACTTCGGTTGTGGGTTCGATTCCCACATCCTCATCCGACGCGACGAGTTGTCTCCTGTTATGCAGGTTGTCCCTTTTCTTAAACTACACTATTATAATATTCTATCAATAATATCGAAAAAATTTCTAGCCTTAAACAATACTAACTTATGTTCAACATAATCCATTCCAATCCTTAGTCTTATCCAAAATACTTCTTTCCAAACTCATAGTATAAAGAGAACGATTACTAAAAAGGTCATATAACAAGCACGTGAATACCATCATTTATCCCTCATATATCACAAGATATATCTTTTTGATCGCATTCCAAAAATGTGAATACCTTAATCTTGTATTATATTGAAAAATGAATACCCATTGAACCTTAGTGAAAACATGAATGTTGTCAAAAGTTAACTCTTTCCACATACCAAAATCCAAAAAATCTGTATACTCAAACCATGATATCACATTTTCCTTATACCAGTCATGAGATCATTAATACTATCAAACATCTCATTATCTCCTTATCCTTTCATTATGAACATATCATCTACCTTCCAAAAATATTTGAATAACCTTTCATGGTTACCGGTACCATTCATCATATACTTTCAAAAACTCAAGGAAAGACAACAGTGTAATAATCCTTTGATTTTTCTTTATTCCATAATACCATACATTATTCTTGATAAACACACAATCATTCCACTACCTTCTTAAACCATTGACTGAGCTCCATCATTTCTTTCATCTCATATATTATTTGTATTCTCTTCATCATCATCAACATAAATACTACCCATATGACCATGCTGATTCTCTTCATGAAATTTCCCCTTAGAGCATTGGTTTGAATAATGCTCATACATTCCACATTTAAAGCATTTAACCGTTGTTGATGTCTTAGCAATACCATTATCCTTGTCCATGGTGTTAACTGAACCTTTCCTTTAAAATTATTGGCTTTGTGTCCTTCGTTTCCACACCCAAAGCATCTTCCAGTTTGAAACATTCTCCCAGATGCCTCTTACCAAATGATTTACATGATGGAAATTGAACTTTCTTTCCTCTATGATCATCATGAAACTCCATTTTTCTCTTATTAGCTGAGTCAGGAAACTTACCAAATTTGAGATTATTGATCATATAATGAGACTGATGATTAGGCATAATAACGATGTTTGGACTTCCAAATATCATTTCATTTGGTTTCTCATGAATAATATCATTCCATTGTCCATCATATCCTCTATTATCGTGAATCTTCCTGTTTCCAGCCATTTTCTAAAACCCAAAAAGAACAGTGTGAGAGGCAAAAATCATGCTAGGAAAACAACATAATAAAGGGGGAGTACCTTCAATATCTAACATCTTAGGTTTAATTCTAAGATCTTTATCGTAATTCTAGGACTATAACCTATACTTATACGTAACCTTAGGGACATCCCTAGACATACCTTAGAAATATCTCTAGGGATATCACTAAAGTTTTCGCATCCTAGTTTCCAAAGGTTAACTAAACATTTCCTATGATACCAAATGTAGAGACCCCAAACCTGACGTACATGGACATTACATTACTTTTGCGGAATACTTAAGACATAACAAAAACCAACACTCAAGGATCGTCATAGTTTAGTATCTTTGGAAACTCGGAACACAATCTTCTAATCATGGTGAAAGATCTACAACATCTCCCATAAAGATCTTCCCCTTTTGTTTTCTTACCTAAAAACTTTCTTTATATCATGGGGAAAAGAAAAAATAAAAAGGGTGAGCTCAAATGCTCATTAAGGGTAAACATATAGAACATAAAACAATCCATAAACATTTTTATGCAAAGAAAACTTGAACATAAAATCTAAACATCAAAACCTTGAGCAAAGACATAAATCTTGGAAGTACGTAAGGCATATATCATAAAGGAACATCAATCATGATAAAATAGAATGGGAATAAAACATGTAATTGTGTAAAACCATTAAGCACATGATATGATTTCCATAGTAACCAAGGCATTGCTGCCAAGACCATCTTAGTGGACAAAGTCCCTTTCTGAATCGAGTTCACTCCTCATTCCAGTCCTGTAACACTGAACCAGATTAACTTACTGTTCCATCCATGTCTATCTCATGAGATATAAATCTTTACCCAATTAATTTAAGGGAGATATAGGTCCCACCCATCTCATAATGAAATCATTCTTACGTGTGCCACAACATAAACATAAATCTTTCATCATAACCCAAAGAATAAAATGGGTTTCATAAAGATCATCCCATCATAACATAATCCATATAAAACAAATAGATACAATTTCATCATAATAGAAGTGAAAACATGTAAATCATAGAGAAATTATACTTGGAACATACACATATTAAATAATGTCATCTTATATGGAAAATGGTTTTGATAAAACACTTGAGATAAATTCTTGAGGAAAATATCATTTCTTATTCAAAATCATTTTCTTTTCACAAAATTCCATGAAATTTTAAAAGAAAAGGATTTTGTTGAAAATAGTCATGAAATATTGTAGAGTAAACTTCATGAAAATAATGTGTTATGAAACCGTAAAAATCTATTCATGCTGTATAAGTTAAAAAAACATTCTCCTCGTACTTTTAACAGAAAAGTCAAAAAGTATCACGTATGGTAAACAAAAGATAGATTCCATCCATAACACAAAGTAAAAGTAAAATAAGGGTAAAAATGACTTTAAAAATACATGGAATAATATTAAACACTTTATGAAAAACATTTTACGGACATGGATGAAAAATATAACCCTAGTAAATACTTACGTATAAGCAATCTCGGATAAAAATGAGATCGCAAAATTATCCCTTACCTTAGGTCCGATATGCTTCATACATATCCAAAACTCCTGTATAATGATTTAAATAATTTTATTGACTTATTAAAGAATCATATTATTTGTTATGATATCATATATGATTCACACATGACTTTATATTACCTGTTCTTTTGTAAATTCCATGTTAAAGTTGTGTTTTGGGTAAAATCGTTTTATTTATCGTACGTGCTTGGACTTGTTGTTCTTGATATTATTATTAATTATATCATTATTTAATTACATAAAGAATGTAAATAATGATTTATATATCATATATATTCAGTATATATATATATAATAGATAGATAAATGAAATGAAACACACCGTTCATGGAGACATTAGGTCGTATGCACGCATGAACGCTGTTTTCCTTTCCTTATTGACTTGAATGGAAGTAAGTATATGACATATATATATATACATAAATCCAGAAACTTTATCATGTCATATATTTAATTATTATTCATTATATATACTTTATAATCATTCTTGAGTGGTTAACATGGAGAATGAATCTCATCACGTCGTGGAGACGGTAATCCGTACGTACGCATGAGCGATGATATCGTTCCCATAATTATTAAATTGAATTGGAGTGGATGGTATAATATCTCAGAATAATTATGATGTTATATCAACCATATATAGTTATTCTTTACACCATTATACCCATCCAAGTAAGGTGGTGGTGGAAAAACAGATTACACCACGACGTGGAGACAATATTCTGTATGTACGCACGCGCGGTGATTTCGTTTTCCATAGGATGGATAAAAGGTGAAATAGGGTTGTTTCATATTTATAATAAAATATAAATATATAAGTAATAATGATGTTATTAATTTTTAATGAAACAACTAAATAAGAGGAAGTAGAATAATAAAGAAACTTGAAAGAATCGGTAGAAGAGATTACCTCTTCTTCGACGCACCTCTTTTAGGATTCCTCTTAAGGTACTAGATTTGGTCTTTTGAGGAGACCAGAACCTATATAATGTCTCTATGGAAGTTGATAAGGGAAATGGGTAGGGTTTGTCTGAGCTTTAAGGCTCAAAATTATGTAAAGAGAAGAGGGAGGAGGTGCCCTTTTATAAGGGAGGAGAGGGGCACCTTTGGAAACCTCAAAAATATTAATTTATAATAAATTCAAAACCCACTTAAAAACTTCAAAAATGACTCAAATACTAACTTAGATGAGATAGTGTTGTAATATAATCAACCAATAAAATTTAGAGATGTTGGTAATTTATTTTAAACATTATCAACTTGATTTATCCTTATTTAATCTATTTTATTTTATTTGTGGTTATAAGATTCTAAATTTTAAATTGTTATAAATAATTACTTATGTGTTGTGAATTTTCCATAATTGGATTATTTATGACATTATAGACCATATAAATTTTAATTTATAATTGTTAAATATTTTTGTGATTTTTAAACAATTTTATATTATGTTATTCTTATAAAATAACAATTGTGTCAATTTTGACACTATTCATTTATTTGAATTTAAATAAAATACACACAGAAGATATGTTCTAAATAAAAGCTTTAATAGTTTAATAACATGTTATATTTGTCTAGAAAATTAGTGGAGCACATTAAATATTTCATATAATATTTATTTTAATATTTTTAATACTATTTATTCGATATTTCAATCAATAAAATAATTTCATCATCACTATTGTATCACCTTTAATGACAATTATTTAATCTATAAAAATTATAAATAAATTCACATGATGTAGATAATGTTATTATATTTCTGGAGACTATTCATGTTCGAAGTTTCATGAAGTTTATCACTAACTTAAAATTATTATACTTATAAGATTTAAGAGAGTGACATGTTGTCACTTTCTTTGGTTTTAATAATAATTAAATTATTTTCATAGTAAAAAGTACATAAAATGAATTTACTTAGACCCTTAGGTGATAAGGGTATACTTTTATTCATCCAATATAATTTTGTTAGGTGTTAGGGTAAATTTATAATCTTATTTTTACCCTTAATTACCCGATTTACCTTTAACTGCAGTAAATAAAAATTACCGTAGTTACTATTCATAATATCAAAAATAAATAAATAAAAGTAACCTATTAATATAATTTGGACCCAATTAATTAAAATATTGAATTCATTTTTCAAAATTCAAAACACAGAAGTTTCAGTAATTAATTTAAAATTAATCTCGTTGTTAAAAAAACGGGTTTTAAAAGTTAAAACATTGCCAAAGAATGAAATGTTTTTACCTATGAATTCAATGTAAAATTAATGGTAATGACATAACTTATATTAAATGGTAAAAATATATTCTATTTATACTTTAAAACCATTCAATATTATAATTTAACCATATAAATTATTGCGATGAAAAAAATTGTTTTTAATTAAAATATAGCATGTTTTTACTATTCATTAAAATATGAAAGTTATCAGAATAATATGAAAAATTTCTCCAAAGTAAATTTTTATTTCCTGATTCCAAAGAAGAATTTTATTTTGTCAAATTTAACTTATAAACATGTCAAAAACTAAATTTAATGTGGGTGCGCCATCAAAAGGCGACAAAACTGCATTTTTTGAAAAATACTTATTTTACCCAAAAAATTTATTTTGTTCTCATACCATGTTATATAAAATGTGTAAGATGAATTATAATTTCATAAAATTCAAAATATATATACTACTATTCATAACGGCTAGTTCATAATAATATTATAACAATATATCGTTGTTTAGTGAAACCCAATATTACGTACTACACACGCTATCGAGGAAGGTCGCGATTGCGTGTAATGCAAGCCAAGTCAAGGTTGCGTGTAGTTCAAGCTCCATTTGTTGTTGCGTATAAAATAATCAAAACTTATATCATTTATACATTAAACAAAATCTATACATAATGTTGTGTAGAATAATTTCTACAAAACGAACTTGAAATTGTGCGTAACACGATCCAAGAATAGTGTTGCGTATACTGCAAGCTAATACAGTGTTGCGTATAGCACAAGATAATTTTGGTGTAGTGTACAACACAAGACATAAATGAAATTAAAAAGAATAATTCTCATAAAATCTTGGGTTGTTACATAGAGATTATCCAATTTACAAACAACAAACTTTATATTATCAATTACATCATGGGAGAAAAACAATATACATGGGTCATCAATTTTTTTTGTATATGGATCACTCTTATAGAAGATTAAAAAAGGCATTAAATGGATCACAATAAATTTATATTTCTCCAAAACCTTTATCCACTGATCAATATTTTGAGAGGGTGAAAATCCTTGATGTGACATTCAAAAAGAAACAAAAATATGGAAATGATAGAAATATTTGGAAGAAATTGTCAATATTTTTCGAGATACCTTATTGGAAATATAATGAGGTCAAATATAACATTTATGTGATGAAAATGGAGAAGAATATTTATGACATATTGATTTGAACATTGTTAGATATTAAAAGAAATATTAAAGATGGGTTTAATGCATGATTGGAATTACTCTCAATGGGAATACGTTTGGAGTTAGATCCCACTCATGATGGAAGACAAACATTCCTTCCCCTGACTTGTCATACATTATCCAAAAGGGAGAAAATTATCTTTTGTTAGTGTCTCCATGATATCAAAGTGACACAAGGTTATTAATCAAATGTAAAAAAATTTGTTTCATTAAAGGATATGAAGTTGACTAGTATGAAATCTCATGATTTTCACATCATGATGAAAAATCTCTCACTGGTTTCATTTCATGGAATATTTCCCATTTGTGTTAGAGTGACTATCATGAAGGTGTGTTATTTTTTCAATTCAATTTGAAATAAAGTGATTAATCTGAATGCTTTTAAAAATTTGGAAAACAAATCAATTTCTATACTCCGTCAATTGGAAATGTATTTTCCTCCATATTTTTTTGATATCATGGTGCATTTAATAGTTCATTTGGTGTAAGAAATAAAACTTTGTGGACCTATATATCTACATTGGATGTATCTTTTTGAAAGGTATATGAAGATATTTAAGGGGTATTTTAAGAATATATATTGACCTGAAGTCACCATTTTTTAGAAGTATATTTCTGTGGAGGTTGAAGAGTTTTGTACAAACTACTTGTCTGCAGTGGAACACATTAGTTTTCCTCCACCTCACCATGAACAAGTTAATTATGGGGGAAAGGGGATTCATGGATTGAAAGTCAAATCATTGAATGATTAATAGATAAATAAGTTACATTTATACATCTTTAATAACATATATTATGCTCAACCATATATAACATTTCATATTAATGTTTTGAAACAATTTTAACCAAAGAAGAAAGATATATGGATTTTGAATGAGCATAACAAAACTTTTTTTCCATGGTTTAAAGAGACTATGCTTGGTAGATCAGATGCATAAAAAACATTGATATGGTTAGTGGGTGTTCTAAGTTTAAATTTGATAACATGGTTCAGGTATGCCATTAATATATTTACATTTCATATGAAATATCAGGACAACAAATATGCAGTTCAGAATAGTAGTGTATTAGTGTTCACAGAAGCAATTCATTTTTCAATTACTAAAGACAAAAGCCTAATTTATACATCAAGTGATTATTATGAAGCCATTGAATAAACATGGGAGGTTTATTAAATTAAATTTCAAGTTCTAGTGTTTAACTATAAATGGTTTATTAGTAACAATAGTGTCCGACATGATGAATTTGGAACGACACTTGTTAATTTGAATAGATTGGAATACACAACTAATCATTTTATAATGAAAACACATGAAAAAATTATATATTCCTAATCAATTTGATATGAAGTGTTCTATTGTTTTACAAGAAAAAAAATTATGTTGGTGATGATAAAATTGATGAAGATGTTGATTTATGTGACATCCCTACTTCCATGAAAAGATTAATAGATAATATTGATGAGCACATCATAGACATGGTTTGTTCCATACAGAACGATCATGAAGAAAGAATATGGGAAACAAATCATTTAGTAAATTCTTAATATTATAGGTAACATATGTTTATTTATCGTTTAATTTTTTAAATTTCATAAAATTTTAGATATTTTAATTTTATTTTCTTTATTAAGAAACATATTATAACTAATAAGTTAAATTATTTGTTTATATTAGTTTAGTTTTGTTTAGTTTACCATGTTTACCCTTATTTATATTATCTATTAATTGAAAAAAATATTCTTTTATGTTTTAAAAATGATTTATTAGGTTAGAGAATTTTTACCATTGACACCATTTTTGGATTTTTTTTCATTCGTTTATATGAAATTTTATATCTCATCACTGTTATAATTTTAGTTAACTATAAAAAATATCAATAAAAATTTGTTAATTTTAATTTAGTTTACTTTTTTGTTTGACAATTTTTCATTTTTTATTTACATTAGTATTGTAATATTTGAATTTGTATGTTTGTGTACTAATTTTTTGTTGCTTTGATTTTTAGGATAATGATGGATCAATCAACTAATCCACCACATACTTCTAGAGATGATCAAACTCATACCTCTAGAGAAGAACATAAACATGCTACTCTTGATGAGCCCCATCCTTCTTTATAAGACACATCTACTCCCACATGACCAAATAAGAGTTTGAGGGTTAGTAAACATGGCATCACATGTTTACCAAAATTATTAGTTTCCTATAGTTAGGAATAGAGGATACTGATAAACTTTGATGATAATGATATTCCAAGAAGTGCTAATTCAAAAAAATTCAAGAGTTTTATATCAGTTCATGGTAAAATAAAAGTTAGTATTTTGATTGAAGATTGGAGAAGTGTTGAAAAATTGACACTATATCACTTGTGGGAGACCATTTTGGTAATATCGATTGTTATTATTTTAATCATCTTAAAATTTTTATAGTAATATATGTTTTCTCCTTCTTATTAGATGAAATATGATATATCTAACACTGAAGGAATTGGGAGGAAATGTTTATCATTGTCTACTAGGAGATGAAGGGATTTCAAATCAACCCTTACATCAGATTTCATTTTTGGGCATAGGCAACATCAAAATACATGTTTTATATATCCCTTTATAGATGAAGATACATGGAAGCAATTTGTTGAAAGTAGAAGAAAATAATCTTTTTTGGTAAGTGAAATGTTACCTTTTAGAAATTTTTTATATTAATTATATTATTAATGATTTATTAGTTATTTCATTATTTTTAATTTATAGTAATACAAGAGATCTCACCAGGAGATCCAATATAGAAACATATACCCTAATACTTTATCTCGGGGAGGGTAAACATTATTGGAAGAACAAATGATGGTTGAAAATTTTAAAAAATTTATATTTGAGTCTTCAAGCTCTACAGAGGGTTCCCTCCACCCCCTAGCTAGAGATGAAAAATAAAAGAGGGATCATATGAGAAAAAAATATAACATCTTACAGAAGAGTCGAGAGTAGTATCTGATAGGATTGTAAGATGTTTACTTTATTTGTTTATTTAAGTTAATTCAATTCTTTATATATTTTGATTCATTACAGAATTTATCAAATAATTCATACAGTATTATCTTGAGCATAAGAGCACACAAATGTCCATTTTAGCTGAGGATAGACAGGATATTTTAGCCACAAAATTGGGAAAGCCTAAACACTTGAGCCATGTACAAGGATACTCAATGGGCATATCAGTGAAAAAAGTGTTTCCATGTTCTTCATCTTATGCAATAAAGGGTGTTTATAAAAAAATAGAATATTTGGAGGCTCAAGTTCAGGATATTAATTTGATGATGGATGATAGGATCATAGATTCAGTACAGTTGATGTTTGTAGAAATTCTAGTACAGTTTCAGACTGCTCCTCCACCTCCACCAACAACTCCCACTCTACCTCCTCTTACAGACCCCACTCCTTATCCTACTCCTACAACCCCTCCTCCACATCTTCCCCATTATTGTGAGTTATATATTGATGATCCACAAAATCATATTGTTTCATATGATATGATATTTTATATTGAAGATACCATTCATCATCAATAGTTAGTGTTACACCCAGACTTTTAAATTTATTTTTATTTCATTATTTCTTGGATTTGGTTACTCTTGTCGAGGTTCGAGTGGAGTTCAAGTTTAAATTTTTATAGGATTTTTATTTTTGATGGGTTTCAAGCTGGTGCACGAGCATGGTACGGTTAGTAGTAACTGTGCAGTCGACCCAGACAACTGTGTGACTACCCAAATCTTAAAATATATAAATTTTATTAATGTTTATACCTTATTATTATTATTATTGGGTAGATAATAATAATATTATTGGGTAGATAATAATATTATTAGTACTATTAAATTGTTGTAATAATATTATTTCTAAAGTGATATTAATTGTAATATTTATAAATTTTACATTAATATTATTATTATTAAAGAAATGAAAAAATGTTATTAATGTGATTATTATTATTATTATTATTAGAATTACTATTATTGTATTATTGAAATTTTTATAATAATAATAATAATTATTATTGTTATTGTTTTTAAGAAAAATGATTATAATGATTATTAGAATTTTTATTATTATATTTTTGGGAATATTATTATTATTATGATTATGTTAATAATAATAATAATAATATTATTATTATTATTAACATAATTGATTTTTATTATTTTTTAAATCCTAATTTTACCCAGCACCCCCTCCCCCCTTACCCGTCGCCACAAAACAGTCCCCCCATCACATCTCCCCTGTGCGCGGCGTGCTGCGCACCCAGACCCCCTACGCGCTCTAGCTAGCTACTCCGGCCGGCCTCCCCTCACCGCTTTACCCTACCTCCTTATGGCTCACCACCTTCCGGTGCTCCTCCCCCCTCCGATACAGCGCAAAACCCCCCTACCCTCTACTCCCTTATGCACACACGACCCTCCAGACAACACCCTCCATCTTTCCAGTGTGAGTCCCCTGGTCCCGCCACCTTCTCTGGTTGAACCCCCTTCCCAGCACAAACTCCCTGCTCGCAACCCCCTATTCTGATTTGTGTTTTTTTTTTCATTTAATATTTGGTGTTTTTATTTAATTTGGACAAACCCTAATTCCTTGGGGCTGTGTTCACATGTTTTTTTCATTGTCTAGGTTGTATGGTTGGTCTATGAGGGATTGTTCCACCTCCCATTGAGGTTATGTTGCGTCCGCACTTAGTTTAAGGTAGGTGTTTCCATGTTTTCCTTTCCTATGGATTTTACTTTGATTATTGGCATTTTAAATAAATCTATTAAGTTTATTTTCACCTCTTTGGAACCCTTGTTAAATATATTTTGGTATTTTGGAATTGATTCAATTTGTTAAAAATAGGTTTTAAATTCATTTTGTGTAAATTTCCTAGGTTTATGGTACCTATGATGCTTATTTGATTTTCCTTTGTTTTTATAAAGTGGAATTAGGCCTTTTATGAAATGTTTTTCCCTTATGATGTTGTAATGATATTTTTGTGGTTTGTGAACTTGGTTTGGTATGTGTGTTTTGGTAATGTTATAACTCAAAAAATGCGTTAAAATGATTTGCAAAGGTTTTTATGGTTTTAAGGGAATTGTTTTATGTCCCCTAAAATAATGTGGATTGTTGGTTATGATTTTAAAGAAAATGGTGTTTTATGGATATGGTTTTTGAGTAACCCTTTGGACGTGTGATGTACCATTATATGTTGACACATCCATGGGTATACTAGGTGCACACATGGATGTGTCTCTAAATGAATTTGGTGTCATAAATTAGTGTTTTCCTTGAATCCTTGGTTTAAAAAATGGTTATTGTCTTCTAAATGGTGTTGGGGTCTTTTGTGTAGTTTCTAAAAATTGTTTAAAGTGGAGTTTTGGAGGGTGTTCCCATTTGGATCTTTGTGTGTGTTTTTGTGAATGCTTGGGTTAAAGGCCTATTTGTATTGTAACTATAAAAGCGGTGTTGGTATGATGTTTTGGGAATGCATTTAATTATGTTGAGTTAAAGTCCCGTTTGGTACTTTGAACTCAAAGGTGATGTTTGTCTAAATTTTTAGTAAAGGACGTGGTTTGGAAATTGTGTGTGCCTAGTTAGAGTTTTAATTTTTTTTTAGAAAATGGTTTCGATATGGACATGATGTGATAGATCGGTTGGAAACATAATGATGTTTGGTATATATATGTGTATATGAAAAACCTTTACAGGATGGATTTCCCTTAGGTGTTATCGTATATTGGTGTCCATGTTTGTGGTAGGCAAGTGCGATGGCGCCAGGTATGGTGAGTCACACGTACGAGGGCCTCCTACTTATATATTTTTACTACCACCATGTGTTCCTGGGTGTCTTTTAGATGATCAAGTGATGGTTGCTGATCAACCCTGATTTGATAAGTTGGTACCCCCTGGATTTACTGTTAGTCCAAGTGGGTTGTGCCATTAGTGAGGCCGGGTTAGGACAACTAGTTTTTTTATTGACTTAGGGGATTCACCATATGTCGATAGGTGGTTCCGAACCAAGTACATCTAGGGGTTGTCTAGGGATGTTTTGGATCACCCATGTTTGTTATTTACATTGCTTGTATACCTTTTATTGTTGTAGGATATTTTCTTGCATTGTTTTTCTGGTTCCTTTTTTCACTGCCCTAGTTTTCTTAGTTTTGAAATGTTTATTTCAAAATGGAATTTATTTTGTGAATGAAATGTGTTGTGTGTTGTTTTGTAAAATTATAGAAAATCCTATTTTTATAACTGTATTCTCAAACTAGTGTTATTGGTATGTTTTGGGAAAGGAAATACTTATATTCAATGGTTTATTCTTGGATTCCCTTATGAGCATTTCAGTGCTTATGCCTATTTTATCATTTTAGTTGCAGGTTCCCTTTCCTCCGGTTCTCATGTCTTAGTTTCTCATTATTAGATCAAGGTTGGTCTTTGGTTGGGTGGTGACCTAGAAGGTCACATGGAGGTATGTGTAGTTTTTTTCTTTCCACTGCTAGTTTTATTTTTATTTTTAACGTTAGTATTTATTAATTTTGTTATCTTTTTTTTCATGGGACAAATCATTACCAACGGTTAAATTTTGATTCCCAACACTAGTTACCAACCCATAGGGATTGGGAACGCCCCTCAGGTCATGTCGCAGACCGACTCAGGTGATTGGTTCAGGGTCGACCCAGGTTGGTTCGTGACAGTTAGAGATAGAGCATCATAGAGTCACTGTACATGATATTATAGATATATCAGCTATAGTACCATTAACTATAGATGAGGTGAGTATAGTTGGGAAAAGTATCGACCACTTTTTAGTTTGTCCATTCAGGCTTAAGTGACAAATTACCATAGAGG
This sequence comes from Viscum album, assembly GCA_963277665.1. Lineage (NCBI taxonomy): Eukaryota > Viridiplantae > Streptophyta > Magnoliopsida > Santalales > Viscaceae > Viscum > Viscum album. Next base: position 590,896,369 of record OY728166.1, read on the forward strand.
TATGTGTATATTTTATCTTTTATTTCATTTTTGTATTATTTTTTTTAAAATTTGAAAGTTTATATATTTATATATTTTTATAGGAATACTTTAAATGTAAAGAAATAATATATAGAAAGCAATGAATAAAAAGTTCTATGACTTCATATATATATATTCTAGTAGTCTTAATAGATTGTCAAGATATTCAATTTTTTATTGGGTCTTTATGAGAATCTAATGGAAGTTGGTGTTTATAGGCATGAAATGACTATGGCACTTTTGAAAAATGATATCATGGAGCTTGTAACTAGAGATTAGTTGGTCATCAATACGATGCAAGATTTTTCCATGTAAGTCTCAACATAAATCTTTCCATGCATTTAATTTATTGAAAATTTATACTTATGTTTGTTTTTTATTTGGTATATTTATAATATATGTAAGGAGTATGACAAGTGATAGCCCATCGGGCATCGTTAATTCCTGCCAGGTTACCCAATTTAAAAATTTAAAAACAAGAAACAAACAGACCACTAAACTACATGGTAGTATAGGATATTCAAGTCCAAGTTCAAACCCATAGAGACAGGGTTAAAGAAAATATAAATAAAATAAAATAAACCTAAAATAATTTCGATTTGAAGAAATAAAATCTAAGCTATCGAGAATTTCATTTGGTGAAGAAGTTTGGAGAAGAAAATATAAAATAGGTATTGGGCAGCAATGATTCCAGGTTCATGAGATAATAAGGTATAAAATATTCAATTAAAAATTATACAGTTGTTGAAATCAGGTCATAGAGAGCCTAATGGTCATGATAAATGATCTCCATCTAAAGCTATCATTTTCTCATGATCAGTTACTTCAGATTGTAAGTAATGGGTAACCTGAAACCTAATTTAAACATAGGGAAGAGAAAAACCCAATGGCCATAGAGTAAATCTAAACCCTAGATCTCATATTAAACAAATGCATTAAATCAATCCAGGAAATGGTCATGTGCAAAGAAATAATTAAATCAACCCATTACTCAACCATACTCACAATGGTCATGCAAGAATAAATCATGGAAATGATATAATTTAAGAACAAATATGAAATCCCAACATGAATTGATAAAAAATATAAAATGACTCATACATTCAATCCATGTTCATCACAAATTCCATGACATGAAGAAATTAACCGATCATGCTAACCATAAGAGGGTACAGAAAAATAATAAAGAAAAATCCTAAAGAAAGTGGTGAAGTGGAGCTCCGCAGCAGGCGCGCCTTCATCCGGTGGTGGTCCTCCATTTTTACAACATGTAATGTGTCTACACATCGTGTAATCCTGATATGAGGTTCCTCTGTGATTTTTGAATCTGTATAAATCTTGTGAAAATATCATTCATAGATTAGTAACTTTGACTCCTTTCACAATGTGTAATCAGGACTCATGAAGTGTAACTGACTTTCACAGTATGTAACCTCTTCATGATTTGTCCTGATAACACAATTTCTCTTGATGAAGTCATGATGTGTAATTGCATTAAATGTTGTGTAATCATGTTGCTCCAGTTTTTCCAGCTTCATTCTACCTATAAAATCCAGTGTTGCACTAACTCCATAATTTATCCCTTTTCACTCCTTTTGCAATGATTCATAATTTCCTGCCAAAATCTATAAAACAAGTGATTAAATTCAAAAATTGGAAAGATTAATAAATTAAATACCAAATCAATATAATAAAACATCCTAAAATGTATGCATGTAATACACTTATCAACAAGTCAGACGTATATGGATTTATGGACCCAAAAGTAATTTCAAATGTAATGAGAACATCAATTGAAGCATAAAGAATAGTTTATATTACTGAAATATTTCAAAAGGAAGCAATTATTCAGTGTTGGATGTTTCCTTATCTTCAAGATTATGAAACATATATCTCACAAAGTTTTATATGTCTTTTAACATAATAACCACTAACAATAATTTTTTTTATATCAATGGTCATTGGATGTTAGGTGTTTTATATCTAAGGGAGAAGACACTTTAATGGTTATTCTCTATCAATGGTGAAGTGTGAAGAAATTTTAACGATTTATTGGACATGTAAGTTTTAATTTCTTAATACTTATTTTTTTATAATGAATTTTAAATTTATTTCATTCATATTATTTTCACTACCACAAAACAGGGCAAGGGAAGTGTTGCCCTTTATCAGCGCTAAACAGAAAGTGCTGATAAAGGGGTATGCCTTTATCAGTTCTAGTTAAAAGTGATGATAAATCTAACCTTTATCAGTGCTAAAATAAGCGTTGATAAAGGTATACCCTTCATCAGTGCCTTTTTTAGTGCTGATAAAAGGTTACATTTATCATCGCTTATTTTAGCACTGATAAAAGTTTTTATTCTTAATTTATATAAAATTATAATATTTATCAGTGCTAAAATAAAAGAGCTGATAAACCATAAATTTATCAGTGCTTTTTCAGCGTTTATAAAGAGATACCTTTATCAGCGCTAAAAAAGTGTTGATAAAATTCCTATTTAAATAGGTATTTTATCAGTGCTTTTTTAGCGCCGATAAAGGTATCTATTTATAAGCACTGAAAAAGCGCTGATAAATTTATGTTTTATCAGTGCTTTTATTTTAACTCTAATAAAACATACCTTTATCAGCGCTTTAAACGAGCGCTGATAAAGGTTCCAGCGGTTTCTATTTAATAACCCTAACATGCCCTCCTCTCTCGCACGCAGTAAAGCTTTCACGGAAGCTAAACTAGGCCCCTCTTCCGCCGCGACCTCTCCTCCTCATTCTCCTCCTCTTCTGCATCCTCATCCTCATCCTCCTCCTCTGCCACTGTTGTTGGGTTTTTCTCCTCCGTCTCTACCTTTGCCGCCATTGGGTTTTTCTCCTCCGCCGCGACCACCGCTACCTCCACCGCCACTGGATTTTCCTCCTCCGCCGCGACCACCGCTGCCTCCACCACCGCTGGTTAGTGTAGGAGTATTTTTCCTTCTCTTGGGTTAATATAAATGGTAAATTATGATCCTTTAATTATTATGATGACTTATAGTTTTTTTATAAGTGAGTTGAACCTATTTATGAGTAGTTGGGGAAAGAGTGAGAGCCCAGGTGGTGAGACTCTTGTATTGTAGGTTGTTTTAGATAGCGGGTGTGTGAGAACCTATAGTAAGTGGTTGGTTTTGGTTCACTAGATGATGTGTGTTTTGAGGTGGGGATAAGAGTGGCACCCATGGGCTAAGGATTGTGTAAGAACTGATGTAAGGGGGTTGTGTGAGATCCCAGTGGTCATTAGCATGTGACTCAGGATGGTAGAGAGTTAGTTAGTTTTGGTGGTTGGGGGAGACTAATGAGTGGGGTTATATTGGTGTTATGAATAACTTAGATACATAAATCCAGGTTAGATTCTTTGACATGAGGGATTGATGCATATTAGGTGTTATCAAGTTGATAGCGAATGAATGGTCATGCCTTGGATTTTTATAAGGGAATCACTCTCTATTCTGGAGTTTTGGTGTTATGAATGGGTTGAGGGACATGATCATTTGGACTCCTAACCCTATTGATTTATAGCATGGTTTTAATGTGACCATCACTATTGAACCTAGATGGATGGGTTTAGGGTAATGGGGCATGGGTATATTCCTTTGGTTTTGGAATAATGTTGGGTAACTGATGATCGTGTGGTGAGTTTTGGCATGGTGTGATGTTAATATTGGAAAAGAGTACTAGGGGTATCCCATTGGAAATATGTGTGTTCCCTCTAATTTTTGTCAAGATGCATGTGTAGACTCATTGAGTTTGAATAGGGATATGGTGCTACTCACTAGATACCACATGTTGTGTTGAAAATATTGTACCATGAAGTTTAAAGTCATGCGATTATGATGTATGTGTCATGAAAGGTGTGATAACAGAGGATTGATCAGGGCTTAGTCATTTGGGATATGCTATCTAGAATAAACTTGGGGATTATAACTAGTAAAGAGGACCTATTGGTCAGGGCTTACCCATTGTACGTTCATCTTTTATATTTTAAAAAGTCTGTTGAACTCGTTCTATCGAAGGTGGGCTCTATAATTTCTTGTTATCTTAATGTGTTTTTAACCATAGTGTGGGTTGATTTCGGTTTTAGTGGGTTCTTGGGGTTTGTGGGATGTGGTAAATGGTGTACTCAGTTTTAGATTATTTTATTCTCATGAGTTTCCCCTATTTTATGTTTTCTTTTTAGTTGGAAATCTCCTATGTTGTGCGCCTCTCCTCTGCCACGAACGCACCTCTGCCGTGTGCTTAACGACACCTTCGCAGTGAGTTTTCTCCTGTTTCTCATTGGTTTCCTCTTGTTCGCATGTTATTACTATTTGATATTGATTCTTATAATGTGAAATGTATGGGCTAAACGCTTCGCTGAAAATCGTGGCCGTTGGTGGTCCTTGTTTGCGCACTAAATGAATTGCATGTTGGTTGGTTCTTGTTGAACATTTGAATATAAAAATTGGTAATTTATGTATACTTGACTTATGAATGAACACCCCAGGATGATAAAACTTCTGTGATAACCCCTGAATTAACAAACAAAATTGAATAAGGGATGCTTTGTAAAATCTAAAATTGATATTTTTTGGTTTTTATGGTGTTGCGATTGTAAGCACAATTGTGTTTTTGTATAGTGTTGTGGTTGTTGGCATGATTTATATGCCATTTGTTTTCCATGTTGTAGTTCTTACACCATTGAACATCAATCCAAACTTTACCCATTTCAATGGCACCACCACTTTGTTACTAGTGCAATTCCACTGAATCCTAAAAAACCACTTCTAGAGGACTCTATGAGACACTTTATGGTGTGAAGATGATGTTTTTCAGATTCTATATATTTTTAAAATACATGGTATATAGTCTTGTTAAATGGAACATACTTCACCATACATGGATTTAATATATATTTTAATGCCAGACAACAGTTATCTCCAAAATTTACACCACATGACTCATCTTCTGACTCAAACTTGGAATAAGTTTTATTTTAAATGTTACATGTCATGTGAACATAGGTCACACACAATGTATCTCCAAGACATATACTTCATCATGAAACCATGTAAATTCCATGAAATAATGGTAGAACCATATGATAAGTGTTTTACTTCACTCACACCATGTATAGATACCATAGAAACTTGATGTGTATAGACTATACACCCATAGTGGTCATGTAAGGACTACACACTGTGTATTTCACAAAAATGTGATGCATAGCTGGTGAAGCGACTCATTTTGTATCTAAAGTACACACCTTTAGCTCAAGTTGTTCTATATGTCATGTATTTTCAAAGGCATCATGAAATATTTGTAAGACTAACTTGGAATTAATTTGATATATGTCAGATTAAATCAGGTATCTTATCTATAGATGATGTTCACCCTACTGGACACACCATGTATATGGATTTCACATGAGTTTAGAAATGGTAGTATACAACCAACCTTGAATGAGAACCCTACACATTGTGTATTCATTGAACAAATTGTGTGCTATGTTAATTTCATTATTATTATTATTTATTTTTCACTTAGATGATAATATTTCATGTATGTGTAGCCCATTATAAATATATTCTCATTTAGATCACAATATTATGATTCTCTCATTCATTGGAAATTGCACACGATGTGGTTTGGATATTTTAATTATCTTCACTCTGCTTGAGAGTTGACAAGTGACAAGTGAGATGTTTGGAGAAAATATGGAGTATGGTACTCCCCCATGTTTCGGTGAAGAGTCCTCCATGTATAGGTTTTTGGTAATCCATGGAGATATACAAAATATAGGGCACAATCCCCCGTATATAGATAGAGTTCAAGTACATTCACATGTTTTGGGGTAGGTTCCTCTATTTCATTATAGAGGCATTTGTACCATGATTTTTTTTATAAAACCCAAACAATGCTACTTGATTAATTAAAAAATAATATTAGGAAAGTTCGAGATCAAACCCATAAAAATGATGAATATGAATAAAGAATGGATGAATGAAAATCGGTTGACAAAAGAGTATGAAGATGGCGTGAAAGAGTTTATCAATTTTGCAGGAGATCATGCATGTGACCCTTCTCAAATCCTTTGTCCATGTTTACGCTGTTGTTATTCAAGACAAATTAGTCCAGAGGAGTTGGAAGAACACCTGATCTTTCATGGAATATATTGAAGTTATACATGTTGGAATAAACATGGGGAAAAAACGAATGTAGGTAGTGTCTCGGATAACACGACGTTTTATGGAAGATCTGATATGATTACAAGCATGAACAGTGAAGACGATCATATGGAGGGTGTGATTACAGATGTGAATGATGATGAAGATCGTATTGAGGAAATGACAAGGACAGTTGAAGATGAACTTTGTGATTGCCCAAAATTGTTTGAGAAGTTAAAGAGTTGTTCAAAAAACGCCATTGTATGCTGGTTGCACTAAATATACAGCATTGTCAGCCGTATTGAAGCTGTATAATTTGAAAGCAGTCAACGGGTGGAGTGACACCGGTTTTATGGAACTACTTGCTCTCCTGAATGACATGCTCCCAGAAGATAATGAACTCCCAAGCCGAACATATGATGCCAAACGAATGCTAAAATCGATGGGTATGATCTCTGAAAGAATACATGCCTGCCCGAATGACTGTATATTGTTTCTAAAGGATCAAAAATCACTTAAAGAATTCCCAAAGTGTGGTGGTTCTCGATACAAGAAAGATGAATCTAGTACTATGAAAGTTTTATGGTACTTTCTAATCATTCCAAGGTTTAGGAGCCTATATGGAAGTGAGGAGACTGCAGGACAATTGACATGGAATGTATATAAAAGAATTAAATATGGGAAACTACGTCACCCGGTAGACTCTCCTCAGTGGAAGAGAATTGATCACGAGTATCCTGAATTTGGAAACGATCCGAGAAACCTTCGTCTGGCGTTATCTACAAATGGGGTGAATCCTTTTGGTTTTCAAAGCAGTAGTCACAATACATGGTTGGTTAAGTTGGTAAATTATAACTTACCACCATGGTTATGCATGAAACAAAAATACATCATGTTATCTATGCTTATATTAGGACCAAAACAACTGGGTAATGATATTGATATTTATTTGGCTCCGTTGATCTAGGATTTGAAAATATTGTGGGATTCATGTGTTACGTTGTATGATACTTACAAAAAAGAAGATTTCACTTTGAAAGACATGTTGTAGAGGACGATAAATGACTTTCCTGCTTATGGAAATTTGTCAGGATATAGAATTAAAGGAACTCAAGGGTGTCCTGTTTGCGAACAAGGTACACAGTCAATTAAGTTGAAACATTCATAAAAAACTCTGTTTTTAGGACATCACAGATTTATATCTCGATGAAATAAGTTCTGATCTTGGATGACATCATTCGATGGAATTTCAGAAGAACGTACAACACCATATCCACTAACAGGTGATCAATTGTTTGACAAGGTAAAAGATTTGGACACTACTTTTGGTAAACCATTTTTGAAAAACCTTACGAAATCTAGTTGGAAAAAGAGATCAGTTTTTTTGAATTACCATACTGGAATTGTCTGTATGTCAGACATTTTCTTGATGTTATGCATATTGAGAAAAATGTATGCGATAGTGTCATCGACACGTTGCTAAATGCACCCAACAAAATGAAGAATGGAATTAAGGATATATTGGACATGGTTGAGATGGGAATACAAGAAGAGTTGGCACTAGTGAAGGGTGAAAAATGAACATTTCTTCCTCCTGCTGCTTACACTCTTTCCAGGTAGGAGAGATATCAGTTTTTCAACTTCTTGAATGAAATAAAGGTTCAAGAGGGGTATTCATAAAATATCAAGAACATTGTATCAATGAACGATTTAAAATTAAAGGGTATGAAATCACATGACTGCCATGTTTTGATGCAAGATCTAATTCCTATAGATTTACATTGCATTTTTCCCAAGAATGTTCTCTATACATTAACGAAGCTCTGTTTCTTCTTCAAAGCTATATGCAGCAAAGTTATAGACTCGGTGAAATTGCCAACTATGGAAAGAGAAATTGCCATCATATTATGTGAATTGGAAATGTTCTTCCCACCGACATTTTTCAATATGATGGTTCATTTGACGGTTCATTTGGTGAGAGATATTCGACTATGTGGTCCTATACATTATAGATGGATGTACCCCATTGAACGGTATATGAAGATTTTGAAAGGGTATGTCAAAAATTGAAGTCGACTAGAGGGTTGTATTGCGGAGAAATATATTGTTGAGGAAGCTGTTGAATTTTGTATAGAATACCTGTCTGGTGTGGAAAACGTTGGCCTACCGAAATCTCATCACACTGTGCAGCTTAAGGGTGAAGGAATTTCTGGAAGAGAGGTTGTCACAATCAATATTTCAGATCGGGAGCAGGCTCACCTTTACGTTTTTCATAACATTTTCGACGTTGACCCATATGTTCAAACCCACAAAGAAATTCATAGGCATTTGAATCCATCTAGGGCTGAAAAATGGATATCAGATACACATAATCGACAGTTTATAGGATGGTTTCATGACCATATTTTGAAGCAGTTAGATGAAAATCCAGACTCAATTTCAGAACGACTTCGATGGCTAGCCGGAGTAGCAAGTGTGTATGTATTATCTTACAATGCTTATGTAGTTAATGGTTATACATTATATACTAATGAACATGATGAAGACAATACCATGGAGAATAGTGGGGTCACACTTGTGGCTGAGGTGATGCATGTTTCCGGTGCTAAGGACAAAAATCCAATTTATGCGAATATCTCATACTTTGGCATCATCAAACGAATATGGGAGTTGAATTATACAAAATTCAAAGTATCGATTTTTCAATACAAGTGGGCTGACACTACAAAAAAATAGTACATTAGATGGGGTTATTTAGAGGGGGTTATGAAACCCCCCTCAAAATTCATATTCTATATAATTAGAGGGGGTTCTGCACAACCCCCTCTAATCGTCAAATTTATAGGGGGTTATGAACCCCCTCTAAATTAATTTTCTATAAAAATTATAGGTTGGTTATGTACATCAAATTTAGAGGGGGTTATGGATCCCCTCTAATTTCATAAATTAGATAGGGTTTTGAACCGCCTAGAAATTTTTTAACATTGTTTTTTAATATCCAATAGGATTTTAGTGGGGGTTCAAAACCCCCTCTAATGTATTAAATTAGAGGGGGTTGAAACCCCCCTATAATGTCTTAAATTAGAGGGGGTTTAAACCCCCCCACCCCCTCTAATTTCTTAAATTAGAGGTGGTTTAAAACCCCCTCTAATGTCTAAAAATTATAGGTGGTTGAAAACCCCCTCTAATGTCTTTAAATTAGAGGGGGTTGAAACCCCCTCTAATGTATTAAATTAAAGGGGGTTGAAAAACCCCTCTAATGTCTTAAATTAGAGGGGCATCACAACCCCCTCTAATTTAAGAGATTAAAGGGGGTTGTGAACCCCCACTATTAAAAAAAAACAACTTCCATAATATATATATATATATGTTTGTGTGTGTGTGTGTAATTAAAAAGCAATATATAAATGCGTTTAAATACATTATATGAACATATTATATAAAATATTTATATGATTGTATTGAATTTTATTTATTTGTATACATAAACACAATTTTATAATGGTATGTACATTAATATATATTTATTTGTATGAATTGTATTTCATATAATATTAATTATTCATAATATAAAACATAAGCATATGATATAAATATATACATAAATATAATTTCTTTAAAAAATATATCACATAAAAACTTAAGCTTGTTGTTTTTATAATTTATATTATAATAATAAAAAATATATTTTTAAATAAAATGTTTATGCTTTTATATTATATATAATTACTATTATATGAAATAGAATTTATAAAAATAATTATATATTAATTTTTACAATATTATACAATTATATTTATTGAAATACATATATATATTAATTTACATAATAATAAATATATATATATATTGAAATACTTTATATAAATATTTGTATAAATTGGATTTCATGTAATATTAATTATACATAATATAAAATAATACTTAATATAAAATTATATTTCATATAATATTAAGTATATATTTGTATAAATTTTATTTCATATAATATTGATTATATATAATATACATATTAATTATATATAATATAATTTTTTTTTCATATAAAATTATATAAATATATTTATAAATTGTATTTCATATAATATCAATTATAATATAAATATTTTTATAAATTGTGATTCATATAATAATAATTATATATTAATTATAAATAATATTATACTATTTATACAAATAAATATATATTAATGTAAATAATAATAAATATTTGTATTGAAATACATTATATAAATATATTTTTAATGACTTTATATAAATATATTAAGTAAATAATTAAATAGGAAACAAAAATATAAATGTATTTGTATATATACATATATATTTATATATGTAAATATAATTATTTATATATATTATATGAATAATCATGTATATAATATATAAATATCTATTTATGTATATAAATAATTTATATTAATATATTTATAGATATATAAACATATGTGTATATACATATAAACATATAGTTTATATATTTATATGAATTTAAATATATAATGGAAATAATAAATATTATAATTGATAATCAGATTTATCTAAATACATTCCTGCGTAAAAATAAATAAATGTGTATTTGTAATAGTGGTAGTGCGGTGTGGGCCTGCGGTAGTCTTGGTTTCCTAATCAAGGGTTCAAATCCCTTGGACTGCAAATTTTTATGCGGAGGGAGGGCCAAGGGTGGAACAGGAGCGGAGGGAAGTCTGAGCGTGGAACTGGAGGAGAAGGCAGAGGGTGGAACGGGAGGGGAATGCGCTGGGAGGAACTGGAGGGAGGTGCTTGGGGGTGTGACACGGGAGTGGGAAGGGAGGCGCAACATGAGAGGTGCGCTTGGGGGTGCAACACGGGGGTGAGCGGGGTGACACGGGAGCACAGAGAACAGACAAGGTTGGGAGGCACTTTGGTGAGCGGGTAAGATGACATACAAGGGGGAAAACTGAAAAAAAATGAATAATTTTAGGGGAGGTTTTCCCAACCGCCCCTAAAGTGACCCACTATTAGGGGTGGTTAAAAAACCTCCCCTAATGCCTTCCAATTAGTGGCGGTTGCTCAGTTCGGTGAATTTAAGCCAACATTAGAGGGGGTTTAAACCCCCTCCAATGTAACCGCTGCTAAAGTCACCATGACTTTAGCAGTGCTTACTCAAAACCTCCATTACTAACAGTAGGCGACCACATTAGTGGCGGTTCCTTAAAACCACCGCTAATGTCTTTAGAAGGGGTTATAACCCCTTATAAAGTAAAAAATAACCCCTTCTAAAGTGACCTTTTTTTGTAGTGTGATAACAGGAGTGCTGTTAAAATAGATGAATTAGGATTCGTGAAAGTTGATTTCAGTAAGGATGGGGAGAAAAATGAACCATTTATAACAGAATCACAGGCAGTACAAGTATTTTATGTTCCAAACCCCACAAACTGAAATTGGTCAATTGTTCTGTTATCAACCAAAAAAACTAAAGGGTCAGATGAAAGTTCAACGGAGGATGACCCTTTTATAGGGACTTCACAATCATTTCGCATCGGTCCCAATGTAGACGGCATTTTGTATGTTAGAGGAGACCACAATGAAGGGATTTACATAGTCGATAGAGGAGTCAAATCTCTTCAGCCTTTAAAGAAAAAAAGAGAGTACAATAATTAGGTTATTTGTTTATTGTAATATACATTGTGTTACATTATGTTATTATATGTCTGCTGCTGCTTTTATGTAATCTAAATTAAATGTTAAACCACTTCTGCAGATAATGAATTCTGCACCTACTGATGCACCCAATCCCGAGGCACAAAAGGTCTCTCAACCACCTGCTGGTGGTCCCAGTGTAGAGCAACAACAGGTTTCTCAACAAGCTGGTGGTGGTCCCATTGCAGAGCAACAACAAGTTTCTCAACCTACTATTGCTAGTCCTATTGCAGAGCAACAACAAGTTTCTCAACCTGTTGCTTCTGGTCCCAGTGCTGATGCTAGTGCTCCGGAGAAAGATATTGATGATACTTTTGAGGAAATGGTAGGAAATGAAACCCTAAAAGCGCAAAAAAAAAACAAGAGTGCTGTAGTTTGACAATGTTAGCCAAAATACTTAAGGCAAAAGAAAAAGGCATCAAATTTGAGGTGGGATGGAATAAACGAAGCCAAAATGTTAACCCCAACAAATCCATCTTTAGTAGATACATTGGAATCGTTACTCGGCAACACATGCCGATTGATGTACAGTCGTGGCACCATGTTGTCACCGGTCTTAAGACACTAATGTGGGAAGAGATTATGGTAACATTATGATATCATTTTTTAATTTATTAAAATAAAATACCAAAACATCAACTTACTCTTCATCATCCATTGTAGAGTGTATTTATAGTAGATGCCTCACACAAGGAATATGTATTAAGAGTTGCAGGAAGGATTCATAGAGGTTTTCGCACAGTTTTAACAAAATATCATCTTAAAGATACTGAAGGGAAAATCAATCCACACCCACCTCCTCTTTATGCACACTTGATATCCCAAGGAGCATGGGACACGTTTATCAACCGTCGTGGGGAGTATACTTTTCAGGTACATTGTGTGGGGTAATACATTGTTTTGACGTTGCTTATATTCATCACTTTGATTGACAGTTTTTTATTTATGAAACAACAAATGAGTGTTAAAAATAAGAAACACATAGCAGAACCAGCGTACCCTTACCGTAAAGCAAGGATGGGGTACGCTTCACTTGAGCAAAAATTGGTACATCTTTTAAATCTATTGTACTACTTATATGTGACATAAAACAACACCATAACCATGTTTCTCTGTTTATATATAGATTGATGAATTGAAATCGAAAGCAAAATCCATCCCATGCCATGTGCTTTGGAATGAGGTTTGTGTAAATAAAGAGGGGATACTGATAGATGAAAACACACAAAAAGTGTGGGAAACATGTGTAAGTATGAAATAATATAAATTTGATTTGTTTTAAATCGCTATCACTTCTGGAAAATGGACCTATCCCCACGGTTTTCCCCAAAATGGTGGGGATAGGTACCCCTATACCCATGGTTTTTGAAAACCATGGGCATAGGTCAATTTTCAAGACCTATACCCACGGTTTTGAAAAATCGTGGGTATAGGGGGGTCTATTCCCACGGTTTTCCAAAACCGTGGGGATAGGTCCTGAAAATTCACCTATCCCCACGGTTTTCAAAAACCGTGGGTATAGGGGTACCTATCCCCATGGTTTTGGGGAAAACTGTGGGGATAGGTTTGGGTTAAAATACCTATACCCACGGTTATGAAAAACCATGGGTATAGGTTTCCCATGTGTGCGTGGGAATTTTTTTTTTCCGCGGGAAGGAATTTTTTTTGTGGGAGTTCTATACCCATGGTTCTTCTCTCTATACCCACGGTTTATATAACTATATTTAACTAAATACAAATATATATACATAAAAGCGGTTTTGGGGTAGTGGTAAGGTGCTTCGTCTGTAGCGGAGATGTTGCGGTTCGAAACCTGCAGGCCGCATTATTTTAGGACCTATACCCACGGTTTTGAAACCATGGGGAAAAGCCTTTGACACCGTGGCAATTGGGTATGTTTCGTTGACACGGTGGCAGAAAACCTATACCCACGGTTTTGGAAAACTGTGGGTATAGGCTGGGGACCTATACCAACGCCGTTCCAGCCCACGGTTCCCAAAACCGTGGGTATAGCCTATACCCACGGTTTTGGGGGCTATACCCATGGTTTTGAACCATGGGTATAGGCTATTTTTCCAGTAGTGTATTACATTACAATGACTACTTATTTTTCTATATTTTCTATCTGACATAGTCACTGGAATCAACAACACCCGAACCAGATGAAAACATACTTTCAGCAGCCTTGAAGCGGCCAGACCAGTATGGTCGCGTTAGAGGTGCGGGTTTTGGGGTGACACCCCGAACATATTTTTAAAAACAAAAACAATCGAAGGATGAAAATGAAAAAATGGAAAAGATGCAAGAAAAATTACCTATTTTTCAAGAATAATTACAATACCAGAGAGAGATGATAACAACATTTATGGGGGAGAGGCAAAGAGAAGAAACAACTCAACAACTACCCGTGCGTGACAATCCCGCCCCACCCCAACCAGGTTTGGGGCAAGCCATTCCCCTAAAAAACTTGACTCAGCTGAGGTAATCAATGTTTTAATAATTGTTTCTGTGAAATGTGATTCACATAGACACTGATACCTTTCCTATACTAATATTCTACAGGGTGAAAATGAATGTGATTTATATCTATCAACTCCCACCTATCGCCTTATAGCGAGGGCTACGGTGTTCAATATGCAGAACGACATGCTACACAATAGACAACTTCCAACAGATCATTTTAGAGTGTCAATTAATGTAGCTAATGAGCCGAGTGGTGAGCTACCTATTCCAAATGATGATGACGACATTCATACTGTTGAACAAGCTGTTGGAACATTCATCGCATGACCGTCAGTTCTTGTAAAAGAACATGTCGACAAGGAGTCATTTGTGACGTGTACGAATCGACTGCACCTCAATCCGATGCACGGTGTGATCAGTATAGCTAAAAGTTCCTGATATCAGTTTGAAATAGAGGTTAACTTTAGAAAACAACACTACTGACATACAGAATACCGATAAAACGTGTTCAGATTGTTTTGATACTTTAGGACAATGATCCATGAGTCATTTTTGACATGTACAAATCAACCACACCTCAATATGATGCATGGTGTGACCGGTAAAACTTTTCATTAGATAAAGAATCGGTATTTATTAAATGAGATAAATCATCCAAAAACATATTTATTTTACATTATTCCCTTTCATTGTTATCAGAATGAAAATATTTGAGTTTATCATTTCCATATTTTATTTTCACATTTCCATATTAATGTATTCTTTCATATTAATGTTTTAATTTATTTCATTATTGTATTACTAACATAATATTTGTTTTCTTATATAGGTGAATTTTTTTCCTTGAGTTCGGATGCTTTGTTCGGCAACAAATACTGTGGACGACAATTTTTGAGAGAGGATCATGAATATCAAAGGATGAAACATTAATGTTTATAACTGTTGTTGGATAATTGTAATTTTAACCATGTAAAACATTGTTTTAAATGTATATAGCAGTGTTTTTTTTGTATTCATGATGTTAAGTAAATGTATATAGCATTGTTTTTAAAAATATTATGTGCAAGTGCTATTTTGTACAGGTGTGCAGGTGCTATTTTGTGCAGGTGTGCAGGTGCTGGTTCTGTAGGTGTAGGAGAAGGTGCCTTTATCAGTTCTTTTTTGAGTGCTGATAAAGGAAACCTTTAACAGCGCTGATAAAGGGCCCTATTATCAGTGCTTAAGATAGCACTGATAAAGGCACCCCTTTATCAGCGCTAGAAAAGCGCTGTTAATACCGGTGTAGATAAAGGGGTGGTCCCCTTTATGAGCGCTGCGAAAAGCGCTGATAAAGGGGACCCACCTTTATCTACGGCGACATTAACAGGGCTTTTCTAGTGCTGTTAATG
This sequence comes from Viscum album, assembly GCA_963277665.1. Classification (NCBI taxonomy): domain Eukaryota; kingdom Viridiplantae; phylum Streptophyta; class Magnoliopsida; order Santalales; family Viscaceae; genus Viscum; species Viscum album. The sequence goes on from OY728166.1 coordinate 590,912,093, forward strand.
TTGGTTTTTAGCATTGATAAAAGGCCAAGTTATAGTAGTGTTTCTAATTTGGGATGAAATTTATTTTGAGATACCATAAAGAAAAAGAGTTCCAAGTTCAAATATTTAAAAGTGAAGGTGAATTTTCATTTATAATTAGTATATTTGGATATATTAGTTAATAATATTATTTTTAATTGAAAAAACATTTAAATAGATTTTTTTATAAACAAGGAGTAAAAGAATGCAGATATTATGTGTTAAGATTTATGTATGAAATAATTTCAACTAGGATAGTTATGAAGTTCCAACATATTAGATTTTTTTATAAACTTTTCCTTATTTTTTTTCATTTTATTAATAATATATGTTAAATTATTTCCTTTTAATTTGTATATTTTTATGACCCTCGACCTTATAGTGCATAATAAATCAGACACTTACCAGTTGAATTGGAAAATCATTTTACAAGTTTGGTTGGATTTTAGTTTCTTTTTTACTCTATATTATAACTTTGAAAGTTGTAATTGTAAATGTGTTTAGATGGAAAAATAATTTTTACATGTTTGGTTGGATTTTAGTTTTTCTGTATTCTATATTGTAACTTTGAAAGTTTAAATTATAAATGTGTTTGGATTGGAAAATCATTGTTACATGTTTGGATGGATTTTAGTGTTTTTGTACTATATATTGTAATTTTGAAAGTTATAATTGAAAATGAGTTTTTTTTGGTTATTTTACTGCTCCTACAAAAGCTATGTTTCTGCTAGTCTTTCTACTATTCATTTTCAAATCTATAGTAGAGAGGGGAGTTGAAAGTTAAATTATTAAAAAAACGGGTTTTCACATTAGTTTTTTTATAACCTATGTGAAAAACCCTTAATAACGACATTTTTACACATTGGTTATAAGTTAACTTATATGAAAAACCATTTATTCATATCGGTTAACTTATAACTAATGTGGAAAACCCATTTAGAGAGTTTTTTCATGTCGGTTATACTATAATTGACGTGAAAAACCAATACTATTTTTAATTTACAACGTCATTTTTTTAACCGACATAAAAAATCTATTTACAATGTCTCATACAATAACATTTCTTTATAAACAATTTTAAAAATAAATAAAAATAGATGTGAAAAACAATTTCTACACTACTGGGTTCCTTTAACAACACTTTTTTATTGCTGTAGAAGACCCCCCTTTTAACATCGCTTGTAATATTAGTGCTTTTTAAGCACCGATAAAACCCTTTAATAGTGCTATTAAAGCCCCAATTAGCAGGGTTTTGATACACGTTGCTTATTTTCAACAATCAGTTTCTATTTCATAAATTAACAATTATTAATCAAAGTGATTAATACACATATTATCAAGAAATATATTACCAGTCACAATTTACCTGAAAATATGTCAACTAACTATGACCAATAAACACATCCCATGATTGTTGGTTTATTAGGAGTGCATACACCGGTGGTTGGTGCAGGTTTATTTTACCTTCAGTATATTTGAGATGATAATTTGTAAGATTTTTTTTGAAATCCTCTATGATCCTTTATAGTGAGAATTAATACAAATTTTATTCAGGATTCATCTACTATAAATACACTCTGTAAGGGATAATGAAGAGTAAATCAAATTTTCATTATTTTTTTTTTGTAAAATAAAGAATGTATATCATAATGTTACCCTAGTCTCTTCCCAAATTAGTGTCTTATTCATGGTCACAACATTGTTCCATGAATCCAAATCAATCGGTATGCACATACGAGTGGTGATCCCAATGTAACGACTAAACATGGCCATGTTGGGGTTAACATACTGTCCACGTGTAGTATATCCAATTTTGAATTCGATGCCTTTGTTTCTCACCTTAATAATTTTTCTAACACCATCACACTATAAAACTCTTGTTTTTTTGGGACACCAGTTGTTCACTATCTACCATTTCCTTAGCTTTAACATCATTAATATGTTGTTCTTCTAGATTAGTAGCATCAATACGTGCATAAGGTTGTAGTTACTTTGCATTGGGAACACCAACATGTTGAGAAACCTATTGTTCTATAGGAATGGAAGCACCAACATGTGCAGAATTCATTATTTGAAAAAGTGGTTGAACATTTAATTTAGATTAGATAAATTTAGTAGTGAACAGATAATAATATGAGGTAACACAGTGTATATTACAAAAAAACATAACAAGATTATTTAACTCTCCTTTTTTAAAGGATGAAGGGATTTTACCCCTCTATCGAGTATCTAAATCCATTCATTATAGTATCCTCTGACATACAAGACCCCATTTATATTGAGAATATCATGAAATGATTATAACGTCCCAAGGAAAGGGTTATCCTTAATTAAATTGACATCTGACCCTTCCATCATTTTAGTCGATAACAGAACAATTGACCACTTTCAGTTTGTAGTATTTGACACACAAAATACTTATAACAATTGTGATTCCATTATAAATAGTTCATCTTTGGACCCTTACTTTCTAAAATCCACTTTCATGAGTCCCAATTCATCCATTTTAATAACACTCCAGTTATAAAACCACTTGCATTGAAAATATGCACTAGGAGTGTTGTATAATCCAACTCCCATGTTTTTTTGATGATGCTAAAGTATGAAATATTAGCATAAATTGGATTTCTTTCCTTGGTACCATATACATGCATCACTTCATCAATAAGTGTAACTCCACTGTATTGCATGGTACTGTGTTCATCATGATCATTTGCATAGAACATATAACCATTAATTACATAACCACTAAAAGATAATACACTGCACACTTAGTCCTCTGGCTAGCCATTAAAGTCATTATGAAATTGAATACAGATTTTTCAGTTGACTCATTAAAAATATGGTCTTGAAACCATCCTATAAACTATTTATTATGTGTATTTGATATCCATATTTCATCCCTTGATGGATTAAAATTCCTAAGAATTACTTTATGGGTTTGAACATGTGGTACAACCTCTAAACTATTATATAAACATAAAGGTGGGACTACTCCCACTTTTAAATAGTAATTGTAAAAACATTTATTCCAAAAATTCTTTCACCCACAAGCTTCCCAGTGTGATGTGATTTCGATAGACCAATGCTTTTCACATCAAATAGGTAGTTGGTACAAAATTCAATAAATTACTTAACAACATATCACTCCAAAATAAAAACTTCTCGATAAATTCTATTTTTAACATACCCTTTCAAAATATTCATATACCATTCAATAGTGTACATCCATCTATAATGTAAAAGGACACATAGTCGAATCTCTCTTAAAAAATTAACCATCAAGTGAACCATCATATCAAATAATTTCAGTGGGAAGAACATCTCTAATTCACATAATATGAAAACAATTTCCTTTTCTATAGTTGGAAATTTCTCCAGGTCTATTAATTTGCTGCATATAGTTTTGAAAAATAAATAGAGCTTGGTTAATATATGATGAACATTATTGGAAAAAATAAAACGTAAATCTATAGGCATTAGATATTTCATCAAAATATGAAATTCATGTGATTTTATACCCTTTCACTTTACCCGAATGGCCCGAAGGCCTTATTTTTTTTTATTATGGATAATCCCCCTTTTAAGGGTTGAAGGGGAACCCATACATGACCCTTAGACCCAAGGAACAAGGCCCGACAAACCCGCAATACATGACCCGAAGACCCATAGGCATACTATGCCCAATACATGACCCGTAGGCCCAGCCCACTTGAACTGCCCCTCCCTAGCTTTCTGCGTCATTGATCACCTAGCTCCCCACCTTGCATTGCTGATCGGCTAGTATTTCCTCGTACAAAGCTGCATGGTGCCTGGTCCCGATGGCGGCTGCCATACCCTCTCATTCTTCCAATATGGTTAGCTCTATATCTAGTGGCTGCTACTCCTGTTGCTTTTATCCTCTTCTAGGGCATGTTCTGTGTGAACTGGGCTACTCCATGGTCTACGTGACCCGAAGGCCCTGTGGCCTGAAGGCCTTTGATGACTAGAAGGCCCTAGAGACCTGTAAGCCCAAACCGGTGGCCCGAAGGCCCAAATCAGGTGAATAGTTCTGGCTGCTACAGTACCAAATAGTAACTGCTACAGTGAATGCTGCAGTGACTACTACAGTACCGGAAATTCACCTCCACCCGGTTTTGAACTCGGGTCTCTTGGATGCCAAGCAGGAGCCCTTACCACTTGGGTATGGGCTCGTTGGACCCTTTCAATTTAAATCATTCATTAACATGATATTCTTGATATTTGATGAATAACCCTCTAGAACCTTTACTCCATTCAATAAGTTGAAAAACTAATATCTCTCTTTCTTAGAAAGAGTGTAAGTAGCTAGAAGAATAAAAATATATTTTTCAATCTTCATTGGCACCAAATCATACCATATTCTCATGTTTGTCCTGTCAAACCTACCCTTAATTCCATCCTTTTTTTTTCTGGTGCATTTAGTAATGCACCAATGAAACCATCACATTTTTTTTTCAACATGAAAACATAAAAAATAATTCCAGTATGGTAATTCAAAAAAAAACTGATCTCTTTTTACAATAGGTTTTTATAAGGTTTTTCAAAAAAGGTTTACCAAAATCAATGTCCATATCTTCCAATTTATCAAATAGTTGATCTCATATTAGTGGAGATGGCATCATAGGTTCTTTTGAACTCCCATAGAATGATGTCATCCAAGATCAGTACTTATGTCACCAGGGTAGAAATCTACAATGTCATAGAAACATAGTCTTCAATGAATGTTTCAACCTAATTGACTATTTAACTTGTTCACAAATGAGGAACCTTTGAGTTCGTTTAATGATATACCCTAAAAGAAATTCATAAGAAGAAAAGACATTTATCATCCCATACAATATGACTCTCAATATGAAATCTTCATTTCTGTAAGCATCATACAATGTAACACCTAAATCCCACAGTAATTTAAAATCATTTATCAATGGATCCAAATAAACATCAATATTATTACCCAGTTTTTTTGATCTTGATATAAGAATAGATTCTTTAATTTATTTCCATTTCATGCATAAACATCGTGGAAATTTATAATTTACCAACATAAATATCCATGTACTGTGAGTGATTATTTGAAATCCAAAAGGATTCACTCCATCTATAGATAGCACAAGATGAAGGTTTCTCAGATCATTTACAAATTAAAGATACTTATGATCAAATCTCTTCCACCGAGGAGATTATTCCGGGTGATGAAGTTTCCTGTATTTTTTTCTTGTAACGACATGCCATTCCAATTGTATTACAATATCCTCAATTATATATAGGCACATAAACCTTAGAATGATTGGAAAGTACCATAAAAATTTTGTATGACCTGATTTATCTTTATTGTATTGAGAAACACCACACATTTTTAAGTGATTTTTGGTCCTTATGAAATAGTATACAATCATTTGGATAGGCATGTATTTTTTCATAGATCATACCCATTGAACGTATCATTTGTTTAACGTTATTTGTTCGGTAAGTAATATCATTATCTTCTGGGAGCATATCATTCAAGAGAGAAATTAGTTCATAAAACAAGAATCACTCCATCCATTACCATCTTTTAAACTATACAGCTTTAGTATGGAATAAAATGTTTTATATTTAATACAACCATCATACAATGGTGTATTTTCACAACTCTTTAACTTCTCAAAAAATTTTGGACAATCCCAAATTTCATCTTGAACTGTCATTATCATTTACTCAATACAACCTTCATCATCATTCACACCTGTAATCACATCATCAATATGCTCTTCATGATTATCCACACTTGTAATCATATCAGATGATCCATAAAATAGAGTATCATCCCAGTCACTAGATACATTAATTTTTTCCTCATGTTTAGTCCAATATTTATAACTTTGATCTATTTTATGATAGATGAAATGTTTTTCCAACTCCTTTGGACTAATTGGTCTTGAATAACAACAAAATAAACACAAAAAAAGGACTTTAGAAGGTTCACATGCATGATATTTTGCAAACTTGATGAACTGTTTTACCCCATCCTCATACTATTTTGTCATATGATTTAAATCCATCCATTTTTGATTAATATCCATCCTATTTTATTTAGTAATATTAATATTTCAAAAAATAAATAAATATACAGAAAGTCTGATTTTGGAACCTATAAAAGGTCACTTCTAAAGAATAATTTTAGCTACATAAAATTATCGTTCTAAGACAATAAGAGTCAAATGATGGGTATTTGGTTTTTTTATAGTATTTTAAATCATTGAAGGAAAGGAACGTGTAATATATATAAAGTTAAAAATAATATAATTAAATTTCCATCTATTAAAAAACTTAGAGATCTCACATAGGATTAATTCATCGATATATCATTTGATTAAATTAGTAGACAAGATCCAAAAAAAGTAGTGAGAAATTGAAATCAACAAGAGGGAGGAGTTGGTGTTTATTAATTTCTTCACATGTTACATGGAAGGATAGGTGGTGTGAAGTTCCAAAGGATCATTGAATCATTAAGAAGGGGAGAGGGGATTGAATCAGTGGTTGTCTTTTAAAAAATTTTGACTTTAAGAAACTTAACCCCTTTAAGTTGTTAGAGTTTCTTCCTTATCAACTTTTAGTTAACTAAAATGCATGTAGAAATAGAAAAGTAAATAAGGAACACATGATTTATAAGGTTTGGCCTCATTGTGAGAACCTATATCCTATCCATAGTTACTCTCATGGGTCTATATAAATTCACTATTATGAATAATTGAATACAACTTGTTTAAAATCTGATTAAACACATTCTATCTCCCGATAGAAAATATTATACTGACTCCCATTAGTTATAAAATTTTGATTACAAAATTTGAGCCACAAAAAATATGTAACTTGTTCAAACTGCTATATAGGGGGTCTGTCAAGAATCTCTACCCAATCTTTCCTCTGTCCGATCTTCTCAGTCTGGAAGTACTCAATTATGTAACCTATGTCCATTACATATTTTCTCAAACTGTTCCTTTTAAAAAAATCTTTGTTTTGTCTATTTTAAAAACTATGCTTCTTAAACTTCTTATCAAAACTCAAAATAATCCACTCAATCTGATTCTATCTATCTAGTAATATAAAATTTTATTTGTATAATATTCAGATCGATGCCTATATCTAGAAACTCTTATTTAAAACAAAACTAAAATTCAGTTGGAAACTCAGTTCTGACACCAAATCTACAGTGTTTTAGCTTTTATGCATGGGAGAATAGTCATAAGAACTATTGTAATTTGCATCTGTACTTATAGGAACTCCATAAATAGTAAAGGTGGGAACCTGAAAAGTTTTCCCACTCAACAAAATTCAAAAATCTAGATTTCTTGAATATTTGAACTTCATTTGAGTGCTTCTCAAATATTCTCAATTATTCGGGTGTCTTCTCAAATCTTCGTGAATTATCTATAACTTTACTCAAATAGTAACTTTATAAAGTTCTTCTAAACATTCTATCCATAAATTTATTGTCTGGAAATTCTCTGTTTTGAATTTTTTTCTAGAACTCCCTTCATCTTTCTAGTTCTCTTAACCCACCAAGAAAACATTGATTCATTCTAGTCTTCTCTTATTAGTTCAAACTCGATAACTTTATAATAATTTGAACTTTATATATCTTGTTACAAAAATTTGATCTTAAAACTTCATACAAGATGTATATCTAGAAACGTATCTTCCTCCTCCATCTATTCCTTAAAACTAACTAAATATAGTTAACTACATTATTTCACCTTATAAAGAATTTAGTTACCTTCAATGAATTCCTGGTAGAAACTTTAACCTTCATAATCTTTTCTTTTTTCATATACTTTGTACGATTACAAATTTGAAATATTCAAATTCCTTTATAAGTCTTTTAGAAACATTCTTCAACCGTTAAACTTCTATCTGACGAAACAACTAAAAAATTTATCACACATACCTACCCAGAAAGGTTTTTCCTATGGTCTATGTCTACAGATCTATGTTCGATGAAAAATATGATCTCCCCCTTTTCATTTACTCATAATTTCAAATATTATTTCTTCTGTCACTTTGAATTTCTTCCACATTTTTCAAAACTGAAAAAACCCAGCAACTAAAACTTCAGTTATTCTAAAAAATTCTCAATTTGATGAATTGTATCCTATGATTCTTCACTATTACATCTGATAGACATCATCCAGTATGTTCATTCCACTACATCATTCCAATCACGTTTGTCTGATAAGCAATGTTGAAACATCATAGCTTCTTATAAAAACCTATACCTTATCATGATGGCTGAAAACCACAATCTCTATCTTCTAGCATTTTTCATGAACTTAGTGACTTTTACAAACTTATATTTTCTAACAAAAACCTCATTCAAAACTTCTCTCCAAAAAGTGTGTCCGATCAACAAAGTTGAACTTTATAAAACTTCAGAAACTTGAAACTTCTCTCTCTCTTGTAGTTTCTTAGTATGGAGAAATGTATCTATAAATATAAGTATATAAAAATAAACATTGAACAAAACTTTGTTTGAATATTTTATGTTCAGTATTCTACATAAGGAGCTATATAATATTCTCTACATCTAGATAAACTATGTTTGGAAAACTTCAACACCCCCTTATTCAAAAATCTTGGATCATGAAATTATTTCATGATGTTTAGTAACATTCAAGAATATATTTATCATCATATAATTTATTTTGTAAAGTTCTATATCTTTCGAACATTCTTAACTTTCAAACTTTACAAAATTCTTCATTTCAATAACTCATCAAAATCATTCAATAACTTTAAACTATTTTATAAAAACATTCTTTACAAAAAGTTAGTTTTCAACATTTTTTTGCTAAAACAAAATATCACAGAGGATATTCAATCTCCCCCCTTTGGATTTGTTGAAAAATCTCACTAAACAACTTTTTAAACTCACTATTTTTCAACACTTAGACTTTTTCACGAATTATTTTTGTAAAAACTCAATCTTTTGAACTTTTACCAAAAAATAGTCTTTAAAAAATGTTTTGACACCACACTACTAGATAAATTAATTCTTTGTAAGGAATTACATACCTTGGTTACAAGAAAAATTTTCATATATATTAATATAAAATCCCCCACTTTTATTTCTCTCCCACATTTTATGATAACCAAAACTTTAGATTCATTTAAGTGAGAAAAATACCTCTCTCCCCCTCATATGATAAAGTTATATATATTCACCCCATTTGATAGAATAATACAAATAATGGTGGGTGGGTGGGGGGATTTATTAAGATATTTAGGAAGTATTTTGTGGAGTATGAACTTAAAGTTGTAGCCTTAATTATTCAAATCTCTCCCTTGTCATAGCTTTTGTGAAAACATCAACAATTTGATATTTCATTGAAATATGTTCCATAAAAAAATCTCCACAAAAAAAAATTCTATTTAATGAAGTGAAACTTATTATAAATGTACTTTTATCTTTAGTGTTGGACATGATTTTTAAAAAGATTAATTGAACTCTAAATATCACAAAGTATCTTTTATGGTGTAGAAAATTCAACTTCTAAATCTTTTAACTAAACATTCATCCAAAACATTTGAGTGAAAGCCTGTATAGCTGCAACATATTCTATTTTTATATGCTTAAATTCACTAAACTTTATTTCTTACTATTTAAACTAACAAAACATTCTCCTAAGAAAAATGTTCCTCCTGAAGAATATTTCCTATCATTACAATCTCCAGCCCAATCAACGTCAGTATAACCCTGAAATTTTATGTCACAAATTATTTTGTATATCCTCCCATATAAAGTTAATCATTTAAAATATCTCAAAATTATATTGATACCAATATATGAGATTATTTCTGATCATTATGGTATCTTTCACAAAAAGTTATAACATAAAAAATATCAAGTCTTGAAGCTGTTAGATAAATCAAACTTCCTATCAATTTTTGAAATTCTTTCTGATTCATATTTTTTATAGATTCATCTTTACTCATCTTCATCCCAACTGAAATAGGAGTATAAACTTCTTTATATTATTCCATATAAATTTTTTATAAAAATTAATTAACATACTTTTCTTGAGATAATAAAATGCATTTTTCCTTTTGTTGAACTTTTAAACCAAGGAAGAAAGTTAATTCTCCCAACATTGACATCTCAAAATTCTTCTTTATTTCCTTTGAAAATTCTTTACAAACATTTTATCTATCCCCAGTAAAAATTATATCATCCACATAAAAAATTAAAATTATAGTGATAGAGTTATCTTCTTTCATATAAAAGTTGTTTTCAACCTTACATTTAGTAAAATTTAACTTTTTTAACCAATTTTCAATGTTTGGAATACCAAGCATGTGGGCCTTGTTTCAACCCATACAAGGATTTCTTGAATTTAAAAATATTTATTCCATATTCATCAAGTAAAAACAAACAAGGTTTCTTAATGTAAACTTATTCTTCAATATCACCATTAAGAAAATATAACTTTATATCCATATGATAAAATTGTAACTTCAATGTGCACCACTGATAGAAAAATTTTAATGGATTATAATATTGATATGGGGGAGAATGTTTCTTAAAAATCCACTCCTTATACTTGTGAATATCCTTTAAAAATAAGTCTTTATTTGTTTCTTGAAACATCTCCATGTTCATTCAACTTGTTTCTATACACCCATTTTGTTCTAATAAAATTTTTACCCACTGGTCATGGAATAAGTTCCCATGTTTTATTTTTATCAATTTGATCCAACACTTCATTCATAACATCCACCCATTATTTTTGTTATACTGCTTCAGAAGCTGATTCTGGTTTAATCTGTGAAATGAGTGATGTTTGATTTTATAATCTCAACCTTATTCTAGTTTGAATCAGAGCCTTTTAATTTCCAATTACATTTTTCATTTTCAAACTATTTTTGTAAGGTAGTAAATTTCAAATTTTCTCTTCTAGATTCACTTTCTCATCACAAAATTATTCTAAATATTGATATATATGTTTTGGATCACTTTCACTTTCATTAGAAATCTTCAGTTTGTATTCCTAAACATATTCAATATCCTTTGTTAAGGAATTTGGATTTTCAATAACTTTCACATCATAGGAATCCACCAAATTTTTTAAATAATTGTTTCAAAATTTTCAACTTCTTCCATTAGGTGAATATCCCCTGAAATTTCATTCCTTGGATTTTTCATCAAATTTTCCTATATCCATATTTTTTATTTTTAGTAAATTGGGACTTATAAAAACCATAAAGTATTTAAATAAAGGTTTTTTTGTTATATCATATTTCATAGGAAGTCTTGTTTCATTCTAGACTTATAAAACATTGGGTTTTTACATGTACAATAGTAATAACAAATTCTCACTAGTAGAACTTTGAAAGTATGTATTATGCTAACATGCTTCTTCCTATTTCTACCATAATTTTTTTTATATTTTTACTATTCCATTTTTTGTGGGGTGTATAGAGAACTATACCAATGTTTGATTATATCCTCTTTCAAATAAGATTTAAAATCATTGTATGTGAACTCTGTACCATTATTTATTCTCAATTTTTTTATACAAACCCCCATTTCTCTCTCAACATCCTTTTTGAGAAATATTAACATTTCTAAAACTTATGAATTTTGTTTTATAAACATGATATTGGTCATCCTAGTGAAATCATCAATAAAATTGGTGAAGTACAAATATCCTTCTATTTATTGATGTATCATTGGTCAAAAAAGATATGAATAAATAAGTTCAATAGGTCTAGTACACTGAATCTTAACTCTATTATGGATTTTACTAATCATTTTCCCTTTCTAAAAAGTTATAAAAATACCATATTCTCTTCTTTTCAAGGATAAAAAATTTCATACAACATCAAATTTAGAAAGTTTTTTGATGATTTTCCACCCAATATGCCCAATTCTACAATGACACAATTTATTTTTATCTTGAGAACTTAGATAATATGAGTTTCAATGTTCTCCTATTTGGAAAATATTTTTTATAGTTATTTCTACTTTAGTTAAAAATTTAACATATTTATACTTTTGATGATATAAGAGTTATTTCTAAAAATCACTTCTTCCCCATCATAAAAAAGTTGAATTACAATAAGTAAGTTGTGTTTTAGCCGATTGAAAAATAGAACTTCCTTAGATTTTAACTTTTCTTCTTTAATCTCAACCATTCCAATTCCTCTGATTTTTAAAGAACTATCATTCCCAAAGGTAACTACACCTCTATCTCAATTTTCAATATATTTAAATATTTTTAAATCTCCCATAACTTGTGAAGAACGACCACTATAAAGAATCCATGTTTTTTACTTTTTTTTTCTTTTATGTTTGTCGCTACAACAAATTATTTTTCCTTGACTTTCTTATTTCTAGCTTCATTTTCTTTTATAGCATAAGAAATTTTCCCCAAAAGAGTTTTAATACTTTCTTTGGTACAATGTCCAACATGGTCACATATTCTACATAATTCTTCTATACATTTAAATTTGTTTTCCCTTATTTTTTTATCATCTTAAGATTTCAATTTTCCAACATTCTGTGTTTTAGGAAAGTTTATCATTCTATTTCCACTAATGCTTCCCCTTTTTTCATACCTTATTCTAGGAATATAAAATTCATTCCAACAGTTATATGCCATATTCCCATAGATTCCACATTACCATAAAAAAACCATCAAATCTTGGTTTTTTTAGAAGTATGATATTTCTATGTAATAAATTTATTGAGGTTAAAAACTTATTTCTACTCTAACATTATTTGAGTGTGCACCATCTTTGTTACATAGGGAATTTTGAACTTTTGGAAATGTGATGGATTTTTTCACAACCCTTCTCAACCCAAGCTTTCCAAACGTTTTTCTTAACACTTGAATTGTTAGAAAAATTAGTTGGAAATTTATTTATGGAAGTTGGAAAATTCACCTGATTCTTAGAATGTGATTTTTATACAGATTTATATGATTCATCTTTTACTTTTTATGCCATTCTGAAATTCTCATTCAACATTCATAAGATATTTTTAGCCTCAAGGAGTTTTTATTGAGTTTTGTTAACTTTATCTTCCTTATCTACTAACATTTTACTGAGGTCTTAAACTATATTTCCTTGTTCAGTAATTCAATGTTTGTAACATAAGATATCCTAGATGTATTCATTATCCTTCTTAGTAACATATTTTCTTCCTTCAATTAATGTTTCACTATTTTTCTTTATCATTATGATTTCCTTCTTGAGAGCTATGTTTTTCTCAATATATGTAATAAGTTATGATATGAGATGATACTATTTTTAAGATTATTTACCTTCTTCTTCTTATTCTTCATTGTTTAACGAACCTTCCTTTTTATAAATATTTTCAAAGAAGGTTCTGATTCTTTCTAAACTTTCATATTATGATGAATCAATCTCATCTAATTCAGATTCAACTTTCTTATTAAGCATGATTCTTCTATTTCCAGTGAACTTATTCATTCCACTGGTGTATTTAATTTATTTCTTGGATGTTTTATGAAACTTATTCCATCAAAGTTTTTCTTCATAGTGATATTAAAATTCAACAACTTTATTTTTGGATAAATTTATAGAAAATTGATAGATTCAACCACACTCAAAACATTTGATAAAAATTTTTCCTCCATACTTCCCTCTTCATCTTTGATAATTGTTAGATATAAGAGACATAATTTTTTTCATTCAACTCATCATCCTATTTATATTTAGAATCATAAGTATCAATATCTTTATCATATTTATTTTTTATTTTTCACATTTCTTCAAAATCCATTTCATCTTTGAACATCTTTTTGAATTCTAGATATTTTCCCATTTTATAGGCAACAAACAATTATGCAATTCATCAAATGATAATTCTTCTTTATCTTATAAAGTAGATATTTTAGAATCAAACCTATCCAAAATATTTCTCATGAGATTCTTCATAATTTTAGAATCTTCTAATACATCTCTAAAACCCATAATATTGAAAACAAATTCATTCACTCTACTGAAGTATTCATCAATAGTTTATTAATATCTCATTATTATGTCTTCAAACTTTCTATGATAGATTTATAGTTTTTCTTAATTAAATTTAGTATTTCCATCAAAAACACTTAAAATATTGTCCCACATTTGATTTTCTGTTTTGAAACCCATTACCTTCATGTAAAATTTTTCAAAAAGGGATAAAATAATAGAATTTATAGCTGTTAACTAGTAGAAAATGGTCTTTAATGTCAAAAATTTAACATCTTTTTCTTATGAACTGACGTAAAATATGTTTTTGGAGACTTTTTGGCATTGTGTTTTTTAAAAAATGATTCCAAAAAGAAAAAGAAAAACTTATTTTTGGCATTGGTTTTTTAGAAACTGAAGGTAGAAAGTAAAAAAATTATTTTTTTGTGTCAGTTTTTTATAAAAAAACTGACACCAATAATTATATATTTTTTAATATGTTTTAGATTATCTCCTAAGATTCTATTTGATTAGTCATGGAGATAAAATGGAGTTATGGATTAAAAGTTATGGATGTAGGAATTTGATCTTCTCTAAGAGAAGTCTTAAAGAAGTCCCACTTTTAAAGGCCATAACTTTTAATCCGTAACTCTGTTTTAGCTTCACGACCAGTAAAATTAAAGATTAAGAAATTATCTAAAACATTGTAAAAAAAATTTATTTTTGGCATCATTTTTTATGAAAACCGATGCCAATTTGTTTTAATTTTTCGCATCGGTTATTTTAAAAACCAGCACAAAAACTATTTTTTTTAGTTTTTGGCATGGGTTTTTAAAAAAACCGATGCCAAAAATAGTTTTTTTTAACTTTTTAGCATCGATTTTTTTTAAAAACTGATAATAAAAATATATATTTTTTAAATTTTGGCGTCAACGTGAAAAATATTTTTTTAACCTTTTAGTGTTTGTTTATTTAAAAACCGTTGCGAAAAATGACATTGATTGGCATTTTTGGAGTCGGGTTTGTAAAAAACCGATACCAAAGAGTATTCTTCAATATGCGGGATCAATATTTCAATTTTTATCACAACACACATTTAACTTTTTAAAATCCCACCTACATTTTTATAAAATACTATAGAAAATATTTTCATTTACTATATATAAATACATTTTCTCTTTCATTTATCATTTTAAACCTCTTTGATTAAATCAAGTTTTCCACACGACTTCAATCATTTATTTGAACTCAGTATATATTCTAATCAATTATTTTATTTATTATTATTTTTATTCATTTCTAAAAAACTCTATTAGATTGATTAAAAATATGAATTATTCTTATGATCAAGTTGCAAATATAAAATATCCAGAAGATATTTACCAATTGAGGTGTAAATTTCATTTTTGATTACCATTCTCATTACCGCATGATATAAGGACCTGACCTTGAACATTACATAATCTTGAGTTAAGTCAAGAATTCACATTGAGGATATTTTTAGGTTTATATTTTTAGAGAATTTGTCCATAACTATTACATAACAACTTGAATATTACATGTAGACTCTTCCATTTAGTATCCATTTTTTCATAAAATCAAAATTCTTAAAAAAACATGTCTAGTTCCATGTTTTAGACAGCATAACTTTTCCTTGATCCCATCCTTGACCCTATTCATCTTTAAGTCCCATGGAAAACATTTCAAAAACTTGGGATGAGCATAAAAATATCAGTAAGGGATATAAAATAAGGAAAGAAAACATTAGTCCATGAATACATACAAATCAAAATAATCATACTTTTCAATCTTAAAACATAATAACTTTAACATAACTCACAAAATCATAAGATTTAAAAATATCACATAGAAATCATAAATCATAAAGGTAAATTGTGGCATCTATATCATAATTACATTGTAGATATCACAACTATATAGGGAGTTATGTTTGGAATACCCATCACAATATATTACCTAAATCTCTTAGGAGAAACATTAACGTTTACCTCCGTCACGTTACCCAATGCATTGGAGAGTTGATAAAACACATTTTTATTGAATATTTTATTGATATTAAATGATAAATTTTCCTCACATTATGTTAAATATGTTTATTTATAAAATATTTGGGATTAGATCATTCATTTGAAAATTTGATGGAAATTCCAGTTTTACCCTTTATAGTGCACTGTAGTATTTCAAAGACAAATATTTTAATATTTATTATTTGAACTTGAAATTTTTTAACTGTGTTCCTGACTTAATGGGATACAACTCTTTTTCATGAAATTAAAGCTAAAATGTACATTTGGTTGGACTAAATGAACCATAAAGTCAAATGTGGGATGGACCCACCAGATTGGATATTGGTTTTGTATTTGGGCCATAACTTCTTCATAAAAGTTTGTATTGGGCCCAAATTTTAAGAGGATCTCTCCAGCTCAATTATGAACAAATAATTAGACTGTAAGAATAGCTGGTTCATGCGTTTTGGAGGTCAAATTGATGGTTCAAGTTGGATTAAAATATTTGGTTGAGATTCCCCATTCACAGTTGAAACCTCTTTAAACATAGCCCCCCTACACTCTATAAATTAGTTTTTTATCATTTGTATGGGTTGGGATTGAATTAAGAGATTAAAGGAAGAGGTTAATTGGTTTCACTCAAATTATACAGCCATTGTAAGAGGGGTAGCTCTTGAAGCAAGGATCCCCTCATCAAAGCCTCTTCTTCATGTTGTAATGTTTGCATTTATGTAATAAACTTATTTGTTATTCTTTGATATCTTCTATTTTATTCTGTTTTTTTCAATTATCTTATTCTTTACTCATCATATTTGGGTTTTAATCAAGATTGGAGATGATATTGGGTTCTAACCTTTCAATCCTTTACTCATGCAAAACATATCCACGATGACCGCACCGCCCATAGAAGAGTAGTTTTCTTAGTGATCGATCTATCTTCTACCCTATTAATTTAATTATTTTTAATCATTGAGATACTGTAATTCACTTAATATGATACATGAATTTAGTTTTTAAATTATAATAAACTAAGCAAGCAATTGAACAATTAATACAATAACACGCGAGGCCGAGTATTGTGTGAATTGTGAGAGTGCGATCTTAATCGGTAATACAAGACCACACGAGGTAAATTTGTAGAGTTAAAATATAATACCCAAACAAAATTCATCCTAATTTTCCAGAATTTATATGTGCCCTAATTTACCACTGACCATAAGCTATCCTTAGAACATCAATCAAAGCTGGGTGTTTTGATTACATGTTTTGAAGATAGCCTAGGGTTTAATTCGCTTCATCTTTATAGTAAAGCTAATTCTTGTAGGGTTAAAGGGTTAACAAGTTAGGGGATCATAATTAAGTGGATGATAATTTAGATTGTAATGATAAATAATTTATTGAAGAGGTAGAGTTAGATCTATTATGCATTTTAAATATTTTCTAAAAAAACATCTTCTTGTTCTGTCATTTTAATCGAACTTTATTTCAAAACTAAAAACAAAATAAATATAATATTCTTCTAGAAAACTTATTCTAGATTTATAAACGATAAAAAACTCTATCCTTTTAATTAATGTTCTTATTTAGTTTTATTTTATTTTCAAAAATACTTTTAATATGTTTTCAAATTTACTTCCTCCTTGACCTTGGTCAGACACTCTGATGCACCTAAGTACCCAACAATCACATATCATTTGAAATCACCCACAACAACTCCTTTCAAATTGACACCATTTACAGGGAAGCAAGTGATTATTTCAACCAATTAGAGTTATTTATTTTATTTTACATTTTTATTCTCTTCTTCTCTTCTTTATTTCTTCTTTACCCAATCTGAATTTTTTCTTCTTCTTTTTGGACCAACAACTAAAACTTATCATTTTTATTTTACTATGGTCCACTTTAATTCTTTTCATTTTCATTTGATTTATGACACGAACTAATCCTAAGGATCTTTTAGATCTTGACCCTAAGATTGAACGTAGCCTTCCGACTCGAATTAGACATTCTCAGTCTACGGGAAGTTTCAACATTCAATAAGTTGGAGAATTCCTCCACTCCCAAAACATTGAAATCGAAAGTAATTAAAATTCAAACACAAAAAAAGAATCAATGGCTGAAAATAATGGAAATAAACTTAATAGAAACATTCAATAATTGGTTTCACCTAATATTAATTATCAACCAAATTTCATTGTATACCCAAATCTCAAATCAGACTTTGAACTAAAATCTGGGTTAATCCACCTGCTTCCAAAATTTAATGGCCTCTCTAGTGAGGATCCCAATAAACATTTAAAATAATTTTATGTGGTTTTATCAACCTTAAAACCAAGAAATTTTTCTGAAGATCAAATAAAACTAAGAGCATTTCCATTCTTACTTGATGGAGCTGCAAAATATTGGATGTATTATTTACAACCTGAATATGTAACATGTTGGAATGATTTGAAACGTCTTTTATTGTAGAGATTTTTTCCAGCATCAAAGACCACTTCCATTCGAAAGTATATCTCGGGGATCAAGCAGGACCAAGGGGATTCAATGAATTGGGTAACATTTACCACTTCTATTAAAGTTGATTATTCATTTTATATCACTTATTACCTTGCAATAATAATTAGTTAATAATTTGAGTTCATATAAGACATTTTGAGTTAAAAATGAACTTGTTATAATTACAATTTGTCCATGTGGTCAAAATCACATTATCTATAGAATTATATTCATTATTTAGATATCATATATATCATATATATTTAGTATATATGTACTAATAATAGTCCATATCATTTGGATATAATAAATGAAATGCACCGTTCATGGAGGCGGTAAGCCATACGTACGCATGAACACTACTTTCATTTCTTTTTTATATTTAATGGAATGAAAACTTAATGATAAATATGTATATTATAATCCCATTATAATATAATATTTTATATATGTTACATAATTTCATTAACACCATCATTTATATGTTCCATGTATGGTATGAACGAGTCATATCACTTTGAGGGGGCAGTAGTCTGCATTTCCTTAAATGAAATTATTGTATTTACCCATTATGGAAACCATAAAGTGATGATATAAATAAAAAATACATAAGAATAGAGACAATATAAATATAATATATTTCACATAAAAATATAGTATCATCATAATGGCCGCCATGAGATGTGGTATGAGATAATTGAACAATCATCATTTCGTGAGGCAGTAGTTTGCCGTCCACAGAAACAGTATGTTCGTATCCATTAGATGGAGGTTTGTGTAAGTGTAGTTTGAATAATTATCATAAAAACAACCTAGAATATCGAATATACTGTTTTTGTTATAAAATAATGGAATAATAAGATTTTAGGGAGTTGGAGAAGGAAAATAAAAGAAAATAACTTGAGAGAAGGCGTTACCTTTAAATCAGATAACTCCCTTTGGTTTGAACCAAAAGGCTTCCTTGAAGTGCCTTCTGCCTAAGTTAAGGCTTCTAGGAGGAAGAGAGGGATGTTTAGAGCTTATTTGGGTAGGAGTTGGATGAACCAAGGGGATTGAGAGGTTTTTTTAATGGGTTATAGGTGGTGGCCTTTTATAAGAGGGAGGAGGAGATCTTTAGGAAAGTTTGAAAGTATTATTTTATTATAAAATGATTTTCAATTTTAAAATGTGAAAAACTTATTTTATTGTAAGGTAAGGTGCATATTAGTCGAAATAAAATCATCCAATAAGAATTGAACAGGTTTTGGATATTATTTAATCCTTATCTTTCTTATTTAACTCTTTGTTACCTTATTTAACTTTTACCAAGTCCTCTTATATATTCATACTATATGGTTAATATATTTACTATAAATGCAAAGCGACCCAAAATGGATAATTAATGACATATTTAACATAATATATTTCTTTTGGAATAATTTTAGATTTTTAGGACTATTTTATCATTTAATAAAATATTTATTGATTTAAAAACTCTTTTATATCAATTTTAATACTATTCATATCACGACTTTTTAAAAAATTCAAACCAACTTGATTCTTTTGAGAAAACATCATTAATTCAAATATAAAAAATCATAATAATCTATAAAATTTTTGGATGGCATAAAAAAGTTAAAAATAAATTTATTCTAATATTTATAATATCATTTATTTGAATCATTTATTAATAAAGAAATTACTGCATCACTATTATGTCATAATTAAATTTATTTATTTAATGTCTAAAAATTATAAATAAAATACCATGATGTAGGAAATATTTTTAGATTTATAAATAATATTTATAGTCAAAGAGATCACTTATATAACCCCATATAATTTTTTTTGTAAAAAGATTCATGTTTATGATATTTTTATTTTTACTTTAAAAAAAGTTATTAATGTCATTATCTTACCCAAGTGGCTTTAAAAGGACAAAAGTCTCTCCCAAGGATTTTCCTGGTTGGCCATTACTCATCCAATAAGGTTATGACAAGTGTTAAGGTAATTTTATATTATTATA
The DNA here is from genome assembly GCA_963277665.1 of Viscum album. Taxonomy (NCBI): domain Eukaryota; kingdom Viridiplantae; phylum Streptophyta; class Magnoliopsida; order Santalales; family Viscaceae; genus Viscum; species Viscum album. The sequence continues at coordinate 590,932,613 of OY728166.1, forward strand.
ATATTATTTTTACCTTGAATTACCCTATTTACCTTTAACTACGGTAAATAAAAATCAAAAGTTACTGTTCACAAAAAATTATTTTCATATTATTGAACCACATTTTACTTACTGATGACAACCATGTATATTAGATTTTTGAAATTTAATTCACATAAGCGGTAAAATTTTGTTTAAATGAAAAAGTCATATTTTAACTACCATGGAGTGTTTTTTCACTATTCATAAAAAATTGAACGTTTTAAGAAAAATACCAAAAATTCAACCAAATCTAATTTTGATATTCCAAATTCAAAAATTATGTCTATTTTACAAAATTCAAAACATATATGTTTCATTAATTAATTTAAAATTAATTTCCATTGTCACAACCAAAAAGCGTATTTTTAAGAAATAATAACTATCAAAAGATTGACACTTTTTTACATCCAATTTCAAAGTGATATTACTTCCAATCACTATAATTTGATTAAATGGTAAAAATATAATTCAATTACACTTTAAAACCAATAGAAAATATAATCTAACCACATAAATAAATTATATTAAAAGGCGGTTTTGAATTAAAATGCAATATTTTTCACTACTCATTAAAAAATGAACTTTGTCAGAAAAATACCAAAATTTCACCCAAAGTAAATTTTGATGTCCCGATTCTAAAAAAAATTATTTTTTCAAATAGAACATATTAAAGTTACAAAAACTATATTTAAAAAGGTTTCACCATCAAAAGGTGGTAAATCGACCTTTTAAAGAATATTTGAGTATTTATGCTTAAAATTTGATTTGTTCACATTTAAAGCCTCTAAATTTTACTGGATAAATGTAAAAACATTAAACAAACATGTGTAATCATATTTTATTTAGTTCTATTTATTCCCGCCAATACAACGACTATGCGTTAACTACCATTTAAAATAATAATATTATATTATTATTATTCAGTATAACTCAATGTTGTGTGCAACGTAAGATTTCAAAGAAATCCGTTTTTGCATATCGGGTACACCATCGAACATAGCATCCCCTTTAAAGTAAAATTAATATTTAATTCAAAAATATTAATAAATATGAAAATGTCATATTATTTATTTACCTTGGATTTTACACATGAGTTATATCCTAAATATAAGATATATGATGATAGAAAACATATTATTTTAATAGAAACTCCTAAAACCATTGAATTGTGTTCAAAATATTATGTTTATTTTATTTCATTTGGTTTATGTGATTTTCATTCATGTTTCACTTGTTTTCTTTGAAAAAAGTTGTATCAATCGAAACTTTGACAAGTTCAACTTCCGACGATCATAACTTTTTATCCATAAATCCGTTTTATCTCCAAGACTAGTCAAATAGAAGCTTAAGAAATTCTATAAAAAAAATAATTATTGGAATTGTTTATTGTAAAAACTGACTCCAAAAATATTTTTTTTTACTTTTTGGCATAATCTTTTAAGAAAATTGATGCCAAAAATGACACCGATGGTTTTTTTTTGTTTTTTTACAAAATTGATGCTAAAAATAAAATTTAATTCATTTTTGGAATCAGTTTACAAAAATTGATGTCAAAATCCATATTTTTTATGTCAGTGGCTACAACGTTGGTTAAAAACCGATGTCAAAATTAAAAAAACTGATGTCAAAGACCATTTTCTACTAGTGTTTCCTTCAACTTCACTGTTTCAATTTCTCTTAAAAGTCATGGGACCATCTTTATTAATGGGTGAAAACCTAATTATAGCAGCATCAAAAACTTCCAAGACAAGTGACAAAAGATAGTGAATCATTATACTTTTCTATCCATGATAAATTTTTCCATCTAAAGTAGGAATTAATTTACTGTTGATATAATTCTTATTATCCATGATAAGGATATAATAGGATATCCACCCTCTAATATCACTTAGAGTTCCTAAGGATTATTGAATCACTGGGGGGGGGGGGTTAAACTAGTGATTGTCTTTTTAAAAAATTTAACTTTAATAAACTTAACCCCTGAAACTTGTTAGAGTTTCTTCCTTACCAACTTTTAGTAAAATCAAATACATGATAAATAAAAAAGTTAAACAAGGTACACATGATTTAAAAGGTTTGGACTCAGTGTGAGAACCTACATCCTTTCTATAGGCACTCCCATGAGTCTATGGAAATTCACTATTATGAAGAAGTGAATAAAACTTGTGTCAAACCCCATTGAAAACCTTCTATATCCTAATAGAAAAGACTATAATGACTACCAGCAGTTTAAAAATTTTAGTTCCAAAATTTTAGTGACAAAAAAATATAAAACTTGTTCAAACTTCTACATAGGTGGTCCGTCTAGAATCTCGGTCTGATCTACCCTCTATCAGATCTTCTCAGTTCAGAAGTCCTATATTTGGTAACCTTTATCTGTTAAACCTTTTTTTAAACTAAACCTTTTAAAAAACATTTGTTCTGTCTATTTTAAAAAACCATACTTATCAAACATCTACTAAAAACTCAAACCAATTCACTCAATCCGATTCCCTCTGTTCGGTAATCTGAAATTTTCTCTGTCCAATCTTTTGATCGAAGCATTTTTCCAGAAACTCTTCTTCAACATGAAACTCAACATCATTTAGAAACTCAGTTCTGACACTAAATCTATGGTGTTTCAAATTTTATACATAGGTGAATAGTCTCAAATACCATTGTACTTTATATATGTATTTATATGCACTCCAGAAATAGTAAAGGCGAGAAACCTAAATTTTTTTCCACTCAACAAAATAAAAAAATTCAAATTTCTCAGATATTTTAACTTTATTTGATCACTTCTAAAATCTTATCAACAATTTTGGTGTCTTATATAATCTTCTTGAATTATCCATAACATTACTCAAATAATAACTTTACAAAGTTCTACCAAAATTTCTGTATGGAAATTGATTGTCTAAAAATTATCTATCTGAAAATTTTTATGAAACTCTCTTCATATTTATGGTTCCCTTGACCAACTAATAAAACAAAATTGATTCATTTTGGTATTTTTTTCTTAGTTTATATTTTGTAACTTCACATGAATTTTAACTTTATACACCCACTTACAAAACTCAAACCCTGAAACTTAATACAAGACATATTTCAGAAAACTCATCTTCTACCTCTTTCCGTTCCTCCAAACTAACTGAAGATGGTTGAATACATTATTGTAACTTCTAAATACTTCAATTTCCTTTAATGACTGTATAGTATAAACTTAAACTTTTATAAAATTTTATTTTTTCATAGAATTTGTCTGATTACAAACTTGAACTCTTATACTTGAATCATAATCATTTTAATAACTCTCTTCAATTGATAAATATATGTCTAAAGAAGTAGCTACAAACATTCTCACACATCTCTATCTAGAAAGGTTTGATCAGTGGTCTGTGTCTGGAGCTCTGTGTTCAATAACAAATATGATCTTCCCTTTTTTCTTTTCTCTGATATCAAAATCTTATTTCTTGAGTCACTTTGAATTTATTATGTATTTTTTAAAATAAAAAAAACCCAGTAACCAAAAATTCATAGATTTTTAAAAATTATCTGTCTGATGAACTACATCCTATGTTTTTTCACTATTTCATCCAATAGCGATCGTTTGGTCTGGTCAGTCAACTATATCTGTCTGATCACATCTATTTGATAAGCAATATTGCAATGTCAGATATTCTTATAAAAACCTCTGCCTTATTGTCCTAATTAAAAACTAGAATATATGTCTTCAATTTTTTTTATAAACTCATTAACTTTTAAAAACTCTGATTTTCTGATTAAAACTTCTTCTGAAACTTTTATCTAGAAAATGTACTTGATTAATAGGTTGAACTTTATCATACTTCAACAACTTAAAAATTCTTTCCCTATTTCAGTTTCTCATTCTGGAGAGATGTGTATGGAAATCTGATTCTGGAAACTTCAACATTAAACAAAACTCCATTTGAATTTGTTCTATCTGGTATTATGCATCAAAAGATGCATCTGATTCTCTGTATCTAAAAAAATTGCATCTGTAAAAAATCAATACCTCTTTATTCAAAAATATTGGATCATGAAATGATTTCATTATGTTTAGTAACATTTAAGAATAGATTTAGAATCATCTTATTTATTTTGGAATGATCTATAGGTTTTCAAATTTCCTAACTTTAGGAATTCAAAATTCTTCTTTTCAGCAACTCATCAAATCCATTCAAGAACTTTCACCTGTTTTACAAAAAAATATTTAAGAAAATTTAGTTATAAAAAAAAAATAAAACTTTGTAAAATAAAATATCACAAAGGATATTCATGGTGTTCTAGTGAAAATATACTTAGGAGCTAAACTTGATCTTTTTTCAGATGATGAAAATGTTGATAGGGCCCAATCACATGGTCTTGAGAACCTAATGTTTGAATAAAATGTTTAATTTAAATAAAATGAACCATAAGTCTTGAGATGGGGTTCCCATGTTCCATTCCAGTTTCGGACAATTCACATTTTATCAAAGGGCCCTTTCAACAACCCATGGAAAGAAATTAAATTCATTAAACACCATATGCCACTTTAAAACATTACATTTCTTAAAATCAAAGTAAACAAATTTAAACAACCCAAGAGGCATAAAAAACCATCACTATTATCATAACAAGGATTTAAAAAATTAAATCACATTTTATAAAACATGTAATGAAAGTAAAACAATTCAACCAGGGAATTTTAATTCGAAAGGACAACAAAATTTTGAAAATACCATTTCGAGAATCCCATTTTTAAGAATGACATTTAAAAACCAAGTTCAATATGTAGAATTTGAGTTCTTGAACCACCCTTTTTCTTGATACATGTATACATTTATAAATATAGATATCACTCATCCTATTTCATGCATTCACACATCATTTTTGTGATGATATGCAATAATGTATCTATATTTATATCATTTTAGTATTTATTTAATTCTTTAATTAACAAGCAATAAAAGAAAAATTTTCTTCTTCAACTTGGTAAAGCACTATATAAATCAACTATCAATATCATGAACTACAAAATCCTTTGAGACTACATCAATAAAATTTAAATTAATTCAATTAAAATTATTTTTTAGAGAGTGAATAACAATATCAAGAAGATAAACTAGTGTCCAATACTCAACATGTTGTATAGGAGGTTAGAGTTTAAAGATAGTGGAGGAGTCAATCATTATAATTCTTATTGTTTTGGATTGATTTTTAGATACATTGGTATTAGAGAAATGAAATATCTTATTTTGACATAGTCGTAATCTATTGGTGGTGATGTAAGATGTGTTGGTTTGTGATGTAATATAAAATTATGATGGTGTGTAAGCAATTTACGCCACCCATGTTCTTGTTATATCATAACTTTATGTTCTTTCATACTTGATATTTCATTATGTATCCATAATCTATGTGCATAACCAGTGTATTCATTCCATATCACATGAGTAAAATATATAACAAATTGGTATCCATAAAAAAACATATAATAAAAATGTTAATTAATATTAAAAACATATTAATTCCATAATAAAATAAAAATATTAAGAACAAACTTAAAAAAATAAAGCATATAAATAAAGAGCATGTGTACAAGTATAAAAAATATAGTGAAATATGTTTTATCAATAATTATAAATAAAAAAATATTGGAACAAATCATAAAAACCAAATTAAACACATTTCATAATTCCTATAAAAATTACAAAAAAATTAGGAGATATTAAAATGATTGGGGTTCTTCTGCCTGGTAATGGAAGCAAGCGGTATTTTTTTATTTTAATCCATGGGATCAGGATAGATACCTGGAACTTGGATCCAATTACCATCTGTGCATCACAAAAACTCTACCTACTTATCATTTGTAGTCACCACCTTATATGATAAGTGGGAAGGGTTTTTACGGTGCACAGATAGGAGCTCCATGAAATTAGAGTGAGAAATAATGATAAATTAGTGAAAATGAATGTGAAGAAGAGGGAGAGAGTGAACTAACAACAGATTGAGGCAAGGGAGATTGGGTTAATAATCAACTATAAACATTACGAATTATATATATATATATATATATATATATATATGATCATCATAATAGAATTATATTAATAAAAAAAATCTTATAGAAATAATCATTATAAAACAATAATAATAAAAAAATATAAAATTATGTTTAACTGAATGGCCCAAAGGCCTTATTTTTATTTTATTTTATTATGGATAATCTCCCTTTTAAGGGTTGAAGGGGAACCTGTACATGACCCGTAGGACCAAGGCACAAGTCCCGACATGACCTGCAATACATGACCCAAAGGCCCAGAGGCATACCATGCCAAAAACATGACCCATAGGCCCAACCCACTAGAACTGCCTCTCCCCAGCTTCTGCATTATTGATCGCCTAGCTCCCCACCTTGCATTGCTACTCTTGTTGCTCTGATCCTCTTCTGGTGACTGCTACTCTTGTTGCTCTGATCCACTTCATATGAGATGAGGTATATCATGCAAGAAGATAAAATTCACACAAACAAAAAGAATTCAGGCCTTGCATGTATGGTTTCTTGTAATATGAATAATATAGAATGTTGTTTATGTGTTATGAAACTGGTATTAAAATATAAGTTTGGTGTTTTATTGGGTGTTCCTAGAAAAATCTATCTTCTTCATCATGCCCATCCATGACATGTCATTTCCTCATGAGATGCATGAGTATACAACTAGTAAAAATATCTCGAACATCATTCAATTATTTTCATATCCATGTCCACTTGACAAATAGAAAAGAATGCATTTTAACCTCTAAGTCACCATATAAAAAACTCTATATCTTATGGTCTAATTGAAACTTAATATATCAAAACTAGATTGATTATGACACTATACACAATAGTGTATCATGTGCTATAGATCTTGTGCCTATACATGGAAATGACAGACTTTTCCATTATCTGGAGATCCATTATATGTGATCCATGCCTTATGTATGGATGCTTAAGACATATGATTTATAAACCTCTATATTCATGACATAGAATGAAAATAAGTATGTTGCATCTCCATTATATAGATTTTGAAATTCTGATGGAAATGTGAATTAAGTGAGGAAACCACATTAGTATGATTTTTATGCATGGTGAGTTGTGTTTTTATGCATGAAGGAAATAAAAATATGTTTTCTGCTTATAGCTGTAAGAGGTATATACATGTTGGAACTTCATGACTTGGCTTTCCGATGTGATGTAGATTTAGTACAAATAAGATCATTCCATGAACTGTTAAAACCATTTGAAAAAACTAAAACAAACAAAGATGTTCGGGGGGAGTGACAATCACAAGTGATCACATACATTGGCTTTTGAATGTGTCTATTTGTCCAAAATGATCAAGGGAGAGAGATGATAGGGATTCAATTATGCAAGAGCTTGAAAAACATGAGCGAGAAGAGCTCAATTAAGGCTATATTTAATAGATCTAAAAGGGTTTTATTAGCGCCAAAATAATAAGTGCTGATAAAACCAATCTTTATCCATTCTAAGAAAGAGCTAATAAAAAAAATATTTATTAACACTACAATTCTAGCACTAAAAAAGATATGTTTTTCAACACTTTTTAGTGCTAAAAAAACAATTCTTTATCAACGCTAACAAAGCGCTAATAAAGACCTAATTTAAAAATATAATCAATATAATTTAAAAAATTAAATGTATATAATTATAAATAAATATTTAAATATATATATTTATTTATAATTATAAATATAAATAAATATATTTATAAATATTTTCATATAAATAAATATATTTATATAATTATAAATATATTTATATAATTATATATATTTATATAATTATATATATTTATATAATTATATATATTTATCTAATTATATATATTTATATAATTACATATATTTACACAATTATATATATTTATATAATTATATATGTATTTATTAATATATAAATATATATAATTATAAATATAATAAATATATTTATTATTTAAATATATTTATTATACCCAAATGCCGCGAACAATGGGTTATAGCCCATGGTACCCAAATTTATTGAATCTAAAATAAACATAAGGTATAAGGGGAGAATACAAAAGTAAGATAGTGACAAACCACTACCATAAAAGAAAAGAATACATCTGCTCATAAATCAGAACATTATGATTCATCTATGGGATCAAACACCACCCCAATCTCTTGGATGATGACCCCTCCTTCAGGTTTTGGGAAATTTCTAAGTCCCATAATCCTCATGAGGATCAATAATGTCATCCGGTAAAATGGGATCCTTAAGGGGCTGAGAATCCCATTCTCTAGACAGGCCTTCACCCTCCAATAAATCCTTCAAATCATAATTAATCCTTACCTTGATAGCCTCAACACCTGAGGATTTTCCTTTAGCTTGGATAAATCCATGAGAGTTGGAAAATTCCTCATGGAAGACCTCCCTTCTATTAGATATGTTTAAGATGTTAAGCAGACTATAACATTATTTACCAGGGTCCTATGGATTCATAGCATTCTTTATATAATTATATATAAATAAATATATAAATATTAATATATAAATATATATAATTATAAATATAATAAATATATTTACTATAATTATATATATATATATATATATTTAATTTTATAAATACTTTTTTAAAAACATTATATATATTTATAACTAGTATTCTCCCTTGTGAAATTGCAAGAGATTTAATTTTTTTTACTATCTAAAATAGGATCATTGTTAGAAATACTTTCATTGGTTTGTAATAAAAGCAATCTTACTATGTAATAGTAAATCAAATACTGCATAACTTTATGAAAAATTTATGCTAATTACATTATATAGAAATGGAAATCACTGGTGTGATGTGAAGGGGTGATTGGTTATTGAAGAAAATAGAATTAATTATCAAATTACTTACTTTTTTCTCAAAATCCTCCATTATTTCCCTTAGTTGATGACAACCATATAGAACACTTCACAAATTCCACTATTTAAAATTATAATGCTGCAATAGAACACCTCCAAATCATCCAATAATTAGAAGAAATATGAATTTTAAAGTATATATAGAACTTTAAAATCTAATGAAAATTCATTACATTGAGTGGGAAAATAAAATATGTTATACATTTAAAACTATGAGAAGTGAAGTTGTATTATCCCTATAAAAAAAGTCTGAAATGTGAAAAATTATAGCTATACTGTTCATCTAGATCGTATTCCTCCTCATACTTAAAAAACAAACACATGCACTTACTTTCAGCATCCTAATGTATGAGGAAGGACAAGGCTGAGATACAGTCTGTATCAACTCCTATGTGTGTCCCTTTCCAAAGAATCCTTTATCAAACTCATTCCCCACCGAAGACTCCACTTTCATATTTTATTCAAATATAATCTTTAAATAACTTCATTTACACAACCATAAAATGAAAAAAATTGCAAAGAAAATACATTATGAATGGAATTAATATAAACATGATTTGAAACTACTCCAATAGAAGAAAACATATCATAATCTAATAAAACAACATAGAACTCAACCAAATCGAGTAATCTAAAACCACAAAAAATTTAATTTAGTTAGCATGCTTGAAGTACGAATGAAACCTACTAAATAAACTGTAAATCTAAAAGAAAAAATATCAATTAAGTGGAATACAGATATCAAGAGTACTATTCAACTCACATATAGATGGATTTAAATAAATTGAAATAGTAGAATCAAGAAATGAGGAAAAATCATGGATATGTAGATTTTGGAAACTCTATAATAGAAAAGAAAATGAATATGAACATATAATCTATTCATAATGTAAGAATCTATGTATAAATTCTTTTAAATGTACTAAACTATTCATATTGCAACCCAAAATGTACAAGAAATCATAACATATATAATAATAAAATCAATTCAGTAATACAGTACAACACTTTAATGAAGTTTACAAATCTATAGTGAAAAGAAGATTGATAAATTATATACAAACTATAAGTAAAATCACATCTGAATGAATGATGTTTAATGCAGGTAGTACCTTGGGAAAAAAGTCCATGTAGTGGTCACAATATGTTCATTTTTTGTAGGTGTTCTTAATTGATTGTAGTGGAATTCCAAAATTTAAGTATACAATACAACCAATCTTATAATTTTTTATCCTACCCTATAATCAATCTTAAACATTTAAAATTTATGTTATAAATATTTTTTATAACCACTGCAAATATATTAGCATTCAAAATAAAAATAAATATTTAATATCTTTATGTATTACTATAAACTACGGATTACAATAAACTATGGAATTATTCCACCTTATAAATACAAATTTACTCTAGTAAATCTATAAAATACTTTCAAACTTTAGTTATTATAACAAATCTAGAAACTAGAAAATAGCTCAAGGGATAGATATTTCAAACTATATATTTACTGTATTTTTCTATTTATAACAAAAAATAAATATCACCACATAACATGCATTTATCACGAACCCACCATAACCCATCATTTTCACATACCATGAGTTTAAAATAAACCAAAAGGACCCTAATATAATAAAGTGTCACATTATAGACCCCAACATAGGTAAATATGTAAACAATGTGAACTATAAAATTGTTTTTCCGCGTATGAATATAAAAAAAACCAACCAGCTATAGCTTAGTACTATTCACTTAGCATTGAGTCGATAAAAAGAATGATCACTTGAGGAAATAAAGGATGATAGAAAAATGAATTCATGATGAGTATGACTAGTACAATTAATAAGATGATACAATTTAGAAGGGTACCTAATCACTTGATGAAAAAACTTAAGTAAAATTTAACTTGTAAAGTTGATTTTCTTCCCTTATGCATCCCTATGCACAAAACCAAAGCAAATAAAACAATAACTCAATTGTATTGAAAAAAAAACCATATCTAATTATTATTTCAGGGAATTTATAGGAAATAAAATATAAAATAATCTCTAAATAGATCTATAAAAATTCAGAGTAAAACAAAAAAAAGCATGTTCAAACAAATTCATGATCAATGAACATTTATAAATTTGATACAGAATCACTAAAATTAATTATAACCTAGTTACAACCAAGTAAAAACCAATAATAATGATAAACTATGAAATAAAACATCATAATAGAGAAAATAGTTAAATGATTATGAAAATTAAAGAAAACTTATTTCAAAATACAAAAATTTTCCAGCAAGACTTTACAATGAGGAAAACCTTTTTAAGTAGAAATAGTTTAGGTTTGGTGTGGAATGAATCCTAAAGTGAAAAACCTGAATGTACAGTTCACAAAAAATATGATAGAAAAATGTCAGTACCACATAGGGGAAGACAACAGTGCGCAGTTGAGTTGTCATATATCTACTTGTATATATTATAAAAAACTAATATTAAAAAAATAAACAAATATTGTTAACAATATAAAACTGTATGAACTAATATGAACCGGTATAAATTTTTTTTGTTAAAAAAAAGCATTGTTATACAATAAGGAACAAATAAAAACCTATATATTTAAGTAATACAGAATTCAAATGAAAACATAATGTTCAAACACAATAATTAAAAGGGTGGGTTGTGTGTACCATAATATTTCCTAATTGTTCCATCAAATCATAAATAAACACAGAAATATCTTCAGAGGTGGATAGTGTGACCACTATCTAAGTCAAATATAATTGATAAATGTGAGAATCAATACAAATTGATGTAAAAGTCTAAAGAGGTGAGAAAAAAATTATAAAGATAGGACAAGCTTAAAAACACGAGTAGAAAAGAAGAGATGGTACAAAAACCCACCAATGATTGAGAGGAAATTAAAACAGGGAATGAAATAAGGGATTCAAACTTGGGTTTCATGTACCATGGAATAAGAAAAATAAACACCAAAACAATGGAGTAAAACATAGGAAAACCCATATAAACCAACATTAAAAAATACCTTTCACTAAGGCACTTATGAAATCATGTTAAGTAAACATGTCCACTGGACCCCATTTTTTCCACATTACATGAGTTTAAAATAAACCAACAGGACCCCAACATAATAAAGTGTCACATTATAGACCCCAACATAGTTAAAGTTGTAAACAATGTTAACCATAAAAAAGTGTTTTTCCACGTATGAATATAACAAAAACCAACTAGGTGTAGCTTAGTACTATTCACTTAGCATTGAGTCGATGAAAATCATGATCACTTAAGGAAAGAAAGAAAGGATGCTAGAAAAATAAATTCATCATGAGTATGACTCGTACAAGGAATAAGATGATACAATTTAGAAGGGTATCTGATCACTTGATGAATAAAACTAAGTAAAATTTAACTTGTAAAGTTGATTTTCTTCCCTTATGCATTAGCGTGCACAACACCAAAGTAATGAAAACAATAACTCAATTGTATTAAAAAAATATATATCTGATTATGATTTTAGGGACTGTACAGGCAATAAAATATAAAATAATTTTTAAATAGATCTATACAGATTCAGAGTAAAACAATAAAAAAACATGTTCAAAAAAATTCATGATAAAATAACATTTATAAATTTGATATAGAATCACTAAAATTAATTATAACAACCGAGTTACAACCCAGTGAAAACCAATCATAATGATAAACTATGAAATAAAACATCATAATGGAGCAAACCATTAAATGATTATGGGAATTAAAGAAAACTTATTTCAAAATACAAAAATTTACCTTCAAGACTCTAAAATGAGGAAAACCTTTTCATGTAGAAATAGTTTATGTTTGGTGCATACAGAATCCTGAAGCGACAAACCTGAATGCATAGTTTACAAAAAATATGACAGAAAAATGTCAGTATAACATAGGGGAAGATATCAATGCACATTAGAGTTGTCATAGCTCTACCTATGTATATTAGAAAAAACTAATATTAAAAAATGAACAAATATTGTTAACAACATGAAACTGTATGAACTAATATGAATCAGTATAATTATTTTTGTTAAAATAAAATTTTTTTTATACAATAAGGAAAAAATATAAACCTATATATTTAAGTAATATAGAATTCAAATGAAAACATAATGGCAGAACACAATAATTAAAAGGGTGGGTTGTGTTTCCCACAATATTTCCTAATTCTTCTATCAAACCATAAATGCACACGACAATATCTTCAGAAGTGGATGGTTTGACCAATATCCAAGTAAAATATAATTGACAAATTCTAGAATAAATAAAAATCGATGTAAAAGTATAAGAAGGTGAGAAAAAATTATAAATATGGGACAAACCCTGAAAGCACGAGTAGAAAATAAGAGATGGTAAAGAAACCCACCAATGATTGAGAGAAAATTAAACCAAGGAATGAAATAAGTCCTTCAAACTCGAGTTTCATATACCATGGAATATGAAAAAGAAACACCAAAACAATGGAGTAAAACATAGGAAAACCCATATAAACCAACATTAAAAAATACATTTTACAGAGGCACTTATGAAATCATGTTAAGTAAACATAAAGCATAGGAAAACCCAAAATGTTCAAACTAATTATAACAATATATTATTAACTTGTTACCACACCTTATCTCTCTTTCCACCTCATGCTCAACAAATTCATTTCCAGATGATGAACCTACTACTTCAAAGAGAATAAATACATGTGTTTGAAAAATTTAAAATGTATAACATTCTTAATAGGTGTAGGAAGTTTCCATGGATCTTCCACTTCCTTATCAAGTGAAAAAATATAAAAAAGAAATATAAAGATGGGAGGAAAATAAGAACATGTGTTTTTTCAATGTAAAAAATAGTCAATGACTCTAAAATTATAATAGTGAGAAATCAGTGAAAAATAACATCAATTCCAATTCAAACTAATTATAACAATATATCATTACCATGTTACCACACTTTATATATCTTTCAACCTCATGCACAACAAATTTATTCCTAGATGATGAACCTACTACTTTAAAGAGCATAAAAACACATGTTTGAAAAATTTAAAATGTATATCACTCTTAAGAGGTGTAGGAAGTTTCTATAGACCCTCCACTTCCTGATCAAGTGAAAAAATATAAAAAAGAAATATAAATACGAGAGGAAAATAAGAAAATGTGTTATTTCAATGTAAAAAATAGTGAATGATCCTAAAATCATAATGGTGAGAAATACATGAAAATACACATCGATTATAATTTATATCACTCATTCTGGATGCATGAATATAAGATTCAAGACAAGGAATGATCAAAATTGGTGACAATCGAACGACCGAGACAATTCTGGAGTGGAAAATCATGAACAAAAAGAAATTGTGTACCTAGAGTGTGGATCCTTAACCCAAACCTAGGGGAATCAAATCCTTGATTTGCCTCCATCAACTAGAAAAGAAGTTCGAAGTTACATCGCCCAATTGCACAAGATGTTTGAGACCAAACCGATATGAACTATTCTCTTGATCCAATGATAATGTAGAACTTCTTCCTATTCAGATCCAAGATCAGCGCCGGTGACCAAAGGCCCCACGAGGCTACACAGTTCTAGAAGGAAGACAATGAGGGATTATCCAGACCAAATAGTGCCACCAAGGTCCATCTATGTAGGGAAACCAAAGTCGAGAGGAAAATCCAAAGTGTAGGATCCCTCTATCGAGTCTGATCAAGGGGACTCCATAAGAACTTCTAGAAATCAAGGGGCGTGGGGCATAGAAAAGGGTGGAGGGAGAAGCATAACATCTTTGAGGGAGGGTCTACTTGATGCCTTCAATCCAAGAACATGAAGAGAGGAGTTTTCCAAGGGGCCATGACTCAAGGGTTCTAGTTATAAGGACTTCGATCAAGAGAGAGAGCTAGTTGGAGGGGCCTCATCGAATGAAAACGGGTTTCCTAGGGGAGGCAGATCTGACTGCAATGACTTTGTGGGAGAACCCATAGGAGGAGGAGAGGGGAGAAGAGACAACGTGAGAAGAGGGATGGAAAGTACTGCATCAGAGAGATGGAAATGGAAGGAGATTTAAATCAGAGTCTTCAGATAAGAAATTTCTGATAGGGGATGGCGTTTACGATGAAGCTGACGAAGCTTTGAGGAATAAGTTTTCCAGGATTTGTAGAACACAGATGCACACAAACACCGAAGGGAAGGCGAATCTGAGTAGACCGGAACCAAAAACATAGGTGGAGGTGGTGTATGATGAGCCGGAATAGTCGAAGAGGGACACATGGACAAGGGATATGGGGAGTGATATGGGGGAGTAGGGGGAGCATGGAAGAGAGATGGGGACCGGGAATAGAAGGTGGCATGTTAGCAGTGGAAGGGAGCGTAGATGGGTAGGGTTTGTGATGCGAGGGAGATAAGAATCAATACGGAAGAAAGAAAATGAAGTGAGAGTAATGTAGAAAATCGGAGGGAGCTGGGAAGCAAGGATACGCCACGTGGAAGGTGAGCCACACGACTTAGTATGAATAATAGATTTTATAATTAACTATTAAAATTACAAAATTATTAAAAAATTCATTTAAATAGATTAATTATTTAAATTTAAAACATATTTTAAATGTTAAAACTTAATAAACAAAAAACAATAAATATTATTCATAGAAGTTACAAACATAGTGAAAATATTACATATATAATAAATAAATATATAAATAAATAAATATTAGAAAATGATTAAATTCCAAAAAATATAAAAACAATAAATATTAAAAATGAATGAATTATATATATATATATATATATATATATAATGTACTTAAGGGTATAATTACACCGAAACACACACACACTAACCCCAATGGGCATGTCATAGCCCATGCTAAGGGATAACCCACCCATTAATAGTCCGAAGACCCATACAGATTATGCTTAGGGGGCTCGTAATAACAGTCCATAATCATTAGGATTTCTTAATTGCACCTGAATCCAATTTATTACCTGTGCACCAGTAAAATGAGACTTCCCTACAAACCAACGATGGATATCCCATTATCTCGTCAGACATCGTGTTAGTGACATAGACAACTACTGGATAAAGGTTACCCTTTTATCAGTGATTTATGTTTAGCACTAATAAAATCTAGCTTTGGATAAAGCACGATTTATGGTAGTGATCACACCTAGCCACTACCTCATCGTAAACGATGACCTCACAACTTCTAATCAACATCACCACATACACCTCTACTACCACCCTTATTCTCCACTGGCTCCTACCACCATTCTTCACCAGATCCTACCTCTGTTCTCATCCGACTTCCTCCTTGGTCTATTGCGATATTTTCTTGTTCCTTAATCAAGGTGAAAAGTAAATTTTTTATTTTGGAATTTTGTTTTAGCTTCTTAATTTTAGAAACTCAATATAAGAATTTTTTTCAGTACAATTTCTCTTATCTCTCTTTGTTATTTAAAATTGAAAAAATTGAAAGAGAAAATTCATGTTTTGTGTTCTTATGGAATTATTATTTAATATATCAGATTTTTAGAAACTCCATATATGAATTTATTTTCTTTTTTAATGAAATCTAGATATGACTTGAATTACTGTTTTTATTTTTTTAACAGGTTGGGAGAAGTCCCCCTTTTTTTATTAAAATAAAAGCACCCTCCTATTATTCTAGGTAGAGGGGTCCCATTACACGGCTATAAGCCCTGTGGCATTAAACCCCATTACAATAATCCCATTGACCCAGACCCCTTTTTAGGTCATGATACCCATGCATCGTACCCGTACACTACCTGAAACCAGCCCCATCATCGCCAGTTCATGGTATTGCTAATGAAACATACACAATATACCACTTTCCCATCACCCATCAGGAGTTATATCAGCCATTGTAGCCCCAATCATCTGAGTTATCACATCCACCACCACCCCCCGAAAACTCTTTTCAATATCCCCATTGTGCACTAGATACTATCTCCATCAATGTCTATCACCTAGAATCGTCACCTTCAACCCTGAGTACACCCATCCACCATCACCTCCTGACCTGACCATAAGCACCCATAGTGTTTGTAGTGGATAACCATCATTGAGGCTGCATGTCGTATTTAAATTGTGCATACCTAGTCCATGGATACCACCACACAATCAGTTTCCTTCGAGATTTCCCTCTATCATCACTATCGTATCCACAACCCAAAGCCACCGCCATATCTCAAACTCACCACATAACTGACCATTGCTCAATATTCCGCCAAAGACATGCTGCCCCATCCACACAGTCTTCCCCCAACAACACACCGCCCAGAATAAATCCCCATAATTGGAGACTAGAAATATTTAAACCCTGCTATGATGTAGTATTACGGGGATGCCTTACCTCTAAGAAAATACACCAACTGCATGACTGGATAAAGAATATTATATGAAATTGTATTTATTTTTCAATTTTTCTATAATTATTTTTATCTGAAATTATCGATTCATTGTTCCGTATTTATTTTTTATATTACATTATCTCTTTTATAATTTTTTTCTCAATAATTGTTTTGTTTATTTTTCATTTTATATGAAAGGTGTTTCTCATTTCACTATTGTAGGGATTTATACTTCTTTTAAATTATTTAATGCAAGTATTGCCACTATTTTTTTGAACTATATAGATAATTTCACCATCACCTTTGCTAATATGGTTGAATATATAACTTTTGATAAATTACTCATGGGTTAGGACATTCCATATTATCTCTAATGATTCTTATGTGGGTTAAGAAGACTAATTTTACTTATCATGATATTTTGGTTTCCTTTTTAAACTTACAACTTTGAAGAATGTCACACCCTTTAGGATGTGATTTCATTGTTTATGACATAACCTATTTGTTAAAAAAACTGTACTAAAATTTCTTTTCATGATTGGTGAAACACAAGTAGCACCACTTACTTTAATCACTACATAAATTAGATTCTTTTCTATACAAACCCACTTACCTTTACTCCTTATGGAACCACAATGTCACACCCCGAACTTTAAAATTATTTTATTTTATTATTTCTTGGCTTCGGTTATCCTCGACAAGGTGCAGGTTGAGCACTGATCTAAAATTTAGAAATTTAATAATTCTTATGGGTTTCAGACCGGTGCACGAGCACCGCACAGTTGGAGGTAACTGTGTGGTCAACCCGAGTTCCCCTGCGGTTGCCCGTTACTTAAAATAATAAAATTTTATGAGAATAAATAAGGTAAATGTTTAAAACATAGTAATAATAATATTATTGTGTATATAATAATAATATTATTATTAGAAGAATTTTTAATAATATTATTATCATTAAAAATTGTTATTAATATAATTATTAGTGAATTTTTATTAATATCATTATGGTTTAAAATGAAATGCATAAAATTATTATTATTATTATTATAATTTTGTTATTATTAATATTAAAATTATTATTTTTATTATTTTTATTATAAAGATAAAAAAGGAGAGGAAGAACCCCGACACCCTCCCTTTCTTCCACAACTTAAGGGCCCTCCCCCGTGTCTTCCCTATGCATGTCTAACCAGCTCACACCAAACCTCTTTAGCCCCTACATTCCATCCCGTCTGACCTCCCTACCCCTCACCGTCCAACTCCCCTACCCTCTCACATGAAATCCCCCTACTACCCTTCCCTCTCGCGTTGTGGCCTCACCCCAGCTCCCTCTCCCATGGAGCAAGCTCACCTTCCCTTGGTTGGATCTTGGCCGCGACCCACAACAGGTGCGCCCGAACCCTGTCTGAGACTCAATGGCATGCGACCCATCCTTCTGTGGTCGATTCTTTCCAGATTCTTCATGAATTAGGTCTTATTATTTTAGGTAAGTCCTTCTACGATGTCTTATTTTATCACTTTGTATATTTGATTCACTTTCAACAATTGATATGGTTTTGTCTAAAATTAGGGTTTGAAGATAATACATGGTTTTGTGTTTCTTCATTCAATAGGATACATAGATTATGTATCGGGACTCATTGGTCCATGTTCTTTTATCCTCCTCCAAGGGCAAGGTAGATGGACTCGATTATCTTTGAATCCATTGGTTCAGGTAAGCTTTTAAACGCGATGTTGGGGTTTTCACCATCTAATTTAGGGTTTATTATGATAGGTGAGTCTCTGGTATTTAATTGGATGTGTTTTGGTCCTCATCATACTAATTATCAGTGCCAAATGTTGTTGTTAAGGTGTGGTGATAATTTCGAAGAGCGCACAATTTTGTGGAAGTGCGTGTACATGAGCAGGCAGTGGTTTGAGTTAGAAAGAATTGTCTTGGATAATTCTTTGAGGTCGGCTTTTCCAATTCTTCCTTTCCAAAATGATCCTTTGGCACTTTCTTATTTTCAATTACTTCTTAAAGGTTATTCTCACCTCTATTATATTTATTTATTAATGTGATTAATATTTTGTTGTTATAATTTACTAAAAATAAGTTTTTGAAAGAGGTTTGTTTGAATTGCCTCAGTTATGATACCTATGATGTTTATTTTAAATTATATTATTCTTCAAAGTGGAATTTGGAGTATTTAAGAAGTGCATAACCATGATTATGGTGTGATGGAAAATGTTTGTTTGTGAATTTGGTTTGGGGTGTGTAATTTGGTTATATCATGTCTTATTGGATATGATAAAACAAATTCGAAAGGGTATTTATGGTTTAAATGGGAAGTGTTTTATGTACTTTAAATTATATAAAAGGTTGGATTTGATTTTAAAGCAATTAGTGCTTTTTAGGAAATAGTTTTTGATTGTATCTTGGATTTTTTTTGTTCCATTGGATGTTGGCACATCCATGGGTGCACTAGGTTCACAGATGGATGTGCCCTCCAGTGAATATGGTACTTTAAATTGGTGTTTTCTTGGAAAATATATATTTTAAAATTTTTTCTCATTTTATAAATATTTTTAGTCTCTTCGGGTGGTTCTTTAAAATGTTTTGAAATGAAATATTTGACCATGTGACTGTTTGGTTCTTGGTGTGTGTGTTTTGGTGAACATGTGTCTTGAGAGGCCATTTGGTTTGTTTATAAAATTGTCGACACTTTAGAGTTTTTAAGGGCCTTTATGGGAATATTTTGGTTTGAATTTTAGAAGGGAAAATGGCCCGTTTGGTAAACTTGAATTGTTTGGGCATGTGTTTGGATCTTAATGGACTGTTCGGCATTGAAAATGTAAAATTAGTATTTGTGTGATATTTTGGGTAATTATTTTAGACATATCAAGTTAAAGGCCCATTTGGAACTTCCATCTATAGTGTAATATTTTCATTGACTCTTTGAAAGGATCGTTTTTTGGAAACTATGTGCTTTTTAGAAACCTTATTATTTTGTGAAATGTTTTAAATGGTTATATATTATATCAGTCCATTTGGAACCTTTGATGACATGATGTGAATATATGATATAAGTATGTATTTATATATTTATAGGGTACCTCTATAGGGGATATCCATTTATGGGTTATTTATAGAGTGTCCGTGTTTGGGGTAGGCAAGTGCAGTGACAATACGTAAGGTGAGCCCCAAGTGTAAGGGCCTCCCAGTTACACAATATTGTAACATAATGGGTTTCTATGTGTCTTTTAATTGATAGAGTGATGGTTTCTTTATATCCCCTATTAGATGGGTTAATACCCCTTGGAGTTGTAGACATACTAGGATGGATGTTCCACTAGTGAGGCCAAGTTAGGGAATCTAGTTAGTTATTGACTTAGGGACTTCACCATACTCCGGTAGGTGGTTACGAACTTAGTATATCCAAGGGTATTCTAAGGATGTTTAGGATCACCCATGGTTATTGTTTTTATCAGTTTGGTTACTTTTATTATTATTTTTTATTTTGCAGCCTGCACTATTTATTTATTTACATCTCAACCTGGTTGACTTCTTGGGTTTGGGTTTGAGTTTTGGTTTCGAAATGGTAATATTGTTATGAAAATAAAGGCATGGAATGCGTTGGATTTTAAAATTGGAAAGATTATATTTTTTAATGAAAAGTGAAAACACTATTTCCTTTTTAGAACTGTATTTCAAACTGGTGTTCTTGGATTATTTTGGGAAAGGAAATAATTGGATTCAGTGGTTCATTCTGGCATTATTACTGAGTATTTTGGTGCTCATGCCTATTTTTATCTCTCGAGTTGCAGGTTCCTTTTCATTCTGATTATCTTGGTTCCTTTTCTCATGTTAGAGAAAATTTGATCTTGTGGTCGGAGGTGACCAAGTGGTCATATGGAGATCGGGTTGGTAACAATTTAGTTACATTTGTTTTAGTTTCAGTTTGGTTTCAGTCTCTTTAGTTGTATTTTGTAACTAAACCATTTTTTTATTTATTTAAGATTCATTTGTGGGTTATTTCTGCTTGTTAAGTCTTTATTTATCTGGTCCTAGTTATTTATTTTGGTCTTAAATTGTTCTCAAATGTATGTTTTGATTCTCGACACTAGTTTGCATCCTAAAGGGATCAAGAATGCCCCTCGAGTCATGTTGTGAACTGGCTTGGGTGACTAGTTCAGGGTCAACCTGGGCTGGTTCGTGACCAAATGGTATCAGAGCAGGTCCTTGTTATTTATGGTGTCTGGTAGATGAAGATTAAGACTGTCAGGACTCAGGAGGCAGGTGCGTGAAGAGCTTTACAAACTCTTTCTCACATTGATGCTTCAGTTACCAGGGGTAGTCCAAGATTTGATTCTTTTGTCTTGGGTTGTTTTGGATTGAGGGATGAAAATGGATGTGAATCAGGTTATGTTGCAGCCTCACATGGGGTGGTGACCCATGTAGAGTCCAAGTTATCAGTTCAAGGTCCCCTTATTGTCATGCCTTACTTAGGGCATGGCCCACCACCATTTCATCAGGATAGGTATAGACACAAATTCTTCATTCCAATAGTCAGTTGTTGGCTTTATTTTGTTTTGATTTCAGTTTATGTGAGTGTGTGTTGAAGTTAAAAGTGTACTTTTAAAGTGAAATTGGTTTTGGGATGGTAATACTTTCCTCAAATGGTTTTAAATGGGTAAAGTGGGGTTTTAAATAGGAATTTCTTCAATTCATAAAATTTGGTATGTGTTTGGATTTGATAAGGAAAAGAAGTGTTTGAACCTTGACACTCTTTATAGAGGGTCACATGTGCGTGAGTATGTATGAAGAGTGTGTGGGGGAACTTGTTCATGGATGATGTAAGCGGGATTGGATGAATGCACATGTGACAATTCATAAGGTTCCATAGGAGAGTTTTTAAAATTTAAATGTAAATAGTGGTTTTGAAAAGAGAAATGAATTTTTGGGAATTGAATTTGGTTTAAAAAGAGGGTTTCATTATTTTTAACGTCTCTTGGAAATGTGGAAATTTTGAAAATTTATATGAAATGGGATTTTTAAAAAGATGTTTTTGGTTTTTCTCGAGTTTGTTTGGCTTCCGATCCAGTTGTTTTGAGCTCAGGGTGTTCCTTTTGATTATGTTTTGGGATTGATGCTGATTTCAGGTTGTGTTTTTCTTGTTGTTCGTGATGTTCCACCTAGAAAGTCACACAAGGTTGCCAATGAGTCATCCCCAGTTCCCGGTTATTTTCTTGTGTTGCCTATTTATCAAAGTAATTGATGTCCATTATAGGCAGTTGTGTGGTTTGTGGAATTAGAGTGGGTTTTTGGGTTTTTGGGAACTCCTAAGGGTGTTAAGGTTCATACCATATCAGGTTTATTTGAGGGTCCAATTCTAGAAAAATAAATCTTGGATTTCTCACCATCTTTGAAGTTTGGGGTGTGGTTAATGGTGGTCGGATCTCACGAAGGTTCCCCATATAGTAAGGAGTGCATGTCAGAGGAAGATGCCTCCAAGAAACCATCTTCATCTGTGTCGGCTCCCAATTTGTTAGACCATTCTCTTGTGTGCCACTAGTATGGCCAGTTCGGGAATTCTAATCCATCATGTTGCACCCATTTGAAAAAGTTCCACCATTTTGGTTGTTTGAATCATCGAGGGGATGAAGGAGTTGAGGACCAGAGGATGAAAATGACCGACTGTGAGGTAGAAGATGCTTCAGACATTAGGGCCCCATCCACAGGTCTTAGGGTGAAACTCGCACACAGTTAGGAGTTGCTGAGGGTGTGTAGAACCTCGGTCTAGATCATGTTTTCAGCTTTGGTATGGAAATATAAAAAGTTTCCTTGTTCTATTATTGTACCCATCATAATCTCATCCTTGTTGTGGGGGTGTGATGAGATCATTCTACCACAATCCAAGTGGCATTATTTCCTCTTAGTGTGGTTTCTAAATCATTCAGATTCCTTGAAGGGTGTTGGTATTGTGAATAAACAGAATCATTATGATTTTGAGATGGTCTCAACTATGTTTTTAAGGGGATGTTTGGTTTCATAAGATTAATGGGTGGTGTTTCTAGGCCCTTTCTTAGTTCGGGCGCCTCTCTGGGAGTTTTCATCTAGTGTGTTTCAATTTTGTTGGATATTCCTCTATCCCAGTGTCCTGGTGTGTTGGTTTTACCTATAATGGTTTTAATTATTGGGGTAGAGTTGTTCTATTAGCATTGATAAAGTGGTTTGAGTTCGGGCTAGGAATTACCTAGTTTCCTGTTGCAGTGAGGATTTTATTCAGTCAGTATGGGAGGTGTTGAGTTAATTTCTTATCCTTATGTTGTTGGGACTTTTTGTAGAAATATTTTTGTTTAAGTCTCTAGGGTGTTGTTCATTCTAGGTGGATAAATTTAATGAGTCTATTTTGGGAGTTCCCACATTTCCCCCGGGGGGTGGTGTGTTCGGGTTTCAAGGTTTCTGTGTTAGTGAATTCTTGTGGTGGGGAAAACCATCTCGTGTTCTCCCCTCAATCTCAGGTAGTGTTTTTTCTTGAATTGGTAGGGTGTGATGTGGGTTGGGAATGGTCACCATGAGGCTCTCAGTTTCCTTTGGGTTTTTATGTAAATGGACTCGAGTTGTGTTAACAGTGGGATTGGTGACTTTCTGGGGGCAGAAAGTTTTGTGGTGGGGAGAATTGTCACACCATAACCTTTAAAATTATTTTATTTTATTATTTCTTGGCTTCAGTTAGCCTCATCAAGGTACGGGTTGATATATAGTCTAAAATTTATACATTTAATAATTTTTATGGGTTTCAGACCGGTGCACGGGCACCACATAGTTTGTGGTAACTGTGCGGTCAGCTCAGGTTCCCTTACGGTTTCCCACTACTTAAATTAATAAAATTTATGAGAATAAATAAGGTAAATGTTTAAAACATAGTAATAATAATATTATTTTGTAAATAATAATAATATTATTATTATAAAAATTGGTAATAATATTATTATCATTAAAAATTGTTATTAATATAGTTATTATTGAATTGTTATTAATATCATTATGGTTTGAAATGAAATGCATAAAATCATCATCATCATCATCATCATCATTATGTTATTATTAATATTAACATTATTATTATTATTATTATTATTATTATTATTATTATTATTATAAAGATAAAAAAAGGAAAGGAGTAAGAACCCTAGCACCCTTGCCTTATTCTACGGTACAAGGGCCCTCCCCCATGTCTTCCCTGTGTGCACCCAACCAGCTTGCACCGGACCTCTTCAGCCCCCTACTTTCCATCCCATTTAGCTGCCCTCCCCCTCAATAGACTACTCCCCTTCCCACTCACAAGGTGGACCCCTTATCCACCTACCCTCTTGCACAGTGGCCTCACCCCGTCTCCCTCTCCCATGGTGCAAGATCACCTTCCCTCAGCTGGATCTTGGCAGTGAACTGCAATAGGTGTGCACGAACCCTGGCCGAGACTCGATGGCATACGGACCCCCTTCCATGGTTGAATCATTCTATATGATTCATGAATGAGGTCCAATTATTCAAGGTAAAATCTTCCCCGATTTCCTCCTTCATCATTTTGGGGATTTTATTCACTTTCGACAATCAATATGGTTTTGGCCAAACTTAGGGTTTGAATATAATACTTGGTTTTGTGTTTCTTCCTTCAATAGGATACGCGAATGATGTCTCATAACCTCTTGGTCCATGTTACGGCATCCAACTCCAAGGGTGAGGGAAATATACTCAATTCACTTTGAATCCGTTGGTTCAGGTAAGTTGCTAAACACGCTGTTGGGTTTTGCAGTATCTAATTTAGGGTTTATTGTTATAAGTGAGTCCCTAGTATTTAATTGAATGTTTTTTGGTCCTCACTTCACTAATTATGGTTGTCTAATGTTTTTGTTAAGGCATGGAGATAAATTCAAAGAGTGCACACTTTTTTAGAAGTGCGTGTACGTGAGCAGGTGGCGGTTTGAGTTAGAAAGCATTAGAGTAGCCAATTCTTTGAGTTAAGAATTTCAAAATTTTCCTTTTTTTGAAATGATCCATTGGAAATTTCATGTTTTCAATTTCTTATTAAAGTTTATTCTCACCAATATTATATTTATGTCTTGATTTGATTAGAGTTTTTGTGTTAAAATTTACTAAAAATAAGTTTTTACAAGAGGTTTGTGTGAATTTTCTAAGTTATGATACCTATGATGTTTATTTTAAATGTTATTGTTATTAAAACTGGAATTGGGAGCTTTTCAGAAGTTATTAACCTTGATTGTGGTGTGACGGTAAATGTTTGTTTGTGAATTTGTTTTGGGGTGTGTAATTCAGTTATATCATGGATTGTTGGATATGTTAAAATTGTTTTAGAAAGGGGATTTAAGATTTAAATGGGAAGTGTTTTATGTACTTTAAATGATATGAAAGGTTAGATTTGATTTTAAAGCAATTATTATTTTTGAGGAAATGGTTTCTGATTATCTCTTGAATTTTATTTGGGCCATTGGATGTTGGAAAATCCATGGGCGCACTAGGTGCACACAGGGATGCGCCATTAAGTGAAGATGGTACTTTAAATCAGTGTTTCCTTGGAAAATCTATATTTCATAAATGGTTCTCATTTTATAAATATTGTTAGTCTCTTTGGGTGGTTCTTTAAAATGTTTTGAAATGAAATCTTTGACCATGTGCCCATTTGGATTTTGGTGTGTGAGTTTTAGTGAACGTGTGGCTTGAGGAGCCATTTGTTTTTTTTATAAAATTTTCAACACTTTAGATATTTGAAGAACCTTTATGGGAATATTTTGGTGTGAGTTTTAGAAGGGAAAAGGCCCATTTGGTAAACTTGAATTTTTTGGATGTGTGTTTAGATCTTAAGGGACCATTTGGAAATGAAAATGTAAAATTGGTATTTGTGTGTTGTTTTTGGTAATGATTTTGGACATGTCAAGTTAAAGGCCCATTTGGCACTTCCACCTCTAGTGTAATATTTGTGTTTACTCTTTGAAAGTATTGTGTTTTGGAAATGGTGTGCTTTTTGGAAACCTTGTTGTTTTGTGAAATGTTTTAAATGATTATATGTTATAGTGGCCCAGTTGGAACCTTTAATGATATGATGTGAATGTGTGATATATGTAGGAATGTATATAGTTATGGGGAACCTCTATATGAGGATATCCCTTTATGAGTTATCATATAGAGTGTCCGTGTTTGGGGTAGGCAAGTGTGGTGACAACAGGTAAGGTGAGTCACGCGTGCGAGGACCTCCCACTTACATAGTATTGTTACACCATGGGTTCCTGGGTGTCTTTTAGTTGATCGAGTGATGGTTTATTTCTAGCCCCGATTAGATGGGTTAGTACCCCCTAGAGTTATAGACAAGCCAGGATGGATGTGCCACTAGTGAGGCCAGGTTAGGGTAGCTAGTTGGTTATTGACTTAGGGGCTTCACCATATGCTCATAGGTGGTTCTGAAATGAGTACATACAAGGGTCTTCTAGATATGTTTAGGATCTCCCATGGTTATTGTTTGTATCAGATTGGTTACTTATTTTTTTTTTAGTTTTTAGCCTGCACTATTTATTTATTTACATCTCATCCTCGTTGACTACTTGGGTTATGGTTTTGGTTTTGGTTTCTAAATGGTAATATTGTATTGAAAAAAAAGGTGTGGCATGCATGTGATTTTAAAAAAGGAATGAATATGTTTGTTTAATGAAAAGTGAAAAACCTATTTCCTTTTAAGATCTTTATATCAAACTGGTGTTCTTGGATTGTTTTGGGAAAGGAAATACATGGATTCAGTGGTTTATTCTGTCATTCCTACTGAGCATTTTGGAGCTCATACCTATTTTTATCTCTCTAGTTGTAGGTTCTTTTTTTCTCTGGTTCTCCTGGTTCTTTTTCTTATGTTGGAGAATAGTTGATCTTGTGGTTGGAGGTGGCCAAGTGGTCACATGGATATTGGTTTGGTAGCGGTTTAGTTCCTTTTTTTAGTTTTAGTTTGGTTTTAGTCTCCTTAACTATATTTTGTAACTGAATCATTTGTTTATTTATTTAAGATTCAGTTTTGGGTTATTTCTTCTTGTTTATTCTTTATTTATATGGTCTCTATTATTTATTTTGGGTTTAAATCGTTATCACATGTATGTTTTGATGCTTGGAACTATTTTCCATCTCGGGGGGATCAAAAACTCCCCTCGTTACATGTTGCAGACCAGATCAGGTGACCAGTTCAGGGTCGACCCAGGCTGGTTCATGACAAAAATGTATCCGAGTTGACCCTTATTATTTGTGGTGTTTGGTAGATGGATATTTGTACTATTAGGACTTGGGAGGTAAGTGCAAGAAGAGCTTCACGAACTCTTGCTCACACTGATCCCTGAGTTAGTAGGGGTAGTCCGGGATTTGGGTCTTTTATCTTGGGTTGTTTTGGATTAAGGGATGAAAATGGAGGTGAATCAGGTTATGTTGCGGCCTCACATGGGGTGGTAACCTATGAGAGTCCAAGTTCCTGGTTCAAGGTCCTCTTAGTGTCATGCCTTACTTGGGGCATGGCCAACCACCATGTCGTCAGGCTAGGCATAGACACTAGTTCCTTATTCCGATGGTCAGTTGTTAGCTGTGTTTTGTTTTGATTTCAGTTGATGTGAGTGTGTGTTGAAGTTGAAAGAGTAATTTTAAAGTGAAAATTATTTTGGGATGGTAGTTATTTCCTTAAATGGTTTTAAATGGGTAAAATGGGTTTTTAAAGAGGAAGTGCTTTGATTTGGAAAATTTGGAATGTGTTTGGATTTTGATAAGGAAAATAAGTGTTTGAACCTTGACACTCTTTATAGAGGGTAACATGTATGTGACTATGTATAGAGAGTGCATGAGGGAACTTGTCTACAGATGATGTAAGTGAGATTGGATTAACACACATGTTACAGTTCATAAGGTTCCATAGGCGAGTTTTTAAAATTTAAAGGGAAATTGTGGTTTTGAAAAGGGAGATGAATTTTTAGGAACTTCATTTGGTTTAAAAAGAGCGATTTAGTATTTTGAAAGTAGCTTGGAAATGTGGAAATTTTCAAAATTTATATGAAATGGGATTTTTGAAAAAATGTTTTTGGTTGTGATCGAGTTCATTTGGCTTCCAAATAGGTTGTTTTGAGCTCAGGGTGTTCCTTTTGATTTTTTATGGGCTTGATGTTGGTTTCAGGTTGTGTTTTTCATGTTGTTCAAGTTGTGCCACCTAGAAAGTCCCCCAAGGTTGTCAATGAGTCATGCCTAGTTCCTGATTATTTTTGTGTGTTGCCTATTTATTGATGTAATCGATGTCCATTATAGGTAGTTGTGTGGTTTGTGGAATTAGAGTGGGTCTTCAGGTTGTTGGGAACTCCCAAGGGTGTTAAGGTTCATACCATCTCAAGTTTATTTGAGGGTCTAGTTCTGGACTAGTAAAGATGGGATGTCTCACCATCGTTGAAGTTTGGGGTGTGGTTAATGGTGGTCGTCTCTCGCAAAGGTTTCCCATCTGGAAACGAGTGCATACTGAAGGAACCTGTCTCCAAGAAACCATCTTCGTTAGTGTCACCTCCCAGTTTATCAGACCATTCTCTTGTGTGCCACCAATATAGATAGTTTGGGCATTCTAAGCCATCATGTTGCATCCCTTTTAAAATTTACCACCATTGTGGTCATTTGAATCATCAGGGGGAAGAAGGATTTGGGGACCAGAGGATGAAAATGCCTGACTGTGACGCAGAAGATGCTTCAACCATCAGGACCCCAACCATAAGTCTCAGGGTGAAGCTCACACATAGTTAGGAGTTGTCGAGGGTGTGTGAAACCTCAGTCTAGATCATGTTTTCAGATTTTTCATTGAAATATCCAAAGTTTCCTTGTTCTATTATTATCACCATTGTAATCTCATCCTTGCTGTGGCAGTGTGATAAGATAATTCTACCGCAATCCAAGCAGCCTTATATATACTTGTTGTGGTTTCTAAATCATTTGGATTCCTTAAAGGGTGTTGGGCCCATGAATAAATAGACTTGTTCTAATTTTGAGTTGGTATCAGCTGTGTTCATTAGGGGATGTTTGGTTTTGTGAAATTAATTGGCAGTGTTTTTGGGCCCTTTCTTAGTTCGGGCGCCTCTCCGCGGGTTCTACTCTAGCGTGTATAGGTTTTGTATGGGATTCCTCTATCCCAGTATACTAGTGTGCTAGTTTTCCTTGTAATGGTTTTAATCCGAGTGGCGGAGTTGTTCTGTTAGCGTTGAGAAAGTGGGTTGAGTTTGGGCTAGGAATTCCCTAGTTTCCGGTTGCGGTGAGAATTTTATTCAGTCAGTGTGGGAGGTGTTGAGTTAATTTCTTATCCTTAGGTTATCAGGACTTTTGTAGAAAATTTTCCATTTAACTATCTAAGGTGTTTTTTGGTCCATGTGAAGAAATTGAATGAGTTCGGTTTGGGAGTTCCCACATTGCCCCCTAGAGGTGGTGTGTTCGGGTTTCAAGGTTTTTGTGTTAGTGAATTCTCGTGGTGGGGAGAACCCTCCCATGTTCTCCCCTAAATCTTGGGTGGTGGTTTTTCTTGAATTGGTCGGGTGTGATGTGTTTCGGTAATGGTCACCCCAAGGCTCTTGGTTTTCTTTGATTTTATGTGGGCAAGGATTTATTTTTTGTAAATTGTGGGTTTGGTGACTTTATGGGGGGGGGTGATTTTTGTGGTGGGGAGAATTGTCACACACTGAACTTTAAAATTATTTTATTTTATTATCTCTTAGCTTCAGTTTGCCTCATAAAGGTTTGGGTTGAGTTCTGGTCTAAAATATCAACATTTAATAATTTTGATGGGTTTCAGACCAGTGCATGGAAACCGCACAGTTGGCGGTAACTGTGCGGTTGGCCCAAGTGCCCCTGCATTTACCAACTACTTAAAATAATAAAGTTTTATGAGAATAAATAAGGTAAATGTTTAAAACATAGTAATAATAATAATAATATTATTATAATAATTGTTAATAATATTATTATCATTAAAAATTGGTATTAATATAATTATTATTGAATTGTTATTAATATCATTATGGTTTAAAATGAAATGCATAAAATTATTATTATTATTATTATTATTATTATGTTATTATAAATATTAAAATTATTAAAATTATTATTATTATTATTATAAAGATAGAAACATGAAAGGAGGAAGAACCCTAGCACCCTCCCCTTCTTCCACGGCATAAGGGCCCTCCCCTATGTCTTCCCTGTGCATGCCTGACCAGCTCACACTGGCCCCATTCATCACCCCTGATTGCCATCTATCCAGCCACCCTCCCCCTCTCTAGCTTACTCCCCTGCCCTCTCACGCAGCAGCCCCATACTCCCCCGGCCCTCTCGAGTGGCGGCCTCACCCCACCTCCCTCTCCCATGGTGTGAGCTCACCTTCCCTCTACCAGATCTTGGCCGCAACCTGCAATAGGTGTTCATGAACCCTGGATGAGACCTAGTGGTGTGTGACCCCTCCTTCCATGGTCAAGTCCTTCCAGATGCTTCATGAATGAGGCCCGATTCTGTAAGGTAATACCTTCTCTAATTTCCTCCTTCATCACTTTGGCGATTTGATTTACTTTTGGTAACCGGTATGGTTTTGGCCGAACCTAGGGTTTGAAGATAATACCCGATTTTGTGTTTCTTCCTTCAATAGGATATTCAAATGATGTATTGGGACCCGCTGGTCTATGTTTTAGCATCCACCTCTAAGGGTAATGTGGATGGAATCGATTAGCTTTGAAGTCGTTGGTTCTGGTAAGGTTCTAAACTCGCTATTGGGTTTTTCACCATATAATTTAGGGTCTATTGTGATAAGTGAGTCCATGGTATTTAATTGGTTGCGTTTTGGTTCTCTCCACACTAATTATGGGGGAATAATGTTGTTGTTAAGGTGAGGAAATAAATTCTAAGAGCGCGCGCTTTTGTAGAAGTGCGTGTATGTGTGCAGGTGGTGGTTTGAATTAGAGAGCATTGGATCGACCAATTCTTTGAGGTAGGTGTTTTCAAATTTTTCTTCCTAAAATGATTCATTAGAACTTTCATGTTTTTAGTTGATTCTTAAAGGTTATTCTCACCACTATTATATTTATGTCTTGATGCGATTAATGTTTTTGTGTTGTTAGAATTTACTAAAAATAAGTTTTTGTAAGAGGTTTGTGTGAATTGCCTAAGTTATGATACCTAGGATGTTTATTTTAAATGCAACCATTCTTCAAAGTGGAATTAAGAATTTTTAAGAAGTTCTTAACATTTATTGTGGTGTGAATGTAAACGTTTTTTTATGAATTTGGTTTGGGGTGTGTAATTTGGTTATATCATGTCTTGTTGGATATGTTAAAAATGTTCTAGAAAGGGGATTTATGGTTTAAAGGGGAATTTTTTTATGTCCTTTAAATGATATGAAAGGTTGGATTTGATTTTAAAACAATTAGTACTTTTGAAGAAATTATTTTCGATTGTCTCTTGGATGTTTTTTGTGCCATTGGATGTGCCCTCAAGTGAAGAGGTTACTTTAAATTTGTGTTTCCTTAGGAAATATTGATTTTATAAATGGTTCTCATTTTCTAAATATTGTTAGTCTCTTTGGGTGGTTCTTTAAAATGTTTTGAAATGAAATCTTTGACCATGTGACTGTTTGGATCTTGGTGTGTGTGTTTTTCTGAATGTGTGTCTTGATGGGCCATTTTGTTTATTTATAAAATTTTCAACACTTTATAGTTTTTAAGGACCTTTATGGGAATATTTTGGTGTGAGTTTGAGAAGGGGAAAGTCATGTATGGTAAACTTGAATTGTTTGGGAGTGTGTTTGGATCTTAAGGGACTGTTAGTAATTGAAAATGTAAAAGTGATATTTTTGTGATGTTTTGGGTAATGCTTTTTGACATGTAAAGTTAAAGGCTTGTTTAGAAATTCTAGATCTAGTGTAATATTTGTGTTGACTCTTTAAAAAGATTGTGTTTTGGAAACTATTTTCCATTTTAAAACCTTATTGTTTTGTGAAATATTTTTAATGGTTGTATGTTATAGTGGCCCGGTTGGAACCTTCAATGATATGATGTGAATATTTGATATAAGTATGTATGTATATATTTATGGGGCTCTTCTATATGGGGATACCACTTTATGGGTTATCATATAGAGTGTCCATGTTGGGGGTAGTAAAATGTGGTGATGGTAGGTAAGGTGAGTCATGTGTGCGAGGGCCTCCCACTTACACAATATTGTTACACCATGGGTTCCTGAGTGTCTTTTAGTTGATCAAGTGATGGTTGCTTTCTATCCATGATTTGACAGGTTAGTACCCCTTGGAGTTGTAGATAGGCCAGGAGGGGTGTGCCACTAGTGAGGCCAGGTTAGAGTAGCTAGTTGGTTATTGACATAGGGGCTTCACCATACACTGGCAGGTGGTTCCGAGCCAAGTACATCCGTGGGTCTTTAGGGGTGTTTAAAATCAACCATGGTTATTGTTTGTATTGACTTGGTTACTTATTTTTTGTTTCAATTTTCAGCATGCACTATTTATTTATTTACATCTCATCTTGGTTTATTTCTTAGGTTATGGGTTGGGTTTTAGTTTCGAAATGGTAATATTGTTTTGAAAATAAAGGTGTGGCATGCGTCGACTTTTAAAAATGGAAGGACTTTGTTTGTTTAATGAAAATTGAAAATTATATTTCCTTTTTAGAACTGTATTTCAAACCGGTGTTCTTTGATTGTTTTGGGAAAGGAAATACTTGAATTTAGTGGTCCATTCTAGCATTCTTATTGATCATTTTAGTGCTCATGCCTATTTCTATCTCTTCAATTGTAGTTTCCTTTTTTACTCTAGTTCTCCTGGTTCTTTTTCTCATGTTGGAGTTGAGTTGATCTTGTGGTCATAGGTGACCAAGTGTTCACATGGATACTGAGTTGGTAGTGGTTTAGTTTCATTTGTTTTAGTTTTATTTTGGTTTCAGTCTGCTTAGTTTTATTTTGTAACTAAATTGTTTATTTATTTATTTAAGATTCAGTTGCGGGTTATTTCTTCTTGTCTAGTCGTTATTTCTCTGATCCTAGTTATTTATTTTTGGCTTAAATCATTCTCACATGTATGTTTTGATTTCCCACACTGGTTTCCATCCCAAGGGGATTGGGAACGCCCCTCGGGACCTATTGCAGACCAGCTCGGGTGACCAGTTCAGGGTTGACCCGGGCTGGTTCGTGACACACAATGTTCTAAAATTTTCATTAAATAGTACAATTCATGAATTGTCACCCACCAAACCTTCTCCAAACATTTTATAGTAAAAATAATGTGTTGTAAAGAAAAGTGTGTATATTGGAAAGAAAGTGTCGTGGGTGAAGATAAGACGTACAAACCTACTGATTAATGGGTATAGACACTGGTATACCTTGTAAATTCAATAATGTTGCGTATGTTGAAAAAATGATTTGAAACCTTTTTCTTATAGTTGTTGAGGTTTTAATCATTGAGATGATTAGCCATATAAACAAGAAATTTCTTATTTTGAGTGTATTCTAGGTTCTTATGTGCATCAAGTTTAAATTTCTTATTGTAATTATTTATTTATTTTTGTTCATGTCTTTAACCTGTTACAAGTGATTTTTTAATTAATGGGGTTAGACATGTTTTTTTTATTTTATATCATAGTATTTACACATTCCCTTTTTAATGGATATATTTTTCTTCCTTTTACTATTGTTCTCATGGACTGTGTAGTTTCAAATGGATGTCAACCAATAAAGTTGTTGAAATTAGGTAAACTTTTGTGTATATTTTAATTACCTCATTACTACCAGTACTAGTCATTGATGTATTAATAGGTTCTATTTCTATTTATAATTGAAATGTGATATGGAAATCTCAAATTCATTATTGTTTTATTGGGATCCTGTAAAACAGGATAATTTGGTACATGCGGAATTAAATCACATTATGTGTAGTGGAAAATATGAGTTGTGTTATGACTATAAACACATATATTTTCTTCATGAACCTACTTTCACTATAAAAAATAGTGGCTAGCGGCGGGTTTTTAGAAACAGTTCTGAAAACCGCTACTAAATTTATATTTTTTATTTATTTAGCGGTGATTTTAGAAAACCAAGGATAATTAACAATGCTTTATTAAAAAATAATTGTCATTTAATATTGATTCATTTTTCAGAGGGTTAAACCCCCTAAATATTTAGCAGCAAATTTTAATTTATTTTAGTTAAATATTTTTTAAATTTTTAAAATTTTAATTATTTATTATTTATTTATTATTATGTATTATGTATTATTTATTATTTAAAATTAAAACTAATTTTGAATGGTCAATAATTAATTATTAATTAATTATATATTATATATTATATATTATATATTATATATTATATACCATATATCATATATTATATATCATATATTATATATCATATATCATATATCATATATTATATATTATATATTATATAATATTATCATCATTATTATTAATTAGTAGTTGGAGTGTGCCTTAGTGCTAGAGGTGCCCTGTAATCATGCATGTTTGGAAGGAGGATGAGGTTTAAATCCTATCTGTTGTGTTATTTTCCCCCAATTTATTTGGGGGGAGTAGTGTTCGTGGGCATGCGCAATGCGGGTGTGGTGCAGAATGGACCCCCGCTCGACAATGGGGATTGGTTTCAGATCAGTGTCAGTCATATTTAGATGAAGGTGGTTTGGTGGTGTGTAGAGGTGGTTCCTGTCATGGGTGCAAAGTAACATGGACAAGGGTGGTTCTTTGACGACGTGTACCGGTGCGATGGTAATGGCGGTGGTCAGCGATTATTGGGTCAAGCGAAGGTGGCCACTTTTAGTGGAAATAAGGGATGAAGGCGAGTAGTGATATTTTTCATACAGACCCAATAGTGAATGGTATGGGGGAGGTCGACTTGTAGCATCGACATTGGCGGAGGGTCGGCGTGACCTTGGGCAGTGTCCCAGTGTCGGACTTCGAGAGGCTACTTATGCAACTTCCATCCATCAGTATGAACCTTTTATGGGTAAGCTAGTGTGATGGATAGCCACCTTAAGTTGCAATGATGGATCCCATGCTACGATAGTGGAGGCTGGTCACAATGGGGGGTCACACATGAAAGGGTCTACTTTGATGGGAATCAGAGCTTTAGGGATGATCTTTGAACCATATAATGGGGGTATTATGGGACTTGTATTAAGAGAGGTCTAAAAACATATATATATATATAATTAAATAATGGGTTTGGTGAGTGAGTTATCTTGGGGGGTATGATCTGATCTTTTGGCCTATGGTTTGTTGTGTATGTAAGTTTCATTATAATTGTACCTCTAATATGTAATATATATGGGGGTGAGATGCAGGTTGGGGGATCTATTCCTCTCAATGAAAATGGTGATTATTTCATGGATATATTGCATTTTCTCAACTATGATCTTCTGGTAATAAGGGTGAAGAAGAATCCTATCGGTACTCCTCCCAAGAAGTTGGATCTTCCTGCCATGGATGTGACTACATCGAATATATTTGTTAGGGATGGTGACTCACATAATGGTAAGATTCCTAATTCCTGAAATAATAGATCCTTCATATCCCTGAAAGATGTGGACTATGGTTGTTCTTTTAATAAGGGTGCTATGACTCGAGACTTTTCAAATCGTGAAGCAATTACAGAGCGAATGGATATGTGTAAGCACTCCATTTTAGCATGTCTGATGACTCTGAAAGGGGATAAATCCAGGGTTCTTGATGTGTTAATCGATAATTTATCTACTATCTGTGTATTTTGTGGATGTAGATGCATTCCTATTAGGTGTGGATACTATCATTTATTGTTCTTAAATGCATATCTCAAAATGAAGGCTTGAGGATTCAGACCAGTTTCATTGAAACCATCTATTTTGTGCCTTTAAGAATGGTCATTCAGTTTTAATCCTTTTGAAATATGAAATTCCTATTTCCAAGTATGGGTAAGTATCCTTGTATTGATATGTATTCATTATCATCCAAGGACCTTGCATGATATTTCTTTGGAAATTGGTGTACCAATAAAGATGGACATAGAGACTGAACAATCCAGGTTCGACCACTTTGTGAGGGTCCTTGTTGAAGTTTACTTGTGTTCTAATCTTTTTAACCAAGTAATTATATCTATAGAAAATGAAAATTTGGATATGAAAACGAGTTATAAAAATCTCTCTTCATTTTGTACTGAATGTAGCCTAGTTGGGCATTCCAAAAATGATTGTAAAAGGAATTTTATACTCCAGTTGTTCTCTAAGAGGGAATGCTTTAGAATGTTTAAAAAAAGGTAATAATAAAGGATTTATGGTCATGGTAGAAGGTCTGTCTACTTTTTAAAGGTTTTACTATCAAGATAGAGTGGACATAGAAAAGGGGTAGTTGCATGTAGATAAGGATGCTTCAGTTGTTTTTGTTGCGGGACCAACTGACACTGTAAAAGGTTTAGGTTGCGACTCAATACTAGATTCTAAATCTTCATGGGCTAATTTTGCAGCTGAAGAGGAGGTGGAGGAATAGACAGTGCATGCTAATATTTCTTTTAAAGAGGATCTTTGCAAGAGGAATGAGTTTTTATGGGAAAATGAATCCACATCTGAACAATATAGCTGTGAGGCTATTGTCCTAGAGGAATTAGATCATTACCTATAGCAATAACTAATCAATACCAAAAGGAAATTGAAATCCAAATCAATGGATTCTTCTTTCAATAAACCTAATAATCCTATCCCTATAGATGAAGAATTATTTCAATTGGTCACTCCTAGAGAATCCATGAATCATCCACCCATTCCTAGACATTTCTCTTCTGAGAATCTTATAGAGACACATGAATAGAATCATGCTAGTCTTGAGGATTCACTGGGTATTATAGTTATTGGTGGTACACTGGAAGGGAAGGAGACAACCGAGGTGAGGGTGTTATCATCCCACTGGTTTTTGGTCCTAGTATAAATAAATTTACTTTTATTGTTATTTTAAATAGATCTAATTGCAGATAATACTTTCGTCAGAAATTTGGAAATGTTCATGGACCTTTTTTATTTGAAGGACAATCCTTAGACATTGGGAATGTCAAGGAAAGGAGTAATTTGGATCTGAAGGATAATTCCTCAAATCAAGTTGGATTTGTTTTGATACTAAAACATGATTTCACTATAAGAATTGAGGCTCATGATGAGGATGATGAATCATCAGGCATGGATGACCAAAAGACTCTTTTAAGGATCCTAAGCAGTGGAAGAGAGGTAGACACCTGAGTGGTCAGGGTGGCTCCTGAGGAAGGGGCGCCATAAATAAAAGAAGGTGACTATTGAATGTTATTTTTTATTTTGTGGTGTTATTGATAACACTTTTTAGCATTGTAACTATAACACCCCAATTTTTGTGAATTATTTTTTTCAAATTAATTTAATATTTTTGATATCTTTTTTATTTCACACAACATTGAATTTAGCTTTTGTTATATGAAAGCACTAAGTGTGCCTTGCGTTATATGAAACACCAAGTCAACATTTCACTAAATAAAATAATTATATTAGCTTTTGGTGCATTAAAAACTATGTCTGTCTTGTATTATACATAATACCGATTCCCTTTGATAGATTGCATTACATGCAAGGTCGAGTTTTACCGAACTACAAGATACTATTAATATTATTATAAAAATATTATTATAGATACCACCTAGATGTTGGAATGTAAGTTTTTATAAAATTAATCCCTTGGTTATCAATTAGTATAAGTGAATGTAAGAACTATTTTAAAATAAAGAAATTACTTTTCTATGAAAACTATTTTTCCATGTACAAACATAATTTTATCTCAATAAATTAAAAAACCACTTTTGATTAATGTTTTCAATAAAATTTATTTATTATATATTTAATCAATATTTTTGATACTCATCCAATATATTTTATAGGTATAGGATAATAATAAATCCAATATTATGAATAAAAAGATATATTTTTCTAAAAGGCAATTTTAACACCTTTTAACGGAGAGCCCATTTTAAATATATTTTTTGAAAATTTTATAGTTTTTATTTGAGAAAATAAACTTTATTTTTGAAATAGTAATATCAAAATTTACTTTGGTTTATTTTTTATTGTTCTGAGAAGTCTCATTTTTTGATGAATAATGAACAACACCAAATTTTAATTCAAAACCAATTTTTCATCTAATTTATTAATATTGTTAAATTATGTTTTAATTTAATTTTAAAGTATAATTATATCAATTATACAATACATAATCCAATTAATTTCATTAGAACCAATTTAACAATGAAATTGGATATAAAAACATTTCAAACTTTTGGACCTTTTACTTTAAAAACCCGCATTGTCGTCCTGTCCATGAGATTAATTTTAAATTAATTTATTCCACTTATGTGATTATAATTTGGAAAAATAGTTTAAACATTTTGAATAATTATAATTTATAATTTATAATAAGGTAAAATTAGTTTTTTACCAAAAATATTAGTGAAAGTGATTAAAATTAATTACAACGATTAAGAGGAAAATTAACTCAACATAGGACTAAGCCTTAAACATAAGGACAAAAATAACCTATAAAATTTTCCAAAATCCATTTTATATTAATATTTATACTCTATACTCATTTTTCTATAATTGGGACCATTATTGGAGCCACCTAACATGGGAAACATGTGGGTGGAATTCTCTTTTCAAAAATTTATAAGAATTCCACTCCTCCTCCACTATAAAAAGGAACTCACCCATATCAATTATTCACACCTATAAATATCTTTGGATAAAAAAAAATCTGATAAAATAATCTCCCAAAATATCCCCCCTATTCCTAGAATCTTTCCTTTTTTAGGAAATCCAACCAAGGAATCCCTTTTGTGCAAACCAAGAAGAGTTACCCAAAGAAGAGGTAACATCCTTCCTTAAGCCCATTTGTTTTATTTTCATTCTCCACCACCTAAAATAGTATTATTACATGATTATATAATAAACTATGTATCTTAAATATACTTATATTTTTTTATTCTAAGGGTTTTACTTACACTTACACACACTTGCATCTAATGGGTGATGAACTTACAGTTCTTTTGTATGACGAACTACCACCTCACGAAACGATGTTGTTCATTTTTCCTTTACCACATATAATGGTTAAGAATTATGATGGAAAATATATTTTTATATGAAATATATCATTTTTAGGATATATTTATTCTTATGAAATTATTATATAACATATACCTTCATGATTTCCAAATTTTGTAAATATGATAACTTTATTTGTGGAAGTGTGGACTACCACCTCCTTGAAATGATATGATTCATCCACACTCTACATGGAATGTATTAAGGATGAGTTTAGTAAAAATATATGATATATATGACATAGTAATGCTACTGGAATTATTATTACACACACACACACATTTCATTTACTTTATTTCTTTTAAAATAATAATTAAACAAAAACAACATTCATGTGTACATATGATCTATCACCTCCATGAACGGTGTATACCATTTAATATTTATATAATTTATAGATTATTATAAATATTTACATAATAAATATATATGATATTTATATCATAATTTAAATTCTTAAAATAAGTAAATCGTGATCTAAGTAAGAGGATCAAGAATAATAATTCAAAACATATACGAAAAACAAAGCAGATATTGCCCGAAGCATAACATTAACATAGAATTGTTAATAAGAGGGTAATATAAAGTCATATAAGGTATTATATATAATAATATAGTTATATGGAAGATTTATAGTAAATTAATATTTATTATACATGAGTTTTGAATGTGCACGAATAAATTCAAGACTTAAGGTTATAGAATTTCATCTCATTTTTTATTTCTATGAGATACATGCCATATTCCCCACTCGCTTATTTTGTGTGATGTATATACTTACCCATGAAATATTATATAATTAATTTAATTTATTAAATTATATTAAAATCTTTAATTAATGTTATTATTTCATGAGGATCATGATTCTAAAGTTACTCAAGTAGTAAGGGTTTTCTCGTCTCACTTTTATTTCTGTGAGACTTATGCCTTATTCACCACTCATTTATTTTATGTGGTATATATACTACCCATTAATATATTATATTATTATTATAATTAAATTTATGGTTATTTATATATCCATTTGATTATATTTATTTCATGGGGTTTATGTTTCAAAAGTTACCAAATCAGAAAATTAATTTTTGTATCAATTTTCCTTCTTTGAGATACATGCCATGTTATTCACCTATATTTTTCTATGGTCTATATATAATACCCTTTTGTAGGTTATATCATGAATATAATTATTTAATGATATTTTAATCTTTATTTAATGTAATTCTATCATGTGTATTATGATTCAAAGTTACCAAAGTGGTAATAGTTTATTGTTACAATCTCATCATTTATCGGGATTGTTTAAGATTATGCCACCATTGATGAAATATTATGATACATCTCTCAATAAAAATCATGAATTTTATTATAATTTGGTTATTAATGTTATATTTATGTATTGGTACCATTTTTCAACTCTTTTTTAATTAATATTCTTAATAATGTTTTTTAATAAAATATGACTTTATTTATCTCTTCGGTCGAAAATTTGTTTTATTCAAAAAACCATGTTTTCTAAAAATGTTTTCAAAAATGTTTTACTATTATGTGTAAAATACATTTTTACACATGTTTTACCTTTTTAATAAAAGTTATTTAAAATTAACATCCTCTTCATTTTCTAATCAAGGCACTTTTCTAAACTTTTTATGGTGCAAAATGAATGTTCAACATGTATGGATTTACCCGCCATAATTTCCTTGAAGATTCCTTTGAAAGTTTACAAGTTTATTTTTAAAAGAAAAAATTTTCCTAATATTTTATAAATTCATTATTTTAAAGTGGTTTTCAAAGATTTTTTTTAAAAAAATGTGTTATATGGTTTTCAAAGCTTCCTTTATATGTTTTCAAGGTTATTTTAAAAGGAAAAATGTTTTCAAAATGGTTATGTTCTAAAAATTGTTTTTTAAATCAGAAAGAATATTTTTCTCAAGAAATGTTTTAAATTATTTTTCATGATTCTTATATATGTTTTCAACTTGGTTTCAAAGAAAAGGATTTTGAAAATTTTATATGTTTTAAAAAGTTATTTTCAAAGAAAAGTTATGTTCCAAGTGATCTTTAAAAATCCTTATCCATCTAAGATGATATCCTTTGATGTATTTTATGATTTACAAGGGTTATGATCTAAGGATATCATTCCTATTCATTCTTTGAATGTTTTATGATTAAGATGAAAATTATTTATGAAACCCGTTTCTCTTCCATGGGTTATACCATGATAAAACGATTATGAAACCCGCTTCCTTTCACAAGTTATTCTATGATGAAATGATTATGAAGCCTAGGAATTTTCCACATGTTATGATATGATAACATATTTATGATACCCATTTCATTTCATGTGTTATGATATGATGTTTATAAAACCCATCTTTTTTTATGGGTCATGATATAATGAAATTTTTATTATCTTGTGGAACATGTATGTATGATTTTATTATGTGATGGTGGGACCTATATCTACCTCCAATGCATTGAGTAAAGATTTATATTTCATGAGTATGATAGAGATGGAATGCTAAGTGAACTTGGTTAGGTATGATAGGGCTAGAACGAGAAGTGAACTTGATTCAGTATGATAGGGATAGAAAGAGGAGTGAACTTGATTCGGTATGACATGGTTGGAATGAGGAGTAAACATGATTCAGTGTGATAGGGCTGGAATATGGAGTGAAATCAGTTCAGTATGACAAGAATGGAACAAGGAGTGAACTCGGTTCATTATTATATGGTTGGAATGAGAAGTGAACTCGGTTCAATAATATAGGGATGTAACAGGAAGTGAACTTGGTTCAGTAATATAGGGATGGAATGGGGAGTGAACCTGATTCAGTAAAGGACTTTGTCCACTAATTTGGTCTTGGGAGTGAACCTTGACTACCAAGATGGTTTGGGGAGTGAACCTATACTACTAAGATGACCTTGGTAGAAATTCCTTGACTACTATGGAAATCATTCTATATGCTTATGTGTTTACCAAAAATTATATGTCTTATTCCTATTTTATGATTTCATTAATTATGCTCTTGATTCCCTTATGATTAATGTCTTATGAACTGCCAATATTTATGCCATTATTCATGTTTATGATCTTTGATATGAAGGGTATGATATTCTAATGTTATTATCACGTTCTCATACCGTTATTCTCATGTTTATGACTACATATCTCCCTTGTTTACCCTTAATTAACATTTAAGCTCACCCCTTTATTATGTTTCCTTTCCTCAGGTTATAAAGAAAGATATTAAGTAGAAGTACTAAAGGGGAAGATCTTTGTGGGAATCATTAAATATCTTTCACCATGTTACAAGATTGTGTTCCATGTTTCCAAGGACACTAAACTATTATGGTCCACAGGCATGTACTTTTGTAATGTGTTGAATATTCATCTAAAATGATATAATATCCATGTATGTTAGGCCTGAGTTGCTATAGAACCCCCACACTTTCCTTTCTTATTTACTTTATAATAAATTTTTCGATACCATAGATTTTAATCCATGGTTCGTGCCATTCCTGGTATATTATTATAATTTATTATTTAATAAGTATTAATAATTATTTGTAATTATTTATATTTTTAAATAATTTATAATTGTTAATTGTTAATTATAAATTATAAACTATTTACTGATTATATATATGTATAATTATATATATTATGTGGGTGTATATCTATATAATCATACGTGTATATATATATTTATGTATATTTATATGTGTTTATATATATATATATATTTGTAATTATATATAATTATATTGATTATATACATATATATATGAATTTATGTATTCATATATATATTTATGTAAATTTATTTATAGTTATATATATTTATAGATATTTATATGTATTTATGTGTATTTATGGATATTTATGTATATTAATCCATATATATATATATATATATATATATATATATATTTGTATATATTTATATATATTATGTTGGTGTGTGTGTGTATCTTTATGTGTGTGTGTATTTATGTATCTTTATATGCACTTATATATTTATATATATTTATATACTATTATATTTAATTATATATGTGTGTGTGTGTGTATTTATATATAATTATGTATATTTATGTATTTTTATTTGTATTTATATTTATATATATTATGTGGATATATATAGTTATATGCACACACACACACACACATATATATATAAGTATATTTATTTTTCTTTATATATAATTATTTTTTTATATACATATATGTGTGTGTCTTTATATATATTTATGTTAATATATTTATATTTATATATAATTATATATAATTATGTGCATTTATATATATTTATATATATTTGTATCTATATTTATTTATACAAATTATGTGGGTATATATATATATATATATTTATACTATTATATTTAACAACATTGTGGCCAGTGCCGCAACTGAGTGGCACTCAGCCACCGACCTCCACATCTAGGAGGTCTTGGTTTTAAATCCCTGATGGGTGTAGATAATATTAGGTACTATGAAGGTAGTGACGTAGACGATGACACAAGTAGACGGTGACATAGACATGATGCATGAAGCAGGCGGGCGATGATACAGACATGATGCAGACCCGGTGATGCAGATAGGATGATGTTGGTTTGACGTTGCACTGGTCCTTCAGGCCAGTGTGATGAGCCTTTGAGCCATGTAATGGGCTTTATACCCCCTAGGACTTTGGGTTAGAATATCGATGTAATAAAACAGATGCTTGGGTGAGTTATTCCTTGGGGGGTATGAGCTATCTTTCTGACTTGTATGTGTGCAGTGTGTGTGTGTTTGAATGTAATTGTACCCCCGAACACATAATATATATATATATATATATATATATATTATATTTAATAATACACACACACACACACACTTATATGTATTTATATATATTTATGTATTATTTATTTATATTAATAAATATTTATAGACATTTCTATCTATTTATGAATATTTATATACATTAATATATATTATTTCGATAGGCGTACACACACACACACACACATATTTGTATGTAATTATAATTTTATATGTATGTATTTAACAGTGGGTTTTTATTTATTTATTTATTTTAATTTATAATTATTTATTATTTAGTATTTATTATTTATTATTATGTAATATGTATTATTTATTACAATAATTTATTATTTTTTATTTAAAATTATCAAAATTATGAATGGTTAAATATTAAATATTAATTATTAATTACTAATTAATTACTAATTATATATTATATATTATATATT
Organism: Viscum album; assembly: GCA_963277665.1. Taxonomy (NCBI): domain Eukaryota; kingdom Viridiplantae; phylum Streptophyta; class Magnoliopsida; order Santalales; family Viscaceae; genus Viscum; species Viscum album. The sequence continues at coordinate 590,977,417 of OY728166.1, forward strand.
ATTCATTATATATCATATATCATATATTATTCATTATTATATTTTATTATTAGTATTATTATTTAAATTACTTATTATTTACTCTTTAATTAATATTAATAATTATTTTTGACTATTTATTATTTATTATTTAAAATAATTTATAATTTATAATTTATAAATATAAATTATAATTTTTTTACTAATTATCAATTATATATATGTCTATATTTATATATTATATATATATTATGTAGGTATATATCTATATAATTATATGTGTATATATATATCTATGTATATTTATATATGTTTATATATATATATATTTATTTTTATTTATATATAATTATATTGAATTATATATATGTATATATATTTATGTAAATTTATTTATATTTATATATATTTATAGATATTTATATGTATTTATGTTTCATATGAAGTCAGACAACGACTGGCGGTGGAAGAGGATCGCATGAGGCTTGCTGTTTGGGGGGTACGACATCTGTCTGACACCTGTGAGGTGGCATGTGGTGCAGCGATGAAGCTCTCAACTACAACATGGTCAGTGATGTGACTGGCCATGATGACGTCGTCTGGCAGGTGGTGCCCCCTTCCGATGATGGGGGGTGTTGCGCTTGGTCGGCGTCAACTGACACTGGCGTGATGATTGGAGGCTAGCAACCCTAGCTTGTGGAGGTGCCCCTATCGGGCAGGGGATGGTGATGCTCGACCGACAGAAGGCTGAAGATGATGTTGTGGGTTTGACGTGTGGATGCCCCTATCCACACTATGGGGGGGGGGGGAGGGGGGGGGGCTAAAAGGGGTAACACCTGTTGCCCCATATATATATATATATATATATATATATATATAAGGTCAAGGCTTGTTTGGGGAGTGCTATGGACTGGGTTTGATCTTAGCGTGTGAGTGTGTGTGTATTTGATTATAATTGCACACCAAGCACCTACTATATATATATATTGTGGATATATATATAGTTATATGCACATATATATATATATATGTATATTTATTTTTCATTTTATATAATTATATTTTAATATGTATGTGTGTGTGTGTCTTCATATATATTTATGTTAATCTATCTATATTTTTATATATTGTATATAATTATATGTATTAATGTGTATATATATATTATGCGGGTATAAATATATATATACTATTATATTTAACAATATATATATATTTATATACACATTTACATGTACTTATATATATTTATGTAAATATATTTATATTAATATATATTTCTAGATATTTTATCTATTTATGAATATTTATATACATTAGTATATATTATGTCCACATATATATACACTTACATTTCTATGTAATTTTATTTTTATATTTATGTATTTATAAATTATGAATAAATATATGTATATATATTCATGCATTTACATGTATTTATTTGTATATACATAATTATATCAATGTTTGATTTGTCATTACCTGAAGAATGTGGTTGAGTGGTAAAATATTTGTAAATAACCAAGATGTAAAGGGTTCAAATCTCACCCTGCACATATATATGTTTGATTTTACCAGGCATGTCTGGTGGGTCAGGGTGTGGTGGTCTTAGGCTATGGTGGGGTTGGGATAATAAAAAAATAATAATAATAATAAATAAATCAAAAATTAAAAAATTAAAAAAATTAAAATAAAAAAATTATAAAACCACCGCTAAATAAAAAATCGGCATGAAAAAACAGTTGCAAAATGATTCATGACGCGCAAATTCGTGACGTACAAATTCATGACGCGCAAATTCGTGACACTTTTAGAAAGCATCACAAATCATTTAGGGGCAGTTTAAACTGCCGCTAAATGTTAAAAAAACTACTGCGAAACCCCCTTTTTTTGTAGTGTTTATAGTATTTATTTTATTGAACCTCTATTCCTGAATGCAGAACAATGACATTGTTGATGATGTTTTTGAGCAATGTCATGATTTTTGTAAGAACCCGGTTCTTATATTTGAGGTACGAGCTTCTTCTTTTCTCTTTTCCTTAAGTGTTTTTGAGAAAATATTGAAAATGGGAAAAATCCTAAATTTTGGAACTACATGCCATGTACTTTTCCACACGCCGTGTACTTTTGGCTGTGTGGAATGGGTACACGGGGCGTGTAGCCATGTCGGCAACGAAGGGTGTAGGAACCGACTACACACCGTGTAGTGGTCCTTTACATGCCGTGTAGTCAATCAGCAGGCCAAAATAGTAAGGCGATGGAGCAGCCGCCAGCTGGGTGACAGTACACACCGTGTACTCGGGAGTACATGTCGTGTACCCATGTTGACGGATGAACAGTGTGGCGGTGCTGTCAGAGGAACAGTTAAATGAAGGAAGTACCTGTACTTGGAAGTACATGCCGTGTACTTTGTTTTTTTCGCTTAAAATGGGTAGTAGCCTCCCCTGTTCACAGGGAAGGCTTAGAACCGGACGAGAGGAGCGGGAGTGGATGGACGAGCCTTTGAAGATCCGTCGACCGCGAACCGGGAATCCGATTCCACCTCGAACGATCTCATTGGAACCGCGCGGGTAAGCCCTCCCTTCTCCTAGTGTGTTTCTTACCAATTCTTTCCTTAACGATACTTATTTGAGGTTGAATGAAAGTTTTCTTACCTCAGATCTACACCGTTCTTGGGAGTTTCTGGGATCGACGATCGTGTATACCACTCGTTGACGTATAAGGCAGGTGGCTTGGTGTTTATTTTCCAACTGTCGTGCATTTTTGTGTGTTTTTGAGATACGAACCCATATTTGGGGTGTCGTGTGGCTGAGGCTATGGCTATTTTAATACCTAGAATTGTATAGGTAATTAAATGTGATATTAAAATACTGTTTGTGATCAGTGCTTGGATCCAAAACCACCCCGTGGGTGCGTTCCTCTATTTAGCCGTTTGGCCAGGATACCCGAGGGTATGCCATATTTAAATTATGCATTACTTTTGACTTGAGAGGAATTGTATGTAAAGTGCATGTTTATATGTTGGGCATGGCCCGATTATTTATGCCTGAGGGCGGTGTTTTACTATAGCCTGGGGGTGTGATTGTATTAGCCTAAGGGTGACGTTCTATTTCGCTTGAGGGAAACCTTTCGTGCCTGAGGGCTTGACTTCTGTGCCTAAGGGCGACACTTCGTATGGATGAGGGCGAGATTCTGTTACGCCTGAGGGAAATACCTGCGGGTTGGATTCTGTATAGCCTGAGGGTGTGGTTTTACTATATTACCCTGAGGGCAAGGTTCTGGTTGGCCTGAGGGCTTGGTGCTGATGAGCACCAAATGTTACTATATTAAATGGATTAAATGAATAATGAAATGGAAATATAAATGTTAAGTTAGTCACTTTTGAGTACTGCTTAGTTTATTGCATTTTACTACTGCACACTGTTGTTGCATGTTTACACGCAGTTGGGCACATGCCTTTGGTGGGTGCCTACTGAGATATGTTTCTCACACCCTATTTGGGTCATGTTTTTTTCAGTCCAAACAGATTATGTTTCTGCATGAGTGGATAGGGTAAAGAGTCCCTATACTGGCACTTGACTATTTCCGAGGAGTAGGAGGGCATGGGACCGAGCCTAGGCTCGTGATGCCGCTGCCAGCTGTTTTTCTTTGTTTGTTTTGTTGTACTATGCAGTTGTATTGTATTGATTGTGTAACATGTTCTGGCTGTTTTCATAGAAATTTGGCATGTTGCATCATTATTTATATACTGGTTGGTATTATCTACTGTAGTTGTTTATTTCAGTTGTGTATGGTTTACTGCTTCCGCTGTTGTTGTATGTTTTATTTGATTTCACTACGCTACACTTTGACAAATGAGGGCATAGTTTCCCCACTATCAGACTTGGGCCCTCACTGCTAGTTGGTAGCCTCTGGCATTTTAGGAAATGCGCTTGAGGTCACGTGGCGAACCGGGTTCGGGGCACCCGTTGAGTGGCACCCGGAACCGGGACGTTACAAAGTGTTATCAAATGAGTTCTTTTCTTTGACTTACTATTTGGAGCCGTAGTCAGGGATAAGACAAATGGTAGTTGGTAATAAGCTGTGCCTGGGTGTAGCTAACCCGTGTACAGGGAAAAACCAATTTACCTCATGTTGCAATTTTACTGATTTTGCAATTTACAGTTTATTGTTTTCACCGTTGGGTGACACACTTGAGATTATGCTATTTACAATTTATCTGTGGGTTCTATTTAGTTGCAACCTGATGAGATGAGGGTATTCCTTCTCATGCATCATATAGGAAATGATAGATATCACATGCCATGCATAGTTTCTATGCCATGTAGGTGCATTAGAAATTGCATGTTGTTGTGATAGTTATTGTGCTAATAAAGCATGCTGTTGTGATAGTTTCTTGATAAATACCTGCTTGTGATATGGTATTTTTGTTTGATCCTGTTTATAGAATGGATGCCAAACTTTGGTTTTTGGAGAGTATGGGCCCCCATTGACCAGAATTTGGTGGATCATTGACTATTTATTTTTTACAACACAGATAAGATGTCAAACTTTTATTCGTGGGGAGTATGAGACCTCACAGATCTGAATTTGACACTTAGGTGATGGTTTTTAGTATTTTCTGGGTTCCAGGGAAGTTTCTGAGGCATACTATCTGGAAACCCAGTATACACGCCATGTAGTACTTTATACACGCCGTGTATGTTCTTCTGTTCGGGAATAAAAATGAACTTTTTGAGTACACGCCGTGTACCCTGAGTACACGCCGTGTAGTCTCTTCCCGTGTCACAAACCGTGTAGGTGGCGACACGGGGTAGGGAAAGGCTTGGGTAAAACACGTCGTGTAGCTTTTGTACATGCCGTGTAGTGTTGACCCGAAGTCCGACCGTGTAACTAACAACACAGGTCAGTGAACTCCTATACAGAACACACCGTGTCAATGATGAACATGACGTGTAGTGTGACCTGGGGACTCGACCATGTAACTAACAACACGGGTCGGTGTCACCTCACCTTGAACACGCTGTGTACCTCTAGGACACGCCATGTAGCCTTGTCTGAGGACAGACCATGTGGACTTAACCGTGTGGCTGAGAAACGGGGTAGTGTACACGCCGTGTGTGGGTGTAACACACCGTGTAGTTGCAAGCTGAGTAGCGGACTGTGTCACAAATGATAAGGGCAGTTATAAAATAACACCATACATGCCGTGTAAGATATAATACACTCTGTGTAGTTTTGTTCAACGGGAGCCGTGTGGCTTAGCCGTGTAGAAGAACCCGGGCAGGGGAAGGGAAGTCAAGTACACGCCGTGTAGTCATTGTACACGCCGTGCAGTCTTGTTTTTCAAATCTTGAAATGCCTTCTTCCTCTTGTTCCCTTGTGGTTCCTTCACTTTCAGTCTTTGATAAATCTTGAATCTAAGGCATGCCTTCGACCTTGTAGTGTCATGCCGCCTAGACGACCGCACGTTGTTCGCTAGGAGAGAGGCAACGAGTATACTCCAGAGATGGTGGGCCATGGGCTACCAGTTGATCCTCCACTAGAGCCAGATGCGACACCAATTGTTATACTAGACACATGCGCAGAGGTGCAGTTCCGTGAAGGATTTATGCGGTTTATTCAGACCTTTCAGGGAGCACCGCATGCTGCCACATCTATGGCCGAGCTGACTCATATCTTTTAGCAACGGCATCCGCCTACGTTTTTAGGGGATGGAGGACCACAACCTACGGAGTCTTGGCTAGGATCGATGCAGACTATTTTTGAGCATCTTGAGACGCCTCCAGGGTGGAGGGTCAAGCTCGCGACTTACATGCTGTGTGATTCCGCCAAGAGGTGGCGGGATGTTACCACCCAGTCAAAGAATCACAAAGACATGGCATGAGAAGATTTTCAGGCAGCCTTCTATGAATTCTTCTTTCTAGAGACGCTAAGGGCAGATAGATCTTGAGAGTTCATGAATTTGCAGCAGGGCGCTATGTCAGTGATGGAATATTCTTCTCGTTTTACTGAGCTTCAGCGATTTTCACCTGTACTAGTGGGTGATGAGACGTTGAGAGACAGACGTTTTGAGGATGGTCTTTATTATGACATCTGAGCGCTGGTGAATGTTTTCAGGTTTCCTTCAGTACATGCTATTGTGAACCAGGCGCTGATTACAGAGAGGAACCTACGAGAAGCTAGTGGTGTAGTCTAGGGCGGTTCAGCACTAGTTACTGGTACTATTTCTACTGGAAAGAGGAAGAGACAGATGGACTTCTCTCATGGTGGCAGTACTAGCCAGGAAGTTTCTTCAGGTGGCCCGATCAGGTGCTACCAGTGTGGTAGAGAGGGAAACAAGAGACCACAGTGTCCATGAGACCTAGTGGAGTGCTGAGCTTGCGGCAAGATGGGTCATCTGCAATGATTTTGTAGGGCGTTTCTACCAGTGGCTAGTGAGAGGGGTTCTGTGCAGAATCTGCATGCAGGAGTAGGACCAGTGGCTTCTTACCAGTCGAGGAACTGGAATACGTTAGGGCGTTCAGGCAGATATGGTGGTCGTGGCCATGGTAGCCAGACACCAGGATCTCAAAGGCAGCAGGGCGGGACAGCTCAGGGTATCCAGGCTGTGTTGCAGGGCCGCGACATTGGGCATGCATATGCAGTGCACTAGACCTAATAGGAGCAGGATCCCGGACCTTCTACAGTCAGTTGTACTATTCTAGTAGCTTCTATCTTATCTTCGATACTTTTCGATATGGGTGCTACACATAGTTTCATATCTGCACCCATTGTGGAGAGCCTTGGGCTCTGTGTTTCTTCTTCTTCTGATATCATGATGCTAGACACTCCGTTGGGAACTAGAACGACTGGTGTACATCAGTGCAAGGAGTGCCCCCTTGAGGTTGGTGGGTGTCACTTCCTATGGGACCTCTATGTCTTAGAGATGACAGCTTATGACGTCATTCTCGGGATGGACTGGTTGGTTCCCTTTTGAGCCTTTGTGGACTTCTATCTTCGCAGGGTGAGTTTCACATCACCAGAGGGTGGAGAGTTTCTATGCAAGGGTGAATGGGATGTTCGGGCGATTCAAGCTGGACCAGAGCATCATGGGTGAGGTGGAGTCACACCCCAGATTGCGAGCTTGTATCTGGATGATCAGGGGACTTGTCAGACAGATTTCCCTCCAGTTGTTTATCGTTTCAGGGATGTCTTCCCGGATGACTTTTCAGGTCTAACTCTGGAGCGAGAGGTGAATTTCTCTATTGAGCTAGTGCCAGGAGTAGCACCAGTGTCCATTCCTCCTTATAGGATGGTCACGCCAGAGTTGCAGGAGCTCAAGAGGCAGTTAGAGGAGTTACAGTCAAAGGGTTTTATCCGACCTAGTACTTCTCCGTGGGGTTTTCCGATCCTTTTTGAGAAGAAGGTGGACGGTACCCTCAGACTTTGCATGGATTATCAGTAGCTGAACCAGTTGATGGTTAAGAACCGATATCCCTTTCCAAGGATAAATGATCTGTTTGATCATCTTTGAGGAGTACGAGTGTTCTCGAAGATTGAATTGAGATCCAGATATCATCAGCTGTGCGTGAGACCATCGGATATACCGCTTACAGCTTTTTGGAGCAGATATGGTCTGTACTAGTACTTGGTTATGATGTTCGGAATCACGAATGCACCAGCAGTTTTCATGGCTCTGATGAATCATCTGTTCCATCCGTATCTTGATTCTTTTGTGGTATTATTCGTGGACAACATCTTGGTGTACTCTCACACTCGACACGACCATGCCACCCATCTTGAGATCGTATCGAGTACACTAAGAGAGCATCAACTATATGCTAAACTCTCAACGTTCCACTTTCGGATGGACCAGATTCACTTCTTGGGTCATATCATCTCAGAGGCAGGAGTTGCAGTAGACCCAGAGAAGGTGAGAGCAGTAGTTTCCTGGGAGTAGCCTAAGAACGTGTTTGAGATACAGAGTTTCTTAGGGCTGGCTGGTTACTACAGACGCTTCATACATGACTTCTCCCGCTTAGAAGCACCGTTGATGGGTCTGACGAAGAAGGGTGTGAAGTTTGTTTGGTCAGAAGCTTGTGAGGCGGCCTTTCCAGACCTGAAAGGAAGGTTGACATCATCACCAATCCTGATACTCCCAGAGCAGAGGAAGAGCTATACAGTTTACTGTGATGCATCAGGTATTGGGCTGGGAGTAGTGTTGATGTAGGGCGACCGAGTTGTTGCGTACGGGTCTCATAAGTTGAGGCCACATGAGAGGAATTACCCGACACATGATCTCGAGTTGGCTGCAGTTGTGCATGCATTGCGCTATTGGAGACATTATCTATTGGGAGAACATTTTTTGGTTTTAAACAACCACAAAAGCCTCAAGTATATCTTTACTCAGCGTGACCTGAATCTGAGGCAGAGGAGGTGGGTCGAGTACCTACAATCCTTCGATTTTGAGCTTGCCTATACACCTGGTAAAGGTAATGCAGTAGCTGACGCACTGAGCAGGAAGTCTCAGATACATGAAGTGCAGGAGGCTAGTGGTGAGTGGGAGATTATGGATTTGTTCTCTGAGATGCATTTGGAGGTGCATGACAGTCAGGGGCAGGCTTATCTTTCATATTTAGCTATGACATATACCCTCCTGGACAGAGTGAAGATGAGGTAGCTATCTGATTCATAAGGCCTAGTTGTACGGGATTCTGTGGCAAGTGAGGACCCTTCTCCTGGTTGGACGATAGGTGGTGATGAGGTTTTGTGTTTCCATGGACGAGTGTGGGTTCCAGGGGATACACGCGAGTATCTTATGTGGGAGTTTCATGCTTCAACTTGGGTAGTTCATCCCAGGGTTACCAAGATGTACCGGGACTTGAGGCGTCAGTACTGGTGGCCGGGTATGAAGAGTGATGTGGCTGGTTTTGTTACGAGATGTTCCAATTGTCAGCAGGTGAAGGTAGAGCATCAGAGACCAGCTAGATTGTTACAGTAGTTACCCATTCCGGAGTGGAAATGGGATGATGTCGCGATGGATTTCGTGACTGGATTGCCGATGTCACCTTGTGGAAATGACGCCGTGAGGGTTGTGGTGGACAGACTCACGAAGGTAGATCACTTCTTTCTGATCAAGGAGACCTTCGGTGTAGACAAGATCGGAAGGCTGTATATCCGAGAGATCATACGTCTTCATGGGGTCCCTCGTTCTATCATTTCGGATAGGGACACCAACTTTACATCTCGTTTCTGGCAGAGTTTTCAGAGGGAACTAGGTATACAGGTGCTTCTGAGCACAACATACCACCCTCAGACTGATGTCCAGTCAGAGCGTACGATATAGGTGCTAGAGGACATGTTGCGTGCATGCGTCCTAGACTTTAGGGGCTCTTGGTAGAAACATATACCCTTAATCGAGTTTACCTATAACAATAGCTTCCAGGCGACTATTGAGATGGAACCATACGAGTATTTATATAGTAGGCCATGCCGATCACCTTTGTGTTGGTTAGAGGCAGGTGAGGCAGCTTTACTGGGACCACAGCTCGTGCAGGAGACTTCTGAGGAGGTCCAGTTGATTTGGAAGCACATGGCTACTGCGCAGTCTCGTCAGAAGTCTTATGTTGATTGTCGCAGAAGACCTTTGGAGTTTTTTGTCGGGGATCAGGTTTTCTTGCGTGTTTCACCGAGGCTGGGACACAAGTGGATCAAGAGACAGGGTAAACTTTCACCGAGGTATGTGAGGCCATTCGAGATTCTGGAGAGAGTCGGGAGGGTTGCCTATCGATTACGGTTACCGCAGCGGTACCAAGCCATGCACGACGTCTTCCAAATGTCTCAGTTGTGTCACTATCATTCAGACCCGTCTCACGTCTTTTAGCCTGAGGAGGTTGATCTGGAGGAAGATGCGTCCTTTGAGGAGCATCCAATTTGTATCGTTGACACGAACACAAAGGTTCTCTGAGGCAGGTCAGTTCCTCTCGTACGAGTGCTATGGCAGCATGGCCGAGTGCAGGACGAAACCTGGGAGCAGGAGACCGACGTACGTGCTCAGTGGCCAGAGCTGTTCTGAGCTATATCTTCGCCACCCTTGGAAGGGAAATTTGGGGACGAATTGCATTAAGGGGGGAAGTTTGTAAGAACCCGGTTCTTATATTTGAGGTACAAGCTTCTTCTTTTCTCTTTTCCTTAAGTGTTTTTGAGAAAATATGGAAAATGGGAAAAATCTAAAATTTTGGAACTACACGCCGTGTACTTTTGGCCGTGTGGAATGGGTACACAGGGCGTGTAGCCATGTCAGCGACGAAGGGTGTAGGAACCGACTACATTCCGTGTAGTGGTCCTTTACATGCCGTGTAGTCAGTCGGTAGGGAAAAATAGTAAGGCGGTGGAGCAGCCGCCAGCTGGGCGACAGTACACGCAGTGTACTCGGGAGTACATGCCGTGTACCCATGTCGACAGATGAATAGTGTGGCAGTGCCGCCAGAGGAACAGTTAAATAAAGGAAGTACACACCGTGTACTTTGTTTTTTTCACTTAAAATGGGTAGTAGCCTACCCTTTTCACAGGGAAGGCTTAGAACTGGACGAGAGGAGCGAGAGTGGATGACCCAGCCTTTGGAGATCCGTCAATCGCGAACCGGGACTTCGATTCCGCCTCAGACGATCTCGTTGGAACCGCGCGGGTAAGCCCTCCCTTATCCTAGTGTGTTGCTTTCCAATTCTTTCCCTAATGGGAGTTATTTTAGGTTGAATGAAAGTTTTCTTACCTTAGATCTACGCCGTTCTTGGGCATTTCTGGGATTGACGATCGTTTATACCGCTTGTTGACGTATAATGTAGGTGGCTTGGTGTTTATTTTCCAACTATCGTTTGTTTTTGTGTGTTTTTGAGATATGAACCCATATTTGGGGTGTCGTGTTGCTGAGGCCGTGGCTATTTTAATACCTAGAATTGTATAGGTAATTAAATGTGATATTAAAATGCTGTTTGGGATTAGTGCTTGGATTCAGAACCACCCTGTGGGTGCGTTCCTCTGTTTAGCCGTTTGGCCAGGATACCCGAGGGTATGTCATATTTAAATTATGCATTAATTTTTCCTTGAGAGGAATTGTATGTAAAGTGCATGTTTATATGTTGGGAATGACCCAGTTATTTATGCCTGAGGGAGGTGTTTTACTATACCCTGAGGGCGTGATTGTATTAGCCTGAGGGCGACGTTCTATTTCACCTGGGGGAAACCTTTCATGCCTGAGGGATTGACTTCTGTTCCTGAGGGTGACAATTCATATGCCTAAGGGTGAGATTCTGTTACGCCTGAGGGCAATACCTGCGGTGTCACGACCCGTCCTCAGGGCCCGTGCTGTGACTACCCCAAGCCCGCCTTCCATAGGCCAGGGGCTGGCGACTAGCACCAAAGGCGTAAATCCCGATAACTGGGAAGGCATTGCCTTTATAAAAGTAAACAAAACACCACAGAGTACAAGCGGAAGCAAAACACTAAGTACAAAGGAAAGTGATGAAAAGTAAATGGTCCAGAATACAAATCCAAATGAAAGTACAACTACAAATGAACAAGTACAACAGGAAAATACAACAGCTGGAAGAAATGAAGCAGCTCCTGGGTCGTCCTCCTCGGATCCTACCTGAAGGGTAGGTACAGATGGCGCAGCTCCTGGATCGTCCACCACGGATCCTACCTGAAGGGTAGGTATAGATAGCCTCCACAACGCTCTCGCCCGTCAACCTCCTCCTAGTTTCGTCTCGCCGTGAAGTCCACCTCTGGATACTGACTCGTCGTATAGTCCACCTCCGGGTACCGTCCAGTCCTCAAACACTCGGCCTCCGTCAGCACTGCCAGTCGTCTACAACCAACACAACGAGGTGCGGGCATAACCCGTGCAGGGGTGAGTATAACGATACTCAGTAGGGACCCCGAGACCCTCAAGTTCTCACTAAAACCAACAAGGATAACCACAAAGAAAATCTCAAAAGATAACCTCTACTTAGGTATATGCCCATACATATATCTAAGTTATCAAGTAACCCATCTCAATCATGAGGAAAACACAAGGATTAAGAAATCAACGGATAACCACCACTCAGGTATTTGCCCATACATATACCTAAGTTATCAAGTAACCCATCTCATCATGAGGAAACACAAAGGTCAAAGACTCAGCTCAAACCAGGATTTTCATTATCGAAACTGTAACTACTATAGAGCTCCGTCTCTGAAGTGTACAGTGGTCCTGTCACGACTCCGAGGTACTGCTCACTAACCTAAGACTGCTGAGGTACTCCTCATGTCGAGTACCGCGGGTCTGCGGCCAACTACCGGGTGCTCCGTCCACTGAGGGTCTGTCGCCAAATACCGGACGCTCCCCCTAATAGCCTACAGAGGTACTCCTCCTATCGAGTACCGTGGGTCTGCGGCCAACTACCGAGCGCTCCGTCCGCCATGGGTCTGTCGCCAAATACCGGGCACTCCATCCACTGGGCTAGTCGACTCACTCCAAGTCGAGTCGCTCAAGCAGTCGTCAGGTCTCAGCCGGCTACACGGTCTCCGTACTCCGTACGCTCATCTCCGGGAGGGTCCGCTCCACGAACTACAGGTCGATACTCCAAGTATCACAAAGTCCCATGAAGAAGTATCTCAAAGGACCACCTCGTCATAGGGGTCTCAACGCAACATACGGCGCGTCAATTGGACGCCCGGTCTGTGAGTTACTAGCCTTTTCATCCCAGGGGCCCGGTTGGTTTAGTGAGCGAACCAATCCCGGCCGTATCTCAACTGTACCCCAAACTCTCATAGGGTATACTCATAGGAACCTTTTCTCAATGAGATCATCAACACTGCTGACGGTTCGTCAAACGGACGTCCTGTTTGAAAGATATCAGCTTTTCCGTTCTAGGGGCCCGGTTGGATTTCGGGTACAATCCAACCCGGCCACTATCCAACAGCAACCAAAACTCGGGCGAAGTATGCCAAAAGTTTCATCTCATCAATATGAAATCAACGAGACAGACGGCGCGTCAATTGGACGCCCGGTCTGTGAGTTATTGGCTTTTTCGTTCCAGGGGCCCGATTCGTTTCGTGAGCGAACCAACCCGAACGCACTCCGACGACATCCAAACCTCGAGCGGAGTAAGTCAAAAGATCCGTCTCACTAAGAGGAATCCAACAAAGTCGACGGAACGTCAATCGGATGTCTGGAGCTCAAGATACGAGCGTTTCCGCTCCGAGGGCCCGGTTGGTTTCGTATCCGAACCAACCTGGCCGAACCCAAAGTATTAAAAAACCTTGAGTGAGATATACCGAAACGACCGTCTCGATCCAAGGATCGCATCGCCGCTGACGGTGCATCGATCCAAGGTCTACAGCTCAAGATATGGGCAAAAGACCAAAGAGGGTCCGAAACGGGGGGTCTGGGCCCGGACCGACCCGGCCCGACCCCCCTGGGTCAGCCTGAACCGGGTCGACCCGTCCCATCCCGGCCCGGGTCTGACCCGACTGGGCCCGGCCCGGCCCGGCCGGCGCGGCCTGGCCTGGCCGGCTCGGTCCGGCTCGACCGGCCAGCCGCGACTCGGCCAGCGCAGTCGAGCGGAAGCCGCAGGCGGGGGTGTGCGCGGCCCGCCCTCTCCGCTAATTGAAGCCGGCGGCGACCGCTGCCGCCGGTCTTCCGGCAGAGCGCCACCGCTGCCGGTCGCCGGAGCCGCCGCGCCGGCATGGCGCGCCGCCGCCGCCTTCCGCGGACCACCGGACGCGCTCCGGTGGTCCGTTTCTCCTACCGTCTTCGCCTACGGTCCTCCCGGGACCCGACCTTCACTGTGAAGGGATTCAAACGCCATAGTGGCCTTCTTCGTCATCGTCCGTCGATCCGCACATCGATAAACAAGCCGCGGAGATTTGTTGGGCCGTGTTTGTTCAGCCCGCGCCCTCCGCATTAGGTGTTATCAATTGGAAAATAATAACACCTGATTTTAATCATTGACGAGGGTATAATTTATCCAAAATAAATTATATGATCACCTTGCAATCAAATACCCACGCACGAGGGTTTAAAAAATTTGAATGCGCGGTGTGACGACGTCGCGCATTCTTGCCGCTCGATCCCGCACGGCGTGACGATGCCGCACATCCTTGCCGTTCTTTCCCACGGGGTGCGACGACACCGCGTCACTCTCTTTAAATACGCAATGACAAGAAAGAATAAAAAGGGAGGAGGTTCGGCCGTGTTCGTGCGGTCCGGCCTCCTCCCGTTAAATGATAACAAGGGGTTCTCATTACTCGTAGAACGTCAAAGATAGAATCAAGAACAAAACGAAACAAACCCCTACTTTTGATTCGTCAAACGACGTTCGTTGTTCGTTGACGGTGTTGCAGATAGAAGACGATGAAGTTCGTCTTTCGCCGCGTTCGTCACACACTTCCAATCCCGAGCTACGTCGGCCGTGGAAGACACTACACGTCGGTAGGATCCGAGGGAGGAAGTCCAAGAAGGTTGTTGACGTTAGTCTCTTCCATCGTTGTAGAAGTGAACCCAATGAAGAATCAGCATCTCCTCTCTTGTCGCATGAAGAAGAGGATAATGGGTGCGTCGCCGTTCTTCGTTGAAGAGGCGTCGTTCTTCGTTGAAGATGAAGTTCTTCAAAAGAGGGAAGAGCTCTCTTCAAAATTCTCTCACACAACCAAACTCCCAAAATAAAATAAGGCCTCTCCTTATTTTATTATTTTTCCATGCATTCAAACTTACAAAAATTCAAAACCTAATTAACTAAATCAATTAAACAATGAGTTGTCTAATTAATTAAGTGATAGGTTGTCAAGAATTTAAGAGGGAGAGAGGGGAGAGGAAGAGTTACACAACTTAAGTGGGGGGTTTAGAGGAGTTAGGGAGTTATGGGGAATTTGAAAAGGCGGGGGCTCGTGTGGGCCCCACCACACATTATCCTCTCATTTATCCTCACATGGGTAGTTAGGTGCCACCCCAACTTCCCCATGTAGGATAAAACTACCTTAGACATGAAAAATAAAATTGTCTCACAACTTTATTCATTCCTCAATTAAGCCACACATTTTAACAACTCCTCCCGTGAAAACGAAACTTTGAAATAGGCGTTCCTAAGCAAATACTGGCACTGCGGTTCCATCTATTCCCTCTGAATTTGATTCCGAGCTCCGGTTTCAAAGTTATAAATTCCCGCTCATTCGTTCACTGAACGTACCCAAGCTAAACTTCGGAAATTAATTCCGGGCACACCAGGCCTCAGAATCAGGCGTCGTCAGAAACTGCATTCTTGTAAAATTCCAAAGAAAATTAAGAAAAAAATTTTCCTTGAAATTTCCGGGTCTTTACATTACTCCCACCTCAGTTATTTACGTCCCCGTAAAGCTTCAACACAAAATAGGGTCACAAAAGCGGTACAGAGCATGAATCTGAGCCTTCCGCTCCCATGTGCTCACCTGGAGGTTTCCGTACTGCCAGAGAAAGTGCACCCGAGGAATCGATCGTCCTCGTAGGATCCACTCCTGTCGATCCTCAATCCCCATTGGAACCTCCATGAAAGACACCCCATCGTCATTGTCCAGCTCCTCAGGGTCGATGATATGCGAAGGGTCGAGCACGTATCTCCTCAGTTGAGATACGTGGAAGTCGTCGTGCACCTGGTGCAACTGCTGTGAATGGGTTAAGCGGTAAACCACCCCGCCTACCCAGCTGTGGACCTAGAAAGGTCCGTTGAACCTCGAAGATAACTTTCCACCTTGGCCACATCTCCATTATCCTCGTCGAGGTGAGACCCGTATAAGGACATGATCATCATCCTCGAACTCTAGAGGCCTCCAAGTCCTGTCAACATAAGGCTTCTGTCGGCCCTGTGCTGTCCTCATCCGCTCTTGGATGACCTGGACCTTCTCTAGTCTCACAAGAGTTGCTATGATTTCTTCTTTGACGATAAGAGAAATCCGGTCTCATCCCCTGGATGAACCACATTCATTGCCTAATATAGTCAATCCTGACATGAATGATGCATTCATGCCATGGATGACGTCGTAAGGCCTCAACGTAACTACCAAGAGATCCAACTGTCACTCTCGCCTCCAAGGGTCGAGTCACACTGTCGGCATCAGTGTGAGGTCACTAGGTCTCCTCCAGTAGAAATCTCGAAAGTGAGGGTCAAGTCAACAGTTTTAACCAGAACCACTCAGTATCAACCAAACAAAAGGACAGGAAAGCAAACATCACAAAGATAAGTGTCTTTTTATTATTGCAGCTCTTAGTACAAATACACGAAGCAACTACAGACAAAAATCAACAAAACTAGAAGCAACAGGATCAATAGCCTCCAGGTCAGAAGCTAGTCCCGCTCCTGTCCATCTGCTTCCGGAGCTACATGAACATAGGCCTCAGCTGCCTGAAGCTGAGTTCTCCCATGTCCTCCTGTCCCCTGCGGTCGGGGTGGGCCTCCTGGTGGTGGTGGTGGCAACATCCCGAAGTGTCGTCCACCTTCAGCTGCACGACCAGCTCCTCTTCCATGGCCGCCTGCTCCTTGCAGTCTGCCCTGATCGAACCTCTGCCTCTGGCTGGGAGGTTCTTCATTTAACTGCTGGTCATCTGCATGGAGGGTCGGACAGTCACGTGCCATGTGACCAATTCCGCCGTAGGAGTAACACTGTCCACTCTCGGCACGTCTGGCTCTGACTCCACCCCGGTTTCCCCGCACAACTGAACTTGAGTCGTGCAGTCGGCCACCGGTAGGTCTGGTCCTCTTGGACCTCTACGTCATCTATCTACTGCCTACTATAGAAGACTCTGCCGCAAGCCGGCTAGTGGTGGGTCCTGCTGCTGGAGACTGCTCAGCAAGGAAACTCTCCACTAAGAGGGCTCTCTCCAACACCCCTGTCTATGTCGGAATGCTGTGAGAAACAACAGAAGCTCTAATCTCTCGCCTGAGCCCTTGATCGAAGGTTCGGGCCCCGAAGAACGGGTCCCGTACCATATCTGTGGATTAGCACGAGAGGTCTGTGAACCTCGCTGAATACTGTGCCACTATCATGCTGCCCTGCCGCAGCTGAAGTAGCTCCTGTATACGCACCGCTCGAAGGGTGGCTGGTACAAACTCTGCCCGGAACAGGCTCTCGAAGTCTGCCCAAAGAAGTGTCGCCTAGTCATGCATCTGGAGCATCAGGCTCCACCATCTTCTTGCTACTGCCTGAAGAAGGCTGGCAACAAGGATCACCATGAAGTCTTCCGGCGTCCCCACTAGCCTGAAAACTCTCACCACAGCCTCCATCCAATCCTCAGCCGCCTGAGGGTCCGTCCCTCCCTGGAACCTGGGTGGCCTCTGGCATTGGAACTCGTTTAGTGCGCTCAAGCAACGTGCACCCTCTGCTGTTGGGGTTGGTGGCATCGGTTGCCCAACGGGTAGTAGTACTTCTAGTGCCTCCGCTGGTGCCTCAACTGGGATAGGGCCCTATACTGAGGCCTCGTCGCTCGACATGCTATCAGTACGTACAACTCTCGGGGCTCTAGCTGGTCGTCTGCGGGGAGGCATCCTGAAAGAAACAACGTGACACAGTCAAATGATTTACCTGGTGAGCTGACCTAGTTTGAGCTGACTTTTAAAACTTATGGAATCACACACGCAAACAGTGTTTTCGTGCACAAAGTCGGAAATCAGTTGTCAGGGTCCTGGTGTATGGATACGTCGGCTGCCCGCACGAACACTGGACTCCCTGAACCGAAAACCACACTCGATACTCTTAACACTATTGCTTCACAGAAAGAAAATATCAGAGTTATAAGTTCTGCGGTAGAACCGACTCCTTTGATACCAATTTGTCACGACCCGTCCTCAGGGCCCGTTCCGTGACTACCCCAAGCCCGCCTTCCATAGGCTAGGGGCTGGAGACTAGCACCAAAGGCGTAAATCCCTATAACTGGGAAGGCATTACCTTTATAAAAATAAAAAAAATACCACAGAGTACAAGCGGAAGAAAAACACTAAGTACAAAGGAAAGTGCTGAAAAGTAAATGGGCCAGAATACAAACCCAAATGAAAGTAAAACTACAACTGAACAAGTACAATAGGAAAAGACAACAGCTGGAAGAAAGGAAGCAGCTCCTGGGTCATCCTCCTCGGATCCTACCTGAAGGGTAGGTACAGATGGCACAACTCCTGGATCGTCCACCACGGATCCTACCTGAAGGGTAGGTACAGATAGCCTCCACAACGCTCTCTCCCGTCAACCTCCTCTGAGTGTCGTCTCGCCATGCAGTCCACCTCCGGATACTGACTCGTCATATAGTCCACCTCTGGGTACCATCCAGTCCTCGAACACTTGGCATCCGTCAGCACTGCCCGTCGTCTGCAACCAACACAACGAGGTGCGGGCATAGCCCGTGCAGGGGTGATTATAACGATACTCAGTAGGGACCCTGAGACCCTCAAGGTCTCACTAAAACCAACAAGGATAACCACAAAGAAGATCTCAACAGATAACCTCTACTTAGGTATATGCCCATACATATATCTAAGTTATCAAGTAACCCATATCAATCATGAGAAAAACACAAGGATTAAGAAATCAACGGATAACCACCACTCAGGTATATACCCATACATATACCTAAGTTATCAAGTAACCCATCTCATCATGAGGAAACACAAAGGTCAAAGACTCAGCTCAAACCAGGATTTTCATTATCGAAACCGTAACTGCTGTAGAGCTCCGTCTCTGAAGTGTACAGTGGTCTTGTCACGACTCCGAGGTACTGGTCACTTACCTAAGACTGCTGAGGTACTCCTCCTGTCGAGTACCGTGGGTCTGCGGCTAACTACCGGGCGCTCTGTCTGTTGAGGGTCTGTAGCCAAATACCGGGCACTCCCCCTAATAACCTACAAAGGTACTCCTCCTGTCGAGTACCGCGGGTCTGTGGCCAACTACCGGGCGCTCTGTCCACCGTGGGTCTGTCGCCAAATACTGGGCGCTCTGTCCACTGGGCTAGTCGACTCACTCCAAGTCGAGTCGGTCAAGCAGTCGTCAGGTCTCAGCCGGCTACACGGTCTCCATACTCCGTACGCTCGTCTTTGGGAGGGTCCGCTCCACAAGCTACAGGTCGATACTCCAAGTATCACAAAGTCCCACGAAGAAGTATCTCAAAGGACCGCCTCGTCATAGGGGTTTCAACGCAACATACGGTGCGTCAATCGGACGCCCGGTCCGTGAGTTACTAGCCTTTTCATCCCAGGGGCCTGGTTGGTTTCGTGAGTGAACCAATCCCGGCCATATCTCAACTGTACCCCGAACTCTCATAGGGTATACTCATAGGGACCGTTTCTCAACGAGATCATCAACGCCGCTGACGGTTCGTCAAACAGACGTCCTGTCTGAAAGATATCAGCTTTTCCGTTCCAGGGGCCCGGTTGGATTTTGGGTACAATCCAACCCGGCCACTGTCCAATAGCAACCAAAACTCAGGCGAAGTATGCCAAAAGTTCCGTCTCATCAAGAGGAAAGCAACGAGACAGACGGCGCGTCAATCGGACGCCCGGTCTATGAGTTATTGGCTTTTTCGTTCCAGGGGCCCGGTTGGTTTCATGAGCGAACCAACCCGACCGCACTCCGACGGCATCAAAACCTCGACCGGAGTAAGTCAAAAGATCCATCTCACTAAGAGGAATCCAACAAAGTTGATAGAACGTCAATCGGACGTCCGGATCTCAAGATATGAGCGTTTCCGCTCCGAGGGCCCGATTGGTTTCGTATCCGAACCAACCCAGCCGAACCCAAAGTATTCTGAAACCTTGAGTGCGATATACCTAAACGACCGTCTCAATCCAAGGATCGCATCGCCACTGACGGTGCGTCAATCCGAGCTCTATAGCTCAAGATATGGGCAAACGAACAAAGAGGGTCCGAAACGGGGGGTCTGGGCCTGGACCGACCCGGCCCGACCCCCCCTGGGTCGGCCCGAACCGAGTCGACCCGTTCCGGCCAGCTGCGGCTTGGCTAGCGCGGCCGGGCGGAAGCCGCGGGCGGGAGTGTGTGCGGCCCGCCCTCGCCGCTAATTGAAGCCGGCGGCGACCGCCGCCGCCGGTCTTCCGGCGGAGCGCCGGCGCCGCCGTGCCGGCAGGGCGCGCCGCCGCCGCCTTTCGCGGACCACCAGACGCGCTCCGGTGGTCCTTTTCTCCTGCCGTCTTCGCCTACGGTCCTCCCGGACCCGAACTTCACTGCGAAGGGATTCAAACTCCATAGTGGCCTGCTTCGTCGTCGTCCGTTGATCCGCACATCGATAAACAAGCTGCGGAGGGTTTTCGGGCCGTGTTTGTTCGGCCCGCACCCTCCGCGTTAGGTGTTATCAATTGGAAAATAATAACACATGATTTTAATCATTGAAGAGGGTATAATTTATCCAAAATAAATTATACGATCACCTTCTAATCAAATACCCACGCACGAGGGTTTAAAAAATTTGAATGCGCGGTGTGACGACGTCGCGCATTCTTGCCACTCGATCCCGCGCGGCGTGACGATGTCGCACATCCTTGCCGTTCTTTCCCACGCGGTGCGACGACACCGTATCACTCTCTTTATATCCACAACAACAAGAAGGAATAAAAAGGGAGGAGGTTCGGCTGTGTTCGTGTGGTCCGGCCTCCTCCCGTTAAACGATAACAAGGGGTTCTCATTACTTGTAGAACGTCAAAGATAGAATCAAGAACAAAACGAAACAAACCCCTACTTTTGATTCATCGAACGATGTTCGTCGTTCGTTGACGGTGTTTCGGAAAGAAGACGATGAAGTTCGTCTTTCGCCGCGTTCGTCACACACTTCCAATCCCGAGCTACGTCGGCCGTGGAAGACACTACACGTTGGTAGGATCCGAGGGAGGAAGTCGAAGAAGGTTGTTGACGTTCGTCGCTTCTGTCATTGTAGAAGTGCACCCAAAGAAGAATCGGCGTCTCCTCTCTTGTCGCATGAAGAAGAGGATAATGGGTGCGTCGTCGTTCTTCGTTGAAGAGGCGTCGTTCTTCGTTGAAGATGAAGTTCTTCAAAAGAGGGAAGGGCTCTCTTCAAAATTCTCTCACACAACCAAACTCCCAAAATAAAATAAGGCCTCTCCTTATTTTATTATTTTTCCATGCATTCAAACTTACAAAAATTCAAAACCTAATTCACTAAATCAATTAAACAATGAGTTGTCTAATTAATTAAGTGATAGGTTGGCAAGAATTTAAGAGGGAGAGAGGGTAGAGGAAGAGTTACACAACTTAAGTGGGGGGTTTAGAGGAGTTTGGGAGTTATGGGGAATTTGAAAAGGTGGGGGCTAGTGTGGGACCCACCACACATTATCCTCTCATTTATCCTCACATGGGTAGTTAGGTGCCACCCCAACTTCCCCATGTAGGATAAAACTACCTTAGACTTGAGAAATAAAATTGTCTCACAATTTTATTCATTCCTCAATTAAGCCACAAATTTTAACAACTCCTCCCGTGAAAACGCAACTCCGAAATAGGCGTTCCTAAGCATATACCGGCACTGTGGTTCCATTGGTGCCCTAGGAATTTGATTCCGAGCACCGGTTTCAAAGTTATAAATTCCCGCTCGTTCGTTCACTGAACGTACCCGAGCTAAACTTCAGAAATTAATTCTGGGCACACCGGGCCTCAAAATCAGGCGCCTTCAGAAACTGAATTCTTGTAAAATTCCAAAGAAAATTAAGAAAAAAATTTTCCTTGAAATTTCAGGGTCTTTACATGCGGGTTGGATTCTCTATAGCCTGAGGGTGTGGTTTTACTATATTATCCTGAGGGCAAGGTTCTGGTTGGCCTGAGGGCTTGGTGATGATGAGCACAGAATGTTACTATATTAAATGGATTAAATAAATAATTAAATGGAAATATAACTTTTAATTTAGTCACTTTTAAGTATTGCTTAGTTTATTGCATTTTACTACGGCACACTGTTGTTGCATGTTTACACGCAGTTGGGTACGGGCCTTTAGTGGGTGCCTACTGAGATATGTTTCTCACACCCTATTTGGGTCATGTTTTTTTCGGCCCAAACAGATTGCGTTTCTGCAGGAGTAGATAGGAGAAAGAGTCCCTATACAGGTACTTGACTATTGCTGAGGAGTAGGAGGGCATGGGACCGAGCCTAGGCTCGCGATGCCGCTGCCAGCTGCTTTGCTTTGTTTTTTTGTACTATGCAGTTGTATTGTATTGATTGTGTAACATGTTCTGGCTGTTTTCATAGAAATGTGGCATGTTGCATCATTATTTGTATACTGTTTGGTATTATATACTGCAGTTGTTTATTTCAGTTGTGTATGGTTTACTACTTCCACTGTTGTTGTATGTTTTATTTGATTCCGCTGCGCTACACTTTGACAAATGAGGGAATAGTTTCCCCACTATCAGACCTGGGCCCTCGCTGCTAGTCGGAAGCCTCTGGCGTTTGGGGAAATGCGCTTGAGGTCACATGGAGAACCGGGTTCGGGGCACCCGTTGAGTGGCACCCGGAACCGGGATGTTACAATTTTGATGAAAAATAGTTTTTCATTGATTTAATTTCCATGATTTCTTTTTTGATTGTTGTTTTTATTCATCTAGTTATAGTTATTTTTATTATAACAAGTACTATGAAATAAGTTGGGGCTTGGCTATTGATTATCCCCATTTCTGCTTCACGAAACACACTTTTCTTATTTTAAAACACTAAAACATCCATTTAATGGTCAAATTCATATAAAAAGACCTTGAAATTAGGTGAAATCATAATAAAACCGAATTAGAATTATTTGTGATGTGTACGAGCAGATGAAAAATCATCCAGAAACATGATGTGCTTAAAATGGTAGAATAAGTAGTTTCTAAAGGTTTGACCCCTTTAAAAGCATGTGTTAGGGGGTTAAAAAAAATTGAACGACATTCATGTGACATCCCGGCCTCATACACACATTCCTTTATGTAAGAGGCTTCCAACTTGCAGCGATTGTTTAATCCCATCAGTGGAGAGACTATACCCTCGGTATCAATTCATGACACAAATAAAAATAAACAATAATATATTTAAAATCAGAGTACATACAAAAATATAAAGATGGCATACATGACATAAAAATAAATGGGCTCCCAAAGTGGAAATCCAAACTAGAATAATAAGTGTAGATAAATAAACAAATGAAGTAATCATCATTCGCAGTTCGTCCTGGTTCACTAGCAACTCCATACTCCTCTGCTCAACCGTATACCATAGGGCCCTTTCCCTTCACCAGATCTCTGGTCATAAAATCTACAGTGCACTGAAATGTCCAAGTAGGGTGTGAGTAAAAGACTCAGTATGACACCACCAATGTATTTTAACCAAATGTATTCAAGTACAACATGTGTATTCCATGATAATAATAAATGTGTAAAACCATAATAACATACAATCCAAAACCGAACAGTCATGTGCTAGCCAATCTGCCACAGACCCCAAGCTATACCTACTTTGGATCCATGCCGAAAGTTTAAAGAAGATGTCAGCAAAGATCAGAACTACACACAAGGCTATCGACATGTCACTCAGCATCCGCAAGTCATTGAGTGGGCATGCTACTCAGAGTCCACACGATATCGAGTTAACACGCTACTCAAAATCTATAAGGCATCAAGTTTTGACATGTTCCACAGAATCCTTAGGGCATCAAGTTACATCTAGCCACAAGGCTATCCTTCTCCACCATCTTTATTATCGCACACCAATCACACTCCCCCTAAGGGATAACCATACCACGATGGTAACCTTTCATGTATACTGATCCCAAATCCTCCAAAGGTAAAATGATACAGAACAAGGCACAATATGATAACAAACATAACATGACATCATGTGATAAATAACACTAGTACAAAATAGTCATTTAACAGTGCTAAAATTTATCAATGCTTTATTTTTATCATTGATAAAGGTCCCAAATAAAATGAAATAATTAAATAAATAAAAAATAGAAACGAGTTTAATAAAAAAATATTTAATTTTTTATTAATTAAATAATTGTTGATAAAAATAAATAAATTGAATATAATATATATAAATTATAATTACTAACAAATAGTATATATATTAAATATAATATATGTAAAATAAAAATTAAACAATGAAAAATTAAAAATAAGTAAATTAAGAAAAATACTAAACATTTTATTAATTAAATAATTATTGATAATATTAATAAATAATATATATTAAATATATTTAGATATATATGAATTTATATAAATATGGTTTATATAATACAAAATATTTATGTTTTACATTAAACACGTCATATATTTAGTGAAGAATTATTTATAATTAAAAATTAATATGAATTAAAAATACTAACTAATTGCATCGAGTAATAATGGACATAATTGAATGTCATTTGATTTTTCAATTTAACATATATCAAACATGTGTTATATTGATTTCACATACATATATATGTAATTAATAGATTTTTATATACAACACACATAGACAAATATTGATGTAATGAAATCTTATATAGAAACACATACACCTAATATTTATGTAATTTATTCAAATTTTAGTGTTAATTTTAGAATTTATTTATAACATGATACATTTAATATATCATATATTTAATCAGAATGTTTTATTTATTTATTTTAATTTTATTACAGTTAGGTATTAATTCATTTTTAATGTTTATTATTTTTTTGGGAATTTAATCAATTTCTATTACTTATTTATATACATTTATTTACTAGGTTTTAATATTTTCAATATGTATTCATCATTATTTCAATATATATGAATTTTTTAATAATTTATATTTAATTAATAAAACCTATCCATTTTTTCAATATTGTTAAAGTGAGCTCATTTTTAATTATTCAATTTCACTCATTTTTAATATGCATTCACTTAAGATTAAATACTCATTAATAGTATTAAAAATATATTTATAAATAAATATATTTATAAATGTATACTTACTATATTTATACATTTATATATTTATAATTATAAATAAATAAATATTATTTATTAAAAATATTTTATATAATTATAAATAAATAATTATATATATTTAAATAATTATAAAGTTATAATAAATATATTTATATAATGAATATATTTACTATATTTATATTTATATTTATTTATTATATATATATATAATTAGATACATATATATAATGATTTAAATATATTAATATATAAATATTATTTTTTTAAAAGTACTTATATAATTATAAATAAATAATTATATATTTAAATAATTATAAAATTATTATAAAATTATTTAAATAATTAATATATTTACTATATTTATATTTATATATATTTATTAAATATATATAATTATATAAATATATTTACAATTATTTTATTTATAATTTATAAATCTTTTATCAGCGCTGTTATTTTAGCGCTGATAAATATTCCTTTTATCAATGTTTATTAATTTAATCCTAATAAAAGAGATCTTTATTAACACTTTTTTTGAAGCGCTGATAAAAGTGACTTGATCTATTTAAAGAACGCTAACGAGTCATGAACTAGTTGTGATATTCAAAGCTTTCCACGGATTACATATGCTACCGACGTTCCTCCTAGTTGAATCCAAGTTTGAATCAAGGCTCGAATTAAGACTCGAACAATTCCAAGGCTCGAATCCAAGGCTCCAATGAATTCCAGGTTTGACGATATCTCTAATTTTCTCAGACTATTCAGAACATCAATCCAAGGTATGTTTTTTTTCTCCTCATCCTCACTCATTGATTATGTATACTGTGCTTATCTAATATTTAATTATGATTAATTAGCGACTATTTTGTGTGGTTTACTACTATATTTAATATTATCAGTCATAATTTTTTTGTTTTCTTTTTTAATAGGGTTCGGGTGGTTCTAGTTATGGTTTGTGAAGGTTGGTTTTGGGGTGGTGGAATGATGTGGCTATGATGGTGGGGGTTTAGTTGATGATTTTCTATTATCATTATGGTTGTGGTATGACTATTTGATCCATAAAGGGCATGGTTGTGGCTATTATAGCAGAGATGGAATGGGTGTGGTGTCTATTGGTATAGGATAGTGTGGTTGTTGATTTGATATTATGAGGGGTTTGTGGTTTTGAGTCTGAGTTTCCAGGTCTTATGGAACATGTTTGTATGAATAAAATTAATGATGGGTAATGGATTGGATAGTGGAGAGAAATGGGTTAATTAATGAACTAATTTGAAATTTAAGTTGAAATAAAACATGTAAAGAATGTAATGAATATGAATAAGGAGAAAATTAATTGAAAGTGAAAAGTGGCTAAATGAATATAATGTGGATAATAATGGTGAATCTAGAATTTAATAATGTTTTGATTAAATGGTAAGTTGATAAAGTTGTGTGTGGTTGGTTTGTAGTCAGGTATATATGTCTAGTAGTTTGGTCTGGTTTTTAGTTCAAGGTACTATTATGTTACAAGTATATTCTTTTGGTTAAAACTCTATGTAACCTTCATCTATTTTTTTATAAAATCTTGACAATCCTTTATACAACTATTTAATTTATCACATGTTCAATAGATTTTATTTAATGGTTGAAATTCATCATCCAATTTTACTTATAAAGATTTATCTCACTTCAAGACTGTTTTTGTAAGAGTGGTTCATCTCCCATTTAACTTAAAACCCATATATCTTCCATAATTACTATTATTTATCTTATTATGACTAAAATTTTATACTATGTTCCAAAAATTCCCATAGAACCTATAATGGACATGAAAATGAAATTTTCTTATAAATCATATTGTTTTTTTTCTTGAAAATAATTATTGTTTTCAACCTTTATAGACATAAATCCTGAATCAATTTATCAATTAAGAATTTTGAGATGTTTAAAACCTTTATCGTTACTAGATATATTCTTTTTATATAATTATTTTTTCCATTCCTAATAGATTTTTAATTGAAATTGAAATTATAATTTTTAGATGTTTTCAAATATTTGATATACCATTAATAATAAAATCTAATAATTCCTTAGGTTGTTACATCACTTGTTCCAAAAAATATAATGGAGGTTATCAAATTCTATATATCTTGGAAAAATTATTAGGAATTTTTTTTAGGTATTTATTATTTTAGGTCTACATGTATTGGTTCCGCCCCTAGAAATCTATGATTACCATCCATGTATATGAAACAACTCTTTATTTATTAAAATGTTTTAGCAATACATTTTTATATATTCTAGTTGATGGAATGAGAGTTTATTATTCTTGTTTATAATATTTGGGTTTCTTATTACTCCTTAATTGCCTATATTATATTTTCATTTGTTTAGGGGATTTAAGAAAGTCTTGATGGCTTATTTTAAGAGAGGTATGACTAGTCTTTGTTAGAGGATTGAAAGTATTAATAGTAGGATTTATCCTATAAATATAAAGTTGATAAAGGCCCCAAGGATTCATATATCATAACATGTCCCCACCGAGACCCCTTAAATCAAAAACATGAACATGTATGCCCCCACAAATCTCACCTTCAATAGGCTATGAGTTAATAACTTGATCCAATGGTGTAATTATCACAAATGGGAGGCATTACCCCTTTTATAGAACATAATGGAGTATAAATTTCATCCACATTAGCCTTATCTCCAGAATAGTTATTATTACAATTTGTTTCTTGAGACTAATCCCTCATATATTTTATGTTTCTTATACAAATTTAATTAGTATTCATCCCATGGATGACTAATTATTATAGTATTTCAAGAAACATAGGTGCATGTTTACAAGATATGGAGGATGAGCGTATAAAAAATACAATGATAAATGTTCAGGAGATGAGCTGATGAGGATGAAAGTTATCTATAAATTTCACCTTTGGATGAATTCAGAGGATAACACCTACAATAGTGGATTAATTTCTTTCTTAAATTAAATTACCCATTTTCTTAAAATAATACTGAAATTCTTTGAAACAATCAAATGTTGGGTTTCCCTTATTAAAATTAGTTACAACTTTCACCTTTGATAATGAATATATTAAGTGTATTTATTTATTTATTTAACAAAATGTATATTTTATGAACCTAATAGGATGGATATGAATCAAAAATAGATGCATGCTAATTGTTTTACAAAATAGTATGAAGGTGGAGTTAATTATTTCATCAAGTTTTCAATATAGCATGCATATGACCCTTCTCAAATCTTTTATCCATGTTTACATTGTTGTTATTCAATAAAA
This sequence comes from Viscum album, assembly GCA_963277665.1. Lineage (NCBI taxonomy): Eukaryota > Viridiplantae > Streptophyta > Magnoliopsida > Santalales > Viscaceae > Viscum > Viscum album. The sequence continues at coordinate 591,005,638 of OY728166.1, forward strand.
ATTAGTCCCAAAGAGTTCGAAGAACATTTGATTTTTCATGGAAAATATTAGATCTATAAATTTTGGACTAAACACGAGGAAAAACTAAACGTGCACATCGATTAAGATGATACTATAGTTTATGGATCATTTGATATGAATACTAGCATAAATGATGATTGATATCACATGGAAGAGATGAAAATGGAAATTGAAAATGACTTTCTTGATTGTCCAAAGTTATTTGAGAAGTTAATTATCTATGATAAGAGACCATTCTATACCAGTTTTACTAAATAAAAAACATCATTAGTTGTATTGAAGTTATATAATTTGAAAGTGGGTAGCAGATGGAGTGACACCAGCTTTACAGAACTACTTGGTCTCCTAAATGATATGCTACCAAAATAAAATAAACTACCATGCTGAAAATATGATGATAAACTAATGCTAAATTAAATGGAAAAGATCTCTAAAAAAATACATTCTTGTTCAAATGATTCCACATTGTTTCTCAAGGACTATGAATTAGTAATAAAATATCCTAAATGCGGTGTGGATCGATACAAGAAAAATGAATCAAGTCCTTCAAGATATGTATGGAAATTTCCTATAATTCCAAAGTTGAGAATACTATATGGATTTCAAGAAACTGCAAGACAATTGAAATGACATGCAGATTCAAGAATTAAATATAGGAACCTACATCATCTAGCAGATTCTACTTAGTAGAAGAAAATTTATTATAAGTATCCTAAATTTGGAAATGATCCACAAAACTTTTGTTTTTCATTATTTACAAATGGAATAAATAATTTTGGTGTGAAGAGTAGTATTCAAAGTACATGGCCCATCATGCTATTAAATTATAACTTCCCAGTATAGTTATGCATGGAGGATAAATACATTATTTTGTCTCTGCTTATATCTGTACCAAAGAAACCCGAACATGATATTTATATTTATTTGGATCCATTGAATGAATATCTGAAATGGACGTGGGATATAAGTGTTAAAATGTATGTTTCTCATAGAAGTGAAGAATTCACATTAAAGGCCACATTGTATGGGATGATAAATGAATTCCCTGCTTATGAAAATTTAGCAGGATATAAAATTAAAGGAATGTTGGGGTGAACCATTTTTGAAGAATGCACACACTCATTTTGGTTGAAACTTTCCTTGAAGACTATGTTTTTAGGATATTATAACGTTTTACCTCAATGACATAAATAATGATCCCAGATGATAATATTCAATGGTAATAACAAAAAATATAATACACCATCTCTACTAATGGGTGATCAACTATTCGATAAATTAAAAGATATTAACATTGTTTTTGGTAAACCATTTTTGAAAAACCTTATAAAATCTGGTTGGAAGAAGCAATAAATTTTATTTGAATTATTGTATTGAAATTTTTTGTATGTCATAAATTTTCTTGATGTCATGCATCTATAAAAATATATATTTTATACTATTATTGGAATGTTACTAAATTTTCTTGAAAAAGTGAAAGATAACATCAAGTCTAGGTTGGATATGATTGACGTGAGAATAAGGGAAGAGTTGGAACTGATGAAGGGTAAAGAGAGGACTTTTCTTCCTCCAACATCTTACACTATATCCATATAGAAAAAATTACATTTTTTCTTATTTCCTTAATAGTGTATAATTTCCATAGGGGTATTCATCAAATATCAAGAATATCCTATCGATGACTATTTTGAAGTTATAGGGACTAAAATCACCCAACTATCATGTTTTGATGAAAGATTTAATGTATGTTGCTTTTTTGTTGTATTATTCCTAAAATTGTATGATATACATTAACCAGACTCTACGTATTTTTCAAATCCATATGAAGTAAAGTTATAAAATCGATGAAGTTTCCAATCATGAATAAGGAGTTTGTAGTCATATTATGTGAATTAGAGATGTTCTTACCAAAATCATTATTTGATATAAAGGTCAACCTAATAGTTCACTTAGATAAAGAGGTTTAACTATGTGGTATTTTCCATTAAAGATGGATACACCCCATTGAATGGTATATAAAGATTTTGAATGGGTATATCAAGAATCAAAGTCATCCAGAAGGCTGTATTGTAGAACAATATATTTTTGAAGAGGCTTTTAAATTATGTACCGATTACCTATCAGATGTTAACAACAAAAATCTCCCAAATTCTCATCAAATCAGATTCCTTATGGGTGAAGTGATTTCTAGAAGATATGTTTTTACATTTACATTCACGGAGTGGGAGCAAGATCACCTTTACATTCTACATAATAGTGAAGATTTTGATCTTTACATTGAATCCTACAAAGAAATTATATGAGTTTTTAATCCATCAAGGGTTGAATGATGGATATAAAATACACATAATAAATAGTTTATAGGATTGTTCGAAGATCAAATTTATAAGGATTTATCTCAAAATAAAAATTCAATTTCCAAATGACTTCAATGGCTAGCTAGGGGACCGAATGCAAATGTTATATCTTATAATGGTTTTATAATCGATGGTTATATGTTCTATATAAAAGATAATGATGAATGTAGTATGATATAAAATAGTGGTGTTACGCTTGTGGTGGAAGTGATGCACATATCTGGTTCCAAGGATAGAAATCCAATTTATGAAAATATGTGATATTTTGGTATTATCAAATAGATATAAGAGTTATATTATAAAAAATTTCAAGTTCCAATTTTCCATTACAAATGGGATAAAAATAGAAGTGCAGTGAAAGTTGATGAAATGAGCTTCGTGAAGATGAATTTCAATGTGGGAGGGGAAAAAGACAAGTTGTTCATAATAGAATCACAAGAAGTGAAATTATTTTATGTCTTAGATCTAAAAAATAAGAATTGGTTGATTTTACTACTAGAATATAAAAAAACTATCAGGTCAGATGAAAATTCAATCAAGGATGACCCTTTCATTAGGAGATCACAATTAGTTCATGCTGGTCCCAATATAGAAAATGTCTTGTACATTATAGGGGACTATAAAAAGGGATTTGTATTCTATATATAGGATCTAAATCTATAAAACATTTCAAAAAATAAATAGAGTTCAATGAGAAGGTAAAAGTGTTTTTTAATATACTATATTTTTCCTCATAATATTATTTATTATATACTGCATTACTGTAATCTAAATTAAATGTTTGAATACTCATGCAGACAATGTATGCTGCACATGATGATGTTACCAATCCCATGGAAGAATGTACTATAATGAAAAAAACCCTTTGGAAATATGTAAAGGTAATGTTACTATAGACTTTCTCTATTTTACCGAAAAATTATATAATGAAAAGTTGATTTGATTTTCATTATTACTTACAGAGTTCATTTATTTTCAGAGATTTATATCCATATTTCATGTCTTTCTACACCCAAAATTCCATATACTTCTTCTACCTCAAAACCTTTTCACCCTTAAAGTGTTGGTATTTATCACTTTCCTTCAATTTCCCTCCAATTCCTTTTCATAAAGAGAAACAAAGTTTCCTTAGCTTAATCACCTAAGTAATATTGATTTTTTCATATTAAAATCATTTTCTATAGAAATAATGTTATATTTTGTATTTATGTTTATTTTATTTCTTTTTAGTACTACTCACATAAGAATTATTTTCTTATATAGGTGGATTCTTTTGTTAGAGTTGGGGTGGTTTGTTCGAAGCTTCTCATGATCATGAGAGATTGAACTTCAGGGATACAAATAAAATAATTAAAACAAGGAAATGGGTCAAGAATTTATACAACCATTATGAAAAGGTTAATTCCTACTACTTATTTAATTAAAATTTTCATCATTTTAAATACTATTAGTAAGTTAATTTCATTATCATTTTTATCTAATACTTATATAGTTTTTTTCAAAAATATTTTGGGAAGCCATATTTTCATAGTTTGTTTATTTTAGAATATTTATATCCATCTTTGAATCCTTTCTACACCAAAACTTCCACATAATAATTTACCATCAAAAACATTTCACCCATACAGTGTTGGAATTTATCACTTTCCTTCAAGTTCTCTCTACTGCCTTTGTAGGAAGAGAAACAATGCTGCCTCTACTCAATCATAGAGGTAATCTTTATTTTTTCATAATAAAATCATTTTACATAGAATTAATTTATTATTTTATATTTAATTTTAATTTATTTATTTTTAGTATTACTCACTTTATATTTTTTTCTTATATAGGAGGATTTTTTTGATCAAGTTGGGGTGGTTTGTGTATGTTCCGGGCGCAGCAGAATCGCATTGGTGGGTGTACCCAACATTAATTTTAGCATTAACGATGATAAATCTAAGATTTGTCATGATAATAAAATTCCAGATATTCAGAATAGAACAAAGAATGGAAAAAAAGAGGGGAGTCCCAGAACCATAGATAAAATCATCATATATTTGTTATAATTAATTTAATTAATTGACAAGAATTACCTTGATGAAATTATTTCTTCGTTGATGTTTCCGGTCATGATTTGATGTGATCCGTCGTTGCATCATAGAATCCAAGTGTAGGATTCCTCTAGCGGTGATCCACACATGCTCCACGTTTCTTAGGACGTTGCCGAAGGGATCTCCAGGTGTTAGCGCGGAAGAGCCTTCGCTTGTGATGTCTGCCTTCGATCGCCTTGATCCGGTGGAGGTGGATCTCTATCTCGTAGCTTGAGAGCGTTCTTGGTGAAAAAGGAATTATCTCTTAGATTTAGAGCTTTTCCAAATCCGTTGTGCACAACCACACAAAAATGTATAGGCTAATGATAAATATATAATTGGAAATTTTTAATTACATAGAATAATAAAATGAATTATTTACCCAAAAGAATTTATTCATTTCATTTAATTCTTAGTAATACCCCATGTCTAATAATAATAGTTGACCATTATTATTACTTGACATGCGCCCATCAGATTACACCTAATATTATTTAATTAAATAAATAATATTATATCTCATAAATTCCCAAAAAAATACATAGAGTGTATATTTAATATACATGGTGTGTACTTTTATTTTTCCATTTTTCTTTATTTCCTCCACCACATTTATTAAACCTTGAATAATGGCTATTTATTTCTCAAATAAATGTCACTGCATTACTCGCTAATAAATATATTATTTCACCCACAATATATTATCTTGAATAATTAGTGTTGAAATAAATGCGACGAGCCATCCTTAAATAATTATTAAACCATAATCAGGAATAATCTTTATTTAACTTGTTAAATTAATATTTAACTAAGATACTTGGACACACTTAGTGTTTGACCCTCTAGGCCTCTTTCTCAGTGGCATTAGATGGAGCCTGCCTAATGTCCAAGGTTAGAATCTAGTAACACGACAAGACACCCATAGAGAAAGAAGTTAACACCATAATGACATGTCATCTCCTACAAACGCTTACCATGTAATATATTCTCTTTGTCTCGATATCTCGAATCAAGCAGGTTGCATGATACTGCCATCAACCCATGTGCTCAATTATTCTTTCTTTGAATTTTCAGAATTGAACTTTCCCATTCCTCACCATGTCCATGGATTTATTTAGGCTATATTAATTACATCAAAGGGCCTGAGATATCTACTTCCATTATGGAAGAGAAGGGGCAAATCCTTTCTCACATTATTTATTAATGTAGTATCACTCGTGATGCACCCAATGTATCCTACCTCACTGCGAATAGTGTGTCATCACAGTTTTCATCAATACATCTAAGTGCGCAAATTGTAATACCCATTAATAATAATCTTAAAGTCTAAGGACCAATACACACGTCCGCAGATAGGAACATCCAATGAGACTATGAAATGTGTATTTTCTACTGGCGGGTATTTTTCCCATAATATCCTTTTAGATATTACCAAGGGTGCACACCCTGAGAAGGTGCCTCAAAGTTTTATGAGTCCTAAACCCTAATGGTCTGTATTATTTGTGTCCCTCAAATAACATCATCCAGCCATAGAACATATATTCAAGAATAGTGTTATGACACTTCCGGGTTCTCATCATAGCAGGGATCCACTATGTCCCTTTAATGCAACAACTATCCTTAGGACATTATCACATGAATTTTCATGCAGAAGAACAATCAAGATGTGACAAGGTATTTATTAATGAATAAAGTACAAATTAGTTGGTTATAGGCCACAAACTCCAACATACTCCCACTTGGACTAGATCCAACTGCTAAAAACCTTTAACTCGCTAGATCTCACATGATATTCATGCTTCTACTGAGACATGCCTTTAGTCATGGGGTCCACCACGTTCTCTTCCATGGACACTCTTCTCATTGCAACTTCACCCCTTTGATAAAAATCCCTCACGAGGTGATACTTATGGAGTATGTGCTTTGTCTATTGATGTGAGCTTGGTTCTTTTGAAAGATCCACTACTGCAGTATTATCACAATACAACATTATAGGATCTTTACTGCTAGGTACCACATTAAGCTCCAGGATAAAGTTCCGAATCCAGATGGATTCCTTGGCTGCATCAGAAGCCTCTATATATTCAGGCTTTGCTGTAGAATCGACAACAACTGGATGCTTTGAACTCTTCCAACTCACAAATCCTCCATTGAGATAGAAAACATATCTAGATTTCGACTTCAGATCGTTTTGATTTGTATGAAAACCAACATCATCATACCCTCTGATGACAAGCTCCTCATATCCTCCATACACTAGGAACATATCCTTAGTTCTTCTCATATACTTAAGGATAGTCTTAACAGTAGTCCGATGCCATTCTCCTGGATCTTCTTGATATTTTCCTAACATGCTCAGTGCATAGGCAACATCAAGAATGGTACATAAAATGGCATAAATGATGGATCCTATAGCTGAAGCGTATGAGATCTTACTCATTATATCTTTCTATTGTTGTATCTGAGGACACATTATCTTAGAAAGATGTATGCCATGTGACACTGGAACCAATCCCCTCATGAATTGTTCCATATTAAACATATTTAGTATTTTGTCAATGTATGTACCCTGACTTAGTCTAAGAAGCCTCTTGGATCTATCACAAATGATCTTGATCCCAAGAATGTAGGATTCTTCACCTAAGTCCTTCATAGAAAAACACTTGTTCAACCAATCATTAACTTATTGTAAGACTTGTACATCATTTATAATAAGCAATATGTCATCAAAATATACTTCTAGGATAACGATCACATTCCCAGTAAACCTCTTATAAACACATGGCTCACATTTGTTCTTAATAAAACCAAATTCTTTCATGGATTTATCAAATCTAATGTTCCATGACCTGGATGATTGCTTTAATCCATAAATGGATTTCTGCAACTTGCAAACCCATTTGGATTCACTTGGTGTCACAAACCCTTCTGGTTGTGTCATATCGACATTTTCCTGAAGGTTCCCATTAAGGAATGTTGTTTTGATATCTATTTGATAAATCTCATAGTCATGGTAAGATGCTATGTAAAGTTTGATTCTTATAGATTTAAACATGGAAACTAGAGAGAAGGTTTCATCATAGTCAATTCCTTGACGTTTTCTGAATACTTTAGCCACTATCCTTGCTTTATAGGTGCTAACTTGGCCTTCCATGTCCAGTTTTCTCTTGAATACCCATTTGCATCCAACAGACTTTACATCAACTGGCTCATCGACTAGAACCCAGACTTGGTTCTGATACATGGAATCCATCTCAGAATTCATAGCTTCTAGCCATCTTGCAGCTTCTAAGCTTTCTACTGCTTCCTTGTAGGAGAGAGGTTCATCATTTTCCAACAATAATGATTCACCATCCTCGGTGACTAGGAAACCAAATATCTATAGTCCCCTTACCTCTCTTGAGCTCCTATACAGTACTTGTGTTTTTGGAACATCTTCCATGGGGACCTGTGGATTTTGTTCCTGTACCAACTCCGATGTATCTTGAGCATCAACTTCATCGAAGTCGATCTTGCTCTAACTATCCTTTTTTGAGGATGTTCTCCCTCTCATGAAAGACAACTTGTCTGGAAATAGTCACTTTCTTGTATGAAGGGTTATATAAGTAATATCCTTTATTTTCCTTGGGATATCCTATAAAGATACACTTTGTGCCCCGGGGTGCTATTTTGTTGCCTGAGAAGGCCTTAAAAAATGCCTCGCATCCCCATACACGTGTGACCGAAAAAAATGGGTTTATTTCCATTCCATAACTCGGAGGGAATTCCATTTTACTCCTTGGTTGGTACTCGGATTAATGTGTATGCTACAGTCTATAATTAATATCCCCAAAAGGATAATGGAGGATCTGTATGACTCATCATCGACCTCACCATGTACAACAAGGTGTGGTTCCTCTTTTTCACTAACACTATTCCACTATGGTGTATAAGGAGGAGTGAGCTAAGATAGAATCTCAAACTCTAGTAGAAGATCGATGAACTCTTGGTTCATATATTCTCCACCTCGATCTGATCGAAGCTTTTTTATCTTCTTACCAAGCCGATTCTCTACTTCATTCTTGAATTCCTTAAATTTATCCAAGGCTTCTGACTTATACCTCATTTAGTAGACATATCCATATCTACTCAAATAATCAGTAAAAGTAATGAAGTAAGAATATCCACCTCTATCTTCTATTGGAAATGGTTTACACACATCAGTGTGAACCAATCCTAGAAGCTCTGTGGCCCTTTCACCCTGTCCACCGAAAGGCAGCTTGGTCATTTTTCTTTGTAAATAAGAGTGGCATCTATCAAGTGGTTTTAGCTTAGTAGAGTCTAAATAGCCATCTAGGTAGAGCTTTTTCAAGTACTTCTCATTTACATGACAGAGATGGTGATGCCACAACTGGGTGATGTATGAGTCATGTGAGTTTGTTTCATTATCGATTTACAACACTTGGTTTTTGTAATTTAATACATACAAACCAATATTTAAATGCGTCATACCATAACATAAATTTTTCTTATAAAAGAGACAACACTTATTTAAAAACTTAAAAATAAATCCTTCCTCATACAAACAAGATACATAAATTATGTTCTTGGTAACACTAGGCACATAATAACAATTATGTAAAACCAAAATCATCCCAGTTGGAAATGAGAGGTGGTAATCGCCATTTGATAAAGCAGCCAGCCTCGCGCCATTAGCAGCTCGAATATCCACGTATCCTCTGGAAATATTTGTAAATATACTTGGTTCCTGAATTTGAATATAGATGTGAGCCCCACAAGATGTATCTAATACCTAATGTGTATAAATGAAAATATTACACTCGATAACGAACACACCTTTAATGTCCCCACACTTCTGGGTGCAGTTCCTCTTCAAGTGGCTCTTCTTGACACATGAAAAACATACTGCCTCCTGTTCCTTGCCCCACCTCTGTATTTTCCCCTTCTTGTAGGGATGAAACTCAGGGGCTTCAGACCATTTATAAGTCTTTGGACCCTTTGCATTGTCCTTCCTTTTCTTATTCACCATAAGGACTGCGGGTTTGTCACGCCCCATGTCCTTATATAATTGGATAATTAAGGTCAGAAGTTCTAATAGACTCTTCTCATTGTTTCTCATGTTGTAGTTGACAATAAAGTTAGAGAAGGTCTTGGGCAGTGATGATAGGATGATATCTGTACACAACTCATCTGGGAACTTAATCCCTAAGATGAATAGGCATTCAATATAGCCAATGAGCTTGACTACATGAGGCCCAACTGGTGAAGAATCTCCAAGATTAGTTGTAAAAAAATCATTGGAGATCTCATATCTCTCATGTATCTCCTTCTCTTGATGGAGATCCTTAAGGCGAGATGTCATGCTATACATGTCTATGTTTTCATGTTGCTTCAAGAGCTCATTAGATATGGATGACAACATGAAACGCTGGACATCTATGAAATCATCCATGTGTTTCATATAGAGAGATAATTCCTCATCACTAGCCTCTTTTCCAGGTGCAACTAGAATAGGCTCTTACAACACATAAAATTTACTCTCGTGGCGAAGGATGACGCGTAAACGCCTTTTACACTCTTAGAAATTGGTGCCGATGAGAAGGTTTTCTTTCTCAAGTATGGTTCACAATGATATGTTTGAAGTCATTTTTCTTTCTGTTTCTATAAATTAATATGATCAAATGTTTAGTACTTTATTATGATAAAACTGAGACAAATAAATAAATTAATACTTATTAGTCTCCCACTATTTTATCGAAATCCAATAGCCCTCACCATTGAATTCAGAATATTCTGTTGCCTGAATATTCTAGTGGCAAGGATCCATGTTTCCCATCGAATTACCCTAACTAGGGTTGTTCAAGAAACTTGAAGGGTTTTAGGTAGGAATTCTAAATTCCAACTTCATTAACTTGTAGCCCCTTGATCCACAGAGTGGACTCCCCAATCTTGAAATCCTTTTATTTTTGGATTTCCTCAACCTTTGCCTCTTGGTCACACCAAGTCCTACTGTGGAAATCAACCCTTGATGCGAACCAAATCAAGTAAACCCAAAACCTTGAATTAAAATTCCCTGATAATTGAAAGCACCCCAACTAGGGTTGGTCAAGTACTTTGAACTATGGTTCGATTCTAACCAAGATTATGGAAGGCTATGCCGACTTAATATTTCTTTGAGGGATTTTATCCTTATACGTAAATTTCCATTTTATTATATTTGATTACATGCTTTTTAATATTAAGTGGGATATACTTAAGTGATTAAACATGTCTAAGATTATATTTTACGCATAAGCCGGTCTTATTTTAGTTCCATCTTGCATGTTTGTTTAATTCATTAATTGTGTGATCATGATAACACACCCACAATAAATATACCATGAAACTGACAGAAATAAAATAAATGGTATGATCATGAGCTTGTTTTATTGGTTAGTTTATCTAGCAGTTGATAAACTAACCGAAGACCTAGGGGAGAAACACCTTGAACCTTTTGGGTTCGTGTTTACAGCTTTCCACCTATCCACCTTTGTATCTCCTTGGATTGGTTTCACCTTCGCTCCTAACTTGAGCTACCTCCACCATCTTGGGAGCTCCATCCATTACATATGCTTTTATCTCACATGAAGGTGATGGGTAAAACGATGTTTTACAGAAAAGAAACCTTGGGCGTGAAAGCCCTACATATTAACGAGGAGAAGGCTCGCAGGCTAACAAATTTAATTTAAATAAATAAATTAAAAGAAACCATTCACATACAAAGGTCTTGGTCAAGATCATGATCATCAATACATGCAACGATATTTATGCATAAATAAAACTATCATTCAATTATTTAATCGTTCTTGTTTAAGATAAATCACGTTCGAATCAATTAATTATCTTTAATTAATCAATCCTTTTATATTAAACCCTTTTCTGAATTTCCTTGAGATTCTCATCCATCATAATTTTAAACAAATAAATTCATTTAAAATTATATTTGTACGTAACTTGTACCTTGGAGGCAACCTAGTGAATTCCAGTTCATAACTGCCCAATGAGTAGAAATGAACATTACGAAAATGTTAAATTAAACACATGTATATAAAACACCTATCACGTGTTGTGACTTAGCTTTACACCTGCACTATGGTACACGTATCAAGGGTTTGTATAATATAATAATAAATTTTAATAAATATGTGTAATTTGGATGAGCACACGATGTGTAGTTCTGACTACACGACGTGTAATTTTGTTCACCGTCCATCCGAAGTACACACTCGGGGACATGGTGTGTAGATGCACTTCAGAAATTTTCGGAGCACACAGTGTGTTCAGTTGGACACACGCCATGTAGTATTCGCGTTACACGGTTTCTAGTCGGGAAAGCCGTGTACGGGGTACACGGTACAAACCTAGCCCAAAGGTACTACACACCATGTTTAGTGGACCACACGGTGTGTAATCTAGAAACCGTGTGCCACCTGTTCCTGGTCAACACACGGTGTCATTTATGACTTAGGAATACTCCAACACACAACCTGATTTGGCGGACCAGTCCGATGCATTGAACCTAGACTACACGGCGTGTACTTCCGAATACACGCCGTGTATTCTGGTGTTGTATGTCTAGGAATGTTTGGCACCTCCAGATGAGATCCTCTATTTTATTTTAATCAAAATTAAAAGAAAAATTTGTTTCTATAAGGTGAACGAGAAACGTGAGAGGAGGAATAGATCTCGAGATTCATATTTTAAAGAATGATTAACTTGAATTGAAACAACTAAATTATTAAATGCATAAATCACCAAAAAAATACTTAAATAATTATAACCAATGATATGACCCCTATGATACCACTTGTAGGTTCCAGGTGCAGCAGAAACACATTGGTGGGTGTACCCAACTTTAATTTTAGCATTAACAACGATCAATCTGAGACTCGTCATAATAATAAAACATCGGATCTTCTGAATAGAATGAAGAATAATGAAAATAAGGGAGTCCTAGAACCATATATAGGATCATCATATGTTGGTTATAATTAATTTAATTAATTAACAAGAATTACCTTGATGGAATTCTTTCTTAATTTATGTTTCCAGTCACGATCTGATGTGATTCGTCGTTGCATCGTAGAATCCAAGTGTAGGATTCCTTTAGCGGTGATCCACACGTGCTCCACGTATCTCAGGAAGTCGCCGAAGGGATCTTCAGGTGCTAGCGTGGAAGAGCCTTCTCTTGCAATGTTTGCCTTCGATCACCTTGATTCGGTGGAGGTGGATCTCTCTCTCATAGCTTGAGAGCGTTCTTGGTGGAAAAGGAATTCTCTCTTGGCTTGAGAGCTTTTCCAAATCCGTTATGCACAACCACACAAAAATGGATAGGCTATATATAATTGGATTTTTTAATTACCTAGAATAATAAATGAATTAATTACCTAAAAGCATTTATTAATTTCATTTAATTCTTAGTAATACCCCATGTCTAATAATAATAGTTGACTATTATTATTACTTGAAATGTGCCCAGAGAATTACACCTAATATTATTTAATTAAATAAATAATATTATTTCTTTTAAATTCCCAAAAAAATACATGACGTGTACTTTTATTTTTACATTTTTCTTTATTTTTTCCACCATATTTATTAGACCTTGAATAATGGCTATTTATTTTAAAAATAAATATTACTGCATTAATCACTAATAAATATATTATTTCAGCCACAATATATTCTCTTGAATAACTAGTGTTGAAATAAATGTGATCAGCCATCCTTAAATATTTACTAAACCACAATTGGGAATAATATTTATTTAACTTGTTAAATTAATATTTAACCGAGATACTTGGACACACTTAGTGTGTGACCCTCTAGGCCTCTTTCTCAGTGGCATTAGACGGAGCCTGCCTAAAGTCCAAGGTTAGCGTCTACCAACACACTAAGACACCCATTGAGAAAGAAGTTAACGCTGTAATGACATGTCACCTCCTACGAATGCTTACCATGTAATATAATCCCTTTGTCTTGATATCTCAAATCAAGAGGGTTGCATGCTAGTGCCATCAACCCGTGTGCTCAATTATTCTTTCTTTGAATTTCTGGAATTGAACTTTCACATTCCTCACTATGGACATGGATTTATTTAGGATATATAAATTCCATCAAAGGGCCTAAGATATCTACTTCCATTATGGAACATAAGAGACAAATCCTTTCTTGCATTATCTATTAATTTAGTATCACTCGTGACACACCCAATATATCCTACCTCACTGCGAATAGTGTGTCATCACAGTTTTCATCAATACATCTAAGTGTGCAAGTTGTAATGGACATTAATAATAATCTTAAAGTCTAAGGACCAATACACACATTCGTAGATAAGAACATCCAATGACACTATAAAATGTGGATTTCCTACGGGTGGGTCTCGTTCCCATAATATCCTCTTGGATATTACCAAGGGCGCACACCATGAGAAGGTGCCTCAAAGTTTTATGAGTCCTCACCCTTAATATCCTGTATTATTTGTATCCCTCAAATAACACTATCCAACCATAGAACATATATTCAAGAATAGTGTTATGGAACTTTCGGGTTCTCATCATAGAAGGGATCCGCTATGACCCTTTAATGCAACAGCTATCCTTAGGACATTATCACATGCATTGTCACACAGAATAACAATCAAGATGTGATAAGGTATTTATTAATGAATAAAGAACAAAGTAGTTGGTTCTAGTCCACCAACTCCAACAGTTTGTTTGAAGCTTATAATGCTCATGAGATATTGGACTTTGGGCCAAAAATGAAGATAATTAAAACAAGGAAATGGGTAAATAATGTAGAAAACCATCATAAAAATGTGAATTCACACTACTTATTTAATTAATTTTGTTTTCATTTTATCTAATATTGGTAACTTAATTTCCTTATTATTTTTATCTAATACTTATTTAATTTTTTTCACTTATCTTTTGGGAAATCATTTTTTATTTGTGACAAGTCACAAAAGAGATAACATGCTCCTTTCTTCCAATGTTACCATGCTTTCCATTGGCTTTCTTTATTGAATTTACAACAATCTAGTTTAATGATTAATATGTAGTGTTGGAAGTTTGAAAAATAAATACAATGGGAAGAATGGTAACATTTATAGTTGAGATTTTTGGTAATATGGGATGTTTAGGAATTATCCACACCTCAATCCAACACACAATGTGACCAATATGAATTTAAGCACTTACTTTTATTTAAAATTGACATTAATTTTAGTAAAAAATACAACTGACATACTCAAAACTAAGAAAAAACATTCATACTATTTTGAAACTTTAGTAAAATGATCCATAAGTCATTTTTGATGTTTATGAATTAGCTGAACCTCAATCTGATACACGATGTGATCAGTATGACTCAAAGTGTCCATTATGAGTTTAAAATTGATATTTTAGTTCAAAAAGTACCACTCACTAAAAACTAATAAAACAAACTTATATTGTCTTTATAATTTATAAAAATGATTCATAAGTATTTTTTGACATGTAGGAATCAGTCTCATGTCAAATCGATACACGATGCGACCAGTATGACTCAAAGTGTGTATTTCTAGTTTAAAATGATATTTTAGTAAAAAAAGTGATGTAATCAAAAATGAGAAAACACATTTTTATTGTTTTGATACTTTAGGGAAACGATCCATAATTCATTTGGTACATGTGGGAATCATCTGAACTTTAATCCGACTCATGGTCTGACTGATATGACTCCAAGTGCATATTTTTATTTAAAATTGAAATTAATTGTTATAAAAAGGACAACTGACATACTAAAAACCAATAAAACAAATTTGGATTTTTTTATAATTTAGGATAATAATCCATAATTCATTTGGGATGTGTAGGAATCATCCTCACCTCAATCCGATGCATGATGTGACTGGTATGACTCAAAGTGCGTCTTTGTTTTTAAAATTGACATTAATTTTAGAAAAAAGGACATCTGACATACTTAAAACTAAGAAAACAAATTCATATTATTTTGATACTTTAGTAAAATGATTCATAAGTCATTTTGGATTCGAGGAATTAGTCATACCTCAATTAAACACATGGTGTGATCAGTATGATTCCAAGTGTTTCTTTTTATTTAAAATTGACATTAATTTTATTAAAAAAAATTGATATACTCAAAAATGAGAAGAAGAATTTGGATTGTTTTTTATACTTTATGAAAATTATCCATAATTTATTTGGGATGTATAAGAATCATCCAAACCTCAATCTGATTCACTGTGTGACCAGTATGACTCCAAGAACATCTTTTTATTTACAATTGACATTAATTTTAGTAAAAAGGACAAATAACACACTCAAAACCAATAAAAAAGATTCAGAATGTTTTGATACTTTAGGAAAACGATCCATAAGTCATTTTTGACATGTAAGAATCAGCCAAACCTCAATCTGATGCACAGTGTGACCCATATGACTTCAAGTGCATCTTTTTATTTAAAATAGACATTAAATTTAGTAAAAAAGACAACTGATATACTCAAAACCAAGAAAAATAATCCATATTGTTTTTATACTTTATGAAAATGATCTTTAAGTCATTTTTTATGTGTAGGAATCAGAATCATTTCAATCTAATGCACGATGTGCTCGATATGACTCAAAGTGTCCATCATCAGTTTAAAATTGACATTTTAGTTTAAAAAGTGTCACTCACTAAAAACCACGAAAATATACTTGGATTGTCTTGATAATTTAGGAAAATGATTCATAAGTAATTTTTGATGTGTAAAAATTAGTCTCACATCAAACCAACACATGATGTGACTAGTTTGACTCAAAGCACGTGTTTCCAGTTTAAATGATATTTTAGTAAAAAAGAAAAGTGACATACTAAAATTAGATAAAATGCATTTGAATTATTTTTGATAATTTATTAAAATGGTCTATAATTCATTTTTTATGTGTAGGAATCAGTTTTACCTCAATCTGATTCATGGAGTAACTAGTATGGCTCCAAGTACGTCTTTTTATTTAAAATCAACATTAATTTTAGTAAAAAAGACAACTAACATACTCAAAACCATGATAAAGAATTAAAATTATTTTTGAAACTTTAGGAAAATGATCTATAAGTAATTTTGGATGTTTAGGAATTAGTCACACCTCAATCTATCAAATGGTGTGATAGGTATGACTCAAAGTGCGTCTTTTTATTTAAAATTGATATTCATTAGAGTAAAAAAGACAATTGACATACTCAAAACCAATAAAAATAATTAAGATTGTTTTTATACTTTATAAAAATGACCCATAAGTAATTTTTTATGTTTTGGAATCAGATTCTCATTAATTTGATGCACTATATCCCCAATATGACTCAAAGTATCTGTTATCAGTTTAAAATTAACATTTTAGTTCAAAAAGTGCCACTCATTGGAAACTGAGAAAACAAAATTAGTTTGTATTGATAATTTAGGAAAATGATTCATAGGTAATTTTTTAAGTGTATGAATTATTCTCACATCAAATCAACACACAATGTGACTGGTATTACTCAAAGTGCGTGTTTCCAGTTTAAAATGACATTTTAGTAAAAAAGATAAGTGACATACTAAAAACTAAGAAAACACATTTTTATTGTTATGATACTTTAGGAAAATTATCCATATGTAATTTTCTATAACTAGGAATCATCTTAACTGAAACTTGACACACCATGTGACTGGTATGACTCCAAGTGCATATTTTTATTTAAAATTGACATTAATTTTAATTAAAAAGACAACTAACATACTCAAAACTGATAAAATGCATTCAGATTATTTTTATACTTTAGTAAAATGATCAATAAGTAATTTTTTATGTATAGGAATCATCCACACCACAATCTGACGCATAGTGTGTCAGTATGGCCCCAAGTGCATCTTTTTATTTAAAATTGACATTAATTTTAGTAAAAAAGACAAGTGACATACTCAAAACTAAGAAAACTCATTCATATTGTTTTTATAATTTAGTAAAATTTTCCATAAGTCATTTGTTATATATTATAATTATTAACACCTCAATCTAATACATTATGTTCTCGATATGACTCGAAGTGTTTGTTATCAGTTTAAAATTGACATTTTAGTTCAAAAAGTGTCACTCACTAAAAAATAATAAAACACACTCATATTTTCTTAATAATCTATTTAAATGATTCATAAGTCATTTGTGATTTGTAGAAATTATTCTAATGTTAGACAGACACACGATGTGACCGGTATGAATGAAAGAGTGTGTTTCTAGTTTAAAATGACATTTTAGTAAAAAGAAAAGTGCCGTACTCAAAAATGATAAAATGCATTAGGATTGTTTTGTTACTTTAGGAAAATGATAAATTAGTAATTTTTGATGTGTAGGAATCATCAAAAAATAAATCCGATGAATGGTGTGATCAGTATGACTCGATGTGCATCTTTTTATTTAAAATGGACATTAATTTTAGAAAAAAAGATAACTAACATACTCAAAACTAAGAAAATGCATTTATATTATTTTGATAATTTATAAATAAGATCCATAAGTAATTTTTGACATTTAGGAATCATCCTCACCTCAATATGATGCACGGTGTGACTAGTATGACTCTAAGTTCATCTTTTTATTTAAAATTGACATTAATTTTAGTAAAAAAGACAACTAACATTATCAAAACCGAGAAAACACATTCATATTGTTTTGATAGTTTATGAAAATGATCCATAAGTAATTTGGGAAATATAGGAATAATTCACACCTAAATCATATACATGGTGTGACTAGTATGACTCCAAGTGTATCTTTATAATATATAAATGTCATTTTAGTTTAAAATGCACATCATGTCGCAGAAATTGAGAAAACAAGCATATTTTTTTTCCTTATCATTAGATTATCTACTAATTAATTAATTTCATTATCATTTTTATATTATACTTATTTAGTTAATTTTTATAAAGATAATTCTTGAAGAAAAAAAAGAAATGGCATGATGTGTAAGAATCAACCACAAATTAATCTGATACACAATGTTCTTGGTATGACTCAAAGTTTAGTTTAAAATTAACACAATCTGTTAATTTATTTCTTTATATTATTACTAAAATAATATTTTTTTTATACAGGTGCGTTCTTTTTGTCGAGTAGGGTTGGATTTTTTTCAATGGCATTAGTTGGATTTAGGATCAAAAGACAAAGGTACATTGATTTTTTTGAATGCATGTAATAATTTTTAATTATGTAATTTTATAAACCAATGTTTTAAATTTCTATAATATAGTGTTTTTTTCTTTTATTTGTGTTTTAAATTTTATTTCATTTAAATTATCTATTGGTACTTTATTTTTTTGATTTCTTGGGGTGTTTCGGGTGCTGTAGTGTGCTATTATAGTACACTGCACTGGTGCTATAATGTCTTGTAATATCACACTACACTGGTGATACAGTGTGCTGTAACATCACACTACAACATTCCACTTTATTAGTTCTAAATAAAATAACTGACAAATAATGTCTTTAATCATCACTTCTAGAAGTGTTGATAAAATCCTATGGATTTTAATCTTACTACGGTAGTTAGTGCTTCTCTAGCGCTGATAAAAGACATTTTTAGTGCTGTTAAAGACCTATTTTATAATAGTGTAATATCACCAAAATCAACATTTGAACCATATCAAACATGTAATCATGATATTATAACAATTATAATGAAAACAATATCATAATAGGTTTCATGTGACACATACACACCCACATGCGATCACAAGTCAAGTATAGTTTTTAATTATCCCAAAATATAGATTATAACAAGGAAACATGTGTTAAAAAAGCCCCAACAGGTAATGAACATCTTACCTTAAAGTCATCAATATCAACGACAAAGATAAACCACCACGATCTATTTGAAATCTAGAGTGGAAACCTCAATAGTTAAGAACATGCACTCTCGAGCCTTACTATCAAAGTCATTGAAACATCAATGCTCGAGGTTCATCAATTGTTCCTAAAACCAAAACAAGTTATTTTATTTAAATAACAAATAAAATATCACATGTGATGATAATTTATCTCTCCTTAATAATTTACAAATTATCATTTTAGGCCAATACATGGACTAGTGGTCTTCTCCTCAATAATAATTATAAAACAACATTAGATAATACACATATCTCTAGATTAATATGAGAATATACATGGTCATTCTTTATAATTATTCTTTGATAAAACTATATAATTATCCTTGATAATTTTTATAATTATCCACTGATAATTTATAACTTTATCACATGATAACCCCTTTATAATTATTTTAGATAATTTTTATAATTATATTTTTATAATTTTACTTATAAATTATCTTTTCATAATTATCTTATGATATTTTTTTTATAAATTATCCCTTGATAATTTGGTATAATTTTCTTTGAATAAATCTATAAATTGTTATTTCATGATAATTTTATGTAATTACCCTTTGATAATTTTAATAAATTATCCTTTATGTTTTTTAATTATTATAATTATTTTTTAATAATTTTGGAATAATTATCTTTATATAATTTTTATAAATTTTCCTTTGATAATATTAGGGAATTATCCATTGATAATTTTATGTTCTATAATTTTATGATTTAACTCAACATTTTTTTCCTTATATTTTTTGATTTTGAGAAGAGGTATGAAAATAAATAAAATAAATAACAAAGAAACAAAGCAAAACTAGAATACCCTGTATGCAACGCCTAGGGAAGAAGGAGGGTTGGACACCGTTTTTGGAACTAGAGGAGTCTGGATAAACAGTGGTTCACCAGTCACACCTAAGGGAGTTACAAGGTTGCCCAAGATTGATGGAATAAACCCACACCAAAGACAAAAAAATTTGACTATTTAGAACTGTATATGAAAATCCTAAAACCCCAAATTAAAAAACCTGATTTAACCCATGATTTTAACGAAAATTGATGGTAGAGTAATTAATTTCACCCAATTAAGGCATTTTTAATTTAAAACTGATAAAAAATGGATGATTTCCAGGTTTCCATATTAAAGCCAAGTAAAAAATGGAAGAAGTGGCATGCGATGTGGGTATGAGGAAGAATAAAATAATAAAAATGAATAAAAATAAAATAAAATATAATAAAAGGGTAAAATAAATCATCCTTATATATGATCTAACCAAACACATAATGTGCACAATGGTTATATCATTCCTATGGTAAAACTTGCTTTTCAGATTTAATAGTGGTCTCATATTTCCCATCTGAGACACCATTTTAGAAATATTCCATTATTTCATAAAAAATAATGCACACAATATATAATATATTTACTCTTACATGAAATATAACCAAACACCTAACACATACAATGATTATATCTTTCCTACGGTAAAACTTGCATTCCAGATTTAATGGAGGTCTTAGATTTTCCATCTGACACACCATTATTGATATATTCTTTTATTTCATAAAACTACTTGCACATTATATAATATATTTAAAATTTTTATTATATAAATAGTGAGGATAATCTCATGCTAACTCCACTCCTAACTCTGGAAACATTATATAGAATATTCCAAAGTGCTAATAGGGTTTTTACCCTTACAAAAATCTTTTTAAATAATTTATTAAGTGATTTTTATTGAAAAATTAATTTTTCAAATAAAATTACAGATAAATTATTAACAAAGAGGGTTTTATTATCATTATAAATTTAGGATATTTCAATTATCCCCCTCCATAAATTTTTTATCCCTGAAAAGTAACCCTAGTGGTCTTTCTCAAACAACTTAGGCCATTGACCTCAAATATCAGACTCATGCTCCCATGTCTCCTCCTAGATCTATCCATGCTACCACCAAATCTAAAAAAGTGGTACTATCTTTCATCATAGGACCTTCTCACTTTGATCTAGAATCCACACCAGGTTCTACTCATATAATCCATCAAGTTCCATCTCAACATCCTCACATTTGATGACATGCACATGATTAGGAATGCACCTACAAAATAGTGACACATGAAACACATCATGAATACCTTGGTAGTGAGAATGAAGATCCAATTGGTATGCCACTATCCCAACTTTATTGGTGATCTATATGGTCCAAAAAAACATGGTGTTAGATTTCCATGCATCCTCAGGCATCAGTGGCCTATCTGATCACTCACTCTCAAGAAAACCTGATTGCCTATAGAAAACTCCAAAGGTCTCCTACTATAGTTGAAATATGATTTACACCTGATCTGAGTATTCATCAACCTCTTATTAATTATATTCACTCTATTTAATGTCTCATGAACCAAACTAGGGCCCACATGTTCTGTTTCACCTGCCTCTGGCTAATAGAGAGATAAATAACAAAACCACTCATAAAGAGCCTCATAAAGTGTCATCTGAATAGAAGCTTGGTAGCTGTTATTGTACATGAACTAAAACAAGGATAGATAATTATTCCATGATCCACCAAAGTAAAAAATTCAACCTCTAATAATATGCTCTAATATGTGTATCATCAACATAGACTGTCTGTCTATCTAAGGATGGTACGTTGTACTCAACCTCAACTGAGTCCCAAGGTCTTATGAAAGCCCTACCAAAACTATGATATAAAACATGAATATCTATCTAAAATAATGATAAATGGATCTCCATGCAAGCATATTATCTAAAAAGTGTATATCTTTCCCATCTCATCCACTGAGTGAGTCTCCCAGATCAGTAAAAAGTGGAAAACTTTCATAAGCTGATCAACAATCACCCAAATAGAATAAAAAATTATTGGGGTCTTGGGTAACCCCATAAAAAGTCTATAGTGACATACTTACACTTACACATGGGCATTGTATGTGGATACACCAAACCACCAGGATGCTGGTGCTTAGCCCTTACCCTCTGGCAGTTAAGGCATCATGACACAAACCTTGTGATGCCCCTCTTCATTCTTAGGCACCATAAATGTCACCAAAAGTCACGGTACATATTCATTACACCAATATATGAAACCAATATCAATGTATGGAATTATATCATCATATTCTATTTGATGGAATCATAGACTACCACTCTCCCATGCACAAGGTTCACATCGTTGTCACTCAAGGTCCACCTAGGTATCAGATCACCTCCAATTAGTTGTTCTCGCCTCACAAAAAACTCTAGGTCTAAATCCCATCTTTCCATTAATCGATATAGCAAAGAAGATGTGAAAACCAAGGTAGAAAAATTCATTGATCCCTAAACCTAAAAATCATCCATGCTCCAGTTATCTAACAATCTCATCAAGCACAACTACTTCCCTAAATGCCTCTCACCAATCTACTACTCCACCTACATCTTATAGATAATAGAATTCATAATGAAATTAACTTTACCTAGTCAATAATCCACCTCAAAGAAAAACATATATAGATACTCAACTAATCACCTATATCTCACATTTAGGTGCCTCTGTTTAAAGATATAACAAAGGATGTTATGGTCAGTGTAGACAATAAACCTCACATTGAAGATATATTATCCCCTACACTTTAGATAATGGACCACAACTACTAGCCCCAATTCATGATTTGGTTAGTTCTACTCATGGGTTTGTAGAATAAAAGACCCATAAGCTAATACCTGCTCCCACTACATTAGTAATACACCTAATCCAATGCATGTTGCATCTCATTATACTGCATATTTAATCCCATGCTCAGGAAGTGTTAGTACTTGAGTAGTCATCAATCTTCCCTACAACTTAATAAATTCCTCTTTACACTAGTTCATCCACTATAACTTTAATCCTTTATTCATCAGTGATATCATGGGTGATAATAGTCTGTAGAAGTCTTAGATAAATCATTGGTAATATCACACTAAACCCAGAATTTACATGATCTCTAAAATGTTTAGGGGATGTGTCTAGGACCTGAATGCCTCTACTTTCTCTAGTTCTATGTATATACCCATCCCAGACACCACATGTCCTATGAAATCCACCTATTGAATTTATAAATTACACTTTGAAAACTTGGCTTAATGACGATGTGATCGAAGCATACTCAATATAATATCAAGGTTCTAAGCATGCTTCTCTAGTGTCAATGATTACATGAGTATTCCATTGATGAACACTATGATGAATGATTCCAGATATAGGTGTAAGATCTTGTTCATGAGGTCCATGAACACTTTCATTATTTTTGTTAGTCCTAATTACATTACCAAGTACTCCTACAACCCATACCTTCTCTGAAACACTATATTTGAAATGTACACCTTTCTAACTCACAACTTGTGATAGCCCAATCAAAGATCAATCTTGTAGATCCTTTTGTATCATCATAACCGATCGAAAAGATCATCAATCCTGAGAAAGGGATATTTTTTATTCACCATCACCTTGTTCAGCTTCCGATAATTGATGTAGAGTTTAATATTATTGTTCTCTTTTTAGAAAACCACATAGGTGCACCCCATAGTGAAGTATTCATCCTGATAAAGCCCTTCCACCCAATGTCATCAAGTTACACTTTGAGATCCTTTAGATCGATTGGATCCATATGATATGAGAGTATTAAAATGGAATACACACTCGAAATGAGATCAATATCATTATAGCTTATCGATCCTTTAGAGCCTATACTAATTCAAAGACCCCCACAAATATTTCAACCCATTATTCATCATACTGAGGGCCTCTGATGCCCTGGAAGGATGAATAATTCTAGAGCTAAATTTAGTGTATATTTGAACATATTTCTAAACTCCTATTCCTATTAAATGAACTAAGTGGAAGAATTTTGGTTGAAGTTTACATGTTGACTAAACCATATAGAAGGTGAAAAATCATTCTCAACTACATTCTACCACACATCCAATGGTAATGTAGAAACATCCTCTCTTGTGGGAGTATTTTAGATTGCTTCCCATGTCATCCCATAATACTATTTTGAGGTGAAAGATTCCATAAAAAGAAGTAAAAACTTAAAAATAAGATAGTTGTTAGGATAAAACCTAACCAGTCTATAGGTTTACATAAGGTTTATCCTAGGAGTCTACCCTCAACCCAAGGTATAACCCTCCTAGCACTAACCCTGGTCTATGTCCCTGCACGTTATCCACAATCATCATATATATACTAAAAAAATAGTATTATAATTTCAAATAATTAATTCTAGTAAATATATATTACAATATCATGGAAACATAGATATATCACACAAAGAGAAACTATCCTGAATAGATATAAAAAATCAAGGAATTTAATTAAATAATTACAATGAAACACAACAATAGGTGTATATATGGAATGTAAACCTACATTACTAGTCATGATGTATGAACACACACAAAATCTCATTAATCACATATCAACATCATGTGCATCACCCAAGGTTAATTTAATCAATGGTAACAAAAAAACATAATTTCCCTAAATTTATAGAAACCCAGAGGTCTACTATACTATACTGGACATACACTTTCACAGTTCTCCTTATTGATTAAAAAAAATCATATATCCTGGATAAAATTTCCCAAATAAAGATAAGAGAATAAATAAGTGATTGAATCATATTCCTCTTATATAATTTTATAACATCCCAACCCAAACCACCGAGTCCGAGATGAGATGCCACATGACCTCATGTGCACATCCATGTATGCAAGAGGCTTACAAATAGAATAAAGGGTCTAATTACATCATTGGGAAGAATATAAAATAATTATAAAGTCATGGAAATAATAATAATAAACAATAATATATTTAAAATCAGATTATATGAGGTAATATAAAGATGAAATACATGACATACAATAAACGATCTCCCAAAGTGGAATGTGAGACCTGAGTGATATGTGTAGAAAAATAATCAAATGAAATAGTGGTCCTCTAGGGTCCATCCTCATCCACTATCCACTTCATACTCCTCTACTCAGCTGTCTACCAAAGGCCCTTCACCAAATCTTTAGTCATAAAATATACCAGCACACTGAAATTCTCAAGTAGGGTGTGCGTACAAGTCTCAGTAGGACACCACCAATGAGTTCTTAACCAAGTGTTCTCAATTATAATAGGCGGATTCCATGAAAATATTAAAATTGTAAAATCATAATAAAATAAAATTCAAAACCAAGTGGTTGTACGCTAGACCAGACAACACAAACCCTCAGTTACACCTGATTCATATCCATGTTGAAAGTATAAAAAAGATATTGGTAAAGATCAAAACTATCCCCAATGCTCCATAAGGCATCGAGTGGGTATGTTACTTAGAGTCCAAATGTAACACCCCAAGCTTCTACGGTACGTTTCCCTTCGAATAATGCGACAGCGTGTGTTGTACGCAACCTCGAGTTCTAACACACACCACAACTAATTAAACTAGCCGTTGTAAATAGTAATACCTACTTTTTGAAATCATATATATTTTATATTTCAAAATGGACTTAATTTTTGGATTCGGAATATCGAAATTATCCTAGGGTGAAATTTTGGTACTTTTCGGATAACTTTTATATTTTGATGAATAGTGAAAATTACTAAATTTTAATTAAAAACAACTTTTTTAATCAAAATAAGTAATAGTGATAAATTATGAATTTGAATGGTTTTAAAGTATATTTAGAATATATTTTTACCATTTAATATATTGTTGGTCATTGGACATAATTTTACAATTAAACCGAACATAAACAAGTGTCAATCTTTTGGTAGTTATTATCTCTTAAAAACACGCTTTTTGTTTTGACAGCGGGAATTAATTTTAAATTAATTTCCGCCACTTCTGTGTTTTGAATTTAGAAAAATGGATTCCATATTTGGAATCAGGATGTTCAAATTGTGTAAATAGGTAACTTTTATTTTTAGACATTTTGAATAATTACTGCGGTAAATATTTTATTTACCATGGTTAAGGGTAAATCCGGTAAATAAGGGTTAAAAAATAATATTATAATAATACTAAATTACCCTAAAACGTGTCTTAACCCTATTGGTTGATACATGGTCGACCATGGGCATCTTTGGGTCTATTTTGGGACCCCATGGATCCACTTGTAAGTGATAATGACACATTATATTAATAAAGCTAAAATAAAAATAAAAATGGCATAAGCTTACATCTTTTAGAAGAACAATTTTTACATAGGGTTATACATGTTGGATTTTCGATTATAAATATTAATTAGAAATCTAAAAAGATTTCCTACATAATGATATTTTATTTATAATTTTTAGACATTAAATAATTTATTTTATTTATGACACAATGATGATGCAGTAATTACTATAATAGTAAAAATTAAAATAATTGATATTATAAATACCCAAATAAATATAATATGAAACTTTTAATGAATTAAACTAATTTTATAGGCTAATATGATATATTAGGATTGATTTAATGGACTTTTTTCGAAGTAATCAATCTGTTATGAGTTTCACAAAAAATCAACTATTGAATAGTGTCAAAATTGACATAAAAGAGTTCTTAAAACAAATATTATATTATTAATTGATATTAAATTCCTAAAAATCTAAGGTTCGGCCAAGAGACTTATATTATGATAGGTTAATCATTAATGGACCACTTGGGGGTCGCTTGGATGTATATAGTAAGTTTATTAACCATATTATATAAAAATACAAAGAGACATTGTAAAAGTGAAACTAATTAACTTAGAGTTAATACTTAAAGATAAGGTTAATATAAGTACCCAAACCTGTCTAAATTCTATTGGTTGAGTTGTTTTCGACCCATCCCCACCTTATCCTTTGAATAGTCAACTTTGGAGCCATTGGAAACCGATTATGAATTTATTATAAATTAATATTTCTAGCTTTTCCAAAGGTGCCCCTCACCCCTCTTATAAAAGGGCACTCCTCCTTCTCATTTCTTCACACCTCTAAAGCCTTTTGGTTCGGCCAAACTCTGCCCAAATACTCTCCCAAAATCCATCAATACAACCTGGAGGCCTTAGTTTGATCAGAAAACCAACCTAAGGAGCCCTTTTGATCAAATCAAAAGGAAGAACCCGAAGAAGAGGTAATGATTTCACCACCCTTTTCTAAGTTTCTTTCTTCTTCCACATCCTCTTTCTTTGTTCTTACCATTCTAAAATAATAACTCCAGTATCTTACATATACTGTGATGTTATTATAAATATGGTACAACCATATTCAGTATTCTATCCACCCTTTGAATAACATGTCACCATACGTGTGTACGTACGGCTTACCGTCTCCACGTCGTGGTGTAATTGTTATTCAATATATTATTATTTGGATGGGAATAATAATGATGTGTAACTCATGTAAATAATAAATATAACATGTTAATGATTCTGTATATATGATATACCATCCATTTATATATTATTTTAATATCAAAAGAATGATATTGTCGCTCGTGCGTACGTACGGACTACCGTCTCCACGAACGCGATGAGATTCATTCTCCATCGTAACCATTAAAGTATAATTATCTTTTGATGATTTAAAAATGATGTTTAAGGACTTGATATCATTCTGGATATGAATAATATACAACCTATCCTTTACAAACATGTCTTACGTAACAAAACATATGAAAGAAAACAAGTAAGTTAACACCCAAAACAACGATAATACTAAGATATCAATATTAAAAGATCATATATGATATCATATTAATGTATATGATTCTTGTATAATTTAATAACAATTATTTCACCATTATACAGGAGGTTAACCTACCCCAACAAAGGAAAAGTACAAGGTAAGGGTTATTTCACAATCTCTTCATTATCCGAGGTTGTATATACGTAATAATCTACTGGGATCTCTTTATCATCCACATCCATGTTTTCTTAAAAATGTATTTCAAAACATTTTTACTATTTACAAGAATATGGGTTAAAGTCATTTATACCCTTGTTTGACTTTTTATAAGAGAATTATAAAGGAATCTTTCCGTCGTTTTCAAAACAATGTCCTTTTTAACCTTTTCGACAGAATTGAGGTAAGAATGTTTTTTTTAACTTATACGGCGGGTGCGGTTATTTTCCGCCGTTATAAAATCGTCGAAGCTTTCCATACAAGCTTATAAGAATATTTTCAAAGAAAATGTTTTATTTTATATGGATCTTAAATGATTTCAAAATAAAAGGAGATACTTCTTTAAAAAGAATTTTGATTTCATCTATGTCAACATCCTTTGATGGATTTTAATATTATTTGAAGTTGATTTATTATGATACAAAAATTCTATATTGTATTGAAGGTTTTGTGATATGTTTGACTGTGGATGTGCTATTTTTATACCATTCATAGTTTATGGTGAAATTATTGACATTTCGTATGCTAGTTTTAATACGAATGTTTATGTTATGTTTAAACCTTTTCATATGGGAATGCATTGGACTTAATAAGTGACGGGTGGAGCCCGCTATAGCTCCTCGATGCATCGGTAGGTCTCATGAGACAAACTAGTGTCTTGGCACAAGGCCTTGACAAAATCTTATTTGTAGTCTTGGCACGAGGCCTTGGCTATGTGGTTATGATAGTCTGGCATTATGCATTCCAACATTATGAAAGTGGTTATTGATTTTTGCATGTGATTATTCGATTAGTAGAATATCCATGTGAATAAGTAAATGGCATTATTTCATTTTATTTATGCCATACCATGTTGAAAGTTCATGTTTAAAAGGCTTTTGTTTTAGTTATACATTGCCTTAAATGTTTATTCTTATTGATGAAAGTTTCCGCTATATTGTTATCCTTACTGGGCATTTGAGCTCACCCCTTTTCTATGTTTTATTTTTCCCAGGAAGTGAAGATGTAAGTTATGAATGACCTGCAGGGATATTATGAGGGGATTATAGTGTGGACTGTGGAAACATTATGTTGTTGTAGTAGTTTTTCATTTTATGATGTAATGTAAAACTTATGAATATATCTAGTGTTTCCAAGGCTACTAAACCAATCGGTCTTTCGAGATTTGATCTTTCTTGTGATCATGCCAATGTTATGTAATTAATGCACCGACTCTGGGTAACTGGGGTCGGGGCGTTACAGTTGGTATCAGAGGAGGTTTAGTACAAACCTTGGAAGCTAGATTTAGATAAACTCTGATTAGAGCACGTAGACTTAAGATGAACTTTGAGGATTAGTATAGAAGAACTTCCTAGAATTTTGGTATTGTAGAGATTTTGTGAGTTTTCCGAGCAATACATCCCTGTCTGGATACGAGCAGCTAGAGGCGGCTCTGGCACAGATGTACCTAGGGGTAAAACCCGAAAACACCGCTTTGAGCTAGACTCGAACGGGAACTGGTGCACGACAACAGGCCTTGCTGCACTCTTGGTTACGACACTCCCGGGGGATATGCTTAGGATAACTCTCATTTTCTTTACAAATCATTATGAAGGGTTTATGAGTATATAATTCCTCAAAGAAAACATTTTTATGATTATGGATTATATCCATAAATAGTTCAATTTATGTTAAGTGTTTTATAAGTATGAGATTATGTATTTTGATTCATAAACTGATCTAGTTTATGCCATTGTTTAGAAATGGCGCCTAGTGGAAGAAATGGAAACCGTATCAATGCACGCACTCCATGTAGGGATTGCCCTCCTACTCAAGATAATTATAGTGGGGCTGGTGATGCAACTGGTGCTGATCAGCTAATCACCGTACTGGGACAACTTACTCAGGTTATGAATAATAACCTTACCCGTATGGAGCACCCTGATCCGCAGCGTGGAGGATCAATGTTATATCGATTCATGAGACAACAACCACCAACGTTCAATGGGAGTACAAATCCCTTAGTAGCTGAGCAATGGATATTTTCCCTAGAGAAAATATTTCAGGCTTTGGGGAGTAGTGAAAGGGAAAAAGTTACCATGGCAGTTTACCGCCTCACTGGAGATGCTGATCAATGGTGGTCATTGATTCAAAACATGAAGGAAGATGATGAAGTATCAAACATGGAATGGAGGGAGTTCAAAGATCTGTTTTTAGAAAAATACTTTCCTCGCGACCATCGAGCAGATATGGAAAGGCAATTTCTGAGTCTGAGACAAAAGGAGGATGATAATGTCACAAAGTATGAGGCTAAATTTACAAGGTTAGCGAGGTATGCTGGAGATTATATTCGCAACCCAAGAAGTAAGATTGATCGTTTCTTTGATGGGTTAAAACCATTTCTCCGTCGAGCATTAGTCTCACAATCCTTTTCATCGTATGAAGACATTGTCTCATGTGCTATCAAGACCGAGAAGGAATTCTCTAAGTCTTATGACTTTAAAGCAAAGCAAGAGAAGAAGAGACCTGCTGATCAATCTGGGAATGGAAATAAGGGGAAGAAGGGAAAGGTTGAATATCCATCTTGTGGTAAATGCGGGAAGAAACATCCTGGTACTTGCTTGAAGGGAATGGGAGTCTGTTACAAGTGTGGTGAAAAAGGCCACCAAGCTCATGATTGCAAGGGGAAGAAGGAAGCTACCAACGTTCAGTACTACAATTGCAGGGAGATGGGGCATTATGCAAATGCATGTCCTAAGCGCCAGGAGAACTTATCTCAGAAAAGGCCAAGGGATCAAGGCCAGGCTTATGCTATCACTACTGCTGAGGTAGAAGCTCCGAAAGACGTGGTGGCAGGTAATTTAATGGTTTCCTCAAGTTTAGCAAATGCATTATTTGATTCTGGATCATCACATTGTTTCATATCTTCCCAGTTTGCTAAGAAAATTAGATATTTCCAATTTGATTTAATAAGGGAGTTGTCGGTTAAAACTCCTAAGGGAAGTATCGTTGCAACAAAGTTTTGTGAATCAGTCCCCATTAGAGCACATAAATTTTCTTTATCTGCTGATCTCATCGTCATACCTATGATTGAGTTTGATATAATCCTCGGTATGGACTGGCTTTCGGACTATGATGCGAAGATTTATTGTAAGAATAAAGAGGTTACGATTCTTGATGATAATGATAAGGAACACCTTATTTTTAGAGCAGAATCGTCACCACCTAATTCTTATTTAGATCCACCCCCAGTAGCTCAACTAAATTCAATTATTGGGGAGGAAGAGAATGAAATAACTGCGGGTGAGGAAAGGAATGTTCAAATGGAGGATGTACCTGTTGTGAAAGAGTTTGTAGATGTATTTCCGGAAGATTTACCTGGACATCCTCCAGAATGAGAAGTAGAGTTTTCCATTGATTTAATTCCTGGATCAAGGCCTATATCAAAGACCCCGTATAGAATGGCCACTGTAGAATTAGTCGAACTAAAGAAACAACTAGAGGAATTGAGTAATAAGGGATTTATTCGCCCTAGTGTTTCTCCATGGGGAGCCCCTGTTCTTTTTGTTAAAAAGAAAGATGGATCTATGAGGTTATGTATCGACTACAGGGAGATCAATGCTATAACGATAAAGAACAAGTATCCCCTACCTCGTATTGATGATTTATTTGACCAACTGCATGGAGCTCAATACTTTTCAAAGATTGACCTTCGATCTGGATACCATCAGTTGTGTGTGAAGAAGGAAGACATT
Organism: Viscum album; assembly: GCA_963277665.1. Taxonomy (NCBI): domain Eukaryota; kingdom Viridiplantae; phylum Streptophyta; class Magnoliopsida; order Santalales; family Viscaceae; genus Viscum; species Viscum album. The sequence goes on from OY728166.1 coordinate 591,037,657, forward strand.
CCGAAAACAGCATTTCGAACCAGGTATGGGCATTACGAGTTTACTGTAATGCCGTTTGGATTGACTAATGCACCATCTGTATTCATGGATCTGATGAATAGAGTTTTCAAGGAGTATCTCGATGAATTTGTGGTGGTATTTATTGATGATATCTTGGTATACTCCAAAACCTACGAAGATCATGAAAATCACTTGCGCATTATCTTGAAGACTCTGAGGAGGCATGAATTATATGGGAAGTTTAGCAAGTGTGAATTCTGGCTTCAGGAGATTTCTTTTCTTGGCCATATTGTCTCTAAAGATGGAATCTCTGTTGATCCTTCTAAGACCAAGGAAATCCAAGAATGGCCAACACCTACGAGTATAACTGAGGTACGTAGTTTTATTGGCTTGGCAGGTTATTATCGACGTTTCGTCCAGAATTTTGCCCGATTGGCTAACCCATTAACGAAGCTCACACGTAAAGGGGTTAAATTTTTTTGGACAAAAGAGTGTGAGGAATGTTTCAAAGAACTGAAGAGAAGATTAGTCAATGCTCCTATATTGACTCTACCATCGGGGAATGATGGGTTCGTTATTTATAGTGATGCATCAAAGAAAGGACTTGGTTGTGTCCTTATGCAGAATGATAAAGTTATTGCCTATGCATCACGACAGTTGAAAATTCATGAAAAAAACTATCCTACTCATGATCTTGAGTTAGCAGCTGTGATCTTTGCTTTGAAGATATGGAGGCACTACCTCTATGGTGAAAAATGTGAGATTTATACTGATCACAAGAGTTTGAAGTATATTTTCTCACAAAAAGAACTCAACATGAGGCAAAGGAGATGGCTTGAATTACTCAAGGATTATGATTGTACGATACACTACCACCCGGGGAAGGCAAACAAGGTGGCAGATGCTTTGAGCAGAAAAGACCATGGAGTTTTGAACATGATGAGAATTGAAAGGGATCCAATTTTCATGGATCTAGTGAAGATGGACATGGGAATAACCAGGGAAGGTGAAACATCAATGCTTTTTCAAATGGTTGCCAAACCATCTTTACTAGAAAGGATTAAGAGTTCTCAGACCGATGATGAAGAATTTCAAAAGAAGATTAAAGCTGTGAATGATGGGAGATTGAGAGACTTTGTGTATGAAGATGGAACTTTGAAATTTGGAAAGAGACTTTGTGTTCCCGATTTACCTGATCTGAAAAGGGAATTACTGGATGATGCTCATAGTTCCAATTTCTCTATACACCCTGGGAGCACCAAAATGTATAGAGATTTGAAGGAACATTTTTGGTGGGACAACATGAAGAGGGAGATTGCTGATTTTGTATCAAGATGTATGGTTTGTCAACAAGTGAAAGCTGGAAGGCAACAGCCTGGAGGAGTCATGCAACCTCTTCCCATACCGGAGTGGAAATGGGACAATATTACGATGGACTTTGTCATGGGGCTACCAAAGACTCCTAGAAGGAACGATGAAATATGGGTTATTGTTGATCGTCTTACCAAGTCAGCACATTTTCTTGCTATAAGAGAAGATCTACCCCTGGAACGTCTAGCAAGACTATATATTAATGAAGTTGTGAGACTTCATGGAGTACCCCTATCAATTGTTTCGGATCGTGATCCCTGTTTTACTTCAAGGTTTTGGAAAAGTCTTCAGAAATCCCTGGATACTGAACTTCATTTGAGCACTGCTTACCACCCTCAGACAGACGGACAATCAGAACGGACTATTCAGACCTTAGAAGACATGTTGAGATCTTGCTCACTTGATTTTCAGGGTATGTGGGATCAATATTTACCACTGGTAGAATTTTCCTATAACAATAGCTTCCATTCGAGTATTCAGATGGCACCATATGAAGCGTTATACGGAAAGAGATGTCGTACACCAACCTGTTGGGATGACGTTGGTGAAAGAAAACTTGTAGGCCCATAACTGGTGGAGGAAACGGTGGAAAAGGTGAAGGTAATCCAAAATCACATCAAAGCAGCTCAAAGTAGGCAGAAGAGCTATGCTGATATTCGAAGGAAGGATTTGGAATTTCAAGTCGGTGATCATGTTTTCCTGAAGGTATCTCCATGGAAGGGAGTCATACGTTTTGGTAAGAAAGGTAAATTGAGTCCCAGGTACATCGGACCTTTCGAAATTCTAAAACGAATTGGGGTTGTAGCTTACCGATTGGCAATGCCGCCAAGTCTCTCCAAAGTTCACGATGTGTTCCACGTATCTCTATTGAGGAAATACATGCCTGACCCAACGCATGTACTCACCTATGAGGAATTAGAACTGGAACCCGATCCTTCCTATTGTGAAGAGCCCGTCAGGATTCTTGATACAAGAGAACAAGTACTGAGAAACCGGACGACGCGTCTGGTAAAAGTTTTGTGGAGAAATCATAAGATGGAAGAGGCAACGTGGGAACCCGAGGAACTTATGATGAAGAACCACCCGAGTCTTTTTATGCAGTAATACCCTAGAAATTGCGAGGACGCAATTATTTGAAGGAGGGGAGAATGTAACACCCCAAGCTTCTACGGTACGTTTCCCTTCGAATAATGCGATAGCGTGTGTTGTACGCAACCTCGAGTTCTAACACACACCACAACTAATTAAACTAGCCGTTGTAAATAGTAATACCTACTTTTTGAAATCATATATATTTTATATTTCAAAATGGACTTCATTTTTGGATTCGGAATATCGAAATTATCCTAGGGTGAAATTTTGGTACTTTTCGGATAACTTTTATATTTTGATGAATAGTGAAAATTACTAAATTTTAATTAAAAACAACTTTTTTAATCAAAATAAGTAATAGTGATAAATTATGAATTTGAATGGTTTTAAAGTATATTTAGAATATATTTTTACCATTTAATATAATGTTGGTCATTGGACATAATTTTACAATTAAACCGAACATAAACAAGTGTCAATCTTTTGGTAGTTATTATCTCTTAAAAACACGCTTTTTGTTTTGACAGCGGTAATTAATTTTAAATTAATTTCTGCCACTTCTGTGTTTTGAATTTAGAAAAATGGATTCCATATTTGGAATCATGATGTTCAAATTGTGTAAATAGGTAACTTTTATTTTTAGACATTTTGAATAATTACTGCGGTAAATATTTTATTTACCATGGTTAAGGGTAAATCCGGTAAATAAGGGTTAAAAAATAATATTATAATAATACTAAATTACCCTAAAACGTGTCTTAACCCTATTGGTTGATACATGGTCGACCATGGGCATCTTTGGGTCTATTTTGGGACCCCATGGATCCACTTGTAAGTGATAATGACACATTATATTAATAAAGCTAAAATAAAAATAAAAATGGCATAAGCTTACATCTTTTAGAAGAACAATTTTTACATAGGGTTATACATGTTGGATTTTCGATTATAAATATTCATTAGAAAGCTAAAAAGATTTCCTACATAATGATATTTTATTTATAATTTTTAGACATTAAATAATTTATTTTATTTATGACACAATGATGATGCAGTAATTACTATAATAGTAAAAAATTAAAATAATTGATATTATAAATACCCAAATAAATATAATATGAAACTTTTAATGAATTAAACTAATTTTCTAGGCTAATATGATATATTAGGATTGATTTAATAGACTTTGTTAGAAGTAATCAATCTGTTATGAGTTTCACAAAAATCAACTATTGAATAGTGTCAAAATTGACATAAAAGAGTTCTTAAAACAAATATTATATTATTAATTGATATTAAATTCCTAAAAATCTAAGGTTCGGCCAAGAGACTTATATTATGATAGGTTAATCATTAATGGACCACTTGGGGGTCTCTTGGATGTATATAGTAAGTTTATTAACCATATTATATAAAAATACAAAGAGACATTGTAAAAGTGAAACTAATTAACTTAGAGTTAATACTTAAAGATAAGGTTAATATAAGTACCCAAACCTGTCTAAATTCTATTGGTTGAGTTGTTTTCGACCCATCCCTACCTTATCCTTTGAATAGTCAACTTTGGAGCCATTGGAAACCGATTATGAATTTATTATAAATTAATATTTCTAGCTTTTCCAAAGGTGCCCCTCACCCCTCTTATAAAAGGGCACTCCTCCTTCTCATTTCTTCACACCTCTAAAGCCTTTTGGTTCGGCCAAACTCTGCCCAAATACTCTCCCAACATCCCTCAATACAACATCGAGGCCTTAGTTTGATCAGAAAACCAACCTAAGGAGCCCTTTTGATCAAATCAAAAGGAAGAACCCGAAGAAGAGGTAATGATTTCACCACCCTTTTCTAAGTTTCTTTCTTCTTCCACATCCTCTTTCTTTGTTCTTACCATTCTAAAATAATAACTCCAGTATCTTACATATACTGTGATGTTATTATAAATATGGTACAACCATATTCAGTATTCTATCCACCCTTTGAATAACATGTCACCATACGTGTGTACGTACGGCTTACCGTCTCCACGTCGTGGTGTAATTGTTATTCAATATATTATTATTTGGATGGGTATAATAATGATGTGTAACTCATGTAAATAATAAATATAAAATGTTAATGATTCTGTATATATGATATACCATCCATTTATATATTATTTTAATATCAAAAGAATGATATTGTCGCTCGTGCGTACGTACGGACTACCGTCTCCACGAACGCGATGAGATTCATTCTCCATCGTAACCATTAAAGTATAATTATCTTTTGATGATTTAAAAATGATGTTTAAGGACTTGATATCATTCTGGATATGAATAATATACAACCTATCCTTTACAAACATGTCTTACGTAACAAAACATATGAAAGAAAACAAGTAAGTTAACACCCAAAACAACGATAATACTAAGATATCAATATTAAAAGATCATATATGATATCATATTAATGTATATGATTCTTGTATAATTTAATAACAATTATTTCACCATTATACAGGAGGTTAACCTACCCCAACAAAGGAAAAGTACAAGGTAAGGGTTATTTCACAATCTCTTCATTATCCGAGGTTGTATATACGTAATAATCTACTGGGATCTCTTTATCATCCACATCCATGTTTTCTTAAAAATGTATTTCAAAACATTTTTAATATTTACAAGAATATGGGTTAAAGTCATTTATACCCTTGTTTGACTTTTTATAAGAGAATTATAAAGGAATCTTTCCGTCGTTTTCAAAACAATGTCCTTTTTAACCTTTTCGACAGAATTGAGGTAAGAATGTTTTTTTTAACTTATACGGCGGGTGCGGTTATTTTCCGCCGTTATAAAATCGTCGAAGCTTTCCATACAAGCTTATAAGAATATTTTCAAAGAAAATGTTTTATTTTATATGGATCTTAAATGATTTCAAAATAAAAGGAGATACTTCTTTAAAAAGAATTTTGATTTCATCTATGTCAACATCCTTTGATGGATTTTAATATTATTTGAAGTTGATTTATTATGATACAAAAATTCTATATTGTATTGAAGGTTTTGTGATATGTTTGACTGTGGATGTGCTATTTTTATACCATTCATAGTTTATGGTGAAATTATTGACATTTCGTATGCTAGTTTTAATACGAATGTTTATGTTATGTTTAAACCTTTTCATATGGGAATGCATTGGACTTAATAAGTGACGGGTGGAGCCCGCTATAGCTCCTCGATGCATCGGTAGGTCTCATGAGACAAACTAGTGTCTTGGCACAAGGCCTTGAAAAAATCTTATTTGTAGTCTTGGCACGAGGCCTTGGCTATGTGGTTATGATAGTCTGGCATTATGCATTCCAACATTATGAAAGTGGTTATTGATTTTTGCATGTGATTATTCGATTAGTAGAATATCCATGTGAATAAGTAAATGGCATTATTTCATTTTATTTATGCCATACCATGTTGAAAGTTCATGTTTAAAAGGCTTTTGTTTTAGTTATACATTGCCTTAAATGTTTATTCTTATTGATGAAAGTTTCCGCTATATTGTTATCCTTACTGGGCATTTGAGCTCACCCCTTTTCTATGTTTTATTTTTCCCAGGAAGTGAAGATGTAAGTTATGAATGACCTGCAGGGATATTATGAGGGGATTATAGTGTAGACTGTGGAAACATTATGTTGTTGTAGTAGTTTTTCATTTTATGATGTAATGTAAAACTTATGAATATATCTAGTGTTTCCAAGGCTACTAAATCAATCGGTCTTTCGAGATTTGATCTTTCTTGTGATCATGCCAATGTTATGTAATTAATGCACCGACTCTGGGTAACTGGGGTCAGGGCGTTACACCAAAATTCATCGAGTTTACATGATACTTGTAATCCAAAAGGCATATAGTTTTAGCACATTCTTCTGAATCCTCAGTCATCAAGTTACAGCTGACCAAAATACTATCATGCTCCACTGTCATCATTTTCATATTTCAATCATACTCTTCCTATGAGGGATAACCATACCATGATGGTCACCTATCACATGTACCAAGCACATATACACCAAGGTAAATATGATACACAATAAGTTATAGCATGATAACAAGCATTTAAGGACATCATGAGATAAATAATAGTAGAAAATTCAATATTTGAATCATATCAAACATGGAATTTAGATATTCTAACAATTCTCATGGAATCGATATCATAACATGTACCATGGGCTACAAAAACACCCATATGTGATCACATGTCAATAATGTTTATCAATTATTTAAACACATAAATTATAGCAAGTAAATAAGAGTAACAAAAGAACCAATATGTAAAGAAATTCCTACCTCAAAGTCATTGATGCTAACAACAAGGATAAACCGCACTGTGTGATTCGAAAACTGGAGTGGAAACCTCAATAGTCAAGAACATGCACTCTTAGGATTTATTATCATAGTTGTTGACAAGTCAATGCAAGGTTCACCAAAGGGCCTTTAGGAAAAAAATATGGGCCTTCAAGGCTATGTAATGGGCTTTAATTCCCACTGGGCTTACGGGCCATATAATGGGTCTCCATTACCCACAATAAAAAGATTATTTGTTTCAATAAAAAATGGATTTGGCCCAGAATTAAAAAAACATTCCATGATACTTTCTATCACTAGATAATTTATGAATTATCATTTTAGTCCAAAACATGTGATAGTGATCTTCTCCTCAAGAAGATTTATAAAATCACATTAGAGAATACATATCTCTCTAGATTAATCTGAGAATATACATGGTCATTCTTTATAATTATTCTCTGATAAAAAAATATTATTATCCTATAATAATTTTATATCTTTGTCACATGATAATTCCCTTATAATTATCCTTGGATAATTTTCATAATCACCTTTTGATAACTTTCTTAATAAATTATCCTTTCATAATAATCTTATGATATATATTTTTTAGAAATTATACCTTGATAATCTAGTGTAATCATCTTTGGATAATTATTTAAATCATTATTCCAATATAATATAACATAATTATCCTTTGATAATTTTAATAAATATTTTTTTAATAATTATATTTTAATAATTTAATGAAATTATAATTTTATAATTCTTATAATTATTTTCTAATAATTTTAAAATAATTAACTTTTAATATTTTTTATAAATTATCCTTTGATAATATTGGGGAATTATCCCCTGATAATTTTATGTTATATCATTTTATGATTTAATTAAACCATTTTTTATTTCTCTAATTATTGAGAAGAGGGAAAAATAAGAAAAAAAGGAAATAAAAGAAACCTAGAACACCTTGTGCACAACGCCTAGGGAAGGAGGACAAACCACCACACCAAGAACCAGAGAAGGAGTCTGAATCGATGGTGGTTCAAAATTCATTCCTAAGGGAGTTACAAAGTCATACAAACTAGATGGAATCATCCTACCCCAAAGAAAAAATGGTTTCTCTATTTAGAGATGTATATAATAATCCTAAAACCCAAAATTAAAACACCCGATTAAACCATTAATTCAAACAAAAATTGATGGTTGAGTGATTAATTTCACCCATTTAAGGCATTGTTAAGTATAAACTGGTCACAAATGGTTGATTTCATGGTTTCCAAATTTAATCTAGGTGAAATATAGAGGAAGTGGCATGCGACATGGGTATGAGGAGGAAGAAAGAAATAAAAATAAATAATAATAAAATAAAATATAATGAAAGTGTAAAATAAATTACCTTATGAATGATTTAATCAAACACCCAACATGCATAAAGTTCATGTCATGCCTAGGGTAAAACCCATATTTTGGACCAAATGGAAGTCTCATCTTTCCCATACGAGGCACTATTCGAGGGATATTCTATTATTTTAGAAAAATCATGCATGTCTGATATAAAATATATAATCTTACATGTGATTTAACTATACACCCAACATGCGCAATGGTTATATTGCTACTATAGTAAAAATAATGATTTGGATTTAATAGTGGCCTCAAATTTCCCATATAAGACACCATATATGAGATATTTCTTTATTTTGGAAAAACTATGTGCACATGATATGATATATTTAATATTTTTATTATATCAATACCAAGGTATACGAGCTTCATAATATCATGATAGCACTACTCCTAACTCTGAAAATATTCTATAGAATATTCCAAAGTGTTAGTGAGGCTTTTACCCTTATGTAAAGCCTTTTAAATCATTTATTAAGTATTTTTTATTGAAAAATTACATTTTCACATAAAAATACTCATAAATTATAAAATAATAGGGGTTTTATCATTAAAAATTAAGGACATTACACACAAAATTTCATAATTATATAAAAAACACAACCATATAGTGATTTTTGAAATGGTAAAGTAGTCAAAACATCAATCAGAGGTGTCATTTTCTCTAGATGATCAGAAATAAATTTTAGTGCCAGAAAACACTAAAATGTATGTGCAATGGAAAAAATCATATAAAATTTTCTCATAATGAGGTAAAATCAAAGTAAAACTTTCTTAATATTATTTTTGATGTGTATGAGTAGACTACACATCCATCATATGTGTAGTTTATTCAAAACGAATGAAGAATTAGTTTTTAAAGGATTGAATCCCTTTAAAAACATGTGTCAAAGGGTCAAAACCAAACGAAAAACATTAAAATGCAGTGAAGCCATATGAAAACTATCGTAGAGTAAATTTTGAAATGGTATAGTAGATGGAATATCAATATAAGGTGTTGTTATATTGGGATGGCCAAAAACACACTTTTAGTGTCATAAAACACAAAAAAGTTATGGTAATGCTCGAAAACAAAGAAAAAAAATATTGGAATAAGGTGAAGTAATAGGAAAAACATTTTATTATTATTTTAGACTTGTACAAATAGAAAAAACAACAATCGAACATGCGATTTTTTCATAATGACCAAATATGAAGTTTTTAAAGGTTTGATGCCCTTTAAAAACATACACTAGGGGGGTCAAAATCAACCAAACAACCTATGAATACCATTAAATAAAAAATAAAAAAATCATATAGTGAATATTGAAAATTTTGAGCATAAAAAATGTCAATTTGAGCGGTCATTTTCATGAGATGACTTTTAACACACATTTTTTGTTTTAAAATATAAAAATGTGCATTTAATAGTCATATCCATAACAAATAAGCTTGTAATGAGGTGAAAACATAGGAAAAGTTTTTTATTATTTGTGATGTGTATGAGAAGATAAAATGTCAATCATACCTGGTCTTACTAGAATGAATGAATAATCAAATTTTAAAGGTTTGATGCTCTTTAAAAACAAGAATCAGGGGGTCAAAACCAACCAAAAAACCTCTAAATTTCATAAACTAATAAGACCATGACCATATTGTGAATTATGAAATGTTGGAATAGAAAAAACATCAATTCAAGGTTCCATTTACCGAGATGACTAGAAACACACTTTTTTTGTATTAAAATGCCAAAACATGTGCTTAATGGTCAAATAAATAGAAAAAAACCTTATAATGATATGAAATCATATAAAAACCATGTTATTATTATTTGTGACATGTATGAGTAGACGACTTGTCAATTGGACATGCAGTCTATCTAGAACGACCAAATATGTGGTTTTTAAAGGGTTTGTACCCTTTAAAAACCTACATCAGGGGGTCAAAACCAATCAAATGTTATCTGAATGTAATGAAATAAGATTAAAACAAATATACCGTGAATTATGAAAATGTTTTAGTAGATGAAAATTCCATTTTAGATACTATTTTCCCTGGATGACCCATAAAGCATTTTTGTTCTTTTAAAATGTCAAAACATGTTTTTAATAGTCTGATCTATAGAAAAAAAACTTATAATGAAGTTAATTCATAGGAAAACAATATTATTTTCATTTTTTATGATTAGGAGTAGAATACACATCAATACGACATGCGATATTCCTAGAACGACTAAATTTGTAGTTTGTAAAGGTTTGAAACCCTTAAAAAAAATGCATCAGGGGGTCAAAACCTACTGAATGAACTCCATGAAATCATAATAAAGCAACCATCAAATTAAATATGAAATGGTTGAGTATATGGAACATCAATATGAGTGAATGTTTTCCTAGGATGAACCAAAACACACTTTTACTATTTTAAAACATCAAAAATCTTGTTTAACAGTCTTATCTATATCAAAAGACCTTAGAATGAGGTAAAACCATATAACACCCATATTATTATTATTATTATTATTATTATTATTATTTGTGACATGTATGAGCAGAAGATACATCAACCAGACATGTGATTTTCCTAGAACGACCGAATATGTAGTTTCTAAAGGCTTGATGCTTTTTAAAAACATGCATTAGGGGGTAAAAACCAATTGAAAAAACTATGAATTCCATAAAATCATATGAAAACAACCATAAAATTAATTGTGAAATAGTGTAGTATACATAACATCAATCCCAGGTTCCATTTTTCTAAGGTGACTAAAAACATATTTTTTTTTGTTTTAAAATGCTAAAATGCATGTTTAATAGTTAAATACATATAAAACAACCTCTGAATGACATGAAATCATAGTAAAAATTTCTTATTATTATTTTTGATCTGTAGGAGAATAAGAAAAATCAATCAGACATGCATCTTTCCCAAAATGTCTGAATATGTAGTTTTTAAGGTTTGAAACCCTTTAAAAACATGCGTTAGAGGGTAAAAACCAACCAAATGATCACTAAATTCCATGAAATCATAGGTCAGTAACCATACAACAGACCAAACATCAATAAAAGGTTTCATTTTCCTAGGATGACCTAAAACACATTTTTGTTGTTCTAAAACTCCAAAACATGTAGTTAATGGTCATATCTATAACAAACCAGATCACAATGACGTGAAATCATTGGAAACTCATATTTTTTTTTCGACGTGTAAGATTAGAGTAAATGTTAGTCAGATATGTGGTCTTCCTAGAATTAATGAATAAGTAGTTTTTAAAGGTTTGAATCCATTTAAAAATGTATGTCACGGTGTTAAAACCAACTGAAATACATTTAAATTCCATGAAATCCTAGAAAAAAAACATAAAATGAATTTTGAAATGTCAGAATAGAAAGAATTTTAATAGAAGGTTTCATTTTTTTGAGATGACCAGAAACACACTTTTTTTGTTTTAAAAAGTCAAAACATGTATTTAACAACTAGATCTATAAAAAATGACCTTAGAATGACATGAAATCATTGGAAAACTGTGTTATTATTATTCAATATGTTTAAAAGTAGACGAAACATCCATAGAATGTGTGTTCTTTCCAAAACGACTGAATATGTGGTTTTTAAAGGTTTAAGGCCCTTTAAAAACATGCGTCCGAGGGTCAAAACCAATCGAACGACCTTTGAATTCCATCAAATCAGATAGTAGAAACTATATAGTAAATTATTAAATGTTTAAGTAAACAAAACATTATTCTAAGTGTTCATTTTATCATGATGACCCAAAAAACATTTTTGTTGTTTTAATACATCAAAACATGCGTTTAATGGACATATTAATAAAAAAAGGCCTAAAAATGAGGTGAAATCATAGGAAAACAATATTATTATTTTTGACATGTAAGAGTATAATAAATATCAATAAGATACATGGTGTACTTGAAATGACTAGATAATAAATTTTTAAAGATTTGACACCCTTTAGAAACATGTATCAGGGGATCAAAATCGAACGAATAACTTATAAATTCCATGAAATAAGATGAAAAAAACTATATAGTGAATTGTTAAATGTTGGATTAAATAGAAAATCAACCTGAGGTTCTATTTTCTTGGGATGACACAAAGCACATTTTTTTTGGTCTCGCCCAAATTTACCCAAGATTTTAGGGTTAAGCGGTTTCTTGGAGTTTAGTTGGGTTGTCGAATCCTCAGAGACCTAAGAAGTAACCTACAGACACGTAAATTCTATGGATTATTTTTGGCTATTAAATGACCAAATTGGGTTGATTTTATATGGGTTTAAGTGAATTCTAAGAGACTTAAGTGAATTCAATTTAAAAAAATGAGTTGATCCTAGGTTATCACTTGCGGTGGATTGGATGCATTCCTTTTTCAATTATTTCAATTTATTATATTTGAGATGGGTTAATTTAAGATGATCAAATAACATCCTAACTTACTGGTTTAATGCATAAACACCCTAATACTAATAACATATACACTTTAAGGATCAAATTTTTTAGAACTCCAAGGTAAAGGTTCGTATTAGCACTTGAAGTGTGTGGCCTTAAATTCAACAAGGACGAAGGAGTTTAAAGACCGTCAAACAAAATTATCAATTAAAAGAAGTGATTAGAAATTAATGGAGTGAGAAATAAAATCCAATCCCACTCTTTTATACTCCCTTGGATCAACCCATATGTGGGTTAGCCCTCTATTTATTCTATGGTTTCAATGGAAGTAGGAAGTAGACTCATGAGGGAGGAAATGGAGAAGTAAAAAAACAATGAAATGACAATCACTCCACCGTTGTGTGATAATTTCACAAGGACTGGTGTGAATAAATCCACACCTTTAGAAAACGGTATCAACATGATATTAAGAATAACATAATAAGAGTATAAGAATAAATTTTATTAAAAAACTAAGAAGAATTGAACAACTTACATGAGAAATACAAACTCAAGGCAACAAAATCACAACATAACATTACAATTAAACAATAAACCAAAGATGCTCAAATACTTCACCACCACTACCTTAAACAGGCATCTAAATAGACATGGTTTGATCTCCTAACATTAAAAATCATCCCACTTTAGTATGGTAGTCCTAGGGTGGTGGAAAGTAAGGGAGAGTGGACTTCTTTATCCTTGACCCGAAGTGGCATCCAGCTTGCATCCACCGAACATAGATGCCTAAATGAACTTCTCTATGGCTGAAGTAGAGTGGTACATAGAAGAATAAAATTAATATCCTGATTTTACCTAACTGTCTCTAAAGTTTCAGCCCAAAATAGTTTAGACTGTACGAGATATGTGTAAAATGGACGACTATTTTTCTGGGCCGCAGAATTTAGCTCATAATTTTATCTCCAACTTGAGCCGCCTGTGACTACATTCAAACATCCAAATTAGATTTGATATATCTTCAGTTAAATTTTTATAATCATTGGGCTTGGATCCTGGATGTTATAATCTCCTTATTGGGATGCTGTCCATTTTACTTTTCCTAGAATGTTTTTCCATGAAAGCCCATTTTGGTGGTATTAAAATGTGAATCTTCAAATAATCTAAAAATATGAATTGTTTCTTATATCATGAGAGACCTGAAAATAAAATATGAAAATAAAATCAAGGCCATTTTTTATTTTAGGAAGTGTTCAAAAATGTACCATGTAATAGTGCATTTTAAGGACTTACAATCAAAATGTGAGATTATGTTCAATGTGTAAAATGCACTAAAATAATGTTTATGAATAATAAATCACATGAATATTATATATATTAAAAATTAATATTATCCTCTTTTAGTGGCTAATCACACCCCCAACTTGAGTTTTTTCTAGTCCCGAGCAAAATATATCTCAAGAAGGTGAAATTTGAATTCCCTTTTCTAAAACATTTTAATACATAATGATAAAAAAGAACCCTTATACCAAAAAATCATAAAACACATCAAAATATTTTAATAAAAGATATTTTAATAAGCATATCCGAATCCTAATCTCATTATTTTGTTCAAATTCATCGCTATATTTCATCCAATATCAATTAATCATGATGATGTGTTGTGCATCGCAATAGAAATGGGGTACATCTTTATTCAAGGGGGAAATTATGGAAGTGCTAAGTGGAATCAAATTTCAATATTAAGATGAGTATTCAATTTTTTGTTGTTGAAATTTTTCAATGGTATTTGAAATTGCACTCAATATAGTCAACCCATGTAGCGAGACTTTGACGATGACTCCCATACTTAAAGACCTTAGGGCACCAAGTGAAGCCCACATACTCAAGAATCATCTTGAGTTAACTCAGTAAAAAACAAAGCCAATTTCCATAAATAAAAATAAAATTACTAACTTTGGGCCATTCAACTATGGAGACATGATTCCCAAGTGCCAAAAGCCACGCATTAGGTCATTTCATTTCTCTACACACAAATTTATTGTTTTTTTCATTTTTTTAATTTTTTTATTGAATACTCATATTAAAACTAAAATGATCACCAAAACTATGCTATTTATTTGGGGGACCCCATGAACTCAAAATAATACCCCACAATCTAGAGGATGTGCATTGTGTTTTTTTTGTTATTAAATGGATGTAAATATAAATGGTGAAAAATCACATTAGACAGCCACACTTTCCAAAATCTATGCTCCAGAAATTATACATGGATTAAAATTAGAATTAGGGCATGATAAATTATTTGATATTTAGTTTCAAAGTGTGTAATGTGTATTATCATTTTCAAGGTTAAATAAATCTGTCCTTCCACACATTTATTTATGCAAACAAAATTAATAAATATTTTTATTCTTTTCACCCCCAACTTAGAATAACACTATCTCCAGTGTTTAAAGAAAATAAAATTTAGAAGGGGGTAGAGGTAGATGAGAGGAGTTTTAAAAGAAATTTGAAATATGAAATATTGAACAAAGTCACCTGGTCTTTTGAAGTTGAAGTTCACAAAACTCCTAATTACTCCTTTGATCTCCACGTCACTCAGAGAAGCCTCGTAAATGGTGGCAGTTTGTGTTTGTACACCTAGAGGAAATATGAATTGCCTAAAAATCCATCAATATCAGTAGCCCCTGAATCTTACAAACCAACACAATTATAACACAATGGGAACCCCTTGAGGTTCCTTTAAATAAACTAAAAAAAAGAAAAGAAAAAATGCACCTGTTTATTTAATCATACCAAAGACCAATATTAAGAACAAGTAAAAATTAGAATTATATATATATGTCTGTGTGTGTGGATATATAAATTTTAAAATATAAGTATATATAAAAATAAAATATAAGAAGGAAACACTATAAGCTATAGGTTAGTGGCAGGCACACTCCCTTGTCTCCCTTCAGTCTTGGGTTTGATTCCCAACGACTTTGCCAGTTGTGAAGAGGTTTTCCCCATGATCTACGATGTGTACTTTTATTTTTTTATTTTTTATTTTTTATTTTCTTAATTATTATTATTATTATTATTATTATTATTTTTTGTATTTTTCTTATAACCTCCAAACAAATAAAATAAAATAAACTTATGATACATTGTCATCTTTTAAATTTTTTTGGGTAAGATATTACTTAGGGATCACACCACGTGACAAAGATGAATATGGATATCCCCTTTTATACCCATCCATACTCATAATAGAAGAACATGTCAATAGTCTAAGGTACTATCATATTTAGGGTTGATTGATTAAGTAATTTTTTTTACATATAAAAATGACTCATTAATACTATTTGAAAAAAATGATTCACAATGATTGGAAACATGAAAACCATGGGTTTAATCACATGCAACACTTTTGTTTAATGTCGTTAGCTCGACTTGGATCCTAAATCTATCAATTTTTTTTATAGTTCATAGGTTTTCTCAGTTAACTCAACCTTTGTTTCCTATTTATTGAATGATTCAATGAATGGTTTTAAACTATGAACATTGACCTTGAAAATGTGACCAATTGTAGGATCCTGAATCTCTACTGCCCTATGGGGGTACACATGATACACTATGAAGGGACCTAACCATCTAGACCATAACTTTCCTGGGTGTAAATGAAGTTTTGAACTATACAAGAGAATGAATTTTCCTGGTTCAAAGTTTTTAACTTTGATATTCCTAGATTTCTAGGCCTAAACTCTATCTTTATTTATCCTTGAATTTTCATAAGCCTCCATCCTAAGTTCCTCAAGTTCATTAAGATCTAATTTCTTATTTTCTTCAGCCAAAGAAAAGTCAAAATTCATTTTTTTGATTGCCCAAAATGCCTTATGCTCAATTTCAATAGGTAAATGGCATGATTTTCCATAAACCAACCTATATGGTGACATTCCTAGGATGATTTTGAAAGCTGTACGATATGCCTAAAGGGAATCCAAGAGTTCATCAACCTAATATTTCCTAGAGGGATTGACAGTTTTTCAAGAATTTTCTTAATCTCCCTATTTACTAACTCAACTTTACCATTGGTTTGAGGATGGTACATAATTAAAACTTTATGAGAGATCCCATACTTCAACATGTGTGAAGAGAATGGGCGGTTGTAGAAATGGGTTCCTCGATCACTGATTATAGCCCTAGGAATTTCAAATCGAGAAAATATATGCTCTTTCCGAAATCAGATCACAACATAATGGTCATTGGACTTGGTGGGAATGACCTTAACCCATTTCAAGACATAATCAATAGATAAGAGGATGTAGAGGTATCCCTTAGAGTTTGGGAAGGGTCCCATGAAATAAATTCCCCAATAATCAAAGATTTCAACGACTAGAATGGGAGCGAGGGGATTTTGATTCCTTTTGGTAATGGATCCTAATTGTTGACACTGAAGACAATTTTTTCAGAATTTTAAGGAATCCTTAGTGACGTTAGGTCAGTAGAAACCACTTTGGAGGACCTTTTAAGTGGTTTTCGTTATGGGAAAGTGGCCTCCACATGCCTCTCCATGAAAAAATTTTAGAATGGACTCTTGCTCAGACTCGGGAACACTTCTCCTAATGATTTGATCAGGATAGAACGTGAATAGGTAAGGGTCATCAAACACATAGTGTTTGACATCAGAAAGGAATTTACTCTTATCTTGGGTCCCTAAGAATTTTAGAATGTCACCCATCAACAAATGGTTTTCTATGTCAGCATAACATGGGCAATCACTCACATAATAGAGGTGCTCATCGGGAAATGAATCAGGCAAAGAAAGGTTATGTGAGTTGTCTTTGAATTCCACCCTAGAGAGGTGATCAAATAAAACATTTTCAACACCATTTTTATCCTTAATGGTTAAATCGAACTCTTGAAGAAGAAGGACCCACCGAATCAATATAGCCATGGCATCTTGTTTTTGTAAAAGGTATTTTAGGGCTGAATGGTCAGTGAAAACAATGATGGGTGATCCTAAGTGACATGACCTTAATTTCTCTAAGGAAAATACAACAATAAGAAAATATTTCTCAGTGGTGGTGTAGTTGATTTGTGCATCATTTAAATATTTTATTGCATAAGCAATGACACATGGAGTTTTCTCACACTGTTGTCCTAAGACTTCTCCAACAACGAAGTCAATTGCATTACACATGAGCTCAAAAGGAAGTTTCCAATTTGGAGATTTCTTGATAGGTGGAGAGATAAGAGCTAACTTGAGTCTAGATAATGATTACTCACAACTTTTTGTCCATAAAAATGGAGCATATTTCACCAATAGAGCACAAAGTGGTCAAGAAATAGAGCTAAAATTCCTAATGAACCTTCTATAGAAACCAATATGTCCTAATAAATACCTCAATTCCTTAATTGTTTTAGGAGAGATAAGGTGATGAATGATTTTGACCTTATATTTATCAACTTCAATCCCTCTACCAGAGACCAGATGTCCTAGAACAAGTCCTTACTTTACCATGAAATGGCATTTTTCCCAATTTAGGATGATATTATTATCCTCACATCTTGAAAAAACCCTTTAAACATTTATAAGTAATCCCTAAAAAGTATCCCCAAATATAGATAAGTCATCTATGAAAACCTCTAAACAATCCCCCACCATGTCCAAGAAGGTTCCCATCATGCGCCGCTAGAAGGTACAAGGGGAATTACATAACCCAAAGGGAATGTGCTTGAAGGAAAAAGTGCCTAATAGAAAAGTGAATATTGTTTTCCCTTGATCCTCTAAGGAGACCTCAATTTTATTGAACCCTGCGAATCCATTTAGGAATCAATAGAATTGATTACCTGCCACTCGCTTGAGGACTTGATCAATAAAGGGAAATGGGAAATGATCTTTCTTAGTACAAGAGTTGAGCTTCCTATAGTCAATACATACTCTCTATCCACTACTGACCCTTATGGGGAGAAGGTTACCATCCTCATTGGTGATCACAGTAATTCCAGTTTTCTTTGGGACAACTTGAATTGGGCTTACCCACTCACTCCCATCAATGGGGTAGATGATACCCAATTTAAAAAACATAATAAGTTATTTCCTTTCCACATCCCTAATATTTGTATTGAGTCTCCGCTGAGGTTGAAGACATGGTTTGGATTCATATTTAAGAACAATCCTATGAGTTCCAATGAGTGGTCTAATCCTAGGGATATTAGAAAGGGTCCATCCAATTGCTTTTATATACTTTCTTAGGACATCCAGTAGCATCATCTCTTGATTGGATTCAAGAGATGATGAAATGAAAACAAGAAAGGCTCAATTGTCCCCTAAGAACAAATATTTGAGTGATCAAGGTAGGACCTTAAATTCAAGATCTGATTGGTTATCACTTTTTAAGAAAGGATGGGACTTTGAATTAAACTTAGTTTCTTTGTTCAGATTTCTTGACAAAATTGGTTCCTTGTGAACAAAATTTTCATCCACTAAATTTTATAGATCAATGTCATCAATAGGTATGGACTTAAAATTATTGATTTCACCAGTGGTATAATTGATTGGTGATTTGATAAAATTATCAATAGATATATCTGAAATATATTGAAGCCAAGGAGACAAATTTACCTCATATGAACAGAGAAAATAAATCTCTTCTTGAATTAAACATCCTCCAGTAATCCCTTTATGTTCCTCGAGTTCAATATAAACACTAACAATCCAATTAACCTCATGGATCTCTTTATCATACCCATTTTGAGAGTTTTCATTGTAGATGTTCAAGTCTAGACTCATGTTTCCAAAGGTGATGGGTAGGTTCCCATTTCATAATCGGACGACTGAGTTGATTTTTGATAAGGGAAAACCTTGGAGGATGGGGGTTTGATTCCTAGGATCTAATATTGGGTGATTATCAAGGATAATTAAGTCTTCTGGGTAAATGAAATTTGTAACTTTCACCAAAACATCCTTTAAGATCCCTTTAGGAACTCGAACACTATGATCAGTAAGTTGAAGAGTGACAGATGTGGGTTGGAGTTCTTCGAGCCCTAATTGAAAATACATGGAATAAAAAATGAGGTTCACATTGGCTCCTAGATCATAGAGGGCTTTGAAAACATTTTTCTCTCCTAACTCAACATTAATGTGTGGACGTCCTGGATCTTTCAACTTTAGAGGAATGGTCCCTTGAATGGTGGTACTCACATTAGCAGCAAAAAGAAATTGATTTTTATGTGAAAATT
Organism: Viscum album; assembly: GCA_963277665.1. Lineage (NCBI taxonomy): Eukaryota > Viridiplantae > Streptophyta > Magnoliopsida > Santalales > Viscaceae > Viscum > Viscum album. The sequence continues at coordinate 591,057,452 of OY728166.1, forward strand.
TCCTTTTAAAAGTAAAAAAGTACTTAAGGTAATTTGAGTAGGTAGGAATAGTTTTTATTGCATCAAGAAGTGGGATTTTCAACTTAACCTGAGAGAATATTTCCCTCAAAGTCTCATTTAGTTCTAGTTTAGTTTTTCCTTCCATGCGTTGAGGGAAATGATCATATTGTTTGATTGTTTGGTGTGGTTGTAGTTCCTTCACATTGTCATTGTTTTTTCAGAATCTATGGGTGATTCTTCATCATTTTCATGTGTTTTTGAAGATTTTAATGGGGTTTTATTGGATTTTTTAGGTTTCTCAATTCATTTCCCACTTATTAAAATAGTTACTTATTTGAGTTGTTCATGAGAGTTTTGTGTGTAATTGGATTCTCTCATTAACGTTGAGGATGGTACTGCCTGAGTAGGCATGGGTGACTTCCCTGTTTTAATGGTTTTTAGTTCATATTTAAGGGATGAGACTTATGAGTTCATTTTCTCCATTTTTTTACACAATTTCTCAAGGATTGGAAGAGGGGCAGATTGAGTAGGGGCTTGTGATGGTTGGTTTATCCTAGGAGGATACTTTAGTTATTGGATTGGTTGTTGCATGGGTTACTAGATGGTTTGTTAATATTGGATATTAGGGTGTTGGTATTGGACTGGTTGTTTTTGTAACTGGTTATGGTATCAAACATTTTGTGGAGGGTATGGGTTTGGTCCTTGTGGCTGACTAAGTTGTTGGTTGTCCTTCCAACAGAATCCTAGATGGTCATTATACCTTAGATTGAATGTGTTTTGGTACCGTGGATTCTAAAAGTTCAGAGAATTGAACTCTACTGGTGGTCCTCCTAGAATAACATCTTTAAAGGAAGGGATTTTTGGGAAGTTGTTAGTCTTGTGGTCATTTTTTTCACAAATTGTTCAAACAAGGTCAATAGTTTGAATTTCATGGACCTTCCTAAGACCGATCTCCTCGACCTTCCTAATGAGTCCATCAAGTTTTTTCCTAAGTCTTTCCTCCTCCCTAAGTGTGTGAATTCTACCATATTTGGGTGACTTCTCATAGTAAGGTGATTTTCCCCATATTTAGTTTTGTTAGGCCTGTCCTTCTAGATACTCATAAGCATCATTTGGGGATTTTTTAAAAGGTTCTATTAGACATCATGTAAATGAATTTTTTGTTTCCTGGACCCAAACCTTTATAAAATATTCAAACTTGTTCTAGGATTGAAAATACATGGTGAGGTACCATGTTTAGTGTGTCTTTGAACCTCTTCCATGTTTCATAGAATGAATCTCCCTCTTTTTCAAAAAAGGTTTGGATGCTCTTTTTAAGTGAAATTGTTTTTTAATGGGGGAAGTATTTTTTGTATAATTATCTTTTCAATTGGTCCTAGGAGTGGATTGATACAAGTATTATATTGTTTAACCAATTCTTTTTTCGATCCTTAAGTGATAAGGGAAGGATACTTATCTTATCTAACTCATGTTTATTTGGTGGGCACATGGTTTCAACAATGTCGTTGAACTGTTTGACATGAAGGTATTGATTTTCTGACTCCATCTCATAGAAGGTTGGAAGGTTCTTTAGAACATGAGGTTTGAAAACATAGTGTTCTTATCCTTGGTCAAAATTAATAATTCAATAGGGTGCATTGGTCCAGGTAGGTGTGAGGTAGTCATTCATGGTTTGATCGACTGCAGTCCCTAAGTTTGGGGCTGCCTCATTTGGATTTCCATTTTAGTTCCCGCCTGGGTTTATGAGTTGATTTCTTTGAAGACCTTCCATTGAAATGAGATCAAATTTTGACTCTATAGTATTAGAAATATTATGATATAATGTAAATATTTACCTTGATGTACTTCACTACCTAACCTTAGGACAATCCACCCTAACTAGATAGTTTGATTGGTCACATGTATAGGCAGACATGCGTGAAGAAAAGTGAAAAACAAAAGAAAGGGGAAAAGATAAGAGAGTTTGATGTGAGAAAAGAGAAATGGAGGAGAATAGAATAGGTGTTTAGATGAATTAATTGGGTCCCCAACAACAACACCAAAATTTGGTCTCGCCCAAATTTACCCAAGATTTTAGGGTTAAGCAGTTGCTTGAAGTTTACCTTGGGTTGTCGAATCTCCAGAGACCTAAGAAGTTACCTATAAACACGTAAATTATATGGATTGTTTTTGGATATGAATTTTACAAATTGGGATGATTTTATATGGGTTTAAGTTAATTCTAAGAGACTTAAGTGAATTCAATTTAAAAGAATGAGTTGATCCGAGGTTATCACTGGGGGTGGATTGGATGCATTCCTTTTTCAATTATTTCAATTTCTTATATTTGAGATAGGTTCATTTTAAGAGATCAAACAACATCATCACTTACTGTTTTAATTCCTAAACACCCGAATACTAATAACCTATACACTTTAAGGATCAATTTTTTGAGCACTCCAAGGGAAAGTTTCATATTAGCACTTGAAGTGTGTGGCCTTAAATTCAACAAGGACGAAGGAGTTTAAAGGTTGTCAAATAAAATTATCAATTAAAAGAAGTGATTGTACATTAATAGAGTGAGAAATAACATCAAATACATCCCCTTGATAATCCCTTGGATAAACCAATAAATGATTTATCTCTCCATTGATTCTATGTTTTCAATGGAATCGGGAAGTAGACTCATGATGGAGGAAATGGAGAAGTAAAAAAAACAATGAAATAACGATCAATCTATCGTTGTGTGATAATTTCACAGGGCTTGGTGTGAATAAATTTACACCTTGATATACAGGTATCAAAATGATATGAAAAATAATAGAATGAGATAAGAAGAATAACTTTTATTAAGAAACTAAGATGAATTGAACAACTTAAATGAGAAAGACAAACTCAAGGCAACAAAATCAAAGCATAACATTACAATTAAATAATGAAACAAGGATTCTAAAATCCTTCACCACCACTACCTTAAATAGTAATATAAAGATTCATGGGTAGATCTCCCAGTAGTAAAAATCATCCCACTTGAATATGGTAGGCCTAGGGTGGTGGAAAGTAAGGTAGAGTGGACTTCTTTATCCTTGACCCGAAGTGGCAGCCAACTTTCATCCACCGAACAGTTCTACCTAAATGTCCTTTTATATGGAAGAATTAGAGTGGGAAATATCAGAATAAAATTAATATACGGATGTACCCTAACTCTCTGTAAAGTTTCCACCCAAAATAGTTTATAGTTTATGATATATTTGTAAAATGGTTGGCTATTTTTCTGGGCCGTGAAATCTGGCCCAGAATTTTATCTCCAACTTGGGAAGCCTATAACTCCATTCAAACATCCGAATTAGCTTTGGAAACTTTTGAATTAAATGTTACCCAGGATATAATATATATTTAGTTAAATTTTGAGAATCATTGGGCTTGGATCCTGGCCTCTAAAGTCTCTTTATTGAGATGATGTCCATTTTACTTTGCCAAAAATGTGTTTCCATGAAAGCCCATTTTGGTGGTCTTCCAATGTGAATCTTTAAATACTACAAATGTATTAATTGTTCCTTATAGAATGAGATATATGAAAATAAAATATTAAAATAAAATAAAGGCCATTTTGTATTTTAGGAAGTGTTCAAAAATGTACCATGTAATAGTGCATTTTAAGAAGGACTTACAATCATAATGTGAAATGATGTTCAAAGTGTAAAATGAACTAAAATGGTGTTTATTAATAATAAATCACATGAATATTATATATATTAACAATGAATACTAGACTCATTTAGTGGATAATCATTTCTTTTTGTAAAATTCCAGAATGTGTGTTTAATGTTAAGATTCAAAGAAAAAACCTCAGAATTATGTGAAATCATATAAAAACACGTTCTCATTATTTTTTATTTGTATGAGTTGATGAAATGTCCATTAAATGGGTAGTATTCCTGAAACATCATAATATGTCGTTTTTAAAGGTTTGATAACCTTTAAAAACATGCATAAAGAGGTCAAAACCAATCAAATGATCTATGGATGCCATGAAATATGAAAAAAAAAACTGCATAGTGAATTATGAAATGGTGGAGTAGGCAAAACTTCAATTTGAGGTCATTTTCTTAGGATGACCTAAAATACACTTTTATTATTTCAAAACATAAAAACATGTGTTTAAATATTAGATACACAAAAAATTATCATATAATGAGTTGAAACCATTAGAATTCCATATTATTATTATTATTTTTAATGTTTTCGAATAGACTACATGTTTATCAGACTTGTGGTTTTTTTGGAATGACCTAATTTGTGGTTTTTAAGGGTTTGACACCCTTTAAAAACATGCATCCAAGGATCAAAACTAATTGAATAGCCTTTGAATATTGTTAAATCATAAGAAAACAACAATACATTTAATTATGAAATGGTATATTAGATATACTATTAATCAGTGTTTCCATTTACCTGGGATGACCCGAAATGCATTTTTATTGTTTTGAAATGCCAAAACATGCATTTAATGGTAATATCAACAAAAAATAACCTCATAATAGTGTGAAATATTATGAAAACCATTTTATTTTTATCTATTATTTTTATAAGTTGACATAATATCAATAAAATATTTGGTCTCCCTAGAACGACTAAATTTGTGGGTTTTAATGGTTTGGCACCCTTAAAAAACATGCATTAGGGAGGTCAAACCCAACTAAATGACCACCAAATTACACAAATTAATATTAAAACAACATTAAAATGAATTTTGAAATAGTGGAGTATAAAAAACATCAATATGTGGTTTTGTTTTCCCAGGATTACCCAAAACACACATTTGTTGTTTCAAAATGCAAAAACATGTGTTTAATAGTCAGATCCATAGCAAACAAGATCATAATGAGGTGAAACCATAGGAAATAATAATAATAATAATAATTATTATTTTTGTGTATGAATAGAAAAAAAATCAATTGTATTGGAATTATTCCTAGAATGACTGAATATGCAGTTTTTAAAGGTTTGATGCCCTTTAAAAACTTGCGTATGGGGGTTAAAACCAATCAAATGGCCTCCAAATGTCATAAAATCCGATGAAAAAAATATAAATACCATGAACCTATTTTCCCAGAGTCATTTTTTACTTTATCACATTGGTTTTAGATACAAGTGATCACATCCCAAAGGGCCAAATAATTTAGTAATATTAATAAACTAGATACATACTTGAGTCTCACATTACATTTGAAAACATAAATTACAACATAGTTAAAGTAATTATTATTCATCCTTGAACTCATTAAAATATTACATCTTCACATCCTGGGTAAGGAAAAAAATAAGGGTGAGTTCAAATTCTCAGTAATGTTTACTTACAATAGAAGCTATCATGAATTAATAAGCATAATCAATATGGCAAGGTAAATAACTAAACACACATTCCATTCAATAAATAACCCTATTATCATTATTAGATAAGGTAAAATACATATGTAAAGGTAAATAACTAAAAAAATATTCCATTTAATAAATAGCTTGACTATCATGACTAGATAAGGCAAAATCAATATGGCATGGTAAATAACTAAACACACATTCCATTTAATCAATAAATTGATCACAAAATACATCCATGGATAATACCAATGCAATAATATCATGAATAAAATAATTACTAAATTCCTCATGAAGAAAATGATTAATATTGGAGGTCATGGTCTCATACCTCATGATATCTATACCGTCAAGACCTTGTTCCAAGATAGTTTAATCGATGGGTAAGTATACACGAAAAACCCATTTAAATAAGTCTACCCACATAATTCATCACATGAGACTACTAATTCATCGAGGGGATATATAATTCTAGGACCCAACCATAATTTTATGTCCAAATAATTACTCATATATTGAATGACTGATTTATTTTTTGAATTAGTATACCTTATCAACAAATATCCATATTGCGTCATGAATACGGATTTATCAATATTTCCCTAGTTAATCAAATAAATTTCAAATTAAACACCATATGTAAAATTTGCATAAAGTTTAGGAAATAATAATATCCATGATACAATGAATATGTATATTATAGATAAATGTAATAGCCAATAAAAAATGACCATAATAAAGTGACTATTTCAAGGGAAAGTTAATGACTACAAAAATTAATCAATAAATTGAATTTTAATACTTTTCTTGGTTAAAATAATAATAAAACATCTAGATAAATAATGAGGATGATATCATTAAAATATATTCCCAGTAAAGGATAAATAAAATAAAGTGGTTTTTTCATTGATGAATATAAATACCATAAGAGATCATTAAAAACATTCTTGTGGAAAACACCCTTTTCACTTTGAAATTCACTTTTAAAAACAAAACATTTACAGAATGTTGGGGAAAAAAATTATTTGAAAATAAACTTGTAAAATTGTAAAATAATATTTAAAAAAATGATTATTCATGAGGGTAAGAAATTCTTTTCATACCAAGTATGTTAAAGTAAAGACTCTTTTCACATTTTTGTAAGAAAAGTAAAGAAGTACATTATTTGGAAAATGACAAAAAGATTCCTTGTAATTTGTTTTGTAAAAATACAATCATGGATAAACATGAATTTAAAAAATCAAAGGATAATATTGAAAACGTTTTTATAAAACATGGATTTGGACAAAAAAGGATTTCTGACTGAAAAGATTAATAAAGTCATATTTTCTTAAAAATATTTCTCAATCATTTTATATACCAAAGAGAGGAAAATGGTACTATTAATTAAAAATTTCATTAATAAAAAATGAGAATACAATTAAATGTTTTTATTATACAATGATCAAATAATTTTATTCAATTTTAAATTCTACCATAAATAATCCATATTAAAATGAGATTGAAGCATAAACCCTTACCGATTTGGTAAATTTTGAGTCATAACCCCCAAGATAGAAATAAATTCAAATGAAACATTAAATACCATTAATATTAATAGATTAATTATATAACATATCAAATTTTTAGTATATTCACCTCATAAATATAAAGAGGATCATAATACAAAATACGTCTCAATGGAGTGAAAATTGAGGCGAAATCACTTACAATGATTATACCATTGAAGTGAGAATTAATCAATGAATCGACTATATGTATAATATTTAAATCCATATAAAACAATTTTAAATAAAAAATAATATAATAAAAATTAGATATACTCATAATATTATAATATCAAATACAGTAAAGAATTAATATAACCTAATGAAAAGAAATCGAGTTATGAAATTATTTACCACTTGGTAACTTTCAAGTCAAATACCATTGGATTATATAATTCAAATTAAAACTTTAAATACCATGAAATATGAATTATTCATGATATTACATGTAAAAGGGTTAGTAAATACACCATATAAAATAAATTAGGTTTATAGCACTATAATATGCCTCAATGAAAGGAATTTGAAGCAAAGCCCTTAATAATTGGTAATTTTAAAATAGAACCCCCTTGGATGAAATAACTTAATTTGAAACTTAAAATACTAGTAATTATGAATGATTGATAATATAACATGTAAAATGATATTTATTTACATAATATAAATGAAATTACGTTCACAACAATAAACTATGCCTCAACGAAAGGAAATTGAGATGGAGTCCCTTACCCGACGTTTCACTTTAGTTGATGAAACTTTAACCGCCAATAAAATAGTTTTAAACATGTTATTAATTTATAATATAACTATATTAATATTTATAATATAATATATAATCTTATTATAACATATTATCACTCTTTTGTTAATAATATTTCATTATTACCATTGTTTTGGGTGTTAATTGCTTTGTTTTCTCATGCATATTTTTTCACAGAAGTTCTAGTTACTATGAAAATAATATAGATACATCGTCTTAATAATTATATTAATGTTTTAAATATTATATTTATTCATTAGATAAAATTTTAGAACCATTCTTGACATTTGGACATGTAAAATGAATCACATCGCTTTGTGGAGATGGTAGGTCGTACGTACGCACAAGCGATGATATATTAATTTTATAGAATTAATATAATGTCATATGTATAATATATAATAATTATTTAAATAATTCTTACTATCCATATGATTTGGTTATGGAAAAAAATTACATCGATTCGTGAGCTGGTAGTCCGCTGTACACATGAGTGATGACTTTGTTTCCCATTTAATAGACGTGGTGGTGGATAAATATTATTCCATAAACAAAATAAAATATAAGTATATAGTATATACTGGTGTTATTATGTTTTAATTTTTAAGATATAATTGTAGGTGATAAAATAATAAGTAAAAATAAAGAGCTAGTGAAAACAATTACCTTCGCTTAAAAGAACCTCCTTTGGATCTCTTATTAAGGACCCTCGGGTTGGTCTATTGGGAAGACTTGCACCACTAGAATGTGAATAAGGATGTTGAAGATATGTTTTGGAAGGTTTTGCTCATGATATATGTCTTTATAGGTGTGAATAAGTTAGTATATGAGGTCCCCTTTTATAAGTGGGGAAAGAGGACCTTCTTGGAAACCACTTGGAAATTTCAAAAAAGAATACAAAATGATAAAGTCTTTCCCAAGAAAAATGCTTCCAAATTATCTTATATTAAAATACGGGATAGGATACAGTTGAAATATTTCCATAAAATAGGTTTTTTAAAATCTTAATTGGTAAATTTACCCTTATCTTTTGGTTTAACACCTAGTAAACCTGTTTCAACCCTAACCGTAATAATTATTTTTTTTTACTATTTTCACTATTAATTAAGAAAAAAATTAATTTAACCTTGTTACATAATATTAATTATTATGATTAAAAATATAGAATAAAATTTTCCAAATTCAATTCATATAATTGAAAAAATATAATTTAATGATGAACTCGCAAATCGTAATGAAAAATGGGTTTTCAATAAATGAATTTTTCAAGCATAAGATGATCTTATATTAACTATATGACTAGTAATAATCATGAGATAGATTTAAATTAATATATTTAGATATATAGTATTTAAATTTATTTTAAATAATGAATCATTAAATATTAGTTTAATTAATTAAAATGAAGAAACATTGTGCACTTAATAATTTTTTTTCAGAATAAATGTGTTTTAAGCCTAAAAATAAACTTATTCCAAAATCCAATATAAATATGATTCAAAATTAATTAATTAGATTAAATATATCTAAATAATGCTTATGTTACATTGAAATCAAATTAAAATCATAATGGTACTTTTAAATTACTTAATTTATTTAAAAGAAATGATAGTTTTACAAGATGTGGTATTTTCACTATTCACTGAAAAATCACTCTTTTCATAAAAATACCAAAATTTCACACTGATATAATTTCAATATGATTATTTCAAAAATTATTCCCAATTTTTATAAGAAAATTTCTAAAATTGTAAGAAATTAATTATATTATTTTCCCACACAAAGAAATAAAATTTTTTTTGTTGAAAAATATAATTTTTTATGTATGTAAAGACTTCACCAAAAATAAAGTCCATACTTAAAAATATATTTTATTAATATAAAATATCCATAAATAATTTTCAAAAAGTTTTTATTCCTATTTATATCACCAATTCAATTACTAGGTATAACAATTATATTTAAATAATATATTTTGTAGGTTGTTTAAGCTCAATGTTACATGTGGTATACACTATCAACCACAATGTTCTTATTTTAAAATCACAAGGTGTAACATTTTACAAAACTTCATTAAATTAAATCCTTTAAATTTGATCTTTTTCTTGAAAATTAAGGGTATTATATTTAAAAATACATTTTTTGAAAACCCACATCGTAAAAAGGGTTAACAAAACTTCCTCTTGATAAGAGAGAAAGGGAAGTACAAAGGTTATCTAAAAAAACCCATAAATAGGTTTACAATTAAGAAAATATCAATGGGAAGTGAAAATATGGACATGGAAGAAAAGTATAAATAATTATGCAAAGATATGGAGATAATTTATCATAAAAAGTGAATGATCAAAATAAAGTTAATGATAAAAAAACCATAAATCATGAGTTAAAAGACAATCGATTCATCATATATGAAGATAATAAGATTTTTTTTGTTTCAAGATCCTTTTCGTAAAGTCTAGGAATTATTTTAAAATATAATAACATAAATAAATATAATTAATTGATATATTTATACTTCATAATCACAATTTCATCCCTTAGTTGTACTTCGATCAATTTTCACTTCACTTCTTACTCCAAGGACTTAATATCCACTATGATTTTTTATACTTGAAATAATAAAATTAACTTTTAATAGATAATATGATTCACAAAATAGTGGAAATTCCTTCTATATGACACTAAATATTTACCAAAACAAAAATGGTTAACATGAGTTATCCAAAATAATAAATTAATCTCAAAACCTCAATAATAACACCCAAAGTTCAACTTAATTTTTTAAATAATTATTTATCTATAAAATAATTTATGTAAAAATAATTTCATATTAACTAGGACATAAAGTAGGTCAGTGGTAGGTTCATCACCCTTATCACCATTCAATTGTGGGTTCAAGCCCCATGACCTTGCTAGATGTGACGGGTTGTCTCCTAACATACTGGTTGGCCTTTTTTAAATCTATATTAGTATAATTACTATAATGTTACCAAATTTTAATAACATATAATTACCACACATCAAAGATAAGATAAACCTTAAAGTTTACTAATACCTTTAATCTTATTTCGAAAAAATGTAAAGGCATTCTTTTTTAAATAACTTTTTCCATAAAACATATACTAAACTAATGGGTTGTATTTCTATAAATACCTCTAAAAATATCCTTAATATTTATAAACTCTCATCATATAAAACCTCAAAAATGGGTGTTTAAGACATTGAATTTATAATAAAACTTAAATTCATAAACCCATGATGGTATCTATAAATCTTATATTAATATTAGATGAATACATATAATCTTCTAAAATTAACACAATACTTAGATGTGTCATGATTCATGTTACCAAAACAACATTGGTAAAAATACTTTTATAACATATTTATTAAATCCCAATACATAAATACTTTAAATCCTTTACTCTAAATATTGGTATGACATAGGTCCTTCCATAGTCTATGATTTAAAATTTTAAAGAGAGAATTGACTTGGATAATTCTTAGGTTTCCCATATTTAATAAATTGAACTATAAATGGATCTCTAGGATAAAATTTATTTCCCTCCATTTAAATACGCACTTTTCCTCAGAAATTCATTGCTCTATAACCTTGATTTCCACCCATAAAACATTTTCGGGTTTTTTTGATACATTCTCTTGAGTGTCACTTTACATATTTATGACATGAATTAAATTGATCCTTCTTTCCTCCATGGTCCCCCCCCACCCGAGCTCTTAGAGAACTCCATACTTCTCTTATTTACTGAGTCTAGGAGTTGGTTAAGGTATAGTTTGTGAATCATATATCTGGATAACTGATTAGGTATAATCATTATATATTTCAGTCCAGTCATCATCCCATTTGGTTTCTCATAATCACAATATTTTCTATCATATTCAATGTTAACATAATCCCTTAGGTTTCTAATCACTGAATAAAACTAAAAATCATAGTGTGATAAACAATAATCATAGCGGTAAAATTATATAATCATTTATAGGATGTCTAAATCATAACACCTTCTTTTCAATCAAATACTCCTTAGGTGTAACATAGGTCATTCATTTTTATCATCTATTCAATTCCTTCATGATGGTTTGTAAGGAAAATGAAAATTATCCAAAGCATATCCCTTTAGAGTGTCAAACTTGGTGTGTATCAAGGATCATTATCATGCACCAGGTGGTGATCAATTCAAATACCAATGAACCCTTTTTAGAGTTATTACCCCTAGGTAAAACAATAATAGAGGCATATCCACTTGTAGTATCCAGACATGGATTAATTTCTATGAAAAAACAAATAATCTTTTAATTACCAAAACTTTAGTATGTTCTTATATACTTATCCTCAAAGTATATGATAGGGTTATATTCCCTAATCTATGTTTTCCTAAATCTAGTTCCCAAGCTTTCTACTAAAATTGCTTTGATACCAACTATAATAACCTTGACCCCAATAGCCCAAATATGATGGTTAGTTTATTAAATTGGTTATAGATACAAGTGATCACATACCAAAGGTCCAAATATTTTAGTATTATTGGTAAACTAGATACATACTTTTGTCTTGTATTAAATTTGAAAATATAAATTACACCATTGTGAAAGTAAATATTCCGCATCCTTGAACTCATTCAATGATTCCTTCTTCACATCCCAGAGAAGGGAAACAAATTAAGGGTGAGATAATATGATTAATAATGGTTATGTATAATGGAATCTATCATGAATCAATAAGGTATAATCAATATGGAAAGGTAAATAATTGAAAACACATGCTATTTAATCAATAACTTGACTATCATAATTAGATATGGAAAAATCAATATTCCAAGGTAAATTAATAAAAATAAATTAAATTTAACCAATAACTTGAATATTATGATTATATAATTCCAAATCAATATGGTAAGGTAAATAACTGAACACACATGCGATTTAATCAATAATTTGATCGCAAAACACACCCATAAATAATATCAATACAATAATCTCATGGATAATAATAACTAAATTATTAATAAAGTAAATGATTAATATCGGAATTCATGATATCATATATCATGATATCTTTATCATCAATACCTTTCACCAAGATAGTTTAATCAATGGATATGTATACACCAAAAACCCACTTAAATAAGGCCATCCAACTGATTTGTCTCACAAGACTACTGTAGCATGGACGACGATATCATTCCCTTAATGGGTGAAGGGGTAAGGAAGTTTATGATATATTAATTTACAAGAATTAATATAATTTTATATGTATCATATATATTAATTATTTCCATCATTATGACTATCCATGTGAGTAGATGATGAAAAACAAATCACATCAGTTTGCGAGGTGGTAGTCTGCCGTACACATGAGCGATGGATTTATTTCCCATTTGATGGAGGTGGAGATGGACAAATATTATTATATAAACATAATAAAATATCATTATATAGTATATAATAGTGTTATTTTATTTTAGTTTCTAATACATAATTTTAGGTGATAAAAGAAGAAGAAAAAAGAAATAGCTTACTGAAGATAGTTACCTTCACTTAGAAGAACCTCCTTTGGATCGCTTATTATGGACCTTAGGGTTTGTATTTTGGGAATACTAGAACCTATAAAATGTTTCTAAGGATGTTGGGGAGATATTTTTGAGGGTTTTTTGACCTATATGGATTTATAGGTGTGAATAATCAAGGGTAGTAGGTTCCCTTTTATAAGTGAGGAAAAAGTGACCTTCTTGGAAACCACTTGGAAATTTCACAAAAGAATACATAATGATGAAATCATTCCAAATAAAAATGTTTTCAAATTAACTTAGATTAGAATTTTTAAAATTATAAGGTTGAAATATTTCTTTAAAATATAATTTTTAAAAGTTTAATTGGAAAACTTACCCTTATCTTTTGGTTTAACCCCTGGTAAACCAGTTTTAACCTTAACAACGATAATTATAATTTTTTTTTATTTTTTTACTATTCATTATAAAAAAATTAAGTTAAAATTAATATTAATTATTATGATTAAAAATATGAAATGCATTTTATAAAATTCAATTTACATAATTTGTAAAATATAATTTAATTATTAACCCACAAATCATGTCAAAAAACGAGTTTTTCAAGAAATGCATTTTTCAAGCATAAGATGATCTTATATAAAAATATATGAATAGTAATAATCATGAGGTGAATTTAAATTAATATACTTAGATGTATTATCTATACATTTATTTTAAATAATTTATCATTAAATATTATTTTAATTAATTAAAATGGAGAAACATTATGTACTTAAAAATAGTTTTCAGAAAAATACCCTTCTAAGAATAAAAGTAAATTTATACCAAAATTCAGTATAAACATGATTAAAATTAAATTAATTAGATTAAATATATCTAAAGAATAATTAATTTATGTTTATATCATATTCAATGAATAATAAGACTTTTAAATTACTTAATTTATTAAAAATAGTGACAGTTTTACAAAAAGTGGTATTTTTCTCTATTCACCGAAAAATGACCCTTTTCAAAAAAATCCCATAATTTCACCCTAATATAATTTTTATATTATGATTTAAAAAAATTATTTTAATTTTAATAATAAAATTTATAAACTTAGAAGAAATTAATTATATTATTTTCTCATATGAAGCACTAAAAACATTTTTTTCACAAAAAAATTATTTTTTGAAGTATGTAAAGACTTTACTAAAAATGGAGTCCATAATTACTAATATATTTTATTCATATAAAATATTCATACATAATTTTAAAATAATTGTTATTACCATTCATACTGCCAATTCAATGACTAGGTATAACAGCCATATTTAAATAATATATTTCATCAATCGTTTAAGCATAGTGTTGCATGTCATATATTCCATCAAACACAATGTTATTCTTTTAAAATATCAAGGAGTTAAAACAACCAAACAATGAATTGTAAAATGGTAAAGTAGAAGGAATGTTAATATATGGGTTTTTTCCTAGGATGACACAAAACACACTTTTGTAGTTTAAGAATTCTAAAACATGCGTTTAAAGGTCAGATCCATAGAAAATGAGCTAAGAATATTGTAAAACCATAACACAACCATATTATTATTATTATTATTTAGGTGTATGAGTAGAAAGAACATTAATCAAATGTGTGGTGTATGTGGAATGACTAGATATGCTATTTTTAAAGGTTTGATTCCCACTAAAAACATGTGTTTGGGGGTCAAAACCAATTGAATGACCTATGAATATCATGAAATCAAAAGAGAACAACCATATTTTGAATTGTGAAATGTTTGATTAGAAGGAACATCAATATGAGGCGCTTTTTTCCCAAGATGACCTGAAACATGCTTTTGTTCTTTAAAATTCCAAAACACGCGTTTAACGATTATATCCAAAGAAAAAAACATTAGAATGATGAGGAATAATTAAAAAACATGTTATTTTTATTTGTGATGTGTATGAGTAAACAACATGTCAATTGGACATGAGATATTTTAATAAATACCATATATTCAATTTTTAAAGTTTTGATTCCATTTAGAAAAATTCATTAGGGGGTTAAAACCAACCAAACGACATAAAAATTCTATAAAATTAGTTAAAAACAACCGTATAGTGAATTTTGAAATGGTGGAGAATAATAAATTTTAATGTGAGGTGTTTTTTCCTTGGATGACTCAATTTTTTTTTTAAAATGCCAAAATGTGCATTTAATGGTCTCGTTCATAGAAAAAGAGCTATAAACGAGGTGATAGCATAATAAAACCATATTGTTATTATTTTTGGCATGTATGAGTAGATGAAACATCAATCGAAAGTGTGGTCTTCCCAAAATGAATGAATATGGGGTTTTAAAGGTTTGGCACCCTTTAAAAACATTAATCTGGGGGTTAAAACCAAAATAATGACCCATTAATGTCATGAAATCATATAAAAACAACCATACAATGAATTTTGAAATGTTTGAGTAGATGTAACATCAATATAAGGTGTCTTCTTCTTAGGATGACTTGAAATGTATTTTTATTATTTTAAAACACCAAAACATGTGTTTAACAGATAAATCCATACAAAAAAACCTCATAATGGTGTAAAATCATATGAAAACTATATTATTATTATTATTATTATTATTATTATTATTTATGTGTATGAGTAGATGACATATCAATTAGATGTATGGTCTTCCTAGAATGACCGAATATGCTGTTTTTAAAGGTTTGACACCCTTTAAGAACATGTGTTAGGGGGTCAAAACCAAACGAATGTCCTCTAAATACAATGAAATCATATATAAAAAACCATATAGTTAATTTTGAAATGTTTGAGTAGAAATAGTTTCAATCTGAGGCTTTGTTTTCTTGAGATGACCTAAAACACACTTTTGTTGTTTCAAAATGCTAAAACGTACATTTAATGGTCATATCCATGGAAAACGACCTCAGAATGACATGAAATCATAAGAAAACCATTTTATTATATTTTTTTATGTGTATGAGATGATGTAATATCAATTGGATGTGTTGTCTTTCCAAAATGACTAGATATTATTTTTTTAAAGATTTGATGCCCATTAAAACACGTGTCAGGGGGTCAAAACCAACCGAACAAACTTCGAATCCCATAAAATCCTATGAAAACAACCATATAGTGAACTGTGAAATGGTAGATCATACAAAACATCAATCCAAGGTGCTATTTTTTTGAGATAAACTGAAACTCATTTTTTTTGTTTTAAAATGGAAAAGCATGCGTTTAATGGTCAGATTCATAGAAAACAATGTCAAAATGATGTGAAATCATAGGGAAACCATGTTATTATTATTATTATTATTTATGTGTAATATAATATTAAATATTAATCAGACATGTGGTTTCTCTATAATTATCAAATATATAGTTTTAAATTTGAAAAAATTAGCAGAATCTATTATTATATTCAAAATTAAACGACCTTGGACAATTGTGATAAGTTTTAATTAAAATATTCTACTACATTTAAATTATTATTTTTTGTGATATTTTTTACTCCACTATTTTCTTATTAATTTTTTTTATATTTAGTTTTATTTGATGATGGGAGTGAATCTTAGAATATGATTAAACAAAGATATTTATGAGCCTA
This sequence comes from Viscum album, assembly GCA_963277665.1. Lineage (NCBI taxonomy): Eukaryota > Viridiplantae > Streptophyta > Magnoliopsida > Santalales > Viscaceae > Viscum > Viscum album. The sequence continues at coordinate 591,074,264 of OY728166.1, forward strand.
TGATTTTACATAACATGGAGATATTTATTGGAATTTTAAATTATCCTATTTTTTTTAGGATTTTAAATTATGGTGTAATTTTTTTTTTAAAAATAAAATCTTTAGTGGTTTCTATTTAGTGGTCACTATAGGATAGAATAGAACACCCTAGAGAAACCACCAATTGGTGGTCTCTATAGTGTCACCCTATAGTAGTTTCCAAATCAGAGTTGCTATAGGGTGCCCTAATCTGGCCTATGGTAACCACAAATTGGTGGTCACTATAGGAAACAATGAAAGGACAAAAGTGTCCATCATTTGGCTGTCACTGGGCATACACTATAGGTCATTAGTGATGGCTTTTAGTGGCCATTAAATGCCTTTTCCCTATTAGTGATTTGGCTTTTTTGAATACCGTTTTTCTTTTCCTTTTAATAAATCACTCAAAAATGTATATTTCTCATCATTTTTACTTATACCAATTTAGGAAGGGTATCCCCCAACTAGATCAATTTTCTTCTTCAAATAATTATAAAATCCCATGTATTTTAAACACATTTATATTTTATTCAAGCCTCTCATTGTTCTCAGGTATTTATTTTTTTTCATGAATATTAATCATTTTTATTCATTCTATCTAATCACATATATATATGGATGTGAGGGTGTGTGTGTGAATATGAATTTGATTATATATATACATATATCTATGGTGTCCTTTGTTTAAAGAAAGAACATGTTCTCTTAAGTTGAAACATAGTATAAAGTCTATGTAATGTGGACATATTTTTTTTACCTAGATAACATTAATACTAATCATGGATGAAAAAAATTGACAAGAACTTGGAAGAAGGTATGTCACCTTCTTCATTAACTGGTGAAGAACTATTTGATAAGGTAAAGTATTTAATCATTTTATTTAATAAAAATTTCTTTGAAAACATTCCAGTGATTGGTTGGAAAATGGATCAATTTTTTCAATACATGAAGAGTTTGTATGTCAGAAATTTTCAATATTCCATACATATTAATAAAAATGTATTCCGTAGTGTAATTTTCATGATACTAAATACATAAGGGAAGATCAAATATGGATTCAAGTCTCTATTTTGATTGAAATGGGCATCAGGGAAGAATTGGATCTTATAAAAAACTTTCTTTCTCCACCGAATCATAATATTTCAAGGAAAGAGAGATTTTAATTTTATACCTTTTAAAATATGTAATTCTTAGATAGGGATATTCATAAAATATCCTAAATGCTGCATTGATGATGAAATAAAGTTAAAAGGGAAAAAATCACATAACTATCATGTTTTGATTGAATATTTTTTATCCATGTCAATATAATGCATATTTCCAAAACAAACTGGCACATAATAACTAATATATGTTTCTTTTTCAAATCAATATCCAATAAAGATATATAACCGATGAATTTGAGAAAAATAGAAAAATAGATTTAAATAACTTTATATGATTTATATATGTTCTTACTAAATTATTTGGGGGAACAATGGAAGTGTTAGTATTGTTCTCATTAATGGGTTTTCATTGGTTTCAATGGATAATATACGAAGAACATGATAAAGTAAAATCTTGAATATTATAAGTGTAGATTTTCATATTTAATTTATAATAAATTTAAAATAAGAACTACATAAAACATGATAATTCATTATGATCAATTCCATTGTTGATATTGTCATAACATTTTTGTGATAGAGAATATAAACATAGATTCCTCTAGTTGTATCCACACAAGCTCCAAGAATATCTGAACAATGCTCTTGCTATTCTGAGTTCTCGCACAAAGGAACCTAGTGTTTTCATTGTTCACCATCAATCCTAATGAGAGGTTTCTATTATTCTCTCTTTCTCTTGAGATGGTAGGAGGAGGATGTTCTCTATAGGGATTGAGATAATTTCTTTAGTCTCTCTATTGTTCACAATGACTCCTACCCTATAAAATGACACCAATCTGAATATATACCCAGGTTTAATATTTGTTAATTACATGAAGAACATTTATCAAATATTATCTCTAATATATTACCCATGTATAATAATAATAATAATGATAATAATAATTACATTACCATATCACTTGACATGCACATATTTAAATTTTATTTTCTAAATAAATAAATATTTATTTATTTAAATGTTACTAAATATAATATATCATTTTGATCAGGCCCTTAACTCATCCCTTCAATCATCCTTGGTATTTATTTAACCCTAAATAATATATATTCAAATAAATAAATACATTATTTTTTAATAAATAATTAAATATTACATTCTCTAAAAATCATGAATAATTATTTATTTAAATATTTACATAACCAAATAAATTTTTATTTTAATATATTCACTAAAATGGTGAAAAAATAAATATTTATTTATTACCTTGTGAATAATAAATAAGATATAAAATTCAACTCACATATTCTAAACCTAAATATCTATTTATTGAATTTATATGACCGACTATACTTGATTAATTATTATTCTAAAAATCATGAATAATATTTATTATTATTATTTAAATTTAATAGAATTTAATGAGACTCTAGATACACTCATTGTGTGTAATGTCTCACCACCCTAGGCCACTAATCGATACCAAATAGGTGGTTGCTAAATCACCTCAAGCGCACCTCCCAATATTCTAGGGGTTGTTGAATAGTGGAGAGAGTATACGAGGATGCCAGAGGAAGAATATACCCTCTATTAAGATTATAAAAAATAGTATAAATAATAATAAACATATAACCCAAGCCAAATGAACATCGTTGAAATGTCAAGAAAAATTCAAAAAATAACTATAGTATCAAAATGCTATCACCATGGGATATTTTTATAATCACTTTGGGATAACCAAAATTGGGGAGGTAAATCAGTGTGGGTTGAATTTTTATCAATTTAAAACTTTTATCACTTTTATGCCTTTTTCACTTATTCAGTAAATAACCCTCCTTTCTTCTTTACCAATAGTTAGAAAGCATGCACATCAAATAATAAAGAACAAAGAACTCCAACATTTTTAATGATATTCACCTCTAGTGTGGATGACTAAATCCTTAGTTTACAGTTTTTATTATCCCCTTGAGAGGGTTATGGCCTGTCTTTCTGACTTGTGTGTGTGTGTTTTAAAAAAAAGTTAATAATAAATGCACGAGTAAGGGCATGACCTTGAACTCATTTTCTTAGCACCGACCATGTACATATAGGCTTTCACTTTGAATCACAAGAATACTAGATATCATCCTATCCCTTCTAAAGTGATCAATAGTGTAGTTTAATTATTATTCAATAGAAAATGATAATTCTGATTATCTTCCTCTAAATGAATCAATCAAATAGATTCCTCTATTCACAATAATCAGTGGGCTATTCGGGATTCAACAATTAATGGGCTGACCCAATTATACATCAATATTGTAGTTTTACTCTTCTAATTTTGATCTTTGATAAATAATATTATACATTTAATTACAATTTAAAGTTCTCAATGTCACACACAAATTTAGTCATCAAATGTAGTATTGGTTTCAAGTTGGTGCAACTTATTCTTTGTGCAAGCACAATCTTAATTTCAACATGTAGTATCTTTTCACATTAGTTTATTTTACTCATAAACATTCGAACCACCTTGTTCAATATGTATAGAATGTTAGTGTTTACGAATTAACATAATTCATGAATGCATGTGCATGCACTGTATACTTGGTTTTGTCATGATCTTTCATGAAATTATGTTGCACCTGTCCCTATCTTCACAAAATTGAGTACATTGTGTCTCAATGGCTTCGTGAAACCCTAATAGGATTCAAATTTTTTTATTATAACAATTTATTATTGTAAAAAAATTGATAAAAAAATTATTATTCATGTAATCCTCTCATTTTCTTTTAATAGTCTAGGGTACATGGAAACCTTTGCATAATAGTGTGAGTTACATGGTTCTTATTTGTGAAAATGAGAGTGTGGAACTATCCTCTTTTCAAAGCTAAGTGGTTCATGGAACTATTTTATACTTCATTTAACTAAGGAGGTTTTCATATTATCTTCCTTTAGGTGAAGGGATCATGTGATAATACTTCACATGAATAGTTTAACGTGGAACAATTATGGAGCCTATGTTTTCACAGAGCTCTTGAGAATTTTAGCAACATCTCTCATCCAGGGTGATATGGTATTTATAGGCATGTCACAATACCTATGATTCCATTTTTTTTTCCATGTCAATACACATTCAAAATATTTCAAAATATGTAGTGTCTATCAAAGAGTTTGAATGCCCCAAAGATAATAGTATTTTTAATTCTTTGAATATGGGTTTCCTTTTGTTATTTTCTGAAAACACTGAGAAACCAGGCATCTTTGCATACCTGGATTCTCTATTTGTGAGTTTAGACTCATTTTCATGCAATAATATCACATGTATCATTACAAGATAGTTTTTTTTCTTCAGTAGCATCATATTTTTCATATATATACATGAATGCAAGACATAGATTGCATGAATGAATTCAAGATGATCAATCATGTATCATATCATCTATTTCATATAATATGGTATTGATCATCCACATAACACACTCTTTAGAGATGGCCAAAATGAATAAATCTCGTTGTCGAGCAAGCTAGGGCAGCGAGAGGTTGAAGAAAACCTTGACCTCGATTAGATGGACCAAAACAATTCGATCAAGTGATACCTGTTTTATGCATATCATTTTTAACCGGTGAACAATACCCACATATGACTTATCCCACAGAAAAATTCCAATATGATTTACATTTCTTAATAAGTAACTCCATGGATTCCACAATTTCATCTAGCATCGGGGTTGACATCTAGACACTTTGCACACACGCCCTTACCTGGCCACCCAACACCAACGTTGTTCCCCAAGCACCCCTATGTGCTCTGGTACATGCCATATGCACCCTATAGGTGCTATACACCCACTATGATTAGATTCTACCATGAGATCCCTATGTTTTCTATGCATGATCAACCTCATAAACCTTCCACCATTCCTATCCATGTAGGCTGGCTCTCCCACATGGTTGAGCCCAATTCCCATAAGTGTGGGATTGAGATGGCCTTCAAGGCACGTATGGTTGGATAATTTTTTAAGGAAAAACTCATATTCTTAGTGAAAAATAAGTATATACACATAAAAAATTCTTACCAATAAATATTGTAACAACCTAGATTTTAAAAGAACACTATGTTCGACAGTGCATACAACATGAAACACCGAGCTTAAAGGATCTATAAAATATTATTATTTAAATATGATTGATAAAACCTAACCATCGATTTGGAAGATATGAATAGAAGTAACAAAATTATAATATATATATATATATATATAAGGGTTCCAATAAATAAAAAAAAAATAAATTCTTAGGAAATAAGCACTCAAATTTAGTTAAGTCATTTTGTGTTTAAAAAATGCGCTTTCTTAAAAAATGTGTTTCATTATTTTTTTGTTAGAGAATATTATAATTATTTTAAAAAAATTTAGTAATTTTATTCGATAAAAATGATATAAATTTTTAAATTATCATATCAAAATTTTATTAGGGTAAAATTTTATATTTTTTCTAAAAATATTGATTTTTCAGTGAATAACAGAATTATCAATTTTTATAAAATTATAATTTCCTTCCAATAAAAAGTATCATTATGATTTTAATTTTATCTAAAAGTAATATAAGTATTATTTAATTATATATAATAAATTTAATTAAATTTGGATTGGTATTATCCTAGATTTTGGTATACGTTCATTTTTGGGTATAAATACCCATTTTTCTGAAAACCATTTTTCATTACATTTTGTGTTCTAATATTAAATTAACTTCTTCTACTTATAGAAATTGAATATTCAAAAATGTATTCCATATTTTGAATCAAGATTTTAAAATTTATTAAATATGTCCCTTTTATTTTTGGTCACTATGAATAGTACTATTGTAAATAATTTTTATCTTAGTAAGGGTTAATTAGGTAATTAATGTTAAAAATAAGATAATAAAGTCTAAAAATAATTTTAAAATATAAATTTAATATATTTTATGAGTGTAGTTTTACCATAATTATCCAAGAATAGAATTTATGGAAATTGTGTGCCATTTTTCTTGGAAAATGACTTATATATTTTTTAAGTAAATTTAAAGTAAAAAATGTCTGTCTCTGAATTTTTATATCTATAATATTTTGAGACATGGATAAAAAAAATTAATTTCAATTTTTTATATTTATTTTAAATATAAAATATTTTTTCCATGGTAATTTATTTTTAATTTTTAGTGATGAAATAATTTCTTTAAATGCTTATGTAATGCTAACTTAGTTTTTGCGCAACTAGTAGAAAAATCAAGTAAATGTTTTTAAACACAGTAAAGGTAATTTTATTTGGATGAGTTATAATATCTCATAAATTTTATAGATAGATATAGAATATTATGGACATGTGAAATATTTATATTTGAGTCCCTTTGTTTTCATGTTATTTTCAAAGTTAAATTAAATGAATATTGTCAAAAATGATACTAATGATATTTTATGGTAAATAATATTTTATTAAATTATTTTAAAATCATAAGAATATTAAAAGTAGAAAATTAGGGTGATATATTGTCTAAAGTTTCCTCACTTGTACATTTATGATCCAATTTTGACTCATAAGTAAAATTATAACCCTTTAATATAGAAAAAGGCATTTCTAGGGTTAAGATTAAAATTGGTTTTCCAAGGGGTTACACTAAAAGATAAGGTTTAAAATAATATAAAAATCTATATAAATTTTATTGGATGAATAAATTAATACCATACCCTCATTATATTTTAATACATTTCATTTTAAAATCATTTTTCATGATTTAGACACAAATTATATTATTATATTTCACGTGTTTCCAAAAATGACATTAATGATACTTTATAATAAAAAATATTTCATTAAATGATTTAAATTTCATAAAAATCATCGCTTTTGACAATTAAATGAGATATGGTTAATTTTTTTAACCATGGTCCATTTATGTATCATTTTTCATTTTATAGTAACTTTATTGACCCTTAAAGAGGAAAAATCATTGATATCACGGTAATTGTAAAAAGGGTTAATTGGGGGGGGGGGGTTAAAATTAAGAGATAATTGTGAAAACCTAATCTAAATTTATCTAATTTTTTTATGAGAGTATTTATGATCAAATTAATAATATATTTTAATTATATCAATTTTTATCCACTTTAACATGAAAATTAATTCATATTAATTTAATACTTTATGTAATTCCAAAAGTGCCCCTCCCTTCACTTATAAAAGGGAACCTCTTATCCTCTCTTCCTAACACCTTTGTATCACTATTTATTGATCAATAACTATTCATATACCTTAATTAAATCCATAACCATGTTCTATATGTCTTAGTTTGGACATAATTCCAACCTTAGAGGGATTAAGGTGTAAATAAAAGGAGGTTGTCTGAAGAATAGGTGTAACTTTCAACCGAATGTTTTAATTTTATTTATTATTCTACCTCAAGAAAAGATTATTACAACATGATGAAATAATAACAATAATATCTTAAATATAATTATATATTTTTATGTAAATGTAATTACCTATATCTATCTCCTTCATCCTTTAAATGGGAAAAGAATCCATCATTTGTGTGTGTGATGGACTACCACCTTGCGAACTTATGTAATTATTTTTCCATCACCGCCTCTCAAAAATAGTTATAATGATAGATTTAATGTATATATATGATATTAATGAAATTATTATCATTATATAAAGATAAAATATCATCTATTTTCTTACCATTCTATCCATTGAAAAATGATAACTTCGTTCATGCGTACGTGTAGATTACCACCTTCACAAATTGATGTGATTCATTTTTTTGTTACCAAATCACATGGATAAAATATATAAGTGTATCCAAAGAAAATATATGATATTTATTATATAATAATCATTATTTAAAGATAAAATAATACCTACCTTTTTTACATTGTGTTCTTTGAAAAATGGAAACATTGCTTATGTGTACGTACGACCAACCATCTCCCTGATTGTAATATTGTTCATTTTTCATAACTATCTTTTATGGTTGGTTTTAAAAGAATAATTTATGTATAAAATGATAATTATTTAATGATAATTATTCTGTATATTATTGAATAATTAAATATTTGACCATAGTCAACCTACCAAATTCATTTTATATATACGAGACGAATATCATCAAAACGTCCGACGTGAATTTAATTGATAAAATATTTAAATATAACATGATAAAAAAAATTAATAATAAAATTGAAAAAGGTTTTTAACAAATTAAATAATTAACATGATTTTATTATTTATGAAGATAAATAACATACACGATTATTCACACTCGAGGTTAGGGAAACTTAAAATTAAAACCTCATTTTAAATGTTTTAAAAATTTATTTTCTAAATCATTTTCTTCCATGTCCATATTCTTAATATTATTTTATGGATGTATTTATATGGACACAAATGAATTAAAAATGGAATTTTATTTCTATTTTTTATTTCCTTTAAATGGTTTCAAAAGTAATATTTTTATGTATTTTATACAAAACATTTTGACTTTATTTATAAAAGGAAAAATGAATGTTTTATTTTAAAATATATGACATAAATGGATTTTCCCATCATCAAAAAAGTTATTTTATGTTCATATTCTTTTACAATATTCTTTGTTTTATTCAAATAAAAACCCTTCCCCCCTATATTCTAGTAATTTTAGTTTTGAAAATGATTTTTTAAAAGGAAAGGGTATTTTAATATTCAAAAAGATTTTTCATATAGATTTAAAATATTTTTCCAAGGGTTTTATGATGAAAAAGTATAAGATTAAAATATTATATTAATGATATGGTACTTAACATTATATATGATGACATGTGATCCTGATATAACTTATATGAGGAGTGATCCTGATATAACTTATATGATTGGTGAGCCCGATGTAGCTCTCCAATGCATTGAGTAACATTCCATATCTTAAAAGGAAAAAAGGTGGGAGTTAACTAGAGTGGATTCTTTGATGAATTTAACTAGTTTATAGTTATCTATGACACAATTTTGATATAGTTTATGGATATAATACTTTGAGATACCTAAAAGGGGTATCTATTTCCTTACTTTGGGTTTTAAAGGTTTTCTTTGAGAAGAAAGTGTGTGCATTTTTCATGTGGATTTGATTTATTTCATATGATCAAAGAATATAATGATTAATGTAAAAATTTAATGGGTTTAACTTTTTTTCTATGGAACAATGGTCTTCTTCTCTTTATATACATTATTGAGTTTTTTATTATCATCCCAAATTTTTAAATGTTTTTCATAAGGTATAAGGATGTATAAGAAAAAATAATAAGTCAAGTTAAAAGTCAGGAAGATTTTTCATGAAAATAATACACTTTTCAATTTAAAAGTTTTTATTGTGGGAAAAAATTATATTGACTTGATGTGTACAATTTATAATGTATTGGGTTTTAATGTTAGAGTTATGACCTAATTATCTAAAACTCTAAACATAAATGATATTTGGGAATGAAATCATGTAAATCCTGGTATAAAGACACTAGATTATGTAATGTTTAAAGTTGGGTAATTATAGTTGTTATAAGAGAAAGGTTTATAATACTAGGGAAATTATTATGTTTTCTTGAGTGGTTGTCTTAAGAGTCATAGATTAAGGTTGATCATAAGTTCAATGTCTTAGACACCCCTTTTGAGTTTTTAATTGATGGTATTTTAAGGTGAATGATGATATTTTTGTAAACAATTTGTAGGGTTGAAGTATATATAACCCTTAGGTTTAACATGAAGTATTATTTTAGGAAGAATAAATTTAAATTATGGACATAAGTTTAAAGGAATTGATAAACTTAAGGGTTTATATAATCTTTCATATTGAGGTAATTATGGGCTATTACAATTTTGGAACATATGATTTATCATATAGATAACCATTTGGTTGAAAAGTTATATGGTTATTAAGAGATTAATTATATTTTGAAAGAATTTCACTATTTTAACAACCTTATATAAATAAGGTAAATAGATTTTTTTGGATATGATGGGATTTTGTTTTTGGAATACAGGTTAAATTATATTTTGAAAGAATATGTGATTTTAATGTGGACTTATGGTGATTCATGTTATTTAGGGAAATGATTATCATATTTTGGAGATTATATGATTAGGGAATATACATTTTTGGTTTTATGACTTTATGGGTGACTAATGCTGATTAGACATAAAGGTTAAATTAATATTGGATGAATATGTGATCAAATAGTTATGATTTTTGGGCTTTGAAATTGGTTAGGAATATTTTGAAGAATTTAAAGGTTATTTATTTATCAAATGATCTAAGTTGAACTTTGGGTGCTATTATTGAGGCTTTAGAGATTAATGTTGTACTTCTTCATATGATGGTTTATTTATTTTGAGAATTTTCTTACCTTATGCTAACCATTTTTGTTTTAGTTAATGAATAAAGATAAGAGTAATATATTTTTATCATTTTTTGGATTATATGATCCCTTAGAAGTTTGTTTTAATGATTCATTCATGAATAATTCATCTTTGGTACTCATCATTTAGAGAAAAATAAGATATTGTGGTCGAAATTGATTAAATGATGAAACTTTATATATGGATTTGGAGAAAATAAAGTAAGTATATTTCCTTACGTTCTTAGTTTAGACGGTAAAGTGATTCCTAAACTCTAGGAAATAGATATTCAATTTTTATCCTATTAACTTCATTTATAATGAATCAATGGACCTTTTCACACCTCATTGATTTATGGTTTTTTGCTCATTGACTTTCTCATAATCATTCACTTTCTCATGATAAATTTTCTCTATTATTCTCCATAATTATTTAGAAAATAAAAAATTTCCCCCATGTCAATATTTTCACTTAAAAATAATTTTATTATACTTGTAAACCCAGCATGTGTTATTATAGATGGACTTTTTATTTTCCTTCCCCTCTTTTCAAGAGAAAGATTTATTAACCCTTTTTATGATGTGGGTTTTCAATAAGGTATTTTAAAATGTAAAACCCTTGATTATCGAGCTCAAGTTTAAATTGCGAGTAAAAAATTTATTAAAGGCGAGATAATATAACACATCAAGATTTTAAAAATAACACTATGTTTCATATCCTATACAACATGCAACACCGAACTTAAACGAAGCATGAAATATTATCATTTTAATATAACCGATATAAGAAGGCTTTTGAATTAGAAGATATGAATATGATAAAAAAAATTATGAAATATATATTTTAGGGTTATAATCAATAAAAATTTATTAATTCTTATGAAATAAGTAATTAATTTTCAATAAAGTCATTTTTTGCTTCAAAAATACGTTTTCTTCAAAAATGTTTTTTATTGTTTTTATGAGTAGATATTATAATCAATTTTTCAAAATTTTCGAAATTTTATTTGATAAAATGGTTATAATTTTTAAAATCAGCATATCAAAATTATATCAGGGTGAGTTTGGGGATTTTTATGAAAAGAATGATTTTTCAGTGAATAGTGAAAAATACCAATTATTGTAAAATTGTCAATTATTTCAATTAAAATGATAAATTATGATTTTAATTTGATATGAAAGTAAAATAAGTACTATTTAATTATATATAATATAATTAATTAAATTTTAATCATAATAATACCTTATTTTAATATAGGTTCATTTTTGGGCTTAAAAACCCATTTTTCTAAAAATTGTTTCTCGTTGCATTTTTTGTTTTAATCTTAAATTAATTTATTCCACTTAAATAAATAAAATATTGAAAAATGGATTCCACATTTTGAATCATGTCTTTTAAATTTGGTAAATAGGTCTTTTTTTTTCATTATGAATAGTACGTATAGTAATTATTTGTCACCTCGATAAGGGTAAATCGAGTAATTAAGGTTAAAAATTATTTTATAAGGAGTAAAAATAATCCTAAAACTTGAATTTAATCTATTTTATGAGTCTGGATCGACTATAATCATAAAATATTAGAATTTATGGAAATTTTGTGCCATATTTCTCCTAAAATGAATTATATATTATTTTAAGTAAATATAAAGTAAAAATATCCCTCTCTTGCTTTATATATATTTATATATATATAATATTTTGTGATAGGGATAAAAAAACTTTGTTTGGTAATAAATGTTTATTTAAAGTATAAAATATTATTATTTTCTATTTTAATTAATTTTTAATTATTGGTGAGGAAATAGTTTCTTTAAATGCTTACACAATTTATATTTAGTGCTTATGCAAGTAGTAGAAAAATCAAGTAAATGATTTTTAAAACTATAAAAATTATTTTGTTTTGGTGATTTTTAGTTTCTTGAAAATTTTATATATAAATATATAATATTATGGATGTTTTTAAGGTCTATATTCTAATTTATTTATTGGAATATTGTTTTAAATGTTAAATTAAATTAATATTGTCAAAATTGACAATAATGAAATTTTATATTAAATAATAATTTATTAAATTATTTAAAATTCATAAAAATATTTTATGAAAAAAATTAAGATGATAAATGTTATAAAATATCATCTCTTTAAAATTTATGAGACAATTTTCAATTTATAAGTAAAATTATAGCCCTTTAATATTGAAAGTCATTACCAAGGTTAAGGTTAAAATTGGTTAACCAAGGGGTTGTACCAAAAGATAAGGTTTACAATAATATATAAACCTATCTAAATTTAATTATATGATTAAATTAAGAACATATATTTCTTAAATTAGAATATATATCAATTTTTAACCATTTTACATGAGTTAGACACATATTATATTATAATATTTCATGTATTTTCAAAAATGACATGAATGATAGTTTCTAATAAAAAATATTTTATTAAATAATTTATAATTCATAAAAATAATATATTCAGAGAATTGAATGGGTTATGGTTTAAAATATCAATCATTTCCAATTTATGGGGCACCTTTCCTTTTATATGAACTTTATTAACCCCAAAAGTGTAAAAAAAATGATATCATGTTTATTGTCAAAAGGGTTAACAGTTAAAACAAAGAGATAAGGATGAAAAACTAATCTAAAATTATCCAAATTTTATTATATGAGAGGATTTAGAATTATAATAATACTATATTCTAATTATATCAATTTGGATCCACTTGAACATGCAAATTAATATATATTAATTTAGTACTTTAAGTTATTCCAAAGTGCCCCTCCCCTCAATTATAAAAACACTCATACTCTACTCTCTTAATCAAATGTTTTGAGCACTATATATTTGAAAATAACTATCCAAATCCCTTTATAAAATCCATATCCATGTTATATAGAACTTATTTTTGGTAGAAAACCATCTTTAAAATGCTTAAGGTGTAAATAAAAGAGGTTATTCGAAGAAGGGGTATAGATTTAAATCGACTGTTTTAGTTTTATTTCTTCTTATAACTCCATAAAATATTATTAAAATACGATAAAATGATAAAAAAAATTCTTCAAAATATTGATATGTTTTTATGTTAATATAATAACCTATATCCCTCTCATTATCCCATCAAATAGGAAATGAATCCATTATCATGTATACAACAGACTACCACCTCATGAACCGATGTAATTCATTTATTCATAACCACCTATCACAACTGGTTATAATAATGGATTACAAACACACACACACACACACACACATATATATATATATTAAATTTACATAATTATATTTTTTTAAAGATAACATTTCATCTATTTTCTTATCATTCCATCTATTGAAAAATTATAAATTTGTTCATGCGTATGCGTGGATTACTACCTCCACGAAGCGTTGTAATTATTTTTTTATGACTACATTATAGGGATGACATATATAAGTATATTTAAAGAAATAATATTATATTTATGAGATAATAATCAATTTTGAATTATAAAATAATATTAAACTTCTTTTCATCATGTTCACTGAAAAATGGAACTGATACTCATGCGTACATATGACTTACCGTCTCAATGACTGTAACATAGTTCATTTTTTATAACCATATTTCATGATTATTTTTAAAAATTATAATTGATATATAAAAATTATAATTTTTTCATGAAAATTATTCTAGTGATTATGGAATAATGACCTCTCTGACCATAATCAACCAATCGATGTTAATTTGGATATATGATCCAAATATCATCAGAACATCTGATGTGAACTAAATAGATTGAGTAATTAAATAAAAAAAATTAAAATAAAAGGAATAATAATCTTTAAAAATATTCTAATGAAATTAAATTATTAACAAATGTTTATTATCTAGGAATATAAATAACATATACGACTAGTCATACTCACAGTAAGGTACACATTAACTTAAAACCTCATTTTAAATGTTTTAAAGACTAATTTTATAAATCATTTTCTTTCATGTCCACGTTATTAAAATTAATTTATGGATGTATTTATACTGAAGTAAATGAATTAAAAAGGTCATTTTAGGTGTCTTTTTAATTTATTAATAGTGTTTTGAAAAATAATATTTTTATTTAGTTTACACAAAATTTTTAATTTCTTTATGAAAGAAATAAATATTTTTTATTTTAATGTATATGACATCAATGGATTTTTCCACCACCACAAGTGTTATTTTATTTTTTTCTTCCTTTATAAGATTCCATGTTTTCTTCAAATAAAATACCTTTTCACCTTTTTTTTTGGTATTTTAGTTTTGAAAATGTATTTTTTAAAAAGGAAAAGGTATTTCAGTATCCAAAAATGTTTTTTATATGGGTTAAAAGAGTTTTTCAAGGGTTTTATGAATAAAAGGTACAAGAATAACATGTTTTATTCATGATATGGTACTTGATCATTATAGATGATGAAAGGTGATCCTAATACATATTATATGATGGGTGATTCTTATATAACTTATATGATAGGTGAGCCAAATATAGCTCTCCAATACATTGAGTAACATTCCTTATCTTCAATGGAAAGAAGGGAGTTGACTGGGGTGTTTTTTCTGATAGATTTAACTAGGATCTAGTTATTTCTGACACAAGTTTAATATGGGTTATGAATATATTTCTCTATATTTTCTAAAATAAGATTCTATTTTATTGATTTGGGGTTTAAAGGTTTTATTTGAGAAAAAACTGTGTTTATTTTTAATGTGGAAATGATTTACTTTATACACTCAAATAATTTTGGGATAAAGGTAAAACTTTATTGGGTTTTCATTTTTTTCACAAGACTAATAAATTTATTTTTTTATCTCCCTTATTGAGTTTTTTATACTCTTACAATGTTTTTAAATATTTTCCATTGGGTTTAAGTATGTGTAATAACAAAGAATAATTCAAGTTGAATTTCATGATGTTTTTTCATGATAAGAAAACATGTTTCATTTTAAAAGTTTTATATTGTAGAAAAAATAGATACTGAGTGGATTTCTCCACTTTATAATGTATGGATTTTTTATGTAACAATTATGACCCAGTTATCTAAAACTATAATCCTAAAATATATTTGGGAATGAAAGAAAATGAATTATAGTCTAAAGAGACTAGATTATGAAAATTTTAAGTTTGGGTCCTTATAAATAACTTCTTCAACATAATTCTTCATGAAAAAATATAAATTTATGTTATATTTTTATATAGCCTTAAAATTTATTCATTAAAATAAATATTTTTATTATCTTACACCTTTCTAAATATTAAACATAAGAATTAATCTTATGAAATCATCAAAATATTATTTTTCTTTACTTTTTATGATACTACAAACAACTTAATACACACTAGAACATGTTCTTAAATCAATTAAGACCATCTCATAAATCATCAGGATCTTAAATTCACTTCATCAAAACATGTAACATGTGACCTTATAACTTCTCAAGGATGGATCTTCATTCTTAAACAAACATGCTTAAGAACACCAATTAACTTCTAAGATGTTATTATTCTTCAATAAATATTGAAATTATGCACTTCATAGATTATTTGATCATTAAAAAAAATGAAAACAAAAAGTAGGATCATCAATCTCCCCCTTTGTATTTGTTGTCAATTACAAAAAACACTCCATGTCTATATGTTTATCCATTTTTAGATATGATTTCTTTCTTATCTCCCCCTTGATCCTTAACGTTTTCATTTTATTCTCCCCCCTTATTTATAACAATTGAAAATTACTTAAGAGAGGATGGTAGAATTTATTTATTAAGAAATGTAACATTAATTATTATAATATAAGTCTACATGGGATAACCTAGTGTATAAAAAACGAGTGACTAATTTAGACATCAATGCAATCTATTCTCAATTCATAATATGATAACAAAAGATATACCATAACTTTATTCTTTCCTCAAATATTGTTCAATTGTTTTTATGTTGATAGTAATTTTTTGATACCAATTGATTCAATGAAAGTGGATATTTTCTAATACCACTATAACGACTCTAATTTTAATTTTTATTACTTTAGAATATTCTATTGATTATTTTCGGAGTTAGGCACTGAGTTGGAGTGAGATTTAGAATCCCAATGAGCCCATAATTATTGTTTAAATAATAATATTAATATTAATATCTCGCAAGCATATTTTTTTCTAAAAAATTAGAATAAATCTTAAATAGAGGCTCAAATCAAGAAATCTAAGGTCACCATTGTGTTCAAATCATGGAATTTACCCTAGACATGACATAATATTTATCGACATTGAGCGTTTGGTTAAAAGTCATCGTGGGATTAAATAATAAAATAAATAAATAAATTTATTTATTTTATTATCTTGATGTAGTGACCTATTTTCCTTAATAAAGATATGGTTATGATGATATATTAGGGTTTTTTTCTTAACCCTGTAGATCCATAGGAATGTTGTAAGAGATAGTTCTTGGGGAATGGCATCAAATCGGATTGAGATAGAGGATTGTTCCACCATCGAAGTTCATGAATATCACTAATGACAACAACACATGACCATTATTTCTCAGTGATCAATCCAAACTCTAGGGATAATTCTTGATTTGTGTGATTTTATCCTGTTATTTCAACCCAGTAGAAAGTAGATCAAATTCCATGAACATGAATTGATTCTCACATCGATGGTTGATTTTATTTATGGTTAATTTATTTATTCATTTTTTATTTTCATCAAAATTTTCAACAATAGAATGAGGATGAAAATGAAAAAAGACCTAGGTTCATTCTACACATTTTTTTGGTTTATGGATTTCTCCCCCATTTCTTCCCACGTTCATTTTAGGCAATTCCTTTAGCCAGTGGTTTAATGAATACTCAGTATTTGATCATTGTGTGGACATTCTTCAGTGCAACAGATCAATAATATGGGAATAACTTGTGATTGAGTGTACAATTGAGGTGAGATGATGAAGGAGTATGATCAGAGGAGGATCATAATTTATCAAAGATTCTCATTCACCCAGATTTGACAGAACGTCTATAGAGAGTGAATATGGTCATTTCCTAAGTGGATTCGAAGCCTAGATCCTGACAATCAGTGAGGGTAGGGGACGACCATCCTCAGATCCGTGATTCCCAGATGGAATCAAAATGGTGGAAGTGAAGATGAAAATATAGAGAAAAAACCCACGAGTTCTATAAAATCATCAGTAACATGGCATGTAATTTTGTGATACATGTCATTTTGGATCCTTTGTGTGGTGCTAGAATTTCCATGGAGAAAAAAATATCACATTCCATGTGACACTCGTTACACACCGTGTAAACCATGCTGGTGGTTTAACATATACCTCAGAGGGTACATGGGAATGGGAAGGTTGGGGTACACAAACATGGCTTGAATACATGGGTAGAACCATGTACTCAGACACAACCATGCGTACATGGGCATGACATGGTGTACATGGGTTGGTACAAGGGGATGACTAGAAGTACATGATCACAGACAGACAAAAAGAGTAGGGAATTGGTTGACCTCTACATGTTTTTTGTACTTACTTACATGCCATTTATTTTGAGGTTTACATTACATGTGATGTAGCAACACATTGGGAGACTAGGGGTTGGTGACACATGTGGTTTACTCTATAGTACGCATTATGTACCACCGTCAAGGGTGTTTGGAGCCCTTTGTTTCTTCAGTTTGGACTATTATTAATTTATTTTGTTCCCTTGTTCCACCCCCTAGAGGGAATAATTTTGAATTATATCCACAACTTTGTATTGTTATCCCCTCTTGAGGATGAGTCTTAGATAGAGTTTGTGGTGTCCCACCATGACACTGGAGTGTGATCCTCTATGATTCCTTCTTATACCCTAGGTGGGGTTTTTGGAATCAATGCAACCTATTTGAGTAGGGTGTTGATCCCCATATAGAAGTACATTTCAATAGGGTTTACAGTATCATTGGACTATGATCCTTTACAAATTAGGTTGATCCATATTGGGTTCATGGTGCCCCCAGTGGTCCTGAGTGTGATCACTTATCTATGGATTGAGATCTTTAAAGAACAGTGAGTTTTATTTGGTAATTCCCAATGACCATGACATATTGGATGAGTGTCTCCAATTTTATCATGTATCATGGAGTGGGCTTTCTAGGAATGTGAATTTCTATTAGAAGAATCCTATGACTAATAGTTTGGTTAAGACCACATGGAGGCACAATGTCCCTCCTGAGTATATCTAGGTTATTCCTTTGATTTTTATGTCCTTGTTATGAGCATATTATTCTTTATTATTTTTGTTTATCATTTTTTGGTATCCTATTGGGTATTTTTATACTCATCCCTACATGGGATCCTCCCACATGTGACATGTCTTATGCAGATGCAAACCCTTTTCACGGTGTTCTAGGAGGACATGGTGATGGTGGACAAAATTTTCAGTTAGAAAGACCGAGGTGTTTTCTAGGTGGTTTAATTTGATAGTAGTCCCCAAATTTTGAGTAGGTTGGACTCTTTGATGTTTTTCGTTAAATTTTCATTTGGTCCCTTTATCACTTTCAATACTTTATTATCGTACATTGATTGCGGGATTATAGATTCATACATGAATTGGTTTCAGTTTTTTTACATTTAAACATTGTATGGGTTTGGATATTTGTGTGTGTGTGCATGTACCTTAGGATAATGCCTCCCATGTGTGGGATATTCCTACTCAGTGATGGTCTCCATCCCCTAGCCTATTGGAGGTGGGATTGGGGTGGTCGTGAATTGTACCTCGATGTGTTGAGTTGTGACATAGTGGTATTAGAGGTGTTTGTTGTACCTCAGGACTGGATAATGTGAGACTGGTTTGGGTTTTATGGAAACAATGTTAAGTGTTTCAAGTTGAGATTTCAGGCTAGTGACTATAGTGTTTGGTGTGGCAGCTGACATATCTTTACACCAAGATTCTGATTACCTTCATTTCAACTTAGTACATGTATAATTTGGTTGTAGGAATAAATGGCACATTCATCATATAGAAATTGGTTGTGATTTACATATCCTTATCAAGTCATCTACCCTTATATAATATTTGACTATGGTGTATTTTTGTTTATTTTAGGATTCCTTTGTGAAGACATACAACTAGGATTACACTACACAATCACAAGGATGATATGTCAAGTGATGATGATTTAGTACATGGGCCTATACTAGAGATAGTACCATCAGGTGGTTTACCAGATATACCACCACTCATTGAGTAGCTATTAGTGTTGGAAGTACTAGCTGAGGATGTACATAGGTTGAGTGCACTAGCCTCCTCGGTTTCTAGGTGATCCAGATCCCCAAGTGGATTAAGACTAGCTTGAGGTAGTCACTCTAGTTTTATAACTTTTGAGAATTTCTATAGATTAGATAGAAGTCCTCATAATGAGTCTTCTTTAGGGATCTGCTGGGTGATGGTGGAGTCTGGTGTCCTAGTCACATGACAAGACAACTCTATCCTTTTTATACTTTGACCATGTTGTGATCAGTGTGCATCCAAGAGCTTCTACATCTACAAAAGACCAATATGACCGTGAAAGAGTATTCAAAACGGTTTACTGATCTCTCACAGTACTCCATGGATATGGTGTGAGATCTGTTGTTTAGATCTTGGACCTTTGAGTATTGATTATGTAAATATATCAAGGCTTCAATGATATCTCTTTGCATTCCCATTTATGATGGATTTCTTGAGTGGTACTTAGTATTGAAGAGCATCCTGGATGAGTAGACACCGATAGTGGGTGCTGGTAGTGGGAACCCAAGAGATGAGACCTCACAAGTAAGTATCTGATGGCAGTAACAATGATCCAGGCACATCAAACACTTCAAGAGACAATCCTAGGATAGATGATCAACAACATAAGGCTCCCAAGATGGCTCAAATTAGCTGAGGAAGAGGTAGTGTTTATCCTACAATGGCCAAGGACTTGGAGTTCCCACGAGTGGAGACCATGATAGAGGGACCACCTGGGAAGAGACAGAGGTGGGATCATGGAGTTCTATAGGGTGGGGAATGTATAATATGGGTATGTAGAGTAGGAGGAGGTAGTTCAAGGTTTGGAAGATTTCCACCACCACCCCTAGGTGGTCCAAGCTAGGCTCAGGGAGATAGTGGTCAAGGACAAGGCTAGATTCATGCTATGAACACAACAAAAAATTACTTATACCAACATAAATTTATTGATAGACAATATATCTGTTGGTAAAAATGAGCAATTCCAATAGATATTAAGTTTTATTCATGTTAATTTTAAGTACGAACACTTGTTTTTACCAATAAACATATATGTTAGTATTGATCATTTAACACTAACATATCTTTTTCCAATAGTAAAATCTATTTCTTTTTCATATTAATACCAACATTTTTTACCAACACTTAAATCTATTATTAATTATAATCATTACCAACAAATATTTTATCATCAATAAAATCTGTTACAATAAATGATTACATAATAATAAAGAATTAAGAGAAACCAATTTTTTATATAGATTATTATTTTTATTACCAAAGTCAATATTCACTTTTAAAGGTTTTATTAAAAACATATCATATATATACACATCTCATATTTTCCGATGTATTTCATTTAATAAACATTTAAATACTTTTCATAAAAAAAATAAGTCATTACGATATTTTAATTTAATAAACATAATAAATAAAAACATGGTAATGGATAAATAAATAATAACCATAATTGAATTATATGTAATTAATAATTAATATTCACATATTGAAAATTTATTTTATATTATAAAGAAAAAATATTAATTTCTATATTTTTTTATATTCATTATATAACAACAAACTAAGTAATTAGTAATGGGTATTTACATATTGAAATTTTTATATGATAAATTGTTTTATATTATATTTATTTAATATTACAAATTTAATAATTTTTCTATATACATATATTGATAATACTTTTTATTTAAAATATTAAATATAATTTGATAGTTTTATCTATTTAATTTATTTGTTAAGATATATCATATTCTGCCCCTACCCCCACACCCACCCCTGCCCCCGCACCCGTTGACCTCGCTCCCGCCTCCCTCACTCCAGCAGATGCCGCCCTCGTAGATGTTGCCCCCAGAAACCCCTCACTCACGATTTCCTACAAATCGCTGCTCACCTTCAATTATCTAGCACGTATGCTCGATCCATGAGTTCATAAATCTTCAGAGTGGGACCTGATTCATCTTTCCTGTTTCCTGCAAAATGTTTAATCCACCCACAAAATCCACTCCACACACACCTCTTTCCTCTGTCTTCAGGGCGGACGTTCCCACCCCACAATCCAGTTTGGTTCTCTATAAGGTACCATGAAAGTCTCTCTAATTTATATTGCTCTGTATCAGCTGCCCATCGCCTAAGATTTCATGATTATTTGATTCATTTCATACCCTCTTCTTTATTTTTGTAAGTATTTCTCTATTGCACCCCCTCTTGTACCATCTTCTGCTGCAACATTGGCGATTTTTATTTGAGATACTAGTTTATTCCATTTCCCAAAAAAATTTGATTAAACAAATGAAAAATCAGTATTTAATATTAGTTTATTGTATCTTATGGGTCGAATTTTATTGTTTTAGTTTATATTTTAATCAATTTTATAATCTATGTTAAATTATAATATGTTTTAGCCAAAAATTGTTTCTTTATTGTGTTTAATTGCTTGAAAATTGAATAATATCCAGGAACTTTCATAATGAATATATTCAGTGACAAGAGTTGGGTGAAGCTAAGGAGAACATCTCAAGATTATTTAAGTGGTGTAGATTTATTCCTTGATATTGATTTTGCAACTTTGGTAAGGGATAACATGATTGCGTGTCCATATCGAAGCTGTTCTAATCGACATTAATTGCATCGAGATGCTGTGAAAGCTCATCTCATTATCAAAGAAATGGAAGCTGATTATCAAAAATGTATTTGGAATTTTCATGGGGTGTTGACATTCAACAGTGATAATAAATGTTTTAGTGTTGAACATGATATTTATTCTGAGGATGATATGCTTGTCATGCTGGGGGATGCCTTTGAATTTGAGAAACTAAACAACACCTCATCATGCCGTTTTAATGAGGCGTAATTTTATTTAAATTGGTTGAAGATGCTCGGAATCCTTTATACCCTGGATGTGAAGAGTATACTAAATTATCTTTTATTGTTGAAATGTATCATTTGAAATGTTTACATGGGATCACTAATGTGGCAATTGACGCACTTCTAAAAATGTTTAAGAGAGCTCTTCCTAATGATTCAACATTACCTGAATCATTTATGAAGATGTGCTAATCGATACATATTCTCTTTAAAATGTCATACAATTTCGAAAAAGAAAGATATCCAACCTGGAATTTCAATGATATTGCAAGCACATAATTATTTTTTGGTAAACTGTGATGAAGTTCAAGTATATGAACAGTAAGATACATACCCATAAATTTTGTTATATTTTCATTGTTTTTAAAATCCTTACCTTATTATTGTTTTGCAAGGGGGACTATGAAAGTATCCATAGAAAATATTAACACAGACCAGAAATAATTGATGACATCCATAAAAATGAGTTTTATAAATGGTTTGATGATAATGTGAGTTTTATATCATCCTTTGAATTTAAAATTTTATGATTTTTTTTGTTTCTAACATTTCTAGTTTTCATTAATTATCTAGTTTTTGACTTTTCTACCTCAAGACACTTCTATAGCAATTGATTTGACACATTTAAGTCGG
The DNA here is from genome assembly GCA_963277665.1 of Viscum album. Lineage (NCBI taxonomy): Eukaryota > Viridiplantae > Streptophyta > Magnoliopsida > Santalales > Viscaceae > Viscum > Viscum album. Next base: position 591,097,557 of record OY728166.1, read on the forward strand.
TTTTCTAACACGTGGATTAAAACGATGACCAAAGTCACTTGCAATGGTTATCAGTGGCGTGTGAAATCTTTTTATAAGAGGAGTGCGACCCAAAATTTTTGTGTTCTTATGAGTGTAACAATAAATATGGGCAATGTATCATATTATGGTGTATTGATAGAAATTATTGAGTTGACTTATCCAGTTGGAAGGAGTGTTATTTTATTTCGGTGTGATTGGAAAAATCCCATTGAAGGCGTCAAAGAAAATAATTTGGATCCACTCTCAATAACCTTAAGAGGATTATTAAAACCAATGATCCCTTTTTTACTTTCATCTCAAGCCTTACAAGTATTTTATACGACCAAATATAAAGAGAAAATTTGGCATGTTGCAACCATCACTAAACCAAGAGATTTATTTTAAATAGAGGAAGATTTCATACCTGAAGTGTACGACTTACAAACCAACTTGTCAACTGATGTAAATATGGAAAATTATTCCATTTAGGATAGTGAAACAGTTTTAATTGGCAATATTTCACTTGATTTCATTGAAGGATGGCATGAAGACATGTGAAGATTCATAATGAAATTAAAGAAACTTGATGTTTGTGACTATGATCATAATAACAAAATGTTTCATGATTATGATTATTATATTTTTTTTGATACTTAATAATTTATTTAGTTTTAGGTTTTAAATATTATTATTTGATTTTGGTTGAAAATTTTACTTTATATTTGACACTTGTATATAATTATTTGGTATTTTAGTTATTTTATTTCATATATAGCTTTGAGATGACATCCATTGAGAACTCTTCAATCAAGCGAAAGGTGGTTTCAAGAGATCAATTAATGGTATTAATTTATGAATTTTATTTAAATTTACACCTTTTATCTTTTGCTTCCATTTTTTATTGAAAAACTTTTCTTGTTTCTTTATAGAAATTTTTAGCCTCACATTCTAGAAAAAACAGACAAGAAACATCAAATAAACCATTGAAACATTCTTTATTTTCAACAGAGAACCCTTCCAATGCCTCAAAAAAAAAAACATCTAAAGTCATTGATAGTTGAATATGAAATGCATGATTCAACTTATAAGTTTATTGTAATTTATGAGTATGCTTTATATGATATTGTTTTAGGATACCTTTAGATAAATTATAATTTTTTATTTCCCATATTTGTTTTAAATAGTGCATGAAAGGATAAAACCTAAAAAAAATAAAGATATATCGTTGAATAAGTGGTGCATGTTATTTACAAGAATGGGTATGTTAATGAAATTTATGACCTTATTTATTTTATTATTACTTTAATTATACAATCAATATTTTTCATTATATAGTGGATCATCAAAGAGAAGAAACTCAGATTTTTGGTAAGTGGTTTTCCATTATTTATTCAAATTATTGATTTTATTATATCAGTTTTATATGTTTAAACATGTTTTAAAATTTCAATTTTATTTGAAGGGTTACAATCTCATCAAGTTGAAAATAATGAAAATGTTGGCATAATTCAGTCATCAATTTTGAATACTGAAGAAATACCAGTTAAATTGACTCAACAATCAAGTGTTCCTCATCATGCCACTACGAGTAGAAGGAGATATTGGGCATGTCATGTGAGAAATGAAAAGGGTCGTGGATTTAGAAAGACTAAAATTTTTTCAGAGCGTGTTTTCGTAGACGTCAATGACTTGCTTCAACCAGTTGGTAATTCAACAAGAAAATTATCTTCACTCATCGGTTTTTTGACTCGTGACCCTGGGAAATTACCATTAGATTATCATGATTGGAGATTAGTATAAATTAAAATAAATAAAAATATCTAGGATAAAATTAAGGTACATATTTGGTCAATATTATTGTTATTTTAATAATATATATTTTATAAACATGATGTCATTTTTGTATGTTTTAGTTATCATATTACTTTCCTGAAGGGAATGAACCATATCATTGGGGAATGGAGAAAATGAGTGATGCATGTAGATCATACAAATTCGAGTTAAAGGTAGTTTATTTTGATAGATGAATGTACAATTATGCTATGAAAAAAGGCCAAAATACATCCATGAAGACACATGGAAGAATTTGGTGGAGTTTTGAAAATCTTTAGCTGACAAGTAATATTTTCCCCATAATTTATGTATTTAGACCATATTCAATTACTATTATATATTCGAGGTCTTGAATAATAATTAATTAAGATTAAACAATAGGTTTCATCCCAATATAATTTAAAATTTGTTGTAGGAAAGAACTATGAGGGGTGTAGAAAATTGTTCACATTTGAAAATGATGCATTATGCAGGGACAAAGAGTTTTTCACATATATGTGCTGAAATTAAGGTATTAATTTTTTCTCTACACTTTAATATTATTTCCATTTATTATATTTTTATTTTATTTTATCATATATTTTTTGTTTAGAAAAAAGAAGGTAAAGAGGTGAATAATCTTCAAATATGGATCAAAACCCATGAAATAAAAAGGTTCAAAACTTGATGACACTTCTACCTTAGTTAAGGTAATTTTTGGCTTGTGTTACCACCTTAAAAAATAATATGTACATTCAATATTGGATTTTTTTGACATGGACTAATGTTTTTTATAGCAATCAATTGAGAATGAGTTATCTTCTCTTCCAGAGAACACCTATACTATTGAAAAAAATGATATTTTCAAAAAACTTGTAGGAGAGGATAAAAATGGAAATTTAAAAACTTTTGGTTTGGGTGCTAAGTATCTACATGATCTTGCAAAGAGATGTGCATTAGATGGAGATCAGACTAGAAGGATTAAGAGTGAAGAGATAGTTGAGAAAATTGAGAAACAACTTGATGAAGTTATTGGAAAAATATCACATTTGTCAAATTTAGTTAAAGTTCTTATAACGCACCAAGTATTCATGCCTGTGTGATTATTCTTTCTTTCAAAATTGTTTTATAGTAATGTGGGTTTGACCCAACCTTGTCCAAGCTAGTGGTTATCACATTTTTTTATGTTGAATGTAATTTTTCACAATGTATTTTTTTGTAGGCATGGTATGAGAGTTGACTCTTACTTTATGATGAGGTAAATGATTGTGAAGTTAACATATTTAATGATTTTCATGAAGAAAATGATGATGAAGAGTATATTTAGTTTTTCTTTATATACATTTTTTTATTTGGAGAAATTTGTGGTTTTCATTCATGATCATTAAATGTTTTCTTTGAAAGAGTTTTTTATGATTTTTTAATTTATTTCATTAATATTTAAATATGAGTATTAGGTTGGATATTTGTCTTCATTTCATTACTTCACAAGGTAAAAGTGTAGTAGGTTGGATGTTTCTTTTTTCTGGTTTTATGATTTGTTCTATAAAAATCTTCGACTTAATGGATGGAGTTGTCTTCTTTATTGGTAGTTTGTAAACAGTGAAATCATAAGAACTGGTGCTCAAGGTAGTTAAACATCAGGTAGTTTGAACTGCTTGGAATGGACTGGTGCTCAAGGTAGTTTGAATCGCTTGGCATGGATTGGCGAGAAAGTTAGATCCTACTTGGCATGGACTGGTGCTCAAGGTACTATGAAATCCCATTTCATCTGTTACTCATTTTGTATTTTTTAATAAGAAACTGTATGTAAGAGTCTAGATTATCAATGAAAAGTCATGATTTGTATTACACCCTACACTTTGAAATATAAAATCTCTATAGGTTTAATATAATTCTATGTCTATAAACTCAGTGTGTAATCTATCTGAAACCTGGAATCTATGAATTTCAATACACGCATATCACATATCACATAATCTGGATTCCATGTTTTACAATTTGTAATGAAATTTTGAATCTATGCCCATAATATATTTTTAATTTGAAATAATTCTAAATTTTGGATCCTGTGTGTGATATTTTTAACCTTTATATTCTGGAATCACTATGTAATCTGTGTGTAGAAATTTACTAACAGGAAATTGAAGAATAAAAGGTATTCTCAAGCATTATCATTGTTGTAAGATCCTTCTCAACATGGATGATGCCAAATATAAAGAGCTACATAAACGTGTGGCTGAGTTCTTTCCCCTAGATTAATATCTTCCTATAATGGGTCAACATTACTTTTTACACTATGATTGATACATTGTTGGTAAATTACAAGTGTTTTTGAGTTCTTTTCGTCTGTCATCTCGATACTAACAAGTTTATCAGCACTCAAAGGGTTACTTGTCTTCCTCAAATCATAATGATTAAATACTGGCTAACTTTACCTTGAAGTTTGTTTATTTTTATGTTGGTATCAATGGATTACATTGTACTTTGGCCGGTCAATCAGTGCTTGGATCCCCAATTATTGAAGAGTGGACTCCACTAAAGGATTTTTGTATTTTAGACATTGCAGGGTGGAATTGAGATGATGATGATATTGATATGAGCCTTACATTTAAGGCTAACTTTCCTTGAAGATGTGATGTGTGGCTGTCATGGTTTCAATTTCAGGTATGATGGGTTCTATTTACTGTCCAAGGGAGCTGATGTTACTATTTAGTTCTAGTGAATAATACAGTTCTTTCTGTTTAATTTAGGCTATAGGCACTTAGTTTTTACTAGGTATCCTCTTTTTTTGTTCGAATTTTGTGCTTGAGTCTGGTTCTAGATGTTTTGTTGAAAACTGGGGCTCAAATTTCTATTTTTTGTAGACTATGTGCTGCTTTTTCACTTCATTTGTTGTACTTGAATGAATATTTATAGCTCTTTTAGCTGGAATCTCTAATATTAATGCTAAACTTGTTATTCTATTAAGGATAGTATTTTTCCCATTGAATTTGGTTCGAGGATTTGGTTTGATCAGTTTTAGGTTCTGCAATGACAACTATCTATATGATCTGCAGAAACCAGCTTGTTTTTTTACATGGATTTGCAGACATATCGTTGACCAGTTGCCTTTTCAGTGCAATGGTACATCACCCCAAACTGACCTCTTCCAAGTTCATTACCCATGGTATAACATGACTTCACATATTCAATTAGATTACCCATACTGGTATTTGGCCTGTGCACAGGCTTGGGAACCATGCCTATAGAGGGATTCAATGGCTGTTGAGGCACCCCCACAACTGTCGGTTCTTCAGGTGAGCGGTCAAAATGGATTCATTATTGGTTCTAGATTCCATATGGGATTTGAATGTTTTTACTAATTTCTATAATTGTATTTAGTTTTTTCATGCAGTAGCAGAAAGCTATGCCTTTGCGTGGCTATAACTGGGTTTGGATGGGGGTGTTTGAAGCTTAATGGGTTCCGGGATCAGTCTACAACTTTATGGATTACATGGATGAATTATGGTCTGAATTTCTACATGAAGGTGTAATATATTATACTTTAATTATCATGTTTATGAGAGTGTGTTTCTTATCCTATTGAAGCCTCTAATCTTGTTCTAGTATGATGTTGAATCTGGATTGTTTTCTCTTAATGATCTAGATTTTTGAATGGTTGTTTCTACATTTTAAAATTTAGAAGGTTTATTTGTGAGGGTTCCCAATAAACCCCTAAACTTGGTCAATATTAATAATAAAATATTTAATTTAAAGGTTATGTCTTGTTAATGTGGTCACCATTTCCAATGAATTATTATTTGAAAAGTATTTCCATTATAAATTGAAAGCATCTTTAATTGTTTTGAAGCCTAGTTTTCTTGCATAAGACCATAACATCTCTATGTTTTCTTTTTCATCTTGAACATTAAACTAGTTAGTGAGGAATATTTAAGAGTTATGTTTCTCAATAGCCACCTAATAACTTGAATCCCAGAATGAAAACCCCTTCAATGACTTCATTCAATTTTGTGTAATCCATAACCATAGCATAATTTGAAAAAGTGATTTCACTAAAAAAATTTCAACTGAATCCTATTGTGCTTCACCATTAATGTCCTCTACATAATGTTTTTGGTTTATAAAAGCTATATGAGTAAATGAGGTTTCACCTCTTCCATTATGGCCCTCCCCTGATCTTCATGAATGCCTCGAGAAGGTTTGATGATCATGTTTCCTTGTCCCAATATAAATAGAGACTACACAGTTCCTGTTGAAAAAAACACAGGTGCATTGTGGATGAGACCTTTTAAAGCAAATCCAAAATTCTCCATGACTCTTAGCCTGTGTTGATAAGCCTGATCCACTACCCTTGTGATCCAAAGGATTAATGTTCTCATTGTGTCTCCTCTTCTTTTTCTTCTTTGAACCACTGCCCATCAACTTTTAAAGAAACTTTGATCTCTTCATCCAATTCTTTGGAAATAATAGCATTGGACACCTCTATAGACCTTCTACATTCAACACATTATTAGTATGACCTTCGATATATACTCTTAAACCAGTAATAATGTTAGTAACCAGTGGCTCAGGGATATGAAAACAATTGGTTTTCCTAATTTTAGTTGGATTAAAATGTTCATCCTCATCCTCCATGCCCTGCCTTTTCTAGATTTATTGAAGGAACAACTATTTTCTTGGGATCCTAATCAAAAAAGAAACATATAACACTAACAGTAGATGGGTTGAGCTTAAAGATAATTCAAGCATCTATATCTTCATTCTTCATAGTTTCTATTTCCTCTCCTGTGATATTAAAACAGGGTGGAATGACTACTTCTCCTTTCCTTATCTGTTATAGGTTTATTGAAAGGCCAACAACCTTCTTAGCAGCCTCATTAGTAAGGGGGTAGAGCGAATTAGCAGCAGAATAAGAAAATTAACTCCATCAACATTGATTTATTTGATGACCCTGACTAAAAAAACATTCTCAAAACCCGTATGATATTTAAACAAAATAGATTTCATAAATCAATACTCTTTCATTGAGGTTGTGTTTGGTAGAAATGGAACTTGAGTATGTTGAGTCTTATTTACTGTGAAATTTTCATCATTTTCTTTTTTACTTCTCTATGATTTTATGTATTATTTCCTTGAATATGACTTTTTTTAACATATTTCATCACAAATTTTCTATTCATACTAAATAAACTATTGAAATGACTTTCTTATTTGATTTTCCATTTCTATTGAAAAGGATTTCTTATTCCAAACATAGCATAATACTTTATGGGTTTTTTTTACTTTGGAACATCCATGTTTGATGATTTGTATTCAAAATTCACATCATGGGAGAAGGAAAGGGCACTGAGTTCACATATGATGAGGTAACAAATTCTTCACATATAATGGATACTAGTGAGTAGACATCCATTAATTAGTTTTTTTGACTATTTTTTCCCTTCCAATTATTCAATGTATTACCATTTAACCTGGCTTCCAAGATGAAAGATCACACTATTTTTAGAAAATAGAAAGAAAGGAGTGACAAAGATAGTAGGTATACATGGTTTCTCTGTTTTTTCTCTTCCTCTTACACTTTCATTTATTTCTATTTTGGTTTCAATTCATGCAAATATTTTTCACTAATTTTTGGGTATGTTCTTTAGTTGTGTGTAGTGTATATCTTGGAGATGAAGGGTGTGACATTGCAGTAACTTGAGGTTCCTCACTTGTACTGGAGCAGACTTGGTTTGTTTCTTCTAGTGTCCTACTTGGGGGGTGAAAAGCAATATTTGGTGGGGGTAACTATTCTTCTACCATGGTGGGTGCTTGAGGACTGCATTCAAGAGACGACATACCTTTGGGGGGTGGTTTCATAGATGGATCCTAGGTTTTTGTGTTTTTATCTATTGTAATATAATCTGTTGGAGCTTCCTCGCTGGCAATGATGGGCTGGAGCTACTAGAGCTGACTCATCAGAGCTGGTCGTCAAAGCTAGGGCTGGGTCACCGGGGGGCATATCCAAAATTTTTGTATCGATTCATTTTGTAATGAATTACATTATTAATATAAGTATTTTTTTCTAATTTTTAACATGTGTTAAAATTGTCTTCGGTTTAATAATTAAAACAAATGTATTCTATATGATAAATTAATAAATATAATATGAAATTTTATTAATAAAAAAAATTATAATTTTAATTCAAATGAAATTTATAAATAAATATTATATGTTGGTAATATTATTTCCAACAGAAAAATTTATCACTAGAACCTGTTTCTAAACACTTGAACCAACATATATGTTAACTATTAGTATTATTATAATTTCAATAGAACGAATTTATCTATCGCAAAAACATTTAAAGATAGAGGTTTTACTGATAGTTTAGTGAGAGGGACATATATGTTGGTAAAACGTTTTACCAACTGAAAATGCACTTTTAGCAACAGATATACCCCCATTGGAAAAAGTGAAATATTTTTTAGTGGAATTCCTATGACCCTGAGGATCCAAGGATGATATGAGGTAGATATATGTCATTTATACCTTATATAAAATACTAATAGACATATGCGTGATTCATTCCTTGATTTACACTTCTCTGGTTCATGTCTTAGATATTCTGTTTGAGCCTTTAGCTTAACCATTGTGCTTGGAAACTCCAACAAGAGTTGACTCAATGATTAAAAAATTCTTCCGGCTATGTGATCTGAAACTTGGATGTGAGATATTAATATGGAATCTCTTTTTAATATCAACGAGACTTTATGATACCATCATAGGTATAGACTTGCTATCCACAGTTCATGCATAAATTAACAATTTTAGGTAAAGTATGTGGTGTGTTTATAGTGATGGGATGAGGTTTTCCTTTGTGGGTGAAAGGAAAACCCGGGTGAAGTAGGATGGGACCAATAATAAGAGATTAAATCCTATTACTCCCCAGTTGGATAGAATAAATCTTGAAGTAATGGATGATATAGTCTTCCAATTCCCTACGGTAGTGGCAGAGTATGAGTACATCATTCTTAAGGATGAGTCGGGCTTACCTCCCCACTGAGAGCTATAATTAAGCATTGACATACAAACCAAGATAAATCCAATATATGTAGTAGTATATTGGATCGTTCTTGCAGAGCTTCATGAGCTAATGGAGTAGTTTTAGGACATAAAAAAGAAGGGCATTGTGAGACCCAGTTTTTCCCCATGGGCAGCCCCAATTTTGTTCACCAAGAAGGAAGATGGGAACTTGAGGTTATGTGTGTATTACTGGTTCTTGAAAAATGTGACCATAACTAATAATTATCCACTACTAATTATTGTCCAATTATTCAATCAGTTGAGATGGTAATGATGGTTCTTAAATATTAACCTTTGATCAGGCTATCACCAATTACAAGTACAAGACAAGGATATACTGAAGACAGAATTAATATGTCGTTATGGTCACTATGAGTACTTTGTGATGCCTTTCAAAATTATAAATTCCCCAATAATTTTCATGGGACTCATTACCCGGATCTTTCAGCCTTTCTTAGAATAGTTTATGATGGAATTTATCAACGATATCCTTGTTTACTTTGCATCTAAGGAGGATCATGCGAGACACTTGAAGATGGTCTTGGACACACTCTTAAAGAACCATTTTTATAGTAAGATATCAAAGTGTTTGTTTTGGATTTGAGAGTTCCACATCCTAGGAAACATCATCATACAGTCTAGAGTGGCAGTAAACCTAGTGAATGTTGGGGTAGTGCTAGCTTGGGATCCACCTAAGAGTGTTACTAAGGTACATAGTTTCTTTTGGTTGGAAGAGCACTATCAGAGGTTTTTCCTGATTTATCTAGAGTTGAAACACCCTTTAAATCATTGAACCAAAAGGGGAAACCTTTCATGTGGATGGAAAGGTGCTAGTAGTGTTTTTAGGAGTTGGGGTAGAGGTTGATGAGAACCATAATCTTGAGATTTCTGGAGGAGGGTGTCAAGTATATAGTGTTATATGATGCCTCAAGGAATAGACTTAGTTGTTTCATGATGTAGAGGTAGGTAGTTGTGGGTCTAGGTAGTTGAGACCACATGAGAATAACTACATGACCCATGATCTTGAGCTAGCTGCAATATTCATCACCCTAAATATGTGGGGAAACTACCTTATGGTTGAGTGGTTTATTTCCTACTTTGACCACAAGAGTATCAATTATATATTCTCATAGAATGATCTTAACTTGAGATAAAGGTGATGTCTATATTTCTTCTAGGACTATGACTTCAATATTGTCTATACTTATGGGAAGGGAAACATGGTGGTAAACACTCTCAGAAAGAGATCTTATTATCAGTTATTGGATGAGGCATCAGAGTAGCTAAACCTATTACATTTTTCCTTAATGGATATGAATAATTATTTATATCTTTAGTCAATGGTTATTACCTCACCACTTTTATAACATAATAGGTAAGCCCATCAAGAATATAATGACTGTGAGACCTTACATACTTAGATATACATTGGCCATTCTCCTAATATATTTTCTAAAGGCGAGTAGCATGCTGTCCTTTTTAGAGGATAAACGATGGTACCAATGATGTCGCAGGATGAGGTGATGAGGGAGTTTCATAAATTGTATTTGGAGGTACATCCAGGTGTGGAAAAGATGTACTAGTAACTTTGACAATAGTTTTGGTGTCCAAGAATAAATAGTTGTGTTGTAGAGTTTGTCTCTTGATGCCTCACTTATTAGCAAGTGAAGGATAAGCACTGAGTTCCAGTAAGTTTAGATTTTCGCCTTAAGGTGCTAGAGTATTAGTGGTATAGGATATCCATGGAATTCATGATGGGGTTACCACATACATATAGGGGACATGATTCTATCTAGGTGATTGTAAACCAACTCACCAAGCTGGCCCAATTCCTATCTATATGAGAGTAGAGTTAAGTAGAGATATTTGGATTCTTTTATATAGATGATGTAATAAAGATCCATGAAGTTCCCTAGACGATCATTTCAGACCATGATGATCGCTTCATTTAGAGATTATGGAGAGGATTTTAGGAGACCTTTGGGACTCAGTTTAATTTGAGAACGACGTTTCACCCCCAGAATAATGCCTAGACTAAACAGACCATTCAAATCACAGAGGACATTATATAGGCTTTCATGTTCGTTTTTTACCATAATTGAGAGAATTAACTACCCTTTCTTAAGTTTTCATACAACAAAAACTAATATTACACCATCGGTATGGTACTATTCAAGGCCTTGTTAGGGCGACTGTGAGTCAACACTCATGGTCCTAGAGTTGGTGCGAGCTATAACATAGAAGGTAAAGATCACCCAAGAGTTGATAAGGACTATGAAGAGCCATTATAATTCCTATTTGGAGTGACGATGGAGGCATTTGGAGTTCTAGGAGTGACACCATGTGTTTATGAGGGTCTCAACTCAATGTGGATTATAGAGAATTTGATGAGGTGACAAGATATCTATGAGATTCATTGACCCATTATAGATATTTTGTAGAGTTTGGGAGGTGTCATACCACTTATCTCTACCTCCATAGTTAGACTGGGTGCATTATGTCTTTAATGTTCCATAACTAAGGAGGTATGTGCATGACCCCTAACATGTTATCGATTGGGGAGAGATGGACATTGAGGATGGGGCTACCTTTGCTAAATACCCGATGGAGATAAAGGAATGACATGAGAAGATCTTTTATGAGTGACTGATTCCCCTAGTGCGTGTATGGTGGAAACATGGGAATCTTTAGGAGAGAACTAGGGAGTGAGAGGCCCAAATTTAAGTGTATAATTCTAGCCCAAAGGCCCGAAAGCTCACCTAGACCGGCCCGAAAGCCCAACTGGCCCGACCTAGCAATTTCCATGTCGATCTGGGCTGAGCTTGGGCCAATAGTTCATTGGCGCAGGTCTGGGCCTATGATAGTAGGCCCACGGGCCAGCCCAACCCAGCCCGTAAGAGCCTGGACCGCTAGCCCGTATGGAGCTCGACCCATAAAAGCCCACCCGCTCTTAAAAAAGACTGGGAAAATGCTAGTAGGGAGACTCAAACCCCCTACCACACACTTCTAAGGCTGCACCTAGTTTTAAATTAGTTACGCTAGATATATATATATATATATATATACATATATATATATATATAAACAAATCTAATAAAAAACCAAACATAACCCACCCCACCCAATGTAGTGCGCGCGGGTAGCCGGGCCACCCCCCAAATCTTTCATTTGTTAATTGGTCAAATGATATATATATATTAAAAAAACGTAACCCCACCCCATCCCATGTAGCACGCACAGGTTGCCGGGCTGGCGGCCCACCCCCCAAATCTTTAATTTTTTTAATCAGTCAAACAATATATATATATATATATATATAAAGATATTATGAAAAATAAAATAAAAAATAAAACTTACCTATCAACCCCACCCTGCAGCATGCACAACACCGCCCACCTACCCCCCCAAAAACCCCCCCTCTTCCATTTTTTATCGATAAAATGAAAATTAAATATATATTAAATTATTTATTCTAAAAACAGGTTTCTTCTCCGATGAATTTCTATACTGCATGTCATCCCCCCAACCTATGTTTTATTATTACCTTATATTTCCACCTATATACCACTTTAAAAAATAACATTCATATAATCATTTTAAATGTATTGGGTGGGTAAAAATATAAAACCAAACAGTCATATGATCATTTGATATTAAAAAAATACAAATACAATTGTGCATATTTTACATTATAAATAACACACCCAAATCCCTCATTCTTTTTCAAATTTATTACTGTTACATTGTACACCTCTTCCATCATGGCTGAGTTGCTGCAAGCACTACACAAACATCATTGTGGTGGGTTTTTTAAGTCGTGCATGCATACCAATGTCAAATTTATGTTTGCATCATACACAGACACTATCAATACAGTATTTTATTTATTATTTTAACATTTATAATTTATTTTATTTTTTAAATGGATCTTCATCAATTAGTTGATCCTAAATTGATTGGTTCACCTAATGTTGATATTCCATATTCATCTCATCTTCCTCAAGTTTCATCATCATATTGGCCTAAAAATCAATCTAATGTTTGGGATCACTTTTCAAAAATTTATGTCAATGAATTTGAGGGTCGAATAAAATTAAAAGAAAAATGAAAATATTGCACTAAATTACTTAGTAGTTCATCTAATAGTGGTATTATCAACCTTAAAAGGCATGCCAATGCACTTGTTAGAAGAAATCAACCAGATATTAGAATACAAATGCAATTCAGAATTAATAAATTATGTAATTTTTCTTATGATCCTATACGTGCACAAGATATGATAGTTGATTATATAATTAAAAAAGAAAAATATTTTAACACTATTGAATTTTCAGATTTTACTAATTTAGTTCAAGGACAATTTACTCCTCAATATAAACCTTTTTCATGAAATACTACTAGAATATTTTGTACAAAAATTTAACTATATTAAATTAGATATTACAAATATTTTTATTAAAATTAAATGGATGTGTTTGTTTATCTTCTGATTAATGGAATTATAATAAATACATGGAATGTCAATGCATTACAACTCATTTTATTGATAATGGCTGGAAGCAGATTAAAAAATTATTTCATTCAAATTAGTTGAACTTCCATACACTGGTCATCCACTTGGGGTTACATTAAGAGATCATATTTCTGAATGGGGTATGCAAAATAAATTATTTACAATTACTATTGATAATGCATCTTATTATAATAATACAATGACATATCTTATATCTACATTACAATTACCATGTGATGGAAAAATATTGCATGTACATTTTTGTATTCATATTTTAAATTTTATTGTTAAAGATGGTTTACCTATTTATAAAGATTATATAGATATTACTAGAAAATACATTAGCATTATTAATAGTTCTTCTAATTGTGTACAAGCATATAGAAGGATTTTTCAATAGGAAAATATGAAAGAATGAAAATTATAATTAGATGTAAAAAATAGATGGAATTCAACATATTATATGTTAAAATTATCTTTAAAGAAAAGAAAAGCTACAGATTTATTTTCTCAATACAAAACAGTAAGTGAAAGAGTTATTATCCCTGAAGAAAATGTTTGGAGGCAAGTTAAATTAAATAAATATTATTTTCATGTATTTGAAAAATCGACTCAAATATTTTCACATGTATATATTACTACACCACCTTTAGTTTTACATTATTTAACATATATAATGCCAGTTTTTATAAAATATTTGGATTATGAATAATATATACCCATTATTAATGTCATGAAAGAAAAATTTGATAAATATTTCAATCCATTACCTATAATATTTGTAATGTCAATTATATTGGATACAAAATGTAAAGACACTAGTTTAAAACATTTTTAGAAATTATTTTTGATGATGAATCTCAATTTCATGGTATATTTTTTTTAGAAAAAATATATAATTAATATAACGTTATTGTACATGTTGATATTAATAAATAACCCACACAACCTACACATTCTTCTTGAGGCAATGTAAGTATATGGACAATAATAAAAAATAGATGACATTCAAAATCCTCCAGTGCAAGCACATATGAACTAACAAGATATTTAAACTCTACACTGATTGATAATGAAGATGATTTTGATATTTTTAATTGGTGGAAATATTATGAATCTTCATGGACTATACTAACACAAATTGATCATGATGTATTTAGTGTTCCTGTTTCTTCAGTTGCATATGATCCTACTTTTAGTGCAGGTGGGTGTGTTATTAGTGATTATTGTACATGACTTACACCATACATGGTTGGATATCATATAGTCATAGGGGATCATTTTTACGCATAATATCTAAAACAATAATTTATCAATGTTGATAACGAGCTTGATATGTTGTCAAGCCCCATTAATGACACAAAATTAGAATCATATTGATTTTTTTAAGATTGTTGTAATGCGTTTTTTGTAATGGAGTAGATATATAATGTATTTTTTTTATTAAAAACATTTTTCAATTTTTTTGTCATTACAAAAATAGATAATTTAATTTATTAATTTTTATGTTTTATGTACTTTTTCATCAAAAATAAGTAATATATTTATTTTTTAAACAATGTTTCACATTTTTAGGTATAATATATATATACATGTGTGTGTGTTAATGACTTAACATAATATATATATATATATATTTACTATATATAATAACTCATTATATTATATATTTACAAAAAAAGCACTCACCCACAGATCATCCATCTAAGGGTCTGAATTTTTTCGAATCCTTTACCATTTCATGGATGTCGAGCGAGTATTAGTATGTTTCCTATTAGTTTCGGTGCATCACATAAATAAATTTATGCATATAAAATATATTATGTTTATATAATACACTAGGGTAAAACATCATGGAACATTTTTTTAAGAAATAGTGTATATATATACTATTTTTCAAATAAAGGAAATAAAAACATTTAAAAAAAAGAGGTTTTCAAAAAAAATTAAAAAAAACCTTTCGGAAAAATGTTATAAAATTTTTGTAAAAAATGTTTAATTTAAAAGAACATTTAAAATAAAGTTTTAAGAACACATTTTAAAAAAAGTTTTAAAATAAATGTTTAAAAAACTTTTTAAAATTATGGTTAAAAAAACATTAAAAAAAATTTAAAATACATTAAAAAAACTTTTTCTACTCATTATATAATTTATTTTAAAATTAATAAAATCCTGCAAGGGTCTGCCTGTGGCCTGGACCGAAAATCCCGACTCAACCCAATGGTTTATGCCAGCGCGAGGTCGTGCTCTGGATACCTCATGGGGTTGTTTGATCCGGCCCAACCCAAACCAAATAGTAGTTCATGGCCCGGTTTTTTGGAGGGCAGGCCTGGCCCGACCTGACCCAGTTTGGGTTGAGCCGAAATTACACCCTTACCCCAATGCAATCTCATTACCCTCTTCTTTTTGAGTAGTTCTGTTTCTTTTAAGGACGAAAAGACCTGAGGTGAGGAGAATGTAGTGACCCTTATTTTTCTAATTATTAATTTGGAATATTATATATATTATTTTTGGATATAGGTACTGAGATGATATGAGAATCTAAGGCCCGATGATCCCTGAATTAATGTTTGAAATATATTAATAATATTAATATCACACACATAGTTTTCAACAAAAAGTAGAATAACTCTAAAATAGAGGCTGGGATCAGAAATATAAGGCCATCGTTGAGTTCATTGTATGAGATTTACCCTAGGCATGACATATTATTTAATATCATTGGGTGTTTGATTAAAAGTAATCATGGGCATAAATAATAAAATGAACAAATAAATTTATTTATTTTATTAAGTTGGAACATCAAACTATTTTCTTCTATTGATATATGGTTATGATGAGATCTTATGATTGGATTCTTAACCTTGTAGATCTAGAGGACTATTGGAGGAGATCATTCTTGGAGAACAACATTAGATCGGATCAAGATCGAGGATCATTGTGAAATCAGAGTTCATGGATCTCTCCAATAATGGAAACACAAGACCGTTATTTATTAGTGATCGATCCAAATTCTAGGTAGGATGTTTGATTTTTATTATTCTATATCATTATTTTATCTTAGTCGAACGTGGATCAATTCCATGGAAAATAATTTATTCACACATCGACAATTGATTTTATTTATGGTATATTTATTTCATCGTTGTTTATTTACCTCTTTGTTCGTCAAATTCTTCGACATTAGATCAAGGTCAAAAATGCGAAAAGGCCAAGATTTATTCATCACTTTTTATGGTTGATAGATTTCTCCTTTGTTTCTTCTAACATTCATCATGATAAAGTCCTTTGGACCATAGTTCAAAAAATACCTGATATTCAATCATTTCATGACTGTTCTTCAATGCAGTAGATCCATATCGCAGGTAAAACTTGTGATCCAGGGTGTGATCGAGGTGAACTGGCGATGAAGTATGATTGGATGTGTATTAGAAAGGATCTCCATTTCCTATTTTTAATGATCCCAACCCCATTAACCTAGAGTCAGTGGTTAATTTATCACATTGGCATAATATACAAGTAATCACATCTCAAAGGACCAAATAGTTTAGTAGTTTTGGAAGACTCGATACATACTTGAACCTTACATTACAATTTAAAATATAAAATATGACATAGATAATACTTTGAGAACACTCTTATTATCATATCTTTACCCTATATATCTATCATAATAAAATTTTTGGCACCATGGAGAAAAATAAAACATAAGAAATGGGTGAGCCCATTTGCTTAGTAAGGGTATGTATACAACAAAAGATATCATAAATAATCATAAAAATTTATGGAAAGGTAAATAACTGAAACACATTCCATTTAATCAATAACTTGAGAATAATATGTCCTGAATGAAGGATGATCAAATAATTCCATATAAATAATCACATGAGTTAGAAAACTTACTCATGTATATTCTACTTACCAAATAATCACATATAAATCTATAACTAATCTCATAATGGGGAAATTCACAATGTCAGACATCTGAAACATACTATTGAGGTTTCTTTATAAGAATATAATACTTTAAAGGATTTATGAAAAGAATATAATATTGTTAAGGATTCATTCCAATAATCTAATACCATCTAGGCTTCATGCCAAGAATCTAATAAATGGGTAAGGCCTTGGCCAAAACCCAATCTAGTTTGTCTCATGAGACCTATTGATGCATCGAGGGGATATAATGGGCCTCACTTATCACTTAATAATTCTAATTCATTCCTCATATAAAAGGGGTGAAACATATTCAACATAATTATTCTTATTGAAACTAGCATAAAAAATGTTAGTAATTTTTCCAATCAATAAACATAATCATAAACCATCTAGAGTAATATGGTGAATGGTATCAAATAATACATCCCCATTCAAACTAATCATAAAAAATTTAATAAAATATGGAATATTTTATCATAAGATATCAAAATCAATGAATAATAATATTCAATAAAGGATATTGACATATTTTAAAATACTTTAAATGAGATCATTTAAAAATTATTGAGTAAAATACCCTTTTTCACTTTGAAAATCACATATTTTTAAAACGCTGTGAAAATATAAATGAAAAAATTTTATTTTAAAATAACCATGTAATCTTGTAAAGTAATATTAAAAATATTAAGGTGTTAATATGGTAGTAAAATCCACTCATTCCGTATAAGTTAAGAAAAAAATATTTCCATATTTTTGTTGGAAAAGTATCAAAGAACCTTGTTTATAAAAATAAAAAGATACCTATCATTTTTTTTGTAAAATGTAAAAAAAAGAGTAAAAATGAATTTAAAAAATCATAATAGAGTATTTAAAACATTTTGGTAAATAATTTTAGAAAAAATGGACATGAATAAAGAGATAGTTTTAAGGTAAACTTTAAAAAGATAATTTTTTTTAAAAAATGTCTCTTTAAAATATCATATCATTGATGTGAGAATTAATAAAATGATTTGATTATGTGTATCAACTATAAATGAACATAAGATAAGAGGAAATAAAACATAATACAATAAAAAATCATATCACACATAATCTTATAATGAAATTATCAATTTAGTAGATGTTAACCCAATGAATAGAAATTGAGTTAAGAAATCCCTTACTACTTTGTAACCAGTCAAATCCTACACATTATAAAAGTAATAATTTTTAAATTAAACATTTAATAACATGAAAATAATTATATTCATGATATGATATATCAATTGGGTAGTATATACACCATACCAAAGGAGTAAATGGTGAATAATCCATATATCTCGTAGAAGTAAAAGTGAGATGAGAACCCATTACCTAATGCTTCCTTTTAGTTTTTTGTAATTTAAAATAATTTATAAAGGTTTAAATAATGTTATTAATTTATTCTATAACTAAAATCATATGTATAATACCATATATGAAACTTTTATAACATATTGTCCACCTGTTCATTAATAATATTTCATTATTTTCATTATTTTGGGTGCGTTTGTTTCATAGTTTCATGGTCGGTTCACTTGTGTATAATTATGCATTTTCTTGAAAACTGGAAATAAAAATTGATAAGTGAAGTGAAATAGAATTCATTCACTTCCATATGTTTAAATGGTTCCATAAATTATTTTATTTCTGTAACGTCCTGACCCAGGTGCCACGCCCAGTGCCCCAAGATGGACCACTATATGACCTTAGGTGTCCCTCCCCATATGCTAGAGGATGCTGACTAGAAGTGAGGGTATGATATATTGATCATGGGGAGAATATAACATATTTTATTAGAGTAATACACTAGTGGAAAATAAGAAACAATAACTTAATAACATATAAACATAAAGAGAAAAACACTAGTATCATAAAATGGCCAAAACTGGAAATACGATATCAAACTAAACAGTAGATATGCCATGCTAAATTATGTTTCAGGTGTCAAAATTCAAATCCAAAATAAAGAAATTGACAAATCCTAAACGTGTCCTAAATCACATCTGGTTCCCTCACCCATACTCCATCCCAAATCATCCTTCCAACATATGGCCTTTTCCCATTTCTTGTGCAGAAAATACAAAGTCTATTCAGGTACTAATCAGGCAGCCCAAGTAGGGTGCGAGTACAACTCAATAAGCCACCACAAATAATGTATAAAACAATATCAATTCAATAATAATGTATGAAATTGTATAAATAAATAAATAGAATTCATAAGTAAATAGTTATCACATTATCAATTATACTTTATTTAACCACATATACCCCTGGGTTCCTAAGGAAAATCGCACCCAAATACCTGCCTTATCCCATGCCAAAGTTTGAACCATTTCCCATCATTAATTGAAAATTTATTAAACAAATGGTATTTTGTTATACATTTGATTTCAATTTATAGTATTGATAATTGGAACCATAGTATAATGCCAACAATTTGGGTCTAGGTCATCATGCCTAGGTCCCCATGGGATTGGGAAGCAACAGACCTTCTCCCGCACATATTTATCACAAAGGGATTATGAATCATCATACCACGTCCCACACACATTTATATCACTACGAGCTTCAGAAGTAGCAGACCGTGTCCCGTACACACTTATATCACTACGAGCTTCAGAAGCAGCCGACCATATCCCCCACACATTTATATCACTACAGGCTTCGAAAGCAGCAGACCATATCCCACACACATTTATATCACATATATCACATATATCACATATATCACATATATCACAATACCACCTCAATCATTTTTAATCAACATTAATCCTCTTATCAAAATAAACTATAACAATCTTCCATTAATTAATTCATAAATTAATTAATCACATCAATTTAATTTAATTAATCCAATAATTAATTAATCACACATAATCCATTAATTAATTAAACAATTAATTAACCATATAAATTCAATTAATTAATTAATCATTTCAAAATATCAACATCCAATAATTAATTCATCAATTAATTATTCTCAAATCACAATTCAACATTTTGATAATTAACCTAAAAATTAATTATCCCCAATTCCAAAATTCAATACTTTGATAATTAATCATTCAATTAATTATCTCAATTTCACAATTAAAATTTTCAATCAAATCCCCAATTCCTCAATTAATTAATTTAACACATTAATTAATTCAATTTATGAATTATAATTGTTAAGGAAACCTTAGAAATTATAAAATCACATACATGTAATTGATATCAAGACTATGAGATTTGAATAATAGACCACCTGCCTTGATTCATCGATGAACAATTTCCCAATATAAA
The DNA here is from genome assembly GCA_963277665.1 of Viscum album. Taxonomy (NCBI): domain Eukaryota; kingdom Viridiplantae; phylum Streptophyta; class Magnoliopsida; order Santalales; family Viscaceae; genus Viscum; species Viscum album. Next base: position 591,118,199 of record OY728166.1, read on the forward strand.
TCTCCAAAATTCAATGGAGTAACTGTGTAGAATGAGTGCCAGATCTATAACCTAAATCAAAATTGAAAAATTCGAAATATCTAAAATCTAGATATAGATATAAAATCCCATATCTAGATCGACAAAAATAGGAATAGATCTTACCAAAATATAGAATAACTCTCCTTAAAGAAAGAGAGAATAAAGGAAGAGTAATTAGAAATCAATCGGGATGACATCCTCTTACCAGGAGGGGTGAAAATATTTGATCTAGGCTTTGAATCAACAAGAATAGAGGTTGGGAGGGATTAGAATTAATATGTGAGGCTTTGAAATCTAGTAAGAGGCATTAGGGTCAAATGAGGCTTGATTTGGGATAAAAATGAGGGTTTGGAAAATTTTAGAACTAATTTTTGGGCTAATTTAATTTCCAAGCAAGGTTTTTCGGGAAGGGGCACACCGTTTCATCTAACTGTATATCTAAACCATGCACCACTTTTATAGAAGTGCAAGATTACTCCTAATAGGGAATATGGTTTAAAAAATGCGTTCCAACTATGCAATTCCCCCATTTTCTAGGTTGCACAGTTTGCTGGGATGGGGTGCATGGTTATGGAAAACTACGCACCAACCATGCAATACTCTATTTCTTTCTATTTTCTAAAATTTACACTCAAAAAGACCACAAGGTAAAACAAAAAAGAAAATTAATCAACACAAAGAAAAAGAGTATCTGTAAATGAGCTCAAGACAACTCCAAAATGGTTGGCATATTATAATCTCCCCACCTTATAACAACTCATCCTCAAGCTGCACTCCCAATCATCGCTAAAATTTTGAGTCAAAAATATCGGGCCACTGAGCCCGCATATGTACTTTCCTTTCCCTTGTTTCCTCCAGAAGACACCCATGTTTCCAAAATAAATGAACTATTAGTATGGTCTTTCCCTATAACACGTTATCACTGCGATATAACACACGTATCAGATGCTTCTTAAAGGATGCATTTATCTCAAGCTCAACATCATCCACCATGATCAAATGAGAAGGGTCGGGGTGATACCACTAAAGTTGTGACACATGGAAAACATAATAAATAACACTATATTTATATGGAAGATCCAATTGGTACGCCAATGAACCGATTCTCTCAATAACCTCAAACGGTCCAACAAACCTGGATGCTAATTTCCCCTATCTCTATATCCTATGGACACCCAATCTAGTCAACACCCAAAGGAATACAAGAGCACCCTCTGTAAAATCCATGGGTCATCAACGTCTATCAGGTTATGGATTCTATCTACTCTGAGTCGTAACCATACATTTCCAAATCAGCTGAACATATTATGACATATCCTAAACAAGACTTGGTCTCTACAATTCTGACTCACCTACCTCTATCCACCATAGAAAAGATCTGTATAGAATATCATGAATTTATTTGTATGGTGCCTTCTATATAGTTTATTTATAACTATTTTTATTGGAAAACTCCACTAAAGCTGGGTACTTATCTCAAGATCTTCTAAAGTTTAGGACACATGCTCACAACATATCCTTATGCACCAGTATAGTACACTCTAACTGCCCATATATCTATGAGTGTAAATCCGTAATCAATAAAACATGCATAATAAACACCTTATGTAAGCCTTTCAAGAAGTGTGGAGTAAAGAATGAGTCGCAGTCTCAAAACTTTGGTCTATGGAACCCTGTGCATATGGACTATCTTTTGAACATACAAATCTCCTAGTTGATCCACTGAGAAATTTTACCATATAGTAATTAAATGCACTACCTTATTCAAATGGTCTATAACAAACCAAATAACATCATTCTTCTTAGAAATCCTCGAGAGACCTACAACAATATTCATGGTCATGTCATCCCACTTCCACTATGAAATGGGAAACGACTGTAGTGAACCTATAGGTCATTGATGATCAGTCTTCACCTGATGACATTTGTAACATTATGTCAAAAACCCTTCTATTTCCTTTTTCATGCCCGACAACCAAAATTGTCATCACAGGTCATGGTACATTTTGATCACACCTAGATGTACCTCCCACTCCGAGGCATGAAATTCATACGTTAATTCCTCTCACATGATTATAGGCACAATAAACCAATTCTTAACATAGATGATCTCATACTCATTTATTCTCTAATCTGAAGGTGAATCCCCACCTTCAAGGATTCCCCTCTAGGTAAAGCACTTTGGATCCTCATAATTACTGTTTCCTATCTGGATCAAAAGTGTGGACTCCATTAAAACTGATATGAGATACATCTACACCTGACTTTGCCAGACTACAACAAGCATCTCTTCTAGTAGAGTCATCATTTACCACTTTACACTCAAATTCTGAACTGCTTGAGTCTAGGTTTTCCTGCTCAAAGATTCAAACACACTGCTTCCTTTCTTAGGCACATATGCCTGTTCAAAATAAAATGGCTGTATATACTTAACCCACCTCCACTAGTAGAGATTAAAATATTATTGTGAAAAGATATACTTCAAGTTCTTATGATTTGTATACATAGTGAAATTTTCTCCAAACAAATAATGCCACCAAAACTTCAAAGAATACACCACTGTAGCCAACCCAAGGTCATGTGTAGAGTAGTTTTGTTCATGTGACCTCAACTTACAAGACCTATATGCCACAAATCGATCACCCTACTTCAAAAAAGCTCTGAGTCTAATCCTAGAATCATCAAAATACACTGTATACTCCTCACATGGCTCACGTAGGATCAAGATTGAAGTTGATATCAAGAGATTCTTCATCTCTTGGAAGACATCCTCACAAGCTTCTGATTATTCAAATTTTATACCATTGTTGGTCATTCTCGAAAATGGTGCATCAAAATGGGAAAATTCATGAATTAACCTACGATAATATCCATCTAATTCAAAAATCATTATATATAATAACATTCTTGGGATCCTCCCAAGAAACCGCTACCTACACTTTCTCTGGGTCCACAGACACACCTTCCTCCAAGATTATGTGACCTAAGAAGTGTACCTAGTCAATCCAGAATTAACACATAGATAGCTTGGAATATAGAATATGATTTCTTAGTGTACTATGGATTATTTTACAGTGTAGGGAATGATCGTCATGAGTCTTGTAGTACACTAAGATGTCATTCACCAACACTACCACAAATTTATCCAGGTATGGATGGAAAATTATGTTCGTCAAGACCATAAACACCAGTAGTGCATTCGTCAACCCAAATGGCATTAAAAAAACTCATATATTCCATACCTACTTCTAAAAGCATCACTTATTGTATCATAAGTCCAAACTCTCAGATGATGATACCCTGATCTCAATTCAATCTTAGAAAAGACACAAGCTCCCCTCAACTGGTCAAAAATAAAATCAAAAAGCGGTAGAGGATACCATTTCTTCACAGTCATCTAGTTCAAATTCTGGTAATCAATACATAAGAGTAGATTCTCGTCACCCTTATTTGTAAACAACACTGGTGAAACCGAAGGCAACATACTTAGAAAGATAAATCCACTATAATATAACTTCTCCAACTGATTCTTGAGATCTTGAATCTCCATCAGTGCTATTTGGAATGGTGGAATTAAAAATGGATCACCCCCAACATGAGATCAATAGTGAATTGCACATCCCTATCAGGTGGAAACCCTGATAAGTATTCAGTAAACACATCCTAAAACCTATCCACTATGGGTGGAAATATGTCTTGCTTCACACCTCCACCATCCAACAATAGACTTCCAACCTGAGTTATGAGCTCTCCCAATTTTTAATTAATTGGCCTTGATCAGTCTGCCTGGATATCCCAATCTCTATAGTGAATGTAATGGTCACTCTTAAAAGATGTAAAATTCAATCTCCTATGGTAAAAATCAATGTGGGATTGATATTAAACTAACCAATCCATACCCATAATAAGGTCTAAGCCTTACATATCAAGAATGTAAAGATCCCATAGAAAAAATACTCCCCAATCTCAAGAAAACAACCTTACACAAATAGATGTATCTAGAACACAATACAAATAGTGAATATATCATTATAAACTTGATCTCAAACTCCACAACTAGGATAAAACATTAACAAGTTTTGTAGATATAAAGAAATCAGAGGCACTAGTATTAAATAAGGAACTGCCTAAAGTAGAGGCTATAAGAATAGTACCTCTCACTATCGATGGTCTAGAATTGCTATCAACAAGTATAGGATAAATGGAACATAACTATATTAACACTCTCCCTTATGATGCAGTATGACTCCCCTTAGTTTCCCCACTCTACTGATATGGGCACTATTTACCAGAATAACCACATCAACTACCTCTATAGCCTTATCCAGTAGAACTCCAACTGCTAGACTGATATGGTTCAGAAGAACCACTTTCCGCACTCTGGTTATGTCTAGAGCCTCTATCACTAACTATTTGTTATAGGTTCCTGTAGAACCTTTTTAGATGTCCCATCTTACCATAGCCTTGACACTCCACTAGTGGTCGGGGAAAATGTTTTTGGAAGTGTCCCTTCCTACCACATTGGTGGAAAACCACAAGTATAAGGTCATGTATAACTGACCCTTCCCCCTAGCTAATCTTATTGCCGCTAATCTTGGATAAATTATCGTAAATATGTTTCCTAGATTTCATAAGTCATACCTCATAACTTTCTAGTAGGAGAAACCACATGTCCGCCACCAGAAGCCTCCTTTAGGTTCCCCTCAAACATGAGAGACTAATTCAACACCTCTGGAAACTTCCCCAGTCTGAATATATTTACCTAGGGATTAATTTCACACTTAATTACATCCTAAAAATACTTTTCCGCAGTAGCCTCATCTCCTAACAATGATGGAAAAAATTGTTGAAAATCTATGAAGCGTCTAGCATAGTCCATCACAAACATATTACCCTGAGTAAATCTCATGAACTCAAATTCTCTCTCCTATCTTAGTGTGTCTGGATAAAAGTGGTCCAAGAACTTCTCTTGAAAGTCCTTCCATTCCATAACTTATAGTTGTCCATCCTAAGTCTGGATGTCCCACCATCACTTTTCCTAAACACATAACATATATGAGCCAATTTTACTCTCTTATCAGTAGGATTATCTAAGTATTCAAGTATAGTATGGATAGACTCAATCCAGAACTCATCTCCCATAGGTCCACCCTCTCTAGTAGAAGTCGGAGGGTGATACAACTGAAATTCCCTCATCAGATTAGAAATTATTTTCATAACCCATCCTTGGTCTCTTTCCATGAATTTTATGAATCAAGAAAAGTTCTCTAAAAAATGCTACTCTACTTCGTCAACCAGCACAATGAGTGCCTTATGTTCGACTACTGGTGGAGTATCTCCAGCCATATCCTCCTATAGTCCTCTCAACAAGTTTCATCACGGAGGCACATCCCTAAAATTCCAAACACACATCTTAGGACTCATAAAAAAACTTTATTACATTAATGTAAGAGGAAAATAACAACAAGTCACCACAATTATTTTCCCCAAAACTCACAACGTGGTAAAAACCAAGGTGTTATCACTACCCCTAACCATCCTACACCTAGGACCTGGTTAACAAGGGAAAACACATCCTTATTATTCAAATTCCACTAGAAACCCATTTATTCACATTTTAAATCATTTTACAATCGTTCAATTTCTTATTAAGAACCATTTTAAATTTAATTTCACAAATAATAAATAATAATTCAAGTTTAAAAACTTACCCAAAACCCATTTTCCCACATGTGCCTAAAATGATGCATGTCATAAATTAATCCTGATCCCCTTGAATGATTCATATAGACTTTACTCTTATTCCTCACTAGGCCATGAGTCACAGCTCATAAAATCTAAAAAAATATCTAAAACAACAATCATATCATACAAAAAGTGTATCACTATAGGGGAAATAATATCCAACTATAACAACACACAATAATAATATAAATCCTACCCTAGGTACTTGGGGTTTCCCCTATAAATGGGTTTGAAACCCCATGCACGAGCTCATGTCTAAGGTCCGACTCTCCCTAATATCCAATCTACCTTTCCCAAAAGTAAGAAAAAAGAAATGAAAAGAAAACCCCTTTGATACCACTTTGTAACATTCTGACCCAGGTTCCAGGCCCCTATACCCCAAGCTGAACTACCACATGACCTTAGGGGAACCTCTCTGTACACCAAAGGATTCTAACCAATAGCTTGGGTCTGATATGTAGATCCTGGTGATACTGTTACCTCTTTTATCAGAGTAATACACTAGTGTAAAATAAAAATACAATAACTGGATAACATATAACCATAAATAGAATAGTCCAATATCACAAGATAAACAAAATTAGAAATTAAATATGAAACTAAATAGTAGATATTCCATTAGAAAGTACATTCCATGTGTCAAAATGAAATCCCAAAATAAAGACACTAACAAATCCCAAGTGGGTCCCAAACCACGTCCGGTTCCCTAATTTATGCTCCATCCCAAATCATCCATCTAACACAAGTCTGTTTCCCTTTTACTGTCCAAAAAACACAAAGTCTATCTAGGTACCAATCAAGTATCCCAAGTGGGGTGTGAGTACAACTCAATAGGCCACCACCAGTGGTGTTTAAAACAATATCTAGTTAATAATAGTGTATTCGGTTGTATAAAGGAATAAGTACAATTCATAAGTAAAAAATTATCACATTATCAATTATAATTTATTTATCTACATATACCATGGGTTATCGAGGAAACCCGCACCCCAACCCACTTCAGACCTTAAAAAAGTTTGAACCATTTCACATTATAAATTGAAAATTCATTAAAAAATGGACTTTCCTTATCTATTTAATTTAAATTTATAATACGCCTAATTGGAACCATAGTCTAATGCCTAAAATTTGGGTCTAGGTCATCATTCCTAGGACCCCATGGGATTGGTAAACAACATACGCTACCCCACACATATTTATCACTACAGGATTTGAACGCAGCAGAACATGTCCCACACACATTTATATCACTATGGGATTTGGAAGTAATATACCATTTCCCACACACATTTATATCACAATGGGCTTTGGAAGTAACAGACCATGTCCCACACACATTTATATCACTATGGTCTTCAGAAGAAACATCTCATATCCTACACACATTTATATCACATATATCACAATATCACCTCAATCAAGATTATTCCTCTTATCACAATAAACCACCAAAATTTTCCATTAATTAATTTGTAAAATAATTAACCCAATTCCATTAGTTAATTTAAAAATTAATTAATCACATAAATCTCCATTAATTAATCCTACAATTACTCTTCCATTAGTTAATTTAACAATTAATAAACCCTATAAAGTCCCTTAATTAATTCAATAATTATTTAATCATTTCACAATCTCAAAATCAAATAATTAATTCATCAAATAATTATTCTCAAATCACAATTAAACATTTCGATAATTAACCCAACAATTAATTATCCCCAAGTCCACAATTCAATACTTTGATAATTAATTCATAATTAATTATCTCAATTTAACAATTCAATTATTCAATAAAATCCCTAATTCATTAATTAATTGACCACATTAATTAATTGAATTTAGGAATTCCAATTGATAAAAGAACCCAACAAATTATACAATCACATAAACATAACTAATATTAATACAATTATATTTGAATAATAGACCACCTACATTGAATATTCTATGAATAATTGCCGAATGGAAATCCACAAAATTCAGTGGTGTATCAGCATAGAATGAGATTCATATCTATAACCGAAATCAATATTGAATAATTAAAGATATATGAAATCAAGATCTAGATCCACAAAACTTGTCATATATCTAAAAAAAGATAATTACATCCCTTAAAGAAAGAGAGAAGAAAGAAAGAGGAACTGAAAAGAAACTGGGATGCGATCCTATTACTGAAAGGGGTATAGATCTTCAATCTGGGCTTTTAATCACCATGAACGGAGTTCTGAAGGGCTTGGAATTCATCCATGGGGATTTGAAATTGGGAAATAGGAATTAGGGTCAAATCAGGGTCAATTTGGGATTAATATGGGGGTTTGAGAATTTTTAAAAATATTTTTCGAGTTAATTTAATTCCTGTGAACAGTTAGCTGGGTAGGGGTGCATGGTTTCCCCTAACCGTGTCCCAAACTGTTCACCTCTTTTATAGAGGTTCATGGTTACTTCTAATAGGGTGAACGATTTGAAAAACCATGTGCCATCCATGTAATTCCCCTTTGTCCAAGGTTGAATAGTTTTATGGGATGGGGCACACGGTTATGGAAAACCACACGTCAACTATACACTGCCCTATTTCTCCCATTTTTATCAAATTCCCACCCAAACACACCCCAAGGTACAACACAAAAGAAAAGTACTCAACATAAACAAAAATGGTACCTAAAAAAGATCCTGAGATAAATCTAGAAAAGTATAGAATCTTATAATTTATTACATGAGGATGATTCATTTTATAAAATGTTAATGATAAATGTTTAGTTTATTTTGGAGGTGTTTTCCAACCATCACAAACTAGTTTCATTTTTTGAATATTATATATATATATATATTAGTTATTTAAATTTTTATAGATTATAATATACCTATTAAAATATGATTTAACCTGAATACTACTTTTACGACCGTCCTTGAATGTAGTAATGTAAAAATAAAAATCATTATCCACGGAGATGGTTAACCATCCTAATTTGGAAAATGGTTTTGTTTCATTAAATAAAAGGAGATGAGAAAATGGGTGGAAAGAATATATTCCATTATAAATATAAAATTCCAGTATATGTATGATACTGGAGTTATTATGAATTTATTGATGAAGGATTTGAGGAGTAGGTACAAGAAGAAAATAAATTAAGAGAGGTGGTTTGAGAATGTTGCCTCTTGAATATCACCTCTTTGAAGGACCCCTTAAGGAACATAGAATTGGTATTTGGGTGAGACCAAAATAATTTGTTCATAAGAAGAGTGAGATGATATATTTTTCATAGATTTTAAAATCTTTATGTCCTTTTAGGTGAAGGGTAGTGAGGGTGGTATTTATACTTTAGGAGGGGTGGGTTTAAGTGATTAAATTATGATTATTTTATATTTAAATACAACCACATTTTGGTGGAATTAATTCCAATAAATTTGGTTGATAATTAATGATTTACATATTGGTCAAGTTAGATAAACACATCAACTAACCATTTAAGATTTTAGTTTTTTATGTATTTTAATCTTTTGTATTTTAACCTTAACCCACTACATTATTTTACCAATACTATGGTAAATATTTTTTTTACCACAATATCTTTTTTGTGAATAAAAATGAAAATAAATTTATAAAATTATTTTTAACTCATGATTGAAAATATGGAATATATTTTAATTTATTCAATTTAAAAAGTAAAAAAATAAATTCTAAATATGCTAGATATATAACTCACAAAAGCTATTTTTATCCTTAAGGTTAAAATTGTGGTTTTCAAAATTACTAAGAATGTATTTATAAATGTAACACCTTATGTGTTATGTCATTCCATAAATACATTTTGATCATTAATATGGGTAAATAAATTTTAATTCAATATAATAAAATAACTATTTCATAAAAGTTGTGGTATTTTGTAAAAACATCATTTTCACTTTTAACCCAACAAATCAATTTTTTTTATTAATTTTTTAAAAAATTTCCCTAAGATAATTTAGATGCGATGACAAAAAAATGAAGTATATTTTTTCAAATAAATTTTCTAAAAGTTTTACAAATTAATTATATATATATTTTTCTCATAGAAAGCAATAAAAATCAATTTTTGAAGAAAATATATATTTAAAGAATAAAATGACTTTACAAAAAATTATGTGTTCATTTACTAAGAATGATTAAAATTGTATCGAATATTAACTTCATATTTATTTCCTAAAATATTTAATTTTATTCACACCCACTAATTTAATGGCTATTTTATAATAGTCTTGTTAAAATAATAATAGTTTGGAGTTCATTTAAGATCGGTGTTCTATGAAATGTAAGCCATCGAACATATTTCTCTTTTAAAATCCTGAGGGTTATAATCTACCCTCCTTAAATAATTTGAACCTTATAAATTTATACTTGTGATTGGTTATCATAGATTTAAAATTTTTAAATACCCTTGTGGAAATCCCACATTGTAAAAAGTGTTAATCAAACTTCCTCTTAAAAAGTGGGAATGGAAAATGCAAAGGTCACCCCAACACTAGGTTTCTGTATAGGATAAAATTACTTGAAAGTGAAAACATGAAACATAAAAAAGAAATATAACTATCTATTTTTTATGGAGAGTGATATAGAACATGTTCATTATAAGTTTTACCATCATAAAACCATAAATATGTCAACGGGTTAAAAGACCGTTAATTTATCAGTAAGAAAATTAAACGAATAACATTTTTGTTGGAAAATCCTTTTCCTAGAGTTGAGGAATTTTTTAAAAATATATAGAAATCATTCAAGAAATAAAATTACTTGATTTATAAGCACACTCTCATTCTTTTGTTGTGATTATATCTTTTTTTACTTCATCTCTTATGACTGGAAATTTATATTCAAGGTGGAATTTTCATTCCATAATCCCTTTTAATGAATCATAAGTTCCAAAAGTCAATACTTAGGCCACTAAATATATATGGAAACCAAAATGGCTAGAATATGTTATCAATAAATAATAATATCCAAAGATAAACTTAATGGATTCCATAAGTAGTAAATATTAAGACTCATCCGAAATATGTCTCTCTAAATTCAATGATAAAAAATTTAGAAGGAAGTTCATTAAATTTTAAAATAAATTTAACATTAGATTCCCCCCAAAAAATAATTTTATGCTTAATGTCACATACTAAATATATGAATACAATGATCACTATAAAAACATAATTAATATATTAATTATTCTAAAAATAAAATCTCAGATTGTTGAATATATTCTTTAAATCCAATCATGTAGTAAACCCTGTAAATATAACACAAACCATCAAATAAATAACAAATTTCATTGTCACCATTAATATATCATAAGCATCCCTTTTTCATTATAATCTAAATATTAGGCACATATTTAGGTTTATCTTCCCCTAATAATGTGTTTTCTAGAATATCAACTTGAAACAGAATCACATGTCTTGGTAGCTGGTATTATTCATCACATGATTCCAAATATTTAAAGAAGAAGTACTAAAGTAAAATCCTTATATATCTCTTGATTATTAAAACCAGAATATCATTGATAATTTTACAACATAATTCTTGAATACAAAAACACAATAACATAACCATTACATTTCATTCTTAAACCATTAACTATGCTTCATAATCTTATTACTCATTCCTTTTATATGTCATTTATAGTTTCATCATCATCAACAATATAAATATTACTTGTATAAACTCACTAATTCACTTCATGAGTTTCCCCCCTATGACATATATTTTCATAATTCTCATACTTTCCATGTTTAAAATATTCCACCATCGATAATACCTCAGGGAGAAAATTATTCCAAAATTTTCATTTTTCCTTATAAATTACTTGATTTATATCCTTATTTACACTCCAAAAACATCCTCCTATTTATCTAAGACATTCACTTGGTTTTTTATTCTCACATTATCAAAATATAGGAAACATAATATTCTTTTATCCATGATCTCCACCACCCGAGATCTTAATTAACTCTATCCTTCTCTTGTATGGTGATTACGAGAGTTGGTGAAGGTGCATATTTTCTAATCATATATCATGATAACTGATTAGGCATAAACACAATATCATTTACTCTAGTAATCATACCATTTGGTTTCTTAACCACACATTGTCTATAACATTCAATGTTAACTCATTTCCTTCTGGTTCCCACCATTGAATAAAACCAAAAAGAAAAGTGTAAGAATCAAACTAGACTAATCAGAGTGAACTAATATTATTCAAAGTATGTCTAAATAGTGAAATGTTCTTATGAGTTTATGATTCATTAGGTTTAACCTATGTTATCCATGGTAATTAAAAAATCTATAGGATATTATCCTATACGTAGACTTATCCTAAAATTCATTCATAAGGTTATTTTCTATAATCTATGTTTTACTAAATCTAGTTCCCAAGGTTTCTACTAAACTTACTTTGATACCAACTGTAACGATCCTGACCCTAGTAGTGCATAGTCGGCGGTTACTTTATTTCATTAGAATAATATATAATGAATCAAATCATAAAGGATTGAACAGTTTATTAGTTTTTGAAAACTAAATAAATACTTGAACCTTATGTTATAATTGAAAATATAAAATAAAAACTTCTTAACATACTATGTAAAAAATAAAACATCATAAAGGGATGATCTCCGATTCTCAGTAAGGGTATGTATATAGTGTAAGCTGTCATAAATAAGCATGAATAATTATGGTAAGTTAAATAACTAAAACACATTCCATTTAATCAATAACTTGAGAATAATATGTCCGGAATGAAAAATTGATCAAATAATTCTATATAAATAATCACATTAGCTATAAAAATTACCCATATATATTATCCCAATAAATAATCACATATAAATAAATTACTAATCTCATAATGAGGTAATTCATAATGATAAACATTTGAAACATACCTTCAAGGATTAATTCCAAGAATCTAATACTATTAAGGCTTCATGATAAGAATATAATATTGTCATGTCTTCATGCCAAGAATCTAATACCATCAAGGCTTCGTGCCAAGAATCTAATAAATGTTTAAGGCCTTGGCCAAAACCCAATATAGTTTGTCTCATGATACCTACCAATACATCGAGGGGATATAGTTGTCCCTGCCCATTACTTAATAAGTTCAATTAATTCCTCATATGAAAGGGTTGAAACATATTCCACATTAACATTCATATTTAAAATATCATAAAAAATATTAATATCTTTCCCAATCAATAAACATAATCATAAAACATCTAGAGTAATATGGTGAAAGGTATCAAATAATACATCACCAATCAAACTAATCATAAACCATTTAACAAAATATGTATGATATAATCATAATAGATCAACCACACTGAAGCATAAAATTAAATAAAGGATGTTGACATAGATGAAAATACTTAAAATGAGATCATTGAAAATCTCTTGAGGAAAATAGCCTTTTCCCTTTGAAATTCACCTTTTTTTAAAATTATATGCAATTATAAAATAAAAATTTTTATTTGAAAATAACCATATAAAAATGTAGAGTAATCTTTAAATCATTAAGATTTCAGGATGGTGGAAAAATCCACTCATGTTGTGTAAGTTATAAAAACATTCCTTCCATATTTTTTTTCAAAATATTTTTAAAGAACCTTGTTTAGAAAAATGAAAAAATATACATTTCAATTTTTTTAAAAAAATTAAAACATGAATAAAAATGAATTTATAAAACCATAGGAATATAGTGAAAACATTTTTGGAAACAATTTTAGAAAAAAATTTCATGTAAGGAAAGATATTTTTAAGGGCAACATTAGAATGATAATTATTTTAAAAAAATAAATTCTCTTAAAAATATCTTATCATTGAAGTGAGAATTAATCATATAATTAGGTTATGTGTATCAATTGTAAATAAAAATAAATTAAGTTAAAAAACATTTAATATAATAAAAATTTATTTCACACATAATATTACCATGACATAATCAGTGAAGTATATGTTTAACCCAATTAATTGAAATTGAGTTAAGAAATCTCTTACTACTTTGTAATTAGTCAAATAGTATTTCCCATAAAATTAATAATTATCAAATGAATAATTTAATAAAATTAATAAAATTATATTAATGATATTATATATCAAAGTTGAAATATATACACCCCGCAAAATAAATAAGTGGTGAATAATCCATATGTCTCACAAAACTAAAAGTGAGACGAGAAACCCTTACCCCACAGTTCCCTTTAGTTTTGTGCTCTTGAAACTCATGTATTAAGGTTTAAAGAATGTTATTTATTAATTACATAATTATAATTATATTTATAATACATTATATGATATTTTATAACATCTTACCATGCTTTCATTAATAACATTTCATTGATTTCAATGTTTTTGGTGTGTTCATTTCATGGTTTCATGGTCGGTTCACTTGTGTATAATTACTGATTTTCTAGTAAAATGGATATAAAACTCCAAAAGTGAAATTAAATGGTATTCATGCACTTATATAAGTTTAAATTTTTCTATACCTCATTTTTCTTTCTTACATTATGACGATTCATTTGATAAAATATTAATGATAAATGTTTAGTTTATTTTGGTGGGTTTTCCGACTATCATGAACTAATTTTATTTTATTTAATATTATGTATATATATTAGTTCCAGAACATGTAATAGATTATAATATACATATTATGATATAATTTAACTAGGATAATACTTTTATGACCATACTTGAAGTTGGTAATGGAAAATGAAAAATCATTATCCATAGAGACAGTTAACTATCATAACTTGGACAATAGTTGCATTTATTTAAATAAGAGGAGATGAGAAAAGGGGTGGATATAAGATATTACATTAGATATATAAAATAAAATTATATAACTGATACTAGAATTATTATTCTTTTTTGGATGAAGTATTTGAGGAGAACATAGAAAAGAAAATATATTAAGAGAGGTGGTTTAAGAAAGTTACCTTTTGAATTTCACCTCCTTGAACGACCCCTTATAAAACACAAAATTTTTATTTAATTGATAAAATAAGAAATTGGATGTGGGTAGAGTTTGTAAGACATGTTTTGGAAGATATTTTAAAATCTTCAAGGCTTTTGAGGAGAATGGGTGGTATTTATAATTGAGGAGGTGTCCGTTTAAGTGATTAAATAATGAATATTTTATATTTAAAGCCAACATCATTTTTGTTGAATTAATTAAAAATAATTTGGTTTATAATTAATGTTTTAAAGTATGGTTAATTCCAATAAACAAATAAAACAACCATTTAATTTTTTATTTTTTAGGTATTTTAAGCTTTTACCTTTTAACTTTGACCTGCTACATTATTTTACCCATACTGCAATTTTTTTTACGATAGTAAATTTTTTTATTTATAAAAATGAAAATGACCTTATAAAATAATTTGGAACTTATTATTAAAAATATTAAGTCCATTTTAATTGATTTAATTTATATAGTTTATATGAATTAATTCTAAATATGTTACGCATATAACTCATAAAAATAATTTTTTCCTTAAGGTTAAAATCATGGTTTTCAAAATTGTTATCCATGTGTTTCTTAATGTTACACCTTATGTATTATTTAATTATATAAATAAAATTTTATCAATAATATAGGTTAATAAATTTTAAATCATTATTATATAATAATTATTTCATAAGAGTTATGGTATTTCATAAAAATAGTATTTTCACTTTCTAACCCAAAAAATCATCTTTTTTAGAAAATTACCAAACAATTACCCTAAGATAATTTTTGATGCGATGATTCAAAAAATGATGTTTATTTTTTAAAATACATTTTATAAAGTGTAAAAAATTAATTATATTTATTCTCTCATAAAGAATAATAAAAATCACTTTTTGATGAAAACATATATTTGAATAATAAAAATGATTTAGTAAAATTTATGTGTTCATTTACTAAGAATAATTAAATTTTTATTGAATATTAACTTAATATTTATTTTATAAAATAGTTAATATTATTCATACCTTCCAATTTAATAACTATTTTTTAACATCTATGTTAAAATAATAATATTTTGGAGTTTTTTTAAGCTCGGTGTTATATGAAACGTAAGATATTGAACATACTTTTATTTTAAAATATCGGGGTGTTACAGTGTTTATCCTAGTTTTATGGTGTAGATATGGATGAAAAGTGTGGAAATTTCCCAAGTGGATTCGAATATCAGCACCTGGTGATTGGCGATGGAAGGGGATGGACAACCTTAGATCCACGATTCCCAGCTGGAATCACGATGATGGTAGTGTAGATGGTGGCGCAGAGAAGAACCCATGGGTTCTAGAAAATCATGAGTGTCATAGCATGTAATATGTAGATACACACCATGTGAGACCCTTTATGTGGAGCTAGGGTTTCTGTAGAGAGAGAAATATCACACGCCATTTTACATCCATCACACTCCATTTGAACTATTTTAGTAGCTCAGCGTGCACCTCATAGGGTACATGAGAATGGGAAGGCTGAGGTACATGGATATGAAGAGAGTACATGGGAAAATTCATGTACTCAGACATGAACATGTTTACTCAAGCATGACAAGGTGTACATGAGTTGGTACATGGGTATTACTATAAGTATATGAGAAAAAATAGAAAACATGGGAAGGGGTTCAACCAACATCTACATTCCATGTATACTTACTTACACACTATGTATTTTGAGGTTTACAGGCTGTTTGAGGCAGTGACACATAGATAGACTAGGGGTTGGCTAGAAATGTCATGCACACCCTAGTATATGATGTGTAAACCCTTTTAGGGTGTTTGGATCCGTTTTTTTATTCATTTTGGTTTAGTATCGATTGAGTGTGTTCACTTGATCCATACCCTAGAGGTTATAGTGTAACATTACATCCACATATATGGATTGTGATCCCATATATAGGATTAATTTCAAATAGATTTTGTGGTGTCCCTTTGTGAGAACGAAGTGTAATCCTTTCTCATTCTTTCTTGTACCCTAGGTGGTGTTCATGGAATCATTGTGACCTCCTTGAGTAGGGTGTTGATCCCCTACCTAGAATTCTATTTCAGTAGGGTTCACAGTATAATTGGAATATAATCCCCTACATAGTGGGTTGATCAAGGTTTGGTTTGTGGTGTTCACCAGTGATCCTAGGTGTGATCCCATATCTATGGATTGATATATTTAGATACAAGTGATTTTTATTTGGCGAGTCTCAATTATCATGACCTCTAGTATAAGTTTCTTCGATGCTAGCATAGATCATGGAGTGGGTTCTCCCAAAATGAACATTTCTTGAAGAAGAATCTTATGGCTGGAAGTTTGGTTGAGACCACCAAGAGGCGTAGTGTCCTTCCTAAGTATATATGGGTTATTAAATTTATTGATATATACTTATTATAATATGATTATTCTTGATTCTTTATATTTAGTATTTTCGGTTTATCCTACTGGGTATTGTTATACTGACCCCCGTATGGGTCTTCCCACACATGTCATGTATTATATAGATGATAGACCTTTTGATGGTATCCTATGAGGATAGGGAGATTTTGGATCTTAGTTTGAGTTAGAAAAACTGAGTTTTTTTCTAGGTGGTTTCATTTGATAGTATTTAACACCTTATGAGTAGGTTGGACTCTCTGTAATTTTTGGTTAATATTGTATTTGGCCACTTTATGACTTTTAGTACTTTATTTTCATTCGATGATTGTGGGATTATATATATATATGCATTAATTGGTTTCATTTGTTTTATATTTCGTCATTTTATTTTATTATATATGTATGGGTGTGTATAGGTACATTAGGCTAATGCCTCCAATGTGTTGGGTATGACCACTCAGTGCCAGTCTCCAGCCCCTGGCCTATTAGAGGTGGGATTGGGGTTGTTGCGGATCAGGCCCAGGTGGGATGGGTTATGACAACCACTTAGAAAGAAAATTCTCAAGATAATTTCAAACTAAAATTGATCCACTCATTTCACCACATAGATTAAAAATATTCCATTATAAAATATGATAAAGGTTTATGAAATGTATTCTAGAAATTCTTTAATATTATTTTATTCAGGTCATTGATTCATTTAAGTTATCCCATTTATATTAGACTTTATTTCAATTTTTTTGTGAATAAGGATAGGAGAGTCTGCTAACATACCTTTCGAATTAATTATTGAACATGTACCTTCCAAAGACAACAGTTGTAACTGAAGTATAATGTTCAAGGAACTTCTTTGGATTCTCCCTCTCTAGGGATGATCTCCAATTTCAATTCATCAGGTTGTATCTTGTCATTAGTTATTCATATGAATTCCAATTGATGTGATTACCAATTTTAATAATCTCATCCATGATGGTGCCTTCAAGTTTTTTGATCATTCATAAAAACTTTATCATATTAGTC
Organism: Viscum album; assembly: GCA_963277665.1. NCBI lineage: Eukaryota > Viridiplantae > Streptophyta > Magnoliopsida > Santalales > Viscaceae > Viscum > Viscum album. The sequence continues at coordinate 591,136,378 of OY728166.1, forward strand.
AAGGTCAATCTTGGATCTTTTAAAACAAAAAATCTTTATGATATCATCAGATAAATCAAACCAAGAGGAAAACATCCATTAATAATAGAATGAATATTACATCTTCTAGATATAAAAATTTAATCTATTTAATTTATTTCTCTCCCTGTGTATGTAGATCACATTAAATTCCCTACAAGTAATTAACAAACACAATTTAGATGAGAATAAGGTGGATCTCCTTTGCTTTTCAATAAGAGAAACAAATATGACAATTGTTTTTTAACAATGAAACTCCATTATTTTATGATCCATGTGAGGGTGAAAAATTCATGTTAGCTCTATTATCTTTCTTAGAAGTCTTGGATATCATGAAATATTTTCTTCCAACAAATTATTTATATTAAATATTATTATTTACACTAGATATCAAGGAAAATTCATCACAAGGTGCTTTCTGAATATTTTTACACATATCTTCTTAAGCTAGAGTTAAGAATGAACAATCATCATAAATTTTTCCGTATTCTTAAACCTTCCACATGGTATTTTAGAGATTTTATGGTTATCAATTGTTGACAACATCTCATGAAATTCAACTTCATCACATGGAATCTCTTGTTTTCATTTAGCTTCTTCCACTTTAGTCCATTTATTTTTTTCTTTGACTGGTCTTCTCTTTAACTTCTGATTGCTTTTATTTACATAAATATCCATGGATTACTTGAAAATATCTATGGTGTGACCTTTCTTCCAAAAAATAAGAAGCTTATTCTATTTGGTGTAGCACCCCTTTTGAACTTATTGGGTTTGTTATAAGTATTTTTATTATTTTTTATTTTACTAAAGGTATAAGTAACTATTGTATTATTTATTGACTTATTGAGAATATTTTTCATCTAATTATTTCCCAAGGTTTACATATATATATATATAATCCTATTTTTTTGATAGTTTTATTTTAATTGTTTTAGTATAAATATTGAAAGATTTATTGTTGAAAATCTATTCACTATGAACACTGTCATTGCAAATCCCATAGATATTCATCAAATTTTAAAATCTGTTTATAACATTCAGATTCTTCCCTTTCATCTATGGTCTTTAATTATTCACTAATTTTCTCCCCCTTGATACAGGATTTATTTGATTTTCATATACTAAAATATTAAAACAACAACCAGATTACATGTTCTTGAATCTTCCACAACACCAACAATAACCAAAAAATCATGATCTCTTCTTTTCTATTATAGTATGTCCAGATTGTTATGCTTGCTGTTTTTTTTATTTTCATTCTTATGATGGAATTTTTTATGTTTAAAACTAATTTTACCCTTTTATTTTCTCACTATATATGTAGTAGATCACAATTTATCAACATTATTCACCTATGTTTTCACAGGTTCTGATTTAAACCTACATTGTACATTGAACTAGAATTATTAAAAACTTTATTAACCGAGACGAATTATACTTTTTTCTTATATACTACTTGAGATTGATCATTATATAATTTCAATCTGTTATTTACATAAGATGAAGGTAATTTAGGATAATAATCCTCTTTATAAGTTTGTGTAGCTATATCTCTTATAATAATAGCCCTTCTTTTAGATTGTTGTGATGAATCAACTTGAGTATTTGAAAAATTTATTAATTTCACTTCAATATCCAATAATTTTATTTTTAGGATAGATTTATCTCCCTCCACTAACTTGATTCTATCTTCACTTTATTTTTTGTCTTTTCAATTTCATCATCATGAATTTTATTTTTATCTTATAGTAAAGTGTTAAGATACTTGATCTTATTTTATTTAATATCAAGTTGAGCATTTTCGACATCAACAATTTTTTTCAAAAATTATTTTAATGAATGGAACATCACTTCAAGATTCTCAATGGATTCATCTTTCTTCATTATTACTTCAAACTAATCCTTCCTAACTTTGGAACATGATTCTTCATGCTCATTGATTCTTACACTTTTGAAATTAAATTTTTTGGAGAGATAAACACATATCATCATTTTTTTGTGCCAATGTAGTCTCTCTTTTTAGATCCTTATTTAAGATATGTGATCTTATCTCGAAAGGTATTCCTAAAATAAATACAATAATTATTGTTTGAGTAATGATCTTCACTACTTGTTCTTGGTTATTTTTTTAGACAATCATGGAAATACATATCTGATAACTCTTTATAAATACATGAGGTAGAACTATTTCTTATTTATTTGGTAGTAGATTAAATTACCAAATATTTAACTTCTATGCATAAATTTTCTTTCTTAAAAGAAATGCATTAAGAAACTGACACTTCATACTCTTTGTACAAGAGGGATGTCTTATTTTATCTTTCACAATTATTAATGTCTTCTATTATCCAAAGTCTTGGATGAGATATAATTCAAATATATATTATATACGACTACTATAAGGTTCATTCCATTCTAACCTGAGAAGAGAAGCCAAATATTAAATAAGATTAAATCACAAAATTCAATCAATGGTGTGACTAATTGCTATGATAACAATTGTTAGGATCAATTTTGTGACATCCCAAACTCAGATGCAACTTAATGATTGACCCAAGCCTGGTGGACCGCATGGACTCAAGTGAATCTCCCCAAACTCCAGAGGCTACTGACTAGTAGCGAGGTCCTAGGGTGTGTCAGTGGGGAGACAATGTCCTCATTAACAGAGTGTATCACATCAGATAAATAATAAAATAGGTAAATAGCAGAAGTAATACAAGTAAGCAGAAGGAACATCAGAAAATATAGACAACAGTAACAATAACTGAAATGAATATAATAACATGCAACAAATTATGATGACATGTCATATATATAGAAAAGAGGAAAACATATATACAAGTAATAGGCACAAAAAGTTCCAAAAAAGTATAATGAAAATCAAATACAAACATAAGAAATCTGATATCTAGATAAGTCATCTGCTATCAAGCTTCATCCTTAACAATAAGAAATCAAGTGTTTGAAGTATTATGCTTCCCTTTATCATTACCTACATTCATATAATCTTCTTTGGTACCAAACAATGCCTGAAGAGGGTGTGAGATAAATCTCATTAGACCACCACCAATGGTGTTTATAACATCTGACCCATGTAATGGAAATATATCAGTGTGAAAGCATGTATATATAAAGTAAAGCAATATAATGTAAAAAAACACCCAAGTACCTACTTCATCCCACAGTTGGTGTGCGAACATGTAACCAATTTATTATTTAATTATCACCGGTTTATAATTAAGTCACATGTTAGCCAATGAAAGGGTTCAAATATGTAACAAGGCAACATTTAAATGTTTATTTAATAAGATGTGGTTCCATGGCATTCACCAAGGAAACCTAGACCTCAGGGTTGCTAAATCAGTAGTAACTAGGTCTAACTATGTGTAAGAGTGTAATCCAAGTAGCATAGTTCAAGGAATTTCATAATAAGATGCCTACCAATTCCAAGAGATCAACCAAGGTAAAAAGGGGCTAAGAAGTGATAAGGACTTATGGGCTATAACCATGGAACCTACTTGTCAATGTTGGATCCAAGGAGTGTATCCAAGACATCCTTAAATATTACATGAGGGTTTCTATGGTGTCATAACGAGAATCCGAATAATATACAAGTATTGGGATCAAGGTTAGTCTCAACCTAAGAAAGCCACATCCTTAAATCAGAATGAGATTCCAGAGTGCTTAAGGAATTCCTCAATAAGAATCCAAGGTGAACTCATGTCAGGCCACTCATATCTAATAATGAAGTCATATAATAATATTCCATTTGTTTCAAGACTTTCCTTTTGTTAGTGTGACATGGAAAAGTAGCATGAAACCATTATTAAATCAATTTATGGAAAATAAAATAAACAAGGTTCATTCTGGTACCTTCCATTAGTGTGTAAAGGGGTACTATGGACATGCAACCTATTATTAATTTATATTTAAGTCTAGGTCATATACTTAATATACTTTCCAATTTCCAGTTATCCTTAATTTATCAAATTAAATCACTTACCTTAGGCGGGTCAAGTGGAAGTGACATGGTACATGCCATTCACCACTACATGATTCGACAAGCATTTATTATGAGGAGGCTCACCATTAGTGTGGTCATGATCGAGCACATCCAAATGATGGCTCAAAAGTGTCAAAAAACTAAAACTATAATTATGGAAAAACACCAAACATGGGGTGTTGTGATTTATGGGAATAACCACCAAAAATTAATCACATATTTGTAAATAGCATAACCATATAGTTCTAATTATTAGAATCATGAAATATAAATTTAATAAATGGAACCCGATGAAATCAACATCCCCCACAAAATAATTTCAAAATCAATGAACTTGAGGGATGAGTTATAAACCAACCACATTAGGGTTGTATGCCTCTACTCCTCTGATATCAGCCTTTGATTCAGCTTAGAACGAAGTAGATCTGAGAAAAAGGAAAAAAATCACACCTCGATAACTAGGTCGAGAGCAAGAGAGGAGAATAACAGCTAAAAAGGACTTGATAACTTACCATTTTGCATCCAATGTGATGAAAATAAGCTCAATAAGATTTTTTATAAAGTATATCTTTCAATATATACCTTAGGTCTTCAAATTGCTCCAAAAGGGAAGAAAAAAAGGTTAATCCAGCATAAACATAGATTAGAATGAAGGAGGGGGATTAATTAGATCATTAATGGAGAAAAGGTCATTTTACCCAAAAATTAGCCTATGGACAGTTTTTCCACATGGTTTTAAAAACCATGTATAAACCATACATGGGTACCTGGGAAAGAAAGGGCACCCACACGGTTAGGACACACGTTTAAGGAAACCGTGCGCCAACTGTGCGGTAAGGCTCTGTCAAAAAAGTCACCATCCACATGGTTTATTCTAACTGTGAGACCTTCCTACATGGTTTAATCTAAACCATTTTCTAGGAATAATTTCCCAAAAATATGGGTTTTGGGTTCCGAACACCCCTTGTACCTTCACTAATCCATTAGTCATCCATAACAGGTCCAAAATAAAGAATTAGAGTAAAAATTAAAGGATCCATACCTGAGTGAAAAACCAAGTTCTTACAATATGCCCCCATTAAAAGAACTCATCCCTGAGTTCAACTTAAAAGGGTTTAGAAATACTATCTGAGGAAAATTATAGCCACTAAGAATATATTTCGGCCTCCTACTCCCAAGTCTCGTTCAACACGTGGCCATGTTTCCATAGCACCTGTACTAGAGGGATAGATGAGCCTCAGAGAACCTTCATGATCTAGTCGATGATGAATAATGGATACTCCTAAAAGGTATTGTCAACATCTAACTCCACTTCCTCGGAATCAGAGGTATGATATGGGTCAACATGATACTGTTGAAGCTGTGAAACATGGAAGACGTCATTCATGGAATGGTACCTCTGAGGTAATAGAAACCAATAGGCTACCATCCCAACTCTCTCTTGGATATAAAATGAACATACATAATGAGACAAAAACTTATCTTGCTTCCATAACCATCTATGACCTAGCCTGGGTGATACTCGATGGAGAACACAATCCCCGATGTTGAACTGTAGAGGTCGTCGATGGTGATCGACATATGTTTTTTTGTCTAGACTGGTAAATATTTTTATGCTTTTCGATTATCTAGAACTAACACAAATTATTATAAATGATATGAGGGCCTAGTAGGACTGACTCACCTACCTCTAACCATTATAGGGGTGAAAGACAAGAAATACCATCCAAGGCTTTAAAAGGATCCATCTGAATCATCAGTTGAATTCTTTTATTATAGGAAAACTCAATGAGAGGGATTTGTTTCTACCAAGAACCACCAAAATCAAGGACACATGATCAGAGAATATCCTCTAGAACATGTATCATCCATTCTGATTATCCATCGGTATGAGGGGGGAAATATGTGCTTATAATCAAATGTGTTCCCATAGTCTTCTACAATCCATTCCAGAACCGTAATGTGAAACGAGCATCCAAACGATAGTATGAGGGACCCTATGGAGTCATATGATTTAATAAACATACCTTTTTCCCACTCATAAAATAATAAATTCTCCTGAATAAGAATAAATTGGTCTAATTTTGTCAGTCTGTCAATGAAAACGCATACAACGTCACTTCCCCTCGACGAACTAGGAAAACTGACAAAAAAATCCATGGAAACATCTTCCAACTTCCATTTCAGGACTGGAAGCAGCTGTAAAAAGATTTTAGGCCTTTGGTTCCCTGCCTTCACCTGATGAAAGTTGGAACACCTAGTGATAAAGCCTATAATTTTATGTTTCATCCCAAGCCACCAATATTGGCATCACATATCTCAGTACATCTTGGAGATGCCTGGATGAACTTCCCACTAAGAAGAATGGGACTAGTTATTCAACTCCTCTCTCATATATCTGGGAACCCATACTTGTTAATGAATATATAGGATGTCATCTATATCCATATACCAATATGGATGGTGGTTATCTCCGGATATACCCTCACAGAGAACCAAACCTTATGGTTCTGAAAACTGTCTACTCCTCACCTTCTCTAGGAGGGAAGAGGTTACTGTCAAAGGTGAGAGATAAGACTAATCATGGCTATCATGGATCGCTAGATGAAACTCATATAAAAGGTCCATTAACTTTCATTCATCATTATATTCCTATATGACCTATTTTTGAGTTTTTTGAATCAGTGTATCTGCAACCACATTTCCCTTTCCAGGCTTGTAGGCAAGCTCAAAATCAAAGGATTGTAGGAATTCGACCCATATCTACTGTTTGATGTTCAAGTCACACTACAAAAATATATATTTGAGGCTCTTGTGGTTTGTGTACACCACAAAGTGCTCACCTAACGGATAATGTCTCCCAAAACGTAAGGCTTAGACAACTGCTGCTAGCTCAAGGTCGTGTGTCAGGTAATTTCTCTCATGAGGCCTCAACTATCGAGATCCATATAAAACAAATCTATCCTACTACATCATCAATACTCCTAGGAAGATTCCAGATGCATCATATAATATGGTATAACTTATGATTGGATATGGAAGCTTCATAATCGGTTCCAAAACAAGCCTCCCATTCATCTCCTAAAAGGCGTTCTCATATGATTCTGACCATTGGAAATTGATACCCTTCTTTGTAAGACCCGTAAGAGGTTAATCAAGGTGGAAAAGTCCTATATGAAAAATTATTTATATCCAAACAAACTAAATAATATCAGTATGTCAAACACATTCTTATTTTTCTTCCATGAAACTATATCACTAACATTTTCAGGGTCAGTAGATACTCCTAATTCCGATATTATATGACCCAAGAAGTGAACTTCGTAGATCTAGAAGTGGAACTTAGAAATATTTTCGTAAATATGATACACTCTCAATGTACTTACAACTATCTCAAGATGTTTTTCATGGTCAATATGAGTTTGAGAATATACCAAGATGTCTTCCAAAAAGACCATGACAAAAGATTCCAAATAGGGGTGGAAAATCCTATTCATCATAGCCATGAAAATGATGGGCACATTTGTAAGATTGAATGGCATAACAAGGTTCTCATACAGAACATACCTGCTATGGAAAGATGTATGAGGTATGTCTGATGTCCTGACTCGTACCTAATGATAACATAATCTTAGTTCGATCTTAGTTAGATCTTTTCTCCTCAGAGCTGGTCAAAGAGATCATCTATTTGAGAGAATGGATACCAATTATTGATCATAATCTGGTTCAACTGTCGGTAATCCACACATAAATGTAAGGTTCCATCTTCCTTCTTATAAAAAATCATGGGTGAACCCAAAAGGATGTATTGGGCCATATAATGCCATTGGTCTCTAAATCCTCTAATTGATGCTTGACCTGATGAAGCGTTATTGTTGACATACTATATGAAGTAATGGACACTATAGATGCTCTTAGAACAAGCTCAATTTAAACTCTACCTCTCTCTTAGGAGGTAATCCAGAAAAATAGTTGGGAAAGAAATCCCTGAAATGATCCACTACTCGAGGGAAATTATCTTTTCGTAAACCCTGACCCTCCATGAAGATATTTTCAATCTAGGAGATCACTCCACCTAGACCATGATGCTCGGGTCTAGCTCTACCAGCCTAGACATCCCACTCACCCTTATATAGACAACTTATACCCTCTGGTGTTGTAAATGATACCCTATAGTGATATAATTATAAAAAATAATGTTACTGAAATAATAAATCCATCCCAAGAATGACATAAAATATTATCATATAAAGAAACAAGAGGTTCTATAAGAAAGGGTAACAACCTACTTAAAAGGGATAGTCCCTGTACTGGCGTATTCCCTATGTTCATATACCTAATGATATATATAGGGTAATTAAACCACAGTAATATTGTATTTATAGTTTGATAATTTCCAAGATAGATACAGAGATAAAAGAGTTTGAAGCGCCTGTGTCAAATAAAGAAGATATTATAGTAGATGACACTAGAATAGAACCTCATACTTTAGATGGTCTCATAGCTCAACCTTTGGGTATAGGCTCTAATAAATGCAACTGGCCTGATCCATGACCCTATGCAACAGATGGACCACCATAGTCAAAATTGCTCTGCTGGTGTTGTTGTTGATCAGTGGGTTGGATACCATGGGAACGACCTCCTCCTTGACCAGTCCTATCAGTGCTATTCCAAATCCCTGCCTGAAGCGACATAAAAGAACCTGCTCTTGAAGGTGGAGATGGTGCAGATCCTTTTTCCACTCAAAGCTGGTGGAAAGTTCCTATAAAAATGATAAATATTCCCCATATGACCACAAGCCCACCACTCCATTGGGTATCTATAATAATGAGGATTTAATTTCCCCAATCATCCACACTGATGACACACTATAGATCTATCGAAACATGCACTATGGTTTTCACTACCCTGATGAGAAATATCAAGGGATCACTTCCTGTCACCGGAAGAACTACTGGCATGATGCAGAATAGTTCTCTATGCCCAATACTATTACCATAGCTTAGGTTACGCTCATTGATTAGAGACTAATTGACTATTGTAGAAAAGGTAGATATGAGAAATACATTAATATGCATACAGATGGCATAGTGGAGCCCATCCTTGAAATGTCTTGTGCGTGAAAGCTCATCACCATCTAAAAGCAGTGAAAAAAGTGATTCAACTTCATGAAACATGATGAATATTCTATAATTGACATTGAACCCTACTCAAGATACATGAAATCTCAGGATTTTTCATCTATTTTCATCCCAGGAAAGAAATCATCATAGAAGGTAGTCTAAAAATCAACCCATAACATACCCTAATGATGACTGATCTGGGTAACCACATCCCAACAATGTTTGGATGAGTCCTGAATCATGTATGTAGCAAGTTTGAACCACTACTCTGGAGGCATCTCTAGATGCTCAAATATAGACAGGTTGGCTTCTAGACAAGACCCAAAATCCTGTGGACTATAGTACCCTAAGAAATTAGAAGAATGCTGCAGTTAGAACTCACGAGTTAGATCAACCATCGTAGGTGCAACTCATGGAGCAGCATGCGTGGAATTCATAGGACATAGAAAAATATTACGAGTTTGGGAATTAGTTCCCAAATTAGGTACAATAGGAGGTTCCTTAAGTGGAACTCCTGGATATAAGACTGGCATCTTAGGGCCTACCACATCTGGAGCATGGTCATCGCCACCCTCCTGGTATATGATATGAGGACATCGTGGCATCATTTGTCTACAAATTCCAAGAACACACCTTATAACAAGCATAAGTAGAACGATATCATCACTGAAAAAATCGAAAACATAAGAAAACTCACTGCCCAAGGAATACTACCCAAACTACTCACATAGACGACTATGTATTGGTAAGTGCTCTAGTATAAGTATAAGTTTCATTATGTTTTACATTTAATTACCAAGTTCACACCATTAACTTTCATAAACATGACAAGACCAGACAAGAATGTACAACCAACTCATTTTATACTTCATGATTCAATTTATAATGAGTATACATTCCCATTGAATCAATGCCCATACATCGTATCACTAGAAACGACACCCATTTATTTATAGCATAATGGATCGACTCGATAAATTACTTATCCCAACCCATGAGAGCCCATAAACCTCATGAATTGAGACATGAAATCACTCAATCACAACCAAGAGTAATATAAGCATAAGATAACTATCACAACATCACTCAACAATCACAGACAAATCAAGAAATGCACATTAGTGAAATGAACATATATTGCATGGAAATATGCATGGTATGCAGATTTTAGGTGCATATAATGATGCATGTAACAATGATCCTTTCCCTCATATCATCAGGCCAATGATGAAAGAAATCCTCAATCAGAGTAATAATATTAACCAAAACACAAAATGTGTGTCACCCAATATTGAAATAATATCAACTCTAATAGGAAAAATAAGAACAACAATTATAATTTAGGTAACTCATCTTTTACCACAAACATGGGTTCACGATGGCCAAGCATGGATTATGACCAAGTCCCATGCATTCCTAATCTCCTGAATATTGTCTCCAAATAATAAGTAAAGAAAACAAATTCCTATAATACCACTTTGTGACATCCCAAACCCAGATGCCACTTAATGGGTGCCCCGAGCCCGGTGGGCCACATGGTCTCAAGCATATCTCCCCAAATGCCAGAGGATGTATACTAGAAGAGAGGACCTAGGGTCTGTCTATGCAGATATTATTCCCTAATTACCAGCATGTATAAAAATGGATAAATAATAATATAGGTACATAGCGAAATCAATACAATTACACAGAAAGCACAATGTAAAATAGAGACAATAGTAACAATAATTGAAATAATTAGAATAACATATAACAACTGATGATGATATGTCATGTATCTAGAAAATAGGAAAACATGGATACAATTAGTGGGCATAAAAAGTTCCAAAAAATTATAAAGGAAATCAAATAATATCCCAAGTATCTTGAGATTCAGCTCGGTCATCTGCTATCAAACTCTATCCTAAACAATAAGCAATCAAGTGTTTGAATACATATTCTTCCCTTTATCATTATCTACATTCATGTAATCTTCCCCGGGTACCAAATGACACCTAGAGAGGGTGTGAGATAAATCTCAGTAGTCCACCACCAATGGTGTCTATAACATCCGACCCATGTAATTGAAATATATCGGTGTGCAAGCATGCATATATAAAGTAAAGAAGTATAATATAACTAAACAACAAAGTACCTGATTTATCCCACAGATGGTGTTTGAACATCTAAACAATTTATTATTTTATTATCACCAATTTATAATTAAGTCACATGTTATCCAATGTGAAGGTTCCAAGATGTAATAGGGAAACCTAAAAATGTTTATTTAATAAGAAGTGGTTCCATGGAATTCACTAAGGAAACCTAGACCTTAGGGCCTCTAACTCAGTAATAACTGGGTCTAGATAAGGGTAAGAGTGTAATATAAGGAGAATCGTCCAAGTAATTCCATAATAAGATTCCTATCGAATCGAAGGTGATTTACCTAGGTAAAAGGGGATAAGCAATGGCAGGGCTCAATGGACTATAACCATGGAACCTACTTGTTAATGCTGTATCCAAAGAGTGTATCTAAGAAATCCTTGAATATGACATGAGGGATCCTACAATTTCAAACCAGGCATCCAAATAATAGACTAGTATCAAGATGTAGGTTGATATCAACCTAAGAAAGCTATATCCTTGAATCAGAATGGGTTTCTTGAGTGCTAAAGGAATTCCCCGATAAGAATCCAAGGCAAACTCGAGTCAGGCCACTCATGTTTAATAATGATTTCATATTACAATATTACATTTGGTTCAATCCTTTCCTTTATTTGTGCGAAAAGTGAAAGTAGTATGCAACCTTTATTAAATCCATTTAAGGAATATTCAATAACAAAGTTTAATTTCTTTACCTTTCCTTAGTTTGGTAAGGGGTGCTACGAACATGCAAAATATTATTCATTTACATTTAAGCCCATGTCATATAATTAATATACATTCCAATTTCCATTTAACATTAATTTATCAAATTAAAGCACTTACCTTAGGCGGGTCAATTGGAAGTGACATGGTACATTCCATTCATCATTACATGATTCAATAAGAATTTATTATGAAGAGGATCACCATTAGAGTGGTCAAGCTCTATTACATCTGAATGATGGCTCAAAATGTGAAAACACTAAAATGAAAATTGTGGCATAACACCATACATAGGGTGTTGGGAGTTATAGGAATAACCACAAAAAAGTCATCACATATTCAAAAAGATCATAACCATACCATTCTAATGATTATAAGCATGGCATATAAATTCAATAAATGGAACCCAATGAAATCGGTGAGCCCCACATGACAATTCCAAAATCAACGAACTTGAGGGATGAGTTATAAACCACCCACCTTAGGGTCATATGACTCTCCTCCTCCGATATCGGCCTCTGATTCAGCTTAGAATGGGGTAGATATGAGAAAAAGGGAAAACACTCACACCTCGATAACTAGTTCGAGATAAAGAGTGGAGAAGAATGGATAAAAAGGACTTGAGTACCTACCGTTGCGCATCCAACATGATAAAAAAAATCTCAATCAGATCCCGGACGAAGGAGATATTTTGATCCCTACCTTAGGCCTTCAAAGAGCTCCAAAAGGGAAGAAAAATAGGTCAATATCATATAAACATTGATTAGAAAGAAGGATGGGGCTTATCATTAAGGGCGGAAAGGTCATTTTACCCCCAAATTTGAAAGTACACGGTTTGTTTTCACTATTTAAAAAATAGTGCAAAAACCATTCATGGGTACCTGGGAAAGAAAGGGCACTCACATGATTAGTATACATAGTTTGGGATACTGTGCACTAACCATGCGGTAAGGCTCTATCAAAACAGTCACCATCCACATGGTTTGTTCTAACTGTGCGACTTTCCCATACGGTTTACTCTAAACCATGCGCCATGCCTGTTTCCCCAAAAATACGAGTTCTGGGATCCAAACATGCCCTGAACACACTTGGGACCTTCACTAACCCATTAGGCATCCATAATAGGTCCAAAATAAAGAATTAGACTAAAAATTAAAGGATCCATACTTGAGTGAAAAATTTGGTTCCTACAACTTTTGAATGACCAAACTAGGTGGTGAATTAGCGTGGGGTGAATTTTTATCACTTTGAAAATTTTATTCCTTTTATGCCTCTATCACTTATTTAGTTAATAATTATATTTTATACTTCACATGTAGTTAGAAAGTATTCAAATTAAACAATAAATCACAAATAACTCTTGGATTTTTAATGATATGTTCCTCTAGTTTGGATGATTATGTCCTCAGTTTGTGGTGGTTATTATCACACGCACACACAAATTCACTTTTCTTATTAATAAATTAAAGATAAAGGGTATAACCTTAAAATAATTTTACTAGCACCAACTAGGTACTAGAAACCATTAACTTTGAATCACAAGAATACAAGATATCAGCCTATCCATTTTAAAGTGATCAATTGTGTAGTTCAAGAATCCTTCAATAGAAAACAATAATTCTAACTGGGTTCCTCTAAATGCAATAATAAAATGGCTGTTTCTATTTCATAGTAATCGATGGGTTGTCTCAAATTCAAAAATCAATGGGCTCACACAATTATGAAGCAATCTTATAGATTACATTTTTTTCTTTTTTTCTTTGATAAAAAATATGATATATTGAATTACTATGTCAGGTTTCAATGTCACACACAAATTTAATAAATGAATGCAATATTATTTTCAATTTGATGTAACTTATTCTTTTATCAAGTGAAATATTAATTCTAGTGTGCGATATCTTTTCACATTAGCTTATTTCATCCATGCACACTTGAAAAAACCATGTGCACTAATTATTGAATGCAATGTTTATACATTCATGAACTTTATTCCTGCATGTGCATGCACTATATACTTGGTTTCACTATTATCTTTCACAAAACTATGTTTTAATCTATCTTAGCTTCATGTAACTGAGTACATGGTGTGTTAGTGGATTTTTAATACCCTAAATGTATTCATATAAAATTTTTATAACACTATAACTATGTAAATACATTAAGACAACGTTTCTTCTTCATGTAATCCTCACATGTTCCTTGAATAAGATATGGTATACCGAAACCTTCATGTAATAGTGTGAGTTGTGTAGTTATTCACACAAATGAGTTCATAGAACTCTCCTCTTCACATAGCCTAGTGGCATATAAAACTCTATGTTACTTTATGTAACTGAATAGGTTCATAGATTCTCTTCCTTTATCTGAAGGGATCATATGAGAACACTTCACATAAATAGTTTTAGACAGAAAAATTACATAATCTATGTTTTAATATAGCTCTTGAGAATTTTAGAAACATCTCTCTACCATGGTGATATAGTATTTATATAAATTTCACACCTCCACTTCTTCCAGTATTTATACTATATCGAGATATATTCAAAATCCTAAAAGATTTGTTTTTTCTATCAATGAGTTTAAAGTCCCTAAAGATAATGGTATTTTTAATTATTTCAATGTGGGGTTCCTTTAATATTTTCCAACAACCTTGAAAATAATGGAGTCTTTACATAAATGGATTCTTACTTCATGAGTTCAGACACATGTGAATGAAATAATATAACATGCATTAGTGCACGACAGCTTTGGTTCTTTCTTAATATCATATTCTTCAAACAGATTCATTCATGAAAGAGATAGATTGATTGCATGAATTTGAGGGGATCAATCATGCCTCATATAATCTCTTTTTTCCAAGATGGTATTGATCATCCATGTAGCACACTCACTAAATATGGATGGAATGGAGATATCTTGACGTTAAGAAGGTTGGGGAAGTGAGAGGTTGAAGACAACCCCAACCTCAATCATATGGACCATATTAATTCGATTGATCCACACTTGTTTTATTCATATCTTTTTAATGGAATAACATTAACCGTGTGTGGCTTGTCCCACATCAAACTTCCAAATTAGATTCACATTGATTAATTAATAACCTTATAACTTCCACCATTTGATCCGACACCAGGGTTGACCCCTAGAACATTTTGGATAGACACACTCACTGGGTTACATCACACCCGTGTGGTCCCTTGGGCACCCCTATGAACTCTACTACATGCCATGTACAACATATGGGTTCTATAAACCAACTATTCTTAGATCCCTTTGTGTTCTCCCTATGGGTGTTAGTCAAGCTCAACCTCACACACCTGTTTCCATGCCAATCCATATAGGTTTTCTATCCCACATGGTTGATCCCATCTCCAATAAGCATGGGATTGAGTTTTCATTCAAGGCTTGTATATTTGGCCAATATTTTATTAAGGTCCAACTCATATACTTAGTAAAAACCAATTATGTCATAAATAATTGCCACCAAAAAATTTATTCTTCAACATAATTCATCATGATAAAATATAAATATATTTTATATTTTTTTCATGGTCTTCAAATTTCTTCATGAAAATAAATATTTTCATGATGTCCTACATTTTTAAATATTAAACATAGGAAATCATCATATGAAATCATAAGTAAATTATTTATCTTTACTTATTATGATATTTTAAATAATATGAAACAAATTAGCACATGTTTTTAAATCAATGAAGACCAGTAAATCAATATTAAAACTCTTAAATTAACTTCACCCAAACATGTAACATGTGACCTTGGAATTTATCATGGATTTATCATCAATATTGAAAAAAACATGCTTGGGAACACCAATTAACTTACAATATATTTTTTTCTTCAATACATATTGAAATTATGTGCTTCATCACTTATTAACTCATTGAAAATAAATAAAAAATAAATAAAAAGTAGGATCATCAATTATTTAATATATGTCATAATGGATCCCCCCCAGTGAAGATCATATACATGGAAGAATAAAAGAACAAAATAAAACAAAATCTATAACTCATCCCAAACTGGCCTCGAGTCTAGCTTGGTACCATCATCTATAATTCATCCTAGAATTCCCAAAAAACCATAATGTAATGGGCCCTTGTCCAAAACCAATAACCTACAACCAAATAGTGATGTCTGCTTGGGTACCTAAGTTCCATTGTGACCTGAGTATGGTGTGTGTAAAACTTAGTATGCCACAACCAGTGACATCCCTAAAATAACCAATCATGAATAAAATTTCATACAAAAGTGATCAAGGTAAACAATTTAATATTTAGAAAAAAATTAAAAAATTAGTAAAAAACCATCGTTGCTCGGTCTCCATGGTAACACCTGAGACCAATACATACCATCATCGATCCTCAAATTCATGACATTGATCAACCATTCATGTTTCATCCAGTGTTGGGGTGTCTCTAAGCATGTTTCATAGATCTTGAAAATACATATTATAGACTTGGGTCTCCCTGGTATACAAAAAAAGTAACAGGGACCACCCCTATAAGAGTTTTCTTAGCCGATGACATAATCTGGTCAGTAACACAGACCCCCCTTATGGGAGTTTTCTAAAATTAAAAATACAAATAAATCAAGGGATTTTTCATTATATTTAAAATAAGACCAACCCAAGAGGTGTTTTCATCAACTTAAAACATCTCAAAATTAAAAAAATTCATTTTATCAAAATAAGACACAAAACTTCTATTCATATTAACATTAAATTTCATATTCCCAAGGCTCACATACCAAAGTATCTTTTATTTTCAACCAAACCATATCATGAGGTTCATATTTTTATAAAAAAAACATTACCATTTTTTAAAATATATCTATTTAATTATATTAATGTAAAAAAATATTAATAGCTTAAAATTCAATTCATACATTATTAAAACATTACTTCCATGAAATTTATTACAAGTGAAACCATAAGTCATCATTTTAGAAAACAACCACCCTCAACATTGTTTTAGGATAGAATCAAAAGTAAATTCCATTTAATATTAACTAATAATTATGAAATTAAATTTTATAATCATTGATTCCAAAACATAACACCATTTTGGAATAATTAATGCATGGATTAAACTTTTAAAAACGAATATCTAAAACAAGGGAAAGAGTCTGATTTAACGATATTATAAATAGGGAAAAACCAAATTGAAAATGTTTTAATTATGTTTAAGGTCATCACATGAAAAACTGACGAGAACACCCAACACACACACCCAAAATTTAAGTGAAATTAGGGGTTAAATTAAGGGACCACCAGGACCCCAACAACAGCTCCTACTATCGCAATATTGTATGCTCTAGGATTCCTCATGCATAGTTTTGTTTTTTATAGGGATCAATTTCAAAGGGCTCTCACCCATGTGTAAAAGGACTTATGAAAGGGATGGGAACTCATGGGGATTATATTCTATTCCCAAACCCCTCCACACCCTGATGTGGGAATCATGTCAAATTTATGATGGCATGACACTCCCTAATCATGTCGTGAAACCCTACTTCCATAAAGTGAGGATATTAAAAACTATTCATGTTAACCAAGGACACATACTGAAATCAAGTGTGACCCATAATATCCCCCTCATCACTTTACCTCGGGACCAAGAATTTACCTTCCCTTTGATCCTAGTTATAGGACCCCAATAGTAAATCCTACCATCATAATATTGTCTCCTCTTAGATTCCTCTAGAATAGTTTTGTTTTTCCTAGGGATCACTTTCCCAGAGTTCTACCACATGTGGAAAAGACCTTATAAAGGTAAGGGTAACTCATTGATATTATATTATATTCTTACAACCCTATACGCCCTGATGTGGGACTCGAGTTAAAGGTGTCACAATGTGAAACTCCCTGGTCACTCCCTGACACCCTGCTGCTAAGCTGTAGGGATGAAAAACCCATGTCACATTTACCTAAAGAGAATGAAACCATAAAGCGGTACCCACACACCCAACATAGGTTATAAGACTATAAAAATTCAATATCATCTTCCAGTATGGACTAAATTATAAGAAAAGAAGAAACCATACAAAATCCTTGAAAATAGAGAAAATTAGACATAGCAATCGAGAGATCTTAAGACGATGGAAGAGATGAAGAATAAAAGGCAGTGACCATCTAGAATTATTATGGGATATAGTTCGCACCTATTGATGAGTAAAATAGATCATATATGAGGGAGGTATCTCATTGTATTCAAAGGAGGAGAGGAGGATGTGGGAGGAGGTATATTTACCAAAAGAGGGCCAAAATCATGAGTAAGAGGATAAATGGGAGGCATGAGTGAATTAACAGGGAGAACCCAAGTAAAACCCCACCTATAGGCGACTAGAAAGACACTTGTAACACCCTAGGTTTTAGGATCCATTATTATTATTATTATTACTATTATTTATGTCTATAATTATATATAATGTTTCTCTATTCTTTCAAAAGAATTAATAATTAATTAGAGATTGGAGAAAACAAGATATAAACTAAGATAAAAAACTTTTTTTTCAATTCTAATGGAACATTTCAAAAAAATGTATAAAAAACCATGTATCAAATACAATGAATTATTACACATCATGGATGAGTACATCTATTAAAACTAAAAAACTTAAAAGTAGATAATAAATTTAATGGAATAATATCTTTAGAACTAGCAACTCCAATGGACCATCAGCACCTTTAAGAATTATTGTTAGAATAAAAAACTTACAATAATAAAGAATACCATGAAAGGATAAATCATGTTGTTATATCTAAAATGATAAATACATAAATGAGAAGTGAGAATGAAATAAGTTTAATAAGTCTATATATTGGAATAAAATTTGGTTGTTGAAAACATGGACATTAAAATTATAGAAATTTCAAATATGGTCATTGAAAATATATTCATTGGTAGTATATTCTATAGGAATACATTATTTGGGTATTGTTATGTGGTAAATTTAAAATAATATAACTCGCAATGAAATAAAAATATGGTATTACAATATTATAAACGTATATATATATTTACACATTATGTATAAATAATAATAATATTATTAAAATATGACATGTCTTATATATAAAATTAAAATAAATATTTCAATATCAATGGAGTAGTAAAATGTAAATTTTATAATATAATTAATTAATTAATTAATGGTTTCTATTATAGCATATTTAGTATAAAAGTAATATTTATTTTCAAAGAATTGTTTTATTAAATATTGTATATTTTTTACATATAAACTAAATTAAAACCTAAAAATATTATTATATATTAAATAATATATTAACTGAAACGCCCCAACCCCAGTTACCCAGAGTTGGTGCATTATTTTAATACATTGGCATGATTACAAGGAATCATGTCCCGAAAGACCAATCAGTTTAGTAGTCTTGGAAGTACTAGATTCAATCATAAGTTTTATATTACATTACAAAATGAAAAACAACAACAACATTGTCTCCATTTTCCACATTCATATCCCTTATACTATCACTGCAGGTAAGTCATAATATACTTCTTTGAATTTTGGGACAAATAAAAGATAGAATGGGGTGAGCTTAGATGCTCAGTAAGGATAACAATATAGGAGAAACTTTCATAAATAAACATAAACATTTAAGGAAATGTATAAGACTAAAACATAAGCCTTTTAAACTTAAACTTCTGCATAATATGGCCAATATAAATCAAATAATTCAATTTACTTATTCACATGGATATTATACTAGTTAAATAATCACATGAAATATAAATATCCACTTTCATAATAATTTTATGCATAATGCCAGACTTTATAACGACATATTCAAGGCCTTAAGCCAAGACTAAAAATAATTTTTTTCAAGGCCTTGTTCCAAGATAATAGTTTGTCTCATGAGACCTACCAATGCATCGAGGAGCTATAACAGGCTCCACCCATCACTTACTAAGTCCAATGCATTCCACATATGAAAAGGCTTAAACATAACATAAACATTTGTATTAAAACTAGCATACAAAATGTCAATATTTTATCCACAAACCACGAATGGTATAAAAATAACACATCCATAGTCAAACATATCACAAAACCTTCAATACAATATGTAAGATTTGTATCATAATAAATAAACCTCTATCAAGAATAATATACCTTAAAGGATATTGACATGGTTGAAAATAATCAGTAAAAATCTTTGAGAGAAATATCCATTTTTCATGAAATAATTTAAAAGTCACATAATTTATAAAGGAAGTCATTTAAAATATAGTTTTGAATCAAAATGTCCCATACCACTTTGAAACTTTTGAAAGGAATTAACATTTTAAAACATTCATGTCCATATAAATAAATCCTTAAAACCATTTTTAAAACATAGAAATTAATGAGAATAGTTTAGAAAAATAAATCATTAAAACATTTAAAATGACATTTTAATTAAAAATTCCCTTAAAAATAATCCCTTTGAAAACTATTTTATGAAACATGTACATGGGTAATAAATATGTCCGAGTAGATACTTACGTAAAAACAACCTTGGATAATAATGAGATTGTAAAATTAACCCCTAACTTGTACTTTTATTTGGTTGAGGGTATGTTAACCTCTTGTATAATAGTTAAATAATTGTTATTAAATTATAAAAGAATCATATACATAAATATGATATCATATAAGATATTCTAATATTTCTTTGTTAATAATATTTTAGTAGTATCATCATTTCACGTGTTAACATATCTGTTTTCCGTTATATGATTGGTTACGTAAGCCATGCTTGTTATCGATAGGCTGTATTTGATTCATATCCAGAATTATATTAAGTTCTTAAACATTTTTTTAATCATAAAATGAAAATTACTCTTGAATGATTACGATGGGGAATGAATCTCACTGCGTTCGTGGAGATGGTAATTCATATGTACGCACGAGCAACAATATCATTATATTGATGGAGAAATCGTATGTAATTGGATGGTATATAATATATACAGAATCATTAACATGTTATAATTATTATTTACATCAGTTATACTCATTATTATACCCATCCAAATAATGAAGTGTTTGAATAACAAACTACACCACGACGTGGAGACGGTAAGCCGTACGTACGCACGTATGGTGACTTTGTCATTTATAGGATGGATAGAATAAAAAATATGGTTATACAATATTTATAATAAAATTACAGTATGTAGGAGGTACAATATTTATTATTTTGTTGTGAAAACAACAAAGAAAGACTAAGTGGAAGAAGAAAAAAACTTGAAAGAGGGTGGTGAAATTATTACCACTTATTCAGGTGTTTCATTTTGAGTTGATCAAAAGGGCTCATTATGTTGGATTTATGATCAAATTAAGGACTATAGGTTTATTTTAGGGAAGTTGGGAGGATATTTGGGCAGGTTTTGGCCGAGACAAATGGATTTGGAGGTGTGATTTGGAGAGAAGGGGAAGTTCCCTTTTATAAGAGGGGTGAGGGTCACTTTAGGAAGAGATTAAAATATTAATTTATTATACAATCATATATGGTTTATAATGGATCCAAATGAATTTATTTAGAGCCTTAGGTGGTTATGGGTCGAAATCCTCTCAAAAAATAGGTTTTAAACAAGTTTAGGTTACCATTTTAACATTATCTTTTAGAGTTAACTCTTAGTTAAATAGTTTAACTTTTACCGTATCTTCTTGTATTCTTCTACTATATGGTTAATAAACGTACTATAAACTTCCAAGAGAACCTCAAGTGGTTCATTAATTATATATATAATATTATTTAATCCCTTTGTATAAACCTTATATTTTTGGGAATATTATATCAACCAATAATACAGTAATTGTTTTAAAAATTAATTTATGTCAATTTTGACACTATTTGGTATTTTGTTTTTGTGAAAGTCATAAAAACATTATAACTTCGAAAAAAAATTATCTAATAAACCCTAACATATCATATTAACCTAGAAAATTCGTGGATGGAATAAAATATTTAAATTATATTTATTTTAATATTTATAATATAAACTATTTTAATATTTCATTAAGAAGGTAATTACTGCATCATCATTGTGTCATAAATAAATTTAATTATTTAATCTCTAAAAATTATAAATAAAATAAAATTATGTAGTAAATCTATTTATCTTTTTAATGAATATTTATAGTCGAATTTATCTTATGTATAACCCAATATTAAAAATGGTTTAGTTAATAAACGTTGAATTTAACACGTTTACCTCTTCTTTAAATAAAATAATAATAAATGTCCTAATCTAATCCAAGTGGACATAAAGGATCATATTTTATTCCTAAGGTTGTTTTCTGTCTAATTAAACTTATCCAATAGAATCAGTACATGTTTTAAGGTAATTATAATATCATTTTTGTCATTAATTACCCAATTTACTTTTAACCGTGATAAATAAAAGTCAAAAGTTACTATTCACAAAAAATTATTTTCATCTTATTGAATCTCATTTTACTTACTGATATCAACCATGTCTCTCGGATTTTTTGAATTCAATTCACAAAAGTGGTAAAATTATGTTTTATGTAAATTTGCAAATGCTCATAGAAGGTGGGTAAATAACGTTAAAAAGTTCAATAAAATTTTATACATCTAATTTAATTATAAAATGACTCTAATGAATTACATTGAACATATATAGGTTTTATATAAATATTTTTAGTTAAAATAAATTTATATAAAATAAATAATTATTTAAATAAAAAGTCGGTTTTAAATAATAACGTAGTGTTTTCACTATTCATCAAAAATTGAAATTTTTGAGAAAAATGCCAAAAATTTACCCTAAGTTAATTTTGATATTACAAATCAAAAGATGAAGTCAATTTTACCAAATTCAAAACATTGAAGTTTCATTTATTAATTTAAAATTAATTCCCATTGTTAAAACCAAAAAGCGGGTTTTAAAAAAAAGTAACAATTATCAAAAGATTGACATGTGTTTATGTCAAATTTAAATGAGAAATTACTTTTAATGACCTACATTTTTGTTAAATGATAAAAATATAATGTAATTATACTTTAAAACCATTCAAATTAATAATATAATACTATAAATTATTTTGGATAAAAAGTTTTTTTCAATTAAAACATACTATTTTTCACTAATCATAAAAATATGAAAGTTATCAGAAAAGTAAAAAAAAAATTCCAAACTAAATTTTTATGTCCCACTTCAAAATAATAAATTTATTTTTTAAAATTTAATATGAAAGTGTCAGATATTTCATTTAAAAAAAATTAACCATTAGTAGGCTGTAAAATTGTATTTTTGAAAAATACTTCCTTGATCTAAAAAATTGAATTTGTTCTTATATTATGTCTAAGGAACACATAATATGGGTGTTAAAATTATATATAGTATATAAGATTCAAAATTCAGTTAATACTATTCATAACCGCTTAATGAGATAACGTACTATAAAATCTTGGGGTGTTGCATTCTCCCCTCCTTCAATAAATCGCGTCCTCGCAATTTGAAATTGTTCATAAAAAATAAATGGTTAAAATAGAAAAATACCTTTGTGGAAAAACCACATAGGACATTGGGTTAATAAAATTTAGTCTTAATTAGAGGGAAAGGGAAATGAAAAAGTCACCACCAAATTATGATCTCAATTAGGAGAACATTGGTGGAAATTAGAGACACATAATTGGAGGGAAAAAGTAAATATTTATAAGGAGTGATTGAGGTAATAAATCACAAACTAGTGTAAAATTTAGGGCCTCAAAGCCAACAATTTAAGATGATGTAAAATATCATCAGTTCAACAAAAAATATGGTATTAGGTTAACACATTTTTGGTTTTACGATCCCTTCCCTAAAGTTTAAGAATTAATTTATTCACAGAATAAGAAGAAAAAAATATATATATACTTGACAAGTAGAGTTTCGTCCTTCAACTAATTCCTAACACAAACTCATATTTCACTCCAAAAGATAATAGAATTCAAAAATATTCTATTTGTCTTAATTGTATAGGGTTAATAAAATGAATTTATGATTTATCTGTCAGACCATTTAAAAAAACTACATTATACAAACTAGGACATCATGTAGGCCAGTGGTAGGTGATTCACCCTTGTTGCTCTTCGGTTTCCGGTTCAAGTCTCGTGGCCTTACTGAACGCGATGGGTTATTGCCCAACCTCTGGGTAGTCCTTTTTATGAAAATCGAAAGATAATCTCAAGAAATGATTTAATCTTAACAATAGTATCCAATGTCAAACTTAATCGATTCCAACATATATACTTATCCAAAATACTTCTGTCTAAACTCACAGTCCAAAATTTATAAGAAAGGTAAACATAATGAAAATCCTTTTTTCCACATAATACAATTTGAATACCTTCACCATGTATTCTTTTAGAATAATGTAACACCTTTAATTACCATAATACCTTATTGATTACATTCATGCTCCCTTATTCCTTATAGAATATTAGATATACTCCTTCTATCCAAAAAATGTTGTAAAGTCCAACAATGATGGAATATACAAATAATTAATTAGTTTCAAGGTAATAAAGAATATCCAATATAATTTATCCAAATCAATCATATATTATTCCAAAATCACTACCTCAGTATCAGAACTATATTATGGTTTATATTTCTCTCAACCATATATTTTCAAAGCAATTTACCCTTCTATTGAGTCACTTTTCTTGGTTCCACAAAATCTAAAGTCCTTAATGAAATAGTACTGCAGTACAATCCATATATACTCTATAATTCTTATAACATGTACATCATTAATACAATACTCAAATGACACAATACTTTAATAAAAACATAATAACTCTAATAATTCCTATTCATCTTCGGTAGTATCATAACACGATTATTATCCAATAACAACATTTGGGATATAATCTGATGATTTGGACATTGATTCGTGTAGTGTCTCAACTAATTGCGATTGAAGCATTGTACATTTGAAACCTTTTTCTTACCCTTGCAATCACGTACTTGGTGTCCTTTTTCCCAACACTTATAAAAAATTCCCATTCTCTTCAAGCATTTACCAAGGTGGTTTTTCAACAGTTATCACATATGGGAAAATCCTTCTTTCCCCTCTTCCCTTTATCCATATTTCTCTCTTCTATCCTTTTCTTCTCTTGATTCCCTTCAAAGCCATATGACTTAGTGAATTCTTTACTTATCTTATTGACACAAATTCTATGTCTTCATATGATGAGAATACATGGGAGACTATTTCCTTTTTAAATGTTGGCTTAATACCATGAAAGATATGATCCTTCTTAATCTTTCGATCATGCGTATTCCTGGAATTCTAATTCCTTCTACTAGGTTCCATTTCTAAACAATGGAATACAATAGGTTAGTTTATGAATTGCAATGAATAATTCCAAACATGTAAAATACCTAACGTAAATTGAATAGATTATGCAAATAATCTATAATCATAAAATGTTTTATTTGTGGAAGCATATACTCTTAAATCCTTCATAATGTATTATAATGAAAACAAGAATTATCCTAAGCATATCCCTCGGGAGTGTCGTAACCAAGAGTGCACCAAGGCCTGTTGTCATGTACCAAGATACCCCAGGTCAAACCTGAAACTCCTTGTCAGAGTTTTCACTCGTAGGTACATCTATTCTAGAGACACCTCTACTTGATCGTATCCAAATAGAGATGTATTTCTTGGAAAATACACAAAATCTCTACATTACCAAAATTCTAGGAAGTTCTTCTATACCAATCCTCAAAGTCTATCTTAGGGTAATGTTCTCTAATCAGAGTTTTTCTAAATCTAGTTTCCAAGGTATGTACTAAACTTCCTCTGATACTAACTATTATGCCCCTACCCCAGTTAACCAGAGTCAGTGCATTATTTTAATACACTGACATGATTACAAGGAACCAAGTCCCGAAAGACCAATCAATTTATTAGCTTTGTAAGTACTAGATACAGTCATAAGTATTACATTACATTAAAAAATTAAAAACAAAAACAAAATTGTCTCTATTGACCACATTGATATCCCTTATACTATCCCTGTAGGTAAATCATAATATACTCCCTTGTACCCTGGAAAAAATAAAACACATAAAGGGGCGAGATCAGATGCTCATTAAGGATAACAATATAGAAGAAACTTTCATAAATAAACATAAACATTTAAGGCAATGTATAAGACTAAAACATAAGCCTTTTAAAATTAAACTTCTGTATAATATGGCCAATATAAATCAAATAACGACATTTACTTATTCACATGGATATTCTACTAGTCGAATAATCACATGCAATATCAATATCCACTTTCATAATGATGGAATGCATAAAAAAAAACTTCATAACCACATAGTCAAGGCCTTGTGCCAAGACTAAAAATAAGATTTTATCAAGGCCTTGTTCCAAGACACACGTTTGTCTCATGAGACCTACCGATGCATCGAGGAGCTATAGTGGGCACCAACCATCACTTACTAAGTCCAATGCATTCCTCATATGAAAGGGTTTAAACATAACATAAAAATTTGTATTAAAAATATCATACGAAATGTCAATACATTATCCATAAATCATGAATGGTATAAAAATAACACATCCACAGTCAAACATATCACAAAACCTTCAATACAATATGGAATATTTTTATAATAATAAATCAACCTTGATCAAGAATAATATCCCATAAAGGATGTTGACATCGTTGAAAATGATCAATAAAAATCTTTGCGAGAAATATCCCTTTTTCTTGAAATAATTTAAAAGTCACATAATTTATAAAGGAAGTCATTTAAAATATAGTTTTGAATCAAAGAGTCCCATACCACTTTGAAACTTTTGAAAGGAATTATTATTCTAAAACATTCATTTCCATAAAAATAAATCCATAAAACCATTTTGAAAACATGGACATTAATGAGAATGGTTTAGAATAATAAATATTTAAAACATTTAAAATTATGTTTTAGTAAAAAAGGTACCTTAAAAATAATCCCTTTGAAAATTATTTTATGAAACATGGACATGGATAATAAATATGTCCCAGTATATACTTACGTAAAAATAACCTCAGATAATAATGAGATTGTGAAATTAACCCTTAACTTGTACCTTTCCTTGGTCGAGGGTACATTAACCTCCTGTATAATAGTTAAATAATTGTCATTAAATTATAAAAGAGTCATATACATAAATATAATATCATATATGATCTTTCAATATTTACTTGTTAATAATATTTTAGTAGTATCATCGTTTTGGGTGTTAACTGATCCATTTTCCTTTATATGCTTGGTTATGTAAGCCATGTTTGTTATGGATAGGATGTATTTGATTCATATCCATAATGATATTATGTTCTTAAACATTATTTTTAATCATAAAATAAAAATTATTCTTGAATGATTATGATGGGGAATGAATCTCATCGCGTTCATGGAGACGGTAATCTGTACGTACGAACGAGCGACAATATCATTATATTGATAGTGAAATCATATGTAATTGAATGTTATATCATATATAAAGAATAATTAAAATTTTATAATTATTATTTATATTCGTTATAATTGTTATTATACCCATCCAAATAATGAAGTGTTTGAATAACAAACTACACCACGACGTGGAGACAGTAAGTTGTATGTACGCACGTATGGTGACTTTGTCATTTATAGGATGGATAGAATAATGAATATGGTTGTACCATATTTATAATAACATCACAGTATGTAGGAAATACTCGATTTATTATTTTGGTATGGAAAAAACAAAGAAAGAGGAAGTGGAATAAGAAAAGAACTTGAAAGAGGGTGTTGAAATTATTACCTCTTCTTCAGGTGTTTCCTTTTGAGTTAATCAAAAGGGGTACTTAGGTTAGCTTTTGGATCAAATTAAGGACTATAGGTTAATTTTATGGAAGTTGGGAGAATATTTGGGAAGGGTTTGTCCAAGCCAAATGGCTTTGGAGGTGTTATTTTGAGAGAAGAGGAAGTTCCCTTTTACAAGTGGGGTGAGGGTCACTTTAGGAAAAGATTAAAATATTAATTTATTATACAATCATATTTGGTTTATAATGGCTCAAAATGAATTTATTTAGAGATTTAGGTGGTTATAAGTCAAAATACTCTCAAACAATATGTTTTAAACAAGTTTAGGTTACCATTGTAACCTTATTTTTAGATTTAACTCTTAGTTAAATAGTTTAACTTTAACCGTGTATTCTTACATTCTTACACTTTATGGTTAATAAAATTACTATAAAATTACAAGAGAACCTCAGGTGGTTCATTAATGATATATATAATATTATTTAATCCCATTTGCTAAACCTTAGAGTTTTAGGAAAATTATATCATCCAATAATATAGTATTTTTTTTAATTAAGTTTTGTCAATTTTGACACCATTTGGTATTTTGTTTTTGAGAAAGTCATAACAACCTTATCACTTCAAAAATAATTTATCTAATCAACCCTAACATGTCATATTAACTTAGAAAATTCTTTGATGGAATAAAAACATTTAAATTCTAATTCATTTAATATTTATAATATAAACTATTTTAATATTTCATTAAGAAGGTAATTACTGCATCATCATTGTGTCATTAATTATTTTAATTATTTAATCTCTAAAAATTATAAATAAAATACCATTATGTAGGAAATATTTTTATCTATATAATTAATATTTATAGTCGAATTTATCTTATGTATAACCCTATATTAAAAATTCATTAGTTAATAAACATTGAATTTACCACTTTCAACTCTTCTTTAAATAAAATAATAATAAATGTCCTAATCTAATCCAAGTGGACCTAAAGGATCATATTTTATTCCTAAGGTTGTTTTTGGTCGAATTACACTTATCCAATAGAATTAGTAAATGTTTTTGGGTAATTATAATATCATTTTTACCTTTAATTACCCTATTTACTTTTAACCGTGGTAAATAAAAGGCAAAAGTTACTATTCACCAAAAATTATTTTCATCTTATTGAATCAAATTTTAATTAATGATTTTAACCGTGTCTCTCAGATTTTTGAAATTCAACTCACAGAAGTGGTAACATTATCTTTTATGAAAATTTTCAAATATTCCTAGAAGGTGGGTAAAAATGTTAAAAAGTTCAATAAAATTTTATACATATAATTTTATAATAAAATGACCCCAATAAATTACATTGAACTTATATAGGTATTATAAATCTATTTTTACTTAAAATAAATTTAAATAAAACAAATAATTATTTAAATAAAAAGTCATTTTAAATAATAATGAAGTGTTTTTCACTATTCATCAAAAATTGAAAGTTTTCAGAAAAATACCAAAATTTTTCCCTAAGATAGTTTTAATATTCCAAATTCAAAAATTAAGTACATTTTACCAAATTCAAAATATAGAAGTTGCATTTATTAATTTAAAATTAATTCCCGTTGTCAAAACCAAAAAACGGGTTTTAAAAAAAAGTAAAGACTATCAAAATATTGACATGTGTTTATGTCAAATTTAGATGTGAAATTACTTATAATGGACTAAATTGTATTAAATAAGAAAAATATAATGTAATTATACTTAAAAACCATTCAAATTCATAATTTAACAATATAAATTATTTATATTAAAAAAGTTTTTTTCAATTAAAACATACTATTTTTCACTATTCATCAAAATATGAAAGTTATCAGAAAAGTACCAAAATTTTTTCCAAAATAAACTTTTATGTCACATTTCTAAATAAGAAGTTTATTTTTGTCAAATTTAATATAAGTGTTAGATATTGCATTTAAAAAAATTCACCATCAGTAGGCGGTAAAATTACATTTTTGGAAAATACTTCCTTTATCTGAAAATTTGAATTTTTTTCTTATATTATGTCTAAGAAACACATAATATGGGTGTTAAAATTATATATAGTATGTAAGTTTCGAAATGTAGTTAATACTATTCATAACCGCTTTTTGAACGACTAGTTTGGTAAGTTTTGGTGCATTCGAATTCGGTGTTGCGTGTAACGCAAGCTATTGAATTACTTTAATGAGATAACATACTATAAAATCTTGGGGGTGTTACATAAAATCACTTAAATTAGAAATCGATATGAAATAATATTAAGAACATATAATGCTTAAGAACACCATTTTCTAATAAAAGCAGTTTTATTTATAATTTATATCCTTTTTAAAGCTAAATATATAAATATTATAATTATAATTTTAAAAAATAAACTCTATATTTGAATTCATTATATCAATATTATACTAAGATGAATTTTTGATACTTTTATGAAATAATCAATTTTTAGGTGAGTAGTAAAAATACCAATTTTTCTAAAAACTATAACTTTTATAATACATGAATGAATTGAAATATTAATACACCCATTTTATATAAAAATATATTTTTAATAATTAATTTAAATCATTTTAAAATAGTAATTTTAATTTATAAAACACATGTTTAACATTCTGGAAACTCAAGTAATATTTGACACTATTGAATATTTAACAGGCTTATAATAAAAATTAGAATTTTCCACTTTCAGAAATTAAATATAACAAAATTTATTTTTTATTTGATTTCAAAATTTAAATATTATATTACAATTTCATTTTCATTTTTATTCATAAAGATAATATTAGTAAGATTAGTGTTAATTTCCTTGAAAATGGTGAAACGAATTTTTAAAGAATTATTGTGTTAATATCGTGAAATTTTTTATTCAATAAATAAAATATATTTAATTTAAATTATGAATTTAATATTATTTTTAATAATATATATAACTATATTATCACTCATTCAATTGTAAATCAATAATAAATAATATTAAAGAACACATAATTGCTAAAAGTCATTTTTTTACCAAATAACATTTTTTATCCTATATTTTAATTTAAAATTTTATTTTATATAAAAAACTGTGATAAAAGATTCTAAAAATTATTAAAATATGTGTGTAAATTATTATATAAGTCTTTATCAACCCAAGCTCACCTCACACTCCATTGTTACAAAATTTCAGAGTCATTGACCAAGGAATAGTGTAATATTATCATGTCAGTGTAAAGGGTATTCCCAAAAGTGACATTTTATTCACTTGTAAAAGGAGATCACTTATACCCCTCCTTGGTTACACTTCCCATTAAAATTTCCATAAAAAAATTCCCAAAATAAATCTCCAAGAATTCATTCTATAATCCTTAGGCGTATTTTCATGAACATACCCGGATAAATCGCCTAAAAAATACCTAAATCAATCTCGACATGGCCCAAAGGGTTTTATCGACCCCCTAAGCTAAAAACTAGTTCTCGAACATAAAAAAAGTAGAGGGAATGATTTTTTCACAAGAATAACTCAACATGAAAAAAAACTGATAAAAAACAATAAATCATTGGTATGTCAAAACAACCATCAAGACAAGTTCCACTAGGTAAAGAAATAAAAAAAATCTAAATAGATACATGATTCGAAGTCATCACATAAACCATAAAGACATCAACTCTAGAATTACATGTAAAAAGTGGATCACATACTCCCCTAGTTACCTCTAACACCCAAGTACCACTAATCAAGAACAACCGATATCTCTAAGAATCAATTTCTCTTTTTCAGGGCTTGGTATAAAAAAATATAAAAACACCTAAAGGAAAAAGTAGGCTATGAGAAAAATTATCCTTGAAGGATTCAATCAACCATTTCATAAGTAATCCATATTAATTTAACCAAATATTATTAATTTTAAATAAAACATGGAATTTTATCCTTTACACAATTTATATCAAAACATGATTTTCAAAATATTTCAATGGATAAACTAATATAGGTAAAAAAGTGTATTTGTATAAAAACATGAATATATAAGAATCTCTAAAAAATATGCATGAATAATCATTTTTATCAAAATAGGAATGAATAATTAATTTCATAAACATTGGAATCTAATAATCATTTTCAATCATAGCACCATGGTTATAAGCCTCAGAGTATTATTTAGATGAAGTCATGAGGTTCCACACAATCTTGGTGAATTATGAATCCAAGTGTGCACACACTTCCCTAGATCCTAAGTCTAGGTGGAATATAAATCCAACCTAATGAATGAATTACCTACTTTCATTATAGTTTAGTATCACTATCACCATTAATCCATTTCTAAGTAGTCAGTTTTTTCTAGTGTTCATATCCTCCTCCTAACTAGCTAGTTTTTCATGTGATTATGGTAATCAATCATAAATGAGGATATCATTCATTTTAATCAATCCAAAATTAGTATAAATAATCAATTCATTTAGCCCCAAGTTTATGTTTCAAAACATGTAATTTCATTTCAAAAAACAAATCATTAAATGGTTTTCATCAAAACTCATTCCTTTCAAATAAATTCATTTAATTTTAAATAATAAAACATTTCATGGCTTTTCTTCTCAAAATTCATCATCAAAATCATACTTTAAAACATTAATTTCAATTTAGGATCATTTTACAAAAATCAACACTTTATTTTCAAAGGAATTATCACAGATATTTACCCACACACACATACACACACTCCATTCCATTTCAAAATAATTTATCAAAGGCTCTAAAATAAAGCATTATAAATCATTTGAAAATTAAATTAAAAATAAACACGCATTATAGGTTTCAATTGTTATGAATTTCTTTATGAAACCACCTGCCACAATTCAAAATCTCATCAACACCCAACAAGGTATAAAAAATTGTAAGAAGGGATAAAATGATCAAGGGAGAAATATTAGAATAAAAATTCATTAATTTAAGATCTAGACCCAATAATGACACAAGGATCCACCATTCTCAAAGTAGAGAGAGATGAAGAAAATGATAATTTATATTCAAAAGAGATTACACTTATGAAAAGTGTTTAAATGAAACAACTAGTACTTTTATCCATGAATAATCAAGGTTAGAAAGACAAAATTCACCTCTAGGGAGTCTCCATGGTGATTAGGTATGAATTAGGTTCAGGGAAGTTGTGTTTAGAATTAAAACGAGGATTAAAATAAAAAAAATTACGATACTACCCCACAGATTCTCACCCACATTGATGTCATCGGCTAGCCGTTGGCTCCCATCAGCTAGCCAGTGGATCCTAGCTAAATGAATGGGTCACTAGAAGTCCCACCTACTGGACATTATCCCTCACTGGTGAGCTAGTGGACCTGCTGTATCCATTCTGGCCTGAGGCCCTTGCCCAATATCATTCTAAAACCTCCATATTATTATTATCCTCTCAAGAATATATCAAAACTAGATTCCTCGACCCCTCAAAAGGATCAAACAAGGTGAAACAACCACAAATCAATATGGACAATGAGATATCAAGGTGAAGAACTAGGAAATCCAAAATAAACCAAGGATCATACATAAAAGTTAGTGTTTGGATGTTAAAATTCTCCCCACCATAAATGCATTCTACCCCTATAAACTCTATCAATAAGACTCCATTTGAAATAGGCGAGGTCACTACTCTCTCATCAATTCCTTATTATCATACATCTCATGAGAATCATAACCATGTTTCCATAGCACCCAAACCAATGTTATGTAATTTATATGAAGAACATTTTTCTAGGAATCGATAGTCCAAGCAAGTTTCTTGGTCAAAGACATATCAAGTTCCATGTCAAGGTCTTCCCAACTAAATATATGAGATGGATTTGAATTATATTTCCCAAGATGTGATACATGAAACAAATCATATATCAATGTCATCTGAGTTGGAAAATAAAAATGGTAATCCACCTTCCAAATCCGCTCAATAATCTCAAATGGTCCCATGTATCTTAGTGACAACTTTTCTATTTTCCAAGTTATCAATGACCCAACTATGGAGAGACTCTCAAAAACACCTGGTATCCAACCGATAACTCTAAAGGATGTAAACAAAAATCCATATAACGCTTTTATCAGCTCTGATTTGTCACTAATATCTATCAAATCATTAGAATTTTTACAGTCTTTTCTTGGACCAAACTAAGTCCTTCAAGGTAAGACTCACCAATCTATGAACAAAAAAGTGGATATTTAAATGAATATATATACATGGCCTCAATGGGTGACATTTAAATGGATGAATTTTTTACTTTTATTAGAGGAAAACTCAACCATCCCAAAATGGAAATTCTAAGACCCTCTAATGTCAATGAGATAATATTGAAGAATGTCCTCAAGAATTTGTATATCCCTTTCTCTTTGACCATATTTCATAGGATGGTATGCCATGATAAACTTTATCTAGAATCCCATTGACTCCTGGAGGCCTCTCAAAAAGAGAAAAGTGAATCATAGATCCCTATAGGAAATAATGTAAGACATAAAACCATGCAATCTAATAATCTAATGAACATATAGATTTCCCAAGTTCTCAACTTTGGGGGTATCAATAATAGGAATTAAGTGAGTTGATTTGGCCAATTAGTCAATCAATTACGAAATATTATTCTTTCCTCAAGGAGTACATGGTAACCAGACCCTAAAGTCCATCGATATCTCATCTCACATCCAATTAATCACTGGAAGGGGTTGAAGGATAATTGAAGGCATGTGATGCTTAGATATGGTCTATTTACAAGTATTCCAATGAGAAACCAAATTAGTGGTGTCTCATTTCAGACCTATCCATCAAAATAATCACCTCATATTATAAAACATATTCATCATTCACGGTTGTACTTCCCACTAGGAATGATGAAAATCCACCATCACAAGCTTCCTCATGGGTAACAAAACAACATGATGGTTTCTAAATCAAAGGATTCCCTATAAAGTTAGATACCATTTTATGAAGGTCTCACCACCATATAAAGATTTCATAATGCCTCAAAATTCATCATAAATATGATTCTCATAGATAATCATCTCAAAAAGATAGGATTTAAATTTAAAACTCACAAAAAAACTCAATATCAACCTCCTAGACTCCCAAATGAATACAACCAAAGATAACCATGAGCTTTCACTCCTTGTAATATTATTTCACATCTTGGGATGGAATCTTCCTCCCCATAGCATTATTAATTAAATTAATCTTACTATGGATATTGGAAATGTTAAAGTGAAAATATTTTAGCCACTTCACCCATCTCCTTTGATAGAGATTCATATGTTTTTGTGATATGATATAAATAAAACTTTTGTGATTAGAATAAATGGTAAAACTTTGTTTGAAAAGGTAATGACAAAAAATAATAATCTAATTCATCACAACTATGAGTTTGAGATCGTTTTTGGTATAGTTCTTCCCATGAGGCTAAAGCTGAATAAGAACAAAAATCCACCACATGATCAACCTTCATGAGAATGCATCCCAAACCTTATCCTAATTCATTTTAGAAGACTAAATTACCCTACCCAGCCTCTGGAATATTTATCACAACAGATTATTTCAAACAATGATTCAACTCGTTAAAGGAATCCTTGAAATTCAAATCACAAAAAAATTACTCCCTTCGGAGTGAGAGCAGTAAGCACTGAAACCAACTTGGAGAAATCATTCATAGAATGGTGGTAATACCATTTTAATACTAATAAGTTATGAATCTCAAAGACATTACATAGTTCCTCTCATGTCATAACATATTTCACCTTCTCAAGATAAACTAAAATACCATGTTCCAAAACCATGTTTCCCAAGAAGTTTACTTCTTGAATCCAGAAATTACATTTAGAAAGATTGGCATACATTTGATGGGTTTTCATGATGTCCAAAACTACTCTAAAATTAAACACATGATTGTATTTGGTTTTAGAGTAAACCCATAAGTCTTACACAAATACCAAAAACATAGAATCAAGTTACTGGTGGAAAATATGGTTCATCAGTTACATAAAATTGGGATGAGAATTGGTCAGACCAAACAATATAACTAGATACACAGAGTGCCCATACATACTCCTAAAGGAAGTATTCAATATTTCGTGCTCCTTGATCCTAATATGGTGATAACCAAACCAAAGGTCAATCATTAAGAACCACTTATCCTCTTTTAGATGGTAAAAAAAATCAATATGGAGAGACAAGTATTTGTTATTGATCGTAACCTGATTGATATTTTATTAATCAACACATAGGTGAAGTGTTCCATAAAATTTATTATAAAAAATCACTGGCATTGTCCAAGGTGACACATTGGGTTGAATAAATCCTTTGAACATCAATTCATCCAATTTATTATTAAGTTCATTTAATTCATCTTGTTCCATATGGAAAGAGGGATTAGAAATAGGCTGGGTACCTAGTACCATGTCAATAAAAAACTCCTACTCTTTCATCAGTGTCAAACTAGACAAGTTATATGGAAACACATTAAAAAAATCATCTTTTATTGGTGGAATATCACCACTTAAAGATTCTTGATTCAGATTAATAACACTCAAGTATACTATCTCACCTAACTCTAGAAGAGGAGGTCTGGCATGACTAGCCCTTAAGTCCCATTCTAATTGAAAAACAAGAGGTTCCTCGTCAAGGGTAGTAAAAGAGACCCACTAAAGATAAAAATAAATATAGGATTTAATAGAATTAATCCATCCCATTATGAGAATGACATCCATAGGATTCATATCAAGAATGAAAAAGTCAAATATTATCTTGATCTATGATAAAGAGAAGTACAAGAGGTGAATTAGAGACCATGCAATATCTTCATCACAAGAGGTGTTGTAATTTTTATTACAAAATTCATGGGATATATAGGAAGATTCAATAAGTATATAGTGTTGGTTGATACAAATGAATTTGAGGCACTAATATTAAATAACAAAGTCACTAAATATGAATCAATAGTAATGGTACCTCTCACTGGCACATGACTTACATTTTTTACCACTGATGATTCATCTAATGTTTGAAGGAGATTTATTTTTGATGAATTTCTCTAGAACCCCTTTGTTCTTGAAGCATATGACTTCACCTCAGATCCACTTGGTACTAATGATCTCATAATACTACATAGAGTAGTAAAAATATGACATAACCTCTACATGTGTCTCAAATGGCCACAAAAAGATATAGATATTAGGTAATTCTATGAAAGCATGTTCAAATTCCCAACCTTACCACATTGAAAATATGTCAATGATATTTTTATAGAAACTAAAGATGATTTAGAATAAGTTTTTGCTGATATCTACCACTATATTTTCCACTACGAGACTCATCTCACTTACTCTTCCCTTTATAGGAACTACTTAATCTACCACTGGGAGAAGGAGGAACTCCCATCAACCCTGAGTTACCATTCAAATTAATTTCAACAATCAGAGATCTATACAGAACATAAACATAAGTATTAGGATTCATCATAAATACCTAATATTATATATATAATCAAAGGAATTTTTGAAACCTTTGGTACTTGAGATTCACATTCTACAGTACCTTAGATGAGAACTAAGAAAGGATAGCAAAGTGATTGGCATACTATGTCACTATCTGATCACCTTGATGAAGGTTAAGAAACTACATTGACTTATATAATACCATTTATTCTAGAACTAACTTCTATGTGAAAAGAGCCTTGAATTCTTTCCACTCCAACCCTTAATTCTTCTTCACCATAACTATAGTATCCTAGAATCTCCCGCTAGGCACTTCAAGTTAGAAGAAAACACATTTTACCTTAATTAAATTTTGTGTTTACAATGAATAAAATAGTTGTTCAATAATTTTCAACCAACACTCAACCTCCTGAGGATTATTTATTCCCTAAAAAAATGGAGGCTTCTAATAAAGAAACTCCCAAGGATCGTTACAATGATATTTGGATAGAAACCCGCTCGTAACCTACCCCTTAAATCCCAACAATATTTTCTCATATCTACTAATACATCCCAAACAGAATAACAACATAAACGAAGAGAAAAACATCCCTCTAATACAAAATTTTCATGAAACAACCTAGATAACTCACCTAAATAGTATATGAATCAATCCTGACATGTCTTGAAGTACATTACCAATCCCCATAGGCTGGAGACTAGTGTTTGGGAATTAAAACCAACAAAAGGAATGATTTCACCACATAATAACTCAACATGAACAAAGAGGATAAGAAACAATAAATAGTCCGTATGAAAAAACTACCATCAATAAGAGTGACATAAGGTAAATAGATAAAAAACACTAAATCGATATATAAAATGAATTTATCACAAAAACTTGCAAGTCATCAACTCAATATCTCCATGTAATAAGTGGATAATAGACTCTGTCAATCCCCTCCAACCACTAGTGGAAATACCCGATTTAATTTCAAAGTAATGACGTCAGTATTTTCTAAACTGATACCAAAAGTATGTGGGATAAATTTTTTGTGTCGGTTTTACTAAAAAAACAATGCCAAAAAATTTTAAGAGTGGTTTTGGCATCAATTTTTAGTAGAAAGGATGCAAAAAATGTAGAAAGGTATGATATATGGTGTCGGTTTTTCAAAAAACTGGCGCCGAAAAAAAAAAGATTTGATATCGGTTTTTACAAAAAGAAGGGCCATTAATCCCAAAATTGGGATCTTACAGCATCGATTCTTATAAAAAATGAATCCATATATTAAAAAAAATATTTATGGTGTAGTTTTTTCAGAAAACCAACCCCATATATTAAAAAAAATCGGTGTCCATTTTCCCAAAAACCACCATCGAAAATATTTTTCGGACTCTTTGGTGTCAGTTTTTTTAAAAATTGATGCTAAAAGTCTTTTAAAATTAGTCGGGATCAGGAAACCTGTATGTTTTTTGATATTTGAAAGCTAAACTATTGTGAATCCTCTCGACTCATGATGCCTTCAAAGGTGTATTTGTGATCTCAAACCATTTTTCTTGTCGATTTTCTTATATTTTCATGATCTACGATATGATTTCTTGATTATCTCCATGTTTTTCATTATCTACGGGTTATGTTTTCTTCCGAAGCTTATTTCTAGTGACATTTAACCCCAGTTTGTTTTTAGTTTGTTGTTCATATTTATTTTTCTTTTTTACAATCATTTTTTATATAGATCTTGCAGCATTTAATCTTCTAAAGAATTATATAGAGCAAAGTTTGGATTTGGATCTATTTTTGTGTTAAACTATGAATTTTGTATGATTTTTTAAATTTTAAGATAAATTAGTTATCATTTAATTATGTTTTTGATTTGATTCAATTATTAGTTTATTTTTTATTATAAATTTGTTGAACATGGTTAATAGTTATCCCTAAAAGTGATCATCCCATATAAATTTACTTTATTTTTTTTTAATTTAGTTTAGTCTAAGATTGTTTAATTTGGTTTAAATCTGGTTGAGTCTATTTAGGCCAAGTTAGTTTGATTTGGTTCAATTGAATTCATCTATATTTGTTTAGATTCAATCTGCTCATTAATGTAGATTGAAAATCTTTCAAAGGGTGTTGCTTAAACCAACAAATTTTGATCCACTTCCTCAATTATAGTGAAATGAAATTCTTAAAATTATCTAATAACACAACCTATAAATTATTACCTGGTATGTATAAAATGAATACAAAATAGTAGAGTCATTTCTAGAGTTAAATACACTAAATATTTTTTAGGCTCTTGCTCACAAAATGAAATAACTCGTGGGACTACTACTACTACTGCTTCATCTTTTTAATATATAAAAATCATAAATTCTTTTATGTCTAGAATGACTCATATTCAAGTCCATGTGACTCATTCATAGTATGATATATCAATGATCTGCAAATTGACTTCTAATATAATGCTCTATCTTAACTCTAAAAAACTCAATCCACACTTGTCATTAAATGTAAATTGCATGTACCTCATGCATGTAAATCAAATGCATGGAATTTTTAATTTTATACAATATTTCATGTGTATAAATGAAAATCATATTTTTTTCATTTCATTGCCTTCATGAAAGTATATCACATACTATCTCTTCACTATTCTTTTGGGTATTTTAACACTGGTAAAATTATTAATAGTGTACTCACTCAATTTGATGAATTCACACTGTTCTACTTCCTTCAATATACAAGATTCTCAATTCCCACAATACTATCTCTATATTGTTGTATGATGCAGGCAAGAACATAATAATTTCTTAAAATCACATACAATTTTGGAAGCACACACTCACTATCCATGCTTCTCTTATACAAACCCAATCACACATAATGTATTTTGTGCAATGCTCACTCACGTTCAATATTCACATAATATTTATGAATAAATATTATATACATCATTATTTTCTGCACATTTGACATGGGATTTAACATGGTTTTACTTTCATGAGATTATGATTATAATCTCTAATGATTATTCATTTAGGAATGCATGAAATTATCCACTTGTTTATGCGTAGATACCCTTTAACACATTATTATATCATGCAAGATACAATCTGATTGTGTGTTCTTTCTTTTGCATGATAGAATCTCACACTACCTCTTGGACTCATAGTATGTGCACATAATTAAAACTATCTCTCTGCACAAGAACATAGTCACCCTTTTTTACAAAATAATATACCCACAGAGAAAACAATTGCACAAATATTTGGTTCTCTATTTTTAATTCAAATCGCAATACACAATGACCATTTCACTGATTTTCGGTTTCTAAAAAACAATCGAATAAACCAGTGAGTATTGATAAGAATATTGAATTTCTAAATTTCTTCACGTAACTTAGTTCATCATGAAGCAAAACTAGTGTGATAAACACATATATTTGGCTCGAAACAGTTTCTATTCCTTCATGCCAACAAACTTGTACAGAACTCTGCCTTTCACAATCTAGAGAATATCATGAAGACAAAAAATTACAAAAAAATAAAATCTCTCAGCCTCAAAGTACCAAAAAATGAACATGCTCTCAGATATACCAATTTAGTTATGTATTTAATTTCATCTATCATAATTTTGGGAGTATTATTATTAATTTCACGTATAATATGAACATTTACTCTAATTATTATTTCATATTACTAATAATAAGTAATTTTTCTCCCGTTAAATTAATTCAATTTTCAATACTTTTGGCACATGAAACATATAAATAATACAACAAATATGTAAAATGAACAAATAAATTTTAGAAGATTAATATTATAATTAAATTATAATATAAATATAACACATGTATATTATATGAAAATAAAAATTTTACTATTTGTAAATTTGATTCATATCTGATGTTTTATATCTCATTATCAGTAGTTTTTATTAAATGTGTTTCTATTTACAATTTAAATGTAAATATATATATATATATATATATGTTTATATGTTTTAATATATTCACCAATTATATTGTGATATCAGATTTTGAATGGATCGTAATGGGATACATTTACGAAGAACCACAAGTGAATATGAAAAAGGAGTTGATGAGTTCTTGAAATTTTCAAAACGACATCTTCAAAACATTGATTTGATTTTCTGTCCATGTGTAAAGTGTTTAAATATGAGAAATTTAAAATCTATAGAAATCAAGGATCATCTCATTTTTTATGGTTTTAGCCTTAATTATACACGTTGATGACAATATTCATAATGAGGTAGAGGATCATATTGAATAATTAATTCATGATTTAGGTGTTGAAACCATAAAAAAACACTAACTTTTGAATGATTGTATGGAGATTCTGAGAAACCATTATTCCTAGGTTGCAGTAAATA
The DNA here is from genome assembly GCA_963277665.1 of Viscum album. Classification (NCBI taxonomy): domain Eukaryota; kingdom Viridiplantae; phylum Streptophyta; class Magnoliopsida; order Santalales; family Viscaceae; genus Viscum; species Viscum album. Next base: position 591,178,070 of record OY728166.1, read on the forward strand.
TATAGTGTTATAAGCAGTTTTGAGATTAGTTAAGTTAAAAGAAAAAATGGGTGGAGTGATAAAAGTTTCTCCAGCTTACTTGAGATTTTAAAATAGATACTTCAAGAAGGCAATGGGCTTCCAGATTCCAATTATGAGGCGAATAAAATATTATGACCAATGGGATTGGGATATAAAAAATACATTCTTTCCCCAATGATTGTGTACTATATAGGAAAGAATATAAATATTTATCAAGTTGTCCAACATGTGGGACATCATGCTATAAGATATATGGAAAAGTCAACTCAAATTTATTCTAAGGTACTATAATCTAACGTCATGAAAAATAAATTTTGTAATCTCTAATGATATCATCCAATATGTTTTTGCATACAATTTTCATAATTCAACTTTGATTCATTTTTAGGTTACAAAATCAAAACTCTTGCAAAATAAATTTGGTATCTTCTAATAATTACTCATTTGAAGCGTCTATTTGAAAATTCAATTGATGCAAAAAGGTTAAAATGACATTCAGATGGGAGCATATCTAATGGTAACTTATTTCACCCTTATGATTCACCGTAGTAGAAGGGTTTTGAAAAAAAATTCATGATTTTGGAAATAAAGTTAAAAATATCATAATTGGATTTTGTACTGATGGAATGAATATATATCAGAGCCTCAGTAGCCAACTTCATTCATGGCCTATTTTCTTGTATTTTATAACTTCTCCCCACATCTATGTATGATGAAAAAATATGTAATGATGAGCTTAATGATTTATGGACCAAAATAACTGAGAAATGATATTGATGTGTATCTTTCACCATTAATTGATGATTTTAAACTACTATGGGAGGAATCCATTAAAGTTTTCGATGCATACAAGAAAGAGTATTTTCGTTTAAGTGCTATGATAATGTTCAATATAAACGACTTTTCTGTATATGGAAACTTATATGGATATAGTGTTGAGGGACATAAAGTATGTCCAATTTGTGAATAACAAACTTCATATTATCAATTGAAGAATGAAAGAAAGACAATGTACATGAGATATCAAAGATTTTTGTGAATTGATTATCCTTATCATAGATTGAAAAAATCATTTAACGGTTTACATGAATACAACTTTCCCCATCGGCCATTGCCAGCTAAAGAATATTATGACAGGGTGAAAAATATTGATTCGACATTTGGAAAGAAAAGAAGCTCCGGTCTTCAAAGAAATAAATGGAAGAAGCATTCTATTTTTATGAACTACCTTATTGGATATTTTTTTAGATAAAACATAACATCGATGTTATGAATTTTCAGAAAAACATATGTGCATTTTTATTGGAACTTTGTTAGACATAAAAGTAAAGACAAAAGACGGATTTTATGCTATATTTGACTTGATATTAATGAGAATATGTTTGGAGTTAGCACCCACTATGAAATGAAATTGAAGATATTTACCTCCGTCTTGTAACACATTAATCAAGATTGAAAAGATAAATTTTTGTCAGTGACTTCATGGTATTAAAGTACCCTGTGGTTTTTCTTCAAATGTGAATAATTTGGTGTCATTGATGGATTGTAAATTAATAGGTATGAAATCTCTTGATTTCTATGTATTGATGCAACAACTTATACCAGTAGAAGTGTGTGGTATATTGCTGATAGCTATTAGAAACACTATCATCAAGATATGTAATTTTATCAAATCTGTTTGTAGAAAAGTCATTGATCCAAATTTGTTAGATGAGTTAGAGAATGAAGAAACACTTATTCTTTGTCAACTAGAAATGTATTTACCACATACATTTTTGATACAATGGTTCATGTTATGATTCATTTGGGGAATGAGATAAGAATATGTGGGCCTATTTATTTATGATTCATGTATCCTTTTGAAAGATATATGAAAATTTTGAAGGGATATGTTAAAAATATTTATTGACCAGAGGAATCTATTGTTCAAAAATGTGTATCGGAAGAGGTGATTGAGTTTTGTACTGATTATTTGTTTGAGGTGGAGAATATTGGTCTCCCTATATCACAACATATGATAGTTGATAATGAAGGTAGAGGGGTTCGAGGCTTAAAGGTAATGTTCATTCCACGTGATGAAGTGATGTAGGTAAATTTATATATTTTGAACAACACAGATGAGGTTCAATCATATATATCCTCACATATTGGGGAATTAAAGTTACAATATCAGAAAATAAATGAAAAGTGGTTGATGATTGAGCATAAGAAGACATTTATTTCATGGTTTAAAGAGAAAGTCAACATAAATATATCTGCATTAGAAACATTGAAGCGGTTAGCAGGGGGACCATATCTTAATGTGATCACATGGTCTTGTTTTGATATTAATGGTTACACATTTTACACAAAATAGTTGAATGATAAGAGTACCGTTTAGAATAGTGGTGTGATGGTTTTTACTGATGTAGTACATTTTTTGAGTGCCAAAGATAAAAACCCAATTTCTACATCAACGCCATATTTTTGGAGTTATTGAATACATATGGTAAATTGATTATATTAAATTCTAAGTCACCGTTTTGAAGTGTAATTGGGTTGATAGTAAGAGTGGTGTGAAATATGATGAATATGGGTTTAAACTAGTTGATTTGAAAATATTTAATTAGAATGAGGAACCATTTATCATGGAGACTGATGAAAAAAGTATTTTATGTCATTGATCCATCGAATGATCAGTGGTACACCATTTTTCAAGGAAAAAGATACCATTTGGGTGACAAGGATGATGCTAATGATGTTATTGATTTACACAAGTCTTATTCATCTATTATAAAATTTTCAGATGATTAAAATGAGTATAAGACATATATAGTGCATGCAATACGTAATGATCATGATGAAGGCATATGGGAAAACACTAAATTAGTCTTCTATTTTTTTGGAAAATATTTATATTTTGTTTCTATTTTTGAAACTTATAAATGCATGCCTCATTTTTACTTATTGTTTTTGTTCTTGTTTCTAAATATTAATTTTTTAATGATATGCAGGTACACAAAATTTCATTACACTTTCTAGTAGCAATGTCAGATACAGATAGAGAGGAGTAATTACTGAGGTATATATATTTTTTATATTATTAAATATTTATTAATATAATTATTTAATGAAAGATAACTGTTAACTTACAATTTTTTTGTAGGACTACTGATGCGTCCATGGCAGAGAATACTTTTCCTATTAATACTAAAAAATCAAGTTCTCAAGTTGGTAAATGTGGTATTACATGTTTACCAAAACTACCACTTGCTCGTGATGATGATAGATTACACATCCATTTTGATGATAATAATAATGAAACTATCCTAAATGAAGTTCAATTTATCACTTATATATCAATGCAGATCCAATGTAGGATTAATATTTTATATCCAGATTAGAAGTTAGTGGACAAGATGGAAAAAAATAGCTTTGGGAGGTCGTGACGGTACAATATCTTAGTTTATTTATTTAATCTAATTTTTTTGAATATTAAATATTTTAAATGAAATATTTAATTTATTCAATTATAGATGACATTCAATTTTGAGGAAACCAAAGAAATTAAGAAAAGACATATCTTTTTAGCGGTGGTTCGATAGAGAGATTTTAAAACAAAAATGAAAAAAATTATGTTTTTGGGAAGAGAAGGTTTGAAAACTCATGCCTCAAGTATTAGTTTATAGATGAAGATGCATGTAAGATATATTTTGACAATAGTCATAAAGAAAAATTTCTGGTATGATAATTATTTTATATTATAAATTTATAATAATTTTTTCTAATTACTTTGTAATTTATTTTTATATAATTGGACTCCATGAGATCTCATCAAGAGATTCATTTGAGAAATGTATACCCTCATACTTTATCACATGGAGGGTATCCGTATTTGGAGAAGAAAATTATTGAAGAAACAATTGAAGCATTAAGAGCTTGATCTAGTAGTGGTTCAGAAGAAGTTCAACATGGTCCTCCATCTCCTCCCACTCTCCATGAAAAAAGGAAACAAGCAAGAAGAAAGAAAAATGAACAGTATCTTATAGAAGAAGCTAATAAAGTAGTAGATAAAATTATAAGTAAATATATTTATTTGTCATTAATTGTAATATTTTATAAATTTTAAACACTAATATAGCCTTTTAAATTTCATTTCAGGATGAACTTCAGGAGCAAGAGACACATGGCTCTTTTATCCCTAAGGGTATGATGGATATCCTAGCCACTACTTTGGGAAAGGAAGAACAACCTAGATGTGGTAGAGAATATCAGGAAGGAGTTAGTATTCAGAAGGTTTTTGGTCATAGTAAGCAATCAAGAGACCAGAAAATTTAATCATTAAATGCCTAGATGAAAAATATAAAATAGTCTATGGGTGATCAAATTCAAGAAATAATGCAGAAGGATTTATTAGAACACTTGGAAAGACAGTCATAGTCTATGAAGCCTTCCCATATATATTATTTATTTGTCATCAATTTTTCTATTTTATAAATTATAAACACTAATATAACTTTTTCATTTTTCAGTCTTTCGAGACTGATCACCCAGACTACCCTGCCCCATCTGCTTACCGTACCCCTTATGACCTGTCTTCTTAGGTATATTTTTTATTTTTTATCAAATTTTCTATTTTATATACTATAAACACTAATATGACTTTTTCATTTTTCAGCCTTCCCATCCTTCTCACTCAGACTATCCTGCCCCATCTGCCTACCCTTCCCCATATGAGCAACATTCCTCAGTATATTATTTAGTTGTCATCAATTTTTCTATTTTATAAATTATAAACACTAATATATATTTTTCATTTTTCAACCTTCCCACCCTGCTCACCCGGACTACCCAGCCTCATCTGCCTACTTCGATCCTCCACCATCTCACTTGGACGAATTAGTATACTATTTATTTGTCATTAATTTTTCTATTTTATAAATTATAAATAGTAATATAATTTTTTTCATTTTTCAGCCTTACCAATATTCTCACCTGGACTACCCTACCCCATTTGCTTACTTTGATCCTCCACCACCTCGTTCGGATCAAAACGTATACTGTGAGTTGTTTGCTAAAGATCCTCAAATAAATATTGTTGTGTTAGGACACAAGCATCTTTTTGGGGATTATGTATATCACCAGCCAATGTAGATGGGTCAAGATAGAGTATCGGTACTCAATATTATAGATCATACTTATCTACTACCATTTCCTACTAAGGAGATCACCAGAGTTGGCGATTGTCTAGGTCATTTTTTTTACTTTGGCCAACTGGTTTTCTTTGTTATATTTCATATGAGGTATTTTTTTAAATATTAATTACAAATGATTTAAAATTACATATAATGTTTTCTGAAATTTAACTTATATAGGATTATCTGAAAGAAAAAGAAGCTGCCAAGATGAAATAAAATATTCAGGAACAATCGACTATAGATACATTATATATTTCTTATGGGATACAAATATTATCTCAGGATTCTTCTTAATTGAATTATATATATGAGTTTTAGATAAAGGATGATAAATGCAGAAGAGAATATCCATTGAGATTATTCAAAGAAGATATCATGCATCTAGTTGATTTTGAAGAGCTCGGCCTGAATGTGGTGCAATTGTTTTCCATGTAAGTAAATTGACATTTGAATTTGTATTTCTTTAATAAAATATGGGTTTAAATTGACTAACTATATTTAATTTTTAAATTAGGTATCTACACATGCTTCTTATACAGAATGAAAGTACATGAATTTATGTTTTTATAGATCCAGAGTTCATTTCCATGGAAGTGCAACATGTGAAGAATCCTGATAGAGTTGCATATATATGTGAGAGATTATCACATATGAAGATTGAGTGTTGGTTTCTACCATTTCTTGATAAGTATGAACAGAAACATAATTATGAACTAATGATTATTATAATATCATTAATTGTGAACTTTTGGTGTTGTAGTGGGTATTGGATGTTTGGCATATTGTGCCCAAGTGAATTCCCCTTATATTGAGTTTTCCCCTTAAAAGAGAATGTTTGTAAAAGATTTTTGACCTTATTAGACAGATACGTTTTTTTTATAAGCTCATTATGTTTAATTATCATTATTTAGACATGTATTATTAGTTTATATATATGAAAATGGAGTTCATGGAAATTTTTTAACAAGGAATACATGTCGATAAAGACACCAAATAAAATTAAATATGTGGAAGTACATGTAATTAGTTTTTATATTAGATTTTATTCTAATTTTTTTATATATTGATTTTTATTATTAGTTTAATGTTTTATAACTGTAATGTTATCGTCAAAAAAGGACATGTTGAATGTGGTAATTATATTCTACGATTCATGTATGATATAATCACAACTGGAGAAACTAATTAATTTGATAAGGTTCATTGTATTAATTTTTTAAATTTTCAACCATATTATTCTATTTTTTATCACATATCATTCAATGTTATTTGAGGCATTCAATGATTCCCAGTCTTATTCTCAATCTTATCTTACCCATATTCAATCAATTTTTGTGAACTATTTGTTAAGTTCGATTAGGATTTGAGATATGTATATTCTAATATTTAGGAATAATATAACACATGGGTTCAAAAAACTAACGCTTTTGATATAATTGGTGTTTGAACATACTAATAATCAAATGAATGCTTCAACAATAACCAATAATGAGCATGTTTTAAATTTCACGAATGTGTATTTTAATTCTACTTTATAATACAAATGTGTAGATAGTTCTTTTGATTAACTAGATAAAAGCATGTAAGTTATAGATTTTTAGTCAATGATAAATACGGTTTGATTGTTTTATATTGTGTCTTTATTAAAGGGGTTTATATTATTTTGTAAGTGTACTATTTTCAAATTCCTAAAAAAATTTACTTTTACCGTCGGTTTTTAAAAAACCGGCGTCGATTTTTTTTTAAAAATAATCTGTTTTTGGCGTCGATTTTTAAAGTAACCGACGCCGAAACCTATTAGGAGAAGGTTTTCAGCATCAGTTTTCCCAAAACCGTCATCGAGATCCTTAACCAATATCATTTTTGGCATCGGTTTTAAAAAAACATACGCCCAAAATGATATTTTTTACGTCACCTTTATAAACGCCGATTAAAAACCGACATCAAAAAAATAAAAAAACCGAAATTAAATCATGTTTTTGCACTAGTGAACATCTAAGTCCCACTAATTAAGAACACCCTCCATCTCCATTTACAACTTTCACTACAAAAAATGATTTATTACGATGGATCAATTGTGATGGGTATAGGGATTATCACAAATTGTCCATTGAAAGAGACTATTCGTGACAACAATTTTGGCCTGTTGCAAACTGTCCATAAAAAGAGGTATTTGCGACGGTCCATCGCGAATACCTTTGGCACACCCTACTCTCGTTAACGCGGGAAGAGTATTTTCGACGAGGACTAAACCCTCATCGCAAATACTCTTCCTGGGATTCAGTTATTTGCGACGTGGGAGGATCCACGTCACGAATAATATGTCGACATTATATTATTTACAACGGGTCATTGCAAATAATGTGTCCCCGTGATAGTATTTGCGACGGGTCTTGTCACAAATACTATCTTTCACTGCTGGCTCAATTAATAACTAGTAAACTATTTGCGATGGGTCCCATCACAAATTCCTTTTTAACTACCGCTCCTAATTAATGGGGGATTAGCATTTGTGATGGGACCCATCCTAAATAGTACTATTTGCGATAGGATTCTCGTTGCAAATGATCTGACCTATATATACCTCATCCGATTTTTTTCATTTCACAATTCTCTCAAGTCCTCTCTCCTCTATTCTCATATTTCTCTCTTCAGTTTTTTCAAAATTTTAAATTTTACTGCGGACCAATTTTCAGGACTTGCATCCAACAAAAGATTCAGTTTTAAGGTATTTATTTGTTTCATTTTATTTTATAGTTAATTCCTTTTAATTTATATTAGTAATAATAATAATAATAATTATTAAGCGGTAATTAAATTCAATTAGAATTAGATAGTTTTATTTTTCATTTTTTATTTGTACAAATGTGTTGTTTCATTAAGAATTTTTATTTATTTAAGAGTAAATAGTATTAATTTGTAATAATTTGGTTCAATTATCATTAATTAATAATAATTATGTGTAGTTAGTATTAATTAGGAGTAATTAGAGTTAATTAGTATAAATTAGTATAAATTAGTATTACTTAGTATTAATTAGTAATAAATAGTAATAAATTACTAAAAATTAGTAATAAATAGAAATAAATTGTAATAATTAGCTATAATTAGCAGTGATTACCGCTAATTATTAATAAATGGTAATAAATCATAATAAATAGTAATAAATAGTAATAAATAGTTTATATAGTAATAATTAGAAATAAATAGCGGTGATTAGTAATAATTAGTAATAAATAGTAATAATTAGTAACAAATAGTAACAAATAGAAACAAATAGTAATAATTAGTAATAATTTGTAATAATTAGTAATAATTAATAATAATTAGATATAAATAGTAATAAATAGTAATAAATAGTAATAAATAGTAATAATTAATAATAATTAGTAACAAATAGTAACAAATAGTAATAAATAGTAATAATTGGGAATAAATAGCAGTAATTAGTAATAAATAGTGGTAATTTGTTGTAAATAGTGGAAAATAGCGGTAATTATTAATATTTAGTAATAAATAGCTATAATTAGGAATAATTAGTAATAAATACATGTTAAGAGTAATTAATACTAATAATTAGTAATAAATAGTAATAAATAGTAATAAAAATTAATAAATAGTAATAATTAGTAATAATTATTAATAAATAGTTATAATTAGCGATAATTACCGCTAATTTGTAATAATTGTAATAAATTATATTAATTAGTAACAAATTGTAAAAAATAGTAATAAATTGTAATAATTAGTAATAAATTGTAATAAATAGTAATAAATAATAATAAATTATATTCATTAGTAATAAATTGCAATAAATAGTAATAAATAGTAATAATTAGAAATAAATTGTAATAATTAGTAATAAATAGTAATAATTAGTAATAATTAGTGATAAATAGTTATAATTAGTGATAATTAGTAATAATTACTAATAATAAGTAATAAATAGTAATAATAAGTAATAAATAGTTATAAATAGTAATAAATAGTAATAAATAGTAATAAAAAGTAATAATTAGAAATAAATAGTAATAAATGGTAATAAATAGTTATAAATAGTAATAACTAGTAATAAATAGTAATAAATAGTAATAAATTGTAATAAATAGTAATAAATAGTAATAAATAGTAATAAATAGTAATAAATAGTTATAATTAGTAATAATTAGTAGTAAATAGTAATAATATGTTATAATTACTAATAATTACTAATAAATAATAATAAATAGTAACAAATAGTAGAAAATTGTAATAGATAGTAATAAATGAAAATAAATAGTAAAAAATAGTAATAAATATTTATAATTAGTAATAAATAGTAAAAATTAGTAATAAATAGTAATAATTAGTAATAAATAAAAATAAATAGTAACAACTAGGAATAAATAGTAATAATTAGTAATAAATAGTAATAAATAGTAATAATTAGTAATAATTAAAAATAATTAGTAATAATTAATAATAATTAGTGATAATTATTAATAATAAGTAATAAATAGTAGTAAATAGTAATAAATAATAGTTAGTAATAAATTTTAATAAATTGTAATAATTAGTGATAAATTGTAATAATTAGTAATAAATTGTAATAATTAGTAATAAATTGTAATAAATTGTAAAAATTTATAATAAATTGTAACAATTAGTAATAAATTGTAATAAATTGTAATAAATTGTAATAAAATGTAATACATTGTAATAGATTGTAATAAATTGTAATATATTGTAATAATTTGTAATAAATTGTATTAAATAGTAATAAATATTAATAATTAGTGGTAATTAGTAATTATTAGTAATAACTACTAGTAATTAGGAATACTTAAGAATAATTAACAAAAAACATTTCTTCTCTTTGGATCATGTTTTTATTATATGAAATTAGTCATAAAAAATAATTATTATTTTATATATTTTTTAAAAATATGGAACAAGGAATTCATCAATAGTCATTATTAGATAATCATGCTTGGATAAATAATTGTAGGAATCCAAATAGTTTTGGTATAAATTCTGTATATATTGAGGGTGTTCAAACTTTCTTATCTTTTGCATCCTCAAATACAAAATTTGTTTTAGAGGGGACAATTAAGTGTCCTTGTAAGAAATGTGATCTGAGGATGTTTGACACATTTGAAAATGTTGGGGGATATTTATTGTAATTTGGTTTTCGAAAAAATTATGTTTTTTATTATCAACATGGTGAATGTAGTTCCAGATATGATACTAAAATTTTTATTAAACATGAGCCTCATCCCAGTTGGTGAGGAATCCTTATGTGCATCTAGGAGACCCAAGATCAAATCCAGGCGGAGGTTAATTTTTGGGTACTGTAGCAGCACTGTAGCGGGCACTGTAGCAGGCACTGTTTGGTACTATAGCACCTGGGAATATTCCCCTGTTTGGGCCTTAGGTCCACTGATTTGGTCCCCAGATCCTTTAAGGCCTTTAGGCCACCCAGGCCTTCAGGTCAGTAAGGCCTTCATGCCACCTCAAGGCCTTTGGGCCACCTTAAGTGTAGATGCTAACCAGACAACCTATAAGGAACAAGCTTTAGAAGGAGGAGGAGCAAGGATCTTTCACCATAGTAGAAGCTAAACGGATTACAAGAATGTGTGTGTATAGAACCTTCCATCAAGAAAAGCCTGCGCATGCACGAGAAAGCCTAGCTGAACAACCATGCGAAGGTGGAGAGCTGATTTCACAATGAAGATGTTGGGGAGGAGCAGTTCTAAGTAGTTATTCTGGGATGTATGTAATGTTTGAAGCCTACGAGCAATGAATTCCTCTAAGGCCTATGGTCCATGTAATACTTATGCCTACATGCCTTTTAAGGGTTCCACCTCACCCCTTCAAAGGTGGATTATCAAAATCAATAAAAAAATGAAGGCCTTCGGGACATTGGAGGAGATCCATCATAGTTTCAAAATTTAGTACATGATATGACATGTCAATATTTTCAAAAAACTGATACTTGGGATGATATTGATTTAACTCCTAAGTTAGAACCTTCTCAAATTTATGAGTTTTTGAGGTCCTCTGAGGATTCCTTATTTCTTGGTTATAAGATAATCAAATTTAAAGGGGTCGAAAAATTTATAGCTATTAAATTAGATAATGGAATGTCAAATAGCTATTTTGATCAGATGTTATCTTTGGTTAAAAAATTATTACCTAAATGAAATTTGTTACCTATAACATTCTATGAGAGAAAGCGACTAGTTCGTAATATGGGTATTAGTTATCAGAAGATCCATACATGTTGAAATGATTTCATCTTATATTATGGAGAAAATGAGTCATCAGATAGTTGTCATACATGTGGAAAGTTGAGTTATAAAGTGTCTTAACTAGGGAAGTCTGGATTGATTCCTGTAAAACAGTTGAGGCATTTATCGCTAACACCTAGATTGCAACATTTATTTATGTCTCAGAATATATTGTCATTGATGTCATGGAAAAAACCTATATTTCAATTGGTAAAATCTTAAATTATCCATATGATGGTGATTCATGGAATCATTTTGACCGTGTACATCCATATTTTGATTTAGAAGCATGAAACATGCGATTGAGTCTTTCATATAATGGTTTTTTTTCTCTTTGGTTCTTACAGTAGTTAATATTCTTGTTGGCCTATATGTATAACTCTATACAATTTACCTCATTGAATGTTGATGAAGGAGCCATACATCTTTTTTTCCATATTAATTCTAGGACATACTCAAAAGAATATTAATGTTTATTTGAATCCATTGATTGATGAGTTAAATTTATTATGGGGTAATGATGTTAGTATATATGATGTTGCTTCGAAAAAAATTACTGTTGAAAGATGAATTGATGTGGAAAATTAGTGACTTCCCATCACATGGCATGTTATCTATCTTAAGTACACATGCTCCAAAATAATTTCCATACGGTATGAAAGAAAATAAAGAATTTATGATCTTCAAAGAAAGAAAACCATGTTTTTAACTATTATCGTAGATTTCTCCTAACATATCATCCTTTTAAAAGGAAAAGATATCATTTTAGAAAAGGAACAATTGAAAGAGACAGACATTAAATAATGATATTAGGTATGGGTTTAAAATCATTTTTCTCTTCATTAACTCCCATTATATTTGTACCAACTATAAATTAATAAAAAATTGATGGCTATGGGAAATAACACAATTGGATAAAAAAGATCATTTTTTGGTATTTTCCATATTGGTATGATTTGTTGATTTGTCACATGCTGGATGTCATGCATATTGAGAAGAAATATTTTTATAATATATTTTATACATTTTTCGATACTCTAGGTAAGACTAAAAATAATGTAAAGGCACTATTAGATCTTTCCCAAATTTGCAAGGGACTAGAACTTGAACTGTTTAAAAATGTTAGATCATAGAAGTTAATGAAGCCAAAAGAAACTTATAAAATTTCCAAAGAATATCAATTAATATTTTTCCATTGATTGCATATTTGTGACTTCCATATGGTTATGTTTCCAATTTGGCTAGATGTGTCAAAAATGTTCATATTACCAGATTAAAAAGTAATTATTATCATGTTATAATGGAAAGAATTCTACCGATTGGATTAAGAGGTTTTTTGAATTATATAATTTGGGATTCACTAATAGGAATATCATATTTTTTATAAGCTATTTGTGTGGCAATAAAAACTATGATTCACCAAGTAGACTACAATAAGATATTGTTTTAATTTTAAGTAAACTGGAAAAAATCTTCCCACTAAATTTCTTTAACTCAACATAACATTTGATATTTAATTTTCTGCATGAATAAATCTATGGAGGTCTAGTACAGTTCTGATGGATGTAACCATTTGAGAGATGCATAAAAAATTTGAAGACAAAATTACATAGAAAAGAATCATTTTGAGGATCAATTATAGAAGCTTATTTGTAGGAGGAAATTTATTTATTCTAAACTCATTATTTTAAATATGAATATCCCTCAAAACATAACTGCATGGGTATTAATGAGGAAAATTTTTATTATGAAATGGAAAATTGATTATCAGTTTTTAATCAGCCTGAACTTGGATTTGGTGGAGTTCATTTATGATGAATTTCAGATGATGAACATTTCAGAGCTCATACATATATTCTTCTCAACTGTGAATAAATGACACCATTTTTATTATGAGTGATCCTATCACTTATTCTATAATATTTGTTAAAATAAATTAATAATATTTTATTTGTATATTATATGATAATTATATCAAGAAACACCTTCCATAAATTACAACTGCTGCTCTTGAAGAATGTGAACAAAATAATTTTTCCTACTGGTTTCAAAAACGGTTAGTATAAATTATTTATGGTTTAAAATATGAAATCAATTTCTAAATTTATATATTGATAACTGTTTTAATTTTTTTTTGTTATCTCAACATGATGATAAAATTGATAATTTATTGTGTGTATTGAGTAACCCACCGTCCTAAATTGTTAAATATTATAATTCATATGTGGTGAATGGTTTTTGATTTCATACACATGAACATGGGGAATAAAATAATAATGAATAATGGTGTTTGTTTGAGAGGATTTCATCATAGAGAAATTGAATTTGACTTTTATAATATATTAGAAGAAATAATTGAACTATGTTACCTGGGACCGAATTATATAATGATTTTTAAATGTCAGTGGTTGGATACTAAGAGAGGCTTTCATGTTCATCTGAGCCATGTAATCATTGATATTAAATATAAAATCTTTCTTGCAGTAAATGAACTATTTTTATTAGGTCATAAGGAACATAAAATTTTTTATTCAAATTATTTTTCTACTTCAATAGATTAGGGTGATTGGTGGAGCATAATAAAAATAAAATCTTCAGAAAATTAATTTATTCAAAGTGAATGTGGTTCCACTGAAGTGAAAGAAATTGAATTTTTTTAATATACTACTCCAAATCCTTCTTTTCTATGAAGAGAAATGAATATCGATAATGAAACCCCACAATTAAGGGTCAATAGTGATGATGATGTTATTGATGTAACAAATGAATTTGAAATGACAATAGTTGATGAAACTAGAAATCCTATGAAAATTGATGATACTAAGGTGGAATATGAAAATATTGACATTGTCATATATGGACATGGGGATGGAGATGAAGATTGACATAGTTAAATGCTGTTTATAATCATATATAATATATATCTATATATAATAGTCATTTTCAACTATTTTCTAACCATAGTCATTGACTATTTTCTAACAACAGTTATTTCATGTTTCAGATAGACTCAGATCTATTTCACGAGTTGGAGGGAGATGATCCACCTCATGATGAGAAGGATGTTGGATCATCTTCCGCTCAGATTGCTAGAGGTTCAGCGACGACTCGTAGGGGTTGTGGTTTTGAGAGATTGATGATTCCTGACCCTATCGTTGAGTGATGTCCATGTCTTGGCTTTGATCCATGCATGCATATGTATGTTTAATTGTTTATTTTAGCTAGTTATCATTAATTATCATTAATTTATTTATATACTAATTGTTTGATTATTTGTTCTCTTTTTTTCACGACGTTTCTCATATAGTTGTTGGACAAGGGAGTTCTATATTAGGGAATTATTTTTATAGAGCATGAGTTACATGTGATTAGATTCTCATTGATGTTCAACACTGCATGTTTGATCATTGGCTATTATTTAAATAAATAATACTTATTTAATTAATAACATTATATTATTTACTATTTTTAGGGTTTATAGTATCCCATCTATTATAGAATGTGTAACGCTATTTGGGAGGCATGGGAGGGTTGTATGCATGAGGGTTGCTATCCATGTTTACACAATTTGATGTGGAAAACATTGAGGAAAGTAGGAGTCACAATGTCTGACCAGTCTTGTTGTTCCCACCATTCTAATTACATTCCATCTCATGTTTGGGATGGATTATGTTCACACTAAATGGGTGGTTGTTTTCAGAGAGATCATCAGTAGGTCGATAGAACCGGGGGAGACATGAGCTGACACATCGAGTGGGTATTCATATATTCAGTACACATAGGGAATATATAGTAAGTAACTTTTTTTAAATAATTTATATAACTTTAAATGTAAATTATTTGTTTTATATTCATACTGGCAGTCAAACAACATGATATTATGGAGTTCAACATTTATAGGAGGATGTACAGTGATCCCATTACTAGAGAGATTATAGGTGATCACCAAAATCAGATTGTGGTTAGTATAGTTTCTTTTTTAGTTTAAAAATTAACTGCAAATAATATTTTAGCTATTTTACATTTAAATTTCAATTCAAGGAGTCATATAAGGCCGAGACTTGTTAGAAAAAGACTGAGAGTCAGTCCAAGACCAAGGATCAGACCAGTGTAACAAGATTTGATAAGGAAACATGGATACATGTGATCGAGTATGCCTTTGAGAAAGGCCGAGTTGTTGGTATCATATCTCGATTGACGCCTGGAAGTTATTATGGTACTATTTCAATGTCATTATGTAGCTTGATAGAAGATCATGGAAAGTCATCATCATCTACTGCACAGTATCAGGAGCAGCTGTGAGCTCAGGGTGAGCTTATAGAGGGTATGCATAGGGAGCAAGAATATCTCCATTGACAGAAGCATCAATAAGAGGATGAGATGCATCAATGACAATAGGAGTGGCACGAGTAAATGGTGGAGTACATGCGACATCTGACGCATGGTTTTGGGATGAAGTTCCCTCCTATAGATCCTCTAACTCCTTCAGATGACCCTCCCACTCACTGACTTATTTACTTTTTTATGATAAATATTTGAATGTAAAATTTATTTTTAATATTTTTATTATTAAATTTATTTATATTTCTATATAGTTTGTTTTTTTATATTGTTGCAAATATTATGTTTTTTATTATTTTATTATTTTTATTAGCATATTATTTATTTATTTATTTATTATATTATATTATATTATATTATATTATATTATATTATATTATATTATATTATATTTATTATTATTATTATATTATATCATTTACACTTTTATTATTTTCTATATATTGTTGTGAATATTGTGTTTTCTAAAATTTTATTATTTTAATCAGATTTTTACTAATTTTATTAGTTTTTATTATTATTTTTATTATTATTTTATTATTATTATTCCATATATTATTTTTTAAATTATTTTATTATTATTATTATTATTATTTTATTATTATTATATTATTATTATTATTATTTCATATATTAGTATTCTATTATTTTATTATTTTATTAAATTTTTTTAATATTATTTTTTTTATTTAATTTTTTTGGTTTTTTGTGACGACACCATCACAAATACTTATTTACGAGCGGCCCGTCACAAAATGTAATTTTTGATGGGCCCGTCGTAAAAGGGGTTTTAAAAAAATCTAGATAAACTATTTACGATGGGACAAATTCATATCACAAATAGTTTTATTTTCGAAAGACCTTCACAAAAACATGTATTTACGGTGTCATTTTTAGTGATGGTGAAATCACGATGGGACTCGACTACAAATGACCTTTTTCAATGGGAATGTTCCACAAATGACCTTTTGCGATGAGATATAGTCCCAATTTCCCCATCACAAATGGTTCAATTTCTAGTTGTGTTTCCCATTTTCTAGACTTAGTATAATAAAATCTTCAAATTTCCAAATAAAAAAGTAAGGTGTGATCAATAATAGCCAAATAGGATTCCACCAATCATTTCATAAGCAATCCATATCAAGTAAACCAAATATGCTCAATTTGAAATAAAACATAGAATGGTATCCTTTACACAATTCATATTGAAACATGATTTTCAAAATATTTCAAGAGCTAGAATAAAATAGGTGAAAAAGTGCATTTCCATCAAAATTGGTATATATAAGCATCTTTTTCAAAATAGGAATGAATAATCATTTCTATCAAACCAGACATGAACAAATCATTTCATAAACATTGGAATTTAATAATCATTTTGAATCATAACATAATGGATATAATCCTTGGGGGGATTAGTTAGATCGATTTAGGAGGTTCTGCACAATATTGGTGAATTATGGAGCCTGTTGTGTACACACTTCCCGAAACCCTTAGTCTAGGGGGAATAAAAATCTATCCCAAAGAATAAATTTCATTCGCTCATGGTAGAATGTTGTTGTTATATTTAATCCATTTCTAGGTAGTTAGTTTGACCTATCATGAATATACTCCTACTAATTAACTAATCTCCCATGTGATTGGAAGTAATCAATAATACAAGTGGTGATCATTTATTTCAATCAATCACAAACCAATTCAAACAATCATTTCAATCATCCCCAAGTCTCTAACGTAAGTATTACCTTCTTAAATTTTTTTTCCTTAATCTTTCTCTTACAAAATTATTATATATGAAAAAATATAATGAAATTAGTATCATTATTATACTTATATTTTATTATATTAATTTAATAACCATTATTTATTCCTCTCTATCCATTAAGAAAAAATAAATCATCATTTGTGCGTTGCACAGACTACCACCTCCAAAAAAAGACGTCTTCCATTTTTCACCACCACTATTCATGGATGATCAAAAAGATATAATGGATGAATAAATATGATATTTATAATATAAAAATGATTTTGAAATTTCAAATTATCATTTACCTTCTTTTCCTCTCATTCGTTGAGAAATAGAAACATTAATTGTGCGTACGTGAAAAATATTGCCTCCCTGAGTAATGAGTTTCATGTTTCATCACCACGTAACATGGGTGGACTTAAAAAATATATTTAATGTGTAAAAATTATGTCCATAACACTATTAATATTCTAGATTTTGTGAAACTATTTTACAACACTGTCTACCATGGTCCACATACACAAGGAGTTACGAAGAAATTCACCGAACAAATACAAGCAACTGAAGTGGGAAAGAAAACTATATAATAAAAAAATGAAATATAATATTTAAATGACCCAAAAATATGAAATATATATGAATAAGGTTCCTAGGTATATATCTAATGAAGTTAATTTAATTATTTAGTAATTTAAGTGCAAGTGTAGGGTGTTTTCACACAAGAGGTAAGTGTTCCATCTAAATCACCTTTCATTTAGGCATGATTTGATATTATACAACAATATTAACTTTATGGTATATCTAATACCCATATTAATTATAATTTCATAAATTATTTTTGAACTTGGAAACAAAAATCCATTTATTCTCTTCCTTTCTACGGGCTTTGATTGTTGTCTTCCCAAAAATATTAGGGTATTTAATAACTAAATCTGATTTCATGAATTATAATGTTTCTCCTTAAGTTTCATCTTTCATTTCATATGGTATACCATATTTCTATCTTGTGAGGTCACTTTTATTCAAATATCTTTTTCTGGTGAGTTATAATCATTTTTGAAAATTCAACCATGCTATAAATAATTCCCATCCATTTTAAAGATAGTTTCCCCTCCTTGTCTATAATTTCCCTTCCCACCAATGTAATCCTTTTTAATCGGAAACTTAATTATTTTTTATCACATTTTAACAACATATTTACCCTCTCCTATTTTTAAAACAATTTTTTTAAGATGTGTGATTTTCAAATTTTTTTTTAAAACATAGTAATAGATTTTCTGAACCTCCTTCATGACTTGCAGATTAAACATTATATTTACTTTTCTATATTTTATACAATTTTATTCTCATGTAAAAATTATATTTTTTTATATATTTCCTTTAAATATATAACTATTAAAATAATATTTTAATTTTTGGGCTTATACATGTTTTTAGTTTCCTTCAGAATTCCCACTTTTAAACAAACCCAGTTTAAGGGAACATTTATATTTGTTGACTCATGCAGAGAATCACCATCATAAAATGATTTTAAACCATGAATATCTTATAAAATCCATAATTATTTTATGTATATATCTCTTTGTAAAATTCTTATTTTATGGAAAATAATTAGGTCTTTCCTTGTTTAAAAATATCCTTTACTTATTTCATAAAGCTTCACCCAAGTTGTACATTTTTATTTTTTATTCTCCTAGATATTTCTCATGAAATATATATATTTGAACATAATGACCAAAACCTAATTTTCATTTTTAAATATTAATATACAAATAATTTAATTACTTCCCATATTGTGAATACTTACATTTTATGTTGGATCCTACTTAAATTTTGGTTCTATTTGTTGTCAATAGATCAATAAGTTAATTATGTTGAGAATGACCAGAAAATTGTGTTTGAGTAAAGTTGTCAAATTAGAACTAGGACCCTAAAGAAGTTAATCAGATCTAAGAGGATTAGATGCTGATAATTGGATCCCGGTGGATCAGACTCAGAGAAATAAAAATGAGTCAACAAATCTAGGTAATCATAATGAGTCTTCAATGAAAAGTTATAAGCTGCTATAAATCATATTAAGTTTGGAATGGAAGTGTTGACCATAATGACAACCTGATCGGAGTCTTCCTGACCCCAATGTTAAATGCGATAATAACTTTCTGTACTAGAATTATTATAAATCATAATTTATTGGTAAAAACCGTGATGTAATCTTGATGAAGTAAAGGAGGAGTGAAAGAGATGTTGCAAATCGTATTCAGTTTACTCGAGAAAGAAAAAGGGTTCTAGATATTGTATTCAACCTTATCATAATAAGGACAATCATATTCAGGTCAATTGTATTATGAAATATTTTATTCAAGCCTAGGAATGAAAATATTTTGCTGATCATGATGAAGAAGATGAATTCATACCTAAGAATTTATATGGAAGAAATCGTACTGAAGATTTTGTATTGAATAAATCATACTGAAAAAATCATACTAGGATTTATTAATGGAAAAATCATACTAAAATTTCATAATGAAAAAACTATGCTAGGATTTCTTAATGAAAAAAAATACTGGGATTTCTTAATAAAAAAATCATATGGGGAAATCATAATGGCAAATCAAGGAGATTTGACGATTTGAAAAAGAATTAAATGAGTCAAAGATATATATGATATTAAATTATATTTTAAGATTAAAAAAGTAATTGAATTATTCAAAGATAAATTTACGATTTTAGGGGAATTGAAGATTTAAGAAATTTTGTTAAGAGGGAATGGTTTTAAGAACCCTACGTAAACCATTTTTGAGGTCTCTATAAAAGTAGATCTAAATTTATTTGTAAAGGTGATGAAAAACACTTCAAGTGATTGTGGTTTGGAATTTGTGGAATGTGTATTGAGTGCCCAATAAAACTTCTTATTTCAGGTTTAAGATAAGGAAGATCATTAGATTGATGTTCAATATGATCATATGAGCAAGACTCATCTAAATAATTTTCATCAGAAAAATCCCACTAGAGTGAAGCCACTAGAGCGATATCCATCATATCCAAGTTCATCAGACCAAGATTCGTCATATGAAAAATTGCAAAATGCAGATTGAGTTTCTACTCAATTGAAGAAGGAAGAGAATAATGGTAATCAGAACAGACTAACCTTCAGAAAGAGACCATCATATTGAGGTTTTCAGACTGGTAAGATTAGACTGAAACTACCGAGGAAGACTTTCGTACTGAGGTTCTGGAATACGTTTTCTAGCCATTAAGTTCCTTAGAGAATTGTTGATGTTCTTGAAGGTTGTACACATGTAATTTTTGATTCATCTTACTTGTGGAGGAAGTGAAGACTTTCTGAAGTGGATCATAGTAGATGATGAAAAGTGAATCTTGTAACTATGGATACTTACTAGTTACAAAAAAGGATTGTTGATAGGAAGTGGATACTGGAAAGGATAGTTTGGGGGTATAACCAACTATAGAAAAAAAAGTTTTTATAGGGATTATAGAATTGTTTTTGTTTGTTCCTTTGTATTTTGGAAAGAATATAGTGAAAGAATTCATGTTGGTGAGATTATCCAACATGCCAAGGAGTAGGTATTTTTACCGAACCTTATAAATACCATGTGTTGCATTCTCTTTATATTTTTTTCATATAAAAGGTGAGGTTGTGAGTTATATTTTATTGTGTCATAACTCTAACAAGTTTCATAGGTTAAGAATGTTTTTTAAGGAGTTAATAAACTTATAAAATAAAAAAGAACTAATGATTCACCCCCTCTCAGTGGTCCTGATCCTACTTGGGAACAAAAATTGGTATCAGAGGAGGATCCCTTCAAAACATACAACTCAAGAATGAAGAATTTGAATTCATTAAACTATAAGGGGTTCCAGTTTTCAATTGAAAGAACTATTATATCTGGAAAGATAGAATTATTATATATCTTTTGTTCCTTGGTTATGATGTTTTGGAAGTTACTACAGAAGTATTTCCTCCTCATATTGAGAATAATCCTCTTACTGCTACTAATAAGATATATATTTAGAACAAAGATTGAGAAAAAAATTCTTTACTCTCATTACTTACTGAAAATGAGTTTCTTAGAGTAAATGGAGATGGAACTACCAAAGGTATTTGGGATAAGTTGAAAAAAAATATGAAGTCAATAAAAAGGTAAAGAAGAAAAAGTTGCAACTATGGGGGCTGAAGTATGAATATTTGAAAATGGATGAGAAAGAATATGTTAGTTACTTCTTTACAATGGTAAATGATATTGTTAGAAGCATAAAATGTATTGGTGAGAAATTAGAAGACTCAACATTCATTGAAAAGATCTTGAGAATTATTCTTGATAAGTTTGATACTAAGGTTTCATCTTTAGAAAATATAGATCCAAAAAATCTATCTCTTGATGATCTATATGGTATTCTTGTTACTTATGAAATGAAAAAAGAGAATGTTTTGAAAAATAAATAAAAGGTTGATCAAGAAATTTCCTTCAAATATTTGTTAAAATGGAAAAACAAAGATTAGGAAATTAAAGAAGAATCAAGTGATTTAGAAGCTGATGAATAAGCTGAAGATTTAAACACAATTGTTTCCGTCCTTTTAAAGAAATAAAAGAAGGTAAAATAGAATAGTAAAACTCTCAAATATTGGAATTTTTAAGGGAAAGAACATTTTGCAAAAAATATCCTAGGAATAAAGTTGTAGAATATGAGTATGAAGGTGATGATGGGAATCCTTAGAAAAAAAGTTTAAGAAACATAAGGAAATACTTCCTTATGAAAAAAGAATAAAAGTTATCTGAGTAGAATAAAGAAGAATGATTCCTTATCTTATGACGAATCTAATCATCAACTCAACTTTTTTTCTCAAGTTAGAAATGGAATTGATTCATCTATCAGTGATGATGAGAATAATGAGATGAAAAAAAATGGAATGGAATCTCAAAAGGAATCTAGAAAAATAAATTGATCAGAATACCCAACATAAGAAAGAATGAAAAAAGTTAAATAAATATGTTGAAAGAATAAATTTTTAGAACTGTGATCTTGAAAAAAAACTGAAAGGTTATAAAGAAAAGTCAGATATAAATGAGAATCTCAAGAATACATAATCTACCATTATTGAAGAATGTAAATAGAACAAGTTGAAGATATATGAATCTGAAAACATAATTTATGTTTTGAAAATTAAACTGAACGATAAAGAATAAGTGTTTTCAGAAACACAATCAATGTTTCATAAAACAAAAATTCAGATAATAAATATGAGATAGGAAATTAATGTTAAAGGTAAAACTTCTAAAGATGGTGAAAAGAAAGGATTACAAAAGCAGATTTTTGAGAAAATGTTTTTCATCAAGAAAGATAAGAAGTCTTCGGGAAAGTATCCTCTTGAGAAAAGTGTCCACTATTTGTGTATAAACCAAAACAATAATGTTATGATCGGTTTTACTCTCTATTTAAAAGATCAATATTCTGAGGTCACTATTGGTGTTTTGGAATTTTGAATGCAGAGCTTATTAATGTTGGTATAACATGTTTCTAGCTGGAAAAAGGCATGAATCAAGGGGGAGATATGATGAGAAAAGAATATCAATTGTTCCTAAAAATTATGTGGAACTATAAAAGGAAACTCAAAAGGTTAATAAATATGAGTTTCTTAAGAAAGTGGAGAAAAAAACATGTTGAATCCAAAAATAAATAGTGCTTAGTTATTTGGACAAAACAAGTTGATATGGAAAGATATTTAGAAGAAGAACAAAAATCAGCTGATGAAAAGAGGGAGATAAAGGTTTCTAGTGATGTTAGAAAATTTTATAAAAAGATATCAAAAGATTATGCTTTGAAAATACAGAAAATATCTAAGATATGTGAGATAGAAAAGAATGTTACTAAAAGTTGTTTAACTATCCATCCAGAATAAGAGGAAGGCATGTAATATTTATTACAAACTCAGTATAATAAAAAGATTACAAAGAGGGTAAAGAAGTTTACATCCTTATCAGAAGTTTCTATGTTTGAAGAGAGGTTTTTCATAAAATCTGATAAGGATGAATATAAGGAATGAAATACATCCAATTAAAAATACAAGAAATCGTAGAAAAAGTTAAGATTAAGAGAATACTCTCACTTCAAAAATTTCTTTTGAGAATTTATTAGGTCCCTCCTTATTCCTAAAACTTTTTTATATTTGTACTAACTTGTATGAAATTTAAGGAGTTGAAGTAAGGAATCCAATATTGAGTTTCTTACTATTATTGAAAAAGAGAGTAATGAGGTTACGAAAAGTTTGCTTTGAAAGTTGTGTTTATACACCTAAACTTTATGATATGTTTTTTGATATGGGTGTAGGTTACTTTTATCTTAAATAAATTATTTTAAATTAATTCCCCGATCAATAGAATGTCCAAATATATATGAAAAACTATTATATGAAAACTTAGTAATGAAAAACATTGAAAACCTTGATTATAAAATCTTATTTTCTAAAACATGTTCACCCATGTAGACTTAGAGTTTTTTAGTCAAAGGATCTTTGTTAAGAATCTCACATGATTCTTAAGTTCTCCCGAAGAAGAATTTCAAGTTTGTGAGATGAAAAGTTGAAGCCTTTTAAAATGATACAATTTTTCAACATGGAAGGAAACTTTTCATGATATCCCCTTTGAATTTGATTTTCAGTAAGGAGGGAGATAAGAGAAAGGGTAGAGATAAAAAATAGGGAGATCAATAAAATAATGGGGAGAAGAAAAGAAAACAATACGAATTATTTTTAAGTGATTAAATGTAGGTATTGAAGTGGGTATTAACAAAAAACAGAAAGGGGGAGATTGTTGGACCCCACTTAAGTTTTGGTTGTATTTTTTATTAATAGATCAATATGTTGATTATGATGAGAAGGACATGAAAAAACATATTTGAGTAAATTTTCCAAATCAAATGCAGAACCATATTAAAGTTAATCACATCCTAGAGGATCAGATTCCGATAATCAAATATAGGTGGATCGGATTTAGAGACATCAAATTGAGTCAACAATTCCACGTAATTGTAATTATACTTTGATGAAAAGTCAGAAGCTGTAGGAAATTGTATTGAGTTTTCAATGAATGTGTTGATCGTAATGACAACCTGATAAGATTATTCCTGACCCTGATGTTAAATGTGATAATGCCTTGCTATTTTATAATTCTCATAAATAATAAGTTAGTGGTAAAACTTGTGACACAATATTGATGAATGAAACATGCTAGTGAAAGACATGTTTCCAATCATATTTAGTTTTCCTGGAAAAGAGAAAGGGTGATGGATATCGTATTCTGCTTGATCATAATCAGTAAAATCGTATATATGAAAATTATATTCAAAAAAATCACATCCAGTCTTAGAAAATAATATATGTTTCTGATCCAAATGAATAATATGAAATCATACTGATGAATTCACAATGAAGAAATTGTACTAAATAATTTTTTCTAAAGAAATCATACTGAAAATTTCATACTGAAGAAATCATACTGAAAAAATCGTACTGGGATTTCTTAATGGAAAAATCATATAGGGATTTCTTAATAAAAAAAATTGAATTGGGATTTCTTAATGAAAAAAATTTACAGGGATTTTTTATAAAAAAATCTTAATGGTGAATTATAATGGAAAATCAAGGAGATTTTATGATTCAAAAATGAATTGAATGATTCAAATATATATCTAATATTTAAAGAGATTTGAAGATTAGAAAAATAATTTAATGAGTCAATGAAATATCTAAGGTTTAAGGATATTTGAATATTTGAAAAATAATTGAAAGAGTGAAAGATAGATCTTATATTTAATAAGAATTGAAGATTCGAGAAATTTCGTTAAGTAGGAATGATTTTCAGAACCCCTCCTAAACCATTTTAAGGCCCCTATAAATGGAGAGTTGAGTTCATTTGTAAAGGTGATGAAAAACTATTCAATCATTCTAACTCTGTAATTTTTGGAACATGTATTGAGTACCCAACCAAAATTTTCTCCCTCTTGACTCTCACATTATGCTTTATTTCCATCTTTATTCCATTATTGAGATTTATAGCTCACCATTTTCCTTATGTATTTTCCCCAGGATATCATATATAGTTTTAGAATATATAAGAGAGTTAGGAGAACTAGGCGGAGTTTTAAATAATTTTTTTTATGTTTAAGATGATATATTTGTATGCCTAATCTTCCAAATACACTAGACCTCTAGATCCTTCGATTATATTCATTGGGAAAGATTGCAAAGAATAATGAAATATCATGTGTTGAAGGGCCAGGTCACCATAATTGGTATAAAAGGAAAGTCCTGTTATTTTTGAATATTAGGGTTTGTTAACATTATTTAAAACACTTGGTAGAATTGTAAGGGATAACAATAAGCATAGGATAAAATCATAATATTTTAGTAACATAGATTTTGTGTGATTTTCCAAGAATGAAATCCTTGTATGAATACTATAAAGTGGATGCAGTTGTGGAATAGATTCACCTAGGGGTAATCACCCCAAAAGGGTTGTTTGATCATTAAATATATCATAAGTATGATACATTATGAGTGGGCCAAGTACAACACAGCATTATAAACACTTATGGGGGATATAATTTGGTTGATCATATACTATTTATGAACTACTATGAAGGATTGATTTTATATTTACTTTGAGGGACTAGGTTGAGAATTATAAGATAACCCAACTTAAATTGACTTATGATAAACCAAGACTGGTATACATTTTACTAATTTTTTATAGGATAATGTGATGATGAAAAAGGGTAAATGGTTTTAAGGTTTAATCACTTTTATGTTATTGATTATGATTATCCCGCTATGATGTCACATTTCTGTCACTCATGTTATGAATTTTAGTTTTAGTGATGGTTGGAACCAAAAGGAACCAAATTAGCCTTGGTTGGGAGGGAAAATGTGATGATTACCTCAATAATAAACCCATTATAATGAGATATGGACTGAGAAATATGGTGCTTATTACAAATCAGGTATCACAAAAAATTATTAACAAAGTAACCATAGTTGAAAACTATAGTGTGCCAAAGAATATAAGGATTTCGGCTCATGAAAATTCATATAATGAATATAATGAAGGGAAGAAGACTCAATTTTCTTCATATAAAAAATGTGGGAAGAAATACTAATTAAAATTCCCTAAGGGGATTGGAAAATTCTTTACTTGTGGTAGAGGTATTCATCGAGTATTAAATTAATGTAGGAATTTTAAGAGGCCGATTATCATGATGGGAGGTGAAAATGTACATAAAAAAACCACTAATGGTTGAATTCCTTAAGTGTGGACAAATTAGGAATAATATGAGTCAATTATCTAATCTAAATTCTAACATGGATGATAGGCATCAATAACTTCCAAGGACAAGGGAAAAATAAAAATCCTACAAAATTACAACTACAAAAGCAAGTTTTGAAAATGATGTGGAGTGTGGAACACCTATCATCCACTCAAATACTATGAGTATTATATTTATATCTTGTTTAAAAAACTCTTTTATACCTAGAATGTTTTATAATAACATCAAATCATCACCTCGATGCCTAGATATTGAATTATTAATATAAAATTCTAGTGTAATATTATATCCCAAGTTAAAGTTTCAGGGAAAGTGTCTTAAGAAAATATCATTATCCTTGAAAATTTTAATGTGATTTTGGAAATGGATTGTTTCTCTCCACTTATAAGAAAAACTATTTGGAATAAAAAGATCACATTTTATATCAATCTATGATAGTCCATGAAAGGATCATTATGAACAACCTTTAAAAAAAAATTATACAATGTTAATTCTGATATCGAACAATAATATACTCTTGGCTCAAATAGTTGAAAAAAATTCACAATAAATGATAATCATATTCTAAGGATAAAATGTGTTTCCTAATTTTTTAAGGTTGACATCACTCTAGAAATTAATTCTCATGTTACCTTATAGATACCCTTAGCTAACCTAGTTAGTAATTAATAATTTAAATTATGAGTATGTAATTTTTTTAAGTTAGGGGGGATGTAACACCCTAGGTTTTAGGAACCATTATTAT
The DNA here is from genome assembly GCA_963277665.1 of Viscum album. Lineage (NCBI taxonomy): Eukaryota > Viridiplantae > Streptophyta > Magnoliopsida > Santalales > Viscaceae > Viscum > Viscum album. Next base: position 591,205,712 of record OY728166.1, read on the forward strand.
TATCATTTATTTCAATAATTATAAATATTATTCATCTATTATTTCAAAATAATTAATAATTTATTGGATATTGGGTCACACAAGATATGAACCAGGTTAATTTTACTTTACTCAATTACAATGGAACATTACAACAAATGTATCTTAAACCATGTATCACATCCAATGGATCATACACATCATGGATGACTACATCTATTAAAAATAAAAAAATTAAAAAGGGGAAAATAAATTGAAAATAATGATATCCTTAAAACCAAAAACTCCCATAGACCACCATCGTCATTAAGAATTACAATTAGCATAAAAAACCTATAATGAGAAAGAAAATTACAAAAGGAGAAAGCATGTTGTGAGATCTAAAACAAAAACTTAGGAAATGAAAGGTGAGAATGAAATAAGTTTAGTAGGTCTATATATAAGAATTAAATATATATATTAAAAATATAGTCATTAAAATTATGGATATTGCAAATATGGTCATTTGTCATATATCCTATAGGAATACCGAATTCAGGTATTTTTAGGTGGTAAATTTAAAATTATATAACTCACAATGAGATAAAAATATGATATTAAAATATTATATATATATGGATTACATATAAATAATAATAATATTATTATTATTAAAATTTGATATTTCTTATATATAAAATTCAAAGAAACATTTCAATATTAATGGGGAGTAAAAAAGTAAATTTTATAATATTAATAAATAATTAATGGTATTTGTTAAAACGAATTTTGAATAAAAGCAATATTTATTTTAAAAGAATTTTTTATTAAGTATTTTATATTTTTTCCTAATAAACTAAATTAATAACTTAAAATATTTTTATAAATGAAATAATATATTAACTTCACTTAACTTAGAAATCGATATGAAATAATATTATGAGCACATAATACTTAAAAATATTCTAATAAAAGTTGTTTTATTTATAATTTATATATATATATATATATAATATAAATATATAAATATATAAATTAAATTTTATAAATTAAATTTTTAATTAATTATATCAATATTATCCTAAGATGAATTTTTGATACTTTTCGGAAATAAATTATTTTTAGGTAAATAATAAAAATAATGATTTTTCTAAAAACTATCCCTTTTATAATACAAGAATGATTGAAACGATTAAGAAACCCTTTTTATATAAAATATAAATAATTAATAATTAATATAAATCATAAAAATAATATGTTTAATTTATAAAACATATGTTGAATTTTTTTAAACCCAAGTAATATTTCACACTAAAATTTCTTTTTATGAACCTACAATAAAAATTAAACTTTATCACTTTAAGAAAGTAAATATAAAAAAAAATATTTCTTATTTGAGTTTAATATGTAAATATTAGACAACAAGTTTAATTTAATTTTTAGGCCGAAAATAATATTAGTATGACTAGTGTTATTTACCGTGATAATGGTAAAATAGTTTTGAAATAATCATTATATTAATATCATGTAATTTTTTTATTTAATAAATCCAATTGATCTAATTTAAAGTATGATTATAATATTATTTTTAAGACTATATATAACTATATTATCTCTCATTCAAATTTCAATCATTACTAAATAAGATTAAACAATATATAATGAATAAAAGTCCATTTTTAATAAAAAATATTCTTAATATTATATATTTTAATTTTAAAGTTAATTTTATCGTATTTATAAGTTGAATTAGATTAAATGGAGATTAAATTTAGGTTCAAAACATAAAATTTTCATAATAGGCATTAACTTATATTTTTCAAGTAAAATATTAATCACTTAGTGAAAAAACTAGTTACCAAGGGAAAAATCAAATTGTAAAAATGTAAAAAACTACAGTCAAAGGATTGAAACATATTTAAAACATGTGTGAAAAGTTTTATATATGGATTTGTAGAATAAATATAAACCCAAACTCTATTATTACTAAATTTTGGAGTCATTTACCAATTAATAGTGTAATGTTATCTTGGAAGTGTAAAGAGTATTTCTAAAAGTGCCCATTTCTTTACTTATAAAAGGGGATCACTTTCACCCCTCTATGGTCACACTTATCATTATACTTTCCCTTAAAAATATGAAAAAATAGATATAAAAGAATTATTTTTGAATCCTTAATACTCTGGTCTCTAGAAGTTATCTTAATTATTTTAGTTCCAAGGAAATATCTAAGAGAAGATCAAGTTTCCATTGTAAGTATTATCTTCTTCATAACTTTTTTATCCTTAAATTTACACTTAAAATATATTATATACATAAAATATAAGGAAATCAGTAATATTATTTGATATATATTCTATTATTTTAATGAAAAACCAACTATTTATTCCTCTCCACCAGCTAAGAAAAAAATTGTCACTAGTGCATTGCAAAACTACTGCCTGCACAAAGCGACATCTTCTGTTTTTCATCATCAGCATTAATTGTTAATAAAAAAGGTATAATGGATGATAATATAAATATTATTATGAAATTTCAAATTATCATTTATCTACTTTCCTTCTCAATCATTGAGAAATAAAAACATTAATCGTGTATATGTTTGAACTATCACATCAATGAGCAATGAGTTTCATTTTTCATCACCACCCAACGTGGATATATATAAAAAAATATTTAATATATAAAAAATATGTTTTTAACAATACTAATATTATTTGTATTGTTAAACACTTTTACAATTATTTCTTCCATATTCAACATATATAAGAATTACGAATAAATTGACCAAATAACCTCAAGTATCCAACATTTGTAAGAAAAATATATTATAAATTAATAACATGTGATAGTTAAAGGACCTTGGAATATGAAATATAGATGAATAAGGTTCTTGGTTATATATATAATAAACTTAATTTAATTATTTATGAATTTTAGTGAAAGTGTAGAGTTATTTCAGACAAGAGGTAAGGGTTTTATCTCAATCAACCTTCACTAAGGCATGATTTTATATTATGCATCAATATTAATCCTAAGGAATTTGATTTTACATGTATTATTTTGGTATAATTTATGTATTATTTTAGAGACCAGGTGGTGAGACGGTTTGTGATTCCAAGGCCCAGTGTCCCCAGAATAAATTTTTGAAATACATTAAATATATTAAATAGCACAAACACATAATTTTCCTGAAAGTGTAATGAGTTATAAATGGTTTTCCAAATTAGGAATACAAGTGTTCCATTGAGTTTAGAATTCTTATTTTACCCAAGGAGTGAGTTAACCTTAAACTATGTGGGTCATTTGTGGAAAATTATTCAAGGGAATAGAATAAATAAAATGAATAAAATAATTTAAATGAATTATTTTATTTGACTACAACGTAATGCCCTAATTTTCCCTCCTTAAATTCACACTAATGGTAAAATTTTAGGGTTATCCAAATAACCCTAAAAATCATTGGAGATCCATTAGAGAGTGTGGAACAAGATTCCATTGGTGGGGGATGGCTGGATCGATGATCGATGACCGGAACATGATGAAATCAGATAATCTCACCAATGACTATGACACTACACCGTTATTCATTAGCTATTGATCCAAATCAAGGTTGGGTAGTTATTTATTTTGGATTTATTCCCTATTATTTATTCCAATGAAAAATATGAAAAATTTACAAATGGATTGATCTGTGGATTGAGTGTATTTGTGGGATTGGTTTATTACAGGATGAATTTGAGATAATTACTTCGAATTATTGATTTATTCATTATTATTCTCAAGAAAAATAATTGAGATCGAGACAAACATCGATTGAGGTTCAGTCCTCTGATTTTTTTATTCTTTTCTCCCAAAATTCTTCATTCACCATAGGCGTTTTTTGTTTGTACTGAGGTTTGCATATCCTGATAAATTGATAGTTGTACACCCGTTTCTTGGAGTAACAATCTGATATCATAGATCTGGGATCGCCACAACACGACGGTGGTGTAACGATAAAGATGACAATGAATTAGATGATACTGGTACCCAATTTTCTTGTTCTTTGGCATACAATTAATAACGATGATGATCCAATTTTCCAAGTATTTCAAAGGAACAAATCTTGTTGATTTAGTGATGGAATGACTTGATGAGGCTTGATCTATGTTTTTGTGGAAAAGTGATCACTGGATCAAAGGCCAGATAAATGGCATGGACTTATAGATTTAGATTTGTATTTATGAAAAAATATGCACTACACCACATCTAATCCAGATCTGCACACATTTTTGGGTCCACTTTGTGGAGACTAGGGTTTTAGAAGAAACTTAATTATCACATGGTGTATGACCCTATCACACAACATGTGGTATCCTCCCAAAGACTCTGCATATACCTCTAAGGGTACACATATACGGGTTGTATTACATGGTTTGGATCACACCATGTACTCCCACACGTGGACAAGGTCTGGACCAAGTGTAAAAGATAATCTATGCACTGGTACGTGGGAACATGTATATGGGTGAGATCCATTTACTCACACATAGGTAGACTACACAGACAACCTACACTCCATGTACCTTTACACACACACTAGCAAGATACACAAACCGTTTACACAAGAAGAACCCAGGGTCAAGTGGAACGATGTGTGACCCATGCTACACACCATGCACCATTTTATACATGTATTAGAGCCCTTTTCATCATTATATTTGAATACTTTTGTTAGGGTGTGTTCCCTTTATCCTTTCCTTGAGGGATGGTATGAAAACATCTCCTACTTCTAGTACTATGATCCCTTTAGTAGGAATTCTTGGATAGAGTCATTGGAACCCCCCCTGAGAGGCTTAGAGTGATATCCTCTATTCATCTTCGTGCCCTAGGTGGAGTTATTGGTATCGTCTTTACCAATATTACATGAGCTCTAATCCTCTACTTAGTGGGTGAATCCAGGTTGAGTTATTGGTATCACCTCATGCCATTGGAAGTGATCCTCATCTGTGTATCATATTATTTTCAAATCTTTTACATGTAATTCTAATGATGAGACCCTAAGAGAACTACCTCTCGAACAGACATCATCTGTGTTTTTAGACTCAGGAGTGTGTTCTCCAAGATGAGTGCTTTATGGAATCTTCGAGATGGAATCCTAGGTTAATATACTACAATGTGACCTACCTTTAGATTGTGTGTATTTTTTTAGTATATATTAATATCCTTATTATATGTGATGTAGAAATATACCTTTGTAGGGCTGAATATATTTCCTTTGTTGTATGTGTTTTTGTTTCAGTGTGTCCTACAGAGTATTGTTATACTCACCCCTGCATGGGCTTTCCTAGTATATATCGTGTCTTGTGAAGATGATCAAACTTTTGATAGAGTCCTTGGTGTACCAGGACCAAACAGTTCTTAGTGAGACCAAACTTACTGAGGTGTGTTTCGGTGGATTTTTTACAGTATTCCTCAGTACTTACTTTCATCTTGGACTTTTTAAGATCCCTTCTTTTTTAGGCATGTCTCTATTTGAATTTTTAGTTTGATCCTTGGTGGCTGAGTCTTATTCAGATAAGACTATCCTTTGTTGGAGAAAATGACTTAAATTTCATGGATGTATGCTTTTTAAAATTAATAGAGTTCGGGTATAAATGGGTCAAGTGTTTCATGGGTTCTTGGTGATTTGAGAAAATTTAAAAGCGGTTATGATTGTTTAAAAGGAAAATGGGATGACAAATAAACTACAGAATGTTTAAATTCTATGTAAAAGGATTTAACACTTTGTAATTGTTTGAGAGTTTTAATAAAATAAATTTTATGTTATGGGTTTTTTGGCAAATTCCATTAAAAACATTTACATGGTGTTTAATCATATTACACTCTATATAAATTCAAAACCTTCTATTTTAAACATGCTATGTAGCTAAATTATCATTTTTTGGTTGTAGCTCCTCTCCTCTCAACCCTAGGGATTTCTCCATGTGATTTTAGGATGCTAAATTACCTTATGGACATCTCGGTTGTGTGAGCAATCCCTTATAAGTCTTTTTGGGTTGTTTTATTCCTTCTCTTGCTTATTCTACAACCATTGCGGTGAAAGCCATAGAATAATTTCATTGTTGGTTTTTATCTTGATTGGGTTTGATCTTAAAACCTCTTATTAACCATCCATACCTTCTTCCTCATGGGTGTATACTGTTGAAATCATTGTGTGATAATCGGTTAATGGTAGGGATATAAATCTTAACCCTATAGTATGACAATTTCAAAGTTTTTGAAATATTGTGATTGATCTGGTATATCATGCACCCAAATCAATTAAATAGTGAATGGAATTATTCCTTGAAGTCATTTTTTTGAAATTATCTTCTAACCTGGGTTATGGCTACCCATGGGGTGAGTGAACCATGATTATAATTTAATTAGAAAATGGATTAAAGTATATTTAGCATTACATGTGACCTTGGGTGATTTCTTGGTATAAAATCACTAAATTTTGGTTTATTGTTTATTGATATACTTGTTAATCAATTTTGAATTAAATTAAAATGGAATATGGAATAATAATAGCAATTCATAGAATTAACCACTGATAATTATGATGTGATATTGTGATATCCATGCTATATGAAAATGATTTTTTCCATGATGTAATGATTATATATTGGACTTTGCCATAGAACTTGCACACTTATATGCTGTAATGATAATATTGAGTGAGCTCGGCCCGGTACCATGTTTTAATGCTTATCGAGAGTGGGATATTCCAATTCCCATGTTGTAATGCTAATAGAGATTTCTCTCAGATGCTGTAATGCTTATGCATCTTTGAACAATATTTTTGTGATTATACCATGGTTATATGGTTGTGGTTGGCATGGTCATAAGACATGATTAGAGGTATTCCGACATTTTGTAGAAGCAAGTTTTTTTACCTTGGTTATATGTTTGTGGTTGGCATAGTTGTAATACATGCTCATAGATATTCTAGCATAGATCTGAAGCAGTTTGTTATTTTATTTTATTAATTGTTAAATTAAGTAATACACATTGTTATCACTTTATTATATGTACTTCTTATCAAACTAGTTTTGTTAAGACATAGTGGTGTGTAACTATTGAGTTATACACACACCCTATTCAGGCCATCTCTTGGTACCTGAGCAGATTATGTGGATACATGTTTGGAAAATGGAAAATAACCTCGCTGTTGATTTCTTGTTTGTGGATGGGTTGGAGTTTAGAGATGGGAACGATGTGGGGTCTGAGACCCATAACTTTGATGCATTTATTTGATTCTTATAGACTTTTATTGTATTGTTCTAGCATGAAATTTAGTTATATTCTAGAATTTCATTACATTATTCTTTTTTTATTTATTGGATTTTTTAGATGCATTTTTTTCTTTCACTATGTATTTAATTTGATTATTTCTATTCTATTATGATTTTTTTCGACTGTTATGACACTTCATGCCAAGGGTTATAGTCTCCCCACTATACATTTCACACCCATACTGCTAGTCGGTAGCTTCTGGTGTATGGGGAGGTATACTTGAGGTCTCATAACCAAACCTTTCTCACCATGTGAGAGAGTTCCAGATTGGTGGATCTTACAATGTTTTATCAGAGAAGAAAGTTTTCTTTTCTTCTACTTTACTATTTGGGGGAAGGTAGAAAGAAGACTAGGGTGTGTTGGGACTTGGTAATGAGCTTGTTTATCAGTGTAGCTAACCCATATACTATGGAAAATCTATGTACCCAGGGATAGGATTGTGGTTTTGGTTGTGTTCCTGTTACAACTGCTGTTATTTCTCCATGGGTGATTCACATGTTGTGTGAGGTTATTGTTTTATAATGTTATTGTTTCTTGATATTTTTACTCATGTCCTGGTATGGTGTGAGATGAGAATACATGCATCCTAATAGGCCCATAGGTATATATTTACATGCATTATTCATAATAGGGGTATATCTATTTTTGTATATGAGACATACTTTCATGATCAACTATGATATAAGATATCAGTTTCACTAGATAAAAATGAGTTGTCATGTCATTATAAAATACTTCTAAGAAATTTCTATAGATACCAAGATCTAGTGGTTCTCTATTACAGTCACCTATTGGGTTTACTTTGTTGCAATCCAGTCCTATAAGGTGTGCATTTTTCATGTAAAGAAAACATCTTCTCATCGTCTTCGACTTGAGCCTCAAGAGAGTGAAAATTAGCACGCTCCTAACACAACTGAACCAGAAAATCCCGAAGTTCCTGAGCACCGGATTGATGTTTATTTTCAAGGAATATTCCTAAGGTTCATGTGATCCATGGAAAGATAGATCATTCATTCTATTCCTTTGGTGTCTAAGCTGACAAGATAGTTTTAGCTTTAGCATCCACCAATGTCTACTGGGGAAGGGGGACCCTAGGTAGATGAGTTATAGATTGAGTCATCCCAGATAATCTTCAAGAATCTCGATACAACGATGGATATGAAGGTGAAGCTTTATACTTATATGCTTTATGGACCGGCCAAGTGTTGGTGGGATATTCTGGAGGAAGCTGGGAAGTAGGGTGAACTATCTTGGAAGGACTTTGAGATGAAGTTCCTGATCTATTTATATAACAATACATTGAGAGATTAAAAATACCACGAGTTCATGTATCTAAAATAGTAGGAGTTTTCAGTGTTGGACTATGCTGGATGTCTTACCGACCTGCATTTCTTTGCGCCATATTTAGCAGTTGTTGAGATATTCAGGGTAAGATGGTTCTAGGATAGTCTTCATTATGAGATCAGGTCATAGGTAAACATTTTTGGTTTAAATAGATTTTAAGACATGATAAATAAAGAATACACCATGATAGAGAATCTGAGAGAGGCCCTGAGCATCATCCATGCTATTTCAGTAGGGCGATCTAGGAGTTATTCGTCGAGTGTTAAGAAACATTATTATGATAGTTTCTTCCAAAGAACTAGTTGGAAGAGAATTATGGGTAGTGAAAAAAACCTCAAGATTAGGTTCCATTCCAGTGCTATCAGTGTGGAAAGTTTGTACATAAGATCCCATAATGTCTTTACCCCATAGTCAAGTTTCTTATCTATGGATGAATGGGTTATCTTTATAGGTTATGTGAAAACTTTCCATAGCACACTAGAGGTAGAGGATCAGGACATGCACCAAAATTAGGAAGGAGCTCAGCTACCCCTCACCATGTTGGTAGTTGGAGTTCCATAGGATGTTCAGGATAAGGTAGGGGATGTGGTACCGCAATTCATGAGTAACATTAAAAAGAGAAGGATTTAGCTCATGGTAGTCATACTAGATCCCTAGTCAGAGAAACAAGTTAGTTGTACATTTTACAGACTACTCCGACTAATGTGGATGTAAGACCATCTATTGTCCGAGGTACGATTCTTGTATCATCTACCATAGCTTGGGTTTTGTTTGATATAGGTGCATCACATTATTTTTTATCTTTTTTTTAATGTTTGGGCTTGGATGTGGAAATAATAGATGATGTTTTAACCATTGGAACACCGTTGGGAGTGAAGTGATAGAATATCAAATGTTACAATATGTGTTCTCTAGATATTAGTGGTTACCATTTCTTTTGGTAACTATTTTTGTTAAAAATGACAGGATTTGACTTGATTATTGGTATGGATATGTTAGTTCTATACTGGGATTATATAAGTTGTTACAAGATGAGAGTTTCTTTCCAATATTCATAAGGAAGCATCTATTCTTATCAGGGTGAGTGGGATCTTCGGGCTGGTCATACGAGACCAATTCAGTGTAGATTGGATTGTATCATTGATAAAATCAATGGTATTTCTCTAGATAATGGTGGAATGTAACAGGATTACTTTCTTCTAGTGGTATACCATTTTCTGGAATTAGTTATTGATGAGTTCTATAGCTAATCACCTGAGTGAGAGATTGAGTTCACGATAATGTTGGTGTTGGGAGTACAACCAGTTTCTACCCCACTTTATCGAATCACACCAATAGATTTTTGGGAGTTTAATGTTTAATTGAAAGATCTAGAATCTAAAGGCTTCATACAGATGAGTATATCTCCTTGGGGTTATGTATTTCTCTTTTCCAAAAAGGATGATGGGTCTTTGCACTTATTTGTGGATTATCTATAGCGACCCATACTTTACATACAATGATAATACTTAAAAGTTAAAGAATATTAATTAAAAAATATAACAAAGCCATGACAGGACCATATAGGTATAGTGTCTTTAGAAACATGGAAACATAAATGTAAAGACCATAAAATTCCATGTATTTTGTAAAATTATTTTGGATTTTTATGAGTCTGTGAAAATTGATAGTGCCTGATTCCGAGACCCGGTGTGCCTGGAATAAATTTCTGAACTTTAAGGTACGTTCAGTAAACTCGTGGGTGGAGTTTTCTCTCTTTTGAACTCCTGCTCAGATAAAAAATCTAAGGGCACCGTTGAATCCACAGAGCCATGATTCGCTTAAGGGAAGCTTCACTTCAACTACAGTAGGTCAGGAGAAAAAGTTAAATTTTGGACTTTATAGAAAAATAATAAAATAACTTAACAAGTTATTTTATTTCTTTTTCTCCAGAAGATGAGCGGTGGTGGTGGGGACCGGTGACTTTTCAATCCAATTAATGGATGAAATATCCTTTTTTTAAACCGAACCATTGGGAAATTAAGAGGTTCATTCATTTAATGAACCTTGTTAATTCCTCGGTGCATTACTCAGCTTTTCCCCTCCTATCTAAATGGTGCTTAGGGTGGAGTTTTGGCACATCTTCTTCAAGCGAGGAAACTATGGCGAAGTCATACAGTGACATCCACTGATGGAGGATGGAGGCCTAGATGGAAACGATATGGTATCGACGAACGCCGATGACTCCACCCAACATGGACACTCCTCCCGCCATGACTGCAGCACCTCTAGCGAATCTCGAGGCAGGGTGTTTAAATTGTTTATGTGTTTAAATTAATTTCTCTCTTTGTTCTTTATTAATATGAAGAACATGGATCAAACAAATAATGGGTTGATCCAAGACTTAGTATTTTTTATGGAATGTGGTCCCGGTGACTCATTTTTGGGGTTTATCAAATATTATGATGATTTTTGTTTCACCCATATGTTATAACGCTAACATGGAGGGCGCAGGACAACCCGAACAAGGCCCAAACCCCCCGCCGAACTTGTTATTGATGCGTTCTTTGTGGGTGAATGATGATCTTGTTGGAAACGTGTAACCAAGGGCCAAGTAGTGAAGGTGGTGTCTCGGGAGGATAGTAGGCATAGATGACATCAAGAACGGACACCAAGAGAACATTCAGTGGCCCGCAGAAAGAACCGATGGCGCGCCATGCCAGCGGCGGCCAACTGTGGCCAGAGGAGGCCCACAACAACAAGATGCGGGCGGTGGGAAGGCGGAGCGTTGTTGCACACTACAATGGCGTGATGCGGCCGGACTAAGTTAGATGTGAGATAGAAGGGCGACGCACATAGGCGCTGCCGGTGGCAGCGGCCATAGCTAGCTGGCCACGGTAGAAGGTGACAAAGAGGTCCAGCACTACGCCCCGTTCGCTGGAGACCGGTCGACCATCTGACTGATCGTTGCATGTATTGGGGAAGCACCCCAATGGCTAGATGAAATAGCCCCGCTTCCGCAAGGCCAGCTGGAGAAATAGTCTTCCATCAGGTGGACCGAGCCGGATGCGGCCCGACCGAACGGGCCGGACTCGCGGCCCAGTGGGCCAGCGCTGGTGGGCCAGACCAACCACGGGACAGGACCACGAACTAGCTGGGCCGAACCTGATGGGCTGAACCCAGTGAACCGGGCTGACCCTTAATGGTCCAGACTCGGGCGGGGTTCGGTATAACCCGGGACCCATTGGATCGGGTCGACCTGACCGAGTCGGACAGGGCCCAGACCTAACAAACCCCCAAATAAAGAAATGCATGTAACTAATGAACCGAGTGTCCATTTGACATGCCGTCAGTGGTGTTGGGACCCATTTTGGGAACTGTTCCCCTTGGAATATTCCAGAGGGCCCAACCGAGCAGGGCCAGACTAAGGTGCGATCACCCCCGTTTCATAGAAATGGGTGTAACTAACAAACCAGGTGTCTGATCGACGTGCTGTCTGTGGTATAAGGACCCTAGTGACAAGGTGGCCCTTTAAAGATACTATAAATGAGTTTTGACAGAGTTTTAAGTGAGACCTGCGTTGGATCAGACTTGAATCCAACCGGTCCCTTTTTACAAAAGTGCCCCTATCTCACAGACTGGGCGTCCGATCGACGCGTCGTCTGTCACGTTTGGACCCCTATGACAGGGTGGTACCTTGGGTATGATTTTTTTGAATAACTTCATACTGGTTGAAATATTATTGATTGCTTGAGGAGAAGAGTCATTTGGAGATCCGGTGTGCTTCTTGCGGGAATCTGGTGGCTGACTGTGAAATGAAGAAGAAGAGCGACCAATATGGGTGAGCATCAGAAACTCCAGAGTGGGATGATCTAGCTATACAACTAATCATCCCTACCTTTTTACTAGGGACCAATACATGTCAACACCAGCGACCAATATCGGTCATCCCCAGTGACCAATACGGGTCAGCACTAGCGACCAATACAGGTCAGCACCAGCGACCAATATTGGTCAGCATCTAGCAACCAATACAGGTCAACATACTGTGACCTATACTGGTCATCAGCTGAGTTACTACGGATATGATGATATGGATTTATGACTAGTCATCCCCATCCCAATAACCTTAATGTTATACCTTTAGATTGAGCTGTCTCTTTTTCTTTATGCTTCCTGATTTAGATCATGCTTGTTATATTACCTTTGTGGTATTTCTTGTGATGTTTTTCTTTTTGGATTACTGAGAGACCTTTGGGGGTCCTTGGGTCCCCTACCAAGTTTTCATACTCATCCTTGTATGGGATCCACCCACACATGTGTGTCTGGTGCATACTACTAATGCTACGAGGAAGACTTTGGAGGTTTGGGACTTGGTGGAGCTTGGTGCCATGGGATAAGTTGAGATCCTATTCTTCGACATCATACTTATAGCTACTACCCTCCAGGTAGAGCTACAAGGTATATGCGATAGCTGTTTACTTTATTTTCAGTTTCTAGGGCTTGTATTCTGGCCCACTATTTTCAGTTTACATTTGTACTTGTGGTTGTACTTTACTCTCATGGTTATACCTTACTTTTTTTGGTTGTTTACTTTATTTTTCCTTTTTGATTGTGTACAGATCTCTAATGCAATGTCTTCCCTATTTGGGAAAATCCTTTAGGTGTAGTCATCAACCCCTGGCCTATGGAAGGCATGCTTGGGGTAGTCACGTCTCAGCCCCGTGGGATGGGTCGTGACAAAGTGGTATTAGAGGTTGGTTGGTTCTACCAGAAGAACCAATATTCTACTTATAATGAGGTCATGGTGTAAAGTTTCCTGAGTTTGGTTTTTAGTACAGGGAGTCTAGTGTTGGTGCGGAAACTGACGCATCCATACACCAGGACCCTGGATTCTATTTTCCGACTCGGTAGATGAAAACACCGGTTTATAGTGTTTTGAAATTTTTTCTTGATCTTTATTGAGTCAGCTCACCAGGTATAAATTATTGACCATAGTGAATTTGTTTCTTACAAGATGCATCCATGAAGACAACCAGCTAGGGTTTTGGTTAGAGATCATGACTGTGGCCCACTGAGTGATGAGGCATTGGTATAGGGACCACTCACAGTGATGGAACCTTTGGGTGGTGTACCAGCAGCCCCACCACCCGTTGAGTAGCAGATGCTACTAGTGGATCATTCATGCTGGATGAGCACATTGCATGAGTTCCAGATATAGAGGCCTCCAAGGTTTCAATTCAAGATGAGCCCCCTGGAAACATAGGACTGGCTTGAGGCAGTTTTGCGGGTCTTTTGCTTAGTAGAGACACCTACCAAGAAGATGGCGATCTTGGATGCTAGCCTTCTTCAGGGATCGACAGGATGATGGTAGAGATCGATGATCCATGTGCATGAATAGACGACCCTCACTTGGATGGACTTTGAGAGCCTTTTTAGGGTGGAGTTCATGCCAACGAAACTACGATCTATGCGTATTCAGAAGCTACTACACCTGCAGCAAGGAAGCTAGACTATGGATCAATACTCAATGAGATTTATTGAACTCTTCCGATACTCCACCAAAATGGTACAAGACCCTTACTATAGGGCCCAGACCATTGATTAGGGGATCCAATGAGAGATTATAGCTACAATAGTTTTTCTCGGCATCCCGATGCAGGCTGGGGTTCTAGAGTGGGCTTTATTGATGGAGAGCTTCCTTGCTGAGCAGGCACCGACAATGAGATACCTTACCAGGAAATAGGTAGCAGAGTCATCTACATATGATAGTAGACAGATGACATAAAAGACCAAGTGGGCTAGAACATTCAGAGGGAAACCCCAAGATGCAGCGTCAGAGGTGCGAGGCTCGAGAGGCCGAGGGATCCACCAAAGAGGCATGATCTGTTTTTTCTGCAGGGGACAAGTTCATAGAGCTCGTGACTATCCGAATCCCAGTGTAGATGATCGACAGAAGGTGGAGGGGCCACCGAGATAGTGACATCAGTAGGAGCATGAGAATCATCCAGGAGGTAGACGAGGAAGGGGAGCAGGACGTGCAGCAGGAGGTGGTCAGGGTCACCCGGTACAACCAACACCACCCTCAAGAAGTCCACCACTAGCTCAGGGAGTAGGTGGATGGGGACAGGACTACCTACAGGCAGTAGAGGCTCACGATCCTGATGTCCCTGAGATGATATGAGGTATGATCTATATCTTCTATACTTTAGAAATAGTTCTTATCAACACAGGTGATATCCATTATTTCCTTTCCACAGACTCAATTCGGGACACTGATATTCCAACTAAGCTTTTTAACTCGACCTTTGTATTTGGATACACCTATGAGAGGAGATTCAGTGGTCACACTCTAGTGCTAACAGTGTGATTTTACTCTCAGAGGAGATATTTTCAGATGGGATCTTCTAGTGGCGGTGTTGAATCCCTACAACGCCATTCTAGGCATTGACTGTCTATCATTAGTTCATAAACAGATTGACTACTTGAGACGTATAGTAAGATGTACGCGCAGAGATGGAGGCCAGTTTTCCTTTGTTGGTGAGACAGAAAATAGTGCAGCATGAGACGGACTTGTGCTTTGGAGAATGCATCTGATTACATATCTACTCGCTTGCATGACCCTCAACATGGTGGATGGGGCGATTCCACAGGTCCTAGCAGTGGTGGATGAGTATGAGGATGTCTTTCCAGAAGATGTCCCAAGACTACCTCCTCATAGAGAGGTAGAATTCCACATTTACTTGTACCCAAAAATAGAACTGATATCAACACCAGCATATCATATGACCCCTACAGAACTCCAGAAGTAGAGGGTACAGTTGGAGGACTTATAGAGTAAGGGATTCATAAGGCCCAGTGTTTCTCCATGGGCATCCCCGGTGTTTTTTCCAAGAAGACATAAATAATTTTGAGGCTATGCATGTACTTCCAGCGCCTAAACCCAGTGTCCATGAAGAACAAGTATCCTGTACCGAGGATTGATGATCTGTTTGATCAGTTTAAAGGAGTGAAGTGGTTCTCAAAGATAGACCTCAGACCAGGATATCAATAGCTTCATGTGCAAGACGAGGACATCCAAAAGACGGAATTCAGATGTCGGTATGTACATTACGAATACCTAGTGATGTTCTTCGGTGAGATGAACACCCCTGCAGTGTTCAGGGGTCTCATTAATAGGATCTTCTGGACCTGCTTAGACCATTTTGTAGTGGTCTTCATCGATGACGTCTTGGTGTACTCAACATCTGAGGAGGAGCACATTGTACACTTGAGGATAGTTCTAGACACACTCCGAGAGAACCAGCTATATGGGAAGCTCTCGAAGGGAGATTTATGGATACAGAAGGTCCACATCTTGGGACATGTCATCTCAAAGGATGGGGTTGTAGTGGATCCAATGAATATTGTGGCTGTACTTTCTTGGGAGCCACTCGATAGTGCTACCGAGGTGTGAAGCTTCCTTGGTTTAGCAGGCTAATATCAGAGGTTTGTACCTGATTTCTATAGAGTAAAAACACATATGAATTCCTTTAAGAAGAAGGGGAACCCTTCCTGTGGCCAGAGACATGCCAACAGAGCTTTCAACAACTGAGGAAGTTCTTGGCTAGTGCTCCCATCATGAGGTTTCCAGAGGAGGGAACTAACTACACGGTTTACTGTGATGCACCAAGGACCGGACTCGGTTTCATATTGATTCCAGATGATGCATTGATTTCTTATGGCTCACGATAAATGAGGCCTCATGAGAAGAATTATGCAACTCAGGAATTGAAGTTAGCAGCAGTAGTATTCACACTAAAGATGTGTAAACACTACTTGATGGGAGAGCGATTAATTTTTTACTTAGACCAGAAGAGTATCAAATATATCTTCACATAGAAAGTACTGAATTTGAGATAGCGACATTGGATAGATTTTCTCCATGACTATGACTTTGAGATAGTATATACTCCTATTGAAGGGGAATGTATTAGCATATGCACATAGCTGTAGATCGAGTTCACAGCTACTGAACGAGGCTTCATAGTAGTTAGCCTCACCTCAGATATCCTACGTGGATAGAGATGAGACAGTATACCTCCATTCAATGGTAGTTTCCCCTCCACTCCTTCAGTGAGTCAAGGAGGCGCAACTCAGAGACAGAAGCTGCGAGACTACATGTGCTCAGATTTCCTCAGTCCATTCACCAGATGGATATTCTAAAGGTGGGGAGCACACTATCTTTTTCAGAGGATGTATAGTTATACCAGTGGTTCTACGAGAGGAGGTGTTGTGGGAGTTCCATACATTTCTCTTGGCAGTACATCCATGCGTGATGAAGATGTATCAGGACCTCATGTGTCAGTACTGGTGGCCAGGGATGAAGAAATCTATGAAATAGTTTGTTTCTTGATACCTAACAGGCTAGCAAGTGAAGGCCGGGTAATAGGTACCAGCAGGCTTGACCCAACCCCTCAAGACACTAGAGTGGATTTTGGAAGGGATATTGATAGATTTCATGATGGGATTACCATGTACGTACAGAGGGCATGATGCCATCTAGGTGATCATTGACCGACTCACCATGTTGGCCCACTTTCTTGCTTTTTGAAAGAAGGGTTCGATAGAGAGATTGGGACATCTCAATGTTCAGAAGATCATGAGAATTAATGGGGTGCCTTTGATGATTATATCAGACTGTGATGCATGATTCACATCTCTGTTGTAGAAAGGATTTCATGAAGATTTTGGGACTCAGCTTCACTTGAGCATAACTTTTCACCCGTAGTAGATGGTCAGACAAAGCGGACCATCCAGACCATGGAGGACATGCTTCATGCATGGGTCCTAGATTTTGGTCATAGTTGAGAGGACCACCTACCTTTGGTGGAATTTGCGTATAACAATAGTTATCACTCCACCATTGGTATGAAACCTTTTGAGGTGTTGTACAGATGACCGTGAATATCGCCTTTGTACTGGACAAATCTAGGAGAGCCAGCACTCATGGGCCCAGAGATGGTACATGTTACCACTCTGAAGGTGCAGGTTATCCGAGAGTGGATGACGATTCCACATAGCCAACATAAGTTCTATGCTGATAGGCGACAGAGACCACTGGAGTTCCAGGAGGTGGGGGGGCACGTATTCTTCAGAGTCTCCCCTTGGCGGGAACTACAGAGATTTGGCCGAGGCGTAAAACTTTCACCGATGTTTATTAGACTATTCCTGACACTTCAGAGGATTGGAAAGGTGGAGTACCGTTTGCACTACCACCGCTATTGAAGAGGGTTCACAACGTCTTCAATGTATCCCAGCTAAGGAGATACTTGCATGAACCATATCAAGTCATTGTCCATGGTGAGCTGGATACTGATGATGAGGTGACTTTTACAGAGTACCTGATGGAGATATATGATCGAGAGGAGTAGATCCTTCGTGGGTGGTCGATTCCTCTGGTGCGCATTCTATAGTAGCAGGAGAATCTTCAGGAGAGAACATGGGAGAAATATGCTCATATTCATGCCCAATACCCCTCTTTGTCTGTGTATCCATGTTTGGCTTTAGGGGATGTAAATCCCTAAGGTGGGGATAATGTAAATACCATAAAATTCCATGTAATTGTTTTTTAAGTTATTTTGGATTTTTAAGAGTCCGCAAAAATCAAAGGCGTGTGATTTCGAGGCCCGGTGTGCCTGGAATGAATTTATAAACTTTTTTTAAGGTACATTCAGTAAACGCACATGCAGTATTTTCTATCTTTTGAACCAGTGATCATATTAAAAATCTGAGGGCACCGTTGAATCTTCAGTGCTGAGATTCTCTTAAGGGAAGCTTTAGTTCAACTGAATTAGTTCGGGAGAAAAAGTTAAATTTTGGACTATAAAGAAAAATAATAAAATAACTTAACAAGTTATTTTATTTCTTTTTCTCCAGTGGATGAGCGGTGGTGGTGGGGACCAGTGAATTGTTAAGACAATTAATGGCTTGAATCTTTTTTTTTTGAAATCACACTATTGCAGAATTAAGGGGTTTATTCATTAAATGAACCTCATTAATTACCTGGTGTGTTACTCACCTTTTAACCTTCTATTTAAATGTAGCTTGGTGTGGAGTTTTAGGATGGATTCTTCAAGCGAGGAATATCTGGAGAAATATTTCGGTGACAGCCACCGACGAAGGATGGAGGCTTGGACGATAATGATCTAGGATCAACAAACACCGAAAAATCCATCCAACATGGATGCTCCTCCCACCGTGACCGCGACACCCCCAATGAATCTCAGGGTAGGGGGTTTAAATATTTTATGTGTTTAAATGATTTTCTCCCTTTTTTCTTGATTAATATGAAGAATGCAGATCAACCTAATAACTCGTTGATCCATAACTCATTTGTTTTTACGGAAGTTTGTCAGAGGGATTAATTTTGCAGTTTTATCAAATATTATAATGATTTTTGTTTCACCCATATGATATAATGCTAACGCAGAATGGCGCGATCCAATCCGATCAAGGCCCGTACCCTCCGTCAAACTTTTTCTTGATGAATTCTTCATGGGAGAATGATGAACTTGTTGAAAACGCGGAATCGAGGGCCACACAGTGAAGTTGGTGTCCTGGGAGGATCGTAGGAGCATACAACACCAAGAATAGACCACTGGAGCATGTCTGGTGGCCCACAGAAAGAACCGCCGGCGCACCATGCCGACGTTAGCCTGAGAAGGCCTGTGGAAACCAGCCGTTGGAAGTGGGAAAGTAGCACGCCGTCGCATGCCATGGTGGCCAGAGGTGGCTGGCCTAAGCTGGCCACACTGGAGAAGGGCGGTTCCTACAGGCTCCACTGGTAGCAGGAGGGGGTGGTGCGGCCCCACATTACGCAGTGTCAGCTGGAAACTGGTCGGCCATCTGGCCGACCATTGCATTCAGTGGGGCAACATGCCATCGGTCGGACAAAACGGCCCCACGTTTACGGGGCTAGCTAGAGAAACGGTTCACCATCAGGCGGTCCAGACCAGACGCAGGTTGGCCAAACTGGCTATACCTATGGCCCAAGGGGCTAGTGCGAGTGGGCTGAGCCCGACCCAGTGGGCCGGGGCATCCGCGACCCGGTGGGCTGGGGAATCCGCAACCCGGGCCTGCGAACCAGTCGGGCCAACCCCGACAGGCCAGACCCAGTAAACCTGGCTGACCCTTAATGGGATGGACCTGGGTGTGGTTAGGTAGATCCCAGGACTTGTTGCATCGGGTCGGCCTAACTGAGTCGAACTAGGCCCAAACCCAACCAACCCCCGAATAAGGAAATGCTTGTAACTGATGAACCAGGTGTCCATTTGACACACCGTCAGTGGTTTTGGGACCCCTTTTGGGAAGCGTTTCACTTGGCATATTCCAGTGGGTCTGACCGAGCTGGGCTGGACCGAGGTGTGATCACCCTTGTTTCACAGAAAGGGGTGTAACTAACAGACCGGGCGTCCGATCAACGCGTCATCTGTGTTATAAGGACCCTTTTGACAAGGCTGTCCTTTTTAGACCCTCTAAGTGAGTTTTGACAGAGTTTGATGTGCGACTTGGGTTGGATCAGACTTGAATCTAACCAGGTACTTTTTACAAAAGTGACCATATCTCACAGATCGGGCGTTCGATCGACGCACTGTCTGTCATGTCGGGACACCTATGATGGGGAAATCCCTTGGGTATTCTTTTTCTAGGAATTCCTACTGGTTAAAATATGACTTATGGATTGAGGAGAAGAGTCTTCCATAGATGAGGCATGCTTCGTGTGAGAATCATGTGGCTGGATGTGACATAGAGAAGAAGAGCGACCAATACATGTTAGCATCAGAAAACTCCAAAGTGGGATGATCTAGCTGTACGACTAATCAGACCTACCTATGTACCAATGACCAATATGGGTCAGCACCAGTGACCAATATGGGTCAACACCAGCGACCAATACAAGTCCGCACCAGATTCCAATACGGGTCAGCACTAGCGACCAATACGGGTCAACACCAGCGACCAATACAGGTCAGTATCTAGCAACCAATACGGGTCAACAAACAGTGACCTATACAAGTCAGCAGTGGAGTTACTACGTATAGGATGATCTAGATTTATGAATAGTAATCCCTATCCCAGTAATCTTGAAATTATACTATTAGAGTGAGATGTCTCTTTTTATTTGTGCTTCATGATTTAGATCATGCTTGTTATATTACCTTTTTGGTATTTCTTGTGATTTTTTCCTTTGTGGATTACTGAGAGACATTCAGGGGTCTCAGGGTCCCCTAATAAGTTGTTATACTCACCCTTGTACAAGACCCTACCATACATGTGTGTTTGGTGCAGACTAATGACGCTCCTAGGAAAACTTTTGAGGTTTAGGACTTAGTGTAGATTGGTGCGATAGGAGCATTAGAGATCCTCTTCTTTGAATTCAGACTTACTACTACAACCCTCCAGGTAGAGCTTCAGGGCAGATGCGAAAGCTGTTTAATTTCTTTTCAGTTTCTAGAGCTTGTATTCCAGACCACTATTTTCAGTTTACAGTTGTACTTGTGGTTGTACTTTAATCTTGTGGTTATAAATTACTTTCGTTGGTTTTTTACTTTAGTTTCCCTTTTTGAGTGTGTATAGATCTCTAAGGAAATGCCTTCCCTATTCGGGAAAAGCCTTCAGGTGCTAGTCATCAACCCCTGGCCTATGGAAGGTGGTCTTGGGGTAGTCATGCCTTGGCCCCATGGGATGGGTCGTGACAATAAACAACTAGTTCATAATACATATTCATTGTCTCCCACTTATTTCGTAATAACTAGAACTCTTTTTGACATATCTCACTTAATACCCTTATTCATGACTTGTGGAAAAGTAACATATGAAAGTGTGAGATCGACTGATTAGTAAGGGAAAACAAGGGATATATCAATCATATCATAATCATAAGACATAAGAACATAACATTTGAAATTCTTATCCTGCATTTGAAAGATCGTGATATCATGCCATGAGACAAATCATTAAATGTCATAAGAATCAATGAATGTAATCCCAAAAGTCATAACATAAGATATGAAGTTTTTTTATACAAATAATCATAGAAAATAATTTCATATTAGTCAAGGCTCATTTCCAAGATCATCATAGCAGACAAATTCCATTACTAAACCGAGTTCACTCCTCATTCCAGCCCTGTATTGCTGAACCGAGATCATTTCTCATTCTAGACATGTCTACGTCATGAGATATAAATATTTACCCAATTAATTGGAGGGAGATATATATCTCACCCATATCATAATTAAATCATTAAAACATATACCACAAAAACATAAATCATTCATCACAATATAACCCAATGAATAAAATGGGTTTTTTAAACATCATTCCATCATAATACATATAAAACAAATGGATTTCATAAATATAATTCCATCATAAAAAAATAAAACCATAGTAATAATAGGGACAAAAACATAACCATATTTAAATAATTTTATCTTATATAGAAAATAATTTTGATAAAGCACATGATATTAATTCTTGAGGAAAATATCCTTTCTTCTTCAAAAATGTTTTCTTTTCTCAAAATGCCATGATATTTTAAAAGAAAAGAATTTATTTGAAAATAAACCTGAAATAATGTAGAGGAATATTTATGGAAATAAGGCATTATGAATACATAAAAATATATTCATTCCATATAAGTTAAAAATATATCCTCATACTTTTTTTGGGAAAGTCAAAAAACACCTCGTATCGAATAAAGATAAAATATCCCATTCATACCATTTAATAAAAATTATCCAATGGGTAAAATTTACTTTAAACTTTTTTATAATAATATAAATAATATTACATATTTATAAAACATGTACATGGATTATAAATATACCCTAGTAAATACTTATGTATAAAAAATCTTAGATAATAATGAGATTGTGAAAGTTTCCCATACCATAGGTCTGATTTTCTTTGTATGTATCTGAACCTCTTGTATAATGATTTAAATAATTTAATTGACTTATTTAAGAATCATATTCATTTTTATGATATCATATATGATCATATTATCATCAGTTTGATAATAACATTTCATTGTTACTCGTTATTTTGATATTAACTGCTTTATGTTGTTATGCATGTTTTGTCAAATAAGTTCTGGTTATCCTTATTAGGACATAGTTATATCATTAAAAAAATTATATTAACATAATATATATCATATTTATTCATTATTTACATTTATATAATCACTCATTAATGAAGATCATGTAGAATGAATCACATTGCATCGTGGAGATAGTAGGCAGTACGTGCGCACGAGCGATGATATCATTCCCATATTTGTTGAATGGTATTGAATTGGATAGTGTATAATATTTAAGAATTAATATAATGTTATAATAATCATACATATTTATTATTTCTATAATTATACTCATCCAAGTATGGTGGTGGTGAGGAAATAGATTACACCATGGCATAGAGACGGTAAGTCATACATACGCACACGTGGTGATTTCGTTTCGCATAGGATGGATAAAAGATGGAATATGGTTGTTTCATAATTATAATAACATCTCAACATATAAGTGATACTGGAGTTATTACTTTATAATGAAACAACTTATTGAGAGGAAGTATAAGAAGAATTAAGTTTGAAAGAATCGGAAGAGGAGATTACCTCTTCTTCGACGTGCTTCCTCTAAATCACCACTCAAAGCACTAGATTTGGTCTTTAAAGAAGACCAAAACCTAGAGAATGTAACTAGGGAGTTTGATAAGGAAAAATTAATGGGGATTTACAATATTTAAGGCTCAAATTGAATGGAATAGGTGAGGGTGTAGGTACCCTTTTATAATTGAGGTGAGGGGCACTTTTCAGATCTCTAAATATATTAATTTATAATAAAATAAAACCCCATAAAAAAATAAAAAATGTCCCAATTTAGAATATTAGATGATATAGGGTTATAATATCATCAACAAATATATTTTATACAAGTTTTTCTATCAAATTAAACCTTATAATTTTAATTAACACTTATTTATTTTGTTAAATTTTATACTATGGTAACAAATATTTCAATATTAAAAGGGCGAAATATTTACTTATTTGATGCCAGTTAGACCATAAATAAATACCTTAGAACATTTTAGACCATATAATTATATATATATATATATTTATTTAAAAATTATTATATTTAAATAATTTAATAAAGCATTATTTTGATAATTAATCAATGCTGTCGATTTTGACACTATTCAATTCATTGATTTTAAAAAATATTAAGATAAAAATATAACATCAAAAAAAATATTTTATTATATTATTAAGTTTTCAAATTCATGTATAAAATTAATTTTAAATATTAATTAGCTTAAATTATATTTATTGGAGCATTTTTAATAACATTTATTTGTTATCGCTGTTAGTAAATTAATTACTACATCAATTTTGTGTAATTATTTAATGTACTTATTTTTTGAATAAAAAAACACTACACCGAAGATAAATCCACTATATTTATTAGAATATTTTTAATCGAATTTATCTTCTGAAAAATCCAACATTTAAAATGTTATACTTATTGAATTTTGAATGTGACACCTTTAACATCACTTTAAATAAAATAATATAGGTGTCACAATCTCTTATATAAGGATCCAAATGGTTACTAACTCTACCCTTGGATATTTATGGTTTATATATAATTGTACAATAATATTTGGTTGGGTTTTTTGGTCTTTTGATGGTTAATATAATTTTAATAAAAAAATTATTGATTTCTCATCAATTAATTAATTTTTACACCATAAAAGTATAAATCATTAAGGTAATTATATATTTCTTAAAAAATACAAATAAATCACCATGATAAAGAAAAAAATTATCTTTAAAATGAGTATTTATAATCGAATTTATCTTCTGTATAACCTAATATAAAATTGATTTAGTTATTAAAATTTGAGTGATACATATTTAACTTTTCTTTAAATAAAAATAAATTAAATATCCTAATCTCAACCAAGTGGCTTCCAAAGGACACCATTTTAACCCAAGGATATTTGTTTTTTAGAAAAACTCATAATATGATATTAAGAAAAGTTTTAGGGTAATTTTATAATATTATTCTTAAACTTAATTAAATGATTTACCCTTTTACCGTATTAATAAATATTACCAAGGTTACTATTAATAATTCCCAAAAATAAAATTATGCTATTTAAATAATTTGGACATACTGATTCCAAATATGTAATCTATTTTTTAAAATTTTAAACATAGAAGTTGTAGTAACTAATTTAAAATTAATCCTGTTTTTGAAAAGAGAGAACGAGTTTTAAAACTTAAAACATTGCAAAAGATTGAAAAATTTTTACATCTGAATTCAATGTAAAATTAATGACAATTAAATAAATTATATTGAATGATAAAAATATATGATATTTATAATTTTAAATAATTCAGTATTATAATTTAATTATATAAATTATTTTGATGAAAAAAATTATTTTCAATTAAAATTTAGTGTATTTTTACTATTTATCAAAATTTGAATGTTATCCAAAAATATTAAAATTTCATCCAAAGTAAATTTTTATATCCCATTTAGAAATAAAATTTTTATGTTGTCATAAAAAAATATATTAATACCATAAAATATTAATTTAAAAGGGGTTCTCCATTAAAAGGTAGAAAATTACCCTATTGAAAAAATATAGGTTTTTGCACATCAAATTCAGTTTATTCATATGCTATGACAAAAATATCAATTGGATGAATGTAAAAAATATTTTATTAGGTATATAACATATATATTTCATTAATTTCATTTACTAATAGCAATTCACTCAATTTATTAATACAAAAATACAAAAATATAATTGATTTATATTTTTCATAAATTATTGGCAGTGAATGACTTCACCATACATTTTAATAAGTTAGGTATATTGATTCCCAAAAACCTAATAGCTCAGTTAAAATTGTCATTTTACACTAATTTATTCTCATGGTTCTCTTAAACTCATGATTTCATGCAATAAAAGCTATTAAATAATTAATTTTTTAAAGAAAATATTTCAAAATAACATTCGTGTGTTAAATTCTTCCCCCCCTTAAACTGAATTTTGCCCTCAAATGTTTTCACTTGGATACAAACAGATGAAGATATATCTCCCTCATAATATCCTCAAGTTCCCACGTAGCTTCCTTAAATCAGTGGTTCTGGCACAAAAACTATAACCACGTCAGTGGTCTTGTTTCACAGAACTTTTTCAGTATGATCCAAAATCTCCATCGGTTGTTCTTCATAAGAAAGATCTTTCTCTAGTTGTATAACTTCTGAGTTTATTACTTTTGAAGGATTGGGTATGCACTTTCTCAGGAGAGATACAAGGAACAGATTTTGAACACGAGAGTGATTTGGTGGAAGCCCCAATCAGTAAGCTACCTTCCCAATATGATCTAGAATTTCAAAAGAACCAATATACAGAGGGCTCAACTTTCTCTTCTTTCCAAGTATCATTACTCTCTTCCAGGGAGATATTTTTAGAAACACTTTTTTCACCCACTTCAAATTATATGTCTTCTATTTAGCTATCAATATAAAATTTTGTCAACTCTGAGCTGCTCTTATGTGTTGTTAAATAGATCTGACATTTTCTTCCATTTCATCAACAAGATCAGGCCCAAATAGCTTTCTTTCCCCAACTTCATCCCAAAAATTTTGATTTCTGCACTTATTTCCATTGTGGGATTCATAAGAATCCATCTAAATATTAAATTTAAAGCTATTTTTTGTAATAAAATTCTACCAAAGTTAGGTATTGACCCCTGAAAACTTTGAAATATATAGATAATGTTCTCAACATGTCTTCTAGAGTGAATTTTCCTCTCAGATTGACTATCTGTCTGGGGATGATAAACAATGTTAAAACTTAACTATGTATCTAGATCATACTGGGGACTTTTCCAAAACTTCATGGTAAACCTTAGATCCGGATAAGATATAATGGAATGTGGTACTCTATTCAATCTTACCACTTCCTTCATATATATCCTCGAAAGTTGATCAAGAGATAAATCCTCTCTAATAGCAATGAAATGTGCCAAATTCATATGGTGATCAACTATAACCCATCTAGCATTATGACCTTTAGATGTTTTGGGAAGTCTAGTGAAAAATTCCATAGTGATATTTTCCCATTTCCATTCGGGTATGAGTAATGGTTGTAACATCCCCTTAGACTTCTTTCTCTTATACATAACCTTATAAAAAACAAAGCACCGAGAGACATATTTGGAAACATCTATTTTCATTTCATCCCACCAGAAATACTATTTCAAGTCCATGTACATCTTTGTGCTTCCAGGGTGAATAGGGAATGAAGAACTATGAGCCTCATACAATCGCTCCTTCTTTATTTCTGGTATGGGAGGAATACAAACCTGATTCCTAAACCTTATTATTCTATCACAATCACGGATTATTTTAGGAACATTTCTCACCTTCTTTTGTAGCTCTATATCTTCCTTATGCACCTCCTTAATCTTCACCTATATAGATGGTTGAAAATTCATTTTAGAAAGATAAGATTTATCCCCTTCCTTTAAAGTTTCAATATACATCATTTGAAAATCCATAGATATTGGATCTTTTTTGATCCTCATCATTGATAGGCTCGTATAGTCCTTTCGACTCAAAGAAACTACCACCATGTTCTCTTTCCCAAAGTGGTAATATATTGAGAAATCATAATCTTTAATCAAATCCAACTATCTTCTTTGATGCATATTTATCTCCTTTTTTGTGAAAATATGATTTAAAATTTTATGATCAATATAAATATCACACCTTTTACCATAAAGATAGTGCCTCCATATATTTAGTGCACAGATTACCGTAGATAACTCTAAATCATGAGTTGGGTAATTTTTCTCATGGATTTTCAATTATCTTAAGTCATAAGCTATCACCATATCATTTTTCATGAGAAAAAAACCTAAACCCTTCTTTGATGCATTACTATAGATAAAAAACCCCTTTCCGCTACAAGGCAGTGTGAGCATATGTGCATTGGATAACCTTCCTTTTAGCTCTTTGAAATTCTCTAAACATTCCTTCATCCATACGACCTTCACTCCTTTTCGAGTCAACTTGGTGAGGGGATTAGATAATCGTGAAAAATATTTCACAAAACATCGATAATATCAATCCAAATCAAGAAAACTTTGGATCTCAGTTACCATTTTTGGTCTCGAAGAACTTTCAATAACTTTTATTTTTGTTGGATCTATAGATATCCCCTCTTTTGAGATTATTTTTCCCAAAAATGAAACTTTCTGAAGCCAAAATTCACACCTTTTAAAATTTTCCTAAATATTATCCTTTCTAAGGGTCTTCAGTACAACTCTCAAGTGATATTACTGATCTTCCTTTATCTTCAAATAAATAGGAATATCATCTATAAAGACTTCCAAAAACTGATCAAGATGGTCTCTAAAGAATCTATTCATTATATCCATGAAGATAGCGGGGGAATTAGTAATACTAAAAGGCATCACTATAAACTCATAGTGTCCATAACATGTAAGGAATGTCGTATTTGGTATATTCTATTTCTTAACCCTTAATTGATGATATCTTGTACGAAGATCAAAATTGGAAAAGTATTGAGCTCAGTGTATTTGGTTGACTAAGTAATCAATATGGGGAAGATGATATTTGTTTTTAATAGTGATCTTGTTAAGTTGTCGATAATAAATATATAGTCTCATTTATCCATATTTCTTCTTAACAAAGAGATTAGGTTATCCCAAAGGCGATACACTAGGGTGTATGAATACCTTGTCAAGATTCCCTTGGAGTTTCTTCTTCAATTCTTTCAAATCAATTGGTCCCATTCTATATGGTGTCTTTGAAATAATAGTTTCACCCAGTATGAGTTCTATTGAAAACTCAACTTCACGATTTGGAGGAAGACTTGGTAACTCTTCTAGAAAGACATCATCAAACTCTCGTACAATGGGTGTACTATTAATTATGAGTTTCTTCCCAACAGTTTGAGATAGATAAACTTCAATTAGGAATCAAGGCCCATAAGTTTGAAGAAATTTCTGCTAGAAGGTTATATTAACCATTTCAGGGATAAATGATCATAGATTGATCCAGAATATGAAATGTGACTTCCCTTACTTGGCAGTTGATATAAGATACATATAAAGAAATCCAATCCATGCCAAGAATCACAAAAAATTCCATTACGGGAAGGATCATAAGATTTTAAGGAAGTAATCTCTCAAAAACACCAACCGGAGAATAATTATAAACATATGATGAAACTGTTGTGTCATTAAGAATTGTCACAACTAACTTAACATCCTATTCATTAGGTAATACAATTATACCCTTAAAAAATTATTCATATAAAAAAGAGTGGGTGGATCCAAAATCAAATAAAACATTTTCTACTTTATAGTGGATGGTAAGTTTACCTTTCACCACTTCATTATCGTACCCCACAATTCCCATTGTGATCAATTGTAACTTGCCTTTTCTTTAGCATTAAGAGTTTACTGATGTTGATCGTCATCAATAACCCTTGTATTAGTGCATTGATTGGAATAATTACCCACTTCCTTACACTTGTAACATTTAAGTGTAGGAGGTTCATTCTATGTATCTTTTCCTCTATTCACATCATCAGACGTATTTTTTCCATCACTTTAGCATTCAACTACCCGATGACCTTCTTTTCCACACATAAAACTTTTACTAGACCCTTTACAAAAATTTCCTCCATATTTCTTTCCACACTTTGAGCATAAGAGAAAACTCATCTTATTTTAAATGTGGTATTTATATTTTCTTTTGAATTCAATTTTTATCTTCTTATCAAACCCATAGGACCAATGGGTTACTCCAATCTCCATCTCAACCTTGAGATCACATCAAACAATTTCCTTATAGATATTGAAGTACATTATGGATAATTCCCTTTCAGAGACTTGGTTTTAATCCACTAAATAATATATCTATTTTAATATTAGGTTTGATAATAATTCTAGAAGAATACCTTGAAATTCTTGTAAATTTTTTTAGGTACCAATAGATTCATAGTCCTTTTTCTTATGTTCAAGGAACTCCTTATCCATTTTTTTTGAAGAATACAAGGAAAGTAATTGTTAAAAAATAAGTTCTTAGACTCATCCAATTCCATGGATTCAATGTCATCTATTTGCCTCATATTCTTGATAAGGTTTCACCATTGATCAGCTTTACCTTCCAAATGATAAACTGCTAAAATGAATGTATCATTTTCTGAACATTGGAGAACTAAAAATATCATTTCATTTGTATTGATCCATTGTTCAACCACTAATGGATCAGAAGACCTGATGATAGAAGGTGGAAGCGGCCTCATGAATGACTCAATAGAATGTTTTTACAACCTCTGTTCATTTGGAAGTCTTGCATGATTCATATCTTCAGAATGTTGAATGATAATATTTATAATATTTTTCATTCTAGCTCTCATAAAATTTGGTTTCTCAGGAGGAAAATCATTGCATTTCTTGTCACATTCAGCATTAACATGATTCCTTTGAGTTCTAACCATTGACTAAAACCAAGAATCATAGTGTTAGAAACAATAATCATAATGGGAAAACCACATAATCAATAATAAAATTTCAATTTAGGACACTTTAGGTTTTATCCTAGGTTAATCATGATAATTTATAAAACACTAGGTTTGTAACCTTTACATCAAAATATCCTTTGGATTATTACTAAGGTTTTCTCATCCTAGTCTCAAATGGTTAAGTATACCTTTCCTATGATACCAACTATGACGACCCATAATTTACATACATTGATATTACTCTAAAGTTGAAGAATATTCATTACCAAATATAACAAATCCATGATAGGACCATATAGGTATAGTGTCTTTAGAGACTGGGAAATATAAACAACTGGTTTATGAGGTATCTTCATTGTATCCCACTTATTTCTTCATAACTAGACCCATTTTTGACATATCTTACTTAATACCCCTCTTAATGACCTAATGAAAAGAAACATATGAAAGGGTGAGCTCAGATGATCAGTAAGGGTAAAAAAGGGATATATTAATCATATCATAATCATAATACATAAGAACATAACATTTAAAATTCTTATCCTGTATATGAAATATCGTGGTAACATGACATTGGATAAACCATGAAAGTTCCTAAGAATCAATGAACATAATCCCAAAACTCATAACATAGGACATGATGTTTTGTGGCATACACATAATCATAAAAAATCAGTTCATATTATTCAAGGCTCATTTCCCAGACCATCATAGCAGACAAAGTTCATTACTGCACCGAGTTCACTCCTCATTCTAGCCTTGTATTTCAGAACTGATATCATTTACCATTACGAACATGTCTATATCATGATATATAAATCTTTACCCAATTCATTAAAGGGAGATATAGGTCTCAACCATCTCATAAATAAATCATTATTACGTGTTCTAAAAAATAAATTATTCATCATAGTATAACCCAAGGCATAAAATGGGTTTCATAAACATCATTACATCATAATCCATATAAAACAAATGGATTTCATAAATATAATTACATCATAAAAATAATCAAAAAAGGTAATAATAGGGATGTAAACTTAACCCTATTTAAATAATTCCATTTTAGATGGAACACATTTTTGATAAAACCCTTGATATTAATTCCTGAGAAAAATATACTCTCTTCTTCAAAAATGTATTGTTTTCTCAAAATACCGCACAATTTTTAAAGAAATGAATTTATTTGAAAATAAACTTGAAATCATGTAGTTGAATCTTCCTGAAAATAAGGAATTGTGAAGAAGTAAAAAATCTGTTCACACCGTATAAGTTAAAAACATTCTCTTTATACTTTTTCTGAAAAAGTCAAAAAGAACCTTGTATCGAATAACGCCAAAAGATTCCTTACATACTGTTTAATAAAAATTCACAAATGGGTAAAATTGACTTTAAACAATGGTAGAATAATAGAAATAATATTGCATATTTTTAAAATATGGATGTGGATGATAAATATACTACAATAAAAACTTACATATAAACAATCTTAGATAATAATTAGATTGCGAAAGTATCCCTAACCTTAGGTATGATTTCCTTTGTATGTATCAAAACCTACTGTATAATTATTTAAATAATTTCATTGAATTATTTCAGAATCATAGTGATTTTTATGATATCATATATGATCATATTATCACCTATTTGTTAATAACATTTCATTGTTACGCATTATTCGGATATTAACTACTTTATGTTCTTATGCATGTTTTGTCGAATAAGTTCTGGTTATCCTTCCTAGGTCATAGTTATATCACTAAAAAACGATATTAACATAATATATACCATATTTATTCATTCTGTACATTTATATAATCATGCTTTAATGAGGATCATGTAAAATGAATCACATCACATCGTGGAGACAGTAGGTCGTACGTACGCACAAGCGACGATATCATTCTCATATTTGTTAAATGGTATTGAATTAGATGGTGTATAATATTTCAGAACTAATATCTTGTTATAATAATCATATATAGTTATTATTTCCATCATTATACCCATCCAAGTTAGGTGGTGGTGAAAAAACAGATTACACCACATCGTGGAGACATTAAGACATGCGTACACACGCTTGATGATTTCATTTTGTGTAAGATGGATAGAAGGTGGAATATGGTTGTTTCATAATTATAATAAAATATCAATATACAAGTGATACTATATTTATTACTTTTTAATGAAACAACTCATGAAGAGGAAGTATAAGAGAAAATAAGTTTGTAAGAATCGGTAGAGAAGATTACCTCTTCTTCGACATGCTTCCTCTAAATCACCACTTAGAGTACTAGAGTTGGTCTTTGAAGAATACCATAACCTATATAATGTAACTAGGTAAGTTTATAAGGGAAACATTCAGGTATTGTACACGATTTAAGGATCAAATTGAATTGAATAGGTGAGGGTGGAGGTGCCCTTTTATAATTGAGGTGAGGGGAACTTTTGGGATCTCAAAAAAATATTAATTTATAATAAAACAGAACCCCACCCAAAAAACTCCAAAATATCCCAATTTAAAAGATGATATTATATATGGTTGTAATATCATCAACCTATAGATTTTAGTCAAGTTTTTTTCTGTCAAATTAAACCCTATCATTTTAATTAACACTTAGTTATTCTATTTATTTTTTTACTAGGGTAACAAATATTTCAATATTAAATGGGTGAAATATTTAGTTATTTGATATCATTTAGACCATAAATAAATAACTTAGAACATTTTAGACCATATAATAATTATTATATATTTTTTATGTTTTTTTGTGATTTTTAAATACTTTAATATAACATTATTTTGATGAATAATCAATGGTGTCAATTTTGACACTATTCAATTAATTGATTTTTAAAAATATTAAGATAACTAGTTAACATAGAAAAAACTATTTTAATATATCCCTAAGTGGTCAATGTCTTCTATAAAATTCATTAGACATACTAATTATCCCAAATTATATTTATTTTAAAATTTTAATAACATTTATTTATTATATCTATTAATAAAATAATTACTACATCAATTGTGTGTAATTATTTAATATAATTATTTGTGGAATAAAAATTTAAAATAAAATACTATGATGAAGATAAATACAATGTATTTTAGAAGAATATTTTTAGTCATATCTTCTATAAAATCCACAATTTAAAATGTCATACTTATTAAATTATGAATGTGAAAACTTTAACATCACTTTAAATAAAATACTATAAGTGTCTCAATATCTTCTATAAGGATGAAAATTGTCACCAACTCAACCCTTATATGGTTATAGTCAAGATATAAATGAAAAATAAGATTTAGTCAAGTTTTTTGGTCTTTTGATGGTTGTTATAATTTCAATAAATATTATTTTATTGATTTATCATCAATTAATTAATATATACATAAAAAAAGTACAAGTTTTTAAGATAATTATCTATTTCCTAAAAATTAAAAATAAATTACTATGATAAAGAAAAACTATTTAGATTTAAATTTAGTATTTATAATCAAATATATCTTCTGTATAACCATATATAAAAAATTATTTAGTTATTAAAATTTGAATGATACATATTGTAAGGACCAAAACCCAGTTTCCTAGAGATAGTGCCTTATTTTATTACATTGGAATATAAAAAAGGAATATGAATCTCTAAGTACTGATTGGTTTAGTATATTTGGAAACAAGTTACATACATAAGTTCAACATTACAACTTAAAAATAAATAGAACATAATGCTTTATTGGGAACATCCATAACTCTTAGTTTATCTCTACAATTCATTCATAATACACCTCTTTGAATCATGGGAAAAAATAAAACATAAGAAAATGGGTGATCTCAAATTCTCAGTAAGGGTAAGCAATAAAATAGAAGATATAATGAAAATAAGAATCAGACATAGTGAATAACTAAAAAAAATGCCTTCAAAAAATAAACTTGAACATAATATGGAAGGAATAAGAGCTTAATAAATAATGCCATAATAAAACATAATCATGAGTATTATACTATTAGAGTAACCTCATGAACTATCAAGTTCTAGTTTCATAATGAGGGAATGCATAATTAGGGATATCATAACCATACTTTCAAGGCCTCATGCCAAGACAATAAATAACCATTTTGTTAAGGCCTCGTTTCAAGACTTAGTTTGTCTCATGAGACATGCCGATGCACCGAGGGGCTATAGAGGGCCCCACCCGACCTTTAATAAGTCCCATGAATTAATAATATGAATGGGTATAAAAATAAACAACATATACATTCATATTAATACTAACATATGAAATTTAAACAACTTTCCCCAAACATTAAGCGTAAACACTAACCATTCAGTGTAAATTTGTGAATGGTTTTAAGATAGCACATCTATAGTAAAACTAATAATAAAACATTTAATAAAATATGGTAGATGATATCACAAGATATTATTCTAAATTATATATAACATTAAACAAGAGTGTTGAAATAGATAAAATTACTCTTATAAAATCATTGAGTAATTATTGAGATAAAAACTCTTTTACTTTGAAAAGAAGAGTTCTTTGGGAAAAATCTTTGTATAAAACCAGAAGTAAAATAATATAGTTTTATCATAATAAAATGATTTATTTTATTCAAATAATGGTTACTAAAAATATATTATAGATTTACCTTGAAAATAGGTAAGAATTTTAGAAATTCCCTTTAATCAAGCTAGTGTTTCATGAAGAATTTTTAAAAGATTATTTTAAAACATGTATCTATCCATAAAATAAAGAACGATTCTGTTTGTTACACATATGTAGAACATTAACACGGAATATATGATGATTAAATAATAATACATAATAATTTATTTGGTATTATGAAAGACAAGGAGTAACCCGAATGAAAATGGAGGTTCAGGTAGAAAACCCTAACCTAAAGTCTGAAGGTGTTCCTCAATTGATTTTAATGGCCTGAATAAACAAATTTATGTTAATAAATTAATGATTAAATAACCCAATCTACATGTAATTGATTTATTAGAACCTTATTTGGTTCATTCATGTCCTTATGATGGGTTATGAGATTCAATTTCATTATTTGGGAGCGTTTTCTTCCTTGGTTTTCATGATCAGTTTACTTACATTCATATATGTATAAACATGTAGAATGAAAATGGTTGTATATAATTGAAGTTGTCTCTTATTAGTGACCAACCATAAGATTAAATGGTTATGAAATTCTCTTGGTTATTGTGAGTGAAGATGAATTATTATATAAAACTTTAAGGATAATTGTTTGGGTTAATTGGCAGTTTTTGATCACAACAAACTCATTTTTCTTTATAAATTAATATCTTGTGTAAAAAAGGATTTTATAACCTTAAATAAGTTATATTACATATGTTATAGTCTTTTTAAACTGTATAAATGGTTTTATGACCATAATTGAAGATTGTAAAATAAATTGAAAACTCGTCATCCTTGGATGTGATAAATTAACACATCTCGGATGGTATTTTTATTTCTAGTATAAAAAGGGGAAAGGACAGATGATGAAATATTCTTCCTTTATCATAACAAAATTACATTACATGTAATTTAATGGATTTATCACAACATTTTTATAAAAATATGTGTGAAAACAAAAAGAAAATAAAGGAAATTGAAATAAAAGAAATGAAAAGAGGAATTTACATCTTGAAGTAATCTTCCTTGAGAACCTATTTAGGGGAGAGGTTTTGGTATTTTTATGAGACCAATATATTATGTACATGGGGGAGGAGATTGGGAGGATATTTGGGCCTAATTTATACAAGGACCAAGGCTTAATATGAGTGAATAAAAGATAGAGTGAGGGGGGGGGGGTTATAGTGGAGGAGAGGAGTGATTTTTGATTATCTTATTCATTATTTTATCATTTTTCTCAAGTAAATAAATAGTGTTAATTTTTGTGACCGATAAAAGTAATATGTTCATGTTGTTTTTAAAAAATGGCCATTTAAACCATCCATGAGTAAATCATGATGCATAAATTCACCTAATTAGTATTTTTTTGTAAATTATCAAATTTCACAATTCACCAAAAATTCGAGTATTTTAAAAACATCCCAAAAATTAACTCTAACCATTTTTCAATGTTTAGAATTCAAAAATGGACTCCATTATATCAAAATAATTTTCTAAATAATAGGTAATTAATTTTTAAATAAAATCGTTATTTACATGAAAAATGCAGATTCAAATTTAAAACTGAGTTTATAATACTTCCAAAAATTAACTAAGGTATTATTAAATTATACTAAAATTATTGAAAAAAGAAATATTTATTTAGGAATACATTTTATGAAGATTAATTTTCTTTAAAATAAATTTATTAATTTAAAATTGTAATTAAATATTTATTACTCACAAAAATACACACACTTAATTATTAATTTCTAAAATACTCTATTTCATTTATAAGGTGTCTAAATTTTATTTATACCATCATGAGTGTTGTCACTATTCATACGGGTCAAGTTACTATTCACTAAAAATATAAGTTGATCTTATCATGCTCTAAATATCTTACTGAACGCAGCCGTGTATGTTTGTTTTTTGAAATTCAAATCACAGAGGTGGAAAAATTTTGTTTACTTGATAGGTTTTAACAAAGTGATGTTTTGTAGAGACTTATTATTTCATGAATTTAACATTAAATTTATTTTCAAAATATTGGGGTGTTACACATATTTAACTTTTCTATAAATAAAAATAAATTAAATGTCCAAATCTCATCCAGGTGGCTTCCAAAGGATAGCATTTCAACCCAAAGATTTTTTTGGTTTTAAAAAAAAATCATACAATGATATTAATACAAGTTTTAGGGTAATTTTATAATATTATTCTTACCAAAAATAGTTTACCCTTTTACAATATTAATAAAAATTTCCAAAGTTACTTTTTATAATGCCCAAAAATAAAATAAATCAATTTACCTAATTTGGACCTACTAATTCCAAATATGGAATCTTTTTTTTAAATATAAAAAACATATAAGTTTTATTAATTAATTTAAAATTAATCCCATTTTTAGAAAGAGAGAATGAGTTTTAAAAGTTAAAACATTTCAAAATATTGAAATTTTTTTAAAATTGAATTCAATGTAAAATTAATGCTAATTACAAACATTATATTGAATGATAAAAATATATTATATTTATACTTTAAAAAAATTTAATATTATAATTTTACCATATAATTTATTTCGATGAGAAAAGTTGTTTTCAATTAAAATTTAGTGTATTTCTATTATTCATTAAAATTTGAAAGTTATCAAAAAAATATTAAAATTTCATCCAAAGTAAAATTTTATATCCCACATCCAAAGAAAATGTTTAAGTTTCCATATAAAAATTATTAATTCATAAAAATCTTATTTTAAAAGGGGTTATCCATTAAAAGGCGGAAAATTGACCTTTTGAAAAAAAATATATAGGTTTTTATACATCAAATAGAGTTTATTCATACCATATGAAAAAATGTGTATTGGATGAATATCAAAAATATTTTATTATGTATATAACATATATATTTCATTAATTTTATTTACTAATAGTAATTCACTCAATTTTTAATAAAAAAATACAAACATATAATTGATATATACGTTTCATAAAAAATTGGTAGTGAATGGCTTCACCATTCATTTTCATAAATTCTTTAGATTTATTCTTGATAACCTAATAACTAGGTTAAAAATATCATTTTATATTAAGTGTGACTCATGGTTCACATAAACTCATGATTGTGTGTAATGAAAGAAATTGAAGAATTAAAACTATATAAAGAAAATATTTCATAAAAAAATATGTGTGTTAAATTATCAGAGGTTGAACCAGAATACATTCAAGAACCAAAATACTATTATACACATTGATGATCTTTTCAATCAGATGAGAGGTACTAAGATATTCTTCAAGATTGAAATTAGATCAAGATATCATTAGTTAAGAGAGAGGCTATTAGAAAAATCTCAAACTATTTTTATGAGTAGGTATGACTTGTATGAAATAGTAGTGATACCGTTTGGGTTGACTAATGCACTTGTGGTATTCATGGCATTAATGAATATTATCTTTCATCCTTTTATGGATCAATTTTTGGTAGTTTTTTTCAATGTTATCTTAGTGTACTCCCACTAAGTAGGCAATCATATCTAATATCTTGACATCATCTTGAGTACATTGAGAGATCATCGTCTTTATTTCAAGCTTACCAAATGGAGTTTCTAGATTAATGAAGTACACTTATTGGGACATGTAATCTCAAGGGTAGGA
Organism: Viscum album; assembly: GCA_963277665.1. Lineage (NCBI taxonomy): Eukaryota > Viridiplantae > Streptophyta > Magnoliopsida > Santalales > Viscaceae > Viscum > Viscum album. The sequence goes on from OY728166.1 coordinate 591,244,235, forward strand.
GTTTCAATGAACTTAGAGAAGGTATCATCCATGATATCTTGGTAACAACCTAAAAATGTCATTTAAATTCAGAGCTTTCCCGGTTTAGAAGGTTATTACCAGTGTTTTATCCAATATTTCTCCTGTTTGGAAGAACTAATTCTTGGGATAACCAAGAAAGGGATAAAGTTTGTTTTGTATGATTCTTATGAGATATATTTTTTGGAGATTAAAGATAGGCTGACCTCAGTACCAATCAACACTGTACCTATTCTGGGTAAATCTGTAGTTGGACTTAGAGAAGTCCTGATATAGGAGGATTGAGTGGTTGATTATGGTTCCAGGTAGCTAAGACCGCTTGTGGGTAATTAACCTACTCATGATATAAAGTTATCAGTAGTAGTACATTCCCTGATATGTTGGAGACACTATCTAATGGGCAAGAGGTTTTTGGTCTACATAGATCATAAAATCCTCAAATAAATATTTTCTTAGAAGGACCTGAACCTTCAGAAGATTATTTGGGTTGAGTATCATCAATATTTTGACTTTGAATTATATTATATACTTGGAAAGGGAAATTTTATTGTAGAATATTTGAACTAAAAGACACATACATAGGCAGTACAAGAGTCTTGTGATGATTTCTAGATAATGGACCACTTTTCAAACATGCATCTGGATGTTCAAGATTCTCAAGGGTGAGTATCATTAACTTCAAAATATATTAAACTATGCTTTTGTAATAGATTTATACCAACCAGTTCTCCAATTCGAAGGGATCAGTTCTGATGGAGAATTGTACGGTGGGGAGATGCCATCAGGAGAGTCTCTTGATAGTGTAAGTTATCTTCTTTTCTGTGTCCAAGTATGGGTTCCTATGGGTTTACATGAGGATCTGATGAGGGAGTTTTATGATTCTATATGGGAGGTGCATCCTAGTTTAACAAATATGTATCATGATATTCATAAAAAGTAATGGCAGTTAGTAATTAAGAAGGAGGTGTAAAGTTCCATGGATAGATGCTTCACTTGTCAGAAGGTGAAAGTCGAGCATCAGAGGCCTGATGGGATTCTGTAGTCTTTACCAATTACTGAGTGGAAATGGTATGATTTAATAATGAATTTTGTGATAGGAATACCCCAGATGAACCATATTAATGATACTATATGTGTAATTGTGGATTGAATGGCTAAGGTATCCCACTTCTTACCTATTAGAGAAACCTTCATAGTTGATGGTCTAAGAAATATTTACATGTGTAAGGTGGTTCTATTGCATGGTATTCCAAGGTGTATTGCTTTAGATATAGATCTTTGTTTTATATAACTTTTTAGATAGGGTATTAATATATCCCTAGGATCATGAGTTCTTTTAAGCACAACATATCATCCATATACTCAAGGTCAATCTGAGTGGACTATTTAGATTTTTAGGATATGTTACGAACCTGTTTTTTGGATTTTGGTGGCTCATGGGAGAAACATATGAAAATTTTAGAGTTTTCATATAATAAAAGCTATTAGGAATCGATCCAAATGACACATTTGAGGCTTTTTATGATAGGCCATTCCATTAAACTATTTTTTGGATGAAGGCGTGTGAGTTAGCACTTGTTGGGAATAGTCTCATAAAAGAGACATCTGAGCAGGTTCAGTTGATCAGATAGTGGTTTGTGACTTCATAGAGGAGACATAAATCTTATACTGATAATCAGAGATGACCTATGGAATTCTAGGTTGTTATCGTATTTTCCTTCAGGTGTTTCTTAGGTCGGGGAAACACAGTGTAAGGAAATAAGGAAAGCTAGCACCGAGGATTGTTGAGCCTTTTCAAATAGTGTCAAGGGTCAGTCTAGTGGCATACCATTTTTCCCTTCCACAATGATACAGTAACATAAAAAATTTATTCCATGTTTCACAGCTATGGATATTTCATCTAGATCATTCCCATGTGATAGACATAACAAACGTTGAGCTTTGTGTTGATGTGTCCTTTGAGGATCACCCGATACAGGTTGTGGATCATAGTGAGAAATATATTTGGGGTAGGACTATACTATTAGGTCAGGTGTAGTGGAATCATGGGTGAGTTCGAGAGGATAACTAGGAGAGGGAGTATGATATGAAAACATAGTAGCCAAAATTGTTTTCTTAGTCTTCATAGTGATGCTTAGAGCATCAGGAGGATGATCTGTTATAAGGTGGGGAGGTTGTACAATCACTTATTTTTCCATGAATGTATCTCTTTTAATTTTTCATTTGAGCCCTGTTGGATGAGTCTTGTTTGGAGACAGAGAGAATTTTTTATAAAAAATGGCCTAATGTTTGGGGATGTATGCATGTTTGAATTAATAGAGTTCGGGTATAAATGTGTTAAGTGTTTCAGGGGTTCTTGGTGAGTTGAAAAACTTTGAAAGAGGTTTGGAATGCTTAAAAGAAAAAAGGGCTCAAAAATCAATAGCAAAATAATCACACATTGTGTAATTGTTCTAGGGTTTTAATAAAATAAATCCTATGTGTTGGTTTTTTCAATGTATTCCATTAAAAACATTTACATGTTGTGTAATCACATTACACGTCATGTAAATGCTCAACCTTTTATTTTAAATAAGCTATTTGGATGAATTCTCATTGTTTCGGCTGAAAATACTCTCTTCTTGACCTGAGGTCTTTCTGCATGTGATTTTTGGGGTGCCAACTTCCCTTCTAGATGTCTTAGTTGTGTGAACAATACCTGTTAAGTCTTTTTGGTTAGTTTTCTTCATTCTATTCCTTCTTCTCTAACCATTGTAGTGATATCCCTTGACCAATTGCATTATTGGTTTTGATCTTGAGTGGTTTTGATCTAGAAACCTCTTTATAATCATATGAACTTTCTTCCTCTTGGGCTTAGTCCACTGAAACTATTGTTGGATCGTCCCTTAAAGGTATGGGGTCTAAATATTAAACTTGTGCTTTGTTAATTTCAATGTTTATGCAGTATTATGATTGTTCCAATATAGAATGTGCCAAAATAAATAATGGATGGAATTATTCCTTAAATTACATTATTTGAAATTGGCTTCTAACCTGGATTTTGGCTACCCATGGGTTGATAGAACTATTATTATAATTGAATTATGAAATGACTTAAAGTATGTTTAGAATGACATGTGACGTACAATGATTTCATGTTATAAAATCTCTAAAATGTGGTTTATTTCTTATTGATATACTTGTTAATAAAATTTTAATTAAATTTCAAGTGGCATATGAAAGAAGAATGGTAATTCTCATAATTAACCATTGAGAATTGTGATGCGATATTGTGATATCCATGTTGTATGATATGGATTGTATTCCATGATATAATGCTTATATATCAGGATTGGTTCTGAAAATTACACACTTATATGATTTAATGACGCTATTGAGTGGGCTCGGCCCAATACCATGTTGTAATTCTTATAGTGAGTGGGGTATGCCTAGTCCCATGTTGTAATGATTATAGATATATGTCCCAAATGATGTAATGATTATAGGGCCACTATTGGAAATACAGGCCTTCCCAACAGTTCTGAACCGTTGGGAAAGGCTGCAGAACCGTTGGTATATGTTATACCAACGGTTCTGAAAATCGTAGGGAAGTAAGCCATTAAGAAATCTTTTCCCAACGGTTTACAGTGAACCATTGGGATAGGGTGGGGAAAAATTAACCTATCCCAACAGTTGTACCAAACCGTTGGGATAGTTTTTCCCAACGGTTTGGCTTGAACCGTTGGGAAAGCCCAAGCACTCTCCTCTTTCCCAATGGTTTCTAAAACATTGGGAAAGGTTTTTTACCAACAGTTCATAGAACCATTGGTAAAATAAACTCAGAGATGCTATGCCAACAGTTTGAAACTGTTGGCATAGCCTATGCTGTGCAAATTGCACAGCAGCCTGCAATTTGCACAGCAGCTCTGCAATTTTCAAAGCAGGTCTCATTTTGTACATTCTATCTCATTTTCAATCCAATTATTGTACCTGCAATAAACTAACACATACATATACAATTATTATACCTGCAATAACCAACTAACACATACATATAGAGAACGAATTCATACACATCTAACATATAATGCATCCTGGAACTATACACATCCATAATTAAATTAGAATTCATAACGTAATTATAAACATACATAATTCATTTAGAATTAAATTTAAAATTTAGATGACAATTATATGTGGAATCCGGAATTCAATTCATAATTTGATAGGTTTTTTGTATACCATATATTTTTACCTGAAATGATGTCCATTTTAAACAAAATACATACACCTAGAGTGATACCGGCCACACCGTGCCTCTGATTGAGGCGAGGTTAACTCGTACATGTCAAAAATGACCCACCGATCATTGTCCTATAGTATCAACATATTCCGAAAGTGTTTGATCAGTTTTCCAGATGCCAGTTGATGTTTTTTCACTTAAAATTATGTCCTTTTGAAACAAAAGACATACACTTTGAGTGGTTTCGGCCACACCGCATCTCAGATTGAGGTGGGGTTTATTTTTACACATTACATATGATTCATGGATCATTGTGCTAAAGTATCAACACAATCAGAATCCGTTTGGTCAGTTTTCCATATGTACTTAAAATGTTGTCCATTTTAAACAAAAGAGAGCCACTTAGAGTGATCCCGGTCACACCATGCCTCCGATTAAGGTGATATTGAATTGTACACATCACATATGACCCATGGATTGTTTTCCTAAATCATCAACACATTTCGAATGCATTTGGTCGGTTTTTTGTATATCAATTTTTCTTTTCAATTATAATCCGGTCCATTTTAAACAAAAGTGATACACTATGAATGGTATCGGCCACACTGTGCCTTGGATTGAGGCGGGGTTAAATCTTACACGTCACATATGACCCATGGATCATTATGCTAAAGTATCGACACAATATGAATGCGTTTGGTCGGTTTTCCGTATGCGAGTTGATGTTTTTCACTTAAAATGATGTCCTTTTGAAACAAAAGACATAAAATTTGAGTGGTGCCGGCAACACTGCGTCTCATATTGAGGCGGGGTTTATTTTTACACGTCACATATGTCCCATGGTTCGTTATCCTAAAGTTTCAACGGAAACAGAATGCGTTTGGTCCGTTTTCCGTATGTACTTAAAATGTTGTCCATTTTAAACAAAAGAGAGACACTTAGACTGATCCCGGACACACCGTGACTCAGATTGAGCCTGGGTGGGCTCGTACACATCACATATGACCCATGGATCCTTGTGATAAATTATCAACATATTCTGAATGTGTTTGGTCAGTTTTCCGTATGCCAGTTATTCTTTTCACTTATAATCCTGTCCATTTTAAACAAAAGAGACACAGTTAGAGTGGTGGATCCTACAAAAATGTTCACAAAAAAATTAATCACATGACATTATATATTATTTAAATATATATATATTTTAAATAAAGTACTCACTGTAGGCACTAATGGTGGAATGACCATCTCCGCCATCTGACGATTGTTCTCCATCATTTTTTTCCTTCGTCTCTCTTCAATTGGCTGCATTTCCTTCTTTTGAAAACAAATATGTAATTAATTAGAAAAATGAAACTAATGTGTAAACCAAAAAACTAAATATATGAGGGAAAAGTGGGATTCATTGGTAATTTAGCTATCAATTGTTTTAGAAGAGATTGAATGAATTTACTAAATCATACAAGTTGTAATGTTCACCAAGTTAGAAATATTGTTTGACTAGGTTTGAATACAGTTCAATTCCAAATTAGAAATTGCAATTCAAACAAAACAGTAACCAATAAAAATTTAAAATTCACATAATGGTCAAGTCATCTAAAACATATTTCTGATCAATACTAAATCAATTTGAATATTACCAACCTTAATAACCCAACTCAAGGTAAACCAAAAGAATTGAGAACATGGATGAATGATTCTATATATTTTCAACCAAAACTTCAGGTTAACAATAAACTCTGAAAATTGAGCTATTGGAGTCATCAAAAGAAATAAATGGATTGGTTCCAATGGAAATAGGGACATTGTCAATTCCATCATCACCATCATCAAAAATGTGTCTTGGAATTACTTCAACTATGACACCAAATTCAGGTCGAAGTTAGTCTTTGACATAAATAACTTGTTTATCCATTGCTGTCAACACGTATGGTTCTTTGGTAGAAAGAGTATGAGTCATATTAATTACTCGAAATCCACAATCATCAATAAATGTTCCATGTCTCATCATAGAATCAAACCAATGGAATTTCATCATTGTGACTCGTCCATTAGAGTAATAATCTAATATTATTATTTTCTCAATGAGTCCATAATAACCCACATTTTCAAATCACGGTCTACTATCTGATGCACTGGCATAACAATCTATTGTGGCAGTAACCATAACACCATCATGTTGTGTTCTCATGTTCTTCACTCGTTCAATGACAGTAAATTTGTACCCATTGATAATAATTGATTTACAGTCACGAACCACGGTATTAGGACCAAAAGCCAAAGCTCTTATTTCATCAGAGACAGAGTCAGCAGACAAACTCAATACCTTCCATATAAATGACTGTTAAACTTAATTAAATATTTAAATAATTAATTTAAACAGTAATATTTTTACCTTCAATTTTAACCATGCAAAAAATTCTTTACTATGAAAAGTCTCTATCCTTCTCAAAGATAAAGAACGATGATTTCTATTTATCATTGTTTTATGTTCCCTGTAGATAAAAAATATGAATAGTTTAACATATATATGTAAGATATACATATTCAATTTAGTTACCTGATATAGTCATCGAAAAAATCACAGTTTAACAAAACTGTGCGATGTGCCATCTCCCGCTCTTCATGGCTTAATGTTTTCAATGTATATGATCCATGAATTCCTCCTATTTGAGGAAGTGATGGAAAACTAGGTTCAATTTGGTCATACTATTCTTCTTCATTTCTCATTGGTCTGTTCATTCTTGTAGTAAGATCAGAAAAATACATTGAGCAGAAATCCATACATTCTTGAGCCAAGTATCCGTTCACGATAGAACCTTCGGGATGATTCCTATTTCAGACATAAGACTTTAATGTGTACATATTTATTTTAGTTGGATAGATCCAACGAAAAGAAACAGGTCATACAAGAAGTATTTTAGCGGGAATATGGACAGTCAGATGCAGCATGCATGTGAAAAATGATGGAGGAAATATTTTCTTTAACTCACACAAAATTAATGGGGCATCCGTCAAATTTTTTTGCTAGAATGACTTGGACAACTTCCTAGCACAAAGATCTCTAAACAAATGGCACAACCGAATAACATCCACCCTTACATTATTGGAAAAAAGATAACGGATTTATATTGGAAGCAACTCATGCCGAAGAACGTGATAATCATGATTCTTCAAAGATTTTAGCTTCAACTCTCTTCTGTTGACCCGTTTAGATATGTTGCCTGAATAGCCATTATGAACTCTAATAGTCTCTAATACTTCTAGAAATTGTTTTTTTTCTGTAGGTTTCATCACATAAGAATCACATGGAAGTTGCCATTTATTTTCACTGATACGCACATGATGCAATCTGGTCTGATGCCCCAATCCACCAAGTCACGCCGAGACCGTAAATCATCTTTTTTATTCCCCTTGACATTTAGAAGAACCAAAAGCAACATTTCATATATATTATTTTCAATATGCATTACGTCTAAGCAATGATGTAACAAATTGGTTGACTAATAAGAAAAATCAAAAAAGATACTCCTCTTCCTCCAATTGTAACAGGTTTAAGTGGAAACATTCTTTCTCTTTCCAGATTTCATTTGACCCTTCCCGAATGAAAAACTGAAATATTTCAATTCATTAAGCACATCAATTCCAGACATATGCTGAGGTGGATCATCAGTCTCTATGGTATTATCAAATCTTCGATGATTCATTCTATATCTACAATCCTTTTGGCAAGAATCGTCGATGTCCCATAAAACTGAAACTACAACGATGTTTCAGTCTTTTGGATCGTGTATTCTTCATACAAACTAGACATGACAGTTTTCCCTTCGTGCTCCATCCATACATCATTGCATAAGTCGGAAAATCTTTTATCATTCACATAAGCGCAACACGCATCAGAAATATGTCTTTTGAACATGCATCGTATGTGCGCACACCCACATCCCAACGAAGTTTCAACTCTTTTATTAAAGGTTTCATGTATACATCAATATCAATGTCAGGATCAGAAGAACCATATATGAGTATACTCATGAAAGTGAAAGGTTTTTTCATACACAACCGTGGGGGAATATTATAAATGTGTATAAAAACTGGACATGTGCTGTGCGAAGTAAGCATATGCCCAAACGGTTTAAAACCGTTGCATGAAAGACCCAGCCTCACATTACACACGTCAGCTGCAAAATCAGGATGTTGGGCATCAAATCTCTGCCATGAAAATCCATCTGCAGGATGAACCAACTCATCATTAGTCTTCTTTCTCTCGGTATCATGCCATTTCATTTTTATTGATATGTCATCCGACATAAAAAGATTATGGAGTCTGGGGATCAATGGAAAGTGCCACATTACTTTCTGTGGAATGCGGGATGGTGTTCCATTAGATTTTTACTTCCAGTGGGATGTGACACATTTTATACAATCATTTCATTCAGCGGTTTCCTTCCAGAATAAACTACAATCTTTCGGGGAAGCATGAATTTTGTTTCCTGAAAATACAAGTTCCTCAACTAACATCCATGCCATATAGTGGTTTGAGGTAATATCTGCATCATCTGGAAGGAAATCCTTCAAGAGAGTAAGAATGTAATCGATTGCTGTATTAGAAATCCCATACATAGTTTTCCTATGAAACAATCGGATTAAAAATTACAGATTTTTCATTTTATCGCATTGTCGATATACTGGAGTCGTGGCAACATCATTAAATTTTTTCACCCTATCAATATCATCATTTTCACGAGATACATCAGCTGTCCTCATATCGAAGTCTTCTTGAGTTGAAATCCTTTCTTTTTCATGATGACGAATGAACGGAAACCGATCATCTAACAAATTCTCCATTCCAGTCCTTTCATTTCGATCATCACTAATTTGAGATTTCATTTTGTCCCCATTGTGATACCACACAAAGTAGTTTGCATGAAAACCATTTTCGGTTATGCGGTAACTGACTTCTTCATGGTTCAACCAAGGTCTACCAACACAATTGGAACATGGGAAGTGTATGCGACCACTATCTGAAGCATTGTGAAATGAAAAATCTATAATGCTCTCCAAATTGGTTTGAAAATCGCTTGAGATCCGATCAGTTTCATACATCCAACTTCTGTCCATTCTGTAAAAAGAATCTATATAAGTAATTTTGTCATAAACAATTCAATAGGATTGAACTTTAATAGAAAATACATTTAAGTAAATGATAAAGGAATAAAATAATCAAGGTATCAACTACACATGTGAAAAAAACATACTAATGTGTTATTGAAAAAATGTAAAACCAACAAGAACATAATGTGTTATCACGTCACAACATGCCTCATCCCATAACCATATTAGTAGGGTATCATGAACATGAATAACATCAACCTTGTTCCATCCTCCTACCCTACATGACCCCAACCACATGCCACATCTTATTATAGCCTTATCACATCGCACCTCACCTGAAAACACTAAGGAAATCATTGTACATCTCACCTGAAGACACATGGACAATCACATCGCATCTTGCCTCAAAACACATGTTCAATCACTTATGAAGGAAGAGTAGGGAAGACATGGTAGCTATCCAACCATATAACCACCATCCTAGATATTAGAAAAAATACCCATAATTGAAAACCTCTGATCATTGGTAAGTTTATCCAACTCTGGTTGGGAATGTGTAGAAGTAACATAAAATACATGATATATAGATAGCACAAAATACCCAACCTATGGGTTCACATTAACTACATAATCACACACTTCACTACTACCATACAACACTTAAACCATCACAACCACTTTCACCACTATATGCAACACACCACACTACCACCACACAAGACACATAGCATTTCCAATTTTTATTTATAATCCACTTCATTCACACGTACATTGTCCATTCATTTAATGTTAAATTAATTAAATCCATTTACCACACATCCATTTCTATTACATCTCATTTATTTACTATCTTGTTTTTTTATTTTAACATCATAATTTATTCCATAGATAACCAGGAAACTAATAAAACCACCACACAACAACTCACCATCTCACAATAACCATCATCGCCATGTTACATCGGCCAACCATCTTACCAAAACAACCACATATCATAACAAAAATATTGCACATCACAAACCACCGCACAACCAAAACCACCTCACCACATCATACACCACAACCACATCACACAACACCTCCACACTGCACAACACCACCACACATCATCACTATCACACAACATCACATGTCACATCCATGCCCACTAACCATCACATTACAACCCCACATATCAAAAAGCCCAACTGGTCACCTCAACCACCATACAATAGCCTACAACATACAATAAAACACAAAAAAAACCTCTCATAGAAGAAACATAGCCCAACTTCCACAATTTAATCAAGGTCTTCTATTACATTACCCCTTTATTTAGCATGGAAATTATAACACAAATGATATTCCATGGGAAACTAATTAATTAAAAAAATATTCGTTCATTTCCCTATTTTTCAGGGTGAAATTACATCAAAACCAAAACTTAAAACAAAAATATTAGATCAGTAACAATAAAAACAAGGTAGCATATGTGTATAAAGAATAAAATACATGATTTGAGATGATTCAGATGGATTTTCACCTGTTCGGATGGGGGAGTTCGAGATAGGAGCCGAGCGCCGGATTGATTTTAGGGTTCTGTCATGACTGGGGGAGAGCAGCGGCCTGATTGTATTTGGGGAAAAGATTTACCAACAGTTTTTAAAAACCATTGGGAAAGGGGTGTTCAGGGTACCCTTTCCCAACGGTTCAATAGAACCATTGGCAAAGGGGTACCCTTTCCCAATGGTTTTATGAAACTATTGGGAAATGGTAACTTGAACACCCCTTTGCCAACAGTTTTATGAAACCGTTGGCAAATGGGTGCCCTTTCCCAATGGTTCTAGTGAACCGTTGGGAAAGGGTTTCCTAGCCCTTCTTTACTAACGGTTTAAGCAAACCGATGGTAAAGAACTGTGGGTAAAAAACACATTTCCAGTAGTGGGAATTGACCCAGGTTTTTTTTATTATACTATGGTTATATGGTTATGGTTGGCATGTTCATAAGATATTATTTGTGATATTTCATCATGGCACCAAAGAAGGTTATTTTACCTTTTTATACAGTTGTAGTTGGAATGGTCATAATACATGCTCTGAGATATTCTATCTTGGTGCTGAAGCAGATTGGTTTTGTATTTTATTAATTTTAAATTAATTAATAGACCTAGTTATTGCTTTATTTCAAACACTTCTTATCAGGATGGTTTAGTTTAGACATGGTGGTGTCAACCTACTAAGTTATACTCATAACCAATTTGGGTCACTGCTTAGTACTCGAGCAGATTAAATGGATGCAAGTTTGGACAAGGAAAATAGACTTTTTTTGTTGATTTATTCTTTATGGAGGTGCTATAGTTTGGAGATGAGAATGACATGGGGTTTAGGACCCAAGACTTTGAGTTTTTTTATCTGAGTCTACTCGTATTTTATTTTATTTTTATGTCATGATGTTTAGTTACATTACACCATGTCATTACATTATTCTTTATTGTTTATTGGATTATTTAGTTTGATTTGTTTTAAATTCCACTATTTCTTTACATTGATTATTTCTGTTATATTATTATTTGTTTCTAATTCTATGACACTTCATACCAATGGGGTAAAATCTCCCCTCTATACATTTCACACCCCCACTACTAGTCAGCAGCCACTGGAATATAGGGAGGTGCACTTGAGGTATTATAAACAACCCTTTCCAGGCACATGAGAGAGTTCCATATTGGGGGATGTTACAACTTGTGTTTAAGACTCTTATGATGAGCTTTTATTTGGCCCTGGTCACTTTACATTACTTCATATCGTACATTATTTATGGAATTTAGATGAATGTATGCATGGTTGTTAAGTTGTTTTTACATTTAAACATTGTATAGTATTGGAGATGTTTTTGTGTGTATAGGTACTTAGGATAATGCCTCCCATGTTAGTGATATGCCTACTCGGTGCTAGTGTCCAGCCCCTGGCCTATTGAAGGTGGGATTGGGGAGTCATGAAATGGTCCCCATCGGGATAGGTCATGATAGAGTAGTATCAGAGTAGTTAGTTATACCTTAGGACAGAAGTATTTGAGATTGGTTTGGGGACACAATGTTAAGTGTTTTGAGTTTGGATTTCAGGCTAGGAACTCCAGTGTTGGTGCAATGGCCGATGTATCCATAAACTAGTAATCTGATCACCTTATTTTAAACTCAGTACATGAGAACACTGGTTGTAGGAAAAAATGGCACATTCATCATATATGAATGATTTGTGGTTTTCATACCTTTCTTGAGTAATATATATAGATATCCACATAAACCATGGTACATTTTGTTTATTTCAGGATTCCTCCTTGATGTATGCCAACTAGGATTCAGTATGATCACAAGGATGATCCCCTCAGTTATGAGGCATCGATATAGGGACCAATGCTCGAGGTTTTACCTCCGAGTGGTGCTCCAACTATACCACCACCCATAGAGTAGAACAAGGTACCCAAAATAACAATGAATGAGGTGAAAATTCTGAACATGCTTTACAAGTTTCAACAAAAAGTGACCCCTCAGGTTTTGATCAGAGACCGACCCACATGAGGATGAGAACTGTCTTGAGGCAGTAACCTAAGTTTTCCATCTAGTTAGGACCCCTGCAGACCAGATGGTGGTTTTGGAAGAGAGCCTTCTTCATGGCTCAGAAGGTCGATGATTGGGGTTAGTGACACAACCTTATAATGAGGAAAATCTAACATGGTCAGAGTTTGAGCACCTTTTTGACATGAGTCTTAAACAACTATGTTGAGGGATGTTCATATCTAGGATATTTTGTAGCTCTAATAGTACAACATGATAGTTTCTGAGTATTCATTGAGGTTTAACAACATCTCCAGGTACTCAGTGGCTTTGGTTTGTGACTGGTTCTTTAGGGCTCAGACCTTTGAGTGAGGTCTGCATAGATAAATCGGATCCATTGTTATCCCTATTTTCATTCCTACTTATGTTGGGGTGATAGAGTGAGATTTTATGGTAGAAATTGTCATGGATGATCATATACAACCTATGTTTACTAGCAGTGGTAAATCAGGAGTGCAGACCTCAACAACATGGAGATGATGTTAGTCTCGTGTATCTAGATATGTGAGACATTTTAGAAGGTGATCTCCAGATAGAGGTTTTATAGTTCATGACTCACAGGTTGGGTCCATTCAGTCTAGATAGAGGCAGTGCTACTCATGTGATGATAGGTGATATCTTGCTCGAGATTTTCCAACCCATTGTTATCAAATAGAGAGACCATAGATGGGCCACTGAGGCATATTAAGCGGTCAGAGTAGATTAGTTTGTAGGGTAGAGGACATGGTATAGAAGTTGGGAGAGAAGTATGAGGTGGTCAATTCTTTGACATGTTACCACTATCACCCTTAGGTGGTCCACACTAGGCTTAGGGAGATGGAGGACAGGGGTGAGGATAACTGCAGGTGGTCGAAGCTTATAACCCATAGGCTTCAAGAATTATTCAAGGAATGATCTGTGTATTTTATTGTTTATCTATAGTATAGAGAGAAATATGTTATAATCATTCATTTCTTTCCATATATCTTTTATAGGACTTATAGGTTTTAGTGGACCCCTTGGCTCGACCCTTATGATTGGAGACTCCTACTAGAGGGACTCAGTGATCACACACTTGAGCCAAAAGTGTGACCTGACTCTTGGAGGTGATAGTTTCTATTAGAATATCTTAGTACCAGTGTCAAGGCCTTATAATATCATTCTTTTTATGGACCAGTTATTTATAGTTCATGACCACATCGATTGTTTTAGGTGAAGGATGTGGTGTGTCTGCGGTAACAGAACTTATATTTTCCTTTATCAGTGAAAAGAAAACCTATGAATCATAGGATGGAATCATATATAGGAGGTTACAATAGTTTACTCATAGTTTGGATATCCTAACCCTTGGTGTAGTGGATGTTATGAGTTCCCGTGTTCCTACATTGGCGGAGGAGTATGAGGACTCCTTCCCTGAGGACATTCTAGGTTTACCTCCCCATTGAGAGGTAGATTTCTGTATTGATATACACCCCAGGATAACACTGATATCTACTCTAGTATATCAAATATCTCCCATATAAGTTCATGAGATAAGGGTGAATTAAGAGGAACTGCAGAGGAAGGGATTTCTTAGACCTAGTGTATCACCCTGGGCAACCCCAGTTTAGTTTTCCAAGAAGGTCGATGAGAGTTTTGGGTTGTTTGTGGACTACCAATGATTGAAACAAGTGACCGTGAAGAAAAAGTATCCATTATCGAGGATCTATGACCTATTTGATCAGTTGAAAGGGGATTCATGGTTCTTGAAGGTTGACCTCAGGTCAGGCTATCTCCAGTTGTAAGCACGAAATGAGGATATATTGACAACTACATTAAGATGTTTTTACGGTCACTATGAGTACTTAGGGATTCCCTTTGTCTTGATGAACTACCCAAAATTGTTCATGGTACTAATGAACCAGATCTTTTATCCCTCATTAGACTAGTTCATGGTAGTCTTCATCGACGATATCCTTATGTACACAATGTCTGCTGAGGAGCACACAAGACACTTGAGGATAGTTATGTACATACTCTGAGAGAAATATATTTATAAAAATATCTCAGAGTTCCAAATATAGATTCAAGAGTTCCACTTTATGGGAAATGTTATCTCAACAGATGGATTGTCAGTTGACCCGACCAAAGTCGAGGTAGTGTTAGCTTGGGAGCCACCCAAAATAATGAAGGAGGTGCAGAGGTTCCTTATGTTGGCGAGCTATTACCAGAGATGCATACCTGATTTTTCTAAATTATCAGCATCCGTGACATCTTTGAATTGAAATGGGTTTCCTTTCATGTGGAAATAAAGGTACCAGTGGTATTTTAAACATTTTATATAGAGTTTGATGAGAACTTCCATGTTGATATTTCTAGAGGAGGGTGTCAAGTACATAGTGTTTTGAGAATAAATGGGAACTGGTCTTGGTTATGTTATTATATATATGTGGGTATTGATTGCCTATGGTTCACACTAGTTGAAACCACATGATCATACCTACACAACCCATGATCTTGAGTTAGCAGTGCTTGTATTCACACTGAAGATGTGGTGACACTACATGATGGGAGAGTGCTTTATTATCTACTCTGATCACAAAATACTCTAGTATATATTCTCTTATAAAGATATCAACTTGAGAAAGAGGTGATGGATAAAGTTACTCCATGATTATTAGTTTTAAATTGTATATACTCTCACAAAATATAACATGGTAACAGATTCTCTCAGCATGAGATCTTGTTTGCAGTTACTGAACATGGTTTTAGAGTAGTTGGCCTCATTGTAGTTATCATTTGTGGATGGACATGGAGAAGCTTACCTCCATTCGATGGTTTTCACCCCGCCTCCCTCTCTTTTAGAAATACATGGAGACACATCTTGGGGATAGAAACCGTGAGACCCTATATACTAAGATATCCACCAGACATGCCCCTGATATATTTTCTAATGGTTAAGAGAATTTAATTTTTTTAGAGGATGTACGATGGCACTGGTGAAGTTGAGGGAGGAGGTTCTAAGATAATTTCATATGTATCATTTAGTGGTACATCCAGGTGTGTTAAAGATGTAGAAAAACCTCCAACATTAGTTTTTTTGGATAGGTATGAAGAAATAAGTAACATAGTTTGTCTCTCGATTCCTTACTTATCAGTAAGTGAAGGATGAGCATCAAGTTTTAGCAGGGTTAGATCAACCCCTTGTGGTGTCAGAGTGTAAGTGGTATGAGATATCCATGAATTTCATGAAAGTTTTACCCCGTATGTCCCAAGGACAAGATTCCATCTGGGTGATCATAGACCAACTCACCAAGTAAACTCACTTATTAGTAATTCATGATAAGAGTTCAGTAGAGGGCTTGGAATGCCTCTATGTGTTAGAGATAGTACAACTCCATAGAGTTCCATCAACAATCATTTATGACCATTATGATCACTTCACATCCTGGTTGTGTAAGGTTTTACATGAGGAATGTGGTACTTAGTTATGCTTGAGCACAATGTTTGACCCCCAAACAGAGACCAAACTGAGTGGACCATTCACTTTTTGGAGGAAATGTTGGGAGATTACATCTTGGAATTTGTTTGTAGTTGGAAGGATCACCTACCACTAGTAAAGTTTTCATACAAAAATAGTTATGATTCCACCATAGATATGGCACCATTTGAGGATTTTTATGGGCTACCCTGTATGTAACTAATTTTCTAGACCAACCCAGGAGAGTAAATAATCATGGGCCTAGAGTTGGTGTGAGAAACTAATGAGAATGATTGTGTTATCTAGAAGTGGATGGGGAATACAAAGAGCCATCATAAGTCTTATGAGGGAAGATGAAAGAGGCATTTGGAGATCGAGGAAGGATACCATGTGTTTTTATAGGTTTCAGCTCGATGTGGATTGTGAAGATTTTTCTGGGGTGGACAAATATCTTTGAGATTCATCAACACCTTTCAAATTCCCGTAGAGTTGGAGAGGTGGTGTACTTATTATCTCTACCTTTGTAGTTATATTGGGTTCATGACGCCTTCCACATGTCACAACTGAGGAGGTATGTGCACGACCCATCACACATTATTAACTAGGGTGAGCAGGAAATTGAGAACGGAGAAACATTTACTAAGTAACTTGTAGAGATCATAGTTCAATAAGAGAGGATACTCCATGGATGAGTGATTCCTTTAGTGCATATATGGTGCCAGTATGAGAATATTTAGGAGATAACATTGGAGAAGGAGGCTCAGATTTGTGCTCAGTACCCACATCTTTTTTAGTATCCATTATTTTAGATTTTCTAGGATGTAAAGACCCAATTTGGGGAGAATGTAATGACTCGGATTTTCCATGTATTACTTTTGGATATTGTAAGGATTATTATAAAAACCAAATGTTGAGATGATATTTGATTTGAGGCCTAGTGTTCCTAGAATAAATTTTTGAACTATATTAAATATATTAAATAGCATGTGCATGAAATTTTCCAAAAAATGAAGAATAACTTCTAACCAGGTTCCTAGATTAGAAATACAGGGGTAGTATTGAGTTCAAAATGAAGATGTTACCCTATGTGTGACTTAAACTTAGTCAGAACATGTCATTTTTGGAAAATACATTGCATTCATAGAATAAATAAAATGAATAAAATAATTTAATTGAATTGTTTTATTTTTTGACGACGCAGTAACCTAATTTTCTCTATTTAAATGAATGCTCATGGAAAATTTTCAAGGTTAGCCGCATAAACCTACAAATCATTAGAGATACATTAGAAAGTGTGGAAGGAGATTCCACTGTTGGATGATAGTCAGATCAAGGATTGATGACTAAAACAAGATGGAATCAAATATTCTCACCAAATACTATGACACTGCATCATTATTCATCATTTATTGATCCAAATCAAGGTAGGGGGGTTGTTTTTATTGGATTTCTTCCCTATTATTTATTCATATGATGAACACTGATAAATTGACCATTATATTGATCTGTGAAGCATGTATATTTGTGATATGGGTTTATTGTGGGCTGATTTGGGGAGAGTTACTTTGAATTGCTGATTTATTCAATATTATTCTTATGAAAATGAATAGAAATTGACATAAACATCAATTGAGGATCATTCCTCTCGGTTTTTTATGATTTTCTCCCTTGGTTCTTCATTCACCATGGGAATTATTCATTTAGCCTGAGGTTTGATATATCTTGATTAATCGATCATTGCACATTTGTTTCTCAGTGTAATGATCCGATATCGTAGATCTAGGATTGGTACAACATGATAGTGGTGCGATGAAAGATATGGTAGCGAATTAGATGATATAAATACCTGATTTTAATGTTCTTCAGCTTGCAATGAAGAATGATGATGATCTCATTTTTTTAGAGGATCAAAGTATAGAATCTTGTTTATTCAGTGATGGAATGACTCAAAGAGGATTGATCTACATTTTTGCAGCAAAGTGATGTCTATATCAAAGGCTGGGGTGACAGTCTTGATGCACATAGGCAGATCTGGATTTTTAGAAAAATCTACATTACATAGCATGTAATCCATATCTACATAGTTTGTAGGGTCACCCATTGTAGTGGAAATGGTTTCAAGAGAAAATTAAATATCACATGGTGTGTGACCCTATCACATGATGTGTGGTCTCCCCTAGGAGACTCTTCGTGTATCTCAAAGGGTACACAGACATGGGTTGAAGTACATGGGTTGGAGCACACTGTGTATTTCCCCACATAAACATGGTTTGGACCAAGTATATGGGAACAGCCTTGTAATGGTACATTAGCACAAGTACATGAGTGAAATCTGTGTACTGGCACATTAGTAGATTGCATGGGAAGTCTATATGTTGTTTACTTCTACATAGACATGAGCAAGATACATGGTCCATTTACACGGGTAGAACCTGGGGTCAATGGACATAGTGTGTGACCCCTACAACATGTTGTGTACCCTTTTATAAATTTCTTATATCCCTTGTCCTAAATATATTGGAAATGTTTCATTAGGGTGTGTTCCATTTATCTTTTCCCTAAGGGTTGGAATGAAATTGTCTCTTAATCCTAGGGCTATGATCTCTTCCGCATGAATTCTTGGATGGAGTCATTGGAATAACTCCGAGAGGCCTGGAGTGAGATCCAATATTCATCTTCGTTCCCTAGGCAGAGTTCTTGGTATCGTTGTGACCAACACTAAAT
This sequence comes from Viscum album, assembly GCA_963277665.1. Taxonomy (NCBI): domain Eukaryota; kingdom Viridiplantae; phylum Streptophyta; class Magnoliopsida; order Santalales; family Viscaceae; genus Viscum; species Viscum album. The sequence goes on from OY728166.1 coordinate 591,263,343, forward strand.
GGTCACTGATCCTATACTTAGTGGGATAATTTAGATTGAGTTGTTTGTATCACCCCATGACCTTAACAATGATCCTCATTTGTGCATCCTATTCTCTTCATACCTTCAAATTGTACTTATAATGATGGGACCTGACGAGAACTACCTATCAGATGGAATTCATCAGTTCTGTCAGACTCATTAGTGTGTTCTCTTGGACGAGTGCTTTGTGGAATTTTTGAGCTAGAATCCTAGGCTAGTATACTATGGTTGTGAATTACTTTTAGACTATGTGTATTTGTTGAATATATCTACACATTCTTATCATAAGTGTTGTATACATATATTGGTGAAGAACTGGCTATATTTCCTTTAATGTATTCTTTGTGGTTTTAGGCTGATGAGTATTGTTATACTTACCCCTAAATAGGTTTTTCCCACATGTTTCATGTCTTGTAAAAACTGGTGACCTTTTGATAGATTCCTTGATGGACTAGGACCAAACGGTTGTTAGTGAGACCTAATAGACTAAGGTGTGTTCCTACATCTTTTTGACAGTAGTCCCTAGTACTTACTTTTAGGTTCTACTTTTGTTTTAGACTCTTGTGGTGGGGTTTTATTTGGCCTTTTTTTACTTTACTTTACTTCATGTCGTACTCTGGTTGTGGGATTCAGATGTATGCATGCATTTTGTTTAGTTGTTTTTACATTTCAGCATTGTATAGTCTTAGAGATGTGTGAGTGTGTACATGTACTTAGGCTAAGACCTACCTTGTTAGTGATATTCCCACTCTATGCTAGTCGCTAGCCCCTGGCCAATTAGAGGCAGTCTTGGGGAGTCACGACATAGGACCCATTACGATGGGCTGTGAAATTAACTTTTATGTTTTATATAATACCACAATGACTGATAATATCATTAATTATTATTGAACTTAGAAAATTCACTTCCATTATTTCTCTTTTTTAGCATGGGCTATGTGTGATGACTTCCCTAAAATATAATTGTATTTTGTAACTAAATCTAATTTCTTAAGTTATAATGTTTTCGTTGATATTCATATTTTATTTAATATGGTATAACTTATTTATATTTTGGTATATCACTTTTATTCACATTTATTTTCTATTGAGTTTTATTCTTTTTGGAAAATGAATCTATGTTAACAATAAATCCAATCCATTTAAACTAAGGTTTCTCCTCCTTGTACATAATTTCCCTTACCACCAATGTTATCTTTTTTAATTGGAAACCCAATTAAGTGTTATCGAATTTGAACTTTAGTTTTAACTTTAATATTTTCAAAATAAATTATTTTTTTTATGATGTGGTATTTTCAATGTAGGTGTTTTAAAATGTAGTAACAGATCATCTAGACCTCATTCACGCCTTTTCGATTACACATTATTTTTATTTTTATCCCCTTCATGTAATTTTCTTCTCATGTACCTCTTATATATTTGTATATATTTCCCTTAAATTTATACCAATTTAAATATTCTTTTCATTTCTAGGGTTATACATATTCTTAGTTCCATTCATAATTAAAACTTTTAAGTAAACCCAATTTAAGGTAATTTTCCTATTTCTTGACACATATTAAGAATTATCCCCATAAAATAATTTTAAACCATGAATAACTTCTAAAATACCTTGTTATTTTATGGAGATCCTTATTGGTCAAATTCTAGTTTTATGCAATAAAATAAGGTCTTTACTTTTTAAAAATATCATTTACTTATTTCGTAAAGCTTCACCCAAGTGGTACATTTTTATTCTTCCTTATCCTAGATATTTCTTATCAAATATCTATATCTAAACTCAAGGATAAAAACATATGTTTCATTTCAAAAGTTGAATATACAAAATATTTAATTCCTTATCCTCTTGGTAATCATTATGAATTATCCTTTGGTTATGTCTTGAATTAGAATTATAAAACCCACTTATTTATCATCGGTTTGATCATGGTTATGGTTTATATATAGTTTATTTTTCCTCATGTATCATGTATATATATTATTTTCATTTATGTGAATGGTGGGACTAGAATTATAGATTCATCTAGTTCATTTAATAAATCTTTATATCTCATGATATTTCATGTAATGGATTAAGGAGTGAACCTAATTAACCAAGGGACTTTGTCCACTTTATGATGATGGTCTTGGGAGTGACCCTTAACTTAAGTTTATATTATCATGATTTATTTTATTTCCACATGTTTATAATATTACATCATTATTTCCTTATTCTATGTCTATATGATTATGATCATCATCTTTATAATATCATGTTATGCCTTTTGACTCTCATGTTATTCTTTTTTTCCATGTTTATTCCCTTACTAGGATTTTTAGCTCATGATTTTCCTTATGTATTTCCCCATGATATCCTATAAAATTTTAGAAGATCCATCTGAGTTATAAGAACTATATATATTTTTAATTAAATATTTTGTTTTTAAGTTTTATTTTATGTATTTGTATGTCTAATCTTATAAGGACACTAGACCTCTAGATCCTTGAATTGTATTTGTTAGAAACAATTCTAAGAATCATAAAATATTATGTATTTAAGGTATGGGTCACTAAACTTCTAGCCTTCACTAGTTGTCCTATAATGTCTCATCGACCGACCTGTGAGTTATATGGACTACTAGGGATACTTACTTTTCCACCAGCTAGCCAATGGTGCTATATCAACATGATGCATCTCCAAATATGTGTCCCAAAACCTTGGATCGATTATGAGCCTCTTCCTTCGTCTAAAACACCTCTCTTAAGAGGTTCCAAAATTTATAATTCCCTTCTAAAAACTAGTTTAAAATCTAACCACTCAACAAATTGAAATCCAAATTTTCACTAAAAGTTTGACCATCTATACACATGGGATATTATAAACTATCCACCATAGAATATCTCATCCCCCAAAAGTCTGGGGGTTTTTTCATTCATACATCTTGACCTACCCCGATAATCAATTTTTGTTCAAACGACCATGATCTATCTCCGAACACCAACTGTGCTCTCACAACACAACTTTTACACAAGATGTTCATACAAAAAAACATGATCCACCACTCAAATTTATTACGCAAACACCAAAATGATTCTTCAAAACACCCATAAATCCCGATAAATCCATGGTTTCCTTGTCTAAATAATCATTTATACAAAGGTAATTCCCTCTATAGAAATTATCTCATAAGAAAAAAATTTAATCACATAACTCTATACCCTAGGAATTTCCTATCTTAGAAGAATTTACACATTCCAGTGATGAATTTGGTGTTGTTCCCAACATGCCACACCCAATCTGACCTAATACATTGGGAAAAAATGGTATGAAATCCCATCTATGGTTTCCAACCTAAACCAATGAGTCCTATCATCCGAGTATGAGCTCGAACACACTAATTTTTTATGAAAGCCTGGTAAAAAAATAAAACATATCCATTATTTCCAAAATGACCTTCCTGAGTTGGTTCCTAACCCACCATATCAAATTTCATACAAGACAACCAGTTAGACCTCCTTAGACCAACCCACGCTAAAAACACTCATATTCCACCACCATCGCACCATTAACTAATAATGAATGATTCCTTTATCAATAGAGGTATCCCTAGATCATATAAAGCACACGATGTAGTCTAACACTAACCTCCCAGCATGATTCCATGGTTAAATAACCAACCACCCACACTATTCACCATGTTGTCACCCGATCAACGGTGTACCCCCAAACCAAAATACACTTAGATCACATCATTCATCTAGATCCCGAATGATCACTCAAAATCCAACTATCATTGCAGAGATATTAAACTCTGAAATTACATAGGGTATCTAGATTATATAAAAACAACATGTGTATCAACATCTGATGACATAAAATCCATTTAGAGACCAACCCACACATCAATAACCCTTTATAATATAGAGTTCACATTCCCACATATGGTCTGATGCTCCTCGTTATGGGAGTTCCCCTATTGAAACTCTAAGAAAACCTTGACTTGCTCACCATGACCCATATCCTAACCATCACTGAACACAATAGAAGAGGAAGTTGTCTTTGTCACACCCGAGTTCTAAGTATGAAATGCCAACAATTACCTATTCTTGATTCACAAGAACATCATCCTTAACATTCACCAAAATTAAATTTTTAATAGGAATATTACCTCCATCATATAGTGGTTCCCTCCCCATAATATGGATTTACCTCACACCACTCAAAAAGCATAAACATAACAGACTCAAACATCAAGGTTTCATGCTTCTCCTTCTGTGTGTCACTCACCCACCGAAGACTAACACTTGTAAAAGTGGTCAATCTTGGTTTGACCATAAAATTAAATTTAGACCCATCCAAAAACATATTGCCTTACGACTGATACCCTAAATTTATCACCAAAAGCTTTGGGTTATCAAACCATGAGAATCCAAAAAATTCCGGTCACCCCATTCTATAATGATATGGCCATATGAAACCTTCCATTGTCCCATTACTCTATACCAAGTAGTCATGAACAAAAAATCATCATGAAATTACTTCCACCATTGCATCTCTTGATCATTTTTTATACATGAATGATCCTTAATGTAATTTTACATAGCCCATTCCACCAATTCAATACCAATAGGCTCAACACATATTATCTCGGTTCCATTGTAAAATAACAGTTCTCACTCTTTTACCTATTGATCTTATCAAAACCCCGGGGTATCTTGACATACTAAGAGTTACTTAAATAATATAACTAATTATCTATGATTATATCATTAATGATATTAGTATCCCACACCTAATGGAGAAACCAATTATTCTTCCAACATGTCACTTAAATTGACTAGATTAATCCTAGATGCTCTCTCCGAATAGGTCTTACACCTAAGATGTATCAAGGCTAAGTACACATCCACCCATCATATTGGTTCCATTTCAATAAAACCCAAATCATTTACTTACTCTTCCACCACATACAAATGTGTCTTCCACTGATAGAGTAATATATTTGAATAATCATTCCCTCAAATCTGGCATAGATTCTAGGCTCCATCATTACAGGTGCTCAACTTTAAATACATCAAATATTGGGATCACCGAACATGCATTGATCACATAAGTAGAAATATCCATGCATTCCTTATAACTAAAAAAGAATCTCTAAAACTAGGATAACCCCTCTCTCAGTCTCCCTCACATATAACTAAAGACCAACTCACCAAATCTTGATTCAAACTCAAGGGTCCCAAGGTCATACCACCTATCCCATAAACCAAGCCCCATAAGGGTAACACCACACATGGGATAACACTCATCCTAGTATCAATTTCACATGGTATCTATCATTCCCAACACCCATCTTTAGGTTTTAAAATCTATAATAAGGTCATCTACCATAACATTAACCAATAAGGGAACTATCAATCAAAACATAACACAAATATCATGGAAAATGATTAATAGTATATCATAAGAGACATAATTATTCCATCTAATACACCTCTCTTCATAGAGGTTTCAAAATCAAATACCTCTCTATAGCCTTATATAACCCATACACATGGCCAACACTATATATACTTGAGTTCCATCACACTCATAAGGTCTACCTCAATACATATCCTAGGAATCTCATAACTCGGGTTCTCTTAACATCCCTAACTACCCATAAACATGGTCAGTACATATATACATGATTTCTGAGAGCCATCATCATGGGGTTAAACCATTAAGGTATTTCTCATTACTAAAACCTCATAAAAGTCACTTTTAAACCCATATTTACATTTCTTTTCTTCTAAAAACTAAAATTTTAAAACATTACAATTTCAAAATGATATTAGGTTTAAATTATTTTGGTTAAATAAGATTTCATTCCCAATATATAAGGGTAAAAACCATATAGGTCAATTATTGGCCCTCTATTTAAGAAAATCCCCCATTTAATAATCCAATTATATCTGGTTTTACATTAGGGGATCATCTACGGAATTTTACAAGTAAGATTCTGCCATAGACTATATTGGAAAACACTTTATAAGATGTTTCTAAAACTATAAATTACCAAGACCTTTTTTTGAATAGAAAATTTCAACTAAAGGAAGATATTAATTAGAAATATATGGTCATAGAATAATATAAATAACATGTAACATATAGTTGACATATGAATCCTATGTCCCTAGCATGATACAGATCATGTGAAACCCTAAACCCTTAAAATAATGCATGATCACATTCACCCTTTCTTTCTATACCATTCCAAGAGTAAAAATCCCATGAATCATAACATCATAAAACAATTAGATCACTTAAGCTGAAATAACATCTACTATAAAAAGAAAATTATGATAATAATAAGTCTCATCCCGAGAAATATGGGGTTTCCCCCATGCATGGGTTGATCACTCCCACACACGAGCTCATTACCAAGACCAGAAACATCCAATCCTCTACTATACTATTCCAAAATAGAAAAAAAAGAGAAGACCTTTGACACCATTTTTTAACATCCTGTCACCCTAGACCATTAACCAGTGCTAGGATGGTAGTCACTATATCAACTCAAGCATGCCTACATGTACACCAAAGGCTACCAACTAGTTATAAGGGTATATGAGGATACTTTTGGGCGAGTATACCCTCTTATAATAGTAAAAATATCATTAAAAATAATAATAAACTAAAAAACCAAGACAAATAAACATCTTAGACAAGACAAGGAAAGTTCCAAAACTAACTATAGTATCAAAATGTTATAAATTTGGGGTATGAAATACATCTAACAATGAATCCATTGATGGTAGATCATATACACAAGATAACAAAATAAAAATATAAAACTAAACCTCTAACTCAGCCCAAATTGGTCCTGAGTCTAGCCCAATACCATCATCCATACTTTATCCTAGCATTCCCAAAAACCATTATTTAATAAGAACTAACCATAAACCTATAACCTATAACAAAATTGTAATGTCTTACCAAGTACCCAAGTACCATGATTGATTGAGTAGGGTGTGAGTAAAACTCAAAAGGGAAAGAATAACGACACCCCTAAAATTACAAGCCTCAAATGAAAGTGTATAAAGAAGTGATCAAGGTAAACAATTTAAATTTTAATTTTTTTTAACAAATTAGTAAGCTACCACTTCTGTATAGGTTCCATAGTGACACTATAGACCAACTCATACCATCCTCGATCCTCGGGTCTATGACCCTAATTGACAATACCTGATTCGACAAGTTCTAAGGTTTCTCTGAGCACATTGTGTGGACTATGCCAACAAATATAATACACTCAGGTCTCTCAAGTATATGTAAATAGTAACATGGACCTCCCATGTGGTAGTTTTCTCTTCCAATTCATAAGCCAACAAGTAACATGAACCTCCCCTGCAACAGATTTCTCATTTGGTATCATAAAGCAATAATTAAAATGGACCTCCCCTATAATAGTATTCTTATCCAGTTGAATAAGCCAATATGTAACATGGACCTCCTCTACTGAAGTTTTATCAAAATAAAAACACAACCACCTTAAGGAAATTTTCAATATGATTAAAACAAGACCACCCCAATGGTAATTTTGACCAATTTAAAATATCTCAAAATACAAAACAATATTTTATCAAAACAAGACATAAGGATTTAATTTAATTTCACATTAAAATTAATATTACCAAGGTCACTTTAATTTTTAACTAAACTATATAATGAGGTTTATTTATTTATTTATAATTTTTTTTCTATTTTTCCCAAGTTAACCATTTAATTCTCATAACATAAAACAAAATTTAGTTTCTTTAAATCTAATTCATATATTGGGAAAACATTTATTCCATTAAATTTATAACAATTCAAAGAATAAGTCATCATTTTACAAATCCAACACCTTTACCATTACATTAGGCCTGATTCAAAAGTTAATTCCATTTCAAATTAATAGATGATAGTAAAATTTTATTTCACATTCATCAATTCCAAAAAAATACCCCATTTTGGAATAATTAAATGATGGATTAAACTTTTAAAAATGTATATCTAAAATAATTCCAAAACTCTAATTTTGGGTGATTTTTCTAAGGCTAAACAAAATTGAAAAAAATTTAATTTTGTTCAAGGTTATCATATAAAAAATTGGAAAAAACACCCAATTAATGCACAAAAAATTAAAGTGAGACTAGGGGTTAAATTAAGGAAAAACCTACCCTAGTATTATAAGAGTCTACACATTCAGTAATATCCGCCATTTTTATTGGATCAGAATAAAATGAGAAAATAAAAAAAATCCATAAAATTTGGAAACTTAGCCATAACATCCAAGATAGATTAAGACGGTAGATGAGATAAATAATAAAAGTTAGTGGATGTTTAGATCTACCTCAATATATTGTTCATACCCAATGATGATCAAAATGGATAATGGATGAGAGAGATACCTCATGATATTAAAAGGAGGATAAAAGGTTGTGGAAGAGGAGTTAATGATCAAAATAGAGCCAAAATCTTGAATACGAATAATAGGGCGTGTCCATGGGGAAATTATGGGGCTTCTCCCAATTTAAAAACCCATCTAGAAGAAACCCATGAGCCTTTTGACTCCACTAATTAGTCAATGGTCCAAATAATATCCTACTCTAGGTCACCAACCATCTGGTGGGTCCAAAAGCCCACCAAGACTACTCTCTTGGCCATGATCTAGTCAGTGGCCCTATACCAGCTAGCTAGTGGTGCTACCACAATATGATGCAACCCGGAAATTGTGTCCCAAACCCCCATATAACTTCTAAGTCTCTTACCCAATCCAAAAAACCTCTTTTAAGAGGTTATAGATTTCAAAATTACCTTCCGAGCATCAGTTTAAAATATAGCCCCTCTGTCAACTAAAAATCCAAATTTCTACTAAAATTATGACCGTATGTACACATTGGGTATTACAGTGTGTAACCTGATAAGAATATTTCTGAGAGGAAATTTCTAAAATACCCTAAATTCCAATATCATCATCTAGAAACATTTCAAGACACTCATTTATAAAGAAGTTAATTTCATATTAAAAGATTTTACCGATGAATGCTACTATGTAATATAATCCCTTTATCATGATATGCTGACAACAAGGATGCATACTTGTGTCATTATCCTATATGCTTAATTTATCTTTACTTGAATCTCTAAAATGAACTCATCAATGAAATACCATGGATATGGAGTTAATTAGATAGTTCCATTTCAATCAAAGGTCCATATATATCTTATTCCATTAATTTTGAATGGATGAGTCCTTTCTTGAGTAATTCAATCAATGCCATATCACTTATGACACACCCAATGCACACTACATCACCATGAGTATATGTAATCAATGTTTTCATACATGTATCAATGTATGTGATTCATGACATACATTATTAATAATATGAAGTATAAGGTCCAATACATATGTCCAAAAATAAAAATACCCAAGGACACATCTAACATACAATATTCGTATTGGAGACACTATCCTTCTGGACTCCTCTCTTAGAGGTTACCATGTAAAAATTTCATAATAATAAGTCTCGGTGTTGTATGTGTATCCAACACCTCATACTCAAACATCATCTATGTACCATTAGAAATTTGTTATCTAGACCATAACATACATGTTTAATAATATTGTTATAGAATTTTTTGGTTCTCATTATAGTAGGTAGTTTCTATAACCTTTCAATACGGAAAGTAATATAATGAAATTATCACATTAATGTTTTATAGAATAAAAATTATTGTGAAATAAGATATTTATTAATATTTTGGTAGCTGAAAAAAATCCAGCCGGTTCTAGGGAACCAAATCCAACAGGTTCACACTTTCACTAGAGTCATATGTTAAAAAAATTTAGTCTGCAAGCTCTCACATGATATTTATGCTTCTGGTGAGGTAATTATTTAGTCAAAGGGTGGGATATGTTCTCTTTTAGTGATAATATATTTACTAAAACCTCACCCCTTTAATAAAAATACCTTAGGAAATGATACTTCTAATTTATATGAATCATTTATTGATGTAACATGAGATCCTTAGCTTGAAATACTATTGTAATATTATCAAAATATAGAGTGAAAAAATCTATCTTTAAAGGAACCACATCAAGATCTTATATAAATATTCATATACATACTACTTATTTAGCTATGTAAAAAAGCGACAATATACTTGGACTCTATTTTATAATCAATTAAAACTAGCTACCTAGAACTCTTCAACCTCTAACATCACCAATTAATAAAAAAACATATCCCAATTTTGATTTTATATCAATTTTCAATATTAGGATACTAGAATCTCTATACCACCTTACAATTATTTCCACAAATCCTCATTAAACCAAGAATGTATCCTTTGTATGCCTTAGGTACTTTAGGATGTATTTTACAATTGAAAATTGTATCTCTCCTAGTATTACTTGACATATTCTTCCCATTCTCAAGGTGTAGGTAGAATCAAGCCTGATACATAACATGGAATACATGATAGATCCAATCACATAAGCATTTAAGATTATTCTCATTCTCTCCCCTCTCTCCCCTTGTTTCCGAGGAAACATTTTCATGGAGAGATATGTACTATGTGAAATTTGAAACAGTCATCTCTTGGATAGATCCTTGATGAATCTATTCAATACTTTGTCAATTTATTTAGCTTGAATTTGTCTAATATTCAGTTTCAATCCATTTTTATAGATATTGATCCTTAGAATGCAGAATGATTTACTTAATTCTTTTATAGATAATAACTTGTTTAACCACTTATTAGCTGACTATAAGACCAATATCTCATTTACCATCAATAATATATCATCTATATATACTAATAAGAAAACTATTATACTCTCACTAAACATATTATAGATATGCAGATCATATTAATTCTTTATGAAACCAAATTCACTTATGTATTCATCAAACTGAATGTTCCATGATCTTGATGATTATTTAAAAACATAAATATATCTATGTAACTTTCACACATTATTAGAATAATTTGGTATCATGAATCTTTCTAGTTGTATCATAAAGACATCTTTTACAAGGTTTCCATTAAGTAAAGTGGTCTTGACATCCATTTTCCAAATAAAATAATCATGGAAAGATACTACAGAAAGTATAATTCTAATGGATTTTTTCATAACTACAAGTGAAATTTTTTACTTAAATTTTATACCTTGACATTTATTAAACCCCTTCATAAATAATCAGGTCTTATAGGTGATTATGTTACTATCCATGTCTATTTTTTTCATCAAGACCTATTTTATCCCAATAGAATTTACATCATCTGGAGGATACAGAAAAACATATACTTAGTTATGGTATATGAAATCAATTTAATAATTCAAGTCTTAATTCCACTTGGAACTTCTTATCACTTTAATACTTAATTATAGGTTAGTTGTTCATTATTTTCAATGAATAATGTGCCACCAAAAATGATGACTAAAAAACCATATCTCTCTTGTTCTCTAACCTATATGGTGCCCCTACATAGTAGTTGTTTCTATGGAATAAATTCATCCAATGGGCCTCATGGATTTTTTTTTGCGTTCCAAATATTATGTATCTTGATTCTCAATATCATCGAATTCAATCTTTCTCCCACATTCTCCTTTTGATATGTTCTATATTTCTAGTAAAATGGTTCTTATTTTCACTTTTACCTTTTTTTAGACATTATATAAATAATATACCATTTTCTCTTTAGAATATCTTATAATGACACACTTAGTGAATTAGGATACAAATTTAATACTATAATTAGCCTTAAAAAATTATTCCCATCACCACATAGGTAAATATGAAAAAAGTGAATTCTTCCCATTCCATAACTCTTATGGAATTATATTTTATAATTTATTTGGAAATTGATTTATTATGTGCACTATAATCTATAATGCATATCCTAAAAATGATAATGGAAGAATCAGATGGCTCATCATTGATCTAACCATGCCTAACAAGGTTTGGTTACTCCTTTCACTATCACAATTTAACTATAGTGTTTAAGGATGAGGGAGTTAAAGAAGTATCCTAAACTCTATTAGAAAATTGGTGAACTCTTAGTTAAGAGAAACCCTTCTTCAGTATGAGTTGAGGTTTTATCTTATAACAAAGCCGATTCATTACTTATTTCTTATATTCCATAAGTTTATCAATATAATATCACCTATTCCTCCTTAACTATATATATATATATATATATATATATATTTTAAATTCATCAATAAACGTTATAAAGTAAGAGTATCTACCTATAACTCCTAAATAAAAATGTACACCCACATATATTTGAACTAATTCTATAATCTCTATGGATCTTTCCCCATTTCCAATAAATATATATTTGACATTTTTCATTAAAAACAATAATAACATATATCCATGGATTTTAATTCAAAAGAACATAAATATCCTTCTTGAAATAATTTTGGTCATGAACTTATTGTTTACATAACCAAGATAGTAATTACAAAACTAGGTGAGATATGAGTCCTGTGAAATTTATTTTTTATCTATTATCATGAATAGATTTTCATACTAGTACATAAAGACCATTATTTATAGGTTTAATCCCATTACATATACTATCTTTATAAAAATAGCATTCTTTATTTTTAAACTTGAAAGTAAAACCCTCAATGTCTAAAATGGGCACAAATATTATGTTTTCAGATACAATAGAATCATAATAAAAATTATTTTCAACTATAACCAATCCAACTGAATATTTTGTATGGTGGTCTCTAATATCCTATTAAACTATTATCACTCTATTAGTAGCTCGAAAATCCACCTCACCTTTGGAAATATCTTAGAATATAATTAGTTCATGTGTTTTTGTACAAATTTGAGAACTAAAAGCTATATATCATTATCAATTTATAGAAATGTAAATATTGAACTTGATAAAAAAAATTTACATAAAGATTCCACTTTCTTATTTACTAGGATACAGTTCTTCCTCTAGTTTTCTTTCTAGCCACATGGAAAACATACCACCTCATTCTCCATACCATCTATCTAGATTTTTGTATTTTTGGATGGGTAATGTGAAGGTTCCATGAACTTGGATTTTTTCTTAGAACTTTTCATCCTTCCTTTACTATTTTTCATTGTAAGGACAAGTGTTTTTAATGTTTCATTTCTTTATCCACTCAGTGAATCAAATTCAAGATATCTAGAAGTGTCTTCTTTATATTATCATATTGAAATTATCAATAAAAAATTAAAATATTAGTGAAAGTTAGGTGAGTATGAGGCCCAATAATAATTCCTTGGAAAACTTGAAGCATATAATTTCTAAAATCTAAATTCATTTAGTCATCCTAACTATATAGGGTTTAGTTATCACTTCTTCACCCAACATGCATGTAGGGAGTTCCTTGGATATTTCATACCTATCTTGTCTTTCTTTCTCCTGATAAATATCAGTAAGATGATATAACATGGTGTATGCATACATATCTTTATAAATATTATAGATATCATTATTCATGGATGATAACATAAGTTATTGAAAATCAAATGAATCATCCACATATTTCCAGAAGACATTCACTGCCTCCTCACTTGCCTCCTTGGAGGGATTAGTGGGAACTAAGGACTCCAGTATATAATACTTTTGAAATCAAAATAGTATAATGCATAAATTATTGTACCACTCTTATAATTCATCATCATTCAAGTGATTATATTTCTCCATGATATATTTCATGGATAGTTTCATAGTTTAAGGATTTATCATTTTCTACAACAAATAAAATTATATTTTAGAACTTTATCTTGATTATTGTTTTTGATGTAATGAATTAATTTTATTATTCTCCCACTATTTTATAAAATCCCAATATCACACACTATCGAATTTATAATATCCTATCACTTGAATATTATAGTGATAAGGATCCATATTTCTCCTCAAATAACCTAGACAAGGGACTAATTAATCTACTCAAGGTTATTTTGATAGGACTTTCATTTCAACTACTTTAACATTCATTTGCATGATATATGGAGTGGACTCCACAATCCTAAAAACCTAAATTTGGATTTCCTCAATGTTTTCCTTCTTGTTAAACCAAGTCAGGCATGTGAAACTATTATTGATGCTAACTTGGTTAAGTAAACCCAAATATTTTATTAGGACTCCACAAAAAATGAAAGTATCCTTACAAGGTCCATACTAACATTTTGATCTATGGTTATATTCAAACTCATGTTATGAAAGGTGATGTATGAATTAATATTTTTATTTATGGATTTTGTTTGACTTATACATAAATATTATTTATTTTTCAAAATCAATTATCCATGTCCAATACATTCATTTATGCATAATAATTTTATTTAATTATTTATTGTTTTGTTTTTTAATTTCATTACATTATGTGATCATGTTGAATCATCCTAATAAAGGATGAATCAAATACATAAATAAATATTCACCATCAAATAAAATGAATACATGATATTACCATGGGATTTTATCCATTAATTGGTTCACCGAGAAAAGATAAACCAACCTAGACTCCAGGGGAAATAACCTATTGAGATAATACCTTTCTTGGGTTGAAACAATCTTTTATGAAAAGGTGTATCATGTTGGTTAGTTTCACCTCTGCTCAAGTATTGAATAGTCTCCTCTCACTAGGAGCTATATGATTTATAAATATTTACTCACTTGTAGGTGAGGGGTACCCATGGTTTCTAGTAAAATAAAATAAACCATTTAAACACATGCATGCACATAATAAAAGAGCAAGTGATGATACATAGATCATTATATTTATTTCAATAATGAATTATAAAATATAAAACCATCCAATAAATAATTAAATTAAGTTAACCTAACACATATATAGGTTGTTCAAACTCATGATCAATCATAAAATACAATGACTATGCCTTTAAACTTTCTTTCATTCATTTAAATTCATTTTTATTAAGATAAATTTACTTGAATTAATAAATTAATAAATTAATTTAATAATTAATTCATTGTCTTAATAATTTATCAAAAAAATCATTGATATTCCCATCCTATGTTATTTAAAATAAAGTAATTTTTTAAATTTAAAATTATTAAGTACCAGATGTGTACTGATGGGGCCACAAGACATGTCCCTTCCCAGTCTATATAAATTAATTACTAGAATTCCATAAACACACATGCACACTATGTATTAGAGGTGGAACAACATATACCCTTATATGTCTAATTAAAACCATTTATAGAGTTTAATTCTTTCATGACTTGTTATTTCCATCAGAATGATGTGTGGATTATAATGTGTATGGTCATCATATACTATGTTCTTGCATGGAATGTATTCCCACATGAAATGTCACAATATATAGGTCGTTTAGTTTCTTGGTTAAAGTTTTATAGTCATTGTGAAATGTGTGACCACGTGAAACTAGATAAATATACACAACATGTTCCACTAGAAAAGAACGTAAAGTAGACGGTGTGTACTTGAATATTACACATCATACAGTTACAGAATTTACATATATAATAATTATCAATAATTTATATCCACAAAACCAACTAAAAATTCCCCATTATATTCTTGATCTGTAAAAACTTGTTACATAACATATACAACCAACTATATGAAGTATAGTCTATAATGTCTTTAATTATATATGTTTTGACCCACATTACATGCCTAAAATCTTAGTGGGTACCTTTTGAGAGTTGGAATGTGTTTCAAGATATGTACAACTTGATTTATGTCATTTATCCCATTTCTGGAAACCCACACAACATGCCAAAAATATCAAAGTGCACCTTTTAGAAATTATCACATGTTACATGGAAAGTAAAACTAGATACACACCATATAATTCACTTCTAGCCATGTCACTTAAATGATAGTCTTCATCCAATGTGTAATGATTCCACATACATTGACCACATGGCCTGTTGTGATTTACATGGAATCAAAACCATATGGGGTTACACAACATGTACGACAACATCATGTTGTGTACTTCCTATCAAGATATGTTCCAATGTGTAAGTCAATATGTGGAATGTAATTAAACTATTTAATGATCTACATGATGTACTATGATTTATGTGACACACTCCATGTGTGGTTGACTGTGGGTACACAATGTGAAATTGACCATTACACGTTGTGTATCTATGTCATCTCACTGGTAACCTTGAATACTATGAATGGGATATTTTAGCATTATTCATACATTCTTGGTCAGTTCATGGTCATATGAATTCAAAAAACACATTATCATAAATTTTTAATTTAGAATGAAAAACTTGAAGTGAATAATAATAGATAAACATATGAAATAGATCAAAATAATAATAAAAAATAATAATTATAATGTTACCAATTTGATACTTCTTGAAGGTTACAAAGAATAGTGGAAGTGATTTTCCAATTCCCAATAATGGGTTTTCATTAGTTTAAATGGATAATATCATAATAACATGATGAATGAAACCCCAAAATCTATTAAGAGCAGTTCTTCCTTATTTAATCTATAATTAATTTAAAAAAGAGATTACCTTGAACTAGATAATTCATTAGGATCAATTTTGATGCCTCTATTACCATTTTATCATCATTATAGAGAATCCAATCATGAATTTCTTCAGTTATATACACATGTGGTTTATGAATCATTGAACAATGCACATAGTCTTCCAGGTTTTATTATAAAGGAACCTAGTGCTTCGAGTTTTCCACCATTGATTATAATGAGAGGTTTATTTTGTTTTCCCTTATTCTTGAGAGGGAGGGAGGAAGATGTTATCTCTATGGATTAAGATGATTTCTCAAGTATCACTATTATGTACAATTACTCCTACCATCTAAAATGAGAGAAACTAGAATATATACCTAGGGTTTATCATTGATAATTATTTAAATTCCCTTTATCAAATATTTTCTCTAATATATTTTACATGTCTATTAATAATTATAATATTATTATTATGTGACTTGAAATGAACATATTTATGCATAATTTTTTAAATAAATAAATTAATATTTATATACATGATATTAAATATAATATATTATTTTCATCGGAACCTTAACTCAGTCTGTCAATGCTCTTCTTTATTTATTGAACCTTGAATAAAATTTATGTAAATAAATAAATGCATTATTCATCTAATCATTAAATAAATATTATATTCACTAAAAATCATAAATAAATATATATTTTAATATTCACACAACCAAATAAATATTTATATTAATCTATTCATTAAACTGGTGAATAAATAAAAATTTATTTATCACCTTATAAATAATAAACATGAGATAAATTTCAATTCACATATTCTAAGCCCAAATATCTTGTTATTAAATTTATGAATTTGACAATACTTGAATACTTATTATTCAATAATCCAAGAATAATACTTATTATTATTATTTAAATTCAATAGAATATAATGATATTTAAGATAAACTTAGTGTGTGACCCTCTAAGCCTCTTCCTCATTGGAATTAGGTGAAATTATATAAAATATATGATCATATTTTATCAAAAATTCAAGGAACCCATTGAGAAATAAGTTAATGTTGCCCGAAAAAAATTATTGTGTCATATAATCCCTTTTTCCTAATATCTCGTCAATAAAGAATCATACTTGTTTCATCATCCAATATTATTGATTTATATATCATTGACTCTATAAAATGAACTAATTAAAAATTTCCTTGACCATGGATTCAATCAAACCGTTTCATTTCAATGAATGGGGAAAATATATATTCTTTTATTAACTTAGAAGGCAAAATCCTTTATTGACTTATTCAATTAATTTAATATAACTTATGATGAACCAAACATATACTACCTCACCGTGAGAATCTGTCATCATAGTATTCATCCATGCATTAATGTATTGATTCATGATATACATTAATAATAATATCAAGTATAAATAAAAATACACCCATATATATATACTAATATCCAATGAAAAATATAACATGTGAAATTATAAATTTTGGGGTTTCCCTCTCAACATTCTCTCTTTGAGGCAACCAATTTTAAAATTCATGAGTTGAAGTCTCAATTGTCACGACCCGTCCTCGGGGCCCGTGCCGTGACTACCCCAAGCCCGCCTTCCATAGGCCAGGGGCTGGCGACTAGCACCAAAGGCGTAAATCCCGATAACTAGGAAGGCATTGCCTTTATAAAAGTAACAAAACACCACAGAGTACAAGCGGAAGTAAAACACTAAGAACAAAAAGAAGTGCTGGAAAGTAAATAGGCCAGAATACAAACCCAAAAGAAAGTACAACTACAATTGAACAAATTACAACAGAAGAAGACAACAGCTGGAGGGACGGAAGAGGCTCCTGGGTCGTCCTCCTCGGATCCTACCTGAAGGGTAGGTACAGATGGCGCAGCTCCTGGATCGTCCACCACGAATCCTACCTGAAGGGTAGGTACAGATAGCCTCCACACTGCTCACGTCCGTCAACCTCCTCCGAGTGTCGTCTCGCCGTGAAGTCCACCTCCAGATACTGACTTATCATGTAGTCCACCTCCGGGTACCGTCCAGTCCACGAACACTCGGCCTCCGTCAGCACTGCCTGTCGTCTGCAACCAACACAACGAGGTGCGGGCATAGCCCGTACAGGGGTGAGTATAACGATACTCAGTAGGGACCCCGAGACCCTCAAGGTCTCACTAAATCCAACAAGGATAACCACAAAGAAGATCTCAACAGATAACCTCTACTTAGGTATATGCCCATACATATAACTAAGTTATCAAGTAACCCATCTCAATCATGAGGAAACACAAGGATCATGAGATCAGCGGATAACCACTACCTAGGTATATGCCCATACATATACCTAAGTTATCAAGTAACCCATCTCAATCATGAGGAAACACAAAGGTCAAAAGTCTCAGCTCAAACCGGGATTTTCATTATCGAAACCGTAACTACTGAAGAGCTCCGTCTCTAGAGTGTACAGTGGTCCTGTCACGACTCTGAGGTACTGCTCACTAACCTAAGACTGCTGACGTACTCCTCCTGTCGAGTACCGCAGGCCAGCCACCCAAACACAGTAGTGCTTCCCGCCGAGGTATGTCACTCAAACACAGTAGTGCACACCCCCTAGTAGCCTGCATAGGTACTCTCCGGACAAGTACCGCAGGTCTGCACTATCACACAGGTAGTGCTCTGTCCGCCATGGGTCTGCACCCAAACAAAGTAGTGCTCCGTCCACTGGGCTAGTCGACTCACTCCAAGTCGAGTCGATCAAGCAGTCGTCAGGTCTCAATCGGCTACACGGTCTCCGTACTCCGCACACTCAACTCTAGGAGGGTCCGCTCCACGAGCTACAAGTTGATACTCCAAGTATCTCAAGGTCCCACGAAGAAGTAACTCAAAGGACCGCCTCGTCACAGGGGTCTCAATGCAACAGACGACGCGTCGATCGGACGTCCGGTCTGTGAGTTATTAGCCTTTTCGTCTAAGGGGCCCGGTTGGTTTCGTGAGCGAACCAAACCCATCCGTATCTCAACTGTACCCTGAGATCTCATAGGGTATACTCATAGGTACCGTTTCTCAATGTGATCGTCAACGCCGCTGACGGTTCGTCAAACGGACGTCCTGTCTGAAAGATATCAGCTTTTCCGTTCCAGGGGCCTAGTTGGATTTCGGGTGCGATCCAACCCAGACACTACCAACTGTATCCAAAACTCGGGTGAAGGATGCCAAAAGTTCCGTATCATCAACAGGAACTCAACGTAATAGACGGCGCGTCAATCAGACGCCCGGTCTGAGAGTTATTGGCTTTTTCGTCCAGGGGCCCGGTTGGTTTTTAAGGCAAAACCAACCCGACCGTACTCCAGTTGTGTCCAAACCTCGGGTGGAGTGAGCCAAAAGGTCTGTCTCACTAAGAGGAAACTAACAAAGCTGACGGCACGCCAATCGGACGTCCATAGCTCAAGATATGAGCGTTTCCGCTCCGAGGGCCCGGTTGGTTTCGTGTACGAACCAACCCGGCCGAACCCAAAGTATTCTGAAACCTTGAGTGCGATAAACCGAGATGACCGTCTTGCTCCAAGGATTGCATTGCAACTGACGGAGAGTCGTTTGGAGGACCGTAGCTCAAGTTACGGGCGTTTGAACGAAAGTCGTCCGAAGACGGGGGGTTCGGGCCCGGGCTGACCCGGCCCGACCCCCCTGGTTGGCCCGAACCGGGTCGGGTCCGACCCGGTTGGCCCGGCCCGACCTGGCTAGGGCCGGTCCGGCTCGGCTCGGCCGAGCGGCCGAGCAGCCGAGCGGGGGAAAGCCGCCGCCCCGCGTGACACCCCCGCGGCACCCGCGGGGTGTCGGCCAGACAGCCGGACGCGCCGCGTGACAACCCCACAACACCCGCGGGGTGCCACCCTGGACACCCGCGGGGTGCCGCGTGACAACCCCGCGGCACCCGCGGGGTGTCGCCTTGGACACCCGCGGGGTGCCGCGTGACAACCCCGTGGCACCCTCGGGGTGGCGCGCTGGACACCCGCGGCACCCGCGGGCTGTCGCGCTGGACACCCTCGGGGTGGCGCGCTGGACACCCGCGGCACCCGCGGGCTGCCGCGCTGGACACCCGCGGGGTGTCGCGCTGGACACCCGCGGGGTGTCGCGCTGGACACCCGCGGGGTGCCGCGGGACACCCCGCTGCACCCGCGGGGTGTCGTGCTTGACACCCGCGGCACCCGCGGGGTGTCGCGCTGGACACCCGCGGCACCCGCGGGGTGTCGCGCTGGACACCCGCGGGGTGCCGCCGCCTCCGGCCGCCGGAGTCGCTCTGGTGGCCCGTTTTCCTTCCTGTCTGCGCCGTTGTTCCTCCCGGGTTCCGTTCTTTACTGTGGGATCATCAAACATCTGTTGCGGCATGTTCCGTCGTTGCCCGTCAAATCCGCACAAGAACGAAAAACGGCGGAGGGTTGTCGGGCCGTGTTCGTTTGGCCCGCACCCTCCGCGTTAGATATAAAAAACGGGAGAAATTAAAGTTCAACACATGAACGCATATCCGAAACAATTTTTAATGAAATAAAATTGTTTCATAAAAACGGGTTCCTTATTTGAACAGAAACAACAATTTTAATAATTTTAAAATTGTTCACAAATCCAGTTCTTTTACTTTTTAAAAAACAATTACGAGAATATAAAAAGAAAAGGGGGGTAATTCCCAAAATAAATCCCTACCTCGCCGTCGCTGTCGGATGTGAGGCCGTCACGGAATAGACCGTCGCGGAAGGAGGTGATCGTCACACCGCGGAAGGGCGTCGCGTCAACGATCTCCGAGGACCAAGAACATACGGATTTAATTAATAATAATTAAATCCATGTTGTTGTTGAAATCCAAAAAGGAAATAAAAAGAAGTGCAACCCCCTACCTTGGTTGTTGTCGATCGAAGGCTGTCGCGGGGTAGGATCGTCGCGGAAGAAGCGTCGCGAAGGGAGATCTGTTGGCGTCGCGGTACAAGGCTTCGCATCGTCGATTTCCGGGTTCGGCGTTCTTCGCGTTCTTCGCGTTCTTCGCATTCTTCGCGAAGGAGGAAGAAGATACAAGGATTCTGTCTCAACGAGAAATCCTCCAAAAAAAGATAGGTTGGTATTATTTTATTATTATGCCAACACACGAAAGGGGGGTAAGTAACGACCCATCAATTCGTTGAATTAATTCAACGAAAGAAACAGCTAATTTAATTTATGAAAATAAACCGCCCAATCTTTTTTTGGAGGATTTCTCGTTGAGACAGAATCCTTGTATCTTCTTCCTCCTTCGCGAAGAACGTGAAGAACGCGAAGAACGCCGAACCCGGAAATCGACGACGCGAAGCCTTGTACCGCGACGCCAACGGATCTCCCTTCGCGATGCTTCTTCCGCGACGATCCAACCCCGCGACAGCCTTCGATCGACAACAACCAAGGTAAGGGGTTGCACTTCTTTTTATTTTCTTTTTGGATTTCAACAACAACATGGATTTAATTATTATTAATTAAATCCGTATGTTCTTGGTCCTCGTAGATCGTCGAAGGGACGCCCTTCCGCGGTGTGACGATCACCTCCTTCCGCGACAGTCAATTCCGCGACGACCTCGCATCCGACAGCGACGGCGAGGTAGGGATTTATTTTGGGAATTACCCCCCTTTTCTTTTTATATTCTCGTAATTGTTTCTTTAAAAAGTTAAAGAACTGGATTTGTGAACAATTTTAAAATTATTAAAATTGTTGTTTCCGTTCAAATAAGTAACCCGTTTTTATGAAACAATATTATTTCATTAAAAATTGTTTCGGATATGCGTTCATGTGTTGAAATTTAATTTCTCCCGTTGTTTATATCTAACGCGGAGGGTGCGGGCCAAACGAACACGGCCCGACAAACCTCCGCCGTTTTTCGTTCTTGTGCGGATTTGACGGGCAACGACGGAACATGCCGCAACGGATGTTTGATGATCCCGCAGTAAAGAACGGAACCTGGGAGGAACAACGGTGCATAAAGGAAGGAAAACTGGCCACCGGAGCGACTCCGGCGGCCGGAGGCGGCGGCACCCCGCGGGTGTCCAGCGCGACACCCCGCGGGTGCCGCGGGGTTGTCACGCGGCACCCCGCGGGTGTCCAGGGCGACACCCCGCGGGTGCCGCTGGGTTGTCACGCGGCACCCCGCGGGTGTCCAGGGCGGCACCCCGCGGGTGTCGCGGGGTTGTCACGCGGCGCGTCCAGCTGTCTGGCCGACACCCCGCGGGTGCCGCGGGGGTGTCACGCGGGGCGCTGGCTTTCCCCCGCGACGGCCGCTCGGCCGAGCCGAGCCGGACCGGCCCTGGCCAGCCTGGGCCGGGCCAACCGGGTCGGACCCGACCCGGTTCGGGCCAACCAGGGGGGGGGGGGGGTCGGGTCGGGTCGGCCCGGGCCCGGACCCCCCGTCTTCGGATGACTTTCGTTCAAACGCCCGTAACTTGAGCTACGGTCCTCCAAACGACTCGCCGTCAGTGGCAACCCAATCCTTGGAGCAAGATGGTCGTCTCGGTTTATCGCACTCAAGGTTTTGGAATACTTTGGGTTCGGCCGGGTTGGTTCGTACACGAAACCAACCGGGCCCTCGGAGCGGAAACACTCATATCTTGAGCTATGGACGTCCGATTGGCGTGCCATCAGCTTTGTTAGTTTCCTCTTAGTGAGACGGACCTTTTGGCTCACTCCGCCCGAGGTTTGGATGCAAGTGGAGTACGGTCGGGTTGGTTTTGCCTTAAAAACCAACCGGGCCCCTGGGACGAAAAAGCCAATAACTCTCAGACCGGGCGTCCGATTGACGCGCCGTCTATTGCGTTGAGTTCCTGTTGATGATACGGAACTTTTGGCATCCTTCGCCTGAGTTTTGGATACAGTTGGTAGTGGCCGGGTTGGATCGCACCCGAAATCCAACCGGGCCCCTGGAACGGAAAAGCTGATATATTTCAGACAGGACGTCCGTTTGACGAACCGTCAGCGGCGTTGACGATCACATTGAGAAACGGTCCCTATGAGTATACCCTATGAGAGCTCGGGGTACAGTTGAGATACAGCTGGGTTTGGTTCGCTCACGAAACCAACCGGGCCCCTGGGACGAAAAGGCTAATAACTCACAGACCGGGCGTCCGATCGACGCGCCGTCTGTTGCGTTGAGACCCCTGTGACGAGGCGGTCCTTTGAGTTGCTTCTTCGTGGGACCTTGAGATACTTGGAGTATCGACTTGCAGCTCGTGGAGCGGACCCTCCCAGAGTCGAGCGTGCGGAGTACGGAGACCGTGTAGCCGACTGAGACCTGACGACTGCTTGACCGACTCGACTTGGAGTGAGTCGACTAGCCCAGTGGACGGAGCACTACTTTGTTTGAGTGCAGACCCATGGCGGACGGAGCACTACCTGTGTGATAGTGCAGACCCGCGGTACTCGTCCGGAGAGTACCTCTGCAGGCTACTAGGGGGTGTGCACTATTGTGTTTGAGTGACATACCTTGGCGGGAAGCACTACTGTGTTTGGGTGGCTGGCCCGCGGTACTCGACAGGAGGAGTACCTCAGCAGTCTTAGGTTAGTGAGCAGTACCTCGGAGTCGTGATAGGACCACTGTACACTCTAGAGACGGAGCTCTTCAGTAGTTACGGTTTCGATAATGAAAATCCTGGTTTGAGCTGAGACTTTTGACCTTTGTGTTTCCTCATGATTGAGATGGGTTACTTGATAACTTAGGTATATGTATGGGCATATACCTGGGTAGTGGTTATCCGCTGATCTCATGATCCTTGTGTTTCCTCATGATTGAGATGGGTTACTTGATAACTTAGGTATATGTATGGGCATATACCTAAGTAGAGGTTATCTGTTGAGATCTTCTTTGTGGTTATCCTTGTTGGATTTAGTGAGACCTTGAGGGTCTCAGGGTCCCTACTGAGTATCGTTATACTCACCCCTGCACGGGCTATGCCCGCACCTCGTTGTGTTGGTTGCAGACGACAGGCAGTGCTGACGGAGGCCGAGTGTTCGAGGACTGGACGGTACCCGGAGGTGGACTACACGACAAGTCAGTGTCTGGAGGTGGACTTCACGGCGAGACGACACTCGGAGGAGGTTGACGGACGAGAGCACTGTGGAGGCTATCTGTACCTACCCTTCAGGTAGGATTCGTGGTGGACGATCCAGGAGCTGCGTTATCTGTACCTACCCTTCAGGTAGGATCCGAGGAGGACGACCCAGGAGCCGCTTCCGTCCCTCCAGCTGTTGTCTTTTTCTATTGTAATTTGTTCAGTTGTAGTTGTACTTTCTTTTGGGTTTGTATTCTAGCCCATTTACTTTCCAGCACTTCTTTTTGTACTTAGTGTTTTACTTCCGCTTGTACTCGGTGGTGTGTTGTTACTTTTATAAAGGCAATGCCTTCCCAGTTATCGGGATTTACGCCTTTGGTTCTAGTCGCCAGCCCCTGGCCTATGGAAGGCGGGCTTGGGGTAGTCACGGCACGGGCCCCGAGGACGGGTCGTGACAAATTGGTATCAGAGGCGGTCGGTTCTACCGCAGACTCTGATCTTTCTTTCTGTGAAGCAATAGTGTTAAGGGTACCGAGTGTGGTTTTCAGTTCAGGGAGTCCAGTGTTGGTGCGGGCGGCCGACGTATCCATACACCAGGACCCTGTCAACTGATTTTCGACTTTGTGCATGAAAACACTGTTTGCGTGTGAGTTTTCAAAGGTTTCCCCTTAAAACAGCTCAAACCAGGTCATCTCACCAGGTATAATCGTTTGACCGTGTTACGTTGTTTCTTTCAGGATGCCTTCCCAGTTATCGGGATTTATGCCTTTGGTACTAGTCGCCAGCCCCTGGCCTATGGAAGGCAGGCTTGGGGTAGTCACGGCACGGGCCCTGTGGACGGGTCGTGACATCAATGTCTAGTGATCATACAATATCTGATAGTCAAACATCATCAGTGTCCTACTAGGAACTTGTTATCTTGACTATATGACACATGTTTAATAATATTTTTATAAAATTTATAATTTATCATTATAGTTGGGAACTGCTATAACCTTTCAATTTGAAAAATAATCCTACAATATTATCACATTAATGTTATATAAAACTATTCATCATGTGATAAGACATTTATCAATATTATGGTAATCAAAATTATAGAGTTGGTTCATTCTAGGGAACCAGCTCTAAGTCTAACCACCATCACTCTTTGATATATTGGTTCAATTGATGATTCATTTGGGAAGGGAAATTTTACTTTGTAATCCCATACATTTGATAAGGATGCATCCTATTGAATGATATATGAAGATATTTAAAGGATACATCAAAAATTGAAGCTGGCAAAAAGGTTATATTATTTAGAGGTATAATATAAAATAAAATATTGAATTCTATATCTAATACCTATTTTATATGGATAACATAGGTATTCCAAAATTACACCATGACAGGAACATCTAAGGTGATGGGATTTTGAGAAGATATGTTGTGATAATATCCATTATATATTGGGAACATTCTCACCTATATGTTTTCCATAATAGTTCACATATTTTATGATACATTAAACCTCATAAGAATATATTTAAGAATTCGAATCCAATAATGAATTAAGACTAGATATCAAATACACATAGCCAATAGTTTATTAGTTAGTTTAATAATAAAATTTATAGTTAATTATTCACAAATCCTAATGGATATAATGAAAATTTGTGATGGTTAGCCAAATGAAAAACTTTTCATGTATCATCTTACTGTATCCACATAATTAATGGTTATATGTTTTATATAAAGAAATGAAATGAACGTAGTATAGTTTAAAATATTAGAGTCAATGTTATGGTTGAAGAGATGAATGTATTAGGGTTAAGGACATGTGAATATGCCTTATATTGGGATTATTAAAAAAATGTGTGAGTTAGAATATACATAATTTGATGTACTGTTTTTTTGATATATATGGATTGATAAAATATTTCAGTAAAATTTAATTAATTGGGATTTATAAAAGTGAATTATAGTATGGAAGGATATTAAGTGGTCCCTTCACAATAGAATCAAAAGCAATGCAAATTTTTTATACATGTGTTCATATTAGTCAAAATTAGTCCACACTAATTTTGACAAAGAAATAAAATACATAATCAAGTGTTAATTCATTGGAGGATGAAAATTTTCATTGTAAATTACAAGAATTTCATACCAAACTTAGTGGATAGAATTCCATGTATGTTAGAGGTGATCATAAAAAGGTAATTTGGATAATCAATAATTGGGGGAAACACTTCAACTATTAAAGAAAAAATATGTGCATGTAAAATATAGGTATGTTATTACTTGAGATATATATATATATATAATATGTGTTATATTGATATGGATTGTGTTTAATAAAAAGATTACATACTCTAATTCCATTTTCTCACTTTTGTTGAAGATGACCTCTTCTTCACCTCATGATGATACTCAACCCAATGAGGATAAATATTAAAAAATTATTTATCTATAACTTATTCGTTTAGTGTCAATAATTTTAGTTTCATGTTATGAAGGTGTAGGATTTCAATTTATAAGTCATATTTTTATTCAAAACACACATCATAAGCTCAAAACTAACAAAACAAGCTTCGACTATCATGAAACTCTATAAAAATGAATGTTGATTCATTTGTGTCATATTGAAATAAACTAAACTTCACTTTGATTCATGGTGTGTCCGATATGAATGAATGAACATGTTTTAAATTTGAAAGTCATATTTTATTTAAAAGCCTAAAATAAATAAAACACAATAATATTTTTCAGGAAAATCTATAAAATAGTCAATTAATTTTGTTTGACATATTATAATAAACTACAAAAAATTATGACATGTGGTGTTTTGAATATGAATTAAAGTGCTTGTTTTCCATTTAAAAGTGATATTTTAGTTTAATACATGCATCACATGCTCAAAAATAAGACAATTATATTGAATTAATATGAAACTCTAGGAAAATGAGTGATGAATCATTTTTGAATTATAGAGGTAAACTATTTTCATTTTGATTTATAGTGTGATTGGTATGAAAAAAGTGTATATTTTTAATTTATAATCCATATTTTACTTTAAAATGTGCACTACATACCCAAAACCAAGTAATCATGGATTATCATGAAATTATAGCACAAAAAACTGATGAATCTTTTTTAAATTATAAGGATAACTACATGTCAGGAACTTACCAAGGATACCCTTAACCTGGTACCTAAGATGGCCTATAATAAGGCCCAAAGGGAATTATCAATCCCCATGGGTAGAAAACCAGTGCCTGGGAATCAATGATACGAATTTTGGGAATGTTTTTTCCCAATAATAACTAGAATAACATGAAATCATTCATATATTTAATATAATATTGAACCAACAGTAAAAATACATTAAAATCCAAAATAAGATAAAAAGGAGAATATGATGGGATTTTGGTAATTGTTATAAAAGAAATAAGAAAAAAAAACAAAATTCAAAATAAACAAAAAAACCACTACCCATCTATATGTGAGACATGAATCACTCCAACAATGTCACCTATATGCAAACTAAGATCAACAATCAAGAACATCCACCTCCTCTAAGCATCACCTTACCTTTACCCAAATTAGTGAAAATAAGGTCAATATAAACCCATTAGATGTATGTAGGGTGTGATAATGACAAGAGTAATATGATATCACCAAGTATTATATGATAATGTTTTTTGTATAATCCAATAATTCTATTGTAAAACTAAATATATGAAAATGTACTTCAAATTTTATTGAAACAAGTAAAAAGTTTTAATAATTTTAAATATTGAAGTAAAGTTAAAAATAAACAATTATTTTCAACCATGTATCTTGGGATTTTCCTATGGTTCACTAAGGTTAATTCCTACCAGGATTCTTATACTAAACCATATATAACCCCACAATCTACACGCCAAACACTATCTATAGTGGAATATTAAACAATATGCATCTCTACTAACTAAAGTGATATGCTAAAATATAGAGTATAGGCTAGGTAGAGTGGAATCATACCCTACTAGGTACTTATCCTAGAATCACTTCCCAAACAATCATTATTATCATGAGGAATAATCACTTTATGTTTATCATAAAATCATTTCCATTTAAAGTTTCATTTTGTTTATCACATAATAGGAAACATCAAATTTTTATACATTATAAATGATTTGGAAATCACTTCGATTACTCATACCGACATAAAAAGATGAGAAATAATTATAACATAAATATATTTCCTAAAAAATGTCATAAAATCCTATAAAAAAATTAAAATAATTTTTAATAAGATTAAATCGCATAATTTTTCTCAAACAAAGGAAGTGCATCAAACCACATACCTTAATCCAATGAAGTCCCCTAGATGATGGCGTGAATCCACTAAAGTAGTTGTGGGAATTCCCTAACATTAGGAAACTCTAATAAAAATTTCTCCCATGTGGCGAAACAAAATTTACATACATAAATATTACATAATTTTAGATTAATATTCAATACATCTCATAAGAATACATTCCCTATAACTATAAAATTTTAGTTCCCTTGAAGACTAGATACTTAATCAGTTTATTTCATAAAAGATCTTCAACATGTCCCACAAAATTCTTCTCACATTGTACACTTTTTATTCATGAACTACTTAAAACATTTCTTCATAACCTGAAAAAAACATAAGAAAGTGTGATCTCAGATGGTCAACAAGTGAAAACAAGGGAGATATGATTCAATGATCATATGTAAGCATATCATGAAAATAAGGGTATGATAACATGATCTTAAAAATTGAAAATCATACCAAAAAATCATAAATTATAATATTGCAATAAGGATTTAGAATATCATAAGACATGAATCATATAAGAATTAGAGATCATAAACAATGAAATTATATCATAAGCATTAGAATATGTCATTGAGAGTGGAATAATCATTATATTAGAAATATTATGTCAAGGCTACCCTGTAACACCCCTAGATTTTATGAAAAATATTCTTTTAATTTCATTAATGTCTTGTGTTGTATTCTACACCAAGATTACCTTGCGCTATACGCAACACCATATTAGCTTGCAGTATACGCAACACTATTCTTGGATCGTGTTACACACAATTTTGATAATAGTTATTCTACGCAACATTGAGTATATATATATATATATATATTCAATGTATAAATTAAATATGGTTGGATTCTGTTATACGAAACAACGAAGGATTCTTTCACAACACGCAACCCTGACTTGGCTTGCATTACATGCAATCGCGACCTTCCTCGATAGCGTGTGTTGTACGCAATACCGGGTTTTAATAAACAATGTTATATTATTATAATATTTTCAGGAACTAGCCGTTATGAATAGTATTAAATAAATTTTTAATTTTATAACATTATTATTCATCTTACACATTTTCTAGAACATGGTATAAGAAAAAAATAATTTTTTTGGGTAAAATAAGTATTTTTCAAAAAATGCAGTTTTGCCGCCTTTTGATGGCGCACCCACTTTAAATCTAGTTTTTGACATGTTTATATGTTCAATTTGACAAAATAAAATTCTTCTTTTGAATCAGGATGTAAAAATTTATATTAGATAAAGTTTTGATATTTTTCCGATAACTTTCATATTTTAATGAATAGTAAAAACACGCTATATTTTATTAAAAACAACTTTTTTCATCGTAATATATTATGTGGTTAAATTATAATATTGAATGGTTTTAAAGCATAAATAGAATATATTTTTACCATTTAATATAATTTATGTCATTAGCATTGATTTTACCTTGAATTTGTAGGTTAAATCAATTCAATCTTTTGCAATGTTTTAAACAAAAACCCGTTTTTATTCGACAACGGGATTAATTTTAATTTAATTTCTGCAACTTCTGTGTATTGAATTATAAAAAATGGATTCCATATTTGGAATCAGTGGGTCCAAATTATGTTAATAGGATACTTTTTATTTTTGGGAATTATGAATAGTAACTACGGTAAATTTTATTTACCATAGTTAAAGGTAAATCGGGTAATTAAGGGTAAATATAATATTATAAAATTATCCTAACACATGCCAAAATTCTATTTTATGGCTAAAAGTAAACCCATATCAACTAAGGGTCAGATTAGATTCATTTTATGGACTTTTGACCATGAAAATAATTTAATTATTATTAAAACCAAAGAAAGTGACAACATGTCACTTTCTTAAATCTTATAAGTATAATACTTTTAACTTAGTGATAAACATCATAAAACTTCGAACATGAATAGTATCCAGAAAGCTAACAAAATTATCTACATCATGAGAATTTATCAATAATTTTTTGGGATTAAATAATTATCATTAATTGTGACACAATAGTGATGCAGAAATTATTTATCTAGTGAAAAATCAAGAATATAGTTTTTATTAAACTAATAGTGACCATGAAAGGCACAAAAACCTGACCAAAACTTATTGGTCATGTGAATTGAAACTATAATCATCCAATGGTAGAATATTTGACCATTTGGAGTCTTATACAAGCAATTATGACACTTATATTATTTTATTTTAAATGATTCCAAAGTTGTCACCTTCATAATTTAATAAATATAACAATTTAAATATTGTGATTTTAAGATGATAAATTCAAGTAAAAGTATTATTGTTAAAGTTAATATATTTATATTCATCATAAGATTTTAGTTTAAATTTTTATGCAACAAATAAGTATATTAAATAATTATAAAAAAATGATGTAGTAATTATTTTATTAAGAGATAAACCAAATAAATGGTTTTAAAAATAATAAAATAGATATTATATGAACTATATAATGTCATCCACTAATTTTATAGATACATATGACCTTTTATTAATATATTAAAGCTTTTAGTTCGAACATATCTTCTATATATATTTTATTTAAATTCAAATTAATGAATAGTGTCAAAATTGACACTATTGTTATTTTACAAAAATAACATATTATAAAATTGTTTAAAAATCACAAAAAATATTTAAAAATTATAAATTTAAATTTATATGGTCTATAATGTTATAAAGTAAACAATTATGGAAAATTCACAACAAATAAGTAAATATTTGTTATAATTTAAAATTTAGAATTTTATTACCACAAATAAACTTAAATAGATTAAATAAGGATAAATCAAAATGATAAGGTTTAAAATAAGATCCAAACATGTATAAATTTGATTTGTTGATGCGATTAAAACCCTATCTCATCTAATCTTAGAATATGAGTCAATTTTGTAGGTTTTTAAGTGGGGTTAGATTTATTATAAATTAATATTTTTAAGAATTCCAAAGGTGCCCCTCTCCTCCCTTATAAAAGGGAACATCCTCCCTCTCTTCCTCACACAACTTTGAGCCTTAAAGCTCAGAAAATCCCTGAAAAATTATCTTCTCCACTTCCCTAGAAACATCCTAGAGGTTCTGGTCTTCCTCAATGACCAATTTTAGTTTCCTAAGAGGAGGTCTCAAAGAGGCGCTTCAAAGAAGAGGTAATTTCCGTTACCGATTCTTTCAACTTTATTTCTTCTTCCACTTCTTCTTCTTAGGTTGTTTCATTATGAATTAATAACATCAGTATCACTCATATACTGATATTTTATTATAAGTATGAAACAATCCTATTTCACCATCTATCCATCCTACGGAAAACGAAATCACCGCGCGTGCGTACGTACGGAATACCGTCTCCACAACGTGGTGAAATCTATTTTCCACCAACACCTTACATGGATGGGTATAATGGTGTAAAGAATAACTATACATAGTTATTATAACATCATACCGATTCTGATATATTGTATCATCCACTCCAATTCAATTCAATAATCATGAAAACGATATCATCGCTCGTGCGTACGTACGGACTATCGTCTCCACGATGTGATGAGATTCATTCTCCACTTTAACCATTCGTGAATGATTATAAAGTACATATAATAAGTAATCATGAAATATATGACATAATAATGATACTGGATTTATGTGTATATATATGTATTTCATCTACTTAATTCCATTCAACTCAATAAGGAAACGAAAACAGCGTTCATGCGTACGTACGGCCTACCGTCTCCATGAACGGTGTATTTCTTTCCATTTACTGATTTATTATATATATGTATATTATTAATATATATTTTATATTCTGGAATTAAGTAATCATGATCTAAGTAATCATATAAATAATTACAAGTCAAAACATGGACGACAAATGAAACGATTTTACCCAAAACGCTTCTTTAACATGGAATTTACAAAAGAACGGGTAATATAAAGTCATAAGTGAACCATATATGATATCATAACAATGAATATGATTCTGGAATAAGTCAATGACATTATTTAAATTATTATACAGGAGGTTCGGACACTTACGAAGCAAATCAGACCAAAGGTAAGGGAAATATCACAATCTCATTTTTATCCGAGATTGTTTATACTTTAGTATTTACTGGGGTGTATTTTATAATCCACATCCATGTTTCCCCAATATGTAATATTATTTACATCCACCTACAATTGTTTAAATCCAATTTTACCCTTCGGTGAGTTTTTAGTAAAAGATATGAAAGGAATCTTTTGTCGTTTTTCGTACGAGTTACTTTTTTGACTTTTCCGACAAAAGTATGAGAAGAATGTTTTTTTAACTTATACGGCACGAACGGATTTTTACGGTTTTATAAAACCTTATTTTCATGAAGCTTCCTTCAAAAGATTTCATGACTATTTTCAATAAAATATCTTTCTTTTAAAATTTCATGACGTTTTGTGAAAGGAAATTGATTTTGAAGAAGAAAGGATATTTTCCTCAAGAATTCATTTCAAGTGTTTTATCAAACTTATTTTCCATCTAAGATAATAAAGGGTTCTGTTTCTATCCCTATTATTACATGGATTTGATTATGTTGTGAGGGAAATATTTTTTATGAATTCCTTTATCTTATATGAATTGTTTTATGATGTCATGATGTTTAAGATTCCCATTTGTATTACATGGGTTATGCAATGATGTATGATTTATGATTTTGTGGCACACATAAGAATGGTATCATTATGAGATGGGTGGGACCTATATCTCCCTCCAATGCATTGGGTAAAGATTTTATATCTCATGAGATAGACATGGCTGGAATGGTAGGTTATACCGGTTCAGTGAAACAGGACTGAAACGAGGGTGACTCGGTTCCGAAAGGGACTTTGTACACTAAGATAGTCTTGGCAATGAGTCTTGACTAATAAGAAATGATTCTCTATGATTATGTGTGTATTCCACAAAGTTTCATGTTTTAAGTTATGATTATTGTGATTGCATTTCACTGCCATGATTTATTCCACGTTATGAAATTATGATCTCTTTTGCAGGTTAAGATTTCCAAAATGTTATGTTCTTATGAATATGATGTGATTGATATTTCTTTTGTTTACCCTTACTGAGCATTTGAGCTCACCCTTTTATGTTTTCTTTTCCCCAGGATATAAAGAAAGGTTTTAGGTAAAAAAAAGGAAGATCTTTATGGGAGATATTGAAAATCTTTCACCACGATTAGGAAATTATATTCCGAGTTTCCAAAGACACTAAACTATTACGATCCTTGTATGTGTGTTTTTGTTATATACTCAGTGTTCCGCAAAAGTAATGTAATGTCCATGTACGTCAAGATACGGGTCTCTACATACCCACCAAGATATTCACCACATTTTAGGCTTGGGATAACCACCCAAGTACCATCATCGAGCTTAGGATAATCTCTTGTGTTTGCTATTTCATGAATGTGATATCCTCCCAAATTCCCTTTGAGCTCATAAACATTAATCATTACACAATTAATTAGAGGGATATAATAGACCCACCCATTACATAATCATAATCCATTTATATGTATACCACAAGATCATGAAAATTTTTGTCATTCCATTATATCTTAAACCATGGAAAATAAAATAGGTTTCTTCAATTTATCTTCACCATAATCATAAACCATCCAGACAATGAATAAATATGGTATCATTAGATCATATCCCCATTGAATCATTAGTGAAATCAATGGATGTTTTCATATATGAAAATGACTTTAAAAGACAACTAGAATATTTATTTAGGAAAAAACCTTTTCAATTTGGAAATTTTTATTCTAAATATGGAATCCATTTTATCAAATACAATTTCTATATGTGGTGAAAATTAACTTTAAAATAATTTCACAAAATGCAACAAAAACTGTTTTTTGAAAAAATATATTTTTAAGAATAAAATTTGATTTACAATCATTCCTTTCCTAGTAAAATTTATTATATGAATGGTAAAATATTTCACTGAATATAGGATCTTCATATTTCATTATCATCATTAATCAATACTGATTTATATAATTTATTAATATAAAAACACAATGCACTTATAAAAATAGTTCTCAAAAAAATAAATCTTTTTTACTTTGAAATGATTTTATCTTCATTACTAACTATTAGATAACTAATGTAAGAATTATTAATCCTAAATTATGAATAAATTTCATTAAAATACCTTATTAATATTGATCAATTTATTATTTTATCTAAAAATCATAACACCTAAAAAATAAAATTCTTTATAAAAACAGGTTATTCAATCATGAAATGAGTTTTTTAATAATTTAATGATTATTTATTAGGGATTATTCAAAACATTTGGATTTAGGAAAAAAATTATATATATATATATATTTAATAATATTGTTAATAATTTTCATACCCTCTAATACAATAGCTAAGTTTGAAATGTTATAATATATCATGGTTCATATAGACTTAGGGTTGTGTGTAAAGTGAGATATAAAATACTTCAAACTTATTTAAAAGTAATACATTTAAATTATTGAGGTGTTATATTTCCTCCCTTAAAATGAATTTCATCCCCAAAATACAATCCCTCTGATGTAAAAAAATGCGGATACTTATACATCATCATATCCTTGGGATCCTATGTATCTTCTTGAAATTTTATTCCTATAAAAACTTTAATAAGGTGATTATTCATGTTCCATAGAACTTTATTTCTATAATACAAGATTTTTACCAGTTGTTCTTCATAAGAGTGATTTTTTTCAGCAGGACAACCTCTGAGTTTGGTATATGTGAATGACCAGGTATGTACTTCCACAAAAGTGACACATGTAACATCTCATAACCTTGAGATAGGTTTGGTGGAAGTGCTATGAAATAAGCTACCATACCAACTTGATCAAGAATCTCTAAGAGGATAATATACTTAGGGCTCATTTTTACCTTCTTTACTAATCTCATAACCTTATTTCATAGTTAAATTCAAAGGAATACCTTCTCAATAACTTTGAATTATACATTTTTAGAACAATGGTAAACATAAATCATCTATAAAATGTTACCAACCTTGATTTATTATTGAATGGATCATACTTTAATTTCCATTTCCTTATCTAGATCAGGTCCTAATATCTTTTGTTCTCTACCTTCTTCCAAGCATGTCATAATTCTAAACTTCATTTCATAGAGGGATTCGTAAGGATACATATGAATGCTTGAGTGAAATCTATTGCTATAAGAAATTTGAGAAGTGGAATTTGTTTATCCCAGCCACCTTTGAAATGTATAGAAAAAGATCTTATTGTATCCTAAATGGTTTGAATAGTTCTATTAGACTAACCATCTATCTAAGGAAGATAAGCAGTACTAAAACATGAACAAATATATAGATCTTACAAAATAATCTTCTATAACTTTTAGGTAAACCTAAAATCTTGATCATATACAATGGAATATGGTACTCCATGAAACCTTACCACTTACTTAATGTATATTCAGGAAATCTTGTCAAGAGAGAAATATTCTCTGATAAAAATGAATTATGATGACTTCATATGGCGATCAACTAAAACCCAAACAACAATATTCCCTTTAAATGTATTGTGGAGTCCTATGATAAAATCCATGATAATGTTTTCCCATTTCCATATAGTTATAGGTAATGGTTTTATCATACCCTTAGACTTATTCCATCCACCCTTAACTTTATGCCATTCTAAGCACCAAGATACATACTCCATAATATATCTATTCATGTTATCCCACTAGAAATCCACTTTTGTTATTTATATATCTTCTTACTTCAAGGATGAATAGAGAATGATGAGATATATTCTTTATCCAATAGATAATTCTTTAAATTTGTATAATAGGGACACATACTCTATTCTTAAACCATATCATTCAATTATAATAAAGGTTGAACTCATAAACATTTATCACCTTCTTTTACAGCTCTATATATTCCTTCTGCACCTTTTTAATTTTCCCTTGGATATATGTTTTAATGATTATTTTATCAAGATTATATTTCTCCCATTCCTTCAATATTTCAAGATCATTCCTTTGAAAATCCATAAATAATGGTTCTTTTGAGATCATCATCACAGATAAGCTATCATGATTTTTCAAATCGAAGAATCATCCACCTTGTTTTCCTTCCTAGGGTGGTAATGTATTGAGTATTCATAATCTTTTATCAACTCCATGAATATTCAATGGTGCATATTCAACTCTTTTTGAGTGAATATATACTTTAAAATTTTATGATCAATATATATTTCATACCTTTGTATGTAAATACAATTCCTCTATATATTTAATGAAAGTATTATCACTGTTAATTGAAAGTAATAGGTATGATCATGAACCTTTAATTGATGAGAGGAATAATATATCACCATGTTATTATGAATAAGAACACATCCTAGTCCCATCTTTATTGTATCACTGAAAATCACAAACCCTTCTATACTATAGGGTAATGTGAGTACATGTTTACTAACCATGATTCTCTTTAGCTCAATGAAATTTTCTTTACATTCAAAAATTTAAAGGAACTTGATACCCTATATTGTTAACATGGAGAGTTTATTATATATCCATGAGAAATTATTCAAAAATAATCAATAATATCCATCCAATCCAATAAAACTACAAATCTCGGTTACAATAGTTGTTCTGATCCAATGTTCAATGAATGACATCTTAGAAGGATATATTAATATTACCTTTATTGCGATCTTGTTTCCTAAGAATAATAATTTCTATAACAAAAATTCACATTTTATAAATTAGGCATATATTTTATCCTTCCACTGGGTTTTAAACTCAAATCAAAAGTGATATTAATACTCTTATTTCTCTTAATGTCTATAAGAATATTGTCTATAAATACTATCATAAATTGATCAATGTAATATCTAAATAATTTATTCCTTACATACATAAATATATTGGGGGAATTAATCAGTCCAAGTGGAATCAATATAAATTTAGTGACCATACCTCATATAAAAGGATATCTTAGGTATCTATTAACTTTTAACCCTCTATTAAGAGTATCCAGAATAAAGGTCAATTATTCAAAAGTATTGATATAATTAAATTGATAAAAAATTAATCAATATGGGGAATGAGATACTTATAATTGATTATGATCTTTTCAAGTTCTCGATAATAAATACAGAGTCACATTGATCCATCTCTCTTCATAACGAAAAAAATAATTACACCTAAAGGTGACACACTTTGATGAATGAATCCCCTATCAAGATTATCCGGGAGTTTCTTAATAATTTAATATAACTCAATTAGTTACATTTTATTTATATATTTTTAAATAGGTATTGTTTATTAATTCTATTGAAAACTTTATTTAATGAAATAGAGGAAGACTAGGGAACTCTTCCAAAAAGACATCAATAAAATCCTATGCAATATGAAAATTGTAACACATCAAGATTTTAAAAGAGAAACCTCATGTTTGATAGATTATATGACATGAAACAATTATATTATTTTAAAATTTAATACCCTGATATTTTATAATAAATTTCTTTGATAACTTGCAGAACACACAACTCTGAGTCTAAATGAACCATAATATAGAATATCGGTACAACCTAGACATTAAATTAGAGGGTATGAATAGGATTTAATAAATTATGAAAATTATATGGTTTAATCATGTATAAAATAAATTCTATGTTTATCTATTTATTATAAAAAATAAGAAACATTTGAAAAAACAAGAGTTTTATGAAAAATTATATTTTTCTAAAAGGCAGTTTAGTCGGGCTTTATGAACATAATTTAAAATTAATTTTTACCACTTTTATAAAATTTATTTATAAAAATTGAACTTAATTTTTTAAATCATAATATAAAAATTTACTTAGTGTTAAATTTTGCGACTTCAAAAAATATTGATTTTTTATTGAATAGTGAAAAATACGGATCTTTGTAAAACTCCCACTTTTTTATAATAAATTAAGTAATTTAAAAGAACAATTACGATTTAAATTTTATTTCAAGTACCCTAAGTATTATTTAATAATATTTATTCCAGTTAATTACATTTAAATCACCTTAACACTAGATTTTATTATAAGTCTATTTTTGGGTTTAGAAACACATTTTTCTGATAATTGTTTTAAAGTGCATAATGTTTTCCCATTTTAATTCATAAAAATAGCCTATAATAAAGAATAATTTAAATCAAATTAGTATATTATAAATATAACTATTTAATTTTAAATTAATATAATGATTATTTTTATTCATACAATTAATATAAGATCATTCTTCCCTAAAAAATACATTTCTTGAAAACCTCTTTTTCATCACGTTCAGGGGATTAATTTTAAATTATATTATGACACTAATTTGAATTAAATTTGTAAAATTTGATTCTATATTTGGAATTAGTATAATTAATATATATATATATAATAATTTCAACTTAATTTTTTACCACAATGAATAGTAAAATAATAAAAAGTAATTACCACGGTTAATGTAAAAATGTATTTACAACGAGATTAAACTAAGAAGATAAGGGTTAAAATGACCTAAAAACTAATAAAAAAATAATTTTATGGAAATATTTTAACCTTATATCACCAAAATTTCAAGTATTACCCATTTTGGAGGCCTTTTTCCATGATAAAAACATAGTAATCACTTTTTGTTTTCAAAAATTCAAAGTGTATCCTATCCGCCCAATGATAAAAGGACACCCCTATCCTCTTCTCTTCACACATCCAAAACCATTTATTTTGTCCAATACCTACCCCAATATATTCCTTAATGTCATCCCCACATCATATGGGTCCTATTTTTTCTATTAATCACTCCCAAGAAGTTTTTAGGTATAAACCTAAAGATGCTCCCCAATGAAGAGGAAAAATTATTAAACGTTCATATTTGTTTTGTTTATTATTCCATATCCTTAAAATAATATTAAACTATAATAATATATTAATAAATGTATCAACTATATAGTGATATTTTATTATTTTTATAGAATAACTCATATCCATCTCTACTTTCATCAAATAGGAAACGGAACCGTCAATCATGTCTATGGTGGACTACCGGCTCCTGAACTTATTTAATTTGTTTTCCATAACCAAATTACAAGGTGGAATATAATGATTTATTTTGACATATTTATGTTATTTTTATGAAATTATTGTAAATATTTAATTATGATTTAACTTATACAATTTTACTTTCCATTCTGTGGGGGATATGATAACGCCACTCGTGTGTACGGATAACTACCACCTCGCAAAGCGATGTGATTCGTTTTTCACTTAGATTTAAATTGAAGGTTTTGAGGATGCATTTAATGAATATATGTGATATTTATGGCCTTAAATCACATATGTAAATATAATATCACATCTAAATTCCTATATTACCATCTATTGGAAAATAATAACATCACTCGTGCGTACATGTGGACTACCGCCTCCATGTAGCGAGGAAAAACAATTTCATTTTATTTTACATGGATGGTAATAAGGGTTTATTATATTAATATAAATAATAAACATGAAATACTAATTATTATATAATGGTTAGTAAATATTTACTTTACTTTCATTCCATCCATCTAGAAAAATGGAAACAACATTTTTGCGTACATACGACCTACCGTCTCCATGAGTGATGAAATCCATTTTATATCCCTAAATTTTATAGATTACTCTAAATACTTGTATAATTAATATAAATGATATTTATATCTTGTTTAACATTTTTTGTATTATTTAACCATTATCAATATAAAATTACCAAAATTTTTAAATAAAAACTCACATACAAATGAAGAAACCATCACCTAGAATATTGATTTTAACAAATAATTAGTAATGAACGGGTCATAAAATACTATATTTAAATATCATATGGTATTAAATATATGATTATTTTTATGTAATAGATTTATAATAAACCTATATTTATCATACATTTTTTTGGAAGCATACGATGAAATTTGAACCTGGGGGGAAGGGTTTCTCGTCTCACTTTTACTTCCATGGGACATATGTCATATTCGCCACTTATTCCTTTAGTGTGGTGTTTATAATACAAAGTTTTATATATTTTATAAATAATATATTTCTATTAATTATATTTAATTATTTTTTATGTTATTCCTTACATATGTCTTATGATTCAAAAGTTACCAAAGTGGTAAGAGATTTTTGTTTCAATCTCATTTTAATCAGGTTTGTTTATAAATAAATTTCAAATAATGGAAATTATATGATAATTTTATAATAAATACCTTTAATTATATTTTAATATGGTTACTCAAGAATTTTTCAATTAATAATACCATATTCCTCTATTTTGAACTTAAAATTATTGATAATTATTTTTAATAAAAGTTATCTTAATTTCTCTCTTCAGTCGAAAATCCTTGTAATTCTAAAGTCATGTTTTCTAAAAAATTAAAAAATTATTTTAACATTAGAAAATTTATTTAATAAATAAAATTATTCTCATGTTATAATTTTTAATTTTTTTGAAAGGATTCTTAATGTAGTTTTCTAGAAATGGTATGTATATATTTTGTCAAAAATGTAAAAGGAATATTTGTTTTAACGTGCATGACATGAATAAAACTTATAGATGTCATAAAAAATCAATGTTATAAATACTACTTTACAAGATTCAAAGGTTATTTTGAAATAAAATTACTTTAATTTTTTTTCTAATGGTTTAGTTTTAATGGGTGATTTTCAAAGAGTAAAGGTTGTTTTCCTCAGGAATGTTTTAAAAGATCTTTTCATGGAATTTGTATTGATCAATGATATTGAACCTTATTATACTTTTTATCTATTGGGGATATGTTATAATGAATCTATACTTATTATTTATCTTGATTTTTATGATAATTTTGATCGGGGATATACTATTTTATTACCATTCACCATGTTACTCTGATGATTTATGATTATGTCTATTGATTGTGGTAAGTATTAACATTTTGTATGTTAGTTTTTCAATGTGAATGTTAATGTTGACTACGTTTCATCCATTACATATGAAGAATTCATAGGATTTATTATGTGATAGTTGGGGTCTAAAATTTCATATCCCCTCGATGCATCAATAGGTATCACATGAAAAATAAGGTATCCAAATTAAATATATTTTTACCCATAGTTTTAACTGACTTGTGAAATGTATTGAAAATATATTCATGATGTATGAAATTATGAATTACCTCATTATTGTATCATTTATTGTTTTCCATGTGATTATTAAATTAGTTATAATGCCTATGGATAAGCTCAAGATCATGTGATTATGTATATGGTGTTATTTGATCATTATTTTTTCCTGCCATATTATAATCAAGTTATTGTTTAAATAGAATGTATTTAATTTATTTACCTTGGAATATTGATTATGATTTTTTATTCATGATAGATTCTTCTTTACTATCACCCTTATTTAGAATTTTGAGCTCACCCATTTATTATATTTTATTTCCCTGGGATACCAGTAAGTGTTTTCTGATTGATATGTTAGTATATGATAAGGGGAAATATAGTGTTCTTAAAGAAAACATTTTTTTGTATTTAATTTTTAAATTTTTTATATTAATTTATTTTATGTATCTTGTTTAACCAGACTACTAAATGATTTAGTCCTTCAAGATGTGATTCCCTATTTCTTATGCTAATTTAATAAAGTAATCACTAACTCTAGGTTGCTAGGTCCAGGGTCTTCACAGTTGGTACCAAAGATATTTTAGTTGAAACCATGGAACTAGATTTATAAAAACATATATTTTGGAATATAAACCTATTAATTACTTTAAATATAAGTCTAAGTATTATATAACATCATAAATTTTTGGTAATATATAGATTATATTGTTTTCCTAAAAATACATCCATGTTTGGATACTACAGGTGGACATGGTTTTGGAATAGATGTACCTAGGGGCAATAAATATGAAACAAAATATCAGTCTTGACTTGAGCATTACCTGGTACATGACAACAAGACATGATATCCACCTAGTTTGACACTCTCTAGGGATATACACGGGTTAATTCACATTTTCTTTACAATCCATTATAAATTATTTTAAATTGTTTTATGATTTGAAAACTTTCCCAAAGAAACCATGTTTGTGATTATGAGATTAGACATGAATAAAATTTTCAATTTTTGCTAATAGTTTCACTAGTTTTGAGATTATAAATCATGTTACATAATTTTATGATCTAATTTAGTGTATTCCACTGTTTATAAATATAACCTAGTAGAAGGAATAAGAACCGTATCAATGCATGTAATCTATATAAGGATTTACCTCCTAGGAAAACAATAAATCTGGAGATGGATATACAGCTAAAACATATCAAATTATAACCATATTAGGGTAGATGACTCAGGTTATGAGAAATAACCTTTCCCGTATGGAGCACCTATTAGCCAATTATGTGGTGTAATAATGTTAAACTGCTTTATTCATTATAAACCCCCATAATTTAATTGGACTAAAAATTAGTTTTTAACTGAGAAATGGATAATTTATTTAGAAAATATATTTATTTCTTTTGTAATAAATTAAAGGTAGAAATTTATCTTGAAAATTTATCATTTCTTAGGATATGTAGATCAATGGTGGTAAATGATTCAAAACTTTATGGATGAATAAGAAATAGAAAACATGGAATATAAGATTTTTAAGGTACTCTTCTTTGAAAATCATTTTACTCATGAGGAATGAGTGGATATGGAGATAAAATTATTGAGTTTAAGATGAAAAGAAGATGAAAATGTTTCAAATTATAAATCCAACAATACATGGTTATACAGGAATACTGTGGACTATATATGTAATACAAAGATAAATATTTATTGTTTCTTTGATGGGATTTGTCCAATTATTCAAAGAGAACCAGTCTCCCAAAATTTCTCGTCATATAGGGACAAATTATTTTATGTTATCAAGACAAAGAAATAATCCTCCAAGTCTTATGGCATTAAAGGGAAGAAATATAATAAGATTATAGTAGATAAAAATATAAATATGGGGGGGAAGGGAAATAAAGATTTTCCTACATGTTATAATTATAGAAGGAATCACCCAACTATTTTATTGAAATGAATTAGAGTTTTCGTCAATTGTGGTGAGAAAGGACTCCATTATCATGATTTTAAGGGAAATAAAGAAACATCCAATGTTTAATTCTTTAACTTTATGGAGATAGAGCACTATAAAAATGAATTCCACGAGCATCAAGGTAATCTACCTCAAAATAATCTAAGAGATCAATTTCAAACTTATGCTATTACTATAGAGGAAGTGTAATGTTTAAAGTTATTGTGTTTGGATTCAATAATTATGTTATAAGAGTACATTTCTATGAT
Organism: Viscum album; assembly: GCA_963277665.1. Taxonomy (NCBI): domain Eukaryota; kingdom Viridiplantae; phylum Streptophyta; class Magnoliopsida; order Santalales; family Viscaceae; genus Viscum; species Viscum album. The sequence continues at coordinate 591,307,686 of OY728166.1, forward strand.
ATTATAGTAATAAGAATCATGAAACACACGAGGATTATGTTTTATTATTATTTATATAAGGATTTGGGTGTATAAGTTGAATAGTACCAAGAATATAGATTCATTGGAAAGTTGATATATTTTAAACAAATATTATTAAGGGATGATAACCTTTAATATGTGATCATTTTTGAGATAATAATGATAAATAGATGTTTATGGTAAATTATAGGTGACCTTCAAATTAGTTAGAAATTTGATTGTTTATGTTTTCCTTTCAAGTGTTTACTTCATTTTTATATTTATGAAATATATTCAATAATATGAGATTTTATTTTTAGAATCATATATGTTTTCACTAAGGTTTCATGGTTACCAAGGTATTAACATATTTGATATATTAAATTAAGATCTAATTTATGCTATTTGGGGTGTATAATGTTAGGTTTATTTTGGAAACTTAGTGACATTCCTTATACAATTTTGGACATTGGATTTGGTTAGACATATTTTTTAAAGTATTAATGTTAAATATTCATGGAATGGTTGTAGTTAAATTTTAGGTTTTGTTGGATAACTCGTACTAAATATTTTGTTTTTAGAATATATTAGTGGAAGGACTTATCATTATTTTATGGATTTTATGACCCATTAAAAATTTATTTTTTTATTAAAGCATGTAAAATTAAGCTTTAATACTAATTTTTTGGATAAAATTATGATATTTTGGTATAAATTGATTAAATAATGAATTTATACTTTTCAAGTAAGTATATGCCTTTATGTTCTTAGTTTAGATAGTAAAGGAATTCATCAACTCTCGAAAAAGGATCTTAAAAATTTCATCCTAGTACCTTCATTTATGATTTATTAATGGTACATTCACTATTCAAATATTTGTGGTTTTTTGGTCATTAAACTTTTCTAGATCACTCAATTTCTTTTGATCACTGATCTCTATCACTCTCCACAATTATTTACACTTTTATTCCATGTCCATATCTTTACTTCCCACCAATGTTATCCTATTTGGAAACCTATTTATATGTTATTTTATATGAACTTCTCATTTCCTTTTATCCTTTATTAATATTAAGTTTTATTAAACCTTTTATGATGTGGGGTTTTCAACAATGGTATTTTCAAAGGTTAAACCCTTGATTTTTTAGATCATGTTTAAATTACGGTGACTAAATTTATTAAAGATGGGGAGAATATAACACCATGATATTTTAAAATATGAAACTAATATTTGAAAGATTATATAACAAAAAAATATTGATCATATATGATAACTTAACACCCAAAGTTTTTAAAATATAATTCTTCAATAGCTTGCATAACACACAATCCCGAGTCTGAATGAACCATAATTAAAAATAAAAATATAAAATAGTCGTTAAATTAGTGGGTATTAATAGGAATAAATAAATTATGAAAATTATATTTTTTACACATGTATAAAATAAATTAAATGGTTATATATTTATTTTAAATAAAATAAGAACAATTTAAAAGAAAAAGATGTTTTTCAAAAAACTATATTTTTCTAAAAGCATGCTTAATCGCGCTTTGTGCAGATTATTTAAAAGTATTTTTTACCACTTTAGAAATTATATTTTAAAATATGAAATTAATTTTTGAAATTATCATATCAAAATATAATTAGGGTGAAATTTTGGGTCATTTCATAATATATTGATTTTTCAATGAATAGTGAAAAATGTCGATTTTTGTAAAACTATCATTTCTTTACAATAAAATAAGTAATTAAAAAAATTAATATTTGAATTTGATTTAAAGTAAAATAAGTATTATTTAGTGATATTTCATCCCATTAAATACATTTTAATCACCTTTATACTATATTTTATTATAAGTAAATTTTTAGGTTTAAAAAACATTTTTCTAAAAACATTTTTCAAAGTTCATAATATTTATACATTTTAATTAATAAAAATAACCTCTACTGTGGAATTATTTAAATGAAATATTATATTATAAATCTAAATATTCGATTTTAAATTCATATAATGAATATTTCAATTCACATAGTTAATATAGATCATCTTTTCCTGGAAAAATATATTTCTTGACAACCATTTTTTCTTCGCATCCATAGGATTAATTTTAAAATAAAATTTTCCAATTATGTAAATTTAAATTTTAAAAATGGATTAAATATTTTTATTAATAATAATTAATATTATCTAATAAGTTCACTTAATTTTTGACCATAATGAATAGAAAAAATAGTAAAAATTAATTATTATGGTTAAGGTAAAAATGAGTTTACTGGGTGTTAAACTAAGAATATAAGGGATAAAATGGACTATAAAATTTTCCAAAACACATATTATTTTAATATTTAGACCCTATATCATATAAGGTTCTATAAATACCAATTTTATAGGATTTTTTCATGATAAAATTTTCAGTATCACTTTTTCTTTAAAAAAATTCCAAGTGTGTCCTCAACCCAAATTATAAAAGGCTACCCATCTCATATCATATTCACACATTAAAAACCATTTGGTTAATAAAATATATTCCAAAATATAATCCTTACTTCACCTAAACCCCACATCCAAAATTCATTATATTGATTATGTATCCCTTTTAAAAAGGATTTAAGTATATACCTAAAGCGACTCTCTAAAGAAGAGGTAAAATTATTAAGCATCCATATTTTTTTTATTTATTGTTAAAACTACTTAAAATAATATTAAAATATGACAGTATAATAAAAATTATATCGCATATATAATTATATTTTATTATGTTAGTGGAATAACCCATATAGATATCAAATTCCATCAAATGGGAAACGAAATGTGTACGACAGACTACCGCCTCACGAACCAATGCAATTAATTTTCCACAACCATATTTAAAGGAAGGATATAATAAATAATTTAATGAATTTATATTATATTTATGATATTATTATAATTATTTAATAATGATATCACATATACCTTCTTATTTTTTATTCTGTGGGGGATACAATAATGTTGCCCATGTGTACGGCAGAATACCGCCTCACAAAGCGATGCGATTCATTTTTCAGTTATGATTTATATGAAATGTCTTAATGATAAATTTAATAAATATATGTCATATTAATGAACTAAAAATAATTCTATAAACATAATATCAAATATAAATTCATACCTTCCCTTTAGTTAAAAAACAATAATGTTGTTCATGTGTATGTGTAGACTACCGCCTCCGCGTAGAAATGTGAAATGTTTTTCAGCTTACTTTTACATGGAGGGTAATAAATATGTATTTAATTAATGTTATTTATATATATATATATATATATATTACATAATAATTAATCTATAATTGTGAATTAATATTTATTTCTTTTCATTCTATTTTTTGAGAAAAACGGAAACAACGTTCATACGTACATACAACCTACCATCCCCATGAACGATGTAATCCATTTTCTATCAATAAATTTTATATATTAATATAAAAACATATATAATGAATATATATGATATTTATATCATGGTTAAAATTCTATATATGATGTAACTATGATCAATATAAAAGTATAGATATTATCGAACCAAAACATATAAGAAAAATGAAGCAATTACCACCTAAAACAATGATTTTTAGAAACAAAACTGTTAATGAATGGGTCATAAAATACTATAGTTAAATCATATATGTTATGAAATATATGATTATAGTTTTTAATATATTTATAATATACCAATATTTTTTGGACAAATTTAATGAATTTGAACCAGATCTAAGGCTTTTTCATCTCAGTTTCACTTCTATAGGACATATGTCATATTCAACACTTATTCATTTGGTATGGTGTATATAATGAACCTTTTGATATGATAGATCATGAATATATTTATATTCATGGTATTTAATTTTTCATTTTATTTTATTCCTTTCATAGTGCTTGTGATTCAAAAGTTATCAAAGTGGTCAGAGATTTATTTTTCAATCTCATATTAATTGGGATTGTTTATACTTGAATTCATTAGAGGAAATTATTTGATCATTTTATAATAAAACCATTTAATTTTAATATCATCTTTTTATTCATGAAATTTTAAAGAAATACTACCATATTCCACTCTTTGGTATTTAAAATTTCTGAGAATTGTTTTTAATAAAACCCAACTTTATTAATATCTTTAGTAGAAAATCCTTTTTCTTCCAAAACCTAATTTTCTAAAAATGTTTCCAAAAATGTTATAAAAATTCTCAAAATAATTTATTCAATGATTTTGTACCCATGTTTGATTATTTTTAAATGTAAAGGAATCTTCATGACATTTTCCAAACAATTATTGTTTGTCTTTTAACAAAAATGTTATAGAAATATTTTTTTAACCTTTACGGTATGAATAAAATTTCCTACAATCATAACCACTAAATTTTTTAATGATTAATTTATAAGTTTCAAAGTTTATTTTAAAATAAATTTAATTTCAATTTTTTTGAACTTTTATTTTTAAAATGTGATTTTCAAAGTGTAAATGTGATTATACTCTAGAATTTTTTAAAGAAATTTTCATGGAATTTATATTCATTAATGATAAAAACCCTTTTTATAAATATGATCTACATGGGATATGTTGTAATTAAATTTTACTTATTATTTATTTGGATGGTTTATGTTCAGTTTGAATGGGGATGTACTATTTTATTACCATTCACCATATTACTCTTGATGGTTTATGATTGTGTTTATTTATTGGGTTAATTATTAACATTTAAAATGTTAGTTTTTCAATAAAAATGGTTATTTTTATTATGTTTCACCCATTAAAAGGAATGCATTGGACTTATTTTGTAATGGGTGGGGACGAGAATTATTATCCCTTCAATGCATCGAAAGGTCTCATGAGACAAACCGGATGGCCAAATTAAATGGTTTTCTTCCCATCATTTTAGACTATCTTTTTAAAGGTATTGATAGTATTTTTATAATGTAAAAAATTATGAATTCACACGTTATGAGATCATTTATTGATGTACATGTGATTATTTTAATAGTTAGAATATATATGGATAAGTTTATTTCTCATGTGATTATGTATATGGATTTATTTAATCATCATTTATTCCTTCCATATTATGTGAAAGTTATTGTTTAAATGGAATGTGTTTTATTTATTTACCTTTTCGTATTGAATATTATTATTTATTCATGATATATTCCCCTTTAAGCTAAACTTTACTAAGCATCTAAGCTCACTCCTTTCTTATATTTTATTTACCTAGGATACCTGGAAGTGTTTTGTGATTGGTATGAAAGAATATTATAATGGGAAATATGAGTATCATAAAGAACACACTTTTTTAGTATATTATGTATTCAATTGTAAAGGTAATATCAAGTATGATTCTATTTTTCCAAGACTACTAAACCATTTGGTCCTCTAAAATGTGATTCCTTGTATCTTATGCCAAATTCATAAAGTAACCACCGAATCTTAGTTAATAGAGTCATAGTCTTTAAAAAATCATTGATATTGAGTTTTCTAAACTATTTGAGATAAATACCCCATATGAATTATAACCAAGACCCATCAAATAGAATTAATTTCCATTAGAACATCATATTCATCCTTGCACTAATGAAAGATCATATATTCATTCAGAATATAAAATATGACTTCCCTTCCTTAGTAATTTATATGATATCTGTTTAAAAAGATCCAATCCATGCCCAAAACCACATCAAATTCAATTTTAGGGAGAATAATTTTTTTATAGAACCACATTCCCAAAAACATTAATCAAAGAAGAATCATGGACTTGATATGTGATCATCATGCCATTAAAATTTTTTACTACTAATTCCACATCTAATCGTTGAGGTACTAATTTGATACCATTAGAAAATTATTTATATGTAAAATAGTGGGTAAAACAAGAATAAAACTAGAAACTATAAATTATATAGTGAGTGGTAGTTGTAAGTTTCACTAATTAATTCTCCTAATAAACATCAATAATAGTGATTTCATGAGATTTACCTTTTACTATAGTCTTAAGAGGTTATTAACATCGATTATTGTCATTAACCCTCAAATTCAAGAATGGGTTAAAATAATTCCCAAATTTGAAACACTGAAGTATGGGTGGTTTATTCTGTTGATATTTTTATTCATTCACACAATTGCCTAATTGATTCCAATAACTTTGAAATTAAATTTCCCTATGACCTTCATTTTCCTGATTAGAGAATTTACTATCCCCCTTATAAAAATTTCCTCCATGTTTCTTTATACACTTTTATAAAAATAAGACCCAGCTTCTTCCTTTTGGGATTTTTATTTTTGTAATATCCTTTGAATTCCAACTTTCTTTTCATATCAAAACCATTATATTATTGGGTGACTTCGATCACCATTCCTACCTTGAGAACAAATCAAATGATTTATTCATTGTTATTTAAGTCTCTTATGTATAACTTTCTTATAATACTTGGTTTTACAAAACCAAGTAATCGGTAAATATTTCATTTAGGTTCAATGTTAATACAATAATTTTACCTGACAAGTCTTGTAAAATTTTCCTTATAGGTATTAATGGATTCATCATCCATATTCTTTATCTTAAGGAATATTTTCACAATTTTTTTATGAATAATATGAGTAGAGTAATTATTTAAAAAAAAACCAAAAAACCATCCCACTATATCAAGTAAATTTACCCCAATTACCTGGTGTTCCTGATAAGAGTCCACTATTTATATTCTTCAACTTTTAAATGGTAAACAACTAAAATAAATTTTTCATGCTCTAATCATTACAGAATGAAAAATATAAATTTAGTGGTACTGATCCATTGCTTAGTATTTAGTTGATATGTGGATCCATTAAGAGAATGTATATTTTTCCTCATTAAGGAATCAACATTACAATGTTTCCTCATTTTCTTGTTTATAATTTCAGCATGATTCATTGATTGAGAACTTTTTGTAAGCATTAAAAAAATATTTTTCATTCCAACACCCATAAAATTTGGTTTCTCTAGAGAAAAATCATTTCATTATCTATCACATTCATTATAAACATGATTCACCCTAGTTCCATTTATTAACTAAAGTTAAAAATCATTTTGTGGGAAAAAATAATCATAGTGAGTAATTGAATAATCATAAAAAATCATTCATAGGATGTATAAATCATGACATATTATTTTCAATTTATAACACTTTAGGTTTAATTTAGGTCATCTATGGTAATTGAATATTAAAATACTTCAAAATATATCATAAAGAAAATATGAACCAAACCTAGGATATCCCCCAAGATTTTCTTGCCAGACATACAGTTTTTGGCCCACTCATCATCCAATGGTGATGATTTGGTGAATACCCAATCCAACCCTTTCAGAGTTGTTACCCCTAGGTTCATATGTTCCACTATCACATCCACCTTCCCATATCCATAGAGGGTTATATTTTCTATGAAAATAAGACAATATGTACTTTACCAGAACTTGAAGATGTTATCACTTACTTATAACTATACCTTGGGGTTTCAATAAAGTTCTCTAATATTTATCTCCAAAAATAATTACAATCTTATCTAATACCAATTATGGTGACCTAAAAATTACTTACATAAATATTAAATCATTTTAGATTAATATTTAATACATATTATAGAAATACATTCCCTGTAAATGTAAGGGTTTAATGTCTTTGAATACTAGATACATAATAATATTATTTCGTAAAATATCTTCAACAACACCCACAAAGTTCCTCTCAAGTAATACACTTCTTAGTTATACCTTAATTAAAACATTTCTTCATAACCTATGGAAAAGAAACAGAAGAATGGGTGATCTTAGATGCTCAGTAAGGGTAAAAAAGAGATATATCAATCAATTATTATATGTAAGCATATTCTGAGAAAAAGGGTTTGAGAATATGAGATTAACATTTAAAATTAATTCCTAATAATTAATATATCATAATCATGACATAATGACTTGGAAGATTATAAGACATGAATCATAGAAGAATTATATATCATGATCTTTGAGATCATATAATAATAATAGTAATTTCATAGATAGTGGCATAAAATGTGTGATATAATAATAACATAAATCATATGTTGAGGCTATGAACTAAGAAATTTATCACATATTAGGATAGGGCCAACCACCTGTGTGCCTGCTTTGGGATTGGGATAACCTCCCATGTAACCTCTTTTTATCCTAGGATAACATCCCATGTAACCTTTAAGATTATAAATATTATTGATTAAAAAATTCATTTGAAGGATATAATGGACCCACCAATCATATATTCACAATATATTCAGATTTATGCCAAAAATATTGTGAAAAAATTAATCATTTCATCATAACTGAATGAGTGGAAAATAAAATGCCTATCCTCAATATTTAACCATAATAATAATAAAACATATAGAAAATGAATAAATATGGTATTATTGGATCTCATCCCTAGTGAATCATAAGAAACATCAATGGATGTTGGCATGGATAAAAATAACATCAAAAGATCATTGGAACATTTCATGAGGAAAATACACTTTTCATTTTTAAATCACATATTTAAAAATTTAAAATTTATATAATATTATGAAAAAAAATCATTTTAAAAATATCCATGGAAAATTATAAGGGAAGCTTCAAGGTAAAGAGTAATCAAGATGGTTGGAAAAATTGTTCGTGCGGTATATATTAAACAAAGATTCCATTCACACCTATGAAGAAGATTTATTTTATACATTTTTATATAAAGAAAAAAATAATTTAAAAATAATTTAATTAACCATTTTAGAATATTTAAAATATTATTGTATTTATTTTAAATAAAATATGGACATGGGAGAAAAATATATATAATTGAATATACAAAAATTTTCAGTTTCCTTAGAGACATTCTTTCATACTTTAGAGTACTTAGATAGAATAAAATGAAATAAACACTTTTTAATTCTATAAATAACCATATGAGAATAAAATAAATAATATTTTTGAGTGGTAGATCATATAAGTTCATTATAATATATTTAATCATCAATAATCCCAATAAAAGTGAGATTGTAATATAAAACCTTTACCTCAAGTTTGACTTTCTTGTTAAGCACTATAAAATCCTATCTAATAAATTTAAATTTATCATTATTATATATTATATCCATATTCTTAGTTATAATACCTTAAATTTTTTACTTATAATATCTTATCACCATCTTATTGACAATTCTTTATTAAAATCACTATTCCAGGTGATAAGTGTTTTGTTTTTCATGTATGTTTTGATTTTGATGTTATGGTACTTGAATATAGATCATGGTTACATAATCTATATAATATTAATTATTATATAAATATAATTTATATATTCATTATATAAATATTTAGGGTCATCCATAAAAGGTATAGATAAAAATGAATTACATCGTTCATGTATACGATTGTCTGTACATATGCATGAACCCTATTTTCATTTTATACAGGAAATAATTAAATAAAGATAAATAATATTTTAAAATTATATAATAATAATTATATCATAAATATTTATTAAATACATTATTATATCTATCAATTTTAGGTGGTTATGGAAAATGAATCATATCACCACGTAGAGGCGGTTGTCCATACGTATGCATGAGCGATAATTTCATTTCCCATTTGATGGAAAGGATGTGGAATTTTTTTATTCCATAATCATAATAAAAATCAAAATATATTGATTATACTTTATTAATTATTTTAGTATGGATAAAATATATTTAGTGGAATCTGAATAAGAAATAAACTTCGAAAGACTCAGTATTTTCCAGCTTGGAGTCGCTTCACTCTGAGTGTGGTAGTTTTATCCAAGAATATTCCACTGGAATCAATTATTTTAGACCACCATGATATTTATTTATATTTTTCCTTTCCCTCATTGTAATAAAATTTTAATGTTATATGGATGGGAGACACACACACAGAATTACATAAAATATTTAAATAATATGAAGTCACTTTTTTTCAAAGTGACTCCAAATGGACAAGAGGTCTAAGTTAAGATAATATAAGGCTGTAATATCTTCAAAAAAATATTTAGAAACTTTTTTCAATCATTTTTACCCTTATCTCTTTGTTTAACCCCGCTGGTAAACTTGTTTTAACCCACACTGTGATATTTGTTTTACTGTTTTAACTATTCATTATGACAAAAAATTAAAGTTTCTTCATTAAAAAATTTATAAATTCTAATTAAAAATAGGGAATATATTTTATCAAATTAAATTTATATAAATGTCATAAATTAACTTTAAAATAAGTATGTAAAACAAAATGAAAACCATTTTCTGAAAAAATGTATTTTTAAACAAAAAAATGGATTTGCATCCATTTCTTTCCTAGTAAAAACTATTAGATAAATATTAAAATATTTGATTGAATATAGAAGAAAAGTATTTAATTATAATTATTAATCTATAGCAATTTAATTAATTTATTAAGATAAAAACAAAATTTTCCTATAAAAACAAATTTATGAAAATATCTATTTTTTACCTTAAAATTGTGTTATCTTCATTCATAACCAGTAGATAACTAATGTATGAATGTTTATACATAAATTACGTGTAAATTTCATTAAAATATATTTTTACTAGTGATAATATATTTTTTATATTAAAATTTCATAATTCATAGAGAAATACATTACTTTAAAAAATAGGTCTTTATCATGAGATGATTTAATTAAAATTTTAATGATTATTTATTAAGAATTAATAAATAAATTTTAATTTAGGAAGAATTTTATATATAGTTTTCATAATTTTTTTTATCACTATTCATACCATCCAATCCAATAGATATTTTAAAAATATTATAATATATTTTGGTATATTTTGACTTAGGGTTATCTGTAAAGAAAGCTATCAAATACTTTAAATTTATTTCAATGTGATGCCTATAAAATCTTAGGGTGTTACATTCTAACAAGAACCCTAGGCCACCATTTCCATTAGGAAGAAAGATATTTGTGGATTAGAGGATAATATAATGAAAATTAATGATTAAAACTATTTACATGATGTTTCCTTGAAAAAGGATCCATTGGAATCAAGTGGAAGGGTAGGATAAGAAATAGGGTTAATGTCCACAAAATGGAAGGTTCAAATATAGTTTCTCCACTATGAATATCATTGAAATTGAAAAATCCCCCTTTTCATTTTTCATTTAATCAATAAAATAATATTTTTAATAAATTGGTCATGATGGGCCACTTCATGACCTAACCTTGTCTCTGAATGACACACCTACCTTAAAGTATGGAAAATCCGAACTCCACTACCCAAGTTTGCTACAAGTTTGATGTGGACCCCTAGATCATGGTGTAACTACTTCCCTTTCCTAACATGAATTTCATCAAGTCAAAAATCAAACATATATTCAAGAAAAAAACTTTATAACTCACAATTTTACTCCCTTATAACTATATGTATCACCTAAATACTTACACATGGTCATGGTGTATCATCCCATGGTCATGACATGACCTCCCCCATTATTTGAATTCCAAAAAGGATAGGACCCTTTTGTTAGTTTATACCCATATGTAAGAATAAATACTTATGCATGGGAATTATTACACAAGTGAATAAAAAATAACTCCAAAGGAAAATAGTGATGATTGACACAAGATATATAGTTACTTTAACCTATCAATAGAAACTTCCAAATGATCTAAATCTTTTCATTCATCTTCGGGACAATGCTCTATCCCACCATGTATGTTTATCCCACCTTTGTGAAACATAGGAGATAATAGTATGGCCGACCATATAGTTCCTTGAAAGTATCCTTCCTAAGAGAGGATTTATAACTATTATTATATGAAACTCAACAAATTCCATATAGGCATCCCGTAAGCCTCTGAAATCCAATACATAATCACATAGATTGTTCTCTAGAATTTGGATCACCCTCACCATCTACCCATCCATTTTAGGATAGTATGTTGTGCTCAAATTTAATTTATATCTCATTAAATGTTAATCCATTTCCTAGAATAATAAGTTTAATAAATGATATCTACAAAAAAATGATGGTAGATGGTTTTCCATGCAGTCTTATAGTCTTATACACATGCAACTTCCCAAGATCTTCCACCTGAGTGATATCTTTATTGGATAAAATGAAATGATTTCATAAATTGAACAATCACAACCTAGATAGTGTTATTTTAAAAAGGGGTATAAGGTAACCTAATGATGATGTCCATATATACATAATACCATTTGAAGGTGGGAACAAGAAGAGGTTGGAACAAACTAGAGTATTTTTGATGTTCTATTTTAACCTTCTAACAAGTATAATTTCATGATACAAAATCATTTATGTCACATATAATACCAGAACCCCAATATTATTGTTAGATTTAATAATATTTATTGGATGATCCTAGATTTATTTCTCACCGAGAGTGATGGAAATCATTCATCATTTCTTTATTTATGGAAAAAAGTACCACATAATGAATCCTTAAATAGAGGATGACCTTTAGAGATAGATACCATACAATGGTGGCCTCCCCACCATATAATATCTTCTTGATAACATGGAACTCCTTATACCCTAGTTTCTATTAATTAATGAAATATATAATAGAAGGTGTCAATTTAATACTAGCAAAAAACATATTATATTTATTTTCCTTTATCTCTATATTCATCTCAATTAATAGATTCATCTCATTCTCTTATCAAATGATTACTTTGAGTCTTGTTATGGAAGTTTACTATTGAGATAATGAATGACCATATTCCCCTCTCTTGGTGTATAGTCGTGATCAAAATCAAATTCCCGAAGTTATTCCACCAATCCATTTTCCAAAGATTCAATTCCTTTTTAGAGAAAATATAACTTAAGATTTTATGATCAATATACACTATTAATTTATTATCAAAGATATGGTTTATTTAACAATTTAGAGAATTAATAACTACCAAGTTCTCAAGGTCATGGGTTGGGTAATTCATTTCATGTTGGAAAATGATTATGATAACTACACACAACCACTTTATCACCCTATATAAGTATACATCCTTACCTTATACTTGATACATAAAAATACATAACATAACCCTATCTGACCTCAAGTAGAAACAAAATAGGAGTTTATGTAAAATTACACTTCAAATCATTAAAATAACCTTATCACTCAAGTATCCATAAAAACTTTACCCACTTTAAAGTGATATGGGTCAAGGGAGATGTAATCCTAGATAAATCCTTAAAAACTATTAGTAGTAACGTAATATACCCAAGAATATACATACCTCAAATACATTCCTTGGATGTTCCCAAGGTATAAAAACCTTCAAATTATTAGGATCAATTTAAATGCCTGGTTCTAACAGCACATGTCCAAAGAACATGACTTATCATATCCAAAATCTATACTTTTATAACTTCTCATAGAGTGTATGATCACATAGTGTTCCAAAATAATCCTCAAATGATTCTCAAGATCCTCTTTAGTTTTCTAATAAACTAATATTCCATCCATAAATACCATGATAGAGGTATTGATGTGTCAATGAAATATTTAGTTTATATGGTCCATGAATACCATATGAGAATTAGTTATATAAAAATGTTCCACTATGTATTCATAATGACCATACCTACTTATTAATGAATTCTTGGGAATATCAGAATCCTTTACCATGTGATGATGATATTCTAATTGAAGGTAAATGTGGAAAAATTTCCTTTGAAATTTTATTTGTTCAAAGAGATCATAAATGCAAGGAAGGTTTTATTTCTTCTTTATGTTCACATGATTCAACTTCCTAGTATCGATGCATAAGTTGAGATTTCCATCTTATTTCTTATTATAGAGTATTGGAGTATCCCATGGGGGAACACGAGGATTAATATATACTAGGGGTGTACAAAATTGAACCAACCCAATAGACCCAACCTAAATCGACCAGGTTTGGTTAGGTTACATGCATAATATGAACTAGTAGGTTTTTGTTGGGATAACCCCTAAATCGGTCAGGTTGGGTCTTGGGTTGGAAGGTTTCTGACCCAACCTGACTAAATTTTACCCCTCATGTTATTTCATTCACCTAATATTATTCCACCTTACCTCTTAAATCTATTGATTCAAGCCAAGACAACCTTAATCCTACGCACTTCCCCCACCCACTAACCTCCCCCAATCACAGTGTCACACGCATTGTCGATTGTTGAGACCACCGTCTGTCATAGTCCCTCTTACTCCTTCCATCTACCCTAACCTATCTTTAAATACCCAAAAAGTTTCCTCATCTACATTGTCTCTATAATATCCCCACTTCTCTATTTAATCAGCATTTATTCTACCTCTCTTAAGTCCCATCTTCTAGTGTCACTCTTGTTACTGCCCCACCACACCTCTTCTTGCCTATGTTATCCGTGTCATAATTTTTGATCATCGCCCACACATGTCATTACTTCAATGAATCTCCCATACTTGAAATAACTATGAAAAATAACCTATCAATTCTATCTCCCAATTATTCCATCACAACCACACATTACATGTCCACACCATCGTAGCCACACATGTGTCGTCGCTGTAGTGTATCACCCTTCTATGGAATCACCCACCCATTCCATCATTTCCATGCATCTCCCTCATATACCATTGCTACTTTTTATTCCACATAACCTACATGTTCCATCACTACCACTTCTATCGACCATGTTTTACCTACCACATATCACCCAACCTTGTGGTTTATTCCACCTAACCCACCCAATCCACACTACTTATTGAGAAAAAATATTTCTCTTCTTGGTGGCCTTGGAAAGTATGAACAAATTTACTAGTGGAAAAGGAGGATGATAGATTGTGGGTCGTGTGAAGGAGACATCATTTGGGTGAGCTAGTTTGGTTTAGGTAGAGGTGTTTCCGGCAGTCTTCAACAGTAGAACTTATGCTAATTTTTTCATTATATTAACCAACCTGACCCAACCCAAACTAGTCTGAGATAGGTGGGGTTGGGTTGGGTTGGGTCTGAAATAAAAATTTCCCTAACTTTACCTAGAATGACCTAACCTATTTTGAATGATTTGGGTCTAAAAACTCCCCAAACACAATCCGTACTAACCCATAGACACACCAAATAAATAATATGGATTTTAAGTCATCTAGATGATTTTTTAATCCACTAAGTTCAATTGGAATTATATAATATGAATTAAATGATATTTTTTCCATTCAAAACACAAAATTAATAGAAAAATAAATTTATCACTTAGTTGGTAAACCTTGTAACTCATTGAGGAACACTTCAAGAAACTCTCGAACCATGAAGGGAAGATCACTCCAGATTTCCCATTCATCAGCCTTTATAAGTAGAGATGATATTTGACATATCAATTTACCAACCATGAGAAGACGAGTTCCTGCTCAACTAGACCGTGGATCTTATTTCAATGAAAATAAATATGATCTCCCATCAAGGGTAGTAAAGGTCACCCATTGATGATAAGAATCCATATAGACTTTAAATTTGTTCATTCAATCCATTCAAATAATAATATAATATTGGTTTATCTCAAGAATGAGGAAGTACCATGATAACTCCATCTTGGATATGAAGACAATACATGAAGTACACCGAGAACTATTATCCATAATCTTCCAAATAGGTGAAAATATCACTATAATATATGAAATAAGATAATAAAAAATAAATAGAAAATCCATGATGTAGGAATATATTAAGGAATGAGAGGAAACTGAATCAACTAAATTAGTATCCATGTATGATGTATTAAGAATGACACCTCACATAGTTTTCAGTCCTAGATCAGATTTCATAGGCACTTTCTCTACCATATACAACTGCCTCACTTTAGGTGAGTCTAGGACCTACTAACAGTTGGTGGTTCATCCCTCAACTAACTCTTCCCATATGAAAAAACACTTATTATTCCATTCCGATGTGGTTGGGACCCAATAGATCTATATGTATCCAATTGAACTTTATATCACATTGGGGCCAAGGAGATTACAACACCTTGAGGTGAGGGTTCTGGTCTATAGAATTTCAAGAGATAGACCACAATTCCTCATGAATGAAAACTCTTGGGGACCACTAGGTAGGATGGTCTAATATTCCCAATTGCACCACATTGATGGAAGATGGGAGATATTATCTCTATTGGGGTGGAGAAATATTTATATAGTGGATTACTAGATCCATTGTTACCACCCATCCAAAATCCATTGATATTCCTTTTCTTCTTTGGAAATTCACCTTCACTTGCACTAATAATAGGAGGAGAATGAATCATCATGAATATCCTAACCAAATATATCTCTATATTCAGGGCTCGATCAACAAATTCAGCATAGGTGTGAATCTAAAATAGGAAAAACTAATACCATATGTTAGGTTTATAAAATAATATCAAATCACCGCTGTTTTTATCCATTAATTGAAACCATATTAGGAGAAAAATTAATGATCTTGAAAAAATAGTTTATATAGTCTAAAGCTTTTTGGTTTCCTTTATCAAGGAAAAATAACTCCTAATACTTTAACAAATTAGTCAATCGAGATCAAACTAAAAATTGAACATGAATAATGTCATTCCACTCTAGGTTCTATTTTATATTGTCTTCTATAATGGACTATCACCACTCTTTAGTGGGAACATAAAGTATAAAAGTGGAAAAAATAATATTAATAGAATCTGGAGTCATAATAAATTTAAAACTTCTACCAATATTTTCAAGTCAATCCTCTAAATCCTGAGGATTGTTGCTTCCTTGAAAGTTTGGAAGTTGATAGAAAAGGAATTATTGAGTTCGAACCTTATTCTGACTTAAATATGGGCCTATATCCCAAGACTGAGCTAGTCCATAGCCCACCCCATGATCCATGGATTGGATTCCTCTTAATTATATTTGGATAAAATTTTGATCCACTGGAGGGTTATCTTGCATAAAATTATCCATGGATACCTTTCGAACATTTTTCAAGGTTCTTCAGAGGGGAATGGAACTATAAAAAATTAGATAATGAAGAGAGTAAAATCCTTAAAATACGTAAATAACATTAATTGAAACCATAAAAACTCATAAAACAAATATAGAGATTATGAAAATATGTAAAAATAAAGATGAAAAGTAAAATAAAACCATAACCTTCCAAGATGGATGACTTGGGTGCATAGTCTTATAATGTGAATCATTCCCACACAACTCATTGGTTCCTTTTAAAACATCCTAAAAAATGTTATTATATAAAAAAAGTTAGGATAAATTGAAACCAAAACTGAAATTACACATCCCTAACACCACCCTGGAAACTCCAGGATTAGTATTAAAAGTATTGCCCAGAAACACCTTAGTACATACCTCCTATGTTTTGAAAAACCTATATCCTATCTCCCTTTACTTTACAAAATAACATAAATCAAAACTAGGATATATTCCATTTTTCATGAAAAAGCCTAGGCTACCCCTAACATGGTACCCAAGATGACCAATTATATGGTTCAAAGGGCATTCTTGATCCACATGGGTTTTCAACATGCGCATGGGCATAAAATATACAGCTTTGGGAAAAAATTCAAAATAATATCCATAATAATATGTTAATATCTAAAACATTATTATAAACATAAATTGAGAATAATAATACATGATAATCGTAAATAAGATAATATGGAGAACATAATGGTAAACTAATAGGAGTTATAAAAGAAATAAATATATAATAAAAACTAAATCCAAAATAAACCAAAGACAACTACTACCAGTCTCTATGTGACATGTCAGAACACTACCAACATACTTCTACCATCTAATCTAATATCAGCAATTAAAAACACCCACCAATTCCAAGTAATGTATTTCCTATACTTCAATAATAAAAAATGTTTACATAAACTCATTTGGTGTATTTATGGTGTGAATATAGAAATCCTAGTAGGTTATCATCAAGAGTTCCATGAGTTACCATTGTCATATAATCTAATCAAGTTAGTTTAAAAATAAATGTTTGAAAATAAACTTTAAATTTTGATGAAAAATTTGTAATTTTTATTAGATTTAGAAATATGAATGAAGTACTAAATAAACATGTATTTCATACCAAGAATAATGGGGGTATTCTCTAGTTTCACTTGGTTAATACTTAATTGGATACTCATAAAAAACTATATCCAACACCTTAATTTGAGTGCAAGATGCTCTCTAGAGTGGAATACTAAACTAGTGGCCTCTCGAATAGACAAAGTGGAATAATAAACTATAAAGGATAAAATAATTAGATTGGAATCATTACCTAAGAGTTAATTTTCCTATAATTCATACTCAAGAACTCAGGGTCACTTGAAGCATAATAATTTCTTTCTTATCATAAAATAATTTCTATAAAATGAAGCATTTCATCAAGAACATAATTGGAAACATCAATTTTTAAAACATAAAACATGATTTAGAAATAACTTGTATCACTCATATTAGCATTAAAGGATGAGAAACAATTAAAACATATATAACAATCCTAAAATATGGAAGAAAATATTTTGAAACAATTTAAATAATTTTTAATGAGATTCAAGTACATAAGATTCCTCAAACAAAGAAAGTTCATATAACAACCTACTGTAATCTAGTGAAATTCCCTAGATGATGGTGAGAATACACTAAATAAGAAAATAGAAAACCTTAACATGAATATAACTTAATAAAAAAAATCATCTAATGAAAACCATATACCAACATGGACATTAAGATTAAATAAATCCATGGAGGAGAGGTGAATAAAATGAAAAGGAAATATGAAAAACACTTACATGATGTTTTCTTGGAAAATAATCCATTGAAATAAAGTGGAAGGGGAGGAGAAGCAATATTATTGAATTCCATAAAATAGAAGGTTTAAATATGGTTTCTCTAAGGTAAATATATTTGAAATAGAAAACTGCATTTTAATTTTTAATTTATAAAATTAATTAGCATTTTAAATAAAATGGGAAAGATAGATCACAAAGTTACCTCCCCATGTCATGGAATGTAAAACCTTACCTAAATCCAATAAAAATCATGATTTCACTTCATAGGGTTACTAATTCATAGTGTGGACCCCTAGCTCATAGTGAGGCTTCTTCACCTACCAAAACTAGATTTCATAAAGTTAAATTTTCATAAATGTCATTATGGTGTGACTAATATGCATCACACCATAACTACCTCAAAACCTTATGTGTCACCAAAATCCTTAAGCATAGTCATGGTGTGACCTCCCATCATCATGGAATAACTACCACCCTTTACATGATTCCAACATAGGCAAGAACCCTTAAATAAAGGGTAACCCATACATAATAATAAATCCTTTTTATTTTGAATTTATAGGTTATATTTTTAGTTCAAAACATGAATTACATGATCAAAACCAAGAAAATAATATTGGATATATATAAAACTATAATTTAATAATAGATGAATTATTTATAACCTTTTTCAATTATTAGTATGATATTCTGATGTATGGACCTCATATGGAAAAAAGTACATGTATTTAATTTATAAGTAATATTTTCATTCAAACAGAACATAACATACTCAAAGTTGAGAAAATGTGATCAGTTTTTCATGAAAATTTTAATAAGGAATATTGATTCATTTATGTATTATAGTAATTAACCACAATACACTAGTATATACTATAACCCATGAATCATTTTTTACATTTAAGAATGAATGGCATGTCATTCCAATGCATAATGTATCCTGTATGATTGAAAGTATTGTTTTTCAATTAAAAATTCACATTTTAGTACAAAACATATAACTATGAATATTCCTTCATATTGTCATGAATATTTATGATAATTACTAATGTATCATTTATATCTTGTAGGAAAAAACCACACCCCATTCTAATATTTTTTATGGCTTACAAGACAAAAGTGTGTGTTTTCAAATTAAAAGTTACATTTTAGTTCAAAACATGCACCACATGATCAAAACCAAGAAAATTATATCATTTTAACATGAAACTCCAAGAAAGAACTAATAAATCATTTATAAAATGTTTAAAAAAACACATCTTTCTAAAGAGAGGTGTCATTGTCTTGAATGAAAGAGTATGATTTTAATTTATAAGCTATATTTTTGTCAAACATGCATGTCAAAAGGTCAAAATTTAATAAACATGTTCAGATTTATATGAAACTCCACAATAAGTGAAGTTGATTCATTTTTATTATGTAAAAATTTAACTCAATTCACTCATACCCATGATGTGGTTGAGATGACTTAATGTGTATTTTTTTTATTTTTTTTAAATTTATTTAGTCTTATTGATAAATTAAATGTTGTATATTATTACTTATATATTTCCTATTTAAATTACAAGAACATTAATGTTTTTTAATAGTTAAAGGATTTATGATTTTTTGACACATTATTTTGAACATTCTCTTATAATATAATACTTCTATTTATAAATTTTTCAAGAACAAAAAAATATATAAGTATATTATAAAATAATTATGTTTATTTTTTATTTTAAATATATTTATTTATATTTTATTTATATTTTATTTTCAACTACCTTGTAATATGTATGTTCTTTTTTGTTTTTCTAGGCAGCTACAAAACTAAATGGTGGCTATAGGAATTAGTCAGGACATTTCTGAAGGTTGGCTTTCTCAATACTTTTTAGCACAGGGAAATTTCTTTTCTAACACCTACAACATGGGATTCTATTATAGTGTAATATTAGTTTTTAATTGAGGGTCAATGTGTGAAAATAATTTATTATTGAAAATAGCTTAGTATAAAATTATTTTAATTTCTATCAAAAATTGTTCGTTGATATTTGGTTTTACAATTAGGGTTAAAATTAAAACTAATATGAAAAATATATTCTGTTATCCAATGTAATTTTTTGAAATATTATTGGCAGTGCATTAATGTTTTGTATGTATATATAGGTTATAATTCATTAATTATATTTTAATTATATATATATATATATTTTGAAATGTGCTTCAAATAAATTTAATTTTATTGAATAATAATATATGAATAATTTTGAATGAATTTGTTTTAATCTAATTATTGAGTTTTTTATATGTTTTTTAAAATATTTTCATAGCTTAAGTAAAAACCAATATATGGTCATGGCTTGTTAAATTTTTTAAGGACATTAACAACGTTTCTATTTATTGAAAATTCATTAATGTTCTTAAGGAATTTTATAATCCATTACATGGAATGATGATATATAGTTTTTTGATATATAATACATTTATGTTTTTTATTGAAAGGTGTTAAGTTCACTTCACAACATTCATTTTTAAGAAATATAGAAATACATTTTCACCATTAATAAATTTCTCATCCATCATTATAAAAACCAAATCCCTCCCCCTTGGTACCTTAAACTTAGTATCCCCTATAAAATTGTCTCTCAATCTCCAGAAAAAATTAAAACTGTGATTTCTAGTGATGATGTCCGATAGGAAATTTTCACAATATTGTCTTATTGAAATGTAGTTGGTTTTTTATTTTTTAAAATAATTTAAAATATAGATTTATTCTAATAAATTATTTAGTTGATTTAGTAAGTTTTTTTCTAATATAATAAATTTTTTGTTATAATATATTATTAACTAATAATAAATTATTAATTAAATTTGAAATTAATTAATTAGTAGTTAACAATTAAAATAATATGTAATAAAAATAATAAATAAAAATATAGTTATTTATTACACTCCAACAAAAAGAAATTTTCTTAATGCCAAAACCAGATTTTCTTTATGCTAAAAATACACTAAATGTGTTTGTACTAATAGAAGGCAGGGGCCTTTGTCATCTCTAAAAAGTATCGATAAAGATATCCCTTTTGCAACACTAAATTTTAAATGATAAAACCCATGTAGACTATTGAAACAAAATTTTAATATGGTAATATCCTAAAAATAAGATTGAAACTCAAAAAAACACCAATAGAATCAAAAGAATGTAAATTATAAATATATTTCATTTTTAATTATATTTTTGTATATTAATATTATCAATTACTAGTATAATAATTATAGATAAATTAGTTATAAAATGTAACATGTAAAGAAGAGTATGTTGGAGAATCATTAAAAATCCTTTTCTTTTTAACATATAAAAAATGTAATGTAAATAAATCAAAATTCATATATAAGTAACAATAATAAATATGTTATTTATTAATAATATTTAACAGATTCAAAACTAATCTCAAATAAATAAATTCACTTTGGGTTATCGAAACCACATCATGCATCTAAATCACATATGATTAACTCCAAAAATTCTAAAATAAAGTGATGATCATTATCAAAGATTCATGACATTGTGAGATTGGTTACTCTGTTTTGATATTATAACACACATTTTGAACCATTATATCCCTTTTTCAACTAAAAACATGCACTTTGGATCATTTTAGCAATGTTGTCGGTTGAAATGATGTATTTTTAATCCTTACATGCCCTAAATCAATTAATAATTATTTTCCTAGATTTTCACAATAATCCAAGATAATTATCTCATTATTAATAATGTGACATACATTTTTAAAAATACTATTGACTTTTTTGAGAAGTATAAATTCTATGAATTGATATAATTTCACTAATAAGAACCAATAGTAAGTATCAAAAAACAATCTGAACCCAAATTCCTCTTCTAAATTATTATTATTTTATATAAAATTCATAATTTTGGTTGTGATGCACTAGTAAAAAAAATAATAGGCATGTATAAAGAATGACCCAACAGGTAAGGGTAAGTAGTCTAAATAAAATTAGCGGTCAAACTCTAAAAAACCCATTAGGACTTAGTCCAAACATCTATAAAACACTATGAAATAAAACCTAACTAAAAATTTGGTCACCCCTTCTTAGGAGATTCTGTTATATTTATCATGAGAATCCACTATTGCCAGACTAGAGGAGGAAACACACCAACAAGAATTGATTCAAAGACACCCATAAAGATATAAGAATTTTTTGAAGGCTTCATCGCTACCAATGAACACAAATATTTAGGTTACTATAACCCAAGGGATATCAAAATAAGGAAAAGAATAACTAAGGGATAAAGTAAAAGGATAAAGTCCACACCAACTCCCATATTCAATAGATATTTCTCAAAAGTTGTTTCCACCACAATTGTCACCTATAATTGATCAAGAACACCCTCACCATTTATCTATGTCACCTCTAGGTTGAAGAGGGCTGAACAACACAACTGTAGGACTAGAGGTAATTCCAAGGAAGTCCAAGGTAGACCATTGAGGATGATAACTATGTTAAATAAGAAAGATATACACCACTGAAGGGCTATGATCTTGACCAACTCAAGAACCATAGGAAATTTGATGCCAAGGATCTTGAGATAAGTCAAGTACACTATAGATAATGGTATAAGGGGTCCGAATGAAGGTGAAACACCAAGAAATTTTTTTATTGTTCAAAACTATAAAATCCAAAAAATACTAATTATTGATGGAAAAGATAACATAACCACTACAATCACCACCATATTTAACAGATATATAGAACCAGAGATGTAAATAACCGAACAATTATGAACATAAATTCTAAAAAATTATAATACTATATAGGTTAAAGAGTAGGGTACCCTGCATGATTGAAAATAGAAGTTATTACATAATATTGAATACAAACTCCAAATATAAAAATAAATCTTCTAAAGAAAGGGAAAGATCATAAAGGCTAGGTTATATAAGAGGATATCCATCCCATGGATTCATAGTTTTGAGCATATGATTCTGGTTTTTAAATTATATAAAACATTAAATTGAATGATACAATTTACTATATTTCGAACACAACACATATAGTAATGATGCGTGGTTTGTTCATATAGGTTACAAGTTAATTAAAAATTGTTTTCATAGTGTTTCATGACATTACAAGATTATTATATAGATTTTAAGAATGTCAAACATGTTGTGAAATAAAATAACAATTTTTAAATTAAAAAATCACATTTGGGGTATTTTACTCACACCAAACATTGTAATGATGTGTCATTCAATCTTACATGTCATAAATTAATCAAAGATAATTTTCCTATATTTTCATGTGGTGCATATTTTCAACTGAAATATAACTCTTAAATTTAAAACATTAAATTTCAGTCATTAAAACCTCACCGTGAATTAGAAAAACATGTATTTCATTAAAATATATTAAAAATGAATCTAAAATCATTTTCTTGAGTTTTATATTAATGTTAGAACATTTTATTGGTTTTAAAATTGAAATAATCATTTTTTTGAAAAATAACACTTAAAATATAAAAACTAATTTTAGATAACCCAAAAAACATCATATGTTAAAATTATATTTAGTTCATTTCTATAAGTTATAAATTAATTAATTATAATTTTCATATTATTTATCAAAATTTTATGTTTTTTTATCAGTTTTGATAATGTGACGTGAATTTGGATCTAAAACATCAATTTTAAAATTGAAAAATGCAATTTTAGTCATTTTAACCACAACCTATGTCAAAATGATGTGATATTCATTCCAAATTGTAAAAAATGAATATGATATTGTTTTCCTAAATTTTCATGATAATATAAGATCCTTTGTATGGTTTTGACCACGTGAAATATGGTTTTAATTGAAATAACAAATTTAAATAGAAAAATGGTATTTTCTATTATAGACAGACCATGCATCATAATTATGTGTGGTTGATAGAAACATGACACAAATGAATCAAAAGTATTACCCTAAAGTTTTATGATATATTGAGCATGTTTTCTTGATTTTAATCATTTAAAGAATGATTTCAACTAACACAACACTTAAAATTAAAAAATTCACATTAGGAAATTCTACATATACCACATTTCATAATGAAATGTTCTTAGTTTTGTAAAGTTAAAAAATAATCAATGATTATTTTGTTAAAATTTCATGAAATTATGATATTATACACTCATTTTGGAACATGCTACACATTATTTAAAGTAAAATATCACTTGAAAATTAAAATAATGTAATTCTAGTTGTTATTAAAAAATATATACATCAAAATTATGTGATTTTTTTTATAAATGTCATAAATAAATTGAAAACATTCACTTTGGTTCACTTCAACTATACTACATGTCAGACTGATGTGTGGTTTGTTCTAAAAGTTAAAAAATGCACTAGAAATCATTTTAAAACAGTTTAAAAAAACCAAGCATCTTTACCTAGTTTT
This sequence comes from Viscum album, assembly GCA_963277665.1. Classification (NCBI taxonomy): domain Eukaryota; kingdom Viridiplantae; phylum Streptophyta; class Magnoliopsida; order Santalales; family Viscaceae; genus Viscum; species Viscum album. Next base: position 591,332,968 of record OY728166.1, read on the forward strand.
GATCTTGTGAAATAAATTCTCAACTTACATAACATTTATGAGTATAAAAATACACTTTTGGTAATTTTAACTACACTATGTATTGGAATTACTTAGGATCCATTATTATAGGTCATAAATGAATTGAAACTCATTTTCATGTAGTCTCATGATGATTTAATATACTTGTATAAATTTGATCTTGATATGTGATTTTTTAACTTAGATAATCAATATAAAATAAAAAACACTATTTTCATCTCAATATCACTGTGCATCATAATAATATATGATGTATTCATGTATGTAACTATTTAAATAATAAATCAATAACTTTTTGGCACCTAGTTCACCCAGTCCTAATATTTTATTCATTAAAAGTGAAAGGTGACATTACATTGCATTTTTATAAAGAGAGTTGTGGAGTTTACCCCTATTATCTGAATCGACCGAATTAGAAAATAAATTAGGTACACCAAACAACTATATTGAACAATCTTCTATAATTACTTTCTTAGATAATTCATCATCGACTTGGTTTGACTATTTATAAGAATGTTTCACATGGAGGTTTAAATTATCAATAGATTGAAGGAATTATAACTTGTATAGAAGAAATATCCAAGGGAAATTTCTTGATCTAGTCCCCATAATTTCCATAGTAAGAGTTTAGTAAGATTCAAACCATGTATTATTCCATCAAAAGTGAACCTCATATTTAACTATTTGAATCATCACCCAAAGTTCCACCTCATATGTTGATCTATTTATAAGGTAAAAATAATAACATCACCCTGATAGGTTTGAAAGATACCTCCACAACCCAAGGCACTTGGTTCACCTAAATACACACCATTAACATTCACCTTGAAATAATATGTAATTAAAAAGATCTATCTGATATACTTCATCATATGTAATTTTTTAATTATTCTATAAAAACCAAGAATTTGAATAATATTTAAATTATATATGTCATCATTTAGTTCACCTATTTTAATTTTTGGAAGATTCTTAAAATTCCCTTTGAATAAATGATACGTCAATATAAATAGAAGGAAACTAGTTGTACAATATACTCTCATTTCTTATGTTAATGATAAAATCAACAACAACATCAGCAGAAGATGATAGAATATTTAAGATCATATCACTGAGAGAATCCTTAGTGATAGGGACCGTGAGACTAAAAAGTCATTTTCTAGGCATAAATTAACATTAAATACTATTTGACCAGCCCATTCATCCCACTATACATCTATTTATTAGATATTCAAGCATTGTAACCAAAAAATATATCATCAAATTAATAAGATAGATCAAAATTATAATATAGATATACATAGGTTTTTTAAATTTAATAAGTACTATATATTAAGAATTATTTTATCATAGTAGTAATCATAATATATGACATTACATTTTCGTGTTTTTTTATTAAAAATTTATTATCGTATGATACTTTTTGATGAAACACATTGAAATTTTTTCCTTTTGAACATATAATTTGATTTGGATCCATATTTATTTCTTTTACAGAATGATGATAGGGACTTAACAATGTAGAAATAGGGTCAAATTATCCTTTTATTAACCAATGACAATATAAATATCTAAAATAAAATCAATAACATTTTAATTTTAATAAAAAAGTACATAAATAATTAGACATAAAAATTATGAAAATATACCTCATATGTACATTTATATGGGAGGCTCCTAAACAACCATGTTATAGAATTTCATTTATACTGGAAAGAATAATATATTCAAAAGAATCTTTATCATACATGCCTTATCCAAATATAAATTCATAAGTATTATTGTAGAGGCCCGAAGTAGGACGTACATGGTCATTACATTACTTTTCAGAATAACTAGTACATAACAAAAATAGACACACAAGGACCGTAATAGTTTAGTGTCTTTGGAAACTTAGAACATAATCTTCTAATCGTGGTGAAAGATCTTCAACATCTCCCATAAAGATCTTCCCCTTTTTTTCTTAGCTAAAAACATTCTTTATATCCTGGGGAAAAGAAAACATAAAAAGGGTGAGCTCAAATGCTTAGTAATGGTAAGCATGGAGAAAACAAAACAAAACATATACATTTGAACATAAAAACATGTACATAATGTTTAAACATACAAATCTTGTGCAATGACATAAAACATGGAAGTACTTAAGGAATAGATCAAAATAGAACATCAATCATGATAAAATAGCTTGTAAATAAAACTTTTAATTATGGAAAAACACTAAGCACATAATATTATTTCCATAGTAGCCAAGGTATTGCTGCCAAGACCATCTTAGTGGACAAAGTCCCTTTCTGAATTGAGTTCACTCCTCGTTCCGGTCCTGTATTACTGAACTGGTTTAACCGGCCATTCCAGCCACGTCTATCCCATGAGATATAAATCTTTACCCAATGTATTGTAGGGAGATATAGGTCCCACCCCTCTCATAATGAAATCATTCTTACTTGTGCCACAAAATAAACCTACATCATTCATAATAACCCAATAAAGAAAATGGGTTTCATAAAAGTCATCCCATCATCACATAATCCATATAAAAGAAATGGATATCATTTCATAATAAAAAAATTGAAACCATGTAAATCATAGAGACATGATACTTGAAACATAAACATAGGAAATAATGTCATCTTAGATTAGAAATGCTTTTGATAAAACACTCAAAATGAATTCTTGAGGAAAATATCATTTCTTCCTGAAAATCATTCTCTTTCCACAAAATGTCATGAAATTTTAAAAGAAAAGGTTTTTTTTGAAAATAGTCATTAAATATTTTTTAGGAAGCTTCATGAAAATAAGGCTTTATAAAACCGTAAAAATACTTTCATGCCGTATACGTTAAAAAAACATTCTTCTCGTACTTTTGTCGGAAAAGTGAAAAAGTACCTTGTAGGGTAAATAAAAGAAAGATTCCTTCCATACCATGGGTTAAAAGTCAAAATGGGTAAAAATTACTTTAAACATACATGAATACACTTTTATAAAACATGGACATGGATGATAGCAACAACCCCAGTAAATACTTACGAATAAGCAATCTCGGATAAAAAGGAGATTTGCAAAATTATCCCTTACCTTAGGTCCAATATGCTTCATACGTATCTGAAACTCCTGTATAATGATTTAAATAATGTCATTGACTTATTACAGAATCATATTCATTGTTATGATAGCATATATGGTTCACTTATGACTTTATATTACCCGTTCTTTTGTAAATTCCATGTTAAAGAGCGTTTTGGGTAAAATCGTTTCATTTGTCATCCGTGTTTTGAATTGTAATTATTCATATAATTACATAGATCATGATTAATTAATTCCAGATTATAAAAAATGATTTATATATAATATATATTCATAATATACATATATATAATAGATCGATAAATGGAAAGAAATACACCGTTCATGGAGATGGTAGGCCGTACGTATGCATGAACGTTGATTTTGTTTCCTCATTGAATTGAATGGAAATAATTGGATGGAATACACATATATATACATAAATACAGTATCATTATTATGTCATATATTTCATGATTACTTATTATATATACTTTATAATCATTTATGAATGGTTAATCACTGAGAATGAATCTCATCGCGTCGTGGAGACGGTATTCCGTACGTACGCTCGAGCGATGATATCGTTCCCATGATCATGGAATTTTATTGGAGTGTATGTATACTATTACAGAATAAATATCACTTTAAAATAATCATATATAGTTATTATTTACACCATTATACACATCCAAGTAAGGTGGTGGTGGAAAATAGATTACCCCACGACGTGGAGATGGTATTCCGTACGTACGCACGCATGGTGATTTCGTTTTCCATAGGATGGATAGATGGTGAAATAGGGTTGTTTCAAACTTATAATAAAATATCAGTATATTAATGATACTGATGTTATTACTTCATAATGAAACAACCTAAGAAGAAGAAGTGGAAGAAGAAATAAAGTTGAAAGAATCGGTAACAGACATTACCTCTTCTTTGAAGCGCCTCTTTGAGACCTCCTCTTAGGGCACTAAAATTGGTCTTTGAAGAAGACCAAGACCTCTAGGATGTTTCTAGGGAAGTGGGGAAGTGCAATGGGCAGGGGTTGGCCGAGCATTAAGGCTCAAATTGGTGTGATGAGTAGAGGGAGGATGTGCCCTTTTATAAGGGAGGAGAGGGGCACCTTTGGAAATATAAGAAATATTAGTTTATATTAAATCCCAAACCCACTTAAAAACTTCCAAAATGACTAATATCTGAATATTAGATGCGATAAGGTTGTAATATCATCAACCAATAAAATATAGATATGTTAGGAATTTATTTTAAACATTATCAACTTGATTTATCCTTATTTAATCAATTTAATTTTTTGGTGGTAATAAAATTCTAAATTTTAAATTATAACAAATAATTACTTATTTGTTGTGAATTTTCCATAATTGTATACTGTATAACATTTTAGACCATATAAATTTAAATTTATAATTTTTAAATATTTTTGTGATTTTTAAACAATTTTATAATATGTTATTTTGATAAAATAACAATAGTGTCAAGTTTGACACTATTCATTTATTGGAATTTAACTAAAATATATACAGAATATATGTTCAAAATAAAAGCTTTAATAGATTCATAAAAGGTCATATGTATCTAGAAAATTATTGAACATTAAAATAGTTTATATAATATTTATTTTGTTATTTTTAAAACCATTTATTTGGTTTATCTCTTAATAAAATAATTACTACAACATTTTTGTATAATTATTTAATATACTTATTTGTTTCATAAAAATTAAAAATTAAATCCTATGATGAATATAAATCTATTAAATTTCAGAATAATTCTTTTACTAGAATTTATCATCTTAAAATAATAATATTTAAATTTTTATATTTATTAAATTATGAAGGTGACAACTTTGGCATCATTTAAAATAAAATAATATAAGTGTCATAATCTCCTTAATAAGGATCCAAATGGTCAAAAATTAGTCCAGTGGATTATTAGGGTTTATATATACACTAATAAAAAGTTTTAGGCAGATTTTTGGTCCTTTTGATATGTATTACTATTTCAATAAAAACTATATTATTGATTTTTCACTAAATAAATAATTTCTGCATCATTAATGTATAAGATAATAAGGTAATCAAATAACTATAAAAAATTAACAAATATATTACCTTGAAAAAGAAAAACATTTTATCTTTCAAATGAGTATTTATAACCGAATTTATATTCTGTATAAAAAATACTTTAATTATTAAAGTTGAGTGAGACATATTTCACTTTCCTTTAAATAAAATAAACTAAAGGTCTTAATCACCTTCAAGTGGGTTCTAATGGATTCCATTTAGACCCAAATACGACTTAGGACAAATTATAATCATCCAATTGTATTAAGACAGGTATTAGGATAATTTTATAATATTATATTTACCCTTAATTACCCAATTTACCTTTTACTATGGTAAATAAAATTTACCGTTGTTACTATTCATAAAGCCCAAAAATAAAAATTAGTCTATTAATATAATTTGGACCCACTGATTCCAAATATGGAATCCATTTTTCCAAATTCAATACACAGAAGTTGCATAAATTAAATTAAAATTAATCCCATTGTCGAAAGAAGACGGGTTTTTGTTTAAAACATTGCAAAAGATTGAATTTATTTAACCTACGAATTCAATGTAAAATCAATGCTAGTGAAATACATTATATTAAATGGTAAAAATATATTTTATTTATACATTAAAACCATTCAATATTATAATTTAACCACATAAGTTATTACGATGAAAAAAAAAGTTGTTTTTAATTAAAATATAGCGTGTTTTTACTATTCATTAAAATATGAAAGTTATCAGAATAATATGAAAATTTTATCCAAGGTAAAATTTTATATCCTTATTCCAAAGAGTAATTTTATTTTGTAAAATTGAACTTATAAACATGTCAAAAACATGATCTAAAGTGGGTGCGCCATCAAAAGGCCGCAAAACTGCATTTTTTTTAAAAATACTTATTTTACCCGAAAATTTTTATTTTGTTCTCTTAACATGTTCTAGAAAATGTGTAAGATGAATAATAATGTTATAAAATTCAAAATTTATTTAATACTATTTATAAAGGCTAGTCAATAATAATATAATAACAATATATCATTGATTAGCCGATATTGCGTACAACACACACTATCGAGGAAGGTCATGATTGTGTGTAATGCAAGCCAAGTCAGGGTTGCGTGTAGTGAAAGACTCCTTTGTTGTTTTGTATAACATAATCTAACCATATTTCATTTATACATTGAATATATATATATACACACATATATATACACACTCAATGTTGCGAACTTGAAATTGTGTGTAACAAGATCCAAGAATAGTGTTGCGTATACTGCAAGCTAATACGGTGTTGCGTATAGTAAAAACTAATCTTGGTGTAGTGTACAATAAAATGAATTAAAAAGAATATATCTCATAAAATCTCGGGGTGTTACATTCTACCCCCCCTAAAATGAATTTCTCCCTCGAAATTCGTTGGTGTTATAAATCGTTTACTATCCATAGAAACCCACATCGTAAAAAGGAATACTAAAACTTAACTTTAAAAAGAAAAGTTAGAAACGTAACGGTCACCAAAGGTAACTCTGCATTGGGTTTCCACATAGGAGAGTATAGGTGAAAATATGGATATGGAGGAAAAATCTAACGATCTCGTTCTGATGGAAAGTGGTAGAGAACATGGATATGAAAAATCCAACAATCACAAAGCCATAAATTTGTGATATTCTAAGGTACCATCTGATTCATCGGATATAAGGGCACTAGGACAACATTTATGGTTTTCAAGATCATTTCCATCAAGTTGAAGAATTTTAATTAGAAGAAATACTTACTTTATTTTGGTAAAATCGTTGTTCGTGCCTTGAACAATTTCCACTTCATCTCTTTAAGAAATTAAGTTGAATTAGTCTTTCACGAAGTTTTAGTAGATCATGCGATAGAATGATAGGTCATTCAATCTGTCTCAAACATAAGTTAGCAAAAGTTATATACATAAGTCCATCTATGGTGATATTAATCAGATATGGTTCCTAAAATGGACTTATACTTCATATTTCATACTGCTTAATATAATAAAACTGGTTTATACTAAACAGGGACTTCCTATAGGCCAGTGGTAGGCGATAAAGGATTTTCGCACTTCATTTGTCGGTTCGATTCCCGTAGCCTTGTCCGACGCGATGGGTTGTCGTCCATCCTGCAGATTGTCCTTTTTCTAAAACTACATTATTATAACAATCCATAATATCAAAAAATTCTAGCCTTAAACAATTATATTTGATTTCCAACTTAATTCATTCCAACCTTTAAGCTTATCAAAAATACTTCTGTCCAATCTCATGGTGTAAAGAAAATGATTACTTTAGAGGTCACATAACAAGTACGTGAATACCATCATTTATCCCCCATATAAGATATATCTTGTTGGTCACATTCCAAACATGTGAATACCTTAATCGTGTATTCTCTTGAAAAATGAATACCCATTGAATCTTAGTGAAAACATGAATTCTGTCAAAAGTTTACTCTTTCCACATAAAAAAATCCAAAAATTCTATATAATCAAACCATGATATCACTTAGTCCTTATATCAATCATGAGCTCATGAATACTATCTAACATATTATTTTTTCATTATCCGCATATCATCTTCCTTCCAAAAATATCTGAATAACCTTTCATGGTTACTGGTACCATTCAACATATACTTTCAAATACTTTAGGAAAAACAATAGTGTAACAATCCTTAGATTATTCTTTATTCCATAGTACCATTAACTATACAACACAACTCTTAATAAACATACAATCATTCCAATACCTTCTTAAACAACTGAATGAGCTTCAAAACTTATTTCATCTCATATATCATTTGTAGTCTCCTCATCATCATCCACATAAATACTACCCATATGACCATGGTGATTCTCTTCATGAGATTTTCCATTAGGGAATTTGTTTGCATAATGCCCATACATTCCACATTTAAAACATCTAATCATTGTTGATGTCATAGAAATATCATTATCCTTCTCCATGGTATTAACTGAACCTTTTCCTTCGCACTTACTGGATTTGTGTCCTTCTTTTCCGCACCAAAAGTATCTTCCAGTTCCTTTGAAACATTATCCTTGATGCCTCTTCCCACATGATTTACATGAGGGGAATTGAAATTTCTTTCCTCTATGATCATCATGAAACTCCATCTTTCTCTTATTATCTGAGTCAGGAAACTTACCAAAGTTGAGATTATTCATCATATTATGAGATTTATAATTAGGCATAATAACGATGTTTGGACTTCCAAATCCCATTTCATTTGGTTTCTCAAAAAGAATATCATTCCATTTTCCATCATATCCTCCATTATCGTGAATCTTCCTGTTTCCAGCCATTTTCTAAAAACCAAAAACAATAGTGTGAGAGGAAAAAATCATCCTAGGGAAAACAACATAATAAAGGGGGAGTAACTTCAATAGCTAACATCTTAGGTTTAATTCTAAGATCGTTACCGTAATTCTAGGACTATAACCTATACTTATACATAACCTTAGGGACATCCCTAGACATACCTTAGAAATATCTCCAGGGATCTCACTAAAGTTCTCACATCCTAGTTTCCAAAGGTTGACTAAACCTTTCCTCTGATACCAACTGTAGAGGCCCAAAGCTTGATGTACATGGACATTACATTAATTTTGCGGAATACTTATTACATAACAAAAACAAACACATAAGGACTGTAATAGTTTAGTGTCTTTGGAAACTTGGAAAATAATCTTCTAATCATGGTGAAAGATCTTCAACATATCCCATAAAGATCTTCCCCTTTCTTCCTTACCTAAAACCTTTATTTATATCCTGGGGAAAAGAAAACATAAAAAGGGTGAGCTCAAATGCTCAGTAAGGGTAAGCATGGAGAAAATAAAACAAACCATATACATTTGAACATAAAAACATGTGCGTAATGTTTAAACATAGAAATCTTGTGCAATGACATAAAACATGGAAGTACGTAAGGCATAGATCAAAATAGAACATCAATCATGATAAAATAGCTTGTAAATAAAACTTGTAATTATGGAAAAACATTAAGCACATAATATGATTTCCATAGTATCCAAGGCATTGCTGCCAAGACCATCTTAGTGGAAAAAGTCTCTTTCTGAATCGAGTTCACTCCTCGTTCCAGTCCAGTATTACTGAACTGGTTTAACCTGTCGTTCCAGCCATGTCTATCTCATGAGATATAAATCTTTACTCAATGCATTGGAGGGAGATATAGGTCCCACCCATCTCATAATGAAATAATTCTTACGTGTGCCACAAAATAAACATACATCATTCATAATAACCCAATAAATAAAATGGGTTTCATAAACATCATTCCATCATCAAATAATCCATATAAAAGAAATGGATATCATTTCATAATAAAAAAAGCAAAACCATGTAAATCATAGGGACATGATATTTGAAACATACACATATGAAATAATGTCATCTTAGATGAAAAATGGTTTTGATAAAACACTTGAAATGAATTCTTGAGGAAAATATCATTTCTTCTTCAAAATCATTCTCTTTCCACAAAATGTCATGCAATTTTAAAAGAAAGGGATTTTGTTTTAAAAATAGTCATTAAATATATTGTAGTAATCTTCATGAAAATAAGGCTTTATAAAACTGTAAAAATCCTTTCATGCCGTATACGATAAAAAAAGAATTCTTCTCGTACTTTTGTCGGAAAAGTAAAAAAGCATCTTGTAGGGTAAATAAAAGAAAGATTACTTCCATACCATGGGGTAAAAGTCAAAATGGGTAAAGAGGACTTTAATCATACATGAATAAACTTTTATAAAACATGGACATGGATGATAGCAATAACCCCAGTAAATACTTACGAATAAGCAATCTCAGATAAAAATGAGATTTGCAAAATTATCCCTTACCTTAGGTCCGATATGCTTCGTACGTATCCGAACCTCCTGTATAATGATTTAAATAATGTCATTGACTTATTACATATTCATATTCACTGTTATGATATCATATATGACTCACTTATGACTTTATATTACCCGTTCTTTTGTAAATTCCATGTTAAAGAGCGTTTTGGGTGAAATCGTTTCATTTGTCATCCGTGTTTTGAATTGTAATTATTCATATGATTATTAGATCATGATTTCATAGTTCAAGAATATAAAACATGATTTATATATAATATATATTCAGAATATACATATATATAAAATATCGATAAATGGAAAGAAATACACCGTTCATGGAGACGGTAGGCCGTACGTACGCATGAACGTTGTTTTTGTTTCCTCATTGAATTGAATGGAATTAATTGGATGACATACATATATATATAAATAAATCCAGTATCATTATTATTTCATATATTTCATGATTAATTATTATATATACTTTATAATCATTTATGAATGGTTAATCATTGAGAATGAATCTCATCGCGTCGTGGAGACGGTATTCCGTACATACGCACGAGCGATGATATCATTACCATGATCGTGGAATTTTATTGGAGTGTATGTATACTATTACAGAATCAATATCACTTTACAATAATCATATATAGTTATTATTTACACCGTTATACCCATCCATGTAAGGTGGTGGTGGAAAATAGATTACACCACGGCATGGAGACGGTATTCTGTACGTATGCACGCGCGGTGATTTCGTTTTCCGTAGGATGGATAGATGGTGATATATAATTGTTTCATACTTATAATAACATATCAGTATATTAGTGATACTGATGTTATTACTTCATAATGAAACAACCTAAGAAGAATAAGTGGAAGAAGAAATAAAGTTGAAAGAATCGGTAACAGACATTACCTCTTCTTTGAAGCGCCTCTTTGAGACCTTCTCTTAGGGCACTAAAATTGGTCTTTAATAAAGACCAGGACCTCTAGAATGTTTCTAGGGAAGTGGGGAAGTGAAATGTTCAGGGGTTGGCCGAGCATGAAGGCTCAAATTGGTGTGAGTAGGAGAGGGAGGAGGTTCCCTTTTATAAGGGAGGAGAGGGGCACCTTTGGAAATATAAGAAATATTAGTTTATATTAAATCCCAACCCCACTTAAAAACTTAAAAAATGACTCATATCCAAATATTAGATGTGATAAGGTTGTAATCTCATCAACCAATATAATTTAGACATGTTAGTAATTTATTTTTAACATTATCAACTTTATTTATCCTTACTTAATCAATTTAATTTTATTTGTTGTAATAACATTCTAAAATTTTAAATTATAACAAATAATGACTTATTTGTTGTGAATTGTCCATAATTGTATACTTTATAACATTTTAGAACATATAAATATAAATCTTTAATTTTTAAATATTTTTGTGATTTTTAAACAATTTTATAATATGTTATTTTTATAAAATAACAATAGTGTCAATTTTGACACTATTCATTTATTTGAATTTAAATAAAATATATACAGAAGATATGTTCTAAATAAAAGAATTAATATATTGATAAAATGTCATATGTATCTAAAAAATTAGTGAATCACATTAAATAGTTCATATAATATTTATTTTATTATTTTTAAAACCATTTATTTGGTTTATCTCTTAATATAATAATTACTACAACATTTTTGAATAAATATTTAATATATTTATTTGTTGCATAAAAATTAAAAATAAAATTCTATGATGAAGATAAATCTATTACCGTTCACAATAATACTTCTACTATAAGTTATCATCTTAAAATCAAAATAGTTAAATTGATATATTTATTAAATTATGAAGGTGACAACTTTGGCATCATTTAAAATAAAATAATATAAGTGTCATAATCGCCTTAATAAGGATCCAAATGGTCCACACTTCGTCCAGTGGATGATTAGGGTTTATATATACACTAATAATAAGTTTTGGGCAGATTTTTGGGCCTTTTTATATGTATTACTATTTCAATAAAAACTATATTATTGATATTTCACTAAATAAATAATTTCTGCATCATTAATGTATAAGATAATAAGGTAATTAAATAACTCTTAAAAATTACAAATAAATTACCATGACAAAGAAAAACATTTTATCTTTCAAATGAGTATTTATAACCGAATTTATATTCTGTATAAAAAAAATACTTTAATTATTAAAGTTGAGTGAGACATATTTCACTTTCCTTTAAATAAAATTAACTAAAGGTCTTAATCACCTACAAGTGGGTTATAATGGATTCCATTTCGACCCAAATATGACTTAGGACAAATTATAATCATCCAATTGTATTAATACAGGTATTAGGATTATTTTATAATATTATATTTACCCTTAATTATCCAATTTACCTTTTACTATGGTAAATAAAATTTACCGTTGTTAGTATTCATAAAGCCCAAAAATAAAAAGTAGTCTATTAATATAATTTGGACCCACTGATTCCAAATATAGAATCCATTTTTCAAAATTCAATACACAGAAGTTGCAGAAATTAAATTAAAATTAATCCCATTGTCGAACGAAAACAGGTTATTGTTTAAAATATTGCAAAATATTGAATTTATTTAACCTATGAATTCAATGTAAAATCAATGCTAGTGACATACATTATATTAAATGGTAAAAATATATTCTATTTATACATTAAAACCATTAAATATTATAATTTAACCACATAAATTATTATGATGAAAAAATGCTGTTTTTAATTAAAATATAGCGTGTTTTTACTATTCATTAAAATATGAAAGTTATCAGAATAATATGAAAATTTTATCCAAGGTAAAATTTTATATCCTTATTCCAAATAATAATTTTATTTTGTAAAATTGAACTTATTAACATGTCAAAAACATGATCTAAAGTGGGTGCACCAACAAAAGGTGAAAAAACTGCATTTTTAAAAAAATACTTATTTTACCAGAAAATTTTTATTTTGTTCTCTTAACATGTTCTAGAAAATGTGTAAGATGAATAATAATTTTATAAAATTCAAAATGTAGTTAATACTATTCATAACTTCTAGTCAATAATAATATAATAACAATATATCATTGTTTAGTGAAACCCGGTATTGCGTACAACACACGCTATTGAGGAAGGTTGTGATTGCGTGTAATGCAAGCCAAGTCAGGGTTACGTGTAGTGCAAGACTCCTTTGTTGTTTTGAATAACATAATCCAACCATATTTCATTTATACATTGAATATATATATATATATATATATATATATACATATACATATATATATTCACTCAATGTTGTGAACTTGAAATTGTGTGTAACAAGATCCAAGAATAGTGTTGCGTATACTCCAACCTAATACGGTGTTGCATATAGTACCAACTAATCTTGGTGTAGTGTACAATCAAATGAATTAAAAAGAATATATCTCATAAAATCTCGGGGTGTTACATTCTACCCCCCTTAAAATGAATTTCCCCCTCGAAATTCGTTGGTATTATAAATCATTTACTTTCCATAGAAACCCAAATCGTAAAAAGGAATACTAAAACTTAACTTTAAAAAGGAAAGTTAGAAACATAACGATCACCCAAGGTAACTCAGCATTGGGTTTCCACATAGGAGAGTATAGGTGAAAATATGGATATGGAGGAAAAATCTAACGATCTTGTTCTGATAGAGAGTGGTAGAGAACATGGCTATCAAAAAGCCAACAATCACAAAGCCATAAATTTGTGATATTCTAAGGTACTATCTGATTCATCGGATATAAGGGAACTTGGACAACATTTTTGGTTTTCAAGATAATTTCCCTAAAGTTGAATAATTTTAATTAGAATAAATACTTACTTTATTTTGGTAAAATCGTTGTTCGTTCCTTGAACAATTTCCACTTCATCTCTTTAAGAAATGAAGTTGAATTTGTCTTTCGTGAAGTTTTAGTAGATCATGCGATAAAATGATAGGTCATTCCATCTTTCTCAAACATAAGTTAGCAAAAGTTATATACATAAGTCCATCTATGGTGGGATTAATCAGATATGGTTCCTAAAATGGACTTATACTTCATATTTCATACTGCTTAATATAATAAAACTGGTTTCTACTAAACATGGACTTCTTATAGGCCAGTGGAAGGCGATAAAGGCTTTTCGCACTTCAGTTATGTGTTCGATTCCCATAGGCATGTCCGACGTGATGGGTTGTCATCCATCCTGCAGGTTTTCCTTTTTATAAAATTACATTATTATAACAATCCATAATATCGAAAAATTCTAGCCTTAAACAATTATATCTGATGTCCAACTCAATTCATTCCAACCTTTAAGCTTATCAAAAATACTTCTATCCAATATCATGGTGTAAAGAAAATGATTACTTGAGAGGTCACATAACAAGTACGTGAATACCATCATTTATCCCCAATATAAGATATATATTATTGGTCACATTCCAAACATGTGAATACCTTAATCGGGTATTCTCTTGAAAAATGAATACCCATTGAATCTTAGTGAAAACATGAATGTTGTAAAAAGTTAACTCTCTCCACATACAAAAATCCAAAAATTCTATATAATCAAACCATGATATCACTTAGTCCTTATATCAATCATGAGCTCATGAATACTATCAAACATATTATTTCTCCTTATCCGCATATCATCTTCCTTCCAAAAATATCTGAATAACCTTTCATGGTTACTGGTACCATTCAACATATACTTTCAAATACTTTAGGAAAAACAATAGTGTAACAATCCATAGATGATTCTTTATTCCATAGTACCATTAACTATACAACATAACTCTTGATAAACATACAATCATTCCACTACCTTCTTAAACAACTGACTGAGCTTCAACACTTATATCATCTCATATATCATTTGTAGTCTCCTCAACATCATCCACATAAATATTACCCATATGAACATGCTGATTCTCTTCATGAGATTTCCCTTAGGGCATTGGTTTTCATAATGCCCATACATTCCACATTTAAAACATCTAATCATTGTTGATGTCATAGAAATATCATTATCCTTCTCCATGTTGTTAACTGAACCTTTTCCTTTGCACTTACTGGATTTGTGTCCTTCTTTTCCGCACCCAAAACATATTACAGTTCCTTTGAAACATTCTCCTTGATGCCTCTTCCCACATGATTTACATGAGGGTAATTGAACTTTCTTTCCTCTATGATCATCATGAAACTCCATATTTCTCTTATTATCTGAGTCGAGAAACTTACCAAAGTTGAGATTATTAATCATATTATGAGATTTCTGATTAGGCATAATAACGATGTTTGGACTTCAAAATCCCGTTTAATTTGGTTGCTCATGAAGAATATCATTCCATTGTCCGTCATATCCTCCATTATCATGAATCTTCCTATTTCCAGCCATTTTCTAAAACCCAAAAAGAATAGTGTGAGAGGCAAAAAACATGCTAGGGAAAATAACATAATAAAGGGGGAGTACCTTCAATAGCTAACATCTTAGGTTTAATTCTAAGATCGTTACCATAATTCTAGGACTATAACCTATATTTATACTTAACCTTAGGGACATCCCTATACATACCTTAGAAATATCTCCAGGGATCTCACTAAAGTTCTCGCATCCTAGTTTCCAAAGGTTGACTAAACCTTTCCTCTGATACCAACTGTAGAGGCCCGAAGCTTGACGTACATGGACGTTACATTACTCTTGCAAAATACTTAGTACATAACAAAAAAAGACACACAAGGACCGTAATAGTTTAGTGTCTTTGGAAACATGGAATGTAATCTTCTAATCATGGTGAAATATCTTCAACATTTCCCATAAATATCTTCCCCTTTTTTCTTACCTAAAACCATTTTTTATATCCTGGGGGAAAGAAAACATGAAAAGGGTGAGCTCAAATGCTCAGTAAGGGTAATCATGGAGAAAATAATACAAACCTTATACATTTGAACAAAAAAACATGTATATAATGTTTAAACATAGAAATATTGTGCATTGACATAAAACATGGAAGTACGTAAGGAATAGATCAAAATAGAACATAAATCATGATAAAATAGCTTGTAAATAAAACTTGTAATTATGGAAAAACATTAGGCACATAATATGATTTCCATAGTTGCCAAGTCATTGCTGCCAAGACCATCTTAGTGGACAAAGTCCCTTTCTGAATCGAGTTCACTCCTCGTTCCAGTCCAGTATTACCGAACCAGTTTAACCTGCCGTTCCAGCCATGTATATCTCATGAGATATAAATCTTTACCCAATGAATTGGAGGGAGATATAGGTCCCACCCATCTCATAATGAAACCATTCTTACTTGTGCCACAAAATAAACATACATCATTCATAATAACCCAATAAATAAAATGGGTTTCATAACCATCATCCCATCATCACATAATCCATATAAACGAAATGGATATCATTTCATAATAAAAAAAGTGAAACCATGTAAATCATAGAGACATGATACTTGAAACATAAACATATAAAATAATTCCATCTTAGATGAAAAATGGTTTTGATAAAACACTTGAAATGAATTCTTGAGGAAAATATCATTTCTTCTTCAAAATCGTTCTCTTTCCACAAAATGTCATGAAATTTTAAAAGAAAAGGATTTTTTTGAAAATAGTCATTAAATATTTTTTAGGAAGCTTCATGAAAATAAGGCTTTATAAAACCGTAAAAATCCTTTCATGCCGTATACGTTAAAAAAAACATTCTTCTCGTACTTTTGTCGGAAAAGTCAAAAAGCACCTTGTAGGGTAAATAAAAGAAATATTCCTTCCATACCATGGGGTAAAAGTAAAAATGGGTAAAAAGGAATTTAAACATACATGAATACACTTTTATAAAATATGTACATGGATGATAGCAATAACCCCAGTAAATACATACGAATAAGCAATCTCAGATAAAAATGAGATTTTCAAAATTATCCCATACCGTAGGTCCAATATGCTTCGTACGTATCTGAACCTCCTGTATAATGATATAAATAATGTCATTGACTTATTAAAGAATCATATTCATTGTTATGATAGCATATATGGTTCACTTATGACTTTATATTACCCGTTCTTTTGTAAATTCCATGTTGAAAAGCGTTTTGGGTAAAATTGTTTCATTTGTCGTCCGTGTTTTGAATTGTAATTATTCATATGATTACTTAAGTACTGATTAATTAAATCCATAATATAAAACATGATTTATATAAAATATATATTCAGAATATACATATATATAATAGATCGATAAATGGAAATAAATACACCGTTCATGGAGACGGAAGGCCGTACGTACGCATGAACGTTGTTTTCGTTTCCTCATTGAATTGAATGGAATTAATTAGATGGCATACATATATATATATATATATATATATATATATATATATACATAAATCCAGTGTCATTATTATGTCATATATTTCATGATTACTTATTATATATACTTTATAATCATTTATGAATGGTTAATCATTGAGAATGAATCTCATCACGTCGTGGAGACGGTATTCCGTACGTACGCACGAGCGATGATATCGTTCCCATGATCGTGAAATTTTATTGGAGTGTATGTATACTATTACAGAATCAATATCACTTTACAATAATTATATATAGTTATTATTTACCCCATTATACCCATCCAAGTAAGGTGGTGGTGGAAAATAGATTACACCACGGCGTGGAGACGGTATTCGGTACGTACGCACGTGCGGTGATTTTGTTTTCCGTAGGATGGATAGATGGTTAAATAGGGTTGTTTCATAATTATAATAAAATATCAGTATATTAGTGATACTGATGTAATTACTTCATAATGAAACAACCTAATAAGAAGAAGTGGAAGAAGAAATAAAGTTGAAAGAATCGGTAACAAACATTACCTGTTCTTTGAAGTGCCTCTTTGAGACCTCCTCTTAGGGAACTAAAATTGGTCTTTGAAGAAGACCAGGACCCCTAGGATGTTTCTAGGGAAGTGGGGAAGTGAAATGGGAGGGTTTTTCCGAGAATGAAGGCTCAAATTGGTGTGAGGAGGAGAGGGAGGAGGTGCCCTTTTATAAGGGAGGAGAGGGACACCTTTGGAAATATAAGAAATACTAGTTTATATTAAATCCCAACCCCACTTAAAAACATCCAAAATGACTCCTATTAGAATATTAGATGATATAGGGTTGTAATATCATAAACCAATAAAATTTATACATGTTAGAAATTTATTTTAAACATTATCAACTTGATTTATCCTTATTTAATCAATTTTATTTTATTTATGGTAATAACATTCTAAATTTCAAATTATAACAAATAATAACTTATTTGTTGTGAATTTTCCATAATTTTATACTTTATAAACATTTAGACCATATAAATGTAAATTTTTAATTTTTAAATATTTTTTGTGATTTTTAAACAATTTTATAATATGTTATTTTTATAAAATAACAATAGTGTCAATTTTGATACTATTCATTTATTTGAATTTAAATAAAATATATACAGAAGATATTTGCGAAATAAAAGCTTTAATAGATTAATAAAAGGTCATATGTATCTAGAAAATTATTGGATCACATTAAATAGTTCATATAATATTTATTTTATTATTTTTAAAACCATTTATTTGGTTTAGCTCTTAATAAAATAATTACTACAACATTTTTGTATAATTATTTAATATAGTTATTTGTTGCATAAAAATTAAAAATAAAATCCTATGATGAAGATAAATCTATTAAATTTCACAATAATACTTTTACTATAATTTATCATCTTAAAATCACAATATTTAAATTTTTCTATTTATTAAATTATGAAGGTGACAACTTTGGAATCATTTAAAATAAAATAATATAAGTGTCATAATCGCCATAATAAGGATCAAAATGGTCAACAATTTGGCCAGTGGATGACTAGGGTTTATATATACACTAATAATAAGTTTTGGGCAGATTTTTGGGCCTTTTAATATGTATTAATATTTCAATAAAAACTATATTATTGATTTTTCACTAAATAAATAATTTCTGCATCATTAATGTATAAGATAATAAGGTAATTAAATAACTCTTAAAAATTAAAAATAAATTACCATGACAAAGAAAAACATTTTATATTTCAAATGAGTATTTTTAACCGAATTTATATTCTGTATAAAAAAATACTTTAATTATTAAAGTTGAGTGAGACATATTTCACTTTCCTTTAAATAAAATAAACTAAAGGTCTTAATCACCTCCAAGTGGGTTCTAATGGATTCCATTTCGACCCAAATATAACTTAGGACAAATTATAATCATCCAATTGTATTAATATAGGTATTAGGATAATTTTATATTATTATATTTACCCTTAATTACCCAATTTACCTTTTACTATGGTAAATAAAATTTACCGTTGTTACTATTCATAAAGCCCAAAAATAAAAAGTATTCTATTAATATAATTTGGACCCACTGATTCCAAATATGGAATCCATTTTTCCAAATTCAATACACAGAATTTGAATAAATTAAATTAAAATTAATCCCGTTGTCGAAAGAAAACATGTTTTTGTTTAAAACATTGCAAAAGATTGAATTTATTTAACCTACGAATTCAATGTAAAATCAATGCTATTGAAATAAATTATATTAAATGGTAAAAATATATTCTATTTGTACATTAAAACAATTCAATATTATAATTTAACCTCATAAATTATTACGATGAAAAAAAAATTCTTTTTAATTAAAATCTAGCGTGTTTTTACTATTCATTAAAATATGAAAGTTATCAGAATAATATGAAAATTTTATCCAAGGTAAAATTTTATATACTTATTCCGAATAGTAATTTTATTTTGTAAAATTTAACTTATAAACATGTCAAAAACATGATCTAAAGTGGGTGTGCCTTCAAAAGGTGGCAAAACAGCATTTTTTTAAAAATACTTATTTTACCCAAAAAATTTTATTTTGTTCGCTTAACATGTTCTAGAAAATGTGTAAGATGAATAATAATGTTATAAAATTCAAAATTTAGTTAATAATATTCATAACGGCTAGTCAATAATAATATAATAACAATATATCATTGTTTAGTGAAACCCGGTATTGCGTACAACACACGCTATCGAGAAAGGTCGTGATTGCATGTAATGCAAGCCAAGTCAGGGTTGCGTGTAGTGAAAGACTCATTTGTTGTTTTTTATAACATAATACAACCATATTTCATTTATAAATTGAATATATATATATAGACATATATATATATATACACTCAATGTTACGAACCTGAAATTGTGTGTAACAAGATCCAAGAATAGTGTTGCGTATACTACAAGCTAATACGGTGTTGCGTATAGTATAAACTAATCTTGGTGTAGTGTACAATCAAATGAATTAAAAACAATATATCTCATAAAATCTAGGGGTGTTACAATTATTATATTTTAAATACATTTGTGAATAAACATTTCAATTCATTAAATATGTTAGGGTAAGTGTTGTATAAAAGGTAGGGTCTACTATACACTTTTATGATACAATATTTAAACCTTTTATTTCCTTGATCATGTTTTTTATTTTCCCTCATTTCATTATATAAAATAGTTTATAACTATTTTAATCATCATAAATGATATTGAATATAATATATGTTTGCAATTTAATACCCCTTTCTTATTATATGGATTTATAATATCGATCAAACATTCTAAAAAAGATCCAATATCTAATTTGATTGTCATAATATCAAAATCATAAATGGGAACAAGTTGATCTACTCTTAGATCATGATATACCTAAATCCTAACTCTCAAATTTTCTACTAGTAATGGTGTATTGTGAAATTTATCACCGTAAATACTATACACCATACCTTTTTCAATAATATAGTGCATGGGTACTGATATATATATATTACAATAAATTTCTCAAGGAAATATTTAAAAATATTTCAAAAAATTAAAAACTATTTGTTTTTCACATATGCCAACATTTTAAGAAAAACATATTACCTTTGGTATGTTATGCACCAAAAGGGGGATAAATACCAATTAAAATTAATGTTTATATTTGTAATTGTGGTTGTTAGTACACTAATTACCATTTTTATATAACATCTTATTTTATTTCATCAGTTGTTAATTATTAATTTAAACAGTACATTATTTTCTTTTTCCCTCCCAAGGCTTAAGCTTAGTATTTAATTCTTCATATTCCTATGAGAATGTGTTTCTACTCGTTCTTTCTTAATGTAGTCTCTCATTATGACTCCAAAACCCACACTTCTAACTTGTACATATAAATCTAGATAATAAAAAACCACCAAAAGTAGTTCTAATCCCCATATAAAAGAAGAATCCTCTTCTATATAAACAATATAAAGAAAAAATAGTATATGTTAGTATTATTTAAAATATAAAATAACGAAAAAATTCACTTCTTTTATACTTACTCATTACTCCCATATTGTTTTTATATATTTCATCTACAAGTTTTCCCGTGTTATTAACATAATTTTATTTCCACACTACATGACCTTGGTTAGAGGTAGTAGTAGGTTCAAATTGTTTTATCTAAATCTCAACAGAGTTATGTTAATCATTTTTTATTTTACAACACATATTTTTTTATTGATTTTTAGTATTCACTATTTTTTCTCAAGTGAAACATACCCCATCCTTGATTTATAGTATGTTTATGGTGAATTTGCTACACATTTATTATTATATAAACTCTATAGAAAATTTTAAAATATAGCATATATGAAATTTAATAATTTAGAAATGTAATATAAAATAAGTTAAAATCAGTTGTAGTTTACCTAAAATCTATCCTCCCAATGTCATTAAGGGAAATAATCCCATGTTTCCTAGAACATAAATATTTCATATATCACTGTTGGGTAAGAATTGTCATTCCCATATTTATTTCTCTAGAATTTAGTGTAAATTGTTGTTCTAAAATATCTATTCAAATTTTTTACAACATTTAAAGTGAAATTTAATTTTTAGTCTTATAGAATAAATTAATCTTAAAAAAAATATATTTCATCACTTGATCTGAAGTGAAAATTATAAAGTGAAACAATATGTTACTATAATGTATTCCAAAAAAAATCATCATTATAGGTATGGTATTATGAAAACTATTTATGTAGGTTAAAACATTCAATCTATAACCAATATTAATATAACTATAAATATTGATGTGATATATCCAATTGATTGAGTGTTCTCATTCCATCCAACCTAAAAATATTTATCTTAAATTCTTTCTTTAATTAATTTTTCTATGACTATCATATGATGGTGATATTGTTTTTTTCTTTTAGACCTGTCATAATTTATTCCTCAACTTTGGGATCACAATAATATTGTTCATCAGGATGAGTAACATCATGAGGCATAAAATAGATTTTTTATATCATAATATATTCAAATATATTATAATATGTATCTATATTTTGATCATAGATCTTATATCTAATATCACATAATATATATAAAATATCCTAGTGAAAGAAAACTTATATTTTACAATTTTTTATTTAAAGGTTTATGTATTTTTTATGGTGAATAAGGGTGCCCTAGACATGAACTGAGATGTAATTTTTTATTACCATATCATGTATTCATAGATTTATGTATGATGTTATCTTACTATAATACTATTAATAATTTTACATACACTATTTAAATGGTAATGTCCATAGAGTATTTATCCTAACAACATGTTATAACAGTTTCTAATTTTAATGAGAACGTCAAGATACTATTAAAGTTATCTTAAACATACATCATATGTTCTAGGTACATCATACTAAATGGATACAGATAATTTTTGACTATCAGGTGTTGGGGGATCATAATCATTGAGACTTAATCTCATGAAGTTTGAACTTGGTGATCTTGAGTGGAGTAAATCATGAGGTCTAACCCCATACTAGGAACACCACATGTAAGATTCTCTTAGTATGTGGTTGTATCAATTACATGACTTCAATATAATTTCTCATTAAAAAAAATTCTCAATACCTTTTAGGTTTAGATTTTTAAATATTTAGTAAAAAATATTAAATAACAAAACCAATTCATTTTTCAACTAATGGACATCTATCCCACTATATATAAAACTACTTATCTATAACAAGTCTTTACCATCACCAAAAAAATTATCCACACAAGGCACTCTTCTAGGAACATATTGAATATTACTTTTCTTTATAACTTGGGGAAATGAAAACATAATATAGGGGTTATGTAAAATGCTCAGTAAGGGTAAGCATAAGTAATAACCATAAAAGATCATAAGAGAGAATAACATGAACATATGGGAATGAGAACTTAATAAAGGACCATGAACATTATATAAATAATTAACACCCAATAAAACATAGGGTCATAATCCATGAATCATCAAATGAGGTTGTTCAAATATGGAAATAGATGTCTTAACATATAGGTAAAACATGTGTCTTAACATATGAACATCAACATAATAACATGAACGTAAGGAAAAGAGGAATAACACGATCATAATATCATGATTTATAACATTATTATAAGTACATGATACATAACATGATCATAAGTACATGAGGTATAACATGATTGTAAGTACATGAGGCATAACATAATTGCATTTTCATGAGACATTACATGATCATGAGTGCATGAGGAAAAACATGATCATGAGTACATGAGTCATAACATATAAATGTATCTACAACATAATAATGAGTAATTTGGAACAATATCAACAATATTCATCAATAAGGTGTCCTAAAATTATGTTACCAAGGTTATCAACCATTGTATCATAGAACAATACTAATTCATGCTAACAAGTTATTATGAATATTTCATCTCTAGAGATTAATTCTTTACCCAATGAATTGGATAAATATTAGGGTGCACCATTCATATTACAAAGGTTGTACACCAAGGTATTATAAAATTTCACCAAGGAACACAACCAAGTTGTCATGAAAATGTCATATCTAAAGACTAATACTTTACCTGATGTATTGGAGCGCTATTAGGGTGAACCCTTCATATGTATATAATTATGTCTACTACATCAATAAAAAATCATAAGAAGTTATAATTTATCATTTTAATAGTGAATTTTGTTTTTAATCATGGAATTACCCAATAAATAAAATAATATTAAATTTGTATAGATACCCTTGAATGATATTATAGGAGGAGATTCACAATATGAAGATATTTCATTAAAAAATAATGAATAGTTTCAGTAGCATGAATGGTATACAAAAGGGATTATGGAATGAGTTTAATGCGAGATAAGGGTAGTCCCTCATAAATAGTGAATCATATAGAAAACAAATGATTTATTATGATCACATGGAAGTATAATCACATGGAAATCAAAAGTCTTACAACATGGAAATATGATATGGAAAATCAATGAGTGTTTTCAGCAATATAACATCTATACGAAAAGGATTATTGAATGGATTTAATGAGATATTAAGGTATTTTATCATCAATAGTGTTTCATTTGGGTAGTAAATATTTGATTAAGAACATATTAAATCATAATCGATTGAATCTATAAGGGATTGTCACAAAAAGTTACATGAATCAGAAGGAGGTGGAGAACCCTTACCTTTCTAAGTAGTTACTTAAAGATTTATAGGAATATTTAGAACATTATGAACTCCTTGATAGGTATTTATAGATGGATAGGGAATGAAACTTAATGATAAATGTATTTAGGGTGTATAGGGATGAGAGAATGGGTGAGAGTGATCTCTTTTTATAGGTGAAATGAGGGGCTTTTCCAAGGAAACTAATGTTAGGTAAGGGGTTAGAATGTAATCACATGGGTGTTAGGTGGGTTAGGTGAGTTATGTGAATTAGGTGGATAAATGTTGATGATATATGTATTTATTACATTAAAACCTAAAAATATATACTATAAGGTCAAGATATCATATTTATTTAGTAAAAATGGAGTCATATTAGGTTACTCCTTTTAACACTAATTAATCATGATTAAATATTAATCTCAATAATTATATAACCACTAAAAATATAGTACAACCCTTATTTTGAATCTATATTTAGGCTCAATTTATTATAATTAATTTTATAAATTGTAGAAAAATACCTTTTAAATCAAAACATATAATGTGTAGAAAAACCATTTTTATAGAAAGATGACATTTTAACTGTTAGGGGTTATTAATCTTATTTGACATTGATTACTAATTAAATGAGTGTTACTTTATTTGAATATATATTTAAACATCATATTATAGTATTATGTTAAAATATATCCATTTAATTTAAAAATACACAATATTTATAAAAGTGTTATTCCTTGAAAATAATTATTTTACTATGGTAGCTAATATTTAACTTGGTAACATTATTTTATGCCAAAAAGTGAAATTTCCATTATTATCTAATTTTAAAATTATTAAAAATAATAAAAAATCATTTTAATCAATTCAATTTCTAAAATTGAATGAAATTATTTTTAATATTAGCATGTATAACCCATTTTTTTTAAAAAGTGTATTTTTAAGCATAAAATTTTTATGTGGTATAAAATTATAAATTTTTTTTATTTTCATTATATAAATTATTTTAATATAAAATAATTAAAATTTATTTTCCATTAAAATCAACGAAAAACTTATTTTACAAAAAAAAATTAATTAAAAGAGAAGACAAGAAAATGTATCATTTATTGGAAAATATTTGATAAGTTCATAAAATGTTAAACCTAAGTTTTATAAATTTAGAATAGTATTTTAAAATATATATTTTCACATAATTGATTAATTAATATTCTTTATGAACTTGTAGGTATTTATTATATAATAAAGGTTTTAGTTATGGTAAAATCAAGATTTTTCCCAAATCAGCTAAAAATCAATTATTTTTGAAAAAATATAAAAAAATAACCCTAAGGTAATATTGACATATCTAATTCAAAATTAATTTCATTTCATGAAATAAAAATCAAAAAATTTAAAAATATACCTCTTAAAACTCAAAATACCAAACGTGTAAAACACATGTGATAAATAACTTATTAAATTAACAATTACCTTATTATACCATCCTATTTTATGGTAATATAACCCCTAAGTATCTTCACATAATATCTAAGCATAAGGTAAACTCCTCAGGTCTTCAATGGATGTGGTTTCTTCCTCATGCGATGGTCTTTCGATCTCAACATGAATCGTGACCCGCCTTCAGCTGCAGTGTGGGTATGTTTTCCTGATCTTCCTCTACCCTTCCAAAATCCTTCCTTTATTTGTATGCTCGGGAACTTGGTTGGAATATTTCTATGTTTGGATCAGCGTACCTCCATGATATGTCATCCAATTTTGCCTCGCGCTTGTGTTGAGGTCGACCTCTCTAAACCACCATCAGAGTGGATGTGGATCTCGGTCGGAGAGGAGTTCATATGGAATAAGAGAGTGGTTATTGAAGCATGGCCTGTTTTCTGCTCGGGATGCATCAAATTCGGCCATTTCACTTCTGAGTGTCGTCGTGCGAACCGGGACCGGCTTTCAGCGGTGCAAGCAGATGCAGCTTTTGACCATCTGTTGCGGGATAGTGGAGGATTGGGTGTGCAAGAATATGTTCATAGGGAAGTTCCATTACAGCTTAATCTAGTTTGGAATCATGATTCTCCAGCAGTAGGAGCCAGTAACAGGGAGGCTCAGAATCCGGAAAATCCCTTGATTTCTATAGGGGATGCGAAGAAGGGGAGGCCATAGGAGGCTGGACCATGGGTTGAGGAAATTTTTTCCCGGTTGAAGCATGACTTGGGCATTTGTAGAGTTGAAAAGGAGCTTCCCTTAGCAGTGGCCTCGGTGGACCCAATAGCTACTCTCGAGGATGGTGTGATGAGATTAGCTAGGAGAGAGGTACATAGTTTTGGTGGATCTCAAAATAGAGGCTGGGAGGAAAATAATTACCAGTAGCAGTATATGGGCCAAGGGTATGTGCAATTCAATGAATCAGAATCAGTGTAAGAGAAGCCATATTTGTTGGCTGCAACATCTCATGAGGGTCAAAGGAAGTCTGTTGATGTGAATATTTTGAGGGAATTATACCCAAACACTCTCAGCCATCCGAAGGCTGGGTCTGGAGAGAGGAGCACTGGCTGGGAGAATAATGCAAGCAAAGGGAAATCTCAAATTAAGTAGAGGTCCCTTATAGTTGACCCATAGTTAAAGCTTGGGAACTACTTTGATGGATTATAAGACCAAGAACCTCCATGGAATGAGGAGGATGACTCGTCATGGGATGAAAGTAATAGTATACCTTCAGTGGATAGCATGGACCGATGTCAAGGGAAAGGTCCTCACAACCCTCTCTGGAAGAAGGGGAAGAAAAGTATTAAAGACTTAGAAAAATGTAAAGTGGTTCAGGGGAAAAAGTCAAAGGGGCGCAAGGATTACTCTTACCTGCCAAAACCTATGGGAACTCGATCGGACAATAAAGGAAGGAACAAAGGAAAGATGGGAGAAGATGGGGAGTGCTTGCAACTAATTATGCACTCCAAGGAAGACATGCTTGAGCAATACTTACGACCCAATGTATCAGAAGAGGAACTCAAGAGGATTTATGAATGAAGGTTGCAAGTTTATGTTACAAAGGAGCAAGAAGTCTGGATAGATAAGCAAGATAGAATTCTGGCTCGAGGCTTTAACGAGAGGAAAATCAACTCTGAGGAATTTATTCAGAAAATGGAAAGGATGATCTCCCATCTTGAAGTCCTCATCAGAGAAGATCCAGGTATCCAGGTTAGTTTGTTTCACTGGGAGCTTTTTAGAATAACTGGGTAAAGTAACATTAGTCTTGTGTTTAAACAGTTTGTGAGTTCTTTCAAAATGTAGTGGTAACTCGTTGTGAACATCAGTTTCCCATTTTTCCTAAAAATGGTTTTAATAAAAAAATAAACTTGGATGGGGATATAAAGTCTCCAGGCCCATTATCCTAGAGTTAGTGTCTACTTTATTAGATTGGTTCTAGATACAAACGATCACATCCCAAAGGATCGAATAGTTTTCTAGTCTTGGTAAACTAGATACATACTTGATTATTATATTACATTCGAAAACATGAAATACAACATAGTGAAACTAAATAAAATTATTCACCCATAAAGTCATTCAAATCTTCCTTCTTCATATCCTGGGGAAAGGGAACAAAATAAGGGTGATCTCAGATTCTCAGTAAGAGTTACATAAAGTAAAAACTGTCATGAATAAATAGATTATAACCAATAAGACATAATTAAAATGTTAAGGTAAAAATATTAAAACAAATTCCATTTAATCAATAACTTCACTATCATGATTAGATAAAGAATAATCAATATGTCACGGAAAATTACTTAACATACATGTCATTTAATCAATAACTTGAGCAGAAAATGTTGGTATAGAGGCATTCATCAAAAGAAAGTGGGCCAAGGATTTTAAAAACATTTATCACCGAAGAAACGAAACATATTGTCTTCAGCAATCCAAGACTTGGTACAATATGAGGATCTAGGGTGGATTATTAAAATTATAAGAAAAATAAAATAAAATGAGTACCTCATTCAATTCGAAGTGCGCTCTGTAACATCCTGTGTTTTTGGAGCGGGTTAAATTCCTTGACTGTTTTGAATTTTCAATTTTTTTCGGGTTTTCCCACTTATTTCTCAGTATACGGAACTTAATTATGGGTTATTATTTGACCCAAGGCCTTGTTTCTAGTCATGGTTTAAGTATTTTTAAGTGTCATGTGTGTTCAGATGGGTTTCGGGTGTGTTGGAGGCCTGAATGCCCTGTTTTGGTTAAGTGCTGGATGAGGTGCATGGTTAAATTTAACCGTATAGCTTATTAGTGAAAATTGTGCAGCCCCTTTTTGCACCAAGCATGGTTTGGTAAACTATCTAGGATGGGATGCATGACCATGTGAGACCTATGTAGTTTTTTTAGAGGTAATTTGCACGGTTTTCACACAGTTAGAGAAAACCATGTGCTAGTTTCATGCTTAGGGCCAAATGGATAGTACCCTTGCACTATGGCATGTGTGGTAAACACACAGTTTGGACTAACTATGTGAGATTATGGTGTGTGACTTGGTTCTTAAGCAGTAGGAGCGGTATCATTTCCGAACGGTTTGGAAAACCCTGCGATCTAACCATGCAACCCATTAAAGATGTGAAATGGCTATTTTTACCCTACCTCTATTTATTTATTTTATTCCTTTCTTCTTCCCTTATGAGACCTTCTTTTTTTGGGTTCCATGGTTTTCCTCCTCCTCTAGGGTGTGAGAAAACTTCTCCATCC
The DNA here is from genome assembly GCA_963277665.1 of Viscum album. Taxonomy (NCBI): domain Eukaryota; kingdom Viridiplantae; phylum Streptophyta; class Magnoliopsida; order Santalales; family Viscaceae; genus Viscum; species Viscum album. The sequence continues at coordinate 591,362,397 of OY728166.1, forward strand.
ATACTCTATTTTTATCACTATCGAGTGCTTTGGAACCATATTGGTGAGTTCTTGATTCCCCTTGCTTATATTTTTCATTACTATGACCCCAAAAATCGCTAAATCCATATGAGTCATTTCGACCAATTTTTTTGGTGTTCATATAGAACAAAAAGTTCTTCCAAATAGGTTTAATTTAGAGGTAAATATAGAACATGCTTACATCAATGACTATGAGGTAGGTGGTGTTTATATTTGTTTGTGTTTTTAGGAGTGTTTGGGGGGAAATATTTTAGAACATCATTATGTTGACCAAGCAAGATCCAATTAAATTAATGGTTGTATTTTATGTAATTAAATGGATTATATGGGATGAAATTCGAAATTACTTAACCATTTTACTCATTCATGGCAAGGTTAGAGGTCGTCATCCACTTGGGTAGTTTGGCCTAATGGGTTGTTTATTTTAAATTGAATTTTTAGTTCAATTTGTTTTGATATATATATATATATATATATATTTATTTATATGAATTACAGTGATGATATTTTGATGGGTGAGGCCTGAGGATAGAGGTGGTGATCACCACCTGGATGAGGCATTGTGATAATTAGTCTGGGCTTGGCCTGAGGAATTTGGGTGATTTTAATCAACGTTTGGGTGACTTGGTTTTCTAATTGAGGTGTTTAGGCCATCAGGTTGTAGGAATGGCCCAGGTTAGATGAGATTGTGATGAAATTAAGCTTGATTTAAATGGTCATAGGGGCATGAGGTAGTGGATTAGTGTGGATTAGGTTCTCTTTGGTGATTGTCGCTCATTTGTGTTGTCCAAAGCACCATTTAGAGTCATGTTCACATAGGATGAATCAGTTGTTGAGGTAGTTTTTACCAATCTTGTGAGTAGAAGACTCTAGTAGTCAAAATTTAGAGATTATGGTTGGAGGTACTTATCTTAGAAATCCACATATATAGTAAGGATCCATAAGATAAAGTGTTGAGGTTGTCAGTTGGGGGCTGAGGCTCATCGTACATGTGTTCGTTGGGCCGAGACTTGTTTGAGAGGACAAACATCATTGTTCCTCATGATATCAGTTGTTGAGATGAAGGTAATATTACTTTGAGGATAGATATCATTAAGCCTCTGGACATTGGGCTTCAAGCCGATGAGTGATTTCAAGAAGGGGTCTAAGGGACCAGATTCGTATTGCTTAGGCATGCCTTTAGGATGTTGGTGATTGACATGGACACAAAGTGTTGGGTGACACATTATTTCATGTGACTTATTTAGAGGTGGAACTTGAGGGTTCATATGGGTTATCCTATATCAGGGTTTTCATTGGTATTAAGATAAGTAACCACTCTTCTACGGAATTCCGGCATTGAATGAGGAAGTTGATAGCTTCATGGTGTCTATTGAGCACCGTAGAAGCATGTGTTTATTTTATTCATGATATGCTATTTTAATTATTTTTAGTTTACACCTGGTCAATAACAAATGTATAATAGGAACATGTTGGTGGTGGCCTACTAAGACTCATTCTCACACCCTACATGGGACACTCGAGATGTGTGTAGATTTCATGTCTTTTTATTCAGGTATAGGAATAGGTTCAACAGTTGTATCTTAGTAATAGTTGGCATGGGATAGAAGGCATGGTTCCATTGGTTCATGACTCAAATGGATTTCTATTTTGTTTTACATTTTAACCAAAATTTAATATATACATATACTGGTGGTTGGCCAGGGGTGACTTGTTTCTGTTTATTGACATGTATGACCTGATATGTATACATGCTCTGTTTAGTAGCTACAAATGGTATGTTTGACTTGTTTATTTATTTTCTATGCTATTGTTGATTATGATTCCGCTATTGTATGATACTTCTCATGATTTCTCCATGTGTGGGTTATTATTTTATATTCTGTTAATCTTTTTCTGTCTCTTCTATACCTATTTATACCAATATTATATCATCATCATAGCGTATAGTCCCCCGACTATCACCTCTTTACAACCTCACTACTAGTTGGAAGCCCTTGGCATATGGGGAGGCACACCTAAGGCCGGTGTCACTCGACCTGAAAGCATTGTTTGAGTGTCTAATCTGGATAGGGAACTATAAATAGTATTAGAGCATGTTCTTTATTGGTTTTGTCTTGTAGCATCATAAGGCCTAAGTATAAAAGGGTAATTGTGTTCATTTGGCTACAAATGGTATCATAGGAGTTTCTTTTACCTTTTTCTTGGTCATAATATTTGGATTATGGTAGTCTAGAGATTAGGATGTCGTCTAAACTGGATTTATAACTTGTGTTTGGGTTCTCATAGCCCCATGTATAGGAGGACATACCATGTTACGAGGGGTGGGAATTACTATTATGTTGTTTCTCATTTGAAAGTTTATTTGATTTCCACCTCGAGTGGTGAAGTTGGATATGAATCATTACCTATTATGAAATTTGATCCCTGTTATAGTATGGTAAAGAGATATTCGACCCTTGGATCTGAATGGATAGTGGTGTTTATTATGATTATTTATTCTTTGATAGGCACATAGTAGGTTTGTGATGTGTGTGTGTGTGTATGACTATATATATTTATATATACAAGTGTGTGTGTGTGTGTGTGTGTTATATGGGTTGTTTGACCATGTATTGTTATTCAGCGGGTTTCTACTTGGATAGATTAATATGGTGCATTAGGAGGTTTGTGATAGTGTGTCGTATGAGAATTCATAGGTTTATACCCCGAAGGGTTAGGCAGAACATAATCCACAGGTACATACTCAGGTTTAGAATCCAGTTTAGGTGGGGAATCCTCCAAATTTTAAATCCTTTGGGTCGTGGATTGATGATCATCTTAGATCAAGTCTAGTATGTGTTATCTGGGGTATTAATAAGGGAGATCAGGGAGCAGAGCTATCTATGGTGTACCTAACTCATTATTTCCAGTCACAACACCCAATTATATTTCTGAGTAAGGGAATATCACAGGTTTGTAAGAACTAGATAGATGTAATTCAGATAATCTTAGAGCAGCTTGAGACACTTCCAGGGAATTGGGCGAAGCTAGTTATATAATTGCTCAGAGGACTGGGTAAGTGCTGGTGGGACATATAGGTTTAGGTAGGCAGACACGATGGACTGTCCTGGAAGGAATTTGAGGCCATGTTCTTTGATCACTTCTTCCCAGAGACACCGAGGAAAGAGAAATCTTGGGAGTTTTTGAGACTTCATAAGTGTGACATTTCCATCATGTAATATATAGTGATGTTCAAAGAGTTATATCGCCTCACACCTGGTATGGTGGGAAACAAAACCTGGAGGGTCAGGTGTTTCGAGGATGGTTTACGGTATGTCATTCATGTGTAGGTAAACATCTTCAAGTTGGACTCATTCTCAAAGATAGTGAATCAGGGGACCATATTCAAGGAATCCTTGATTGACTAGTCATATTCCATCCATGTGATGGTGTCAGGTGACATCAATAGCGAGTTTATGATAGTAGGAAAAGAGGTTGAGAGGAGTTTCATCAGGGTACTCAGGCCAAGAACTCGGGAAGACCACCTCATAGAGGGTTGTCGATGGTGTGGTTCCAATTTGGGAATCCAAGTCATGTCCGGACTAATTGTGAGTGGAATACAAAGGAGTGTTAGGCATGTAGAGGAAGCCTCATCTAACATATGGTAGTCAGATACTGGGGTAGACTTAAGGCTCTGAGATCAGACATGGAGTGGTACTAGCTGGTGGTAGTCGAGTTTCAGTTGCACGTAGAGGTCATTAAAGAGACAGTGAGACCTAACAATAGGGTTCAGTGGCCATTTTATGTTTAAACATCCTAACAAGGTGAGGCTTCAGGCATTTGGGCTTTAGGTCTGGTGCTTGTTGTGGAGCTGTTGAGTTTATAGCAAGCTAGTGAGACAAGGACATTCAGAGGTACACCATAGGAAAGATTGGGGCACTCTTTTGTTTTATATTGGCATGGACTATGTAGAGGAAATTTCATTTTAGGTGCACAAGGTGCATGAAATGTATTTATAGACTAACTAAATACTGGTTAGTATATTTTAGTCAACTTGGACATTTTTTGTGTCTGTGTGTGTGTGTTCGTGTGAGGTGTGTGGCACTAGGATTTATTGAGGTGTGTTGGCATCATGGCATCAAGGTGATGCAGGTTACTTGAGGTGTGTAGCCATCTGGGCATCATTATTATGCAGTACTTGTTGAGGTGTGTGGAATAAAGACTGATTTTGAGCATCTTTTGAGATGAAGGACCTCATAGGTTCCATGTGGGGAATGGGTATGAGGAGGAAATCGATGTGGTGCTAGATTCTAAGGGGTGTCTAGTATGAAACTGATGCACCTGGTGAGGTTTATGAGTGAAGATGTTCCATGGGAGGAATTGAGTCATGGGATGGTTGATAGAAACCTGTTTGATTTGTGTTTTGGGTTAGATTGCAATCATGGTAGGTAACTCTTAAGGTGGGAAGCCCCCTCCCCCTTTGAAGTAGTTGACGTGTTCCCTTTTAGACTGGGTATTCTAGGTTAATTTTAAGGATATAGGTATGTTTGATACCATCTATGAGGTTTGTTTTATAGTTTAGAGATGATCTATGTTATGTTGGGGAGATTCTAACATCCATGGTTTTTTTGAGTCGGTCGTATTCCTCACACATTTTAATTTCTTAGAGTTTGGTGGGTATTGCAACTTCTTTCTTGATATAAGAAACTTAATTCCATGTTTTTTTGACCCATGACCTTGTTTTTATTAATGGGTTACATATTTACAAGTTTTATGGGTGTTTGGATGGGTTTCAGGTTCATTAGAGGCCCGAAGGCCCTATTTTGGTTAAGTGCATGTTGAGGCTCACATTATGATTTAACTTAGCAGAATCTTAGTGAAAACTATGCAACCCATTTTTTCACTGAGCATGGTTTGGGAACCATGCATGATGGGGTTCACTTCTGTATGAGACCTCTAGAGTTTTTAACATATAGAATTTACACGGTTAGGGAAAACCATGCACAAGCCGCAAGCTTAGTGCCAAATGAGAAGTACCCTCAGACTCCAACATGCATGGTCAACACATAGTTTCGAGTAATCATAAAATCTAACCATGTGGGACTTAGCTATTAATCATAATGATACACATAGTTGATGCATGTCTGAAAAAACATGCGATCTAATAGTGCGTCCCATTAAATGGGTAAAATGACTATTTTTACCCTCCCTTTATTTTTTTCATCCTTTCTTCTTCCCTCGCGTGGCCTTATTCCTCTAGGCTCCATGGTGCCCCTCCTCCTCCTCAAGGGTGTGATCCAACTTCTCTATATGAACTCTATTTTGATCACCTCCAGGTGTTTTAGAACCACATAAATGATATCTTGATTACTCTTACTTATATTTTTATTTTCTCTCACTCCATGGACTGATAAATCTGTGAGATTCGTTCTTCCAAATTTTCAGGGAGTCCATCTGAAATTTCTATTTCATCCAAATTATTTCAAGTTAGAGGATAATATCAGATGTTTTTACATCTACAAAAACAAAGTAGGTGGTTCTTATCTTTATTTATGTTTTCACAAGAGTTTGGGGGAACATCTTTTAGCACACTATGGTATTGACTAAGCGAGACCCAATTAAATTAGTAGTTTTCTTTTAATTAATTAAAATTTTAATATGGTACTCCTTTGGGAGTAAACTAACCATTTTTACTCATGTTTGTCCAAGTTAGAGGCTTTTTACCACTTGGGTAGTTTGGTTGGGTGGGGTTTTTGTTGTAAATTGAATTGTTTATTTTAATTTGTTTTAATATATATATATATATATATGAATTGTTCTAATTAGATAGTGATGGGAGTGGCCTGAGAAAAGAAGTGTTGATTACCACCTAGAAAACTCAATATGATCTTCAATATAGGCTTCACATAAGGCATTTGGGTAATGTTAATCATAGGTTGGGCAATTTGGTTGTTGGATTGAGGCGACTAGGTTGTCAGGTTGTAGGCATGGCCTGGGTTACATGAGATGGTGATGACTATGACACCTATCTATTGTGGGGTGTACCAAAAAATAATATCTCCTAATTTAAAATTTGGTATAGTGGTTGACCTAGGATGTCTCTAGAGATGAGTGAACTTCAATCACATTTGTCTCTTAAATTTTAGAATGAAGTAGAGGTGGTTTTTGAGATTGTTTCAGTTTAAAAAGAAAGAAGGAAATTAAAAATTAATTTTGAAAAAAAGTGGATGAAGAGAGTGATTATTTCATGGTAGGATCACCATTTTCAATGTCATCAGGGTCATAAAAATAATTCACACTCTCTTACTATTGAATGATAAATGAAAGGATCCTCAATCGAGTTGTCAATCACCATTGGGTGAAGGATGTAATAGACACCAATCCTATGTGCATGAAAATTCATAAAAATTTACCAAATAACTAAGTGAAGTATTGATTGGAAATTTTTGATCCTTATAAATCTAGAAAAATGTCACTTATTCCACACACATTCCAACTATCAGTAGACACTCACCATCAAACTCGATCTTCTCAATCGAGACAAAATACACTAGATGAGGTGGGGGGGGGGTTAAAGTTATTGATCCAAAGATATAAATGATGAATGAAACCAAAAACCAAAATAAAATAGCATGAAGAGAATTAGACACCACTAAAAATATAAAAATTTTAATAGAAAAAGATATTTTTACATTAAATCACAAGACTCTAACATTACAAAAAGAAAAATCCCCCTTCCTCGATCACTAAAAATATTTACCCATCCATATGAAGTGAAATGGAGTTGAATTGGGAAGAAGTGAGAATTATGAAACTAAAAAAATAGAAAATATAAAATCCATAGAAATTCAAGACTCCAATACTCCAGTGTAGCCCCTCTTTCATCTTCTTCAACCTTTTAATGAAAGTGAACACTCATATTTATAGGCTTGAGGGGGGAAATTTTTCCATACATATTCATTCATAGGCATGTTTGAGTCTATTTAGCGGAATAAATGGTAGTATATTATTGATATGTATTCATAAAATTTGTTACTCTCTCTCTTTTTCATGCGACCTCCAAATATAGCTTCTTTGAAAAATTGGAAAAAATGCAATACCTGAATTGCTGAAAAGAACTTTTTCTGGCTGAGAATACTTTTCAACTCCCTCTACTTTGTTGCATTAAATGGATGCATTCATGATAGGATTTCTCAAAGAAATTTAATTTAGACATGATTAGCGGATTCCTAATTCTATTGTAGCTAAGATCACTTCATTTTAATATATCTAAGTCATGTTATAAAACATTAATTAAGGAGGGTTCAATTTTGTCATCTATAAAAATTTCTCCAATTCGTTTATTTTTCTAGGATGGTGTATTTTTAATTTGATCTTGGCTCAGAAGAAAAAATTTAAAACCATGACCAAGGAAATCATAAAAAATGTAATAACTCAATTTGGATCACAATTGGAAAATATATGCCTGAAATACAGAATATCCAGAAAAATGTTAACTTTATAAAATTAAAAAAATCTACATTTAAGGCTAAAATTCACCAAAAAATCTAAAATTGTGAAAATCATCTAACATTGATTAATTATAAGGTATTAAATCATTGAAAAACACAACAAAAATAAATAAAATATTATCTCTATCAATTCCCCCACACTTTTCACTTGGAATCCTGAACAATTAAGTATCAAAAACGAATCACTGAAAATTCAAAACACATGCTCATAAGATCCAATAATTCCATAATAAGAAACAAAAGATACCATGCCTCATAAAACTTCATCATTTCATGTTATCAAACCATAATATTCAATATATTTTCACTTCAATTCTCCTCCCATGCACACAAGACACCTACCTCACATGAACCTTATCTCATCTCACAAATGTCAATTTTCAACAAGGATTTTTTCATCCAAATCATTGAAATTGAAACCATAGGCTTCATTAATTCCTACATCTCCAACAGATGTGACTCAAGGAAATTTTTTTATCATGAATACTTTTCAAGTTTGTTATGTGGCTTCCAGTTGGGAGGATTAGATTTCAAAAAATTCTAAACATGAATGAGGTAGTCTTTGCTCTTTTTGAAGAAAAATTGAATGATTCTAATTTTCACTCAAGTATGGTCTCCTTCTCACTACACTTAGTAGAAAACTAGCTCCTTCATCCTGAAAAATTTAGGAAAGTATGCACCATTAATCATTTCAACAAAAAAAATTCAATATTCTTAGTCATAAATTTTCTTGAAAGATTCAGATAGGTACATCTTTCTTTCTCCATTGGAAGCTCCAGAAATGAACAACCTCTCTTATCATGAAAGCACCATAAGATCGTATCTTATTTTATCATGAAAAATCCATAAGAGAACAAATTTTATTATAATTATTTTTTTAGTAGAAATCACATCCCTTCACTATTTTATTTCCCACCTAAAGTTTTACTAAATGAGGAAGAACAACACAATATAGCTTCCCCTCACACTAAAGTTCAACTAGATCATGCGATTTCACTTCAAGAGAAGGTTGTATAGGAAAACCTAGTTTGTAATGTGGAAAAAATAATAGGTTTTTCATGGATTCTAAGGGATACAAGGATTAAATGTATAATTAAATCCAAAATAAAAAAGTATTTTTTTTGAAAATTAGGCTTTAAAACCCAATAAATTCCTCAATAATTTAAAACAAAAGTACTTCAATCCCTCATGTTTTTAAAGGACTTAATAAAATTCTGGTAAAATAAATCAAGGTTTGGTTCTCTCAAGAACATACGTGAATGAAAATAATATGAAAAAAAGGGTTCAGAAAAATGGAAATAATAATCATTTCATCTTAAAAGTTTCAAAAACCCACAAAAAAAGACACAAATATTTGAAAAACACACTTTTTTTAAAACAATTAAAAAACAAATGAAAATCATAAACTACAAAGGTTCTCTCACACACACTTAAATGATGCATTTTCATTAATGAATTTATTTGGATTTGACATGTAAGCAGATTTGAAATTGAATCATAGCAATAAAGAAAGTGTAAAGGATAGGTAAAACCAGATGGATTTTATTGATAAATAGGTTGGAGAAGTTTTATCTCCTCCACTAGATATAATGTAATGGTCCTATGGAATTTCCCCATCCTGTGTCCATTAATAGTGAATGGTTCCTTCTCTCCATCCTTCACAATCTACACAACACCAAAAGGATATACATGAGTAACTATAAATAAAAATTCCCATCTAGAATGAAGTTTACCAAGAATCATCTTAATCCCTGAGTTTAATAACAACACTTTGTCTCTAGGATAGAAGACTTTCAATAGGATCATCTTTTCATAGTCCACTCTTGTTCTCTCTTTTTAAATCCTATAATTTTTTAAATCATTGCTTCTAATTTTCCCCAACCCTAAAAACTAAAATATTCTCTCTTTCCCAGTGCTTTCATGATCCAAATTCATCTTCCTAACAGATCAATATGCCTTATTCTCTAATTTCATTAGTAGATGATATGTTTTTCCATAAATCAACCTATATGGACTCATTCCAATTAAGGTTTTGTAGGATATCCTGTAATCTCATAATGTGTCTTCCAACTTTTATGTCCAATCCTTTCTATTTGGTTTAACTATCTTATCCAAAATTCCTTTGATTTCCCAATTGAACACTTCATCTTGAAAATTAGTCTATGGATGATAGAGATTTGATGTTATGATTTATCCCATATTTCTTCAGCAAATCCTCCATTCTCCTATTGCAAAAAGGAGTCCCATGATCACTAATGATGGCTCTAGGCACTCCAAACCTACAAAATATGTTAGACCTGGAAAAATCAAAAACAAATTTATCATCATCCTTGTAACTTTTGTTTCCACCCATTTGAATATATAATCAACTACAAGAAAGATATAATAATATCCAAATGACATTGATAAATATCCTATATAATATATCCCCAACAATTCAAAATCTCACAAAATATTAGTGCATATTGGGGCATTTCTTGTATCTTTGAAATGTTTCCATAAAACTGACATTTTTACACCTTTTGAAAAAATCATGAGAATCTATTAAAAGGGTGGTCCAATAAAGTCCAAATACTAAAAACATACATTCTGTCCTTTGGGTCCAAAGTGGCCTCCACAAGCTAAAGTGTGAAAAACAATTAAGGACAAAACCAATTTCACTAGGCAAACATATTCTTAGCACTTAGTCATTGAAAATATTCCAAGGAAATGGATAATCTCAAGTATAATATCTAGATTCAACTATTAGTTTGTGAATTTGGTGATATTTGAAATGATATGGGACCTGATATATTACCAGATAACTGACCATGTTAGCATACCAAGGTACTTATCCTTCAATCAAGTACAACTTCTCTTCTGGGAGGTTATCTTTCAGTGGCTCTTGTCTGGAATTTCAACTTTAGCAGTGTTGGGTAGTCTACTTAAGTGATCAACCACTTGGTTATCAGATCCCTTCTTGTATTTGATTTCTATTTTAAACTCCTAAATTAGTAACATCCATATTAATATCCTCATTTTAGCTCCATCCTTCTTTATCAAGTACATAAGAGTTTCATGATCAGAAAACATGGTGACTTTAGTTCTAAGAATATATGATCTAAATCTTTCTAAAGAAAAAACAACTGCTAAAAACTCTTTTTCTATGGTTTCGTAATTGAATTGATCCATATATAAGGTTTTATATGCATAGTAAATGACTTGTGTCCTACCCTAAATTCTCTAAAAAATGACTACTCCAACTTCTATGTTAGAAGCATCACAAAGTATCTTTAATGGTTCTTCCCAATTTGGTGGATACATTATTGGTGGTGTGATCAATATCCTCTTCAAATAATCATATAATTCCCTACACACATCATTGAAATAAAAATCAGAATATTTCAAAATAAATATATATGGAGGGAGATAAATCTTACTAAAATATTTGATAAACCTCCTATAGAATCCTACATGTCCTAAAATTTATGTAACATGTTTCACACAAGATGGGTAAGACAATGAATTTATCACTTCAATTTTTGATTTATCCACTTTAATAACTTTTTAAAATGAGATTCCCAAGAAACATTCCTCTATAAACCATGAAATGACACTTTTAAAATTTAAAATAAGACACTTTTATTATGGATGTTTGCAAAACATTTTATAGATTTTTCAAACAATAGTCAAATGAATTTCCAAAAACTGTGAAGTAATCTAAGAACACATCCAACCAATATTCAATGTGACTAGAAAAAATACTTACCATAAACCTCTAAAATGTACATGTAACATTACATAATCTAAATAGAATCTATTATATGAAAAATCACCAAAGGGATACGTAAAGGTTTCCCACTATTGATCCTCCGGATCAATGGGTACCTAAAAATAACCTGAGAATCCATCCAAAAAAATAATGAGTTATCCCTGCCAATCTATCTAACATATGGTCAATTAAGGGTATGGGGAAATGGTATTTATGACTAGCATGAATCAACTTCCTAAAATCAATGCACACTCTCTAGCTATTTTGAATTCCCATAGGGATTAACTCATTCCTTTCATTCCTTATAGTGGTTAGGCCAGTTTTTTTGAACTACATGAATGGGGATAACCCATTTTGAAGATGAAATGGGATAAATGATCCAATCTTCTAAAATCTTCTCAATATTTTTCTTCACATCCTCTATCAAGGTGGTATTCAGCCTCTTTTGGGGTTGTCTGACAGGTTTGGAATCTCCCTCAAGAATAATTCTATGTGAGCTTATTTTTGAGTTTATTCTTAGGATATCACCTAAGATCCACTCTATTGCTCGGAAATTCTCCCTCAAAATATTAATCAAAAATTTTTCTTGTGTTTTATATATATTTTTAGCAATTATCACGGGTAATTTATCTCCCTCCCTAAGGTACACAAATTTTAAATCAGTGGGTAATGGTTTTAATTCCAGATCAGGGGGCTACTCAAAGGATGAAATTAAACTAACATTCCCTATTTATAAAGGTTGGAAATCCTACACACAAGAAACCATATCATCTTACTAATAATTTAGAAAATCATCAAAGAAATATTATTTTTCTTCTTCTTCCCATAAATTTTTTGAATCTATAGTATTTTTCATATCTACATGTTCAATGATATTTTAAATTGAAAAATTACCTCCTAAGTATAAGAATTAATGTAAAATACATGATTCTTAAATTGAATCAATAACAACTCTATGGGAGTGTGAAAAGAGGGGGTGATCATCTGATGGGCATGGATTAAAAAATATTGAAGTGGGTAACGATGTCTCCAAATTCAATAGTTAGTGTCCCTTCATGGAATTTGATGATGGTTTTGGCTGTATTCAAGAAATGTCTCCCCAAAATTATGGGTGAGTTTGATGAGCTCCTATATTCTTCCATATTCATCACATAGAAGTTATTTGGGAATAAGAGATCATTTAATTTCACCAGGACATCCTCCAGAACTCCTACTAGGAAAATTGTGGATATTTTTTCAATTTGGAAAACCACACTTGGGGGATTCAAGTATCCCATATTTAAATAAGTGTACAACTATTGTGTAAATACATTAATAGAATAACTTAGACACACATAACATTAGAAAAATTGAAATAACCAATGATGCATAGATTGGAAAAGATACCTGGATCAAGAAATTTGGTTCGAAACTATGGTGTAGTAGGGTTGAGATACTTCTTCCCAAGTTGATCCTCTAATTACTTTAAAGTATTATCTTCTTGGTGAAAATTTCCTTCAAAATTTTTGTAAACTTTGGAATTTTTTTGAGTGATTCAAAAAGTGGTAATTTAATTTACACTTTTTAGAAGGTGTCCATAATTTCTTTTTGAATTTATTATTCCTATAATCTCTTTGATTCAATAATACTTGATGGAAATGGAGGGGGTATGCCTTTTTTACTCCCTTTGTTTCCTTTATAATGTTGTTTCTTGTCTCTTCCCCCTTGCGTTATCCTTCTCCTCCTCATCTTTATTCTCTTCTTCACGGAGTATTTCCAAAGAATATTCATAATTTAGAACTTCATTATTTATCAACACAGATTGTCTTATTTTAGGTTCATGGGGTGATGGTGGTGAGATTTATTTTCCACTTCTTATTATTATCATGATATTGTTAGATTTTGGTGTTGGGATTGTATGGGAAGGAAATATTCCTTTGTTTTTGGACATGATTTCAACAAGACTTCACACCATGTTTTCCAGCTTATCAACCTTATCTACTAGGACCTCATACTTTAATTATAGTTATTCCAAAGAAGGTTGTGTGATTTTGTATGGTTGATCATAGGGTCTTGGGAAAGAGGGTGGTTGGTATTGTAAAGTATAATTATAAGATTTATTTTGTTGAAATGGTGATGGGTTTTGTATTTTTTTTGGGAATGGGGGTTGGTTTTTGAATTGGTTTTGGTACGGGGGGTCTAACTTGATTCTTCTGATTTTCAAACCCATATTAAACTTGTTTTGGGTATTTACATCCTTGATTTTATTATAACTTCATTGGTTGAAAGTCTTCTTCATAAGTTTCCATTCCCTTTATTTTAGTACATTTGTCAGTGAAATGATTAGGTGTTGAGAAAATCCAGCATACCTTGGTCGGTGATGGTCGATCACTCACTTTCTTCAAGACCATTTGTCTCACTATACTAGTTATCTCATGAATCATAGTTTCCCATAAATTTTATGGATAAGAAGTTCTTACCTAATTAATTCATCTCATACATGTACCTCTTGTACTAAGCTATTGTGAGTTATGAGAGATCTTCTCAATCAATCCCATGGATTCTTTTAGAAACTTTTCAATCAATGCACCTCAAAATAATGTATCCAGAAGGTTTTTATCATTTGTCAATAAGACTTTATAAAATAATAAAATAAAGAGATAATCCTCAATTTCTTGAGGTGGGAAGCTGGCACAAATCTTTATAAATATTTTCCATTACTCATAAATGGTTTCTCCTATTACTTTATAATGGCATAGATTTCTATTATGATGGTTATGATTTTGGATGTGGGGAAGAATATTTGCATGAAACATCTCACCAAGTCATTCTAATCATTTATATCTCCTAGTTGTAGAACATAAAACCATTATTTGGAAGGTCCTTCCAATGAAAATGAGAATGTCTTCTACTTTACCTGCTTCTTAGCTACTCCATAGGGTCTGAAAGTAGTAAAAAACATGTGTGAACTCTTTAATATGTTTTTTTGGATCCTCACCTTCCAAGACATAAAACTTTGGAAGTAATGGGATCATATTAAGTTTCATCTCAAAATCATTTTATAACTCTGGAATGGCAATTTTACTGTTTTTATTTAGGAATTTTTGAGCTGATAGGTATCTAAGGGTTTGGTTCTGGTTTCTTGTCATAATGAAAGGCTGGAAGTGAACACTCATATTTATAGGTATAAGGGTGGGAAATGTTCCCTCCAGATTCATTACTTTTAAATTCTGTGCCTATTTCACATAATAAATGAAAGAATATCATAAAGATATATTGATAATAGTTTTTCCTATATCCCTTTTTCATTTTCGCTCCAAATATCATTTTATTTGGAAAAGTTAAGAAAATGTTATACCCCAATCATTGAAGATTACTTTTTCTATCCGAGTAGACTTATCAAATCCCTCCACATTGTTTCATTAAATGGATTCCTTCATGATATAATTTATCCATGATAATTAATTTTTACATTTTTAGAATAGTTATATTTCTATTAAATCTATAATAAATTCATTTTTATGTCTCTAGGATGATTTATACCTCATTATCTGAGGTAGGTTCCATTCTTAAATCCAGAAACATTTCTCTAATTCATTGATTTTTCTAGGACAATGGATTTATAATTAGATCTTGGTACATAATTTTTTTAATCCCATTATCAAGGAAGGCCTAAAAAATGAATCACTCAATTTGGATCAAAATTTTAAAAATATGCCTGAAATACTAAAGATCTAGAAAACTGTTAAATTTACCAAAATAAAAAATTCCTACATTTAATTCCAAAATTCACCAAAAATACTAAAATGATGAAAATTAGATAACATTTAATAATTTTATGGGGTTAAATTATTAAAAAACAAATGAAAAAAATGAAAATATTGTATCTATCAGACCATAATCTTGAGTAACATGGTAGTAGGCGAACGAGGTACTAGATTGGTGTGTCTTATGTTCTATTTAGTGATTACTACTCACCCGTGTTGGCCCAAGTGCCATTTAGAGTCGTGTGCACATAGGATGAAATGGATGTTGACGTGGGTTTGACCACTCATGTGTGTAGATGACTCTTATAGTGTTGTCTAATGAATCATTGTTGGAGGCGCTTGCCATAGAAAGCCGCGGGGGTGGTGAGAATCTGTTGGATGACAGTGTTGAGACTGTCGATTGGGGGTTGTGGCTCTATGTACATGAGGTCATTGGGCCCAGAATCATTTGACGGTATGGAAGTTACCATTTATATTTATTTAGGTTTTTGAGTTGAGGATGATATTACTTTGAGGAAAGATATCGTTTTTCCAATGGATGTTCGACATCGAGCCGATGGGTGCTTTTTAGAAGGGGTCTAAGGGACCATATTATTATATTTTGTTTGTGCCTTTGGGACGTCAATGACTTGACATAGACACGAGGTATTGGGAGGCACATTGTTCCCTGTGAATTATTTAGAGTTGTAATGTGAGGTTTCACCTATTTTATCCTTTATTAGGGGTTTCCTTGGGCTTAGGATAAGGAACCTCTCTGCTAAGGAATTCTAGCATTGGCTGAGGTAGGTGATAGCTTCCTAGTGGATGTTTAACACCAGTGAAGAATGTTTTTATTTTATGTATGATCTTATTTATTAATTATTTTTATTTTACACCTGATTAATCACAAATATAAATAGTAACATAATGGTGGTGGCCTACTAAGATGCATTCTCACGCCCTACATGGGCCCTTTAGGATGTGTGTATATTTTATGCTTTTTCGTTCAGGTATAGGCCCTGGTTTAGGAGTTGTATATTAGAGGATGTTTTCATGGGATGGAAGGAAATGGTCTATTGGTTGTTACCCTAGATAGAGTTCTGTTTCATTTTCCTTTTGTACCAGCATGCCTTATATGTATATACTAGTGGTCAGGAAGAGGACACCCTTTTCTGTTTATTGATATGTATGACTTTATATGTATACATGATCTGTCTGGTAGCTAAAAATGGCACGTTTGACTTGTTTATTTATTTCTACTGTTGTTGTTGATTATGCTTCTTATATTGTATGATATTTCTTATTCTTCTTCCATGGGTGGGTTATTGGTTTAGTGTCGGTTGGTCCTTTTTATTACCCTGTTATACTTATTTAGTCCATTATTATACCATCACTAGAGAGTAGAGTCTCCCCACTATCACCTGTTTACACCCATGCTACTAGTATGTAGCCTTTGGCGTATGGGGAGTCATGCCTAAGGCTAGTGGAACTAAACCTAAAAGCAATGTTCGAGAAGCGAATCTGTTCAAGGCACTACACGCTCATCTTCATATCATTATTGGTTACTATTGCCCGAATTATCCAAATCCTAACCCCTTTAGAACATCCACACACGCTTCAATAATTTTCACACACATCGTTCATTTAATTCTAAGTGTTATCACATATATCTGAAAACCTCTTCGACGTCATGATGATCACCATGATCTCATTCCTTTGATCCACAAAGTCATTCTTAAATAATATGCTTGGATGGAGTGTTTCTTTCTCTAGGAATCGAGAGGAGAGATAATATATCAATTCATGACTAATTCACAGTCCTTTGAATGGGCTTATCTCTTACTATACATAATTGATTATTAAATACCCAAAAGGGTTCCCCAACCCTCATATATTTAACATCTTTTAAATAAGCAATAAAGAAATAATTATTATTTATATTTTATCACATAACTGTAATATATATTAAATATATTACATGACCAAAAATATTCGTTTATTCTACTCGTAATTCCCACCAATATTAAAAGAACCTTGAATATTAAAATAATATCCATTCGTATAACATTACTCCTTGTATTTACTTAAACACTTGTAAATACTTTTAATAAATAAATTCAATTTAATTATTCTATACTCTAATAATAATGAATTTATTTATTTATCGGTGATTGATAAAACTAGAAAAATCTCAGACCTTGTGCCTGGTCCCACCATTTCCTATATACCTATTCACCGGAATAACGAAAATTATTGAATACACTATTGTGTGTGACCTTTTAGGCCCTTATCTCGATAGTAGAGAATAGAATTCATAGACCATGAGTGATTTCTAGAAACCCATCAAGTCCCCTAAAGAGATAAAGTGTAGTCATAGAATTGAAAAAGAATCATATAAACACGCAGTGTGTAATATAAAATCTTTTTCATTCGATATCTCATAAAGAAAGACGTACACTTGTGTTGTCATATATTTTAACTTTATTATCTATTGAAATTACTATACAGATTTACCTTTGACTGTTATGACCATGTATTTATGAAGGTACTACCATCTAGATCAACCAAGCCTGATATATTAATTCCTCAACTCAGAAGAACAAAAAGTTCTATCTTGATCATTAAAAAATATACATAACACCAATGATGCACCCAACATGATATAATGACCCAGTTTTCCCTGGGACTTTCATTTATGAAATCCAGTGGTCATAGTGTTCATTGGGATCAGAGTGGCTTGATCCGAGAGTTTTCCAAAAACTCAATCCCACCAAATGGTTTCACCAAAATGGTGGCACTGGTTATGGTGGCACCATCACGATCACACTGTTTATGGACGCATCATTATGGTGGCTCTGTTGAGGTGTCACCATCACAGTCTCACCATTTATGGTTGCACCGTCATGGTGGTACCATCATGAAGACACCATTACGGTGTCTTACCAAATGGTGTCACACCCCTTGCCCAGTTTTCTGAGTTTTCCAGTTTCGCCCCTATAACATGTTTTTCTCTGTTTAAAGTAAATCTATCTACTCACAGTCATCCACTGGACTATCACCACCTTTTCTTAGGATAATTATTAAATATTAATTAATTACAACATGTGAAATCTCCATGCTGCATGGTCAAGCCATGATTCAACTTCTAATTACATGGAAATGGTCTCCATTGTTTTAGGATATGTCCTCTTCTTAAGTTGAGATCATCTCTTTATTATTCCTTCTTGTTTATCTTGGTGAGCCTAGAGAATTTCTCCCAAGATGAGTCTTGGGTGCGGGAGTCCTTCCCACACAGCCTTGGAGTTCATCCTGCAAGTCACGCCATCCCCTATTCTTGGCACAAGAATGAACTTTGACCGATTGATCATCCATGTAGGGATTTTATTTTACTTCTCTTTAGTAGTGCATCATGCAGGGTGGGTATATTAATGGTTCCTTGTAAGTAACGGTTGGATACTCTTCCTGAAACTTGAATTTAAAAAGAATTTAATTAGATAAAAAAGATAACTAAAATAATGGGCAGGGTGTGGCTTGATGTTTGATCACCTATTTTATTTTTTTAACTTTGATTCCTTTATGGATTGTCATGGTTGCATGCCTTTTGAAAATCATGACTGTTGGTGGAATTTTCTTGCACACTGGTGATACTCTATATTTCTTGTGGTGATTTTAAATATTAAAGTAACAAGAAAACTATTTAATCAAGTATTTTTTGTTAAATAAATGGATTCCCTGGGATCAGCCTATTCTGTGATCCCCCCGGTAATATTCAAGAGGAAATTAAAGAATCCCCCATCAATTAAATTTGAATATGTTTGGCTTGATGGTTGGATTATGCGTTGTGTGTTCTGGTTTGGGTTCTATGGGTTTGGTATGTGGGGTGGTATATGGGGTTTTAGTGTCTCAGTCTGAGAGATTGATGTATTACGGAATGGATAAACTTATAGGCAGTGGGACTTTCCTTGGTATGTTTGGTGTCTCAGTCTGAGAGATTTATTAACTATTGAATGGATGAACTTTTAGGGAGCCGAAATGACTTTCTATTGTGTTGTGGTAGCGAAGAGATGTCGAGAAGTGGGAATGTGGTGTGGTTATGGACTTATTATGTAGTGGGGCTTCATTGGGATTTGTTTGGGAAGCGGGGTTATAGGGCTGGGTTATGTGAGGAGGAATGGGAATTTTTACTTTTAATAATGATAGTTGATAGTATTTTAATGGGGATGTTCAATGGGACTATATGTCCAATCATGTGTTGATGTGCAGTGGGACTGCAAGTCTAGTCTTGTGTTGTTGTGCAGTGGGACTACAATTTGGTTTTGTTGGTTGCTTGGTGTGATTACGATTGTTAGTTTCTTAGCAGTGTTGGGATAAATTAAGTGAATACCCTTAAATAAATAAATGGAAATTGAAAAAATGGTGATGGTTATGCTTTGGAGTGTCTATTGGGTGGTTGTGCATGTATGGGTTCAAGCAAAAATGGTGTTGGAGTGGGATTGTTGTATGTTGTGTGAAACCCATTGGTTGGGGTTGAGTGTTTGATTACCTATATATATACATATTGTATTTCCTTGTGTTTTTGATACGCACTCAACCGTTGTTGAGAACTATGTTCCAAACACCACCTTTTCATTGGGGGTATCTTTCCCAACATCTCGGCGGGAGGATGGATGGATGGTTACTGATTTTTCTCCCTCGCTCCCTTTTTAATATCTTACTACTTAGGCGTATTCGGGCTGGCTATAATTGCTTGAGGCTTACTATAATCCAAGATTCTTTGGGCAAAGGTTTATTTTTTATGAGGATCTCAGGTGTTTTTGGGCTTGGTATGCTATTCAGAAGTATCTTTAGGATGAGGGCTAGGTGTCTTTGGGTGTGGTGTGTGGTTGTTAAGGCCTAAGTGTCTTTGGGTGTGGTTCTAGTTGTTGTGGCCCAGGTGTCTACGAGTGTGGTTGTGTGTGGTTTGAGTCCCAGGTGTGTGAGGGCTGGTTGCGGCAGTGGGACTATGTATTGGAAGAGTGTAAACATCAAGACATTAGATCATTAGGAATGAGTATCTAACCAGTGGGAAAGTGGTGTGTGGGGTACCCAAATGTCTCTGTTCTTATACTATTACTTTACTTCATTGCGTTACTTGGGTGACTGTTCTATGTCAAGGATGGGCTGGTTAGTATTCCCTCGTAGGTGTTTGAGGTTCTACTATATTCTCTTAGGGGCATTAGTACGTTCCCTCACTTGTGCACGAGTAGCTTTAGTTTTCCTATTCCGTATACTTGTATTCTCACCCTATGTATCTAAAACAATTTTAGGTTTGGAAGAAGAATTCGAGAACTGTGATAAACCTTACTAGATTGGGTGTCGGGATATTTGTTGTTCATGCTTAGTTTTCTTCCTTTTTGGTACATTATTTGGGATTTTATTCTTTCTTTGTATCAGTTTTACTTTTGAACATGCATGAGGAAATGGATTCTTGGATTTTATTTTACATTTAGTCTTTGGTGTTGTTGGGGGTTACCATCTTATCTCCCGATATTGTTCTATAGAAAGTTTAATTCCTTCTATTTATGTGATATTTTATACCCTTGGTGCTAGTCTCTACTCAAGGCCTATTGAAGGTGGGACTTGGGGTTCATTGTCTCTCATTCACCTTGAGAAAAGAAGGGAAGGGCACTTTTTCATCCCTTACCTCATCTTGTAGAGGACGATTCATGAATGAATGGTATCAGAGGTTGATGATTGAGAGATAGTATGGAGTTAGGGGTTAGGCATAGTAAGGATTTCATGGGATGATTGGGAAATAATGTTATAAAATCTTGGTGCATGAAATAGGACAGGGCAGACCAACTAGGATATGGGATTTTAGGGGGCCCCATGATCTGATGCAAGGAATCTGGACCTACTGAATGACTGGATGAGGCTACACTAATTATAGGTTAGAGATCCAGAGGAAGGTACATGCATCATAATGAATTTTGTTCTTTTGTGTATTGGATGTTTTTGAAATTAAAATAAATAAAAAGTTCAAACAAAATTTTAAAAGGAATTTTTCCACACTACTTGAGCTTCAGAAGATTCTTGTTTGCTTTATTTTTCATCTATCGAACCTGGACATTGTCCATGAGTATTATGAGCCGTTGAGGCCAAGTAGGTTGATTTGGTTGATCAGCGGATGGCCGATTGAGAGGAGGAGGATGACCAGTGGTAGAAGATGTTTCGTACCTTCTAGCGGCATACTCTGGGAAAGTATAAAGGCAGTGTCTTCAATATAGAGATGGAGAGCTAGCTCGAGGAGCTAGTGATCACATTTATCTTGATCAGTTATTCGATAGAGTATTGGGTTCCTCTGGTAGTGAGGCAGATGCAAGGAGTGGTGCGCTAGTGGTGGACACTTTACATCAGGGAGAAGAAGTAAATTGAGGTTTTGTGGACTGACTTTGATACAGAGTTTCAGACGGAATTCCTTTCTTTCACGATGAAAACCATGAATAGGCAGGAACTGCTCTCCCTTCAGAAAGGGAGCATTTTAGTGGGGGAGTTGGAGATCAAGTTCAAATATCTCCTTCGTTTTTTCTTGGATTACTTTCTCAATGAGGAGTCGCAGACAAGACGCTTTGAGGAGGCACTTTGACCTTCTCTTCAATATGATGTTACTCCCTTCAATCTGCCGACGTACTTTGAGGTTCAGAAGAAGGATGAAGTATTGAAGAGGATGCACACGCTGGGAGGTGTGCTGCGAGAAGGGAGCCATACGAGTTCTTTAAAGGTAAAATTCATCCGCAGCAGGCCTCCAACGTCAGGAACTTCCAGGTTACGTCCAGTAGAGAGTAGGCATCATGAGTTCCAGTTTCAATCTCCTAATCCTCTCCCTTTCTCCAAGGGCATAGGGATGAGATGATTTATCTGTGGAAGCCATGGGAATCATTGGAATTACTTCCCTATCTAAGTACAATACAGTGGGGGTGGGAAGGTTCAGCACCCACCTCATTAGTAGAAGTTCCATCCAAGCCTTTTTAGCAGTAGGGGCAATGAAATCTCGCTCCACCAAGGGTGGATGGTGCTAGAATAGTCCAAACTCAAGGCGCTACTCATGGACCTCGACCAGGGCATGGTCGGGGAGGCTACCGAAAGCTGAGGGGCAGAGGAGATGGGTGTGGGTAGTTGCATGCCAAAGAGGCAGAAGTTCCAGTGGGGCCAGAAGTTGTTCGAGGTGTGATAAGTCTGTTTAGTACTCTTGCATGTGGCTTGTTTGATTCCGGAGCTTCGCACTCCTTTATTGCATCGAGCCAAGACCATGCCTTGGGCATATATGTAGAGATACTTTCTATTACCCTAGTGTTGAGTATGCCAGTTGGAGGTCAGACTAGCCTGTTTGATGTCTGTCCAGAATGTAAACTGTTGTTGGGGCCGCATCAGTTCAGTGGGGATCTCCTTCTGCTGAATATGCAGCCATACGATGTCATCCTAGGCATCGAATGGCCATTTTCCATGCACACTGTTTTCGACTACTTCCAAAGGAGGGTCGCGTTCTTGGATATGGGCGGTCAGCGTGTAGCTTTCGTTGGTGAACAAAGTTTACAGGAGGCCGCCGAAGCTTGAAGCCCCTTCTTTCCTTGTTAGCTGAGATGATAGAGGAATTAGCAGACATAGAGATGGTGGAAGTTCCGAGGATTTTTAGTGAGTTCTTGTATTTCTTCCCCGAGAAGGTTGTGACTATACCCCCATGACGTGATGTTGAGTTTGGGATAGACTTACAACCTAGTGCCCATCCAATTTCAATGGATCCTTATCAGATGGATCCTTCTGAGTTGAGGGAGTTGTGGATTTCGGTTGACGACCTGATGAAGAAGGGTTTTATCAGACCAAGTTTGTCACCATGATGTGCTCTAGTCTTGTTCACTAAGAAGGCAAATGGTGGTCTCAGGTTGTGTATAGACTTCCGGAGACTGGATCAGGTAATGGTTAAGAACCGTTACCCCCTCCCAAGGATCGAGGACGTTTTTGAACAATTGAAGGGAGAAGGTTGGTTCTCTAAGATTGACCTGTAGTATGGATAGCACCAGTTGAGGGTAAATGAGGGTGAAATCCCAAGGGCTTCTTTCAAATGCAGGAGGTATGGGCACATTGAGTTTTTGGTCATGGCATTTGGCATTACGAATGCACCGGCTATGTTCATGGGACTCATGAAATCCATTTTCTGTGAGTATCTATACTGGTTTGTGGTTTTGATCATCAAAGATATCCTTATCTACTCAAGATTAGAGTAAGTGCACACCGAGCATCTAAGGACAGTTTTAGAGGTCCTATGACACCACCATCTCTACAGAATGTTGTCCAAGTGAAAGTTATGAACCTGAGAGATGAACTTATTTGGACACGTGGTGTCCCAGCAGGGAATAATAGTGTACCTATTAAAGGTCAATGCGGTTTTTTCTTGGGAAACACACAAGAATGTGGCAGATATTTGTAGTTTCTTGGGTCTGGTAGATTACTACCGGAGGTTCGTACAAGCCTTCTTTCGAGTTGCGGCTCTATTGACGGCTTTAACTAGAAAGGACTAGGATTTAGAATGGAGTGATCAGTGCTAGGAAGATTTTAGTTATCTGAAACGGAAGCTGGTCAGTTCCCCAGTGCGGAGGTTTCCAGAGTAAGGGGTGATGTTCATGGTGTTATGTGATGATTCCATGCTAGGATTGGGATGTGTGTTGATGCAGCAATGAGGAGTAATCTCTTATGAGTCTAAGTAGTTATGTTCCCATAAAAGTAACTATTCCCCCCAAGACCTGGAACTTGCAATGGTCATGTTCGCACTGAATTTGTGGCATAATTACCTTATCATGTAACACTTTATGGTCTTCAAAGATCACAAGAGCTTGAGGTATGTCTTCTCCCAGCGAGACCTGAACTTGTTACAGTAGAGGTGGATTGAGTTTCTTCGGGACTATGATTTCGAGATCTCCTGTACCTCAGGAAAGGGGAACATGGTAGTCGATTCCTTGAGCAGGAAGTAATAAAAGGATGTATTTTGGGAGTCTACAAATGCTTGGAAGGTAATGGAGGAGTTGGATACTTTACATGTGTGCATGAGAGTGGAGGGCGGTAGAGGCTGCATGTTTTAGATGAATGTGAAATATTCCTTGGTATGGAAGGTGGAGGAGTATCAGTGGGGAGACTTAGAGGTTTAAATGATGCGTGATCATGCTATCCAGGGTGATGCACCAGACGGATGGTTGGAGGATATTCAAAATCAGATGTTGTTCCATGGGAATCTATTTGTCCTAATGGAGATGCATGAGGGATTTCTTGGTGAGTTCCATAACTATCCACTGGCGGTGAATCTAGGAGTCTCCAAGATGTACCGGGGCTTCATAGGTCAGTTTTGGTGTCCCGAAGTGAAGTGGGTAGTGGCCCAGTTTCTGGCAAGGAGCCTCGTGTGTCAGCAGGTGAAGGCTAAACAATGGGTTCCCAGTGGTCTGTTGCATACAATATATGTTACCAAGTGGAAGTTGGATGACGTCTAGATGGATTTCGTCACAGGAATACCTAGGGAAAATAGAGGCTATGATGCCATCTGGGTAGTGTTGGACCGATTGATGAAATCGGTTCACTTCTTGGCGGTTATGGAATCGAGCACAGTGGATGCCTTAACAAAAAGGTACATGGGTGAAGTGGTGCAGGTGCACAAAGTTCCAAGATCTATCATTTCAGATTGGGATACACACTTTAATTCACGATTCTGGATGGGATTACATCATTCATTTGGAAGCCTAGTTTTCCTTAGCACTGTTTTCCACCATCAAACAGATGGCCAGATAGAGAGGACCATCCAAACATTGGAGGATATGCTGCGATAATGTGTTTTGAACTTCGAAGGATCGTGGGTATGACACATTCCTCTGGTGTAGTTTTCCTACAATAATATCTATCACTCTACAATTGGCATGGAACTGTTCGAATCATTTTATGGAAAATGGTGTTGTCCACTTGTGTTCTAGATAGAAGTTGGGGAGGCAGGTGTTCTTGGCCTAGAGGTGGTGCAGAGCATGATGGAGAAGGTTCAACTTTTGTGTGAAAGGATGAAGGAAGCTTAGAACTGGAAGAATTTACATGTCGATCGTAGGATGATACCCTTAGAGTTTGAGGTTGGGGACCACATGTTCTTATAGGTCTCCCCTCGATATGGAAAATGGAGGTTTTGTATGGGGATAAATCTTTCTCCCAGGTTCATCAGATCCTTCGAGGTGCTCGGATGAGTCTATGTGGTGTCATATCAGATGGAGTTTCCACCGCGGTTGGAAAATATCCACAACATCTTTCATATCTCTTAGCTTCATCGGTATCTATACAATGACTCCAACATCCTAGACTGAGGAGAGTTGGATATTGAGGACGATGCGACGCTCGTGGAGTGATTGGAGATAATATAGGATCATAAAGAGAAGGTGCTTCGTTGATGGACTATTCTATTGGTCCGTGCCCTATTAAGGCATGGTGGGATCAAGGAGAGTACCTAGGAACGGAGGCATAGATGTGTGCCCAATACCTAGATTTTTTCTAATTTTTGCTCCCGAGTTTTATTATTCCTTCATTATGATGTAATGTTTGACCTCTCTTGTTGTATGATAAGTTGTTTCCCTATTTTCTATTTTGTGTGAAAGGTCCTGACTATGGGGAGGGGAGAAAATTATCTATAATCAAGATGAATTAATGTGGATTTAATTGAACCCATGCGAGAGAGTCAGTGCTTCCCAAACTGGATAGTATCATGACAAAGATAAAGGAGCTCCCTAATCCATATGTCTTGATAGTGTGACCTTTGTTGATTGTGTGATTTCCTGGGGTAGTGGAGCCCAAGTGTCTCCCCAGTTGTTCAGAAGATAAATTTCAAAGAAGTGCTCCTCTATGTTGAGGTTTTCGCTCTAGTTCTCAACTAAGTATAGTTTATCCCTGAGAGGTATCTTAAGAGGTGGTTGTTCTGAATCTCTCTCTTCGGGTTTGGTTTTGGATTCTCAGGGATGGGAATAGTTTGAAAGGTATCTAATGTAATGATCTGGTTTTCGCCAAGCATTTCCTTTGTGAAAATCTAGTGGTTGTAGTGTTCATATGTATCAAAGTGTCTTGCTCTGAGAGTTTTCCAAAAACTCAATCCCACAAAACAATTTCACCCAAACAATGGCACTGTTACAGTCACATGGTCACGATAGCACCATTACGGTGGAACTAGTTACAGTGGCACCGTTATGGTGGCACTGCTTACAGTTGCACCATCATGGTCGCACCATTTACGGTCACACCATTATGGTGGCACCGTTGCGGTGGAACTGTCATGGTTACACCATTTACAGTTGCACCGTCACAATGGCACCATCACAGAGACACCGTTTACAGTGGCACTATTAGGGTGTCTCACCAAACGGTATCACAACCCCTTACCCAGTTTTCCGAGTTTTCCAATTTCACCCATGCAACATTTTTTCTCTATTAAAAGTTAATCTATAAACTCACAGATTTCTGATGGTCTATCTCCACCATTTCCATAGAGAATTATTAAATCTCAATTATTTCCATCATCTGAAACCACCGAGCTACCTGGTCAATCCACAATCCAACTTTTAAGTACTTAGAAATGGTCTCCCTGATTTTAGAATCTGTCCACTTCTTTATCCAAGATACTCTATTTATTATTTCTTCTGGTTTCTCTTGGTGCTCCTAGAGAATTTCTCCCAAGACGAGTCATTCATGTTGGATCCCTTCCCGCTCAGCCTTGGAGTTCTTCCTGCAAGTTGCATCACCTCCTATTATTGGTGTAAGAAGGAACTTCGATCGATTGATCATCCATGTAGGGATTTTATTTTGCTTTTCTTTAGTTTTGCATCATGCTGGGTGGGTATATTAATGGTTCCTTATAAGTAATAGATGGGTACTCTTCTTGAAACTAGAATTTATCAAGAATTTAATAGGATGAAAAATATAACTAAAATAATGGGTAGGGTGTGGATTGATGTTTGATCTCCTGTTATATATTTAATCTTTGATTATTTTATGGATTTTTATGGCTATATGAATTCTGAAAATCTCAACCGTTAGTGGCCTTTTATTGCACATCGGTGATACTCTATCTTTCTTGAAGTGATTTGAAAAAATATTAGTAACATGAAAACTGTTTAATCACATATGTTTGGTTAAATAAATGGATTCCCCAGAATCAACCTCTTCTGTGATCACCCTAGGTATATTCAAGTAGAAACTAAATATCCCACTATCAATTATATTTGAATACTTCTGGTTTGATGGTTGTGTTATGTGTTGTGTGTTCTATTCTGGGTTCTATGGATTTGGTATGTGGGGTGGTACATGGGGGCGTTGGTGTCTCAGTCCGAGAGTTTGATTGTTTAGGGAATGGATAAACTTGTAGGTAGTGGGAGTGTCTTTGGAATTCTAGGGGATCAGTCTGAGAGATTTATTGAATGTGTAATGGATAAACTTGTAGGCATCCGAACTACCTTTCTATTGTGTTTTCGTCACGAAGCGATTCCAAGCAGTGGGACTGCAGTGTGGTTATAGACTCATTATGGAGTGGGGCTGCATTGGTCATTTGTTTGGGTAGTGGGGCTATAAGGCTGGTTTGTGTGAGGAGGAATGGACAGTTTTACTTTGAAGAATGATAGTTAATAGTAGTTGAATAGGGATGTGCAGTGGGACTGTAAGTCCAGTCATGTGTTTATGTGTAGTGGGACAACAAGTCTTGTCTTGTGTTGTTGTGCTGTGGGACTGTAGTTTGTTTTTTGGTTTCTTGGTGTGATTATAGTTATTAGTATTCCAATAGTGTTGGGATAAATTAAGTGAATCCCATTAAATAAATAAATGTAAATTAAACCAAAAGGGTGATGGGTTATGCTTTAGAGTGGATGTTGTGTGGTTGTACATGTAGGGGTAGAAGAAAAAGAAATGACAGTTTGGGATTGTTGTATGTTTTGTAAAACCCATAGATTGGGGATGAGTGTTTGATTACATATATATATATATAAATATTGTAGTTCCTTGTGTTTTCGATATGCACTCCACCCTTTTTGAGCACTATATGCCGAACACCTCCTTTTCCTAAGGTATGATATCTTTCCCAACATCCCAGTGGGAGGATGGATGGCTGGTTACTGATTTTTCTTCCTCTCACCCTCTTCAAGATCTTGCTGCTCGGGCATATCCGGGTAGGATGTGATGGCTTGAGGCATACCATAGTCCAATATTATTCAGGCGACGGTATGTTTTGGATGAGGAGCTTAGGTTTTTGTGGTCTAGTTATGTTTTTCCCAAGTATCTTTAGGATGAGGCCCATGTGTCTTTAGGCTTGGTGTGTAGTTGTTGAGGCTCAGGTGTCTTTTGGCATGGTGCTGGTTGTTGTGGACCAAGTGTATGTGGGCGTGGTTGTGTGTGGTTGGAGGCCCAGGTGTGTGCGGGAAGGTTGCGATAGTGGGAGTATGTATGGGAATAGTGGCAGCGTCAAGACATCATATTATTAGGAATGCGAAGCTAAACAGTGTGAAAGTGGTGTGCGGGGTACCCGAATGTCGATGTGATTATACGATTACTTTACTTGATTGAATTACTTGGGTGAGTGTTACATGGTGAGGATGGGCTGGTTAGTATTCCTTGGTTGGTGCTTGAGGTTCTACTGTATTCTCATAGGGGAATTAGTACGTTCGCTCACTTGTACATGAGTATCTTTAGTTTCCCCACTGAGTATACACATATGATCACCCTACATATGTAAAACTATTTTCAGGTTTTCAAGAGGACTTTGAGGACCATGTTGGACCTTACTATCTTGGGCATTGGGAATGTTGCTGTTACTACTTAGTTTTCTTCCTTTTTGGTACATTATTTTAATGTTTTATCTTTCTTTGTATCAGTTTTACTTTTGAACATGCATGAAGAAATGGATTCATGGATTACATTTTTCCATTAGTCTTTGGTGTTTCTGGGGTTTACCATCTTATCTCTTGACCTTGTTCTATAAAAAGGGTAATTCCTTCTATTTATGTGAGATTCTATACCCTTGGTGTCAGTCACCACTCTGGGGCCTACTGAAGGTGGGACTTGGGGGTCATTATCTCTCCTTCACCTTGATAAAGTAAGGGCATTGAACTTTCCATCCCATCCCTCATCTTGGAAAGGGCAGATCATGACACACATGCTACCTCTCCATGACTTCATTGTCATGGTCTTCTCATTGCATCAAAGTACACGATCAAATGTCACACATTGATAATGATCTCAAGTCAGAAGACCAATATTCATGTTCATAGATAGGAACTACCAATGACACCTAAAATATGCGGTGTTCCTATAGGAGGGTATGTCCTCATGATATAAACTTCTAGAGATCACCAAGTGCTAACTTAATAATAAAAATTCTAAATGCATATGAGCCCCCAACACCTGATAAATTTGAATCTATTGTGTCCAATTAGTATGATGTATCTAGACCAAAATAAATATATTTAATATTAATTTCACAGTATCTCATGGTTCTCATCATATCATGGGATCTTCTATAACATTTGGGTACGATAAATAATCTATGGAAATTGTCATTTAAATAGTAGATATAGAAATTTCTACATTATAATGGTAAGTGTACATCATGCATATCTCACTGTATATAGGAAATAGTAATAAAAGAGAAATATTTAGTTGGATTTAGGGAACCCACTATTACAACATATAATTAATCCAAGGATAATATCAATTAAATAATCTAATGGATAATAATAACTGAATTCATAATAAAAAAATGATTAATATTATACATCAAGTTCTAAAACATCATGATATATATACCTTCAATAGATTTCAAAACACGGTTTAAAAATATGCATAAAAACTCATTTAATGCTACATTAATGATTCACCTCATGAGACTATATATGCATCGAAGGGCTATATAATTACGGGCCCCACCGATAATTTCATGTCCAAAGTATTCCCCATATATCAAATGATCAATTTAATTTATTATTCAAAATTACTTATCAACAAATGTTCACATTGATTAAAGAATACAAAATATAAATATTTCCACAGTCAATCAAATAAAGTTCAAAGTAAAACACTATATGAATAAATGAAATATGGATTAAGAAATAAGTGTAACCATGATAAATAATATGAATATTTAGGAGAAATGTATGTCTAGTGATCATAATAAAGTTAATGTTTCAAGGGAAAGTAAATGATTAAAAATTTTAATCAAGAAAAAGAATTTCAATGATTTCCCTTGTCAAACTAATCCAAAACCATCCTGATAAATAATAGGGATGATATTATTACAACATAAACCTAGTGAAGTATATATAAAAAATGGGTTTTTTCATTAATGAATAGTAATACCATAAAAAGAAATTTAAAAACATTTTGGATGAAAATACCAATTTCAATTTGATAATCAATTTTAATGACTAAGAATTTTTATAATATTAGTAAAACCATTTTATTATAAAATAACATTTTAAAATTGTAAAGTATTCTACAAAATAATGAGTGGTTATGATGGTAGGAAAGTTCTCTTCATGTCGATTATAATAAAACAAATATTTCTTTCTCATTTTTGTAAAAGAGTAAAAAAAATTTGTTTGGAAATTGAATTGAATATTCCTTTTAAAATATTTTATAAGAGTCCAATTGTGGGTAAAAATGACATTAAAAAATAATACTAAAAAAATTTTGAAAACATTTATCAAAAACATGGCTTTGGAAAAAAATAATTTTCAATTGAAGAGAGAAATGAATTATGATTTTATTAAAAACGTTTTCTCAATCATTTTAAGTGAAAAAGAGAGGGTAATGGTACAATTACATGAAAAATTCATGAATAACCATAGAAAAATTAAATTAAATGGGTTTATTAGATAATGATCAAATAATTTACTTCAATTGAAATTCAAGTATAAAAAATCCCAATTAATAAGAGATTTAAACATAAATATTTTAATACTATGGTAACTTTTGAATCATAAGAACC
Organism: Viscum album; assembly: GCA_963277665.1. Lineage (NCBI taxonomy): Eukaryota > Viridiplantae > Streptophyta > Magnoliopsida > Santalales > Viscaceae > Viscum > Viscum album. Next base: position 591,393,402 of record OY728166.1, read on the forward strand.
ATGAAAGGAATAACGTAAAATAACACATTAAATACCATAATTATAAATATATTCATTATATAAAATATCAAAGGGGTGGAAGATACACATCATAAAATATGATAGGTGTATAATATAACATATGTCACAAAGAAGAAAATTTGAGACGAGCAACCCTTAAAATGATCATAATGTTAAAGTGAGAATAAATAAATGAATCAGTTATGTATATCCAATTTTAATACTCATAATGTAACGCATCAACCCTATTTACCCATAGTCAGTGTATTATTAGATAAAATTGGCATAATACAAGGAATCATGTCCCGAAAGACCAATTAGTTTAGTAGCCTTGGAAGTATGAGATACATTCATAAGTTTCACATTACATCAAGAAATAAAAACATCAACAACATTTTTTCCCCTTTTGAACACACATATATCTTTATCCTATCCCTACAGGTCAACCATAAAATACTTCTTCCCATCCTGGGAATAATAAAACATAGAAAGGGGTGAGCTCAGATGCTCAGTAAGGATAACAATAGAGTGGAATCTTTAATAAATAAGCATAAACAGTTAAGGCAATGTACAAGACTAAAAAAAACCCTTTTAAACTTAAACTTTAGAATAAAATGGAAAAGGTAAAATCAAATAATTCCATTTAATTATTCACATTGATATTATACTAGTCGAATAATCACATGCCATATCAATAGCCACTTTCATTATGATGGAATGCATAATGCAAGACTTCATAACTACATATTCAGGGCCTTGTGCCAAAACTACAAATAAGATTTTTTCAAGGAATTTTTCCAAGACACTAGTTTGTCTCATGAGACCTACTGATGCATCAAGGATCTATAGTGGGCTCCACCCGTCACTTACTAAGTCCAATGAATTCCTCATATGAAAAGGTTTAAACACAACAGAAACATTCGTATTAAAACTAGCTTAAGAAATGTCAATACTTTATCCATAAACCATGAATGGTGTAAAAATAACACATTCATAGTCAACCATATCACAAAACCTTCAATAAAATATCGAATATTTGTATCATAATAAATCAACTTCAAATATCATAAAATCCATTAAAGGATGTTGACATAAATGAAATCAAAACTTTTTTAGAGAAATATCTCTTTCTATTTTGAAATCATTTAAAATTCATATAATTATAAAAGAAAAAATTTATTTTGAAAATATTTTTATAAGCTTGTATGGGAAGCTTCGATGATGTTATAATGGCAGAAAATAGCCGCACCCGCCGTATAAGTTAAAAAAACATTCTAACCTTAATTTTGTCGAAAAGGTCATAAAGTACCTTATTTGGAAAATTATAGAAAGATTCCTTTCAAAACATATAAGGTAAAATAAGGGTATAAATGACATTAACCCCCTATCTAGTAAATATTAATTTTTTTTGAGATACATTTTTAAGAAAACACGCATGTGGATGATAAAGAGGTCCCAGTAGATACTTACGTAAAAACAACCTTGAATAATAAAGAGATTGTGAAATTAACCCTTACCTTGTTATTTTACTTGGTAGAGGGTACGTTAACCTTATGTATAATAGTTAAATCATTTTTATTAAATTATACAATAACTATATACATAAACATGACATCATATATGACCCTCTAATATTTCTTTGTTAATAATATTTTAGTAGTATCATCATTTCAGGTGTTAACTAATTCATTTTCCTTTATATGCTTGGTTACGTAAGACATGTTCATTATGGATAGGATGTATTTTATTCATATAAATAATGATATTATGTTCATAAACATTATTTTTAATCATAAAATAAAAATTATTTTGGATGATTACGATGGGGAATGAATCTCATCGCATTAGTGGAGACGGTAATCCGTATGTATGCATGAGCGACAATATCATTATATTGATGGTGAAATCGTATGCAATTGGATGGTATATCATATATAAATAATAATTATCATGTTATATTTATTATTTACATCATTTATATTCATTATTATACCCATAAAAAAGAATGAAGTGTTTGAATAACAAACTACACCACAACGTGGAGACGGTAAGTCGTACGTACGCACGTATGGTGACTTTGTCTTTTACAGGATGGATAGAATAAATAATATGGTTGTGACATATTTATAATAACATAAAATTATATATAAGATATTGGAGTTATTATTTTAGAATGGAAACAACAAAGAAAGAGGAAGTGGAAGAAGAAAAAAACATGAAAGAGATGATGAAATATTTACCTCTTCTTCGGGTTCTTCCTTTTGATTTGATCAAAAGGGCTCCTTAGGTTGGTTTTTTGACCAAAGGAAGGAATCTATGATGAAGGGAGGAAAGTTGGGAGGACATTTCTGCATGGTTTGTCCGATTCAAATGGCTTTTGATGTGTGAAATTAAGATAAGATGAAGCACCCTTTTATTAGAGAGGTGAGGGTCACTTTAGGAAAAGATTGAAATATTATTTTATAATAAAATAATTTTCGATTTCTAATGGATAAAAAATAATTTATTTAGTGGATAAGGTGGTTATGGGTATAAAACCTCCCAAACAATAGGTTTTATACAGGTTTAGGTCAATATATTAACCTTATCGTTTAGGTTTAACTTTTAGTTAAATAGTTTATCATTTACCATGTCTCTTTGTATTTTCATATTATATGGTTAATAAACTTACTATAAACATCCAATATAATCACAATTGGTTCATTATTAATATATATAATTGTATATATGTCCTTTTGACTAACCTAATATTTTTAAGAATATTATATCAATTAATAATATGGTATTTGTTTTAAAAACTCAATTATGTCAATTTTGTCACTATTTAGTATTTGGTTTTTGTGAAAATTATAACAGAATGATTACTTCGAAAAAAAATTATTTAATCAACCATAACATGTCATATTATCCTATAAAATTATTTTAATTCATCAAAAGTCTCAAATTATATTTATTTGGATATTTATATTATCAATTATGTTATTCTTTCATTAATAAAGTAATTACTGCATCATCATTGTCTCATAAATAAATTAAATTATTTAAGTACTAAAAATTATAAATAAAATACCATTATGTAGGAAATATTTTTATCTTTCTAATGAATATTTATAGTCGAATTTATATTTTCTGTAACCCTAAATTAAAAATGGTTTAGTTATTAAACATTAAATTTAAATCTTTTAACTCTTCTTTAAATAAAATAATAATAAATGTCCTAATCTAATCCAAGTGGACCAAAAGGGATCATATTTTATTCATCACGTTGTTTTTTATCTAATTACACTTATCCAATAAAAATAGGACATGTGTTAGGGTAATTATAATATCAATTTTACCCTTAATTACCCTATTTACTTCTAATCGTGGTAAATAAAAGTCAAAAGTTAATATTCACCAAAAATTATTTTCATCTTATTGAACCACATTTTACTTTTTGATATCAACTATTTATCTTGGATTTTTTAAATTCAACTCACATAAGCGGTATAATTAGGTTTTATGAAAATTTGTAAATGCTCCTAAGAGGAGGGTAAAAGAGGGTTAAAAGTTCAATAAAATTTTTATATAACTAAAATTATTATAAAATGACTCCAATAAATTAAATTTAACTTATATAGGTATTATATATCTATTTTGACCTAAAATAAATTTAAATAAATTTAATAATTATTAAAATAAAAAATTCGGTTTTAACCAATAACACAGTGTTTTTCACTATTCATCAAAAAATTGAATGTTTTCAGAAAAATTCAAAAAAATCACCCTAGGATAATTTAAATATTAAAAATTAAAAAATGAATTCCATTTTGAAAAATAAAATTTATAAAATTTGAAAAGTGGGTATTACTTATTCGTAACAGCTAGTTTGATTGGTCGCGGTGTGTTAGAATCTCAAAGTTGCGTTCAATGGAAGCTATTATATTATTCAAAGGGAAACGTACCATGGAAGCTTGGGGTGTTACACATAAAATAGAGGGAAATAAAAAATAATATAATCAAAATTCAGTACATACAAAATCTTAGAATATCAAAGATAATGAAGAAGTAATACAACCAAATGAAACGAAATTGAGTTATGAAATTCTTTACCACTTGGTAATTTTCATATCAAATCCCCTTGGATGGAATATTTATAATTAAAACATAAAATACCATTAAGTATGAAGGATTCATGATATTACATGTAAATTTAGTTTCCAAACATAGCAAAAGCATCAAATGGGACATTATGAACTTTACTTTTTGTCATGATCGATGATTCATCTGAGATTTTCATGATGATAACTTTTTGATCAAAAAATTGAATCAAATAATATATAAAATGGATAAATGTTGTAACAAAAGTACAATATTTTCACACTTTATTTATAATTAATTTAAACAATTAAATAATTACCTTGTGATAAATTATTTTTTCATTGATGGATCTGACACTGTCTCCATGTCGTACCTTCATGATTATTTGGGAATCTAGAATAGATTCCCTGTAGTGGTGATCCATATGTGTTCCAAGAACCTCTAAATTTCATCATAGTATTCTCTAGTTGTTATCACGATAGATCCTAAAACTTGATTCATTCTTCGTTGATTTCCCTAAGAATCGCTTCAATGAAGGGTTCTCTTTGATCTCTATAGACTTGAAAGTGGTGGGGGGGGGATCTATCTCTCTTCTTGGGAGTGTTCTTGGAGGTGGATCTATCTTGGGGTTTAATATTATTCTATCTATATCTCATTTTGCGCAAAAAAAAAATGAATTAGATCTATTAAGAAAATAATAATACTATGTTTATACATCACTAGGGTTGGAAAACAAGAATTATGCATGCATCCTTTATTATTATTTTTATCCCCATGGAACCCTGTGTTTATAATAATATTAATAATAATAATATTATTAATTCTTAACATTCTATAATCTTATGAAAAAAATTAAATATTATTTATTCAAATTATATGCTATATTTAATATTTCTCTCTGGACTATTAAAATCAGTCCAACATTCCTCCATAATATTTATCTGGCCTTAAACAATGACTATTTATTTAATAAATAAATATCATTTCATTATTCTATAATAAATATAAAAATATTATATTTACTAAAGAGAAAATAAATATTTATTAAATATCTTGCTCACATTATATTTTTTCAAATAACTAGGGATAGAATATATGCCATCGAGAAAACATGAATTATTATTAAACCATGTAAAGGATTAATCTTTATTCAACATGTTAAATAATTATATTATTTAACTAAGATTATAGATATATTAGCGTGTGACCCTCTCAGCCTCTTTCTTAGTTGAATTAGGTGATGTAGCCCAAATTTTAAGGTTAGCATCTAGAAACACTCCAAGGTACCCATAGATAAATACATTAAAGCCGTAATGACATAATAACTTATATGGATGGTTAATATACAATACAATTCATTTATCATGATATATCTAGTCAATCAGGTTACATGTTAGTGCTATCAACATATATGATCAATGTATCCTTCATTGAATTTTGAAAAATCATACTTTCTTATAGAACATCATGGTTGTGGATTTATTTGTTCTATATTATTTCCATCAAGGGGATTGAGATATAAAATACCATTACAAATAGAAGGGATAAATACTTTCTCACATTATTCATAAATGAAATATTACTCGAGATGCACCCAATGTATTATACCTCTTAACAAACATATGTCATCATGGTATTCATCAATAAATCAATTTACATTAATTATAATACTCATTAATAATAATATTAATGTCTAAGGATAAATACACACATCCATAAATAGAAAAACCCAATGACATATATAAATGTGGATTTCCTACTAGTGGTTCTCATTCTCATAATATATTACACTAGATATTACCAAGGAAGTATACCATGAGATGGTGACTCAAAGTATTCTCAGTCTCTACCCATTATATCCTATATCATTTGTGTCCCTCAAATGATATCATTCAACTATAGAAAATATATTTAAGAATACTTTCATGGAACTTTTGGGTTCTCATCATATCAGGGAACTGTTATAACCTTTCAGTATGATAACTACTCTTAGGTTATTATCACATACTATGTTATGTAGAAGAAAAATCATGATGTGATAAGAAGTTTATTAATATTAAAAACAATGGATAAAGGTTATCATAAAGTACATAGAAGCCGGTTCTACGGAACTAACTCCAAAAGACTCCCACTTTCACTAGAGATAACTGCTAACAAACTTCAGTATGCTATCTCTCACATGATACTCATTATTATTTTGATATAATACATTATTCAAGGGGTCTTATATGTTTTATTTTACGAGAACACTACTTAATTTAACTTCACACCTTTGAGAAAAAACCATTAAGAGGTTATACTTTCAAGTATGTTCTTTGTCCATTGGTGTTCCCTTGACTCTTTTACAAGAGACACTACTATAGATTTATCACAATAAAATGTGATAGTATCTTTACTGATAGGTACCACATCAAGTTACTATAAAAATTTTAATATCCAAATGCATTCCTTTACTATATTAGAAGCCACTATATAATTGGAATCCACTGTAGAATCAGCGACAACTGGATGCTTTGAACTCTTCCAACTCCCATCTCCTCTGTTTATATAGAAATGTAATCCTAACTATGAATTTAGATCATTCTAATCTATATGAAAAAAATCAATATTTTCCCTAAGTACTAGCTCCTCCTCATCTCCTGCATACTCTAAGAAAATATCCTTAGTTTTTTTAGATACTTAAGGATATACTTAATCGTAGGCCAATGTTTTTCTCCTCGATCAACTTGATATATCCCTACCATGCTCAATGCATAGGAAACATTATGACTAGTACATAACATGGAATGAATGATTGATCCTATCATCAAAGAATATGAGACATTACTCATTCTATCTTTCTCATGTGTAATCTAAGGAAACATTTTCTTAGAAAAATATATATCATTTGTCATTGGAACCAATCCCCTTATGTATTGTTCTATATTAAATATATTTAGTATTTGGTCAATGTATTTAATTTTACTTAGTCCAAACATCCTCTTATATTTATCATGAATAGTCTTGATCCATAGAATATAGGCTACTTCACCAATGTCCTTCATGTAGAAACACTTTTTTAACCAATCCCTAATAGACTATAATATTGTTATATCATTTACAATAAGTAATATATCATCAAAATATACTAGTAGGATAATGATTGTATTCTAACTAAGACTCTTGTAAACAAATTTCTTATATTAATCATTAATGAAACCAGTGGCACTAGAAAATCATATCTCTCTGGTTCTCATACTTCCATAGTGCTCTTACATAGTACTTGTGTTTCATGAACAACTTCTTCCATGGTGAACTGTGAAATTTTTTCCTCTACCAAATCTTGTCTATCTTGATCATAAACTTTATCAAATTTAATCATGTTCCCACTATCCTTTTTGAGTATATTCCCCCTCTCAAGAAAAATGACTTGTCCGAAAATAGTCATTTTCTTGTATGTGGGGGTTTATAGGTAGTATCCATTTATATCCTTAGGATTCCCTATAAAGATACACTTTGTGAATTAGGGTGCTAGTTTGTTTCCTAATAAGGCCTTAACAGACACCTCGTAACCCCATACATGTGTATATTGAAGGACCCCAGGACACCCTAAGAGGGGAGGGGTGAATCAGGGTGACAACTTTTTCTTTAAATGTGATAGATATTGTTCCCATGTTGGTAGGAACTTGTTGAACCTGTATGATGAATATGATCAGAAAGCAAACATTCACATGCATATATAAGACACATACTTTTTTTACTCAGTTCACCACTAAGGGCTACGTCCAAGGAGCATACGCCGACAGGTTGCCGGTCGTACCAAAATCCACTAATCTTCACTAGTTGTGGATTACAATAGTTCAGGCATAGTCACTCTGTCCCAAGCTCACTGCCTTTACAAAGGTTCAGGGATAGCTCACTGCTTCCCTCAGGTCACTCCCGTTGACTCCCCCTGGCTAAATGCCATTGGTGAAGTCTCACTCAGTTTATAGACGTGAAGGTCTCTTCAATAGATAGACATGAAGGTATTTGTCTCTTGTTCAGCATGATACTTTGCTTGCATTAGAGTCCTGAGTTGATGCTCTGTTAAAGTCCAAATTCCATCCACTGATGAAAACTCCCTTTTACCTTATCCACTGGGAAAACAACCTTTGTAAAGGGCCTTCACAAAGTACCCTACTTTGCAAGGCTCTCAATTTTTAAAAGCTCAAACAATCCTTCGCCAAGTCCCTACCTTTTTCGTGAAGCCCAATCGTGAAGCACTCTCGCGATGCTCCAGCCTTCACAATTCTTGGCTGTCGCGAAGCACCTGCCTCTTCACGAAGCTCACTGAGCCAACGCGGGGTATACGAATTTCGTGGAGCTAGAATAGCCGCCACGAATCTCCTGTTTCGTGAAGCACACTGCCTTCGCGAGTGACCTTTGCGAACAGAGAGCAATGGACTTTCTATGAAATTATCTCTACTTCTCTTGAGGGGGTCGACCTCTATTTATAATCCATTACACCGACCCTCGACACTTCTGCGTGAAGTCAGCGCCACGTCAGCTCAAATCGCGAAGCTCCGAAGTTCCCGGAAAAATTCTCTAAAAAATGTGAAGCACAACGGAAATTTTCCGTTCGTGGAGCTCATCATAATCTCAGAGCATTCCGTCATTTCCTTCGCGCCTTCGCCATGAAGTTCCCTTGAAAAGCTCTTTGTCGCTGCAATGCTCTTCATCCTCTGCCATTCGCGAAGCTTTGACGTAATCGTGAAGAATCACCACCTCCATACTTCTGGTCTCCGCGAATTCCAAACCATTAAGCCACTCTTCACGAAATTCATGCCATTTCCATATTTAAATATGCTCTTCATTGAAATCCTATTTTCGTAATGCTCACCAACTTCCAAATTTTGGACCCCAAAAATTTGGCAAACACTGGGAAACAACACCACCTTCAATACTCCTGTCTGCTTGAATGGTATGATTTCTTTTCTAGAACACGATCCGAACTTCCATTGAGGATTGAGAATAAACACAAACCATACTCCAAATCATGCATAAAAGACCATGATTCCAACAATCTCCCCCTTTGGGTTTGTTGGCAATCAGAAAGTAAATTCAATAGATCTCCATCCATGTGAGAACCAAAAACGTAGGAATCAACTCAGCCAACACTCTAAGTCTACATGAGCAATGCTCGGTGTAGAAAACAAGAGAGGAGGCTTGAATTGGGTTCCACTGTTTCCATATCATTCTTCTCATCACAGGAGTTGCCTGAATTTATTCTTTTCTCCTTTCTCCCCCATTGACAATAAATCCAAAGACCAGTAATTTTTTCAACATTCAGCTCAAACCATACTCCCCCTGGATAGTATCTCCCCCATAAACCTACATCACAGACATAAATAGATAAAAGCAGATATCACAAACGGGGAGAGGGGATTTCCGTAACCTCCTTATGCACTGGGAGGTGGCTGAACACCGAGGTTCAACCGATGCTTCTCAAACACAGCCACTAACAGTGGCTTTGTCAGGATATCAGTTACTTTCTCGTCAGTTCCCACGTGATCCATTCTAATCACCCCTGATCAACTTTTTCTTTGATAAAGTGATACCTGATTTCAATATGTTTTGTACGAGAATGCTGAACGTGATTTTTTGTAAGATCAATTGCACTCTTGTTATCACAGTAAATCACCATTGGTTGCTTTACCTCATCACCAATATCTGTTAATTGCTGCTTCATCCATAGCAGTTGAGTGCTTGCCTTTGTGGTGGATATATACTCAGCTTCAGCAGTACTAAGAGAAGTAATTTCTTGTTTCTTGCTCAACCAGCCAGCACAGTTATTCCCAATAAAGAATGCTCCACCACTGGTGGACTTTCTGTCCACAACATCACCAGCCCAGTCAGCATCTAAATATGCTGACAATTCATAGTCCCTTCCTACAGAAAATTATAAACCATAATTGTGAGTACCCTGAATATACCTCATGATTCTTTTTACTGCTACCAAATGTTCCTCCTTTGGATTACTCTGAAAGCTGGCTGCAAGGCATGTGGCAAAGACAATATCTGACCGTGTCGCTGTTAGGTACAGTAGGCTCCCAATTATCCTCCTGTACATGGTGGGATCTACAGATTTCTCATTCTCATGCTTTCCAAGTTTGGTTCCAACTAAAATCGGAGTTGAAATTGGTTTGGAGTCTTGCATATTAAACTTCTTCAACATCTCTCTTGCATACTTTTACTGAGAGATAAAAGTGTAGTCTTTCCTTTGAGTCAACTGCAGTCCCAAGAAATATGTGAGCTCCCCAATCATTGACATTCCAAATTCTGATTTCATATGATTGGAAAATTCATCAACTAATATATGCCTACTGCCACCAAATATAATGTCATCGACGTAAATGAGAACCATGAACTAATCTTTCAGAGAATTCTTCACATAGATATTGTGATCTACTCCTCCTCTTTTGAATTCCATCTTCTTGAGATAAGAATCTAGTCTGGAGTACCATGCTCGTGGTGCCTGTTTCAAGCCATAAAGTGCTTTCTTTATCTTGCAGACCTTTGATTCATCAGCACCAAGAAGAAAACCCACTAGTTGTTCAATTTAGACTTCTTCTTCGAGTACAGCATTTAAAAAATCTATCTTGACATCCATTTGATATACTTTATATCCTCTCTGTAGAGCCATGGAAAGGAACAGCCTGATTGATTCTAGTCTAGCCACTGGAGCAAAGGTTTCTTCAACATCAACACCTTCAATCTGAGAATACCCTTTACATACTAGTCGAGCCTTGTTTCTGATAACAATTCCATGTTCATAAAACTTGTTCTTGAATATCCATTTTGTTCTAATCACATTGTGACCTTTGGGTCTCTGGAAAAGATCCTATGTCTGATTCTTGTCAATCTGGTCTAACTCTTCATTCATAGATTTCACCCAGGATTCATCCTTTGCAGCTTCTTCAAATGAGGATGGCTTCACAACTGACAGAAATGCAGAAGGTGTGTTATTCCTCATCCTCCTTCTCTGTGTGGGTGCATTCCTGTTTCCAATTATGTTAGATGGATCAATCTCTGCTCATCGATTTCTCCTATGAGGTTCAGTCTCATTCTCACCATCTAAGATTTCTTCTTCAGATTCTTCATCTGATTCAACATCATGATGTGACTACTGAGTGTTTTGAACAACTTCCTCTATTTCTGCATTTGTATTTTCTTCCCGTTCACTTTCTTCCTGAATTTATATCACATCAGTATATGACGTCCTTGAAGAATTTGTACTTTATCTTCAATTATCTTAACATCAATGCTTTCCACAATCCTTCCTAAACGCTTGTTGAAACACTTTTAGGCTTTTCTGTTCATTGAGTAACCGAGGAAAATTCCTTCATCTACATTGTCACCATATTTCCCTTGATTTCCTTCTTTGTTCGTGATGAAGCATTTACTTCCAAAGACACAAAAGTATTTAAAAGAAGGCTTCTGTCCATGCCACAATTCATATGGTGTCTTCGTCTCACCCATATACAGTCCCGTTCGATTCTGAATGTACATTGCAGCTTGAACAACCTCTTTCCTGTAATGTCGTGGAATACGACTCTCAATCAGCATAGATCGTTCCATGTTATTCACCTGTCGATTCCTACATTCAACAACTCCATTTTGTTGTGGAGTTCTCACAGCAGCTAACTCATGTTGTATACCATGCTTCTCCAGATAATTTTCAAATTCAATGGATGTGTATTCTCCTCCATTGTCAGATCGCAACACATTGATTGTTCGTCCAGTATCATTCTCGGCGATTCGCCGATATGTTTTCATGCAGTCAAGGACTTTTCTTTTCCTTTGAATGACCATCACACATGCCATTCTACTGTAATCATCTATGAAAAGGAAAAAGTACCTTTCTCCATGAGTTCCAGCAACATTTATCAACCACATACATCTGTACGGATCAGATCAAGAAGGTGAGATTCCCTTTTCTTCTTTGGAGGATATGAACTGCAGACCAGATTCCCACGAATCCAAGCATCACAAGATTTTTAAAGCTCAAGATTCAGGTTGGGAATGTCCATGACAATTCTCAATTTTGATATTTTCTCCATGTATTGTTGATTGATTTGTCCCAGTCTCCGATGCCACAAATTGTTTTGTTCTTCAACAGTCATGTAACATACATTTTCTTCACTATCAACCTGATACAAGAAGCCTTCTGTTCTACATCCCTTCATAAGTGAATTTCCTGTCATTCCCTTGATAGTGCAGCCTTTCTGATTAAAAGTAACTATAAGTCCTGAGTCGTAGAGTTGACTCATACTGAGGAGATTATGACGTAGGCCATCTACATAAAGGACTTCAGTCTTCTTTAGTTCTCCATTAGCTAACTCGGTACTTCCACTCCATTTGATTTTCAGAGCCCCATCATTACCAAATCGTACTGTACCATCAACCGTCCTTTTGATATCCGTTAGTAGGCCCGCATTACCCATCATATGAGATGGACAACTGTTATCCAGAATCCAGGTACTGTTGTTCGTTGTAGCATTGAGGGATACCTCTACAAGGTTGGATTTCTCAATCTTCTTCCTTTCCTTCCATGAGACATTGGATTGAATATATAGTACTGATGGCCTTTCAATTATCTATTCTGCATACCCAGGTTCTTCATAGTCAAAATCTTCTTCAAGAGGAGAAAACCTGTTTGAAAGAGCAAAACTGTCTTGCTGATGAGACTTGACTTGTCTTGAACTTCGGTATGAGGTATCCATGTCCCTTCTCTTCCTACAATTAGCATCCTTATGCCCAAAGTTAGAACAACGAAAACAATATCCATAGAAATTGTTTATTCTATAAGAATTAGGATATGAATTTGTCCTCCTTTGTTGAACTTCTATATCTTCTCCATTAAGATAGCTTCTTGACTCTTCACAATAAGATATGGTATGGCCCAGATAGCCACATAACTGACAATTCATGAGAGGAAATGTCTTCTCACTTGAATTTTTCCTCATACCTTCTTCCTTGGGAGAAAAGTAAGACTGTCTATCATTTCTGAATGTTTGAGGATAATTTTCAGTTTTCCTTTTAGTTTTGGTTGAGGGTTCCTTTTTCTGCACTTTAGGTAATGTTTCAACATGTTCAACATTCATCTTATCTTTCTTTTGAATCTTTTCACTTCCAGCAGTTGATGTCTCAGCCTCATAGCCAATTCCACTCTTTCCCATGCAAGTGGGTCTTTGATTACTCAAGATTTTTCTAACCCCATTTGAACCGCACTTGGATCTTGCAAGTAATTCTGTATTTGAGAATCTTCCAAACTGTATTTTCATCCTCGATTCTTTTGGAATTGATTCAGTCTCAAGTTCACTCCTTAGAGTAATAACTTCCTCCTCAAGACCCTCAGCAGTCTTGGATTTTTCATCTAGTCTGGAGGTTAGGTCATTGATGACCTTTGCCTACTCTTCAATTCTCAGCTTCAGATCCACTACATCATCATTGCTTTCAATTATTTTAGACTGTACCTTCAAAAATTCTTCCAGTCGTTCGATTTTAGCTTTAAGTTGATCAACGTATTCAGCTGATTCTTCTACAATAGATTTCCACTTATTGCAACTCTTGCATTTAATCGTAAGCTTATTAACCGCATCCTTAAGTTGCATCTCGGGATCTACACAAGTTCTTAGTTGTTTTTCTCCACCAGTATCTTCTGACTTTTCAACAATGGCCATCATGGAAGCATGGTTCACAGTTTTGAATTCTGGTTCTTCTTCATCACAGAATTCATTATAATCTTCTTCCTCTTCACAGACAAAACTCTTCCATTGCATTTTCTTTCCATATTTGAAGTATCCATTTTTGAAGAACCTTCTATGAGGCTTCTCGAAGCATTCATCTTCACTATCTTAATCATTGATCTTTCTTAAGACTAAGAGGAAATGTGCCCAACTTTTCCACAATGAAAACACGCGAGAGGTAACTTCCCTTTGAATTTCCCTTTCCCCTTCTGGAATTTCTTTGCAATGAGAGAAAGAATTTCTTTTTCTTCTTAATATTCACCACTACTTTATTTTGAGATTTTCAGTTTATCCATGGACTTGAATGCCATTTCCTTGCTCACACGAGTCGTAGCATCTTCTAGTTTGACTCTCATTTCATATGCTACCAAGCTGCTAAGTAGATCATCCAGAGAAAGTTTTGAAAGATCTATTTCCTCAAGGACTGACACCTTTTCATTATACAAAGGTGGAGGTCTTCTTAATATTTTCATTACAATATCAATGTCTTTGATTTCTTCACCTATACGCCAAATTTCTCCAACCACTTTAGTAATTCGATTGAAGAAAGAGTCTGCATTCTCGTCTGGATGCATTTTCAGATCATCAAACCGATTGTGCAGAACTTGTAGTTTCGCCTCCTTCACTTTGCTATCTCCTTCAAAAATATTCTCGAGTTTATCCCACATGGATTTTGCTGTGGTGAAATTCATCACCTTTAGGTAGATCTGATCAGAAAGGGCTGGAGTAAGAGAATTTTGTGCTTTATCATCTGCATCAAGAATTTTCCTATTGTTTCTGTCATAGCCAGGCCTGTTGGGTCAGTGACTTGTATTCCTTGAATAGTAGAAAAGAGAACTTCTATTCCAAGATATCTTAGATGAGATCTCATTCTATTCTTCTAGATCTGGAAATTACTTCCATCGAAGTAAGGGACTCCCCTGACATTGACTGCATTCTCCATGATGATAAAGGACAAATTCAAAACTAGAAACCTCCCTCTGATACCACTTGAAGGACCCCGGGACACCCTCAGAGGGGAGGGGTGAATCAGGGTGACAACTTTTTCTTTAAACGTGATGGATCTTTTTCCCACGTTGATAGAAACTTGTTGAACCTGTATGATGAATATGATCAGAAAGCAAACATTCACATGCACAGAGAAGACACAACCCCTTTTACTTGATTCACCACTAAGGGCTACATCCAAGGAGCATACACCGATAGGTTGCCTGTCGTACCAAAATCCTCTAGTCTTCACTAGTTGTGGATTACAATTGTTTGAGAAGAGTCACTCTATCCCTGGATCACTGCCATTACAAAGGTTCAGGGATAGCTCACTGATTCCCTCGGGTCCCTCCCATTGACTCCCCCTGGCTCACTTCTGTTGGTGAAGTCTCACTCAGTTTATAGACATGAAGGTCTCTTCAATGGATAGACATGAAGGTCTTTGTCTCCTGTTCAGCATGAGACTTTGCTTGCATCAGAGTCCTGAGTTGATGCTATGTTAAAGTCCAAATTCCATCCACTGATGAAAACTACCTTTTCCCTTGTCCACTGGGAAAACAACCTTTGGAAAGGGATTTCAAAAAGTACCCTACTTCGCAAGGCTCCCAATTCTGCAAAGCTCAAACAAGCCTTCACGGAGTCCCTGCCTTTTTCGCAAAGCTCAATCGCGAAGCACTCTCACGGTGCTCCATACTTCGCAATGCTTGGCTGTCGCGGAGCTCCTGCCTCTTCGCGAATCTCACTGTGCCAATGTGGGGCGCACGACTTTCACAGAGCTAGAATAGCCGACGCGAAGCTCCTCTTTCACGAAGCACATTGCCTTCGCGAGTGACCTTTGCGAACTGAGAGCAAAGGACTTTCTATGAAATTCTCTCTACTTCTCTTCAGGGGGTCAGCCTCTATTTATAGGAAATTCCACCGACCCTCGACCCTTCCGCGCGAAGTCAGCGCCACATCAGCTTAAATCACGAAGCTCCGAAGTTCCCGCAGAAATTCTCTCAAAAATGCGAAGCACAATGGAAATTTTATGTTCGCAGAGCTTGTCGTAATCATGAAGCGTTCCATCATTTCCTTTGCACCTTCGCCGCGAAGTTCCCTCGCAAAGCTCTTCATCACCACAATGCTCTTCATCCTCTTCCATTCGTGAAGCTTTGACGTAATCGTGAAGAATCACCGCCCTCATACTTCTGGTCTTCACGAATTCCAAACCATTAAGACACTCTTTGCAAAATTCATGCCATTGCCATATTTAAATATTCTCTTCATTGAAATCCTATTTTCGCGATGCTCACCAAATTTCAAATTTTGGACTCCAAAAATTTGGCAAACACTGGGAAACGGCGCCACCTTCAATACTATTGTCTGCTTGAACGGTATGATCTCTTTGCTAGAACACGATCTGAACTTCCATTGAGGATTGACAAAAAACACAAACCATACTCCAAATCATGCATAGAAGACCATGGTTCCAACATATATGACAAAACTAGTTTGTTTCCTCTCAATAAATGAAAGGGAATTTAGTTTTCTACTTTATTTGGTACTCATTTTAGTGTGTATGACACAATTTTTAATTCATTACCGCTAAAAGGATAATAGAATATATGCATTAATCATCATAAAAAATACTATGTCTAATAAGGTATGTTCCATCCTTTCACTAAATTATTCCACTATGGTGTATAAGGTGGAGTGAGATGAGTTAAAATTCCAAAATCCCATAGAAATTTGAAGAAATATTGGTTAATATATTAACCACCTCGATTGAATAAAATCTTATTTTCTTCTTTCCAATTTGATTCTCTACTTCATTCTTGAAATCTTTGAATTTATCAAAGGACTTGGACTCATACCTCATCAAGTAGACATATCCATATCTACTTAAGTCATCAATAAAATTTATGAAGTAAGAATAAACACCTCTAGCTTCAAGTGAAAATGGCCCACACACATCACTGAGTACCAATCCTAAAATATCTATGACCCTTTCACCCTATCCATAGAATGGTGGGTTGGTAATTTTACATTTTAAACAAGCTTGGCATATTTCAAGTGGTTTTAGCTCAAAAGAGTATAAATAAACATCTTGACATAGCTTTGTCAAATGGTTGTTGTTTACATGACCAAGATGGTTATTCCATAGCTGGATGTTATATGAGTCATGTGAACATGTTTCATTATCTATTGAAAATACTTAGTTCTCATAATTTAATACATGAAGACTGTTTTTTAAATGTTATATACCGTAAAATATGTTATCTTTATAAAAGAAACAAATTCTATTTCCAAACTTGATAATGAAACCATCTGCATCTAGGATTGATACATGAATTATTTTCTTGGTAAAAATTGGTACATAATAAAAATCCCTTAAAACCAATATCATTAATATTGGAAATAAAATGTGGTACTCACCAATAGGTAGAGATGCCAGCCTCATTCCATTAGAGGAACTAAAATCCACCTATCCTCTTAAATATTTTAGAACCTACTTAGTTGGTAAATTTGGATACTTATGTGAGAATAACAACTTGTATCTAATTCCCAACGCATAAATATTAAAATATTACACTTATTATAGGATACAACTTTAGATTCCCCATATTTCTGGGTGAAGTTCCTCTTCCATTGGCCATGCTTGCCACATGAAAAAGATACTATCACATTTTCTTTACCCTATATATATATCTTCCTCTTCTTGGAATGATAGTTCTTGGGATATTTATACTTATTATGAGTCTTGGGCCCCTTATTCTTGTTCTTACATTTCTTATTTATCATAAGTACTGTATGTTTTTCATGACTTGTATCCTTATCTACTTAGAAAATTAGGGTAAGAAGTTATAAATGACTCTTCTCATTATTGATTATATTATAATTAATAATAAAATTGGAGAAGTATTTGGGTAGTGAGGAAAGTATGAGGCCTATTCATAACTCATTTGGAAATTTAATCAATGAGATTTCAAAGCATTTAATTTATAAAGTAATCTTGACTATATGAGGCTCAGCTGGCACTGACTCTCCAAGATTATTTGTAAATAGAGAATTGTAAATCTCATATTACTCTTGTCTAACCTTCTCTTGATAAAGATACTAAAGGTGATACATCATGCTATGTGTATCCATATCATCATGTTACTTAAAAATATCATTGTTCATGGATGATTTAATGAAACATTGAACGTATGTAGAATCATTCAAATTTTTATCATATAGAGGTAAAGATTCCTCGCTATCCTCATTACCAAGTGCATCAATAATGTGTTCTTCCAGCATATAAAATTTCTTTTCAAAGAAAAGGATAATGCTTAAACACCTTTTCTATTCTTGGGAATTTTTTCCATTGAGAAGGCTATCCTTATCTAGTATGGATCATAGTGATATGTTTGAAGTAATTTTATAATTGTTTCTACAAATAACTTAAGATGAGTTTTAGTAATTTTTTCATAAAATATAGACAAATAATAAAATATTATATTTATTAATCTCCCACTATTTTATCAAAACCCAATATTCTAAACCATTGGATTCTGAATATCTTATTTTTTATAAATTCTCATTTAAATGATCTATATTCTCATTATCGTTACCTCTACTTTGGAAGGTCATTCAATTTTAAGGGTTTTAGGTAATCATTCTAAATTCCATCTGGATTAACTCACAGTTCCTTGATCTATTGAGTAGACTCCCCAATCCAGAAATCCTAAAATTGTATTTTCTCAACCATTTCCTCTCTGTTACACTAAGTCCTTCTTTGGTTGTCAACCCTTGATATAAACTATTTAACTTCAAACTAAAACCTCAAGTTAGATTTATTTAATAATTAAAAGCACCCCAACTTTGGTTGGTCGAGCGCTTTGAACTATGGTTCGATTTTAACCGAATTGGTGGAATGTTAGACCAAATTAATATATATAATTGAGGGATTTTATATTTATGCATAAATTTACAATTATTACATTTATTACATTCTTGTTAATATTAAGTGGATTTAATTAAGTGATTGACCATGTATTATATAATAGTTATGCATAATCAAATTTATTTTAGTTCTATCTTGCATGCTTTTTAATTCATTAATTCATGTGATCATGAAAAAACATCCATAATGAAATAACCATGAAACTTGATGGAAATAAAATAATAAAGTGGTATGATCATGATATTTTACGAATGGTTAGTTTATCTAGTGGATGATAAACTAACCATCAACCTTGGGGAAAAAAGTTGAACTATTTATGGATCATGTTGTAGCTTTCCACATCTCCACCTATGTATCTCTCTTACATTGGTTTAACCATAGCTCCAAACATGAATCGCCTCCACTAGTTGGGGAGCACAATATATTACATATTCTTTTACTCACACGCATGTGAGGGAACCAAATGATTGGTTAAAGTGTTCACATAAAATAAACCATGAGCATGTTGTACCTTACATAATAAGAGGTGGGATGAAACACATGCCAAATATTTAATTTAATAATAAATTAAAAGAAACCAATCAAATACCAAGGTTTGGTCTAAGTTCATGATCATCAACATGCATTTAACGAATTTCACATTTAATAAAATTAGCATTCAATTATAATCATTATTATTTAAGATAAATCATGTCTAAATCAATTAATTATGTTTTTTAATTAATAAATTATTTTATCTTGATTCTTTTCTGAATTTTCATGAGATCATCATCCATCATAATTTTAAACAAATTAAATAAATTTATTTAAAATTAATTATGTATAAAAAATTTACCTTTGAGGAAATATGGTGAGTACCCATCTGAACTACCCAGCATGTATTATACTCATATGTTGTTTAATTTTACAACATGTGACATACACAACTTATAATGTAATTTCATGCCATGTACTATCAATGTAACAACCCAAACTATTATGAATAAAATTCTCTTTATTTTAATTAAATGTATTATAGATATATAAATAACATGAACTCCTTTTTATTATTATTTCCAATTGTATTTGAAGGACCATTAAGTATCCTTACCATTGATAATACTGTCATGAAATAGTGATCACATTACTCGTAAAAATATAGGGTTTTAAAAAATCCTTTTGACACAGACAAATGAAGTGATGGCCTAAACCTGTAGGATCGCACCCTATGAAGCCCATTTATTGATGCTTATGAGGGATAGTTTTTTTTGGGTTTTTCCCTATACCATGCCCAAGGTTATATCCAATAACTTAAGCATGAGAGAAACTGTTTACAAGAGAAGTTCAAGCGCATCAAGATCACGAACCAAACCATGTTCACTGAACGACCCCATGAAATCCCCACCATCACACACCTTACTCTTTAGGCGTATGCTAGTATAATAAATGGATATATAAAAATACCATATCATTATGATTATGTGCATTATTTTTGTACAAAATAGTGAATATACTTTCATTCTATTATTGTTACTTTGTAAATGATTTTTAAAGAAAAAATATTATTATTTGGTTAATATTAAAATTTATTTGAGAAATATATTTTTATGAATTAACAGATTTTTTAATTAAATAAAATTTCAATAAAATATTATTATCAAATTAATTTTATAAATTATTGTATAATTTTTATGAAGTCAATTATAATTTTTATTATGGTTTGAAAACTATTTTTTTCAAAACCTGTCAATTTTCAGTAAATGTTGTTTTTTATTTTAAAAGTGAAAATTCCCATATTTATAAAGTAATTCAGATAAAACGAACATTATTTTTTCAATCATGATGTTGAAATTATCCAATGGTTTATTTTTCATAATTTTCTGAGATAGACGCTTTTTTTGGTAAAAATTAAATACCGTATAAATATATAATGTGTTTTACGACGTCATAATGACCCAATAGTGATGTAATAAAATAATATAAATGGTATATTCAGGAAAATATATGTTTTAATTTAAACTAATATAATTTTAGGTTTATTTGATTTATTTTATAAAGCATTTGTGAATTTTCCATGTCATATAAAATATTATTAGATTTTAAAATCATTTCCTTGAAAGTGTGACTCACCTCCACATAAGAAAGGGCAATAATTTAATATCTTAAAACCTTAAACTATTAAAATAATTTATACCAATCCCATTTTTCAAAAATCATGGGATGAACCATAGGATGGTATTTAGTTTTTGAATATTTTAGTGTTTGGGGTCTGATACCAAAAGAATAAAGAATTCCCCCACCTTTCCTATATAAACCCACCCAAGAATCCATTCATCTTCACTAAATCTATTTTAAGATCTACCAAATGCTTCCCCCTACTCACTAGATTCCTCCCAAGGCACTTCTAATCTCCCAAGAAGCCTCTCCCAAGCCTTTGGATTACACATCCAAGTAAGGGATCTCCCTCTCTCCATTTTCTTCAAGCACCTCTTTTCTGGAAGGTCTTTTAATTTCCAATTTCTTGATTTGGGATATGTTATTACATATATCTTTACTATAAATTTTATTTACACGTTATGGTATCTTTATTTGACTCCCATTAATCCCTCTATTATCCTTTAAACCTACCTGTTACTCTGCTGAAATTCCTTAAGGGATTTTTCTCTTCTCGTTTACCTTGAAGAATTTCTTTTATATTATGCATATAAATTCCATTTAACATGTTGGGATATTATGTTTCTATTTCGCGACAAATCGGATGGAGTGGACCAATGCGCCCGACTGTCGATCTTACGGAGGGATAGGCTATGCTCAATCTCTCAGATCGGGTATATCGGTCTTCATTTCGAAACGCCCAATGGTTCCATATCCAACGATACGTGGACCTGCTTTCCAAAGGCAGACATTTTCTGGGTGATTTGGCCAGCGATGCTTAAGAACTCACATTGGTCGAGAGGATGGGATGTCGGGCTCATCGTACCCTTTTAGGGGGGGAATTATTGCCTATTACGGGTCTCTATTATAGATTTAAGAAGAATTCATATGTTCGAGAATCTTTGGTTTATACCCAAGAATAATATCCCTGGATTACTCCTGGTAGGCAATGTTCAGCTGAACGTAGGGATTCAGAATCATTTAGGCCTGAGGTTTACCATCCCTCATTGGATTAAATGACTCTGAGGAGTTTGGACTCATTGAGACGACACTGGTTTGAAGCCTCATAACTGGGCGCCCTGGAATTTATTGTCATCCAGGGGGGACAGATAACGACTTGAGCGTTTGGATAGAACCCATGATACAGGATTCATACTTATCCTCATGAGAGGAATCAGAATCCACGTAGTTTGGTAGTGTAGTTTAACGTCATGCATGACGAAGGAATGAGGATTACACTATGAGGTGGTCCAATGAGATGGTGGATGGGGCTTACACTCTAAGGAAACCCATAGAGTTGGTGAACCGACGTGAAGGGGTCAGAACGACCAGGTGGTGGGCTTGAACCTCATAGAGGCTTCCTACATACCATGCCTTGACATGGATCAAAGTCCTCGTAGTTCACAGTAGGTTTGGGTCAGGGTTGGTTCTTACTCTAATCCCACATGAGTCATGTTCGATGTGAGAAACAAGAGGTAGTAGAAACCTGACTATCACATCATGAAAGGTGCGTCCATGGGAAGCGGAGTGGGGCTTACGCCTAGAGAGGCCCTGAGAAATGGAGATTGGGACTTAATTCAGGATGGAGGCCCGATGGTGACAAAGCCCAGCGGGAGAGGGAAAGGGTAACGAAAACCCCTATGTCCATCTCCCCTCATGGTCCTTGGAACCAGGGAAGTACGTTGGTGCATGGGTACTACATCCTGCAAGAAAGGCTAGGCGATTACACTAAGGAGTTTTCCCTGTCACTCTCAGAAGAGGGGAGAATTACTCACTGCTGGCGTCAAAAGGAAACTCAAGAGGGGTCCCCTACTCTTGTCAAGTGGAGAGGCAGAAAGGGGACTCCCGGGCTTAGACCCTACACTACCATGTGTATGTGAACCCAATAATGTTTCGGGAACCCACTCAAGGGCCGGAGCAACCCCTTTGCCCTCGCCTACCATGGGTATGTGAACTCAAAACGGCACACTGATATGCCTAAAGGTTACATCATACGGATCCAGTGGCTTCGGTAAAGGCCTCGGCTCTAGGAAGATGAATAGGCCAATGAGGGGGTTTCGAAGGATAAGGTCAGATTGGAAGGACTTTATCTAACTCGGGGAATGGGAACACCAAATGAGTTGGCGGGCCACATGGGTGTATGAGGGGTGGCGCCCCTCACGCAGGGGGGTGCTACGCGGATGGGGAGGCTGTCCACGTACCAGGGTGGTACGCGGACTGATAGGCATCCCATGTACTAGGGTGGTACGCGACTTCAAGTTCAGCCTGCATACCTGGTTGGTATGCGGGGGAGTCCACACGAGCAGCGGCAGCCAGGGGAGACTCTGGTTGGGGGTTCATCGGTCAGGGCTTCGCCCATGTAAGAGGGTGCTACGCGGTGTGTAGGATCTAAAAAGGGGCATAGACTCCCTGGTCCACAGGCAGTACATCCGTAGAGAGGCCCTGGCTCACGGTTTTTTTTTGTTATTTTAAGTTTTCGGTTCACCAAGTTGTTATGCATTTTTTGGTTCCTTATTATTTCATTTCCAGTTTCATACCTGTCGCGAATTGGAACTTCATTGTTTGTGAAATCATATGCTACTTCCTCCAAAATCCTACCACATGAGTCTGATCTCCCTCCCTTATCCCCCTCGATGTCCTTTTATAGAGGGGGAAAAGAGATGTATCTATGATCATACACCACCTTTTGTGGAGGCCCATGACTGGAAACCTGGTTTACAGATGACTTAGTCAATCTGCAACTCGCGGGGCATTGAATGAACGTCACTCACGAACCAAATCGATTCAGGGGGTATTTAGTGACCATGTAAGGATTCGCCTATATTCCGCGAACGACAACGTACGTGGTCCGGGCCGGTTGCCATAGTTCACGGTTTGGTTGGTTCGTGATGGTGGACCGGCCTGGCGCCCGTCCTGCTTTGCGCTCGTAGAGGGTCCCCACCTCTATTCCACGAACGACAGTGGTCCGCGGAGGGGGCGTCTTGCTGAACCGGCCGGGTACCATTACTGTTGGACCGGTATGCGGACCGGTCACTCCTTTTACAATTTATTGGGTGTTCTCCACATTTATTCCCAATTCCTCGAGGTAAATTGGGTATAATCCTCTCTTGAATTAATGGTATTAACATTATACTTTGTGGATTTTTTTCAGGACCCTACAAATTCCCCGCATTGGAATGGGGTTCGATTGGAATGAAGAGGAGACTATTATAATGTAGAGTTGTCTTGAAATGTGGATAGTTTGCGGTAGAGGGGTGGACCTAGTAGGGAACCATGCCTATAAATACGGGGGGCCCTTCCCATTTCTTTTACAGGATTTCTAGCGAACGCGGAGATCCTGCTTTTCGTCTCCACGTGCTTGCACCTTTGCGAAACTTATCATCCGCGAACCAGCTTCCATTTCCACAAACCATTCCTCGTTCGCGCCTGCCTTCACTCGTGGACCAATCTCCTAGCCGAAAACTAACACTTTTTATCAATTAAAAAGTAAGTTACGGTGGCCCACGTAGTAACTCGCTACACGGTTTTGATGGTATGCAGACCAGAAATATTCCAGACTTTGAAAATTTCTTAAGTCTTCCGAACTTAAACATTTAAATCTGGGATTGAGATTCCATGGAGCAGCCTGGTTCACGGTTTTCTGGGCAAGGCTCTGCGGGCCAGAGTACCCTATACTTCTTCTACGTAGGGTTGGTTCGCGGGATGCAGCCATCACGAACCACCTTTTGAGGATCGCTCATGGACCTCGTCATGAAAGTTCATTGACTGAGTCCTTTTCCATATACTTGGTATTTTTGTCTAGATTTTATTATTTTGGACTAACCATCTGTATGGTTTCCATGATGCAGGAGAAAATATGGTTCCTCCTCATCCAGTGATTAGCCCTTCTTCTGAGCCTCTTGCGATTGGTCTAGGGAGGTGTCTAGATATGATCCATAGAGCTGGGAGCATTAAAGAGGACCCTATCCAACCAACAATTCCCACCGATGGTGTTTTGAAGGACTTACTCTCTCCCGGACTACTGGGCTATCCGCTATCGAATCGTCTTCCACATTATGGTTTCAGCCTTCAAGATGACATCGTTATCCCTCCTGTCTTCTCATGTCTTTCATCCACTTGTTTGGAAGCGTCGTTGAAGTGCGCTCAAGCGAACCCCGCCCAATCGGGGGAGATGATATATGATTATGATCTGAAAGAAACTTTTATTTTGAGAGGCTCTGTTTGGACCCAAGGTGATCAGTACAGTCAGGGCTTCTCCCAAGAGGTCGTCCTCAAGAGTTACCCCTCCTTGATCAACCTTGATCGAGTGGATCTTGACACGGGATGGATTCCGAGGTGGGATCTTCGGTCTGGTGGGAATTTCTCAAATGAATGGGCCTGGGCCTTCTGGGTCCATTATCATTGTTGGGAATTTCCTGAGTCACTAGAAGCGGTAAATCTGTACTCCGCAGTGTGGGCCTCCCAGTTCGTTGTTTACCCACCATCTTCGATCCTGCCTGACTTGCTCAGTCGTTGGTGTTCAAGCACTAACACTTTCCACCTTGCCCATGGAAAATTTGGTATTAGTTTAGGGGAAATATACCAACTGGGAGGGATTTTATCCTTGGTGAGATGTATGACGAGTTTCTGCCCACTCCTGACGCATGGGGCGATGTCGAACAGGTGCCTTCGTTGGCAAGGGATCTACTGGTTATGGCGGAGCGGTCACTGGGTCAGCCCTTGTGTGCCCGCTCTCTTATTCTATATAGCACCTGGATAGGGTTATTGTTTAAGACCACTGGTCCTGTGCCGAAGATCAAGTGCCCCAGGACTCATCCTTCTCAACAATCACGAACTATCCCAGGTTCCTACTGTGCGGTTCTGGAGGCGGGTGACTACCTTTCATCAGGTTATGAGGTGCACCTCGGTGTGCCACCTATGCTCAGGCTGGTCAGTCTTTTCTCCATGTTTTTGAGCGGGTGGCTATTCCCATCTCGGTATATCAACCCATATGTCAGATCTTGCACCCTGATGATGGCAGTTGAGCTGGAGGGAGGCCGCCCAGTGAATCTGGTCGTGCCAACATTGGCTCGCATTTACGAATTACTGGGCCACATGCAGGAGGACGAGTCACCCAATCATCTGAGTGGGACATTTAAATTTTTATATGCCTGGGTAGTGGATCATTACCACTGTTATGAGTATCGTTATAAAACAGTCATCCTGCTTTATACCCTTTGGCCTACCTTGCTTGATAGAGTTGGAGTTTGGATGAAGTCCCTCAGCTCTGATGAAGTCGTCAAGCTTCTGAGTGACTTTTCCTAGTTCTCTTTCACTCCGTACCCCACTCCTTCCAGTGTCATGGTTGACGACTGAAAGGGGTGATTAGAAGAGTGTTCTTTTATGATTTCATTGCGGGATAGGTTTTTATCCGCATTGATTGATGGGGTTTCTCTGGGTGGGTTATATGCCCCACATCGTTTTTCTCGACAGTTTGGATGCATGCAACTCCAGGTTTCCCTTTCCCATCTTCGGGCTAAAGGACTGCATCCATCCACTCTTCGTCAATGGTTGTTGATGTTGATGTGGGAGGGATCTGGCACAAGCATTACCTTTCCTGACAAAGGAGCAGTTTCCAGGCTATCCTTGGAGTATGCGAGAATGTGGATAAAGCATTATCTAGATGGGATCTTGGGGAAGGATATCTAGAAATTTACCAAATTGGGGGTTACTATGGCTGTTGTACTTACCACACCTTCCTCATCGGCTTTCAGGGAGGACCGTCTGATGGCTCGCAGGTCAAAGCAGCTCATGAAATCTTCCTCTTTCAACCCCTTTGTGGCTGAAGTTAATATAGATCCAATCCTATTGGATGTAAATGAGGATGACCCAATGACTTTGGGTCCTCATGAAGTAATTCTTGAAGCTCCACCGACCGATACTAGACTTACCAGCTCAACTCCCAAGCTCAAACCAGGGCTAGAGGATTCTGACCCTCCAGTCTCGGAACCATCTTCCAGTGCGCGCATGTCTGTGATGGCTGTAGTGCCAGACTTCATTCCTCTACTATCTAGTGAGGATTCCAAACATCCTCATGTCACGGCGGACCATCGAGCAGTGCGAAGGTGGGCCTGGCCCCAGATTTGTGAGATTGTTGCCAAAACTCCTCTGGCTGAGATGGCAACTAAAACTAAATCCCTTCGGCAACTCTTCCTAGGCTTGGGGTCAGGTGGGTTCGACTATCGACAACATCATTTCCTCTCCTTCCAAGTTATCATTCCTCGTGGGGAGGTTTCCGATAGTGAACACAAACTTTCTCACCTCGCTGCCTTTCGTTGCGGAACCTGAGCCTTTGGGGAAGCTATGATGAGCACCATCAGCTAACATCACTAGAGGTGAGCTCTCAAGACTAGGCGACCACCCTATCTATCGAGCTGCATGAATGCGAAGCTCGTGAAACGATGCTGAGGGAGCAATTGTCGTCTTTGATTGGTGACCTTGAAGCTAACAGGAAAGGGATCGATGATCTCCAAATGACGGTGGGGAATACTCATTCAGGGGCTGAATTTGAGGCCAGGGAGAGGGTCATAATGGAGAAAACTTTCAATAACCTTCACCGCACGGTTGCTGATCTGATGGAGAGAGCGATCCAGGCTCCTTTGTGATCGTCGGAGCTATTTCTGTAAATTCTGTTTTACCTCTTTTGTCGTGGAAAAGGAGAGACTCCGGCTTCTGGACATCCTCCTTTTTTTGTCCAAATGGAATACAATTTACTGTCGATCTCCCCTTGTTATAAAATTTATTGTTATCAGAACAACTGTCTTATAAATAACAACTCACCGAATTAGAATTAATCATAATTGAGGAAAATGATAAAATAGAAACGAGCTCTAATTTTTGCCTAGACCATGGGATCCAATGAGCATAGTTTGACTATTTCTAGGGTTTTGTAAAAAAACCCCACAAACTTTTTGTCTTTTCTATTAATACACTAATTGTTTTTTGGCCCATTTAGTGTGGACCCAGCGGGTATGGCTCGACTTTTGCATAGGTCTCCATTTTCGAGTTTTCGGCATAACGAGATTTGCGCCTCTTTTTTGTGAGCGGTTTAAAGTCTCGTTGACAAGACTATCATTAATGATGTTTTAGGTCAAACATCTTTGACCATATATGGTGGGGAGAGGGCCCTTATGAGTTTTGGTTGATTAAAATATGTCTCAATACCTTTCAGACGCACGTGGGGAGAACATGTTTTAGATTTGAACAACATGCATGGCATGTCTCAAGGCATGGGATCTGTATCGGCATGCAGAGGTAGAAAACAAATCGCCTAAGGAAGAATTGCCTATGTTAGACGGGCCAGGGGTAATCAATATGCAGAGCCACTGAGGGCATGGTATGCATAGTCGTACAATGGTGTCCTTAAGTCAATAACTGTCCATTTCTGATGGCCTGAGGACTTCATGAAATTCCAGATTATGGAAACCACCGTGGGTGGCATAGAAAGGGTATGTGACGTCTGAAAGAGTTTGGGAACATCTGTTTTAATCTAGAGTGTTGTCAGGAGTCCACTTTTCTATGCATTTAGCTATCATAAAGGATGATTGGAACTTGGCGCAGTTTGAAGTCATGAAACTGGGACATTTTTTAAAATTGAACGGATTCTCCTGGTTCTCTGTAATCTCATCAGAAACGTTCCAGCATATTCAGGTAGGGTTCTGAAAGAGGTTTGTAAAGTACAACTCAGAGGGTTTCTGAATCTCGGGATGGATATGTGGGCTCAGAGGACTAAAGGCATATGAAGAGAAGCACTTCCTGAGAAAATCTTGCCTTTGGTAGATGATCCAGGGGCGGTCAATATGCAGAGCCACTGAGGGCATGGTATGAATAGTCGTGCAAAGGTGTCCTTAGGTCAATATTCTCCCGATAGCTGAGAAACTTCAAGGAAGTTGAGATTCGGGATAACCAGGGGTGAATTTCAAGGATTCGGTTCTTTCTGAGTACAGAGTATAGTTTATGAAAAGAGGGTGCCTGAATGCAGGAGAAACATCTAGGATAAACTTTCCGGGAATGGGTGAAGCCATCCCTTCTCACGCTGGTGTGAGATGGTGGTTTGTGCACTTCTAGCCCGTGCACTAAGGGACATGGGAATGCCTCCATTGTTGACCGAGTCCATAACAGGTTTGACCGTGCAGTTTAACGTCATGCAGTAAGGACGGATTCCATGCAGTTTAACGTCATGCGGTAAGGATGATGTCCGTGCAGTTTTAACATCATGCGGTAAAGACAAATTCTGTGTAGTTTTAACGTCATGCGGTAAAGACGGAGGGCATTTTAAATTTCGTGTAGTTTAACGTCATGCAGTGAGGACGGGGAGCATTATTAAAGATGTTGTGTAGTTTAATGTCGTGCATCGAGGATAGGGGGGCATTTTTAAATCTATGAAAATGCTTGTAGTAGGAGGAATTTCCCTGGATGTATAATGCTTGGTCTTTTCAGCTTCACACCAAGCGACAAAGACATGTTTCGTGCAGTTTTAGTCGTCATGCGGTAAGGACATAGCTTCAAAGGCCACTCTTCATCAGAATGTAACTAGGCTTGAACATATTGGCATGTACAAGACGTGGAGAGGGGTTGATGGTGTAAACCTTGGTTCTGTGGCTTCTTGGATCATGAGAGATGATACAAGTGCTCTGAGACCGGTAAGCGTACGGGGCTAGGAAGAGTATGGCCTGAGGAAATCTTGCCTTTGGTAGACGGGCCATGGGCTATCAATATGCAGAGCTACTGAGGTAATGATATGCATAGTCGTGAAAATGTGTCCATGGGTCAATTAATTTCCCCTCCTGATGTCCATGAATGATTATGAGGATTCACGATTGTCCGGGCCACAAAGTCTATCATTTGGTAAGGAAATATCTGGACATGTCGGGGATGTTCGTCCCTGGTTGCTGTTAAAACTCGAAGAGTTCACCGCGCTGATTTATATTGCGCATGGGGTATACCTTACTCCATGTAGTTTAACGTCGTGCGGTAAGGACAAATTACTCTTAGTCTAACGGTCGTAGAGTTCAGACCATTGGGTGACTATTTCTAGAATTACCTAGAAGGCAACTGAGTTAGGAGGCTCTGTTATACTTTGAACAAGTGTGAGGAAATGAGTGTGTAAACTGTAACTCTGGGGTTTCCCGGATCAAGAATTATGGTATGGGGGCTCTATGTTTGGTAAGCGTATGGGGCTAGGAAGAGTAACACCCGAGGAAATCTTGCATTTTCTAGACAGGCCAGGGTCTATCAATATGCAGAGCCGATGAGGGCATGGTATGCATAGTCATGCAAAGGTGTCCATGAGTCGATAACATTCCACTTCCAATGGCCATGTATGATTATGAAAATCTGAGATTGCTCATAGTACAGAGTTCGGCATATGGGGATAATGGTGTCCAAGCATACAAGAAAAATCTTCACCATAATTACTCATCATGTCAAAGTAGCCTAGCCTTGACTTGATGTTTGTAGATGCATATCATTATGTTAACCATGAGTGGATACATAGGCTAAACAGGTAGGGACACCCTGGAAACATTTGTATGTGAGAGGGGGAAGAACTTGTAAACCATTTCTCCATAAATTTTTTGGATCGGAAGATATGATATGGGGGTCCTGAAGCTGGTAAGCGCACCGAGATAGGAAGAGTACTACCTAAGGAAATCTTTCCTTTGGTAGACGGGCCAGGGGCTATCAATATACAGAGCCACTGAGGGCATGGTATGCATAGTCATGGAAAGGTGTCCACGGGTCGATAACTTTCCACTTCCGATGGCCATGAATGGTTATGAAGATCTGCAATTATCCAGGTCGTGGAGTTTGATGTCTGGAGAGGATGCATCCAAATGTTCAAGGAGTATTCCCATATCGTTTCGCCATATATCTTGGGTGGGTCATGACGAAGTCCATGCAGTTTTAATCATCATGCGGTGAGGATGAAGTTTGTGTAGTTTTAACGTCATGCAGTGAGGATGAAGTCTGTGCAGATTTAACATCCTGCAGTGAGGATGAAGTCCATGCAGTTTTAATGTCGTGCGGTGAGGATGAAGTCCATGCAGTTTTAATGTCATGCGGTGAGGATGAAGGTGAACTGACGTGAACAGGGGATTCCGTGCAGTTTTACGTCATGCGGTAAGGATGAGGGGTATATATACCTGTGTTTTCTTTTATCGGTGGCTGGGCTGGGAGGTATGATCCCAGCGTCACTACGTATCCTGCGAGGGTAGGAATAAATCCTCACGTAGTTCTTTTGGGGAATAAACCCCGTGTGGGTCTGGTCTGTACGGGAGAAATGGGGGATTTTTTTGCTTTATTTGGGGTGGCTAGGCCATGAAGTGGAAGTCTGGCATCACTACGTATCCTGAAAAGGCAGGAATCAAGTCAAACGTAGTTCTTTAGAAGATAATACACCCCATGCAGGTCTGGTTCGTACATGGGGGAAAAGGGCATTTTCAATCCTTTTTATTCGTGTAGTTTAACATCGTGCGGTAAGGACGAGCAATACACCCCGTGTAGGGTTGGTCCGTACACGGGGGAAAAGGGCATTTTTAACTTCATTTAGGGATGGATGGTCTAGGATACAGAATCCTGGCGTCGCTACGTATCCTTCGAGGTCATGAATCAATCCATACGTAGTTCTTTAAAAGATAATACACCCCGTGCAGGTCTGGTCCATACACGTGGGAAAAGGGCATTTTTTTTAAATCTTCACTCGGGGGTGGCTGGGCCAGGATGGGGGATCTTGGCGTCGCTACGTATCATGCAAGGGCAGGAATAAAGCCGGATGTAGTTCTCTAAAAGGGATACACTATGTGCAGGGCTGGTCCGTACACGGGGGAAGATGGAATATATATATTATTTTTATTTTTATTTCATTTGGGGGTGGCTGGGCCAGGATGGGGGACCCTGACGTCACTACATATCCTACAAAGGCAGGAATCAAGCCGTACGTAGTTCTCTGACATCCATGCAGTTTAATGTCATGAAGTGAGGATGAAATACTCTTAGTTTACGGTCATAGAGTATGGACCGTTGGGGATTGGAAGTTTAATGTCCTGCAGCTCAGATGATAAATGCTTCGGATTATGCGAAATACTTCTTCATAAATCTCACATTTGTAGGAGCGGTAGTGAATTGCTCGTCCATGGAGATCAGGGCATATGCTACGTTGGAGTAGACCTTGTGTATAACATATGTTCCCTCCCACTTGGGCTCCATCTTTGGAAGTTTCTTTCCGGGTATCATTGGGGTCCGAAGGACCAACACAAATTCTTGTTCCATGAAAGACCGACGACGAACCTTTTTATAGAAGGCTCGTGCGATCCGGTTCTGATATACCTCCAGATGGTGCAAAGTGTGCAACCGCTTCTCATCTAGCTATTCCAATTCACCTAGCAATTTTTCTGATTGCTCATAATTGGATAACTGATCACCAATGGAAACATGGAGCGAGGGAAATTGGAGCTCAATGGGCAGGACTACTTCTGTTCCGTACACTAATGAGTACGGAGTATCCTGAGTAGCGGTACAGATTGTGGTCCGATAATCCCACAATGCATGAAGGAGCTTATCCAGCCATGATTTCTTGTCTTTGTCCACCATTTTCTGGAAAATGTTGGACAAGGTCTTGTTGAAAGCCTCTATCTGTTTGTTGGCCACTGCATGGTAGCGGGATGAGTGGTTAGCCTTGATACCATATTCTTGGTACAATATCTCCAATTCAGCCGAGAAGAAGTTGGTGCTGTTGTTCGTCAGTATGGTATGGGGGATGCCAAATTTGGTGATGATATTGCTTTTCAAAAAGCTGACAATGTTTCTTGCCCCGACTTCCTTGAGGGGTACATCTTCTGCCCATTTGGAAAAGAAGTCAGTTTCTGTGAGGATATACTTCAGTTGTTTGGCCATCGCAGGAGGATATGGTCCCATGGTGTCCATTCCACAGATGGAAAATGTCCAAGAGTACTTAGCCTGATGAAGTAACTCCGGGGGTTAGTGTATGACGTTGGCATGAATTTGGCATGAGTGGCACTTTGCGGTAAATTGCTCGCAATCTTGTGCCATGGTGGGCCAATAGTACCCAATCCCTCGAACCTGATGGGAAAGCTTAGACCCTGACTGGTGTGCTCCACATACTCTAGCATGCACTTCATTCATGGCGACAACAGTTTCTTCTCCGTCAATGCATCTGAGGAGGACTCTGTCGATGCCTCATTTATAGAGGACCTCTTCCTAACATGTGCCACCGTATAGGACAAAGTTAATTTTCCTTCTTCGTATTTTCTCTCATTCAGCCCTGTCTGATGGAAGTTCTCCCCTTTGAAGGTAGTTTGCAATGGGGGTCATCCAGATGGTGGCAGGAGCATATGGCATAGGGACATGACTCACTTCGTTGATTTCTTCAGTCTTAGTCTAAAAAAACATCAAGACCATTCAATGATGAGAAATACTGATAGTTGTTTCATCCCGGTCCGGGTCAGCTAGGGTCGTGGCCGCATTAGCTAATGCATCGGCCTGTGCATTCGGAGACCGGGTAATATAGGTCAATGTTGGTTCTGTGGAGAATTCCGCTATTTACCCTCGAACATGGACAAATAGGGGAATCAGCTCCTCCTTTTTAATAGCATAGTCACCATTGACTTTCTTGATGACTAGTTCTGAGTCACCTTTTACCTTAAGGTGTTGTACTTGTGCCTAGAGTGGGAGCTCCAGGCCTGCAATAAGGTCTTGATACTCCGCATCATTGTTCATACATCCTTCTGACATAAGGAAAGAATATGGAAAGACTGCCTTTTATGGGGACATGAGTATTATCCCCAAACCCACCTTGTTAAATTTGGGATCCTCCATCCTCCTCCCTGTCAGGCTTCAGGATGCTCCATCGAAGTACATCTCCCATGTTGGGAATTCCTCTTGAACTCAGAATATGTCTTCATCAGGTAACTCGGCGTCTGGTGCGGTGGTCCCTATCGAGGGTTGCTCTGCCAGAAAATCTACTAACGCCTGGCCTTTTATGGCTTTTTGAGCCACGAACCAGATGTCAAACTATTGCTGGATGACCGCCCATCGAGATAGGCGCCCGGTCAGCATCGGGCGGCTGAGGATGTACTTGAGTGGGTTACTGCCTGAGACCAAATGGAAATCATGATGATGAAAATAATGTCACAATTTTTGAACTGTGAAGACCAAGGCCAAGAAACTCTTCTCGATGTCTGAGTATCGAGTTTCAGCATCAATCATGGTTCGGCTAAAATAATAGAGACTATTTTCACTACCGGTGTCATTTTTCTGTGCGAGGAAGGCCCCAAGTGACCGTTTGAGGGAATTCACGTATAGGATAAGGGGTATCCCTTCAACTAGGGGTATGAGCACTGGTGCGCTTAAGAGGTACTTCTTTAGGCTGTCGAATGCCTCTTGGAAATCATTCGTCCATTAGTACGTAACCCCCTTTTTCATTAACCTGGTGAAGGGAAAACATTTTCCCACCAGGTTGGCTATGAACCACCTAATATAGGCTAAGAGTCCTTGGAATCCTCTAAAATTAGTGAGATTGTGGGGAGGTGGTAGGACTAGGATAGACTTTATCTTTTCAGGGTCGACGTCGAGGCCATGATGGCGTACGACGAAGCCAAGGAATTTCCCTGAGGTAACACCGAAGGCACATTTTAAGGGATTCATCATCAGGCTATGCTGCCGAAGTTTGTAGAAGATGGTTTCAAGGTCTAACAAGTGATCTGAGAACTGTCTTAATTTGACCACCGAGTCATCCACGTAGCATTCGACGAATCTTCCCAGGAATGGTTTAAAGATATGATGCATGGCACATTGATATGTGGCGCCAGCATTCTTGAGACCAAAGGGAATGACCCTGTAACAGAATACTCCTTGAGGGGCTCTAAAGGCAGTGGATTCTTCGTCTTCTCGGGCCATCCAGATTTTATTATACCCAGAATAACCATCCATGAAGGATAGATCCTCATACCCGGCCATTGCGTCGATTAATAACTCGGTGATTGGGACTGGGAAATCATCTTTCGGGCAAGGCCGATTGGGATCTCTGAAATCAATGAAGACGTGGATTTGTCTATTCTTTTTCTTAATTGGTACAATGTTGGCCAACCAGATGGGGTATTGGAACTCTCAAATGAATCCTAATTTAATAAGCTTATCGACTTCAGCATCTATTTTGGAAGCATGTGAGGGGTGCGTCCTTCTAGCGGCTTGTTTAAATCCCCGGTGGACTTCTGGCTGACCTAACTGGTGTGTCGCCACTTCGGGATAAAGTTCTATAATTTCTGTTTAATTCAATGAAAAAACATCTCAATTTTTCCTCATGAAAGAGGCATATACCTAGTGCTCCTTGGGAGACATGGTTGTACTAATGAGAGTGGGCCTCAGGTCTTCCTTGGTACCCAGGTTTATTTCCCTGAGCTTGTCCACGATAGTGGAGATGCCTTCCTCACATGCGAGAGGTGCATCCCTGAGATCTTCCTCCTCTTCTTCCCCCACATTCTCATATTCTTGATCTTATGGGAGGAGAGTTCCCAACATGAGCTCTTGGGGGTCTGAAGGTGAGGCATCGTGTGCATCCCTGCTCAAGTATTCACACCCAAATTGAGGGTTAGCCATCGTTTCCGCATTGTCACCCTCGGACATTATAGCTGAAGTCATGAGGACAATTGAGTGTGTGTCTGGGCTTGAATTCTTTCTCTCAACATGATTGATGGAAAGTACATAGTCTCTGCCGAGCTACTTGAGGGGGTCATCCAGAACTATTTCTAGACCATTTGGAGCGGGGATCCAGTCAATACCATCGAGCGAAGGCTTCTTCTTCTTTTGATCATAAAACCCAGCATCAATGTAGTGTGACTCAGAGAGCTCTAAAGGGTCCTTGTCAGTGTGCAATGTCCCACTTTGTCCATTGACACAATACTTGATACACTGGTGGTAGGATGAAGGAATGGCCATGTGCTTATGAAGCCATGGCCTTCCAAGCAGGGCATTGAATGATGTGTTCTACTGGACCACCAGAAATTCTGAGTAGGCCACAAGGTTGCCAAAATGTATTTTTAGATTGATTTGTCCCATTGTATTCTGTTCACTCTTGTCGAAACCCAACAGAGTTGTGGCGGAGGGTACTA
The DNA here is from genome assembly GCA_963277665.1 of Viscum album. Classification (NCBI taxonomy): domain Eukaryota; kingdom Viridiplantae; phylum Streptophyta; class Magnoliopsida; order Santalales; family Viscaceae; genus Viscum; species Viscum album. Next base: position 591,429,458 of record OY728166.1, read on the forward strand.
GGTCATCCTTACTATAGCCCAACTTACGAAGCGTCCATAGGGGAAGGAGGTTAACTTCAGAGCTATTTTCAATAAAGACCTTCCGTATCTCAATATCATTTAGTGTGTCTGACACATATAGTGGTTTGATTTGTCCTTGCATGATGTCATCTTCATCCAGATTGGTGAATGAAATCACCACATTGCATTCAGCCGGGCCAGTCTCTGTCCGGTAAATCTCGGCGGTAGCTGCCTCAGCTTGAAACTCCTGGGGGATGAGCAAGGATTCTATAAGCACCTCCCTGAGATTTGCTGACAAACTCAGTGCATCCAGGATATATAGTTTGGCTGGTACCGATGCCAGCTGCTTAAGGATATCATACTTTTGTGCCAGTGGTCTACGCTTCTCCATTGGTGGAAGAGTTTTAGCAGGCACTTTGAGAGTTGGAGTATGTGATGAGGAGGGACCAGCCACGGGGTCAGATTTCGATGGTGTTCCCACGTTCTGGGGACTCGGCCCGACCGGTCTCTTTGTGCACACTAGGCGGCTAGACAATTGTTCCTCCTCTGATGGGTACCGCAGAATGATGGAGTCAGAGTGGCTTCTTGTGGACACGGAGGGATATTCTTTCTCTTGCTGAGTCCGTTGAAGGGTTCTCCCATAGGTTTCTGCGATATTAACTATTTGGGCTAGGGTAAAACCATAGAGTTGGTTTCGGCCGCGACTACGCCTCCCCTAGTATCCCCTGCTTCTGCGATTCCTCCTCCCGTCCCCTTGTGTTGGGAAATTGGGTTTGTAACCATACCCTTCATCAGGGAACGATTCCATTAGATGGATGACATTGATGGAACCAATGATTAGCTCCTCATCCTGTGATAGGTCAACCTAGTCAGTTGTCCCTGATGGTGCCATTTGGTGGGTCGGTGCCCATGGTGCCATGTTTGGGGGCATAAAATCCGACAGTGTCGGGGCTAACTTTGTCATCTTTGCGGACTGATCCTCTTGCACTTGTCTCCTCCCTTGTCGATTATGCTTGGATGACCAGCTCTTGGAGGTTTGTGAGGCCGGTATTGTTGGCTGTGCAGCATTAAGGGTTGTTGGTTGCAAAACCGGCTGCCGTAGTTGAGCTCGGAGTATGCCCTGAGCTCTATTGATAGTTTTCCGAGTCATCCAGTCATCACATTTCTGCCCCTTCTTTCTGGTTACTTCCTTCCACCCCTCCCCTTTGTCGGATTCAGTGGTAGAAATATAAATCACATGTGATGGGGGTGGTCCCAGCTCAACCTGCGCAAAGTCTGCCATACTTTGTAGGAGGTCATTGAAGCTGAAGCATTCCTGGATATTGTGCACCAACATTCTATGGTAGGGATAGTAACCTGTCCTGTCATTATGGCCAATTTCTTCGGGCTTCCTTGGCTCCGGGAGGTGGAGAAAATTGCAATTCATGGCGGTGATGATGTAGTCTCAGACTTGGTCCTCTCGGAATGAGTATACTTTGTGTCTCTATTCCTTGAATTGGGTCTGCTTCGATCCTCTTTGATCATCCCGCTTGGGTGGAGGTAACCACTGATATACAAGGGGACCTTAATGATTCGGAAGATGCCTAGGTAGTAGAGCAGGCACAGGGGCTGTCTTGAGAATGACAGAGGACGCTTCAGCTCTAACTGTTCTCTTTGCAGGATCTTGTGAGGCTATTCAGGTCTTTAGATTGGTCCGCTGCCGGGAGTCTTCAATTATCTGGGCAATTAAAGATATATTGCAGAAGCCAATGGTGCACTCCACTGTATGAGTAGTGTTCGTAGCTCATCCCAAAGGTTATAGATGCATATGGAAATCATCTCATCTTAGGGCATTGGCATGTTCAGAGAGTAGGTCAGGCCCTTCCATCTGGAGATGAAATACAAGACCCTCTCATTCTCCCTCTGTTTTCAATTCATGAGGTCGCTGACCATTGTTTTAGGCAACGTTGAGCTGATGTGGAATAGGAAATGTTGCTGAAGGTCTTCCAAGCTCTTTATAGACTGAGCTGGTAGATTCGTATGCCAGACAAAGGAAGATCCTTGCAAGGTCTACACGAAGCATTTGAGTTTCACTACTTCTTGTTGTTCCAGAGTTCCCATCACAAGGTCGCAATAAGATGCGTAATGCATCAAATGCTGTTCCAGATCACCTGATCCATTAAAAATAGGGAATACAGGGCTCCCAAAATTGGGTGGAGGAGGCTTGTTGCTCACCCAATATGTGTAGGGATTTCTCTCTGGCTTTATCGGAGCACGTCAACCTTCCATTGCTTCCAATCGAGCTGACAGTGCCTCGATGGTGCTGGCGAGTCCCTGGTTCACAACCTGTTGGGCCCGGTCTTGGGAAGGTGTAGCATGAGGCATTGGCTGAGGGTCCGGCTCATCTAGAACCAAGGGTGCATACGTCATTTGTGACACCTTTGGAGGGTTCAGATGTGCTCGCACCGGTTGCTTCCTGAGTGGTGGGAAGTCTTGGTATTCACCCGAATCCATGTTCAGGTAGTTGGACGGACTGAGCGCCTCATTGGGTGGGGAAAACCTTGGTCTTTGAGGTGCACTTTCTAGGAGTGCAAGGTGTGGCTCTTCTTGGGAAGCGCTTTCAATAAGACTATTCCTCTAGAGTAGCTCAGCATTGAGCCACCTCAATTATTTCATTTCCTCTTCCTGTCAAGTGAATCTCTCTTCAAGCGTAAGTGGTCAGTTTTTATCGAGAGGAGGAGGCGAGTTAAGGGTAATCGGTCCTTTGTTCTTATCCTTGTTGGATGCTCGTAGGGTAAGAGGGGTAGGGTTAGCTTGAAGTTAGGCCATATTTAGGGCGGCCCTCTGGTTCCGGGTGTGCACACCTGGTGGTTTGTTGCGAGTCACAGCCTGACCAAAATCATCGTCCCCCAATCCATCCGGGATTGCATCATCTCCAGTGTCACCTGTGGGGATAGCCTCTATGGCGTTGATGGATTCATATCATGGGGTGGAGGAGATGCCATCTTTTAAATAGGAAGAGGATCTCTCGCGCCTTTTACCGGTCCTCCCCATCCTGTCCCAGGATTGCTTTCGGACTCCTAGACGAAGGGTGACATGGAGAGTTCCTTGATGCGACCTCACGGTACGCCTCCCTCTTGAAGGGGGTGGTGATTCAAAAGACGAGATAGGGAAGAAAGCTCCTCTTCTAACTGTACTCCCTAGATGAGAAAATACCGATTCTCGTGGGGGAGGTTGTTGTTGAGGTGGTAAAAATTCCCCCTGCTCTGAGGGCTGGGGCTGGTTCTGTTCACTAGATGATGAGTCTCTTCTTGTTTTTATTGGTCTTACAGGGGCATTTTTTGTTAAAATTGCCCCCAGCCCTACAGGCTAAGGTTGACCCTGGATTGCGATAGTGGATGCTGCTATCGCTACCTACCTGATCTTGTGTGCCCCCATTCAGGGGTAAACTGGGTCTGATGCCGAGTTCACCTGTGAACTAATCCCCTTTGGGGAGGCAAGCAATGATTTCTGATTGGAATCTCTCAGGAGAGAGGCCTATTGTATGCTTTTGGTGGCCTGATTTAAGAGTTTGTGAATGGGTTGTTCTCGTTGGTCCTGACGCTTCTGGGACTTACTCAAGGCCTATCTTTGTTGGGTGTGTCTCCATTCGCGAATAGGGAGACCACTCGATTGATGTCTTGATGTGATGACGTTGCAAGACATTATGCTGAACGTGTTCTTCTGGGAGGGGAGTCGAGTGAAATGCAGAGCTCCACGTTCTCCCCATCCTCTGATATGGACTCCCGTCGGAGCGTCACCAATGAGGCGGCGTAACTGGTGCAGTGCATGGAGGCATGCTAACTCCATGTTTCCTTTATGCTTCATAGGCCGCGGTTGCCGCGCTGAAGGAAGAGCTTCCAAGTCGATGTGATGCATGAGGTCTCCTATTGTCTCGACATGGTCTACACACCCATCGTAGGGCAGGAAGCTTGATTTCAGCTGGCGGAGGGTTGTCCATATATTGGAGCGGATGTCGTGCACAAATTTATCTGGAATCTTTCTAGGTATGTCGAATTGAGAGGTGGTCATGGGCCAAAACATAACTGGTATATCATCTCTAGCCAGTCATTTCCTCAGGTGCAACATGTCGGCATAATCCTCTCCTAGTGATTCCTCTACCTGGTCGGCCCAACTGAGACGCTCATCTATAGTGTGGTCGGAGGCAGTGGGGCCAATAGGTATTGAATTATCATGTGGGAAATTCCGAGGTGGTTCGGAGGATTAACGTGTCCCTATACCATCTCTCGATTGAACAAGGGTGTCGTTGGTGACTAGATGGGAATCTGACATGTTTGTTCTCGTCCTTCTGAGTGCCTTGACATATGAGGGCTTTTCTGTGCTCGATTCATAAGGGGGAGGACCTTCCTGTTGATATGATATGTCACTACGGGGAGGACCTCCACAATAACTGCCATCATGGTGAGGATAACCATTGTGGTTTGACGTTCTATGTGTATCCTGGGGAGGACCTTCAAGACACACTGCGATAAGGATAGGACCTTCTTGTTGCTTTGGGCCATTGCGGGGAGGACCTTCACAATGGCGGTCGTGGTGGCGAGGACTACCATCACAGCTACCTCAATAGAGAGGACTACCATCACAGCTGCCGCAGGGAGAAATTCTGTGAATTACACCTTGGGGAGGGCCTTTAGAATGTACCGCAACACGGGTAGGGCCTTCTCATTACTTGATGTCTCTACAGGGAGGACCTCCGTTATCAGAGTAGCAAGGACTACCACCGTGATATGATTCCTGGCTGCGTGAAGTGTCGTTGCAACGTAACCCATGGGAAGGACCTTCAGGGTAGGCCAAGACAAGGGGAGGGCCTTCTTTTCGTGATGAGAGGTCACTACAGGTAGGGCCTCTGTAGTTGCGACTATGATAGCGAGGACTACTATCATAATCTATGGTCCCACTGCACGAAGAGTGTTTGTAGTGTATACCCTGGGGAGGACTTTCAGGGTGCACCGCAGCAAGTGGAGGGCCTTCTGGCTGCTCGATCTTCTGGTCACGTAGAGGGATTCCGTGACTCGTATCAAAAGAGAAGCTCTCATGATCGATCATTATATTCCTGTGGGGGAGGACCCCGCATGTGCTCTGGGGAGGACCTTCAAGGCTGCTGGTAGTGAGATTGCAGAGAGGGCCATCAAAACTACTACTGCCACTCCCATAATATGGTAATGGGTGGGTAGGGTTCTGAGCCTTTTATATGTGCTTAGAGGTATTGGGAACCCCAGCTTCCAGCAGAGTGGAGTCATAAACTAGCTCTTTATTTTCCGGCTGCCTTCGGCGTGTTCGGGGCACTTTCTTGCGGGCAGAAGGGACCATATGCTGTTGATAATGGCCTCCACCTTTGGGTCCCTTTCTAATTGGGTCCCGTGATGATTCCTGGATATGCCGACGAACATCTTGGCTTTTAGCGGGGATATATGCCTACTCTGTAGCATCCACCATGATGGACGAGTGTCCCCTAGTTGGAATGAGTGAAGCTGCTCGATCTGGTTGCCCTTGTTTCGCGGAATATGGCCGACGACCCTCCTGGGTGGAAGTAGGGATGCAGGTCTACTCCGAGGTGGCTATCTCATCTCTTAGATGAGTCTCCTCAATTGGGGAAAAGGGCTCACGGGCCCTAGTCCTTGTTGTTTCCGCTGATGCAATTACATTCTGGAAAGTCTGCAAGATATGATCTGGGATAAATACCTGCTCCTCCATCATTTCCAGGATATGCAGAGAGACATATTTGGATGGAACGGGTATGAAGGCCCATTCCGGTATCAGAGTAGGAATATCCTGATTTGGTCCTCTGGTGGTCAGTGGGTACTGACAATTCTCCAGTGTCGGGGCAGGTGAACGAGTCTTCCCCTATGTCAGGATATGCTGGTTTATCTCTTTGTTTGCCGCCACATCAGGATGGAGGACTTTACATGCATACACAGGGATCTGGCCCTACCGTATCGAGTCAGTGGCCTTTATTGGTAGGGAGACGTGCCCGCCTATTAATTTCCACCACATCTGGATGGCAGACTTTATTGATCACCACCATATCAGGATGGTAGGCATCAAGAGCATCTACCAGGAACTGGTCCTGCAAGCGATGGGTAGCCACTACGTCTGGTTGGTGGGCTTCACGACCCTAGGTACGGAAAGGTGCCTGCCGGATAGGTTCCGTCCTGTGTGAGTGATAGGATTGATGGAGCTCGATGGGGAAGCGTGCCTGCTCGTATGATGTCGCCATGTCTAGATGTCAGACTTTGGAGGAGTGGATAAGTGTATGTTTCTAATTGCGATACGTCTCTGTGAGTGGGAGGTAGAGCTCTTCCTAAGGGACAAGGGTGATGACCGGTCCCTAGTTGTACATTTTCCACCATCTTCAGGCGGTCTGAGGGGCCAAATCTCAGGGAGCATGGGCCTAGATTCTCGGGGCGACGTCCTCCTTGGTGGGAGGACTTTGAGTCGCGGTGTAACCGCGACGACGTCTTCTGGCAGGGGCCTTAGAGAGGAACCCCCGTTCAACGAGGATGAAGTCCTCAGTTTCGACCTCATTCGCCTCCCTAAGGTAAGGGAGGTACGCATTGTCTCGTTCTGGGGATAGACTCCTGAAACGGTTTGAGACGGCAACAGGAGCCGTCTGGATCTACTTTCACGACCGCTTCTGGGCCGGCGACCGGTGGGTCTTGGCGGATTGGATGGCGTGCATGGCCGTCTCCACCATCGGGAGAGTACCGTTCAAGTGGTACTCTCGGATCAACACATCAGATACCCAGCGTTGATGATACTGAGTAGGTGATGGGGTCCTTCATTGGTGAGGACGTCCGGTCATTACGTTGTTCGAAGTATGCGTCTGTGATTTCCTCCGTGATGCCATTGGATCAAAGGGAGTTCTGAGTGGTACCTGCAAAATATTTTAACAAATACAAACAACAAACTCGTCAAAGCAGCATCTCATGATCCCTTGAAAAATTAATGACCTTGCTTGGCCCTCCTTGTGAGTATAAGGGGTCACAGAGTGGGACTATGTTAAATTCATCATGCTTGGTTAAAGATTCACGTCGGGTTCACCATTTTTCGTTTCGCGATGAATGGGATGGAGTGGACCAATGCACCCGACTGTCGATCTTACAGAGGGATGAGCTACACTCAATCGCACGGATCAGGTATATCGGACTTCGTTTTGAAACACCCAATGATTCCATATCCAACGATACATGGACCTATTTTCCAAAGGCAGGCGTTCGCTGGGTGATTTGGCCAGCAATGCTTAAGGACACACATTGGTCGAGAGGATGGGAAATCGGGCTCATCTCACCCTTTTAGGGGGGGAATTATTTCCTGTTCTGGGACTCTCTTATAGATTTATGACGTATTCATAAGTTTGTGAATCTTTGGTTTATACCCAAGTATAGTATCCACAGATTACTCCTGGTTTGCAATGATCAGCTGAACACAGGGATTCGAAATCAATTTGGCCTGAGGTTTACAATCCCACATTGGATTAAATGACTCCGAGGTGTTTGGACTCATTGAGACGACACTGGTTTGAAGCCTTATAACTGGGCGCCCTGGAATTTATTTTCATCCAGGGGGGACAGATAATGACTTGAGAGTTTGGATTGAACCCGTGATACGAGCTTCCTACGTATCCTAGTGAGAGGAATCAAAATCCACGTAGTTCGGTAGTGCAGTTCAACGTCATGCGGGACGAAATATCAGGGCTTACACTCTGAGGTGGCCCAATGAATTGGTGGATTGGGATTACACTCTGAGGAAACCCATAGAGTTGGTGAACTGACGTGAAGGGGTTGGAATGACTGGGTGGTGGGATTGAACCTCATGGAGGATTCCTACGTATCATTCCTTGACATGGATCAAAGTCCTCATAGTTCATAGAAGGTTGGGGTCAGGGTTGGTGCTTACTCTAAGCCCACATGAGTAATTCTTGGTGTGAGAAACAAGAGGCAGCAGAGACCTTACTATCACATTGCGAAAGGTGTGTCCATGGAAAGCAGAGTGGGGCTTATGCATGGAGCGAGCTAGAGAAATGGATATTGGGACTTACTCCAGGATGGAGGCCTCATGGTGACAAAGCCCAGCAGGAGAGGGAAAGGGTAATGAAAACCCCTATGTCAATCTCCCCTATTGGTCCTTGGCACCGGGGAAGTACGGAGGTGCATGGGTGCTACCTCCTGCAAGAAAGGCTAGGGGCTTAAACCAAGAAGGCTTCCCTGTCACTCCAAGAATAGGGGATAATTACTCACTGATGACGTCAAAAGGAAATGCAAGCGTGGTACCCTACTCCTAGAAAGTGGAGAGGCAGAAAGGGGACTCCTGGGCTCGGACCCTGCACTACTGTGGGTATGTGAACCCCAGAATGTTTCGGGAACCCGCTTAAGGGCCGGAGAAACCACTTTTCCCTTGCCTACTGTGGGTATGGGAACTCAAAACGACGTGCTAATACACCTGAAGGTTACATCATACAGGTCTGGTGGCTTCGGTAAAGGCCTCGGCTTGAGGACGATGAATAGTCCAATGAGGGGGTTGCGAAGGATCAGGCCGGATTGGAAGGATTTTATCTGAATTGGGTAATGGGAACACCAGAGGATTTGGCGGGACACATGGGTGTATGAGGGGTGGTTCCCTTCGCGTAGGAAGGTACTACGCGGCTGTGGGGGTCATCTGCGTACTAGGGGGTATGAAGACAGATAGCCATCCCGTGAACCAGGGTGGTATGCGGCTTCGGGTTCAGCCCACGTACCAGGTTGGTACGCGGGGGAGTCCACGCAAGCAGCGGCAACTAGGGGCGACGCCGGTTGGGGGTTCTTCGGTCAGGGATTTGCCTGTGTAGGAGGGTGTTACGCGGTGCATAGGATCGAAAAGGGGGCATATACTCTCTGGTCCACGAGGAGTATATCCGCATAGGGGCCATGAATCATGATCTTTTTTTTTTGTTATTTTAAGTTCACAGTTCACCATGTTTTTATGCATTTTTCAGTTCCCTATTAATTTGTTTCCAGTTTTATACCTATCGCGAATTCAAACTTCGCTGTTTGCAAAATTCTAAGCTCCTTCCACTGAAATCCTTCCACCTAAGTTTGATCTCCCTACCTTCTCCCCCTCGATGTCATTTTATAGAGGGGGGGAAAGAGATGTATCTGTGGTCATACAGAACCTTTTGCGGAGTCCCATGATCGAAAACCCAGTTTGCAGATGACTTAGTCAATCCCCAACTCGTGGGGGCATTGAATGCACCTCAATCGTGAACCAAATCGGTTCATGGGGTGCTTCGCGGCCGCGGAGGGCTCCGCCTCTGTACCATGAACGACGGCATACGCGGTCCGGGCCGGTTTCCGCGGTTCGCGGCTGGGGTGGTTCATGACGGTGGACCGGCTTGGCGCCCGTCCTGCTTCGTGCCCATGGAGGGTCCTCGCCTCTGTTCCGCAAACGATAGCCGTCCGTGGAGGGGGCAGCTTGCTGAACCGGCCGTGTACCATCACTGTTGGACCGGTATGTGGACTGGTCACTCCTTTTCCAATTTCTTGGGTGTTATCCACATGTTTTCCCAATTCCTCGAGGGAAATTGGGTAGAACCCTCTCTTTAATTAAGGCAATTTTCATTCTCTTTGCAGTTTTTTTTCAGGACCCTACAGTTCCATGATCACATTACTATCCATCCCATGTATAAATTATGAGATACCCCTTTATCTCTCATGAACCCAATTTATAAATTTCTATATGACATCGTTATGCTGCCAAAATTGCACAACAATTTTCCATGCCAAAATTATCATGTTGTGAATACCATACCCATTACTCTATAAAAGGTTTTAACCTTTATGAACACATACATATCAAATAGTGACTTACATGTATGAATTCGACATTCCTTGATCATGAATAAATGTTGATGTTGAATGAATCCATGTTATATGATCTTTGTGGCACACTTAAGAATGAGATTAAAAATGACCATAAAGGGTGTGTCATGATAGCGCTCCAATGCATTGAGTAATGTTTATCATCATGATACGTCATGTTGGGATAGGGATTTACCTAATTTTTTTATAGGAATTTTTTCCATGTAGGGACATGGTTTTACCTGATTCCTTTATGTTAATGATTCACTATTTTAAGTTGTTGCCACATTTCCATGTTATGATAATCATGTTATAACATGAATTTATGTTCATGTTTCTCTTATGATCCGTTGATATGACTGTTTCCTAACATGTATTTTATTCTTAATGTTATTACTTTTTTACTCTCTTTCTGGGCTTTATAGATCACCATTTTCTTATGTATGTTCTCATGTCCCATACATTGCTATGTACGGAGGAATGTTGTGGCCATGTAAAAGAAGTTTTCAATAAATATTTGTATTTCATGTTTTAAGTTATTATTTAATGTTCTTAATCCCCAAATAAACTAGACCTCTTGATATTATGATTCATTTTAAGTGTTAGTTTATGTAATAAATTATGTTTAAATGTAAAATAAAGATCATGGTTTTTATAGTTGGTATCAGAGAGAGGTTTAGTTATTTTTGGGATTAGGATTAGAAAAATCTAGTTAAATACTTAGGGATAAGACTAAGTATAAGAAATGAGTCCCTAAATTTTTGTGAGCATAGTGTAAGAGGTTTATCAAGAAAATAAATATCTGTCTGGATATGAATATGTATAGGTGGATCTGGCATAGATATATCTTGGGGTAAAAACTGAAAACACCACTTTGAGCTATACTCGAATGGGAAATGGTGCACAAAAATGGGACTTGATTCACTCTTGGTACAACACTCCCAGGGGATATGCTTCAGTATATTCATAATCTTAGTACAAACAATTATTATGGGGATAAAACAATTCCCCTAATAATATATATTAGGAAGTAGATCATCAATAACTTAGATCGAAGCTTAGAAATTCATAATTTAAGGAGAAAAATGTAATTTATAAGTTGTACCTTTTTTCATTGGATTCCACTTTATGTGTTTAATAGTTTAAAACATTTACCCCTAATTTTTCCTTTTATTCTGAAAAATGGTCGGTAATTGGAGGAATCAGGCTAAAAAACAATGCGAAGAACAATTTGGTGACTGCTCTAATGAGATGCCCAATCCTATGGGGGTGGTAATCATAAACTTTGTCATGATACTATATTAGTGAACTCAAGTTTTGAATAGAAACATAGGTCAAGAGGAACATCCAACCCCCCTAAGAAAGAGAAAGTCTCAATCAATAGCTTCAAGAGACAAAGGCCTCCTACTTTCAATGGATCATCTGATCCTTCAATCACCAAACAATAGATCAAATCCATTGAGAAGATCATATCCATCCTTCAATGTTACGAAAAATAGAAGGTTCTTATGGATGCTTATCGTATGGAGGGTAAAGCTGACCAATGGTGGACATTGATAAAAAATACAAATCCTGGGGAAAATATCGATGTGATGGGATGGAAGGATTTCCATAAAAAAAAATTGATAAATATTTTCCCTGCACCCATTTTCTTAATATGGAATAATATTTCCTTGAACTCACTCAAAAGTATGAAAAATTTATTAGGGAGTATGAAGAAAAATTCACCATACTTGCTTGATATGCCTCTTGTATTGTCATTACCCTTGAATGCAAAGTTGACCTCGTCTTTGTGGACTAGAACCTAGTCTACGGAAAGCCCTGGAGATTTGTGTCTTTTACAGCTATGAGGAGATTGCCTGATGTTCCCTCAAATTCAAGATGGAGATAATTGAATCTCAAGGGTATCAAGTGGATAAGAATTAGAAGGTTGATGTTAATTCTAGTGGTTTGACGGATAAATCCAATGGTGCTAAAAAATTTCCAACATGCCACATGTCAAAAGTGAAGAAAGAAGAACCCAAGAAATTTCCTGAAGGGGATGGGGAAATGTTTTAGGTGTGAGAAGGAAGGGAACCTAGCCAGCGATTGCTAGCAAGAAAAACCCTCTACTATAATAGAAGAAAGGAATTCTCTTTTTGACCCTCAATTCATTGTTCATTGGTACAACTTCAAATAACTAGGGCACTTTGCAAACTAGTTCCTTAATCCAAGGGTTTTCAAAGGTAACAAATAACCTCCAAGGTAGAAAGGGTGAGATGTTTCCATCACTACCACCAAAGTGAATCCCAAAAATGAAGTGGTGACATGTACGTTGGTTATTCATTCAAGAATAGTTAACATACTTTATTATTTCGGTTTTATGCATTCTTTTATATACCAAAAGGTTAATAGAACAATCCAAATATCACCACAAGGAATGGAAGTATAAATGTTGATGAAAATGGAAAATGGGGAAATTATTTAATCCCATGAATATAACTCCTCCCCAGTCACAATTTGTGGATTAAACTTCCCAATGATCCTCACCATACTTACCTTGGTGTAATTTGTTGAAATTCTTGGAATGGATTGTCTTTCCCTATATAGAACCAACATAAATTTTCACGAGAGGTAAATCAATCAATATATGGAGAATCGGCCCCTGATTCTATACAAGTGCAAGGAGGAGGATGAATCTTCTTTAGGACCATCATCTCAATCCTGGATATTACTTCCCTATGAGAAAGAATATCTTTCTTAGATAATTGATTCTAAGGAAGAAACCATCCTTGAATACATGCCTATTGTGACAGATTTGCTGATGTGTTTCTTGAGGAATTTCCTAGTCTTCCTCCTAAAAGAGATGTTGAATTCTCAATTGATCTTATACCTAGGGAATTGCCCATATCCCAGACTACATAGATAATGTATTTTGTGGAGCATTAGGAGATAAAAAACAACTACATGAGAATCTAGATAAAGGGTTTATGTGCCCAAGTGCTTCACAATGGGGTGCACCAATCCTCTTCATCGAGAAGAAGTATGGGTCAATGTGCCTTTGCATTGATTATCCTCAGCTCAACAAAATCCCAATAAAGAACAAGTATCCTTTTCCATGAATTGAAGGCTTGTTCGATCAGCTATGTGGAACACAATACTTCTATATGGTGGATTTGTGCTTGGGATATTACCAAGTAAGGGTGAAGAAGGAGGATATCCCCGAGATTTCTTTTTGTACAAGGTACATGCACTGTGAATTTATAGTAATGCCTTTTGGACTCATTAATGCTCCAGAAATATTCATAGACTTGATGAATAGTGTCTTTAGAGATTACCTCAAATTTTTTTTGGTAGTCTCTATAGATGATATTCAAATATACTCTAAAACCAAGGAGGAGAAAGTGGAACATCTGAGAATTGAGGTAGAGACCTTACAAAAGGAGAAGCTCTATGAATAGTATAACAAGTGTGAGTTCTGGTTGAGGGAAGTCTTATTCTTGGGGCATATCATCAAATGAAATGGGATATCTGTAGATCCTTCCAAAAAAAGCAATTGAGGGATGGCCGAGGCTAACATCAGTGATGGATATCCATAGATTTCTGAGGTTATATGGATATTAACACCAAATTGTGAGAAATTTTTCATGATTGTCAAACCCTCTTAAAAAGATAACTCGGAAGAGAGTCAAGTTTTTTTGGTATGATTAATGTGGAGAAAGCTTCATGGAGTTAAAGAAGAGGCTTATCACTACCTTTGTGCTCACACTACCCATAAGTGGGTAGCATTTTGTAATCTTCAGTGATTTTTCAAAGAAGGGCATGGGTAGTGAGTTGATGTTGAATGACAAAGTCATTGCCTATACCTCAAGGTAATTGAAAATTCATGAGCAAAACTATCCCACACATGATCTGGAGTTCATAGCGGTGATATTTGTGTTGAAAATATGGTACCATCATCTCTTTAGGGAGAAGTGTGAAATATATACGGATCACAAAAGTCTCAAATATATATTCACATAGAAAGAGCTGAATATGATCCAATGAATATGGTTAGATCTCATGGAGGATTACAACTGATCAATCCATTACCACCCTGGGAAAGCGAACAAGATGGACGATCCTCTAAGTAGAAAGGACCCATCAATTATATCATTGATGATAATTGAAAAGGATCCATTTTTCTTAGATTTGATGAAGATAGAGATGGGAATCATAAAGAGGTAACATCATCAATCATTTCACAAAATGATTTCTCATTCATCTATATTGGAAAGGTTAAAGGATGCTCAAAAAATGATGTGGGAATTCAGAAGAAAGTTGAATCTATCATAAAAGGGAAATCCTCATATTTTAATGTTAATAAATATGTAATTGTGATATTTGGGTCAAGCCTATGTGTTCCATCAAATCTAGAGTTAAATAAAGGACCTTTGGATGATGCACATAGTTAGAATTTCTCCATTAAATAAGGAAACACGAATATGTATCGATATCTTCAGGAGCACTATTGGTGGGATAACATGAATAAGGAGATCACTAAATATACATCAATGTGACTGGTATGTCAGTAATTTAAGGATGAGTGGTAAAAGTATAAGGGGATTATGCAACCATTTCCCATAACAACATGGAAATGGGAAAACATACCCATGGACTTTATCACCGAACTTCTGAAGACATCCAAAGGAAACAACGCTATCTGGGTTGTAGTGGATTGTCCCACAAAGACTGCACACTTCATTTCAATTTGAGAGGATTTCTCATTGGATCAACTGAAACTGATATACATCACACAAGTGGTAAGGATATATGGAGTACCAATATTGATTATTTCCAATTGATAACCATGATTCACCTCTATGTTCTGGAAGAGTATCCAATATGCTCTGAACACTGAGTTGAACTTCAACACAGCCTATCACCCTCAAATTGATGGCCAATATAAGGTGGAATATCCAGACACTTGAGGACATGTTAAGAGCCTTATTAATGGACTTCAATGGTGGATGGGACAAACATATTCCTTTTTTAGAGTTCTATTACACTATTGGAAATTCGGGCTATAGCCATAGTTTTAAATAATGGATATAGGTAATAGCCACAGTTTGAGGAAATGTGGCTAAGTCTGGTGTGGCTATAGGTATACAACCATGGTTCAAATGGTGGTAATATAAGTATAGCCACAGTTTAGAATTGTGGCTATACCAGAATACAGACACAATTTATTTCCAAGGTTTCTAACAGTGGCATAAGACCAATATCCACGATTAAAAATTGTGGAAATAGACCTATAGAAATGGTTAGAAACCGTGGATATAGGGTCTGAAAATACATAAAAAAAATTCCCTCCACTCCCCTTACAGTAGCCCACCCCCTGCATCCCCCTGCAAATCCCCCCATGGATATCCCCCCCACCCCACTCCCCTTACAGTAACCAAACCCCCATGCATCCCCCTCCCCTTGCAAATCCCCCTGGACAGCCCCCTCCCCCCTGAAAGGCCCCCCTGGATAGGCCCCCCAAATAGCCCCACCATATCCTCTAGAATGCCTCCCCCTCTCCCCAAAACAATATCCCACACCCACCCAACCCCCTGTAGTAGCCCACTCCCCCCCCAAAACATCCCCCCTATAGCCCCCTCCCCCTACATCGTCCTCCCCCCTACAAAAACCTCCCATATAGAGCCCCTACCCCCTGCAAAGCCCCCCAAGACAACCCCCCCTGTAGCCCCCCCTTCCCCCCTACAAAGCCCCCCTCTTGGAAACCCCCCCCCTCTTGTGGACACCTCCCTCCTAAACACCCCTCCCTCTTGGACGCCCCTCCCCCTAGACACTGAACACCCCCACCCTCCCTCTTGGACACCCCCTCCCTGCTAAATCCACCCCCCTCCCCCTCCCCCCTCCCCCTCCCCCCTCCCCCCACAAAGACTCCCTTGGAACTCCCCCCCCCATGGATCCCCCTTCCCCCTGCAAATCCCCCCACCGGAACAACCCCCCCTACTACATACCCCTCCCTCATGGACACCCCCCTCCCCCTGTAGACCCTTCCCTCTTGGACACCCCTACCTCCTGGACACTGGAAAATCCCACCCTACATAACCCCCATCTAGGACACCCCTCCACCTGGACACTAGACACCCCACCCTTCCTCCTGGACACCTCACACTCCCTCCTGGACACCCCATCCCCACCTGCACCCCCACCCCTTCCCCCTGCACCCCTCTCCCCTATAGCCCCCCCCCTGCAAAGCCTCCCTTGGAAAAAGCCCCCCTGTATCCCCCCTTCCCCCTGTAAAACCCCCCTCCTGTACAGCTCCCCCTCCTAGACACCCCCTCCCCCTGAAGACCCATCCCTCTTAGGCACCCCTCCCTCCTAGACACCCCTTCCCCTGGACACTAGATACCCCCACCCTCCCTCCCAGACACCCCACCCTCCCCACATTCACCCTCCCACACCTTCCCCCCTCCCCTTGCACACCCCCTCCCCACTTACCCCTTAAAGACCCCCTTCCCTCCTCCCTCGCCCTGCCCCCTCCCTCCTAGACACCCCCCTACAACAGTCTATGAATTCCAGAAAAAATAGGCCGCCTGCATATTCAAATCCTCTACAGCCAAAACAAAAGTTCCTACAGAAATGAGAGGAAGTATCTTGGTGGAAAACCCAACTCATCACCTGCCCAAGTTGGGTGTCAGTGGTTTGGGTCATGTTAGAATGGAATCAATGTAGTCTGAGTCCTAGGTATGTAGTTTAGAGTTTATGTTTATATTAGGATTGGTCTGGGAAACTGAAGGCAATGGTGTTAAGGGGTAAATTGTTGGTTTATCATCCCGGATGACTGAATAATGGTTTGATGGACAATGTATCCATTCACACCCCCCTGACCTCTTTCCCTAGCACAACCCCCACCCCCCCCCCCCACCCCCACCCCCCACTTGCACACCCCACTCCCCCTTCCCCCTAGCACACCCCCCCCCCCACCTACACACCCACCCCCTTCCCACCCCATGTACCACCTGAAGGAGTTCAGTACGATGAAAAAATTGTTGAGACAACTATTATTATTCCTAAAGAAAGTACAATTTTGGTTGTACCTAGTGTTTAAACAGAAGAAGGAAGAGATAAACCGAAGATGGAGCATCAGTCAATAGATCCAATTATCTTTGGATCACTTGTTGATGGAGATTAAACTGATGATGTGGTTATAGAAACTATTGAACATTATCATAAACCACCTATACCATCACCACCTCATATTGTGCATGAGGAATCACCCTCTAATAATAAGATCTCATAATGTTTTAAAGTGTAATATTTTGCCTCTAATATTCTAAATGAGTTTGATAATATTTGAGGAGATTATAATGAGCTGAAACACGAGTTAAAATATACTAATGATGAGATTAGAGAGATTAAGAATTCTTATATTCCCAATGTTGATTTTTACAAGTTGGTTGGGTTAATGACTACCCAAAAAAAGTTGATTAGGAATCTCCAATCATTCTTCCCTGTTCAAAAAGTTGTTTCTGAAGTATGTTTCAAAGAGATTAAGGATGTTAATGGTCTAGTTAGATATTTGAATGATGTTTATACTACCAAGTCTGAGTTCAATGATCTTGGTGTTATGGTAGCATCTCAATAGTAAATGTCTCAAAATATTTCAATTGTTCAATTAGACATGTCTCAATATGTTCTTGATGAGGTTAAGTCTTTTAGGACTATAATGAAGGGAATCCTACACACTTTATAAAGTTTTGTATTAAGCTATTTTGAGTTCCTCAAAAGGTTTCAATCCTATATAACTTCTACCTCAAAACCTTAAATTGTTCTAGTTTTTTAGAGAGGAGTTGATCAATTTCTCTCAAAATTGAATTATGTATCCTTACAGATTCAGTCCCTATAGTGTGATATGTTCAAACCATTCCTTATGAAATATTTAAAGAGGAATATTATGGATGAGTTTCATGATACCAGAGAAGATGTCAGGAATATTAGTATTGGAACTAATAGATCCGTAAAATTATGTAGTGGTCTTTTATGATGCATTTTATGGGAAGTTGAATTAGATAATGAATATATCTAAGGATGATCAATGTATGGTTTTTAGATCTCTTGTTCTAATATCTAGAAACTACTAGCATTTGTTAACCTCTTTGAATAAGGTCTATAACTAAGTTCATGGGATATATTCATATTCTTCCTTGAAAAAGCTAGTGGTTATTAGAAAACCATTTTTTAAAATAAAAAAGAAATTATGGAAAAACGTTTTTAAAACAATCAGGCAATTATAAAATTCAAATTAAATGTTCTGGCATAGGGAACCTACCTCGACCTCAAGGCACATTGCTTTTGACAACAAAAACTCAAATTTTCAGTTTTTCCGATTGTACACATAAGCAACTTCACATATATATAAGGATACCTAGCCCCAATGTACAGATTTTCATGGCAAAATATTCACAAGGGGGTACATAGATATATGTTTATACTTTCATATACCTCTTTACACTTACACATGTATGCATTTTTCATATCTATATATAATCACACCTAGCCCCAATATATATATTCGTACTACCATGAGTGAATATATATAAAGGAGGAACTTATATATGTATATGCCTACCTATGCATGCACATGTATGTCTTCACCAATAGAGAATAAAATCCACTTCCACAAAATCCAAAACGCACTACAAAAATATAAGTAACCCAAAAATCACAAATTCCCTTATTAAAATCGGGCCCTAATCAACAATTTCAATTTAATATAAACAAAAAGAATTATTAAAGTGGATAAATGAAATTTAAAACATTATTGAATTAAAGAGGCTAGGAGAAGGACTCTGCCTCAAAGGATTCCATCCACACTTGGTGCTTTACACTTTTATCAGTGACAACTCTAAGATACTCCATCCTTCCTCTGGGCATATGCACCTTTGAAAATACATAACAATGCCCTAACCCCTATGTATGTGTCTGCATGGCCATGAAAACGCTCAAGAGGATCCTTATATATATTCTCACATTCATAAGACCATTTTCATCCACACATGTATGCATTTTCCATATATATACATAAACACACATAGCCCCTTATTTGTAATCGTGCTGCCATGGGCAGATATACATATAACGAGAGAAATTATTATATATATGCTTACTGATACATACGCGGTGAGTCACCTTTGACTCTGGTGACTCGAAACCACCTCAAGGATGATCAAGGTACTATAATTAAATTACTGAGAGCTATAAAATTACAAAACCCCCAATTATAAACTAAGAGGCATCGAAGAACAAAGGAAAAACTCACCTTAAACTGTTGGCAGCGAACCAAATTGGGCCAAACCTTTCCACCTTCAGTGGATATTTCCGAAACACACACGAACGGGTCCTGGGTGACTTCAAAAAAATGCCAGTGATATGATTAATCGCCATTAATTGAACCTAAAAAATTGAAGTGGGAGGAACATGATTAGTGATAAAGGCAATAATAGAACAGGTGATGATGAATAGTTTTTTAAGTAAATTAATCAACTATAAATCCCAACTGCATACCATAGGGGTTCCATCTAGTCTAGATAACTGAACTCATGAATTCTACAACTCCACTTTTGTAACATGATGTTCCAATGTTAATATGCACCTAATAATAATTAAAAGATACCATAAAACAAATTAGTATGGTTAGATCTATGAAAAATATATAATCAAAATAGCATGCACGAATTGGGTACATCATACATGAATCTAGATGCAGTACTGAGGAGTATGTGGTTGGATAAACTATTATAATGCTCCTACAATCTATTTTCCAAACTCGTTTTAAAATGAATACTAATGGGATATTTTCCATTGTTGGAACCATGTCCGTTTTATGCAACACATGGAGTATGGTTTGTGTTTGTTTTCAATCTTCATTGGATGTTCATAATGTTTTCCAGTAAAGTGATCATACAGTTCAAGTAGACAATTGTTTTTAAGGTGGCATCATTTCCAAGTGTTTGCCATTTTTTTGGCCCTGAAAATCGAAAAATGGTAAAATGTGTGTTTGGAAAAGGAACTTGTGCCAAAAAGGGTAGGTGTGTTGGAAAATTGCATGCAAGGAATGTTTCTGGATCAGATCTCAGAAAAATGGAAAAGGCATGAGCTGCGTGAAATATTGGATTAGTGCACGAAAGAATGAATTGCGCGCTAAATGGGTTTTGCACGCAATAGTGAAATCATGCTTGTTTTCTCCTGTAAAATGTGTTTTGAGATCAGAATGATAAAAAATGGCAGAAGAATGAGGTGTGCAAAAAATTTGGGGATGTGCGCGAAAAATGGTTCCTGTGTGAAAAAGGATTGGGCGCAAAATGAGTGTTTTGTGCGCCACAGTAGGGTTTGCACGCGGGGGTTGGCGATCCCTATAAATAAGAGGTGACCCCCTAATTCGGTTTGGCGGAATACTTAAAGAAGATCTGAGTTTAGATGCGCATAAAAGTTGCATGCAAAGGGAGTTGCACCTAAAAGTGGAAGATGCACAAAAAAGTAGAGGTTGCGCGTAAAACTTAAGGATACGTGTAAAACTGAAGGCTACACGTAAAACTTGAGGTTGCGCGTAAAAGTTTTTATTGCGCAAAAAAGTCGAAGCTGCGCGTAAAAGCTGAGGCTACGCGTAAAAGTTAATGCTTCGCATAAAGGGGGTTATTGCATGAAATATTTTCCATGTGAAAAGGAAATATTGCACGCAAAAGTGATATCTTGCGCGCAAAAGGTAGGTGTTACGTGCAATCATCAGTGTAACCGGTTTTCACGTTCTGAATATTCAGTTCAGTGGTTCAGTGCTTTCAAGTGCATCAATTCAGGACTTTGATGCAAGTGGTGTCTCATGATGGACAGAGACAAAGACTTTAATGCAAACCTATTGAAGATACCTTCAAATCGATAAACTGAGATTGACTTCTCTCAATGTAGTGAGCTAGGGTGAGTCAAGGGAAGTGATCTAAGGGACGCAGTGAGAAATCCCTAAAACTTTGTAAAGGTTGTGTGCCTGGCACAGAGTGACTATGACCAAATCATATAATCCTTAAACTAGTGAATATTAGTGGATTTAGGTACGACCGACACACTGTCGGCGTATGCTCCTTGGACCTAGCCCTTTGCGGTGAACCAAGTAAAAGTAATGTGTCATCTCCCTTCTTTCATTTTTTTGACAGATTTAACAAGTTCCTACCAACTTGGGAACAAGATCCAAAACTTTAGAAAGAAAATGTTGACACCCTGATTCACCCCTCCCCTATCAGGGTGTTCGGGGGTCCTTCATCCATAATGAAGGAAAATTTCCCACTATAATTTTTTCCAAAACTAGTAAAGTTGTGTTCACTTCAACCCTACACTCACAACTTGTGGGCCCAATTATTGCATAAAGGTTATCCATGATGTATTTAATTTCATCATACTATATAAGACATAACAACATTAACTATTTTTCCTCATTCATTCTTCACCTTAAATTCCCGATTCTAATATGCATAAAAAATACAATATAGGAATAAGGATGGTCTTTTGTAGATACTTTTTAGAGATACTTTGCTGAGAAATGGATTTCAACCCAAAAAATCCATAACTTATATCCCTAAAATGTCTATAACTCTTAATTATTTCATTCTCTTTATATTTATAGATCTAAACATCTGTAGGCATCATGAATTTATGTTTTTCATTATCTTTATTCTTAGAATTAATATGATTCATTACTTTAACTAACAATGTATGTTCATTTTTCTCATCTCGATCTATCTTTCTACCTATTTCCAACTAAACTGGACATATTGTTACACCACCCTATAGTATCCCCCTCCCCCCCACACACACATAGACCCCCTTCCCCCATCCCAACCTCCACACCCAAGCAACAACATCCCCCTTCCCCCATCCCCACCCCCCTGCAACAGCCTCCACAACACCCTTCCACCTCCTAAAAGCAACCCCTACCCCTTCCCACCATACCCCACCACCTGAAGCACCCCCAACACACCCAGAACCCATCCTAACCCCCACACCCAACACCCTAGACCCCCACCCCCTGAAGCAGCCCCCCACACCCAGACCCCCTACCCCCATCCCAAACCCCACCCACCCCTACCCCCATCCCAACCCCCACCCACCCCAACCCCATCCCAAACCCCTGAAGCACCCCCCCACACCAAAGACCCCTTTCCCCCATCCCAACCCCTGCCCACCCCTTCTTCCCCACACCTCCACAAAGAACCCCTCCCCCAACTCCCTGAAGCAACCCTAACACCCCCACACCCAGACCCCGTACCCCTATCCCAACCCCAAACCCCACCCCACCCTCCCCCCCCAACTCCACCCAGACCCCCCACACACCTATACCCCCTGCCCCCATCATACCCCCCCAACACCCCCACACCCATACCCCATGCCCCTATCCAAACCCACCCCAACCCTACCACCACACCCCCACCTCCACCCAGACCCCCCCACACCCAGACCAGATGCCCCCATCCCAACCTCCAGCACCCCCCACCACCACACTCCCAGCAACATGCCCCTTAACCCCTGCCACCCCAGCCCCCTATAGTATCCCCTACCCCTTCCCACCCCCTAAAAGCAGCACCCCCCTTCCCTCTATTGAATGTGAAGTTTCTCCATGCGAAGTGGAGGAGTGAGTTGATTGTATCTAGTGAAATATATCCTTTGTTGTGCACATTTTACACAAAATTTTCCACTTATTTTATTTCCGATCATCTAGTATATTTATTTGGATTATAAGTGGATATTTATCAAAACATCAGGAGTGTTAATACTTTATTGGGTGAACAGTTTGAGAGGAGTAAGAAGTGACTTTCATCGTCTCTAGTGATAGGATCGTTTAGAAATATTTGGTACTTTACCACTCATGGAATGGGAATATTTTTATTTTCTCAAAACTAAGAAATTATGTGACCAATCCAACTCATGAGGTTTTATTTCATGACATAGAGTTATTGGTAGAGGGATCTATTATAGACTATCATATTAGTATCATGAACAAAGTAAAAAGGCTCTAACTAAATCAATGTAATCCAACCAAATTGATTCACTAAAATAAGAACGTAAAGGTATAGACCTAAACTAAACCAACTATATTTTTCATAATCCAAATTAAATGGAACTAAACTAACACTAATATAATTGAGAAAATCCAAATTAAACTAAACCAATTCAAATAAAAATGAAATGAAGTTACCGAAACTAAATTATTAAACAATCCCACAAATTCTCAAAACCAAGCATTATCCCTCTAGATTACAGGATCCTTATAATACAAAACCAAATAAGTAAAATGTATTTTATAATAAAAAATCCATTTTTTAATAAAGATAATAAAAAATATAAAATGTGTTCCTTAATATATATATATATATATATATATTATAATACTACGATTTCACCCCTACTTCCCCCTGCAACCCCTGCCCCCCACCAACCCACCCCCACACCCCCCACACCCCACCCCCACACCCCCTTGCACCCCCACCCCTGCCCCCTACCCCCACTTCCCGCTACACCCCCCACCCCCACCCCCTTGACACCTACACTCCCCCTACCCCTTGTTCCCACACCCCCATCACCCCCACTACAACCCCCCACTTCCCCCTACACCCTCCTACCCCCACCCTTTATTATTTTCTATTAAGTTTTTATTGTTTAAAATTTTTCAATCACCTGATCAGACCTAAATAAAATCACCTCTTTAGTTTTGATCCATAGGTTGAGATAAATATCCTAGTTTGAGTTATAAATTTAATAATCGTTTAGAATTGAGATAGGGTTTGTTACTGTTTTATTAAAAATTATTAATCCTTATATACTTCAAGTTTTTTACTAAATAGTGATAATATGGAAGAGAACCCAGCACAATGAAATCGACCAATTAGAGATTTTTGTGCACAAAATTTTAATTATTAGAATACCTGATTGGTGTTTCCAAATAATAAAGTATAATTTGAGTTAAATCATGGTCTAATCCAAATGTTTCTTATTTATCATTGGTTGGTAGGTGAAGACCCCAACAAGAACTTGAAAGAATTTGGAACTATTTTCATTGCCTTAAAAAATGAGGTAAAATTCTTAATCTCAAATAAAATAGAATGAATTGACATTGTATCTAGAGGCCTCAACAAAGGAATGGATGTAAAAAATATAAATTGGAGAGGTCACAAGCTAGTATAATCTCTAGAGATCGATTATTTAAAAGTTATTCTCTGATTCAAGGATATCATTGTAAAAAAATGAGATTTATGGCATAATGAAAGATAATGGAGAAACATTTTATGGGTATTGGGATAGGTTATAGAATTTTACTTCTAGTAATCCACATCAAACCAACATATATGATCCTAATTTCTTAAACTTATTATTTTGAGTCTTTTTGAATAGTGATACAATCTTATTGGATTCTTCATCAAGTGGAGATCTCATGGAAAATTATTTAACATGGTCCAAGGATTTGATAGAGAAGTTCTATTAGAAATCTAAAAATTTTCATACATGGACCACTACTAAAAGTGTGCATGAGGTAAAAAGTTTTAACTCACATTTACTTGAGTCTATAATTAAAGAACTAAACTCTATTATGAGATAATTATTGTTGAGAAAAGTGAAAGAAGCATGAACTACACCCCCATTGGTCTTTTAATTGTGTATTTTCATAAGATTTTTATGTAGTTTTTCCCTTAAATATGTAACATTGGAAGATGTGACACTACGAACTAAATACAATTATAACCAATGAACAACCAAGGTTTCAAGGAGTATTAAATAGACAGATATGGATATGGAAGGAAATATCAATACAAGTCACCTTTCTAATAGATTTTATAATATATTTATCATCCCCTACACTTCTAGTAGGTATATAAAAACTCTCAACCTTTAACATGTTACCAAACATAAGGAAAAATTCAGGATCCACACATGAAGGACCTGTAGAGACAAATGGAACCATGGTAATCAACAATCTACTTTGACAACCCATGTCTCTAAGCTTAAGGAGTTAAAATTAGAATATGGACACACCATTATTATTTTAAATACATTGATAAATCAAGGTTTAGGTTAACACTTATCTTAACCAATTCTTAACCCAAAGTGTTATTTATATAAGAATTGGTGGGTAGGTATAGGGTAGTGTGGATTAACATCTATAAGAAAAACCAAAGACTAAACACCCAATAGAAAATGAATAACACCCTATGGGGAAAAAATCTCCTATGCATCTCCACATCGTGGTTTCAGAACATACACATTCTATGTGACTCATCATAATCATATTGGGTTTTATTTATATGGTAAAATAATTTTCTATACAAAATTGATAACTCAACATTCAATTTAGTAAATCTTCCAAACATTAAATCTAATCAATAACTACAAAAATATCATGATATGTCAAATATACATCACTATGAAACATTGTGTTACATTAAATGAAGTAATAATAATGAATGAATACTATATAATTATGAAATTTTATTTTATAAATCACCATATACCATTCATCCATATTAAATTTATATCATCATAACTTCTAATTTCCAGCATTTGTAGATTTAAACATTATAAGAGAATCAAACCCAATTAAAATCAAACAAAAAATCAAAGAAATCACACCTAAGACAATAATTAAAAACAAATAAATACTATACATGAAAAATGTGACAATTAATAAGACAAGAAATAAAAACAAATAAATCTTACCCAGTGCAAATTGAAGAGGCAATGGATCTGAAATCAAATAAACCCTTCTTCATTGTAGAAATTAGAGGGCTTGTGAGGAATTAAAATTGTCCTGGTTCATATGTATGTGGCCGTGTATTGAAGAATATCAGAGTTAATTAAAACTCCAACATCATAAATCAAATATATATTTGAGGAAATAGAAAAAAACCCTAACACACCCTACAACACGCCACTTAGAAGTTGTGAGTTATGGACCGCATGCTAGTGAGATATGGAGGGGAACCTATAATGCGTGAAGACTAGAAATAAATTATCCAGTTGTGAGTCAAGGAGGAGGGTGGCTCGAAGGTTGATGCAGATCCACGTCAGGGTCGCGCCAGAAGAATAGGATCGCAGGGAGGTTGGTGGTTGTGTCATCAACAGAGGATCTTTCTGGGGTTGGGTGGTCACGTCGTCGGAGGAGGATTGTCCTGAGGTGGTCGCGTTATCGTTGGAGGATAGCGGGAGATCATGTGGTAGCATCAGACAATGAGTTTTGTCGAATCATGGGGAGGAAAGAACACGATGAGAAAAAACGGGGGTGGAATCGCGATAAGGTCCGGATTGGAGGCATAACACCATGGTTATTTTATAACCCATGGGATTATTTTAGGTTATTGACATGGTTTTTATAAACTGTGGATATATAAATATGGATATAGTCCAATATTCTAGTAGTTTTATAACAATAGTTTCCACTCAATCATCCAAATGGATCATTATGAAGATCTTTATGGGAAGAGGTGCAGAACCTCGACATTTTGGGATGAAGTTGGGGAATGAAAACTTCTAGGTATTGAAATGGTCGAGTAAATGGTGGAGAAGGTTAAGACTATCCAACATCACATCAAAGCTTCTTATAGTTGAAAAAAGTTCTATGTGGACAATCATAGAAGAGACCTAGAGTTTGAGGTTGGAGACATGGTATTCCTCTACACATCTCCACAGAAGAGAGTTATGAGATTTTGGAAGAAGGGAAATCTTAGTACAAGGTACATCGTCCCTTTTGGGATCCTTAATCACATCAGAGAAGTGTAATATAAACTAGAACTCCAACTGAACCTGTCTTAAGTACATTATGTATTGGATGTATCACTCTTAAGGAAGTACATACCAAAACCATCACATGTATTCAATCCATAGGTGGTACTAATGGAGAATGACCTCTCCTATGAATATAATCAAGTAAAGATATTAGATCTTAGAGAAAATGCTCTGCGAAATAAGACAATTCACCTCGTCAAGGTTTTGTGGAGAAACCAAAAGTTTGAAGAACAAAAGTGGGAACTAGAGGAAGTGATGAAGCAGAGTTTCCCACATATGTTTTAGTGTGGAAAAAGGAAATTTCAAAGGGGAAATTTCTTAAGGGGGTAATTTTTTAATGACCCAAACTGTTATAAATTAAATTCATTTTATTTTAATTAATTGTATTATGGATTTAAAAAACACATTAACTCCTTTTGTTTTATTATATCCAATTGGATTTAAATGACCACGTGTCCTTACCATTGATAATATAACTGTTTAATAGTGATCACATGACTAGTATAAATAGAGGGTTTTAACAAATCCTTTTGATACAAACAAAGGAATTGATGGCCTCAACCAGTAAGATCGTACCCTATAAATCCCATTAATTGGAGCTTCCAAGGGAGATATAATTTCTAGGATTTTACCTATACTAAGCCCAAGTTGAGATCCAACAACTTAAGTATGAGAAAAATTGTTTATAGGAGAAGTTTAAGCTCATCGAAATCAGGACACAAACCATGTTCACTGAACAGCCCCATGAAAGCCCCACTATCGCACACCTTACTATTATATGTGTTTGTTCGTGTAATAATGGGAGATGTAACAAGAATATAATATTATAATTATCTGCATTATTTTTTTGTATATAATAATTAATATAATTTCATTCTATTATTTTTACTTTGTAAATGATTTTTAAAGCACAAATAGTATTTTTTTTGTTTATATTCAAATTTATTTAAGAAATATATTTTGTTGAATTAATGGATTTTTGAATTAAATAATATTTTAATAAAATATTATTATTAAATTACTTTTATAAATTATCGTATTATTTTTATGAAGTCAATTATAATTTTTAATAAGGTTTAAAAATGTTTTTGTCAAAACACATCAATTTTAAATAAATGTTGGTTTTATTTTAAAATTGAAAATTCACATAATTAGAAAATTATTTAGATGAAATTAATATTATTTTTGGAATCAAGATGTCAAAATTATCCAATGGTGAATTTTTCATAATTTTCTGAGAAAGTCAAATATCTAGTTAAAAATTAAATACCGTATAAATATATAATGTGTTTTATGAAAACATAATTAACCAATAGTGATGTAATAAAATAATAAATAATTATATTCATCCAAATATATGTTTTACTTTAAAATAATATAATTTTAGGTTTATTTTATTTATTTTATAAATCCTTAGTGAATCTTCTAAGACATATAAAATATTTTAAGATTTTAAAATCATTTCGTTGAAAGTGTGACTCAACTCCACATAAGAAAGGGAAATATTTTAATATATTCATCCCATATACTTTTAAAATAATTTATTCCACTCCCCTTTTTTAGAAAACATGGGCTAAAACCGTGGGATGGTTTGTGGTTTTGAATATTTTTGTTTGTAGGGTCCATGACCAAAATAATAAATAATTCCACCACTTTTCCTATATAAGCCCACCCAAGAACCCATTCCTATTCACTCAATATTTTTTAATCATGACCACCCTCTGACCCCTACTCTCTAGAGTCCTCCCAGGGCACACCTAACCCCCCAAGAAGCCTCTCCCAAGACTTTGGGATCACATATCCACGTAAGAGATCTCTCTCTCTCTCTCTCTCCTTTTTCATCAAACACCACTTTTTTCATGGCTTTTAATTTGAATTTTCTTGATTTGGGATATGTTATTCCATACCTCCTTCATTTCCATTTTATGTATACATTATGTTATTTTCCTTTAATTCCCATTAATCCCCCTATTATCCTTTAAACACACCAGTTACTATATTGAAATTCTATAAGGGATTTCTCTATTCTCATTTTCATTCAAGCATTTCTTTTATATTATGCATATAAATTCCATTTCATATGTTGTGGTATTATGTTCCCTGATCCCATTATTTTCTATTCCATGTATAAATAATCAGATACCACTTTACCTCTCATCAACCCAATTTATTAATTTCCATATAACGTTGTTATGCTGTCAAAATTTCACCATGATTTTCCATGCCAAAATAATCGTGTAGTGAATACCATACACATTCCTATATCAAGGGCATTATCCTTTTTACAAACCTACTTATTTATTGGTGACATAATGATATGAATTCCACATTCCTTGATCATGGAATAAATTATGATGTTGAATGAATCTATGTTATAATATCTATGTGGCACACTTAAGCATGAGATTGAAATGATTATGAAGGGTGCTCCCTGATACCACTCCAATGAATTGGGTAATGTTTAGTATCATGGTACATCATATTGAGACATGGTATTAACTTATTTCTTTTTAGGACTTTTTTCCATCATGTTGGGATAGGGGTTTACCTGATTCCTTTATGTTAATGATGTATTGTTTTAAGTTGTTCCCACATTTCCATGTTATGATAATCATGCTATATCATGCCTTTATGTTCATGTTTCTCTTATGATCCATTAATATGACTATTACATAACTTGTATTGTATTATTCATGTTATTCTTTGTTTACTCCCTTACTGGGATTTATAGCTCCCCCTTTTCTTATGTATTCCCTCAGGTTATCTCATGCATTGATAATTATGAAGGAATATTGTGGTCATGTAAAAGAAGTTTTCAAAAAGGATATGGATTTAATGATTTAAGTTGTTATGTAATGTTTCTAATCCCCAAAGACACTAGACCTATTGACCTTAAAGGTTTTTTAAGTGCATGTTTATGTAATAAATCATTTTAAATATGAAATAAATAGTAGGGTTGTTATAATCAATATAATGACCACATCGAGCACACTGTATTTACTTAGCGTGTAATGATTCAATACACATAGATTAATAACTATAATATCAATTATACATGATATGTAGATCCTAACATTTTGAAGAAATTAATTAGCCATTTATATATATATAACCTATCACATGGTGTGTACTATCAACTTAATGACCACACAAAACACATGTTGATAAGGTTTTCATAGTATAATAAATATTTTTTTAAATATTCACAATTTAATAAAACTACATGGTGTTTATATTAAAGCTATATGACATGTATTATTATCACCATCTATCCATGAAACACACCTATGGAATTAGTATGTAATCATGCCACTAAAATATTTGAGTACATGGTGTGTGTATATGGGAAACATGGTGTGTGGTATATGGGTTACATAGTCACTAGTCATGTATGATGTGCAAGAGGATACATGGACCAGCTATGACTAAGGGACTACATATTGTGCATGGAATTTATACAACATGTACTCTAACTGACCATGAGATAGGATATCCCAGTCAACAAATGGTGCATAATTAAGTTCCCATCATGAAATAAATGCACACACCTTGAAATAATTTTGAATTAATTCATTGTTAATTAAACACTAGTACACAGAGTGTACCTCCATGTTACATGGTGTGTACTCTTCTATTATCCTGATAGACTCATTGGCACCTCTAAATGAGATCCTTAATTTATTTCATTCATAAAATTAATCAATTTAATTAGAGTTGCAATAATCAAAGACAAATAAATTAAATCTCTCAATTCATATTAAAGACTGATTAAATTGGAATTGAAAAATGATAATAAATACGTAAATCAATCAATGATATTTAAACAATTATAAATAATTACGAAACCACTATGATACCACTTTTAGGTTCTGGACACAACGGAAGCAACTTATGAGACATTTTTAACTTTTTTATTTGTCATGATTAATGATTAATATGAGATTTACATCACGATAAATGTTGTGGTCAATGAAATTGAATCAAATAATATAGACAATAGATAAATGTTTGAACCAAAGCACAACATTTTCACATTTTATTTATAATTAATTTAATAAATTAATGAATTAACTTGTGAGAAATTATTTATTTGTTAATTAATTTGACAATGTCTCTACATCATACAGTCATTTCATTGTAGGAATCAAAAATAGATTCCCTCTAGTGGTGATCCACACTTATTCCATGAACCTCCAAACATCACCATATGAATCTCTATATGCTAGAACAAAAAATCCTATTTCTTGAGCTTTTCTCATTTGATCACCCTGAGAACTATTTTAATGAACGGTTATCTTCGATCACCCTATAATTGAGAGTGGGTGTGGAGGAGGATCACTCTTCATTCTTGATATTGTTATTGGAGAGGGATCTCTCTAAGGATTTGAGATGATACTCTCTATATCTCGATGTGCATAACAAAACTAAATGAATTAGATCTCTTAAGAAAATAATATAATTGGATTTATATACCACTGGTGTATGAAAATAATAATTGCACATGTTCCCCTTATTATTTTTACATTCCCAATGGAACACCATGTCTATAATAATACTAACAATAATATTATTATTTCTTGACATGCACTAATCTCCAAAATTAAATTAAATATTATTTATTCAAATAATATTCAATATATATTTCTTATCTATAGACCATTAAATTCGGTCATCCATTCCTCTATAATAATTATTATTCCTTGAATAATGAATATTTATTTAATAAAT
Organism: Viscum album; assembly: GCA_963277665.1. Taxonomy (NCBI): domain Eukaryota; kingdom Viridiplantae; phylum Streptophyta; class Magnoliopsida; order Santalales; family Viscaceae; genus Viscum; species Viscum album. Next base: position 591,460,849 of record OY728166.1, read on the forward strand.
AGATATCACCGCATTATTTTCCAATATATAAATAGATGTTATATTCAAAAAATTGAAAATAAATATTTATTAAATATTCTACTCATGTAATATTCTCTAGAATGACTAGTGATGGGATATATGAGATCAATAATACATGAATAATTATTAAAACACATACATGAATAATATTTATTTAACTTTTTAAAAAATAATATTATTTAACTATTTTTCTGGATATACATATTGTGTGATCCTCTAGGCCTCTTTCTTAGTAGCCTTAGGTGAAGTTTCCTAAATTCCAAGGATAACATCAAGAAATATGTCAAGGAACGAATAAATAAATAAGTTAATTTTTTATTTACATAATACCTCATATAGATGCTTACCATGTAATATAATATCTTTGTCATGATATCTCTAATCAAGAAGGTTGCATACCTATTCCATTAACATATATTCTCGATGTATATTTCTTTGAATTTCTAGAAATCAATCTTTCTTATAGAACACTATGGAGATAGATTTATTTAGGCTATATCATTTATATAAAAGGACCTAATATATCAAATTTTGTTAAAGAATAGAAGGGAAAAATCTATTTCCCTGTCGTTTATTAATGAAATATTACTCATGAAACAACCAATGTATCCTACCTCACTGTGAACATATGTCCTCATGATTTTCATCAATAAATAAAAGTACACGAATTATAATACTCATTAATAATAATATTAAATTATAAGGATCAATACACATGTATGAATATAGGAACATACAATGACACATATAAATGTAGATTTCCTACTAAATATTCTTGTTCTAATAATATCCTGCACTGAATATTACCAAGGGTGAGCACTATGAGAAGGTTACTCAAATTCCTACGAGTCCCCACACCTGATGACATATATCATTTTTGTCCCTAAAATGATACCATATATCTATAGAACATATATTTAATATTTGTTTGTGATACTTCTAAGTTCTCATCATAGTGGGGAACTTCCTTGACCTTTCAGTGTGACAAATACTCTTAGGATATTATCACATACTATGTTACACATAATAACAATCATGATGAGATAAGATGTTATGTGACATCCTAGAAACAAATTCCACTTAGCATGTTCCCTAATACCGGTGGGCCACATGGCCTCAAGCACCCCTCCCCGAATTACATAGGTTGTCGACTAGAAGTGAGGGTCTAGGTTGTGTTCATGGGGAGACTATGCCCTTATTACCAGAGTGTACCAAAGTGGATACTTATAAACAAAGGTAAATAGAAAAAGCAATAAGTAAACAAGAAGCACAATGGAAGGAAACAAGGATAAAAATAACCGAAACAACTGGAATAACATACAATGGCTAATGATAATGAATTTCATATCGCTAAAAAGCTAGAAAACAAGGATACACAGTAGCAGGCATACATGAAAAAACCAGTGTAGCAAAAGAAACACATAAACTATCCCTAGCATCCTGAGTTATAGCTCAGTCATCAAATACCATCTTCATCCTAGTACAACAATAAATCAAGTCTCTAAAGAATTATTCTTCCTATTACAACTCATGCATACATATAATCTTCCTCAGGTACCCAACGACACCCTGATAGGGTGTGATATAAATCTCATTAGGCCACCACCAATGGTTTCTATAACATTGGGCCCGTGCAATCAAAATTTAACAGAGTGAAATAATGAAAATATAAAGTAATTCAATACAATGTAACTAAATACCCAAGTACCTACTTGATCCATCAGCTGGTGTCTAAACATGTAACCCATTAATTAATTAATTGATTACCAGTTTATATAAACAAGTCACATGAGGCATATCCAACACTAAAATCACCTTGTGATAGTATAAATAGTGAAGGTTCCAAGGTGTAACAAGGAAACCATAATTGATAATTATTAGGAAGTCATTCCATGGTATTCCCCAAGGAAACCTATCCCATAGGGTCCACTATCTCAGTAGAAACTGAGTCTAGCTAAGGGGTAAGAGTGTAATATAAGTAGCATCATCCAAGACATTCCCACCTTAAGACGCCTACTGAGTCCAAGGAGTAATTCAAAGGTAAAACAGGGCTAAGAAATGACTAGGCCTGATAGGTTGTAACCATTGTGCCTACTTTTCAATGTTGGATCCAATGAGTGTATCCAAATAATCCTACAATAATAATGAAGGGATCCTATAGTTTCATACTGGGCATCTAGAGGTAGATAAGGATTGGGTTCCTGGCTAGGTCTCACACAAGGCAATCAACATCCTTGAGTTGGAATGATGTCATCAAGTACGCAAGGCATTCCCTTAGGAATCCAATAGCTTACATGATTTAGGCCTCCCAATAACAATTTTAAGGTCCATGTAATTAAAGGATAAACTTACATTTAATTCATTACAATTAATTTGGACATATGATAATTATGACATTAACAAATTCTCTTAGTTCAGGCCTTGCCTTTGATTAGTTTTACAAGGCCAAGTAGCATGAAACTTTTTAATTAAAACCATATAAATCAAATTCAAATAATAGGTTTTACTATAATGCCTTCCATAAACATGGAAAGGTGTGCTAAAGACGTGCAACCAAGAATTCATTTACATTTAATAATCCAATTCATATACTCTGTATACTTTCCAATTTCCATTTAACATTTATATATCAAAATAAATCACTTACATTAGGTGGGTCAAGTGGTGGACATACATGGTAATTTCCATTATGAAATTCAAAAATTAAAAGCATGCTATTAAATAGAGGAAAGCATACCATTAGAAGGTTCAACCTGAGGCACACCCAAACGACTACCAAAACATATAAGAACACCAAAAACTCAATTATAGAATAACACCCTACATGGGGTGTTGGGAGTTGTGGAAATAACTACCAAAAACTAATCACATATTTAGAAAGAGTATAATAATATTGTTCTAATGATTATAAGCATTCCATATAAATTCAATAAATAACACCCAATGTAATTGGTTGTCCCCACACATCAAGTCCAAAATCAATGAACTTGAGGGATGAGTTATAGACCACCCACCTTATGCTTGTACAACTCTCCTCATCTAGTATTGTCCTCTAATTTATCTTGGAATGGGGTATATCTAAGAAATGTGTAAAAACTCTTATACCTCGATAACTAGGTCGAGAGTAGGAGAGAAGAATAACATCTCAAACAAACATGAGTACTTACTGTTTCACATCTAAGATGAAAATCGAAATATCAAAGGCACCCTAAATTAATTAGATCTATTAATACGTTATTTATGCCTCCAAAAAGCTTCAAAATGAGATAAATGGAGGTTCATCCTACTGTAAATCAGATTAGGTAAGGAGGAGGGGGATAATTAGATCATTAAGGGAAAAATGTAAAATTAACCAAAATTTAGCATGTGCACGCTTTGACTGAATGTTTTGAAAAACCATGCATAAACCATTTATGGGTACCTAGAGAAAGGTGTGTACCACACAATTAAGTTTCATGGTTTTAGAAACTGTGCACCAACCGTGCGATATAGATCTACCTGGAAATACAAACCATCCACACAGTTAGATCTAACCATGAATCCTAACTTCCTGATTTCCTCTAACCATAAAACATGCCCATTTACCCCAAAATGATGGGTTTTGATCTTCAAATAAGCCATATACACCCTTGGGACCTTCACTAATTCATTAGGAATCCATATTAGGTCAAAAATAAACAATTAGACTAAAATTTAAATGATCCATACTTGAGTGAAATATTGGGTTCTTATAGTCTCCCCCCCTTAAAGGAACTCATCCCGGAGTTCACCTTCCAAGGGTGGTGATACACTGTTGTACAAAAACTATGACCACAAGGCACATATGTTGACCTCCTGATCCCATGTCTCATTCTTCATGCCATCTTACTGCCATTGCACTTGTACTAGAGAGATAGACCGGCCATGGAGAGCAGTCGTGATCCAGTTAATGATGCATACTAGATACTCCTCAAAGGTAGCATCATTATCTAACTCAACTTTCTTAGGATCAAAGGTTTAAGATGGGTTGGTATGATATTGGAGAAGTTATGAAACATGAAATACATTGTGCATGCAATAGTACCTCTGAGGTAGTATCAACTGATATACTACCATCCCAAATCTCCCTATAATCTCAAAAGGCCATACGTAATGAGTTGAAAACTTCCCTTTCGTTCAGAACCATCTATTACCAAGCCTGGGTGATACCCAAAGGAAAATAATATCCCCTACCTCGAACTCTAGAGTTTGTCAATAGAAATTGTCATAATATTTTTATCAAGACCGAGCAGTAGACATATGCTTCATGATCAGTTGAACCTACTCTAAAGTCTCATGTATGAGACAAGGACCTAGTAAGGTTGCCTCACCAACCTCTATCCAACACTAGGGTGGATGAAATAGACTTCCATATATGGTCTCAAAATTTTCTATTTTAATTGTTTCTTGAAATATTTTATTATAGATGAACACGATGAGAGGGATATAATTATCTCAAGAACCACTAAAATCAAGGACACATGCCTGGAACATGTCCTACAAAACCTATATCGTCTGTTCTAACTACCCATCAGTCTGAGGGAGAAAATTTGTTCTTAGAAGCACCTATATACCCATATATTTCTGCAAGACATGCCAAAACCATGATGTCAAATGAGTGTCCCTGTCTAAAATGATAGTATGAGAAACCTCGTGTAGTTGTATGATCTCATGGACATACAGTCTTCCAAATTCATCAACTAAGAAGGTATACTGAATAGGAATGAAGTGGTATGATTTTTTTAGTTGGTCAATAACTACCCATACAACATCACTGCCCATCGAAAACCTAGGTAAGATAACTACAAAATCCATAACAATATCTTCCTATTTCTTCTCTAGGACTAGATGTGGTTGTAAAAATCATGTAGGTATTTGGTGCTATGTCTTCACCTTATGATAGGTGGAACACCTAGTAATAAATAATGCTATCTAATATTTCATCTCACTCCACCAATTTGGCGTCATATATCTCAATACATTTTGTAGACGCCTAGATAAACTAACCACTGAGAAGCATGAGAATCTTTCACGAAATCCTCTCTCCTATCTCTAGGAACCAAGACATGCCAATGAATACACAGGATGTGTCTCTATCCACAGACCAATCTGGAGGCAGGTCAGCTCTTAATATACTCTAATAGAGAACCAATCCCTCAGGATATGAAAATTTTATTCCTTTCACCTTCTCAAGGAGGAAATAGGTAACTATTAAGGCTAAGAGGTAATATTTCTCATGAATATCTTGAAACTCTAGATGTAGCTCAAAAGATAGGGCCATTATCTTCTATTCATCACTGGCTTCCCATATGACGTATGCCTGAGTTTGTTGACTCAACGCATCAGTGACTAAATTTCCCTTTCTATGTATATATGTAAGCTCAAAAACGATGGAGTGTAGATATTCAACGTGTCTCTTCTATCTAACATTCAAGTCACACTGTGAAAAGATATATTTGAGGTTCTTTTTGTCTATGTACAAAAAAAATCACTCACCCAAAATATCATTTCTCCAGCAACATAAGGCATGGAAAACTGCTACTAGGTCAAGGTCATACGTCCTGTAATTTATCTCATTAGGTCTCAACTACCAAAATCCATACGCAACGATTATTTCCTCCTGCATCATCACTTCTATAAAGAAAATTCTTGATGCAACACAGAAGACAATATAACCTCTTCCTAGATCTAGGAAAGTCAAAATAGGTGTCGAGACAAGTCTCCCTTTCAGCTTCTGAAAGTATTTCTTGCACGCTTCTAACCACATCAACTTAAAACACTTTATTGTAAGGCTAGTAAGAGGTGAATAAAGGCATTAGAATTCATGTATTGAAAGATTTTAATATCTATCTATCCCCAAGAAACTCTATATATTAAAAACGTTCATGGGTTGATCCTAGGAAAGAACTACACTCACATTCTTTGGGTCAATAGAGAATCCCAATTCTGAGATAATATGACCCAAGTAGTGAACTTTTTCAATCCAAAAAATGGAACTTATCAATCTTAGAATAAATATAATTCTCTCTCAGCACACTCAAAATGATCTCAAGGTTCTTGACATAGTCTCTACAAGTGTGAGAATACACAAATATGTCATCCACAAAGACTACGATAAAAGAATCCAAATAGCTTTGGAACACCCTATTCATCATATCCATGAAAATGGAGGGTGCTTTCATAAGACCAAACAACATTAATAGGTACTCATACCGACCATATGTACTATGGAATGTTGTACAAGGTATGTCTGATGGATTGACTCACAGCTGAAGATAGCCCAATGTCAGGTTGATCTTAGATAAGACTCTAGCTCTTTAGAGCTGGTCAAATAGATCGTCTATTCGAGGTAGTGGATACCAGTTCTTGATTGTAAGATGGTTCAACCATCCATAATACATACACAGATGAAGGGTCACATCTTCCTTCTTGGATAAAATCATGGGAAAACCCCAAGAGGAAGTACTGGTCCATATAAAAACTTTGCCTCTAGATCCTCTAATTATCGCTTGAGATATTGGAGCTCAGTACAAGACATTCTATATGGAGGAATGGACACATGATCTACACTTGGAAAAAACTCGATCATAAAATCTACATCCCTTTTAGGAGGAATTCTAGAAAATTCATTGGGAAAAACATCCCTGAAACAATATACTACTGGATAGAATTCATCATGGCCTAAACCTTGATCCTCAATGAATATAATTTCAATTTGGGGGATTACCCCACCTATCCCATGATTCCCTAGTCTGGATGTGCTATAATATACATCCCACTCACCCTTATGTAGATAAATTATTCCATATGGGGATGTAAACAATACCCTTCTATGATAGTAGTTTACAAAGGTTTCATATCGAACCAACCAATCCATCCTAAGAACGAAATTGAAGCCCATAATCTTGAGAAAAAAGAGGTCCCATAAGAAAGGGTAACTGAATAACTCAAGGGGAAAATCCCTAAGTTGGTGTATGCCCTCTGATCGTACCCCTAACAGTGTATATAGGGTCATAACACCACAGTAAAACTGTATTTCCAGCCCAAGGCTTTCCACAATAAATAAAGAGATGAAAGAGTGTGAATCACCTATATCAAATAAATCAAATACTATAATGGAGTCTAATAGAATAGTGCCTCATACTCTAGATGATCTTGTAGGCTAATCCTTGGGTATATATTGTAAACCATGCATCTGGCCCGATCCACAACCCTGAGAAATAACTGGACTACCACAATCAAATATACTTTATTGGTGATACTAGTGATCGGGGTTTGGCTACCATGGCCATGACCTCCTAATTATCTATTCCTATTAGTGGCACTCAAACTCCCTACTTGATGCAGTGTAAAAGAACCTTCCCTAGAAGGTGGAACTGGTGTAGATTCTCTTCCACTAGAAGCTGATGGAAAGGCCCAAAAGAAATGATGAAGATTCCCCAAAAGAATATAATCTTGACACTCCAGTGGGTCTCTATCACATTGAGGCATCATATTACCTATACTTCAGCACTGGTGAAACACTATAGAGTTATCTACATGGGTACCCTGGCTGCCAATACCCTGACGAGAAACATCGAGGGAATGCTTCCTACCATTAGAAGAACTACTGGCCTGACATTTTACTAGTCCTCTATGCCTGGTACTATCATCATCCCTCAGGCTATTCTAAGTGATAAGATCTTTATTTACTATTTCAAAGAATGTAGGTAGGTGAAAACCATTTACCACAGTTTGGATGGCATACTAGAGCCCATCCTTGAAGCATCTAGCATGAGAAATACCATCACCATCTAAAAGCAGTGCAAAGTTTTGTAACTCCATGAAATCTGCTGAATACTCCATAACTGAGTAATTAAATGATCATAGAAAGTAATCTAAAAATCAACCCAAAACATGCCCTGATAGCGATCATCCTATGGAATCACATCCCACCATTGCTTGAACAAATTACACATCTTGTAAGTATAAAGATTGAACCTCTACTCTAGAGGTGTCTCCATATGATCAAATATAGATAGGGTAGCCTCTATCCATGAATCAGTAGCCAGTGTACCACCATCCCCCAATAGGGTTGGAGGATACTAAAAATGAATCTCAGGATTCAGATCAACCATCGTAGGTGTAGCTCATGGAGCACCATGCATGTACTGCATCAGACAAAAGAAACTATCACGAACTTCGGAATCAGTGCCTGGATCAAGTACAACAGACAGTGAATCAAGTGGAACTCCAAGTGATAAGAATGGAGTCTCAGTTCCAACCATGTCTATATCATGATCATCGCCAACTTCCTGTCATACAACACGAGGAATTCATGGGGGAATTGGTCCACAAATTCCAAGAACTCGCCTTAGAATAAACTTAGAATCATAAAGATAGAATAACTAGAAAATTATGGATGTAATAAAACTCACTACCTAAGGCATACGACCCTAAATACCCGCTTAGACAGTTAGGAATCAATAAGTGCTCAGTTATATGTTTTAAGGGTTCGAGTAGATGAAGGGTCAATTTTACATTACCTCTTCATTTATAGGAAACCTTTTCATTTCCTTTAACATTTAATTACCAGGTTCACTCCTTTACATTTCATAAGTATGATAAGGTGGGATAAGAGTGTTCAACCATTCCACTTTTATGTTTTCATTTTACTATAACTTGTATTAAAGTTCCTTTAAAATGGATAGTTATTCCCATTGAATCCAGGCCCATACTCCATATCATACAAAACCACACCCATTTAAATATCTAATTAAAGGATTAATTCGGTAATTTATTTATTCCAATCCATGAGGGCCTATAAAACCTCATGAATTGAAATAGGAAACCACTCAATCATATCTCATAGCATCACAAGTATTTTATAAAAAACTAAAGTCTCACTCATCAATCACATGAATAAAAATCAATGAAAATTAGTGAAATTCACCTATATGTCATGGAAATATGCATGAAATATAAATTATTTGTTTCTACTATGATGCATGTAACAATGCTCTATGACCCCATATCATCAGGACAAGGATAACATAGAATCTCAATCAGAAGAATAATCAGGAACACTACATAGAATGTGTGTCACCCAATGGTGAAATGATATCAACTGTAATAGGAAAAATCAAAACAAAAATTATAATTTAGGAAACTTATCCTTTACCCCAAACATGGGTTCATGACGCCTAAGAATGGATTATGACCAAGTTCCAAGAATTCTTAATCTCCATTATATTGTCTATAAATATTAAAGAAAAGAAATAACCCCTTTGATACCACATTAGGACATCCTAGGCCCAAATTCCACTTAGGAGGTTCCCCGATCCCAGGGGACCACATTGTCTCAAGCACATCTCTCTGAACTTCAGAGGATGCTGACTAGAAAAGAGGGACTAGGGTGTTTCCATGGGAGACTATGCCCTCATTACCAGAGTGTAGCACAATAGATACCAATAAATAGAGGTAAATAGTGGAAGTAATAGGTAAACATTAATGTGGATCTGGTTTTGTGTGGTGGCGTGGCTTTATACTACTCTTCGTGCTTTTTCCCCCTATGGTCTGCATATGCTGGATTCTGGTAAGGATGTGTCTGTGGTACTATTATGAGAAGATCATTGTCCAATGTAGAGTTTTGGGTTCATATTATCCTGGATCTCTTCACTGGTGACATACCCTTTGTGTGGTGTTGGTACATCCAGTCCTAGGTGACGATGACCTGACTTCATATTCTCTGAATCATATTCTGGTTGCTTCGGTGACTGCAGTGATGGATGGGAGTCAGAGGAGCGTGGTGGGGTGGGGGCTGAATTGTGATGTTTTTTGTGATGCTTCTGAATTTTGGTTTTCTTATTATCATGTTTAAGGATTTTCAATTGTTCTTGGACTGAGCTCGAAGGTGAGAAGTCAGTGAAACCAAATTCGACCTCTTGGAATAAGACCTAAAGAAGGATCCAGAGCCGGTGGTTCATCTTTGCAGTGCTTTATGGATTTGGTTGTTGAGATGGTATGGCGTCAGCTATTAGATCAGGCATGTTATTTGACACAGGACACTTGCTTGTCAAATAGCCATACCACAGTGGAGAGCTTCATCATGTTCAAATTCTTGGGAGGGGTAGCTTCTTGTTGTCAGTCTGGTTTTACACTTTTTTCCATTCAGGTGTGATTTTTCTTATGTCTGTGGAGTCTGTTAGGGTTCCCCCTCTTCCCTTAAAAGGAATTTCTATCAAATAATAAAAAAATTAAAGGCCTTCGGGCCGTTGGATGGAATTAATAAGTAAACAAGATGCACAATAGAAGGAGACAAGGATAAAAATAACTAAAATAAATGAAATAACATACCATAGCTAATGATGATGAATATCATGTCACTAGAAAGTTGGAAAACATGGATATGAAGTAGTAAAAATACATAAAAACCCCTATGTGGTATATTAAATACATAAACTATCCCAAGAATCCCACGTTATAGCTCGTTCATCTGGTATCATCTCCATTATAGCACATCAAGAAATCAAGCGTTTGAAGAATTATGCTTCCCTTTATCAACACCTTCATATATATAATCTACTCTGGGTACCCAAATACGCCCATAGAGGGTGTGAGATAAATCTCAGTGGGCCACCACCAATAGTATCTATAACATCCATCCTGTGTAATGGAAATGTAATAGTGTGCAAGTAAGCATATATAAAGTAAAGTAGAAAAATTTAACTAAATATCCAAGTACCTAATTCAGCCCTCGGTCGTGTATGAACATGTAACTGGTTAATTAATTAACTTATTACCAATTTATATAGATAAGTCACATGAGGCATATCCATCACTAACATCACCCCATGATAGTATAATTATTGAAGGTTCCAAGATGTAACATGGAAACCATAATTGATAATTATTATAAGTGGTTCAATGGTTTTCACCAAGGAAAACTAGACCTCACTGGATTATAACTAAGTAGAAACTAAATATATCTAATGGGAAAGAGTGTAATATAAGGAGAATCATCTAAAGAATTCCCACTATAAGATGCATACTGAGTCCAAGGAGTTATTCCAAGGTAAAATGGGGCTAAGTAATGGATAAGGCCGGTAGGATGTAACCATGGTGCCTAATTATCAATGTTGGATCCAAGGAGTGTATCCAAGTAATACTATAATAATAATTAATGGATCCTATAGTTTCATACTGGTCATCTAGATATAGACAAGGATCAGGTTCCTGGGTAGGTCTCACCCAACGCAACCGACATCCTTGAGTTAGAATGATGTCCTCGAGTACCCAAGAAATTCCCTCAGAAATCCAAGAGATAACATGAGTCAATCCTCCATATAAATAATTCAAGGCCCATGTTCTTAAAGGGTAACTTTACATTTAATTCATTATAATTAATTTGGTCATATGTAAACTATTTCATTAGTAAATTCACTTGGTTCAATCCTTGCCTTTCATTGGTTTGACAATGACATGTAACATGGAACCTTTTAATTAAAACCATGTAAATCAAATTCAATTAATAGTGTTCACTCCACTAGCTTCCATAAACCTGGAAAGTTGTTATACAGATAGGAAACCAGACATTAATTTACATATAATAAGCTAAGTCATATACTCTATATACTTTCAAATTTACATTTAACATTTATATATCAAAATTAAGAACTTCCCTTAGGTGGTTCAAGTGGTGGAAATACATGGTACTTTCCATTATACAATTAAAAAATTAAAATCAATCCTTTTAACCTAGGAAAGATTTCCATTAGAAGGGTCAAGACAAGGCACACCTGAACAGTGACCCAAATGTGTAGAAACACCAAAAAATAAATTATGACATAACACCCTACATGGGGTGTTGGGAGTTTTGGGCATAACTACTAACAATTATTCACATATTTAGAAATAGTATAACCTTACGGTTCTAATGATTATAAGCATGGAATATAAATTCAATAAATGAAACCCGATGAAATTGGTGGTGCCCACAGGTCAATTCAAAAATCAACGAACTTGAGGGATGAGATATAAAACACCCACCTTAGGATTATATGACTCTACATGTCCATTATTATCCTCTAATTAATATTGGAATAGACTAGATATGATAAAATAGTAAAAATGCTTACACCTTGATAACTAGGTCGAGAGAAAGAGAGACAAAGAACGACTCAAAGGGACTCAAGTACTTATTGTTGTGCATCCAACGTGAAAAATGGAATCTTTAACAGATCGCAGATGAAATAGATATCTTGATCCCTAGGTCAGGCTTTTAAAAAGATCCAAAATAATAGAAATTAATGTTTATCATCGTGGAAATCAGATTAGGGGAGAAGGAGGGTGATAATTAGATCATTTAGTGAAAAGTTGTAAAATTTCCCAAAAATTAGCCTATGCGCGGTTTGGCCGCACAATTTTCTAAAATGTGCACAAACCCTACTTGAGTACTTTGAGAAAGGGGTGCACTACATTGTTAATTCACATAGTTTGAGAAGCATTTTTCCAACTCTGAGAGATGTCTCTTCTCAAAAATTCATACCATCCACGTGGTTAGATCTAACTGTGTGGCCTAACTGCATAGTTTCTTCTAATTGTGCGATAAAACCATTTCCCCAAAATGGATGGGTTTCAGGCTCCATAATGTCCATGGACACCATTGGGTCATTTTATATCCCATTAGGCATTCATATTATGTCCAAAATAAATAATTAGACCAAAAATTAACTGATCGATACCTGAGTGAAAACAGGGTTCTTACAAGTTCGTTAATATTAAAAACAAGAATACATGATTTAATAAAGTACATATAATTTTGATATGTGTAAAAAAATACAATATTAAAAGGGTCATTATATACACTATATAAAATAAATTAGGTTCATAACATTACAATATGCCTCAATGAATGAAAATTGAGACAAAATCCATTTCCTCACACTTCCTTTTGGTTGAAAATGATTTTCACCTCATAAATAATGGTTTTAAGCATGCTATTAATTTATAATAGAACCATATTAATGTTTATAATATCATATATGACACTATTATGGAATATTACCACCCGTTCATTAATAATATTTTATTATTATTATTGTTTGAGGTGTTAATTGCCTTGTTTTATCATGCATGTTTTGTCTTGAATGTTTCGGTTCTTATGAATATTATATATTAACATCTTCTAAAAATGATATTAATTATATAAATATAATATTTAATCATTATATTCTTTTTTATAACCATTATTTAATTTTGGACATTGAAAATGAATCATATCACTTCGTGGTGACGGTAAGTCGTATGTACGCACGAGCGACGATATCATTCCTTTAATTGGTTAAAGGGTAATAAATTTGATGATATATAAATTTTAAAGAAATTTTAGTTATTCATATTTATCACATATATTAAATATTTATATCGTTATTTCTATCTGTGTGAGTTAGATATGGAAAATGAATTATATCAGTTCGCGAGGTGGTAGTCTTTCACACACACAAGCGATGGATTTGTTTCCCATTTAATATAGATGGATATGGATAAGTATTATGAAATAAACATAATAAAATATCATTATATGTTATATAATGGTGTTATTATATTTTTAGTTTAAATACATTATTTAAGGTGATAACAAAATAAAAAAAAGAAAGATTTTTCTTAAGATGATTACCTTCTCTTATAGTAACCTCCTTTGGATATGCTCTTAAGGACCCTAGGGTTGGTTTTTTTGGAAGGATAAAAGATCTAGAATGTGTCTAAGAATTATTAGAATATGTTTCGGTAGGGTTTTGTAATGAAAAATGGCTTGTGAGTTGTGAATAAGTGAGGGGACGAAGTTCCCTTTTATAATTGAGGAGGGGGACAAACATGGAATTTTTTAAATGAATAAATGATACCCATATTTTTTACATACCTAAAGGCTCTAAAATGGATCATTATTGAAAATTATATACTATAAAATTTAACATGGCTAAAAATAGTATTTATATAAGTTTTTAGGTCATTTTAACCCTTATATTCTTAGTTTAACCCTAGGTAAACCCATTTTCAACTAAACTGGGGAAAAATATTTTTGTTATTTATTATATTCATTAAAACAAAAAATTAAGTTGCGATTATTATATAATATAAATTATTATAATTCAACATATTTAATTTATTTTACCAAATTAAATTAACAAAATTGATAGAGTTTAATTTAAAATTAAATATTCAAACTTGTCAAAAAACAGGTTTTCCAAAAATGCATTTTTCAAGCAAAATAGGATCATATATTAACTATATGATTCATAATAATCATGATATGGATTTAAATTCACATATTTATATATATAATCTATAAATTTAATTTAAATTATTTATCATTAAATATTATTTTAATCAATTTAAATGGAGGAACATTATGCATTTTAAAACAGTTTTCAAAAAATTGTGTTTATGCCCAAAAATAAATTTATATCAAAATAGGATATAAATATGATTAAAATGTAATTATTTATTATAAATATAATTGAATAATTTTTTTACATTTAAATCAAATTAAAATAATAATATTACTTCAAAATTAATTAATTTAATGAAAATAAATAACAGCATTTGAAAAATTGGTATTTTTTCACCATTCCCTAAAAAGTCATTTTTTTCAAAAAAAATCCCAAAACTTCCCCATAATAAAATTTTTATATTATAATTTAAAATATGATATTAATTTTATAAAATAAAATTTCTAAAATTGGTTTAAATTAATTACAATTCCCAAACATAAAATGCTAAATAAAATCATTTTTGAAGAAAATGTATTTTGAGGGATAAAATGACTAAATATTTGTGTAATTATTTACTAATAATTTATCAATAAATTTGTACTGATTAAGACCTATATATATATATATCACAATTAGGTTAATATTATTCATCCCTTCCAATTTAAAAATAAGTTTATAATGGTCATATTTATATAATATATTTTATGGGTCATTTAATCTCAGTGTTGCATGTCATATTTTCTATAGAACACAATGTTATTATTTTAAAAAAAAATTGGTTGTGTTTAATACAAGATATCTAAGTGATTAAATTTATTTAAAATAATTATAATGTAAAATATTGGGGTTTTACACTCCCTATTAAATAAATTGTATCCTCACAATTATAATTATCACTCACTAATAACATTAGTTAGGGGTATCTAAAATATAGGAATGACCAATGATATATTTTTAAATGATGTTACTTCCAGAATATCTAAGTTATTACTAAGAAATAAATTTTTTACCTTCATTGTTTTAACTAATTACTTCAATTTTCGTCAATAACTATTTGGCTTATGCCCTCATTTTCAACACATAAAACATATCCCACTTCCTTTAAGACATTATCTTTGGTGTTTCTTACAAAATTTTTGACATGAAAGAAATTTAAAATTATTTATTAATACTCTTCATCGCGAAAACTTCTATGATACTCCATCCATGTCTTCTTTGGTTTGTTTGGTAATTAAACTATGTTCATGTTGTTAATAAGAATTATGGATAGTTGGTTTGATATAATCACAATATTTCTCACTCTAATACTTATATCAATTTGTTTCCTATTTGGATAATCACTAAATTATCCATGGAACCCATCGTTAAATTTTTTCCATCAAGATTCATCCATTACTAAACCCAAAAAAGGGGTTAACATGAGTGATGAGCAATAATAAGTGAATTTTTATAAATAATCTCATAAAAAAATCAATGTTGAAAAGTCTTATTCTTTAAAACCATCACATTAGATTTAAATTCAACTTAAATCACTCTTAGTTTAGTCTTGGTTTCTTTATGTTGTATTTACTCACACTTATTAACCTAAAAACTACCAAAACAATTATCATGAACATTATTAAAATATTATATACCCAAAAAACATTAACATTTATACACTCAAAAATCAACATATCATTTATACATAAAAGAAAATATTAATTAATATACATATTAACTTATTAATATCTATGTTTTAATATAATTTATCCATGATAATTTTCTTATTGGGTTTTATTATCTAAATATGTGAGAATACCTCAAAATGGTTCCTAAATAAAATGTGAATTTCAAAATAATATCCTCTATAATTATAAATCTAGGTGTGTAGTATTAGACCCACTCATCATGCACCAGAGTGAAGATCGAGTCACTTCAAAACTATCCTCTTTTGAGGTGATTATACATGGGTATATATTTTCTATATCTACATCCACTTTCTAATATCTATATTGGGATTTAATTTTAGGAGAAACACAAAATCACTATTTTACCAAAAAATCATGATGTCATCCAATAAATAGAATTATACCTTAGACTTATCTCTATGGTTTTCACTAATGTTCACTTATCCAAATCCAAAAAATATTAAACATTACCTCAACTAACCTAAATGGTTATCTATACCTTTTTTAATATGATAAAACTTATCTTATTAAACCCTAAATTATCATAAAATAATATATTATCCTATTAAATTATCTAAACTAATCTGATACCAACTAATATTCCCTAAGGATCTATTCATCTCAACTACATGACTTTAAGAAAATTTATTATTACAGTACATTTCCAAGACCTTTTAGGTTTATATCTTTAGAGAGTTAGGACAAAATATTAACTAAAAAATCAATGCCTTTTTCAACTAATGGACATATTTCCTACTATATAGGAAACTGATTAATCAATAATACGTCTTCAACATCTCTCACAAATTCTTTGCACAATATACCCTTATATACACATCTTATGTATCACTTTTCATTATAACCTATGGAAATGAATACACAAGAAATGGGATCCCAAACACTCAGTAAGTGTAAGAATAAGTAATAACCCTCAAAGATCACAAGGGAGCATAATATGAACATATGGGTATGATAATGTAATAAAATACCATGAACACTATATAAAGAATTTATACCTAATAAAACATGGGATCATAGGTAAAAATGGGGTTTAACATATGAAGATGAACATAAGGATAATAGGAATAACATAATCATAATAACATGAGTCATAACATTATTATAAGTATACGAGTCATAATATGACCATAAGTACATGAGGCATAACATGATCTTGAGTACATGAGGCATAACATGATCTTGATTACATGAGGCATAAAATGATCATGAGTGCATAATGAATAACATGATTGTAATTACATGAGTCATAATAATGAAATGAGGCTACAACATAATCATGAAGAATTTTCAATCATATCACTAATTTTCATCAGTAAGGTTTCCTAAAATCATATTACCAAGTTTATTAACTGGGTTATCATATAACATTAACAAGGCATTATTTCAAGGTATCATGAACATTTCATCTCCAAAGATTAATTATTTAACTAATGCAGTAGAGTACTATCAGGGTGCACCCTTCATATTTCAAAGGATGTAGGCTAAAGTATCAAAAAATATTACCAAAACTTTCTTCCAAGGTATGATAACCATTACTTCTCAAGAGATTAATTCTTCACCCAATTAATTGCACCACTATCAGGGCATGCCCTTTATATTTCTATCATTATTTGTGCCACATAAATCCAATATAATAAGAACGCATTATTCTAACCCATGAGTTGGAAATGTGGTTTTAAAACAAATAAGTCCAAAATTGATAATAATATATTACATATATATGGATACCCATTAATGAAATTAGAGTTAGGTATTCATGACATGATGATATGTCATGAGAAATCAAGGAATGATTTCAGTCGAATGATAGGTATAAAAAAGGGATTATAGAATGGTTCTAATGGGAGACAGGTGGTATAACATCAATGTGGAATCATTTAGATAGTAAATTATTGATAATGAACATATGTAATCACAATAACATGTAAATAAAAATAATTTCAATATGAAATTATGTCATTACAAATTATGGATTTATTTTGGTCGTATGAAGACTATAAAAAAGGATTATAAAATGGGTTTACTGGGAGATATAGGTAAAATATAATCAATAGTACATCATTTTTATAGTAAAGGGTTTATTTTTTATATATTAAATCATAATCAGTTGAAACTTAAAGGGATTATCAAAAAATTAGTATTTGAATCAAAAAGAGGAGGTGGAGAACCCTTACCTTTCCATGTAGATTATAAAATTTTGGAAGGAGTTATTAGAACCTTAGTAACTCCTTGGGAAGACTTTATATATGGATAGAGAAGTTAAGTTCATGATTATTTCCTTTAGGGTGGAGAGAGACAAGTGAATTGGTGGGAGTGAGCTTTTGTATAAGTGAAAATAGGGGTTTTCCATATAAACTAAAGTCACGTAAGGGGTAAGAATGAAACCACATGGGTGTTAGGTGGGTTAGGTTATTTTGTGGGGAAATTTTGATGAGACATGTAGGTATGAATTTGAAAACAAGAAAATGTATTTTATATGTTCAAAATTTCAACATTATTTAGTAAATATCGAGTTAGATTTGGTTGCCCCTTTTAACACTTATTAATCATGATTAAATATTAATCATGTTAATTGTATTATCACTAAAAATATTAAATGGACCTTATTACTAAATTTTTACATGATTAAACTATATCTGGGATCCATTTAAAATAATTCAATTTCTAAATAAGAGAAAAATAACTTTTAAACCAACACATATAATATATAAAAGGAATTTTTTTAGACAGACGATGTTTTAATTTTTATGTGTTCTTAATATTATTAAAAATTTATTAAAAATTACATGAGTGTTAAAATATATTTATATATATATATATATAAATATTATATTATATTCATAATTTAAAATAAATCCATTTAATTGTAAAAATAAAAAATATTTTGAAAAGTATTATTCTTTGAAAAATGACCATTTTACCACAGTATATAATATTTACCTTGGTGAATTAATTCTATTCCAAAACCTGAAATTTAAATTATTAAATAAATTTAAAATTGTTATTAAGAAGAATAATATCATTTTATTTTATTCAATTTCTGATAGTGATAAAAAATTATTTTAATATTAGTGGGTAAAACCCATTTTTAGAAAGTGTATTTTTATACTCAATATTTATGTGTAGGATAAAATTATCAGTGTTTTTTTTATTTTTAAGATATAAATTAGTTTATTATAAATCAAATAAAATTTTTCTGGATTTAAAATAAATATAAAATAAAATTTTACCAAAATAATATTTAATTTAAAGAGAAGTCCTAAAATAGTTTCATTTATTGAAAAATGTTTCTTAAGTTCACAAAATGCTAATACTGGATTTTATAAATTCAGAATATTATTTAAAAATAAAAATTTTACAAATAATTGATAAATTTTAAAAAAATCTTTCTTATATAATTAAAGATTTGGTTTTGGTAAAAACTATATATTTTCACTATTCAACTAAAAATTAATTATTTTTGAAAATATTTAAAACATTCACCCTAAGATAAAATTAACATTTCTAATTTTAAAATTACTATAATTTCATAAAATAATATTAAAAAATTTATAAATATATTTTTTAATTGTGAAATATAAAAGAAAAACTATTTTTATATAAAAATAAACATTATTTTTCTTTAAAAGTTAAAATAAAAAATCTATAAAATACAAGTGATAAATAAATTTTTACATTAATAATTACCTAATTATATCATGCTAATTTATAGTTACATAACCCCTTATAATCTCTTCATGTGATCTAATCATAAGGTAAGATCTGGTGGTAGTCGAGGGTTGTGATTCTGCTAGCATAACTATTGTAGAAATTTAAACTAGTTTGATCTTCTCTCACATTCGATTACACTCATATTGTAATAGTTAGAGTTTGTCTTGGGATTGATCTAATGAAAAACCTAGTGAATCTACCTCTTTTTAAATATCATATAATGGAGCTTCATAAGGATCCTTCAACTACCCTTTTCTATTTCTTTTTTTTCTTCTTCATATATTTCATAATATGGTGACTTCCTTTTATAACCGCTGATTTAATGACTAGATTATAACGGTGAAATTTTATTTTAAAATTTATTGGTTTTATTTTAGATCACTGTTGCATATAGAAAAATTTACTGTCTTGATATTAATTTAATAAAAATGCATACTGAAATATCGTGTTGTTACAACATGTCACGAGTTTCATAAGACATTCCTATTCGGGAAAATGCATGTTGGTGTTTATACTTGAGATCATTATCCACATGTACTATTTTATCATGTACTTTTATGTGAGAGGAAAAACATTTAATTTATGTTTTTGGGGAGGTATGTTATGTTGGATGTGTCATTGGTGGTATGGAATTGAAGTAATGACCAGGAAAAAAAATTTCTTCTAAAAGTAAGAGAAATCTTGGGCTCAGATGACCAGGAGAGTAGTACATTTATTAAATTAGTGCTCATGGTAGAAGAAGGTAAGTCCATTGAGTAAGGACATGTATAATAAATAAATTAAGAAATGATGATGACACATAGTTTGCATCCTGCATTATGAGATATCATATGATAAAAATACTATATTACATAGTACATGTTCATAGGGGTTTGTTGTTAATATGAATAAAAATTATCTCCTTTGGGGTCATTATGTGTTTCAATATAAAATACTTTTTCTAGGTGTAACACTCAATTATTTCAATATAAGGGCCTACAGGGTCACACACAATGGGTATTCATAATTTTATCTAATTTTAATTAATTAGAGTTTAGAAAATTCAGGGGCCCTTGACAAGTGATAGATTATGTACAAGTTTGAATTGTTATTAAAAAATAATAAATTCAATATAATTCATGTTTAGAATAATAAGTTATTGAATTTTTTAACTCATTTTATTCATTTGTTATTCAGTGAATACAATGAAAAATATTTTTTGAACAAATAATTAATATTCAAGGTTCATGAAATATTTTTAATGAGACATTTGAGATTAGTAAATATATTGAAAATTTATCATGTAATATTATTTTAATGTTACAATTAATTGATAAATTACATATGATGTTTGTGGCACGTTTTCTTGGTCATAAGTTTTGAATATTGTTAAATTTTGAATCTTTGATTTATTGAAGGGACATAGTGCAATTTTCATAAATTAATACTATATATAAATATCAAATAAAGATGAATTCTAGGTTACTATTCATCCACTAAAATCCAGTCACCTCTCTATATCACTCTCAAGTTCTATATAGAGAAGGGGTGTTTTTGGCACCCTAATCTATGAACGACATCCCAGATAGAAGTAGTGGTGTTCCTATGATCATGATGATATTGAAGATCCCTTTTATTATCCACGCTAGCACTTGTAGCGTGAAGATTAATGTTTGAGAAACTTCTTTAGATGTGCATTGAAAATCTAGAAGATTTTGGATTCTTTTCCTTTAGGCGATGATCTCCGGTAGTGGAACACACATTCAAAGAAAATCGAACAAGGTACTCTTTTGATTTTATTTTTCTCTGATTAATTAAATCATATGAGATCCTCAGGTTGATAATCCAGTTGTGATTCACTAATGATGATGTTATGGAATTTTATTTGATGGTATATTTTTTATTTTATTTATTTTTTTCTTCATATGCACACCTAGTAAGAACAAGTGCTATCCGAGTGATTGTGAGATTGTTTAATCCAAAAGTAAAATAAAACTTCCATGAATTCAGGTAGAGGGAATTGTAGTTCTCCAAAATCCCCTGATGATGCTTTCATTCAATGTGTGATGGACAAGTTATGTCCATTCAAATATTGATGATGAAATTTTTGGGCTAATAATTAATTATTTTTAAAAGGTAGGAGGGAGTCGCCTCTTTTTTTTAATCAGAAACCACCTCTTTTTCTAGGTTGATGAGAACCCATTATGTGACCGCCAAAGACCAATGGTCCATAGAGGCCAAAGATACATGGATCATAGGACCAATGTCATTAAACCCTAATAACATGACCTACAAATAGGTCTCCTACAAAGTTTTTTTATATTTTTTCTGAAAACAAATTAAAAATATGTAGGTTATTTTTTAAAAAATGTGTACTAAAGGTGATTGGGCTGTTGTCGCCTTTCAGTTCATTTAAAAGTCGGCAGCGCACCTGCGGCCTCCCCCCTACCACTGACTTTTCGCCAGATTGATGACATAGCAAAGGAAGTGGGCGAGTTACCACCTTTCACCTAAAGATAAAGGTGAAGGCAGCAATGGGGGTGCCACTTTTTGCCTAACGTAAAGGCGAATGGAGGCACCTCCCTCTACCTTTTCGTTAATACCCTTTAAAAGGGACCCCCCTCTACTCACTTTCATTTTCCCTCATCTATGTACATTCCATATATTCTCTCTCACTGAGCAGGCAGAGCATATTTATCAGGTCATGCTATAAGGTGGGGTGCTTTGACAAATCAGGGTGCGTTGAGCACATAGATTTTGTCATAGGATACCTTAACCCACCATTGTACCATACATCTACTGTGCTGGCTTCTACAGTGTTGCGGTATTTTATTTCACATTTTTTTATCATCACCTGCTTGCTTCCATCCTAGAGCGGTTGATATCAGAGACACACACATTCCACCTGCATGAGGGAGAGATGACCATGACCCTTGAGGATGTTGCAGTCCTTCTCAGTCTTCTTATCTAGTAGGAAGCCATTATTGGGCCCTCTCATACATACTAGCCAAACCTTGTTAAAATATTGATAAGAATCAGCATTTTGGTTTACCCTAGGGCTCTATATAGAGGATCGATATCTATTCCATGGCTTGAGATGCACTTTCAATATTTACCCGATAACGCTGATGAGAAGACTGTCATGCGTCACACTCGTGCATACATATTATGGACCATTGGAGGGACCCTGTGTGTTTATCACTATGGGAAGCATGTGAATATGATGTATCTATCCTTACTGGAGGGCTTTGATTGGGAAAGGGTGTATATCTAGGGATCAGCCTTCTTGGATTACACATACATGTAATTATGCAAGGCATATCGTGCAGACCACACAGATCATGGGAGATGCATCATCCTTCTTCAGATGTGGGCATGGGAGCACATACTTGCAGTCTATCCTGATCTTTCTAGACAGTCGGGGCCTATAGAGGTGTTTCATGATGCTCTGCATAGATACTACCATGATCACTTGTCTCTATTGGTTTCTTATGCTAGTAGGAGTTATCGCATTTAATTTCTTATTATTTTTCACTTTCAATGTTTTATTTTATAGGTGGACTCAGAAACACAACTTCGACATGATTCTGATAGACCATTTAGGTGAATACTGTCTCAAGTTGGATAGTCTACTACCCAACCAAATAAGTATATAAAATCTATTATTATCTAACAAATTTAATAATAGAATCAATTTTAGTTTTTAGTACGGAATGTTTTTGACAAATCTAACATGTCATTTTAGATTACATGGATGCTATATTGGGTTATATTGGATCAGTTTCCAGCACACTACAATGTTGGACTTCATGATTCTAGGGTTGTAGTGTCGCTCATTCACTTTCATATTATTTAGTGGCACCACCCAGATAGAGTCATGTGTTAGTTTGTCTATGTTAATCCCATTCCATTTTTGTTGCCACAGGCACGGAAGCTTCATGATTTGAAGCTGAAAGGGAGGTAGGATGAGGATTGGCATTGACGGCATGCTGACTTTCTTGACCTCTGGGGTAGACGGGCAGAGCATTATATCTAGGGTATACCTACGATGCAATTCCATCTTTTAGAGAAATTTGAGTATGAGCGATGGAATAGACCGAAGTCTATACTTTATCTCACTTTGAAAGACCGAGCGTCTCATGATATTATAAGTTAATAAATTTCCATTAGTTTGTTTCTTAAACTCTTCTAATCCATATTGAATCTATTTCCAGTGTTACCATTCAAAGCAATATATTCACATGACTGGTCCCGAGGAGGAGTGGGTCTCTAACTTGGTAGTGATCCATGCCACAACTCTAGCACTAAGGCAAACTTATGAGGAAATTCACGATAGCATCATCGATCGGCCACCATAGAGAGTGGAGGTTCCTGCTTAAGAAACTCCTCTAGTAGCTTCTGATGCTAAAGATCCACGATGATGATGATGTAGACCACATTGTCCTACATTTGATCCCTCAACTGATTGTGGATACACATCAGGAGGCATGGGATCTGCCTTTCTTGATGGGATATCCACAGTTCTCTCTTGCATGGTGTCTAGATCCATCCCAGGCTTGGGGTCCAAATCCATCATAGGATTGGTTCCCCACTGTGATGATGGCATATCCTTCTACTATTCTATTGGGAAACGGATCAGGAGCACAGTACAATATTCAGTTGACACCTCCTCCCACTGAAACACAGGTGGAGTATGTGACAGTCGGCATTCTAGTGCCTGAGGATCATCCCTCTTCAGGTCATCAGACTCCACCCCAGTACAGAGCTTAGCAATCTCAATACGGGCGTACCCTTCACAGAACACTACATGGGATGGAGTCTCCTCCCCATAGACATTGATTGTACTTGTTCATGTATATGTTTATTTTCATTGGAATGAAGATATTTTTATTACTATCAGTCATTTTTACATGTTTAGCCAGTGTTTTAGTTTTCATTAATATTTTAGTCACAATTTATATTTTATAAGATTTCAAAGTTAAGTACTTGAAATATAGGAAAACTTATTGAATTTCAAGTAGGTAACATTAAAAGATTATAAAATATACACTATAAAAATTAGCTAAATATAATTTAAAGCATCGACTAAACATATGAAAAATAGTTGAATATAAAATGAATTTCATAAATATAAAAAATAAGGTCTATTCAATTTTTTAATGACCTAGATCTCATATAAATATTATTACATCATCTTTATCATGAAAATTTATATAATACTCCCAAAAATCTAGATGTCTAACATCTTTAGGAATTGGGTGTGTGATAAAAACAATTATATAGTCTTTTATTCCCATCTCCATACTTTCTCCTAGACCCCACATTACTCTTACTACATGGAATATCTTGGATACATATAATGAAAACAAAAAATGGAATGATTATAAGACATCACTTACAAACATGGCATACTAGTCAAATATCATTAGAGAATGGTAAACATAAGAGATCATAAAGTGTGGCACAGACATAAAGCATGTCATCATAGTGTATATATTTATAAAGTATAATAATATTATAGTTATCTAATAATGAAAAAATAGTGTTTAACTAAACGAAATGAACAATAATACTATATAAGTGATTTCTAACTATATACATATAAATCATAATATACAAAGTAATATATTAATAAATATAAAAGACATGAATATATATATATTTTTTGTGGAAGAATCGACCTTGACGACTTTAGTACACATTTTTTTAAAAGTGACATACACATTTAAAAAAAAGACAAAACATATAAAAAGACTCCCTTCTAAACCACCATTTGCATGGTACACCCTCCCAATTCCAGTTACATCCACAGGGTATCCACCAACATCACCACTCCCACTGCCAGCCACACAAGTTGCCGTATTCGACTGCATGGCTTCGCCACCCACGCCTGTCGCTGGCTACTCCGAGGGGCTACGTTGGTGGCATCCTCTCCACCTCAGCCAACGTCACCGAGCCTGCTGTACTGATACATGTCATTGTCGTCATCAGTGCATGTCTCTGTTACTACTTTGAGGGGAAACTTCGGTCACCGCCGTCATTCACGTGGCTCCATCGCCGATGCCGATCGCTGCTGCGAGGTTTTATTGTGTTCCCCAAAAGGCATGCACCTTTCGCGACCAAGACCCCCATTAGGTCTCCTTAACCCAAGAAGGGTCGGGTCAGGTTATTCCCAACAATCCTAGCTGCGAGGTTTTCTTGTGCGTAATTATTTTATAAATGAAAATCAGTGTATCTTATTTTCACTAGTTTTTTATGTGTTTTTTAAAAAAATTACAAAATGGTTAGGGTAATTTTTTTTCAAAATGCGGCTCAAAGGTGGAATCGTGAATGCTGCCTTTGCATTACGGGTGAAAGGCGGCATCACAGATGCCGACTTTGCACTGCCGGTGTGGATCAGGGACGTGGCAAAGGCGGCACCCGCAGTTCCACCTTTCTATAAAACATCATCTGAAGGGAGACACCGCGGGTGCGACCTTTCGCCTGACAACATTGCGAAAGGCGGCACCCGTGGTGCAACCTTTGACTCCACGCCCTATAAAAGGGCAGCACCCCTACCCTTCTCCTTACTTCCAAACACCCATTACCTCTCAATTTCTCTCTTTTGCGGCGGAGTTTTTTAGTTTGAAATTTTTGGAAATCTTTTAGAGGTATGATTTTTAATTTAATGTTTTTTATTTTTTAGAATTGTTTTTAGTTAAATATTTTTATAAATTTAATGTTTTTTATTTATTTGAATTGTTTATAGTTAAATATTTTAATTCTTTAGTAGTTTAGTTGCTTTAAATTTTTTTTTTCTTATTAGATTGTTTAATAAGTTATATATATTTAGGAAATTTAATTATCAATAGTATAAATTAATTTAGGATTCTTTTAATAAAATTTTGGTCGAAAAAAGATTATGTTATCTAAGCGATCAAATCCTTGTCTGGATACAAACAAGTGAATGTGGCTCTAGCACAGATATACCTAGGGGTAAAACCTAAAAACAACGATTTGAGCTAGACTCAAACGGGAACTGATGCACGACAACGGGACTTGCTGCATTCTGGTTTGACACTCTCGGAGGATATGCTTAAGATGTGCATATTTATTTATAAACTACTAAAATTTCTAAGAAAAGAAATTATAAATTGATAATTTAGTAATGATGTTGATAGTTATTATTAGGAATGATTAATTATAAATTAATTAATAAATAACATAGAGTTAAAAATAAAACTATAGTTCAAATGATATTCAATAACATGGAGTTAAAAAATAACATAGTTAAAAAACAACATGGAGTGAAAGTGAAAAAATAAATAACATGAAGTTAAAGTATAAATAACATGGAGTTAAAATATAAATAACATGGAGTTAAAATATAAATAACATGGAGTTATAATATAAATAACATGGAGTTAAAATATATATAACATGGAGTTAAAATATAAATAACATGGAGTTAAAATATAAATAACACAGAGTTAAAATATAAACAACATAGAGTTAAAATATAAACAACAACATGTTAAAATATAAATAAAATAGAGTTAAAAAATAAATAACAACATGTTTCGAGCTTCTTTCCTCTCTTGCAGTGAATTGAATATCAAAATTTCAGAAATATCGTGTGAAAATGGGTTTTCTAAAATTTTGATATCCAATTCACTGCAAGAAAGGCTAGAAGCTCGAAACATGGTGTTATTAATTTTTTAACTCTGTTATTTATATTTTAACTCACTAATTAGAAAGTGTACTAAGAAATATCCTATTTTTGGATATAAGATCTTTTAAAATTTAAGTATCATAAAGATTGTATAGTTTAGAAGTAATAGTTATTATTTGAACGTGAGGTAAAATCCAACTTATATTTAGTAAGTAGTTTAATTACATATTCGATGTATAAAATCCAACATATATTTGTTACCATCATTCTGAATGTCACTTACATTATCAAAATCTTGATTAGAAAAATTTTTTTATGTAGAGAGGGATGTTTGCCTATGTGTACTGCTATGGGGATGTTATTCAAACTGAGCAAGGAGCTTCTTATGGCACACAACCAATAACAATGGTTAATACAACTGATTGTGTAACCCTAAGTGACCTTCAAGACATAATTCATGGCTCATTAAATCTTGGACTCGATCAAAATATCAAGTCAATGAGTTATAGACATTTGAAGTTCCCATCAACATTGTGGCATCTAGATTATCCATTGGTTGATGATGATCAATGGATCCAAACAATTAATTTGTTTTCTCAACGGTCGGATGGTACCATGATGGAGTTATATGTAGATGTTTCTATTGTAAAACAACAACATCCAATTGTATAAAGACGTAGAATTACAAGAGTCATTGAATATAGTCCGCCCCATGAAGTTGAGACTATTCCAAATGATACAGAGGACAACCTACTTGATCTCCTGGATATACATGTTAACCTGACATCTGATGAGGAGTTTCGTAATAATGAAACAGATGGTTGTAGTAGTGCTGATGAGGAAGGAACAACAGAAGTTTCGAGAAATGCATTAGTTGTACAGCATGCTCGACATACAATAAATCATCCACCGCTCTTTTCATCTTGGTTAGAAGCAATGACATGTGTGCCTAAATTTGAAGATAATGTTCTCACATCGGAAACTGAGTTTCCCGGTGTTATACGAGATAGGTTTAGTGAAATGGATAAAACTTTATATGTTGGAAGGAATTTTCCAAGTAAAGATGCATTAAAAAGTACGCTAAAGAGATTTCAAATTGAGAGAAAATGTAGCTATGTAGTTTACGAATCAGACCATAGAATATATGGCATACGGTTTGATAAGTATGGGGATGATTGTAAATTTTGATTGAGGGCGATTCCAGACATTGCATTTGGAGGTTGGAGAGTCTCGAGGATTGAGGAAGCTCATTCTTGCGTTCAGCCAAGCATCACACAAGATCATACTTTATTGGATGCAGAATTTGTGTCATATATTGTTGTTGAGATGATCAGGACATGCCAAGATGTCTGATATCCCTTGTGCAAGAGAGGATAAAACAAAAATTTGGTTATAAGATATCCTATAATAAGGCATGGATGGCGAAACAAAAGTCAATTGTGAAGGTTTATGCTGATTGGGACAAATCATATTGGGTGTTGTTGTAATTGCTAGCCATACTGAGGCATCATAACCAAGTTGTCTTCCATCTGGATAAAAATTATCACGTGTCTCACGATAACCAACTTGATCCATCTCATGTTCAATTTCATCTATTGTTCTAGGCATTCATTCCCTGGATCTCCGCCTTTCGTTTCTGCAAACTGTTTATTCAGATTGATGGAACATTTTTTAATGGAAAATATAAAGGCATATTGTTGATTGCAACAACCCAAGATAGAAACTGTTCACCTCTTCCACTTGCCTTTTCCATTATAGAGAAAGAAAACTATGAATCATGGAGTTGGTTTTTGGCATGTATCAACACCCATTTCCCCAACATTCGGGGTGTTTGTTTGATATCTGATCTGCATTGGGAAATTAATGAGGAAATCAATGCGGATCCTGATACTTGATGTTACCCAAATGCACATCATCAGTTCAGCATTAGACACATTTCTAGAAACTTGCAAAAAATATTCCACAACGAACCGATGAAGAAGGCAATCACCAGATTTGGTACGCATTGTATTTGTTATTTTTTCTATATCACCATAAAGATAAATTCAAAATATGTGAAATATCATCTATTCTGTGTAGTATGTGAGTCCAATCAAATAATTTTTGAAGAAATTTTCCAACAAATTCGTCAGGTTAATAAAGAATTTTACGATTATATGATGCGAATTAAAAAAAGGACATTGGCATATGATGGGGGGAAGAGGTACAGACACATGACCACCAACATTGTAGAGTGCATCAATGGTGTCTTCAAAGGGATTCACAAGCTACCTATAACTACCCTAGTTAAGGAGACATTATATCATTGTGTGAAGTACTTTGTTGATAGACAAAAAGTAGCATCGGTTGGAATAAATCAGGGGCTAACGTATGGAAGACATTCTCAATGAGAGATTGAAAAGAATATTGAAGAAGCTTCTAGTTATCATGTCTACCTATTTGGATGAGAAGACTCTAGATTTTATGTTCAACATAAGACGAACCCCATCAAAAATATCATTGGTGAAAAAATGGTGGTATTACTAGAAACGAGGAAATGCCAATGTGGAAACTTTCAGGCCTTACGGTTTCTATGCTCACATGCCATCGCAACATGTGCCACTGTTAACATATCATGGGAAGTATATGTTGATCCAGTGTACCGAGTGATCACCATTTCTAACTATTATGTGGCACCATGGATACCTATTGGAGAGTTTCGTTATTTCCCAATGCCTGAAGGTCAACCGATAGTGGTACCTGATATGAATCGGTTGCATCCCCATGGGAGACCGAAGGCCAGCAGGATGCGAAATGAGATGAACTGGCCTCAAGAACAAAGACAGAGTTTGAGATGCACCATATGTCATCAAGAAGGTCATAATTAGAAATGATGCCCTAACATTGTTGGGTCTAGTTCACACTCTAAGCCACAATGATGTATTATCGTTATTGGGATATTCTCATATTGTAAATTTTATGTTGTTATCTCTTCCTTTTACCTCGGTTTTCTAACCCCCAAAACTAAAAATCATAACAGTAAACTCAGAAACATATTTTGTATACCATAATCCTAACATTATAAACCATAATCCTGGAAATGTTTTATCAAATCATTAACCTAAACCGTAAAACGTTAAAAGAAATCCAAAAGCCTAGATCCAAAAGGCAAAATGTGAAACCCTAATCTTTAAATCCTAAAATCGAAAGAAAATAATCACAAAACATAAGACCAGGTTATCTAGGACAATCATACATCAGTATGAATAATTCGGCCTACAAATCCCTATAACCCATGCATAAAGTTCTAGGGAATAGAGGAGAACCCCAGAAATTGAACCCTCCTACATTGTTAATGAAGTCATAGAGACAAATGAATCTTGATCTAGTAATATAATAACACCCCAAAAAGTGAACTCCCTTACAATATCAAAATATGAGCCCTAATACTACACCTTCCACCTGTATACCCAAGGATCACATGTGAGATATACATAAAATCATTTTGAAAGGGAATTATAACATTCAAAAATAACAAAAAACCATTTCTTGATATAAAAACATTCTTTGAAAACTCGTTCACACTTCATTTTACAATTCTTTAAAAACACCCTTCTATTTAACAAAATTAGGGGAAACCATATTTTATCAAAAAACATTTTCAGAAAATAAATAAATCATGCAAATTATTTTATAAAAAAATTTATAAAATAAAGTGAAATCATGATTCATCCAACATAGATTAGAGACGGAACCACCTATAGGTCAGGAATGATCCATGATGTGAATCCTTGATAAAACTTCATTTGTTTATATGCAGATGACTGACACCATACTACTCAGTTAGCAGGCTACCCATTGTTCACAAGTTGTGATAGAGGGTGGTCCAGATCGATTGATCAGGGTGCGTCGAGCGCACCATTTCCATCACACAGAGCCTCCTCCTGCCATTATACCATACTTGCATCGTGCTGGCTTCTATGTTTTTGCAGTATCAGATTTTACATTTGTAGACCATCACATGCTAGCTACACTCGTGGAGAGGTGGAGACCAGAGACACACACATTCCACCTGCCTGAGAGAGAGATGACCATCACCCTCTAGGATGTGGTTGTGATTCTTGGTCTTCCTATCTAGGAACACCCATTATTGGATCCACTCGGGCAGCTTGGACCGACCTTGTTCAGCGCTTGTTAGGCGTTGAAATTTTGTCTGATCGTAGTGCTACCGATGGAGCATCGATATCCATGCCTTGGCTGGAGTCACAGATTCCACTTTTAGCTGATGATGCTGATGAGAAGATGTTGATGCGTTATGCATGTACATATATATTAAGACTTATTAGAGGGACCATGTGTAAGGATCATTCAGGGATGCACGTATACATGATGTATCTACCCATGCTAGAGGATTTTGATCAGGTAGGGACGTACAATTGGGGATCCGCCTGCTTGGCATACACATACAGAGCATTATGTAGGATATTTGACAGGAGGCGCACAGGTCTTGGGGGATGCGTCATCCTTATTCAGATGTGGGAATGGGAGCACATCCCCACAATCTGCTCTTCTCTTGCTAGTCTTTCGGTCGAGATGGTGGTGCTGCATGACGCTCAGCGTGGACGTTAGTATGATCATTCATTTCTATCATTTTCTAATGCTACTACAAGTTATTGACTTTAATTTCTCATTATTTATCACTATTGATATTGTATTTTATAGGTGGTGTCAGCGACACAATTTCAATGCAGTTCCGAGACACAATTTGGCCATATATTGGCTCGAGTTGGACTTTCTATTACGCCATCAGGTATGTATATACAATCTATAACTGTCTAAAAAATTTAATAATAACATATTTTTTTAGTTAACTATTTTTCTAATAATGGTAATATGTTATTTCATATTTTATGGGTTCCATACTGGTCTATTATGGACCAGTTGCCTCCATACTGCACGGTTGGTCTTGACGATGTTACGGCTGTAGTGCCACTCATTCACTTTCATATTGTTGAGTAGTAACAGCCTGACAGATTCATTCGTCAGTTTCTCTTCACTCAGTGGATTCCATTACTGCTGAGGAAGACAGATTAGCTTCATGGGATAAAGCTGACAGGGAGGCAGGATTATGACTGGCGTCGAGTACATGCTGTATTTTTCGACAGTTGGCATAGACGCACAGAGTTTCATATCCAGGGAGTTCCTACGATGCAGTTCTCTCTTTCAGCGCAGCACGAGTATGAGCCATGGTATATACTGAAGTCTATACTGTATCTTACCCGAGCTGGCAGAGATATGCATATGATTGTAAGTCAATTAAATTATATTACTATGTTTATTGAGTTATTTTATAATTCATTTTAATCTATTTATAGGAGAGTCAAACATACAGACTTATTTATATGAGTGATGAGGCTGAGGATAGAGTCTTCAGCCGGGAATCCGTTCATGCTCAAGCGTTGGAGCTGAGGTCATCTGTACATGCGTTTTCTGAGAGCCTCTTCGAGCGTCCGGCACAGAGACAATAGGTTCCTGCCATAGAGGAAGATCCTGTAGCAGCTGCTGGGGTTGAGGATCCCTGACCACGGTGACGTAGACAACGTCATCCTGCACGTCAGGCCTCACTAGTTCCACAAGCAGAGGTCGGCCCTCTAGTAGTCCATTCTGAGCTGATGTAGGATTTTCCTCAGCTGTCATGTGATCCATCCTTTTTGACATGATATCCTCAGTTTTCTCCATCGTGGGGTCCATATGGAGTGCATCCTTTCGGTCCAAAGTCATCGTAGCCTTGGGGTCCAGACCCATCGCAGATTTGGGGTATAACACCACCATATTATTTGTTCCCCACTGCGATGATGTCGAGTTCTTCTACCATTGAGGTGGGAGAAGGATCAGGAGAGCCGTACGAGGTGGAGTTGACATTTTCACCCACGGGCATAGAGATGTAGGATATGACAGTCAGCATTCCAGTGCCCGAGTACCCGCCCTCTCCAGGTCATCAGACTCCCCAGAGATCTCACCGCAGACATCCTATTATTAGACCACCATGTGGGACATGATCTCCTCACCGTAGATATAGAAATTGATTGTTTATGATCATTTATATGTTTTATGTCTATAGAAATGAAAAATTATTTTTATGAAATTATTTGTGTTAGACCACCATGTGGGATAGGATCTCCTCACCGTAGACATAAACATTGATTGTTTACGTTCATTTATATGTTTTATGTCTATGGAAATGAAAAATAATTTATAAGATTTCCAAACCACCTACTTGAAACTTAGAAATGTTTCAAGTACGTGACTTTGAAAGACTATAAAATATAAACCTTAATACCAATATAAACGAAACTTTAAACATTCATAAAACATATAAGAGTCAACCCTGCATCAATAGGATGCACAGTGTCTCTATTATCACATACTTATATAATCTTTGATGCATGAAAACATGTTATATCTCCTTTCATGGGACAACGAGATCCATTCTTCCACCCTCCATGTCCATATCCATATCAACATCCGACCACATAAGGGTATGATGAAAGATATTCCACATGAAATTCTCATATGTTCCCATTCCTCCAAATATCAACCCCTTCAACACCACCGTGCATCCAACCATTATAATTTCTTCTAAAATTGTCACCCCATTTCCCCAAGACCAGTTGATCAGATGAAAACACTAATGATTCCACATAGCCCATCGAACTCTTCATCACCAAATCTTTATCCTTTATCATCTTCAAAAGGCCGCTGTAGGACCTTCTTGATCTATCCATTCCAAACACTCACATACAAGTATACTATAAACATAAAAACCTGAAAATTTGTTTGTTTTTATTTTAGAGTATACTTGTATGTGAGTGTTTGGAATTTATAGATCAAGAAGGTCCTACAGTGGCCTTTTGAAGATGATAAAGGATAAAGATTTGATGATGAAGAGTTCGATGGGCTATGTGGAATCGTTGGTGTCTTCATCTGATCAACTGGCCCTGGGGAAATGGGGTGACAATTGTAGAATAAATTATAATGGTTGGATTCATGGTGGTGTTGAAGGGGTTGATATTTGTAGGAATTGGAACCTATTATAATTTCATGTGGCATATCTTTCACCGTACCCTTATGTGGTCAGATGTTGGTATGGATATGGACATGGCAGGTGGAAGAATGGATTTTGTTGTCCCAAGAAAGGAGATTTAACATGTTTTCATGCTTCATAGATTATAGATGTTTGTGATACTAGTGACACAGTGCATCTTATTGATGCAGGGTTGACTCCTATATTTTTAATTAATGTTTAAAGTTTCGTTTATATTGGTCTTATGGTTTATATTTTATAGTCTTTCAAAGTCACGTACTTGAAACATTTTTAAGTTTCAAGTAGGAGGTTTTGAAAGCTTATAAATTATTTTTCATGAACAATTTTTGTGAAATTATTATTTTTCAACAATTTCTTATATGTTTAATGGATTTTTAAAGTTTCGTTTATATTGGTCTTATGGTTTATATTTTATAGTCTTTCAAAGTCACGTTCTTGAAACATTTCTAAGTTTCAAGTAGGCAGTTTTGAAAGCTTATAAATTATTTTTAATGAAACATTTTTGTGAAATTATTTGTGTTTTCAACAATTTTTTATATGTTTAATGAATTTTTAAAGTTTCATTTATATTGGTCTTATGGTTTTTATTTTATAGTATTTCAAAGTCACGTACTCGAAACATTTCTATGTTTCAAGTAGGTGGTTTTGAAAGCTTTTATATTATTTTTCATGAACAATTTTTGTGAAATGATATTTTTTTCAAAAATTTCTTATATTTTTAATGAATTTTTAATGTCTTTTTTATATTGGTCTTATGGTTTATATTTTATAATATTTCAAAGTCACGTACTTGAAAAATTTCGAAGTTTCAAGTAGGCAGTTTTGAAAGCTTATAAATTATTTTTCATGAACAATTTTTATGAAATGATTTGTGTTTTCAAAAATTTATTATATTTTTAATGAATGTTTAATGTTTTGTTTATATTGGTCTTATGGTTTATATTTTTTAGTATTACAAATTCACATACTTGAAACATTTCTAAGTTTCAAGTAGGCAGTTTTGAAAGCTTATAAATTATTTTTCATGAACAATTTTTGTGAAATGATTTCTGTTTTCAACAATTTCTTATAATTTTAATGAATTTTTAATGTTTCTATTATATCTGTCTTGTGGTTTATATTTTATAGTCTTTCAAAGTCACGTACTTGAAACATTTTTAAGTTTCAAGTAGGCGGTTTTGAGAGCTTATAAATTATGTTTCATGAAATTTTTTTTCTGAAATGGTTTTTGTTTTCAACAAATGCTTATATGTTTAATGAATGTTTAAAGTTTCATTTATATTGGTCTTGTGGTTTATATTTTATAGTCTTTCAAAGTCACGTACTTGAAACATTGTTAACTTTCAAGTAGGCAGTTTTGAAACAAAATTTTAAAAACTAATATTTGTTTTTGTTAATTGAAAGGCGGAATCCTCCTGAACATTTTTTATGAAGTATATATTTAAATAAATATATGAACAAAAGAAAACAAAAAAAAATCAATTTTTTTAGGGGAAAGGAGACATTGCGGGTTCCGAATTTCAGCCCCAGTGTAAAGGCGGCATCGCGAATGCCGCCTTTCACCTGAAATGAAAAGGCAACATCCATGACGCCGCCTTTAAGGTGCATTTAGAATTTTTTTTCGCCCTAACCGTTTTTTGTAATTTTTTAAAAAATGTATAAAAAAACTCTCCTTTCACCTCATCATATGTATAAGGGCATATAAATCCATGAATGATTTTGTTCACATGTACCCCACATTTCTTATACCCAATCACCGATATGTGAGTATATGCTTGTATATGGAGAAGGATGAAAGGTGATAGTTTTTGTTGAGTATCAGCAAGGAACCGATGATACTTTGATACGTTGTATGGGTTTATCACTCTAACTAGAGTGATATGTGACTCAAGAAGTTACCACTAAAGTCTAGGTAGATTCATTTTTAGCTCAAATGATCAACCTTTAGAAAATAATCATGATCACACCATATTATTTTATTTATCCTATGCATGGTTTATTATTTTTTGTGGGTGAAATTATTACATGTGATCAAATAAAATAAAAATAAGCATGCATAGATAAAAAAATAACTAACATGCACCATATGTTTTCCATTTATGCAAGGAAACGTTGTGAGTGCGGTCAAGAATGATAAATAGAAATAGATTTCATTCACCGTGAAAACTATAAAATCCCTCAGTGAAAACATTAAATCATTAATGCCTACATCACTTAAATATGAACAAAACTATATGTACAAGGTTATCATGATCCATAGTTAATCATGCCTTTTACTATTGTGGAGTTCCTATGAAATTAGTGGGATTAATTAACTAAAATAAAAATCAAATAAGTATCCATATCTAGGTTGGATCAATTTTAGAGTGAAAGAATTGAGTAAATCAATGTTATACATTATAAGATATGAGAATCCACTCAACAGATCAAAGAGATGTAACATAATGTGATTGGCTATCCAAAATCTTACCTTGAAACTCTTTGAGTGGTGTAATAGTCATAGCCTATACTATTTATAGAATTTTTAAGGATCACTACAACTAGAATAATCAAGAAATATAGTATTTAAAATCTAGTGGTGGTGGGATAATAGGATTTGATTAAATAGCGTGATACATTTATGATTAAAAAAATCTATAATGTCTTATAATTGGTAATCATGATAAAAGTATAAATTGGATAAAGTTTTATTTTTTAGAAATGGGAATGCAAGACCATGGTAACACTATAATAAATACTATTTAAAAAACACCACATAATCGACACTAATTTCTAAGATTGGTATAGGTGCTTGCACATTGTTCTATGATATGAATGGAAATTGTGTGTGCTAAAGTCTTCACTACCTATTATGCCACCATAGGAAGAAATTGAGGGTGAAAATAAAGTTTCAAAGAGAAACATAGATGATATATTTGATGTTTACATCATAATTATTTCATTAATCTCTAAAGAGTTGTGAAAGAAACATCATGTCATGGATGGTTATATAATGTGGTCTCATCTCTTAGAATCTTGTGAGGAGAAAGTGACGATTGAAATGAATGAGGTTATTATTACACTAAACAAATGTAAATTTTAAGTTAAATACTAATCTTTCAATAAATACCATTCTTCCATCGTTATCACCCACTTACTCCAACTTTTTTTTGGAATATAAAATGAAAAGTATGTAGAAACTACTTTAATATCATTTTATCAAGGATTGAAAATTTGATATGAACTTAAGGAACATTAAATATTTAGTTCTTATGAATATTTTCCAATGAATTTATAAGAAAAAGAATTAAATATAGATCACATCGAATACGGGTATATTTTCTTCACATGTGGTAAGATAAGTCACTATAAGAGAAACTGCAATAAATTTAAGAAGAAGAAATTAGTGTCTTCAACTATATATATATATATATATTCATCATTGCATGTGATATTTCTATTTTACTTTTTGGGTATTCGATACTATATGTGTTTTACATT
Source organism: Viscum album (assembly GCA_963277665.1). Taxonomy (NCBI): domain Eukaryota; kingdom Viridiplantae; phylum Streptophyta; class Magnoliopsida; order Santalales; family Viscaceae; genus Viscum; species Viscum album. The sequence continues at coordinate 591,498,733 of OY728166.1, forward strand.
TTTATCCAAGTATAGTAACCAAGTAAGTTAAAAAACAATACAATATGTAAGGTGAGTTCTCTAAGTATTTGAATATGGGAGATTCCTATATCAGTAATGAAAAGAACAAAACTTTTGTTTTTCCAGGTTGATTTATTCTAGTTGACCTATTTATTTTTTTTGAGTATAAACAAAAAAAATTCTCATGTTTCAATTGGAAACAATGATACATTATTTCATTATGGAATGAATGTTATACATGGTGTCTCATACTCAACTAATAGTTTAGTAATACTTGAATAATCAAAAGCAAATGAGGAGTATAAGATGTAAGACTCAATAACTCTGAGTTATAGAAATTTGATTCTTTTTCAAGTAAATATAAAAGAAAATATCATGGAAATATCAAGAAGGGTATAACATCCCGCCTTTTTATCACATAAACTTTCATTACATTATACAAAACTGAGGATCTTTAAGGTTTAGTGTCTTGGAAACTAGGAACTTAAAACATGAAAACATAAAATATTCTTCTTAAACACATGAAAGGCTTCTCTTCATGTTCATCCAAGGTTCATTACTGCATCTCATAACCTGGGGACATACATCAAAGGAAAGGGTGAGAAGAAGGCCCAGTAAGGGAAACAAGGGAAACATCTAACATGTGAACTTGAGATACATCAACTATGTCATGAACAAGAACTTTAAGGCATGATAAAAAAAATCATGTGGCATATCATAATAAAAATAAAATTTTTCATAACATTAAGATGTGGCTAAATCATTTAACATAGACAATCATGAACATATCACCAAGGTCCATCCCCAAGGTGTCATTTGAAAATTACCAAGGTTATTCACCAAGGTATCGTGAAAATTGTAATATCTAGTGGTTACATCATTACACAATGCATTGGAGCGCTATCAGGGAGCACCCTTAAATTTTACTTTATTATCATGTGAGCCACATATATCGTCATAAAAAATTTCATAAAGAAACCATATAGCATAAAATAAATGGGTTTCATTTCATAATCATAACATTTTAAAAACTGCTTTAAGGACATGATCTTTACGTTACTTTAAACCCACGGAAAGGGAAAGCGGGTCTCATGTATGTAAATACCAAAATTTAAAATAGAATATTTCGATATATATGTGAATACCCTTGGAGAAATAAGAGCTTTGAGTATTCACTTTATAACATAAAATAATTTTGAGAAAAGAGAGAGGCATTTTGAGGCAAAAATTCTGCAGCATAACGGCTATGTTACAAGGTTTTAGAAAACATTGAAAAGAGAGGGGACATGGGTCACCCACTCATAAATGATCCATAAAACAGTAGGGGGACAGAATATAAGGATACATGATCATGGTAATGAAATTTCAAGGACATACCATTTTAAATAAAAAACATGGAAGCAAGACAAAAATTAGATTTCTCTTATGAATGTTCGACAGCCTAACGATGTTAATTAAAATTCAAACAAAATGATTTGAAAAGATCAAATTAGGTCTCTCATCATGTGAACATAAGAGTTCAGTATGATATATATAGAGATAATTCCCCAACATAATTAAAAAGGAACTTGATAGACTTGACATGAAAGTAGAACTTTGAAAAGAATGAGAAGGGTGAAAGAATCCCCTAAACATTTCAGCAGCCTAATGGCGCCACTTAAAACATCAAAATATTGAATTGAAGAGATCAAATGGGGTCTCTCATCATATGAAAATTAGAGTCCAGTATGATAGTTATAGAGATCATACCCCAACATAACAAAAAGGAACTTGAAATAATCGACATGAAAGTAGAACTTCAAAACGAGAAGGGTGAAGAACCACTTAAAAATTCGACAGCCTAACGGCGCCACTTAAAACATAAAAAATACAGATTTGAAGAGATCAAATGGGGTCTCTCATCATATGATCATAAAAGATCAGTATGATAAATTTAGAGATCATACCTCAACATAATAAAAAGGAACTTGAAATACTTTAAATGAAAATAGATCTTGAAAAATGAGAAGGGAGAAAGAATCTGTTACAAAAATTTCGGCAGCCTAACGGCGCCACATAAAACTTCATAAAACGAAATAATGAGAGTAAGAGGAGATCTCTCATTATATGAACATAAAAAGGGCAGTAAGAGGAGTATAAAATAACATCCTAAAACATAAGAACATGGAGCATAAAAGGAGTGACATAAAAGAGATCACTTGAAAAGAAAGAGAGGGGTCGGATCCCTTACCTTAAAATGTAACTCTTAAACCTCAACGGTTGGGACCTTGAGGGCTTGGGGGCACCTTGGGAGGACTCCTTGGTAAGTAATGAGACCAGAACTTCGTTGGGTAAGAGTGGGGAGTCGAATGGATGAGAGGAGGGCTTGGTATTTATAGGGAAAATGAGGGGACAAGGCATTAATGGCAAAGGGACACCTCATTAGTGGTTTTGGCAAAACCATGGGCTTGCCCATGGTATTTTCCCATGGTATTGGCCACTTGGGACACCTCATACCTTATATCACTATTCATAATTCTAACATATTTATTACAAACATAATACATCATTTAATGATGTCATTAAACACCCGTAACTTAAATACTGTATTTTCACTATTCATCGAAAATTCAACTTTCTCAGAATAATCCCAAAATTTCACCTTAAACAAATATCAACGCTCTGATTAAAAATATGAACTCCATTTTATAAAAATAATTTTCTAAATATTTTTAATTTAATTTTTAAATAAAAATACTATTCACCGAAAATTCATTTTTTTCAGAAAACCCCCCAAAAATTACCATAGCATAATATCGGTGCTCTGAGTTCAAAAATGAAATCCGTTTTATAAAAATAATTATCTAAATATTTCTAATTAAATTTTTAATTAAAAAACACTATTCACCCAAAAAAACTAATACTTCAATAATAATTTATGAAACCGTTATTTAACCATTTTATTGAATCACATTACTTAATCAAGGTGCCTAGATTATATTAATACTTTCTTTAAGTGAGATTACTAATCCATTTGGACACATTACTAATCCTAATCATAAAATCACTATTCATAATTTACTATTCATCAAAAATCAAGTTGATCTTATTAGACTCTAAATTTCGTACTGGACATAATTGTAGAAGACCATTTTTTGAAAATCATTACACATTTTAAATTATTTAAGGTTTACATAAACATTTTTTTAAAATATCCTTTTGAAAATTCATCAAAAATATTCATACTATATTTATCCGGACATTTGAAAATTCATAAACTTCATAAGAATAAATCCCATTTTTTATTTAAAACAAAGGATTTCACAAGGCAGTTATGGTCTCCTTACATAGCCCCTTATCACACCAGCATAGGACCTAAGTGTAAGGTGTGCTAAGGTGAAGGAATCTGAGGGAGGCTCGGCCAACATCGCACGAGTAGTAATTTCTATCAGTTTGAACTTCTCGCGAAGGCGATCCCGTTCTAGCTTCACACAATGAAGTTCAGCTTGGGTTTGGTCCAGAGCAAAGCCCAGTGTTGCTACCTCCTTCCCAAGTTCTGTTAGATGGGCTTCGATCGGTCCAAGACTACTGGGTGAGGCCATCGAATCTTTTTTTATATTAATTAACCAAAATTACTTGTATTTAGAGACAATAATCAAAAAATTTAGTTTCCAGCAGTCATATTGACCAATGGTCATATAACAGTCAAAAACCAACAGTATCATTTTAATTATACTCATGTTATCCAATGAAACATTTTTGTTGAGTATAAAAAAAATAAAATAAAATAACACATAAAATTAAGAAACAAGATTTATTCAAAATTTCGGGTCGTTACAATCTTCCCCCCTTAAGAAATTGTGTCCTCGCAATTTTTAAAAATTGGGTTTTGAAATTTCATTGAAAGTCCCACATCAGAAGAAGAGTCAGTAACACTATTACTTTAAAAGAAAGAAAAGGAAGTACAAAGGCCACCCGAGTTTACTCATACTAGGATTCCATGTAGGAAACATGGACATGGATGAGAAAACAAAGGGTCACGTTCTAAAGGAGAGTGATAGAAAACATGATTAGGAGAAAGGTAACCATAAGAAAATCCCAAACTTATGATGTGTGTAAACGGTCATTGATTACCTAGTAGGAAACGTAAACCAACAATGTTTTTGTTTTACGTTCATTTTCATTATTTTGGGGAATTCATTATTACATAGAACAAAAACATAAGGAAATATATCTATCTTCATGTAGAGTTTCGTACTTTAATAAGTTTCTACCAAAACTAATCTTTTCTCCAAATGATGAGCATTCAAAACTACTTGGTCTCATCAAAACACAAGAATCATCTTCTAGAGAATCACATAATCCACAAAATATCAACTATCTATTTATTCTATCTTTAAACATTATCCCAAAAATAGAAAGGGTAAGGTAAAACAACTCTTCAAAAAGAATCCCATAGGAAGGGAAACTATTTTTAAATCTTCAAAGTTCCATGGTACTACCCAAAGTTCATCATAAACCATCCCATAAATAACTGTCCTTAAAATTCCTCAAAATAAACCAAACTAAGATTGAAACCCAAATACAAGAGGGATTTGATAACATAGTCTTCCAAAATAAAATTCATTGTTCATCTCCAAACAACATCAACCACTCCTAACATCTTATAACAAAAGTAGCTAACCTAAACATATTTTACCCAAGATAGGTTAATCATTCCCATAAGTAACCTAAATTACTATAAGTCCACCTTAAATCCATCGATTCTTCAAAATATAAGTCAACCTTAATCCTCAATGAAAATACCGTAGTAATATATTTACCTCGATCATATAGGGTCCCCAAAATAGTGAACGTCTTCCAAAATAATAATCATTTTTTAACCCCCTAATCATCTCTGTCATATTAATACGACAATCGTCGCATTTCCTATCACATTGGTTTTTGGGACATGTTCTTCCATTTCCCGCAATTAACTAAGAAAAGAAACTATAATTAGGGGCTTATTTACTTAGCTAATAATCATGAAAAGGAACTTAAAGCATATAAGGATAACTTGTAGAAGAAAAGTATATCCTAACTTGTGATCCCCTAGGTTCTCATCTAGGTTATCCAAGATCATATATTCTTATGCGAATCCTTATTTTATTTTATCTTTGTTCCTTTAACAATGGTTCATACTGAGCTTATGAATTTACCAAAGCATATCCCCCGAGAGTGTCGTAACCAAGAGTGCAGCAAGGCCCGTTGTCGTGTACCAGTTCCCGTTTGAGTCTAGCTCAAAGAGGTGTTTTCGGGTTTTACCCCTATGTACATCTGTGCCAGAGCCACCTCTACCTGCTCATATCCAGACAGGGATGTATTTTCTTGGCAACCCATTACTCAATACTCACCAAAATACTAGGAATATTTCCTATATATAAACTTTTCTATAGGCTTCTTCCTAAAGTTTTCATATCCTAATTTCCACAAATAACTAAACCATCCTTTGATACCAACTATAGCATCCCGCCTTTTTATCACATAAACTTTCATTACATTATACAAAACTGAGGATCTTTAAGGTTTAGTGTCTTGGAAACTAGGAACTTAAAACATGAAAACATAAAACATTCTTCTTAAACACTTGAAAGGATTCTCCTCATGTTCATACTAGGTTCATTACTGCATCTCATAACCTGGGGACATACATCAAATGAAAGGGTGAGCAGAAGGCCCAGTAAGGGAAACAAGGGAAACATCTAACATGTGAACTTGAGATACATCAACTATGTCATGAACAAGAACTTTAAGGCATGATAAAAAAAATCATGTGGCATATCATAATAAAAATAACATTTTTCATAAATTTAAGATGTGGCTACATCATTTAACATAGAAAATCATGAACATATCACTAAGGTCCATCCCCAAGGTGTCATTTGAAAATTACCAAGGTTATTCACCAAGGTATCGTGAAAATTATAATCTCTAGTGTTACATCATTACCCAATGCATTGGAGCGCTATCAGGGAGCACCCTTAAATTTTCCTTTATTATCATGTGAGCCACATATATCATCATCAAAAATTTCATAAACAACCCATATAGCATAAAATAAACGGGTTTCATTTCATAATCATAATGTTTTAAAACCTGCTTTAAGGACATGATCTTTACGTTACTTTAAACCCACAGAAAGGGAAAGCGGGTCTCATGTATGTAAATACCAGAATTTAAAATAGAACATTTTGATATATATGTGAATACCCGTGGAGAAATAAAAGCTTTTATTATTCACTTTATAACATAAAATAATTTTGATAAAAGAGAGAGGCATTTTGAGACGAAAATTCTGCAGCATAACAGCTACGTTACAAGGTTTTAGAAAACATTGAAAAGAGAGGGGACATGGGTCAAACACTAATAAATGATCCATAAAACAGTAGGGGGACATAATATAAGGATACATGATCATGGTAATGAAATTTCAAGGACATACCATTTGAAATGAAAAACATGGAAGGACGACAAAAATTAGATTTCTCTTATGAAAGTTCGGCAACCTAATGGCGTTACTTCAACTTCAAACAAAATGATTTGAAAAGATCAAATAGGGTCTCTAATAATGTGAACATAAGAGTTAAGTATGATAGATATAGACATAATTCCCCAACATAATTAAAAAGGAACTTGAAAGACTTGACATGAAAGTAGAACTTTGAAAAGAATGAGAAGGGTGAAAGAATCCCCTAAAAATTTCGGAAGCCTAACGGCGCCACTTAAAACTTCAAAATACCGAATTTAAGTGATCAAATGGGGTCTCTCATCATATGAACATAAGAGTCCAGTATGATAGATATAGAGATAATACCCCAACATAACAAAAAGGAACTTGAAAGAATCGACATGAAAGTAGAAATTCAAAACGATAAGGGTGTAGAACCACTTAAAAATTCGGCAGCCTAACGACGCCACTTAAAACATCAAAATATTGATTTGAAGAGATCAAATGGGGTCTCTAATCATATGATCATATAATATCAGTATGATAAATTTATAGATCATACCCCAACATAATAAAAAGGAACTTGAAATACTTTACATGAAAATAGATCTTGAAAAATGAGAAGGGAAAAAGAATCCGTTACAAAAATTTCGGCAGCCTAACGGCGCCACATAAAACTTCATAAAACGAAATAATGAGAGTAAGAAGGGATCTCTCATTATATGAACATAAAAAGGGAAGTAAGAGGAGTATAAAGGAACATCCTCCAACATAAGAACATGGAGCATAAAAGGAATGACATAAAAGAGATCACTTGAAAAGAAAGAGAGGGGTCAGATCCCTTACCTTAAAATGTAACTCTTAAACCTCAACGGTTGGGACCTTGAGGGCTTGGGGGCACCTTGGGAGGACTCCTTGGCAGGCAATGAGACCAGAACTTCGTTGGGTAAGAGTGGGGAGTCGAATGGATGAGAGGAGGGCTTGGTATTTATAGGGAAAATGAGGGGACAAGGCATTAATGGCAAAGGGACACCTCATTAGTGGTTTTGGAAAAACCATGGGCTTGCCCATGGTATTTGCCCATGATATTGGCCACTTGGGACAGCTCATACCTTATCTCACTATTCATAATTCGAACATATTGATTACAAACTTAATACATCATTTAATGATGTCATTAAACACCTGTAACTTAAAAACTGTATTTTCACTATTCATCGAAAATTCAACTTTCTCAGAATAATCCCAAAATTTCACCTTAACCAAATATCAACGCTATGATTACAAATATGAAATCCATTTTATAAAAATATTTTTATAAATATTTTTAATTTAATTTTTAAATAAAAACACTATTCACTGAAAATTCATTTTTTTCAGAAAAAACCCCAAAAATTACCATATCATAATATCGGTGCTCTGAGTTCAAAAATGAAATCCGTTTTATAAAAATAATTATCTAAATATTTCTAATTAAATTTTTAATTAAAAAAAACTATTCACTGGAAAAAACTAATACTTGAATAATAATTTATGAAACCGTTATTTAACCATTTTATTGAATCACATTACTTAATCAAGGTGCCTAGATTATATTAATACTTTCTTTAAGTGAGATTACTAATCCATTTGGACACATTAATAATCCTAATTATAAAATCACTATTCATAATTTACTATTCATCAAAAATCAAGTTGATCTTATTAGACACTAAATTTTGTACTGGACATAATTGTAGAAGACCATTTTTTGAAAATCATTACACATTTTAAATTATTTAAGGTTTACATAAACATTTTTTTTAAAATATCCTTTTGAAAATTCATCAAAAATATTCATACTATATTTATCCGGACATTTGAAAATTCATAAACTTCATAAGAAGAAATCCCATTTTTTATTTAAAACAAAGGATTACACAAGGCAGTTATGGTCTCCTTACATAGCCCCTTATAACACCAGCATAGGACCTAAGTGTAAGGTGTGCTAAGGTGAGAGAATCTGAGGGAGGCTCAGCCAACATCGCATGAGTAGTAATTTCTATCAGTTTGAACTTCTCGCGAAGGCGATCCCGTTCTAGCATCACTCGATGAAGTTCAGCTTGGGTTTTGTCCAGAGAAAATCCCAGTGGTGCTACCTCCTTCCGAAGTTCTGTTAGATGGGCTTCGATCGGTCCAAGACTACTGGGTGAGGCCATCAAATCTTTTTTCTATATTAATTAACCAAAATTACTTGTATTTAGAGACAATAATCAAAAAATTTAGTTTCCAGCGGTCATATTGACCAATGGTCATATAATAGTCAAAAACCAAAGTTATCATTTTAATTATACTCATGTTATCCAATGAAACATTTTTGTTGAGTATAAAAAAAAATAACACATAAAATTAGGAAACAAGATTTATTCAAAATTTCGGGTCGTTACAAAGGGTGCTTAGAATCTTCATGAGCTAAAACTCTTAAGTATTTAACATGAGTTATTAGTATGTTAAAAATATACCAAGTAACATTTTGATATTGATGTTTATAAAAATTAAATTCTTCTAGGAATAGTTTAAAAAGATACATGTGAACTATTTCATTTAGAAACTAGAGAAAAATTCACATTATTTATGAGATTCCTTTAATAAATTTAAGGAATGTAAAAGTGAAGATAGAAATATGATTAGTAAAAGATAATAGATCCTCTACGAAAACCTGTCTAAGTATATATTAATTTAGAATTAATCAATCTTCAAAATTTAGATTGTATTTATTCCTAAACTCACATTTCCTTATACATATCAAAGCCTTAATCAACATAAAAGGAGGATCAATTACTAGTCTTATAATTTTTTCAAATTCTTCCAATTTTCCTTCAATATGTGATTTAAAATTTACAATATTTATCCATAACCATATTCTAAATACAATGAAAAATTGATATCATATAAGTTATAATATTAAAAAAACAATTATTTCATAAATCATGTGTTTATATGAAATAGTTTTTTATGACTTAGTTGACAAAAAATCTTGCGTCAAAAGTAACATAATGTTCACCTTATTTATATATCCAAAAAAATTATTAAGAATACAATATAAATCCCTTAGATAGAATAGTTATAGTCAATTGAAAGACTATATTTATATGAGAGTATGAACGTCTCTATTTGAGATTGTGGGAGAAATATTTACCTGGACAAAGTCTATTATTTATATGGACAAGTATTTGAAATAAGAAAAAGTTCCACATGAGTTAGTGGAAGTGGAATGTTTCAGAGTCAAATAATGCATAGAAAAGATAAAACCAATGTGAAGTTGTTTTATTATCACTGTGTTAGGTGATATATTATTCAACAAGAATAATGAATCTTTATCCTACATGTTTTAACAAAATGGAAATAATCTCAAATGAAATGTGGATATTAATTTAACAAAATGGATTCCATGTACCATATTGAAGACTGTATTTTGATAGCTTCTTCATTTTTTGTAAAGTCGTTGGTGGGTATTCAAGAGAAACCATACATGGATGGTACATGCATAGTACCAATATAGATCGATTATTTATACCAAATCATCATTCATAAATCCATTATAATGATACTTATCATAACAACTTTATATGATCATAATGCTGGGCATTGGATGTTAAGACAATATTCCTAGAAAGAAACCCTATGAAATATTTCTATATGAAACAACCTGAAAGGGTTTGTGGTAATATTGAAATCCAATAAGGAATAAAAGTTATAGAGATCCAATTTGGATTAAATTAATCATCATTATCATAGAATATTTGTATTGAATAATTTGTTTCCAGGAATATGCATGTGGTTAGTGGGAGCACTATAGTGTTCTTAGATGGATTTTTTTAACAACATATGTAAAATAGTTATTAGTCTTATATTTAGTTAAGATTGGATTAAAAGTAACTCTCCAAAGATTAACTTGAATTATTAACACAAGTTCTAGGAAACATTATTTATTGACAAGGATCAATGGGTTTCTTAGTCTACGTCAAAGTATGTATACTAAAAAATATAAAAAAAATTCAAGTTGACACAATTTGAGAGAAACTTTTTTACAATGTCACATGGAATAAATCTCTCCAAGAAGATATGTATACGACATAAGAGGATTTTAAAATGGTGAGTATGTGTACATAAATTTTGATGATGGATCTATCAGATATTTCTTTTTATGTAATTGATATTATATTAGCAATACATACATTATGGTTGGAATATATTAGATAATCCAAGAGAACAACATGAGAATTATTTAGAGCTGTCTAGTAGTAAATGATAAATTACAATGGTTATGTAAATTGAATCTGGATTGAACAGAACACTAGTTTTTCATGTGTCAAAAAATCGTCTTCCCATGGATCATCTTATCTAATAACATAGTTAAAAAATAACAAAGAGCAAGAGTAACAAATTATAGATAGTGGAAGACATATCTATGAATACTAAGCATGTTGAATCTTCTAATGTAGATAAAGAAGTAGTATAAATGTTCAATATTTTTTATTCTATTTATTGAAATATTATTTATAAATTTAATTATTTTGATAATTTAAATTATGATAATATTAAGAAATTGGTACTGGCTAAGATGTCAAGATTATGATAGAGGGAAAAATATATATACAAGGGGATTTTATCTCTTGAAAAATTTTAATCAAGGATTTGAAGATATAGATAGAATAGTACCCATGTAAGAAAACATGGAAGGCCCAACAAATAAATTCATAACTCATTAGAAGCATGGTTTTATCATATTAGATCTAATAGGTTGATTATTGGAAGTTTGGATCTAGTGAAAGTGAGAGTATTGTTAATGTGGGTGCCCTAGACTCAAAATGAGTAGTGCTTTTTATCACTATATCAAGTATATTGAGAGTTATTCATGATTTTATCTCACCATAATAATGTTATTACTTATGCATACACAATTTAAATTATAATTTCCTTATATTTTTTATCATATAAAATGTTATAGTAGTTCCCAACTATAATAAAGAACCATGTGCTATTATGAAAGTTATTATAAACATATTTCATATGGTCTAGATGCATCATACTAACTAGACATATATGATGGTTGGTTATTCGGTGCAAGGGGATCATAAGAATTGAGACATCCTATGACGAATCTTACACATGGTGATGATGAATAGAGGAGATCCTGAGGATGAAACAACAAAAGGAACACCATATTTTAGAGGTGTCATTGGATATTCCTCGCAGTAAACATGTGTATTGTTCTATTGACTTAAGATCATTATCTATTTGTACCATTTGATTGCATACTTTTATAATAAGAGAAAACCATTAACTTTTTTTTTGTTTTTTATGTATCTTGTTTTTTTTAAAAGGATGGGGCCGAAGCCTCATTTATGTATCATTGGTAGTATAAAATTTATTGAATTATCAAGATAGAATATTTTACTTTGGAAAGGAATATAAATATCAAGCCTATTTTATTAATATTATAGAACCTTTATTAAATATATGTCCATGGTAGAATAATTTGATTCAGTATAGAGAAGTCATATATAATAAATAGAGTAAGAAAGGGTGATGACAGAAAGTGTGCATATTAGTATATGAGATATCATAAAAAGAATATATTATATTACCCAGTGCATGTTCATAAGAGGTTATCATTACTATGACTAAAACTTATCCCCTTTGGTGTCTTGATGTGTTTCTCTCTTGGTCTGTGAGTAACACTCACTGATATCAAGGGAAGGTCCTAGATGGTTACACACAAATCATATTCATAATTTAGTCCAATTCTAGTGAAATGGAGTTTAGTATATGGTGGGACTTACAGTGGGGTATGGTTTATGTACTAGTTTGAACTATCACAAAAACAAAATCAATATTATTTGAGTTTATAATAACAAATGATTGAATTTTTTAACTCATTATATCATTAATATTTATTCAGTGAATATAAAGTAAAATATTTTTTGAACTAATATTTAACATTAAATGTTCATTAAATATATCTCTATTGGATATTTGAGTCAATTTAATGAATCAAAAAATTACCATGTATCATTATTTTAATGTTACATGTAAGTGATACATTACCTATGATGTCTATGAAATATTTTCTAGGTCGAAAGTGTCAGATATGATTTAATTTAGAAGCTTTCATTTAGTTAAGGATAAAAGTAAAATTTAAATAAATTAATCCAAACTATATAAATACGATTTATTAAAATTAGAGGGTATTAGTCCTCCATTTGAATTATCTCACAACTCAAGTTATCTCTCAAGTTATTTCATTTAAATTTTCATTGATATGTATAATTCCAAGAAAATTTATACCACAAAAACTTTTCTAGTTTATGATATTCAAATAAAATTTATATCTTATTTCAACTTACTATCATAATTATTTTAGATAAAGTTTTTATACAAACTTTTACAATATCCTTTATGTAATCAAGAAGTTCCACACCTATTAAAAGAAAAGGTAAAAAAACATATTCTAAATTACAGTTGAATGTTTTATTCTTTTATTGACATTGATGTTATCAAGTTAAAATATAATTATTACTAAGAAACATAGCTTTCATACTATTTTTGAGACTATCTAAGAATTTATCTTCTTTACACACATAACACATTAACCTTCCATTAATTTTATATCATAAAAAAGTGTCATAAGAAGGAAGGTAATTTATAAAAAATAATAACATGGATCTAAATGTGAAATATTATGTTTCAGTAGCATTATAATCTATAATACTTATAACCAATAATAATTTAAAATATTTAAGAAGTGAAGCGAAATAAATTCCAATGTCATCACCAAGATATTTCAGTTACAAAAAAAGAAACAATTTTATAGTAAACATGTGATTTATGCATAACCATGGTGGTAAATTATTATTATCTAACATAATTTACTATATAATATGAGTAATTATTTATACACCATGGGGATTAATTTCATTTATAGATTAAACAAGAATTAATTTTCATGATTCATTCAGAAATTTGATATAATTTTTTCTATTTTATTCCACTGATGAGAATCTATTCAGTACCGAATCTTACCAACCTAAATCGTTTTACTTTCATACCACATATACTAAATATAAGTCAATAAATTTCTATACGGTTTTCAAAATCTAAGAAATTTTATAAATTTCTAAAAAAAATTTAATGGATTTGATTCTTTTTATTTTATTGATATGTATTAAACTTGGGGAATTTCTATAGATATTAGTACTCATTTCAAAATAATATGTATTCATTTGGGAAAGCATACATTTTTTAATAGCTTATACCCATAAAACATAAAATTTATTTAGATTCATATGTATGAAAAGGAATATCACTATTATATGGAAGCATGTACTCTAATAAAGAATATGGAGTTGTGAAATTTTAATCATTCCACTTGTTATCTAGTTTTGGATTATATAGCTCTAATACTTTTGATATTATTTTAAATTTCATACAACTATCATAAAATGATGTCTCAATGTATTCATTCAATCTCTAAAACATTTTTTTATGATCTCTAATTTTATCATCATCCATTATTATAATTTACTTAGTCCAAAAATGACCTAACCTAGATCAACTATTAGCCTAAATATATCCTCTATAAGATGTTAGGTGTTATTACTAATCACCATATACCAGTATAAATTCCAATAGAAAAATGTAATGATATGGGTAGTGGTTTTCATTAATTTTGAATCACTTTATATAATAAAGTATCTTTGTATAAAATCAGTATTATCCATTTTCACATAGGACTTTTGCAAAATATTGTGAAATAGAAATATATTTCCCAAGGGAAACTATATTTTATAAGAAGTACCCATCAGAATTGAATAATAAATAACCCATATTATAAATGTAAGCAGACACAAATAATTAAAAGTTTCTAAAAGGAAAATAGGACCACATAAGTCATCTTTGTTGGTTATATCCCCTAATAACTCAAAAAATCCATTATGACCTCTATCTCCTAGTCCTTCATACTCTCATGAACCATCACATTGTCTTTATATGGATCATGTACAAAGATGTGTACATATATCCCAAGGGACAAGTGTTGGGTGTGAGTTCATCATACATAGTAGGAACTCATAGACCAACCCTTATCTACCTGTCATAAAATATTACACATGTAATATCCACATAAAGTACAAAAATAATCACAAGGAAAAAATAAATAATATGTTATGAAAAAAATACAATGAAATATTTTTTTACCATAGGTAACTTTCCCATAATTCCATTAAAATTTGATCATATAATTTATATATTTAAATAAATGATAATGGATCAATGCTTAGTTTCTAGGTTTTAAAAAATCTACCATGGAATCACCAATATCGTATCTGATCCATTCTCAAAATTATAGTGGGTCAAATCCCATAACTCATATAGAGTTCTTGAGTAAACCTTGTATAACAAAAAGAGGATAACCATATGGTGTTATCATAAACAAATTGTGAACTAGTATGCCCTTATAAAACCTTATAAAGGGAAGGGTAGAGATCAAATTATCCTTAATAAAGGAAAATCTTTTAGTGTATACCCATATCAAGTACATATCCATGTCTGTATAATCTAAAGAAGACACAAAAGAAGGTTTATGATGCCTATATATAGGTTATAATAATTTCTATACCCTTAAACCTACTTATAATATCAATGAATAAACTATATATACATAAGAAAGAATAATAACATTTCTCAATAACAATGATAACACAACTAGGGTTTTAGAAAAAAATATTTTTCAACAATAACCATGCTAATATGATATATATCAATATCCCATAATAATCATAACATAAGAAGTAATAGAAAAATATAGAAAATGTGTCTTAAAAAATCAATACATGCAAACATATGGTATATTAATTAATATTAATTATTTCCTACTAAACATTACACAACTAATATTCCATAGAAAGTATCCCATATTAGCACGAGGATAAAAAAATAAAAAAAATAACATAGGAATAATAAACTATACTAAACTAACAATAATGTTTTAATTTAATTTATAAAACACTTTTTAATGAAAATTCACTTTATTTTGGGCCCCACTCATACCCACACCTCTAAAAATAAAATTATATGATATTAATGTGAGATATTAGGAGTCACATACCAATTATATTGATTAAAATAATGTTTGAATCTTAAATAAGAGAGTATTCCACCACCTGAAGGCTTTATAAAACCTAGAATATAGGATTTAATAGATTTAATTTTATAATAATTAAATAGTTTAAATATTTAAAGAAAAATGGTTTACTTTCCTTAAATTCACATAATATTAGCTCTTGAAAATAATTGATAGAAGAAAATAGAAAGGATGCGATGAATATTTGTTACTTTGAGGAAGAAAATATAAATATTTTGTTACTTTCTAATAAATAATAGGAAACAATGAAAAATTTGGAATTCCTTACCTTTTCTACTTCAGTAGTAGACTCTCACTACTACCTAGAGGAAGGATGAATCAATTTTTAAGATAATATTCACTTGGAAGTGGAGGGGAGGGAGAATTGAATACAAGGTTGGGATCCAAATGAGACCTTGGAAATGAATCATGAGTTATGGGATAATAAGTTTATAATATTTCAATAAAAATTACCATTTACATTTAAATTGTTTTGTAACTCCCTCAACCCAGTTTCCCAAATCTGGTGCATTATTTATTACATTTTCATGATCATAAGAACGATGAATCCTGAAATATTTATTGGTTTAATAGCCTTGGAAGAACTAGAAACAAACATAAATGTTTTTACATTACATCTTGATATGAAAATACAACATAAAGACCCCTCTGAAAATATTCTTATTCACTTTCATCATCCATATAATTCATTCAAAATGTAAATCTTTGAATCTTTTGGAAAATGAAACATAATAATAGGGAGATCTTAGATGATTATTAAGGGTAAATAATTAAGAGGAATCTATCTTAAATAATAATAAACTTTTAATTTATGATGTATAATAAAAACAACAGCCTTTTAAACATAAACTTGAACATAAGATGGAAAGAATAAATCCAAAATTACTATATAAACATGCACAAAGTTATTATACTACTAGAATACTCACATGTAATAACTAACCTTATAAATTGGGAATACATAATGCAAGACATCTTAAACACACTGTCAAGGATTCGTCCAAGATACCATATATAATTGGGTAAGACATTAGCCAAAACCAAAACATAATTGTCTCATGAGACCTACCGATGCATGGAGGGTCTATAAAGGTCCCTGCATGACACTTACAATGTCCATTGGATTCCTCTTATGAAAGAGGTAAAACATAATCAACATAAACATTCATATTAAAACTAACATATGAAATTTCAATACTTAAACCATAAGCTATGAATGATATTAAAATAACACATCCATAATAAAAAAACATCATAAAAAATTCAATATAATATGGAATATTTTATCAGAATATATTAACCTTAATTATGTATAAAATCTTGCAAAGAATGTTGGCATAGATGAAAGTGATATAACAAAATCATTAAAACTAATTTATAAATATCCCTTTTTTTACTTTGAAATCATTTCAAAGCCTGCGTAATTTTAAAAGAAAATGTTTACTTTGAAAATAACCTAGTAAGATTATAAGGGAAACTTTAACATGTTAAGGAATTTTAATGGTGGATAATAGATTCCCACACCATATAAGTTAAAAAACATTATTTCCTTAATTTGTCGAAAAGGTCATATAGTACCCCGTTTGGAAAATGACAGAAAGATTCCCTTCAACACATTTTATAAAAAGTAAAACATGGTTGAAAATAAATTTCAACAATAGTCTAGGAATATAATTATTATTTTTAAATACTTTTATAGGAAACATGGATGGGGATGAGAAATATTTCCTAGTAGATACTTACATATAAACAATCTCGGATAATAATGATATTGTGAAATTAACCCTTACCTTATACTTTCCCATATTAAAGGGTGTGTTAACATATTTTATAATGGTTAATGATTGTTAATAAATTATACTTGGACCATATACATATTTATGATATTATATACTATCCTCTGATCTCATTTTGTTAATAATATTTCAATATTACCGGTATTTCGGGTGCTAACTGCTTTGTTTTCCTAGGCATGTTTTGTTAAGTAAGTCTTGTTTCATGTGCATAGGATATATTATATTCAAATCCATAATGATATTATGTTTCTAAATATTATATTTACTAATTGTATGATGTTTAAAATCATTCTTTAATCGTTAATGTGGAGATTTAATCTCATCGCATCGTTGAGACAGTAGGTCATACATACGCACGAGCGAATATATCAAGGATTTAATGGTTAAATGATATGAAAAAAGATGGTATATTAATTATACAGAATCATAATAATCATATATTTATTATTCATGATACCCATCATGATACCCATCCAAATAAAGTACTGTTGAATAACAAGTTAGACCACAGCGTGGAGACGGCAAGCCGTACGTACGCACGCAAGGTAATATTATTATTCGTAGGGTGGTTAAACTGATAAATATGGTTGTCCCATGATTTTAATAACAGATAAATATATGTCCTATACTGGTTTTATTACCTTTTTAGGGAAAAAATATAAATAAAAAGTATAAGAAGGAATGAAATTTGAAAGAAGAGATAAAACAATTACATCTTCTTTGGGTATCTTCTTTTGATTTGCACAAAAGGACTCTTAAGATTGTTTTCTACCAAAAAGGTGGCCTCTAGGATTAATTGAGGGAAGTTGGTAGCATAATTGGTCAGGTTTTTTCCAATCCCAATGGATTTGGATGTGTGAATTAATGACAAGGAGAAGTTCCCTTTTATAAGAGAGGTGATGGGCACTTTAGTAAAAACTTGAAATATTGATTTGTTAAAAATTTAATTTCAGTTTCTAATAGCTCAAAAGTAATTTATTTCGAGGATAAGATGATTATGATTCTAAATCCTCTCAACCAATAGGTTTTATACAATTTATGTCAAAAATTTAAACTTATCTTTTGGCTTTAATCCTTAGTTAAATAAGTTAACTCTTACCATGTCTTCTTGTATTTTTATACTATATGGTTAATATAGTTAATATAAAATGACAAGAGAACCTCAATTAGATCATTAATTAACTTTATAACACTATCTAGGTAATGTTTTTGAATCTTATATTTTTATGACTATTATATCATTTAATAAAATAGTTTTTGCTTTAAAAACTCATTTATGTCAATTTTGACACTATTTAGTAATTGATTTTTGTTAAAGTTGTAACAACTTGATTCCTTCCAAAAAGGCATTAAATCATCCCTAAAATTTCAATTTTATCCAAAAAATTTGTGGATGGAATCAAAAATCTTAAATTAAATTTATTTTAATGTTTATAATATCATTTATTTTAATCATTTATTAATAAGGTAATCACTACATCATTATTGTGTCATAAATAAACAAATTTATTTAATTTCTAAAATTATAAATAAAATACCATGATTTATGAAATATTTTAATATTTTTAATTATTATTTATAGTCAAAGATATCAGTTATATAACCCCATGTTAAAATTATTTTAGTAAAAAGATGCATGATTAAGTTATATTTCTCTTTACCTCAAATTTATTATTATAACATGTCATTATCTCACCCAAGTAGCTCCCAAAAGCAAAAAATTCAGCCTATGGATAGTTTTGGTCACCCATAACTCATAAAATAGTATTAATACATGTTTTAGGATAGTTTTATATTATTATAATATTATTTTTACCCTTATTCTGTGAATTTTCCCTTTAATCGTGGTAAATAAAAATAATTACTCAAGTTACTATTCATAATGCCAAAAAATAAATTGGATTTGGTTAAATAATTTATACCTTATGATTCTAAATATTGAATCAATTTTTACAAATTCAAAACACATAAGTTTCAGTAATTAATTTAAAATTAATGCCCGTTGTCAAAATGAGAAAATGAGTTTTTAAAAGTAAAAAACCATCATTAGATTGATATGTGTTTATATCAAATTTCAATGTGAAATTACTTCCAATGAAATAAATTATATTAAATGATAAAAATAAAATATAATTATACTTTAAAACCAATAAAATTTATAATTTATCCCTATAAGTTATTTCAATTTAAAAAGTTGTTTTCAATTAAAATTTAGTATTTTTTACTATTCATCAAATTATGAAAGTAATCAAAAAACACCAAAAATTTATCCAAACTAAATTTTTATGTCCCAATTATAAATAAGAATTTTATTTAGTCAAATTTAATATATAAAAGTTTCAAATATTGTATTTAAAAAAGGTTTTCCATTAAAAGGCAAAAGAAACTACTTTTTTGAAAAATACTTCTTTTATCTAAAAAACATGAATTCTTCCTTATAGTGTGTCTATGAAACATATAAAATGAATGTTAAAATTATATGGGATATATAAAATTCAATGATTGGTTAATACTATTCAAAAACTCTAATTTAACGGCTAGGTTATATATCATATTAAATAATAATATTGTATTAACATACTGTTGTTCAGTAAAACTGGGCCTTACGTGTAATGCAATCCAACTCATTATTGTATGTAATGTAAGATTAACATGGTATTACATAAAAAGAAATAAATAATTAAATAAAATTAAGTTTATTTAGAAATGAAAATATCACAATGTCTTGGGGTGCTACATTCTCCCCTCCTTCAATAAATTGTGTCCTCATAATTTAAACTCAAGATTGAAAACAAGGGGTTTGACATTTTAAAATATCTTTGTTGAAATCCAACATCGAAAAATGGATTAATGAGACCTATATTTTAAAATAAATAAAGGGAATTATGAAGGTTACTATAAATAAACCATATTAGGGTTCCATGTAGCAAAACATGGACATGAAAGAAAATATAACCATAAAGTTCTAATGGAGAGTGATAGAGAACATTATTAGGAGAAAGTTAAAAATATGAAATCTATAAATCTACGATGATCCAAGGTAACATTTGATTCATTGAAAAATAAAGTACTATGAAAACATTTTTGGTTTTATGATCCATTCCCTAGCATTGTAGAATTAATTTACTTAATAGACTAAGAACACAAGGAATAATACATAGTTGACATGTAGAGTTTCATCCATTAACTAATTCCTAAAACAAACTTATCTTTCTCTCCAAAAGATAATAAAATTCAGAAATATTCAATATATATTAATCATATAAGGTTACAAATATAAACTTATACCATTTAAAAAAAGAAAACTATGTTATACAAACCAGGGACTTCTTGTAGTACATTGGTTGGTGATAAATCCTTGTTGAACTTCAGTTGTAGGTTTGATTTCCGCAACCCTGTTCGACACGGCGGGTTGTCGCCCAACCTACAGGTTGTCCTTTTTCTCAAACTACATTATTATAACATTCCAGAAATAAATTTAATAAATATTTTAACATAAAAAATATTATCCAATGTATAACTTAATCCATTCCAACCTTAATACTTTTCCAAAATTCTTCTGTCCAAATTAACAGTCTAGAAAGATCTCTAAATTTAAAAAATAAACCATAACATCAGATTCCCCAAACAATTTAATGTATCTATTATTAAAACATACCTTTATAACCTCAAAATCCTTAATGAAATAGTTCATTATTCCAAATCCGTAAAGAATTAGTATTGAAGTACAATCCAAAATATAGAAATATAATTCTTGAATCCAAAAACATAATTACATTAATTATTACACTTTGACTATAGTAACTACATAAGTTTGACATTGATCTATTTTCTTCTTCTAATCCATATTTACTTGATGATTTGGAAAATCATTTAAAAAATGTTCTATCTCTTTACAACTATATCATTTCACATTTACAACTTCTTTCTTTCCATTACAATCATGAGCCTCGTAACCTTTTTTTCCACACTTGTAACAAACTCTCATTCCATTATGGAAAGTACCAGAGTGTTTCTTCCCATAATTATCACATAAGGTAAAACCCTTATTTCGTTTTTTACCTTTATCCTTCTCTTGATCCACTATTTTATTCTTTTTTCCTTTACATTAATTTCATAAGACTTAGAAAATTCATTTTCTGTCGTGATACCATATGGGACTATATCTTCGTATGATGTGAAAGATTGTGAGACCAATTCCCATAAGAGGAATGATTTTAATCCATAAAATAATCGATTAATCATACTTTTGGGTTATTTATGTTGTTAGAAGCATGCCTTTATAACCTTGTGAATTTATCCTTATACTTTGGAACATTCTCATCCTCTTTTTACCTCAGACTCAGAAATTTCTTTCAATATCAATTCATTGTTCAGGAAGAAATTATTTTTCAAGGAAAAGTTCTTTAAACTCCCTCTATTCCATAATTTCTACTTCATCATCCTCATTCATGTTTTGAATTAATTACCACTATTAATCTGTATCTTCTAAGAGATGATAAAATTCTATGATAACCTTTTCCCTTTCGTTACTTCCCAAAGCTAGAAATATTTTCCCTAAGGAACTTATACATTGCTTAGCAAAAAATGGATTTTTAGTTCCATTAAATGTTGGAGGTTGTTGTCTCATGAAGCTGTCCAACATTGATTCTTTATGTTGTGGATTGGGATGCTTCATATGGGTAATGTTATTATTCAAAACCTGAGTCAACTGTCAGGTATGGTTATAAGTTGTTCATCACCTGTTGTACCTCTAGCTCCATTATAATTATCTTTAGTATGATGGAAATCGCTACATGAATTACGTGTATTGATACAGTTTCCATTCCTTCCACTAGGTTCCATTTCTAAAAAATGGAATACACTAGAGTAGGTTATGAATCATAATTTATAATTCCAAACTAGTAAAATAATTAACATAAATTAAAAAATTTATGCATATATAATCTAAAATAATAAACATGGTTTCTTTGATGAAATAGTTAACCATAAATCCTTCATAGTGGTTTGAAAAGAAAATATGAATTATCCTAAGAATATCCCCTGGGAGTGTCAAATGATGTGTACAGTAAGGCCCGTTGTCCTGTACCACGTTATCCTGAGTCAAAGTCAAAACACCTTGTCATATTTTTCACACCTAGGTACATCTGTGATACAACCATGTCTATTTATAGTATCTAGAAAATGCTTTATTTTCTAGGAATACCCACACAATATCTATATTACCAAAATTCTAGTATGTTCTTCTATACTTATCCTCAAATTTTATCTTAGGGTAATGTTACCAAATCAAGGTTGTTTTTTAAATATAGTTTATAAGGTTTATACTAAACATCATCCGATATCAACTGTAACGCCCCACCCCAATTTCTTGGAGCTGGTGAATTATTTATTCAATTGGAAAGATCCCAAGAATGGTGAATTTCAAAGGATAGATTAGTTTAATAGCCTTTGATGAACTGGATACAAAAAAAATTTACATTACATCTTAAAATTGAAGAAAACATAAGAACTCCAATGAAAACATTCTTATACCCTTTCTTCATTCATATAATTAATTCATAATGTACATATTTGCATCCTGGGGAAAATAAAACATAAGAATGGGGTGAGATCAGATTCTCAGTAAGGGTAACTAATTTAGTGGAAGCAATCATAAATAAGCCTAAAATTTTATGGCAAGATATATAATAAAAACAACAACCTTTTAAACATAAACATGAACATACTATGGAAAGAATAAATCAAACATTACCATATAAACATGCACATGGATATTGTACTAGTCAAATATTCACATGTAATAATCAGAAGAGTCAAGAGTAGGCAAGCCCACTCCCAGAAAAATTTTATTAATAAAAAAAAGTAAAGACATCAAAATGGAAGAAACATGGTATCAAAAAAAAAACACGTGTACACATCACTATGCACATCAGCAGAAACCAAGAAACAATAGAAGGTTGGAGTAACAAAAGACCATAAAGAACAAGCCTCCTCAATAGAACGCTTAGATAAAGCATGAACAACATGATTTGTCTCCCTATAAACATGAGTGACAACCAAACAAACCTGCTCCACCATCTGAAGACAATCATCCCAGGCATAAAGAATCATCCAAAGGAAATTCCTTGAGCAATTTCTAATAATATCAATTTCCAAAAGAGAATTAGATTCCATCCATATATTCAGCCAACCATGAAAAGAGTCATACCATATAGCCTTAATCATAACCCATAATTCCGCCTCAATCACCAAGACCTTCCCTAAAAATTGGAGGAAACAACCTTTAACAAAGACCTTATAAGTGCAAAAAACACTACTAAAACCTAAAGGCCCCGGTGCACCTGAATCCTTTCAATCCACATTAACTTTCAGGCACCGAGAGATTAGAGGAATCCACCGAATATGTTTTAGCATAATCGGTTTCTTACATATACCATGAACACCCAAAGATTGTAAAACAACCAGATCTGAAACATCATTTCTCATGACTCCAATTCGAGCTTGCATAGCAGAAAAAACACCAATATGAAGCTCCAGAATACCATCAAAATTCGGTGTAACTTGGTTCTAAAAGACAAGAGCATTACGGGACCTCCAGATAAATGAAATCAACGTGGAGACTGTAGAGAAAAGCAGAGGCCTCACCTGAGAACGACAATCAGCATGATAAACAGAATCCATAAGCTGTCCAAAAATCCCCAGATTCAGATGGCATCCAAAAATCACCTTCAAATAATCCCATAAACCAGATGAAGATCAACAGTAAATAAATAAGTGATCAAGAGTCTCATCAGCAGTAAGACAACGAAAGAGAATAGGTGCACGAGAAAATCCAGCTCTCTGTATTTTCCGCTGTAAAGAATGTCAACACTTCCAAATCCTCCACAAAAGAAAATAATGAGTCGGTGGTATAAAGGTAGAATGAAACATAAGAAGCCAATAAGAAACCACCAGTGGCTCATCACACATGGATCTATAATCTTCTTTAGTGCTAAAAGATCCAGTAAGACTGGGCAACCAAATCAAAGTTTCCATCGTAGAATAATGGTAGCGTCCCAACTCCCTTTTCAGAGGATCGGAAAGAAACCCCTGATCCATGATATTATTTTAGAATTCAACAATAGAAATATCCTTCAATGCATTAGGAATATAAGTATCATCAGTAATGGCATATGATAACCAAATAGTCTTCCAGCAATTCAAAGAGGAACTTCGACGAACCACCCATTTAGAGGATTGTGAAAGACAACAATAAGCATGCTTAACTGAGGGCCATATCAAGGAAGGGACATAAAGATAATAACCATTTAATAGCCGGGATCCCACTCTATTACTCAGAAATTCCAAAGAAAAATCACCAGAAGTCAAAAGTGACCAGGTAAACCATTTAATAAGAGATTCATTAAAGAGCTTAAGGTCCTTAATCCCCATGCCACCCATCTCAATAGGCCGAATGAAGTCATTCTAGGCAACAATAACTAGCTTCCTTTCATGAATCGAACCAGTCTAAATAAAATTCCACATCTACCTTTGTAAATCCTTAAGATGAATTCTAGGCCATCTGTATAAATAAAATGTATAGGCACACATTGAAGTGATCACAAAATTAACAAGACAAATACGCCCTGCCTGAGACATAGATTTACCCTTCTAGATAGCCATCTAATTAAGACTTTTGAGATAAATATTTTCAAAATGAAATCTTTTCACATCACCCCAGAAAAGAAGAACCCCATGATAATTAAAGGTTATATCCCCCCTTTTAACACTAATCTTCCGGGTAACTCTATTTTTCTTTGAAGCAATAACCCCTTCTCCAAAAAACACTGAGGATTTCTCCCAACTGATAACCTGACCCGAAACATCCTCATAATACTCAAAGGCTGCCTTGATATAACAGATAGTAGACCTATTAGCTTTACCAAACAATAGAATGTCATCCGAATAAAAGAGATGTGAAGGAGAAAAGAGACCTCTTCCAACAGTCATTTGCTGATACAATCCAGCCTGGACAAGATCTGAAAGGAAAATACTCGAACAATCATCAACAATAGAAAAAATAAGGCCAGATAAAGGATCACCTTGTCTCACTCCCCTGGAATATTTAAAGATTCCTTGAGGAGATCCATTCACAAGGACGAATAGCATAGAACTGTGAAGAATGAAACTAATCAAAGAAATTCAACCATTGGAAAAACCATGCATTATTAACACCGAAAATATGAAACTCCATTTAATTGTATAAAAAACCTTTTATATGTCAAATTTCAGAGCCATATTCCCAGACTTCACCTTTTTCCTCATAATATTAACACATTCAGATGCCGTGTACAAACAATTCTGAATGTTCCTTCCAGGCACAAACCCAAATTGATTTGTGGAAATAAAATTCTTAGAAATACTTACAAATCTATTCGCTAGGACTTTTCTGATAACATTAGGAATAGTATTCCCTATAGCCATGGGACTGAAATCTCGAATATCAAGGGCATTCTCCTTCATTGGAATCAAATAAATGAAGCTAGAATTGGTGCCAAAAGGAAAATAATAATGATAAAAGAAATCTTGAACTGAATTAAAAAACATGGTGTGGATAATATCCCAATAAGTCATGAAACACCTTTTGGAAAAACCATCTATCCCTGACACACTATCAGCATTCATAGAAAAAACTGCCTTCCTGATTTCCTCCTCCAAGGGTATACTAGTAAACATATCATTCTGAGAATCTCCAACTGAGGGAGAAATATTCATGAACATTTTATGAGTGTTATCATGCTACGAGTCATTGTAAATCTTTTCAAAATAACTACAAGAAGCTAAAGAGATTTCATTTTTAGAACTGAAAAGAATTCCATCAACCATAAGGGCATTCATGCCACGTCTCACCTTCTTCTCCCTGTGTAGGCAATGAAAGAGTCTAGTATTTATATCACCCTCCTTCAGCCACCTGACATTATATTAGTTCTAGGAAAGACTTTCCTTTGAGGATAAGAGCTCATTAAATTTAGAAAGAGCAAGAAATTAATCCACAGAGAGCACATCCTGACCCTCATTAAGCCTTTGACAATGCAAAAGATTATCCTCAGCAGTTTGGATATCATGATCAAGGCATGGGAATGATTTCTTACTCCACCCCTTGAGCTTTTTTTTCACAGCCTTTAGCATCATTACCATAATATGAAAGGGACGTCCAATAGTAGTGGTTTCCCAAGCCTCAATAACAACCTTTCTACAACCTTGAATAGATAACAAAGAATTATTAAACCTAAAAGGTAAGGGATAATATCTCAATCTACGGAGACTTAATTCCAATAAAAGAGGATTTTGATCAGAATTATCCCTTGGAAGGGTTATACCAGATAAAGAAAAATCTTGAGTTCCCCCATCCACATGACAAAAGCACCTATCAATCTTGTTGGATTGTAACCCATTTAAAGTGTACCGTCTCCATGTAAACTCAGCACCCATAAAAGGAACTTCAATCAGATTACAAGTATCAATGCATGCAGAAAACTCACTAGCAACCAACCTATTGAAGCAAGTGCCTGTCTTGTCCTCAGGCCAGAGTACCGAATTAAAGTCACCAATAATAACCCAACTTTGCCTCATTTGAAGAGATATTCTTTCCAATGATGACCCAAAAGCATGTCTCCTAGTGTACTGATTTAGAGCATAAAAAAATAAAAGGACATATAATGACCACTTATATCAACAGAGAGAGTAATCAACTGCCGATCAGAAAAAGAAGATATCAAGGAGACACTATCATGTTTACAAACCCAAAGAGTCTTGGAGGAAGCCTAACCAGCATTATGGGAAACCAAAGAGTACCCAAGTTTTGACCACTTAAAGGCTTTCCATTTACAGAAAGACATACGGGGCTCAACAATTCCAAAAAGGAATGGTTTATTAGCCACAATGAAATGCCTAAGGGTTGTGATAGTGGGAGAATTCCCAAGCCCCTAGAAATTACAAAAGAAAACAATCATGAGAAAGAGGACCCGGAACGGGTATTAGGCCCTCCATCCCGATGCAATTGCACTGACTTCACCTGCCTCTCAACCTTCTTCTTCTTCCATTTATAATATTAAGAAGAAACAACTGGAACTACCAATGATCCAGTGATAGTGTCTGAGCCTTCCAAAGGTTGAGGCTTCCCTTCAATGGCACCGTCCTCCTTATCATCAGACCAAAAAACACCCCTCAAGGGAGTAAATTTATTCAATGAGGTAACTGGATCCTGACTAGCTTGCAACGAAAGCTTCTTTGCAGCCTTGGACAATGGGACCTGTGAGAAAGATCCAACTACAATTTTTTTACTACTATTATCACCCTTAGGAACCAAGTCCTTTACGACTTCTAATCCATCAGACCTAGACAAATGCTGAACCTACCCCTGTGAAATATATCCAGTAGGAATAACATCCTCATTTTCCTACCCAGATGTAATACCGGATCCCATATCTAGATTCTTCAACATATCCACATATGGTGCTGTAACAGGGTCAAAAAAAATCGGCATTGAATCCTGCACTGCAATCATAATAGAAGGCTCATATTGCAGCTGCAATGAAGCCTGAGTATCATTTACCTACACTGTAGTCTGAACAGAAGGTTCATTCTGATCCTGCAAGGGAGCTTGGTGAGCAGTGACCTGCACTACATGTTCTGTAGAAGTCACATTCTTCACCTGCAAATCATGAGAAGAAATAATTTGAAGAGAGGCACAAGGGGCATCCAAAAGAGCTTTAGGAGTGACAAACGACTAGACCTGCACTACAACCGGAGGACCAGATACAACATCATTTACCTGTGTATGAACCCGAGAGATATCCATATACCCTGGATCAACAGATTCAACCTGAGCCTGAACTAAAGGAAATGGCATAGAATGAGTCTGAATATCAACCTGGATATTCCCAGTAACAGACTTATCCTGCATAGACACAACAACCAGCTCAGAGTTGGGATTACATGGCACAACAGCATCAGAGGCCTTCATCTTCATAGTGCCCTTCCTGTAGAATGCATCAGAGTGACCCTTCATCTTGCACAGGCTACAGACCTTATTCCTGTTGCACTTAAAGTCCATGTGACCAAAGAAGTGACAATTGAGACAGAACCTCGACCGCCACTCATACTGAATCTCAAGATTGAAACGATCATCCCTAGTTGTAAGCACAACCTCGTCCACCGGCGTCGAAGCCATATCAACTTCCACCAGAACCCTCACAAAGTGCCCAAATTTTGGATCCTCGGTGTGCTTGTCCATATGAATTGGATTTCTAACCGAAGAAGAAATATCCTATATAATTCTAGGATGCCAATATAGCTAGTTCAATTTTCGACTTTGAGTCCAGACTTGGGAATGTGTTTCCTTGACATTATCAGGGTCAAATTTTCTATCCCACTCTTGAATGCAAAGAACACCCGACTTCAAAGAAACAGAGCCGAAACTCCATGCTCGGCACTTTGATTCCTCAGATGAAAATAGAACATGATAATAGCTACGATCCATAGTGATCATCCACCATTCATCAAACCCCCAAATCTACGAGATGCACTGATAAAGATCATTAAATTTCCAAAGAGACCCTCCCTTCAGAAGAAGAACCCGAGAAATGATCGAGAAGCGACAGAGGTTGACTCGCACCTCAACAACAACATGATCAGTAGCAACATGAGAAATACACCCTTTTTGATGATCCTTCTAGGTGGAGGACAATCAAATTCAGGAAATTTACAAAACGATTTCAAGACAACCAAAAATTTCCTCAAACCCATCCTTTCAGAACCAGAAGCCACCATGATCTGCTTTGAAGGCATGCATCAAAATATCCCCTTATGACTAACACATTCGAACTGCTTGCCAATCGATGAGGAATTACCAGTCAAAGAATCATCATCCTTCTTCGCACTCGGCTCAGGATTGTCTGCGCTAGGGTTCGAGCTCGACGATCCGCCATGAGACTCCATCCCCCCATACATATATATCACTTCACATGTAATAACTAACCTTATAAATACGAAATACAAAATGTGGGACATCTTAAACACAACTTCAAGGCTTCTTCTAAGACACCATACATAATTGGGTATGAAATTATGTAAAACCCAAACGTAATTGTCTCATGAGACCTACTGCTTCATAGAGGGGATATAGAGGGCCCCACCCAACACATACAAAGTCCATTGCATTCCATTTATGAAAGTGGTAAAACATAACCAACATAAAACATTCATATTAAAACTAGCATATGAAATGTAAATACCTAAACCATAAGCTATGAATGATATCAAAATAGCACATCCATAGTCGAACATATCATAAAAACATCAATAAAATGTGGAAGATTGTATCATAATATATTAAACTTAATTAATCATAAATTACAACAAATAAAGTTTAAATATATTAAAGTGATCTAACAAAATCATTAAAACTCTTTTAGAAATATCCCTTTTTAATTTGAAATCATTTGAAAGCATGTGCAATTATAAAAGAAAACATTTAATTTTAAAATAACATAGTAATATTATAAGGTAATATTCAAAATTTTAAGTCATTATAATAGTATAAAATATCCTATCATGCCTTATAAGTGGAAAAACATTTTTTCCATAATTTGTTAAAAAGGTCATATAATACCTCATTTGGAAAATGACAGAAGGATTCCTTTCAAAATGTTTTATAAAAATTAAAACATTTGGTATAAATTACTTTAAAAAATTGTCTGGGAATATTAATAATATTTTTAAATAAATGTAAAAGAAATATGGATGTGGATGATAAATATGCCCCATTAGATACTTATATATAAACAATCTTGGATAATAATGAGATTACAAAATTAACCCTTACCTTGTACTTTCCTTTAGTAAAGGCTTTGTTTACCGCTCGTATAATGGTTAAATATTGTTAATAGAATATAACAAGACCATATAAATATTTATGATATCATATATGATACTTTTATCTTGTTTTGCTAATAATATTTCCATATTACCATTATTTCAGGTGTTAACTGCTTTGTTTTCCTATGCATGTTTTGTTAAGTAAGTCCTATTTCTTATGAATAGGAAATATTTTATTCTAATACAGAATGATATTATGTTCATAAATATTATATTTATTTTTCATATGATATTTATAATCATTCTTGAATTGTTAATGTGGATAACGAATCCCATCACGTCGTGGAGACGGTAGGCCGTACGTACGCACGAGCGATGGTATCATTCCTTTAATGGTTTAATAATATGAAACTTTATGGTATATTAATTATAAAAAATCATAATAATTTCATAATAATTATTTATTTCTATTATTCTCATCATTATACCCATCCAAATAATGTAATGTTTAATAACAAATTACACCACGACGTGGAGAGGGTAAGCCGTATGTACGCACACATGGTGATATTATTATTCATAGGTTGGATAAAATGATAAATATGGTTGTATCAGGATTATAATAAAATATAAATATATGTATGATACTGGATTTAATAACATGGTTTGGAAAAAAACATATAAAAATGAAGTAGAATAAGAAAACAAATTTGAAAGAATAGACAAAACGATTACCTCTTCTTCTGGTCTCTCCTTTTGATTTTCATAAAAGGACTCCTTAAGTTGGATTTTTACAAAAATTGTGGCCTATAGGATGAATTTGGTGAAGTTGGGAGCATAATTGGTCAGGGTTGGACTGATAAAAAGGTCTTTGGAGGTGTGAATTAAAGAGAAGGAGAAGTTCCCTTTTATAAGAGAGGTGAGGGGCACTTTTGGAAAAGCTTGAAATATTAATTTATTAAAAATTTATTTTCGGTTTCTAATAGATAGAAAGTGATTTATTTAGAGTATAATATGATTATGGGTCTAAATCCTCTCAACCAATAGGTTTTATATACGTTTAGTTCACAAATTTAACCTTATCTTTTGGCTTTAACCCTTAGATAAATAAGTTAACTCTTACCATGTCTTCTTGTATTTTTATACTATATGGTTAATATAGTTACTATAAAATGCCAAGAGAACCCCAAGTGGATCAATAATAAATTATTTTACATTATCTAAGTCATTTTTATAAATATTATATTTTTATGAATATTATATCATTTAATAAAATAGTGATTGTTTTAAAAACTCATTTATGTCAATTTTGATACTATTTAGTAATTGATTTTTGTTAAAGTCATAACAACATGATTAATTAAAAAAGGAGTTAACTCATTCATAAAATGTAAATTTTATCCAAAAAATTAGTGGATGGAATCAAAAATCTCAAATTACATTTACTTTAATCTTTATAATATCATTTATTTCAATCATTCATTAATAAGGTAATCATTGCATCATTATTGTGTCATAAATAAATATATTTATTTACTGTCTAAAATTATAAATAAAATACCATGATTTTTGATTATTTTTAGATTTATAATGACTATTTATAGTCAAATATATCAGTTATGTAACCTCACGTTAAAATTGTTTTATTAAAAACATTCATGTATATGTTATATTTTTCTTTAATTTAATTTAATCATTCTAACATGTCATTATCAAACCCAAGTGGATCCAAAATGCCAAAAAGTAATCCTAAGTATTGTTTTGGTCTCCCATGAATCATCCAATAGGATTATTAAATGTGTTAGGGTAGTTTTATGTTATTATAATATTATTTTTATCTTTATTCACAAAATTTAACCTTTAAATGTGGTAAATAAAAATAATTACGGAAATTACTATTCATAATGCCAAAAAATAAAAGGGAACTAATTATATAATTTGGAAATTCTGATTCCAAATATGGAATCCATTTTTATAAATTCAAAACATATAAGTTACAGTAATTAATTTAAAATTAATCCCCTTTTTCAAAATAAGAAAACAAGTTTCTAAAAGTAAAAAACCATCAAAAGATTGATATGTGTTTATATCAAATTTCAATGTAAAATTACATCAATGAAATAAATTAAATTATATGATAAATATATATTCTAATTATACTTTAAATCCATTCAAATGTATTATTTAACACTATAAATTATTTTTATTAAAAAATATGTTTTCAATGAAAATTTAGTATTTTTCACGATTCACCAAAATATGAAAGTTTTTAGAAAGACACCAAAAAATTATCCAAACTAAAATTTTCATGTCCCACTTCTAAAGAAGAATTTTATTTTTTCAAATTTAATATATAAAAGTTTCAAATATTGGATTTATAAAGGGTTTGTCATTAAAAGGAGGAAAATATGCATTTTTTTGTAAAAAATACATCTTTTACCTGAAAATTTGAATTTGAAATTATATTATATATAAGAAACACATTAGATAAATGTTATAATTATATGGGAAATATAAAATTAAATAATTAGTTAATACTATTCATAACCTCTAATTTAATGACTATGTTATATATCATATTAAATAATAATATTTTATTAATATACTATTGTTCGGTAAAACTAGGTCTTGCGTGTAACACAAGCCAACTCACTGTTCTGGGTAGCATAATATTAACATGGTATTGAGTAAAAATAAATAAATCAATTGTCACGACCCGCCTTCACCAAGATGAGAGATGGGGCATCAGATTTTCATACCCTTCCATCTTCAAGTTGAAGGAGAGATAATGACCCCTGAGTCCCGCCTTCAATAGGTCCTGAAGTGGCGACTAGCACCAAGGGTATAAAATCACACACTAAATGGAAGGCATTACTCCTTTTCTTTAAATAGGATTGGGAGATAAGATAGTAAATCCCACAACACCAAAACTAAAAGTGCAAGTACAACAGAAAGTAAACCATTCCCATATACATGTTCAATGGTAAAAGATACGAGCCACAAAACTTAAAAAGTAAAAAGATACCAAGAAAAGGAAATCAACAATAGTAACTGCCCCAAAGGTCCGAGCTAGTACGGTCTTGCATGATCCCGCAAGTCCTCTTGGAAACCTGAGAGCAATTTTATATACGTAGGGTGAGCATACAAGTATACTCAGTAGGGAAAACCAAAGACTCTCGTGTACAAGTGAGGATACATTATAATGTCCCGTGGAAAAAGAGATAACCAAACACCCAACAAGGAAAAGCTATCCACCCAAATCTCACCAAGGCACACTCCCCAAATAACGCAAGGTAAGCAAAGTAAAGTAACGTAATAGCACATCAATATTTGGGTACCCCGCACCACTTTCCCACTGGTTATTAAAGACATCCTACGCATCGAACCAATCTCGCCATTCTAACCGCAGTCCCACTACCAAACCCCAACCACACACACCTGGGCCACAGCCTCAACGTAGTCCCACTGCCAAATCCCGCCCGCACACACCTGGGCCAGAACAAATATCCCACCCACAGACACCCAGGCCACAACCACCACGCATAACCATACCCGCAAACACCTGGTTCAGAACAATTACTGCCACACCCAAAGACACCTGGGCCTCATCCCGAAGACACATGGGAAACAACCTGCCCGCAAACTCCTAGGTCAACCACCACAACTACCTTTCCTGAAGATTCTTGGGCTAAATAATGGACTTCATGACATCACAGGCTGCTCGAAGAGTCTTGGGCTATTTAGGAAAGGGAGCAGAAAAGGATCCAATAACCATCCACTCATAAGAGTGTTGGAAAAAACACCCTCCCCATGAAATGGGGTGTTCGACACTAAGTGATCAACTTGGGTGGGGTGCGAATAAGAAACATAAAAGCTACAAATATATTTAGAGGTAAAAAACACTCATCCCAACTAAGGGGTTCCAAAACCTAAGCACAAACACCCTCATTACTACTCATTCATGAAAGAACAACACGACACTCACAGCCAAGCCACAACTCATTCCCAAAACCATTTCCTATCTAAACTATTCCTATTTTCATATTCAAGTAACACCATTTAGGTGAATTATACACTATTGGGAAATTAATAGGCAAAACCGCAAGCCAGAGAAATAAGATAGTCAAACAGAAACTTAAACATTCACACCCGGTTCTCTTGTAAAGTTACAACAACAAAGGGATAAGTGAGATCCGTCAATGTACTGGAACCAAATAAAACCTCGAGACACAGCCCCATGTCCCCAAAATCCAGGAGCCAATGGTTTCTCAACAACAGAGGATTCTACCCCAATTTTTGATATAAGCAGAGTAACCACACAGCCTCAGATTCACAACCAGTGAAAGCATAACAACAGGGGATCCCATCCCCACCCATATCACCCCAGCAATCTAACCCCCCATCCAAGAAAACCATAAAGTCACCCACAATCGGCCTGTGGAATAAAACAACCAAACCACTACCACCAACACAAGGCTGTCCCGTGCTGGTATTTTCAGATTTAAAAGATTTAACACACTCTATGGTTTCAATTCCACTGTGCTTTAACCGGGGTTATCACAGAAAGGGGTTGATCTTGGTGCTTTCAATTTATTTAACCGAGTATACGTACTTAACCAATTCCATGTTATGGTTATTTAAACATCCAGGAGCACCAAGGTTCATTAGTGCACAAAGAAATACCATCGACAACCATGATTTTCAGTGAGCATAGGCCCGTACAATTCACAACACATATCAACATAAAGAGTAAAACAGAACACCAATCACACCCCCATTCATTCTTTAAAGGTCCGTTCATTATCTTCGTTAAGTTCAGTTTCATCAATTTTCACAGAGACAAAAGCTTACCCACCCATCATGATACACAGAAAGGAGAGACGAAGGTAAAAATCCCTACTTGATTGATCAAAGATCGATGTTATTATCCACGCGCCAAGAACACAGGATGCACGACTTGCTGGAGAGGGGCGTCGAGAGAACCAAACATACAAAGAAGAAGGAAGCCAACCAAGAGGAAAAGGAAGGAAGAATAACTTCCCGTGAGATATATAGATAAGATCCTGTTGTTACAGGACATCAGAATTGAGCGGCTTTAAATTCGGATTGTGGTTCCCCACGCTGTTGGGTGGTTACACACGACTGAATTAATTGTTATTTAATAGGGAGGTTTCTCGGGATTTTTAGATATTAATTATGGGTTAAAAACGACCTTGAATAACCTTATAAGGTCAAAAAGGCCTAAAAGAGGCGTTATGGGAAAACCTATAGAAGGAAAAACCCGACAAGGCTGGATAACACCCATCAGTCGCACCTATCGGTAGGTCGCGCCGGTCGGTCCCACCGATCGATCGAGCCGATCAGTCGCGCCGATCGGTCGCGCCGATCAGTCACACCGAACGAGGTGTGAGCCGTTAGGATCCTATAATTTGGAAAAGGGATGGATTATGAGGTTTTGGGCCATTACATCAATAAAATTAAGTTTATTGAAAAATGATAATATTGTAAAGTCTTGGGGTGTTACATTTTTAAATAAACCACCCAAGACTCTACTAGGTACTCTGTTCAAGGCCACCAGGTACCTGGTGACACTTCCAGATGTGTATAAAACCCATAACATATATTATTAGGTACCCTACACTTTTATATTGGGTACCTAGTGCTACTCCTTCACCTATAACCCTTTCCATTTCTTCTATATTCCCTATACATCTCTTCTAATAATCCTTAAAAAAATCTTTCATTAGTTTATTAGATAATTAACTAAAAATTAATAGAAAATTCTAACCCATCTGATAAGGATGAATGAAAAATGATAGAGTTGGTGCATTGAGAACCAACTTTTTATACATTGATTACATGAATGTACACCTATTATATATTGTTCATTGTTCTGCATAACTATAATATAATAATGTCCTGGAATATTTGTTGCATTAATATGTTCATGGTAGATCCCCACTATGATGAGAACCTTGAAATGCTATAAATATATTCTTAAATGAAGTTATATGGTTGGATTACAAACTATGATAGGATACATAGTATACAGACCATCATATGCAAGTACTCGTAAGAAGATGAGACTCTCTCTCATGGAGTTCGCACTTGGTAATCTAAAAAATGAGAGATTATGAGAACAAACTCGTCAGTTGTAATTCTACATGTCTTGGTGTCATTAGAAATTACTATATACGAGCATGCTTAATGGTCCTTATACTGAAAGATTATCACTATCTCATGACTCGCGCACTTAGATTTGCTGACGAAAACAATCACGAAGACAATTGGTGGGAAGTGGGGTACGTTTGGTGCGTCACAAATGACATGTTGTTAGTGGATATGTTGGGGAAGGATTTGTCTCTTCCATATTTATGGAAGTGGATATCTCAGACCATTTTATTGAAATAGAACTATCGCCCAAATTCCATGGCCATGGTGTCACTACGAGTTTATTTCTGGAAGTCAAAAAATAACGGATCATGCATATAGGTTTATGACACTGCCATGAAAACTACTTGATGAGATATTGAGACAAAGGGATTAAATTACATGGTAAGAATTCATATGAGGTGACACGTCAATTCAGTGTCAACATCTTTCTCTTGGGTGCTTTGACCTATTTCTAGACAGTAATCTTGGTCTTTAGGCAAGCCCGCCTAATGCCAATGAGAAAGAGGCATAGAGGGTCACACACTAAGTGTATCCAAGTATCTCATGTAGAATAAGGATTAGTAAAATACGTGGTTTAATATTTATTCAAGGAAGCCTAAATCATTTTAATATTGGAGGAAGAATAAAATGAAAACAAGATATACACACCGTGTACATTGAATATACACGCGGTGTAGTTTTCATTTTGGAAAGGAATTGAAAAATGAGTACATGCTGTGTAGTTTTTCCATTAGGGATTTTGAGGAAATAATATCGTTTTATTAAATGATATTTATTATAATCAGCATGGGCCCATGTCAAGTAATTAATGATTCAACATGGGGGTTTTCAATAAGAGTTAATGAAATAAATAAAACACGTAACACATTTATTTATTGTCATAACTGTATAACCTCAAAACCGATTATAAGTATCCTCAAAACCCCAACACTTTTCCTTAATCATTGTTCAAAACAATTCTAGAGAATTATCTCAAGGCCAAAATATCTCCTTCCTCCAAGAATGCTCTCTAGACCGAGAGAGATCCTCCTCTATCAGATCAAGGTGATTTAAGGTGGACAACACAAGAAAAGGCATCTCCACACTAGCACTCAGAGATTCCTATGGTGACATCCAGAGATACGTGGTGCATATATGGATCACCACTAGAGGAAGTATACACTTAGCTTCAACGACGCAATGATGAATCACATCAGAACGTGATCCGAAATATCAATGAATAATGAATGACATAAAAGGTACTTCTTTTCAATTAGTTAAATTAATTATAATCAACCCGTGATGATCCAACTTTGTGGTTCCAGGACTATTCTTCTTATTTGTCTATTTCTGTGATTCGATCCGTGGAGTCTGGCATTTATCATCGTATTGATCCCGGATTGATCACTACTAATGACAAAAAGTCAAGTGGGCACATCCACCCATGAGATTTCACTGTGCCCGAGACCTTCAAGAGGCCCCAGTGCGGTCACAACATTGATTATAGTTATTTAATTTTCATTGATAATTTATGCATTTATATTTGATTCTATTTAAGATAAATTTTTATATAAAACTGAATGAACTAGATCTATTATTCCTCCTTCATTTATCGATTCACATCACAAAAACAACCTTTTAATTTTAATTTTGATTAAAATAAAAATTAGGAACTCATCTAGAGGAGCCACTCATTTTGTCTATACAATACAGAAATACATGGTGTGTAGTGAAATCTTCACGCTGTGTACTTAGGTTCAATGAACTGGTACTGGTCTGCCAAACCATGCCGTGTGAATTGAGCATACCTAAGTTTTTTAATACACCTTGTTGACCAGAATTGAATGGCGCGTGGAAACCAGAATACACGACATGTATATTGAATCAGCATGTCATGTAGTCCGATCCGACCTAGGTGTAACCGCGTACATGGGATTTCCAGGCCGGTAACCATGTAACAAAGAAGTACATTCCATGTTATATTAATCTACATGCCCTGTACCCCAAAATTTCCAAAGTACAGAAAACACGCCAAATCCCCCAGTGCGTACTTTGGATAAAGGTTGAAAACAAATACACGTCCTGTAATATAGTCTACATGTCGTGTACTTTCCATAAATGGAATTTTACCAGGTTTTTTCCAAAGTACAAAGACCCATAAAAGGAATATGGATGAGAATAATCTCAAGGAAATTAAAAAAGTAATTTAAGATAAATAATTGATTAATTTTAAGATCATAATTAATTGAATTCAAGTGAAACTTATCTTGAATAAAAGAACGATTAAAAGAATATGAATACTAAATATGTGTAAATGTCGTTGCATTCTATGGATGATCATGAGCTAGACCAAAGACCCTCTATGTGTGTATAGTTTCATTTAAATTTATTTAATTTAAATTCATTGGACTATGAGCCCTCTTCTAATAAAATGTATGGCCTACTTGCCCCTCGTTTCTTTAATATAAACCCAATGTAATGGAGGATCTCCCAAGCCAGAGGAGATTGATAAAAATCTGAAGCTGAGGTGAAACCAACCCAAGAATATACAAAGGTGGACAGGTGGGAGCTGAAAACACGAACTATTTGGATCAAGGTGTTTTTCCCTAGGTCAGGGTTAGCCTATCAAAAACACTAGATAAGATAACCAATAGAACTCATGATCATGAAATGTTATTTTATTTCTGTCTGATTGCATGGTTTATTTATTATGTATGTGTTGTTGTGATCACATAGTTAATGAAATAAACAAGCATGCAAAGATGGAATAAAATAAAAACCAGACTATGCGTGAAAATTATTAGAACATAGTTAATCACTTAAGCAAGCATCACTTCATATTAACAGGCATGTGATAATGGGAAACTACGCATAAAGGATTTAAATCCCTCAAATACCATATTAAGTCAGACCAAGACTTTCGTTACTTGATTATGGGCAAGACTCAAAAAAACTATGTGTTTGACCAACCCTTGTTGGGACACTTACTTTTATGAAGAATCTCTTATGAAAGTTTCGGGTTGAATTAAACATTTTACAATAAGAGGAGTATCCCTTTCTAGACTTGTTGTAAAATGGAGGCAAGTGTTAAGGAAATCCAAGTTAGGATTTCAAGATTGGGGAGTCCACTCAACAGATCAAGGAACTGTAAGCTCACAGTTGGCAAAGACCTGCCTACCAAAATACCTTTAAATAGCTTGACCAACCCTTTTTGGGGTTATGCAAAGGGGAATATGGATCCTTGCCACTAGAATGTCATAGAAACTATGCATTCCAAGTTCAATGGTGGGGGTCATTGGGACATGATAAAATAGTGGGAGAATTAATAAATTCATTTATTATTTTTCATAAAATGTAATCAAAAGGCACTGATAAATCTACATTTTTAATTTCTAGAATCATTATGAAAAACTCATCAACCACATTTTCTCTGCGATCAATTATAGATAAAGACAATATCTTCACTAGTAGTAACTTTCAGGAATGGTTTAGGCACCTTGAGTTATCCTATGCGATGAATGAATGTTTTATGTGCTGGAGTCCTCACTTCCTGATTTGCCTGCCCAAGGGGTGAGTGATGAAGATTTCTTA
Source organism: Viscum album (assembly GCA_963277665.1). Lineage (NCBI taxonomy): Eukaryota > Viridiplantae > Streptophyta > Magnoliopsida > Santalales > Viscaceae > Viscum > Viscum album. The sequence goes on from OY728166.1 coordinate 591,538,784, forward strand.
TTCTATGATCAACATTTAAATGATGCACTCGACGTTAAATGTTTGATGATTTCATCAATTTCTAGTGAGCTCATGAAGTCTCATGATGACATGGATGCCTATAGCATACTTGAGAACCTTTGTAGTCTATACTAGGAGAGAGAAAGATAAAAAAGGTTTGAGATCTCCAAGGATCTATTTCAGAGAATTCTTGGAGAGGGTGCCCCAGCTGGGCCTCATGTAGTCATGCTCATTGGATACATTGAGTGCTTGGAGGTTCTGGGGTTTAAACTCCCTGAAGAACTGGGTACCGATCTCATTATTGCATCAATCTCTCACAGCTTCTTTAACTTTGTTGTAAATTTCAACATGAACAACATTGATAAGTCTCTATCTAATATTCTTATCCTCATTTTCCAAGTGGACAATGATATGAAGGATGAAAATCATTTTGTATTTATGGTGAATAAAAGGAAAGGGAAGGCAAAGAGATTTAAGCCCAAAGCTTCATCATTGCCTTCCAAGAAAAGGAAGATCAAAGGGGAGGCAAGATAATAGGAGGCTATTTGTTTCACATGTGGCAAGAAGGGTCACTGGAAGAAAAACTACACCCAGCTAAGGAAGAAAGGGGAAATTTAAGGTGTGTTTGTTATTGAATGCAATCTATCTATTTCTACCAATTGGGTATTAGATACTGCTTTTCGTGCTCAAATATTTATCCAAATACAGGAACCATGTAGATTATGAAAGATTGACCGAGTTGATGTGGATCTGCGAGTGGCCAACATAGCCAGACTCGCTGCTATAGCTGTCAGAGACTACCACCTCACATTGCCCACTGGGATGGTCTTGGTATTAAAAGGATGTTATTATGTCCCCTTTATATCCAAAAACATTATTTTAGTATTCATATTAGATACTGATGGATTCATATCCATGTTCTGAAATGAATGTTGCTACTTTTATAAAGATAACATTTTTTTGGTAGGGAATATTTATATAATGGCCTTTATGTGTTAGACTACATAAACCAAGTAATGAAAATCAAGGAAAAAGTTAATTCACATGACTCATACCACACCCAACATTGGCATCACTGGCTAGGAAATGTCAATGAGAAACATTTGAAAAAATTACATCAAGAAGGGTATTTAGATTCTTTCGAACTAAAACCACTTGGTGTATGTCATGACGGTCTACAAGGAAAAATTTCCAAAGCCCCATTTAGTGGGAAAGGTGAAAAGGATAAAGTGATTATAGAATTAATTCACACAGATGCATGTGGACTATTTTTAGTTGAAGTAATGGGTGGGTTTTTATACTTCATAACTTTTACTGACAACTTTAGTAGATATGGATATATTTACTTAATGAGGTATAAGTTAGATTATTTTGATCGGTTAAAAGAATACAAGAATGAAGTTTAGAACCTGCTTGGTAGGAAGACTAAGAAACTCCGCTCAGACAGAGGAGGAGAATATCTTTATCAGAACTTTATTGATTTCTTACAGGAGTTTGGGATTCTATCTGAACTCGCTCCTCCTTACCCGCCTCAATGGAATAGTGTATGTGAAAGGAGGAACCACACCCTGTTGGACATGGTGAGATCAATGATGAGTAATGCAAGTCTTCCATTATCCTTTGGGGGATATGAATTACAAACAACAACACACATACTAAACCAAGTACAATCTAAATCGATAAATGGTATTCCATACGTGTTATGGAGTGGATGCAAAGCCATGTTATCAAATTTACATGTGTTGGGTAGTGAAGCATTTGTTAAGGCCTCTTCAGGTAACAAACTGGCACCCCGAGGCACAAAGTGTACCTTTATAGTATATCCCAAGGAAACAAGGGGATATTACCTATAAAACCCCTCATATAAAATGGTTATAGTGAAAAGACACTCCATATTCCTTGAGAGGGAGAACATCTACAAAATATATAGAGGGAGCGAGATATACTTTGATGAAGTAGAGGGTCAAGATATATAGGAGTTGGTAAAAGAATAGATTCCACAAATCCCTGTGGAAGAACAATCTATTCCAGAGACACAAGAACTGCATAGGAGCACGAGAGAGGTGAGAGAACCATAATGATATGGTTTTCTTGTCACTGAGGATGGTGACTCATTTTTGGTTGACAATGATGATCCTCTACCTACAATGAAGAAATTGAAGGCACAAATGTTTCCAAGTGGAAAAAAACCATGAATTCTGAAATGGATTCCAAGTACCAAAACCAAGTCTGGATTTTGGTAGATCTGCTAGTTTATGTAAAGCATGTTGGCAAAAAATGGGTATTCAAGAAGAAATTGGACATGGAGGGATAAGTCAGCACCTATAAGGCACCAATATTTGCAAAAAATTTTAGACATCATCAAGGAATTTAATACGATGAAACCTTTTCACCACTTGTGATGCTGAAATCCATCAGAATCCTATTAGCCATTGCTGCTTACCATTACTATGAAATTTGGAAAATGGATGTTAAAACAGCATTCCATAATAGGAACCTCCAGGAAGATGTCTACATGACACAACCTGAAGGGTTTGTGACTCCAAATGATGCCAAAAAGGTATGCAAGTTGCAGAAATCCATTTATGGATTAAAGAAAGCCTCATGGTCCTGGACCATTTGTTTTGATGAAGCTGCAACATGATTTGGATTTTTTATGAACGAATGTGAGCCTTGTGTCTACAAAAGGTTTAGAGGAAGTGCAGTCATTTTCCTAATAGTATATGTTGATGAAAAATTATTAATTGGAAACGATGTACTTGTCTTACAGTCAGTTAAGGAATTTTTGGATAAATTCTTCTCTATGAAAGACTTGGGCGAGACAGCATATTTTCTTGGGATCAAGATCCATCGTGATATATCCAAGAGAATACTGAGCCTGAGTCAAAGTACATACACTAACATGGTATTGAAGAGATTCTGTATGGAACAGTCCAAGAATAGATTGTTTCTAGTGTCACATGGTATTCATCTTTCCAAGAAAATGTGTCCCCAAACACATGAGGAATGAAATAAAATGGCATGGATTCTCTTATGCATCTGTGATTGGGTCAGTCATGTATGCTATGCTATGTACAAGGATAGATGTTTCTTATGCATTATGTGTGGTAGGAAGATACCAAGATGATCTAAGAGACTGCCATTGGATGGCAGTCAAGACTATCCCTAAGTATCTGAGGCATACTAAGGATATGTTCCTAGTTTATGGAGGAGATGAGGAACTTGTCATCAGAGGACATGTAGATTTTAGTTTCCAGAATGATCAAGATGACATGAATTCAAAAACTGGATACATCTTTAGTTTGAATGGAGGTGTAGTGAGCTAGAAGAGATCAATGTAAGGTGTGGTCGTAGATTCTACAATAGAGTCTGAGTATATCTCAGCTTCTGAGGTTGCTAAAGAAGCAATATGGATGTGAAGCATCATCCAAGAGATGGATGTATTACCTAGTAGTAAAGATCATATCACACATTATGGTGATAATACTGCAGCGGTGGAACTTGCAAAAGAGCCAAGGTCACATCAGCGGACAACACACATACTTAGGAAGTATCATATCTTAAGGGATTTTTCTCAGAGAGGTGAAGTTGCAGTGAGCAATATTTCCATGCAAGACAACGTGGAAGACCCCTTGACTAAAGCTTTGACTCAACAAAAACATGATCATCATGTGAGGTCTAGCAGACTAAAAGTCATAGGTAGTTGGCTCTAGTTCAAGTGGGAGTTTGTTAGAGTTGGTGTCCTGAGAACCAACTATTTATAATTTGATTACATGAATGTACACTTATTATATATTGTTCATTGTTCTGCATGACTATAATATAATAATGTCCTAGAATATTTGTTGCATCAATAAGGTCATGGAAGATCCCCGCTATGATGAGTAACTTGAAATTCTATAACAATATTCTTAAATAAATTTCTACAGTTGGATGACATACTATCATAGGACACATAATATACAAACCATCATGTGTGAGTACTCGTAAGAAGAAAAGACTCTCTCTCATGGAGTTTGCACTTGATAATCTTCAAAATGGGAGATTATGATAACAGACCCATCAGTAGTAATTCCGCATTTCTTGGTGTCATCAGGCATTGCTTTCTACGAGTGTGTGTAATGGTCCTTGTACTGAAGTATTATCATTAACTCATGACTCACACACTTATATTTGTTGTTGAAAACCGTCACTAAGACAGTTAGTGGGAAGTAGGGTATGTTGGGTGCATCATGAATGACATGTTGTTAATGGATAAGTTGAGGAAGGATTTGTCCCTTCCATATTTATGGAAGTAGATATCTCGAACCCTTTGATTGAAATATAATTGTCTCCCAAATTCCATGTCCATGGTGTCACGACGAGTTTATTTCTGGAAGTCAAAGAATGACAGATCAAGCATATAGGTTTATAAGAATGCCATGAAACCTGCTTGATGAGATATTGAGACGAAGGGATTAAATTAAATGGTAAGCTTTATTAAGAGGTGACACGTCAATGCGGCATCAACTTCTTTCTCTGAGGTGCCTTGACCCATTTCTAGATAGTAATCTTGGACTTTAGGCAAGACCGCCTAATGCCAACAAGAAAGAGGACTAGAGGGTCACACACTAAGTGTATCCAAGTATCTCAAGTAGAATAAAGATTATTCCCATATGTGGTTTAATAATTATTCAAATAATCCTAAATAGTTTTAATGTTGGAGGAATAATAAAATGAAAAAAAGATATACACGCTGTGTACATTGAATGTATATGCCGTGTAGTTTTCATTTCGAAAAGGAAATGAAAAACAAGTACACGCCATGTATTAATGATTACACACCGTGTAGTTTTTCCAGTTGGGATTTTGAGGAAATAATATTGTTTTAGTAAATGATATTTATTATAATTAGCATGGGCGCATGTCAAGGAATTAATGATTTGACATGGGGGTTTTCAATAAGAGTTAATGAAATAAATAAAATGCATAACGCGTTTATTTATTGTCATAACTCTATAAACTCAAACTTGATTATAAATATCCTCAAAACCCCAATACTTTTCCTTAATCATTGTGCACAAAAATTCTGGAGAATTACCTCAAGGCTAAAGGAACTTCTTCCTCAAAAAATGCTCTCTAGACCGAGAGAGATCCTCCTCCATCGGATCAAGGCAATTTAAGGCGGACAACACAAGAAAAGGATTCTCCACACTAGTACCCAGAGATTCATTTAGCGATGTCTAGAGCTATGTGGTTCACATTTTAATCACCACTAGAGGAAGTCTACACTTGGCTTCTGCAACACAATGACGAATCACATTAGAACGTGATCAGAAATATCAACGAAGAAAGAACACTATAAAAGGTACTTCTTGTCAATTAATTAAATTAATTATAATCAACCTGTAATGATCCTCCTTTGTGGTTCCAAGATTAATACACTTATTTTTCTATTTCTATGATTCAATTTGTGGAGTCTAGCATTTATCATCATATTGATCCCAGATTGATCATTGCTAATGAAAAAAACTCAAGTGGGCACATCCACCCACAAGCATCCGCTATGCCCGAGATCTTCAAAAAATACCTACCATCGGGCATCTAACCCCAAATAAGCATTAGTTAGATTCTGTAGAGAAAACATTCCAACCATTTAGCCTTAATATTTTCTTTCCATTCCACAATTTCATCTTGATGTTTCCCATGTTTCCAATAAACTCATGCCATAGGAATGAACTCCTTTTGTAACACCTTCCCACTTTGGTCAACAATGAAAATAGGTTATTCCTGATAGAACTATAAACATAAAATTCTTTATCATTATATAAAATTAAATAATAATGATCAAATATATATCTCCTTTGTTGAGTTGCATGAAATGAATTATTTGTTGTGTCGAATAGATAAGGAAAATATAATATGAAAATAATTTCTCTAATATTTTCTAGTGTCTAAAATGGTCCATCAAACCTCATAGTTAGTTACCTTTACCACTCCATCTATCAGTGGACCAATCATGGAAAACCTCAAATAAATATATAGTCATTGAACTTAAACTCTAAAGGTAAACTTTTATAACTATATTAGGATTTTTTATTAGCTCTAAGTGGTAATAAATAATTTCACAATTACCATTACATATTTAGTTATATCTTGAAATACACATGGTACAATTAAGGATATTGTATAATATATTTAAAGCATATTGGATAATGACTATGTCTTCCATATAACACTTCAAAGGTAACCATATGAATAGATGAATAAAAATTAAATTTTTTATTTCCATGACAGCCTCTTTAAGGGAAAGTGGTAACCAAAGTTACAAGACACAAAGTTACTACATCCAATAGGAAGGAATAAAAATTTGAATGTTCCTAAAACATAACCAATTTTTAAATTTGAAATTCAAAATACAACACAGAACCCAATGCCTCAATCATTGAGTCACCCGTGTCAGTCGGGGTCGCGTTATCTACCATCAACAATCATCAGTGTTTGTAATCCACCATCTTCATCAGCACCCGTTACTGATCATCAGTGAGGAAGCCACCATAATCCATCATATATATAATAATGCATATACAAAAAAGGAAATGAAATATCCACTATTGGTGAAGACCCACTTACAATATTCCCACTAAAGCATCAAACTGCAATTACCGAAGATACCAACATCCTTTCCATCATCAAATTACCTTCATACCAAACTGAAGTCCATAACCAGTTCCATCATTCATAATAAAAATCATTTGAGACAACACCTTACACAAAACTAAAAAATCAATATCCATCATCATGGTCTCTACATATATCACAGACCTTGTATCATCATCATCACCATGAACAAAGTGGGGACATTGTTGTGGAAATACCAAGCCAAAAAATATACCGCAACAAAAAACCTGTGACAAAACTCAGAAAAATAAATCTGAAACACACCATAACAAGAAAAAAGGAATCCAAATTTAAACTGAATGATTTCTCTATAAAGAAACATCTATGAAATGAAAGAATGAAAAGGAACCTGAAAAACAAGAAAACCCAATGTTGGTGAGAGAAAGCACTAAGACCGCTGCCATCTCACCTCCAACACCATCCCAAGTTATCTTAAAACTATCATCATCCCAACCAAGATGGATTCAATCTGGATGGGTTGGACAATAAGAGTAGTAATGTAGAGGAACATCAAGAACTACCATCATTGCTGACCCAGACTGCCCGAAGCACCCATTCATAGACCCAAAATCAAATTCTAATGTGCAGGGTAATGTGGAAAGAGTGGTGGTGGTAAGATAATTCTATTTTACCAACGTTCGTCACTAGGAAACATGGAAGGAGAACACAGAAAGAGAAAGAAAAACTATTGAAGCATTGGAAGAGTAGGGAGAAGGAGGGAAGATGGTGGAAAAAGAAGAAAAATTATGCACAGAGGCATCGACAAACCCACGGTGAAGGGTTTCAGGAGGAAACCCTATACAGAGTGAAGATCGAGAGGGGGAGTTGAGAGAAAATGCAGACATTCAAAAAATATCCATACGAATAAATTATTATTAACTATTATAGTAATAAATATACAAGTGAAATGTGATCTAAATAAGATCCAATAAAATAAATGATATATATCCGTAATATATCTTCCAAAATATGAACAGTTCACTCCAACTGACCATATTTTTTGGAATTATAAGTTTTACTCAGTTTTACCTACAACACTTTCCAAAGAATTTTTTTAACTGTAAGCCATTGTCCTTGATAATTATCACTACAATACCACAATGTTACACAACATCATAGATTTATAATTTACTCAGCTCATGTAAATAAAAAGACTCATTGATGGGTAATATGTGAGTAATCATGGTTTGGAAATCAATGATTAGTGAAAAAATATCCCAAACATTCAATAATCTTAATAAGATGATCATGAAATCTATCAGGATATTATCCCTATTATAAACCAGTATATTATGTGGTTTCAACTCACTATTGTGTTCTTGGTGTTCTGATTTCACCAAATTAAAATTGAAACTACTAGAGATAAACCTAGTGATATACCATTTCATGCATGTACATAAAAATTTTCTTTATATATCATGATACATATGTGATATTATGTTATTTAAAACCCTCCTAGAAAAATGATATTCCACTATGACATTTCCTTAATTCTTGTTTGGGGATATAATCCTTTTCTAAACATAAATGAATTAGTGGGAATCTTGAAATAATACTTTGAATATCTCCCCACTATCGATACTTTCTCGATTAATTATACAATCATGGTAAAAAATTTAAGAGTCCTTGATTCACTTTATAATATATAATTTCAACTCAATATATAATATATGATCCCAATTTTAATCTTTAGTGATACACAAATGAATTTTATCCATCAAAGACATCAATATCCATTATTCATTCGTATCCATAACATTTTTATATTAATATTTCCTACAAGAATCATCTACTACCATATTACCATTTATAATTGTATATAAGTGTTCAAAATAAAATTATTGGTGGTATTTAACCCATTAACATTTCTTTTGATTTAGATTCTATTAATAAAATTTGATGTTTGGTTTATAATAAATATTACTTGACCAAATTATAGATAATGTAGTATTTTAATGCATTCAATTCCATGGATAACTCTATATCATGAGTTGAATAGTGATTTTCATATGGTTGAAGTTGTTGAAAACCATAAGTCACCACTTCATGATCTAGCATCTACACATTGACTAGGATTATAGATGATACATCATAATATACCTAAATTCATTCACCTAGATATAGAAGAATCAAGACATGAGTAGTGGTTGACCTATACTTCAGCTCCTAGAAAGATTCTTCATTCTAATTTAACCAAATATAATTGACACCTTTTTTCATTAAGTCTATCATTATAGTATCTACCCTTGAACAATTTTAAATTAAATTGTGTTAATATCCAATGTGTCTCATAAAACCTATAATTCTTAAGATAATTATAGGTACTTTCCAAAACACAACCACATTTAATATTTCTTGATCTAATGAGATGATATATTTTGATATTATATGCCTAAGGAATTTATATTTCTAAATCAAAAAGAAATTTTCTGAATTTTTTGAGTAAATATAATGTTATAGTAACTTCTTTAACACAATTCAAAGATTCATTCCATGTTATTTTTAGGATTTTTAATACATGAGTATGTTATCTTTAAAAAATATGAATGATTCTATAATTTAATGTAATATCTGATTTTTTAAATACTTGAAAATATCAAGTTCATTAGTTAACTTGAATGAAATAACTAGATACTCAAAGTGGTCTCATTAACTTAAAAAATATTCCTTTGGAATATCTTACATTCTTATCTGATGTTGATAATACCCCATTGGTAGGTCAATCATTTAATAAAACTTTTTTACTTTTAATATATCAAATAAATCATTAATTAAGGTGAAATAATAGTGTTTCTTGATTTTTACTTGGTTTATCTTTTGGTAATCTACACATAACCATAGACTTTCATTAGCCCTATTAGTAAAAAAACTATTGAACCCTAAAGAGAAGTATTGGGGCCAGTAAATAATACAGATTCAAGATTCTCTAACTAAATTTTGAATTTCCCATATTTATTAAGTGTTATATAATAGGTTTGGATAGATATTATTTTTATCCTTGGTAATAGTTCAATGGATAAATCCACTTTTCATTTAGAAGGAAAACCTGAGAAATTTCCTAGAAAAAAATTAATGAAGATATATGATATAGGATGTAATATCTTCAGATCCATATCATCAACTATATTGAGCCCCAAACATTCAATTTCTATGGTATTAGATCCAAATTTCCCCTGATCTGGTTCAATTCAATGTGCATAAGATTCCCATTCTTTGGTAAGCATTTACAGAATACCAACCAGAGAGGATAAGGAGATCCATCATTGATAATGGTTAATGTGAGCCTGAAATAGTGTTGACTAATCCATTCAAATAATAACATCAAATTAATTCTTTTCATGAGTGAATAAATCCTAAATATACTCATAATAATTCACCATAAAAACAAGATATTTACACTTCTTACTCTATTATACACGATTTACTAGAGAAATATCAAGATTAAAAAACATAGAAGATAAATTTAATTTTAATCCTAGAAGTTATAAAAATTTATTAGATATAAAATAATGAGACGTTTTAGTATCCAAAAAATATAATAAATCATATATAATACTAAAAAAATACCTTTAATAGTTATGGAATCATATCCTACATCACTGGTAGATTAACATGATGTATAAACCATACCAATTCCCTCAAGCAGACCCATTGAATAAAATACCTATTTATAGAAATATATGGATGAAATTATTCTTTTACCACCATATCTAGTTCCCTAACTAGGCCTCCCCATAGGTGGTGGACTACCCTTTGTCAGATTCACAGTTGATTGAGCATGAGATACCTATATCTGCTAAGATCAATGAATGAAACTCTCTGATATAATCAGCTTATGAAATCATTAAATGTTTAAAAATCAGTAATAGATACATAAATATGTTTCCTTATAGGGGCATTAAGTGTTTTTATTTCCTTGGAATCTATATTGATGACATCACACCAGAGGTCACCCAATGCTAAGAGTATGAGGAGTGCTTCTTTACTAACTAATCTAGAAGGATCCTATCACACCCAAAACTCATTTTAATAATTAATTTATCTATTTATTGGCCTTTAATTTTTTTCTATTGAGTTTCAAGGAAATATTGTTTGAAATTTTGAAACAATTTTTTTACACTATAGGTGTATGGTTTGCACGTGGTTTGTAGAATCCACGTGGAAACCTTGCACCTATTTCTACATTTTGGTAGTGGTATTTTTTATGGTTGGTTCACAATGTGTCAAACAATATGACCAACCCTTAAAATATTCCTAGTATTTTAAATTATGTATCACAATTTTGGCACATGGATTGTCAAACCATATAGCCAAACCATGTGATGCACAAAAAATGTTAAAATTAGATTCATACATTTTTAGAACTCTCATATTTATCATAAAAATAAAAGTCCATCCCTCTCACCCCACTCATGTGATACCCAGAAAATTCCATTATCCTTCACATGAACCTCATCCTTCAACCTCCTATCCTCTTGAAATTCTAAGGAATGTACTTCTATGTTAGGTTTTCCACCTCTTTATGCATCTCCCTCTTCTTTCCCTTTTCTCCTCTATTCTTCCCCCTTGTTGAGTGTAATCAATAATGAACCATAGATTGGGTTTCAATCCAATTTTTCTTATGAATAAAATTTTCATGGGGGGTTATTTTGGTTAAGGAATTATCTTATCTTCTTGGAGTTTCTTGGAACATTTTTGTGGTGGTTTTATACACTAGTTATTAAAATAATCGAATTCCAGGTAGGTTATCCCCATGCTTGGCTCATTAATATTAGAACAATTGATTGATTGGAATTTAAACTTATATCTTGATTCCAAATAATAGTGTCATGACCCAACCTAATTGGGCTCAAGCCTCAACTACCCCAAGCCCCTTCAAAAGGCCAGGGGCAAGAGACGAGTGCCAAGTAGGCATATCACACACATGGGAGGAATTAGTCTAATGTAATTGTACACACACACACACATATCTAATCACATAAAGTGATAAAATGTAAAAAAACTGATAAAAATGCATTCATTCATCTATAGTCCCAAAATCATAGTATGACCTAGAGTACTAGAACACATAAAAGGGGCCAAATACAAGCCCACCCAAAATTGAAAAATAAATTTTGGTCTACTTAGAAGGAGGGGAATACTGTCAAATATAAAAATGGTATACACCTCCATCATTCTAGCCCAAATTAAGATCCACTATCTGTAGATCCTCCAAGGACTCCATAAAAAGACCCATCATCTACATAAGACATGACATGTGTGGGAAGAGCCCATGCATGGGAGAGTAAATAAATACCCAGTAAGACACCCCAAAATCACCAAGTATAAATCATCAAGATTAGTAATCTCAAAAAACACATATATATCAAATTATATATGAAACATACTATTAAAAATGATATCCTAGATATACTCATAAAATAATCTGAGACACAAAATGTCTCATCCAACACCAACCATGGATCCACTATGAGGTTTCAAGATAATTCGCATCCAGGAGATCTTACTCCATGATCCCTTCCATCCCTGATGAAACTCAATCAAGCAATATCACTCATTGAATATTTATATGATGATAACATATCCTCACCATCCCATAAGTCATGCTTGTCTGGGATAAACCACTCTTCAAGCTATAATTTCCCTAATGAAACTCATCCCAAACATCACAGTCATCAGGTCTAACTAAGAAGAAATATATAAGAAACTAAGAGATTTTATCTGAGATACACACTCCATCATACTAATAACCCATTGGAAATTTCAAACATCGATACATAGATAAGGGTAAAATGCCCAAGGCTCAATGGGGGGACACAAGAGCCTAGTAGAAACATCCTTCGAGAGAGGGGTTCAATGCCAAAGTAGTATTAGTCATGACAATTCCACAAACCCTACCTGAGGAAAAAAAATGAAATGAGGATATCTCTGAACCACTCAAAGGGATACATGCTCCAAGGTGATGAGATATCTATCAATGTTGACCAATAGAAGTCACTCTAGAATAAGCGGTCTCTCCCACACTACACTGGTCACCATGAAGCTGTAGAGGGGTCACCCTCTATGATAAGAATGGGATGCTTCACTAAACGCTCATAAGAATTGACCAAGGGAACAAAATCAACCAATAATAGTCCAATAAATGTCACACAAGATCACTATGAAGATGGGATAATAATAAAGATTAATTTAACCTATTTTGAAAGGATTACATGGCATATCCATGAGAGTATACAACATGTATCACAAATCCTAGAACACCCCATGTCTCGCGCTCACATGACAAGAACTTTTCCAAAATACATGATGTGTACCTTAAGTTACACGATGTGTAGATATCCCCCCTAGAAATTAGTATGTATTTCTTCCTATGCCAATATACCCAGGACCATGCTTGCCTACTTTTCCATGTCATATTACATGGTTTTTTAGTGTACTCTGACCTTCCCGTTTACCAACCAAGTACAAAATGTATGGGTACACATGGCCACTTTGGTGTGTACACATTATACACACTGAGTTGGTAGGAAAATGGGCCCATGGCATGTGACCTATGTCACACGACATGTGATACTTATCAATGTGTGGAAACCCAAGCACCACATAGAAGGAACTACATGAGGTATGTTCATAGGACTACATGTCATGTAGTTGGGTCTTTCATAGAACTCATGGAAGACTCACGCGTCTTCCAATTTCAATGTTTTTTTCATTGATTCCTCCGAAGGAACTCATATCTAGTCAAACCGAGTCCCACCATCACCTGATCGCTGTATTACATCCATGTTGTCCACTTGGGAAACACCCATCGTCATTCCTTTCCACCATCATATGATAAATCCATTAAAAAAACTATAGATCCATATATGGATTCACTATTGTTGTCATATACTGCAACTATGATGTCAGATCTCCATCCCAATCCCGCGGTAGTGATTTTTTTCACCAAAGACCGAATGCGAAATGAATGTTCACTGGGTAATTATTGAATCATAGGCAAAAGAAAATAACAATGAAAAACATATATAAAACAGGGAGAGAAAACCATAAACCAGAAATTTTAGGAATTAAACTCAACATTTTTTTACTTTTGAGCTCTATCCTTTGTGTTGGAACGGGAGAAAAAATAGGTATAAACATCAATGAATGATAAATTAATAATTATCCTCAAATCCCATAAATATAACCATACCCAAAAAAATGATTGATCCATGAATCAATCCATTAGATGATTGATTCACATTCATTGTGGTATACTAAATGGGGATAAATACACAAAAAACATCCTACCTTGGTTTGAATATCTATTTAATAAAGAACGATCAGATGTTGTTGTTGTTGATGAGATCCAAAATATCTGTTGGTGCATGATCTTTGATCTGATCTCAATCTGATGTCTCCTACCAATGATCCTCCAACATCTCCTCTATAAAGGCTCCTATAAAATATCAAGGGTTATGCATATAACTATAGGGATTAGGCACAATCATGTTTAAATATAAGATTCTAGTTCGCTCCACCGAAATAAAGAAATAAATTAGTTAAATTAATTTATTTAATTATTTTCACCTGAGATATCAATTTATTGAAACACCAGATGTGGAATAATATTATGTAGCACCTAGGGTAAGCCCCACATTGTGAACTCAATGGTGGTTTAGATTTTTTATCTGAAAACTTGTTTGGGAGTTACTCAAATTTTTCCGTAAAACTACACACATGTGATATTAATATAATTAATATTTTTTAAAATAGTATTTCAGGGCTCACTAGGCCTTAGAAACTCATGTCATCTTAGATCTTGGATCCAAAAATATTCTTGAAAATATTCCACAATCTTAAATGAAAAAAACCGAGACATTAAATTATCCCCCTCTTTAAGGATTTTTATCCTCAAAAAGAACAAAATAAACAAGAAGGTTGGGATATGAAACTCTCAAATTGGTCTCCCAATCCCACGATTTCTCTTGATGTTTTCCTATGCAACCAACAAGCATACACCAAATGAAAACACTTTCCCATGAAGGGTAATTATCTACCAATTCTCCACGCGACCAAATCATTGAAAAAAGAAACTCTACTCTCATGGCCCATCATAACCATGTTGATATCAGGCAATGATTCATGCACATATTGGCTCAGCTGTGACACATAGAGAACACTAAGAAACCAAAACTACTATGGTTATGGGGTTAAGCGGTACACCACCTCGCTATCCCGACACAATAGTAAGAAAAAATAAAGGTCCTAAGAACCCTTGGAATAACCAAATGCCTTGGATAAAATTTAATAACACTCATAATCTAATGGATTAAATAATTGATCTATAATGAATCCTAATGTTTTTGGGTAGTCCTCATACTCTCCTTGGTGAACTGCACCCTTATAACCATCAGTAGTACCAAAACTAGGACCCCAATGCAGTTACCTGCTGAATTCAACTAGTATAAAAGTGACCTGTAAGGTCCCTCTTGCACATCCTAAATAAGCGCTACACTAGTGGTGAAGTTGTGATCACTAAAATACACAAAATCCACCAATGGTATATTATCATCCAAGATATGAACCAAAACAGAATTGCATAGCCGAATCATGTTCACCAGAACATGAATAGTACACTCTAACTAGCTAGATGATTGGGTAAAATACTATTCTAAAATAAAAATGAGTCCTAAAAGGATTCCCAAATATTTTACCTAATCATGTTGTGAATTAAGAATCACCGTCTGTAATGATAATAAAGGGAATTCCATGAACCCAGACTATGTCCTGCATGAAATGTTTTCCGGAACTCTCCAGGACACTCTACAGATTATCATCCTCAGATAGTTGATACAATAAAATTTTTATCCTAAAAACATTATAAAACTATCTTGAATAACTAACTAATTGATAAAATCCAACAACATACTTACCTCAATAATATGTACCTCTATGGAAAAAAAACCTCCTCAACATCTCATATCATAGTTTTACTAGTTTCACCATTCATCCTCAAACAAGGATGAAAATATTTTCCACCTTTTTAAAATCCCTTATGAACATATCCAGTGGATATATGGTCATGTAACATCTAACAATAAATATACCTAAGTCAAACCTCCCTGTATATTTATGAATAAGTTGAGGGGTAAAAACTGCTGGCTGGAGGTAAAAGGCACCATCATTAGGTGTCTCGCATTCTCCAACTCAAACATTGAGCAGACATAGATGTCATATAATAATACTACCATGAAATGATGCATAAAATGGTTAAGAATCTAGTCCATAAGTCTCATTATTCTGATGTTATGTAAACCTCACGAAAGGGTATCACCATGATCTCAATGTATTTAGAAAGACAATTATAGTATATCCTACTCTAAAACTAGAGCTGGTGCTAACCTATCCTAAGTTCAATGGTGATAAGCACTTTTCTCCAAACCACCAGTCAAAGAACTCAAGGATTTTTGGGTGTTAATACTCCTCCCCATGTCACTTGGTTCAAGTGAAACCAATTCGCACCCAATCTCAAGCACTCATCTACCTTACAGGTGAATAACATAGGGTTTCCCAAGAACACAAATTTGGTCTTTTGAAGCCCCTAATCTACAGACACCTCCAACTACACTCCAATCTATTATATCTACAAGGGGTCATCCGATATGATAGTGTATATATTGGTCCATCACCGATGTAAGTCCATGTAGAAAAAAAGCTATCAATGGGGTGGTAAAATTGGAACGACCCTAGGAAATACATCTTCATCATCCTCCACCATCATAAGAAACTAAAAGTTCAATGAATAAACTACTCAAAAGGTAATATTAGATAACTAATAAGAAATATGTTATAAACACCTATGGATGATCTCATCCTGATCTTCCTAGGATCACTCCTTATCAAGGGATAAAAACTTTGTCCCAATAAACCAAAAACACATCCAGACTAATTGGTGGAAAACAAGTGATCATAGATGGTAGGTAACAAATCTACACTAAGGTAAAAAATCATAGGTTCTCACATAAACTATGAAAAGATTCTAAATGAGGATCTCTCTCCTCCCAGAGTCAGGTCATAATTTCTGTAGAAGTGTGTAATCATTGATCTTATCTATAGGAGACTCAGACAAAAGGTTTGAACAAAACAATCCCCACTTTTATCACTAGGTCTAGAATATGGGATACTCTCAGGGATATGGGGATCACGAATCTATGTGAAAACTAAAACTGAGGTAGTGAAAACACATGTCATGTCTCGAACCACATTCGATGCTTTTGCGAGCTCCTACTACTTAAATCTCACTATTTTCATTTACCATCTGTTTACAAAAACTAGGGCTTTCTAAGGAACCTAAAAAAAATCAAAGGTCATAAAATACACATTTAAAATGAAATAATACACCACACCTTGACACTATCTACTTTGGATGACACTATATCACTTGCACAGTTTTCTATCGCGTCTCAAGAATGCATTTTAGTGGGGTAATTACCCCTCTTCCTTATAGGTTTTAAGTAATTCCAAACATCACCAGCACAAGTCTCCACTAACACCATGAGTATCCCTAGAAAATAAATTGAACAAAGGAGGCACAATAGTGGTGAATACCTATGTTTAATTGTACTAAAGAAAGAGTATAAGGAATAAAGATCATACCTATAAACACTTCAAGAGCCTCTAGGTAAAGAGCCTTCAACACCAGTAGCTACCTAATATAACATTTGTATCTATCACCCTCAAACCTCTATAGTGATAGAGATAGTCCTTCAGAAATATTTATGATAGAAGGAAGGAAAAATTGTTGAAGGATAATCATAATTATTTTCTCAGACCTCGTACTGGGCTCTGACATAGTCTTCAATGTGTCCATGGAAAACATAAAGAATAATCATTAAATAATCATTCACATTTACTTAAATAATATATCCATTGGGAGCATTTAATTTAAATGAACTCAAATAACGATGGTGGCTCATGTTGACAATGACTCTTGTCTGGGAGCGAGTCAATCCAATGATGAGTCAAGATGGAGGTAGGTCATCCGATGGTGGTTCATCTGGTTTTGAATCATGTTCAGTGGTGACTCATCTGATGGTAGGTCATCTAGATATGACTCAAGTCTGATGGTGGGTAAAGTCTGGAGGTAGGTAAATTCTAGTGGTGACTATTTTTTTGGTAAGTCTTTCCTAACAATAATTCTTTTCTGGCGGTGACTCTTTTCTAACAGTTACTCTTTTCTATTGGATAGTATTTTATGATAGTGTGTCAAGTTTAATGGTGAGTCGATTCTAATAGTTGGTAAATTTTGGTTGCATCTCTTTTATGTAGGTAAGTATTTCCTGATAGTAAGTCTTTTTTGAAAGTTATTTTTTTTCTGACAGTGAATCATTTCCGGCAGTAAGACTTTTCTGATGGTGAGTATGGTTCAACAATAAGTCATGTCTGGTAGTAGTCAAATATTGGCAGTGACTCAGGATCTAAAAAGAATATCTATGAACTAAGGGTGAATAATTACAAAAATTAGCCACAGTTTCATCAAATTTTCTTATATTATAAAATGTTATCATACAATAGTTCATTAGAAACATAATTAACATGATTTCTGAGCATTAAAATATGGAGGTTCCAACAGAATCCATAACCCATTCATATATGATGGATGTACCAATATTCTCCCGAAAACTGATGTCTACATGTACCTAGTAAACAAGAAAGTTATTATAGTCCTGGTGAATGGATATGTTGGTCACCGCACCAACACTGATGTACCTGTCATAAAAGTCGAACTCAAAACAAAAAAATTTATTTCCATAAACTCAAACAAATGTCATAGAATTTGGTCCTAGGATGTAAATCCTAGTAGACCCTATATATTTACCCATTCAATGTTATAACACTTCAGGTTGGGTATTGCTGTGATAACACTGTATCACAACCCGACCCGATGAGTCTCGAGCCGCAACTTCCCAAGACTGCCACTAATAAGCATGGGGCTGGCGTCCAATGCCTAGTAGGCATATCACACACATGAGAGAAATTATCCTAAAGTACTTGTACATATGCACACATCTCCAAGATTATACAATATTGAAATATAAAACCAATTAAAACAATTTGTGCATATATCTATAATCTTAGAATCATATAATGAAATATAGTACTATAAAACATAAAAATGGGACAAATACAAGCCCATAAAAAACAATAAAATAATGTACGACCTACTTAGAAGGAGGGGATTGATTTCAAATGAAACACCAGTATACACCTTGGTCTGTTTAGACCAAACTAAGCTCCACCTATTTTGGATCCTCTAAGAAGTCCGTAAAAAGATATACCATCTCCATTAGGTATGACATGTGTGGGAAGATCCCATGTAGGGGTGAGTATAACAATACCCAGTAGAACACCACAAAATCACCAAGAATAAAACATCAAGATTAGTTAGCTCATTAAAATGGATATTCCTAATAATATATGATACATAATGATAAAAAATAATATCCCATATATACTCATACAAGACCCTGAGTCGTAGAAGGTCTCATCCACTTCCAGTCATAGATCCACTATATGGTTTTAAGGTAATTCTCATCAAATAGATCTCCTTCCATGAGACTTACAATCCCTAATGGAACTCAAACAAGAGATATCACTCATAAAATATTGCTAAGATGATGGAACTTCCCCACAATCCTAGAGTTCACACTCTTCCAATATGAAGCACTTCCCAAGCTATAATACCACTGATGATCATTATCCCATATCCCACACTCATCAGCAATAGCTAAGAAAGAGTAAATAGGAAAATAAGAGGGAATATCTGAGATACACACCCCATAAAACTAATACCCCGTCAGAAAGACCAGATATCCATACACATATAAGATTTAAACACCTAAAGATCATTGGGGGACACCAGACCCTACTAGAAACATCCTACTTGATAGGGGATCGACACCCATGTAGTGTTGGTCAGGAAAATTCCACAAACCATACCTAAGGAAATGTGAAGGACAAGAACATTTCTTTGGTCATCTTTGAGGGATACATGTTCCAATCCACTAGGGTATCTATCAAAGACGATTGAGAGAAATCTCTTTAAAATAGGGGGTATCACCCACACTACACTAATTATCGGGAAACTGTAGAGGGGTCACTATCCTTGATAAAAATGGGATTATTCACCAAAATCTCATTGGAATAGACTAAGGGAACACAATAAATCAATACTGGTCTAAGGAAATTCACACAATCTTACTATGATGCTGTGATAAAAAGTAATAGGATTTCAACCTATTCTCAAAGTAGTACACATCATGTCCCTAGGGGTACATAGTGTGTCCCACAAATCCCGAAACTTCCTTTATCTCTTGCTCACACAACATTAACTTTTCCAAGATACACAACATGTAACTTGATGTACACAACATGAGGATGTCACCCTAGAACATGACCTATAATTATTCATGTTCTTGTGGACACCATTTAGTTCTTTTGTACTTGGTTGTGTCTGACCACATGGCTCTACCAATGTACTCTAGCTTACCAGTGTTCTCACCAAGTACACATCATGTGGTTCCACATGTCCACCTGGTTGTGTACCCTTGTACATGATGATTCAGATGATAAAGGGTCACATGGTGCGTGACACATGTCACACACTGTATGATACTTATCTATGTGTGGAAAACCTAGTGACACATAGAAGGAACTTCATTACATGTGTTCATAGGACTGCATATCATGTATTCAATTTTTTCTAAGAACTCACAGAAGACACATGAATCTTCTTATTTCAACATTGATGCTAGTAATTCTACCCAAGGAACTGGGATATGGTCCAATTGAGTCCCTCTATTTCCTACTCACTAGATTCCAGCCATTTTGGACACTAAAAAAAACCATTATTGCGCCTTTCCTCTTCCGTATTCCAAATCTATGATCACATCCCTCAATCCATCCATGTATCCACTTCTTTCATCACATACCATAACTATGACATCTAATCTAAATCCCAAACCTATGGTATCAATCCATTTCACTGAAGAATAAATGCACAATGATCATTCACCAGGTAATCATCGATTCATATGACAAATAAAATGCCAACGATGAATGTATGGAGAATGGGGAGAGAAAAACAAAAACCATAAATGTGATAAAAAACCATCGCCATTGTTCATTTGTGGCCTCAATCCATTGTCATGGAAAGGATGAATGAATAGGTATAAACATCAATGAAAAATTAAATAATAATTATCCATAAATCCTGTAAATAAACTCCTACCCTAAAAAACGATTGACTCATGAATAAATCTGTCACTCGATTGATTAAAATTCATCTTAGGATAAGAAATGGGGATAAATACAAAAAAAAAAACATCTTAACATTGTTTGAATATCTCACTAATTAAGAATGATCACATTTATTTGTCATTGATGAGATCCATATGCTTCATTGGTTCACAATCCTTGATCTGATCTCAATTCAATGTTGTCTACTGACAATCCTCCAAAGGATCCTCTCCAATGACTCATCTCAAATATAAATGGTTATGGGGATAACCCTATGGATTAGGCATAGCTTTGTTTAAATATATAATTATAGGTCATTGTGTTTAAGTAAAGAAATAAATAAATTAAACTAATTTATTTAATTATTTGTACCCATGATATAACTTTATCGAAATTCCCAACACTGACATATATTATGTCTTTCCTAGGTTAAACCCCACATTATAAACTCAACAGTGGTCTTATATATCCAACCTGAGACCCCATTTGGTATTTATTCATCTTTTTCGGTGAAACCACACGTGCATGACATTTATATATTTAATATTTTTTAAAATATCGTTTCCGGGGTCACTGGACCTCTGAAACTTATTTTATCTCAAAGATTGGATCTGAAAATATTTATAGAAATATTATAATGTATTAAATGGAAAAAACAAGACATTAAAGTGAATATTATCCATGTTTATTGAATATTTAGAGAGAAAATTATATTTTGTTTCAATGGATTGTGATGGGTTTCACTATTTTATATATTTTGGAAAACCCAGTTTCCTTTGACCATTCACAAAAATTATTTATGAAATTTCTTGAATGGATTTTTAAGAGATATTTTCAAATTAATAAATTTAATCTTGGTTTTTAAACTGACCCCAAAAGGTATTTAAGTGAAATTTAATTACGTATTTTTTAAAGAGGAATTTTAAACTAATACATTTTCCTTATATTTTTTAAATGAACATGTTGTTCATTTAGGTTCTATTTCATTAATTTTATTGATTTAATTAACTGGTTATATCCATATATAGGGTGTATATTTGTGTGTGTATGCATGTGTGTGTGTACAAATTCACATGAGAATATGTGAATTTTTTGTATTGGGATATATATATCTGTGTGTGTATGTAAATGTATATGGGTATAATTATAAAGGGGGATATTGGGAATTTCAATTTTATGCTTAAAACCATTTTTCAAATATGTTTTTAATTGGATTTATAAATTAAATTTATAAGTTATATATGGAATGATTTATAAATATTTTTATGTATTATAAAGGGTGTTCTAATTTATTGATGTAAAGAAATGTTAGTTTTGAATAGGAAATTATGTATATATGGTTATTCAGAAATGGATACCTTGGTTTTGGTGTGAAATTGTTTCAAAGGGGAATGTGTGATTTTTAAAAATGGAATGGATTTTGAAAGGTTTATGAAAGGCCCCTTTTAAAAAAGGAATTGTTTAAAATGGGAAAAACACAAGAAAACCCCAGGTACACGGTGGGATGACTTAGTGAAGTATTACAGGCATAGGTATGGACTCTATAGCCCATGAACAATGCCACTCCATTGGTTTTACCCATGGTGCATACTTTTATATACTCATACTTTTGTGATGACTTATTAGTTATTCCCTTTAACTACCTTGTATTTTAGTTATGAGTAATTCTTATTGATTATTGTTCTAGGTTCTTGTTTGTTTATTTAAATTGATTAAAAAATAATAAAAATTTTTATTTATAAAATTTTAGAAAGGTGGTTCTCATATGGTGGTTTTAAATAGAAGTGTCATCAGGTAATGGGAAATTTTTTAATTGGTTGTTTTCATTTAAAATAAAAATAACTAGGAGAAGGACTCGGCTATGGCATTCTCTATTCTCAATTCCCTAGGATGGCATGGTTGTGGCACCTACATCCCCCATAATCATTATGAGAATGGGGAAGATCTTCATCCACCCCTATACCATCTATGCCAGTTCATTTTCTCCACTTTTCCATCTATGATTTTATCATGTCATTCCCTATGATCACTCTCATCCCAAAGGTTCCCGATCTTTTCAACGGCATACCTCTACTATAAAACTGGACTTCAATGTTTACAGATGCTTCAGGACTTCTTAATCTCACCTTGGAGCCCCATTTCAGAAATTATAGGATCGTAGTAAACTCCTTTGATGGGTTCGTATTTAGATCTTGGGGTCTTCATGATTGTATGGTGGTGGGACTTCTTGAAAAGCATCAGATGATGGTTCACTTTGCTTTAGAGGATAATTTGATTCTAGCCTGGTCCAGAGATCTGAGAGTCTGCAACGACTTCCCCTTCTACATATTCTATTGGTTGTATTATTTTAATTTGAATCGAGACTCCTATAATAGTGTTGTGGTTATATTTTCCTAAAATCCCACATCCCTTCCAAAACCCCTATATTTTATGCATTAGTGGGAACATGGTAGGATTCTATTTGTGCTCTAATAGTAGGACTAATGTAGTTTGTCACCCAATTTCACCACGCACATGCATTGAAGTCGATGTTTCAATACCCCCAGTGGAGTAGATTTGGATAGTTATTGGGGTAGAATTTAAATTTAAATAGAAGGTGTTTTTTGAATATTGGACTAACCTTTTCTCAGTATGCAATCACTTGGAGAACTCTTTACACTCTTCCCATAAGTCTATTATAGACCGGCCTATGGTGGTTTTTATTGGATAGTCTCTTGGGCTAGAAACATTGTGTTCCTTCTCAGTGGGCCACTCACATATCAAAGAAGCTTCAGGTTCTGTTCCCATCCAGAAAGAGGCTAGATTAAACAATTCTAAACCTATGGTGGTGGACATCTTCAATAGGTAGAGGAATAATTTATCCGAGCACAATCCAACTTTACAGGTTTCTCTAGGTTTAGGGGATACTAGTTTTTTTGGCCCCCTACAGTCAGAGGACATTTTTTCAAAGGTTCTTTCTTACGTATATGTTTCCCATATTGGAAACAACTCTTCACTAGCGATAGTGGACAATAAGGTCCCTAAATTTCAATTTCAATAAATTCCAGATGAGTTGGGGAGTGGGGTGAATGTTAGGGGAAGAAAAAATTGGAGAATGATCCTATACTCTATTAATATCAGTAATAGTTTTGATGGTTTGGGTTATGATACACCTGAACATAAGACAAATGGTTCAAGGTGCTTCTTAGTGGAAGTGTCGGTGGAGATAGTAATGTAAAACTCTCAGAAGATAGTGAAAACGGAGGATCCGGTAGAGGTCTTCACATCCCAATGAGGAAGAAAGGAAAAAAATAAAACAAGGATCAAGGTAGTTTTATTGTGAGAAAGTGGAGAAATTCAAAAGGACATAAGGGTTACTCCAACCTTCTTAGACCAATGGAGACTAGATCGGTTAAAAACATTGGGTCTAGGGTAATGTAGGGTGAGCCATCCAAGAATAAACAGGTTAAGGATGTGAACACGAATCTGGAGACTGGAAGTGAAAGGGTGGAAGATGTTAATTATAAGGATCATGTTATAGAGAGGATGGGTTATATGGTGGGAGAGCATCCTTATATACAAGGTGACCTTATGTCTTTTGATGATTTCTTGGTTCCTCAGTGGCTGTTTGGAAAAGAGGTTGATGCTGGTGATGTTTCACTGGAAATAATTACTTCTATTTAGCGGTCAGTAGACGTTGTAGCCTTAGAAAAACCCTGGGAGATTCTTATGCAGTCTGAGTAAGAGATGCTGGAGAAGGTCTTAGTTATTCATGCTTCTAATAAGGATGTCGAAAGGTTGAATGGGAGACTAATTTTAGTGGACACACATGAGAAGCAGGGTGAGTGGATCGATAAAAAAATACAATTCTAAACAGATTCTTCAAAAACAAGAATATAATAGTATAGGAGTTCATGCAATATTGGGAAAAATTTTCATTTCAATTCTAATACATTATCAAAGATGAACTGAAGAAAAAGGTAACTAGACTTTTCTAGAAATTGTATAGGAATACCGTGTCTAATAGGATCAAGTTGGCTTTTAATATCTTTATTAACTTATATAGTGTTTGATGTGACTTGTTGAACTTGGTTTTTTCAAACATTTTCTATAAATGTGTTTTGAAATAAAAATATAAATGTGAGGGAAAAATGGAATAAAAATAATTGGAAAATGAATTTAATAAATGAAATGGACAACCTATTTACTATTCATATTTTCAATCTAGCATAAAAATGGATCTTTTATTAAAGGGTAGTCATGTGTCAAGTTGGGTGGTGACCTGGTAATCATTTTTATTCTCACTTATATGTTATATCTCGGTTTCATGTTATAGATTTGAATCTTAGATTGGGATATATGTTTTGAATCATGGGTGACCTCATGCCATATGAAATAGATTGGTTAGGTATGTTATTATTCTTTTTAGAATTTTAGTAGTTTCATACAAATTGTACTCTCCTAGTTTAAGTTATGTTAATTGAAGGGACACTATATATGTGTATTTTGGATGTAGGATAGAAAGGTTATAATCCAATTGTGGGTGTTTGAGGGTGATATGAGGTATTTATTTGTTTAATTTCATTAAAATGCTTTTATATTGTATTTCTTCATTCCCTATGGTGGATGAATCTTTGACATATGGAGTGTTAATGCCTATTTTTATGAATATTTAATTTATTTTATGGGAGATCATTCCCACTAATTAAATCTAATTTTGTGGCACTTGTCACCACCTTAGGGTAACCAGGAATTCACCTCAAGGATGTCGTGTGCTGAATCAGTTGTCAGATAGATGAATGAATTAGGCTAGTTCATGAAAACATGTTATTAGATCCTTTGTTATTAAGAGGTTATATGTTTTAGAGTTCACTTTTCTATTTGTGATGTCAGGTAGATTATATAAGGATTGTTGGGTCTTAGGAAGTCGGTCAAGGGTAGGTTTCGAATCACCACATATCAGGGTGAGACCTGCGTTTCCATGGGTTTTTTAGATTTGAATTTGGATTTTATTTTTTATGTTTTATTATTTTTATGGATATTGTTTAATGTTAAAAAATTGGATTTATTGAAGGATTGATGTTTTATTGGGGATGATAATGGGAGTCATAACAGTTCCACATGGTGAGTTTGAATTATCAAGTAAACCATGTGGTGCCTGAGTTCCTTGTATGATATGAATTCCAGTTGTAGTTTCATGATTGGAATATGGTAAAATATACCGTGTTTCTATGTAATACATGGTAACCAGTCCCTATTAGAGAAGGTATTTGGTTTTTTAATGTTATTGATTGGATTTTGGTTGGTTTAGGATTTTTTAAAAGAAAGGAAACATTATTATGTTTTGAAAATTTTATAAAGGTATTTTATGAAGGGAAATAGATTTTGAAAATGTTTTTAATATGGAAAATTGATTTTTAACTTTATTTTTAAAGGGGAATAATGGTATTTTAAGAGGATAAACTGATTTTCAAATGAATCTATTAAATCTGTGAAGCATTTTTAATAAAATAAATTTAAATGTTTTGATGTTTCAAATTGAGTAATTGATTTTATTAAAGGGACTTGGGAGTTTTAAAATTAAATTTCAAGTGACACATTGATGTTTTAAAATTAAATTGGGTTATTTTGAAGTGGTTCTGAAAAGAGGGTTGGTATTTAGTCCATTACTTGGTTGTTTAGATTGTTATGGTGATTCCTTTTATTAGATTGGAATTTTTAGTTGGGTCCTGATTTTGGTTGCGTATGATTCATGTTTGATATATTATTAATTTTGAATATGTTTCCTTATTTCTATGAGTATACCTCCCAAAATAGCCTTAAGAATGTTATGCCTAGGAAGTTGTTAATTATGTGTTATTAGTCATTTAGGTCATTGTTTGGTAATATTTGGTGTGTTTCCTCTCATTTATTTCATATGGTGTGTAATGATTTTAGGTTTGGTATATGAATTATTGATTTGAATCAGTATTTTCAGGGTTAATTATGGCTATGGTTGTTGTGATATAACTTTCAGGCTTATTTTTCATGGAAAAATCATTGGGTGGGTTTCTATGGTGACTAGAATGGATGTTGGACCAGTAATGTTTTTTCACTAGCATGGGTAGGTTAGATTTTATCAGGGTAAGTACAAGTGGGGTCCTGAGAATGTAGTCAGGGCCTACCCTTTTTTTGACCCAAGGTTAGGGACATTTTTTCTTTATGCGTTGTTTTCATGGCTTATACCACCTTCCTTTTTCATTCTTGGTCATAGGGTGTCAATTATTGGAAAGACAGTCCTGGTCTATGAATTTTCTTTTTTGAGTGCATTTAAGGTTGTGTTTTCCTCCATGATCATGTTTCCTTTTGTCCTTTAGAGAGTGAATGGTTTTTTGGTAGATTAGATATGTGTGTATCATGGAGGGTTTTTTTAGTCTCTTTTGTTGAGAGATTTTGTTTTTTTGTGAGTGACTCTAATAGAATGAATTTACCTTATTAATCCACCATGTTAGTTTCTGAAATGATGGGGTGACCTACCTAAGGTATCCATTCTTTTATATTCCCATTTATGTAGTCGGATGTGAGTTATGAAGGTGAGATAAACTCAGATAGGAATACTTGGGTTGATTTTAGTGGGACTTATATATTTTAGTTAAGAGGGTCTCTTCCTCTTTAGTTAAATACTTTTTCTTATTCTTCCCCATTTTTGTTTGAGATCCTCTTTGAGTCTTCTTTGAGTTCCGTGGATTTATGAGGGAATTAAAGGCTCATGGTGGGGAAACTTGTCACACCCCAACCCTCATTATATTAAATAATGTATCTTTTTTTGGCATTTAATGTTTTCCATCTTGTTTGGATTCTAACCCATTTAAAATTTTGAAATTTTTAGCTTACAGAATATGTTCATGGTTAGTAGAAACCAAACAGTAACCATGCACAAGTATCTACCATTTGAATGTGGAATTTTCATGATTTTTCAAACCATACAAAAAACCCACACAACTATCTTGGGGGTGTCCAGTATTGTGCATGTGGTTGGTTCATGGTTTTTCCAGCTGTGTGGTCATACTATTTGATGCACCCATAATGTTAAAAAATGGATTTTTACCTTTTTATCCCTCCCATAGTTTCCTTAAAAATGAACCCTCTCCCTCTCACACCTCCCTTAAAACACCCTGGTAATCCCCCTCTCCCTCACATTACCCCACACCTTTGGCCTCTTCTATGCTTTTTATTTAAAGTAATATCCTCCCAGGTTAGGGATCTCCTCCCATTTCTCCTTTTTTGAGGTTCAATTTTCCCTCCTCCTTTTTCTCTCCCATACTATGTCCCCTAAAGGCCAAACCATAAGGGGGTTTCAGTCCTATTTTATATTTGGATATATTTTTAAAAGGGTTTATTTTGGTTTAGGGTTCCACTACCCTTCTTAGAGTTTCTTGGACCATGTACCAGTGATTTTAGATGTCAATTATTGAAATGAGTGAGTTCTATGTATGTTTTCCACATTATTAGCTCTTTAATTTTAGAACCATTGATTTTTTGGCATATAAAATTATATTTTTATTTACGAAAATATTATTATGTGTGCTAATTTAATATTTAAACGGAAAATTGGATTTCATTTTGGTTTCAATGGAAAACATAGAATTTCTCTATTTTATACATTTTTGAAAATATGGTTTTTTTTATCGTGCACACCAAAGGTTTATGAAATGGACCGAATGGATTTTAAGAGATATTTTGAAATTAAAAAATGTATTATTGGTTTTTATACTGATTCCAAAAGGACTTTATGTGTACTTTAATGATGTATTTAGTTTTAAAAGAGGAACTTTAAACTACTATGTGTTCCTTTTATTTTTCAAAGCCAAATGTTATTCATTTATGTCTGATTTCATGAATTCATATTGATGTAATTGACTAGTTATAACCATATAAATGGGTGTGTATATATATAAATGTAAAAATTTAAAAAGAATATTCAAATTTGTGCATTAGGTGAAATATATATATATATATATATATATCTATTTATGTGTGTGTGTGTGAATGTATACGGGAATAACGATAAAGAGGGGCTTGGAGAATTTTAATTTGATTCTTAATACCAATTTTCAAACAAGTTTTTAATTATATTTATATATTATATTTAAAAGACCCAATTGGAATGATTTACATGGATTTCATTGTTTTATAATGGGCGTTTTGAATTATTAAATCCAATCTATGACATTTTTAAATGAAATATTAGTTATATATGGTTATTCTTAATTATCTCCCTTAGTTTTTATGTGAAAATAGTTTAAATAGGAATGCGTTATTTTGATAAATGAAGTGGCTTGTGGTGGGTTTATGGAAGTCCCCTTTTGATAAAATGTGACGTGTGTGAAATTAGAGAAACACATGGAACCCCAAATACTTAGGTAGGATAACTAGGACAAGTATTCTAGGCATATGTATATCCTCCCTAGCATGTGAACAATGAAACAATACAAAATAAACACAATGAATAGATTTTCATTACTACTTGGACTTTGGCATGGTCCTCCCTTGCATCTGATGCATAAGAACAATATTATATGGTTCAATCACTGAGACTAAGAGTATTTTGGAATGACATGAAATAACCATAGTTTAGCTAGGGGTTTCCCATGGTGCTCTATTTTATATACTATTGTGGTAAGTTATTAGTTATTTCCTTTCACTAACTTGTATTTTAGTTCTATTTACTTCTTATTCATTATTATTCATGGTTCTTGTTCATTTATTTAAATTGATTCTAAAAGGCCTTAAAAATGGTTGTTTCTAAAATGATTTGAAAGATAGTTTTAAAATTTTATTTTTTAATAGCAGTGGCATAAGGCAATTGAACATTTTTAAGTGATTGTATTTATTTAAAAGAAAAAGAAAATTAATAATATAAATGAAAAGTAAAACCTATTTACAATTATTATTTGAAAACTAGAATTAAAATTGATATTTTATTAAAGTGGAATCATGTGGAAAGGTGGGTGGTGACCTACTTTATATTTTTATGATCACTCTTATATTATATTTTAGTTTTAGGATCTAGATTTGAATTTTGGATTGGGATCCATGTTTTGGATGTAGGGTGACCTCATGTCACATGGTATAGCTCGATTAGGTATGTCGGTATTCTTTTTAGTGTTTTAGTAGTTTCATCCAAATAGTTCATTACTAATTTTAGTTATGTTTATCAAATGCACATTATATACGTGGTGTTTTGAAGTAAAATTTATAGGGGTTGTTTCTATGGTGGGAGTTTGAGAGTGGGATGAGGGATTGATTTTTTTAATTTATTGAAACTGAATTTAATATAGTATAGCTTATTTCCAGTCAGAGCATGGACCTTAGACATATTTTGTGGTCATTCTGATTTTCCAACACTTTTTAAATTTATTTTATTGGTGAAATAGTTAACACTAATTAAATCTGATGGCTTATAATTTTTCACCACTTTAGGGAAATCAAGAACACTTCTAGGGGATGTCATGGTCCCACTTGGGCACCCTATGGATGGAAAACTCATTATGGTTTATGAATTTTATTCCTTTTATCATTAAATCCCAATTTTTATTTCATCCAATAGATGAACTAACATCTATGATTCATTTAGGAGTTTTTTATTATAAAATTTTTAAAAAATATTTATTTAAATAATTCTGGGTTAAAATATTTTTAAAAAATAATACGGAATAACATTAGTGACTCTGATGCATTTCCAATTAATTAAATAGAGCCATAGACAACTAATACATTGGATCCCATTGACAAATGTTGATGACATGGAAAATGTGGCATGGGTTATTCCACCATTTCCCAATGTAAAGTGAAATGAAGATTTCATGATGCTGCATTTTATATAGATAAAGGAGAAAGGTGATAACACCGTTACTGCCTTTCCTTGAAGTGCATATAAAAGTTCAGCCCCTCCTCACTCCAAATTTCTTTCAGCTCTCTATGTCGTACTCCCTCTCTCTATTGAAAATAATTCTAGTGGTTCTTCCTCTGTGCATGGTGGTTTAGGTGGCCTAAAAGGAGTGCTGAATTTTATGAAGCATCATTTAGAGGTATTTTTAATAATTTATTTTAAATTTATTTCTTTATTTAATTGATTTGGTTTAAGATAGTTCGAAATATTTCATTTTTTTACTAGTTTAGTTAGTTAGATATAGTTTAGAAATAATAGTTATTTCCATTAATGATTAAGTATAGATTATCTAATGAATGAATTAGGATTAAAAAATGATTACATAATGATTAACTAATAATAATTAACAAATTAATACCATATGATTAACTAATGAATATCATATTATTAACTAATGGGTAAACCATAATTAATTAAGGATTAAGTATTTTTTAACTAATGATAAGAGAATAAATAAATAATGGTTAAATAATGAATAAATAACGATTAAAGAATGACTAACTAATGATTAAAGATTGATTAAAGATTGATTGACTAATGATTGATTAACTAATGATTTTTTATAGGTATAACTACCAATGGTAGATCACACACACTATAAGAAATTTCAAATAAACTCACAGTCTTGGGGAATCATCCTCACGACCACGCACCAAACCCCAACCCAACCGAACCACCCAAGACAACCGCGTGGGGAAACTAATAGTTAAATATTGATTAACTAATTACTAAATAGTTTTTAAAAACATTTATCTAATGATTAAATAATGATTAAAGAATTCTTAACTAATGATTAAATAATTCTTAACTAATTAGTAAATAATTAATTACTAATTATTAACTAATGATTAAGTAATGGTTAAAGAATTTCTAGCTAAGGATTAAAAATGATTTTATAATGATGAAATAATTATTAAAGAATTATTAACTAATTATTAAATAATGATTAAATAATTATTAAGGTATAATTAATAAAGGATTATCTAATGATTAACTATTGATTATCTAATAATTATCTTTGAATTAACATAGTATTAACATAGGATTAAAGTTGGATAAATGGATGATAAAGAGGCTTAAATACAAATGTTATTTGTTACTCCCATGATTTAGATGATTCATACCATATTGAAGACCTAGTTTTTTACTCTCAATAGATATGTTTTAGATGAGTCACATTTTATTTATAAATCACTGAACATACCTTTAAAAAAATTAAAAATTATACTATAAAACATTAGTATCATATTTTAGGATATAAGAAGATATTGTAAAATTTCAGTATCATATATATTTTGTGGTTATATAAGAAATCAAATTCTTTTCTAGATACTACAAGTGTATGTGGATCTGGCAGAGACGTACCTAGGGTGAAACCCAAAAATACTACATTGATCTAGGCTCGATCGAGAAATGGTGCATGAAAATGGGCCTTACTTCACACCTTATTTGATACTCCAATGGGATATTATTTATATGAATCGTATTTTCATATAAACTACTAAAATACCTCTTTAAAGATTAAAAAAGTACTATGAAACATTAGTTGTATCTTTTAAGAGGTAAGAATACGTTCTACAATTTCAGTATCATACAGAATATATGGTCACCCATTATTGTAAATATTATTTAGAATACCATAATATTTATTAAAAACCTTTATGATGTAGAGAATCATGATCTTATGTTTTTACTGCTATAGGGAGGTTATTCAAACAGAGAAAATAGATTCTTATAGTACACAACCAACAACAATGGTTATTACATCTAATTGTGTAACCCTAAGTGTACTCAAAGAAAGAATTTATGGTTGTTAAATCTAGGAAATAATCAAGATATCCATTCTATAAGCTATAAATATCATCAATTCAAAGATACACTATGAAATATGGCTTGTCTAGTGGCTATTGATGAGAACTGGGTCCAAGAAATAACTTTATTTTCCCAACAGTGAGACAATGTCATGATGGGGTTATAAGTTAGGGTTTCTATTGTAAAACAAAAACGTCCAATTGTATGAATACATAGTTATAAAAGAGTGGTTAAATAAGGTCAATCCCAATAAAGTGATGTTATTCCCTATGATGCGGAATAGGGTAAGCTTGCATATTTCTTGGATATACATGAAAATCCAACTTCTAATGAGGAATTTTTTAACGATGGAAGAAAATGAGACAAAAATGATGATGAGGAGGAATCTATAGAAGTTGGGGAGGAATTTCCAGAAATGAATTATTTGTACAGTAGCCTTGACCCACAATAATCACCAACCACTTTTCACATTTATGTTGGAAGAAATGAAACATTTTTCTGAATTCAACTCGAATGTTATCACACCCGCAACTGAGTTTCTAGGATTTGTAGAGGATATGTTTAGTGAGATGGAAATAAACTTATCTATTAGATGGGATTTTAAAAGTAAAGATGCATGGAAAAACATACTAAAAATTATTTTATATTTAGAGGCATTATAGATATTTAGTTTAGGAATCAAGCGATACAGAATACATCATACGATGTGATAAATATGGGGATGATTATAGATTCTTCTTGAGGGTGATTCCTGACATTGAATTTGGAGGTTGGAGAATTTTTAATATTGAGGTAGCTCATACTTGTTTTTATCCTAACCTAACATAAGATCATACTTCATTGGATGATGAATTTGTGTCATCAATTTTCATTGAGATGATTAAGACCTTTCAAGATGTTCTTGTATCCCTTGTGCAAGAGAGGATACAAAAAGACTTTGGTTATAAGATTTCCTATAATAAGGCATGGATGGAGAAACATAATGAAATTATGAGGGTCTATGGAGATTAGGATGACTTGTATTGGGTTTTTTCATAATTGATATCCATAATGAGACACAATGAACAAATTGTCTTCTATCTTGATAAAAATGATCATGTGTCTCAAGATAACTAAATTGATTAATCTGGCATTCAATTTCATCAGTTTTTTTGGGAATTACTCTCCAGTATTTCCAAATTTCATTTCTGGAAGTAGTTCATTCAAATTGATGGAACATTTCTATATGAAAAATACAATGGTGTATTTTTTATTGTGGCAACCCAATATGGCTACCGTTCATCTTCGATGTTTACATTTGACATTATGGAGAAAGAAAACTATAAATCATGGAGTTGTTTTTTGGAATGTATGAGAAACCATTTCACCCTCATTCGAGGTGTATGTTTGATATCTGATTGTCTTCAGGCAATCAATGAGGCAATCAATTCAAATTAGGATACATGGAGACCCCCAAATTCACATACTTAGTACTTCATTAAATACATTTATAGCGACACAAAAAAAAACATTCCATAATGAATCTATAAAGAAGGAAATCATGAGGCTTGGTATACAATCTCTTAATTATTTTTTACTATTACAACATAATGATAAAATTAATTTACGTGAAATATGATCACTTCTATGTATCATATGAGCTAGATCAACAATGTTTTGAACAAAATTTCAAATAAATCCACAAGGATAATCAAGGAGTGTATGACTATATGATGTTGATTCAAAAAGAAAAATAGATATTGTAATATGATGAGGGAAATGGGTATGGACACATGGCCACAAACATTTTGGAGTGAATCGATGGTGTTTTCAAGGGCCTTCAAAAGTCACCTATAACTAGCCTATTTCAGGATAAATTTTATCATTGTGTGAAGTAATTTGTTGATAAAAAAACAAGCCTCAGATGAGATTTAGTAGAGGCTAAGGTATGGAAGACACTTTCAATGAGAGAATTATGCATGATAGGCCAATCAGATCGCATAGATCTCAAGGAATGTGTCATCCTTATTCTGATGTGGGAATGGGAGAACCTCCCTCCCGTCTCCACTATTGTTGTTGGTCATGAGCTTCATATTGATGTACAACATGACACACCATGTGGATGCTGGTATGATCGCTCATTTTTATTTATTTTTCTAATGATACAATGACTTATTAAATTTAATTTATTATTATTTATCATTTTCTATATTTTATGTAATAGGTGTAGTTAGGCACACCACATTTTCAGAACGATGAGGCCCTACTTGGGTGCATATCATCTCATGTTGGACAGTCTATAACCCACTGATGTAAGTATATACAATATTTCCTTGACTGATTAATTTCATAATATTATATTCTTTGGTTTTAGGAAATAATATTTTTAAGAAATGTTCCATTTCATTTCATGTTACATGGTTAACATATTGGGTTCTATTAGACTAGATAGATGCACACAATATAGGGCTCCATGAGTCACGGTATAAAATAATGTCTATATTATATCTTAATCCACACAATATAGGGCTCCATGATCTAATAAGTTAACAAATTTCCATAGTTTTCTTATTATACTTTTTTTAATTCATTTTGAATCTCTTTAAAACATACTCAACTACAACATATTGTCTACATGTCTGATCCATATGAGGAGGAGGTTTTTAGCCAGGCAGTGTTCCATGCTTCAGGGAAGAGGATGATGTTAGCATATCGTGTTTTACAAAACAATATCTTCGATCGTTCAACCTAGGGAGATGGCGTTCCTTCTTTGCGATTAGAGATTCCTACTCAGGAACCTCCTCCAATAGATTTTTATATTGAGGTGACATGTCGATGGTTACATAGACTTCATCGTGCAATATGTGAGGTCTCACCTATTCCACAGGAAGAGGTCGGACCTCTGGCAGTCCATCCTCAGCCAAATTGGGATGTAAATCATGACCCATAAGATACATTTGTATTATCAGAACATCCACAGTTTTCTCTGAGTATAGTTGTTATGAGATTCTGTAAAGTAACATTTTGCATGCCTCCACCTTTCATTCTTGAGCCTTCACAAGCTATATGGTTTCCCTAGAAAATGATGGTTGGTCCTTCTACTAATGTTGTGGGAGAAGAATCAGGAGCTGATGATGACATCCAGTTTACAGCTCCTCCTGATCAGTCACAACTAGAGCATCTGACATTCGAGGTTCCAGTGCCTGAGGAAGATCCCTATCCATCTCATCATACTTCTCCCCAGCATATAAGTTTTCAATATTGATACGAGTGTCCAATTCGCACACCAGATTATGGGATGGGACCTCATCATAGACAATGATAGTACTCATTTATTTATATGTGGGCTATTGACTTAAATAAATTTTAAAAAAAATGTATTTTATCCTCTATATTATTGTATGCCTATTAAAATGATGAAATTATTTTTATTATCAATCATTTTTACATGTTTAGTCATTGTTTGAATTTTCATTAATATTTTAGTTACAAATTATATTTTATAAGCATTTAAAGTCAACTACTTAAAACATAATAAAATTTATTATATTTATAGTAGGTAACTTTAAAATCTTGAAAAATATAAACTATAAAAAATATAAATAAAACATAAAAAATGGCCAAAGAATCTTTTTTTAAATAAAAAGAATTTCATAAATATAAAAAATATTAAAAATGAAAGGAAGTTAAAAAAATTATAAATATAAATTTAATGGTTTAAAAATAAAATATATTGTTCCACTAAAATTAATTTTAGTTAATTAATTTTATGAAGATTTTATTAATTTTAATTATTTTTTATATGTTCAGAAAGTGTGTCAAATTTCATTTAGATTGTATTTATAATTTATTATCTATATAATTTCGAATCCACAAACTTCAAACATTATTCTGTTTAATTGTAGGTGACTTTGAAAGCATATAACATATAAAATATAAATACAATCCAAAATATATTTGAGAAACTAACGCAACCTATAAAACATTGTTGAATATAAAAAAATTATAAATATAGTAAGTAAAAGTCAATTTACAAGTCACAAAATTTGTTGGTTAAAAAACATAACATTTTTACTTTCAAATAGTAATAGAAATAATTCTAAAAAAATAAAATAAACACAATTTATATATCAAAATATATACACATATATATTCAAAAATATATAAACATGCATATTTTTAAAAAGTTTTTTGTTGAAAGACAACATCGATGATGCCTCCTTTCTCCATTAGTTTTTTAAAAAAACTAGACTTAATTAAAAAATATTTTGAAAAAAATATTAAAAAAAACTCTTCATTTAGTAAGTAAACCAGAATCCCTCACACTTCCCTTATTACATGTTTTTTCTATTTCTACTTTATTTACAACCTTGGATAAATTTGATAGATATAACATCTTCACCTATTTTTTTTTCTTTCTAATAAATCATAAAATTAATGGAATTTGACTCATCATATTCAATAAATTTTAAAGATCAAAGAAAATTTGTTTGGTAAATACTGTTTCACAATCCATTACATTAATATCTCCCTTTGTTGGGTTCAGAAAAACTATGAGCCCTTACCCGATGAAGAGTTTTGCCGTAAAACTGAACAATGAAAAATTCTTGGAAGGCTTTCTAGGTTAAGCATTAGCCTTTATTCTCTCAAACCATGATTTATCTACATCAACAACTAACTAGTTAAAACATAATGTTTTTCATTAAAAGCATATTTTTATAAAGGGTCTCAATTCTCTTAAAGATACAGTGAATACTCCCAAAAAATTCCTTAGCCTTCTGTGTTTAGACATTTCCACAAAAGGTAGAAGGGTGATGGAACTGAAAGTATTGCATGACCTAAACCACAATATCATCCTATTAAGGTTCACCCTACATTGTATACTAAAGTAGTTTCACAAACCCTTCAAAGAACTATATATATACTACGGGCTTAGTTATTGGAGAATCATTATTAACTCGTTTCTTCCTAATTGTAGGTGGTTGGTGAGTCACAATACTCTATATTAAAGAATATAATTATATGAGATTCCCCTTTTTTTAATATTATTTTTTATTAAATTATGGATAAAAAATTAAAGGAAATGAAAAAACCCTATCATTTTCTTTTTTTCCATTATCAAATTATTTTATAGTTTAAATATAGTTCAAAAAAATTAAAAAATTCAAATTTAAAAACAAGATTCAAAATATATCATACAATTATAATTGATGGATTTTCAATAAAATTAATTAATTAAGCATATCCATAAACATATAAATCAATAATAAATAATTAATAAAAATCAATTTATTTATTATTGATGTTATACTTAAAATAATTCTCAGATTGACTCTGGAATACAACTATATAAACACATATAAGGAAGGTAATATGTCATTATTCCCAATTATTCTTACATATAAGTCACATTCATGATGTATTTGACTCAAAGTATTAGGCCTAAACTAAAACGTAATCAAAATAAAACCCAATTTCCCCATATTAACTTAATCTTACACCATAATTATGTTATCCATAAATATTTATGGCTTAATTCAAGAATGTAGACATTACTATCTCTTAGATAATATAAAATCCATCTTCCCTAAGTGGTCTTTGATTCTATTTTACAATAGCCTGAACCAAGTCACCCATTAACCCAAATCAGTCCACCACAAGACATCATGAACACTTCTCAATCACTTAATATTTACGTAATCACTAAGGGGGGAATTGAATGATATGGGAAGTGTTTTCTTTCTTATGTAATTACTCAAAATAACTAAAAATCCTACATGAAAATTTATATTAATTATTCATACATTGCAATTTCTTAATATAAAGTATAAAAAAATACTTTTCCCCATGGAAGGTAACCCATACACTATAGGAAGTACTTCTTAGACTAGAATCATAAATAACCATTATTATATATGTATGCATACACAAGGAATCAAATGATACAAAAAATATACATTCCATCTATCAAAATTTTACTAACAAGAACCTAAAGTATATACCTTACAAAAAGTGAATAAAAAATAATGTTCTTTGATAATGAGGAGATATACCCATTAGAAAAGGAAATCAATACAAAAAAAGTTATCTTCATAGGATACAAGCCCCAATAGCTCCAAATATTCCATTAAGACATTTATCACCCTTCCATATATAGTTTTATACCCTAGTATAATCCCTTTACTCAGATCATGTATAAAGAGGTTAACATGTATCGCATGGGTCATGTGTGTAGGATCTGGACACAACAGATGCATGATAGTTGAGAGGGCCCAAATTTTCTTTTTCTGTAATCGATGAGCAATATTGGATCAATACAATGACGAATTCCTGTATCCACAGATTAAAATCAAATATTTTGACAAAGAGAAGAAAAGTGATGGATCCGAGAAAGAGGATCTTTCACATCATGTTTATAATTGATCTATTAATTATAGAAGAAATTAAATACTTGGGACTTTGGTACATTCTTCATTGATGATTGTTAATTGTCTGGAATGACCCTTACAGATTTTATTTGTTGCATTCATGAGGATCCAAAGTAGAATCCCCATAGATGTGATCCACACGTGCTCTAATGGTCTCTGAATAATGCAACTCATTCTCTGGGTTCTAGTGCGGCCAAGGGAATGTCTTGCATTGATTTTTCTTGATCGGTCATTC
Organism: Viscum album; assembly: GCA_963277665.1. Taxonomy (NCBI): domain Eukaryota; kingdom Viridiplantae; phylum Streptophyta; class Magnoliopsida; order Santalales; family Viscaceae; genus Viscum; species Viscum album. The sequence goes on from OY728166.1 coordinate 591,578,088, forward strand.
TTTGGTCTTAAATAACATCTCTAGTTCTTGAGAGGGAGAGATTAGAGGAGTCAAGAGAGAAATTGTTTTGCTCGATAATTTTCAATTCATTGGGGTTTGGAACCATAGACATACCTACCTATTAATCGAAATGCAATTTCATTTACAATATTTAATTGCAAAATAGTAATTTAATGCAATTATAACTATTAGAGAAAACACTTGCTTCATAATAACAATAACAACACCATTATTTGTGGTGTGCCAACTAGAACAAAATGGAACCATAAATGAAATCCCGTGAAACATAATGATAACATTATTATTATTATTTTATACACCAACTGGGTAAACATTATTTACTGACTTGTAAATAATTAATTTAGCAACAGAAATGATCTTGATCCGTTCGAACTCCTCTTCCATTTATTGAACACATGAATAAAATATATTACTCTCTTAAATAAATAAATTTATTTACAAACTTGTAAATAAATATTTATAAATTGTTCAATAAAATAAATAAATATATTTTATTCACAATTTGGGGAATAAATATATATTTAATTTATGCAATTATTTTAACATGAATAAAATTATTCCTCGTTCTTGAGAATAATAATTATTATATTAATTAACTTCAAATAGAATTTACTCAAGACCACCAGAAACACTTAGTGTGCGACGCTCTAGGATTCTTTCTCATTGGAATTAGGTGTGCCTGCCTAAAGTCCAAGATTAATATATAGAACTGGGTCAAGGAACCCAAGAGAAAGATCTTAAAGTCTCAAAAATGACATCCATATAAAAATTTTCACTGTTTAATATAATACCTTTTCACAATATCTCATCAAGCATGTTTTGTGATATTTTCATCAACCTATATGCTTGATATGTTATTCTTTGACTTCCTGAAATAAACTCATCGTTAAACCATGGACATTGAATTTTGGGTGACAATTTTATTTCAATCAAAGAGACAAGATATTAACTTACTTAAATGGAAGGGACAAATCCTTCCTCGGCGTATCCATTAATAACATGTCATTCATGACACACCCAATGTACCCTACTTCCCACCAACATATGACATGCCTATTTTTATCAGTAAATCAATGTGTGCGAGTCATGAAATATATTAATGACAATCTTATTGTCTAAAGACCAAAACACATGCTCATAGATAGGAATATTCTATAAAACCAAAACATTCAGAATTCTTACTGGTGGGTTTGTTCTCATAATCTCCCATCTTAGAGATTACCAAGTGCGAACTTCATGAGAAGAAGTATCATCTACTTATGAGTACTCACAACTTATGGTCTATATACTATGTGTCCCATCATAGTATGTCATCCAATCATAAAACTATATTTAAGAATACTATCATAAAACTTCAATATTCTCATCATAACGAGGAACTGTTATGGCCTTATCAATGTGACAAATACTCTATTACATAATTACATCATAGTCATGCATAACAATGAAAAATATGTAATTAAATATTCATGTAATAAAATTATAAATAGTTGGTTCTAGGACACCAACTCTAAAAAATTCCCACCTGGACTGTAGCCAATTTCCTACGACATTCAGTCCACTAGACCTCACATGATGATCATGTTTCTGCTGAGTTAAGGATTTAGTAAAGGGGTCTACCACATTTTCATCCATATAAATTCTTCTCACTACAACTTCTCCTCTCTGAGAAAAATACTTTAAGAGATAGTACTTCAGAATTATGTGATTTGTTTGCTGATGTGACCTTGTCTCTTTTGCGAGAGCCACCACTGTAGTATTATCACAATAGATCGTGATGAGATCTTTACCAATTGAAACCACATCCAGCTCTTGGATGAAGCTACACATCCAAACTGCATATTTATCTGCCTCATAAGCTGTGATATACTAAGACTATACTATAAAATATACAACCACACATTTATTTGAGATCTTCTAGCTCACAACTCCTCCATTCAATGTGAATATGTACCCCGTTTATGAATTTATGTCATCTTGATTAGTCTAAATACTAGAATCATCATATAATCTAATGATTAGTTCTTCATATCCTCTATAAAACGGGATCATATTCGTACCATGCCTTAGATACTTATGGATAGTCTTGAATTCCATCTAATAGCAGTCACCTAGATCATCTTGATATCTTCCTACCACACTCAATGCATAGGAAACATCTATCATAGTACATATCATAACATACATAACTTACCCAATCACTGATGCATACAGAGTTATTCCCATTCAATTTCATTAATCATGCGTCTAAGGACAAATTTTCTTGGAAATATGAATGCCATGTGATGCTGTAAATAATCCCCTCTTGGATTGTTCTATACTAAATCTCATTAGTAACTTGTAAGTGTATGTACCTTTACTTAGTCCTATTAATCTCTTGGTTCTATCCTGATGGATCTTGATCCTAAGAATATATGTTGCCTCACCCAAGTTCTTCATGGAGTAGCATTTATTCAACCATGCCTTAACAGACAGTACGACTGGTATTTCATTTCCATTAAGTAATGTTTTATCAATATATACTATTAGGAAAACGACTACACTCCCATTAAAATGTTTTTAGACATAAGGCTCACATTCGTTCTTTATAAAACAAAATTCTATACTGGCTTCATCAAAATAGATATTCCACAACATGGATGCTTTCTTTAATCCATAAATGGATTTTTGAAACTTTAATATCTTATTGACATCCTTTGGAGTCACAAACCCTTCATGTTTTCTTATACAGATATATTGGTAAATTTTCACATTAAGGAAGTCTATTTGAAAATCCATTTTCCAAATTTCATAGTCATGGTATGTGGAAATGGCTAGTAGAATTCTGATGGATTTCAACATTGAAACTGGTGAAAAGGTTTCATCGTAGTCAATACCTAGACATTGTTAAAACACTTTTTCAACTAGTTGTTCCTTATAGGTACTGACTTTTCCTTCCATGTCCAGTTTCGTATTGAATACCCTTTCTCAACCAATAATATTTAAATCTAATGGAGGATCTATCAAAATATTGACATGGTTTTGGTACATGGAATCTATTTCAAAATTCATAGGGCTCTGTGGGATCTACTCTTATACCAACTCTTGTGTTCCTTGAGCCCCTACTTCATCGAATTCTATCTCACTCTCACTATTGCTTTTAGAGATGTGCTCCCTCTCAATAAATATAGTATGTCTTTCCACTATAACCTTTTTGTTTATCGGGTTGTATAGGCAATATCACCTTGTTTCCTTGGGGTATCCTATAAAGGAACACTTTGTGCCTTGGGGTGCAAGTTTGTTACCTAAAGAGGCCTTATCAAACACTTCACTTACCCACACTTGAAAATTTGATAACATGGATTTTCTTCCACTCCAAAACTCATATAGAATACCATTTATCGATTTAGTTGGTACTTGGTCTAGTATGTGTGACGTTGTTTGTAACGAATATCCCCAAAAGGATAATGGAATACTTTCATGACTCATCATTGATCTCACCATGTCCAATAGGGTGTGGTTCCTCCTTTCACTTACACCATTCCACTAGGGTGTGTATGGAGGAGTGAGTTGGGATAGGATCCCAAACACCCTTAAGTAAACAATGAAGTATTGATTAAGATATTATCCACCTTAGTATGAGTAGAGTTTCCTAATCTTCTTACCAAGATGGTTCTCAACTTCATTATAGTATTCCTTGAACTTATCAAAAATAATCTGACTTATACCACATTAAGTAGATTTATCCATATCTACTAAAATCATCAGTAAAATTTATGATGTATGAGTACCCACCCCTTGATTCAACTAGAAATGGTCCACACACATTAGTATGAACCAATTCAAGAATAATTTTTTCCCTTTTAGCTTTCCCACTAAATGGGGCCTTTGTCATTTTTCAATATAAACATGCATGACATACACTTAGTGGTTTTAGTTTTAAAGAATCTAAATATCCATCTTTATGTAATTTTTTGAAGAATTTCTCATTTACATGACCTATCCCATGATGCCAAAGTTGGGTGTGGTATGAGTCATGTGAATTAATTTTGTTATTAATTTCCATCACTTGGTTTGTGTAATACAACATGTAAAGACCATTATATAAATGTGCCTCACCAATACATATGATATCTTTATAAAAGAAGCAACATTCATTTCTAAACTTGAAAATAAATCTATCTGTATCTAGGCTGGATAAAAAAAATGTTTTTGGTTATAGAAGGAACATAATAAAAACCCTTGAACAAAAATATCATCCCAGCTGACAACGTGAGGTGGTAGTCCCTGATAGCTACACAAGCAAGTCTAGCCTCATTGGCTGCTCAAAGATTTACCTTGCCTTAGTCAATTTTCATGAATCTACATGGTTCCTGCCCATCCAATCCAATTTTTTTTTGTATTTTTTGAAAAGTCACTTTTAGGCTAAGTGGTAACTTCACATAAATAAAAACAAAAACCACATACCAACTATTCCAAAATTCAAAAAATATCCAACTATGAAGTTTAAAATTTAAAATCAAACACCCAAATGGGATTCATAATTTGAGAAACCATAACAAGCATGGAGCTGCAAGCCGCTACCAGCTACCCATTAAAATTGCATCATTCATCATGCCACTGTTCACATAGAAATCACCATCATCATCAACCATGTCAGTCCAATCCCATCTCCAGCCAACATCATCATCAAGACCACCGTCGACATCGCTATCCTCACCAATGTTGTGGTCACCATTCGAAGCCACACCAGTCATTAGAGACCATTGGGGCTCATCATAACCATCGCAAAAACTCATCACCATGCCATCACGAATCAAAAACATCGCAACCACACCGATTTGAATAGAACTGACATGATCAAATGTAACAACACCAAAAACAAGGGGGATAAGTCTGAAAAACTGAAACAAAACCATGAATATTTCCATTGGCACCTCCGAAAGAGGAAGAAAAACAAGAAAAAACAAATTTGTCCACGTTGAGTGATCTATAGACTGCCGAATACCTCCTCCAAAAAACTCTAAAAGACCACCACTCCTGATCCGACATAGAGAGAAGAAGAGGTCCTTGAGATCAGGGAAGTGATTTGAAAGACCTAGGACTCCGAACATTAGCACGATGTTTCTGAAAAAAGAATCCAAATACAAGAACAAGTTGTGGTAGGAGTGCCTAAAAAAACCATCCACTGTAGAAAAACTTTACCCAAAACCATAGTGTAACCTTCGCTCTAGATCTGACCTGGATTGGTGTAGAGGAACACGAGGTCAGAGCAAGGTTGAATCAGTCGGGCACTTTAGCAGCGATGACCTTCAATAGGCCCAATAAATCCACCCTGTGAGACAAACACCAAGAAAACCACACCACCATGACGGAAGAGGTAGAAGGATGAGAGAAGAGGTGTGGAAAATAGGAATAAATGGTGCTCAGATGTGCCGCCGACCCCAAATCATAGGTTTTTAGGAGGAAACCCTAGGCGATGACGAGAGAGAGGGGGAGAACTCGGAGAGAAGGGCACCATCCTCCATCTACTTGGTTCTTTTATTTGGAAACATATGTAATAGACAAAATATGTATCTAATACTCAATTTTTAGAAATATATAAATTTCACCCGATAAGAAATGTATTTGAATCTTCCCCTTGCTTCTTTGGATGAGTGTAGTTTTTCTTCCAGTGGCCCTTCATTCCCCATGAAACACAAATAGATTCATATTCCCTTTCCTCCCCTTTGATCTTATTTTTCTTGTAAGTGTGTGAGTAAGATTTGGGATTAAATCTCTTTCTATCCTCTATCCTCTAATTCACCATCAGTACAGAAGGTTTTTCGAGCTTCATGTCTTTTTCCACTTGGAGAAGGAGGATAAGAAGATCCGGTAGGGACTTCTCAATGTTGTTCATGTTGAAATTCATAAGAAAACTAGAGAAGCTCCGAGGGAGTGATGAAATAATGAGATTAGTACCCAGTTATTTAGGGATTTTAAACCCTATATCCTTCGGGCACTTAATTTAGCCAATGAGCTTGAGTACGTGAGACCTAGATGGGGAACCCTCTCCAATATTACTCTAAAAGAGTTCCCTAGAGATCTCAAACTATTCATGTATTTCTCTCTCATGGTAAAGACAAAGGAGGTTCTCAAGCATGGTATAGACTTAATTAGTTCACTAAAAACTGATGATAGCATCAAACATTGAATGTTGACTACGTCATTCTTATGTTTTTCATAGACCAGGATCTCTTCATCACTTGCCTTTTGGGTAGACAGATAAGGTAATGAGGAATCCACTAATTAAGATTTCCATCCATGGTCTATAATGACCCAAAGGCGTCTAAACTATTCCTACAACTTACTATTGGTGAGGATGTTGTCTTTATCCAGTATTGCTGGTAGGGATAGTGTGGTTGACGATATTACAATTTTTATTCTAAAATTAAAAGAACAGATAAATAGTACTTTCTTGATTACATTTGACGAGAAATATTAAATTAATTTGATTAATTTTTCCACTATTGTATCAATTCATAATGGCTCTCAACATTGAACTAAGAATTTATAGTTGCTAGAAAATTATAGTGTAAATAATCCATATTACCCTTTGCATAATCCCAAAAGGATTGGTCAAGCTATTTGATTGTATTTAGGTAGGAAAGTGTTTTTCAATTGCGAGATTTCAGCTCCTTTATCCATTGAGAAGACTCCCCAATCCTAAAATCCCGACTTGTATTTTTTCACAACATGCCTCCAAATTTACACCAATTCTAGAATTGGCTACTCCTATTGATTTAAAATAGTTAATTCAACCCGAAAAATTCAAAAGAGCTTCCTGTATAAAAGTATGTGTCCCTAAAAGGGTTGTTCAAACACTTAGTTTTATTAAGTCTTTCCCTTAATCAAGTAACAGAGGGATTAATATGATATGATATTTTGTTGAGGTATTTTTATCTCTTATGCATAAATTTCATTATTATCTTTATCACATTCTTGATAATATTCTGTGGAACTTACTTATGTGATTAACCATGTCTTGATAATATTTATTCATAATCCTGGTTTATTTTAGTCCCATCATTCATGCTTGTTAATTCATTTATTATGTAGTCATGTCAATACATCCATAATGACAAACCATACAACTAAAAGAAATAAAATATATTAAATGTAATTATCATGAGCTATTCTAATGGTTAGTTTGTATAGAGGCTGAAAAACTAACTACTAACCTTGGGGAGAAACACCTAGAACCATTTATGGTTCATGTCTACCGCTTTCCACCTGTCTACCTTTGTATCTCCTTAGATTGTATTATCCTCGACTCCTTACTTGAACCACCTCCACAAGCTTGGAAGTTAAATCCATTACATATTCTTTTTAACTCACACACATGTGAGGGATAAAAAAAGGGTTTACATAAAAGAAAACATGGGGGCACGTGCCTTACATATTAATGAGGAGAGAAGGAGTGCATTCCAAAAATTTAATTTAAAATAAATTAAAATGAAACCAATCACATGAAATGGTTTGGTCCATCTCATGATCATCCACATATATGAAAAAAACTGTGAATTCAATTAAAGTAGCATTCAATTATTTAATTGTTCTTACTAAGATAAATTGTTCTCAAATAAATTATTTATTATCTTTAATTAATCAATCCTTTTATCTTAATCATTTTTTGAATTTTCATAAGATTCTTATACATAAATGTAGAGGAAAATTAGTGAAAACCCATTAAAATCTACATGATATGTAATTTTGAACATTACAAAAACATTAAAGTTTTAATTCTATGTAATTTGGTAAAGTAAACGGCATGTAGTTCTGACTACACGACAAGTACTACCTTCACCATCTTATCTAAAGTAAATGCCTAGGGACTCAGTGTGTGAGTCGTAAATTAGAAATGTCGTAGTATATAGCATGTCCAGTGGGTGACAAGGCGTGTCATATCCAAGATACATGGTTACATGTCTTTATAGATTTTTATGGGATACATGGTTTGGCCCTTGACCCAAAGGGACTACACACTATGTCCAGTGGGTCACATGACATATAATCTGGTTGACCGTTTTCCAGTCTATTCTGGTTAAGACATGGTGTATAAATTAACTACACCACATGTCATTAATGAACATGACTTGAGTAATTGAAAAATTACTCCTAATGCACTTAATACAACTAAACGATGTTTAATCCAGATTACATGAAATGTATGGAATATTTAAAGTCTTGTAACTATGAATACGTAGTTTGTACTCCCATGTTACCTAGACAGAATCTTCGGCAGATCCTCAAGATATCCTTGATTTAATTTTAATCAAAAAATTATTCATTTTTGTTAGATATGTATGAAACAAAAGTTAGAATAATAGTTATTCAAATTGAGATTACAAGAATGATGAAACATGAATTGAAAAACTATATTATAAAAGCATAAATCATCAACTAATTATTTAAATAATTATAAATGATGATGAGCCCACTCTGATACCACTTCTAGATCAGGATGCTACAGAAGTGTGGCAGTTGGGAGGGCCCAAATTTTGTTTTTCTGTAATTGATGACCAATCCAGGATCAATACAATGATGAAAACCAGTATCCATGAATTGAAATAAAAGCTTTATAAAAAGAGAAGGAACATGTTAGATTTGAGAAAGAGGATCATTCCCATCATGTTTGAAATTAATTTATTAATTTCTGAAGAAATTAAATACCTATGTCTTTGGTACTTTCTTCGTTGATGATCATTGATAATCTAGAATGACCCTTCCAGATTTTTTATGTTTCACTCATGAAGAATCAAATTAAAATCCCTCTAGAGGTAAACCACACATGTTCTAATGGTCTATGAACAACACCACTGGTTCTCTAAAAGCTAGTATAGTGAAATGAATGTATTGCGTCAATCATTATTGATCACTCGTTCTTCAGTCTTTAAGAACTTATCTCATTCTTGAGAGGGAGAGATGAGAGGAGTAGAGAGAGAAAATGTATTTCTCAAAAATTATCAATTCTCCAGGGTTGGGTATAATAGACATACCTGCTTATTAATCGACATGGGGTTTCAGTTACAATATTTAATAGTTCAATAGAAATTAAATGCAATTTTAACTATTATATAAAATCCATGCCACATTATAACAATAAATGCACAATTATTTTTTGTGTGCCATGTTGTGAAAAACAGAACCATAAATGAAATACCATGCCACATAATGATAATAGTATTATTATTATTATTATTTCTTTCTCTAGATGGATAAAAAATATTTACCGACTTATAAAAAATTTATTTATCAATGGACATGGTATTGGTCCATTTGAACTCCTATTATATTTATTGAACCCCTGAATAAAATATTTTATTCTATTAAATAAATATTTTCACTTACAATCTAGAAAATAAATATTTATTAAATTCTAAATGGTATATATAAATATATATTTATTCACAATCTAGTGAATAAATATTTATTTAATTTATTCCATCATTTTAACTTGAATAAATTATTCCTCGGTCTTAAGAATAATATTTATTCCATTAATTAAATTCAAATAGAATTTAATAGAGTCCTCCAAAAATACTTAGTGTGTGACCCTATATGATTCTTTTTCGTTGGCATTTGGGATGATTTCTTAATGTCCATGATTACTATCTAGCTATGAGTTATGGAACCCAAGAGAAAGAACTTAATGTTTCAATGAAGACATCCATATATAAAGGCTCACTGTGTAATATAATCCCTTTGTAAAAATATCTCATCAAGTAGGTTTCATGATTGTTTCATCAACCTATATGTTTGATACATAATTCTTTGACTACCTGAAATAAACCCATCATTACACCCTGGCCATGGAATTTAGGGCGACTGTTCTATTTCAATCAAAGGGCTAAGATATCAACTTCTATAAATGGAAGAGAGGAATCTTTCCTTGAATTATCCATTAATAACATGTCATTCATGATGATCCTAATGTACACTACTTCCCACAAACATATGGTATGATGATTTTCATTAGTAAATCAAAGTATGTGAGTCGTGAGGTGTATTAATGATAATATTAAATTCTAAGTACCATTACCCATGCTCGCAAATAAGAATATTGGATAAAACCAAAACATGTTGAATTTATACTAGCGGGTATGTTCTTATAATCTCTTATCTTGCTGATTACCAAGTGCAATATTTATGAGAAGAACACTCATTTGCGTACAAGTACTCACACATGAGACTCTGTATACTATGTGTCCCATCATAGTATGTCATCCAACCGTAGAACTATATTTAAGAATATTTTCATAAAACTTCATGTTATCATCATAACAAGGAAATTTAATGACCTTATCAATGCGAAAAATACTCTAGGACAGAATTACATCATAGACATGCCGAATAATGAAAAATATGTAATTAAATATTTATGTAATAAAAGTACAATTAGTTGGTTCTATAACACCAACTCTAACTATTTACAGGGTGCGAGTACATTGTAACTTGTAGGAGGTCACCACATGATACTTAACTTTTAATCATCATACCATGTGTAAGTATTTGCTGCATAGAATAGGAAATTAATGAAATATAGAAATAGAAACTTAATTAGAAAATTAATGTAATTAAATAATAAAATATATAGTTAGTAACATGATCGAAATTCCATATCTATTTTATCATACATGTTCTGCATTTAAATAAATGATAATGCCTTATGGGTTAGTTTCTAGGTATTAAACAAGGCACCATGGAACCACCCATACCATCTTTGAGACATGATCAAAACTCACATGGGTGAAATACCATAACTCTGGTTGAGTTCTGGACCCCCCATATAAGGGAAATAGGACAATAATATAGTGGTATAACACTCATATGGGGATATAGTGTTCAAGTATGAAGACCTATAAGGAAAGGTGTGTGATCAAAAATTGAGTATCCTAATGTGGGAAGATCATTGAGTTTCCTGGCGACGTCCGTTCAATCCAATGTATCCACCATCAATATGATAAGATGCATATATATAGGTCATGAAAATATGCATTCCCTTCCAACTGGTTATAATATCATTGAATTACCTATATATATTGGAAATGAAGATAACAATACCAAATAACATTGATAAAAAAAGTTAGATTCCAAACAAATAAGCTATGATAATAACAGTTCCAACTTTTTATACATCAATATTCCATAAAAATCAGGGTATATTTAATAATCCAGTGATGCAGATCAAGTATCATGAAAAATATCAAGACATTTTAACATCAACATTAACCAACATCAAGTATTCTCTACTATTACTGATGTAATTGGTATTCCATAATAAGTATCCCAAGTTTTCAAAAGGATAAAAAAATATAATAAGTAACATGGGAATCATCAACTCTAGAAAACCCATAATCATGTTTTAATTTTATTTGTAAATAATTTTTTTAAATCCACTTTAGAATTGGTCTCATCCCACTCTATGTCACTTATAATTAAACACTGTGATAGTTATGTGAGAGAGGAGGTGTCACTTACCTTCTAACTTAAAGAGAAAAAATCTAGATGCCTAAATATGTGAGGGTTATACCACATAAATTATTCATCAAACATAGAATGTAAGATTCTAGGGATTTAACTTGTCACCAATGAAATAAAAGAAATACAAAAAATAAAATGTTAGACTAACATTACATTCACCTAGGATTAGCTTTTGCAAAAATTTTATGTAAGAAACCACAAAGGATATGAAAAATATTTAAACCATAGAGGATTGAAGATTATATTTTCAGTTTATATCATAAAATAAATAGAAAATATGGTTGACATGGAAGGCTATCATAGGCCTCACATAATTTTTTTTATTAAACAGGGATGCAGTCCAATGGGATTTACTAGGGTTAGTCTTAAGGATTCAAGGGATGGTTCTTCACTAACCTCAATCACTCATTTCTATGTTTTGAAAGAGGCCTATAATAATGTTTTTTTATTTTTAAAAAAATATAAAAAATGAAAGAAAAAAAATGAATTCATATGTAGTTTGAATAGTCCTCAAGTGAATTGCAATGCATTCCAAAATAATTCTCCATTATTCTTATTTACCAAACCCAATAAGTAGAATCAATAACATTTTTTCATCCATATCACACTTTTTATTAGGTGTGAAATTACAATTATACCCATGGATACTTGATTAAACCAGTAACTCATTTATCCTCCTTGGTGAATTAGGCAACAACACTCCTCAATCAAGAGAGTGAACATTCTGAACCCACCTAGTAGTGATCACATGTCACTCAATATATTAATTCACTCACCTCCTCTAGTATATTGAGAGAGTTAATAGACGAGAAGAATTAAAGTTAATAATAACAAAATATTGAAGTAATTTTGATATATAAATAGAGTGATGATCACTTCCCCCAGTATCTACCCTCATTACCTAACTGAATCAAGAAAAAAATTAAAATTAAAATATAAATTCATGAACATCACTGTGACTCCCCACTGTACCCAACCATGATTGGGTTAGCACTCCAGTATAATGGGTTTTTGATGTTACTAGAAAATCACATGGGAGAATAAAACATGTAAAAATTTTAGGTGGAGTGAATCGACACTACTAAACACAAAAAAAGAACAAAACATCACTTGAATTAAAATGAATGAAAATTATAGCAAACCCTAGATATATCCAGAATGAGCCAAACCTTTTCAAAATGGGAGATGGGGAATCTATTTATAAGCATCATGAGTGTTCTTACTCCTATATATATTTAAGTGTCATGGGATCCATTCTTCTTATGTCCTAGATGATCTCCATGTGTCCATTTTAGAGATTTTAGATCTTCTTAGAAAATGTCATCTTGAATATTAACAACTCGGAAATTCTTCCCACATTCGATCTCTATAAAAGTTATGGAATAATCAAAGAGAATGTGATTCACTTCATTGTTTCCATGGTGGATATCAATTTTTTCTATATGTGATCGTGTGATACATGTATTGACTCAGGTTTGGGCTGCAAGAATAGTCATCCTTGGTAAATTTGGTATTGTACATCACTATATTTACTCACTTTGGATTGGTGTAGCCTGATCCTCAATAGATGATGATTGGGATAAATTCTTCTAGGCTATACTGCACACCAGGCCATAACTCTGTGGGTTGAGCTCCGTAGTGAGATCATTGGGGGTTGTAGGGGGAAATGCAGCCCTACTCCAGGGGTCGGGGAGCCAAAAGTCCTGGGTCCAAATTTTTGTGGCATTGTAAAACCTCTGACCAAATATAGTAAATATGACTGACCATCACCGATAGGGCACTATATCAGTGAAGACTTTTTTCATGATTACTGTAGCTCCACAAACTTCTAACCACTGGCCACTATAGCACCTTGGAATTGGGTAGTCACAACATTGTAGTGATTTAGACTTCTAGAAACTTTTTTTGTAACACAATGGAATATCTATGATGTTGATGGAATATTGATTCATCCTCCTTATTATCTAATTTCGGGATAGGGTTTTGAGTGTTAACTCATTAGGACTCTAAAACTCTCTGTAATTGTGCTGCCGACTATAGTGATATTTCTTCTTCTTTGTGGATATAAGGCTCATTTCCCAAACCACATAAATCTCTATGTCTTTTTTGATTCTTTCTTATGTATTTTATTCATCTACAAATCATTTCATTCATTGTGACTCTTGATGTTTCTACAACACCTTGATCATATTTCAGTGTTGCTCGAATGTTGGACCTATCCTGGATTTGTGCTTATATTGGTTTAAAGGGTAACCTGGTATATAACAAATAAATGGTGGAATATTATATGACATTTTTGAGGTTTTTGGTCGTTAGGATTTTGAATGGATCTTGAATTCTTTGATCATGTTGGTGAATACTTTATCTGCTACTTGATCAAAAAGTTACAGCCGTTAAAGTTTATGGATGATGGAGGGGCGTGAAATAATGTGTGGAAGGATGAATTAAGAATCTAGATATGATCCGAATTTGTGGCCACACTGGTTTTGGAATTCATGTTTATTGAGTAATTTCATCAAGCAACTGGGGTACATCGACCTTCTTCTCCATGGGTGCAATATTGGGGAGTAAGGATGTCTCACAATCTTCAACTCTATAGAGAAAACAAACAATGATTACATCATATTTTATCGGTTCCACCATATTCAATATTTCTGTTCGAATGAGATTACCTCAGCCACAATATATACTCGGGTGGAGTTTAAGTGGTTTCTTGGCCTCAAGTATGGTTAGAAAAATAACAATTAGGCATGTGAGGAATCTTGTCTTATGATCTATTGATTGGCCATGGGAGGGAACTTCATAGTTGATGGATCAACCAATGAGTTTATTATATAGTTTGTCATGGTGTTGAGGTAGCTTGGAGAGGGAGTGTGGGCAGTACAAGGGTCTTCATTTGGTAAGTAGAGAGACCACATGGAAGTCATCATGTGGTAGATTTGATGGGGGATTACTATTATGATAGCTTGAGCTACAATGAGTAGGGAAGTGAGAGGACCACTTTGTGATATAAAAAACACTTAGAGGAGGGGGTTGAATTAGTGTTGGGGCCTTTTTCACCAATTCGAAACTTTTATATGTTTTACCTCTTAGACCTCCTAGAATCCTTATTCTCTTATTCCCATTTTCCTATCACATGAATGTATATAAAAGAAAAAAATAATCACAAATGATTTTTTTACAAGTTTCACTACTTAATGAGAGTAGCTAGTCCTTATAATTGTATCGAAATAATCTAAACTTACAACCACTAAAAAATAATACTTTAAATGTGGTTACATAAAGTAGGGTATATCCTTTCACTTTAAATAGTTAATAGTGCATGATTTACAGCTCTTGGATAGATATTTATACTGCCTCTAAATATAGTCTTCTTTTTGTTAGATTTTTGTAACACAGTGAGATTCCCAAGATATTCTTACACCTATTGAGAGCTACTGGATGTCACAATGTTTCCTTTGTTCTTCCACTTCTTCACTTGTTTCTCAACAACAAATAATCAACTCTTATTCTTCTTATTCTAATTCTTCTGACTTTAGTAATAATATTATGAATGTGTTATGGATTGATAATCTCAGAATTCTTCATTGAACCAAACGTAAATCAATCAGATATTAATTTTTTCAACATCTCTTCTTCTTCTTCAAGGGAAAAAACTTCATTGGTTCTTCTTTTTACTAGAATCACAAACTTCCTTTGTGATTATCAAACCAATTAAATATTAGCTCAAAATGATCATAATTAATTTCTCCTTCGGTCAGAATGATATGAATTTGAAGTAGGTTGTTTATCTTAGGATTATTCTTCAACCCAAATGACAATCACTGAATATAGATTGGTCACTCACTTATTCTTGTAATCAAAATAATATATGGCAATGTAATAGTGTAGAAGTGTCTTATTCTATTTCATTGATACTCTATATAAACAATTGAGTGTAGTATCAATTTCCTCTTAGTGAAACTAAATATTTTCCAACCACAATTTACTCTATACTGAACATATAATTTTATGCATGTATTTTAATTATGCATGTCATTATTACCAAAACCTCAAATGAATACAATTCCTTACTTTTATTATCAATGCATGTTTTGTTCATGGTGAATGCATTATCATTCTCATTACCATATGCATGCACACTACATGGGTCACTTATTCTTCTCTCTCTTGTCTTTGTGCAAGTGCAACTAGGTGGAACTATTTCGTACTACAAATAAAAACATAGAAACATATATAGAACATTTGTTCATAATATTTTATGTTCTTTTCTTCTATTTTAGTTTTCTCTTGTGCATTAAAATATGGACGTACATTTAAATATGCATGAAAGTATTATTCTTTTTGTAACTCTTCATGAAAACTAGTTACACACTATCTAATTATTCTTCCAACCATTTCATGCAATTAGTAAGTATGAATCCTCAAATTATTCATGCAAGTACAGTGTGGTTATGAACACTGGTTTGGGATGAAGTATCTTTTGTGAAAGTGTTTAGCACACCTCTGTTTCATCCTACCATCAATCTATAATACTTTCAGGCTAAACTCTGATAATACTAGCTTTGTGTGTATACACAGAAGCAGTATATGTTTCTTCCCCACATAACTCAATGGGAGTATAATACACATGCACTTGCTCACAGAACAATTCATCTTTTTAAAGCATGAGAGTGTGTTAACACTAGTTGCATGTCTGCGGTTTTACTTATTCAGAAAACTAAGTGCGTGGATCCTCTTCTTCTTACAAAACAGTGTGCAGAACTACCCACTTTCCATAGTTGAGAGTCTCATGGATCACTTTGATTCTCTGCATGAATAGAAGCTCAAAGACACTATTTTCACAAAAATTATGTTTATTTGGATACATTAACTAAGAAACACATGTTTATATTTAATATATATTTTTTACTAATTTTAAAATATATATATCATGTTTAAAAAAAGTATTTCTAAGATTATAATTATATATATATATTTAAATAAATATAAGATTATAATAAAATTAATTAAAAAATAAATATATTTTATTTATTTATTTGATTTAATTGATTAATTAGATTAATTAGATTATTTAATTACATTTTTTAGATGTATTACATTATTATATTATTATATTTATTAGATTATTTTATTTAATATATTTTTTATATTTTTTATATTTTTTATAATTAATATATACGAATACGTTTTTAAATATATATATTTATATTAATTATTAAATATATATTTTTGAATGAATTGGGTCAATAAATATATTGATAATGAGTGCATATGTTATGTATCATAATTTTCATTTAGACATTACACCCTTCCTTATTATTCATGTTGTCCATTGATGGATCGTTTTTTATTATGTATATTTACTAGGTATATGATTAATTCATGTTACCCATATATACTGTTATTTTCAAAAAAATACTTATAAAATAATAGTAAATATACTTAAATAATAAATATACTTTTTATATTTATAATTATTAAATTTATATTATATAGAAATATTTTTTAATTATATTTATTTGTAATTATAATTAAAACTATATATATTTTTAAATAAATATAAAATTACAATAAATACCTATATTATAATTTTGTATATATATATATTTATAATTATATACTAATATTGATAAATATATTTATTTATATCTATAATAATAACTATAAATATCTATATATATGTAAATAATTGTAAAATTATAAAAAATATATTTATTATACTACTTATAATGTTATAATATAATTATATAAATATTGTTCCGACCCCTGAGGAGGTGCCTTTATGGGTTTGGAAAAAATGCAAAGAATGGTCCAATGGGTGATGAGAATTCGTCTGTTATTATAGAGGCTTTCTCATTGCCGTCTTTGTTTCGACCTGATCAACATTATTATCCTTTAAGGGTGGATTGGATTGACCCTGTGTGGACTGGGAAATTTATCCCTTCTACATTATGAAGGATGTTCCACAGTAAAATGGTCCCAATGGGCGATTGTATGGGGTCAAGTATATGTGAAATCGATCCTATTAGGATATAACTTCCTTGAATGGTCTCCAGATGGTTTATTCGTGGATCCAGAAACACCTAAAAACCCTAGTATCCATGATTCATCGACCTTCTTGCCAAATGCATGCGCTCCTTTGATGATGATTTGGCCAACGACACTTAAGGAATCCATTGGTTGAGAGGATGGGAGGTCAGGCTCATCACACCCTTTTGGGGGGAATTATTGCCTATTCTGGGACTCTCTTATAGATTTAATTCATTTTCATATGTTCATGAATCCTTGGTTCATTCCTGAAGACTGTATCCATAGGCAACCCATGTTTGCAGGATCATCATCAGAATACATGAATTTGATGCTACGGAGGCAATGATGACTTAAGCCATGAAATAAGGAGTTCTGGGATATATCATCCTCCATGGGGATGGAAGATGACTTGATGTTGGGACCAGACCCATATGATGAAATTCCTATGTATCCTCAAGAGTGGAATCAAATCCCACGTAGTTTATGAATCTTGTGGGATTATACATGGAAGCTGCCCATTTGGGGGGCATGGTTGGGTGAACCCTTTCGAAAGGGAACCCATTTGTGCTTAGGCCTTCATGCTGGCATCCTATGTATCCTGGTTTGAACAGGAATCAGTGTTTGCGCAGTTCAAGATGGGTTGGCTATGTGGATGTTGTGATCATCAAAAATCTCTATGCCCACATGATTTATACTCAGTGTGAAAAATAAGAGGATGTGAGATATCCAACCAACCACACTCCTCCACTCCTACTGAGTGGAGTGGGCAGACCTATGGTGGATGAAGCCAGGGAGACGGTGGGATAGGGAACATGGCAATGAACCCTTCAATGTGGGATGACATTGGAGGTTATGCGACTCAACCCTCATAAGATTAAGGACTTACCTTAGTGGGAGTACCCCAAAACATGTTTTTTTAAAGGGGAGTAATGTCACCTCTCATCAAAAGGAGTAAAAAATATGACTCCTTCGACCGATCATCATTCCTCATTGAATGGAAAATCCAGTGATCACCCTTAATCCCTAGAATAGGGAGGTTCACGTCAGCGTCCCAAGGCTGGACTATGGGTTACAATGGGAATGTATTCTTACAGAAATCCCTGGAGTCTGAACCATTGTGGGGAGATCGATCATGACTCCTCTTACCATGGGAATGTAGACTCAAAGGGGTGCGCTGATGTGCCCGATTATCTGGTTATATGGGTCTAGTGGCTTTGGAAGAGGCTTTGGCTAGATGGTAGGGGACTGGTTCACAGAGGTCCTATTGAGGACTAGATGGTAACAGAGGGGTGAGATTGAAGTTGGAGTGAAGGATACCAAAAGACACCCCATTCCGCATAATATTTTCTCATGCAGGATGGGGGAGCTCTACATACCATAGTGGTCTATGGGTAGATGGGTTGTTTGCGTACCACATTAGTACACGAGATCGAGCATGGAACACCACATTCCACAATGGTACACGGTTTTGGATACAGTACGCCATGCCACATAGGGTTACATCCATGTATTGATTCAGTACACAATGTAGAGTTCAATTCACATAGAAATAGTCTATGTGAAGCACTATATTGAAGGAAGGTCCTGGAACCTATTGTTCATGAGGAGTTCATCCACATGAAATGTTTGGTTTGCGATTACACAAATTAGGTTCATGTTTTTCGCATTATTATTAGCTTCCATATTTTTTTATAGTATACCACTGATTATATATGTGGAAACGTGGTTTCTGATTCTAACTTCATCAATGATTCTAGACCGAAGCTAGAATCCTCTCCAAACTATTTCTTCTATCCTCTGTGGTATCCTCTATGCTTTATTCATCTTTCCATTGTCAGTTCCTTCTATGATACTTTTATAAAGCATTGGGGAAAACATATCTATGGGCATGTGACACCATATGCAGAATTTCATGAAGATATATCTCAATCCATGGAAGACTCGGTCAACCAGGGTTTGCGGAGCCTGCAATTCATGATTCATAGTTCATTGAACCTTGCCAATTTTCTTCATTTCTCATCTGCTGAGTTCTTGAGATGATATGAGGATGGACTTAGCATGCTAGATTCTGCTAGTGATGTGGTTTTCGGGATCTTGGCTTCACCAGCCATCACTCTGTAGGACAACACCTCATGGGTCGTTCCGCGTACTGGTTGTTCGCGGTTCAAGCGTTCAGTGAACCCTTCCTGGTGATGGTACGTGGGTCACATAAAACTCATTGAGTAATTCAATTTATTCATGTTTCTTCTGAATTTTGCAACTCAATTTTCATCCATTCACTTTACTAGACTTGTAGGAATTCTTTCTTCGTTTTGAAAAGTGATTGTGTGATTATTTTCTTCCTTTTGTAAATTTTTCAGTACCCTACAAATTTTCCCCATTAGAATGGGGTCTGTTTGGAGCTAAAAAGGATACTATTCTGATCTTGAACTGAAGTAGTTTGTGGTAGAACATATAAGTCTGGTAAGAGGGGACCACACCTATATATAGGGGCCCAGGTCATTTGAAATTTACCATTTCTTTCAAAGAAAAGTGCTCTTGGCTCTCCCTCAGCTTTATCTGCATCCTCAAACCATTTCTTTTGCGAAGACTGTATCTGTGAACCACTTTGTACGTGCCCCAAACTGAACTCATATCAACTACTTCTGCCCGTAAACCAGAGTTTCGGTTTTATGAACTAAATTGTGGAATTTAAAACCAAAATCTAGACCTCTACATAGGAAAATGCTATGCGGTTTTCATGGCCCACACATCGAACATAAACTAGAGAACTAAAATTTAAGCTTTAATAATCCAAACATAATCTTTTAAACTACAACTTTAAATATCAGCATGTTGAGGTCTTGGATTGCGATTTCTTCTTTCCACGAACCTTTCTGTTTGCTGTACAATGCTCCGTGGGCCAGCACCTCATAAGAATTTCATGTACTGTGGATGTACATGGTATAAATTTTCTGTGTACCATAATATTATGTGAGGATTGATTCTGTGTATCATGATGTACGTGAGAAATGGATTCTTTATACCGTTTCTGAGAATAGTATGTGAATCCCCATGTAGATACTCTTTTAATTCATTTTTCCTTTTTATTGTGGCCTTTATCCAAAAAATTTCATTAGACTAACTTTTTTTGGGCTTTTTAATCTTTTTGTGGAGGCTACATTGGGGACATTGAGGACAATCATTGATCCTACATTTTCCCTTGTGATAGCTTCCTAAAAAACCTACTTACACCAGAGATCCTAGATTACCCCACTGTCTATGTAGTTCCCACTATATGGATTTGGTCTTCAGGATGATGCTTCTTTGCCATTGGCTAACTCCAATACTCCTTTCATTATCTTAGAAGCATCACAAGGTCATAATCAGGCCAATATTTCCTCAATAAAAGAGGTCATGGATACTCTGATTTAGGAAAATGTGTTCATTTTAGAAGGCTAATTGTGAACTTAGGGAGATCACAGGTGTCACAACACTGCCTTGTGACTAGTCACCCAAGAGTACCCGTCTATCATCAACTGTTCCCGAGAAAACCCTAACGGTGGGTGGAGCACCAAATGGGACCTTTGAGCTGGAGTATGCTTCTCCAATGAATGGGACTATGAATTATTGGTAAATCAAACTTATATAGAGTCCCATGACCATTTGAAGGTGGTGAAGTTATATCAGGCAGCCTGGGTCTCTTAGTTCACAACTTTCTCTCTAGGATAAATCTTTCCTGATCTACTGAGCCGCTGGTGTTCATGTACCAACACCTTCTATTTGTTTCTTGGAGAGATGAGAATCATATTATGGGATATCAACAAGCTTTTTGGTCTCCCCATCATTAGAGATATGCCTGATGAGTTTCATCTAGCAGTTACAAATTGGGATGGTACCGACCATGTGCCCCCACTGACAACGAACCTACTGGTCCTGGCAGAGGAATTACTTGATAACCCCCTCTAGGCTTGCTCTCTTATCTCGTTTGAGGCTTGGATATGTTCCTTTTCACAGGTGAATGTGCCCACGCTGAGAGCTCACTGCATTCAAATTCATCCATCTCCTCAGTATCAACAGATTCCGGGATTATATTGCGCTACCCTAGAAGCTATATGATATACTACCTGGGGATATGAGCTTCAACTGAACGTGCCACCTGTGCTTAAATTAGCATGTTTATTTTCCACGTTTCAGAGTGGATGGATCTTCCCATACGGTGATGTATATAATGGGGTTAGGGCCCTAGTGCTGCAGGGAGTGGGAAGGGACCAAAGAATGGTTACCCAAGACGGGGGGCTCTCTTTACCCACATATGGTCCTATTGTTAGAGAAAAACCTGAAGGGATAACTGCAACTTCCATCATCAGGGCCCTGGTTTTGGGGGGAGGCATCACAAAGTATGAAAGAAGATATGGTGTCAGTTATGTGCTCTTGCTGCATAAACACCTTTAGCTAACTATAACGAAAGGACTGATAACTTCGGGCCATTATTTACCAAGCTGGGATCTAGTGGTTTTGATTGTCGGCATCTACATCTTCTTATCTACTACATTGTCATATACTGATAAGATCTATCTTGTTTTGAGGATAAAATTTCCAAATTAAATTATTCCCATCATCAATTAATGAAATTATGAGATTTTTCAGTGGAAATTGATCACCTAACGGCTGAAGAGGTGAAGGCTGATGATTTAGTTATTTCCCAAAAGGAAGAGGTGTGAGAATGCGAGGCTCACGTAGAAAAATTGAAGGCTCAACTAGGCTCTTCGGGTGCCAAATACGAAGCTATCTAGAATAAAGGGATGGGCCTTAAATGCATCATGGAACGCGTATGCCTAATGGTCAATGATGGAGCAGATGAGATATATTCCCTAGAGAAAACTCTTGACAGCCCACAGTAGTTGCTTTATATTTTTCGGGAAAGTGTGAGCTGATCACTATTGTAATATTCCCCAAATCATGATGTGTACTCATTCTCATTTGATAAAATTGAGAGACATTGAACTGGGGATGTTCCTCTATTTTTGTTTAATATAATAGAACTAATTTTCCATCAAATTCTTCATCTTTTCGTTCCATTTTTTTGACAATTAATCAGGATCAATCATATAGTCATCATTTTAATCAGTAATTAATTTTAAAATCATGATTCAAAACCAGTAAATTGAAATAATTGAATCAGAGTCTAATTTTTTTTGAGCTATGGGACTCAACGAGCATAGTTTGACAATTGCTGGGTTTTCATGGAAAACCTCATAAACATTTTTTTCTTTTTCGTTATCAACCTAATTTTTTCCTAAGATCATTTGATATGAGCTTTGTGGGTATAGCATGACTTTTTCTTAGGCCGACCTTCATGGGTTTCCAAACTAACAGGCTTTATGTCTCTTTTAATAGCTCAATTTTTATTTGTTTTTTCAAAACCATGCACAATATTGGTTTAACATGCTGATACTCTACTTTTATCTAGGGGTTCCCTTTGTGGGTTTTCATTCTAGTGAGAATTGCATCTTTTTTTCTGGTATTTTATATTACTGCTAATCATAATTATTAAAGATGTTTTAGGTTGAACAAGTTTGACCAAACTTGACAGGGTAGGGGCCCAAATTTGGGATTCATCATATGGGAATTCCCTAATAACTTTCAAACATGAATGAGGGATTTTTCATGACTCTGAATTTGTGAGTTTTGGACATTTATGAGGTTTGGGATCCATTTTAGGCATACATAGGTAGGAGAGTACTCTTGTGAGGATGAAATTTCCTTTGGTTGATGGCCGTTTTGTAGTCATCATATGCAGAGCCACCGAGGCATGATGTGCAGATTCAAACAAAGGTGTTCATGGGACACTATCCTTCTATCTCCGATGGATTGGGAGGATTTACAACATTTCGAATTTGTTTTTGGTTAGGGAGCCACATTGGGTGGCCTGTCTGAGGGATGATGTCCAAAAGTATTAGGGAAATTAATATCAGCTTTGGATGGGAAACCACTCCCACACAATTATTACTTGCATAAGGGAGAGTCGATGAATGGCCAATTCAATTGGAAATATTTTTCTTGTTTGGGAATTTGAAAAGGGGAGGTTATTAATGCAATTATCCATAGGGGTCTCTAAATCCAGTGGATGAGACGAGACATAAATGTCATAAGAGTGTACGAAAACTAGAAAGGAATCTCCTGAGGAGGAATTTGTCTTTGATTGACAGTCGTCTAGAGGAATCATATGCAGAGCCTCCGAGGAATGATGTGTATAGTCAGAAAAGCCTTCCATCTCCGATGGCCATGAAGGATTACGGAGGTTGGGACCTTTTTGGACACAACATATGACCTCTTAAAAATTGGTCCACCAAAGCATGATAGGGGACATTTCTTTGGTTGAAATTCTATAGGAAGCCTAGAAATACATGGGGGGATTTTTGTTTCATACACAGATCGAATTCATGCATATATATGGGGTATATTTATTTTACATAATCCTCAAGAGAGACAAGAGGTGAATTAGATTATAATGATCTGATATATCTAGGACTTGGGTAGGAAAGAGAAGGTAAAACATGACCCTGAGGTATCTTCAATCAAAATGGATGTCATGAGGCTTGGGAGCCATCAGGTGTACTAAGTTAGGAGAGTAATCTCCTAAGGGAATTGTTCCCTTTAGTTGAATGTCGTTTTGTAGGAATCATATGCAGATCCACTGAGGAATGATGTGCATAGTCAAACAATGGTGTCTGAAGGACACTGGCTTTCCACCTCCAATATCCATGGAACATTATGGAGATTCAGGATTACTCATGTCATAGAGTTTGAGGTATGTTAAGAGTGTATCTAGTTATATTAGAATAATTTAGTCTATGATTCACTCGTTGGATTAGTAATCCCCTATATAGACCTGACTTGTATGTAGGGTGAGGCATTCATCCCATCTTTGGAGTACCTTGTAGTTTAATGTTGTATGGAAAGGATGTGAGGTTCCTTATGGGGAAGGGAACCATGACATGCCTTTTAGTGTCACACTGTTAGGACCAAAACTCTTGAACTGATATTCCATGATGTCATGGTGGATCTCTCACAGAGGTCCCTAAGCTCATGTGAGCTATGATTAGTCTGAGAAACAAGGGATTCAGAGGATTCTAGATCACCACTTAAGAATAGAAAAATCAGCAGTAGGGGAATTTTAGGTTCAAACATATACTATGACGTTTAATGTCATGCAACAAGGTCGATTCTGGTGTTTCATTTTAGCATTGTGTGGTAAGGATGTTATGTTGTGAAGTTTAGAGTCATGTAGTGAGGAAATTTATGACCTTGCAGTTTAGAGTCATGCAGTAAGGACGTTATATTTTCACAAAGACCATAAATAGATTTGAGTTAATCGTGGTTGATATATTTTGGAATTCCTTATACATGAGTGATGATAGAAGGTGTAAAACATAGTCTTAGGGGAAACTTGGATAAAGAGGAATGACATGGGTCTTGAAATCCATTTGACATAATGAAGTAGGAGAGGAATCTCTTGAGGAAAAATTTTCTTTTGGTTGAAAGTCATCTTGCAGGCATCATATACAGAACCACCGGGGAATGATGTGCATAGTCAAATAAAGGTGTCCATCAGACAATGTCCTTCTATCTCATATGGCCATGAATTCTTATGGGGATCCAAGATCTCCAAGAGTATGGAATTTGAAAAATGGGAAAGATGTGTTTGGTGAACATAAGAAACATCCAAACCATGATCAACAGTGGACTACTAGAACTTCCACATAGATCTAACTCATATGTAGGGGGAAGCATGATATCCTGACTCCTTTTGAGTTTCATAATTCAAAGTTGGAATTTCTATCATCTCTTTAAATTTGTTGTGCAAGAAATTGGGGGCATGTTCAAGATCTCGTAACATTGAGAATCAGGCCGCACCTGACTCGTGAGGAATCTCACAGTTTAATTTCATACTATTAGGTCCTTTCATGGATTCCCCTATACAAATCTGACTTACGTATGGAAGAAGGGGAATTTTTTTTAAATGGTGGTTGGGCCAGGATGCTAAATCCAGGCATCAATATGTATCCTGCAAGGGAAGTAATCAAGTCATACTTAGTTCTGAATGTTCCCTACATTGGTTCGGTTAACATGTGGGGATATGAGAGGGAATGTTTTGTTGGTGGATGGGCTCAGATATTAAATTTGGGCATCACTACATATCCTGCAAGGGCGGGAATCAAGCCATACATAGTTTTGAATGATCCCTATACTGATCTAGCTCAGACATAAGAGTAGGGGCATTTTGCTTTCACCCACTACGGGTGTCGGGTCTACCATATTCCTCTGTAGTTTTTTATGTAAGGGAATCCTTACCACTGATCCTAATCTCAAGTGGGTTATACTCAATGTGAGAAACAAGGAGTGACAAGGATTTCCCTCGTAATATGGGGAGATAGAGAATATGATATATGCATATTTTGGGGTTGATCCAAGATCGAGGATCGAGGCATCTTTATGTATCCCACTTTATGAATGGGAATCATTTATTATGTAGTTCTCTATGGAATCATTCAGTTTATCATTGTGCAATTAGGATGATTTATGCTATATGGTTTAATGTCTAGTAGCTATGATGCTATGTTGTGCAGTTCAGGGTCATGAAGCGAGGAAATTCGTATCCTAGTTTAATGTCGTGTTGCACGGAATATTAACACATAGTTTAAAATCATGTGGTTATGATGAAGACTCATAGATTAGGGTCATAGAGTTTGGACCATGGGCATCACTATTACACGTAGCAATTCATCAGAAACCTTGCATTGGTGGGAGCCATGATGAGATATACATCCATTTGTATCAAGTCATATGCCCCATTACAATAGACACTATGTATGACATATGGTCGCTCCTAATTTGTCTCAAGATTTAGGGGATTATTCCCGAGTATCATCGGGGTTCTGAGGACCAATACCATCTCTCCTTCAAGGGAATAAGGAAGGCGAACCTTTTTTTTGAAGGCACGTGTGATCCGATTTTGGTAGAATTCCTAATGGTGCAGAGTGTGAAACCTTTTCTCATCCAGATTCTCTAACTCATCAAACCATCTCTAGGATTTATCATCCATGGACAGTTGATCACAAATGTCCACATGGAGTGATGACACTTGAATTTCAATAATCAATAATGGCTCTTCCCTGTGTACTAGTTAGTATAGGGTTTCCTGGCTGGCATTACGGGTCATGGTCCGGTTAGCCCATAAATCATGAAGGATCCTTCCAAGCCATGATTTCTCACCCTTATCTACCATAATTTGGAGTATGTTGGATAAATTATTTTTAAAATATTTTATCTACAAGTGGTCCACTGCCTGATAGTATGATGAATGGTTGGATTTGATTCCACACTCCTGGTATAACTTGTCCAACTCAGTAGAGAAGAAGTTGGTGTCGTTGTTCATCAATATCATATGAAGGACCCCAATTCTGGTAATGATCCTGTCCTTTACAAATCTAAAAATTATTTTCTCCTTGAATAATTTAAGGGGCATGGCTTCAGCCCATTTTGAAATGAAGTCGGTAACTGTGAGAATGAACGTGAATTTCCTGGTTGTGGTTGGGGGATATGGTCCGACAACATCCATCCCCCAGGGGGAAAATGGAAAGAGTACTTAGCTGTGTAAAGTAGATTTGGGGGTCGGTGAATAAAATTGGAATGAACATGGAAAGAATTTACATTCTTCTTGAATATGGAAAGTCATGTATCATAATGGGCCAATAGTATCCAACCCTTGGAATTTGATTAGAGAGCTTGTTTTCCAATTGGTGTGCTCCACAAGATCTAGCGTGCACTTCTCTCATAATGACAACAGTCTCTTATACATTGATGCACCTGTGAAGGACTCCGTCAAAGAATCGTTTGTAGAGAACCTTTTCTTTGTTTACTCTATTGTACAAGACAAAGTTGACTGCCCGCCTCTGGATCTGTTCTCTTCCAACCCTATCTGGTGGGAGTTCCCCACTCTGGAGGTAATTTTCAATGGGAGTCATCCATCCGGTGGTGTGACTATAAGGCTAAAAAAATAGAGATAAACTCATCAATTTCCTAAGTATTATTCTTAATAAATAGAAAGACTATCTGATGGTGGGAAATGATAATAACTATCTCATCCCAGTCTAGATTAGTTACGGTTGTAGCTGCATTTTTCAATGCATTAGCTTGAGATTTTGTGTGAAAAGAGGATATAGGTTAGAAATGGTTTTGATTAGAATTCTATCATCAGTTCTAGAACATGGTTCATCAAGGGGTCCAATACTTCTTTCTTAATGTCATAGTCACCATTGACCTGCTTGATGACTAGATATGAATCACCTTTTATCTTTAGGCATTCAACTCGTTTATGAAGTTCCAGTTTTAGGCATGCAATGAGGGCATGATATTCTGCTTCATTATCCAAGCATCCATCTGAAAGTAGGAAGGAGTAAGGAAGAGGGCCTTCTTAGGGGATATGAGTATAACTCCCATACTTACTTTCTTGTGCTTTGGATCCCCTATCCATTTCACTTTTGGGCATCTCAAAGCACCATCAAAGTATATTTCCCATGCTTGGGGGTCTTCTTGGATGGAGAAAACTTATTCACCCAGATGTTCAGCATCCAAAAAGGTTGTTTCTTCCGAGGGGTGATCTACCAGGAAGTCTGCTAATGCCTGGACTTTGATGTACTTATGGGGTACATACCATATGTTAAACTATTATAGGATGACTGCCCACCGTGATAGGTATCCAGTTAGCATGGGACGACTGAGGATATACTTGAGTGGGTTGTAGTGGGAGACCAGATAGACCTTGTGGTGCTGTAGGTAATGCCTGAATTTCAAAACCACAAAGATTTGGGCTAGGAAGTTATTTTAAATTCTTGAATATTGAGTCTTAGCAATGATCATTGCTTGGCTGAGGTAATAAAGACTTTTCATTCTACCAGGATTATTATTATGCACGAGGAAAGTTCCTAATGACCATTCCAAGGTGGTTACATACAACATTATTTTTCTCCCATCAACTAGAAGATTCAACACTGGTGGTCTTAGAAGACATCTTTTGAGATTTTCGAACACTTATTGGCTATCATTATCCCACACATACATAACCCCTATTGTATTAACTCAGAGAAGAGTTAAAATTTACCCACATGGTTGGATATGAAGAACCAGATATAGGATAGGTTTCTCCGAGAGACCCCCCAACTCAGTGAGGATGGGAGGGGGAGACATGACAATGATGGAATTTGTCTTCTTAGGGTCGAAATCGATTCCGTGATGGCATAAAAAAAGATGAGGAATTTTACAGAGGTAACACCAAAGGCACACTATAGGGGATTCATCTATAATCTGTGTTTTCCCAGTTTGTTGAAGAAAGTTTCAAGATCTGTCAGGTGGTTTGATAACTATCGTGATTTAACCACTAGAACGTTGACATAAGACTCGAACATTTTTCATAGGAATGGCATGATGATGCAATTCATGGCATGCTAATACACAGAAACAACATTTTTAAGACCAAAGGGAATCACCATATAACAGAACACTCCCTAAGGGCCCCCGAAAGCGGTAGCTTCTTCTTCTCCACAGGCCATTCAGATCTGGTTGTATCCAATATATCTGTCCATGAAAGAGAGGGCCTCATATCCAGTGGTTTCATTGATTAACAATTATTTGATCAGCATCAGAAAATCATCTTTTGGGAAGTGCTATTTGAGGTTACTAAAGTCAATTTAGACTCTAATAAATATATTCTTCTTTTTTAGAGAGACTATATTTTCCATCCAGACCAGATATTGTACTTCCCGGATGTAGTTATCTTTGATTAGATCATCAACTTCAGCCTCTATTTTGGCAGAATGCATCAGGTGGGTCCTTCTGGCTACTTTCTTATAGTCACGATGGTCTTCTAGAAGTACCATATGATGAGTGGCGACATCAGGATTAAGTCCTGGCATTTCTATGTAGATCCAAGAAAACACATTTTGATTCTTTTTAGGAAGGAGGTATATGCTTCTTACTCCTCGAATGGCATGCCCATACTAATCAGAGTAGGCTATGGGTCATCTTTAGTGACCAAGTTTATCACCCTAAGTTCATTGATTTTAGTAGAGACACTTTCTTCGAATATAAGAGGAGAATAATTGAGGTCTTCTTCTTCTTATTCATCACCATACTCTTCATCATCTTCTTACTCTTCTAATAGAGAGAGGATTCTTGAGATGAACACTCCATTGTTGGGAGATAAATATTCTTTTTTCTTAGTGTGTATGGTAGGAACGGTCTGGGGTCCTGAGGATGGTCCAGTGGATATTTATTTGGGATTTCCATGACATCATAGGAGTCATCCCACTCTTTAGTTTCTTTGGACTGGGTGGCCATAAAGGAAATCATGCATACAACTAGGCCTGTATCTATGTTTAAACATATGCATTCAACTTGGTTGATGGGTAATACATACTCTTCCCCAAGCCATTGGAGGGGATCAGAAGGATACACTTCCAATCTATTCTGTAACGCCCCGACCCTAGTTACCCAAAGTCGGTGCATTATTACATAACATTGGCATGATCAGAAGAAAGATAAAATCTTGAAAGACCGATTAGTTTAGTAGCCTTGGAAACACTAGATATATTCAAAAAGTTTTACATTAGATCATAAAAATGAAAACTACAACAACACAGACTCCATAGTCCACACTCTTATCCCCTCATACTATTCCTGTAGGTCATTCAGAATTTACTTCTTCACATCCTGGGAAAAATAAAACATAGAAAAGGGGTGATATCAAATTCTTAGTAAGGATAACAATATAGCAGAAACATTCATAAATAAGAATAAACATTTAAGGCAATGTAAAAATAAAACAAAATCCTTTTAAACTTTAACTTCAACAAAAATAAAATGAAATAATTTCATTTACTTATTCACATGGTTATTCTACTAATTGAATAATCACATGCAATATCAATAACAACTTTCATAATGATGGAATGCATAATGCCAGACTATCATAACCACATAGCCAAGGCCTCGTGCCAAGACTACAAATAATATTTTTCCAAGGCCTTGTGCCAAGACACTAATTTGTCTCATGGGACCTACCGATGCATCGAGGAGCTATAGTGGGCTCCACCCGTCACATATTAAGTCCAATGCATTCCCATATGAAAATGTTTAAACATAACATAAACATTCTTATTAAAACTAGCATACAAAATGTAAATAATTCATCCATAAACCACGAATGGTATAAAACTAACACATCCACAGTCAAACATATCAAAAAACCATCAATACAATATAGAAGTTTTGTATCATAATAAATCAACTTCAAATAATCTTAAAATCCATCAAAGGATGTTGACATAGATGAAATCAAAAATCTTTTTGGAGAAATATCTCTTTCTATTTTGAAATCATTTAAGAGTCATATATCTCCAAAATAAAACATCTTCTTTGAAAATATTCTTACAATATTGTAAGGTAAGCTTCGATGATTTTATAACGGCAGAAAATAGCCGCACCCGCCGTATAAGTTAAAAAAACATTCTTATCTTAATTCTGTCGAAAAGGTTAAAAAGGACCTTGTTTGGAAAACGAAGGAAAGATTCCTTTATAAACCACATATAAAAGTCAACAAGGGTATAAATGACTTTAAACCATATTATAGTAAATAGTAAATATTTTTTGAAATATAGTTTTAAGAAACATGGATGTGGATGATAAAGAAGTCCCAAGAGAGAATTACGTATAAACAACCTCAGATAATGAAGAGATTGTGAAATAAACCCTTACCTTGTACATTTCCTTGGTTGAGGGTAGGTTAACCTCCTGTATAATGGTGAAATAATTGTTATTAAATTATTCAATAATCATATACATTAATATGATATCATATATGATCTTTTAACATTGATTTGTTAATAATATCTTAGTATTATCGTTGTTTCGGGTGTTAACTTACTCATTTTCTTTTATATGTTTTGTTACGTAAGCCATGTTTTTCATGGATAGGTTGTATATTATTAATAGCCATAATTATATCAAGTCCTTAAAAATTATTTTTAAATCATCAAATGATAATTATACTTGAATGTATACGATGGATAATGAATCTCATCGCGTTCGTGGAGACGGTAGTCCGTACATACGCACGAGCGACAATATCATTATTTTGATATTTAAATAATATATAATTGGATGGTATATCATATATAGAGAATAATTATAAAGTTATATTTATTATTTACATGAATTAAACATCATTATTATACCCATCCAAATAATAATTTATTAAATAACAATTACACCACGACGTGGAGAAGGTATGTCGTACATAAGCACGTATGGTGACATGTCATTCAAAGGATGGATAGAATACTTAATATGGTTGTACCGTATTTATAATAATATTACAGTATATAGGAGATACTGGATTCATTATTTTAGAATGGGAATAACAAAGAAAGAAGAAGTGGAAGAAGAAAGGAACTTGAAAAGGGGTGGTGAAAACATTACCTCTTATTCGGGTTCTTTGTTTTAATTTGATCAAAAGGGCTCCTTAGGTTGGATTTATGACTAAATGAAAGCCTATAAGTTGTATTTAGGGAATTTTAGTGAGTATGTGGGTAGGGTTTGGCCGAACAAAAAGGCTTTGATGGTGTGAATTAATGATAAGGGGGAGTGTCCTTTTATAAGAGGGGTGATGGGCACCTTTGGAAAAGCTAGAAATATTATTTTATAATAAATTCATATTCGGTTTCTAATGGCTCCAAAGTGGATTATTTAACGTTTCAGGTGGGTATGAGTCGAAAACCACTCAACCAATAGAATTTGGATAGGTTTGGGTCATTATATAAACCTTATCGTTTATTTTTAACTCTTAGTTAATTAGTTTGACACTTACCATGTCACTTTGTATTTTTATATTATATAGTTAATAAACATACTATATATCTCCAAGAGACCCCCCAAGTGGTCCATTAATGATAAACCTATAATTATATAACTCTATTTTCCTAACCTTAGAAATTTAGGAATTGAATATCAATTAATAATATAATATTTGTTTTAAAAACTCTTTTATGTCAATTTTGACACTATTTGGAAAATTGATTTTTGTGAAAATCAGAACAGAATGATTACTTGCAAAAAAGTTAATTAAATAATTCCTAACATGTCATATTATCCTAGAAAATTATTTTAATTCATAAAATGTCAAAAATTATATTTATTTGGGTATTTATAATATCAATTATTCTAATTTTTCACTATTATGGTAATTACTACATCATCATTGGGTCATAAATAAATTAAATTATTTAATGTCTAAAAATTATAAATAAAATACAATTATGTAGGAAATCTTTTATGATTTCTAATGAATATTTACAATCGAATATATCTTATGTATAACCCTATATTACAAATGATTTATTAAATAAACTTTGATTTTAACTCTTTTAACTCCTCTTTGAATTAAATAATAATAAATGTCCTAATCTAATCCAAGTGGACCTAAATCATAATATTTTATTACTAAGGTTGTTTTGGGTCGAGATAAACTTGTCCAATAGAATTAGGACATGTGTTAGTGTAATATTAACATCATTTTTACCCTTAATTACCCTATTTACTTTTATCCGTGGTAAATAAAAGTAAAAAGTTACTATTTACCAAAAACTATTTTCATCACATTGAACCACATTTTACTCCTTGATATTAACCGTGTCTCTCGGAGTTTCTAAATTTCACTCACAAAAGTGGTAAAATTAAGTTTTATGAAAAATTTAGTTTTTTAACTACCACATAGTGGTTTCACTATTCATCAAAAAATGAAGTTTTTCAGAAAAATACCAAAAATTCACCCTAGACTAATTTCGATATTCCGAATCCAAAAATGAATTCCACTTTGAAAAATAAAATTTATAAATTTCAAAAATTGGGTATTACTATTCATAACGGCTATTTTGATTGGTTGTGGTGTGTTAGAACTCAATGTTGCGTACAACACACGCTATTGCATTATTCAAAGAGAAGCGTACTGTAGAAGCATGGGGTGTTACATTCCCCCCTCCTTCAAATAATTTCGTCCTCGAAATTTCTAGAATACTACCGGATGAAAAGACTTGGGTGGTTCTTCATCATAAGTTCCCCGGGTTCCCACGTTGCCTCCTCCATCTTATGGTTTCTCCACAAGACTTTTACCAGACGAGTTGTCCGGTTTCTCAGTACTTGTTCTCTCGTATCAAGAATTTTGACGGGCTATTTGCAATAAGACAGATCAGGTTCCAGTTCTAATTCCTCATAGGTGAGTACATGCGTTGGGTCAGGCATGTATTTCCTCAATAGTGATATGTGGAACACATCATGAACTTTGGAGAGACTTGGAGGCATTGCCAATCGGTAAGCTATAGCCCCAATTCGTTCTATAATTTCGAAAGGTCTGATGTAATTGGGACTCAATTTACCTTTCTTACCAAAACTTATGACTCCCTTCCGTGGAGATACCTTCAGGAAAACATGATCACTGAACTGAAATTCCAAATCCTTCCTTCGATTATCTTTATAGCTCTTCTGCCTACTTTGAGCTCCTTTGATATGGTTTTTGATTACCTTCACCTTTTCTATCATTTCCTCCACCAGTTCTGAGCCTACAAGTTTTCTTTCACCAACGTCATCCCAACAGGTTGGTGTGCGACATCTCTTTCCGTGTAACGCTTCATATGGTGCCATCTAAATACTCGAATGGAAGCTATTGTTATAGGAAAATTCTACCAGAGGTAAATATTGATCCCACATACCCTGAAATTCAAGTGAGCAGGATCTCAACATGTCTTCTAAGGTTTGAATAGTTCGTTATGATTGTCCATCTGTTTGAGGGTGGTAGGCAGTGCTCAAATGAAGTTCAGTATCCAAGACATTCTGAAGACTTTTCTAGAATCTTGAAGTAAAACGGGGATCAAGATCAGAAACAATCGATAGGGGTACTCCATGAAGTCTCACAACTTCGTTAATATATAGTCTTGCTAGTCATTCAAGGAGAAAATCTTCCCTTATAGAAAGAAAATGTTCTTACTTGGTAAGATGATCAACAATGACCCATATTGCATCGTTCCTTATAAGAGTATTTGGTAGCCCCATGACAAAGTCCATCGTAATATTATCCCATTTCCACTCAAGTATAGGAAGAGGTTGCAATACTCCACCAGGCTGTTGCCTTCCAGCTTTCACTTGTTGACAAACCATACATCTTGACACAAAATTGGCAATCTCTCTCTTCATGTTGTCCCACCAAAAATGTTCCTTCAAATATCTATACATTTTGGTGCTCCCAGGGTGTATAGAGAAATTGTATCTATGAGCATCATCTACCAGTTCCCTTTTTAGATCAGGTATATCGAGGACATAAATCCTCTTCCCAAATTTCAAAATTCTTTCTTCATTCACAAAGTCTCTCTATCTACCATCATTCACAGCTTTAATCTTCTTTTTAAATTCTTCATCATCGGTCTGAGAACTCTTAATGATTTCTAGTAAAGATGATTTGACAACCATTTGAAAAATAATTGATGTTTCACCTTCCCTGGTTATTCCCATGTCCATCTTCACTAGATCCATGAAAATTGGATCCCTTTCAATTCTCATATTGTTCAAAACACCATGGTCTTTTCTGCTCAAAGCATCTGCCACCTTGTTTGCCTTCCCCAGGTGGTAGTATATCGTGAAATCATAATCCTTGAGTAATTCAAGCCATCTCCTTTGCCTCATGTTGAGTTCTTTTTGTGAGAAAATATACTTCAAACTCTTGTGATCAGTATAAATCTCACATTTTTCACCATAGAGGTAGTGCCTCCATATCTTCAAATCAAAGATCACAACTGCTAACTCGAGATCATGATTAGGATAGTTTTGTTCATGAATTTTCAACTGTCGTGATGCATAGGCAATAACCCTATCATTCTTCATAAGGACACAACCAAGTCCTTTCTTCGATGCATCACTATAAATAACGAACCCATCATTCCCTGATGGTAGAGTCAATATAGGAGCATTGACTAATCTTCTCTTCAGTTCTTCGAAACATTATTCACACACTTTTGTCCAAACAAATTTAACCCCTTTACGTGTGAGCTTCGTTAATGGGTTAGCCAATCAGGCAAAATTCTAGATGAAACGTTGATAATAACCTGCCAAACCAATAAAATTGCGTACCTCAGTTATACTCGTAGGTGCTGGACATTCTTGGATTTCCTTGGTCTTAGAAGGATCAACGGAAATTCCATCTTTAGAGACAATATGGTCAAGAAAATAAATCTCGTGAAGCCAAAATTCACACTTGCTAAACTTCCCATATAATTCATGTCTTCTTAGAGTCTTTAGGATAATGAACACGTGATTTTCATGATCTTCGTATCTTTTGTATTATAACAAGATATCATCAATAACTAACACCACAAATTCATTGAGATATTCTGTGAAAACTCTATTCATAAAATCCATGAATACAGAGGGTGCATTAGTCAATCAAAAAGGCATTACTGTAAACTCGTAATGCCCGTACATGGTTTGAAATGATCTCTTCAAAATGTCTTCCTTCTTCACACACAACTGATGGTATCCAGATAGAAGGTCAATCTGTGAAAAGTATTGAGCTCCATGCAGTTGGTCAAATAAATCATCAATGCGAGGTAGGGGTCTCGTGTTCCTTATTTTTATAGCATTGATCTCCCTGTAGTCGATATATAACCTCATAGATCCATATTTCTTTTTAACAAAAAGAACAGGGGCTCCCCATGGAGAAACACTAGGGTAAATAAATCCCTTATTACTCAATTCCTCTAGTTTTTTCTTTAGTTCAACTAATTCTACAGTGTCCATTCTATAAGGGGTCTTCGATATAGGCCTTGATCCAGGAATTAAATCAATGGAAAACTCAACTTCTCGTTCTGGAGGATGTCCAGGTAAATCTTCTGGAAACACATATACATATTCTTTCACAATAGGTACATCCTCTATTTGAACATTCCTTTCCCCACCCACTGTACTTTCATACTATTAATCCCCAATAATTGAATTTAGTTGAGCTACTAGGGGTGGATCTAGATAATAATTAGGTGGTGACGATTCTGCTCTAAAGATAAGGTGTTCCTTATCATCATCATCAAAAATCATAACCTCCTTCTTCTTACAATAAATCTTCACATCATGGTGCGAAAGCCAATCCATACCGAGGATTATATCAAACTCAATCATAGGTATGACGATGAGATCATCAGATAAAGAACATTTATGTGCTCTAATGGGGACTGATTCATAAAACTGTGTTACAATGATACTTCCCTTAGGAGTTTTAACTGAAAACTCCCTTGTTAAATCAAATTGGAAATATCTAATTTTCGTAGAAAACTGGGACGATATGAAACAATGCGATGATCTAGAATCAAATAGTTAATTTTCTAAACTTGAGGAAACCATTAAATTACCTGCCACCACGTCTTTCAGAGCTTCTACCTAAGCAGTAGTGATAGCATAAGATTGACCTTGATCCCTTGGCCTTTTCTGAGGTAAGTTCCCCTGACTCTTAGGACATTCATTTGCATAATGTCCCATCTCCCTACAATTGTAGCATTGGACATTGGTAGCTTCATTCTTCCCCTTGCAATCACGAGCTTGGTGACCTTTTTCACCACACTTGTAACAGACTCCCGTTCCTTTTAAGAAAGTACCAGGGTGTTTCTTCCCCCATTTACTACAGGATGGATATTCAACTTTACCCTTCTTCCCCATTTATCCATTCCCATATTGATCCGTAGATCTCTTCCTCTCTTTCTTTGCTTTAAAGTCATAAGACATAGAGAATTCCTTTTCTGTCTTGATAGCACATGAGACAATGTCTTCGTACGACGAGAAGGATTGTGAGACTAATGCTTGATGGATAAATGGTTTTAACCCATCAATGAAATGATCAATCTTACTTATTGGGTTACGTATATATTCTATAGCATACCTTACTAACCATGTAAAGTTATCCTCATACTTTGCGACATTCTCATCCTCCTTTTGTCTCAGACTCAGAAATTATATTTCCATATCTGCTCGATGGTCACGAGGAAAGTATTTTTCTAAGAACAGATCTTTGAACTCCCTCCATTCCATATTTGATACTTTGTCACCTTTCTTCGTGTTTTGAATCAATGACCACCATTGATCACCATCTCCAGTGAGCCGGTAAACTACTATGATAACTTTTCCCCTTTCACTACTCCTCAAAGCCTGAAATATTTTCTCTAGGGAATTTATCCATTTCCCAGTTACTAAGTGATTTTTACTCCCATTGAATGTTGGTGGTTGCTGCCTCATGAAGTGATCTAACATTTATCCTCCACGATGCGGATCAGGGTGCTCCATACGGGTAAGGTTATTATTCATAACCTGAGTGAGTTGTCCCAGTATGGTGATAAGTTGATCAGCACCGGTTGTATCACCAGCTCCACTATAATTATCTTGAGCAGGCGGGAAATCCCTACATGGAGTGTGTTCATTGATACGGTTTCCATTTCATCCACTAGGTGCCATTTATAAACAATGGCATAAACTAGATCAGTTTATGAATCAAAATACATAATTACATACTTATAAAACACTTAACATAAATTAAACTATTTATGGATATAATCCATAATCATAAAAAAAATTTCATTGAGGAAGTATATACTCATAAACCGTTCATAATGATTTGTAAATAAAATGAGAGTTATCCTAAGAATATCCCCTGGGAGTGTCGTAACCAAGAGTGCAGCAATGCCCGCTGTCGTGCACTAGTTCCTGTTTGAGTCCAGCTCCAAGCGGTGTTTTTGGGTTTTACCCCTAGGTACAACTATGCCAGAGCCGCCTCTACCGGCTCGTATCCAGACAGGGATGTATTTCTCAGAAAACTCACAAAATCTCTACAATACCAAAATTATAGGAAGTTCTTCTATACTAATCCTCAAAGTCCATCTTAAATCTATGTGCTCTAATCAGATTTTATCTAAATCTAGCTTCCATGGTTTGTACTAAACTTCCTCTGATACCAACTGTAATGCCCCAACCCCAGTTACCCAGATTCGGTACATTATTACATAACATTGTCATGATCACAAGAAAGATTAAATCTTGAAATACCGATTAGTTTAATAGCCTTGGAAACACTAGATATATTCATAAAGTTTTACATTACAACAAAAAAATGAAAACTACAACAACACAGACTCCATAGTCCACACTCTTATCCCCTCATACTATTCCTGCAGGTCATTCATAATTTACTTTTTCACATCCTGGGAAAAATAAAACATAGAAAAGGGGTGAGCTCAAATGCCTAGTAAGGATAACAATATAGCGGAAACTTTCATAAATAAGAATAAACATTTAAGGCAATGTAAAACTGAAACAAAAGACTTTTAAACTTGAACATCAACATAGTATGGAAAAAATAAAATGAAATAATGCCATTTAATTATTCACATTGATATTCTACTAATCGAATAATCACATGCAATATCAATAACCACTTTCATAATGATGGAATGCATAATGCCAGACTATCATTACCACATAGCCAAGGCCTCGTGCCAAGACTACAAATAAGATTTTTCCAAGGCCTTTTTCCAAGACACTAGTGTGTCTCATGATACCTACCGATGCATCTAGGAGCTATAGCGGGCTCCACCCGTCACATATTAAGTCCAATGCATTCCCATATGAAAAGGTTTAAACATAACATGAACATTCGTATTAAAACTAGCATACAAAATGTAAATACTTCATCCATAAACCACGAATGGTATAAAAATAATACATCCACAGTCAAACATTTCACAAAACCTTCAATACAATATAGAAGTTTTGTATCATAATAAATCAACTTCAAATAAGCATAAAATCCATCAAAGGATGTTGACATAGATTAAATCAAAACTCTTTTTTGAGAAATATCTCTTTCTATTTTGAAATCATTTAGGAGTCATATATCTATAAAATAAAACATTTTCTTTGAAAATATTCTTATAATCTTGTAAGGGAAGCTTTTATGGTTTTATAATAGCAGAAAATAGCCGCACCTGCCGTATAAGTTAAAAAAAATTCTTACCTTAATTCGGTCGAAAAGGTTAAAAAGGATTTTGTTTGGAAAACGATGGAAAGATTCCTTTATAAACCACTTATAAAAGTAAAAAAGGGTATAAATAACTTTAACCCATATTATAGTAAATAGTAAAAATGTTTTTAAATACATTTTTAAGAAACATGGATGTGGATGATAAAGAAGTCCCAGAAGATAATTACGTATAAACAACCTCAGATAATGAAGAGATTGTGAAATAAACCATTACCTTGTACTTTTCCTTGGTTGAGGGTAGGTTAACCTACTGTATAATGGTGAAATAATTTTTATTAAATTATACAAGAATCATATACAGTAAAATGATATCATATATGATCTTTTAACATTGATTTGTTAATAATATCTTAGTATTATCGTTGTTTTGGGTGTTTACTTACTCATTTTCTTTAATATGTTTTGTTATGTAAGCCTTGTTTGTCATGGATAGGTTGTATCTTTTTCATATCCAGAATGATATCAAGTCCTTAAACATTATTTTTAAATAATCAAATGATAATTATACTTGAATGAATACGATGGAGAATGAATCTCATCGCGTTCGTGGAGACGGTAGTCCGTACGTACGCACGAGCGACAATATCATTCTTTTGATATTTAAATAATATATAATTGGAAGGTATATCATATATAGAGAATAATTATCATGTTATATTTATTATTTACATGAATTAAACATCATTATTATACCCATACAAATAATAATTTATTGAATAACAATTACA
Source organism: Viscum album (assembly GCA_963277665.1). Taxonomy (NCBI): domain Eukaryota; kingdom Viridiplantae; phylum Streptophyta; class Magnoliopsida; order Santalales; family Viscaceae; genus Viscum; species Viscum album. The sequence goes on from OY728166.1 coordinate 591,618,534, forward strand.
CCACGACGTGGAGACGGTAAGCCGTACGTACGCACATATGGTGACATGTCATTCAAAGGATGGATAGAATACTGAATATGGTTGTACCATATTTATAATAATATTAAAGTATATAGGAGATACTGGATTAATTGTTTTAGAATGGGAATAACAAATAAATAAGAAGTGGAAGAAGAAAGGAACTTGAACAGGGGTGGTGAAAACATTACCTCTTCTTCGGGTTCTTCCATTTGATTTGATCAAAAGGGCTCCTTAGGTTGGATTTCTGACTAAAGGAATGCCTCTAGGTTGTATTTATGGAATTTGAGAGAGTATTTGTGAAGGTTTCGAATGAACCAAAAGGCTTTGATTGTGTGAATTAATGAGAATGGGGAGTGCCCTTTTATAAGAGGGGTGAGGGGCGCCTTTGGAAAAGTTAGAAATATTATTTTATAATAAATTCATATTTGGTTTCTAATGGATACAAAGTGGATTATTTAAAGGTTATGGCGGGGATGGGTCGAAAACCACTCAACCAATAGAATTTAGACAGGTTTGGGTCATTATATTAACCTTAGCTTTTAGTTTTAACTCTTAGTTAATTAGTTTGACACTTACTATGTCACTTTGTATTTTTATATTATATAGTTAATAAACTTACTATATACCTTCAAGATACCCCCAAGTGGTCCATTAATGATACACCTAACATGATATAAGTCTCTTGTCCGAACCTTAGATTTTTAGGAATTTAATATCAATTAATAATATAATATTTGTTTTAAAAACTCTTTTATGTCAATTTTGACACTATTTGGAAAATTTATTTTTGTGAAAATCATAACAGAATGATTAATTCAAAAAAATTTAATTAAATCATTCCTAACATGTCATATTAACCTATAAAAGTAATGTAATTCATAAAAAGTCTCAAATTATATTTATTTGTGTATTTATAATATCAATTATTTTAATTTTTCACTATTATGGTAATTACTGCATCATCATTGGGTCATAAATAAATTAAATTATTTAATGTCTAAAAATAATAAATAAAAAATCATTATTTAATAAATCTTTTTAGATTTCTAATTCATATTTACAATAGAATTTATCTTATGTATAACCTTATATTAAAAATGATTTAGTAAATAAACATTGATTTTAACTCTTTTAACTCTTATTTGAATTAAATAATAATAAATGTCCTAATCTAATCCAAGTGGACCTAAATGATAATATTTTATTCCTAAGGTTGTCATTGGTTGAGATATACTTGTACAATAGAACTAGGTCATGTGTTAGGGTAATATTAATATCATTTTTACCCTTAATTACCCTATTTACTTTTAACCGTGGTAAATAAAAGTACAAAGTTACTATTCACAAAAAAATATTTTCATCTCATTGAACCACATTTTACTGCTTGATTTTAACAGTGTCTCTCGGATTTTCGAAATTCCATTCACAGAAGCGGTAAAATTAAGTTGAATGAAAAATTTAGTTTTTTAACTACCACTTAGTGGTTTCACTATTCATCAAAAAATGATGTTTTTTAGAAAAATACAAAAAATTCACCCTAGGCTAATTTTGATATTCCTAATCCAAAAATGAAGTCCGTTTTGAAAAATAAAATTTATAAATTGCAAAACGTGGGTATTATTATTCATAACGGCTAGTTTGATTGGTTGTGGTGTGTTAGAACTCGATGTTGCGTACAATACACGCTATTTCATTATTCAAAGAGAAGCGTACCATAGAATCTTGGGGTGTTACATATTTAGGGGAGTGATACAATCAACGTCATCTACCAAAGACTATTTCTCTTTCAGTTCATAGAAGCCTGTATCGATGTAATGTGACTCACATGATTCGAAAGAGGATTTATCAATGTGTAATGTCCCGTTTATCCCATTAGTGTAATATTTGATGGATTTATGGTATGATGATCGAATAATAGTGTGCTGGGGTATCCAAGGCCTCCCTAATAGGACATTAAAGGTCATACTTTTCCGCACTACCAGAAACTCAGAATCAAACATGAGGTCTCCAAGACAAATTTTAAGCTTGATTCATCCCAATGACTTCTTCTCACATTTTTAATATCCTAGAAAAGTCATGGTGCATGGTATTAAAATATATTCATCATAACCCAATCGAAAAATTGTTCAAAGTGGGAGGAGGTTGACTCTAGATCCATTTTCTATGAAATTGTTTCAAACATCAATTTCATTTATCTTGTCAGACACATATAAGGGATTGATTTTCCCCTGCATGATGGAACCTTCATCCTTGTATATGAAGAAGATGATGGCATGGAATTCTTAGGGATTGGTCTCCATTAGATAGACTTATGACACTATTACTTTGTCCTCAAATTCCTAGGGAGTTAGAAAGGCTTCGATGAGTGCCTCCCTTAGGTCTGTGGATAGACTCAAGGCATTCAAGATCGATAGATTTTCCAGTACTGAGGATATATATTTTAGAATATCATACTTATTATCTAACAATATGCACTTCATGTCTTGGGGATTCTCTTTCATGTATAACTTAGGGGCTTGCGCTTTAGGTGTAGATGGTCTAGCCTCTATGACAGGCATTTGTGGCCCTGTTGTACTTTCCGAGTTTGTCCAAACTGGTCTTCCTGTACACCTTTTGAAATTGGGTATCATCCCTTCCTCTAGTAGATACTCTAAGATGACTGGGCTCATATTTCTTCTGGTAGGGGAAGTTGAACATTTTGGTTCCCCTTGAATATGCCAGAGGGTCCTTATGTGGGTTTCCAAAACATTAATGGTTCGAGTTAAGGTGTGGCCAATAATTTGACTTAGGTGACGATCATGCATTTCAAGAAACCCATGGCATATATGTCCCCTTACTCCATCTCTCTAATTGGACTTAGGGAATTTGGGTTTGTGGCCATAGTCTCCATCAGGGAAAGATTCCATCAAGTGAATAACATTAATGGAGCCGAAGATCATTTCTTGATCTGACAATGCTTCTGTCGAACTGTCTTCTTCTGATGGTACTGTTTGGCGGGGTGGTTCCCATTATCCCATTTACTGGGGTGGTGCTCATTGTGCCATTGGTAGAAGGATGGGGGGTCTCTTTCTTTCATGTTTTGTGGCATGGAGTCCAAAATTTTAAAGTCTAGACTCATCGTTACTGTTGTCTCATATTCTTGCTTATGCTTTCTTCCCTTCAGGCCCCTATAAGACTGTGGGGTGAGGAAGATGGTTGCGTTGAATCATGAGCTATTGGGGGAACGTTAGCTTGTTTCAACAACACCTGGAGGATTCCATATTCTTGGTTGACTATTTTCCAAGTCATACAATTATCAAATTTTTTCTCCTTTTATCTGGTGAGAGCTTTCCATTCCTCTTCTTCTCTTGGGTCTAAGGTGGAGACATATTCTACGTGTGCTGGCAGTGGAACCAACTTGACTTTCCCAAAATCCAAAATCCTTTGTAGGAGATCCTTGAAGACAAAGTACTATTGGATGGTGTGCCCCAGTATCTGGTGATAGGGATAACAATTTGGATGGTTGTCGAGACCCACTTCATTTTCTCTCTTTGGCTCCTGTATCTAGAGCAAGTTGGAATTCATGGCGGCTATGAAGTAGCCGCGAACATGGTAATCTCAGAATGAGTAGACTTTATTTCTTTACTTCTTTAACTGATTAATTTTATCACCCCTTTGGTCATCTTGGTAAGGTGGGGGTGGACGTTGGCATCCAGGGGGTCCCGCCTGGTTTGGTGGAGGCCTCACAACTGGAGCTGGGGCCAAGGGTGGCTTAAGCATGATAAAAGCTGCTTATTCTTTTTCTATTTGTTTTCCTTGGGATGAAGGAACTACCCGAGACATGAGATTGGTCCGCTGCAAGGATTATTATATCCTTTGGGAAATGTAAAAGAAATATCATAACCCACTTGTTTACTTTACTAGAATGATTAGTGTTCCCAATTCATCATAGAGGTTATCAATGCACATAGCGAGCATTTCATCCTAGGGAGCGGTTGGTTCAGGGAATAAGTTAGGCCTTTCCATCTAGAAATGAAGTATGATACCCTTTCATTATGTTTCTTCTTGTAGTTCATGTTATCACTGACCATTGTCTTAGGAAATGTCAAACTGATCTACAAGATAAAATATCGCTGGAGGTCCTCCCAGCCTGTGATTGAGTTAGCTAGAAGGCTAGTCTACCATACGATGGCTGAAACCTCTAGGGTTCGCACAAATCACCTGAGTTTTACTTCTTCTTACTACTCCATAGTTCTCATCATTTGATCACAATAAGAGGAATAGTGCATTAGATGTTTTTCTAGGTCTCTTGGGCCATTGAAAACTTAGAATATAGAGTTTCCAAAGTTTAGAGGCAGTGGAATGTAGCTCGCCCAATTAGTGTATGGTTTACGCTCTGGTTTTATCAGAGTGCGTCTCCCTTCCATGTCTTCTAGTTGATATTTTAGTTGATCAATGATATTCAAGAACCATTGATTGATATCCTACCAGACTTGAGCGTGGGCTGGTGCAGCAGGGGCCAAAGTGGGATGTGCCAGTACTTCTGGAATTTGGGGTGGATACTCAGCTGGGGTATCCTTTGTGGGTTCACCTGAATATACTCTAGTGGATTTCCCATTGGGGTAAAGTCTTGATGTCCTTCCGTGGCCATATTTAAGTAGGTTGATTCTCTCCGTGTTTGCTTGGGTGGGAATCATAGCTTGACTTAGTTTACACGGATGAGTGACTATGGAAGGGGAAACTCTTCTAGGAACACCTATTGACGTTCCACATGGGGAACACATCCCGCAAGATAGCTTCCTTGATGCATCTCAATTTTAATTCGCATGAGCTCTTTTTTTCCCTCCTCCTTCTTGGTGAATCTTTCCTTAAGAGTGAGGGACACATTATCAGGGGGAGAAGGAGGAGGGTCATAGATGAGTTGGGATTTATTCTTATTCTTTCTAGGGTTTTATGCGGGAGGTAATGATGGATTAACCAAGGGGTTCCCGAATTTAGGACCACCCTCGAGTCCTGGGTATGCACACCATCATGCTCTACGCCATTTTTTTGTACTTTATCCTTTCATTATATGGAATTATTCGGGTTTCTTGGTGAAAATTGACCATAAGGGAGACCTGATATGAACTCGTACAGTGCCTTTGTCTAGGAGGGTATGAACTAGAAGATGGGGTGGGTGATTTACCTAACTACTCATCATTCATCCCAGACGGCAGAAGACAGAAGTCCGTTGTGATGGAACTTGAGGTAAAAATGCCCCCAACCAAATGGGATGGGGTTTCTCCCATTCTTATTTTGATGCACTACAGCCTAGATTCGTTGGTCTTATGGGGTTATTTTGAGTCAAAAATTCCCGCATCCTTATGGGATGGGGTTGTTCCCGCACTATAGTAGTAGTCACTTCTATTTCCACCTTTTTGATTTCATTCACTCTCATGCGGGTGTGATCCGAGTATCGTGCTGGACCCATATGGGGTTTATGGGATTTTAATGTTATAAGAACTACTTGCTGGTCGACTTCCCTTAGGCAGGAAGCCTACTTGATGTTCTTGGTTTCCTGGATCAGAATATTTTTGATGGTTTGATCTTGTCAGACCTAACACTTTTGAGACTTACTCTGGGCCATATTTTGTTGAGTATCCCATATTTAATGAGATGTGATTTAATTTGGTTAGTTCCATTGGGTAAAGAAATTTCAAGATTTCATTTCCAATGAGGTCTATTGGATGAGACATGGGGTGAAGTGTAGAGCTCCATGTTCTCCCCATCCCTGAATATGAACTCTAGATGGGGTGTCACCAATGATTCAACACAACTTGTGCAGTGCGTAGTGGAAATTGAATTCTAGGTTTTTCTTTTCCCTTTCTGATCATGGATGTCATATATATGGGAGGGATTCTATGTTGATTAGATTGCGACAATCCCCTAATATGTTGACATGGTCTGCATACCCTTCATGGGGAATGGAATTTTCTTCTAGCTGTTGAAAAGTCGTCCACATATTAAAGTGAATGACATGAATGCATTTCATAGAAAAAAACCTTGGTATATCAAAATGAGAAGTGGTTTTAGGCCAATACATCACTGGTATATTATCCTTATCTAGTTGTTTTATCACAAGAAACAAATCCTACTATTGTTCTTATGGGGAATCCTCTACTTGATATTCCAAGCTTGACTACTTCTTAATAATTTTGTTCCATGTAGTCGAGCTGGGTGAGGCGTCATTGATATGTAAATGGTGAAGGGGTGGCTCAGAAGATGAGTGTGGCCCCAGAATGACCTTTGGTTGAGAAAGGATATCACTTATCTTGGATGAAGTGCCTGATATGTTTGACTCCATCTTTCTGAGTGCCTCAACATAGGAGGGATTTCACACATTTTTTACTAATAGGGGTGAGCCTTTTTTCCAATATAGATTCTGATTGTGTGGAGTACATTCACAATCAGTGATGAAATGGTGAAGGCTACCATTGCAACTCGATGCCCGATTGTGGGGAGTGTCCCTATGAAATATACCCTAGGGAGTACCTTCAGGGCGGGATACTGCGAGGGGAGGATCTTTTTTCTATTTAGTGTCACTGAGGGGAGGAAATTCACAATGACTTCTATGATGGAGATGACTGCTATCATAGATTGATATATGGATGTAGGGAGAATTTTTGAAGAGTACATGAAGGGGATGGCCTTCAGGACATAGTGCAGTGAGGGGAGGAACTTCTCATTGCTTGATGTTTTTATTGGGAGGGCCTTCACATCAACTGCCACTATGGGGAGGTCCTTCGCAATGACTTTCATCATAAAGAGTACTACCATAATGACTAGATGTATGACTATAGAGAGAAGCATATCTGTAGCGTAAACCCTAGGGAGGACCATCAGGGCAGACAAAATCAAGGAGAGGACATTATTTCTATATGATATTTAGGTCAATGGGCGAGCAACCCTAACATGCATTAAGATATAGACTATCATGATTGATCATTCCTGACCCATGGAGTAAGCCCCCATGGGTGCTTTCGGGTGGAACTTCAGAGCTGCTGGTACCAACATTATAGGGAGAGTCTTCACAACTGCTACTACCACTTCTATAATTTGTTATAGGACTGAAAGGGTCTCGACCCCTTATTTATACATGTTCGAGGGCATTAAGAACCCCAACTTCCAGCAGAGCAGGATCATGTATGTGCTCTATATTTTCCAATTTACTTTAGCACATGTCATTTTTAAAAGATCTCTTGTAGGTATCCAAGGTTGTCTACTGTTGGTGACACCCTTCATATATGTTCCCCTATCATGTTGGGTCCAATGATGTTACTGGGATATGCCGATGGAAATCTTGAGTTTTGGTAGGGATATATGCCTTCCCTGGAGTGGCCGCCTTGTTGGACCGACGTCCCCCTGTTGGAACATGTATTTTTGCTGATCTAGTAATCTTTATATCATGGGATATTATCATCGACCCTCCAGGACTGGTGTAGTGATTCATAACTACTCGAGAGCGAGTAACCCATTTTGTGAGTATGCCATTCCATTTGAGGAAACTTGGTCATGGGCCTTGTTTCTCACCTTTTTCGCTAACGCAATGATATCATGGCATGTTTATAGGATATGGTATGGAATCACCGTCCAATATTCTATCATTTCTATGATGCGATGAGATACATCTTTGGATGGAATGGGTATGAAGGCCCATTCTGATGTCGGAGAAAGAGTTTTTTCCTACTCAAAACCTCCATGGGTTGCTAGTAGATACTGGAAATTCACTTATGTCGAGAAAGAGGAACAGGTATGATACTCGTTGTATTCTCTGATTGCCACCATATTGGACTGGTGTGATTCATATTCATGTGTGTTAATTTTAATCTGCTCACTTTCCACTTTATTTTTCTCACAGGCTTTGTATGGATCCACATGAATTTGACTCTACTCATACTTTCTTGTCTCTCTATTTAGATGGTGGGCTTGATATGCATCAACATGTATTTGTGCCTGTATGTAGCTAGTTTTCGTCCTATTTGGATGTATGTATTATTGTGCATTGGTAGATATCTATATCTTCCTATAATTTTCCACTCTATCTGCATGATAGGACCGACAAGCACAAGCAGGAACGTGCACATGCTCGTATTGTGCCACCATATTTCTACGGTGGGCCTGAGTGGAGGGGGTAGAGTTGTATGTCTACCTATTGAATATTACTGCGTTTGTATGTCAGAGTGTCTCCTCAGGAACCAGGGTGATATCCTTTTCCTAATTATATATTTTCCACCCTCTATGGGCATCCCAAGGGACCCAAGTCTTCTAGACTTTAGCAGGTTCCCTCGGTATAAGGTCCTCTTCAGCTTGAGGAGACTTTGTTTCCCAGTTTTGGTGGTGATGCTATATGGCATGGGCCCGTGAGTAGGACTCTTGTGCAGTTGAGATAAAACTTTCAGCATCAAATTCATCTACCTACATAATATAAGGTAGGTACTTGTTGTCATGTTTTGGGGATAGGCTCCCAAAACAGCTCAAGACAACCACTGGGGTCATCTTGTGCTGGGGCACCGAATGTAACTGGAGAGATTTGGTAGACTGGTGGGGTTGCCTTGTGGCCTCCAGTGTGGCGAGATGACCATTTCAGTGGTATTATTTTATAAGCGTGTTGGATACCTATGATTGAAGACACTGGTTAGGCGAGGGGACCCTACTCTTCATCGAGGCCCCAGCTGCCTACGAGATCACTGAGGTTTGTGTCTACACTGGATTTCAGGATGTCATTTGGATAGAAGTTTTCTCTACATGAACTTGCAATATATATGTGAAATATAAATACAAAAAACCCCATAAAAGGATCATCTCTTGAACATATGAATATTTTATGATTCATCTGGCCCTCCCCTCCCATTTGTTATGAGGTGAAGGGGCTTGAGTGGGGTAAAAACATCACCTTAGTTAAGGATTCACGTTGGGTTCACCATTTTTGTTTCAGCCCCCATGAAGACATGTTTATGGGTTTGGAAAAATGAAAATAATGTTCTGATAGATGATGATCACTTGTCTGTTATTATAGATACTTTCCCATAACCATATTTGTTTTGACCCGATCATCATCCTTATCCTTTCAGGGAGGATTGGATTGACCCCACATGGACTGGGAATTTTATCCCTTTTTCATTACGAAGTATGTGCCATAGTTAAATGTCCACAATGGGTGATTTCATGGGGTCAATTATTTGTGCAATCAGTCCTCTTAGGATATAACTTCCTCTGATAATCTCCAACGGGTTTATTTATGGAGTTAGAAAAACCCAACGAACCTGGTATCAATGATTCATAGAGCTTCTTTCCAAAGGAAAGCGCTCATTGGATGTTGATTTGGCCAACGACACTTAAGAACTCCCTTGGTCAAGAGGATGGGAGGTCAGGCTCATCACACCCTTTTGGGGGGAATTATTTCTTATTCTGGGACTCTCTTATAGATTTAAGTCATGTTCTTATGTTCATAAATCCTTGGTTCATTCCTGAAGAGTGTATCCATGGGATACCCCTAGTTTTCTAGATCTTCATAGGCATGCATGGATATGATTATAAGGTGGAAATGATGACTTAATCCATTCAATAAGGCATTATAGAATTTACCATCCTCCAGGGGGGACCAAAGATTGCATGATATTGGGATCAAACCCATAAGATAGGCTTCCTATGTATCCTTATTAGAGGAATCATGGCCCACGTAGTTCGTGAAACTTGGGGATTACACATGGAATTTTACCATTTGGGGGGACATGGTTGGGTGAACCCTTTAGGAAGGGCACCCTTTTGAGCTTGGGCCTTCAAGAAGGAATCCTACATATCCTAGTTTGAACAATAATTAGAGCTATCATAGTTCATGTTGGGTTAGTTGTACCATTATTGTGATCATCAAAAATCTATAATCCCACATAATTCATATTTGGTGTGAAAGATCAGAGGATGTCAGAGATCCAACTAACCACACACCTCCTATCCCACTGATGGGATAAGGAAGGCCTATGGTGGAAGAAGCTAGGGCGACGGTGGGAGAGGGCGTGGAGAAATGAACCCTTAAATGTGGGATGAAATTGGAGGTCTTGAATCTCGAACCTCAAAAGATTAGGGACTTACCTAAGTGGGAGTGACCTGAAACACATTCCGGGAAAGGGGAGGAATGTTGCCTATCGTCAAAGGGAGGAAAAAAATTGATTCCTCTAACTGATCATTGTTCCACATTGAATGGAAAAGCAAGTGATCACCCTTAATACCTAGAAAGGGGAGTTTCACGTTAGCATCCAAAGGTTGGAATCCAAGTTACCAGGGGAATATAGAATTACTGACATTCCTGGAGTCCAAACCGCTATGAGGAGATCCTTTGTTACTCTGATTACCATGGGTATGTTGAATTAAAGGGGCATGCTGATGCGCCCGATGATCTAATCATACGTGTCCAGTGGATTTGGAGGAGTCTTTGGCCTGATATAGGGGGACTGTATCATGGAGGTGAAATGGAGGACTGGACAGTAACAGAGGGGCGAGATTGGAGCTGGAGGGAAGGATGCCCAAAGATGCCCCATTCCACATACTGTTTTCTCATGCAGGATGGGGGAGCTCCGCAAACCATAGGGGTATGCGGGTAGAGGGGTCATTCGCGTACCGTAATAGTACTCAGGCTAAGGCATGGAACACTACATGCCATAGTGGTACACGGTCCTGGATATAGTCCACCACACCACTTTGGGTTCCATCCGCGTATTGATGCTATATGCGTTGCATGGTTCAATCTGCATAGTGATATACTATACAGATCACCATATTGATGGAGGGTCCTATAACCTGTCATTTGTGGGGAGTACATCCGTGAGAAATGTGTGGTTCACAATTACACAAATTAGGTTTTTGGTTTCCCCAGTAATATTAAGTTCATTTTTTATTTTTTACGGCTGCTTATACCTGTGGAACCATGGTTCATGATTCAAACTTCATTGATGATTCTAGACTGAAGCCAGAATCCTCTCTAAACTCCTTCTTCTAACCTCTGGGGTCTCCTCTGTTATTTCTTCATCCATCCTTTCTCAATTACTTCTATGAACATTTTATAGAGAATTGGGGAAAACATATCTATGAGCATGCAACACAATTTATAGAATCCCCTGAAAAGATATCTCGATCCACAGAAGACTTGGTCAACCGGGGTTATCGAAGGCTGTGGTTCACCATTCATGGTTTGCGGAACCCTTCCAATTTGATTTGTCTACAAACCGCTGAGTTCAAGAGAGGGTACATGGATCGCCTTCGTTTGATTGATTTTACTAGTGATATTATTTGTGGGCTCCTGGGTTTTCTAGCCATCGCTTAGTGGGCCAATGCCTCATGAGTCGTTCCACGTACTGGTGGTTTGCAATTCATGTGTTCCACGAACCCTTCTCAGTGATGGTACACTTGTCACTTAAAACTCTGTGAGAAATTCTATTTCTTTAAGTTTCTTCTAATGTTTTCTATTTAATTTGCACCAATTCTCTTTACTAGACTTGTAGGAATGCTTGCTTCCTTCTAAAAAAGGGATTGTAGGAGTATTTTCTTCCTTTTGCGATGTTTTCTGGACCCTACAGATATATTTAAAAATATATACAAATATTTATAAATAAATAAAAATATTTGTAATTATAATTTTTAAATGAATATTAATATATTTAAAATATTAAAAAATTATAATAAATATATTAATTATATATATTTATATACAAATATTTATAAATAAATACAAATAGTTATAAATATATTTCTAAATAAATCTAGATATATTTAAATAATTAAAACATTATAATAAATATATTTATTTATATTTAAAAAATAATAAATACATTTTTTATAATTTTATAATGTATATATATATATAATTAAAACTATAAATAAAAATTTATTTATTATAATTTTTAATTATAAATAAATAAATAAATAATTATTATTTATAAATATAAATAAGTACATATATATTTATATAATTATTAATTTATAAAAAATATATTTATTATTTTTATATATAATGTTGTATATAATTAAAAAAATATATAGAAATATTGATAAATAAATAAAAATATTTTTAGTTATAGTTATAAATAAAAACATATATATTTACATGATTCTAAAATTATAATTAATATATTAAATATATATTTTAATAAAATTATAAAAATTAGAAACATTAATTTGTTATAATTTTATAATTACTTAAATATATATATATATATTCATTTATTATTATAATTATAAATAAATATATATTCATATAATAAATAAATAAATATTCTTATATTAAATAAATAAATATTTATATAATAAATAAATTTATATTTATATAAATAATTATAAAATTAGAAGAAATATAGTTGTATATATTTATAATCTTATTAATATATATAATTAATATATATATGTATATATATGTATATTATATTCTATGATTATAAATATGATATGTATATTTATTATAATTTTATAATTATTTAAATTATAATTTTATACATAAAAAATTTTATATATGGTTATATTTATAAATAAATATATATATTTATAATATATATAATTTCATAAATATATATATTAATATAAATAAATTATTAACAAAATATCTTTATCAGCACTTGTTTAGCGATGACAAAACATACCTTTATTAGTGCTTTCTAGCTAGCACTGATAAAAGGTTCACCGGGTTTTATAAAAAAACACTAACAGTCTCGTAACCCTTAAGCTCTTCTGAAAGTTGATCCCTGTGTCGCGATGCCTCCTCCTCCTCATCCTCCTTCTCTCCCCCACCTCTCCTCTACTGTGAACCACACCTCCATCGTGCGTCGTCACCTCCGCTGCGCGCCACACCGTTGTGCGTCTCCTCTACCCTGACAATCTTTTTTGCCATGTGCAAACCAACCGTCGTGTGCCTCTCCTCCGCCGTGTTCCCCACCTCTATCATGCGCCACACCTCTTCCATGTGCCTCTCATCTGTTGCACGCCTCTCCTCTTCCGGTGAGTTTTCTCCTCTTTGTCACTTGTTTCATCTTATTCACATGTAATTATAGTTTTATATTTATGGCATACTGTGAATTGTACAGGCTAAATGCCCAGTTGAAAATCATGGCCATTGGTGGTCCATGTTTGGGCACTAAATGAATTTCATGTTGGTTGGTGTTCCTCTTTATATTTTTTTCATTGATTTTGTGTGACTCGATTATGGATTTGAAGTTTGATTCCACTAGATCATGGTGTAATTGATTTTTAATGATGAGGATTTATGTTGTTAGGGGTTGAGTAGTATGTCACTTGATATATTTATGTGTTCTCCATTAATGTTGACAAGTTTTAACTTTGATTTGTCTTGAGTGAGGTTGTTGTTTCTTTGGAACTCCCTTGTAATACTTGTTATAAATATCTTGGATATTTTTAAGTGATTTCATATGAAATTACAATCCTATGCTATGACTTTCTTGGGTTTCAATTGGCTTGAAAACTGTTTAAAGAGTTAGCATAAACTTATGTCACATTCCAAGTGTTTTGTAAAAGGCTCGAGTGTAGTTTTTAAATAAATTTAAATATTTTGAAATTTTGGTCATAATTTTTTTCTTTAAAGTGAATATGTGATATTTTAAAGTCATGTTATGAAAAATGAATGGAATTGACCTTCAACCTATTTTAATGGTTTTGAGACCCTTAACTATCATGGTGGAATAAGATGTTTTCAAAAGGATATTGATGTTTAATAAATGAGTAATTTTCACATATTTCCTTAAAAAAGGGTTTATTATTTTTTAAAAATATGTATAGAAAATGGTTGGGATTCCAATTAGGATTTATAGTGCATTTTGATAAATGGTTTTTGGATGAAATTTGAAATTTTTTTCTCAAATGGGTCGAAAATGGATTGCCATCTCAAGAACATTTGTAAAATCAAAATTTTTAATTTAAAGGACGTTATTTTATAAACATGAGAGACCCTCAATTGAGCTCCATGCATTTATTATTCCTAGTGTGGCTTGTGACCCCATAGGGGATTATTTACATTCTTACTCATATTCTGAAGCTTTTAAAAGGATGTAAAAGGGGTTATTTCTTGTGAGTGTGTAAGAGGTGGGGTGAGGTTAAATTTTAAATTATTGAAATTATATTTATGTGATTATCTATTATTTTTCAATGGTTTCTCACCTCAACTTTTGAAATTTCATTGGTGTCTTATTAGACTAGTAGGGATCGATATAAGTGAAACCCTTAGTGTGGACTGAGCTGCCTAGTGTAAGGACCCAGTTAGATTGAGTGAGTTTTTGAGATGTTTCTGTGTCCCTAGAATGTACTGGAAGGGACCAGGGTTTCTTTTGTTCCCCTGATTATGATAGAGCCTAGTGAGTTCTATATGACTACTATGATATGAAAAATTAAATAGTATTGACCTAGATTCCAAATCTCCAGTTCAGGATCAAAATACATGAGTCTTAGGAAGTTTCACATGATGGTTACAACATTCTTAGGACACTTTAGAGGATTTATTTTCTTAGCTATATTCTATTTCCCTAGTTTTTTATTATATGGAAGCATCATTTGTTTGTTTTTTGGATTATGTTTCCTTGTTTCCTTAGTTCATATGTTTGATCATTGTTTCACTTTGAGTATGTATTTTCGCACTTTCAAATTGGTTGATTTAAATGATTAATAAGTTTTATTAAAAAACCAAAAAATTGGTTATTTGTTAAATGAGTTTTAAGAAAATTTCTTTTTATCATGGTTATTTATGAAAAATAGTTTTTCAGAAAATTTTCTAAAAGAGGGATAAATTGTGTTTTTGCATGTCTTATATGGTTTTAAAGTCCCTCTTTCCTTTTTTTGATATTTTTTATTTCAAATTTTTAGTCAAACTTGTTTTTATATTATAAAAATGGTGGTTGTTTGAAAATATGAAAGTTTATTGTTTTTACACTTCTTTTATAATTCATGTGAAAATAAATTTTATAAATTATGTTAAAACTAGAACTTTATGAACTATATTATGAAGGGATTCAAAGAGAATTATTTATGAAATCATACAATGATTTTTTTACTCACACCATACATATGAACTGGTGGACGGGAGTGTATGACACTCTTATATATCCTTTTTCAGTGCCCTATTTTTTTCTTGATTCTCAAATTGGTCCATGGTTGGACGATGAGATGTGGAATGTTATTGGGGGTCACTAGTGTTCATGTTGGAGTTATTTGGGTTTTGATTCCCTTTTAACTTTCCTTTTAGGATATTTTAGTAAGAATGAGTTATGATTTTTTAGGAATTGAGTGATTGGTATGGAGTGGGTTTTTAATCAATACCCTTTATAGAAATGATTATGTTTCTATAATCTAGTTATACTCCTTACATTGATGGTTTGGATAATTCGTGGTAGTAGATAATACTATATGTGCGATGGTGGAGGATTCTAATATGAGATTATAATTTTGTTAGATAGGGATGGACTACTAACTTTAAATGTCCATATATGATAATACCATTGAAATATAAAGAACATTATACAAGACCTGACCTAAGTTATGTATCTCAATATGAGTATTTAAATTTTCATGAGTGATCATTCTATGATCCTAATGAGATATCGATGAAAATACCAATCTTAACCATAAATGAGTTGGGTAATGAGTATTTATTATATTGTGATATATTAGGTGTCTAAATATGAATAGTTTCATTCCATGATAGTCATGTGGTTACTTATGAGTCTATACAGTTGAGAAAATATAAGAGAAACTTCCCAAATACTTTCATAGATTTAGAAATAGTGGTGAATTCCATGTGGTGTTATTAGAATACAATAAAAAAGTGTTTGAGAAATGTGTCCAACATTCCTTTTTTGGGTTTTAAATAACTTTAAAATGATTTAATCACTTTTCATGGAATTAGGTTTCATGAGAAGTGTTTCTCAACTCAAATGATTGGATTTAATAAAGGGATGTGAATGTTTTAAAATAGTATGTAATGCTGGTTTCATTTTAACAAGGGGTGAGTGAAGTTTTAAATGAAAATTTAAAAAATATAGAGGTTTGTCCCTCATTTTAAAGGATTAACAATATTGGGTCATGAATTTTACATGAATGATTTATAAAAAAGGAAGTTAGGTTTTGAGAAAGAGTGTTTGAAACTGATTGGATTATTTAAAAAAGGGATTGTTATTTTAAAGAATATTTTTTATAAATTTTTTTTGTTTTTTAATGGGATTTAAAATGTGATTTTATAAATAGTTTTCAAAGGAGACTTAAAGTCTATAACTACTTTTAGACTTGGTTAATTTTAATATCAACATTTTTTCTATTTATATTGTTAAAAATTAATATCATCGAATCTAAGTATTTAAATGTTTTTAGACTTGGTTAATTTTTATATCAACATTTTTTCTTTTTATTTTGTTAAAAATTAATATAACCGAATCAAATAGGATGGATATGGATAAAGACTAGATGGATTCCAATCATTTGAAAAGAGAGTATGAATATAGAGTGAAAGAGTTCATAACATTTTCAAAATATCATGAAATTGACATGGCATGCAGATAGAAGAAATAAATATGGGAAACTATGTCACCTAGAAGACTCTCTTTAGTGGAAAATAATCAATCATGAGTATCCTAGTTTTGGAAATGAGCTGATAAACATTCCTCTTACGTTATCTAAAGATGGATTGAATCCTTTGGGTTTTCAAAGGAGCACTCACAATAAATGGACGGTTATGTTGGTAAATTATAACTTGACACTGTGGTTATGCATGGAATTAAAACACATCCCACTATCTATGATTATATCATGACTAAAATAACTGGGTAATGATATTTATGTTTATTTGGTTCCATTGATTGAGGATTTGAAATTATTGTGGGATACAGCTTTTACATTGTATGATGCTTATATAAATGAAGATTTCATATTGAGAACCATGTTGTACTTGATAATAAATGACTTTTCTGATTATGAGAATTTTTCAGGATATACCATTAAATGAAGTTATGGGTGTCTTGTCTTTGAACAATGTACATATTCAATTAGGTTGAAACATTCATTGAAAACCATGTTTCTAGGACATCCTAGATTTCTACCACAACTATATAAGTACCGATATTGGAAAACATAATTCAATTGATGTTTAGATGAATGTACAACACTCTCTCCATTTACTGGTGATCAACTATTTGATAAAGTAAAAGATATGGACATTACTTTTGGAAAACCATTTTCAAAAAACCTTATGAAAACCAATTGGAAGAAGTGATCAGTTTATTTTGAATTATCATACTATAATTGTCTGTATGTCAGACACTTTATTGATGTTATGCATGTTGAAAAAAATGTATGTGATAGTGTCATTGACACATTGCACAATTCAACAGGAAAAAAGGATGGAATTAAGTATAGGTTGTACATGGTTGACATGTGAATACGAGAAGAGTTGGTGCCAATGAAGGGTGAAATATTAACTTTTCTTCCTCCATCCACTTACACCCTTTCTAGGTAGGAGAGATATCAATGTTTCAACTTTATGAATGATGTAAATGGTCCATAGGGGTATTAATATAATATCAAGAACATCATGTCAATGACTGATTTAAAGTTAAAGGGTCTAAAATCCCATGACATCCACATTTTGATATAGGATCTAATTCCTATAGTTTTATATTTCATTTTTTCCAATAATTCTAATTATACGTTAACAAATCTCTATTTATTCTTCAAATATATATTTAGCAAAGTTATAGACCTGAAAAAATTTCAGTGTATGGAAAGAGAAATCATTGTCATATTTTGTGAATTGGAAATGTTCTTCCCACCAACATTCTTTGATATGATGATTCATTTGATGGTTCACATGGTGATATAGATTCGATGATGTGGTCCTATACACTATAGATGGATGTACCCCATAGAATGGTATGTGAAAAAATTGAAAGGGATTGTTAAAAATCTATTTTTTCTAGAGGGTTGTATTGTGGAGTGATATATTTTTGAGGAAGCCATTGAAATCTGCACCGAATACCTATCCAGCATGGAAATAATTGTTCTACCAAAATATCGTCACACTGGGAGGCTTGTGGGTGAATGAATTTCTATTATAGAGGTTGTCACAAACAATATTAAATATTGGGAGAAGGGCCACATTTACGTTTGGTATAATAGTTCAGAGGTTGATCCATATGTAGAAACTGAAAAATAAATTGTTAGGCATTTGATTCCATCAAGGGATGAAAAATGGATATCAAATACACATAATTGATAGTTTATAGGATAGTTTTGGGACCATATATTTAAGGATTCAGAAGAAAATCTGGACTCAATTTTATAAAGACTTCGATGGCTAGCCAGATGACCAAGTTTGTATGTCTTATCTTATAATGATTATGTAATTAATAGTTATAAATTCTATACTAATGAACATGATAGTGATAGTACCATGCAGAATAGTGGAGTTACACTTGTGGATGAAGCGATGCATGTTTCTGATCTTATGAAAAAAAATCAAATTTATGCAAATATGTCATACATTGGAATCATCAAACAAATATAGTAGTTGGATTATATGAACTTTCAAGTGCCAATGTTTCAATGCAAGTGGCTTGATAACAAAAGTGCTATTAAAATATATGAGTTAGGATTCCTGAATGTTTATTTTAGTAAGCATGGGTATAAAGATGAACCATTTATAATGGATTCATAGGCAGTACAAGTATTTTATGTTATAGATCTTGCAAACTGAAACTGTTCAATTGTTCTGTTATCCACCAAAACAACTAAAGGGTTGGATGAAAATTCAATGGATGATAATCCTTTCATTGGTAAGTCTCAATAATTTCATAGAGATCCCAATGTAGAAGACATTTTGTTTGTCAGAAGAAACCGCAATGAAGGGATTTGGATAGACTATATAGGGGTCAAATCCCTTTAGCCTTTTAAAAAAGAGAGTTCAATAATTAGGTTATATTGTTTCATAATACGCATTGTGTTACCATATGTTATTATCTATTCGCTGATGATTTTATATAATCTAAATTAAATTTTGAACCACTGCTATAGATAACGACTTCTTCACATGATGATTCTCTTAATCCCAAGGCACAAAAGGTCTCTCAACCTGCTATTACTCAGAGTGCAGAGGACCAACATGTTTCTTAACCTGTTGTTGCTACTTCTCCCATTGTAGAGGTACAACATCTATCTTCACATAATGATGCTAGCACTCTAAAGGAACATATTTATGATGTTGAAACTGAAGCAATGGTAGGCACTGAAACACTGGCAGTGTAGAAAAATTAGAAGCATCATAGTTTGAAGGTGTTATCAAAAATCATTAAGGTAAAAGCGAAAGACATACAATACGAGGTCGGATGGAATAAGAAGGGACAAAATGTTAACCCCCACAAGTCCATGTTTAATAGTTAAATTGGAATTCTCACTCGATAACACGTGACGATTGATGTTCATTAATGGAACAATGCTGTCACTGAGCTTAAGGCACTAATGTGGGGAGATATTACAATAACATTATGACATATCATTTCTTTAATTTAATAAAAAAATAAAAAAATAAAACATTGAAATACTCTTCATCGTCCCTTGTAGAGTGAATTTATAATGGATGAATCACACAATGATTATTTATTAAGGGTTACATGAAGGATTCACAGAGTATTTCACACAATTTTAATGAAATTTTATCTTAAATATGTTGAAGGGAAAATAAACCCACACCCACCTTCTATTTGTGCACACCTGATTACCCAAGGAGCATGGGATGTGTTTACTAGCCATCATGAGGAGTAGTCTTTTCAGGTACATTGCCTTTTCTAATACGTTGTTTGATGATACACATATTCATTAGTTTGATTGAGAGTTTTTTATTTACGTAACATAAAATCAGTGCTGAAATTAAGGAACAAGAATAAAAACCAGCATATTCCTATAACAAATCAAGAATGGGTTATGCTTCACTTAAAAAAAGTTGGTACATATTTTAAATCTATACTAATGATTTTATGTGACATAAAACAACACCATAAATATGATCCTAAATTTATATGAATAATGATGAATCAAAATTCCATGTCACATCCATACCACACCATGTGCTATGGTAATAGGTGTATGTAAATAAAGATGGGATACTATAGATGAAAACACACAAAAAGTGTGGGAAACATGTGTAAGTATGACATAATAAATTATTTTTCATTAAATCTATGTTAAATAACAATGATGACTTATTTTCCTATATTTTCTATCTAACGTAGTCACAAGAATCATAAAAAACCAAACCGGATGTGGACATACTTTCAATGGCCTTAAAGAATCCAAAATAGTATGGCCGTGTAAAAGGTGCGGGTTTTGGAGTGACACCCCAAACATTTTTTTGAGAAACAAAAAACAAGAATAAGATCAAGGTGAAAAATTCAAAATCTTGAGAGAAATAATAACTATACTTGAAGAACATATGAAATTGCAGAGAGTGTTCATGGAAAATTTTACAAAGAGTGGGAAAAGAGAAGAAACAACACAAGAACAACTAGCACGTGAAGATCCTTACACACCCCCACTATCTTTGAGACAAGCTATTCCCCTCAAAACCTATATTATATGAGGTAATCAATGTTCTAATAGTTGTTTCTATGAATTTTGAATCAGATAGACACTGATACCTTTCTTGTACTCAAATTGTACAGGATGAAAATAACTGTGATTTATATCTATCAAGACCCACCCATTGCCTTGTAGTGAGGGATAAAGTGTTCAATATTATGAATGTTAGGTTACAAAACAGACCACCTCCAACCGGTCATGTCAAAGTGATGATTAATGTAACCCATGATCTGAGTGCCAATCTACCTATTCCAATTGATGATGAATATATTCATAAGGCCAGACAATCTATTGGAACATTCATTGCATGGCTGTCATAGGATGTAAAAAAACATGTCGATAAAGAGGTATTAATTTCCAATTTTTTTAAAGATAAACCTATAAAATTCAATGAAAAATGATCTGAACCAATGAATATTATTATAGAAAGACACAAGGAAGGGGGTGAAATGAAATAAAAGCTCCAAACCATCTTAATGGTCAACCAACAGATCAAAATTATCTACTGAAAGAACCTTAAACCCACCCATTATATATCCTCATTTATTATCATTGCTGACTAATGTGAAAATTAAGTTGAAAGACAATGGGGTTCACACAATTATTTTTGACGAAAATATGTATAGCGGTAAATATCCATGTTTCATTAGTGTTGACAATGTAAGTTAAATCCTAGAGTTTGATTGGCTAGGTGCCTCAATTTTAAATGTATACATTAGGTATTTATTAATGATTTGATTTTCCAAATGATGATATACAATGATAATTATGACTAAATACATTTCATATTTTATGTAGAAATATATATGATAAAAATTAAATGGATTTCCCCATAAACAAAAATTTGGACTCATTAGTCCTCACGTAAGCTCTAAAAAAAACTAGAATCTATGAAAGATGGTGAAATAGTGGTAGGCCTGCTCAAATCATTTAACCGAAAAATTATGGATGAAAGAATCTTCTTAATACCAATGATGTAGGGGTAAAATTGTATAATTTAATCACATCAAATATATTTTAATTTATTTCATTACTTATTACTTTTATTGTTTTTAGGTAGCATTGGGTTCTAATTGCGGTTAATTTAGATACTCCAAATATTTATTTCTAGTATTCAATGATTGAATATCCAACAAAACAACCACAAATTATGGTGTTTGTAAATTTTTAATACACTAAATCCAACATTTTAGAACTAAAAATCTAGTTATATGATTTATATTATCTTGTAATGAGGATTTTGTTATTATAGGGTGGTGCATGAATATCATCTACATAATTGAATGAGGCTAGGGGAAAAAGATAAGAAACATCATAAGTATTGTGGCTAGATAAAAATCAGGGTATATATAATAAGATTCCACTACCCAAAAACATATAAAAAATATTAAATATTTTTTTCAATTCTTCTGCAATGCCTGAAACAAACAAATGATTAAGACTATAGTTATTATGTTTGTAAATTTATAAAAGATATCATATTTTATAAACAAACCAGCATCCCCAAAGAGGTATTTTCGAAGAGAATTACTGTTTCATTTAAAATAATTATTAATACTTTGTGTATTTATATTTTTTTAGTACTACCATGATTTTTGAAAAGAATCATATTCACAAGATGAGATAGATTTGTTTATAAGTGAATGGGAAACATACTTGATGGAAGAATGTACAAAAATAGCATGAAGATGTGGCCGGTATGACTTGAAGTGTCTATTTTTATTTTAAATTGTGAGTATTTTTAGTAAAAAGATCAAGTGTCGTGCTGAAAACTAAGAAAACACATTTGGATTGTTTTGATACTTTAGGAGAACGATCCATAAGTCATTTTTGAGGTTTAAGAATCAACTGCACCAAAATCCGACACATAGTGTGACCATTATGACTTTATGTGTGTATTTTTATGTTAAATTAATAATAAATTTAGAAAAAAGAACAAGTGACATACTAAAAACAAATAAAACACATTAATATAGTTTTGATACTTAAGTAAAATTATCCATCAATCATTTTGATGTGTAGGAATCAACCACACCTAAAAAAGACGAAAAATGTGACCAATATGACTAAAAGTGTCTGTTATAAATTTAAAATCGACATTTTAGGTCAAAACACGTCACTTATAGTAAACCAATAAAACTCACTCCAATTATATTCATTATTTTTTTAAAATGATTCATATGTTATTTGTGACATGTTTGAAGAAGTATCATATAAAAATAACGCACGATGCGACTAGTATGTCTCAAAAGGCGTGTTTCCAGTTTGAAATGATATTTTAATAAAAAAACACAACTGCCATACTAAAAAAAGGGAAAACACTTATTTATTATTTTGATACTTTGGGGAAATGATATATAATTCATTTATAACATGTATGAATCAACCACACCTCATTCCGTCACACAATGTGACTAGTGTGACTCAAAGTGTCTTTTTATTTAAAGTTGACATTAATTTTAGTAAAAAAACACAACTAGCATACTAAAAACTGGGAAAACACATTCATATTATTTTTATAATTTAGGGAAACGATCCATGAGACATTTTTAATGTGTAGGAATCAACCTCACATCAATAATATGCATGATGTGATCGATATAAATATAAATGTGTCTTTTTTATTTAAAATTGACATTATTTTATGTAAAAAGAAAAACGACCAAACTGAAAACCATGAAAACACATTTTGATTGTTTTGATACTTTAGGAAAATGATAAATGAGTAATTTTTGACATGTAGGAATCAACCATATTTTATTCCAACGCACTGAGTGACCGGTATAACTAAAAGTGTCTGTTATTAGTTTAAATTCACATTCTAGCTCAAAAAGTGTCACTCACTAAAAACAAAGAAAACACTTTCTGATTTTATTAATAATTTATGAAAGTGATTATTAATTTCATTAGGATGTGTATGAATGGATATCACATCTAATAGACGTACAATGTGACTGGTATGACTCAAAAAATATGTTTCCAGTTTGAAATGATATTTTAGTAAAAAAACACAAGTGACATACTAAAACTAAGAAAATGCATTTGGATTGTTTTGATACCATCGAACAATGATCCATGAGTTATCTATGATGTGTAATAATCAAGCACACCTCAATTCAATGAACAATGTGACCAATATAAATATAAATGTGTATTAATTTAAAATTTTCATTAATTTAAGTAAAAAAGAAAAAGTGACATTCTGAAAACTGTTCCAATGCATTCGGTTTATTTTGATACTTTAATAAAATGAAACATGATTCATTTTCGATGTGTAAGTATTAAATACACCACAATACTATGCATAGTGTGACCAATTTAACTAATATTATCCGTTATCAGTTTAAAATGGACATTATAGTTGAAAACGTTTCACTCACTGAAAACCAAGAAGACAACCTATGATTATATTCATAATTTATGAGAGTAATTCGTATGTCATTTTTGAAATGTATGATGTATTCTCACCTCAAACCAACACATTATTTAATAAGTATGACTCAAAATTGGTGTTTCTGGTATGAAATGATATTTCGGTAAAAAAACAAAATTGTCATACTGAACACCAAGCAAACCCATTAGGATTGTTCTGATACTTTAGAACAATGATCCATGATTCATTTGGGGCGTGTAAGAATCAAAAACACCTCAATAAATAAAATTATTTCACTAATATAAATATAATTATGTCATTTAAATTTGATATTAATTTTAGTAAAAAAAACAAGGGATGTACTCAAAACCAACAAAATCCATTCATATAGTTTTGATATTTTAGGAAAATGATCCATAACTCATTTTTTATGTGTAGGGATCAACCCCACCTCAATACGACACACGATGCGACCTGTATAACTCCAAATGTTTCTTTTTTATTAAAAATTGACATTTTATTAATGTATTCATTCATATTAATGTTTAATTTATTTCTTTATAATATTATTAAAATATAATTTATTTTCTTATATTGGTGGAATATTTGTCATGAGTTGGGATTATTTGTTCGAAAACTAATTCCATGGGAAGGCATTTTTGATAGGGGATCATGGATGTTAAAGGATGAAACATTAATTTTTTAAATGTTTGTGGGATAATTGTAAATGTAATTATATAAAACATTGTTTGAAATATATATAGCATTGTCTTCCAAACCCTTGTGTATGCTATATTGTTCTTGTGTGGGCTGTGCAAGTGTTGTTTTGTGTAGGTGTTGTGTGTGTGTTGTGCATGTGCATGTGTAGGTAATGGATTTTTGTCATATAAACTACACACCATAGGCATCTAGGCCTTTATCATCACTATTTTGAACACTGATAAAGTCCCCTTTATCAGCACAACTTCGATCGCAGATAAAGGCACCCTTTATCAGTGCTAAAATAACATGGATAATGGGGGGCCTTTATCAATAATTTTTTTAAGGATAAAGGAAACCATCATTGATTTCTTAGCACTATTAAAGGTGACCCCCTTTATCTTTGCTGAGATTAACTATGCTTTTTTAACGATGTTAAAATATTTTTCTAGTACTGATAAAAGCATTATCTATAGTAGTATAAGCTCGAATTCATGGATGTATAAAAGATGCATAATATGACCTCTAAAACATTGTTTTCAATCAAACGAATCATGGTCTTCAAAATACTCTTTCCATGATGCGTAGAATGAATGCATGAAGGTTTATGCCTTCATGATCTTGAAATCTCGAGCCGTCAATCTTGGCTTGATAATGGAAGTCACGATATGTTGAACCGCCAGTGTACAGGTATCCTCTGATGAGGCTGGAGATAGAAGATGACCACAACTTTGATAAGGCATCATTCATTTAAGTGATTCTATGGTCCTTGTTATATATGTATTTTTTAGTGTAGAAATAGTAAACCTCATACTCATTTGTCCCACATTGATCTCTAGCGTGGTTTAGCCACGTTGTATTAATAATCTCATTCCCACTACAACATTGAGTAGGTACTAGAGTCAGCACTAGGTTACCCTATATAGATCATCCACAAATAGGCCAACCTATGCCAATATTTATTAAAAATGTCCTGAAAGACTGGGGTGTGTGGTTTTTTTGTTTTCTTGTGTTCAAGATTCAGGTTTCCACTTTAAAAAAAATCATATCATGGGTTGTATGCTACAACAAGATAATCTTGCTCTACACGCAACACCGTATTACCATGAAGTATAAGTAACAAAAAAAATTTATTATGTTACACACAAGTTTAAGTTATTTTAATATATTTCATTTCATTCCATTGTGTTACACATATGTTCATGTTATTTTAATAGATTTCATTTCATGCAAGTCTCTGTTCATAAAAAAACTAAATATTATTATGTTACCTTATGAACTAGCCATTATAATGGAGGTATGAATAGTATTAGTTGAATTATGAAAATAGTTTTTACACATGTATATTTAATTAATTCTTTGGCGAGAAATAAATAATAAATGAAAATAAAACACTTTTTCAATAAAAGGTAATGCTTTTATGAAAAGCTATTTAAATGAAAATAAGTGAACTTATAAAATAATAAAATCACTCTTGATGGATTTATTTAATGAAATATATATGTGATATATTTAATCTAATGTTTAAAAATAATCTTATATGTTTTATATAAATGATATAATAACAAATTCATTTTTTCAGATAACAGAACTAATTTTAAAAAAAATACAGTTTTGTCGCCCTTTGACGACACACCAATTTTAAATCAAGTCTTTGACACTTTTTTATGTTCAATTTGACAAAATAAACTACGTCTTTTAAATTATTGTATAAAATTTTACGTAGTTGATTTTTTAGTATTTTTCTAATAAGTTTTACGTTCTGATAAATAACAAAAAAAATTATGCATTTTAATTGAAAACTACTTCTTTATCAAATTTATTTATAATGTTAAATTATATATTTTAACAGTTTTAAAGTATAAAGAGTTTATATTTTTGTTATTTAATTTAATTTGGGTCATTGTAATTCATTTTATTTTAAATTTAGTTGTAAAAACATTTCAATCTTTTGCAGGTTTTAATGTTTAAAATTCATTTTCCCATTGTGACCATGGGATTAATTTTAAATTAATTGAAACAACTTATGTGTTTAGAAGTTTTAAAATTAGATTCCATATTTGGAATCATTGGGTCCAAATTATGTAAATAATTTTATTTTATTCTTAGGAAATATGAATAATAACTTCAGTAATTTTTATTAATACAGTAAAAAGGTAAATCGAGTAATTAAGGGTAAAAATAATATTATAAAATTTCCTTAACACTTATCAAAATATCATTGGATGATTTGGTTTCAACATAAATCATCTTTGGGTAGAAATGGTATCCTTTTAAGCCACTTGTATGAGATTAGGAAATTTATTTTATTTTATTTAAAGAAACATTAATGATGCCTTACTCAAATTTTAATAAAAAAATTATTTTCAATATAAGGTTATATAGTAAATAAATTCAACTATAAATACTAATTTAAATATAAATTGTTTTTATTTACTATGGTAATTTACATTTAATTTTAATAAAATAAATTATTACCCTAAAATCTTATACAATGATGATGCCTAATTTATTTAATTTAGGAAAAAAAATAATTTTTTTTAATTAAAATGATAATAATGATTAAAAGACCAAAAAACCTGGCCAAATATTATTTCTCGAGTATATATCTACCATATTCATCCAAGGGTCTATGTATTGACCATTTTGAGCCACATAGAAAATATTAGGACACTTATAATCTTTTTATATAAAGTAATGTTAAAGTTGTCACATTCTTGTTTTTATAAATATGACATTTTTAATGTAGGATTTTCTAGAATTTATATTTTACTATAAGTATTCTTATGAAATATATAATATTTATCTTAATCATAGAATTTTATTTTAAATTTTTATACGACATATAAGTATATTAAATAATTACTCAAAGCTGATGTAGTAATTATATTATTTATGGAAATATCAAATAAACATTATTAAAAATATTTAAATAAATATAATTTGGGATAATTAATATATAAAAATTTTATAGAATACCTTTACATATTATAAATATAATAAAACATTTTTTTGAAATATGACTTGTTGTCATCATATTTTTAAATTTCAATAAATCCAATAGTGTCAAAATTGACACTATTGATTATTTATCAAAATAATGTATTATTAAATTATTTAAAAATAAAAATACATTTTTAAAAAATGTTAAATAATTATGATATGGTTTAAAATTTTCTAAATTATTCATTTATGGTCTAATTGACATAAAATAAGTAAAAATTACAATATTTTAATATTGAACAATTTTTACCTTAGTTAAAATTAAAATAAAATAATTAAGGGTTAATTATATTGATAATGTTTAAATTGACTGAAAAACTTGTCTAAAATTTATTGGTTGATGATATTACAACTTTATCTCATCTAATATTTGAAAACATGACATTTTTAGGTTTTTGGAAGTGGTTTTATTTTATTATAAATTAATATTTTTGAAGATACCAAAAGTGCCCCTCACTTCAATTATAAAAGGGAACCTCCTACCTCACTTCATCACCTCACTCTGCTCATTAAATCTCGGTCATAACCTAACCGTTCCCTTCTCAAATTCCCTAGTAACATTCTAGAGGTGATGTTCTTCTCAAAAGACCGACTATAGTGTCTCTAAGAGGAGATCTAGAGGGAGATCGTTGTAAAAGAGGCAATCTCCTCTAGCAATTCTTTCAAAATTATTTCTTATTCTACTTCCACTTCATGATTTTATTACATTATAATGTAATAAATGAAGTATTACTAATATTATGATATTTCATTATGAATATTTAATAACCATATTCAACAATTTATCCATTCTATGAAAAACTAAATCACCACACGTGCGTACGTACGACTTATAGTCTCCATGCCATGGTGTAATCTGTTTTTCACCACCACTTTACCTGGATAAGTTTCAGGATGGAAATAATAACTAAATATGATTATTATAAAATAAAATTTATTTTTAACAAAAAATATACCACCCACTTCCATACCATTCTACCATGAAAGGAATGATATTTTCACTCATCCGTACGTACGAAATACCGTCTCTACAATGTAATGTGATTCATTCTACATGATCTTCATTAAATCAATACTATATAAATATATATAATGAATAAATATGACATATATTACATTTATATCATTATTTTAATGATATAACTATAACATAATAAGAAAAACCAGAACTTATACGATAAAACATGCATGTGAAAATGTTGTCAATACCCGAATGATGCGTTATAATGAAATTTTATTAATAAATGGTTGATAAGATGATCATATTTAATAAAATAAATATAAATATGGTTCTATATTAATATAATGAAGTTATTAATACTGTTATATTGGATTTTCAAATACATACAAAAGTAATCAGACCTAATGTAAGGGATTATTTTTGTCTCAACTTTAGTTTTGTGAAACACATGTCATATACACAACTTGTTTCTTCTACATGGTGTGTATACTTTCCATGAATGTCATTTATGAGTCTGGTCTAAAAGATTATGTTATTATAATAATTTTCTTTATTTTATGGGGCATATGATTCTATAGATTATGATGTTATGACTATTTATGTCACAATATCTTCAATATTTAGAATTGTTTCATTTTAAGTCTCTCTTAGGGAATATTTATCATCCATAGAATTGTTTTTAAATATTTTCATAAACTGTTTTACTATTATCCTATGGAGATTTAAAGTCATTTTACCTATTTTTTTAGTTTTTACTAAATGGTTTCAAAGGAATCATTCTTTAATTTTCTAAATGAGGTAGTTTTTAATTTTTATAAAAAAAGTATGAGAAAAATGGTTTCTTATAATTTATACTGCAGGAATGGAATTTTACACTTTAAAAACACTTTAATTCCATTAATCTTCAATTAAAATATCCCCAAGATATTTTCAAATAAATTATTTTCTTTTAAAATTGCATGACCTTTTAAGAAAATAAAACATTTTTTAATAAGATAGTAAATTTTTCCCAATAATTATTTTCAAATGTTGAATTAGAATTATTTTCCATATAATATTAAATTATTTGGTATTATATATTCTTTAACGGGGAAAATGTTTTTCAAGGATATTATTAATATTATTCATATGATTTTAATGTGTTTATCATGGAATGGATTTATGAAATCCATTTATTTTTTATGGATTAAGTTAGGTGGGAATGATATTTATAAATCTCATTTGGCTATGATATGATTAATGATTTATGTTCTTGTGGCACACATATATATGGTTTCAATTATCATATGGGTGGGAACTATATCTCCCTTCAATATATTGGGTAAATATTTATATATCATGTGATAACCAAGACTGGAATGAGAAATGATTTGGATTTAGTAACACATCGATGGAATGGGAAATGATCATTGTTTAGTAATACATGGCTAGAATGATAAGTAAACCCAGTTCAATAATATAGGGTTAGAATATACAGTGAACTTAATTTAGTAAAGGAATTTTTCCACTATTATGGTCTTGGTAATGGGTTTGGGCTAATATGGAAATGATTTTCTATGCTTATGTGTTTTCCACAGTTCCTTGTTTTATGCTAATGTTATCTTATCATTGATCATGTTCCATTATGATTTAAACCTTATAAAATTCCAATATTTATTTCATGAATCAATATTTTGATATATGTTATACATGGTATGATTTTCAAAATTTATGTTTATGTTTTTACATTCTTATATTCATGTTACGTTTGATATTGTCCTTGTTTATCCTTATTGAGCATCTAAGCTCACGCTTTTCATATATTTTCTTTTCCACTAGATATAAAAAATGGTTTTAGGTCGAAAACTAAAGGGGAATATATTTATCAGGTATTTTTAATATCTTTCTATAAATTACAAGAATGTGTTCCATGTTTCCAAAGGCACTAAAATAATAGGATCTTTGGGTGTCTCTTTGTGTAATGTATTATGTATTCTAAAAAAAGTAATGTAATATTCATGTAAATCAAGATTGGGTTGTTAAAGATAGTATCATAGGTAATTTTCATTCAAACTTTGGAATCTTGGATGCGAAAACATTAATGATATCCCAAGAGATATTTCTAAGTAATGTCAAGGTATTTCCTATGGATAAGTCTAATTAAATGATAGAATCCTATAATTTTTGTAATGATCATGAATAACATAGGAATAAACCTAAGATATCATATATTGAAATATTATATGTAATTTTCATTAATTATGTGTTTTTTCTATGATATTTATTTCTCAAACTTTGCTTTTTGGTCTAAGTCAACAGCCGAAACTAGATATAACATAGTTAACATTGAAAGTTTCAGATGTGTAATGCATGGAAATTATATTTCATAATTGTTAATATCCTAAAGTGAATCCAGAAGGTGGTACAATTATTGGTTATACAATTGAGGATAAAGAGACTAAAAACAACACATGGATGGTATGGGATGATCTAACCGTATTATTTACCTTAAACATAAGAAGCGTGATTAGATTAAGGTTCATATTATTTGAATGAATAAAATAATGAATTATAATTAATGGGTAAAGAATAAAGTTTGATGATTGAAGTGTATATGTTTTGGAATTCAATGATTATGTATATGTATTTTCAGTATAAGTATTTCATTACGGATTGAAAAGGATATTTTGAATAGTGATGAAGACTTGGAAAAGTGATTTAAGAGAAAGGTAATATTTTTATTAAGAGAATGTAACCCTTAATGTGTTCAAGATGTGTAGAAAATTATGTTTTTCTTGGATAAAGATATGTTGGATATTATTAATTGGATGATACTGATTAAGGTTTTGTTAACATGTGGGTTATGCTATCATGGATGAAGTTTATAACATTTTCGACTTAAGGAATATATCATGTAAACTTTGGAATAAGTAAATTTGCAAGTTTTCAATAAGTATTTATTATAATTACAGTTATTACCATGTGTGAAGAGAATACATTATGAAGGCATTCATATGTTTGAAATTTGACCAAGAAGAGATAATTTATGATATATGGGAGGTAAATATTAAGATGATTTAGTGAACCTATTTATAATGTTTTGAATTTTAATCCTTTGGAAGGATTGTAAGGTTATTCATTTATGGAATTTTTAATTGACAATTCCGACTATATTTGTGATATTAAAGTATTATCTCACCATAGGTGTATTTTTTCATATTTGATAACTTGTGCTAACATTTTTGTGGTAATGACTGATGGAATGACTTATCAATATATGTATGGATATCATGATCTTCTAGTATTTCAGAAATTTTAAATTCAAACTAATTTCCTGGAATAAGTGATAAAGTGTAAATTGATCAAGTCATGAAAAATGGTGAGATTTTGTTGAAATCAAGTAAGTTTGTCTTCTCATGAAAATTCTTTAACATTAGAAAAATATCATACTGTAAATAGGTTTCATGTTATCATAATTTTGATGATATCAATGAAACATTTTATGGTTCTTTAGTATATGATTTTTTGATTTTTAACTCTCTCTCAATCACTCACTTTCATGGGATCAATGAAATTTGACAATCTATACGGAAATTTACCTTTTTCCTCCTTGTCGAAATATTCCCCTATGTTCTCCTACGTAGAAACCTAGTTATTAGTTACATTGGGTAATCGTTATGTTTATAACATTCCTTTTTAAAAGGAAGTTTTATTTTTCATTTTTACGATTTGGGTTTTTATGAAAGAAACTTTCAAGTATTGATCATTTTATAACCCTGAAAAAGTTTGATGGCTAAATTCATTTCATGGGGGGGGGTATAATATAACACCCTAAGATTTTTATGACATAGTTTTTTTTAATCTATTTGATGTCTTGTTTTTTATGCTACACCGTGATAATCTTTCACTACACAAAACACCATCTTATCTTGTGTTATATGCAACACTATTTTTTGGATTGTGTTACGCATATTTTTGAGTTATTTTGATAGATTTCATTTCACACGATAACATGTTTAAGCGAACAACAAAATATTATTATGTTACCTAAAAATCTATCCATTATAATGGCATGTGTGAATAGTATTAATTGAATTATGAAAATATTCTTTACACGTGTATATGTAATTAATTATTTGGTGTGAAATTAATTATAAATGAAAAATAAAACCCTTTTTAAATAAAAGGAAATGCTTTTCTAAAAAACTATTTAAATGGAAATAAGTGAGTTTATAAAATAATAAAATCACTCTTGATAGATTTTATTAATAAAATATATATTTAATATATTAAATCTAATGTTTAAAAATCATCTTATATGTTTTCTAGACAAGATATAAGAATAAATTTAATTTTTCCGATACAAGAAGTATTTTTCAAAAAATGAAATTTTGTCACCTTTTGATGGCGCACCAATTTTAAATCTAGTATTGACACTTTTTTATATTATATTTGAAAAAATAAAATTCTTCTTTGAAATCGGAGTATCAAAATTTTCTTTGGTGTGTTTTTTGGTAATTTTCCAATAAGTTTCTTGTTTTTGATAAATTTTTAAAAAAAATGCTTCTTAATTGAAAACCACTACTTCGTAAAATTTATTTATTGTATTAAATTATATATTTGAATAGTTTTAAAGAATAAATATATTATATTTTTATAATTTAATATAATTTAGGTCCTTTGAATTAATTTTACATTGAATTTAGATGTAAAAACATTTCAATATTTTGTATGTTTTAACTTCTAAAACTCATTTTCCCATTCTGACTGTTGGATAAATTTTAAATTAATTACTGCAACTTCTGTGTTTAGAATTTTGAAAAATGTATTTCATATTTTGAATCAGTGGGTCCAAATTATGTAAATAGATTTATTTTATTTTTGGGAAATATGATTATTAACTTCAGTAATTTTTATTAATACAGTAAAAAGATAAATCGAGTAATTAAGGGTAAATAATAATATAATAAATTTACCCTAAAACATATCATAATATCATTAGATGATTTTATTTTGACCTAAATCATCCTTGGGTCAATTTGGTATCTTTTTATTTTGTGTCGTGTGCCGCTTTCGCGGTTGTACCCAATTTTTAAAATATAAATACTCATTTGAAAACTTTTTTTATTTATAATGTTAATTTATTTTTAATTTGAAGAAAATAAATAATTACCTTAAAATCTTATACGATGATGATGCAGAAATTATTTAGTTGATGAAAAATCTATAAAACAATTTTAATTAAAATGATAATTACCATTAAAAGTCTAAAAAGATGGCCAAATCTTATTGGTAGAGTATATATCAACCATAATCGTCCATGGGTCAATGTATAGACCATTTTAATACACATGGAGAAAATTAGGATACTTCTAATATTTTTATCTAAATTGATGTTAAAGTTGCTGCATTCATGTTTTAATAAATACGACATTTTTAATGTAGGATTTTCTAGAATTTATAGTTGAATATAAGTATTATTATGAAATATAAAATATTTATATTCATCAGAGTATTTTGTTTTTAATTTTTAGCCGAAAAATAGTTATATTAAATAATTACAGAAAATTGATGTAGTAATTATTTTATTAATGGAAATATCAAATAAATGTTATTTAAAATATTTAAATAAATATAATTTAGGATAATTAATATATACAACAAATTTTATAGATTAAATTTACCTCTTAGTAATATAATAAAACATTTCATTCGAAAATAACTTTTTATCTTTATATTTTTAAAAAACAATAAATTGAATAGCATCAAAATTGACAGTATTGATTGTTTATCAAAATAATGTTTTATTAAATTACTAAAAAATCATTATATATTTTTTAAAAATATAAAATAATTATTATATGGTATTAAATTTTCTAAAATTTTCATTTATGGTCTAATTGACATCAAATAAGTAAAAATTACACTATTTTAATATTGAATAATATGTTCCCTTAGTTAAAATGAAAATAAAATAATTAAGGGTTAATTATAATGATAAGTTTCAAATTGATATAAAAGCCGTCTAAAATTTACTTTTTGATGATATTACAAATTTATATAATCTCATATTTTAAAATATGACATTTTGTAGGTTTTTTGATGTGGTTTTATTTTATTATAAATTAATATTTTTCGAGATTCGAAAATTGACCCTCACCTCAATTATAAAAGTACACCTCCTCCCTCACTTCTTCACCTCACATTGAGTGTTAAATATCATCCATCCCCTTCAAATTACCCTTATAAACATCCCTAGTAGCATTATATAGGTTTTGGTATTCTCAAATGACCAATTGTAGTGTCTCTAAAAGGAGATCTAGAGGGAGTTTTTTAAAAAGAGGTAATCTCCTATACCAATTCATTCAAAATTAATTCTTCTTCTTCCTCCTCTTCATGAGTTGATTCCATTATAATGTAATAAAATATTATCTATTATATTATCATATGTTACTATTCTTATGTAATAAACATATTCCAACTTTTATCCATCCTATGAAAAATGAAATCACCACGTGTGTGTACGTAAGATTTATTGTCTCCAAGCCGTGGTGTAATCTGTTTTTCACCACCACATTACTTGGATGGATATAATGATGGAGATAATAACTAAATATAAATATTATAACAGGATATTGATTTTTTTAAAAATATATACCATTCACTTCTATACCATTTCACAATTAAGGAAATGATATCATCCCTCGTGCATACATACGACCTACCGTCTCCATGATGTGATGTGATTCATTCAAAATGATCTTCATTAAAGAATGGTTATATAAATTTATATAATTAATAAATATGGTATATATTACATTAATATAATTATTGAAATTATACAACTATAACCTAATAATAAGAAACACAAATTATACGAAAAACATGCTTGTGAAAATGAAATAGTTAATACCTGAAATATGGGTAATAATGAAATGTTATTAATAAATAGGTGATAAGATGATATTATTTAGTAAAATAAATATATATTTAGTTTTTTTATAAGTTAATGACGTTATTTAAACCATTATACAGTAGGTTTGGATACATCCCAAGGGAATCTTAACTAAGGTGAAAGATTACTTTTGTCTCACCATTATTTCTGTGAGACACTTGTCGTATACACTACTTATTTCTTCTGCACAGTGCATATAATAGCCATGAATGTATTTCATGAGTCTTATCCAAAAAGGGTATGTTATTTTCATAATTTTCTTTCTTTCATGGGGCATACTATTCTATTGAATATAATGTGAAGATTATTTATTTCACAAACTCTTAAGTATTTAGAATTGTTTAGTTTTAAGTCTTCGTTAGGGAATATTTATCATCCATATCCATGTTTTAAAAAAAATCATAAATTTTTTTACTATTCTACTATGGATATTTAAATTCATTTTTACCTTTTTTTAAAATTTAAAAACATGGTTTGAAAAGAATCTTTCCGTGGTTTTCCAAACAAGGTGCTCTTTGACTTTTCCAGAAAAAGTACGAGAATAATGAATTATTTAAAATTATATTGCATGAAGAGAATGTTACAATTTCATAATTATTTACTTCTATGAATCCTCTATTAAAATATTACAAGGTTATTTTTAAAGAAATTATTTTATTTTAAAATTGTTTTCGCTTTTAATAAAATAAAAAAAATTAAGAAGAAATGATATTTTCCTCAAGAATTATTTTCAATTGTTGAATAAAAATTATTTTTAATCTAATATTACATTCTTTGGTGTCATATATGATTCAATGAGGATATTTTTTTTCAAGAATATTATCCATATTATTATTATGATTTGATTGTTTTTATGATGGAATGATATTTATGAAATCCATTTCTTTTTCATGGATTAAGTTATGATGGATTGATGTAAAAGAAAGACATTTTACTATGATATGATGAATGATTTATGTTCTTTTGGAACACATATGTTGGGTTTCCATTATGATATGGGTGATACCTTTATCTCTCTCCAATAAATTGGGTAATGATTTTTATCTCATGAGATATATAAGATTAGAATGAGAAATGATATCGGTTCAATAATACATGGTTGGAATGAGAAATGATCTTGGTTCAGTAGGGTTGGAATGGTAAGTAAACCAATTTCAGTAATACAGAGCTAGAATTAGGAGTGAACTCGGTTCATTAATGGAATTTTTCCACAATGTTGTTATTGTTAATGATCCTTGGATAATATGGAAATGATTTTATATGATTATGTTTTTTCCAAAATTACATGTTTTATGCCAATGCTATTTTCTCATGGATTGTTCCATTTTGATTTATTCTTTATGAACTAGAAATAATTATTTCATGACTAAAGATTTTGATATATGTTATATGTTGTTTGATTTTCAAAAGTTACATTCATGTTTTTACATTCTTATGTTCACGTTGTCATTAATATTTTCCTTGTATACCCTTACTGAGCATCTAAGCTCACCATTTTCATATTTTTTATTTTCCATAGGATATAGAGACGAGTTTTAGGTAGGAAAACTAATGGGGAAGATCTTTCACTAAATTAAATGAATGTGTTCCAAGTTTATAAAGGCACTAAACTAATAAATTATTTGGGAATATGTTTTTGTAATGTATTATGTATTCCAAAAAAGTAATATAATATTAATGTACGTCAATATTGGGTAGTTAGACAATGAAACCTCTATAGGAATTTATGAACCCACTTGCACACTATCTTGCTTTGCATGTGCTTGCTCCTCTTTCCACCACGTAGGTCTCCTTCCGCCAAACCTCCCATGTGGTTGACCTTGATTCCGACACATGTGGTTAATGGGTTGGACCATTTGGCAACTATTGTTAAGCATATGTTTTATATAAGCCCTGTAAAATTACTTATTAAAAACCGACTATAAAATGGATCTCCAATGTCACCTTCAAATTCATGGGCATAAAAATAACTCCTCATAAAATAAAATTTTAATTATATTCACTTATTTAATTCCTCCTACAATTAATTTTGGAATATAATTTCCAAAGTTCTATTCATCATCCAACCATGAAGCACCATTGGATAGATCATATTCATTTTTTATTTTAAAAAATGTGTCATGTCAAAGACATAAGTTATGTGAACTTATAACTAGTTCAACAATATTTATATTTGTAAACTCTATCGTCTAAGGAACTTCCTTAAAATAATAAAAAGTAAGTACCATATTCTTCATCCATTCATCCAAGATGTATTTATTAAGTTAAAATATCATGGATATCTTGGATACTCTATTTTATTTTACTTATCTCTTTATAACATCTTTAACATATTGACCTCAATGAAATAATGGTATTTTATTGACCACCATTGACTACAAATAACAATCATTATCAAAAAATATAACTCAAACAAAAAGTGATCTCTTCAATTTCCCCCCTGTGTATACACTAACAATACCTTTATAAATGCTTATGTTAATATATTAATCTCTCCCCTCTAAATTTCTAGACCAAAATTTCACATGTTCTCCACCGTTTTGACAATAAATTAAAATTTCATGGGAAAATATTTTTCAATCCATTCTTAAGAAATGTTTCTTCTATAATTTGACTCTATGTCTACATGATCCATGCTCGATGTAGAAAATATAAGGATTTGATTTTGACAAAAAAAGTTGTCCTTTTCCAACTAATCATGATACTTCATGAAATGAGAAAAATGAACTTCTGTTAATGGGTGTTCCACTATTATTCCTTGATGAAAATACTAAAATGAGATATTGAACTTTTTTTTAAGAAATATCATCTTTAAAATCCTACACTCACTTAAGTAAACATGTCAAAAAAAAATAACTTGAAACAAACCGGATAAATGGAATTGTAGAACTTCTATTCTTTCACAATTTCTTATGTAATTGATTAATCAATTACTACCCCTATGTGTTATGTTTTCAATTTTTTGATAACCATGTACGAGAGATTAAAAAACACACCTTAGTAATGAAATTATTTTTAAGCACAATTATTATTGATTATATTTGATACCAAATGAATTATTGATTCAGTCGAAAACTTTATATTTATTCATTTGTATCCCCCTCAAGGGAAACACTCCTAAATAGATTCATAATGGTGGATATCTTTATGAATGGATTTCAAAATGATAAAATATGAAGAACACACCAAAATGGATCTTCTAATTATGACTGTCTAGTTATAAAAATTTCCACAACTTCACCAGGAATGATCTTCTTCAATACATGTTCTTATGGATTCCAAATATAAGATCAAACCAAGATGATACAATCTTTATCCATATTGTCAAAGATATGATAGAACAAACTTCAAATCCTTCACCGATAATCTATCAAATTTGTGTTTGAATACCAATTGAGAAATCATTCAAGGATGGTGACTTCATCATCTTAGATATAAAGAATTGACAACATTACTGATTATCAAGTTTTCTCCCTAAGAACATTATTTACCTTTAATTCCTTGCATTACAAGCACAAATACAATAAAAAAATATTAAGGGAATAATGTGGTTCCTTTTTTATTCATCAATATAAACAGTAATGTTGAGATGAGTTTCTCAACAAAGTTGCTCCATTTCATTTACTCTTCACACTTGCACATCTGACCATCAATTCTGATTGAGGTTATATGGATCCTATCACTTCATAAATTTATTTGTGTGAAAAAATTATTTATTCATATATTTTAAAGAACTTTTATCGCCTGGTGCAATTTTCATATTCTTAAATAATTATTCTTATGATGGAATAATTGTTGAAAAAATTATCATAGTATGACTATCCATGTTGAACCTCACACATAGTGCTTCAGCTTCTTCATGTGGAATATTTTCTTTTCCTTTTTCACTAGTCTTGGCATTTCATTCTTCAATTTACCTCCTTTTTTCTAAGTATTATGGCCAGCTTTCTAATATGTCATTAAGAATATTGGTACTGAGTTTGGGTATTCCATAAGGATTTTTAGGACTTCCATCCATCATAGTAGTTATTTTTTATGATGTACATTTCTTTAGTTTCTTAGATTTATAATCCAAGGTATTCTCAGAATTCTCCATGGATACCCTATTGGAATATTTTGTGTTCACAAAATTTTTCTAGATTTCTTCCCAAGGTAGATTATTCTTTATAATCTACCTTTTATATTCCTTTCTTATCAGATTTTGATACGTGTTGAGATGGGAATGTATAATCCTTATAACAACAACCATTACAAACATCATAGATGTTTTCAATATTTCCAAATCTGTTTGATATATACATGTTTTTTCTAGACCATTGGATGTTTCTTCCCCATATCTAGATTCCCCTCCCTCCTTTGAGATGGGATTTCTCTACACTTTTTATTTTGAAGGATTGTACCCGAAATCTGATTAACAACGCTCGAATCTATTGTAGCACCCACATTGACCCAAAATCCTGGATCTTCTAATTTATTCTGTATGATGTTTTTGGGTCTTCTTCATAACTTTTTGTGTTCTTTGTGGGGAACCATATTTCACACTCTTTCATATCCAACCCAGTCACGGTGGTAGGATAATCACCTATATTCATCCATAATTTTTCGGATTTTTTTTCCAACCTGCACTGTTAACGAACATAAATTTAGAAACATTATTACAAGATGATATGGATGGAACTTGTTTCTTTATATCTATTTGAGATAGATTATCAAAATCTGTCATGATCTTATTATCACATGTTAGAATTATTTTAACTTTAGAATCCTCCAGTTATAATTCACTAGCAGTATAAACTATATCCTTTGGTGAAGTATCAATATTTTCCCTCGAAAAATTGTCTAACTGAACTTCCCATTCTATAAATTTCATATCAAGGATTTTTTTATTTTAATTCATAATCATCTTCTCTTCACAATATTTCATCATTATTTATAGCACATTTTCATGTAAATTATCTTTATTTCGAATCGAGGAGTCATGTTCATTGATATTACTGGATTTTTCTTCCTATTTTAATCCCTTGAAATCAATAATATTTTTAAACTTTCTTTTTCAAGTGCATGGGTATTTTATTTGGAAGTATTCTTGAACCCCTCTTTATCTACAAATTCTTTGATCCATTTTGAGGAACTTATTTCATGTTCCCTCTTTATTACTTTAAAGGATCCAACATGTCTAAAAATATTTAAAAATTCTATTTTTTTTCTTTCAAGCCCCTTTCCATAATATCAACTTTTTCTTTAAACTGCGTGATCTCTGCCTGTATATATTGATTGGCTCCACAAATAAGGGAGATTGTTTCTTCAGAAAAAACATGTATAATATATCTTAATCTATCAAATGATATTTATTGAGATGCTATAGATCGATAATTATCACCACTTGTGCTAGAATATTCTTCATGAAAATTTTGAAAGGAACTAACACATCCCTCTTGATCACTTAAGGTAAAGAGACTATCCATCTTCTTGGTGAAAACTTGAGCCACATACTCTTTAATTTTCATTCCTGATACGACTTCAATTTTTCCAAGGAATAAATATATTTATACTTCCTCTTCATTAGATAAGAGGGGTCTCCTCTTTATATATTTTTTCTCTTTATTAATTTTGTTCATCATGGTCTTAGAAGAAATAGACGTATTGTCAAAGATAACTTAATCTTCACAAAAACTACACTTCAATTTTGATACATGAAAGAAACTCAAATCATAAAAAGGGAATAACATCATTGTATAGAATCCAATAGAGTTGAAACTCTCTCTAGTACCAATTGAGAGGGACACTTCGGGATATACCAAACACTATGAGGGTGAATCTTTTTTAGGTCCATTTTCATAAATTTAAAATTTTATCCCTTTTACCTCTTATCCCTGTTAGAATCTTGATTCTCTTATTATTTTTTTTCTATCACAAGCAATTATATAAAAGTAGTAAAGGATAAAGTACATTTTTTACAAGGTTAACTACTCAATGAGAGTAGATAGTCCTTATCATGGTATAGAAATAATCCAACCATAAAACTATTATAAAATAATCCTTTAAATGTTATTACAGTATGAAGGGAATATCTTTTCACTAAAAATACAGTATAGTTAATTAACAGTGCATATTTTACATCTCATAATGGATCTTTATACTCTCTCTGACGAAAATATTCTCCATGTTAGAGGTTTGTAAAACCAAGAGATTCTTAAAACTTTTAAGACTGGTCAGATGTCACAATGTTTATTTTATTCTTCTACTTCTTCACTTGTTACTTTCTTAGTAGAAGATAAAAAACTCTCTGTATTCTT
Source organism: Viscum album (assembly GCA_963277665.1). NCBI lineage: Eukaryota > Viridiplantae > Streptophyta > Magnoliopsida > Santalales > Viscaceae > Viscum > Viscum album. The sequence continues at coordinate 591,660,446 of OY728166.1, forward strand.
CTGACTTCATCCACAATAGTATGAATGTGTTGTGGACTGATAATATTTGAATTATTCTTTTACCCAAATGATAATCAATTAGATATTAATTTGGTTACCATCTATTTTTATTCTTTAGTAAAAAATAGACTATAGTAGTTATTCTCCTTTATATAATCACAAACTTCCTTTGTGATTGTCAAAAACATTAAAGATCAGCTTAGCATCATCAGAATTAATTTCTCCTTCAGTCTGAATGATATGAATCTGCAGTAGACAGACTATCTCAGAATTATTCTTGAACCCAAATAATAATAACTAAATATATATTGGGCACTCACTACTTATTGGTAAAACAATAATATGCAGTAGTATAGAAGTGTCAGATTCTCTTTCATCAATACTCAATATCAACAATTGAGTGTGGTATCAATTTCTTCTTAGTGAAACTGAATATTTTCCAACCACTAATTACACTATACAGAACATCTTACCTTATGATTGTATTTTAATTATGCAAGGCATTATTACCAATACCCCATGTGAATATAATTCATTTCTTTTATTATCTTTACATGCTTAAATCACGGTGCCTGTATTATCATTCTCATTACCATACATGCACACTTAACTATTCACTTATTCTTCTTCCCTATCTCATATTCATGTAATTAAATCTTCAAAGAACCATTTATTCATCCAAAAAATATGTATATTAAATAAATACTCAAAACTAATGTATTAATTATTTTATTAATGGAAATATAAAATAAACATTATTAAAAATATTTAAATAAATATAATTTGCGATAATTAATATATATAATGAATTTTATAGACTCACTTGACCTATTATAGATATAATAAAATATTTTTTTGAAGATACCTTGTTATCTTCATATTTTTATTATTTAATATATTTAATAGTGTTAGAATTGACACTATTGATTGTTTATCAAAATAATGTTTAGTTAAATTATTTAAAAATAATAATGCATTTTTAGAAATATAATATAATTATTATATGTTACAAAATGTTATAAATTGATCATTTATGGTATAATTGACTTTAAATAAGTAAAAATTACACTATTTTAAAATTGAATATATTGTTACCATAGGTATAATTAAAATAAAATAATTAAGGGTTAACTGAATTGATAAGGTTTAAATTGACCGAAAACTTTTCTAAAATTTATTGGTTGATGAGATCACAAAATTATATCAAATAATGTTTTAAAATATTACATTTTTAGGTTTTTGTAAGTGGTTTTATTTTATTATAAATTAATATTTCAAGAGATTCCAAAATTGCCCCTCACCCCAATTATAAAAGGGAACCTCCTATCTCACTTCCTCACCTCACATTGAACCTTAAATATTGGTCATATCCTACCCATTCCCATTATAAAATTACTTTGAAAAATTATAGAGGTGATGTTCTTCTCAAAATACCCATTATAGTGTCTCTAATAGGAGATCTAGAGGGAGATCATTGCAAAAGAGGCAATCTCCTCTACCAGTTCTTTCAAATTTATTTCTTCATCTAATTATTCTTCTTAAGTTTCTTCAATTATAATGTAATCAATAAAGTAACAATTAAATCATGATATTATATTATGATTATGGAACAACCATATTCCACCTTTTATCCATGCTATGAAATATGAAATCACCACATGTTCGTACGTATGGATTACAGTCTCCACACCGTGGTGTAATATGATTTTCACAACCACATTAATTAGATGGGTGTAGTGATGGAAATAATAACTATATATTATTATCATAACATAATATTTATTCTCTAACTAAATATATACCACCCACTTCCATTATATTCCACAATTAAGGGAATGATATTGTTGCTCATGAGTACGTTCAACCTACCACCTCTATAATGCAATGAGATTCATTCTACATGATATTCATTAAAGCATGATTATATAAATTTATATAATGAATAAATATTATATTTATTAGATTTATATAATTATTGATATTATATAACTATTAAATAATAATAAGAACCATAACTTATATGATAAAACATCCCTGGGAAAATGAAGTAGTCAATACCCGAAAGACGCATAATAATGAAATGTTATTATCAAAAAAGTGATTAGATGATCGTATTTAGTAATATAAATATATGTATGGTTTTGGATTAATATAATGAAATTATTTAAACCATTATACATGATTTTCATATAAGTACCAAGAGAATCAGACATAAACTAAGGGTTTATTTATGTCTCACCTTTATTTCTCTAAGACACATGTCGTATACACTACTTATTTCTTATACAGAGTGTATATACATCCCATGAATGATTTTTATGAGTCTTATCTAGAAGAGTATGTTATTTTCATAATTTTCTTTCTTTAATGGGGAACATAATTCTATTTATTATAAAGTGAAGACTTTTTATTTTACAATCTCTTAGATATCTAGAATTCTTTCATTTAAAATCTATGTTGGGGAATATTTATCATCCATATCAAAAAAATTAAATTTTTTCATAAAATGTTTTACTATTCTCCTATGGATATTTAAAGTCATTTTACCCATTTTTGACTTTTTACGGAACTGTTTGAAATGAATCTTTATTTTATTTTCTAAATGAGGTGATTTTTTTACTTTTACCGCAAAAGTATGAAAAAAATGTTTTCTTTTAATTTAAATGATATGAATGGAATTTTACACCATCATACTTATTTATTTCCATGAATATTATATTAAAATATTGCAAGGTTATTTTCAAATAAATTCTTTTATTTTAAAATTGCATGACCTTTTAAGAAACAGAAATATTTTTGAAGAAGAAAGTATATTTTTCTCAAGAAATATTTTCAATTTTTGAATCAAAATTATTTACCTTATAATATTACATTATTTGGTATTATATATGATTTAATTTGGAATTTTTTTCAAGGATATTATATATATAATTCAAATGATTTTATTATGTTTATGATGGAATGGAATATAAGAAATCTATTTATTTTTTATTGGATTAAGTTAGGATGAAATGATATTTATGAAACCCATTTGGATACGATATAATGGATGATTAATGTTATTTTGGAACACATATTTATGGTTTACATTATGAGATGGGTGGGACCTATATCTCCCTCCAATCAACTAAGTAAAGATTTATATATCACGATATAGAAAATACTGAAATGAGAAATAATCTCAGTTCAATAATACATGGATGGAATGTGAAATGATCCTAGTTTAGTAATATAGGACTAGAATGGTGTATAATACTGGTTCGGTAATTCAAGGATGGAATGAGAAGTGAACTCAGTTCAGTAAAGGAATTTTTCCACTATGATGGTCTTGGAAATGGGCCTTGGAAAATATGAAAATGATTTTATATGCTTATGTGTTTTACACAATTAAATGTCTTATGCCAATGTTATTTTATCATGGATCATGTTACATTATGATTTAAGCCTTATAAATTACCAATATTATTTCATGACTCAATATTCTTCTATAGGTTATATATGGTATGATTTTCATAAATTATGTTTATGTTTATACATTCTTATATTCATTTTTGGTTTGATATTTTCCTTGTTTACCCTATTTGAGAATCTAAGCTCACCCTTTCCATATGATTTCTTTTCCCCATACTATAAAGAATGGTTTTAGGTAGGAAAACTAAAGGGGAGAATCTTTATGGGGTATTTTGATGATCTTTCACCAAATTTGAAGAATGTTTTCTATGTTTCTAATGGCACTAAACTAATACGGTTTTTGGGAATCTTTTTGTGTAATGTATTATGTATTCCTAAAAAGTAATGTAATATTTATGTACATCAATCTTGGGTCATTAGAGTTGGTATCAGAGTGAAGTATTAGTTATCCTTTGGAAACTAGGATCAAAAACATTAGTGATATACCTAGAGATATTTCTAATAATTTGTTTAGTGATTTCCTAAGTATATGTCTAATTATAGGTTACTATCCTAGAATTATGGTAACGATCTTGAATAACCCAGAAATAAACCTAATATATCATAGATTGACATATTATAAGTAATTTACCTTAATTATGTATTTTTTTTGATAAGTTTTTCTCACACTTTTCTCTCCACTATTAGTAAATAGCCGAAACTTGATATAAGATAGTGAAAATCGAATTTTTCAGATGTGAAATGCATGGTCATTATATGTCATAAGTGTAAATATCATAAAGAGAATCCAGAAGGTTGTAAGATTATTGGTTATACAATTGAGGATAAAGATACTGCAAACAACATGTGGAAGGTATGAGATGATCTAACCATATTATTTACCTTAAACATAAGAATTTTTATTAGATTATGGTTAAAGAACCTTAATACATGACTCAGATTTCATATTATTGGAATGAATAAAATAATGAAGCCTAAGTAATGGGTTAAGAATAATGTTGTATGATTTATGTGTATATGTTTTGGAATCCAGGGATTATGTATAAGTATTTTTAGTATAGGTTTTTCATTAAGTACTGAAAAGGATATGTAGAACAGTGATAAAGACTTAGAAAAGTGATTTAAGGGAATGGAAAATTTTTGATTAAGGGATGGTAACCCTTAATGTGTTCAAGACGTGGAGAAAAGTATGTTTATCAAGTATAAAGATATGTTGGATATGATTAATTGGATGATACTAATTAAGGATTTGTTGACTTGTTGGTAATGCTATCTTGGATGAAGTTTATATCATTTTGGACTTAAGTAATATATCAAAAAACATTGGAATAAGGAAACATGCACGTTTTCATTATGGATTTATGGTAATTTTGGTTATTACCATGTTTGAAGAGAATACATGATGAATGCAATCATATGTTTGGAATGTGACCAATAAGAGACACTTTATGATATATGGGGGACAAATGTTAAGATTATTTAGTTCACCTCTTTCTAATGTGTTTGATTTTTCATCTTCTGGTAGGATTTTAAAGTAATACATTTATGGAATGATTAATTTAAAATTTAGATGAGGTTTGTGTTATTAAATTATCATCTCACCATAAGTGTATATTTTCATATTTAATAACTTGTGGTAACCTTTTTGTTGTAAATACTGATGAAATGACTTACCAATCTATGTATGGATCTCATGATCTTATAGTATTTCAAGAATTAAAAATTCAACTTCATTTCTTGGAATAAGAGATGAAGTGGAAATTGATCAAGGTAATACAAATGGTGAGATTGTGTTGAAATCATGTATGTATGTCTTCTCATGAAAAATTATTTAACATTAGAAAAAGATCATGATGAAAATGTTTTTCATGTTACCATAATTTTGATGATATAAATGAACCCTTTAATGCTTCTTTAGTATATTATTTAGAGATTTTTAACTTTCTCTGGATCACTCACTTTCTTGTAACCAGTGGTCTTTAACAATCTCTATGATTATTTATGCTTTTCCCCCATGGAAAAATTATCACCTATGTTCTTCTACATAGATACCTAGTTATGTGTTACATTGGGTAATCATTATGTTGCTAACATTAATTTTTAAATAGAAGTTTTAATAAGAATTTTTATAGTGTGGTTTTCTATGAATGAAAATTTCAAGTATTGATACTTTTATAACCCATACAAATTTTAAGGGTAAAATTCATTTTAAAGGGGATAGAATGTAACACCATGAAATTTTTATGAGATATATATTTTTTTAATTTCTTTGATGTCTTGTGTTTTATGCTAGCCCAATATAATCTTGGGATACACGAAACACCAACTTAGCTTATGGTATATGAAACACTATGATGTGATATTGTTACACACATGTTCGTGTTATTTTGATAGATTTCATTTCACGCAATATCAAGTTTAAGAGAAAAACTAAATATTTTTATGTTATCTTATAATCTAGACATTATAATGATAGGTGTGAACAATATTAATTTAATTATGAAAATATTATTTACACATGTATATATAATTAATTTTTTGGTGAAAAATTAATTATAAATGAAAATAAAACCCTTTTTCAATAAAAGGAAATGCGTTTACGAAAAACTATTTAAATGAAAATTAATGAGTTTATAAAATAATAAATTCAAACTTGATGGATTTTATTAATGAAATATATATTTAATGTATTCAATCTAATGTTAAAAAATCATCTTATATGTTTTTCAGACATGATTTAAGAACAAATTAAAATTTTCAGATACAAGAATTATTTTTCAAAAAATGAAGTTTTGTCACCCATTGATGCCACACCAATTTTAATCAACTTTTCTAATATATTTAATATTCTATTTGAAAAAATAATCTTTTTCATTGAAATTGGAGTATCAAAATTTACTTTGGTTTATTTTTGGTATTTTTATGATAAGTTTCATAATTTGATAAATTTTTAAAAAATAATTCATCTTAATTGAAAACTACTTATTTCTAAAATCTATTTGTTATGTTAAATTATATATTTTCATAGTTTTAAAGTATTAATAGATTATATATTTATTATTTAATATAATTTAGGTTTTTGGAATTAATTTTACAATGAATTTAGATGTAAAAACATTTCGATCCTTTACAAGTTTTAACTTGTAAAACTCGTTTTCCCATTCTGACCATGGGATCAATTTTAAATCAATTAATGGAACATTTGTGTTTAGAATTTTGAAAAATGGATTCCATATTTGGAATCAGTGGGTCCAAATTATGTAAATATATTTCTTTTAATTTTTGGAAACATGATTATTAACATCATTAATTTTTGTTAATATGGTAAAAAGGTGAATCAGGTAATTAAGGGTTAATATAATATTATAAATTTACCCAAACACTTGTCCTAATATCATTGGATGATTTTATTTTGACCTAAACCATCCTTGGGTAAAACTGGTATCTTTTGGAAGCCACTTGGATGAAATTAAAACATTTAATATATTTTATTTAAAAAATAGCTAAAGTTGTCTTACTCAAATTTTAATAAATATATTTTTATTAATATAAGGTTATACATAAGATAAATTAAAATATAAATACTCAATTGAAGTCTATATTTTTATATTTATCATGGTAATTTGTTTTTAATTTTTATAAAATAAATAATTATCTTATAAGCTTATACAACGATGGTTTAGAAATTATTTAATTGATAAAAAATAAATAATTTTTTTAGTTAAAATGATAATAACCATTAAAAGACCAAAAAACATTGGAAAAAATTATTGGTCGAGTATATATCAACCATAATAATCCAAGGGTAAATATATTTACCATTTGGAGCCACATATATAATATTAGGACACTTCTAATATTTTTATCTAAAGTAATGTTAAAGTTTTCACATTCATGTATAAATAATTTAACATTTTTAATATAGAATTTTCCAGATTTATATTCTAGTATAAGTATTATTATGAAATATAGATGATTTATCTTCATAATAGTACTTTATTTTTAGTTTTTAACCAAAAAATAAATATATTAAATAATTACAAAAAACTAAAATATATATTATTTCATAATGGAAATATCAAATAAATGTTATAAAAAATTTATAAATAAATATTATTTGGGATAATTAATATATCCAAAGAATTTTATAGATTACCATGACCTATTAGTAATATAATAAAATATTTTGTTTGAAGATAAATTGTTATTTTCATTTAAAAACAAGAATAAATTAAATAGAGTCAAAATTGACACTATTGATTGTTTATTAAAATAACATTTTACTAAATGATTTTTAAATAAGAAAATTTTTAAAAAAAAATATAAAACAATTATGATATGGTATAAAATGTTCTAAATTTTTATTTTATGGTGTAATTGATATCAAATAAGTAAAACTTACACAATTTTCATATTGAATAATCTGTTATTGTAGTTAAAATTAAAATAAAATAATTAATGGTTAATTATAATGATAAGGTTCAAATTGATAGATAAATCTGTATAAAATTTATTAGTTTATGATATTAAAACCAAAAATCATCTCATATTCTAAAATACAACTTTTTTGGAGGTTTTTGGATGTGGTTTGATTTTATTATAAATTAATATTTTTGGAGATTCCAAAAGTGCCCCTCACCTCAATTATAAAAGTGCACCTACTCCCTCACTTATTAACCTCACATTGAGCATGTAATATTATTCCTACCATTAAAATTTCCCTTATAAACTTCCCTAGTAACATTCTAGATGTTTTGGTTTTCTCAAATGACCAACTCTAGTGTCTCTAAAAGAATATCTGGAGGGGATCATCGAAAAAGAGGTAATCTCTTCTACTGAATCATTAAAAATTATTTCTTCTTCTACATCCTATTAATTATTTGATTTCATTTTAATATAATAAATATAGTATCACTTATATTATCAGATTCTCTTATGATTTTATAATAATTATATTCAAACTTTTATACATCCTATGAAATATGAAATCACAATGCGTGCGTACGTATGAGTTACTTTTTCTACATCATGGTGTAATAGGTTTTTCACCACCACTTTACATGGATTGTTATAATGAAAGAAATAATAAATAAATATAATTATTATAACATGATATTTATTTTTTAACAAAATATATACCCTTAACTTCCATACCATTTCACAATTAAGGAAATGATATCGCCATCGCGCATACATACGACGTACTATCTCCACGATGTGATCTGATTCATTCAACATGATATTAATTAAAGCATGATTATATAAATTTATATAATTAATAAATATTATATATTTGAAATTAATATTTTAGGGAAATGATATACCTATAACTTAAGAAAAGGAACCAAAACATACACGACAAAACAAGCATGGGAAATTGAAGCATTTATTACCCAAAAGACAGGTAATAATGAAATGTTATCAATAAACAAGTAATAATATGACCATATTAAGTAACATAAATATAAATTTAGTTTTTAAATAAGTTAATGACATTATTTAAACCATTATATGGTAGGTTCATATATGTACCAAGGGTATCATACCTAAGGTGAGGGATTATTTTTGTCTCACCTTCATTTCTATGAGACACATTTCGTATACACTACTTGTTTCTTCAAAAAAGTGTATATACTAACCCTGAATATCTTTTATGAGTCTTATCAAAAGTATTATGTTTTTTTAATAATTTTATTTCTTTCACGGTTTATACAATTCTCTTGATTATAAGATGAGGAGTATTTATTTCACAACCTCTTTAAAATTTAGAATTATTTCGTTTTAAGTCTTTATTGGGGAATATTTATCATCCATATCCATGTTTTATAAAAATGTTTTCATAAAATATTTCATGATTACACTATGTATGTTTGAAGTAATTTTTACACATTTTTTTTAATTTTTACTACAGGTTTGAAAGGAATATTATTTTTATTTTCCAAACATGGTACTTTTTTACTTTTCCAGCAAAAGTATGAGAAGAATGATTTCTTTTAACTTATATGGCATGAAAAATATTTTAAAATTTCAAATGATTTGTTTCCATGAATATAAAATTAAAATATTACAAGGCTATTTTTAAATATATTCTTTTCATTTAAAATTGTGTGGCCTTTTAAGAAGATAAAACATTTTTGAAGAATAATGGATATTTTTTATCAAAAATTATTTTCAAGTGTTGAATCAAAATTATTTTTCATCTAATATTAAATTATTTGGTTTTATATATTCTTTAATTGAAAAAATGTTTTGTAAGGATATTATCCCTATTATTCCTAGGATTTGATTATTTTTTTTATGGAATGATATTTATGAAATCCATTTCTTTTTCATTGATTAAGTTACGATGTAATGATGATTATGAAACCTGTTTGGCTATGATATGATGAAAGATTTATTTTCTTATGTCACACATATGTATGATTTCCATTATGATATGGGTGAGATATATATCTAACTCCAATTAATTGGGTAAATATTCATATCTCATGAGATAGATAGGATTGGAATGAGAAATGATCTTGGTTTAGTAATACATGGTCAGAACATGAAATCATCTCAGTTGAGTAATACAGGGATGGAATGGTACGTAATCCCAGTTCAGTAATAAAGGGATAGAATGAGGAGTAAACTCGGTTCAGTAAAATACTTTTTTTTCACTATGATTGTCTTGTAAATGATCATGGGGTAATATAGAAATGATTTTCTATACTTATGTGTTTTCCACAATTACATGTTTTATGCCAATGCTATTTTCTCATAGATAGTTCACCTTTTTAATTTATGATTTATAAACTGTCAGTATTAATTTCATGACACAAGATTTTGATATATGTTATATGTGGTATGATTTCAAAAGGTATGATCATGTTTTTACATTATTATGTTCATGTTTTGTTTGATATTTTCTTTATGTAACCTTATTGAGCATATATGATAATCATTTTCATATGTTTCTATTCCCCATGATATAAAGGACGGTTTTAGGTAGGAAAACTAAAAGGGAAGATCTTCCACCAAATTAGAAAAATGTGTTCCGCGTTTACAAAGGCAATAAACTAATATGGTCTTTTGGAATATATTTTTGTAATGTATTATATATTCTAAAAAAGTAATGTTACATTCATGTACATGAAGCATGGGTCATTAGACAGTAAAACCTCTACATGCATTCTATGAACGTTCTTGCGCACTAGCTGGCCTATTCATGTGTTCGCTCCTGTTTCCACCACGTAGGTCTCCTCCACTCAGACCTCCCATGTTGTTTTCCTTGAGTCCCACACATGTGGTTGATGGGATATCCCATTTGGTTTGTATTGGTTGGAATTTTTTTATATTAGCCCCACAAAAATTACTTTCTAAAAACCAAGTATAAAATGGAATTCCAATGTCACCTTGAAATGCATGGGAACAAAATAACTCCCCATTAAACGACATTTTCATGACCGTCACTTATTTTAATCCTCCTACAATTATTTTTGGAATACAATTTCCAATGTTCTATTCATCATCTAATCGTGAAGCACCATTGGATGGATCATCTTCCTTCTTCTTTATTGTAAAAAATGTGTCATGTCAAAGATACAATATATCTAAAAATAGAACCAGTTCAAAAATCATTATATTTATAAACTAACTCTTCAAAATAACTTCCATAAAATAATAATACTTAATTACCATCTTCTTCATCAATTCATCCAAACTGTATTTATTAATTTAAAATATCATGGATATCATGGATACTCTATTTTAGGAAACTTCTTTCTTTATAACATCTTCAACTTAATGACATCAAGGAAATCATGGTATTTTATTGACCACCATTGAAAACTAATAACTATAATTATCAAAAAATATAACTCAAACATAAATTCTGCACCTTAATCTCCCCATTTGTATTTGTTAAATACACCTATCCAAATGAATATTTCAATATGTGAATCTCCCCCCTTTACATTTCTAGACCAAAATTTCACTTTATATCCCCCTTATGAACAAGAAATAAAAAGCTCATGGAAAAATAGTTTCAATCCATTATTAAGAAATGTTTCTTCCATTATTTCACTCTATGTCTACAAGATCGTTGCTCAGTGTAGAAAACAAGAGGATTTGATTTAGACAAACAAAGATGTACTTTACCTACTAAACATGACACCTCATGAAATGAGAAAATTTTAATTGTGTTAAAGGGATTCCCACTTTTATTCCAAGCTAAAAATAACAAAATGATATATTTAACATTTTTAAGGAATATCAACTTGAAACTCCTATACCAACTTCAACCTACATGTTAAGAACATTCATGTGCAACAAACATGATAAATGGCGTTAGAGAAATTCCATTATTAAAAATTTTTTATGTAATTTATTACTCAATTAATACCCATTTGTGATATGTTTTTAATTTTTGATAACCATATATGATACATTAAAAATACATCCTTGATAATGACATGATTTTCAAGCATATTAATTAATGATTAGATTTGATACCAATTGGATTAATGATTCTGTCAATAACATCATCTTTCTTCATTTATATCACCCTCAAGGGAAACTCTTATTAATAGATTAAAAATGGGGGATATCTTCCTGAATGGATTTTAAGATGTTACAGTATGAATAATATACTATAATGGATATTCAACATGGAACTGTCTAGTTATGACAACTTCCACAAATTCACCAAGAATGATCTTCATAAATATATATTCCTATGGATTCCAAATATAATATCAAACCAAGATGATATCATCTTTATGCACGTTTTCAAGGATATGATATGACATTCCTCAACTCCATCACTGATACTCTCTCACATTTATTTTGAATACCAACTAAGGAATTATTCAAGGATGGGGAATTCATTAGCTTTGCTATCAAGAATTTATAGCACTCATTGATTCTCAGGTTCTCCCCTTAAAAACTTGCTTCGCCTTAAATTACTTTCATTATAATCCTAAATACTATACAAAAAGAATAATGGAATAAAGTGGTTCCTTTTTGATTCATCAATATGAACAGTATTGTTGAGATTGTTTACTCAAACAGTTTGCTCCATTTCATTTACTATTTACACCTACACATCTGATCATCAATTTTGACTGAGGCTATGTGGATCTTATCACTTTATAAATTTATTTGTGCGAAAAAATTATTTCTTCATGAGATTTTAATGAACTTGTATCTTTTGTTTCAAATTTCATATTCTTAAATAATTATTCTTAAGCTAAAATAATTGTTGAAAAATTTCTCATAGTATGACTATCCATGTTGAACCTCACACACAGGGATTCATATTCTTCATGTGGAATATTTTATTTTCCTTTTTCACAAGTCCTGGATTTTGCTTCTTCAATTTACCACATTATTTCCAAGTATTATGACCACCTTTATAATATGTCACTAGGAATATTAGAAGAAAGTTTGGGTCTCCCACAAGGATTCTTCTAACTTCCATCCATCATTGTAGTAATTTTGGATGATATACTTTTCTCCAGTTTTTTGGATTTAGAATCCAAGGTACTCTCATCATTATCCATTGATACCCTCTTGGGAGATTTTTTGTTTACAAATTTTTTATAGATTTCTTCCCAAGGTAGATTATTCTTTCTAAGTTACATTTTATACTCCTTTCTTATTAGCCTTTGATACATGTTGAGATGAGAATGTACAAGCCTTATAACAACCACCATTACATATATCATAGATTTTTTCAAGATTTCCAAATCTATTTGATGTATACATATTTTTATAGACATGTGGATGTTTCTTCTCCATCTCTAGCTTCCCCCTTGAGATGGGATTTCTATGAACTTTTTCATTTAATGGATTTTACCAAAAATATGATAAACAATACCCAAATCTATTGTTACACCAATATTGACCCACAATCCCTGATCTTATAATATCTTATGTATGGTGTTTTCATGTATTCTTCATAACTTGATGTGTTCTTTATGGGGAACCATATATCACACTCTTTCTTATCCAACCTAATCATTATGGTAGGATCATCACCTATCTTCATCCATACTTTTTTTTTGATTTTCTTTCCCAACCTACACTGTTAATGAACATAGATTTAGAAACATTTTTACAAGATGATATGAATGGAGACCGTTTCTTCGTAGCTACTTGAGATAGATCATGAAAAGATGTCATGATCTTATTATCACATATTAGGGGTATTTTAACTTTATAATCATCCAGTTAGAATTCATTAGCACTATAAACAATCTTTTTTTGGATTGGCGCTGATTTCTCGACATCGAGGTTCGGCACCACCGCATCTTAGAGGCGCTTCGGTGGGAGTTTCTTGCGGCGGCTGTGGGTTCGCCTCGGAGGAGCCCCAACAATCGGATTTTCACGGTATTCCGTGGGCTAGGTTTCGGCGCCACTGCTTCTTAGAGGCACTTCGGCGGTCGACCCAGCGTGTTCTTCCTCCTCCAACGGCGTTGAGATAGGTGTGGCCATGATCTTCTAGTTTAGGCTGATTATCTCGTTCGGTGTATCCAGGTTTGACTCTAGCGAACGTCCAGTGCAGCTCAGGGTGGATCCGCAGTGCTATGGAGGGGGGGTTTAAGTTCCGATTATTTGAGTTTTTTCAGTCCTTTAATATGGTGATGGTGTGAATTTGTTTTTCTAGTTGGTTCTGGTGATAGTGAGAATTTTTTCTTCTGGTTGGATCTAGTTTTGGTTGTCCTTGTTCAATGTGATGGTCCTCCTCGTTCTTGTCATCGTGAGGTGTACAAGAACCCAGTGAGGGCGCATTTGTGGTTCTGATCAGAGCAGATCCATGCCCAGTGCGGTGTTTCTGTTTTAGGATGACCCATATTCCCTCATTGGTGGTGGCCCCTTGACGCGGGATTGGGTCATCCAGTCCTAGGTGGCGATTTCTTGAACCCGTGTTATTTGGACGACCTTCCAGGCTTCTATGGTTGCAGTGGTGGGGGTGTAAGGAGAACATCGTGTTGTTCCAGGATGACCGTTTTTTGGAGGACTTTTGGTTTCTTGGAATGGTGAAAGGATTTGTGTAGGCTGGTGGTACGATATGCACCCAGAATCGACCATGTGGATCATGCCCCAGAGTTGGTTCCAGAGCCAGCTGTTCATCATTGCAGAGCTTTATGGATTTGGATGTTTGGGAGGGTATGACATTTGTCATCAGATCGGGCATGTGCTTTGACACATGACACTTGCTTGCCGTTCAACCTTGTACCGATAGAGAGCTCTTCCACGTTCAATTACTAGAGAGGGGTAGCTCCAGGTTGTTAGTTTGGTTTGAATCACCTAACCTTCACTTAATTATTTGTTTTAAGTTGTTGATGTATGTTTAGGTTTTCCCCCTTCTTCCTTTAAAAGGGGGTTTGCTTTTAAATAAAAAAATTGAAGGCCTTTGGGTTATTGGATTGGTATTTTCTTCAGAAGTCTTCTTAACGCCCTCTTTCTCATTAAACTATTTGATCCATTTTGAGGAACTTATTTCAAGTTCCCTCTTTGTTACTTCAAAGGCTCTAAACTATCTTAAGAGATTTAAACATTCTATTTTTTTTCTTTCAAGACCTATTCCATAATATCAACTTATTCTTCCAATTGGGTGATCTCTTCCAGTGTAGATTGAATGAATCCATAAATAAGGGAGATTGTTTTTTAGGAATAGAATGCATAATATATCTTAATCTATCAAATGATATTTATTTATATGTTATAGATTGACCGTCATCACCACTTGTGCTAGAATATTCTTTAAGAAAATTATGAATGGAACTAACACATACCTCTTGATCACTTGAGGTAGAGAGATTATCCATATTCTTGGTGGAAACATGATCCACTTGCTCTTTACATTTAAATATTGAAACGACTTCATTTTCTCCAAGTAATAGAGATATGAATAATACCTCTTCATTAGAAAAGAGGGATCTCTTATTCATATTTTATTTCTCTTTATTTATTTAGTTCATCATGGTCTTGTTAGAAATAGAATTCTGCTCAAAGATAACTGAATCTTCACCAAAACTACACTTCATTGTTGATACATGAAAGAAACTCAAATCCTAAAAAAAGAATAACATCATTTTATAGAATCCAATATAGGTAAAACTCCATCTGATACCTATTGGGAGGGCAAGTTTGGGATATACTAGATAGTTAGGGGGATTTATTTTCGTTGGGACATTTTTACCAATTTAAACTTGTATCCCTTTTACCTCTTATACCTCTTAGAATCTTGACTATCTTATTCTCCTTTTCCAATCAAATGAAATTATTTGAAAGCAGTAAAATATGGAACAATTTTTTTTACAAGGTTTACTACTCAATGAGAGTATCTAGTCCTTATCATGGTATAGAAATAGTCCCACTGTACATCCTTTAGAAAATAATCCTTTAAAAGTTGTTACAGTAAGAAGGGAATATATTTTCACATGCAATACACTATAGCCAACTGAAAGTGCATATTTTATAGCTCTTAGCTTGATCTTTATGCAATCTCTGAAGATAGTATTCTCCATGTTAGAGGTTTGTAACACTAAGAGATTCTTCCTCTTTTTAAGACTTGTTGGATGTTACAATGTTTCTTTTTTCATTTCACTTCTTCCGTTGTTACTTGCTTAGTAGCAGACAAGAAACTCTACTTCTTCTAACATCATCTACAATAATATGAATTTGTTGTGGACTGATTATATTAGAATTATTCTTTGACCCAATGGATAATCAATTTGATATTAATTTGGTCACCATCTCTTTTTCCTCTTTAGTGAAAAATATAATGCACCAGTTCTTCTTCATATTTCCAGAATCACAAACTTCAATTGTGATTGTCAAAAAAAATAAAGACAAGATTTGCATTTCATATTAAATTTCTATTTCAGTATGAATGATATGAAAGTGTAGAAGACCGACTATCCCATAATTATTCTTGAACCCAAATGATAATCACTAAATATATATTGTGCACACACATCTTATTGGCCACAAAATAAAATGCAACAGTGTAGTAGTGACATATTCCCTTTTCATCAATGCTCAATATCAACAATTGAGTGTAATATCAAATTCTTCTTAGTGAAACTAAATATTTTTCAACCACTATTTACACTATACTAATCATCTTATCTTATGCATGTATTTTAATTAGGCATGACATTATTACCAAAACCCCACATGAAGATAATTCAATTCTTTTATTATCATTTCATGTTTTGTTCACAGTGCATGCATTATGATTCTCATTACCATGCTTGCACACTTCAATATTGACTTATTCTTCTTTTCTATCTTATCTTCGTGCAAGTTCAACCACACATAACAATTAATTCATGCAAATAAAAACCCTAGAAAAAATATTGAATATTGTTCTTAATATTTTATGTTCTTTTCTTCTGTTTTGATTCTCTCTTGTATATTCACGAATTCATGCGAATTTACATATGAATGCAAGTATTCTTCTTACAAATCCCTTAATGGGAACCAGTTACACACTATCCACTTCTTACAACAACTTCACATAATTAGTAAGTATGAATCCCCAAGTCCTTTGTGAAAGTAGGGAATTGTTATGAACACTGGCTTGAGATGCAGCATTGTGTAAGTGTTTAGTGCCATATGTTTCTTCCTTCGTGCATGCCAGAAGGACCTGAAGAAGAAATATGATAATACAAGCTTCATGTGTATTTACATAAGTAATATATGATTAATTTTTTTGTGACCTCGATGTCATTGATGTATAATGGATGCACAACACAACCTCTACAACTTTGTTTGAAATCTGTCAAAGCATGATATTTGAACTCCTCTTTTCAAGCATACAAGAAGGTCTGAGACTTCATAACACTAGTGCAGAAAACGTTTTTACGTCGGTTATTTTTAATTTTTTACATCGGTTTCTAGCCGACGTTAATACGTGCGACGTTATAAATAAGGTTTTTCACGTCGGTTATTTAAAAACCGACGTAAAAAACATAAAATTGCGATGTTTATCACGTCGGTTATTTTAGAAACGACGTGATAAAGGGGACTGGAGAATGGTTTATCACGTCGGTTATTTTAGAACCGACGTGATAAAGGGCCTGGAGAATGGTTTATCACGTCGGTTATCGAAGAATCGACGTGATAAACCGGACTGAGCGTGGTTTATCACGTCGGTTCATAAATAACCGACGTGAAAAACCGGGCTGAACGTGGTTTATCACGTCGGTTCATAAATAACCGATGTGAAAAACCGGGGGAGGGGGATTTATCACGTCGGTTATTTTAGAACCGACGTGATAAAGGGGACTGGAGAATGGTTTATCACATCGGTTATTTTAGAACCGACGTGATAAAGGGCCTGGAGAATGGTTTATCACGTCGGTTCATAAATAACCGACGTGAAAAACCGAGCTGAGCGTGGTTTATCACGTCGGGTCATAAATAACCGATGTGAAAAACCGGGGAAGGGGGGTTTATCACGTCGGTTATTGAATAACCGACGTGATAAACCATTCTCCAGGCCTTTTATCACGTCGGTTATTTAATAACCGACGTGATAAACCATTCTCCAGGCCTTTTATCACGTCGGTTATTTAATAACCGATGTGATAAACCATACTCCAGGCCTATTATCACGCCAGTTATTAAATAACCGACGTGATAAACAATTATCCAGGCCTTTTATCACGTCGGTTATGAAATAACCGACGTGATAAACCATACTCCAGGCCTATTATCAGGTCGGTTATTAAATAACCGACGTGATAAACAATTCTCCAGGCCTTTTATCACGTCGGTTATGAAATAACCGACGTGATAAACCATACTCCAGGCCTATTATCACGTCGGTTATTAAATAACCGACGTGATAAACAATTCTCCAGGCCTTTTATCACATCGGTTATGAAATAACCGACATGATAAACCATACTCTAGGCCTTTTATCACGTCGGTTATTAAATAACCGACCTGATAAACAATTCTCCATGCCTTTTATCACGTCGGTTATTTAATAACCGACGTGATAAACCCAATTTTTTTAAGCAGAATGCAGTGATCTTCTCTCCGCCAAAATCAACCAGAAAATAAATCAAGAAATCGTACCACAAAAACAGAAGTACATAAAAATTAAGCATGTACATAGATAACAAATAAAACTTACCCACTAGACAGCATCCACCCTCATTTATACCCCATGGACAGCCCTCCCCCACCCCGTTGGAGCCCTCACCCTCATGTATACCCCATGGACAGCCCTCCCCCACCCCTTTGGAGCTCCCACCCTCATGAATACCCCTTGGACAACCCTCCCCAACCCCATTGGAGCCCCCACCACACTCTTGGACTGCCCCCCGACCCCTCGACAACCCCCACCCGTCTGAACAGCACCTCCTCACCCCCTCACCCCACTTGACAGCCCCCACCACACCCCTGGACAACCCCCCCACCCCTGGACAGCACTCCCACACCCCTGGACCGGCTTCGCACACCCCTGAACATCCCTGCCACCCCCAGGACTGCCCCCACCCCACCGGACAGCCCTCCCAGACCGCTGGACACCCCCAACCCCACTGAACACACCCCCACGCCCTTGGAACCCCTCCCCCACAGACCCAAATCCATACCAGAAGAACCATCAAAAGTAGACCAAAACAATAAGTATAGCAAACTTAAACATTCACTTATATAAAATTCAACACTTACACTGTCAACTTCAAAAAAAACTAAATCAAACCTAAACAACTACCAAATACACAATTAAAACGACAATATTCAAAATTACATTTTACATTACAAACAACTAAAATTCAATCAAACCTGTAAAATAATTTGACCACTCCACTTGTATGTGTTTGATGTCTTCAGCAGTATAGGGTTGAGGGTCATCAAAAAGCTACAAATGAAAAAGAAGATAGTTAACGTGTATAATGAATAAATCAAATTGAAATATGATGGCAAAGTTTAAGAGGAAATCGTACCAGGTCAAAATTCACAACTGTCCCAGTTGTTATTATTTCATACATAAATCTTAACATATAATATCCGCATTCGATGAGGCCTTGTTGTTCATGACATTTCTGTTTTGAATGAGTGTAAATTCAATATATTATTTTTATGTAATATATCAAAAAGTACAAATTATAAATGGAAATTTACCTTGGCATTTACATATTTGATCTTTTCATTTCTTTTCTTTGTGTTTTTTCGAAAGTAGACCCATGCACTGTTAGAAAATAATACGAATGTGGTAAATTTAAAATTCATTATAATATATAAAACTATTGAGAAATTGAAACTTACTTTTCCAATATATTCTTAAAACTTGCCCGCACATCACCATGAACAGAGCATATCCAATAAAGAGATTTCTCCCTTGGGAAAAAAATCCCTAACATCCAATGATCACATATAAAAGGTAATTTAATGTTAGTGGGTTTTTATGTTAAAAGATAATTAACTCTTTGAGAGAAATGTGTTTCATACCTCTCACAAAAAGGCATCATCCAACATTGTTGGATTATATTCTTTTCAAATCTTTCAGCAATATAAACCGTGCTTTGTTCCTCAGTCAATGCACATGCTTCAGGGGAAATCAATTGTGGGTCCATGAATCCATATACTTCTGTCAGTTCATTCCTCTCACAAATTTTATAAAGATACCTAATACAAAACATATATAAATATACATTTTTAATAAATATAACGCATGGAAAATGTGTTAAGACTTACATGGAAAAAATTTGCACCACGTTGATGCCCAACTTATCTCTAGTAACAAGCTCCATGATATCAGCTTTTGTAATCCCCACACATATTTCACGTCCACAAACATGAGATTCCATTGAAAACTCATAAAAACCCAACAACAAATGTGAATATCTTGACAATCTGTCAAGACCACTGGAATCTGTATCTGATGTCATAGCCTTTTGTCTTTGTTGTTGTCTATACAATATTTCTTTACCTTTGAAGTATTCCTGTGAAAAAAAATTGCGAATTATAGTAGTTTTCAAATGATAAAACAACTTTAATAAAATAATAAAATAAAAGATATAACATTCATACCTCTATGGTAATGAGTCGAAGAAGTCTGGATGGCCAAACTAAAAAATGGCCGATACTCTGTCCAACTGTCGCCACCTCATATGTAGGTATTGGTACCCTAGCTGATCTATCTATAATATCCTGTACAGTGACCCTCTGATTCTCTACCTCTAATTGTTGATGATGAACTGTATCTCCTATACAATATACCAACCCGTATGCTACTATTTGATGTTGAGAATCATCAACATACAACTCGCAATATGGAGGAAGCTGCGGTTGGAGGCGTAGGATAAAAAATGGGGTCGGCAGGCTGAGGTGGGGGAGTGGGAGCTACTGGCGGAGGTGGAGGATAAATAATGGGATCTGCAGGGGGAGGTGGAGGAGTGGGAGCTGCAGTCTGAAATTGTCTTTGCATTTCTGCAAACATAGACTGCACCGAATCTCTAATCTTGTCTTCCATCGTCGCATTAATATTTTGAACTTCAGCCTCCAAGGATTCTATTTTTTCTATAAACCGCCTCAATGTTAGAAGTTGAAGAACGTGGAAACACTTTTCTTACCGATACACCTGTCGGATATCCTCTTACACGACCAGGATGTTCGGGCTTTCCCAATGCTGCAAATAAAATATCTTCCCTCCCAGTAGCTGTAAATGTCCCCTCTGAACTCTGCTCCTCAAGAGAGTCCTGTATTAATTAATTGAACATTTTTGTAATGATTTAAACTTATATGAAGAAAAAAGTTAACTTAAATAAATTAAATAGGTATCTTACAATCTTCTCAGCTACGATTCTCAATTCTTCCGAATGATATTGCCCTTTTTTTCCCTTCCGAGCTCTCTTCCATTTTTCATGTCTAGATGGAGGGGATGGAGGGTCCACCTCTCCAGAGCTTGAAGACTCAGCTCTTAGTTGTTGAAATGTTTACGAAATCATTTTTTCTTCCAATAATGTATACCCTCCCCGAGATAAACTATGAGGGTATACATTTTTAGATTGGATCTCCTGATAAGCTTTCCTTGTTTCCTGTAATTTAAGAATAAGAAATCATTAACATAACATTAATAAAATCATTTATATAAGAAAGTTTATAAAAGTTTACATTGCCCTTACCAGAAATGACTCTTTTTTTCTACTTTCAAAAAACTGTCTCCATGTGTCTTAATCTATAAAAGGATATATACGAAATGGATTGCATGACTCCTATGACCATAAATGAAATCATATGAGAGGGTTGATTTGAAATCCCTCCATCTCCTGGCAGCCAACGATAAACATTTCTTCCTGACTCCTCTAGTGTCAGGAATATCAAATGTCATCTGATAAAGAAGAGGTTAAACATATTATATATACTAGAAACATTAAAATAATGGTCAAACAATGACAAAAGATCTTACCAAAATCATCTCCCACAACTGAGAGATAATCTCTTTATCCACACCTCTCCAATCATCATACAGAATGCTTACATTGGTCTTAGCCTGAGTTGCAACAAAACTCTTAAAATCTTTGGCATTTGGACCTCTAGGAATATCATCATCATCAAACTCAACTACTATCCTCTGATCCTGCGTACGGGCAAGTGATAATTTTGTTAAACGTGTGCACCCACGTTTACCAACCTTTGAACTCTTTGTCGTTATAGAAGCATGTGAATGTTCATCCCCAGAGGTATGACCAGCAATATGATCCTCTCCAGAATCATGTGGTTGATCATCTGAATGATCTGTCATTATCCTTCAAATCAAAAAAACAAACGTCAGTTCACAAATATACAAATGCAAATATTTTAATACTACTGTAATCAGAAAATAGAAAACTATACTAGGTTACATAATAGTAAACATTGGTAATATGGTAAACATGTTAAACAATGGTAAAGATGTCAAAGATGTTCAAGATGGTCAAGATGGTCAACATGGTAAAAAATGGAAAAAATGGTAAACCTGGTAAACATGGTAAAGTAATTGTCAGTGAACAAATATACAAATTCAAATATTTTAATACTACTATAATCAGAAAAAAGAAGAGTACTAAGTTACATAATAGTAAACATTGGTAATATGGTAAGCATGTTAAACAATGGTAAAGATGGAAAAGATGGTCAAGATGGCCAAGATGGTAAAAATGGTAAAAATGGTAAACCTGTTAAACATTGTAAACATGGTAAAGTAATTGTCAGTGAACAAAAATAAGCATTTTAAAATTCATGTAATGGTTATAAACATGATAAAATAAACTAAACAAACTTAAAACAAACAAAAACATATACTTATTTTATTTTAAAACATGTTTTAATAAATAAAAAACTTACAATATCTAACATTTATGGAAAAAATAAATGTAAACAATAAATAAACATATGTTACCTGTAATTTTAGGAATGTACAGATGGATTGTTTTCCCAAATTCCTTCGTCGTGATCGTTCCTTATGGCACAAACTATGTCTTCAACATGATCGTCATTATGTTCTGTTAATATTTCCATTGAAGTAGGGATCTCACATAAATCAGCATATTCATCAAGTTCATCCTCACCAACATATTGTTTTTTCCCTTGTAAAACAACATCCCACTGCATATCTGATTGATCTACTACATAAAAAATTTGTTTTGCATGTGTTGCCATTATAAAAGAATCAGCTGTATCTTCCAATCCATTCAGATTAACAAGTGTCATTCCAAATTCATCGTGTCTGACACTGTAGTTACCGTTAAACCATTTACAGTTAAAAACAGGAACTTTAATTTTAAAGTAATCAACCTCCCATATGTCTTCAATCACTCCATAATATGGATTTGATTCAGAAAATGGGTTTTTGTCCTTAGCACTCGAAAAATGCATTGCTTCTGCAAACACCAATGCACCACTATTCTGAACTGCACTTCTGTTGCCCTAAGCTTTTGTATGAAATGTATAACCATTAATGTCATAACCAGACCATGTTATCACATTTAAACATGGACCACCCACTATCCATTTTAATGTCTCTGATACATCTGATCTACCAAGCAAAGTCTTTTTAATCCATGACAAAAAAGTTTTGTTGTGCTCATTCAAAATCCACATTTCATTCTTCTTTGGATGAAATTATTTCAACTCATTAATATGCAATGTGATATATGGTTGAGCATCAGCTATGTTATTCAAGATGTATGATTCTAACTTCTTCATCTGTTCAGCTGACAATGATTTGACTTTCAAGCCGCGAATCCCCTTTCCCTCATTATTAACTCGTTCATGGCGAGATGGAGGCAAACCTATGTGTTGCGCTGGAGCCAAGTAGCTCGTACAAAACTCTGCTACCTCCTCAGAAATATACTTTTCAACAATGGAGGCTTCAGGTCGATATAGATTTTTAACATACCCCTTTAATATTTTCATATACCTTTCAAAAGGATACATCCAATGAAGATATACAGGTCCACAAAGATTTATTTCTCGAACCAGATGAATCATTAAATGCACCATTATATCAAAAAAATTTGGAGGAAAGTACATTTCCAATTGACAAAGTATAAAAATTGCATCCTTTTCCAAAATGTTCAAAGCATTCACATCAATCGCCTTGTTACAAATTGAATTGAAAAAATAACACAACTTCATTACAGTCTTTCTGACACGAATGGGCAATATTCCACGCAATCCAACTGGTATAATTTGTTGCATCATGACGTGACAATCATGTGATTTCATACCTAACAACTTCAAGTCCTTCAATGAGACAAAATTTTGTACATTAGAAGAATAACCTTGAGGCACTTTGGTATCATGAAGACACTGAAAGAAGCTAATTTTCTCCGTCTTCGATAATGTATGACAAGCCGGGGGAAGAAATGTTCATCTTACTTTAGGAGTGGGAGCTAACTCCAAACGTATTCCCATTGATAGTAAGCCTAATCTTGCATTCAACCCATCTTTAGTCTTTCCTTTAATATCTAACAATGTTCCAATAAAAGAATCACAGATATTCTTCTCCACGTGCATGACATCAATATTATGTTTAACTTCATGATACCTCCAATATGGTAGCTCAAAAAAAAATGACCTTTTCTTCCAAATATGTCTATCATTACCAGATTTCTGTGTCTTTCCCAATGTCACGTCAAGGTTTTTCACCCTCTCAAAATACAGATCAGGGGATAAAGGTTTTGGAGCAGTATCAAATTCTTGTGAGCCATTAAATGCCTTTTTTAGTCTTCTATAAGGGTGTTCCATAGGCAAAAAATTTCGATGGCCCATGTACACTGTTTTCCTCCCATGATGCAATTGACAATAGGACGTCTATTGTTCGCAAATTGGACATGCTTTATGCCCTTTAACACTGTATCCAGACAAATTTCCATACGCTGGGAAGTCATTTATAGTGAACAGAAGCACTGCATGCAGTTGAAAATATTCCATTTTATAAGAATCATACACCCTAATACCATCAGCCCATAACAGTTTCAAATCATCAATCAACGGTGACAAGTAAACATCAATATCATTACCGGGTTGCTTTGGACCAGAGATCATTGTAATCAACATGACATATTTGCGCTTCATACAAACTTCAGGAGAGAGGTTGTAAATTACCAATAAAACAGGCCATGAACTATGTGTGCTACTGAGTGTTCGGTATGGATTCATTCCATCTGTGCACAAACCTAGTCTGAGATTTCTTATTTCATTTCCAAATGTAGAATACTGCGCATCAATTTTCTTCCATTGTGGACAATCAGCTGGATGACGTATTTTTCCATCACATACCCGCTCTTCAGCATGCCATCTTAACCTTTTTGCATCATGTGAATTAGCAAATAAACGTTTGAAACGATTAATTATAGGAAGATACCAAAATACCTTTGAAGGGAGCTTTGTAATCTCTACATCACCCTGTGATTTTTCTTTCACCTTATACCGTGATGTCCCACATTTTGGACACTCTGACAAAAATTCATATTCCTTCCTATATATAATGCAGTCATTCGGACAGGCATGTATTTTCTTGTATCCCAATCCCATCGGGCATAATATTTTCTTGGCTTTGTAATGTGAATCTAGAAGATCGTTATCTTTTGGAAGAATGTCTTTCATCAATTGTAGCAGCTCTGTAAAACTTCTGTCACTCCATCCATGCTTCGCCTTCAGGTTAATCAATCTTAACACCGCCGACAGAACCGTAAAATCTGTACAACCGGGATATAATGGTATTTCAGCATCACCATATAGACGTGCAACTGTCGGTTCTATCTCAATTTGTTCTGCTACAATATCGTGAATCATTTCTTCAATTCCATCGGAGTTACCATCTTGCGAATCATCATCATCAGTGAAATTCCGTCCAGTTTCACCATGCCAAATCCAAGGGCTATAACTCGGATTAAAACCATGACATATCAGATGATTTTTATCTCTCTACTTTTCAACTTCTTCATATTCAAACATTTCAGGCATGAACAGAAAAAAATGTCACTACTTGGACCATTTCGTTTTGCAAATTCCAAAAAGGCATCAACACCTTCCTCAAATTTATTGCTCATTCGATGTGCCGTAATCCAACTTCGACTCATTATTACCTATAACAAATATCAACAAAAAATATATATTTTTAAGATAAAACAAATACATTTTTATATGAAAAAAATCATAATTTGAATGTAAAACAATTTAAAATATAAAACAAATCTATAGGTATTTAAAAAAATATGCTTGAATATTATTTTTAAAACAAAATATAGTTAGATGTAACAGTTTAAAATTTCATTGAATTAATGAAAACCATGACGCCTAATGATTCTCCAAATAAAATATACATCAATAAAACATAAAAAAAATGATTTTTATCTGGAATAAGTGAATATGATCAGATGATACACATTTATAATAATCTCATGCCAATATACTAATAAACATGTTAAAATATAGGAATACCTAATGGAGCATATAACATGTGTTATTCATGCTTGTTGTTCAATCATTATGATCTAAAGTACTCAACACTTTTTGAAAGTAGTAGTAGTTTTCATAAGTACCCAACACCAAATAGCTATACATCATAAGTGTCATGTTAGAAATATGAATATAGACCATATGTTTTATGTTTAATAATATTGTCATATTATCTGATCATTCTGATTATATATTAGAATTACTATAACCTTTTTATCCGATATATAATCTAAGGATTAATATTTCTTTAGAAAAAGTAATGTTAATATCATGGTAATGTAAAAAAAAGTATATGTCGAATTATATATATGTAATAACAATAATATTGCGAGTTGAATGTTGCGAGTTTAATGTTGCGAGTTGAATGGACATAATAACCATTTGCAATGAAAAAAAATTCCACGAGATTCAAAAAAGAACGAAAAGAACATCAAGAATCGAAACAAAAATGAAGGAAATAACTTCGTGGAAGGCTTAATTGAATGTCGCGAGTTGAGATGATAGATCCGAGAGGAGTGAAGAAGATAAACAATGAAGCCAAAACGAGTTTAATGCAGGCGATCGACGAGCCGATTAGGGTTTACCGCGCGAGAGAGAGACGAGTCGGCGACTGTCAATCGAAAAATCGTAAATGACAGAACACGGGCTTTAATTTTTTTAAATGTTTTATAACGTCGGTTATTATATAACCGACGTTATAAACTATTTTTGAGTTTTTTTACATCGGTTATTCTAAAACCGACGTAAAAAAGCCCCGTGCTTTGGTTTTTTACGTCGGTTCCCAAATAACCGACGTAAAAAACCCCGATATACAAGCGTTTTTTACGTCGGTTATCATATAACCGACGTAAAAAACCAATGTGGGGGGGGGGGGTTTTTACGTCGGTTCCCAAATAACCGACGTAAAAAACCCCGATATACAAGCGTTTTTGACGTCGGTTTTTTGGTAACCGACGTAAAAAACCTGATATCGACGCGTTTTTTACGTCGGTTATTATATAACCGACGTAAAAACCAAAGCCCCGGGGGTTTTTTACGTTGGTTATTTGATAACCGACGTAAAAAACAAAAGCCCCTGGGGTTTTTTACGTCGGTTATTTGATAACCGACGTAAAAAACGCGTCGATATCGGGTTTTTTACATCGGTTACCAAATAACCGACGTAAAAAACCCCCGCGCATTGGTTTTTTACTTCCGTTTTAAGATAACCAATGTAAAAACCCAACAGGCTCGATTTGTAACGTCGGTTATTAAAATAACCGATGTGAAAAATCTACTCGCCGCATGTTTTACGTCGGTTATTTATAACCGACGTAAAAAATGGTGATGTAAAAAACTATTTCTGCACTAGTGTAATCTTGAAAATCACGAGCAATTGATATTGGATTAATAATGGAATTAACAACATGAAGTACCTATAGTGTATAGTAATCCTCCTATGAGGCTAGAGATTGAAGATGACTGCAGATTTGATTGGATGGCATGGATTGAAGTGATCAGGCGGTCCTTGTTGAATATGTATGTTTTAGGGAGGTACAGAAACCCGCATACTTTTCCATCTCACATTGATCGACAATGCAGTTTAACCACACTATATTAATAACCTATTTCCCACTTTAGCTTCGATCCATCATTGGTGTTGGCATCCAGATACACTATGCACATACCCACTCTCTTACCAACTTGCCTATGTTAGTCCTCACTCCTCTTTCAACCATGTGTATCTCCTTTGGTTTGACCACTCACATGGTTGACATGGAAGTCCCACAGATGTTACTGATGGTATATAATGGAATTACAATGTAGACCCATTTGACTTGTATT
This sequence comes from Viscum album, assembly GCA_963277665.1. NCBI lineage: Eukaryota > Viridiplantae > Streptophyta > Magnoliopsida > Santalales > Viscaceae > Viscum > Viscum album. Next base: position 591,688,637 of record OY728166.1, read on the forward strand.
GGTTGGCCTACATTTTATATAATCCCCACAAAATTACATATTAAAACTAAGTATAAAATGGAATTACAATGCCACCTTCAAATGAATGGCTGTGAAAATAACTCCTCATGAAATAAATTTTTTTATGATCTTCAATTTTTTAATTCCTCATACAATTCTTTTTGAAATATAATTTCCAAATTTCTATTCATCATCCAATCATGAAGCACCATTGTATGGATCATTGTTATTCTTATTTGTTTTAAATAATGTTTCATGTCAAAGACCCGAGTTATTTGAACTTATAACCATTTCAACAATCGTAAATGTTGTAAACTCAGTCTTTAAAATAACATCCTTAAAATAATAAGACTTTAGTACCATCTTCTTCATCCATTCATCCATGATATATTCATCATGTTAAAATATCTTGTATACACTATTCTAAAAAACATATTTATTTCTAACATTATAAACATATTGGAACCATTGAAATCATGGTATTTAATTAACCACCATTGACAAAAAATAACAATCATTGTTAATAAATACAACTCAAACACAAAGTGGGATATTTGGGGAGACCACTAGAGTTTGTTCTTATAGTAAGTTGGACGAAGAAGATCAGGGCACCTACCTCTTATATATATGTAATAAAGGAACAATAAATATAGTAGAGGTAGGAGGAATAAGAAGATCACGAGTGATCCCACCAAAGCCTTAATGACTGATCTACCCAAAGCATCCTAGTAAACCCATTCTATAAAGATGTCCCCTCTCTCAACCTATTCCCTTTAATTATAATAAAAACCCTCCCCTAAAAACTAATAATATTCCCAGGATATTCCCTTGGGGACCACAAAAAATTCCATTTATTCCCCTACCCCCACCTCTCTCTTCTAACCTCTTCAAGTGGTGACTATTACTACCACCATTCCAAAAAACCACCTTTCCTTCAAAGTGGGGGATCTCGCCGGCATACCATGAAATCTCCCAAATACATCTTGATGCATTTGTGCTTTGGGAAGAATCGAACAACACTATTTTTATAAGATCAAGTTGTTGCAGTCTAGTATAAAGTACTTGTACCACATATTCACGCCACGAAATCTCCCATAACTGTCATCCTCCATCATCAAGAAGTGTTGGATAAATCATGTGGAGGGTGTCTCATTCCATAATGACTTTTCTCTTCTATCTAAAAGGTCCCATGTGTGTTGCAGTGAACTAGGTCACAAGTATAGAAGACAACAACCTACTTCTGGTGTGGAAAAATAGTATAGGCCCCGAAAAACATGGAGTCCATGTTCCGTCATCGTGGGGTGTCCTATGTAGTGAGTGGAAATAAAGGAAGAGACCATGTGTGTACTGACTTAGACTGCATCATCTTGTGGATTGGTATTAAGGTCTTGGAAGTATCATGCTCTCTGTGAGGAAACTCTACCATAAATATTTTAGAGGTAGAGTCTTCCTGATTTTTGGATATCCCTTTGCTCTAGCTATGCATTCCATATTCAACAAGCCTCTCAAAGTGCAACATGTAAAACTACATTATCGCTGACGGGAACTTGAATGTAGTTGAAAAGTATTTTCCGAACGATCTTCCAAAATCCACAAAGAAATATTTTTTGAGATGCGCCAAGTGAACATAGTCACTGGTCCATTGGACGGTAAAAACAAAATTTCATACATACCTGACATGCATAGTCATTCCATTGGAACCATTATCTTATCCAGTATTTGATGGATTAATAAATAATCCTCATATTTTGAGAACCAAGTCTCTGAATGTGTGGTAGAAAATTATAGCAAAAACTCTTCCTGAAAGAATTATTTTAGATGGCTGATCACTTGGGCCAGTGAATCCCTTAGATCATACATGTGTGTCACTATATTAGGCCTCTAAGACTGAAGAAATTTTCATTCTATAGGTATATATGTATCCTCGGGTAGGGAGCCGGAAGCGTTCGACTTGTCATTCCCCTATCGGGTAGTCCATCTGTTGTTGTTTTATTTCCCAAAAGATGAATTGGTAGAGCGAATCACCCCTGTGAGATGAACCAGGAGAGCGGCTTGATGTGTGCTAGGGGATTCCACTTGTTAGTGCCATCTCCGTGAAATAATAGGCAATGGTGGGGGGAAACATAGGGAAAAGAGCTAGTGCAAGGTGAAGTTGAAGCGGAGTCGACTGGGAGTGAGAAGATGGAGGATGCATTGGTGCGTGTCGTAGCCGGATGGATTCGGTCTTGTAGGGAATGACGTCATGGATGGAGTGGTTTATAGTGGATGACCCTAGGAGGAAAAATTGATGACGGGGCACACTGCCTTAGATTAGAGTCGTTGGGTCATGACTCCTCAAAAACACAAGTCGGTAGAGGGTTCCATCTCCATGACAAGTCATGTTGATTCACCATTGAGCAGTCATGTTGCCTCTGCATTGGAGTCGATAGGGTACATTATCGGTGAGCATAGAAGTGGTAGTGTAAGACACATCCAAGAGTAAAGAGGACCTATAACACCACATATAGGAGTGTGTGTTACCTCATGTTGGCATGTGCCTCAGATGAGACACAGTTGGTGATCCCATAGGTCGTGTGTCTGAGGGAGATGATAAAATTCCGCAATGGGTGTTTCCCTCAAGCGAGATGTAATCCACCAATGGGGACCATATTTGTGAAACTAGGAATAAAAATAATGTGTTGGGAGTCTATTATGCAAGATGATGAGTGGAGACAGGTCAGACCAATTGATGAAGACCAGAGCGCTAACCACTTATATTTATGTAATAAAGGAACCAAAAATACAGTAGAGGTAGGAGGAGGAAGAAGATCGGGAGTGATCTCACCAAATTCTAAATGAATGATCTGCCCAAATAATCCCATTAAACTTATTCTCTACATATTCCCCTCTCTCATCCTCTTCCATTTATTTATAACCGACCCCCAAAAACTGATAATATTCATAGGAAATTCCATTAGGTCCCACAACATATTCCATTTATTCCCCCCATCCCCACCTCTCTTTTATAACTTTTTTGGGTGGTTCCAATCATTGGATGTCTTATGAAAACTTCACATGGTGTGTTCCCATGAGCTTATAGTGGGAGATCCATGGTTTGTGCCTCAACCTTAGATGGTGCCTGAAATCATGATTAACAGCATGTGACGACTTGATGTGTGTGAAATATTGAGATCAGAGTGCATGTGTGGAATTCACATTTATCATCACAAATACAAATAGGAAGTATTAAATTCCAATTAAACTCCAAATGAAAATTAAATTCTCTTTCAAAAAATGATAAACCATTTTTTAAAAAAAATCTAGAATTGATTTTAATAATTAATATTTAAAATAAATAGCCATTAAACAATGAAATTCAATATTTCAATATATCAATTTATAACTTTCAATTAATTAAATATGAATGAAATAATTAAAAATTCAGATTATGACCATTTAATTTTTCAATTCTAGTTTCTCAAAAAGTATCAGAACTATATAAATTACATGGTATTTATATTAATTAGTGGATTAATGTACACTAAACATAAATTAAAAATTGGTAAAATTTTATCTAAAATCACTCCCCTAAACTTGAAATATTTCACTCATGAGAAATTCTTTATCATTGAATTTTCAAAATCATGATTCAATTTTTAATGAAATTCCCAATATTTTGAAGAAAAAAATAGAAACCCAAACATCTGAAAATAGTTTTTTAGTGGAAAGAGGATCCCAAAATGAGGTTTAGAATTTTTAGAATAAATGTATCATTCAGTGGAACCAATAAATAAAAAGAAAAGATATTCTCATAATAAATTTTAACTACCAAATATAAAATGTAGTAACTCTTTTGTTTTTCTTTCCACTGAAATTTTCATCATGCCCTATACATGAATTTAATCCATTATTCTCACTTTAATTAAATAAAAATTTATATTTTCAATAGTAAAATAGATATATTTAAAGGGAATTAAAGGATTAACAAGTGAAAATTCCATTTTTCCCTCTTTCTTAATCTCCTCAAACCCGAGTTCTAATTTATTCTTCACTGATACAACTTAAATGATATTTCTAAAAGTCAATTTCCCCTTATTCATCTGGGCTCAATCTTCCCCCCAATAGAATGAATCTTTTTATGAAAACTAGGCACTCGTTAATTTTTTTATAATGATGTATGTGAAAACCAATGTAAAAAGAACTTATTGAATATATACTAATGACATTTAATCACACATCATATGGATAATATCCTAGAGATTCACTATTAGACCACAATTGACAGTTTTATCCCATTTTCAAATGGCTTATATCAATTTATTTTGAGTTACCTCCAAAATGTTTCCCTTTTCAAAATAGTCATGTTTCGTTGGATTATATTCAAACTTATAGTATACTCCTATTATAATTTCAATTTCATGAAGATATTTTAACTCACTCTTTTACCTATTTCAAAAAACAATTTTTTCCTGAAAATAATTAAAAAACTAAATCTATAGTAATTTATGATTTTAAGGTTCACTAATAGATAGAATAAATCAGGATCAACATGGAGTTTAAAAGTTCATAGAGTTTTCAATTCAACAAAAAGAAAATTTTTAAAAAATCAAAACTATAAAAAATAAGCTTTGCACGTGTTCAAACCATTGATTTTTTAAATTTTATTCACATATTTTTGGTATTTTTTTATATATAATATTTTAAAAAAATGTATCAAAAAAATAAAAAAGAAAACAAAATATCCATGAGTCAACCCTAACCATACTTCATTTTAACTATATCATGAATGGGCTTCAATATATTTAAGGGAATTTTGAAAAATATTTTTAATAGTACATAAAAGATGAGTATAATGGAAATATTTCACCTGGGGGAAATTATTAATTTCATTTGGAAAGACTTAGGAATATGTGGTTGCAAATTTATTTAGCATTAAATGGTTTTTATTCTTTTCATGTAGTTTTAGTACACTTCACTTATAGTGTATAATAACAAACAAAATTTAACAATTTATTTATAATTAAAACTCATAATTTAAAATAAATGTAAAGTAGAGAAAATAGAGAAGTATATTCGGTACCCCCCCAAGAGGTGAATCATTTTATTTTTTCCATAGTTGGAAAACCATGGAATCATCCCCAATCTATCGAAGGAATGAGCTACTATGGTAAGCACCACAATGTGTTTATTTTTCCATAGTTCTTATCTGCCTCTTTTTGAGGTGGACCTCTTGTTGGAAGTTCCCGTTGTTTAACATTACTTTAATAAAAAAATTATCCTTGATAGTTGAAAATAGGTAGAATTTCTCTTTTAATTTATATCTATCTTGTGTAGGGATATTATCCAAGTCACGACACGTCCTTGGGGCCCATACCGTGACTACCCCAAGCCCGCCTTCGATAGGCCAGGGGCTGGTGACTAGTACCAAGGCGTAATTTCTAGAAAAAAGGGAAGCCATTTCCTTTGTAAAGTAAACAAGCACTATATAGCAAGCAAGAAAAAGTAAACACTAAGTAAAAATTGGGTACAATAGAAAGTGCGGTAAAGTAAGTGGGCCAGAATACAAACCCAAACTGAAAGTAAATTACAACTGAAAGAGAGTACAACAACTGAAAAGTAAAGCCGCAGTGTCAAGCCGTCCACTGGTAGTCCCACTAGAAGGGTGGGTACAGATAGACTCCACAGCTCCTCAGGTCCATCCATCCACTCCGAGTACGTCCCACCCAGTGGTCCACCTCCATGTACCATCCTACTCCGCAAGCCTCAACCACGATCAACACTGTCCGTCATCTGCAACCAACACAACGTAGTGCGGGCATAGCCCGTGCAGGGGTGAGTATAAGCTACTCAGTAGGGACCCCGAGACCCCCGATAGTCTCCTAGAATCCAAAAAGGATAATCCACAAAAGAAAGATACAATCACAAAGTAACATCCGACACTGCTTAGGTATATGCCCATACATATACCTAAGTCACCAATTCCAGTTCAGCTCCAATATCCGAGCCCAAGTTCGATCACATCCACATAGGATAACACAACACAATCCACATAGGAATGAAAGTCAAGATTCAGCTCACACAGGTATATTTCTCCGTAAGATGATAGAGATGATCAGATGTAGTCACTGATTCATCTAAGCCGTCAGACCCTCATAGGATCGATAGGTACTAACCCCCACAATGTCCCACAAATGATCGATAGGTAACTAACCCCCACAATGACCCACAAAGGATCGATACGTAACTAACCCCCGCAATGACCCACATAGGATCGGACCCACACAAGATCTGTAGGCGCTGGCCCAAACAGGACCACTGAGCGCTGACCCACACAGGATTTGACCCACACAGGATCGGTAGCACTGATCCACGTAGGATCGCTGAGTGCTGTATTCGTCACCATCAAATCCATGGAGGATTTCTGTATAGTAGTCATCGTCATCGCAGTCGCAGCCAACTCTAGGGTTCCCGCACATACCAAGCTCGTTCGAGAGGGTCCTCTCCACGAGCCGAGGGTCTGATACATCACCGGACACTTAGTCTAGAGTTGATGTATCCAAAAGTTCCGTATTTTCAGTAGGAACTCAACGTCACAGATGGCGCGCTAATCGGACGCCCGTACTGAGAGTTATTGGGTTTTTCGTCCCAGGGGCCCGGTTGAGTGTTAAGACGAAACCAACCCGACCGTACTCCAACTGCGTCCAAACCTCAATTGGAGTAAGAAAAAAGGTCCATCTCACTTAGAGGAATCCAACAAAGTCGACGACACGTCAATCGGACGTCCCGAGCTCAAGTTATAAGCGTTTCGGCTCCGAGAGCCCGGTTGGTTTCGTGTACGAACCAACCCGACCGAACCCAAAGTACTCCGAAACCTTGAGTGTAATATACCTAAACGACCTTCTCGTTCCAAGGATCGCATCTTCGCTGATGGTGCATCGATCGGAGGTCCGCAGCCCAAGATATGGGCAAAAGACCGAAAGTGGTCTGGAAGTGGGGGTTTTGGGCCCGAACCGACCCGAAACGAGTCCCCCTGGGCCGGATCGAACCGGGTCGACCTGACCCAGGTCCGGGTCCGGCCCACTTGGGCACGTCCCAGCCTGGCCAGCGCGGCCTGGCCTGGCCGGCGCGGCCCGGTGCCCTTGTGGGCCGACGCGCCGGCTAGGTGGCTCGGCCGAACGGCCGCGCCGTTCGAGATGCGTGCGGGGGGGGGGGGGGGGCTGCCCCTGCTTGTTGTAACAGCGGCCCCATAATGGGGGCCACTCACGTCCGGCCAGCCGGGGGTTTCGAACCCCCGACTCTTCCACTGTCCGGCCGGCCAGCTCCGGCAGGCCGGCTGCTGCCGACTCGGGACCGGCAAGGGCCGGTCCCCCTGCTCCGACGCCGGCGGCCCGGAACCGGCCACCGGTTCCCCTGCTCCGCCGCGGCCTATGTCGTGGCCTTGGACCATCCGGCGCCGCGCGACGGCGCCGCGCCCCTCCGCCGCGGCCCCGCTCTGGCCGCAGAGTTTTTTGGGGTTCTCCGGCGTGGTGCGACAGCGCCGCATTCTTGTTTGATTCCAAGGTGCAGCGCGACGGCTCCTCGCATACCTTGCCGCATGACCCCATGTGGTGCGACGTCACCACACCATCCTCATTCCATTCCACCACAAGGAAGACAAGATAAAAAGGGGAGGATGGTCAGCCGTGTTTGTGCGGTCCGGCCCCCTCCCATTAACTTGTAACAGGTGATCCAAAAGTACGAGTAATGATGACGGATGAAAACACAAGTATCATCAACAATAAAATAATTCCCTACCTCAAGCATAGCTTGAACGAAGGTTTGTCGCGGAAATAACCGTCGTGGAAGGAGGCGTCACGAAAAGAGAATCGTTGCGGAAGAAGGCTCTGTTGGCGTCGCGGTACACGTCATCACGTAGTCGATCTCCTAGTATTCGCCGTTCTTCATCGGTGATCGGTGAGTTCTTCGTGTTATTCGCGTTCTTCGTGTTCTTCGACAAAGAAGTTGAAGATATTCAATCCTCCCTTATCTTTTCTCCCAAACCTCTCAAGCAACAAGTCCCCAACCAAAATAATATAAGTACCTCACTTATTTTATTAACATAACTTAAGTTTGAAATTCAAAAGTTTAATTAATCCACTCAATTAATTAACTCAAGTTGTCAAATTAAATGAAGGGTTATGGAAGGTTAGGGAAGATGAAGGGGTGAGGTTCATGTGGGCCCCACCACCCTCATAACCTCTAATGGAAAGTTGGGTGGTTTCCCCCAACTTCCACCCAAAGCTTTAAACCACTTAGTGAAAAATAAAATTGATGCTCAATTTTATTTTACCTTCCAAAAAATTTTAACAAATTCTCTCGTGTAAACGCAACTCCGAAAATGGTGTTCCTAAGCAATTACCGGTGCTGTGAATCCATCAGTGCCCTCGGAATTCGATTCCGAGCACCGGTTCAAAAGTTAGAAAAACCCGCTCGTTCGTTCACTGAACGTACCTGAGCTAATCTTCGGAAAGAAATTTCGGGCACACCGGGCCTCAGAATAAAGTGACGTCAGAAACCACATTCTTGTAAAATCCCAAAAAAAATTAAGAAAAAATTTCCCTTGAATTTTACAGGACTTTACATTACTCCCACCTCAAGGCTTTACGTCCCTGTAAAGATACATAAAAAACTAGGGGAACAAATGTGGGTACTGTGCATGCATCTGAGCCTCCCGCTCCCAAGTGCTCTCCTGGAGGTTCCTGTGCTGCCATCTGATGTTCACTAGAGAAATCGACCATCCACGTAGGACCCACTCCTGTCGATCCTTGATCTCTAATGGGACATTCGCAAAAGTCTCCCCATTATCAACGTCCAGCACCCCATGGTCCATGATTTGCGTCGGGTCGTGCACGTATCTCTTCAGTTGGGATACGTGGAAGACGTTGTGCACCTGGTGCAACTGAGGTGGTAGAGCCAGGTGATAAGCCACCTCTCCAATCCTGTGGAGGACCTGGAATGGTCTGATGAAGCGTGGAGAAAACTTGCCTCCTCAGCCAAATCTCTGTAATCCATGTCGAGGTGAGACTCGCAAGAAGACGTGGTCGCCATCGTCGAACTCTAGTGGCCTCTGCCTCTTGTCAGCATAAGACTTCTGCCGACTCTGAGCTGTCCTCATCCGCTCCTAGATGATCTGGACCTTCTTTATCGTGGCCTGGACCATCTCCGGTCCCACAAGTGCTGACTCCCCAGGGTTTGTCTAGCACAGAAGAGATCTGCAGGGTCGGTCGTACAACGCCTCGTATGGTGCCATCCTGATGGTGGAGTGGTAGCTGTTGTTGTACGCGAACTCCACCAAGGGTAGGTGATCCTCCCAGCTACGACCAAAGTCGAGGAAACATGCGCGGAGCATGTCCCCGAGAATCTGAATGGTCCTCTCCATCTGACCATCTGTCTGAGGGTGAAAGGCGGTGCTCAGACATAGCTACGTCCCGAATGCTTCCTGCAACCCCTTCCAAATCCGAGAAGTAAAGAGAGCATCTCGATTGGAGACGATGGATGATGGAACACCATGAAGTCATACAATATCCTGATAGTAGAGACGTCCCAAGCTCTCCACTGAGCCATGCTCTTTGATGGGTAAGAAGTGAGCCGACTTGGTGAGTCGGTCGACAATCACCCAAGTGGAGTCGTGACCTCTGGAAGTGCGTGGAAGTCCAGTCACGAAGTCTATAGATATGCCGTCCCACTTCCACTCTGGGACCTCCAAGGGATGCACCAATCCTGTTGGTACCTGGTGCTCTCCCTTCACCTGCTGGTAGGTGAGGCATTGAGAAACGAACTCTGCCACAACCTTCTTCATGCCCATCCACCAATGCTGTCGTCTGAGATCTTTGTACATCCTCGCCACTCCAGGATGTACCGCCAAAGGGGAAGTGTGAAACTCTCTCAGCACCTCCTCTCATAAATCAACTGGTACCATGGTACGCCCATTGAAAAGGACATCTTGCTCTACTCCCACGGAGAATCCATCAGGTGCCTATCCTGAGGATATCTGTGCACGCCGCGTATCATAGTCGGCGTCCCCACGATGTGCCTCTCTGAACAGTTGTAGTAGTGGAGGAGTGATTGTGAGTGACTAAAGAAAGGCTGCTCCATCTCTATCCACGAAGGATATCAGCAAAGCGGCTATCTGCTCTATCGCCTCCCCAAGTAGCGGAATGCCTGTCCTCCTGCTGAGTGCATCGACTAATACATTCCCCTTTCCACGAGTATAGACTATCTCAAAGTCAAAGTACTGGAGGAACTCGAGCCATCGCCGCTGTCTCAGGTTCAGGTCCTTCTTTGAGAAGATGTACCTAAGACTCTAGTGGGCAGAATACACTATAAAGTGCTTGCCCATCAAATAGTGTCACCACATCTTCAGTGCGAAGACCACTGCTGCTAACTCTAGGTCATGGGTAGAATAGTTCTTCTCATGCTGCCTCAACAGACATGATCCATAGGCAATCACGGCCCGCTCCTGCATCAGGTAACATCCGAGTCCAGTCCCTGATGCATCGCAGTAAACTACGTATCCAACTCCCTCCTCTGGAAACCTCAAGATAGGTGCGCTAGTCAATCCCTGTCTCAGCTCCTAAAAGCTCTGCTGACATTTATCTGACCACAAGAAGGGTTTCCCCTTCATCCTTAACGTTCTGCAAAGCTGCAAAGATTTCTCCTTTGTCGAAAAGGGAAATCTGGTCTCATCCCCTGGATAAACCACGTTCCATGCCTAATACAGTCAGTACCATCATGATTAGTTAATTCATGCCATGGATGACGTCATAAGGCCTCGACGTTGCTACCAAGAGATCCAACTGTTACTATCTCCTCAAAGGGTTGAGTCACACTGTCGGCATCAGTGTGTGGTCACTGGGTCTTTTCCAGTAAGAATCTCATAAGTGAGGGTCAAGTCAACAGTTTTTAACCAGTATTTATTAATATTAACATACAAAAGACAAGAAATCAAACTTCACCAATGCAAGTATCTTTTCTAACTTTAAATCAAAGAACAAGGACACAAGGCAACACAAACAAAGAAGTTAGAGGCATTATGGTCAAGGGCCTCTATGCCTGGAGCTAGTCTCGCACTTGTCTACCCACTTCCGGAGCTCCATGATCGTAAGCTTCAGCTACCTGATGCTGTGTTCTCCCCTATGGTCGGGGTGGACCTCCTGGTGGTGGTGGTGGTAGAGCCTCAAAACTTTGTCCACCACCTGCCGCACGACCGGCTCCTCGACCTCATCTGCCTGCTCCCTGCAGACCACCACGGTCGATCCTCTACCTCTACCTGGGTGGTTCTTCAACCGTCTGTTGCCCCTCTGCATGGCGGGTCGGGCAGTCATGAGCCAAGTGGCCCTGCCCGCCACATGCATAGCACTGTCTTCCACTCATAAGACTGGCTCTGTTGTGTGTTCCCCACACCTCCGAGCTAGTATCTTGTGGTCGTCTGCCTGATGGCCTAGTTCGCTTGGACCTCTGCGACATCTATCAACTGCCGGCTGCAGAAGACTCTACTACGTGCCGCCCTGCGGTAGGTCTCACTGCTGGTGTAGGCTCATCAAGAAAGATCTCAATGAAAAGGGCTTGCTCCAGTACCCCTGCTTGTGTCGGAATGCTGATGGAGTTCAGCGATGCCCTGATCTCATGCCTCAATCCCTAATTAAAGGTCCGGGCTCGGAAGAATGGGTCCCGTACCATGTTTGTCGAATTGCGCGAGAGGTCTCTAAATCTCACTGAGTACTAGGTGACCATCAAGATGCCCTTCCGCAGCTGAAGTGGCTCCTGGATGTGCACCGCACGGAGGGTGGTTGGGATGAACTCCGAGTGGAAGAGGCTCTCAAAGTCCGACCAGAGAAGAGATGCTTTTTCGTGCACCTGGAGCATTAAGCTCCACCATCTGCCTGCTGCCGCGTGCAGTAGGCTCGCTGCGAGGATCACCATGTGGTCTGATGGTGTCCTCACTAACCTGAAAACCAAAACAACTGCCTCCAGCCAATCCTCAGCTGCCTGAGGGTCCGTCTCCACGCGGAACCTGGGTGGTCGCTGACGCTGAAACTCGTGCAGTGCCGTATGGCGACATGCATCGTCAGTGGCTGGGGCTGGTAGCATCAGTGGATCGGTGGGTAGAGGTACCGCCGATGCCTATGCTATCAAAGGGCCCTGTACCGATGCCTCGTCGCTCGGTGGGATGTCGTGACGTACATTGCTCAGAACCCTAGCTGGCTGCCGTCGTGGGGCCATCCTGTAACGAAACAGGTGCGCCATGGTCAAATAATATACCTGGTGAGCTGACACCAAGTAATCACAAAGAAAACATTAAACACACATACAATCAATGTTTTCGAGCATTAAGTCAGAAATCAGAAGTCAGGGTCCTGCTGTACGGATACGTCGGCCGCCACACCAACAATGGATTCCCTGGACTGATAAACACACTCAATACTCTTAACACTATTTCTTCACATAGAAAAAGATCAGAGTCCTGAGTTCTGCGGTAGAACCAAACTCCTTTGATACCAATTTGTTGCGACCCGTCCTTGGGGCCCGTTCCATTACTACCCCAAGCCCGCCTTCCATAGGCCAGGGGCTGGAGACTAGCACCAAGGCATAATTCTTGTTAAAATGGGAATGCATTGCCTTTGTAAAGTAAATAAACACCACAGAGTAAGAAAGTAGAAGTAAACACTAAGTAAAAATAGGGTACAATAGAAAGTGCGGTAAAGTAGGTGGGAAAGAATACAAACCCAAACTGAAAGTAAAGTACAACTGAAATAGAGTAAAACAACTGAAAAGTAAAGCCGCAGTGTCGACCCTTCCACTAGTAGTCCCACCTGAAGGGTGGGTACAGATAGCCTCCACAGTTCCTCAGGTCCAGCTGTCCGCTCCGAGTACGTCCCGCCCAGTGGTCTACCTCTAGGTATCATCCTGCTCTGCAAGCCTCAACCACGATCAGCGTTGTCCATCATCTGCAACCAACACAACATAGTGTGGGCATAACTCGTGCAGGGGTGAGTATAAGCTACTCAGTAGGGACCCCGAGACCCCCGAAGGTCTCCTAGAATCCACAAAGGATAATCCACAAAGGAAAGATACAATCACGAAGTAACATCCGACACTGATTAGGTATATTCCCATACATATACCTAAGTCACCAATTCCAGTTCGGCTCTAACATCCGAGCCCAAGTTCAATCACATCCACATAGGATAGCACAACAAAATCCACATAGGAAAGCAAGTCAAGATTCAGCTCACATAGGTATACTTCTTCGTAAGATGATAGAGATGATCAGATGTAGTCACTGATTTATCTAAGCCATCGGAACCACACAGGATCGATACGTAATAACCCCCGTAATGACCCAGAAAGGATCGATATGTAACTAAACCCCACACTGACCCTCAAAGGATCGATAGTTAACTAACCCCAGTAATGGCCCACACAGGATCGGACCCACACAGGATCTGTAGGCGCTGGCCCACACAGGATCGCTGAGCGCTGACCCACACATGATCTAACCCACATAGGATCGGTAGCACTGATCCACGTAGGATTTTTGAGTGCTGTAGTCATCACCGTTGAATCCACGGAGGATTACTGTACAGTAGTCATCATCGTCGTAGTCGTAGCCCGCTCTAGGGTTCCCGCACACTGCAAGCTCATTCGGGAGGGTTCGCTCCACGAGCTGAGGGGCTGATACATCAACTAACACTTAGTCCGGTGTTGATGTATCCAAAATTTCTGTATCGTCAACATGAACTCAACGTCATAAACGGCACGTTAATCGGACGCCCGGTCTGAGAGTTATTGGCTTTTTCGTCTCAGGGGCCCTCTTGGTTTTTAAGACCAAAGCAACCCGACCATAGTCCAATTGCATCCAAACCTCGTGCGGAGTAAGCCAAAAGGTCCGTCTCACTTAGAGGAATCCAACAAAGTCGACGGCACGTTAATCAGACATCCGGAGCTCAAGTTATAAGCGTTTCCGCTCTGAGGGCCCGGTTGGTTTCGTGTATGAACCAACCCGGCCGAACCCAAAGTACTCCGAAACCTTGACTCTAATATACCGAAACGACCATCTCATTCCAAGGATCGCGTCGTCACTGACGGTGCATCGATCGGAGGTCCGCAGCCCAATATATGGGCAAAATAACGAAAGAGGTCTGGAAGTGGGGGTTTCGGGCCCGGACCGACCCGACCTGAGACCCCCTGCGCCGACCCGACCCGGGTCCAGGTCCGGCCCTCTTGGGCGTGATACGGCCCGGCTCGGCGGCCCGGCGCGCTGGTGGCCCGGCGTGCAGGACAAGAGGCTCGATCGAAAGGCTGAGCCGTTCGGGATGCGGGGGGGGGGGGGGGGGGGGGGGGCTGCCCCCCGCTTGTTATAACCGCAGACCCATAATGGGGGCCACTCATGTTCGGCCAGCTGTGGGTTTCGAACCCCCGGCTCTTCCACTGTCCGGCCGGCCCGCTCCGGCCGGCCGGCTGCTGCCGACTCAGGACCGGCAAGGGCCGGTCCCCCTGCTCTGACATCGGTGGCACGGAACCGGCTGCCAGTTCCCCTGCTCTGCTGTGGCCTATGCCGCGGCCTTGGACCATCCGGCGTGGCGGGACGGCGTCGCGCCCTTCCGCCGCAGCCTTGCTCAAGCCGCGGTGTTTTTTGGTGTTCTCCAGCGGGGTGCGACGGTGCCGTGCATACCTTTCCGCATGACCCCGCGCGGTGTGACGGCACCACACCATCCTCGTTCCATTCCACAACAAGGAAGAAAAGATAAAAAGGGGAGGAGGGTCGGCCGTGTTTGTGCGGCCCAACCCCCTCCCGTTAACTGGTAACAGGTGGTCCAAAAGTATGAGGAATGATGACGGATGAAAACATGAGTATCATCAACAATAAAATAATTCCCTACCTCGAGTGTAGCATGAACGAAGGTTCATCGCAGAAATAAACATCGTGGAAGGAGGCGTCGCGAAAGGAGAATCGCCGTGGAAGAAGGCATCGTTGGCGTCGCGGTACACGACATCACATAGTTGATCTCTGAGGATTCGGCGTTCTTCGTCGGAGATCAGTGTGTTCTTCACGTTCTTCTTGTTCTTCATGTTCTTCGATGAAGAAGATGAATATCTTCAAGCCTCCCGTAGATTTTCTCCCAAAACTCTCAAGAAACAAGTCACCAACCAAAACAAAATAAGTACCTCACTTATTTTATTAACATAACTTAATATTGAAATTCAAAAGTTGAAATAATCTACTCAATTAATTAACTCAGGTTGTCAAATTAAATGAAGGGTTATGGAAGGTTGGGGAAGATGAAGGGGTGGGGTTAGTCTGGGCCCCACCACCCTCATAACCTCCAATGGGAAGTTGGGTGGTTTCCCCCAAATTCCACCCAAAGCATTAAACCACTTAGTGAAAAATAAAATTGATGCTCAATTTTATTTTACCTTCCACAAATTTTTAACAACTTCTCTCGTGTAAACAAAACTCTGAAAAAGGTGTTCCTAAGAAATTATCGGCAATGTGAATCCATCAGTGCCCTCCAAATTCGATTCCGAGCAACGGTTCAAAAGTTAAAAAACCCCGCTCGTTCATTCACTGAACGTACCCGAGCTAAACTTCAGATAGAAATTTCGGGCACACCGGGCCTCGGAATCAAGTGCCGTTAGAAACATCGTTCATGTAAAATTCAAAGAAAACTATGAAAAAGATTCCCTTGAATTTTATGGGTCTTTAAATTACTCCCACCATAGGGCTTTATGTCCCCGTAAAGATACATAAAAAACTAGGGGAACAAATGTGGTTACTGTGAACGCATCTGAGCCTCCCGATCCCAAGTGCTCTCCTAGAGGTTCCCGTGCTGACATCTAATGCGCACCAGAGGAATCGACCGTCCACATAGGACCCACTCTTGTCGATCCTAGATCTCCACTGGGACCTCTTCAAAAGTCTCCCCATCATCAACGTCCATCTCCCCATGGTCAATGATATGCGTCGGTTTTTGCATGTATCTCCTCAGTTAGGATACGTGGAAGACGTCGTGCACCCGGTGCAACTGAGGTGGTAGAGCCATGCGATAAGCCCCCTCTCCAATCATGCTGAGGACCTGGAATGGTCCGATGAAGCGTGGAGACAACTTTCCACCTCGACCAAATCTCCATAATCCATGTCGAGGTGAGACTCGCAAGAAGACGTGGTCCCCATCCTCGAACTCTAGTGGCCTCTGACTCTTGTCAGCATAAGACTTCTGCCGGCTCTGAGCTGTCCTCATCCACTCCTAGATGATCTGGACCTTCTCTATCGTGGCCTGGACCATCTCCGGTCCCACAAGTGCTGACTCCCCAGGGTCTATCCAGCACAGATGAGATCTGCAAGGTCAGCCGTACAACACCTCGTATGGTGCCATCTTGATGGTGGAGTGGTAGTTGTTGTTGTACGCGAACTCCACCGAGGGTAGGTGGTTCTCCCAACTGCGACCAAAGTCGAGGACACATGCACGTAGCATGTCCTCGAGAGTCTGAATGGTCCTCTCCGTCTGACCATCTGTATAAGGGTGAAAGGCGGTGCTCAGACGTAGTTGCGTCCCGAATGCTTCCTGCAACCCCTTCCAAATCCGGGAAGTAAAGCAAGCATCTCGATTGGAGACGATGGATGATGAAACACCATGAAGCCATAAAATCTCCTGAACATAGATAAGACCCAAGCTCTCCATTCAGCCCTTCTCTTTGATGAGTAAGAAGTGAGCCGAGTTGGTGAGTCGGTCGACAATCACCCAAATGGAGTCGTGACCTCTAGAAGTGTGTGGAAGTCCAGTCACGAAGTCCATAGATATGTCATCCCACTTCCACTCCAGGACCTCCAAGGGCTGCACCAAGCCTGCTGGTACCTGGTAATCTGCCTCAGCTGCTGGCAGGTGAGGCATCGAGAAACGAACTCTGACACAACCTTCTTCATGCCCGGTCACCAATGCTGTCGTCTGAGATCCTGGTACATCTTCTCCACTCCAGGATGTACCGCCAAAGGGGATGTGTGACACTCTTTCAACACCTCCTCTCGTAACGAAACTCGTACCAAGGTACGTCCTCTGAAACGGACATCGTGCTCTCCTGCCATGGAGAATCCATCAGGTGCCTGTCCTGAGGATATCTGTCCACGCCGCGTCTCACAGTCGGCGTCCCCACGCTGTTCCTCTCTAACACACTACAGTAGTGGAGGAGTGACTATGAGTGACTGAAGAAATGTTGCTCCATCTCTATTCACGAAGGATATCTGCAAAGCGTCTGGCTGCTCTGTCGCCTCCCCAAGTAGCTGAATGCATGTCCTCCAGCTGAGTGCATCGGCTACTACGTTCCCCTTTCCAGGATTATAGACTATATCAAAGTTATAGTACTGGAGGAACTCGAGTCATCGCCACTATCTCAGGTTCAGGTCCTTCTGCGAGAAGATGTACCTGAGACTCTGGTGGTTAGAATAGACTGTAAAGTGATCGCCCATCAGATAGTGTCTGCACATCTTCAGTGCGGAGACCACTCCTGCTAACTCCAGGTCATGGGTAGCATAGTTCTGCTCATGATGCCTCAACTGATGTGATCCATAGGCGACCGCGACCCGCTCCTGCATCAGGGCACATCCAAGTCTGGTCCCTGATGCATCGCAGTAAACTACGTATCCAACTCCCTCCTCCGGAAACCTCAAGATAGACACGCTGGTCAATCCCTGTCTCAGCTCCTAGAGGCTCTGCTGACATTTATCTGACCACACGAAGGGTTTCCCCTTCCACCTTAATGTTCTACAATGCTGCAAAGATTTATCCTTTGCCGAAAAGGGAAATCTAGTCTCATCCTCTGGATGAACCACATTCCTTGCCTAATACAGTCAGTCCCGTCATGATTAGTTAATTCATGCCATGGATGACATCGTAAGGCCTCGACGCTGCTACCAAGAGATCCAATTGTTACTGTCACCTCCAAGGGTTGAGTCACACTGTCGGCATCAGTGTGTGGTCACTGGGTCTCTTCTAGTAAGAATCTCATAAGTGAGGGTCAAGTCAACTGTTTTTAACTGGTATCTCATAGTATTAACATACAAAAGACAAGAAATCAAACGTCACCAATGCAAGTATCTTTTATAACTTCAAATCAAAGAACAAGGACAAAAGGCAACACAAACAAAGAAGATAGAGGCATTATGGTCAAGGGCCTCTATGCCTAGAGCTAGTCCTGCACTTGTCCACCCACTTCCGGAGCTCCATTATCGTAAGATTCAGCTGCCTGAAGATGGGCTCTCCCCTGTGTTTGGGGTGGAACTTCTGGTGGTGGTGGTGGTAAAGCCTCAAAACGTCGTCCACCACCTGCAGCTCGACCAGCTCCTCGACCTCGTCCGCCTGCTCCCTGCGGACTGAAACAGTCGAACCTCTGCCTCTGCCTGGGTGGTTCCTCAACCGTCTGATGCCCCTCTGCATGGTGGGCCGGGCAGTCACGAGCCATGTGGCCCTTCCCGCTGCATGCATAGCACTATCTTCCACTCCTAAGACTGGATCTGCTGTGTGTGACCCACACCTCCGAGCCAGTATCATGTGGTCGTCCGCCTGATGGCCTGGTCCACTGGCACCTCTACGACATCTGTCTACTGCCGACAGTAGAAGACGCTGCTATGTGCGCACCTGCGGTAGGTCTTGCTGCTGGTGTAGGTTCATCATGAAAGCTCTCAATGAAAAGGGCCCGCTCCAGTACCCATGCCTGTGTTGGAATGCTGAGGGAGATCAGTGATGCACTGATCTCATGCCTCAATCCCTTCTCAATGGTCCCGGACTGGAAAAATGGGTCTCGTACCATGTCCGTCAAATAGCGCGAGAGGTCTGTAAATCTTGTCGAGTACTGGGCGACCGTCAAGCTGCCCTGCGGCAGCTGAAGAAGCTCTTGGATGCGCACCGCATGGAGGGTGGCTGGGACGAACACCGAGTGGAAGAGGCTCTCAAAGTCCATCCAGAGAAGAGATGCCTCATTGTGATCCTGGAGCATTAAGCTCCACCATCTGCCTGCTACCGCATGCAGTAGGCTCGCTGCGAGGAACACCATGAGGTCTGCTAGTGTCCTCACTAAACTGAAAACCCGAACAACTGCCTCCAGCCAATCCGCTGCATCCTGAGGGTCCATCTCCCCGCAGAACCTGGGCGGTCGTTGAGGCTGAAACTCATGCAGTGCCCTAAGGAGACGTGCATTGTCAGCGGATGGGGATAATAGCATCGGTGGCTCGGCTGGTAGAGGACCTGCCGGTGCCTCTACTGTCAAAGGGCCATGTACCGAGGCCTCGTCTCTCGGTGGGCTGTCGTCATGCACAACACTTGGAACCCTAGATGGCTGTCGTCGTAGGGCCATCCTGTAAAGAAACAGGTGCACCAAGGTCAAACAGTATACCTGGTGAGCTGACACAAAGTAATCACCAAGAAAACATGAAACAAACATGAAATCAATATTTTCATGCATTAAGTCAGAAATCAGAAGTCAGGGTCCTGGTGTACGGATACGTCGACCGCCGCACCAACACTAGACTCCCTGGACTGTTAACCACACTCAATACTCTTAAAAATATTGCTTCATGTAGAAAAATATTAGAGTCCTAAGTTCTGCGGTAGAAACGAACTCCTTTGATAAAATTTTCCACGACCCGTCCTCGGGGCCCGTGCCATGACTACCCAATGCCCGCCTTCCATAGGCCAGGGGCTGGCGACTAGCACCAAGGCGTAATTCCCGATAAAAAGGGAAGGCATTTCCTTTTTAAAGTAAACAAACACCACAGATCAAGAAAGTAGAAGTAAACACTAAGTAAAAACTGGGTACAATAGAAAGTGCAGTAAAGTAAGTGGGCCAGAATACAAACCCAAACTAAAAGTAAAGTAAAACTGAAAGAGAGTATAGAAACTGAAAAGTAAAGCCGCAGCGTCGAGCCGTCCACTGGTAGTCCCACCTAAAGGGTGGGTACAGATAGCCTCCACAGCTCCTCAGGTCCAGCCGTCTGCTCCGAGTACGTCCCGCCTAGTGGTCCACCTCCAGGTACCGTCCTGCTCTGCATGCCTCAACCACAATCAGCGCTGTCCGTTGTCTGCAACCAATACAACGTAGTGCGGGCATAGCCCATGTAGGAGTGAGTATAATCTACTCAGTAGGGACGCTGAGACCCCCGGAGGTCTCCCAGAATCCACGAAGGATAATCCACAAAGGAAAGATACAATCACGAAGTAACATCCGACATTGATTAGGTATATGCCCATACATATACCTAAGTCACCAATTCCAGTTTGGCTCCAACATCCGAGCCCAAGTTCGATCACATCCACATAGGATAGCGCAACACAATAAACATAGGAAAGCACGTCAAGATTCATCTCACATAGGTATACTTCTTCGTAAGACGATAGAGCTGATCAGATGTAGTCACTAATTCATCTAAGCTGTCAGACCCACACATGATCGATAGGTACTAAACACCGCAATGACCCACAAAGGATCGATATGTAACTAACCCCCACAATGACCCACAAAAAATCGATAGGTAACTAACCCCCACATTGACCCACACAGGATCGGACCCACACATGATCTGTAGGCACTGGCCGACACTGGACCACTAAGCACTGACCCACATAGGATATGACCAACACAGGATTGGTAGCACTGATCCACGTAGGATTGCTGAGTGTTATAGTCGTCGCTGTCAAATCCACGGAGGATTTCAGTACAGTAGTCATCGTCGTCGCAGTCGCAGCCAGTTCTAGGGGTCCCACACACAACAACCTCGTTCGGGAGGGTCCGCTCCACGAGCCGAGGGGCTGATAAATCAACTAAAACTTAGTCTGGATTTCATGCATCCAAATGTTCCATATCGTCAACAGGAACTCAACGTCATAGACGACGCGCTAATCGGACGTCCAGTCTGAGAGTTATTGGCTTTTTCGTCCCAGGGGCCTGGTTGGGTTTTAAGACCAAACCAACCCGACTATAATCCAACTGCATCCAAACCTCGAGTGGAGTAAGCCAAAAGGTCCGTCTAACTTAGAGGAATCCAACAAAGTCGACGGAACGTCAATCGGATGTCCGGAGCTCAAGTTATAAGGGTTTCCGCTCCGAGAGCTCGGTTGGTTTCGTGTACGAACCAACCTGGCCGAACCCAAAGTACTCGGAAACCTTTAGTGTAATATACCGAAACGACCGTATCATTTCAAGGATCGGATCACCACTGACGGTGTGTCGATCGGAGTTCCTCAGTCCATGATATGGGAAAAAGACCAAAAGTGGTCCAAAAGTGGGGGTTTTGGGCCCAGACCGACCTGGCCCGAGACCCCCTGGCCTGGCCCGAACCGGGTCGACCCGACTCGGGTCCAGGTTTGGCCCGCTTGGGTGCGGCCCGGCCCCGCCGGCCTGGACGGTGCGGCCTGGCCTGGGCGCGGCCCGGCTCGGCGTCCCGGCGCGCGGGCAACCTGGCATGCTGGCGGCCCGGCGCGCTGGCCAGGTGGCTCAGCCGAACGACCGTGTCATTCGGGATGTGGGGGGGGGGGGCACTGACCTCCGCTTGTTGTAACCATGCCCCCATAATGGGGGCCTCTCACGGCCGGCCAACCGGGGGTTTCGAACCCCCGACTCTTCCACTGTCCGGCCTGCCAGCTCCGGCCGGCTCCTGCTGACTCGGGACCAGAAAGGGACGGTCCCACTACTCGAATGCCGACAGCCCGGAACCGGCTGCCGGTTCCCCTGCTCCGCCGCAGCCCCGCTTTGGCCGTGGTGATTTTCGGGGTTCTTCGGCATGGCGTGACAGCGCCGCGTTCTTGTTTGATTCAAAGGCGCGGCGCAATGGCGCCGCGCATACCTTGCCGCATGACCCCACGCGGTGCGATGCACCACACCATCCTTGTTCCATTCCACCACAAGGAAGACAAGATAAAAATGGGAGGAGGGTCAGCAGTGTTTGTTCGGTCCGGCCCCCTCCCGTTAACTAGTAACAGGTGGTCCAAAAGTACGAGGAATGATGACGGATGAAAACATGAGTATCATCAACAATAAAATAATTCCCTACCTCGAGTGTAGCTTGAACGGAGGTTCATCGTGGAAATAACCGTCATGAAAGGAGGAATTGCGAAAGGAGAATCGTCATGGAAGAAGGCGTCGTTGGCGTCGCGGTACACGGCGTCACGTAGTCGATCTCCGAGGATTCGACGTTCTTCGTTGGAGATCGGTGTGTTGTTCACGTTCTTTACATTCTTCGTGTTCTTCAACGAAGAAGATTTAGATCTTCAAGCCTCCCTTAGATTTTCTCCCAAAACTCTCAAGCAACAAGTCCCCAACCAAAATAAAATAAGTACCTCACTTATTCTATTAACATAACTTAAGCTTGAAATTCAAAAGTTGAATTAATCCACTCAATTAATTAAATCAAGTTTTCAAATTAAATGAAGGGTTATGGAAGGTTATGGAAGATGAAGTGGTGGGGTTCGTGTGGGCCCCACCACCCTCATAACCTCCAATGGGAAGTTGGGTGGTTTCCCCCAACTTCCAGCCAAAGCTTTAAACCACTTAGTGAAAAATAAAATTGATGCTCAAATTTATTTTACCTTCCAAAATTTTTTAACAACTTCTCTCGTGTAAACGCAACTCCGGAAAAGCTGTTCCTAAACAATTAACGGTGCTTCGAATCCATCAGAGCCCTCAAAATTTGATTCTGAGCACCGGTTCAAAAGTTAGAAAAACCCGCTCGTTCGTTCACTGAATGTACCCGAGCTAAACTTCGGATAGAAATTCTGGGCACACTGGGCATCAGAATTAAGTGGCGTCAGAAACCACGTTCTTGTAAAATCCCAATGAAAATTAAGAAAAAATTTCCCCTGAATTTTATGGGTCTTTGCAATCCACTTCCACCTCACTTGTCTCAATGGGAATCATAGAGAACTCATCCATAATAATGTTTCCTCCATGGAATCTTCTATTGTAAAATCCTCTAGATCCTAAAAGAAGCATGTTTTAATGGTAGTGCAATGATAAGGGAAATATAATTAAAATTAATTTTTGATGAAATATGAATAGAATAAGTTTATGAATAAATTATCCACCTCAATTTTATATAATTTCATCCCCTTCTGGAGTATCTATAGAAAAACATTTTCTAAAAATAGTCTAAGTAGTGAGTCATATATTTTCTCTTGAAAAATCTACACCCCTCTTTTTGTTGTATCCTTATAATAATATAGAGTAGGCATTAATTGGGTTTAATATTCTATTACAATATAAGGGAGTGTAGATTATGAAGTACTTGTAATAAAATGCGAATAATATGAATCTAGTTTTAGATCAACCCCATTTTAATATCAACTTGTAGTTAATTGTTTGAGTGAACTACACATTAGAATTATTTTAGTGTAGATGTAGTGAGTGATGGAAATTGAATAATTTCCAAATGTTTGTTCTCATCCATTTCTTCATCTTCATCATAAATGGATTACAATATAGGTAATGAATCTAGATTCCCTATATAGAGAGAATTATCATATAAATGCAATTTACTAAAATCAAAATAGAATGAGTCAATGGAAATAATACCCCCTTATGGATTTTATATTTTAATTCCTCTTTGATGTATAGGGTCACTAGGAAGAATAGTTCATAAGTAAATATTGGTAATTCATCATATTCTTCATGATCTTTATGCAACATCCTGAGTTTTAAGAAAGCAACATAATGCTTAATAGAGTACATGATACACTACATCAAGTTTAAACGAACAACTAAATATTATTATTTAAATGTTACCATTATATCCTAGCCTTTGGAATGGTGGGAATAAAAAATATTAACTAAATTATGAAAATATGTTTTAAATATGTTTATTTAATGATTATTTGGGTACCAAATTAAGTAGGAAATTAATTAAAAACCAATTGAATATAAAGGATGTGTTTTTTTTTCTGCAAAAATATTTTAATAAAAAATAAGTGAGTTTATAAAAAAATAAAATTCCTATTGTTGGTTTCTATTAATGAAATATATATGTAATATATTAAATTTCATGTTTCAAATTATTCTTATATGTTTTATAGATATTATATAAGAACAAATTCAATTTTATATATAAAATGTGTATTTTTCTAAAAATACAGTTTTACAGTGTTCTGATGGAGAACCCTTTTTAAAGATAGTTTTTCCACTTTAATATGTTATATTTTTTAAAAAAGACTCTTCTTATTTATAATATGGGAATCAAAATTTACTTTGGTTTAATTTTTCTATTTTTATGATAAAATTAATTATTTAATGAATCGTGAAAAATACTGCATTTTAATTCAAAACTGCATTTTCATCTAATTTATTTAAATAGTTATGTTATCATTTTAATTGGTGTTAAAGTGTAATAGAATTATGTTTTTATAATTTAATATAATTTTTTAAGTGGAATTAATTTCACATTGAAATAATATATAAACGCGCACCAATATTTTTATGGTTTTTTACTTTTAAAAAATAGGTTTTCTCGTTTGGACAATGATAATTAATTTTAAATTAATAATAGAAACTTATGTGTTTTAAATTTCCAAAAAATGGATTCTATGTTTTTAATTATTGGATCCCAATTATTTTAATAGGTTAATTTTATTTTTGGATGTTATGAATAGTAACTTCTATAATTATTTTTATTTACAACGGTTAATGGGTAAATTTTGTAAATAAAGGAAAAATTAATATTATAATAATATAAAACTACCCTAACACGTGTCCTAATATTATTGGATGAGTCATGGGAAACCAAAAAAATACTTAGTCCAATCTTATAGAAATTTTGAGCCACTTGGGTGTGATAATTACATGTTATAATAATTAATTTAAAGATAATAGAAATATAACATAAACATGTATCTTTTTACTAAATCAATTTTAATATAGGGTTATATAACAGATATCTTTGACTATAAATAATCATTAGAAATATAACGATATTTAATTCATCATGTTAGTTTATTTATAATATTTAGACATTAAATAAATAAATTTATTTTTGACATAATAATGATGTAGTAATTACCTTATTAAAGAAAGATTCAAATAATTGATATTATAGATATTAAAATAAATTTAATTTGAATCATTTGATGCCATACAAGAATTTTATGGATGATTATGACATGTTATATTTCAGTTAATGTAGTTTTTTAATGAACCAAGCCGTTATGGCTTTAACATAAATCAATTACTAAATAGTGTCAAAATTTACATAAATGGGTTTTTAAAACAAATACTATTTTGTTATATGATATAATAGTCATAAAAATCTAATATTTGGCCAAATTACTTTTTTAATGTTACAAATTTCATTAATTATCCACTTGAGGTTATCTTTTCATATTACAGTAACTATATTAACCATATGTGTAAAAATACAAGAAGACATGGTAAGAGTTAAATTATTTAACCAAGGGTTAAAGAAAAAAGATAAGTTTAAATATGTGACCTAAACTTATAAAAAAACTATTAGTTGAAAGTATTTATAAAAATACTAATATTTTCTTAGAAATATATCACTTTTGAGCTATTATAATTCGAAAATAAATTTATAATAAAATAATATTTCAAGACATTCCTAAAGTATCCCTCCCCCCGTTATAAAAGGCCACCAACTCTACCCACTTAATCACACATCTCAAGCCCCCTTTCATGCCCAAATTATTCTCAAATAATCTCCCAAAATCTATAGTTTAATCATATATGACTTAACTTGAGAATAAGGAAATTCAAAAAAGACTTTGGGCTCAAATCAAAAAGAGTTACCAGATTTAGAGGTGACGTCTTCTCTCAAGCTCATTTTGTTATTTTCCTTCTACACTCCCTATGCTCTTATTATTCTATAATTACATAAAAATACCAGTATCCTAAATATTCTTGTATATTTTTATGCTAATGTATCGACATAAACTTACACATACCTCCATCCAATGGATATAGAACATATTGTTTCTGTGTATGACGAACTACTACCTCACGAAATGATGATTGTTCAATTTTCTCATTATACCTATCATTGTGGATATTATTATGGAACTGTATTTATATATGATAAATATTATATTAATATTGCCTCTATGATTATTTAATTTTAATTAACAACATACCTTAATGATTTCCATAATGTGTAACTACAATAATTTCATTTGAGGAAGTGTGGACTACTGCCCCCTCAAAGTGATATAACTTGTTCATTCCATACATGGAATATATGAAGGACAACATTAATGAACTTATGTAAGATATATAACGTCTATATTATAATTTAATTATAATATACCTATTTATCATTTAGTTTTCATTACTTTAATATGAAAAAGAAATGAAATTAGCGTTCATGCGTACGTATGACCAACGATCTCTATTAATAGTGCATTTCATTTCATATCCCCAAATATTATGGATTATGATAAAAAATAATATATATATATATCTATATATATGATATTTAAATCACAAAATATATTCTGGATATATGGTATTTTAACCATATGGACAATTTGTAATCCTAAGAAGTTCATATTTTCTCATGTATCGAACATCGACAAAACGTCCGATATGAACTCAAATAATAAACTAATTTCTATAACATGGTAATAAGTAATATAAAATGAATAATAAAAATAAATAAGGTTATTAAGAAAGTATAATTCAACCTATTCTTATTATTTAGGAATATAAATAATGAATGAGATAAGTCAGACTCGAGGTAAGGGAAATCTTAACTCAATCTCAATTCATTGAGTTAAATATCCAGGTCAATAGTTTTTTTCCCAAGAATATGTGTGAATGAAATCAGATTGTTTTATGTGTAATATATACATATATTGTGTGTATATATATTTTTCATGCATAATTATGTCAATTATTTATCCTTAATCTAATGATACGATCTTTGTAAGGGACTTCGTCTCAATCTCCATTCATTGAGATGTATCTTGATATTGTGCACCTTTGTGATCCTTTTAGTTGTATATATGACCCTTTTGACATGTTATATCATGAATTAGTATATTATCATGATATTTAATGTTTTTTTATTGTTAATATTTAATAATTTTTATTCATGTGTCTCTCAATTGGTAAATGACTCTAACTAAAATATCATTTTTAGTGTTTTAAAGATTTATTATTTGAAATCTTTCTCATTCATGTCCAAGTTTTCTAAATTTTTTATGGATTTATTTATATGTGAATAAATGTTTTAACATTTTATTTATATAATTTATTTTAAAAGTTTTTAAGTGTTATGGGACACTGTGATTCAAAAATCACTTTTTTAAATGCATTAAATTGGTTTTTGAAAATGGACAATTTTATCAATGTATGAGGCAATAATGAGTTCTCTACCACTAAAACCATTATTTGATATTTGGATTCCTTTAAAAGATGTAATTTTTTTAAAAAAAGTAAATACCATATTTATTTTTTGGTATTTTGGTATGGAAAATGATTTTATAATGAATTGATTATATCAATATCTTCTAATGGTATCTTATGATTGCAATATAGAAATGTTATTTCCCATTTATTCTTGTTCATGTGTTATTATTATTTTATGATTATGGGTAATTTTTTATGTATATGGGTGGTTCCATGATACACCGAGGGTGGGTGATCCCATGATAGCTCTCTATTGCATTGGATATCCTAATGGAGGTAAACGTTATGGTTTTTCGTAAGAGTTTTAGTGAATATACTGTGATGGGTATTCCAAATGTAACCATGAATGTTACTACATATGTAGCTGTGAAAGATGAAATATAAGTATGATATGTATTTCACATGTTACCTTTATTTTTTATGATTTCTATGATGTTTTGTAGGAATATTATGATTACATGATGTACGATTAATAGTTTATGTTTTATGGGTGAAAATTATGATTTTGAAAAAATGTTTTCATGGGTTTTAAATATTCATGGACTAATTGTTTTATTCCTTATTTTATATTCCTTACTGATATTTTTATGCTCAACCCATGTTTTTGTAATGTTTTTCACATGGAATAAGTATTGGTAAGAGAAATGAAGAAGTCATGAAGATTTATATCATGAAAAAGAATTAATGTTTTATATTAAAATATTTTATAATATTAAAAAAATTTATAACATGTAGAATTATAGACTTTCTATTATTTGAGATGTTATATAATAATTATGGACTAATTCTCTAAAAATGTAAACATGAAAAGATCCTCAATGTAAATTACTGTTTAAAACTCAATATTATGTAATGTTTATGGCTGAGGCATTGTAGTTGGTATCAGAGGATGGTTTATACATCTTTGGAGATTAAGATGTTTTCTTAAGAGTAATGTATATAATCATGGAATTATAATATTTAGGTTTATTATAAGGTCAACGTCTTAGAAAGCCTTTTTATGGGAAATTTTATGATATTTCAAGGTGATTAACAGTATTATTTGAGACATTCACCATTGAGAAAAACATGGGTTATTAGTTTTTGGGATGCAAGATGTGAGGAATGAAATAACATTTGAGGTTAAAACATGTTATGGTCGTTTTTGAGGATTTTATCTCATTTTTTTAATGTTATAATAATTATACAGTTTTTGAAAAATGAAAACACACAGACCGTATGACAACCCATCACTTCAGAAAATGCCGCGGGAATCGAACCCATAACCGGAGTGCGATGAGACTTTATCTCCAGTCACTGGCCTACGTGAAGTCCCTAGTTAGTATGAATTATTATTTTTAGTTAAATTATTTCATAGACTAAGAATAATATGGTTTAGAGAAATATATTTTATCAAATGGATATCCTTAGTATTGGAAAATGATTTAGGGATCATGAGATAAATGATATTTTAGAAGAGTTTCACTATTTTAGGAACTTTATATGATTAAGATTAGTAGAACACTATGGGATTTTAACAGAGTAATGGTTGAATTATATTTTATAAGAATCTTTGATTTTAATTGTTGAATTTGGGGAATTAGGTTATTTATGGAAATGATTATACTATTATGGAGAATATGTGATTCGATTAATTATATTTTAGTTTGAGAATTCAAGAGTGATATTTTATATTTGGAGATACATGTTAATATTTATCATGGAATATTATTTTATCAAATTATTCTGAGTTTTGGGTTTTAATTTTATTGGATTATTTGGAGGAATTTGAAGGACATTTGTTTGTTGAATGGTCTATGTAGAACTTGGGTATTACTGCTGAATTTTGGAGATTAAAAGTACTACTTTTCCATATAAAGAATTATTCTTCTGGGGGATTATACATTCTTATACTAACTGTTTTGGTTTTGGTTAATTTTTCAAGATATGAAAAATATACAGTTAATATTTTGTGTATTAATAAGTTGATTCATCCTGAATACTCATTATTTGGAGAAGAGATGAGTTTTTGGTAGAAATATATTATAGGATAAAACTCTACTTGAAATGTAAGTATTTTTATGTATGTTCTTAGCCAATATCATAAATAAGTCCCTCAACTTTAAGAAAATGAAATTAAAACAAAAAAAAATTTCCGTTTACTTTTCCAACTATGAAATCAAAGATCATTTAACACTTCACAAGTATTTGGAATTCTAATTGTTAATTTCCCCTGATAATGTTTTCTATCACTCTCCATATAGACAATATGGTTATTTTTTCTTCCATATCCATGTTTTCTTACATATAATCCTAAAATGTGTTATCTCGGGTGAGCTTTGTACTTCACCTTCTATCTTTTAAAGTGGAAGTTTTATTAACCCTTTTTCCGATGTGGGTTTGCAATAAAGGTATTTTGAAATGTCATACATTAGTTATCAACCCAAAATTAAATTTTTGAGGATGAGATTTATTAAAGGAGGGAGGATGTAACACCCTTAGTTTTAAGAAAGAAACACTATGCTCAATAGCATACATGATACACTACATCGAGCATAAACGAACAACTAAATATTATTATTTAAATGTTTCTGTTATAACCTAGTCATTGGAATGAAGGGAATGAAAATAATTAACTAAATTTTGAAAATATGGTTTTCATATGTTTATATATTGATTCTTTGGTTGCCAAATTATGTTTTAAATTAAATAAAAACCAATTGAAAAAAAAGGATTTGTTTTTTTGGAAAACTATTTAATTGAAAAATAAGTGAATTTATAAAATTATAAAATAAATATTTTTGACTTTATTAATGAAATATATATGTAATATATTCAATTTAATGTTTAAAATTCATCTTATATGTTTTACAGACATTATATAAGAAATAATTCAATTTTAAGTATAAAATAAGTATTTTTCTAAAAATATGGTTCTACTGCCTTTTGATGGAAATCCCTTTTTAAAAATATATTTGTCACTTTTATATGTTATATTTGAAAAAAATAATGTTCTTATTTAGAATCAGGAAATAAAAATTTACTTTGGATTAATTTAGGTATTTTTATGATAAAATACATTTTTTATGAATAGTGAAAAATACTAAATTTTAATTCAAAACTGCCTTTTCGTCTAATTTATTTTTCTAGCTATGTTATTCTTTTTGTTGGTGTTAAAGTTTAATTGAATTATGTTTTTATCATTTAATCTAATTTTTGTCAATGGAAATAATTTCACATTGAAATTAGATATAAACGTACATCAATATTTTGATGGTTTTTATTTTTGAAAACTCTGTTTTGACTCTTTGACAATGAGACTTAATTTTAAATTAATTACTGATACTTCCATTTTTTATTTTTAAAAATAAATTTTATATTTAGAATTAGTGGGTCCAAATTATTTTAATAGGTTACTTTTATTTTTTCGCATTATTAAAAGTAACTTCAGTAATTATTTTTATTTACCATGGTTAAAGGGTAAATTAGGTAAATAAGGGTAAAAATAATATTACAACCATATAAAACTACCCCAAAACGTGTCCAAATCTTATTTAATGTGCAATGGGAAACAAAAAGAAATCCTTAGGCCAAACCTTTAGCATTTGGGTTCCACTTGGGTGTGATAATGACATGTCATAATAATTAATTTAATGTAAAGAGAAATATAAAATAAATATAAATCTTTTTAATAAAATGATTTTAATATAAGGTTATATAACTGATCTCCTAGACTATAAATATTCATTAAAAATATAAAAATATTTCCTACCTCATGTTATTTTATTTATAATTTTTATACATAAAATAAATAAATTTATTTATGACATAATGATGATGTAGTGATTACCTTATTAATAAAAGATTCAAATAACTAATATTATAAATATTAAAAGAAAATTAATTTGAAACTTTTGATACCACAATTTTTTTGGATTATTATGACATGTTTTATTTTAGTTAATGTAGTTATTTTTAATGAATTACATTTTCATGACTTTTAAAAAATAAATTACTAAATAGTGTCAATATTGATAAAAATGTGTTTTTAAAATTAATACTATTTAATTAAATGATATAACATTTATAAAAAACTAATATTTGTAAAAATGACTTAGATAATGTTAAATTTTTTATTAATTCTCCACTTAAGGTTCTCTTGGAATTTTATTGTAACCATATTAACTATATAGTGTAAACATACAAGAATACATGGTAAGAGTTAATTTATTTAACTAAGGGTTAAAGCCAAAAGGTAAGGTTAAATTTGTGACCTAAATAGGTATTAAACCTATTTATTGAGAGGAGTTAGATCCATAAAAATATTATCCTCTAAATATATCACTTTTGGCAATTATAATCAGAAAATAAATTTATAATAAAATAATATTTCAAGACATTCCTAAAGTGCCCTCCTCTCTCTTATAAAAGGCCACCACCTATACCCACTTAATCACACCTAACATGCCCCTTGGATAATCTAAATTCTACTCAAATAATCTCCAAACATCCTTAATTACCTCCTTGAAGAATTTCCTTTGTTAGAATGCAATTCAACAAATCCTTTTGGCTCAAATAAAAAAGAGTTACCCGATTTAGAGGTAACGTCTTTTCTCTAGATCATTTCATTTATTTTCCTTCTACACTACCTATTCTATTCTTATTCTATAATTAAATAAAAACACCAATATAATCAATATTATAGTATGTTGTTATGCTAAGTGTTATACCTACACTTACACACACCTCTATCTGATGGATATAGAACATATTATTTTTGTGTACGACGAACTACTACCTCACAAAATGATGATTGTTCAATTTTATCATACCACCTATAATTGTGGCCATTATGATGAAAATGTATTTATATATGATATAAATTATATTTATATTGTCTATATTCTCTTGTATTGTTCGTTTACAATATGCATTAATTTTTTCCATAATGTGTAAATACGATGATTTCATTTGAGGAAGTGGGGACTACCGCCCCCTCAAAGTGATATGAATTGTTCATTCCATACATGGAACTTATAAAGGATGACATTAATGAAATTATGTAACATATATAGATTATATATTATAATGGAATTATAATATACCTATGTATAATTTATTTTTCATTCCATTAATATGACAAAGAAATGAAAGTAGCATTCATGGGTACATACAGGATACCACCTCCATGAACGACGTATTTCATTTCTTATCTCCAAATATTATGGATTATTATAAATACATATATATAGAATATATATGATATTTAAATCATGAATACTATTATATATATAATGGAATTTTTAATAGATGGAAAATTTGTAATCATAAAAAGTTAATTTTTGACTCATGACGGAACATCGACAAAACGTCTGATATGAACTCAAATAACTAACTAATTGCTATAACAAGGTAATAAGTAATATAAAAATAAAAATAAACTTGAAAAAGGTTTCAAATCAATTATATTTTAACTTAAGCTTATTATTCAGGAATATAAATAATGAGCGAGACAAGTCGGAATTGAGGTAGGGGAAATCTTAACTAAGTCTCCATTCATTGATTTAAATTCACATGTCATTAGTTTTGTTTTTCCAAGAATATGTGTGAATGAACTATGATTGTTTTATAATAAATATACAGTTATATTGGGTATATATATATATATATTTTAAACATAATTATGCCATTGATTTATCAATAATCTAATGATACGATCTTTGTAAGGGACTTCATCTCAATCTATTTTTATTGAGACATATCTTGAAATTGTGCACCTTTATAAACCTTTAAAGTGTATATATGGAACTTTTGAAATGAAACCTTTATAGACCATTAAGGTGTATATATGACCCTTTTGACATGTTATAACGTGAATTAATATATTCTCATGATAATTAATGTTTTTTTAATTTTAATATTTAATTATATTTCTTCAAGTGATTCTAATGTGGTAAACGAATCCTTAAATAAAACATCGTTTTAAGTATTTTAATGATTTATTATTGGAATTATTTATCATTCTTGTCTATGTTTTTAAAATGGTTTTATGGATTTATTTACATGGACATAAAGGTTTTAAAATGTTATTTCAATAATATATTTTAAAAGTATCAAAGTGGTATGGGGAACTTTGATTCAAAAATCACTTTTTAATGCTTTAAGTTTGTGTTTAAAAATAAATTATTTTTTAACGTATGTGGAGATAATGAATTTTCTTCTACCAAAAAATTATTTTATACATGTCTTCCTCTACAAGTGGTAATTTTTTAAAATAAAAGTAAATAACACGTTCCTTTTTAGGTATTTTGGTATTGAAAATGGTTTTTAGAATGAATTTATTATATCAATATCTTTTAATGATATCTTATGATTGCAATGTGTAAATGTTATTTTTTTCCTTTAGGATTATTCATGTGTTACAATCATGTTATGGTTCATGGGTATAGTTTATGTATATGGGGGTTCCATGATAAACTGAGGGAGAGTGATCCCGTGATATCTCTCTAATTCATAGGGTAATGTGACAGAGGTAAACATTACAATTTCCCCTAATTGATTTAGGGAATATACTGTGATGGGTATTCCAAATGTATCCCTAAAAGTTACTCCCTATGTAGCTATAAAAGCTACAATGTGTGTATGATATGTATGCAACAAGATACCTTTATGTTTTATGACTTCTATGTAGTTTTATAGGAATATTATGATTACATGAAGCATGTTAAATAGTTTATGTTTGATGGGTGAAAAGAATGATTTTGTAAAAATGTTTTAATGGGTTTTAAATATTCACAGACTTACAGTTTTATTCCTCATTTTATATTCCTTACTGAGCTTTTTATGCTCATCCCATGTTGTTTAAATTTTTTTCACAATGAATAAGGATGGGTAAGAGAAATGAAGAAGTTATGAATATTTTTATAAAAAAAAAGAATTTATGTTTTATCTTAAAATTTTTTAGATTATAAAGAAAATGGATATCATATAGAATAGTACACTTTGTAATATTTGAGATGTTATGTAATAGTTATGGCCTAACTCTATAAAAACTGAAACCTAAAAAGATCCTCAATATGAATTCTTATTTAATACTAAATATTATGTAATTTTTCAGCCTGAGAACTTACACTTTATGTTATCCCTCAACCTTAATTGTAATAATAAGAGATAACTTCATTTCAGGATCATCTTGTTTTATTGTACTCTTAGGGATCAAATAATCTGTACACGAACTTTTTCCTTAATGGTAAGATGGGATGGGTATTCATTTCCATTTTTTTGATTCCCCCCAACTAAAATAGATTTTCATTGGTTACTCTATGTATTGATCCTCCCAGATGTATGCTCCAACCTTAGTTCCTTCCACAACTTTCCATTTTTAAATATTAGATATTAATTTCATATATTGGTTTATTAGTTAATATTGGTAGAGTTTTCTTTAATATGTCGGCCTACTCTAGAGGGTGAACAAGAAGTCCTGAAGCCTTATTTTTCAATATTTGACTGAACACAACATCAAGATACCCAATCTTAAATGACAGGGACTCCTTTTTTTGTATTTAAATTGTAGAATTAAAGTAGTAAATTATTTAAAGAGTGAAATTATAAATGTGTATATGTACTAACTCTCCAGAAATAATTCCAATTATTCAAAAGTCTATTTTATGCCTCACATGCAAAATTTACTAACCTATAATTCAGTCCAGTGGGACAAACTATAGTCTTTCTCAAGGTTTCATGGGTTGTTTCTTCACTATTATCAATCAATTTAGTATTTTTGTTTTGTTTTATATGGTTTAAAAGAACACTCAAATGATGTTTGGTTTTGTGATTTTTTTGTAACTAAAACAAAATAATTGAATCAAAAAATGAATTACCAGGAAGTGTGAATGTTCCTTAGGTTAATTCAAATGAATTCCATACCCATTATCTATTATTATTAACTACCAAATTGAATAAGAAGAATCAAAAACATTCATCCACTCTTATCACACTATTTCTTATGTGTGAGAACACTAGTAACTCACTTATCTTCCTTGGTGAATTAGGTAGGAACACTCCATAGTCAAGAGAGTGAACCTACACAACCCACCTTACAACGATCACATTCAATTCAATCTCATAATTAACTTTCCTACACTATTATTTTAAGTGATTCAATATTTTGGAAGCATGGATGTTGAAAATAGTGAAAAATGAATAAATTTATATATAATAAAATAATGATGATCACCACCCATAGTCCATACCCTCACCACCTAACTGAATAAAAAAAATGAATTGAAATATATATAAAAATTGAACAACATAATTTTGCTTCACCTTTAGACCACCCATGATTATGTTAGCTCTCTATGATCATAGAGTTTTGTGGTCATCAAAAAGTAATAGGGGAGAATAAAACATAATTAAATAGGGGGAATCGACATATCACAACACAAAATAAGAAAAAAAACATGAATTGAATTAAAATGTGAGAAAATTACAATCATAGTTATTATTGGTAGGATAATAATCCATTCAAAATAAGCACGAGAGAATCTGTTTATAAGCATCATGAGTCCAAACAAGTCCATCCAAAAGAAAATCTTCTAACTATTTATTAAAATAAAAGAAAAGGTAAAAGAAACATATGGGAGAGGTCAAAAAATAGGTTTACCAGATCCATTAGGTAGAAAAGTTAAAAAATCAGAATAAGACATGCCATTTCCACAATCAGAATCATAATGTATTTCCCACTCGAATTGAGATTTTCCTTGATCGGAGATCTTTAGGATTTCAACATTATCCCTCTTTAAATATGATCTGTTGGTCACAGTCCATGGCAGATTGGAATAGTCCATTCGTAGACCTCTCTTTGAAGGAGTAGGAGTGAATCCTTCACTGTTAATAACCTTTTCTCTTCTTATAAGCATCATGAGTGTTCTTCCTCTTCCAGAAATTTCAGTGTCACTATTCTGTTCTTCTGTCTCCATTGATCACCTCATGTCTAGTTTAGAGGGTTTGGATCTTCTTAGGAAAGTTTATCTTTATTCTCATGATCTCATAAATTCGTCCCATGATCAGCACCATGCTAGTTTTGAAAAAATTGGAGTGAATGTTCTTCGTTTCAATGTAGCCACATTGGGAATAAATTGATGCTCGGTGTGATCACATGAAGCAGAGTTTGAGTGATGCATGTACTGGCATAGTCTTGGAATTTAAAAATAGTTAGGTTGGTAAATTCATTCCTGGATGTCTCTTCATTTCATTGATTTCATTTGTCCATTGTTCATATGTTAGGCCTATCCAAGATTTGGCCTTGGATTGGTTTCAAGGGTACGCTGGTACGGAAAAAACAAATCGTGGGATTTAATAGACTTAAGGAAGGTTCAAAACTGGGTAGGGTTGGTTGTGGGTTTATGTGGCATGAGGATGGAAGATGAGAATTGGGATGTTAGCTGGCCTGATATAAACTGGGGAATGCGATGACATGGGAATTTTGGTATAGATTTGTGTGAAGCATCTTGATATTAAGTGGAGAGTGACGAGTTTCAGGGTTTCGAGAGTTGGGATATTTCATGGATTTTAAGTGATTTGATCTTGGGGATGAAACACTTGTGTCGCTACTCAATTGAACAGATTCAGGAGCTAACGATTCCAAATGATGTAGGTGGAATGACTTCATATAATTAAGGATGAATTAGGCTTCCAACTAGGATCTGGAGATGTGGTCACACTTTTCTGGTCTTTCACGTTCATTAAAGAATTTCATCAAGAAACAGAAGTGTGTCAACATTCATATCTATGTCGGTAACATTGATGAGAAAGGAGGACACATCATCTTCAACTATACACATAGATAAAATTGTGCATATTGTATTTTATTGGTTTAACTATTTTTGTACTATTTGCATGAATGAGATTTCCTCATCCTCAATGTGTACTTGGGTGGAGTTCATATAGTCACATGGATTCATGTGAGGTAGGAGAAAACATGGTTGGGAATGGTAGCTTGCTAGGCTTGTGGTTGTTTGATCAACCATGGGGGGAAGATTCATGGTGTATGGATCGAATATGGAATTCTTCATATGGTAGGATGAGGAGTTGTACTATCTTAGAGAGTGAGTTTTGGTGCTGCATGGGTCTTCATATTGTATGTGTAGGGACAATGGGGAAGTATTCATGCATCTACTTATATTGAGCCATCTTCTTGTGATATCATGAGATACTGTGAAGAGGTAAAAAAAATGTAACACCCCAACCTTTCACGATACGTTTCCCTCGGAAAAATGCAATAGCTTGCATTGTACGCAACTTTGAGATTCTAACACACCACACCCAATCAAACTAGTCATTATGAATATTAATACCCACTTTTTGATATTTTATAAATTTTCTTTTTCAAAATGGACTTCATTTTTGAATTCAGAATATCAAAATTATCTTAGGTTGATTTTTTGGTATTTTTCTTAAAATATTCAATTTTTGATGAATAGTGAAAAACACACAGTTATTGTTTAAAACCAACTTTTTATTTAAATAAATATTTATTTTATTTAAATTTATTTTAGGTCAAAATAGATACATAATATCTATATAAGTTAAATGTAATTCATTGTAGTCATTTTATAATAAGTTTAGATATATAAAAATTTTATTGATCTTTTTACCGTCTTTTACCCACCTCTTAGGAGCATTTGCAAATTTGCATAAAACTTAATTTAACCACTTTCGTGAGTTGAATTTCAAAAATCTGAGAGACATGATTAATATCATTAAGTAAAATGTGGTTCAATAAGATGAAAATATGTTTTTGCGAATAGTAACTTTTGACTTTTATTTACCACGGTTAAAAGTAAATAGGGTAATTAAGGGTAAACAAGATATCATAATTACCCTAAAACATGTCCTAATTCTATTGGATAAGTATAATTCGACCAAAACAAACCTCATAAATAAAATAGGATCCTCTTTGGTCCACATAGATTAGATTAAAACATTTATTATTATTTTATTTAAAGAAGAGGTAAAAGAGTTAAATTCAAAGTTTAATAACTAATTTTTTTTAATATAGGGTTACATAAACTATAAATTCAACTATAAATATTCACTAGAAAGATAAAAATATTTCATACAAAATGGTATTTTATTTATATTTTTTAGACATTAAATAATTTAATTTATTTATGACACAATGATGATGCATTAATTACTTTATTAATGAAATATTAAAATAATTAATATTTTAAATAAAAAAATAAATGTAAATTGATGCTTATGAAGAATTAAAATAATTTTAAAAGTTAATATGACATGTTAGGGTTGGTTAAATAAATTTTATTCTAAGTGATAAAGTTTTTATGGCTTTCAAAAAAATCAAATGCTAAATAATGTCAAAGTTGACGTAATTGAGTTTTAAAAAAAAAAACTCTATTATTAATTGATATAATATTCCTAAAAATATATGGTTCTGCCAAAGGACTTAGATAAGGTTATACATATTAATAATTAACTACATTGGGTTCTCTTGGAAGTTTATAGTAAGTTTATTAACCGTATAATATAAAAATACAAAGAGACATGGTAAATGTCAAACTATTTAACTAAGAGTTAAATCTAAAAGATAAAGTTAATATAGTGACCTAAACCTGTATAAAACCTATTGGTTGAGAGTTTTTCTATCCTTAAACACCTTATTCTCTAAATAAATTATTTTGGATCCATTAGAAACCGAAAATTATTTTATTATAAAATAATATTTCAAACTTTTCTGAAAGTGACCCTCACCTCTCTTATAAAAGGGTACATCCCATTCTCTTAATTTCACTTGTCCAAAGCCATTTGGATCGTCCAAACCCTACCCAAATATCCTCCCAAATATCCTAACATCATCCTAGAGGCCTTACTTTGGTCATAAAACCAACCTAAGGATCCCTTTTGATAAAATCAAATGGAATAACCTGAAGAAGAGGTAAATATTTCTTCACCTCTTTCAAGTTCTTTTCTTCTTCCACTTCCTCTTTCTTTGTTGTCTCCATTCTAAAATAATAACTCTAGTATCTTCTATATATGGTGATGTTATTATAAAAATTTTATAACCATATTCATTATTTTATCCATCATATGAATGACAAAGTCACCATACGGGCGTACGTACGACTTACCCTCTCCACGTTGTGGTGTAGTTTGTTATTCAAACAATTCATTATTTAGATGGGTATAATAATGAGTATAACAGAGGTAAATATTAAATATAAAATGTTAATGATTTTTTATATATTATATACCATCCTATTATATACGATTTCACCATCAATATAATGATATTGTTGTCCGTGCGTATGTACGGATTACCGTCTCCACGAACGCGATGAGATTCATTCCCCATCGTAATCATTCATGAATAATTTTCATTTTATGATTACAAATAATGTATAGGAACTTAATATAATTTTGGATATGAATAAAATACATCATATCTATAACAAACATGGCTTACGTAACCAAGCATATAATGGAAAATGAGCCAGTTAACACCCAAAATGATGATACTACTAAATTTTTATTAACAAAGAAATATTAGAAGATCATATATGATATCATATTTATGTATATAGTTCTTGTATAATTTAATAACAACTATATAACTATTATACATAATTTTAATGTACCCTCTACCAAGGAAAAGTTCAAGGTAAGGGTTAATTTCCCAATCACTTTATTATCCATGGTTGTTTTTACCTAAGTATCTACTGGGACCTCTTTATCATCCACATCCTTGTTTCTTAAAAAAGTATTTCAAAATTTGGCTAATATTTACTAGACTATGGTTCAATCTCATTTATACCATTTTTTTACTTTTTATAAAATGGTTCGAAAGGAATATTTCGGTCGTTTTCCGAATGAGGTACTTTATGACCTTTTCGACAAAATTAAGGTAAGAATGTTTTTTTGACTTATACGGAGGGTGTGGCTATTTCCGCTTTTATAACATTGTCGAAGCATCCCTTACAATATTATAATAATATTTTAAAAATAAAAGTTTTCTTTTATAATTATATTACTTTTAAATGACTTCACAATAGAAAGAGATATTTCTCGTAAAAATGTTTTGATTTCATCTCTGTCAGCATCCTTTTGATGGGTTTTAAGATTCTTTGAAGTTGATTTATTATGATAAAAATCTTCCATATTGTATTGACGGTTTTGTGATATTCTTGATATTAGATGTGTTATTCCTATACCATTCATGGTTTATAGATAATGTATTGAAATTTCGTATGCTAGTTTTAATATGAATGTTTATGTTATGTTTAAACTGTTTCATATGTGGAATAAATTGGACTTAGTAAGTGACGAGTGGTGCCTGCTATAGCTCCTCAATGCATCGGAAGGTCTCATGAGACAAACTAGTGTCTTGGCACAAGGCATTGACAAAATATTATTTGGTGACCTAGCATAAGGCCTTGACTATGTGGTTATGAAGTATGGCATTATGCATTCCATCATTTTGAAAGTGGCTATTAATATTGAATGTGATTATTCAACTAGTAGAATATCCATGTGAATAAGTAAATGGAATTATTTGATTTTATCGTTTCGATATTATCCTGAAGTTTAAATTCAAAAGGCTTTTGTTTTATTCTTATACATTTCCTTAAATATTCATGCTTATTTATGAAAACTTCTGCTATATTGTTATCCTTATTGAACATCTAAGATCACCCCTTTATATGTTTTATTTTTCCCAGGATGTGTAGAAGTATTTTATGGTTGAAATGTAGGGATAAGCTAAGGATATAAGTGTGTTCAAAAGGGGAAATTTTTTTGTTGATGTTTTAATTTCCTAATGTAATGTAAAACTAATGAATGTATCTAGTACTTACAAGGCTACTAAATTGATCGGTCTTTTGGGACATGATTCCTTATATCATCCCAATTTTATGTAATAATGCACCAACTTTGGGTAACTGAGGTAAGGGTGTTACATTTGGTGTCATAGGAAGTTTAGTACAAACCTTGGATGCTAGAATTAGAAAAACTCTGATTATAGAACATTACCCTAAGATAGACTTTTAGGATTAGTATAGAAGAACTCCCTAGAATTTTGGTACTGTAGAGATTTTGTGATTTTTCTGAGCAATACATCCCTATCTAGATACGACCAGGTAGAGGCGGATCTGGCACATATGTACCTAGGGGTAAAACCAAAAAACACCGCTTTGAGCTAGACTCGAACGTGAACTGGTGCATGACAACGAGCCTTGCTTCACTCTTGTTTATGACACTCCGGGGGTTATGTTTAGGATAATTATAATTTTATTTATAAACCATTATTAAGGATTTATGAGTATATACTTCCTCATAGAAAACATTTTTATGATTATGGATTATATCCATAAACTGCTCAATTTATGTTAAATGTTTTACTAGTTTGGAATTATGTATTGCAGTTCATAAACTAATCTAGTGTATGCCATTGTTTAGAAATGGTGCCTAGTGGAAGGATTGGAAACCGTATCAGCACACGTAATCCATGTAAGGATTGTCCTCCTACTGAAGATAATTATAATGGAGATGGTGATGCAACTAGTGCTGATCAACTTATCAGCATACTGAGATAACTCACAGAGGTTATGAATAATAAATTTACCCGTATGGAGCACCTTGATCCACAACGTGGAAAATCAATGTTGGACCGCTTCATGAGGAAACAACAACCAACATTCAATGGGAGTACAAATACATTAGTAGCTGAGCGATGATTAAATACCTTAGAGAAAATATTTCATGCTTTGGGGAGTAGCAAAAGGGAAAAGTTGTCATGGCAGTTTATTGCCTCACAGGAGATACAGATCAATGGTGATCATTAATCAAAAACTCAAAGGAAGATAAATAAGTATCTAACATGGAATAGAGGGAGTTAAAAGATATTTTCCTAGAAGAATAATTTCATTATGACCATTGAGCAGATATGGAAAGACAATTTCTGAGTTTGAGGCAAAAGGAGGATGAGAATGTTGCAAAGTATGAGGCTAACTTTACAAGGTTAGCAAGGCATGCAACAGATTATATATGTAACTCAATGAGTAAGATTGATCGATTCTTTGATGGGTTAAAACCATATCTTTGGCAAGCATTAGTCTCACAATCCTACTTATTGTATGAAGATATTATGTAATGTGCTATCAATATAGAAAAATAATTATCTAACTCTTACGAATTTAAAGAAAAGTAGGAGAAAAAGAGATTTTCTGAACACTATGAAAATGGAAATAAGAGGAAGAAGGGAAAAGTTGAATATCCATCTTGCAGTAAATGTGGGAAGAAACACCCGGGTACTTGCCTGACGGGAATGAGAGTCTATTACAAGTGTG
Organism: Viscum album; assembly: GCA_963277665.1. NCBI lineage: Eukaryota > Viridiplantae > Streptophyta > Magnoliopsida > Santalales > Viscaceae > Viscum > Viscum album. The sequence goes on from OY728166.1 coordinate 591,731,389, forward strand.
GTGAAAAAGGACACCAAGCTCTTGATTCTATGGAGAAGAAAAAAGCTACCAATGTTCAATGCTATAATTGTAGGGAGATGGGACATTATGAAAATGAATATCCTAAGCGTCAGAGAAACTTACCTCAAAAAATGCCAAGATATCAAGGCCAAGCTTTTGCGATCACTACTGTTGAGGTTGAAGCTCCGAAAGACGTGGTGGCAGGTAATTTAATGGTTTCCTTATGTTTAGACAACAACTTATTTGATTTTTGATCATCGCATTGTTTAATATCTTCCGAGTTTTTTTATTAAAATTAGATATTTTCAGTTTTATATAAAAATGAAGTTTTCAATAAAAACACCTAAGAGAGGTATCATCGCAACAAAGTTATGTGAATCGGTTCCCATTAAGGAAAATACAAGTTCTTTATCTACGGATCTAATATTCATACCCATGATTTAATTTGACATAATCCTCAGAATGTATTTGCTTTGGGATTAGGATGTGCAAATTTATTGTAATAAGAAAGAGGTTACAATTTTTGAGGATGATAAAGAGTACCTTATCTTTAGAGAGGAAACATCACCACCTAATTAATATCTAGATCCACCCCCAGTAGATCTACTAAATTCAATTATTAGGGAGGAAGAGAATGAAATAAATATGGTTGAGGAAAAGAATGTTTGAAGAGAGGGCATACCTATTGTTCAAGAATATGATGATGTGTTTCTATATGATTTACCTGGACATCCTCCAGAATGAGGAATTGAGTTTTCCATTGATTTAATTCCCTGTTCAAGGTCCATATCGAAGACCCCTTATATAATGGACACTGTGGAATTAGTGGAACTATAGAAAAAACTAGAGTAATTGTGTAATAAGGGATTTATTCACCCGAGTGTTTCTCCATGGGGAGCCCCTATCATTTTTGTTAAGAAGAAAGATGGATCTATGGGGTTGTTCATTGACTACAGTGAGATCGATGCTATATAAATAAAGAACAATAATCACGTACCATGCATTAATGATTTTTTCAACCAACTTCATGGATATCAATATTTTTCATTGATTGAACTTCGATTTGGATATCATCAGTTGTGTGTGAAGAAGGAATACATTCCGAAAACAACATTTCGAACTAGGTACGAGTATTACGAGTTTATAGTAATGCCTTTTGGATTGACTAATGAACCCTCTGTCTTTATGGATCTAATGAATAGATTTTTCAAGGAATATCTTGATGACTTTTTAGTGGTATTTATTGATGATATCTTGTTATACTCCAAAACCTATGAAGATCAAGAAAATCACTTGCGCATTATTCTAAAGAATCTTAGAAGAAATGAATTATATGGGATGTTTAGAAAGTATGAATTCTAGCTTCTAGAGAATTCTTTTCCCGACCATATTGTCTCTATGGATAGAATATCTACTGATCATTCAAAGACCAAGGAAATCCATGAATGGCCAGCACTAACGAGTATAACTGAGGTATGATGTTTTATAGGTTTTGCAGGTTATTATTGACGTTTCATCTATAATTTTTCCCAGTTGACTAACCCATTAACTAAGCTCACACGTAAAGAGATTAAATTTGTTTGGACAAAAGAGTATGAAGAATGTTTTGAAGAAATGAATAGAATATTAGTCAATGATCATATCTTGACTGTACCCCTAGGGAACGATGAGTTTTTTATTTATAGTGATTCTTCAAAGAAAGGTATTGGTTGTGTTCTTATACAGAATGATAGATTTATTTTTTATGCATCATGATAGCTAAAAATTCAAGAGAAAAACTATCCCACTCATGATTTTGAGTTAGCATCTGTAATCTTTTCTCTGAAAATAGGGAGACACTATCTCTATGGTGAAAATGGGAGATTTATAATAATCACAAGAGTTTGAAGTGTATTTTCCCAAAAGAACTCAAATTGAGGAAAATGTGATGGCTTGAACTACTCAAGTATGATGAATGCACTGTACACTGCCTCCCGAGGAAGGAAAATAAGGGGGAAAATGCTTTGAGCAGAAAGAATCACAATGTTTTAAACAAGATGATAGTTGAAAAGGACCCTATATACATGGATCTAGTAAATATAGATATGGGAATAACCATGGAAGGAAAAACATCAATTCTTTTTCAAATGGTTGCCAAACCATCTTCACTGGAAAGGTTAAAAAGTTTTCAGACTAATGATGAGGAATTTCAGAAGAAAATTAAATCTTTGAATGATGGGAGATTGTGTGACTTCATATATGAAGATGGAATTTTGAAATTTTGGAAGAGTCTTTGTGTTCCTGATATACCTGATCTAAAATGGGAATTGTTGGATGATGCTCATAGGTCCAATTTCTTTATACACCCTGGGAGCCCCAAGAAATATAGATATTTGAAGGAACATTTTTGGTGGGACAACATGAAGAGGGAGATTTCTGATTTTGTGTCGAGATGTATGGTTTTTCAACAAGTGAAAGATGGAAGGCAACAACTTGGTGGAGTCATGCAACCTCTTCCCATACCTGAGTGGAAGTGGGATAATATTACGATGGACTTTCTCATGGGGCTACCAAAGACTTATAGAAGGAATGATGTAATATAAGTCATTATTGATCGTCTTACAATTTCAGCACATTTTCTTGCTATAAGAGAAGATTTACCACTTGAACGTCATGCATGACTATATATTAATGATGTTGTGAGATTTCATGGAGTACCTCTATTGATTGTTTCTGATTGTGATCCCAGTTTTACATCAAGATTCTGGAAAAGTATTTAGAAGGACCAAGATACTAAACTTTGTTTAAGAACTACCTACCACCCTCAAATCGATGGACAATCAAAATAGACTATTCAAATCTTAGAAGACATGATGAGATCTTGCTCACTTGACCTTCATGGTTTGTGGGATAAATATTTACCTATGGTCAAATTTTCCTATAAAAATAGCTTCCATTCAAGTATTCAGATGGCACCATATGAAGTGTTATACAGAGAGAAATGTCCCACACCAACTTGTTGGGATGATGATAGTGAAAGAAAACTCGTAGGCCCAGAATGTGTTGAGGAAACAATGGAAAAGGTTAAGGTTATCCAAAACCACATCAAAGCTTCCCAAAGTAGGCGAAAGAGTTATGCCGATAACCGAATGAAGGATTTGGAATTTCAAGTAGGAGAACGTGTTTTCTTGAATATATCTCCATGGAAGGGTGTTATACGTTTCAATAAGAAGGGTAAATTGAGTCCTAGGTACATCAGACCTTTTGAAATTTTAGAATGAATTGGAGTTGTAACTTATCATTTGGAAATGCCTCCAAGTCTCTCCAATGTTCATGATGTGTTCCATGTATCACTGTTGAGAAAATACATGCCTGAACCAAAGCATGTATTAACCTATGAAGAATTAGAACTGGAACCCGATCTGTCTTATTGGAAGATTCTATTAGAATTTTTGATACCAAATAATAAGTGTTGAGAAACTAGATGACTCGTCTAGTAAATGTTCTATGGAGAAATCATAAGATGGGAGAGGAAACATGGAAACCCAAGGAACTTATGATGAAGAACCACTCAAATCTTTTTATGTAGTAACCTTCTACAAATTTCGAGGATGAAATTATTTTAAGGAGGGGAGAATGTAACACCCCAAGCTTCCATAGTACGTTTCCCATTGAATAATGCAATATCTTGCATTGTCCGTAGCTTCGAGATTCTAACACACCACGACCAATAAAACTAGCCATTATGAATAGTAATACCCAATTTTTGAGATTTTATAAATTTTATTTTTCAAAATGGACTTCGTTTTCTTATTTGGAATATCAAAATTATCTTAGGGTGAATTTTTGGTATTTTTCTGAAACCTTTCAATTTATGATGAATAGTGAAAAACACTCAATTGTTGTTTAAAACCAACGTTCTATTTAAATAATTATTTATTTTATTTATATTTATTTTAGGTCAAAATAAATACATAATACTTATATAAGTTCAATGTAAATAATTGGAGTCATTTTATAATAAATTTAGATATATAAAAATTTTATTGAACTTTTTACCTTCTTTTACCCACCTCCTAAGAGCATTTGTAAATTTGCATAAAACATAATTTTAGAGTTTTTTTGAGTTGAATTTCAAAAATACAAGACATAAAGTTAATATTAGTAAGTAAAATGTGGTTAAATAAGGTGAAAATAATTTTTGGTGAATAGTAACTTTTCACTTTTATTTACCACGGTTAAAAGTAAATAGGGTAATTAGGGATGAAAATGATATCATAATTACCCTAACACGTGTCCTAATTCTATTGGGTAAGTGTAATTCAAAAAAAAAACAGCCTTAGGAATAAAATATGATCCTCTTTGGTCCACTTGGATTAGATTAGGACATTTATTATAATTTTATTTAAAGAAGAGTTAAAAGAGTTAAATTCAATGTTTAATAACAAAACCATTTTTAATATAGGGCATGACATAGTATAAATTAAAATATAAATATTCATTATAAAATTAAATATATTTCCTACATAATTGTTTTTTATTTATAATTTTTAGACATTAAATAATTTAATTTATTTATGATACAATGATGATGCAGTAATTACCTTATTAATGAAATATTAAAATAATTGATATTATAAATATCCAAATAAATGTAAATTGCAACTTATGATGAATTATAATGATTTTATAGTTTAATATGACATGTTAGCGTTGGTTAAATAATTTTTATTCTAGGTGATAAAGTTTTTGACTTTTTAAAAAATCTAATGCTAAATAATGTCAAAATTGACATAATCGAGTTTTTAAAACAAATAATATATTATTAATTAATATAGTATTTTTAAAAATATAAAGTTCATCCAAAAGTCTTATATAAGATTATATGTATTAATAATAAACCACTTTCGGTTCTCTTGGAAGTTTATAGTATGTTTATTAACCATATAAAATAAAAATAGAAAGAGACATGGAAAATGTCAAACTGTTTAACTAAGAGTTAAATCTAAATGATAAGGTTAATATAGTGACCTAAACCTGTATAAAATATATTGGTTGAAAGGTATTCGACCCATCCCCACATTATATTCTAAATAAATTATTTTTGAGCCATTAGAAACTGAATATTTATTTTATTATAAAATAATATTTCAACGTTTTCCTAAAGTGACCCTCACCTCTCTTATAAAAGGGTACTTCCCCTTATCTTAATTTAACACCTCCAAAGCCATTTTTCATGGACAAACCATTACCAAATTTCCTCCCAACTCTCATACCATCATCGTAGAGGCCTTACTTTGGTCAGAAAGCCAACCTAAGGAGCCCTTTTGATCATATCAAAAGGAAGAACCTGAAGAAGAGGTAAATATTTCATCAACTCTTTCAAGTTCTTTTCTTCTACCACTATATATTTATTTGTTGATTCCATTATAAAATAATAAATCCAGTATCTTCTATATACGGTGATGTTATTATGAAAATTTTACAACCATATTCACTTTTTATACATCATATGAATGACAAAGTCACCATACGTGCGTATGTACGGCTTACCGTCTCCACTTCGTGGTGTAGTTTTTATTCAAACACTTCATTATTTAGATTGGTATAATAATGAGTATAACTGATGTAAATAATAAATATAACATTTTAATTATTCTTTATATATGATATACAATCCAATTACAAATGAATTCATCATCAATATAATGATATTGTTGCTCGTGCGTACGTACAAATTACCGTCTCCACGAACGCGATGAGATTCATTCCCCATTGTAATCATTCAAGAAAATTTTTAATTTTATGATTAAAAATAATGTATAAGAACTTAATATCATTGTGTATATGAATAAAATACATCCTCTCCATAACAAACATGGATTACGTAACCAAGAATATAAAACAAAATGAATCAGTTAACACCCAAAACGATGATACTGCTAAAATATTATTAACAAAGAAATATTAGAAGATCATATATGATATCATATTTATGTATATAGTTATTTTATAATTTAATAACACTGATTTAACTATTATACATGAGTTTAATTTACCCCCTACCATGAAAAATCACTAGTTAAGGGTTACTTTCACGCTCTCTTTATTATCCGAGGTTGTTTTTATGTATGTTTCTACTGGGACCTCTTTATCATCCACATACATGATTTGTAAAAAATTATTTCAAAACATTTTCAATATTTACTAGACTATGAGTTAAAGTCATTTATACCATTTTTTGACTTTTTATAAAATTGTTTGAAATGAGTCTTTCCGTCTTTTTCCGAACAAGGTACTTTATGACCTTTTTGACAAAATTAAGGTAAGAATGTTTTTTAACTTATATGGTGGGTGCCGCTATTTTTTGACATTATAACATCATCGAAGATTCCCTTAGAAGATTATAAGAATATTTTCAAAATTATTGTTTTCTTTTATAATTATATTAATTTTAAATGATTTCAAAATAGAAAGAGATATTTCTCTAAAAAAAATTCTGATTTCATCTTTGTTAACATCCTTTTAATGGATTTTAAGCTTGTTTGAAGTTGATTTATTATGATACAAATATTCCATATTCTACTTATGGTTTTGTGATATGTTTGATAGTGGATGTGTTATTCTTATACGATTAATGGTTTATAGATAAATTGTTGACATTTCTTATGATAGTTTTAATACAAATGTTTATATTATGTTTAATCCTTTTCATATGAGGAATGTATTGGACTTAGTAATTGATGGGTGGAGCCTGCTATAGCTCCTAGATGCATCGGTATGTCTAATGAGAAAAACTAGTTTCTTGGCACAAGGCCTTGACAAAATCTTATTTTTAGTCTTAGCACAAGGCCTTGACAATGTGGTTATGAAGTCAAGGATTATGCATTCCATCATTTTGAATGTGGCTATTGATATTACATGTGATTATTTGACTATTAGATTATCCATGTGAATAATTAAACGGAATTATTTGATTTTATCTTTGACATATTATGCTTAAGGTTATGTTTAAAAGGATTTTGTTTTAGTCTTATACATTTCCTTAAATGTTTATGCTTATTTATGAAACTTTCCACTCTACTGTTATCCTTACTAAGCATCTGAGCTCACCCCTTTCTATGTTTTATTTTTACTAGGATGTGAAGAAGTATTTTATGGTTGACTTGCAGGGATAGGATACAGATATAAGTGTGTTCAAAAGGGGATTTTTTTTGCAAATTATATTATTTCAAGATGTAATGTAATAATTATGAATGTATCTAGTACTACGAAGGCCACCAAACCGATCAGTCTTTCGGGACATGATTACTTGTATCATGCCAATGTTATGTAATAATGCATTGACTTTGGGTAACTGGGGTCAAGGAGTCATAAAAAACATGAATTTGGTCTTATATTAGGTTGGATATGTCTTCTTGAAATAACTTCATATGTTGTTGTTGATTAAGGTTTTAGTGGAAGATCCATGGTTAGTGCATCGACCATAGAGACCGCATGCCAGTGTGAAGGAATGCATGCAACATCTTTGTGTGTGTGGAAGATTATGATCAGCGGGCATTTGTGGCCTTTACATTTTTCATCAAAAATACAACTAGGAAACATTAAATTATATTGAATGATTAAAAATTTTCAAAATAATGTTTATAAATTATTTTTAAAAATAATATTAAAAATAAATTTCCTTTAAACAATGAAATACCACCTTTCAAAATATCAATTTATGGCTTTCAATTATTTCAAAATGAATAAAAATATAATTATTTAAAATTTAGTCCATTTAACGATTTAATTATAAATTCTTAAAAATTATAAAAGATTTATAAATATCTTTGTATTAAGATTAATTTGTGAGTTAATATTCAATAAAAATCAAATAAAAAATTTGGAAAATGTTACCTCACATCAATGGATAAAGGAGTAAATTATTTCCTTTGCTTTTCCATTAGAATACTCCTATAACTACATTGAGGAAGTAAAAGTAAATAATTTTGAGTTGGAGCACTTAGAAAAAGAGTAAAGGGAGGAAAAAATGTAAGGTAGTTCTGAAAATGAGATTTTGGATATAAATCACGAGTTAGGGGTTAAATGGTTTATATACCTTATTTTAAAACAACCATTTCACCCCAAACTAAAATCACCACCTTAGACTACCATTTATATAGTTTACGGCCATTTGGTACCCATCTCTACTACCATAGGGGTAGAAATACCACACTAGATAACATTTAGGTCTTAGTATTATAACACAAAGTACCAAGTTCTACCCTTGCACCAACAACCCTTCCAATTTTTACTCCATCCTGCAATCTCTCTTTTAGTGCTCCTTAAATCTTTATTATTCAAAGTTTATCAGGAAATTAATTAATCATTAATATAAAATAAAAACATGAATTAAGAGTGTCATTATGAATGATCACAAACATTTTATACACTTATATTGATATTAGAATATCCAGAAAAAATATTTTCATTCTGCACACTAGATACTATTACATATTCTCTATGTTTCTTCTAATATTGAAAACATAGATCAATACTATAACCAATATTCTATTCTTAAAATTATAATGACTAATTTAAATCGAATAACATCCAATTAGATGTGGGAAAATAATCTCAAAAGGGTCATTCAAATGGTCCATTTAAAATTTGATAAACATTTTGAAACCATCCTCATACTTCCTTCTTTAAAAATTATATTTTTATTTATTTTTAAAAATCCATTTTTTGGGTTTTAAAGTTTACATGAACAACCTTTATATTAGAATTCAATGAGAAATGGCTAACCTTTCCAATATAACCTTAAGTTATGGAGGACATGTATCCTATGTACACTCCAGACAATAGGAAATTTAATCCACTCTGGCACCTAGTGAATTATATCTTCAAATATTATGGATATCTTGTCCCTTGTCTTGGTGAACTCATCGATTTTAGTCATACCTTCCTTAAATCCTTGAAAAAATATGTTATTTGGAGTATTAATCCATCCTGATTTTCATTGATTGGTATCAAATATAATATTTATAGACATTAACTTTTCACAGTCTTCTATAGAGGTAGCTTTAACATAAAATTCCTTTTCCATTGTAACATCCTTGTAATGTACGAGGATGTCCATAGAAGGTTCAAAATTCATCAAGAACGTGCATGGTAAAGATTCTAGATCTTCTTCTTTCTCTCTCTCTTTACCTCCACCAACCTTAATATCCATTTGATCACTCATATCCTATGATGGAATGCTTTGAACTAGTTATGTTTAAGGGATTAATTCTTATACCTTTGGGTTTTTAAGCACCTTCACTACTAATTCCATAGGTAACATCAGAGATGGCCTTTCCTCTACCTTCAACTTCTTGGAAAAGGGACCAAGGACCTTAACAACTGATCTAGTGACCATTGGTTTTGGTAGATTGGAATAATATTTACACTACCTGGTTATTCTCCCTTTATTGACTGGATAATCCCCTAAATCAAAACTGAATTTTTCACATTCTTTAAACTAGAGACAACAAGCACCTCTTTCTTTCATTCCTAATCACAATATGAATATGTCTGTGAGTCAGATTCAGTATTAATATTTTTAAATTCCTTGGATCCAACTTCAGACCTATGAAGACCCAATGTTTTCATTGCAACAACCTAATTCCTTTTCAACTTTTGTATAACTGTTTATTAACAATCAAAATCTGTGTTACCCACAATATTTTCATTCAAAATGTCTATGTTGATTTGTAACTAGAGAGAATAAGTGGGAACCTGCACATTAAATAAGAATATTGGTAGTTTTTCGTAGCTAAACCAGCATTGTCAATGAAGCTCGATCTTTAGGAGACTGATGAGTATCTATCCCAATTCTTTCCATGGGTACACCATTGACAGAAAGGGAAAAAAATTTCAACCATGGATTTCCCAGAAGAGATTTAGTAAATCCCAACCAAGACCATATATTCCAATCCTGGAATGATAGTATGCTTTGATTGAGACCTGATGTCAATATCTCTATATAGACAGGCCTTGGGCTCACCTAAGGAATCCCCTGTATTACCTATAAAAAAAGTATGATGACCACATCTCTAAACCGAATTCCCTTCATTAAAATATCCTAGATAGAAATAGGTCAATGATTCATATCTATTCTCTATATCATGTCCATATGAGCATTCCATTTCAATCCAAATAAGTTAAAGGGGAGGATTTTAAATGGTGAACGCTATGAAATTCCAAATAATTTTGAAGATTGATGGGTTTTGGAAGCAGAGAGTGAGACCAGGTTAGCTTAAAAATTCAATAAAGAAGATGATTCATGATTCAAGTGAAAGTTGAATGCCTGACGATGTAGTTAGAAGCAAACTGATCAGAAGATTCGAGTAGACCAATACTGTGCATGAATAAAATCATCTTCAATTGAGAAGTGAATCAAGAATTTCCCAATTCTCTCATTATAGGATGACTATGTTGATGAATACATCACATATCATGCACCTTTACGAATAATAACATCACATACCTCTCACTATATGGATATGAACATCATATTTCTGATCCATGTGTGGTTTTTTACTTTTTCAGTCTATCTCAATTTAGGGACAAGATTTCATACTCATCATATGAGAGGAAAAATATGATCTTAGTTAAACTCTAACTGACGACATGATTGACAACATACTCAACAACCTATGATTTACAAATCCCTAAGAACTATGTAATAATGGTGTCATTGTTTGAATATTCTCAAGTAAGGTGTCTTTCTAATCTCAGATGTTGGGGAAATACAAATATGATCCATGTACCCCCAGTTTACTAAATACATAGTGTGTGACACTTCATATAGTATACGTTGTGGTTCGTCTAGAACACAAAACTTGTTTTATGCCACATTGGAATATCATGTATCCTAACATAAGAATCCTACCCATTCTAGATTTAATTTATTTACAATCTATAATAATCTAAGACAAATATTGATTAGTGATAACTCAAAATCTCACTTTGTGAGGTCAATTATCATTTAACTTCTTGAGTATATACTTCCAATCTAAATGAATAATAAAATTGACATTTACTTTTATATAAAATGACACATTTTATATTCTCAAACCCATTTAAGAATTCCTAAAAAGACCATACATATATTCCTAGCTTATCAAATCACATTCTATAGAATTTTATAGTAGCCATCTATTTTCTATAGTTTTAGGGTTTGTTAAAGTCTTTTTATCTCTATGAAATTCCTAACACAAATCTATGTAACTTTTTGATCACCCTACCACTATAATCTTTAGTGATTATAATCTATAATGAAAGGTAAATTTCATAATGAAGTAACCCAGGAATCATATTCCAAATATTAATAATCATGAACATAATATTCTTAATTCACAACATCAAGTTTAATGATCTTAATAACTTTTATTTTATACATAGAACTCTTTTTATATCCACCGTTATCATTATTAGTAGAACCCATTCCATAAAAACTTTTCCTTAAAATATTTTGGCAACTAATGTAGCTAATTATATTGTTTTTTACCATCACGTCATAAATTCCTTTAGTATTTTAAGTGACATACACTTTCTATTTTTTCTGTTATAATCCTTTATTTTTTACCTTTTAACCTCTTCTAAGTAAAAACACACTCCCACTTGCCTCTAAAACACTATATTCACTTCCAAATACCATGTTTAGATACCAAAACAAATTTTTTGTAATAAAATATCACTTCTTTCCTTTACTGGGAATATTTTTAGGAAATAAACTATTATATGCATGTCATATATGATATTCGATGTGTTAGAAAAATAATTTTTAAAAGAAGTATTTATTATTATAAAATATTCCACTGATGGCGGTGGGATCAAATCCCTCATATTTTATAAACAACTGGATAAAATATTTTATCATGGATAAACCAGTTTTATGTTTATGTTCTTTTCAATCATGTAGTAGAATATATTGAATCATAAACAATGTGTATAAAACTCATCATCTCATATTGTTCATAATAACTATTTGTTAATAAACAACTTATATTATCATATAGAATAAATAATATTAAAATACACATCCTTTTAAAATTCATTTGAGATTGATATATTTTTTATTTTTTCTCTCCTTGATTTAACTTCCCTTTGTCTCATAATTTGAATGAAAACTACATGATCGATCAATTATTTTTCTTAATTTTGTTCTTTTTTATATTTATAATATTTGTAATGTATACATTTGTTATCATGTACACTTCAAAATAAAATAATTGATTTCTATAACACCAGTTCATAAAATAGACATTCCATGGATGTACTAAAACTCCTTTGGGAATTCTGGAAAATTCTATCCTCTATATTCATTTTCATTCCTACTTGCTAACTATAAGTTTCAATGACCAAGGCTATATACTTGATGAAAAATTATTGGAAATTTTTACTTTATTTTAATCTAAAATTTTGAAAATTTACACACTTGTACTATCAACATGACACCAAAACCTAAGAATCATATGCCTAATTCATCTATTCTTAATGGTTTGAAAAAATATGGAAAACATTTCATAAACTCAATAGCACCATCAATACATTTCTAGAGATGGTTTACAAATAAATTTTTTAACCAGTAAGTCTTCAATGAAACCCCGGTCACCCCATGTCATTAACTTTCTCATCATATTGAATACAAAAGTTGTGTATAATATTCCTTTGTTCCTCTAGAACCTAATGCTTTTGAAATCGTAGTTTAATTATTATATGATTTTCATAATCATATATATGAAAGTGTTGAACAACATCAACATTTGGATACATAGGAAGGGGTTTCTATAACACCTAGAATTTTAACTCATGATTAAGAAAAAATCCTAAGTGTTTTAACAGTCTAAGAGGTTTTTACCTTAAAATTACCACTTTTCAAGGGTAGAAATCAAGGATAATTTAGATTATAGTGATGTTATTTATATTTATAACAGAATCTATTAACAGATGAGTATGAAATTTTACTTTCTTTTAATAAATAATTTTATTAAATGCAATCCCACTTAAATGATAACCCCTTTTAGATTACAAAATTTCCATTAGAAGGAAAAGATCTATATTTAACTAAGAGATGACCCCAATTTGGCATGAATCTCATCAATTTATCTATTTAGGTATATAATCATGTCAATCATATAAAATATGAATCTTGGATAGTTTAGCAGTCAACACTTTGTATGACGCCCAGTAATATAATAACCTTATAATTACATGCTGTATAATATGGGTATCACTTTATTACATTTCCAAGAGCTTTTTAGTTTATATTTTTAGAGAATCTGGTAAAATATTACATAATTAAGTGTTCACTTTTACACAGTGTAACGCCTCGAGATTTTGTGATATACTTTTTGTTCATAATAATTTATTCTTTTTGATATTTTTTATTTCACACAACATTGAATGTAGGGTTTTAATATATTAAAGAACTATGTTTGTCTTTCATGCACTACACACAATACTTATATTAGCTTGTGGAATACAAAATATAATGTTGGGATTTTGTTACACACAATTCATAGTCCCTTCAATAGCCTACGATATGTGAAAGGATGAGTTTCTACCAAACTACTATATAATATAAATAAGACAATTAAAATATTGTTATAGCCACCACCTAGCAATTGAAATGGAAGTTACAAATAAGATAAACTAAATTGTAGAAATATGATTTACACAATTATATAAAATGAATCCTTTGGTTATTAATTAATATTATTTAATATAAAAACTATTTAAAAATATGAAAATTACTTTTCTAAGAAAAGTATTGTTCTAATATCTTAATAAATTTAAAAAACCAATTTTGATTAAAGTTTTAAATAAAATATATATATAATATATTCAATAAATATTTTTCAAACTTATAGAATAGATTCTATATGTATAGTATAAGAATTATTCCAATTTTATGAATAAAATGACGTATACTTCTAAAAGGTAATTTTACCGTATTTTAATGGAGAACCCATTTTAAATATTATTTTGATACTTTTATAAGTTTATTTGATAAAATAAACTTCACTTTTGAAATAGTAATATAAAAATTATCTTAGGGTGATATATTTTTGTATTTTTATGTGAAGTTTGTTTTTTTTATGAATAGTGAAAAATACTAAATTTCAATTCAAAACTACTTTTTTGTCTAATTTATTTATAAAGATAAATTATATTTATAATTGGGTATAAAGTGTAATTATTTCAATTATACATAAATTTATTCAATTTAGTTCACAAGGAATAAGTTAACATTGAAATTAGATATAAAAATTTATCAATCTTTTGAACTTTTTTATTTAAAAAACCTGCATTGTCATTCCGTATGAGAGATTCATTATAAATTAATTTATTCCAATTCTGTGATTGGAATCTGAAACATTATATTGAATATTTGGAATAAAAATAATTTATAATGTCTAATAAGGTCAATTACCTTTTTGATAAAAAATATCAGCGAGTTTAATTAAAAATAATTACAACGATTAAGGTGAAAATAAGCATAATAAGGGACTAATCCTTAAACTTAATGGAAAAATGATCTAGAAACTTATCCAAAATCAATTTTATGCTCATATTTAGACAATATTCCATCATGGTTCAAATTTTATGAGTTATCAGAAAATTATTAAATAGAATTCCCTTATTTCATATGTCAAGTAAGGAAAATGGGAAAAGAAGAACTTTTCTTACCTTTACTATTTATAAAACGTTGTGATAAAGAATAAACAACATATTTTAGGTGTTAAATATCCTTTTGAAATATAAGTGAGTTATTTTTATCATAATAATTTATCATTAATTTTTAGATATGAATTAGTTACATTAAATTCTTAACAAATGCTAAGGAATGGATTATTTAGTTAATAATTAAATAAAATAAATGATGCTAAGAACATTAAAATTAAGGTAAATTTGATGAATTATTATGTTTCATTATTTTTTATATTAATATATATTTTTAAACATATTTGAAATTTATATATATGAATTCCAATAATGTTTTAATATTTTTTAAATTTAAATTAAATAAAAAAATGTCATAATTGAAATTAACAATATTTTGCAAAATATTATATTTTATTAAATGATTTAAAATTAATAAAAATCATACCTTATGAAATTTTTTTAAGTTTTAATAAATATAAAATATGGCCTATTAATAGGCCAAATTATCTTTTATAATGATCATATATACCATAAATTGAAAAAAACAATTAGCACAGTTCGGGTTAAAGGGATGTTTTTGTGCGATACATACACTTTTTTTAAAATTAATTTCCAACACACATGAAGTTTTTTTTAAATTAGATATCATATTTTAAATTTAGTGGGCCTTTATTTTTGAAAAAAACCACTTAATTTATTCTTAATGGTTAAACTACATAGGTTGGGAAACTAGTTACCTAAATTAGAATCAAAAAAAAAAAATATAAGGAAACTCAAAGACTAAGGAACAAAATTATACAAATGTTCTTATTTTTCTATGGTGGAGATTTTGTTAGACCATAATTTCACTTTAATCTTTTTTTTTCATTTTTCAGAACATGAGCTAAGGGAGACCCCTCATTTGTGATTATCTTTTGGTATTAAATAAAATTTCACAACTCCTCCACTTTAAAAAGACATATACTCTTCCCATTACTAACAAATCTAAAGAAACATTGGCTCTTACAAAATATATACAAATAGTCTCCCAACATCTCTCCAATAATTAAATTAACCTCCCATTGAGAATAAATCCAACCAATTAATCCCTTTTGTGTAATGAAAAAGAAGTTACGCAAAGATGAGGTAACATCTATACTCAAGCTCCTTTCTTTTATTTTCTTTTTCCACCAAAAAAATTATTATTATTCCATGATTATATACTTAAATCCTTATCCAAAATATATTGAATTTTTCTATTCTTATGGTTCTACCTTTACTTAAACACACATCAATATAATGAACAAAAAACATACCATTTTTGTGTATGGTGAACTATCGCCTCAAAAAACGATGTTCGTTTTTACTTTACCACATCTCATGGGCGGGAATTAAGATAGAAATTATATTTTTATATTATATATGTGATATTTATGATATATTTATTCTTCTATAAATATTATAAAAAACATATCTAAATGATTTATATTTTGTGTAAATATGATAACTTTGTTTGTGGAAGTGCGTACTAATGCCTCCTCAAAGTGATGTGATTCGTACACACATTACATGTAATGTATTAAGGTTGGGTTTAGTGAAATTATATGATATATATGACATAATAATTATACTATAATGATATTATATATTTCTTTTACTTAATTTATTTCAATATCACATTAAATTAGAAACAGTGTTCATGGGTACATACGACCTACCGTCTCTCTCAACAGTCTATTACATTTCATACTTGTCACGAACCAATATCAGAATTCCATCCAACCTGACACCTGACCTAGTATGTGGCATGGACCAAAGGGAGTTCCCAATCCCCAAAAGCTGGAAACTAGTGTCTGGGTATCAACATTGTTCTTTGGGAATGATTTCTCTCATTTATATAATCCTAAACAGCCAACAATAATAAACAACAAAAAATCAGATAATCATAACCAAACATGGTACAAGGACTATCAAATTCAAAGTTTAAACCTTTAAGAAAAACTAACAAAAATACTAAAACAAAAAGTGGACAATGACACTATCCCAAAAATATCCATGCAACAACAGGATAATCATCATCAAGACACCACCAACAACACCTGCAAGGGAATACCACTATCAACCAGAACCACCATCATGATACATATTGCATTTACCAGAGTCAAATATAACTTAGTATACATAAACCCAAAGGTGTATGCATTGTGTGAAGAACATCCTAGTAGGATTCCACCCAACAAAATAGTTTCCATGCCAAAAAATTATATGAAAAATTAACATGAATTTTTTATAAAAACAAAGTGGATATAGAAATTTTTATCAAAAAATTTTAAAAGAAAACACACTTTTATTTTTAAATAACCAACAATGCGTTCTATATGTTGATTTTATGTATGATATCACAACATAGAACTATGTCATAGAAAAGTACTATAGAAAGTAGCTAAAATGGGATATAAGGTACCTTGTATCTTGGCGAAATGTAGTATAGAAACCACAACCCACAGTTTTCTCATACATAAGCCACTAGAGGGGAATCACATACCGAGGACTAGTGGTATCCAATAATCATCATAATTTAGTTAGTGTTCTAATCGTCATCCCTACTAGATGAATCTGGGTCATGCCACTTCAGAGTCAAATTACGTATAAGTCCTAGTCCACCCACCTAGATACCTCGAAATCTCATCATGTTCAATTTTTTTCACATATCACATAGATCACTACATTCACATGCACACATTCCAGTCAACATAAACACAGTTGAAAAATCACCATTTCCATAACAAAAATAACTTTCAAATCCAAACGCACAACAAAACAATTTCAAAATACATTTACCACCACTTACACATTTTATCAAACACCTAGAATATGGAAAACAAGAAATAACAGATGAAACACAAATGAATCATAACCAAATCCCGTTTAAAATTAACTTTTCAACACAAAAACTCTTTGAATCATTTTTGAAACACATTTAGAATCTCATACACAATGTATTGAACATGACCAAGACGTAAAGAAAGTAGATAAAAGTCCCCAAATATTGTTTAATCACTGAACCACCTACCCCAAGTGTAGAAAATTCTAGAAATCAGTGCGAAACCAAAACCTCACCTCAAGAAAACCCTATAAAGGCAAGATCGAACTATAAACCTCATGGTTGAATAGACACGATTTAATACTAAATAGGTCACCCAACCTACAGGAGATCAAAACCCAAAAGAAGGACGAAGAAAAACCCAAAAAAATAATAATAAATCAATAAATGAGGGACTCACATGGATCTTCTTGGAGATTTACCACCAAAATCACCTAAAAACCCAGGTAAAAGGGATCAAGGAGTGAGGAAGGAGGTGTATATGGTTAAGAATATTGAATATGGAGGATTACAGGTGTTTAGGGTTAAAAATTAAATAGAAAAAGATTAAAACCTAATATTTAAAGACCAATATTTGTTACATGGTTTGTCCACATAATTTTCCAAAATGTGCAGTAAACGTACGCCCCTCTCTATCCATGAGGAACATGCTACAAAGTTACCTGCATGGTTTGAAAAAATGAGCAAAAACTACACGATTTACCACTTTCTAAAAAATGAAACAAGTTTTCATGATTTATTGGTCAAGGGAGAAAAATTTTACAACCCATATGCCAACTGTGTTCCACATACTATTGGCCCAAAACTCCCATTTTCCCCAAAATATAAAGGTGTAAACTAAGGAATAAAACACAGAACAAAAATAAACATAAAAATACCTCAAAATCAAATCACAGATATGAAAATACATATATATTATATAGACTATTATAAAACACATATAATAAATATACATGATATACATATCATGGTTTACATTCTAGAAATCAAGATATATGTATAAAGACAAATAATGTGACAAATTGAGGAAGATGTGAAATACAATGGAGATATTTCCCGAAACATAATGTTAACATGGATGTGGTCATAAAAAGGTGATATAAATCCATATATGGTATTATATATAATAATATGGTTCTATGGTACATTTATAGTAAACTTATATTTATTATATAAGAGGTTTTAATGAGAATAACTATAGTGAAGACATCAGTTAAGGGAATTTCATCTCACTTTTTATTTCTGTGAGACACATGCTTTATTCACCAATCATTTATTTTGTGTGGTGTGTATAATACCCGTGGATGTATTATATGATTCCCATACATAAATTTAGTGTTATTTACAAATAAATTTTATGATATTTCTTACATGGAGTTTATTTTTCAATATTTTCCAAATCAGTAAAGTAATTTGGTATCAATTTGTCTTGTTTATGATACAAGCCATGTTATGAAACTATATTTTTCTATGAGGTGTATGTACTTATTTTTTCATGTGATATCATGAATATCTCTATTTTAATGATATTTCAACCTTTATGTAATGTTATTATCTTTATTTTTTTATGATTCAATGTAACCAAAGTGGTAACAGTTTATAGCTATAATATCATCATTTATCCAGATTGTTTATGATTATTTTTCTGTTGATGTAATATTATGATCCATTTAATAAAAACTATAATGAATTTAGTTAACCTCTATTTATTAATTCTATATCCAAGTAGTGGTACCATTTTTCTACTCTTTGGTACTTAAGATAATTAATAAAATGTTTTTTATGAAAATATGACTTTATTACACCTTTCAGATGAAAATAAGTGTTATCTAGAAATCATGTTTTCTATAAATGATTTAAAAAATATTGTAATATTATCATATGATGTTTAAAAGAAAATTTTACCCATTTTTAACTTTTTACAAAATGGGATTAAAATTAATCTTCTTGTCATTTTACGATTAAGGCACTTTTCTAAACTTTTAAGGTTCAAAAGGAATGTCTCACATTTAAAGACTTATCTGCTGTCATGATATTTATTTCCCTGATAATTAATTTTTAATTTTAAAAGGTTATTTTTTTAATAATTTTTCTCCTAATATTATATATATATTTTTTTATTTTAATATTTTTTTCAAAGAGAAATTGTTTTCAAAAAAATTTTATGTTTAAAAAGTGTATGAAATGAATTTTAAATCATCCTTTATTTATTTTCAAAATTTTTTTTCATATAAAAGGATTTTAATGATCTCAAAAATTATTTTATAAATTTTTAGAGTATTTTCAAAGAAAAATGTTTTCAAAATGTTTTCAATATTATTTTATAAGTTTTGAATGAAAATTTTTTTAAAAATATTTCAGAGATTATTTTATAAGTTTTCAAGGAAAATGGTTTTCAGAATGATTTCATGCCTTATTTCTAAGTTATCAAATTATTTTCAAAGAAAAGGGTTTTCAAAAGCCTTTATGTTTTTTAAAATTATTTTTCAAAAAAAAAATATATTTTCCTCAAGAAATGTTTTTAAAATATATTTCAAAATTATTTTTCATTTAAGATGACATTCATTGATGTTACTCATGAATTTCTAGAAAATGATTTAAAGGTCCTATTCATATTCTTTCTCTGAATGGTTTATTTATTGATGACATGATGTTAATGAAACCCATTTCTATTTAATAGGTTATATTTTTTTGAAACTCATTTCCCTTTCACGAGTTATATGTTTATGAAACCCACTTCTTTTCATGGGTTATGATTTGATGAAATAATAACGAACCATATCTATTTTCCACAGGTTATGATATGATTAAATGTTTATGATAATCAATTAATTTCATGGTTTATGATATTATTGTTTATGATCTTGTGGAACATGTATGTATGATTTCATTATGAGATAGGTGGTACATATATATCCCTACAATGCCTTATGTAAAGATTTTTATCTCGTGATATACTGATGGGATTCATGTCGCCAGGCTTGATCTACTATAGAATATAGGGAAACCTGATCCACTATAGGAAGATGGGAAAACCCAATCCACTAATAGAATATGGGGAAACCCAATCCACTATGGGATGATGGGGAAACCCAATACCTTACAAGGAAAGGACAGTGACTGAGGATGTTGTTCTGTTTATCCCAAAAAGTGTATTCCTTATAAAGTGCCTTGATAAGTTCTATAAATGTGTCTTGAGTTATAGAGAATAATATTACATGTTTATATGTATTCCAAAATTATATGTCTTAGGCATATGTTATGATTTCATGGATTTTTCTTTTGATTTACTTATGATTCATGCCTTATGAACTAATAACCTTTATTAAATTATTCATGTTATTAATATTTGATATGTAGGGTATGACCTTTTAATGTTATAATCACATTATCATACCCTTATGCTAATGTTTATACTTACAGAACTCCCTTGTTTACCCTTACTGATCATATGACCTCACCCATTTTTATGTTTCCATCCCCATGTTATGATGCTATATTTTATCTATGATTTGTATATGACGGATTCTAGTATTTCATAACATTGTAAGAGATAATATATGTCACTCATTTTTTAGTGTTTAGATTTCCATGTTTCCAAATGAACTATACTAATATGGTCTTTGGTTGTCTATATTTGTAATATATTATGTATTCTGCAGTAAATGATGAATTGTCTATGTACGTGAATCTTGGGTCATTATAGTTGGCATAAAAGTGAAATTTTATTCAACCATTAGAAAATAGGAAGAGAAAAATTTAGTGAGATCCCTATGAATATTTATAAGGATACGTCTAGGTATATCTCTAAGGATAAGTATAAGGATGAGTTAATGTTTATGAAAATGTTCTAGAATTTTGGGAAATGATAGAGTGAGGGGTTTCCTAGAATTACATCCCTATCTGGATACTACAAGTGGATGTGGATCTGGAATAAATGTAACTAGGGATAAAAACTCGGATAAGGTGTGTCAGGCCTGACTTGAGATTAACCTAGTACACGACAACATGCCTTTCTGAACACCTTGTTTGACAATATGAAAGAATATTCTTAAGTAATTAACAATGTCTTTTCAAACCACCATGAAGGATTTAAATTAATGTTAGCTATAAATAACATAGGATAAACCTGAAGTTTCATATATTAAGGAAGGTTTCATAATTTAGACATCTTATAAGTGGTTTTTAATGATTATGTGGTTCCTCACTATGATAATTGTTTCTTAGACAATTATTTATGTTGTTAGTCAATTGTGGGAACTAGAAGGAACTGGGTTAATGTTGAATGCGATCTATAATTTTCTAATGAGCAGAGAAATGTCACGATCACTGGAGTGATGGATGTTTTGAACATGCCTATTCAGTTTTCATAGAACATGATTAACAATGTGTACCTTAACCAACTCTCGGAATCACCAAATAGAAGAAGGATAGAGTTTGTTGAGAGTTCAGGTAATAGAGACCATGAAGTAAAGAAGATTCAGTTTCGTTTGTATAAATAATGTGGAAGGAATCACATACGTAAATTTCATAAAAGAATAAGAATGTGTTTCATTGTAGAAAATAAGGACACAAAGAAAGTAACTTTGAAGGGAAAAATAAAGGGTCCGGCTAATGAAATGGATGGGAATATTGGAATCACTAATACATCATCAAAGGCTAAATTATTTTGGTGTGTAATTAATGGTCATTATAAAAATTGATATCCAAATTATAAATATAACAAAGAGAATCATCTAGGTGGTATGAGTAATGGTTATATTGCTACTGATGATAAGACTACAGATGAAATGTGAAATTAAAAATTTAATAAGTAATAGGAAGACATTGAGTTCATAAGGGTTATGGATGAAGTGGAAAAATAAAATTTTTTATGTATTTGGATTCTAGAATTATGTTATATGAATGGTGAAATATATATGGATTGTTTAGTTTATAATTTTCACTAAGGATTTACAAGATTATGTTGAATGTTTTTGATGGTCTGGAAACGTGATTTAAGGGAAAGGTGAATTTTTGACTATGGGAAGATAACCCTTAATTTGTTCCTTATGTTAATATAATATTGTTTGGATAAAGATATATTGGATATTAATAAGTAAATTGGACGGTACAAATTAACTTGGAATTAAATAAGGACTTGATATCAAGGGTTTATGCTATCATTGATGAAGTTTACAACATTTTTAGATTTAAGTAATATATAAATATACTTTGGAATAAGGAAACATGTAAAAATTGTGGTATTTTAGGTTATTACTTTGTTACAAGGGAATACATGATAAACATATTCACATGTTTGGTATGTTTCAATAAATAGCTTGTTTATGATATATGAGGGATCAATGGTAAGATGTTTTTGGGAAATTTAGTGACCTTATTTATAATGTCTTGGAATTTTGTCTTTTGGAAGTGTTATAATGCTAACCATTTATGGAATGGTTTATGCGAATATTTGGATAAGGTTGTAGAGATTAATTTATTATATCACCATATGAGGATTTATGCATATTGGATAACTTGTGGTAACCATTTGTTGAGATGAAAAAGAGGGAATGACCTTCCATTCTATTCATGGATCTCATGTCCTTTTAATTATTTTGGAAATAAAAAATCACCTTCATTTCTTGAAATAAGTGATTAAGTGGATGTTGATCAATAAACAGTAAAGGGTATGGTTATCCTAAAATAAATCTGGTATATATTTTCATGAGAAGTATTCAACTTTAGGAAAACGATCCAGAAATAAAATGTTATCCTAATACCTTAATGTTTTTTGAACCGATGGCCTTTTAAATCATCACATATTTATAAGTTTGAGGACATAAACCTTCAATTGATCATTCACTTGTTTGTCATTGATGACCTCAATCAATCCATACAAATATTTACACTTTTCCTCCAAGTCCATATTTTACCTTTCCACCTATGTTCTCCAATGTGGAAACCTAGTGACATGTTATATTGGGTAACCATTATGTTTCCAACATTCCTTTTTAAGGAAAGATTTAGTATTCATTTTTATGATGTGGGTTTCTATGAATGGAAAATTCAAGTATTACACCTTTGATAACCCGTACGAATATCAATGTATTAACTCATTTTATGGGGAGTATAATGTAACACCTTAAGATTTTGTGAAATACTTCTTTTTCAAAAAAGATTAATCTTTTTGAAAATTTTCATTTTAGAAAACACTGAATATTGTTTTTTATACATTTAATTACTATGTTTGGATTTTTTGGACTACATGAAAGACATAGATTATCTTTGGGTACATGAAATAGTATTTTTGGATTGTGTTACACACATTACCAAGTCCCTTTGATAGCCTGTGTTACACATAAGGCCATGTTTTTACGAAACAATAATATAATCTTAATATGATTATTAAAATATTATTATAGCTATCACATAGACATTGGAATATAAGTTATGAATAAGATTAAATAAATTGTAAAAATATGATTTAAAAATGTATATAAAGTGAATCCTGTGGTTATAAATTAGTTGAAGTGAATACAGAAACTATTTGAAATTAATGAAATTACTTTTCTAAGAAAAATATTTTTCTATATACAAACAAAATTTTATCTCAATAAATTAAACAAACCACTTTTGATTAATATTTTCAATAAAAATTTTATATAATATATTCAATAATTATTTTTTATACTCATCCAATAGATTTTATAAATATAAGAAAATAATAAATCCAATTTTAGGAATCAAAAGATGTATTCCTCTAAGGTATTTTACCATCTTTTAATGGTGAACCAATTTTAAATATGAATCTTTACACATTTATATTTTTTATTTAAAAAATAAACTTCATCTTGGAAACCAGAATATAAAAATAAGTTTAGGGTGAATTTTTCATATTTTTTTGTGAAGTTTCATTTTTTAATAAATAGTGAAAAATACTGAATTTCAATTCAGAACTGCTTTTTTGAATAATTTATTTATATGATTTAAATATATATATAATTTGTTTTAATGTATAATTATATGAATTATAGATAAATTAATCCAATTTAGTTCATTTTGATCAATTTCACTTTGAAATTATATATTAAAATTTAGCAAACTTTTGAATATTTTTACTTTAAAAACCCACATTGTAATATCATTTTCAGGATTAAATTTAAATTAATTTATGCCAATTCTATTACTGGAATTTGGAAAAATTGATTCCATATTTTTAATAAATATAATTTATAATTTATTTTAATTTCAAATTAGTTGATGACCAAAAATATTAGTGATAATATTTGAAATTAACTACAATGATTAGGAGGAAAATTAACTTAATAAGGGGCTAAATATTAAACATAAGGGCCAAGATGACCTGAAAACTTGTCCAGAATCCATTGGTTGTCCGTATTTTGACCATATACTTTTATTTTTATAATTTAAGGAGTTATTGGTATATTATTCAAGGGAAATTCCCTATTTTATATTTTAAGGAAAAAACAAAATGGAACCTTCTTTACCTTTAATATTTATAAAACATTGAGATATGTAAAAAATAAATATTTTTTATTATACATATCATTTTTTAATATAAATTATTTTTTTATCATAAAAATATATCATTAATTTTTAGAGATGAATTAGTTACATTAATCTCTTAACAAATGCTAATGCGTAGATTATTTAGTAAATAATTAAATAAAATAAATGATGTTAAAGGCATTAAAAGTAAAGTAAATTTAATGAATTATTATGTTCCATTATTTATATACATGAATATACCATGTGGAGAATATTTGAACTTAAAATATTTTTATTACAGTAATGTTTTGATATTTTTTAAATCAAAATTAAATAAAGAATGTAAAAATTGAAATTAATATTTTTTACAACCTATTATATTTTATTAAAAGATTTAAAATTAATAAAAATAATAACTTCTTCCTAGTTATTTTAGTCTTAATAAATATAAAATATGTTATATTAATGGACTTAATGATCCTTTATAATTAATATATAGATCATTAATTAGTAAAAACATTGTTAGCACAGTTTGGGTTAAAAGAATGTTTTCGCACGTTACACACACCTGTTTTAAGATTAATTTCCAACTCACATGATGTTTTTTTAATTAGATATAATATTTATAATTTATTAGGTCTATATTTTCAAATTAATCAATCCTTAATTTAGTCTTAATCGTTAAATTACATAGGTTGGAAAACAAGTTACCTAAATTGGAAACCAAAATGAAAATTATAAGGATTCTTAAAGACTAAAGAAAAAAATTATAAAAATACACATATTTTTTGTGATGGATATTTGATTCGAACATAATTTCACTTTAATCCCTTATTTTTAAATTTAGGGTGCATGTGAGTTAAGGGGACCTCCCATTAGTGCTTACCTTTTGGTATTTACAAGAATTACACTCCTCCACCACTATAAAAAGAAATTCACTCATCCCTTTATCACACCTCTCATGCCCCTTTTATCCTCAAAAACCTATCTAACTAATCTACTAAAATCCCTCCCTGAATCATTAAATCATTATTTTTTTAGAATAAATTCAACGAAGGATGCCCTTTTGTGCAAAGAAAAAGGAGTTACCCAAAGAAGAGGTAACGTCCTTCCTTAAGCTCCTTTCTTTTATGTGAATTTTCACCACCTAAATTATTATTATTACATGATTATATAACATCAAAAGTATAATAAATATAGTGATATTTTTTTATTTTAAGGGTTTTAACTGAACTTACACACACTTCCATATAATGGGTAACGAACTTACCATTTTTTCCTGCAGCAAACTACTTCCTCACAGAACGATGCTATTCATTTTTTTCCATTAAAACATCTCATGGTTATGAATTATGATGGAAACGATATTTTAATATTATAAATGTGATATTTATGATTTATTTATGATTATATAATTATTTTATAAAATTAAACTGTATTCGTTCCATTTTTTGCAAACACAATGACCTTGTTTGTGGATGTGTGGACTACCTTATTCTCAAAGAGACGTGGTTCATTCACCCTTTACATGGAATGTATTAAGTATGATTTTGATAAAATTATATGACATTATAATTATAATGGAATTATATTATATATTTCATATAATTTTTTTTTTAATATGATAATAAAATAGAAACAATGTTCATGCGTACAGACAACCTACTGTCTCCTAGAACGATGAATTCCATTTAATAATTATATATTATATAGATTTTTATAATATATATATACTGCATATAAATCATATTTATACCATTTATTATAAATTTTAAATCATTATATATGTATAAAGACAAAAAATGTAACAAATTAAGGAACATGCGAAAAACAAAGTGGATATCACCTGAAATGTAACATTAACATGGAAGTGGTAAAAACAGGTGATATAAATCCATATATGGTATTATATATAAGAATATGGTTTTTGGTAGATTTATAATAAAATTATATTTATTATATAGGAGTTTTTAATGATTATAATGAGAGTCAAGACATCAGGTAAGAGAATTCCATCTCACTTTTTATTTTCATGAGATACATGCCATATTCACCTCTCATTTATTTTGTGTAGTGCATAAACTACACATAGATGTATTATGTGGTTATTATACTTAAATGTATGAGTATTTACATATCTATTTTATTATCTATACTACCTAGGGATTTTGTTTTAAATTTGACCAAATTGGTATAATATTTTTGTCTCAGTTTGCCTTATTTGAGACACATGACATGTTATGCACCAATATTTTTATTTGAGGTGTATACACTTCCTTTGATATGTTATATAATGAATATCATTATTTTCATGATAATTAAATATTCATTTAATTTTATTATTTCCATTATATTATGATTCAATGTTATCAAATTGTTAATGATTTATAGGTACAATACCATAACATATTCATATTGATTGGGATTATGCTGCCATTGATGAAATATTATGATCTATATATCAAAAAATCTCATAACATTTATTACCTTATAGTTATTCTTGGTATATATATGTAATGATACCATTTTCCAAATTTTTTACATAATATGGTTAATATAACATTTTTATGAACATATGAATTTATTTCTCCTTTCAGTCAAAAATCTGTTTTTATTGAAAACCGTGTTTTATATAAATGTTTTCAAAAATGTTTTACTATTATCCTATTATTAATAAAAGATTTTTTTACCCATGTGTTAACTTTTTAAAAAATGGTTTTAAATGAAATCTTATATACTTTTTTCTGATCAAGACACTTTTCTAAAAATTTATGGTGAAAAAGGAATGTTCAGCATGTATGGACATACCCGTCATCATGAACATAATTCTCTTGATACTTACTTGGTATGTTTATAAGGTTTTCTTTAAAGAAAATATTTTTCCAAATATTATGGGAATTTTTTTATTTTAAAATGGTTTTTAATGAAAAAGTCTTTTCAAAAAAATATTTATCCTAAAAAAGTGTTTTAAATTTTTTTCAATGCATCATTTATATTTTTTAAAAATGTTGCTTTTAGTGAAAATGATTTCAATGATATCAAATATTATTTTATAATATTTTAAATTATTTTCAAATAAAAAGTTTTTTTACAAGATTATTTTATATGTTTTCAAAGAAATAGTTTTACAAAATATTTTTGATCTTATTTTATATGTTTTTAAGGCAAAAGGATTTTAAAATGATTTACAGCCTCATTTATGATATTTAAGAATATTTTCAAAGAAAATGGTTTTTGAATGTTTTTTTGTTTTTGAAAAACCCTTTTCAAAGAATAAATGATAGTTTACTCAAGGAATGTTTTTAAAATATATTTCTAAATGGGTTTCCATCTAATATTCCATCTATTTATGTTACTCAAGCCTTTGTAGTAAAAGATATAAAGGTTCCATTCATATTATTTCTCTGAATAGACTATGTTTTCATTTGATGTTGTTTATTAAACCAATTCCTCTTTCATGGGTTATATGTTTATGTAACTGGTTTCCCTTTCATAGGTTACATGTTTATAAAACCTGATTCTTCTCACATGTTATTCTTTGATGAAATAATTATGAAACCTATATCTTTTACACAGGTTATGATATAATTACCTGTTTATAATGCTGATTTTATTTCATAAGTTATGATATTATTGGTTATCATCTTATAGAACATGTATATATGATTTCATTATGTGACTGGTGTGACCGATATCTCCCTCCCATGCATTGGGTAAATATTTATATCTCATGAGAGAGTGAAGGGATTTCAGTCGATGGGCTTGATACACTATGGAAGAAGGGGGAACCCAATCCACTATGGGAATATGGGGAAATATGATCCAATATAGTAAGATAGGGAAACCCAATACAATATTGGAATATGTATAAACCTGATACACTATGTGATGATGGGGAAACCTGATCCACTATAGAAAGATTGGTAAACTCGATCCCATATAAGAAAAAGACTGTGATTGCGGATGGTGGTATTTCCTGCCCAGTAGGTGTAGTCCCCATGAAGTTCCATGATAAGTTCTAACAATGTGTCTTTACTTATAGGGAATGATATTATATGTTTTTGTGAATACCAAAATTCTATCTATTAGTCCTATGTTATGCTTTCTTGGATTTTTTTCTTGATTTCCTTATAATTCATGCATGATGAACTGATAAACAATAACAACCTTGCTCTTTATTACACACTTAAACATGATTTATTACATAAAATCTTCACTTAATAAAACGTAGAAAATCGAGAGGTCTAGTGTCTTTGGGGATTAGGAACATTACATAACGACTTAAAATATGAAACACAACATCTTTATTGAAAAACTCATTTACCTGACCACTACATTTTCTCGTACTTAACATTTCATGGGATAACCTGATGACATGCATAAGAAAAGGGTGAGATTTAAAGACCATTAAGGGAGTAAACAAGGAAAAACATGAATAATACAATAAATTTTAGGAAATAGTCATATCAATGGATCATAAAAGAAACATGAACATAAAATAATGATAAAGCATGATTATCATAACATGGAAATGTAGAAACAACAATTTAACATGGAATAAGCATGAGCCATGGCTCATTTAACATGGAGCATGAGTAAACACTTATTTCACTTGAATTATCATTATTAGATACTTGATTCACTTAACGTATCATGATATGACTCTTTACCCAATGCATTAGAGTGCTATCAGAGCACACCAAACTTAAACATTTCATTGCATGCGTAGGTGTGCCACATAGATCATATAACTAGATTCATTAGACATAATCATTTATTAAATGATAAAGGAATGTGTAATACATACATGAAACTCTATAATCAATAAGTAAATTTCCATAAAGGTGAATACCCTTGATAGAGAAATTGGCATGGTATTCACTACACAATGACTTTGACTTCGAAATGCGTGATGCAATTTCAGTAGCATAACATTATGCCATAAGAATACATAAAAATTGTTGATGAGATAGAAAAGGGTGTCTCATAATATTTAAATGAAATGGAAATTAAGGGGTTCATATAGATATATGTAACTATATAATTA
This sequence comes from Viscum album, assembly GCA_963277665.1. NCBI lineage: Eukaryota > Viridiplantae > Streptophyta > Magnoliopsida > Santalales > Viscaceae > Viscum > Viscum album. Next base: position 591,761,469 of record OY728166.1, read on the forward strand.
ATGTAATTTTATATTCATAATACAAAATAATTGCTTGAATGTAAATGAGGAGAGGGAAATTTCTTAACGAATTTCAGCATGGTAACAGGAGTACATGAGAGGAATTAATGAGAGTTTAAGGGGTATATCATCATTAAAACATAAATAATAAATTATGTGGGAGGTTCAAAATCATACCCCAACATTTTTAATTGAAAATAAAAGGTTATAATAACTTAATGAAAATTGGTCAAAACGAGAAAGGAAGAAATCCCTTACTTGGAAGTGTGATTCCAATGGCTTGGGAGAGTCTTGATAGAGACTTATTGGGGTCTTGAGGAACCTTGGGAGGATCCTGGAGAGAGTATGGATGAGGTTGGATGAACTCCAAAGGCTTTTAGTGAAGATGAAGTGGGATCTTGGGTGGGTTTATATAGGAAAGGAGAGGAAATTATTTATTATTTATGTTTGGGACACCACACATTTAACTAATCAAAACCACAAACCAGATAATAGTTTTTTAGCATATATTTTTCTAATGGATAGTGGAAATTTTTTTTATAAATCCAATGGCCTGTCTTCTTAAAATATTAGGACTGATTATGTGGAGGTGAGTCATACTCTTAAGGAAATCATTTAAAAAAGGAAAAATGTTTTATAAGTCTTGGAGGGTCCACTAAGGCTTTGTAAAATAAATAAAACAGACCTAAAATCACATTATTTTAATGGTAAAACATTCATTTCACTAACATAAAGTTTATTGTATTTTATTACATCAATATTGGGTCATTATGATGTCATAAAACACATTATATATTTAAACAATATTTAATTTTTACCCAAAAATTCGACAGTCTCAGAAAATTATGAAATATTCACCCATGGATAATTTTGACCACCTGATTCCAAAATTAATATTCATTTTTTTAATAATTATTTATCTATGTGAATTTTCACTTTTAAAATAAAAACCGTCATTTATCGAAAATTCATAGGTCTTGACAAAAAATAGCTTTCAAAACATAATAAAAAATACAACTGTATTCATACAAAATTATATGATCATTTATATATAATAAAAATTAATTTAAAAATAATAATATATTATTAAAATATTATTTAATTCATAAATCCATTAATTCATCAAAATATACTTGTTTAGTAGAATATTAACTAAAAATACCATTTGTGCTTTAAAAACTATTTACAATGTAACTATAATCAAATGAATGTATATTATTTATTCTATAAAAAAATAATAAACATAATCATAGTTCTGGGGTATTGTTAGATAACCCCTTAAAACATGCTCAAAGACCTTAGGGTATGGTGCGCGATGGTGACAGACTCTTGGGTGGCTCGGATAACATCGCTCGAGTGGTAATCTCTATCAACTTCCACTTATCCTGTAGGTAGTTCTGCTCAAACATAACATATTCAAGCTCGGCTTGATCTTAGCCAAGTGCGAATCCCATTGATGCCACCTCCTTTTGGAGCACCGACATATGGGCTTCATATGGAGAAATTCAACAGGATGAGGCCATCACTTCCTTTGGATGAGTAAATTAGATTTTTAATGCCCTATATATATACTAATCATGTGATCACTGTTAAACAACTATATTAGAAATGGAAATAATTTTTAATAGTATTTTAAAATCCAAAAAATAAATCCATGTAAGTGAATATGTTATATAACAATCTTACATAATAAGGAATTTAATTAGATCAAGAGGAATTTTCATTAACAAAATTTTGGGTTATTACAATATTTCCCCTTAAGAAATTTCACCATCAAAATTTCCTCTTACCACACTAAAAAAGATGTAGGTAACTTTGCTTCATCAATTCCTCTGATTTCCACATCTCTTCTTCAATCTTGTGGTTACACCACAACCCCTTGATGAGGGGAATTGTCTTATTTCATAGAACTTTTTCTCTATAATCTATGATCCTCACCAGTTTATCCTCATAAGAAAGATCATCCTTTAACTATACTACCTCTAAAGAGAGTATATGTGAAGGGTCTGGTATGTACTTCCTTAAGATGGATACGTGAAATACTTCTTACACTTTGTCCATGGTAGGTGGAAGTGCTAGCCGATAAGCCACAACCCAACACGATCAAGAATTAAAAAGGGGATGATGCACCTAGGATCTAAAATCCATTTATTTAAAAACCCCATGAACTTATTCCAGGGAGATATGTGTAAAAATACAATGTCCCAAACTTTGAACTCAAGGTCTCGTCGAAAGATGTCTACATAACCCTTCTTTTGACTTTGGGATGCCTTGATAGGTTGCTGAAAGATTTTCACCTTCTCCACTATTTCTTTGACAATTTTTGGTCCTAGAAACTTATGATCAATGACTTCACCCCAACACTCTGTTATTCTGCACCTTTTCCCATAAAGGGATTCATGTGGTTCCATTTGGATGCTCAAGGGGAAACCGTTACTGTAAGAGAATTAAACCAGTGGAAGATGTTAGTGACATCCTACTTTGAAGTCCAGAGAGAAATATCTAAAAATATCTTCTAGTTAATGAATAGTTTACTTAGATTGGACATTATTTTGAGGATGATAGGCCGTGCTAAAGTTAGTTCAGTGCTTAGAGCATGTTGGAGACTTTTCCAAAACTTTGAGGTGAATCTCGGATCACGATCCGATACAATAGATATTGGAAATCCATTCAGCCTTACAACTTATTTGATGTAAATCCATGCAAGTTGATGCAATGAGAAGTCCTATCAAATCGTGATAAAGTGATCTATCTTTGAATGATAATCCACAACAGCCCATATAGCATTGTTTCCTCTAGATGTTCATAGAAGTCTAGTGAAAAACTCTATGGTAGTGTTTTCCCACTTCCATGTTGGTATGGGTAGTGGTTGCACCATACCCTTAAACTTTTTCCTCTCAGCCTTCAGTTGCTGACATACTAGGAACTTTGATGTATATTCAACAACCTCCCTTTCCATATTGCCCCACCAAATGTTTTCTCAGAGATTCTGATACATATTTGGGCTCCTTAGGTGAATAGTGAAGGTTGAGCTATGTGCATCATTCAGAAGATCCTTCTTTATATCTGGATTGAATGGTACATATAATAGTGACCCAAATCTTACAATTCCATCCATGTCTACCACAAAATTTGATGATTTACTATTTCTGATAGATTCCACCCTTTTCATAATTTCCACATCCTTTGACTAAGCATCCTTTATTTTCTCCATGAGGGATGGTTGAGCAATCATTTGGGGAAGGATTGATGATGTTCATCCCTTATTGATTCCCATGTCCATCCTATTAAAATATAAGAAGATTGGATCCTTTTTAATTCTCATAATTGATAATGATGCAGGATTCTTTCTACTTAGAGCACCTGACAGCTTGATCTCTTTCATAGGGTGGTAATCGATTGAGAAGTCACAATATTTGATCAGATCTAATCATCTATGTTGGCACATGTTCAACTCTTTCTATGTGAATATATACTTGAGGATTTTTTTGGTCCTCATGTATTTTACACTTCTCCCCAAATAGCTAATTCAACCAAATTTTTAAATCAAAGATCACATTTTCCAACTTTAGATCATCCGTGGGATAGTTTTTCTCATTACCTTTCGATTGCCTTGAATCACAGGCAATGACTTTGTCATTCTGCATCAATACACAACCCCAACCCTACTTCGAATCATCACTAAATACTACAAAAAGTTCTCCACTTATGGGTAATGTGAGCATGGTCATATTAATAAGCCTCCTTTTCAACACTTTGAAGCTCTCTTTGCATTCATCACTCTAATAAAACATTACACCCTTTCAAGTTATCTTGGTAAGAGGGTTGGAAAATCATGAGAAATTCCTCAAAAATTGCCGATAATATCCAGCTAACCCTAGAAAGCTATGGATATCTTTTACTGATGTTGTCCTTATCCATCTCTCAGTTTCAGCTGTCTTAGAGGGATCTATAGATATCCAATTTCTTGTGATGATATGGCATAATAATGAGACCTCCTGAAATTAGAACTCACACTTAATATATTGTGCATGGAGATTCTCCTTTCCCAAGGTCTCTAGTATAATGCTTAGATCCTCCTCATGATATGCCTTGGTTTTGGAGTATATTAGAATATCATCTATAAAAAATTACGACAAATTTGTCAAGGTATTCTCTAAAGTCTCTATTCATCATATCCATGATGATTTCTAGAGCATTAGTTAGTCCGAAAGGCATTTAAATGAAATCATAGTTCCCATATCTCAAACTAAAAGCAGTCATAGGGATATCTTCCTTCATCAGACTTAATTAATAATATCCCAACCACAAATCTACCTTGGAAAATTATTGTGCTCCACGTAGCTGATCGAACATGTCATCAATTCGTGGAAGAGAATACTTGTTCATTATCGTGATTTTGTTATACTCGCAATAATTGATGCAAAGGTGCATTGACCCATCCTTCTTCTTGACAAAGTGGACTGGTGAAACCGAGGGTGAAACACTTGGGAGTATAAACCCTTTATCATGATTCTTCTGTAGTTGTTTCTTTAGATACTCATACTCCACAAAATCCATTCTATACAGATTCTTGGATATTGTCAATGCCATAGGTATAAGTTGAATTGGGAATGAAAAATATTTTATAAGATGAAGACCAGGAAATTCCTTAAGAAACCCTTCAGCAAATTCCCTCACAATAGGCATGTCTTTAAGGATGGTTGCCTCCTTAGACTCAATCATCTGCTCCATATATGCATGATCATAGGGAAGTAATATCCACGCTGGAGATGATGGTGCTAAAGAAGATTCATCTTCCTCATTTCACTTTTATAGAATCAAGTGTTGATTCTACATATAGAGAGTGATTTCCCACTCATGGAAATTTATGTTGGATTTATTTAGGGAAACCCAATCCATATCGAGAATAGAATCAAATTCCATTAGAGGGAGTATGATGAGGTTCTCTGGGAAGTTCAATCCACTGATTATGACAAGGGGAGTTATATTCATGGGATGTAATGATTTTCCCATTTGTTGTACTCACTGACATCTATAATTCTATGATTTTTTTGGTGATGGGATGTTCTACTAAATGATCGGGATATAAAAGAATGTGTAGAAATGGAATCAAAAAGTATGTTCTCTATTCTTGAATGCATAACTAGCATACCTGTCACCACTTCGTTGTTGAGGTTTACTTCGGTGGTAGTAATGGAAAAATCTCTCCCTTTATACCTTAGAGTTTGTTGGTTGCCTCCAAAAACCCTTGGATTATGACACAAATTTGCAAGGTGTCGTGGTTGTTTTCAATTGAAGTAATAAAAAATGCATTGAGGTTTGAATGGAGAATATCTCTCCTCTATTGAAACAACAGGTTTTTTCTTATCATCTTTTAATGGCTAGGTTCCCTTCTCTTCTTCACCTAAAGAGTTTACTCATCTCCTTCAGGCAATTTTTGGGGTGCTTATTTCCACACCATTGGAAAGTGGGGTGATGGGTTTCATTGAACCATTGGATTTATCCATCAGACCGCCAGAATTAAAGTCCACCTTACGCTTATTATCCCCATGATACACCTAGGATTATCCGTTCTTCATTTTGACTTTGACGGAACATCAAACAATTTAAGCATAGCTATCAAAGTCAATAATCTCTAGGGATTTCCGTAGGCTATGTTTTAGCCCACCAAAGAAGCGATCAACCTTTCATTCGGGGGTAATTACAATGTTGTAGGCGTATTGTGGAAGCCTTGTGAAGTTTACCTCATACGCTCCGATGGATTCATCGTCGTTTTTATTGAGGGCAAGGAAGTGACTTTCCATCTTACGTTGGAGGGTCTGTGGAAAATATTTGTTGAAAATCATTTTCTATAAATACTCCCATTCCAATGCCTCAATATCCTCCTAGGGCTTTATATTTTTGATCAATGTCCACAATTGATCAGCGTCACCATCTATACAATAGGCATCCAGAATAACCTTCTATTGTTTGTAACATTGATGGATGGAGATGATATTTTCAATAGAGATTATCCATTGTATGGTGATTGATGGATCAGATGATCCATTAAAAGTACGAGGCCTTTGTCTCATGAAGCTATTGATAGTGAATTATTCTTTTTTAAGGGGGTTGAACGTTCCTCTTGACCCATGTTTCTATTTAATGCTTTAGTTAACTGAGAGAGTATCATGACAAACTTCATGATTCTTGCTACCATCAGATTGGGCCTCTTATTAGAACAATCATCACATAGATCTTCGCATGGATTGTTAGCCCGGTTCATCCTATTTCTGGCCATTGGATGGAATAAAAGGATTGTTAGGGGTAACAAATAAAGGGTAATCCAAGGACAAAAAAAGTTGACTTATAAATAACTTTTATTTCCTTAACTTATGATTCTATAGGCTTCAATCTATGTTATCCATGATCTACTTCCCAACATTTATTCTTAGAAGAATTTTTTATTCCCTTAACATTGGTTCATACTAAACTTGTGAATTTACCAAAGAATATCCATTAGGAGTGTCGTAACCAAGAGTTCTACAAGGCTCGTTCTCATGTTCTAGGATACCTTAGGTCAAGCTTGAAACTCCTTGTTGGAGTTTTCACTCCCAGGTACATCCGTGCGAGAGCTGCCTCTATATTCTCGTATCCATACAAGGATGTATTTACTTGGTAAACCACTTAATCAATACCCACCAAAATTTAGAGATGTTCCTATTATACTTAGTCTTATCCATATGGCTTTCAATAGGGTTTTAATCCAAATCCAAAAAATAACTAAACCTATCCTCTAAAACAAAATATAATAACCCTGCTCTTTATAACACACGTAAACATGATTTATTACATAAAATATTCACTTGAAAAAACATAGAAGATAGGGAGGTCTAGGGTATTTGGTGCTTAGGAACATTATATAACTACTTAAAACATGAAACACAACATATTTATTGAAAAATTCCATTACATGACCACTACATTCCCTCGTACTTAGCATTGCATGGGATAACCTGATAACATTCATAAGAAAAAGGTGAGATATAAATCCTAGTAAGGGAGTAAACAAAAGATAATATGAATAATAAAATACATGTTATGAAATAAGAACATCAACAGAGCATTAAATAAAAATTAACATAAAGGCATGATAAATAATGATTATCACAACATGGAAATGTGGTAACAACACTTTACATGGTATTATCATGCGCCAGGGATAATTCCACATGGAGAGTGAGTAAAAACTTATTAAACATGAATTATCATGGGTAAATCGTCATTGTACTTGATGTATCATGATAATACTCATTACCCAATGCATTGGAGCTCTATGAGGGAGCACCCATCTAAAACATTTCTTTTCATGCATAAGTGTGCCACATAGATCTTACAACATGGATTCATTAAACATAGTCATTTATTCCATGATAAAGGAATGTGTAATATATACATGAAAATCTATAATAAATATGTAAATGTGCATAAAGGTGAATACCCTTGATAGAGAAATGGGCATGGTATTCACTAAACAATTACTTTGGCTGGGAAAATCGCAGTGCAATTTCGGTAGCATAACGACGTGACATAAGTATTCATAAAAACGGTTGATGAGAGAAAAAGTGGTGTCTAATAATATTTATATGAAATTGAATGTTATGGGGTTATATATATACATTTTCCAATATCATTAATTGAATTTTAGATTCATAATACAAAATAATTGCACGAATGTAAATGAGGAGAGACAAATACCTTACGGAATTTCAACATGGTAATTGGTACACATGGGAGGAATTAATGAGACATGATGGTGTATATAATCAATAAAAAATAAAGAGTTAAGTATGGGAGAGGTTTGAAATCGTACCCAACATTTTTAATTGAAAAAAGGGCATAACAACTTATAGAAATTTGATCAAAAATGAGAAAGGAAGAGATCCCTTACATGGATGTGTGATCCCAGAGGCTTGGGAGAGGCTTTAGAGAGGTTTCTTGGGAGATGGGGGAACCTTGGTAGGATCAAATAGAGATTAGGGACAGTTTTGACGAACTCCAAAGGATTTTAGTGAAGATTAAGGGGGGTCTTGGGTGGGTTGATATTGGAAAGGAGAGGGAATTCTTTATTATTTAGGTTTGGGACACCACACATTAAACTAATAAAAACCACAAGCCAACCCATGGATTTTTCACATGAGTATTTACAAAGGGGAGTGGGAAAAAAATAATTTATAATTACCATGTCCAAACTTCTTAAAATATTAGGCTTTCTTATGTGGAGGTGAGTCATACTCTTAAAGAAATCATTTTAAAAAGATTAAATGTTTTATAAGTCTTGGGGGGTCCAATAAGGCTTTGTAAAATAAATAAATAAAATTTAAAATAACATTTTTTTAATGGTAAAACATATATTGTCTAAAAATAAAGTTAATAATATTTATTACATCACTATTTGGTCATTATTATGTCATAAAACACATTATATATTTAAATGGTACTTAATTTTTACCCAACAATTCGACTGTCTCAGAAATTTTTGAAAAATTAACCATGGGATATTTTAAATGTATTGATTCCAAAAATAATATTAATTTTATCTAAATAATTATCTAAATTTGTGAATTTTAACTTCTGAAATAAAATCCTACATTTATCGAAAATTCATGGGTTTTAACAAAAATAGCTTTCAAACCATAATAAAAATTACAATTGTATTCATAAAAAATTATATGATCATTTATATTTAATAAATTTTAATTTAATAATAATAATGTTTTATTAAAATATTATTTAATTAAAAAATACATTAATTAATCATGATAGACATTTTTAGTTGAATAATAACTAAAAAAACTATTAGTGTTTTAAAAACTACTTACAAAGTAACATAAATAAAATGAATGTATATTATTTATTATTTTAAAAAATAATGCACATAATAATAGTTCCAGGGTCTTGTTACATAACCTGTTAAAACACCAGCATAAGACCTTTGGGTAAGGTTCTTGATGGTGACAAACTCTTGTGGTGGCACGGATAATGTCACTCAAGTGGTAATCTCTATCAAATTCCACTTCTCCCATAGCCGGTTCCACTCAAGAATAATGTATTCAGTCTTAGATTGGGCTTGGTCAAGCGAGAAGATCAATGATGCCACCTCCTTTTTGAGCTTCAACAAATTGGATTTGTCTGTAAAAATTCTACTGGATGAGTCCCTCACTTCTTTTTTATGAGTAAATTGGATTTTTTAAAGCCCCATATTTATACTAATCATGTGATCACTATTCAACGACTGTATTATAAATGGTAACAATACTTAACAGAATTTTAAAATCCAAAAAATAAGACTATGTAAGTGCATATGTTATATAACCATCATATATAAGAATAAATTTAATTAGATAATGAGGAATTTTCTTTAAAAAAAGTTTGGGTCGTTACATAAAATTTATTCCATGATTCATGTTAATAATATTTTGTAGATAATGCATAATATTATAACGATATGATCACATTCACATACCCTTATGATCAAATTTATGCTTACAAATCTCCCTTTTCTACCCTTATTGAGCAACTAAGATCATTAAATTTTATGTTTCCTACCCCAGGTTATGAAGATATATTTTATGTATGATAAGTATAAAATGGTTTTAGTCTTGGAGAACCTAATGGGAGATAATATAACTCACTCATATACCAGTATTTAAGTTTCTATATTCCAAAGGCACTAAACTATTATGGTATTTAGGAATATTATTATGTAATATATTAAGTATTCTGAAAAAATTATGAAATTTTTATGTAATTTGGTCTTGGTTCTATATACACAGTGTAATTTTTTTTCAACAAAAAAATACTGCTTTTAAGTTTACACCCATGTTTTATTCCAGACACTTTTTCTTCCATTAAGACGATTCACCAAAGATAAAATGATGACTTTGCTAAAATTTTTACTTATAAATATATTATATGAAAAGAATTTAAAGATGAGGAATGAGAAAAAAAATCTCAATGATGGATATAAATATAAAGGAATATTTGTAGTCCAGTAAAAACATGAAAACCCCTAAAAACCTTTACCTTTCTAACAATAACACTTTTAGAACATATATAAAACATTTACACATGTGAAAATTAATATTTACTCAAACAAAACCTCTTATAACCGTTAGTAAACCAGAAAACTCACGAATTCATCCTAAGGCATGTGGTTACTCATGAAAACATTTATTTTTAAAAAAATATTTTAGCTTTAAAAATTCATAAACTTTTTATACCTCATGGAACTGAAATATATATATAAAACCCTATCTTTTAAAAAATAATATAATTATATCTGTTATTTGGATAAATGATGCCTAATTAATTCTATTGGAGTAACATACCTAATTATCCCACACATCATTCACCTTCAAAGACTATGTCATTACCTAACTCATTGGTAATATATACCAGGAAAATCCATCATCACGAGATATATAAGGTTAAAACATCATATTATTAAACTCTAAAGTATTTTATCATGAAAAAAACATTTGTATGATTGTAATTTTTGATCACAAAACCTCATTTGAACATATAAGGGAAAACAATTTCTATATTCTCACAATAATAAGGGGAAATATCATTTTTCTTTGAAAACACAAAAAAATTATGAATTTCTAGAAGGGTGGGAGTATGATACACTTTGAAATATCATGTCTAATTGTAAAGGAATACTGATAATGAATAAAAACTATGATGATAGGAAAATGTTGTTATGTTTCGTATGTTAAACAAACATTTTTTTAACTTTTGTAAAAAAAGAAAAAATGATTGATACAAATATTTTTGAAAAGATTCATTTTTAAACATTTGTAAAGAAAATAAATTATAATAAAAAATGAATTTTATAAACCTTTTCATCATAAATAAAAACATTCATAAATTAGTTAAATGAACATGGATATGGATGAGAAATATTTTACAACATTTAGAATAATACTTTAAAGGAAAATAGCTTACCTTGATCCCCAAATCATTTTGTGTGTATGTATACCCTCATGAGTAAAAAATATTATTATATTTCGATTTGATTAAGAAAAAATTTCATGTTCATTCCATTATTATCATTCACTTTATTTTATTTATTAATATTATTTATTTATTTACTAAAAAGGGTTAAGTTCACGTTTGACGTTTTAAGGATGTTTGGTTTATAACCTCAAAACAACACTAGTTCACTGACCATGGTCAAAGGGGTTAGCATTACATTAAATATTAATGATTAATATTTAATAATTATAATATTTATACATTATACAACCTTTTAAAACCATACTTTTAAGGTGGTCATTAAAAATGAACAACATCATTTCATGGAACTGGTAATTAATACATACCCATGAATGATGTTTTCATTTTTCTACTGGGTGGAAAATAAATAATGTAGATAATATTTTAATTTTATATAATCATAAATATTTTTTTAATTTTATATTTATTCATTAGTTCCACCCACATTAATATCCTTGTAATATGGAAATAAAAAACGAATTACATCTCTTCGTGGAGGTGGTAGTCCACATGCACGCACAGACAACATTATCATTTTATAATGGATGGTAGGGTAGGATGGTAACTAATATATTATATTTAAAAAATCATAATTATATCATAAATATAGTATATATTCACTTGATCTAACATTTCAACCAACCATATAATCTAGTGATGGAAAATGACATGAATCACTTCATAGATGTTATTATGGTGCCTAATTTGTCCATACATTTTCATACATTATATTGAGTATCAAAACATATTTTCACTGGATATATGTCTTGTTTTCGAGATAAAATGATATAATTTGGGGATCATAATTATTTTTAGCTATTTTACATCCTAAGACACAAATCAAGATGGGTTAGAATAAAAATTTAAAACTACGTGGTGTGTACCTATTACACACACTTTGTACTATTGACCAAACATTGATCGGTATGACCAAATACACACACATGTTTCCTAAAAGAGCTAACATGCTTTGTAGTTACCAGTTACACACCGTGTTTCCCCTTCTAGAAGTAGTTGGTGGCTGAAACTTGACATTATATGCTATGTGGGGTGGCGTTACATGTTGTGTACTTTTGGGTACTAGCCGTGTATTTACCAAATGTTATAAATAGAAGGGAATACCCTCCAAATTAAGGAGGAGGAACACATATACACAAAATGGGACAATTTCAGAGATTCCCAACTGGAGAAGAAGAGAGAGAAGGAGAATGAGAGAAGAGATGAGAGGAGGTTCTACTGTTACCTTCCTGACGATCTTCAATCTGATGTTTTTGCGATGTTTAATTTAGGTATCACAAGTCTGTTAGTCGTTATCTACTCTATGTGTAGATAAATTCCCTATGTTTTGGGGCCATGGATAATTATGAGTTGTTGTTTATCAGTTATCATATTGTAATCTTGTTATTTATATTTCTCTCATAATCCATCAAAAACACTTTTCTAAAGATCACAAAAAACCCCACATCAGACCAAAAACGGGATTTCTAGGGAGGTTTTGTGGAATTATGATTAAGAACATCCATGATAATTGGGTGGAATTATTATATCAAAAGGGGTTATAATTAAAAATACTAATAGAAACCAAATTCCATATGAAGGAATTGGTTTCTACTGATACAAACGAAATTAACTAGACCCAGGGGGTTCAATTATATCCAAAACCCAAAAATGTGAGTTATTATGAACCGAACAACTTCATAAGAAAATTTATCTATTAATTATCTTTAAAATAGACATCCCTGACACAGTCTTCCCATTTATCGTCAAAATCAATTTTTTGTGTTTTTATCATTAAATTAATCTATCATGAAATTGAATGTTTAATTACTCTGTATTTGAAAAATTAAAACATAGTATATAAATTTCAGTTAACTTCACTTAATTAATTAAAAAATAGGGAAACAAAATACAGTAACCCCCTCTCCATGTAGATTGATCACATACATGAACTATACTTGTATTAGGTTTGGGCATTTCAATTTGGATTATTGAAAGTAACAATTCAAATAAAATGACACCAAATAATGGTGCTGTTGTCGGTGATTTTAAAGTTAATGGTGTTTTGATTAATCAGTTTGTATGAATTAAAGTGAACATAAAAAAAATTAAAAATTAAAAAAATATCTATTCTTAATCTTAAAAGTTTATTAATTTTAGGTCTTCCTATTTTACAATTGGTGTGTTATTGTTGTTTTAGAGAGAATAATAGGTGCATGAGTGGCTAAATAGCTCATTAAAATAGTGATGAGTCATCATAGGTCCTTTCATTTTATCTGAAGATCGAACAAATGAGCCTCAGGCGACATTGAGCACTTATGGAAGACGACAACCAAAACAACCACATGAAAAACATGGAAGAAGGAGACCTAGCTACTATACAAGATGTTGAAGAATAGTTCATGCCTATGGAAAAATGAAACCAAAAAAGTAGTTGTGGAGGATGAGTGGATCCAACTTCCACCAGAAAAAATCATGAAGTTCGTGCCACAGAACTTAGAAAGACAACCAGCTCCATTTGTTCCGTGTTATGGCACACAAAAACCTGAGAAGTACCCACCAAAGAGGTTTCCATATATGAAGCCTAACCAAGGGACATATTTTTCTTTTCAGTAGTAATTTGGGACCCACCTCATAAAGAACAACTTCCCCCATGTCATACCCTTATAGAGTATAGTCTTCTGTCTATTCAAGGTGCAGATACAGGTATTGTTAGACCACTGGTGCATGCCCATAATTTTTATACCAAGATGGCCATCATATACCTCATCCAAAACATGGTGTATCTTGGAGGATCATCAACAGAATACCCAAAGGCACTTCTCTCCAATTTTTTTGGAGATATGTGACAACTTCCACAACTCCATAACATAACTGAAAATCACAGTGATGACAAAAATCAAGCTCAATCTTCATCATCTCAGGATAAGGAAGAAAAAGTCAAAAAGTCCCCCTCAATCCAGGAACTATCAAACAAAAATGAGACCATACAAGGTAAGGTAAAATAAGTGGTAAAACCATATGTACTCCCCTCACCTTTCCCCACACGAATAAAGAAAAGGACACTGGATCAGCGGTTCAGGAAATTTATGGAGGTATTCTGAAAACATCATATTAATATTCCTTTCATATAAGAATTATCTGAAATTAAAAAAAATAATAATTTCACTAAATAAATTATCTCAGACAAAAGGAATATGTAGGATTTGGGAACAATTCCTCTCAATAAAAAATTTTCAGTAGTGGTTCAACACTCTATTCCTCTAAACCTCCAAGATCTTGGTAGTTTTACGATTCCTTGCACAATTGGATCTTGTGAGTTTCGGAAGGCCCTTTGTGACTTGGGTGGTTAGTTTTAATATTATGCCCTATTGAGTCTTTATGAATTTTGGTTTGAATGATTTGAAACCTACCTAAGTGGCACTACATCTAGAAGATCAATCCATTAAATATCCTAAAGGGATACTTGAGGTTGTTCTAGTGAAAGTGAGAAGACTGATTCTTCCTAATGATTTTATCATCCTTGACACGGAGGAAGATCAAGAGGACCCTCTTATTCTAGGATGGACCGTCATGGATAATGAGAAAGTTTTTATTGATGTTCACCAATGTGTATTGATCTTTAGAGTAGGAGACAAAATGGTTTCCTATAATGTGCTCAAAGCTGTTAAGAAAGTGTCACTTATGGAAAATGGGGACTGTTATGCATTTCTTATAGTGGCCAATCACTTGGCCCACATGGAAGATGACATGGGATGTTTTTCTTTCACCAATGAAATAGTCATTGAGGGCATCTATCCGTATTATGAACTATAGGAGATATAATTCATCTTAGTTTAGAGAGGTCATTATTGGAAACGTATACTTATTCTAGATATTCTTGAGTGAGACGAGGTAGAACCAATTTTTCCCTCAGTTCTGAAATCCCGACAACTTGAACACAAAAATATCCCATCATATTTGGAATATGGGTACTTTCGGAGATATGGACATGCTTCTAGTTATAATAAACACATATCTCTCTCGGGATCAAGAGCATGTACTTCTTGTGGTTCGTAAGCAATGAAAATAAGCTATTGTGTGGACAGTTACTGATCTTAAAGGGATCAACCCAACCATTTTCACAGACAAGGTTCTATATGAAGAAGGAGCCAAGACATCTCTATAACCAAAATGAAGGATAAATCCTCCCATTAATTAGGTAGTAATGAAATATGTGATTAGTATTTTGGATGCAGGAATCATCTACCTGATTTCTGATAATCCACGACTAAGTACTTTGCAATTGGTACCCAAAAAGGGGGTATCACCATGATCACTAATGATAAAAATGAACTTATCTTGACATGAATAGTCATAGGATGGAGAATATGTGTCGATTACTGAATGATTAACTATTCTATAAGGAATGATCAGTTCCCTGTCCCTTTTATGGATCAAATTCTTGAGCGATTAGCATGGAAAAATTTTATTTCTTTCTGGATGGTTATTCTAGATATAACCAAATATTAATTTATCTTGAAGACTAAGAGAAGATCATCTTCAAATTCCAAAATATAACTTTTTCTTATTGAATGGTGTCTTTTGGCATGTGTAATTATCCATTAACATTTCAGCAATGCATGTTGGCAATATTTCATGATATGGTTGAGCAGATTCTAGAAGTATTTATTGATGATTTTCTAGTCTATGTAAAACCATTCAACATTTGATTAAGAAATTTTAAATTGGTCCTAGAACAGTGTGAGCACACTAGTCTAGTTTTTAACTTGGAGAAGCTACACTTTATGGTAAAAAATGGCATCATCTTAGGCCACCTAATTTCTATGAAGTGAATTGAAGTTGACCTGGCCAATATTTAATTCATATCACAACTTCCTATCCCAACATCTGTTCGGGAAATCCAAAGTATTCTTGGGCATGTAGGTTCTTAAAAAAGGTTCGTTAGTGTATTTTCAAATATAGATCAACCACTAACCAATCTTCTTTCAAGAGATTCTATCTTTGAATTTGAATAAACATGCATCGTAGCCTTCCAGCTTCTGAAGAAAAAATCGGTAGACGCTCCGATCATGGTTACCCCAATTTGGGAGGAAAAATTTGAGATTATGTGTGATATAAGTGACTATTCTATGGGAAAAATTATTCAGTATTATATAAATTGAATCATCAAACCAATCTACTATTCCAGAAGATCCCAAAATTAAGAAAAAATAAACTAAACTACCACAAAGAAGGAAATTCTTGCAGTGGTTTTTTCATATGACAGGTTCCACTCTTATTTAGTTCTATCCATAGTTATTGTACATAATGACCATGCAACACTAAAATATTTTATGAACAAGAAGTATGGAAAACTATGACTTATCCATTGGTTGTTTCTCCTCCAAGAATTTGACTTAGAGATCTGTGATATGAAGGGTAGTGAGAATGTTGTTTCTAACCATCTCTCCAGATTGGAATTGGCTCATTTGGAATGAGAATATGATAGAGAAATCAATGAGGAATTATTGGATGGGAATATTTTCCCCTTGGAGTTACACCTCATCCATGGTATGCAGAAATAGCCAATTAGATGGATACATGTGTCGTTCACCCTGATCATTCATTTGAACAAAATAAATGGTTTCTTTCAAAAGTGAAATGATATTTCTAGGAAGACCCACTGCTCATCCACTCAAGTGGAGATGGGGTGATCCACAACTTCATTCTAGAAGAAAATATTCACAGAATTATGGAGTTTTTTCATTCTTCCCTAGCTGGGGTACATCACGGGCTAGACCAACCAATAATGAAATTTATCCAATTTGTATTTCTAGGACCCACCATGCATAAGGATGCCAAGTATTTTGTTACATGCTGTGATAGGTGCTAGTGGATAGGTAACATGGGGCGCTGATCTAAAATTCCGGAATACCCTATCCTTGAAGTCGAGGTATTCAATGTATGGGGTATGGATTTCCTATGCCCATTTCCCCCGTCATTCAGAAACTCTTACATACGGGTTTGTGTCGATTATGTATCCGAATGGGTGGAATCCATAACCATGACACACAACACAGCAAGGGTTTTCATGTTCTTCTGGATGAAAAATATTTTCTGTAGGTTCGGTGTTCCACAAACATTGATACGTGATAGAGGGATGTATTTCAACAGTGCATTGATGCAGATTGTGATTCTAAAGTACGTTGTGAGGTATAAAACATGGACACCTTATCATCCCAAATCCTAGGGACAAGTAGAAATATCAAATAGATTTTTAAAGTAGATCCTGGAGAAGACAATGGGAGCCTCAAAGATGGACTGGTCTAAGAAACATAATGATGCCTTGTTGACATACATGACCGACTTCAAAACACGTCTCTATATGTAATCGTTCCAGTAGATTAACAGAAATCCATGTTATTTACCAGTCGAACATGAGTATAAATCCTATTGGGTTGTGAATCCATTGAACTATTATCTCAAAGATACCGAAGAGAATTGAAAGTTTCATCTGATGGAACATGATGATATTCGGCGATAGGCATATGAAAATTCTAGGCAATACAATGATAAGAGAATGGTGGTCCATGACCACATGATCTCTCGGATGTCATTTCATGAAAGTGATGAGGTACTATTATTTAACTCCCATTTGAGATTATATCTAGGTAAATTAAAGTCCCGGTGGTCGGGACCTTTCCAAGTGATAATTGTTTTCCACTATAGTGTGGTGAATGTTTCTGGAGCTGATGGTTAAACATTTAAGTTGAATGGGTGTCATCTAAAGCCCTATTTTCACATGGAGTACATGGTGGGTACAATATCCACCATAAAATTAGGGGTATAAAGATGCTCAGGTAAGGTCAATCCAAAGACCTAAAATAAAGGCACTTCCTGTGAGGCAACCCAGAGACTACATGCCATGTATCACCATTTTAGACAACATGTTCTTTCTTTTTCAATATATACTCCAATAGAACTAGTAGTATAAGTATATATTAATTATGTTAATAAACAAGGATAAATCTTGTGTGGATGTTAAGGTCACCAGAATGTATCCAATGCATCGCCGGTTTGAATCACTCAATACCTGCCTTTGGTACAAGGCTCATCATTTTTAACCCGTATTTAATTAAACGGTGTTTTAGGTAGTTTCCAAACCAAAACATATGTTTTTATACATAAAATATAACCCATGATGGGGATGGACTTGCTGGACATGGCCATAAACCAGATCCAAAAGTCTTGGGTTCAAATCCAGACAACCATCCTAGTTCCTTCATTTTTCATATTAATAAAATCACACAACATGCATTTGTGTATACATCATGTGAGACATGTTTTTATTCATAAATTAAACAGTTTTGAAACCTATAAATACATGTGGATGAAGTTGGATGACTGGTATATTCTCAACCCTAGATTTAAAAGACATGAGTTAGAACTCAACTAATCTCCCTGCTTCATCCCTTTAATTCAAATTAAAACCACATGTTGTGTGTTTTCTAAATCCCATGTAGATATGAACCTATACATAAATTATTAAACATTCATAAAAATGTGCAGCACTACAACCTTCACTCCAGTGGTTGAGGGATTATATTCAGAATGGATGGTTTCTTGATCGAATCATGTACTGAGCACCCAACAGAAGGTTTTAGTTCACTTTTTAAAATTTTACAACAGACTATATGTATTTCTATAATACAAAATGTGTCTAGGTTAAATTTATTTAGTAAAATAGTTATTTTAATTTTAATTTTAATTTATTACATAATTTTATATATACATTATTCTATTAAAAACCCATAAACAATGTGTGGGACCTGTTACACACATTGTGGTTTGACTATAAAGGCTAGGACCCTACCCAGCCTGATCCCAAGTCACACAACCCCTCCTCCCTATTTTCTTCATCCTGAATCCATTTTGACCCCCTCACACCAATCCACCATTTTAATGTGTTTTTGGTCCTGATTTCATTTTAATTTTGACCCTTGCTCTAGGTACTCCATTCTCAACCATCTGTTTCATGTTTTCATAATTGTTTAGTGTGATTTTGAATCAGGAGACCATTCGGGTCTCTTGTGTAGTACATGGGGGTTCTTTTTCATTTTTTACTTTTCCTTTAATTATTTAACTTGTTTCCCCTATCTTGACAACCTATGCATCACCACATCCTCTCCTCTTCCTTAGTGTTTTTCTTGAGGGAGCCTGCGCCATATTAAGTGTGGGGGAGGATCTATGACAATACTAGACTTTTACCTTGAACTAATATAAGAGAAATAATTAATAGTTGAAATATTTTAAAATTTGGAATTTTTTGGATTTATTATAATTATAAAAAATAAAGACATAAAAGGGAATTTTAAAAGTTATATGCTTATTTTAAATTTAAAACTATTTTTAAAGGATTGTTGATATAGTTTGATTCTGGATTTTATTTCAGGGAAATTTACATTTGATATAATGAACATTTGTACTCATGTCATGACCTGATTGACCTTTTATTTATCCTTATTTTTTTGAGTTATTATAAGGATTTTGAAATATTCTTTCTTATACCCTCTTTCATGAGAGATTCATGGGATATTCATAACTACCATAACATGATAATATTTCTCTTCTATACATGATGATTTTAAATCACATTAAAATGATGGAGGCATTTGATTATTTATTAGCCCCTTTTACATTGATACTACCTTAAATCTGATATTCGTAAACCCATAGAAACCATGAACTTCCTTGATATAAAGACACATTATAAGCCTATTTATCCTTCCTACCCTAATTCTTTTATAATTTTTCATGATTATTCATTTGAGCTTTAGATAGGTATTTTTGGCCATTGATGGTATATTTTGGTGGAAAACCTTGAATTGAAGTGTGGGGGAGAGTTCCACTTGTTAATTTTGCAGAAGGGTTCCACAAACACTATTCATTATATTCTTGATGGTCCCTGTTGAATTATATTTTGAATAAATAAAAAACAAGACAATATTTATTCATTATATATTATTGATGGTTCATGAACCCATGTTGGTATGGGAATATCACAGTGATGAAACCCTTTAATACACCCTGATTAGGGATTCATTTTCTTTTAGCTTTATTTTTAATATCATGCATTATTGTTTAAGAAATAAGCCTCTTTTTTTCAATCATATGAGTTTATTTTTCATCATTATCTACCAACCCTTAGCCTCAAAACGTTCGATCCATATTTAAAGACCTCATGATTTTTAGTGATTTGAGTTCTGAAGTGGAGAAAGAGAACAATTGAAAACCTATAGATAGAGTTCACATACTAAAGACTGAGCATAAATTTGATTAAGTAACCTTGAGTGATGAGTGTGGTACTTTTTGGAGAGGTAAATCATCATGTGGAATGTTTATTTATGAAAAGTTGAATAGTGTGGATAAAAGAGGATGAAAATATTTAATTGACTTAAATATGAGGAACTATTAGAATATATTTTCAATTAAAATATGAGTTGTTCATTTTTAAATCCTCTGTAACAGCTTTAGTATTTACAATTATGATTAATTCAATTCTCTTTTTTATAGTATGGGATTTTTTGATTTGTTGTCGATATTTTTCTTGAGGACAATAAAATTACTAAGTGTGGGGGTTTTTGATGTACCCTATTAGTGCATACATTTTCATAGATTGTATTGAGTATAGACTCATGTTTTCACCAGATATATGTGTTGTTTTCAATATAAAATGCTTTAATTTGGTGATCATGATAATTTTCAAGTATTTTCCAGCCTAAGACACAAATCATGGAGGGTCAGAAAAAAAATTCAAATTTACACGGTGTGTACTTATTACACACACCATGTACTATTACCCAGAAACAGATTGACAAGACCAAATACACACCCATGTTTCTTTCTAGAGAAAACAAGCCATATAGTTACTAGTTACACACTATGTTTCTCCTTCTAGAAGTTATTGGTGGTTGAAGATTGATATTACACACCATGTGGGGTGGCATTACATGCTGGGTACTTCATGGTACATGCCATGTATTTCTCTAATGTAGTAAATTAGAGGGTAGGAACTCCAAATTAAAGAGGAGGCGCACTCATACACAAAAGGGTAAAATTTCATAGATATTTAATTGTAGAAGAAGAGAGAGAAAGTGACAGAGAGACGAGAAGAGAGGATATGTTGCTACTACCTTTCCAACAATCTTCAATCTGAACATGTTACGATTTTTAATACAGGCATCACAAGTCATTTAGTACTTAACTACTCCATGTGTACCTAAATTCTCTATGTCTTGGGGTTATGTATTTTTATGGGTTGTTGTTTAACAATTGTTATATTGTAATCCTATTATTTATATTTCTCTCATGTCCTTCAAAAAACTCTTCCTAAATATCATGGGAAACCCCTTATCAGAGGGATCTTTTGAGGAATTATGATTAAGAAAATCCATGATCATTGGGTTGACTTGTCATCTCAGAAGGGGTTACAATTAACAAAATTAATAGACACCAAATTCTAGACTAAGTAATTGGTTTCTACTTATTCAAAAAAAAATCACCAGACTAAGGGGGATCCATTATATATAAAACCCAAAAATGTGAGTTATTAAGAATAACACAACCTCATACAAAAATTGATTTATTAATGACCTTAAAAATCCATAGCGCCAACGATTTATTCCCATTTTTCATCCGAATCAAAACTTATTGTTTCTCTTTATCTATTATGAAATTTATAAAGAAATTGAAATTTTAATTACTCTGTCATTGAAACATAAAAACATCTACTCTAAATTTCTGTAAAATTCACCTAATTAATTACAAAGTTGAGAAAGAAATAATGCAACTCGATATCCCTGTTAACCGATCTCATACTTACAATATTCTAGTATTAAGTTTGTGTATTTTAATTTTGATTGTCAAAAGTAACACTTCCGATGAAACGACCGCATTTGTAGTCCTCACGTACACACAAGCTATATTTTCATTTCCAATCCGATGGAAAAGGAGATGAAAAAGCATTAAACCATAATCATAATAAAATTTTGGTATATGTAATATAAATATGTTTTTATTTCATTGTTGTTAAATAATATTTGAAAGAGGCATATGAACAAATAAACATTAAACACACGAGTTTTAATTATATCTCCTCTAATGAAAAACTCCCTTGACTTACACCATATGACTTAATAGATTAGTATTTTGGGGAGAACAATACCCATAATATGAGGTTAGTATTATTGTAAAGGTATTTTAATTGGTATTGGCCTATTTATCATTCTCAAAGTGTGTAAATAAGTGAGGATATTATGTGAACTTTTATATGTGAGGGGAGTGACACACTTGTAATTACTTAAAAAAATTAAATGTGTTATATAAATTTATCAATGTAAAGTGGAACAAAATATAAATATTTTGAATATAAGATGATTATGTGTCTAAATAGACCCATTAAAATAGATTTAAAATAGTTTTTATTATATTTTAAACCTTATCTATTAGAATTAACCCTATTATTTACTCTTTTAATCAATATAAATAGGATAATGTTTTAAAAAGGATACTCTTCCTAATGAGAAAAATAATGAAATTTAAATTATTAAAAAATTTAAACCTCCTCAATTAAAAAAAACAAATTTTACCATAATCAATTTCCATAAGTGATAAAAAAATTTATTTTAATATAAATACTCAAACCGTAATGAAAATAGTTTATATAAAAATTATTTTTTATGCATAAAAATGATATAGTACCAAAATATAGTATAATGAAAATTAATATGAAATTAATTATATTATATTTTAAAAAATGGAAAAAATTTAATTTTAAAACTGATATAAAATAGAATGGTACTTTTTAAATACTTGAAAATTATCGATAATTTTTATGAAAAATGACATTCTTTGCATTTCACCTAAAAATATATCTATTTCAAATAAATAACAAAAAATCACCCTAGGATAAATTAAATTTTATAAATACTAAAATAAATTCATTTTTATAAAATTATAATCATAAAATTTATAAATTTAAATTTATAAGGAAACCATGTAATATATTGAAAAACAATTTAGTTATGTAAAACTATTCTTTTTCAATATATTTTTTTTATAAAAATATGATAAATTTGAATCCATAAAATAAATAATTATAAATCATATGTTTTTTTTTATTTCTTGGGTTACGTTATTTTTTATATTATTCCACCTGTTATTAAATTTAATCCTTAAAATTTTATTCATTACTTAAAACAACTGACTATATGTTTCCC
Organism: Viscum album; assembly: GCA_963277665.1. Taxonomy (NCBI): domain Eukaryota; kingdom Viridiplantae; phylum Streptophyta; class Magnoliopsida; order Santalales; family Viscaceae; genus Viscum; species Viscum album. The sequence goes on from OY728166.1 coordinate 591,784,769, forward strand.
TCGTAGTTTTTTTATCAAATTTCCATGTTCCTTCCTCAATTACACGAGTCATCCACAAAACCTTAACATGGTGAATCAACTTATTTAACCATACTTACTATATCTGATCTAGAATCATAATATAGAATCATGAACCAAAATATAGTAATCTATGCCCCGATCTGGTGGGTCACATGGCCTCAAGTGTGCCTCTCTGTACGCCAGAGGCTACCAAATTGAACAGAGGGTCAATAATGGTAGTGTGGTGAGAATATAGCCTCATGATCAGAGTAAATCAATGGTATCAAAAATGAATAAAAGAATATATTAATAATATCAAATAGAAACCTAAGGAAAATCATCCAAACAATACAAATAATAATCAAATCCAAGGGCAGTGTCATATAAAAAATGATGTGTATGCCATTAAGCTATATATAATATATAAAACATGTAAGATAACGGTTTTCATGGAGGAAATTACATATTTAAATTATGGTCTAAATACATTATAATTCAGTAATTAAATGTTCACTAGGTGTATGAGGGGCCCCATGGGTGTTTTGGTGGTCCATGTAATGAAAGGAAGGAAAACCAGGCCAACCTGTGCCAGGCAGAAGGTTGGTGCACAGGTAAGTAAACCATACAGTATCCCCATGAAAAACATGAAGCCTTAGATAGCGTAATTACTCATGCTTAGTGCACAGTTTTTAAAACCATTCATGGTTTACTAGGTAGCCATGTGACCAAAATTTACTTAGATAGTGGCTTGCGCACTATGTGGAAAACTATGTGGGTAAACCAGGCACCCCAATAAAATATGAAAAATTTACAGTTTTCCATATTTGAATTTCTATATACCCATCATATTTCTCCCTTATTTATTCCCCCTCAACCCTAGGTATGAACAGAATGGGCCCATGCTCCCCAATGGTGGTTCTCCTTTGATTCTTGGCCGTTTGGAATGTCGTTGGTTGCAAATCGAAGCTCAGGGTAAGTCCAACGATCCTCTCTCTTCCTTATTCCAGATTAGGGTTTGTAGTTCCACTCATAATTTTAAGAATTCTTAAACCCCTATGTTTCTATTAGAACGTAGGTTGGGTATTCAATGAGTGTTTGAATTTGGATCTGAGCAATGATTAGAAGTGAATTCATTATCGGATTTGATGTAGGTTGTCTAAAAGTAATATCCCATGGTAATTATGTTGATTTGTGTATATTTTTCTTTGTTATTGATTATCTCTTATTGTTATTTTTTTTAATTTGTTGAGATTTGTTAAAATGGGAAAATAAATTAGGAATTTAACCCCTCATGATCTCGGTGGGAAGCATTGAGGCTGATTTGACCAATTTAGGGCCACCCATGGGGTGCATCAACATTACTAAACCTAGAAATTGATAATGATATATGTAGAGTTAGCGTTTGATAATGTAATGACCATAAAGAACATTTTAATCTGGTTAGTTGAGTTGTAAATATAATAATGATAGTTTTTCCAAGGGCAATTAATAGAATAAGGGGTTGTTTGGTATGTCCTGAAAATGTGTTAATTGGGTAAATAAATATTTTTTCTAAGGTATTATTAATTTTGTTTAAATGACTAAAATTATTAGTTCATATGAAGTGATGATGATGTTAAATTGGATATGGATTACAAAATAATGAATTTTAAATGCTTTTTAATAAGGGAATTGTTGAATACTATGAATGGTTTAATACATTGGAATTATGGGATATACCTAATATGCTAAATGAAATAGAGTGGTTGTGCTATGTGACTTATAAATTTTACTTGAAATTCATAAGTGGGTAAATGCATGTGAATTGATAAATGGGATAAATGAGATAATTTGTGGTAATTGATGAATATCAGATAATGTATGATAATTTTTTAATATACTTAATGGGCTAAGGAATGAGAAAGGGAAAGTGGTTAAATGGACTAATAATATAAATGTTAAGCGGGTTAATGGGTTATATAATAAAATTAATTACAATTATTATTATTATTATTTTTCTTTATTATGAGTATTATTGTTCATGGTTGGTGTTATGGAATGTTTGTTGAATATATATATATATATATATATATATATATATAAGAATGTGCTCATGGATTGGTAGAGTGGGGTATTGTCTGAGGTTCTACGCCCATGGTTTGAGTTATAATGACGTTCTAAACTCCACCCCACAATGAACATGTTAGGTAAGGGGACATAACTCTATTCCCCCAATGGTTGCGTTCCACCCAGAAATAGGCTTTGAGGTGAGGACAATAGTTTTTTTTTAGATGTGATTATCCCTATTGAGATAAGAACTTGACTTAATACCTTTTTCATAGTGATGAATTCCTTAAACCCTTGCATGAATGATTTAAATTCCTAAAGCATGGAATATATGTTGATAATGAATTATGTAATGAATATGATGCAAATGATGGAAATGGTACTATGGTAAAATAAGATTAATGTAAAGATTTCTAACCAGTGGAACCCAAGTTTTCATTTTTTTAATATTTTTTAGTTGTTTAGTATATTCATGCACTATCTATTTAGATTATATATTTTGTAGACCCTGTTGGTGGTGTATTATGGAGTTTTAATAAAATAATTCTTGGGCATTGTTAGGTACCCATGTAGATTACAAACTTATAGGACAAGACCAGGAAAGATGCCATATGCTAGGGTGTTAAGTTGGGCTTGAGATCTGCATGTATGTGGTCCCATACATGGAGCTTGGAACATTTTGTGGATCTAGTTGTGGGTCTTTATTTTGGGTTTTCTAACACTTTTTGCACTATTATCATCACATGGTATATTTATCATATGATTTTTGGATTGTGCCATGTTTTGAGATATTATTAATTATTCAAGTTCATTTCTTGTTGTATATTGTTTCCAATATTTATTTTTTATCTACTATGGATTACTTTGGTAAAGAGGGTATAATCATCCCACATGACCTACTAGAACCTCACTACTAGTAGGAAACCTCTAGTATATGAGGAAGTGCACTTGATGTCATGTAGTGACTCTGCTCGGGGAACTTTTCAGTGGTTATCGAGTTTTTGATGTTACAAAGTGATATCAGGGGATGGTTATTTTCTGTAGTCTTATTATTTGGGACAATATACAAGAGGTTAAGAGGTGTCAAACCTTGGAAATGAGCTCATGCAAGGAAGTATCTAACCCATGTACAAGGGAAAACCCATGTACCTAGGGTGGTAATTATTGTTCTTGATATGTGTTATTATAGTTTAATGATATTTCACCATTAGGTGATACACTTATTGTGTGATTTGATTATTTTATGATATTTTTCTTGTGTCCAGAACAACATGAGGTTGTCAATTAATGCATCAGTATAGGCACCTAGGGAAATAGGTGGTACACATCATGGTAGAAACACACAAGATGGGTGTGTGGGACATGAAAAGGTTGGATTTATTTTACCTATGTTAAAATCTAAATAAAATGATGTCTAATAAATAGGTTGAAAATGGGTGAATGAAAATAATGTAAATGATTGGTTAAAATAGTAGCATGCTTAAAGAATCTTTATAAACAGGTTAAATTTTTTGGTTGTGATAAATTGTAATGATGGAATGGTAACTTAAATAGAAATATTCATGTCATGAAGAAAAAATGGTTAAATAACTATGCTTAATGGAGGATGTGAATGAGTTAAAACATTGGTTGTCCTAAGTTGAAATAATGGGATAGGTTCCCAAAGGGGAAATATTTTCATTATGAAACTGGAAAATAAAGGTGTCTAATGAAATACTTGTATCTATTTTAGTTAGATTGACGTATATTGACTATGACCTTGGTAGGTATGGTTGAGGGTTGTATGAGATATGCGATCATGCCTATTGGGACAGTGTATGTGGCATGGGTTGTTTATGTGAGGTAGTTTATTTTTTCCATTTTGTTATACACCGACCAGACTCCCCTTGAGGTGTTTTGGATGAAAATGTTTTGAAATATGATTCTGAATAAGTAGGGTTTTTTTGTAATGTTGGGAAAATTGAATGTTGTAAATTGTGACCCTTGGGTTTTCGGAATGGTGATGTTAATTATAAAAGAACATGTAATTATGGAAATTTTAGTGAAGAATGATACCGAGTATTATTGGGTTTTCTTATCTGACCCTTCGTATAGATGGTTTAGGAAATGATAGTTTCCCATGATGAGACCTCGATTATACATTGGGAGACATTGATAATTCTCAATGTGCAGATATAGTGTGTCTCTGGTTAATTTTTTGGTATGGCTATGACCTGGAGTTTTTGAGATATTGTATGATAGGTAAAGCTGGAAACCCTTGTGGGTTTAAAGTGTGTGATTTGTACGTTGGACCTAAGAATGAGTACCTTGGTTGTGGTGTCATTAGTGATGGGTGTTTATTTATGGGTGTGGTGACCCATGAGAGTTCAGAACTTGAGAGTTGTGTTTTGGTCACTAGAGTGGGGTTTTTTTCTTGTGGTGCTGAGGTATGCGTGAGATTATGCTTAGTGTATGGGGAATAGAGAGATATAGAGGATGATAATTTTTTCCCCTTAACCTATTTGGGAATTTGGTATTGTTCATACCTCAATAGGGACCTGTGAGGATGGCTGACTATTTTCTCAGTTCTCTTGGGTGTGTGAGGCTCAGATAGGCATTTTGGATTTATACAGGTCAATATGGGCCTAGAGGGCTAATTGGTAAGGTCAATGGTTTTTTAGGACGGGACTCATGTTTTGATGATGAGTTGGTAGTATCGAAAAAATCAAGGGTGAACTTTTGCGAGGTTAGCCTTGTGTTATTGGTTCCTTGGAATATAAAGTGTGGGAGATGAATCAAAGGTGGAGTCAATTAATAATCAGTACCATCAATTTTCAGTAGCTGGTATGGTTTTTCTATAGACAATTCAGAAGGGAACTTGGGTGATGGTCATAGGTGCAAGGTAGGTTTTGAAGGATTGTATCATTTAGACGTATGAACCATCTATTGGGACAATTATTAATGGAATACTAGTTTTTTATTTCAGGTGGATGAGATAAGTGTGACTAAAGAGTGGTTAGGTTCCTCGTAATGATTGTGATACCTGAGGTAAGGGTTTTCATGTGGTTGGTATTTCTTGTATGTATAGTATAGATGTTGGGTGAAATATTGAGGATGCCTTGAGGCTGATGGGACTGATGGGCTGTGAGGTAAGGTCAGATGAGTAAGTGAGCATTGAGATAGGCTCTGGTGATGTTTTTTTTGTAATATAAGGTCAGTTTAAGTGTGTGGTCATTTGCAGTTATAAGGCCTTGAGAGATCTGATGAGTTCCATATGTGGCCATGAACTGGTACGCCATGAGTCTGTATTGTATGGGAGAGTAGTCGAATCAAGAAAAACACCTATCATCTTATTCAAAACCAAAGCGGTAAGAATTTCTATGCGATAGATTGATGGTTTTGTTTGGTTTAGTGGACCCTTGGGGTTTGGTTGTTAATTTCTAGGGTCGCGCTGGAGGAATCAAGTGGTGTGGTGGAATTAGTTTCAAAGGGAACATTAGGTCCTGGTTGTTTGGCACATGGTCGTAGAGTGGGGGTGAGTCTTAGTTGGAAACCACACCTGAGTGGTGGTGGATAAGTGTTGATGATATATGTGAAAGTAGGGGAGACCAAAATAGTTGGAAGGTCATGGAGTCCCATAGTGTGAGGTGAAATGAGTTTAAGATAAGTTTTTGAAGTATTCTCTAACAACTTCTTAGCGTAATTTTATCCAGTGATGATCATGATCAACATCATGACATCGTCCTGGTTACATTGAGAATTATCTGGCTTTATTCCAAGTGACATGAATGTATTTGGGTTTGATGTGGTCCATCAAAGAGTTTTCACTCATGAAGCAATATTTGTAGAGATATATGGTGTGATGTACACCACTGACAGTTTGCGGGTGAGGTCCTCAGGATGGACCGATTCTCAAGAAACATCGTAAGTGTCATTATCAGATGCTAGGAATTGGTATTTGGTGATGTTTGTTTTTTTTCCTAGGAAAACATGGATGACCACATCCTTGTTTTTGGGTCCATCGTATGATCCAAGTTTTAATTAGGATGGTTGTTAATTCCACGAGGAAAGCAATTGTAATGGAACTCCTAAGGTGGGAAGTGACAAGTCAATCTTGAATGTGTGGAGTAGAGTGTAGATTTGGTTTTTTGGCTTCAGGATGCTAATAAAAAACCTGCATGGTGCACATTAGGATCCCCAGAAGAGGTCCAGGTTGGACTTGGATGTGGCGGTTGGTTAATCCAAGCATTGGATTTAAGATCAGTGCAGTTATAAGAGGAATCTAAAATGCAAGGGTTGGAATCATTAATAGCGTGATAATGGAGGTTTATTGTTAAAACCTCAATGGACATTGAGCAAGGACTTTGGTTGGTGTGATTGAGTTACAATGGAGTGTCCTTAGGTGTGAAGGCATCCCAGTCAAGTGAGGTAATGACGTTCCAATAGGGAAGTTGGCCATTTCTAGGATGAGGTAGTTGGGGACAACTCAACTCACCTAAGAAAAGAGTCAATAGTGGTGAGTTGTAAACCACCTTCAGTAGATGTTTTGGAGTGGGAAGTGAATTATGAATTTGGAAATAGGTTTTGAGTGTGAACATAATCATATTTATTCTATATATGGGAGGTGGAAGTATTTGTGTTGTGGATGATTATGGGTGTGGTGGAGAACAATGATGGTTTTGAGGGTAGTGGATGCCATGATAGTGGGTTTCTATTGAAACTTAGAGAACAACCCCAAAATGTGAGTTGGAAGATAGAGATAGACCTCAAGTTAGTAAGTGCATGGGGAAGGTTAAAGAGGGGGTAACATGCTAAAAGTGGAATATGGATGCACTAATACTAGCCATTCGGGGGTGGTCTGACACAATATGGTAAAATGAATGGATGTTGTAAGTTTTGACCCACTTTTGGTTAGATTTTATAGTAGAAAGAGATTTTTTAAAATGAAGGAGAAACTGAGTGGGGTTATGTTTTTATTAATCCTCGAATGGATGGTTTAGTAATTGTCTTACAAGTTGTTTCAAGTGCGAGGCTGGATGCTAATGTAGGGAGAAGTCTTTTGGAATGATTATGCATGCTGATTTGGGAATGCATCGTGTATGTTGTAAAGTTTAGTTGTGGGGATGATGGTCCTTCTTGATAATGGGGTTTCTAATCAAAAAAAGATGGTAGGGGTGAGTTAAAGTGTTTGTTGGACAAACCCACAATGGGAAAGTGGCTGGTAGATGTTGAGATCATTGTTTTATGTTCGATGGACTTGAGTGATTACTATTAGGGGGAGATGTCAAGAATAGAGATCATTGGCTCAGGTTTGATCAGTTGAGTGATTAGAGTGTTGCAGTTGTGTTTCAGATGTTCAATTATGGAATGATACCATCAGGCCCCGAGTTATGGATCGATGTAAGTAAAAAATTTGGTCGGAAGGATCGTGCATTTACATCGAGTGATGCAAAGTTTGGATCACTGTTAGAGTTTTGAAAATATAGTAAAATGGCGCAATGTGATTTGGGTCATGATTTTCAAAGAGCATCGAACCAATGGGGTGCTTATTGGATCTTCCACGATGGTATGATACAGTGTGTGGAGTTTCCTTGTGATATGTTTTTGGTTTTTTTGTCTAGGTTTCCCTACAATGTTCTAGTGGTTAATGTGTGTTTTTAGTATGATTTGTCCTTGTGGAGAATCTAAGTCATCTTGTGGATCGCAATAAGAATGTTTTGTGTGGTAAGGTTGTACCTTCATCCAAGTGTTTGATAGTAGCATAATGTTAAGGAAGAAACATAGGGTAAGAGAGTCGGACGTGAGGGATAAGTGGCCATGTATTTTTTAACATGAATTCTTTGTGATTATTGGGAAGAGCAGCTCGAGGATGAGCTGCTATAAGGTTGGGAGGGTGTAATACCCCATTTTCAGGGAGGGAAGTCCTTATTTAAATTTTTGTTTAAATACCTTATATTGCATTAATTAAAATTTAAATGAGTGTATGAGGGGCCTTAATGGTGTTTTGGGGGTTTAGGGCATTAAATGAAGGAAACCGGGCCAACATGTATAAGGTGCACAGTTGGGGCATAATTAAGTAAACCACGTGGAATCCCCTAGAAAACTATTCAACCTTGGATAGTGGCATTATGCACAGTCAGAGGACAATTTTTCAAATCATGTGGGACATCCTAGGTAACCATTAGTACCAAATTACATTAGATAGCGGCTTGATCATGGTTTGCACACAATTTAGAAAATTGTTCGGGTAAACTATGCACCCCATTAAAAGATAAAAAATTTACAATTTTCCATATCAGGATTTGTAGATCCCCACTAGATTTATCCTACATTTCATCCCCCCTAAACCCTAGGTATGAACCAAATTGACCCTTGATTCGCAAGGGTGGTTCTCCTTTGATTCTAGGCTATTTGGAGCACTATTGGTAGAAATCGAAGCTCTGAGTAAGTCCAATGATTCTATGGATTCCCTTTTCTGGATTAGGGTTTATAGATCCTCCCATATTTTTCTGAAGCCCTAAAACCATTTTTTCCATTTAAAACTAGGTTGGAGATTCAAAGGGTGTTTTAATTAAGATCTAAGGCTATTATTATGGGTGTGTTCATCATCAGATTTAAGGTAGGTGGTCTACTAGTTATATCTCATAGTAGTTGTGTAGATTTTGTGCATGTTTAGTTTCATTCTTGGTTATCTCTTATTGTGATTTTGATGATTTTGGTGATATTTGGTAAAATTAGCATCTAAATGACGAATGGAACCCCTCATGATCCCCGTGGGATGCATTGAGGTTGACTTGACAAATTTTCGGCAACCCATGGGGTGCTCCGACAATCCTGAACATAGAAATTGGCAAGGTTAAGTTTATCATTGTCGTGTGATAAAATAGAGATGATGAAGAACACGTTAATATGGATGGTTGAGTTGGAAATGGAATAATGATAGTTGTGACTAGGGTTTTCTACAGCATAAGGTGTTTTTTTCATTGCATGTGAATGGGTTAATTGAGTTAATGGATATTTTTCAAATATCTTCTGAATTATATTGAAATTCCTAAAAGGATTAGTGCATATGAAATGATGAACATCTTAAACTGGAATTGGTTTGTGAATTGAATAATATGTAAATGGGTTTTTATAAGGTAATTGATGAATACGTTGAATGATTCAATACACGGGAATTTGGATGTACCTAACGAGATTAATGGAATAGAGCGGTTTCGCTTTGTGACTTATGAATTGTACTTTATGTGCATAAGTGGGTAAATGCTTCTGAATTGACAAATTTGATAAATTGGTTAATATATAGTAACTGATAAATATAATCAAATGTTTGATAATTGTTTAATCTATTTAATGATTTGAGGCATGAGAAAGGGTAAGTAGTTCAATGTGATAGGAAATATAAATGGTAAGTGTGTAAATGGGTTATGTCATAATATTAATTCCCATGATTATTGTTATGAATTTTGTTTGTTATGAGTATTTTAGTGCATGGTTGGTGATATGGTATATGTGGTGAATGGATATATATATATATATATATATATATAATCATGTGCACATGGCTTGGTAGTATGGGGTATTTACGGAGGTTCTACGTGCATGGGTCATGTTAGATTGAGGATCTAAACACCACCTCACAATGGACATGTTGTGGAAGGGAATAAAGATCTATTCCCCTAACAGTTTCATTCCCCCTCGACCGGGTCTTCGTGGTGAGGAAAATATTTTTGTAGTGTTGTGATTTTCCCTAGTTAGATAAGGACTTGAATTAATCCCATATGTATTGTGATGAATTCCTTAAACCCCTGTGTGAATAATTTAAAATCCTAACCCATATAACATATTTTAATAATGAATTAAGTAATGAAGATGATGAAAATTATGGAAATAGTACTATGGTTAAAAATGGTTAATGTAAATATTGTTAACTAATGGTACCTGAGTTATATTTTATTTATTTTTCATTTGTTTAGTATTTTCATGCACTATTTGTTTTGATTGGATATTTTGTAGCCACTGTTGGTGGTGACCTACTATGTTGTACTCAGACACTGCTTGGGCATCGTTGGGTACCCGAGCATATTTCATATATGCAGGGCTTGATAAGGGTAGAGGACTTATGATAGGGTGTTGAGTCAGGCCTGGGATGTGCATGGATGGTGTCTTAGACTTGGTTCCAGAACCATTTTGGGGATCTAGTTGTGGGTCCTTATTTTGTGTTTTTCTTCACTTTTGGCACTGTTATCATGACATGGCATATTTATTGTATAGTTTGTGGTCTTTGACTAGTTATAGGAGACTCTTAATTATGCATGTTCATTAGTTGTTTCATATTATTTCAAATATTTAATTCGTTATATACTATGGATTACTTTGGTAAAGAGGGTATATTCTCCCCACGAGACTTATTTAACCCTCGTTGCAGGTTAGCAACCTCTAGCATATGGAGATGTGCACTTGAGGTCATTTGGTGACTCACCTTGGGGAATTGGTTAGTGGATCTATGGTTTGGGATGTTACACAATACATGGAAATACACATCTAGTAAAACCCATGTATCAACAGTTTTAAATACTATGAATAAACTATATCCCGATAGCATCACGAGACATAACCCAATCTTGTTCACCCTCAATTCCATGTAACAATCAATCATATATCACCAAGGGGGAACTTTATACTATCCATACCTACATCAATGAAGTCTATCTCAGTACCGAACAACATACCAAATATGGTGCGAGAAAACATTTTGAAGGCCACCACCAATGATGTTTATAACAAGTCTAGTCTATGCATATAAGCTGAAGTAGTATATATATATGACAAGATTAAAAGTAATAAAAGTATAAGTGATATTGTCCAGTCTACCAAAGCTAATATGGTCAATCAACCATATCATAAGGGATAACTATAAATTGACGTAAAGAATCATAAATCACATATATTGAGTAATAAAGTTTCAAACCTACACCGGCTAGTATCCAAGGAGTATTAATGTCCAAGGCATCCTAGTAGGTCAAATCCATATAGTTGAAATGTCCAGACATCCATGTAAGATGAATCCATGGAGTAGAAATGTCCATGGCATCCTAGTAAGCTACATCTATGGAGTAGAAATGTCCAAGGAATCCAAGTAAGTTGTATCCTTATAGTATAAATTTATAAGGAATCCAACCCGGTCGTCGATGCTATACCGAAAACCCTCTTCATCAGTGCCATACCATGACTCACGCATCTGTGCCATACCATGCAATACTTTTCTATAATAATCAATTCATTTAACATTTAATGACCAATTCCATCAACATATTCATTAATACCTTCATGATAATATACAAGACAAGGTATTATCTATTCCACACCTTTCATATACAACGACAAGGTGTCTTAAGGTGCTTAAAACCTTTAACAATATACCTATTTCTCAGATTCAATTACTAGTAATGGAAAGAATGTTCAAATCACCCCATGGGTGGAATATTAATAGTTAAAGGAAATTACCAACGCCATGGGTGATTCATGTTGTGGGTAAATACCTCCAAAAAAATAATAGTGTTATTGAAATTCTTTAACAAGAATTTAACATTTGATTACAGGGGTTTATCGATAAATGGAGCAAAATCGAAGGGTCTGACATGCGAAAAAATAGAAACAAGGTATAAACAACTAGAATTTTAGGGGAAAAGGTATGTACCACCTAACTTATGCCTATAATAGAATCCTTATCTAGTATCGACCCTTAGTTTGGCCTAGATTTGAAGAAAAAAAAGAATAGTAAAATGACCAGAAAATAGGTATAAGAGACTACACTAAAATAGCATCATTGATATAACAATTGATGATAAAAAGAGCCTGAGGAGTTGAGAGCTTACAAGTTGTGATACAACTATATGAATGTAACTTGATTCAGACACTGGAAGGTGAAATAGGATCAAATATGAACCCTAGGATTGAGATAGATCCTAAGGGAGAAAGATAGGTTATTCATTCACTGGAAACGAATAAAGGGAAGATCTTTTAAAATGATTAGGGGAAAAATAATATATCCCACCTATTTTTAAAGAGGCACATAGTTTTTCTACACAGTTAGACAAACTGTGTACCAACCATGAACCACAAACCACCTCAAGAGACCCCTTTCATGGGATATCTACACAGTTTGATTAACCGTGCATAGCCTATGAAATACCCCTCTATTAAGAGGTCTACAACACACGCATGAGTGTGAGGCCTGTATCGCATGATTGGGGATAATATTGTGGCCCTCTACTGTGAACTGAAATACCTTCCACGGTTTAATCAAAACACATTTATAAAAACCTAGGATTTTGATACATGTATATTACATCTTTTTAGATGAATATTCATTACATTTCACAAACACATGCCTGAAGACAATAATATTTTAGTGCCTTTATAAATTTGGAACATATTCATCTAATTTTGTTAAATATCTTTAACATACACAACAAAAATATTCCCCTTCAGTTTTCCAACTTAAAACCTTTATTTACAAACTAAGTAAAGGAAACATAACAATGGGTGAGCTTATATGATCAGTAAGGTTAAACATGGAAGATAAATAAGAATATTATGAACACAAGGGTATGCATTCAAGATCATAACATTTTAAGATCATACCCTGCATATCTAAGATCATATAAATGAGTTATGGAATAAATATTAACAGTTTATAAGACATGAAACATAAGATAATCAAAGCACAATATCCATGAAAGTATAATAATCTCATAAGACATTGAAATTGTGGCATACACATAAGATTAGAATATATTATTTCCTTGATTCCTACCAATACATTCATTGTATGTTAGGCCTGGGTTAATCACTCATGTACCCACTTCAGGCCTGGGATGGCCTCCCATGTACCTCCTAGTTTGGAGATTTGGATGACCTCCCATGTACCCTCTTATTGTAGGCATATTACGACCTCCTGTGTACTCTATTTTTATGGGCTTAGGATAACCTCTCATATACTCTCTTTTTCGGGATTAGGATGACCTACCATGTACCCTTTTATCCCAAAGAATATTTTTCATTACCCAATTAATTAGAGGGAGATATAGGCCCCACACATAACCTAATAAAAACCATACATTTGTTTTCCAAGAGAAAATAAATCATTCACCATATCAGAACCCATAGAAAGAAGTGGGTTTGAAAAAGATAATTCAATCATAACATAACCCTTGTAAATGAAATGGGTTTCATAAATATCATTCTATCATAAACATAAATCATTCATGAGAAGAATAATAATTGTAGCATTAAATCATATTCCTAGTAAATCGTATGAAACTTCAAATAATGTTATCTTAGGTGGAAAATAATTTTGAGAGATCATATGAAATTAATTTTTGAAGAAAATATACTTTCTTATTTTAAATAATTTATTATTAAAATGAAGTGAAAATTTAAAAGAAAATTTTTTCTTCAAAAATAACCCCTGTATTTTTTATTGGAAACTTCATATAATTATGTTGTAATAATAGAGGAAAATTTTGTTTATTTAATATAAGTTTTAAAATAATTCCTTTCATAATTTTTCCATAAAGTTCACAATGTTCCTCATTTAGAAAATAAAAAAAATATCCCTTTCAAATCGTGTAGTAAAAATTTTAATTGGGTAAAAATGACTTTAAAAATCCATAGTAGAATAGTAAGAACCTTTTTTTAAATAAATTTGTAGGAAACATTGAATTAGAAGATAAATATTTCCCATTAGATACTTAAAATGAAGCAATCCCAAATATTGATGAGAATGTGAAAAAAATACTCATAACTTTATAATCAGTAGAATAGTATACCCTATGAAATAAAGAAAATTATACAGATATGGACATTCTATAATAATCTGAAAAAAACTCATAAAATAAATTCATGGAAGTGTATACACCATGTAAAAGAAACTAGTCATGTATAAGTCATGTGTCCCACAAAAATAAAAGTGAGACATAAACCCATTACTACTTGAGTAGCTTTTGAATAATGCGATACATAAAAGAATAACATCAATAGAAACTTAAAATATCATAAAACAAAGGTAAATTCATAATATAAAATGTCATGGGTCTGTATATACGTCACATAAAATTATTTGGGAATATATTATATATCTCATAGAAATAAAAAGTGCTGTGAAATTTCCTTACCTTATGCCTTGACACTAAAAGTAATCATAAAAAAAACTTTTATAATAAATAAAAGTTTATTATAATTGTATTAAAAAACCATATTCAATTATATAATACCATATATTAGTTAATTATGACTTTATATTACTTGATTATTTAAAATTATATGTTCATGTTATGTTTCAAGTAATAACCGCTTTATTTCTCATACATGGTTTGACTTGTTATTCTTTGTCCTCATACTTATACATGATATAATTATATCGAAAATGATAACCAGGATAAAAATATCTTATATATTCATTATATATTTATTTATGGTTATCTATAAAATATTGAAAAGAAAAATGAAAAATGATGTTTATAGAGATGGTATGTCGTACGTACGCACGAATGCTGCTTTCATTTTCTTTTCAAATTTTAAAAAATGAATTATATAACATATTATAATTAGATAATTATTTATTTATTATATATATCATATATATTCATAGAATTTATCCTTATTACGACCCATTTTAAATACAGATAAAAAACAAATCACATCACATCACAGAGATAATAAGTCAAACGTGCGCACGAGCGACACTATCATTTCTCAAAAAACAATGGTGGTAAAAATTATATATGAAAATATCATTAAAGAATTATAATTATTTCATAAATATCATATATATAATAAAAATCAACTTGTCCATAATAATTCCAACCATGAGAATTGTTAAAGGAAAAGATTAACAATCATCGTTTCCCGAGGCGGTAGTCCATTGTACTCACAAATGGTTAGTTCATTACCCATTAGATGGTAGTGTGTGAAAGTGTACGTAGAAAACATAATATTAAAAATATTAATATATTTATTATACTGACGTTATTATATAAACATGAGAAAAAAATAATTGAGTGGGTTCAAGGAATAAATAAAACAAATACATTCATTGATGAATGTTACCTCTTCTTTGGGTATCTCTTTTTGAGTTCCATAAAAGGACATCATTAAATTTATTTATTCAAAAAGAAAGGATTATATGATTAAGGGAATAATTTTTTTATTAGTTTTCAGTGTATTTTTCGTGCAAAAAATGGCTTTAGAGGTGTGAATAAAATATAATTAGAGGTTCCCTTTTACACGATAGGGGAGGGGTACTTTTAAAAATTCTAAAGATTATTAATTTATAACAACTTTAAACTCAATTTGAATACCTAAGAAACATTATATATTCAAAGATAAAATTATATATGTTTTTAATGTCATCCAAAAATAAATTTCAGATAAGTTTGGAGGTAATTTTAAACCTTAACTTTTTTTAACCCTTAGTTAACCTATTTTAATTTTATCAATGGTAACAATGTTTTTAATATTAATAGGATGAAATTTTTACATATAAAGTGTATATTAAACCATATATAGTCAATTTATGATATTTTATAACATAATATATGATATTTTATATAATATATTATAATTATATAATTATTTTTATATTATATATATCATATATATTCATAAAATTTATCCTTATTACCACCCATGTGAAATATAGATAAAAACAATCGCATCACATCAAAGAGATAATAAGTCAAACGTACGCACGAGCGACGCTATCATTTCCAAAAAACAATGGTGGTAATATATATATTTGAAAATATCATTAATGAATTATAATTATTTCATAAATATCATATATATAATAAAAAAAGCATGTCCATAATAATTCCAACCATGAGAAGTGTTAAAGGAAAAGATGAATAATCATCATTTTCTGAGGCGGTAGTCCGTTGTACACACGAATGGTAAGTTCATTACCCATTAGATGGTAGTGTGTGAAAGTGTAGGTAGAAAACATAATATAAAAAATCTTAATATATTTATTATACCAAGGTTATTATATAAACATGAGATAAAAATAATTGAGTGGGTTCAAGGAATAAATAAAACAAATACATTCATTGATGAATGTTACCTCTTCTCTGGGTATCGCTTTTTGAGTTCCATAAAAGGACATCATTAGTTTGATTTATTCCAAAAGTAAGGATTATATGATGAAGGGAATTAAATTTTTATGATTTTGGGGGTATTTTTAGTGCGAAAAATGGCTTTAGAGGTGTGAATAAAATAAAATTAGTGGTTCCCTTTTATAAGATAGGGGAGGAGTACTTTTAAAAACTCTAAAGATTATTAATTTATAATAACTAAAAACTTAATTTAAACACCTCAAAATTGTTATATATTTAAAGATAAAATTATATAAGGTTTTAATATCTTCCAAAAATAAATTTCAGATAAGTTTAGCGGTAATTTTAAACTTATCTTTTTTATTAACCCTTAGTTAACCTATTTTAATTTTCACAATGGTAACAATGTTTTTAACATTAACAGGACAAACCTTTTACATATAAAGTGTAAATATAACCATATATGGTGAATTTATGATATTTCATAACATAATATATCATATTGGGCCATATTCCAAATTTTTATAAATTTTATCTAATATAATAAAATATTATTTTCATTAAATATTATTAGTGTCAATTTTAACTCTATTTATTATTTTTCTTTTTAGTAATACCATAACTACAAGATATCTTCAAACACAACTATATTGAATCATCCCCAACATTTTAAATTAATCCATGAAATTCATGGATGACATTAAATAGGTAAAATTTTATTTTTTTAATATTTTGAATATCATTTATTTGATATATCCATTAATTAAACAATTACTGCATCATCATTATATAAACTTTTAATGAAATTATTTATTTCCTAAAAATTAAAATTCCATTTCAATGATAAATAAATAAAATTTATAATTCAAATTAATATTTATATTCTAATTTATTTTTCGTATAACTGTTTATTAAAAATGTTAGAGTTATGAAAAACATGAGTATGACATTTTTTCACCTTTTTAAACAAAATATTATAAATATCATACTCTCAACCAAGTGGATTAAAAAGGTTACATTCACATGAAAATATTATTTTGGTCGAAACCCACTCATACAATCAAATTTGGACAAGTCTTAGGATAATTTTCTAGGAATTATAATATTATTTTTACTCTTAATTAATCAATTTACCTTTAACCATGTTAATAAAAAATTACTAATGATACTATTCATAATACATGAAAATAAAAGAAACCAATTTCAATAATTCTAACCAATTTATTACAAATATGGAATCCATTTTTTTAAATTAAAAAAACATAAATTTTCGTAATTAATTTAAAATTAATCTCGTTGATGTATTGAAAAAACGAGTTATTAAAGTTAAAACATTCAAAAGTTTGAAATATTTTAATATATAACATCAATGTAAAATAGATTTCAATGAAATAAATTAGATTAAATGATAAAAATATAATATAATTATACTTTAAAACCATTAAATAATATAATTTATCACTATAAATAAATTTTATAAAAAAGCAGTTTCCAAATAAAATGCAGTATCTTTCACTATTAACTAAAACATAAAACTTATCTGAAAATACAAACAATTCAACAAAATTAAATTTTTATATACATATTTTGAAGAAAAATTTTATATTCTCTCATATAATTTAAAAAATTGTTAAAAATTGTAATTAAATGGGTTCTCTATTAAAAGGTGTTAAAATTACCCTTTTGAAAACCATAAGTTTTTATATGTAAAATTGGGTATATTATTATCCTGTTCCAATAAATTTGTTTGATGTATATAAAAAATATTGTATTAAATATATAATAAATATAATTAATTAATATCATTCACCAATTGAAATTAATTTAATTTATTATGGTAACAATACTTTGGGAGCATAAAAATAAATATATTGCATTTATATTAAATTGGTATATATTTTTCATTTCTAATTTATTAGTAATCAATAAATTCATCGGATAAAAACTATATTATTATAAGTTAGTTAATATTATTCATATTCTCTAAATTAGTGGCTATATTATATCTTATAATATCGAATAATAATATTTTAATAATATACTGTTGTTTGGTAAAACTCACTCTTGTATGTAATGCAATCTATGAAAAAGTACTTTTTTCAAATATGCATTTATAATTTAAAAAAAAGACTATTTTTATTTTATTTCAAAAAAAATGTTGTAAATGCAGCTGTGGAATTTCCACCTTTCGTGTTAAATCGAATGTAGTCAACTCCATTGCCTCCTATCTTCTAAAAAAATTCACTATTTTTTTTGGATTTTAATAAATTTTTTCATTTTTTGTTTATATATATATAAACAAAACTTTTTAGCAGAATTTATATACTATTAAAAATGAAGAAGTACTACCATTACAATAGTCTAGATTCTGACAGAATCTCACACCTTGGGATCCCTTTTATAAGAGGGCTTACCTTGTAAATCATTCTGCATTTCGGATGTGGGATTCTTGCTTGCCCTTTCCTGCACAGAACATTCTCCATTTCCGATGTGAGATTCTGTTTCAAGTAACTAACATTGAAAGACTATAAAATATAAAATATAAGACTAATATATATGGAACATAAAACTTGGATTAAACATATAAGAAATAGTTTAAAATAAAAATAATTTCATAAAAAATGATGATATCAAATAATTTATATACTTTCAAAAGCACCTACTACAAAGTAAAAAATGTATCAAGTATGTGATTTTGAAAGCCTATAAAATATAAAATACATGACCAACATAAATGAAACTTAATACATGTATTATAATTATAAAAAATAGTTGAAAATGAAAATAATTTCGTACAAAATGTTCATGGAATGTAATCTATAAGCTTTTAAAGATACCTACATGAAACGTAAAAATGATTGAAGCACGTGACATTGAATGCCTATAAACTATAAACTATAAGACCAATATAAATATGACTAAAAATATAGGTTAAAAATATAACAAATAGTTTAAAATAAATTGAATTACGTAAAAAAATTTCATGAAAAATAATTTATAATCTTTTAAAACCACCTACTTGAAACATAAAAATGATTCAAGTATGTTGCATTGAAAGACTATAAAATATCAATGATAAGACCGATATAATTTAATGTTAAATCATGGATGAAACATATAATAAATTATTTAATTATTTAATTAGTATTATTAATAATTAATTATATAATAATGAATTAGTTAATTAGTAATTATTACTAATTAATTATATAGTAATTAACTAATTAATTAGTAATATAATTATTAAGTATATAATAGTTAATCTGTTGATTAGTAATATAATTATATATTATATTTATTCATTATAGTTATTAATTAAAAATTACTAAAAACTACTATATAATAATTAATTAGTTAATTGGTAATATAATTATTAATTATATAATAGTTAATTAGTTAATTAGTAATACAATAACATATTATAATTATTAATTATAATTATTCCTTATAATTATTAAGTATTAAGTATTAATTAATAATTTGTAATATAATTATTTATTATATAACTATTAATTGTATAATAATTAGTTTGTAAATTAGTAATTATTAACAATCAATTTTATAATAATTAATTAGTTAATTAGTAATATAATTAGTTAATTAGTAATATAATTATAAAATTTTTAATAATTAATTATTAATTAGTAATATAATTGTCAATTATATAATAATTAATTAGTTAATAAGTAATACAATTATTAATGAAATATTTTTTAATTAGTTAATTAGTAATTATTAATCATTAATTATATAATAACTAATTAGTTAATTAGTAATATAACTAATAATTATATAGTATTTAATTAGTTAATTTTTGAGAAAGATTGTGTTGAGGCACTTTTTATAATTATTTAATTAGTAATATAATTATAAATTATAATTATTCATTATAATGATTAATTATTATTTATTAATAATTATTATATAATAATTAATTAGTTAATTGGTAATATAATTATTAATTATATAATATTTAATTAGTTAATTAATAATATTGTTATTAATTACTAATTTTTAAAAATTATCTTTTAAAAATTAATTTCATAATTAGTAGTATAATTTTTCTTTATAATTATTCATTATAAATATTCATTATAATTATTAATTATTAATTAGTTATTTAGAAATATAATTAGTTAATTAGTAATATAATTATTATTTATTTAATAATTAATTAATTACTTAGTAATGTGATTATTAATTATATAATAATTAATTATTTAATTGGTAATATAATTAATAATTATATAAATTATATTTAGCTAATTAGTAATTATTAATCACTAATTATATAATAATTAATTAGTTAATTAATAATAAAATTATTAATTATATAATTGTTTATTAGTTATTTTTTTGAGAAAGATAGAGCAGAGGCCCTTTTTATAATTTTTTAATTAGTAATATAATTATTCATTATAATTATTCATTATAATTAAATATCAGTATTTATTAATTATTATTATATAATAAAAATTTATTTATTTAGTAATATAATTACTAATTATTTATTAGTTAATGAGTTAATTAGTAATGTAATTATAAATTATAAATTTCCATTATAATTAATAAATTGTAATTATTAAAAGTCATTATATTATTAATTAATTAGTTAATTATTATATAATTATTTATCGATAATTACTAGTTAACTAATTAATAATTATATAATGATTATTATTAATATTAATAAAATAATTAAAACATTTATTATATGTTTAATCCATGTTTTATGTTTCATTAATATTGGTCTAATAGTTTATATTTTATAGGCTTTCAAAAGCACATACTTGAAACAATTTTATATTTCAAGTAGGTGGCTTTGAATGATTATAAATTACTTTTCATCAACAATTTTTTTATGAATTTTTTTTATTCTCAAATATTCGTTATATGTTTAATCCATGTTTTAAGTTTCATTTATGTTGGTCTTATAATTTATATTTTATATACTTTCAAATTCACATATTTTAAATGTTTTTATGTTTCATGTAGGTGTTTTAAAAACGTATAAATTATTTTTCATCAACATTTTTTACTAAATTATTTTTATTTTCAAATATTTATTATATGTTTAATCAATTTTTAGGTTTCATTTCTATTGGTCTTATAATTTATATATTATATTCTTTCTAAGTAACATACTTGAAAAAATTTAATGCTTCAAGTATGTGCCCTTGAAACCTTATAAATTATTCTTTATCGTAATTCTTTAAAAAATTATTTTTGGTCTCAACTAGTTATTATATGTTTAATACATGTTTTATATTTCATTTATATTAGTCTTATAGTTTATATTTTATAGTATTTCAAAGTTACGTATTTGAAATAGAATCCCACATCGGAAATGCAAAATGTTCTACACAGGAAAGGGAGAACCAGAATCCCACATCAGAAATGCAAAATGATTTCAATTGTAATATCTCTTATAAAAGGGAGCCCTGGGTGGGAGATTTTTTCAGAATATAGACTAATGTAATGGAATTACTACTGGATTTTAAATAGAAGAGAAATTTCGCGGAAAATTTTAATTTTAATTTTATTTTTGTTTAGTTTATATATCTATATAAACATAACAAAAAAATAAAAAAATTTAAAAAATAATTAATTATTTTTTTGGGGTTTCAGTGGAAAGGAAGCACTACCGATTCAGCCTTTCACCCAGTTACAAAGGCGTCATTGGTGATGCTGCCTTTGCAGCACAAAATTAACAATATTTTAAACCAAGGTGTTTTTAAAAAAAATATTTTTTTTCAAAAACTTATTAAAAAAAAGACATTGAGAATAATACTAGTAAAGAATAATGTTTTTCATATAAAAATACATATTAAATATTGGGTGAAATTTAAAATATCAAAATGATTACATTAATTTGAAAATTATTAATTCACAAAATTGTAGGGTGTTATATTATACCCCCATTAAAACGAATTTCACCCTCCAAATTCATCTAGTTTATCAAAATATTAATACATGAAAGATCCTTTTATAATAACCCAAATCATAAAAATGAATACAAAAACTTAATTCGAAAAAGGTATGTTAGTAACATAATGGTTACCCATAGTAACTTATAACTAGGTTTCCTTATAGGAGAACATAATTGGAAAGTGAAAACATGGTCATGGAAGAGAAATCTAACTATAACATTCTAATGGAGAGTGACAGAGAACATGGTTAGGAGAGAGTTAACAATCAAAAAAATTCACAAACCAAAGATTCATAAAAAACTTATTTATATCCTTAAAATAATGATAATAGGACACCCTTTTACATCAAAATCATTTTTCCGAATGTTGAAGAATTTTCATGAGAATATATGACTACTTGATTTTAGTCCTGAAGTATTAATAGATCATGAGACCCATACATAGATTGATAATTTATTTGATTTTATTTAGTTATAATTAGTGAAAAATGGTTGTCACATGTTATCATAATTGATGAATCCTAATATAAAGAGATTATAATTTAATACCTAAAACCCCATTTAAATTTCAAAGTAATAAATTTCATAAAAGGTTACATTTATGATGTTGCAAAATATTAAAATCCAATACTATTAGAAAATGTTCACTAAATTTCCAAAATCAACTTATCTTCAATTACACAATCAACATGACGTAGCTCTTAATTGTCTCCCACACCAAGCATGTGAAGACTGTTATCATGTATTCTCCTAAAACATGGTAATAAGGCGAATTACCATAAAACCTTAGTGAAAACATTATTGTTTTAAATAATTAACTCTATCCTCATACCACAAATCCCAAAATTCTATAAACTCAATCCATGATATCATAAACCACCCTATCAACTTATCAATTCCATGGTCATCATTGCTATCCCATTTATTTTATCACAATAAAAAGACATTGTATTTCATTGTCCAACACCATGCACATATTAAGGGTTATCCTTCCATTAATGATGTGTTTTCAAAAAATTATCACCTTACCATTCATCATATTGTATTAAATCATTATGAGAAAACTACAATGCACCAATACTCAGATGTTTAATTATTCTATAATACCATTAAATTACTTCTACAACATTATTCTTGAATTACATTACATAAATACTCAATCATTTTACCACTATATAGTCATAATCCACATCTCCAATATTGATCACATGATATTTCCCTTCATCTTTGTCTTTAAGAGGTTGCGTACACCTGTCATCATTGTTAACCCTTGAATTTGGGAATTAATTAGAATAATTCCCATTTTCCTTAAACTTGAATCATTGATGTGTGGGGGTGTATATTCTTTGTAGACTTATCTTTATTCATATAATTATCAAACATCTTCCCATTACTTTGGTATTAATTTTTTAGATGACTTACCTTTCCACACTTGAAACATTTACCAGTTTCCTTCAGAAAATCTCAACCCATCTTCATTCCACACATTGAGAATAAAGTGAATCTAATGTTCTTCTCTCCATTGTTTTTAAAGTCTCAATTGAATTCTATAATTATTTTCTTATCATAACCATGATATATATGGAAAACTTCAATCTCACCTTTTTAAGAATAATATGGTGAAGGCACTTACTGAAAGAAATGTTCTTGGACTCATCCCAATCCATGGATTCAATTCTATCTTATGGCATCATATTCTTGATAAAGTTCCACCACTTATTCGCTTCACCTCTAAAGAGATAAGTGACAAGCATAACTTTTTTTTATCATTTTCATAAATGGACAATGAAAAATATATTTTCAATGGTACATATCCATTTATCAACAACTAGTTGATCAATTGTTCCTTTAAAAGAAGGTGGACTTTTCTTTATGAATGATTCAAGAAAATTTTGTTCCCTCCTTTGGTCATTTAGAAGTCTAGATTGATTTATGTATTGATAAGGATGTGTGGTCATAGAAACAAGGTTTTTTATACCATCATACATATCATTAATTTTCTTAATAGATCCATCATTTCATTGATAAACATGGTCCACTAGGGTTTCATCCATTGACTAAATCCAAAAGTATAGTGTGAGTAACACTAATCACAGTGGTAAAACTACATAATTAAGGGAAATTACTTATAATATTTCAATCTCTGAAACCTTAGGTTTAATACTAGTTTATTCATGATTATTATGAAATCATTAATATTGTAATCTAAACTTAGACGTATCGTTGGATACTTCCCTTGACATATCCTTAGAACTATCTCTATGGATCTCAATAAAGTTTTATAATCATAGTTTCCAAATGTTGACTAAAACTCTCCTCAGATACCAAATATAATGACCCATGATTTCCATACAAGGATAATTTATATTTTTAGATTAATATTCATTACATTTTAGAAATTCATGTCTGAGGACTGTAATAGATTAGTGACTTAAAAACTTAGAACACATTCTTCTAATTTGGGGGAAATATCTTCCATATCTCATGTAAAGATATTCCCCTTCAGTAATCCTACTTAAAACATTTATTTATTACATGAGGAATAAAAAAATAAGGAAGGATTATCTTATATTATCATTAAGGGTAAACATGGAGGATATGTAATCATAAAATAAACATAAGAGTATGAAAACATTATCATAATATTTGAAGTTCATACCCTGCATATCTAAGATCATATACATGAGTCATGGCACAAATATTGGCAGTTCATAATACATGAATCGTAATATAATCAAATCACACAAGCCATGAAAGCATAAAAATTGAATAATACATGGAAATTGTGGCATTCACATAATCTTAGAATATATTACATCATTTATTACTACCAAGACATTCATAGTATGTTTGGCTTGGGTTAATAACTCTTGTAGCAACTTCAGGCTTGGGATGGCCCCTCATTTACCTTCTAGTTTTCTTCTTAGGATGACCTCATGTGTACATTCTTTTTATAAACGTAGGATGACCTCCGATGTACCCTCTTGTTTTTGGCTTAGGATGACCTCCCATTTAACCTCTTGTCGTGGGATTAGGATAACCTCATCTGTAACCTTTTGAGCTCATAGAACTGTTATCATTACCCAATGCATTGGAAGGAAATATAGGTACCACCCATCACATAATGAAAACCATACATATGTATTCCTAAAAAACAAAAATAATTCAATGTATCACCCAAGGACATTACCATATTTTCCTTTATATATTTTTGATAGCTTTGCAATACACATAACACCCGATTTAAAAAAACTACTTAATCAAATTTTTCACAATCAATAAAATATTAAAACTTTTAGATATTTTATATAGTAAATTGATATATTATATATCCACTCAAATATTTTGACACTCATCATATATTTTATAGGCATAATATAAGAAGAAAACCAATACTACTCATAAAATACAATATTTTTATTTAAAGTAGTTTTATCTCCTTTTGACGGTGAACCCATATTAAATACAGGATTTGACCCTTTTATAAATTTGATATGTAATAATAAACTTAATATTTCGATAATAAACATAAAAATTATCTTTGGGTGAATATTTTGGTATTTTTCTATGAAGATTAATTTTTTTAAAGAATAGTGAAAATATTGAATTTTAGTTCAAAAATATTTTTACATATAATTTATTTATAAAGTTAAATTATGTTTTATATTGGTTTAAATGTTTAATTAGATTAAATTTTAATCAATTAATCTAATTTATGTCATTTGAATCAATTTTAATTTGAAAATGACTATAAAAACATAGAAAATTATAAGACATTTCTAATTTAAAAACATGCATTGTCATCCAGTATAAGGAATTAATTTTAAATTAATTTCGTTCACTTATCTGTTTGGAATTTTTAAAAATGGATTCCATATTTAGAATCATCATAATTTATAATGTTTTATAAATTCATCTTTGTTTTCAACAAAAAATACTACTTAATGTAATTAAAATTAATTACAACGATTAAGGTAAAATTAAGCTTATTAAGGGACTAAACCATAATCTTAAGGGACCAAATGACCTATAAACATGTCCAAAATCCATTTTATGGACATATTTAGACTATATACTCCATTGGACCTACCTTTTACCATTATTTATCCCCTTTAAATAAAAAATGTGGGTAGGGTTCATTTCTTCCAAAATAGTACAAGAGTACCACTCCTCTTCCATTATAAAAGGCCTCCATTCCTCCCAATTCCCCACACCTATAAAGAAATTTATGTTCATCCAAGATATGACCAATTAAATCCCTAAAATCTCTCCCTTTATCCTTGAAACCTACCTTTGGGAATAAATCGATTCAAGAAATCCTTTTGGTGCAAACAAAATGGAGTTATCCGATTAAGAGGTAACATCTTTGCAAATGATCTTTAATTTTATTTCCATTATCAACCCCCTAAAATCTTATTATTCCCTATAAAATCATATATCCTAAACATAGTAGGATATTTTTTCTAATTTTTCTACCTAAACTTACACACACCACCATTTAATGGGTAACAAACATGTAGTTTACGTGTATGGTGAACTAATGCATCACAAAACGATGAATGTTCATTTTTTTCTTTACCACCTATCATGGTTGAAATTATGATGGAAAATACATTTATATATGATATAGATAATATTTATAATGTATTTATGCTTCTATAATTTATATTTAGAACATACCTTTATGCTTTCCATATTGTGTAAATATTATAATTTTATTTGAGGATGTGTGGACTATCGCCCTCTCACAGCGATGCAACTGGTTAATTCCATATATGGAATGTATAAAGGATGATATTAATAAAAATATGTAACATTTATAAAATAGATTTTATATTGTAATTATTATATAAATATATCAATTATTTTTAATTCTTTTAAAGAAAAAAAGAAATGAATGTATCGTTCATGCGTATGGACGGTCTTCTGTCTCCATGAACGGTGCATTTAAATTCTTATCTCCAAACATTATAGATTATCATAAATACTTATGTAATGAATATATATAATAATTAAATCAAGGATTAAATTATATATATGATTAAATTAGGATCTATATAATAGTAACAACAAATGAAAAGGCAAAACATACAAGAGAAAACTCGGCAATTAACACCCAAAATAGTTAAAATAATGAAAGTGTGTTAAACAACGGGTAATAAAATATTATAAGTATTAAATATATGATAAAATTATTTTATATTGGGTATAATTTAGTATAATATTTTAAACCTCATTACAGGATGATAAATAACACACAACAAAATGAACGTTAAGGTAATGGATTTCGTCTCAATTTACATTCCATTGAGAATTATTTGTTATTATACACCAATTCACATTTATTTGGTGTATTTTCTAACACTTAACATGTTATATCATGAATATCATTAATATTATGATATTATAACTTTCATTTGATGTAATTAATTTATAGTAAATTATGATTTAAATGTTTCAAAGGTTCATGGAACACATTGGAATGTTAAATAATTATTTTACTCAAGAATGTTTTAAGGATATTTCAATTGAATTCTCATTCATTAAAGTTAGAAAACCTTAATGATACATAGAATCCACTGGGGAACTGTTGATAAATATGTATCCTTTATTCAATATGGATATTTTGATAATGCACATTGTTCATGAATATGAGGTATGCTTTGGAATAGTACGACACATGTGGGGCCTAGTTATAGATTCCCACTCAATGCATCCGTAGTCTCATGAGATGAATCAATTTAAAGAATTAGATGGGTTTTTACAAGATATGATATAAACTGCCTTTTGAAAGGTATTTATGGTTAAGGTACCATATACCTAGGAAACATGGTGTCAAGTAATTAAGAATTTCCTCCATTTAGATTCAGTTATTATTAATTCATGATATTTTTCATCGATATATCTATGGATTCATTTAATTAAATTTTCTATTATTAAATACAATATGTTTCAGTTGTTAACCTTTCCTTATTGAACTTTCCTTATCCAATTAATTGAATGGAATGTTCTTTCAGTTATTTACTTTTCCATGTTTATTATTCTCATCAATTCATTATTACTTCCGATTTACTTACCCTTACTAAGAATTTGAGCTCACCCATATTATGTATCCTTTCATTAGGTTATGAAGGAGAAATATTTGAAAGATCTTTCATGGAAGCATTTTATTTCATTTTATTATTTATCATGTTTTATTTTCTCTTCCTAATGTATTATGGGTATCATTTATATAATCTAGATTTATAAAACATCTAAAAAATTGATCTTTCGGGATTTGACTACTTATAATCATGTCAATTTAATAAAATAATGCAAAGGATATAGTCTATTTGGGGTCATAGAATTACATTCACCATATCAAAACCCATAGAATAAAATGAGTTTCATAAAAATCATTAAATCATAACATAATCCATGGAGAATAAATAGGTTTCATAAATATCATTACATCATTAACATAAACCATTCATAATAAGAATAAAAATGGTAGCATTGAATTATATCTCCAGTAAAACATATGTAACATCAAATAATTTTAACTTAGATGGAAAATAATTTTCAGAGATCACATGAATACAATTTTTGAGGAAAATATCATTTCATCTATAAATACATTTTTTCCATAAAATGATTCTTAATTTTAAAATAAAACATTTTATTTGAATAAAACATTATAAATTTTTAAAGAAAAATTCAAATAATTGTGGCTTTATGATGGAGGAAAATTCTGTTCATTCCATATAAGTTTTAAAATCATTCATTCTATACTTTTTTTTCAGGAAATTCACATAGTTCATCATTTGGAAAATGACAAAAATATTTCATTAAAACCTTATTATAAAAATTAAAAATGGTTAAAAATGAAATTAAAATACACAGGATAATAGTAAAACCATTTTAATACATTTTTATAAAACATGGACATGGAAGATAAATATTCTCCAATAGAGACTTAAAATAAAACAATCAGACGTATTGATGAGATTGTGAAAAAATACTCATTACGTTATAATCAATAGAATCACATTCCTTGTGATATAAAGAAAATTATATGGATATAAAAATACCATAATATTATTGAAAATAATCATAAAATAAATTCATGGGTAGTATATACACCACGTAGAAGAAACAAGTAGTGTGTAAGGCATGTGTCCCACAGAAATAAAAGCGTGACCTAAATACTTTACAACATAAGTAACATTTGAATCATGAGATATACGAAAGAATAAAATAAATTTAAACTTATAATATCATGAAATAAAAGAAAATTCATGATATAATATTTCATAGTTCAGTAAATAGACCTCATAAAATGACTAGTACATATGGCATGTATCTCACAGATATAAAAAGCGAGGTGAAATTTTCATACCTTATGTCTTGACACTCATCATTCTCATGAAAACCTCCAGTATAATAAATATAATTTTATTATAAGTATATTATAATACCATATTCAATTATATAATATGATATATTATTTACTTATGACTTTATATTACCCACTTTTTAACAATTCCAGGTTTAAGTAATGTTTCAGGTAATAACTGCTTTGTTTCTCATAAATGTTTTGACCTTTTTCTTGGTCATCATAATTAGATCATGATATAATATCTTCAAAATGATAACCATGATAAGAATCTCATATATATTTATTATATATCTATTTATTGTTATATATAAATTATATAAGTAGAAAATAAAATACACAATTCATAGAGATGGTAGGTTGTACATACGCATGAACACTGCTTTCCTTTTCTTGTTATATTAAAATAAAGAGAAGAATATGTTATATTATTAAAATAAAAAAATTTTATTTTATATATATCATATATATAAATAAAATTCATCCTTATTACCACCCATGTAAAATATATATGAAAAACGATTCACATCGCATTGTAGAGACGATAAGCCATATGTACGCATAAGCAACGTTATCATTTCCAAAATGATTAGGTGTTAAAAAGATAGATATTATATAATAACTAGAGAAGTATAATTATTTCATAAATATCATATATATAATAAAAACAGTGTGTCCATAATAATGCCCACCATGAGAGGTGGTAATTGAAAAATGAACAATCATCGTTTCGCGGGGCGGTAGTCCACAATACAAACGAACGGTAAGTTCATTACCTATTATATGGAAGTGTGTGAATGAATAGATATAAAAAATAATATAAAAAAATGTAATTATTTTTAGGATATTGTTCCTATTATATAAAAATGGAATAAAAATAATTGAGGGGGTTCAAGGAATAAATAAAACAAAAATATTTGTTGATGAACGTTTCCTCTTATTTAGGTTTCTTCTTTTGATTTTCACTAAAGTAAGACTTTATAGGATTGGGAAGAAATTGTTTGGGGGGGTAAGAGGTTGTCTGAGCCAAAGGGATTTATAGGTGTGAATAAAAGCGAAGGAAATGTACCATTTTATAAGAGAGGGGAGGGACACTTTTAGAATCTTTAAAAAATAGTAATTTATAATAAATAAAAACACTCTCCAAATACCTTTAAAAGTACATATATTGGAATATAAGATCATAAAAGGTTGTAATATCATAAAATAAAAAATATTATATTGTTTTGTATGTAATTTTATACGATATCTTCTTTTAAACCATAGTTAACCTATTTTAATTTTAACCAAAGTAACAATGTTTTTAATTTTAAGAGGACGCAATTTTTACATATAAACTGTGAATTTTACCATAGATGGTCAATTTATGATATTTATACCATAATATATCCTCTTTTAATCAATAATTTTTTAAATATTTTTAACTAATTTAATAAAATATCATTAGTGTTAATTTTGAAACTATTCGTTATTTGTCTTTTTAAAAATATCATAACAACATGATATTCTAAAAAACTATATTAACACATCCTCAAAATGTAAAAGTCCTCCATAAAATTATTGTATAACATTAATTATGTTAAATTACAATTATTTTATTATTTTTAGTGTCATTTATATGATGTTTCCATTAATTAAACAATTACTATATCATAATTTTACAAGCCTTTAAGGTAATTATTTATTTCATAAAAATTTTAAAAAATTATCATGATAGATAAAAAAATATAACATTAAATTTAATACCTATAGTATAATTTATCTTCTTTAAAACCCTATATTAAAAATGTTAGAGTTATGAAAAACATGAGTATGACATTTTTTGAATTTTCTTAAAATAAAATAATATATATATCATAATCTCAACCAAGTGTATTTTAAAGGTCATATTCTTAGACCAAGATAATTGTTTTCTAAGACAACTCATCCAATGAAATTAGAAAAAATTTTATGGTAACTTTCTTATAATTATAATATTCTTTTTACCCTTAATTACACGATTTACCTTTAACCATGTTAATAAAAAACTACAAAGTTAATATTAACAATGCCCAAAAAAATAAAAGAAAACTATTTAAATAATTTGGATCTAGTTATTAAAATATTTTATCCATTTTAAAAAATTTAAAACAAATTAATTTTAATAGTTAATTTAAAATTAATCTTGTGGACCAAGTGAGAAAATGAGATATTAAAGTTCAAACATTCAAAATAGTGAAACATTTTTATATCTAAATTCAATGTAAAATTCATTATAAAGAACTATATTGGAGTAAATTATAAAATAATAATATAATTATTCTTTAAAACTATTAAATAATATAATTTATCATTATAAATAACTTTTAAGAAAAGCAGTTTTCAATTAAAATAAAGTATTTTTTACTATTCATCAAAACATGAAACTTACTACAAAAATACAAACAATTCAATCAAAGTGAATTTTTATATCCCAATTTCAAATAATAAGTTTATTTTTTCAAATAAAATTTATAAATGTATAAAAAATTAGATTTAAAATTGGTTCATCATTAAAAGGCGGTAAAATTACCCTTTCAAAAAATATAAGTTTTTATGTAGAAAATTTTTCTTATTCGTATCTCATGCTTATAAAATATATTGGATGAATATAAAAAATATTTGATTGAATATATAACAAATATATTTCATTAATATTACTCACTAATTTAAACTAATTTAATTTATTAAGAAAAAATGACTTTGGGAGCATAAAAATGAAAATATTTACTTTTATATTGAATTGATATATATTTATAGTTTCTAAGTAATTGGTAACCAATAAATTCATCTAATAAACTCTATATTATCATAATTCATTTAATAATATTCACAATCACTAACTTAACAACTAGGTTATATCTTATAAAATTAAATAATAATATTTTAATAATATAATATTGTTTGGTAAAACTCGATCTTGCGTTTAATGAAAGCTATCTAAAGAAATCAGAGTTGAGTATAACACAAGATAAAATAGTGTTTTTAAATATATAAAAATCTATATTTAGTATTTTTAATTTTAAAAAATAGAAATTTTTTAATTAATTTAAAATTTAATAATTCACAAAATATCAGGGTGTTACAATGCGACCTGGGATACATAGTTTCTACTAATCGTAGAGCCCCACTGGTTCCTCCGAAAACTTGTGCTTCGAGCTCCAAACATGGCCAATAAAACATAATTTCCTCTATATCACTACTAGGAATTTATCTAACGGTATATCCAAGTAATTAAAATGGGAAAATAATGATCCACGATGTCCTAAAATGTTAGGTTATTTCAACCTCTCATCCATAAAGAAACTTGTCCCCGAGTTGGACTTCTGAGGGTATTTTGGAATAATCTGGGAAAATATCCATCCACTAGGAATTTATGATGGATTCTTCCTCTTAGGTCTTTTCATGTACTTTTCTATGCTACTATAGCACCAATGCTAAATAAATTGACCTACCTCGATGATCCTTCGTACACTGATAAAAAATTCACACATTGTAGTGCTCAAAAGAAGCATCCACAAATAAATCAACCTCATCTAGAAATAAAATATTCTTTAGGTCTGGATAATATTAGTAGAGCTAAGAAATATGAAAAACAATTGTGCATATATTGGTATCTCTAAGGAAGTGAAATCTGATAATCCAATGGCCTGATTTGCTCGACAACTTCAAAGGGTCTGATGATTAGAGGTGAAATATTTCCCTATCTCTGAATCTGTTGATGGCCCAAACATGGAGAAACATGAAAGAAATTTCAATCACCAACCTCAAAATAAAGAGGTCACCAATGATGGATGTAATATAAATGATTTCTAGAGTATGTGGTCATCATGCATTTCCAAATTAGCCACCCCTTCTTTATTATCTCCTGAATGAGACATGGTCCAAACAATGCAACATCTGCTACCTCAAACTGACATGAAGGTCATTAAAATCGACTACCATATTAGTAATTGTAAGGATCCTTCTTTATGGTATCATGGATGATTTTATTATAATCAAACTCAACTAGGGTAATATGTTTTGCACAAGATTCCATAAATGCAAGGAAATATGCCCAGATCACAACCTATTTAACCTAAATCACATGCTCTCTCTGACCATCGGTTTGATGGTGATAAGATATTCATAGAATAACTTATTTACCCAAGGCCTTCTACAACCATTTCCGAAACCGCGATGTGAATTGAGCGTCGATTTCAGATGTTATAGAACATGGAGTTCCATGACGGTGTATGATCTCCATGAGATATTGCCTCCCCATATTGTCTATTGATAATGTCTCTAAAATAGTTAATAAGTGGAAAAAATTTATGAATTAGTCAACAACTACCCAAACTATAACATTTACTTGATGCAATCTAGGATAATCAATCATGAAATCCATGCTAACATCACCCCATTTCCACGAAGGAATAAACAACAAATGTAAGATTCCTAGCAATCTCTACTCTTAATACTTAACCTGCTAAAAGGTTTAACACTAAGTAGTAAAGTTGATCATTTACCATTTCATACTAGGCCACAACTATTGGAAATGTAAGTCTCGATACATCTTTCTAATAATGAGATGCACAACCCAAGATGAGGGATGAAATTTCCACATCAACTCCTCTCAAATGTCTTCTAGAACCCAGATATGCCCATGTATGTGCAAGGTCTCATTCCCATCCATTATCCAACATGATAATGAATCCTCATCTAAAACACTCTCCCGTAGGACTAGTCCCTAAATATCAGAAAATTTCATCATATTTATCTATCGTAGAAGGGTAGTAGTCACTGCTAAAGTTGCGAGGACTATATTCCCATGATTATCTTGAACCTCATCACGCATATCTAAAAACAATGCCATAATCTTCCACTCACCATTGGCCTCATGGATAGTTTATATACTAGTCTTCCGGCTCAGAGCATCGACTACTGCATTGCCTTTCGCAGGTGTATATACAAATTCAATATTGAATGATTAGAGAAACTAAACCCACCTTCTCAATTTAAGGTTCTAATCACACTATATAAAGATGAATTTGAGGATTTTTTTTGTTTGTGTACAATAAAAAAATCTCTCTATGAAAATAGTTCCCCCAACAACAAAAGGCGTGCACAAATATATCTAACTTGAGGTCATGCATTAGATAATTACACTCATGTGGTCTCAACTGAAGAGACCTATACAACATCACTCATTCCCCTTATATCAGGAATTCCCCTATCCTAATTCCTAATTCCTCATAGTAAACCATATAGCTTCTTCCAGGATTTGGAAGATTCATGATCAAAACAGAAGTCAACCTACCCTTTAGCACCTGAAAGGGCCTTTCACATGATTCAGACCATATGAATTTCACCCCTTTTTGGTCAATAACATGAGAGTCATAGCTAGAAGTCATAAGTCTTGGATGGATAACCTGTAATATCCAATCAATCAGAATGTCCAAATATCAAAAAAAATCTAGGATTCACCCATGAAACCACAACACACACCTTCTCTGGACCCACAAAAACTCATATCTCTATGATGATGTGACCTAGGATGTGATCTTTATCAATCTGAAAATTGAATTTTGCGAACATGACATATAACATATGCTCTCTCAGTGTATTGAGAATGATGTCATGGTGTTTGGAATGATCATGTTAATGATGATAATACACCAATATGTGGTCCATAAAAACTAAAATGAAATAATCCAAATATGGGTGGAAAACTCAATTCATTAGGGACATGAAAACGGTTGATGCATTCATCAGACTGAATGACATAACCAAATAATTTTAAATAACATAACTACTATGAAAAGATGTGTGAGGTATGCATGATGTTTGAATAGAAACATGGGGATAACCCCACCTCAAATCAATATCCAATAAATCTAAATCTTCATAGTGATGGTTGAAGAGATCACATTTGTGGGGAAAATGATACTGATTCTTATCCATCTACTGATTCAATTTCTAACAACCCACACAAAAAAGGGCTTCCAATTATCTTCTTGTAGAAAAGGATAGTCAAACACCATGAATAAGTATTGGGCTGTATAAACCCATTTTCTTCCAAATCCTATGGATTCCTCTTGAGCACCTGTAACTCAGTAGTATCTATTCTATAAGTAGTAATGGATATCGGTGTAGCTCCTAGAACTAGATATATGGGCAACTATAACTCTCTCTTAATAGGTATTCTTTATTGTTTTTCAGAGAAAACATCCCTAAAATGATCTACAATTGAAGGGATGTTCTCATGATACATTCCAAGATCATCTAGATATAATTATAGAAAAATGAGTTGTCACCCCTCCTAGCCCATGGTTCTAGGGCCTAGATCAACTCTCCTAGAAATCCCTTTCAACTTTGTAAATAAATACCCCACCCTATAGTGATGTGAAATTCACCATTAGTTTATATAAATCAATATAATATTTATAGGGAACAAATCATTCCATTAAAATAATGATATAAAACTCTATCATCTTGAGGATATAGAGGTACCATAAAATTAGACACCCACCTATCTCAAGGGGAACTCCCTGTACTAGCATACACTCTCTGATCAAATCACCAATGGAGTATCAGGTGTCATCACACCATATCAAAAATTAACATCAAGACTAAGACTATACACAACAGGTATAGATATAAAGGGATGGGAATCACATATATCAAAAATAGAAGATACTATATTAATGGAGTCCAGAATTATACACATCACGGTAGAAGGTATGGAACACTACTTCTAAGGTATCAGTTTCACTGCATATATATAGCCTGATCCACATACATGAGATATTTTCTGACTACTCAATGTTGTTCCGCTCTACTAGCACTATAAATATGGTGACTGGCTACCTTGACTAAGACCACCACCATGACCTAATTGTTTTCCCATACCCTAGTTGGCTACCTCAAGGGAGCCTGCTGACCGTACTCTGAAATGTAGAGTTGGTTCATACCCTCTATCACTATGTTCTGGAGATAGGAAACTTCAAAAACACTATAGATGGCCAACATGCTATAGGATCAATACTCAAATGGGTTACCATCACAATGGATCCTCCTGTTTCCCTACTCCCCGCACTGGTGATAGAAAACAGAACTACCAACACCCATTCTCTAGATAGTATCCCCACCATGAGAGTTCTTCAAGAATTTTTCCAAACTCCTAACACTATGCATCTAGGTCGAGAATCTAAACTATGCTACTCTTCCCCACAAAATTATCTCAGTTTACATATAGTAATCACTGTTCGGTTTACTATTTTAGATATGGTATCCAATAAAAAAATGTTTACCTACAGTCTAATGACATTCTTGGTACCTTCCTCAAAGTGACTCACCCTAGACATATCACCATCAAGATTGATAGGTGAAAATATTTAATGATTTGTGAAGTGAGAAGAATATTCCATAACAATCATAACACCCTTCTCCAAATGCATTAACTATCAAGCTTGTTCATCCTGTAGAACCCTAGGACACCCTGAGAGGGGAGGGGTGAATCAGGGTGACCACGTTTTCTTTTAATGTGACAGATCTTGTACCCACGTTGGTAGAAACATGTTAAAAATGTTTGATGAAAAAGTTCAGAAAGCAAACATTCACAATCAGAAAGATGACACAACACTTTTTACTTGGTTCACCACTAAGGGCTACGTCCAAGAAGCATATGCCGACAGGTTTTCAGTCATACCAAATTCTACTAAACTTCACTAGATTTGGATTACAAAGTTTCAGTCATAGTTACTCTGTCCCAGGTTCACTTCCATTACAAAGGTTCAGGGATAGCTCACTACGTCCCCCGAGTCACATCCATTGAATCCTCCAGACTCACCGCCTTTGGGGAAGTCCCACTCAGTTTATAGAGTTGAAGGTCTTTTCATCATTTTAAAAGAATCCATCCTCTCTTTTATGTAGATGCTCTGTTGAATTCCAACATTCACTTGTAGACTAATCTCACTTCTCACCAAATAAATCAGGAAATCTTCAAGCTTTTGTGCAGCTCAAAAAAGGACCGGCGTACTTCAACCTCACCTAGTGCGCTTCTCCAAGGCCAACAGACAAGTTTCAATCATGGCGCACAAGTCACTTGTGCAGCACAAATTCGGCGCATAGGTGACACCAACCCACTTGCGCGGCACTCCCTTCTTCAACTCCGAACTTGCATGACTCTTCACCTTTAACTCCCAAACCACCTTGGGCGTGTAACCAACAACCAGTGTGCAGCCTCTAATTACGCGACCCAACTACGACTTGTGTGGCTCAACCACATGTGCGAAGAGAGCTCAAAAAATTTCTAAGTCTTGAACCTCATTACAAATGAGGATGGGTGGTCCACTATTTAGAGGCAAACAGGACCCCCTGCAAGGTGGCGCGCAAGTGTCTTCACGGTGCGCAAGTCCCAACGCGAAGCTCCAACCGCCCTATCCACTTTCACGCAACTCACTTGCGCGACCACACCAATACTTACACAACCCTATTTCCTTCGCAATATTTTGAATCTCTAATATTGAAGAACAACAGGCGCACAACTTTCCAACCTCCTAGGCATCAACGCGCAAGTCCTTTCACTACTCAAAGGTCACTTGCACGACTAGCCCAAAACATGTGCGAACCTTATCCCTTTTCCATTTTCCCATGTTCTGATCATGAAAAACATATGGTTCTCATGTTTCCTCTCTTTCAAGTACACGGCGCGCATGACTATTTGCTAAAAACACTTTTCTCCATTTGTTGATTTTCAGGCCCAAAAATTTGGCAAAAAATGTAAAATGGTTCCACCTTCAATGCCGTAATATGCTTGACCTGTATGAGCACTTTGCTGGCACACATTCTGAACATCCTCTGAGGATTGACAACCAACACAAGCCATACTCTAATTTATACAAATATGACCATGGTTCTAATAATCTCCGCCTTTGGTATTGTTGGCAATTAGAAAATAAATTCAGTAGATCCCCATCTACATGTAAACCAAAAACAAAAGAATCAACTCAGCCAACACACAATGTTTACATGAGAAATGCTCGGTGTTGAAAAAAAGAGAGGAAGCTTGAATTGGGTTCCCGTGTTTTTGAATTCTC
Source organism: Viscum album (assembly GCA_963277665.1). NCBI lineage: Eukaryota > Viridiplantae > Streptophyta > Magnoliopsida > Santalales > Viscaceae > Viscum > Viscum album. Next base: position 591,823,313 of record OY728166.1, read on the forward strand.
AATGACGACTAAGAAGCATTACATGACCAATGTATTCCTTCTCATCCTATCATTGACACTGAATTCACATCGTGTCACAGAAGCATTACATGCCTGAACATGCCTGGATTTATTCCTTTCTCCCCCATTGATAATAAACCCAAAGACCGGTAATTTTTTGATTGTTCCGCTCAAGTCATACTCCCCCTGGATAGTATCTCCCTCTGAAACCAACATCACATCCATAAACAGATAAAAACTGTTATCATAAATGGGGAGAGGAGAATTGTTTGACCTCCTTATGCACCAGGAGGTGGTTGAACTCCAAGGTTCAATCGATGCTTCTCAAACATAGCCGCTGACAGTGGTTTGGTCAGGATATCAGCCACTTGCTCATTAGTTCCCACATGATGCATTCTAACCACACCTTATTCTACATTCTCTTTGATAAATGATACCTAATTTCAATAAGTTTTGTATGACAGTGGTGTACCGGATTCTTTGTAAGATCAATTGTGCTCTTGTTATCACAGTAAATCACCATTGGTTACTTCACCCCATCACCAATATCTGTTAATTGTTGCTTCATCCATAGCATTTGAGTGCATGCCTTTGTGGCAGAGATATACTCAACTTCAGCAATACTAAGAGAAGTACTTTCTTGTTTCTTTCTCAACCAGCCAACATATTTATTGCCAATATAGAATGCTCCACCACTGGTGGACTTTCTATCAACTACACCTCCGGCCTAGTAAGCATAAAAAAATGCTGACAATTCAATGTTTCCTCTTGCAACAATGTATAAACCACAATTCTGAGTACCTTGAATATACCTATTGATTCATTTTCCTGCTGTCATATGTTCCTCATTCGGATTACTCTGAAAGCGGGCTGCAAGGAAGGTTTCAAAAACAATATCTGGTCATGTTTCTGTCAGATATAGTAGGCTCCCAATTATCCTCTTGTACATAGTGGGGTCTACAGATGCCCCATCCTCATTCTTTCCAAGTTTGGTTCCAACTATAATCAGAGTTGATATTGGTTTGGAGTCTTTCATATTAATCTTCTTCAGCAACTCTCTTGCATACTTTTCTTGAGAAATGATATTGTAATCCTTCTTTTGAATCACCTGTAGCCCAAGAAATATGTGAGCTCCCCAATCATAGACATTTCAAATTCTGATTTCATGTGATTGGAAAATTCATCCACTGATTTCTTCCTACTACCACAAAATATGATATCATCAATGTAGACTAGAACAATGAATTGATCTTTTAGAGAATTATTCACATATAGATTGTGATATACTCCTCCTCTTTTGAATTCTAGCTTCTTAGGATAAGAATCCATCCAAGAGTACCATGGTCGTGGTGCCTGTTTCAAGCTATAAAGTGATTTCTTTAGTTTGTAGACTTTTTTTCATCAGTACCAAGAACAAAACACACTGGCTTTTCAATGTAGACTTCTTCTTGTAGTACTCCATTCAAGAATGCTGTATTGACATCCATTTGATATAATTTATATCCTCTTTGGAGTTCAATGGCATGGAACAACCTGATTGAATCCAGTATATCCACTGAAGAAAATGTTTCTTCATCATCAAAACCTTTTATTTCGGAGTAGCCCTTACATAACAGTCGTGACTTGTTTCTAATAACACTTCCATACTCATCAAACTTGATCTTGAAGATCCATTTTTTACCAATCACATTGTGAACTTTGGGTCTCTAGACAAGATCCCTTGTCTGATTATTTTCAATTTGATCTAAATCTTCATTAATGGCTTTCACCCATGATTCATCTTTTACATCTTCTTCAAATGAGGATGGCTCCCCAACTGAAAGAAATGCTGATTGTGTGTTATTCCTCATCCTACTTGTTTATGTGGGTGCACTCCTATCTCTAATTATGTTGGATGGATCAATCTCAGCTCTTCGATTTCTCCTATGAGGTTCAGTTTCATTCTCTCTATCCAGATTTTCTTATTCAGATTCTTCTTCTGAGTCAACATCATGATGTGACTGCTGAGTGTTTTGAAAAACATTCTCTATTTCTATATTTGTATTTTCTCCATGTTCACTTTCTTCCTCACTTTCTATCACATCACCATATGATGTTCTTGAATCATTTTTGGTTTTCTATTCATTTATCTTAACATCACTGCTTTCCACAATCCTTCATATTCTCTTTTTGAAACACTTGTAGGTTTAGTTGTTCATTGGATACCCAAGAAAAATTCCTTCATCATCCCTGTCACCAAACTTCCCTTTATTTCCTTCTTTATTCTGGATAAAACATTTTCTTCCAAAAACATGAATATATTTCAATGAGGGATTACTTCCATGCAACAATTCATATGGTATCTTCATTTCTACCATATAAAGCCCTGTTCGAATCTGTATGTGCACTGTAGCTTCAATATCTTCCTTTTAGTAATGGCGAGAGATACCAATCTCAATCAGCATAGTCCTGGACATGTTATTGACCTATCGATTCTGGTGCTCAACAACTCCATTTTTTGTTGAGTTCTCAAAACAGCTAACTCATGCTATATTCCATGTTTTTATAGGTAATTATCAAACTCTACTGACCTATATTACCCTCCATTATTAGATTGCAAAACTTTGATTGTTCGTCTAGTATCATTCTCGGCAATTCGCCAATATGTCTTTATGCAGTCAAGCACTTGTCATTTCCTGTGAATGACCATAACACATGCAATTATACTGTAATCATCAATGAAAAGGAAAAATTATATTTTTCCATGAGTTCTGGCAACATTTATTGGACCACATACCTTGGTATGAATTAGATCATGAAGATGAGATGCACTTTTCTTCTTTGGCCGATATGAGCGGCAGACCAGCTTTCCACGAATGCAAGTATCACAAGATTTTTCACTCTCAGGTTTTAGGTTAGGAATGTCCATGACAATCCTCAATTTTGATATTTTCTCCATGTCTTGTTGATTAATGTGTCCTAGTATCCTATGCCACAAATTGTTTTCTTCTTCAATAGTCATGTAACAAACATTTTCATTACTATCAACTTGATACATGTTTCCTTCTATTCTGCATCCCTTCATAAGTGAATTTCATGTCTTTCCCTTGATAGTTCATCCTTTCTGATTAAAAGTGACAATATGTCCTGAGTCACAGAGTTGACTCACGCTGAGTAGATTATGACGCAGGCCATCTATGTAAAGGACTTCAGTCTTCTTTAGCTCTCCATTAGCTAATTCATTACCTCCACTACCGTTGATTTTCAGAGCTCCATCATTACCAAATTGAACCACTCCATCAACTTTCCTTTGGATATTTGTTAACAGGCCAACATTACATATCATATGGGATGAAAAACCACTATCATAATCCATGTACGGTTGCTTTTTATAGCTTTGAGGGCCACCTCTGCAAGGTTAGATTTTTCAATTTTTTTCCCTTCTGTCCATGAGACATTGAAATGAGTATAGAGCACTGATGGCCTTTAAATTATCTCATCTGTGTACATTGGTTCTTCATAGTTGATGTCTTTTTCGAGAGGAGGAAATCAATTTGAAAGAGAAACACTATATTGTCAAAGAGATTGGACTTGTCTTGAATTCTAGTATGAGGTGTCCATGTACCTTCTCTGCTTGCAATTAACAGCCTTATGACCAATGTTAGAGCAACGAAAACAATATCCATAGAAACTATTTCTTCTATAAGATGGAGGAAATAAATTCAGTCTCCTTTTTTGATGTCCCAGATCTTCCCCATTCATGTAGCTCCTTGCCTCTTCGCAATATGACATGGTATGTCCCATATAGCCACAGAACTGACACTTCATGAGAGGAAATGTCATCTCACTTGAATTTATCATCATATTTTCTTCCTTGGGAGAATAGTTGGACTTCCTGTCATTTCTGAATGTTTGAGGGTAAGTTTCAGTTCTTCTTTTAGTTTGGATTGACGGTTTCTTTTTCAGCACTTCAGGCAGCGCTTCAACATGTCCAACTTTCATCTTGTCTTTCATTTGGCTTTCTTTACTTCCAGCAGTTGATGTCTCAGCTTCACATCCAATTCCACTCTTTCCCTTGAAAGCGAGTCTTTGACCACTCATGATTTTTCCTACCCTATCTAAACCACTCCTGGATCTTGCCAGTAATTCTGCATTTTAGAATCTTCCAAAATGTATTTTCTTCCTTGATTCTTTCGAAATTGATTTAGTCTCAAGTTTACTCCTAAGAGTAACAACTTCCTCCTCAAGACCCTCATAGTCTTGGATTTTTCATCTAGTCTGGAGGTGATTCCATTGATGAACTTTTACTACTCTTCAATTCTCAGCTTCAGATCTACTACATCATAATTTCTTTCAAGAATTTTAGACTATACATTCACAAATTCTTCCATTTGTTCAATTTCAGCTTCATGTTGATCAACATATTCAGATGATTATTCTACCATTGATTTCCACTTATTGCAACTATTTTATTTAACATTAATCTTTCTAACAACATCCTTATGTTGAATCTTGGGATCTGCACTAGTTTTATACTGATTTTCTCCACCAGTATCTTCTAATTTTTCAACAGTGGCCATCATGGAAGCATGTTTCCCATTTTTATATTATGGTTCTTCATCATCACATAATTCATTATCATCTTCTTCCTCCTCACAAAAAAAACTCTTCTTCCGAACATTCTTTCTAGATGTGAGGTCCACTTTCTTGAAAAAACTTTTCTGAGGCTTCTCAATGTTTTCACCATCGCTATCATCATCATCGATCTTTCTTAAGCATTGAGAAGCAATGTGACCATCTTTTCCACAATGAAAGCAAGCTAAAGGTAACTTCCCTTTGAATTTCCCTTTTCCCTTGTGGAACTTCTTGGCAATGAGAGATAGAATTTATTTTTCCTCATCGTCTTCCCCACTACTATCTTTTGAGATTTTCATTTTCTCCATGGATTTGAACGCAATTTCCTTTCTTACACTTGTAGTAGCATCTTCTAGTTTGACTCTCATTTCATGTGCCACCAAGCTTCTAAACAGACCATCTAAAGAAATTTTGTAAAGATATCTTTTCTCAAGCGATGACACCTTTTCATTATACATGGGTGGTAGTATTCTCAATATTTTCATCACAATATCAATGTCTCTGATTTCATCTCCTTGGCCCCAAATTTCTCCAACCACTTTAGTAATTTGATTGAAGAAGGAGCATGCATTCTCATCAGGATGCATCTTCTGATCATAAAACCTATTTTGTAGCACTTTTAGTTTCACCTCCTTTACTTTGATATCACATTTATAAATATTTTCAAGATTATCCCACGTGGAATTTTCTGCGGTGCAACTCTTCACTTTTAGATAAATCTGATCAGAAAGTGCTGCAGTGAAATCATTCTGTGCTTTAGCATCTACATCAACAAATTTTCTATCTGTATCTTTCTTAGAAATCCCTATTGGGTCAGAAACATTAATAACTTGCACAGTGGAAAATCGAACTTCCATTCTAAGGGATCTTAGATGTGTTCTCATTCTGTTCTTCCAGATCTGGAATTTACTTCCATCGAAGAGAGGTACTCCCCTGACATTGACTGTATTATCCATGAAGAGAAAGAACAGGTTCAACACCAGCAACCTCGCTCTGATACCACTTGTAGAAACCAGGGACACCCTGAGAGGGGAGGGGTGAATCAGGGTGGCCACTTTTTCTTTTAATGTGATGGATCTTGTTCCCATGTTGATAGGAACTTGTTAAAACTATATGATGAAAACAATCAGAAAGAAAACTTTCACAATCAAAAAGATGACACAACACATTTTACTTGGTTCACCACTAAGGGCTACGTCCAAGGATTATACACTGAATGGTTGTCAGTCGTACCGAATTCTACTAAACTTCACTAGCTATGGATTACAAAGGTTCGGGCACAATAACTCTATCCGAGGCTCACTGACTTTACAAAGGATCTGGGATAGCTAACTACATCCCTCAGGTCACTCTCGTTGACTCCCCCTAACTCACTGCATTTGGTGAAGTCCCACATAGATTATAGACGTGAAGGTCTTTTAATCATTTTAAAATAATGCATCCTCTGTTGTATGTAGATGCTCTATTGAAGTCCAATTTTCACTTGTAGACTAATCTCAATTTACACCGAAGAAATCAGGAAATCTTCCAGCTTTCATGTAGCTCCAAAAAGGACCGGAGTACTTCAACCTCACCTGGTGCGCTTTTCGAAGCCCAGCGCGCAAGTCACTTGCGCGAAAAAAATTCGGCACGCAGGTGACACCAACCCACTTTTTTGACACTGCCTCCTTCAACTCCAAACATGGGCAACTCTGCACCTTTAACTCCCAAACCACCTTGGGCACGCAGCCAACAACCATCACTCATCCTCTACTTGCGCGACCCAAATACCACTTGCACGACTCAACAACATGTTCGACGAGGGCTCAAAAAATCTCTAAGTCTTGAACTTCGTTACAAATGAGGAGGGGTGGTCTTCTATTTATAGGCAAACTGGACCCCCTGTGTGGTGGCACACAAGTGTCCTCACGGCATGCAAGTCCCGGCGCGCAGCTCCAACCACCCTAACCTCTTTCACGCAACTCACTTGCATGACCACACAAATACTTGTACGACACTATTTACTTTTCCATATTTTTAAGCTCTGATCGTGAAGAATAATAGGCATGCAACATTCCAACCTCTTAGGCATCAGAGCGCATGTCCTTTCACGGCACGCTGGTCACGTGCGCGACCACCCCAAAACATGCTTGGACCTTATCCCTTTTACATTTTTCCATGTTCTGATCATTAAAAACATACGGCGCACAAGTTTTCTCTCCTTCAAGTACAAGGCACACATGTCTCTTTGATAAAATCACTTTTCTCCATTTGTCGATTTTCAGGCCCAAAAATTTGGAAAACACTGGAAAATGGTACCACCTTCAATACTGTAATCTTCTTGACCTGTATGAGCACTTTTATGGTACACATTCTGAACTTCCTCTGTGAGATGAAAAAAAACACAAACCATACTCCAATTTATACAAAGATGACCATGGTTCAAACACATCCCTCAAAGTATTATGGAAGAAGTAGTCACAAAATCTTGATTGAAAATCCATCCAAACCATATTGTAATGCCTATCTTCTGGGTTCAGGACATCCCACTATTTTTTGGAAGCTCCTCTATGAATATACATCATGATATTAAACCTCCTATATAGAGGAATCTCTATGTTCGTAAAGATATAAAAGACCGTCTGAAGCCACATCTCAGCAGCTTAGGGCCACCATCCCCCAAGAATGTGGGTGGATCTTATTATTGGAACTCATGTGTCATCTCTTCTATAGCCAAGGATAGTCATGAGGTACCCTGAACAGTATGAATAAACTGTATAAACCCCGTTCAAAACTGGTAATGAATACGCTTATTAGGTATAATGGGAGGTTCCACAAGTGGAAGTACTAGAGGTTTTATGGCTGGCCTAGGTCCCACTACCTCTAGATCTTGTTTTTATTCACCCTTGTGGTTCACAACTAGATGTCTTTATGGGGGAATATATCTAAAAACTATAATACCATGATTTATATTATATTTTGTATTGAAAATATCACTGATATAAAAATAGGATATATACAATCCATCCTCTACACAAGTCACATCCCTCATATGCTTCTAAATCCAGGTCTTGGAGACATACTGATCGTAAGTACACAATAGATACTAAGTACATCCCACTACTATAGTCAGGTTAGGGTCAAGTGATCTTATATAAAATTGGGGTCCCAAAACAAGGAGTCTAAAATGCAAGTTATAGAGGAAACACCCTTTTGGTTTCAATTTGAATAAGAATTTAATATCAAACCTTTTCATTTTAGAATTCAATTTATTTTAAATTTACACTCATTTATATAACTAGTATTTAAAATGGTTAAATTATATAGATCACCATTTCCAATATATAAGTTCTCACACACGTTATAAATTGAAATTTAGTTCCCATTTCATCACAACCATAAACACATTCCATCCCATGAGACCAATGGTCCATGTAGTAACATTACATAATTGACCACTTAAGGGTTATGCATAATTCTATGCAAGAAAATACGGTTAGTTTGATGAAGTAACTTTAAGTAACAAATTATGTTTTTCAGTTTCGTGTAAAATCTTTAGTCAAATAATAGGTATATCACTCAAAGAACATACAACAAATATTATGCTTTTTTGAAATGAAACCTACATGGCACAACATAATTCATGAAATACTCGTCCTACATGGTGCCTAAAATGATGCATGATCAATGCTTTCTTTCCATATTGATCCATGGAAAAAATGTATCCAATATCAGAATAATAACAACTTCATATATCATGTGCTTAACCCAATAGTGGAATCAAATATACTATAACCGGCATATACTAAAACATCATATCCCATCTTAGGTAATTTGGGTTTCCTAATATGTGGGATAGATACTATCATAAATAGGCTCATTACAAAACTTTGACACATTCCAAACCACCTATATAATTTTCTCAAATGAAAATAGAAGAGAAAAGAAAATACACTGATACCTCTTTGTAACATCATGACTTGGAAGCCACTAAACAGTTCCTCGATCTGATGGGTCACATGGCCTAATGTGCACCTCCTCGTATGTTAGAGACCTGTGACAAGTAGTAAGGGTTTATGGGGGTAAGTAGGGGAAACTATACCCTAATGATGAGAGTAACATGGTGGTATCATAAATTATTAAAAAGGTGGTATCATAATATCAACTAGAAGCAAAAGGAAAATCATACAGACAATAGTAATAGTTATCAATTCCATTGGAAGCGTCATATATAAAATGATGTGTATGTAATTGAACAATAAAAAAGGAAAAAAATAAATGGAAACGTGCTTCTAGTACAATATATGTGTCAAAAGTAACAAAGGAAAAAAGATTCTATCTCTATATAGAATCATGATAATAGACTGATCTTGTGATCCACTACTCCTATGCCACAATAAATCAATCATCACCAAGTGAGAAATTTCCCTTGTCGTTACCTAAATCCATGTAGTCTGTCTGACTACCAAACGAAAACCTGAACAAGGTGTGAGATAACCCTCAATAGGTCACCACCAATTATGTCTATAACAAGCGATGTATTTACATATAAGTTGAAGTAGTGGGTGAATATAAGAGGATTAAAGTGATAAAAGTAGAAGTGATACTATCCAATCTACCAAAGATACTATGGTTGAGAAATAATATCATAAGGGATAATTGGAAATCTTGGTAAAGAATCATCAATGGCCTATGCTGAGTAATCAGGTTTTAGGCCTACAGAGGACAAGATCTAAAGAGTAGAAATTTCCAAGGAATCCCAGTAGGTTGGAACCAAGAGTTTAAATGTCTAAGGCATCAAAGTAGGTCAGATCCATGGAGTAGAAATGTCAATGGCATCCCAGTAAGACAAATCCATGGGGTAGAAATGTCCATGACCTTCAGGTAAGCCAGATCCATGGAGTAGATAAGTCGAAGACATCTGAGTAAACCAGATCCATGGATTAGAAATGTCCAAGGAATCCAAGTCAGTCATCGATGACATTCCATGAACCCTCCTCATCAGAATCATATAGTGTGTCCCACATCAGTGCCATACTATGCCATCCATTATCAAAATAATCAACTAATTTACCATTTCAGAACCAATTCCATTAATCAATTCATTAATCCCTTCATGATCATGTAAAATCCAATGGATTGTCAATTCCAATACTTTCATATAAAATGACAATGTGTTTTATGGTTCTTAAAACCTTTAACAGTCCACTTATTTCTCATATTAGATTCATTGTAACGGAAATGAACAACAAATCAACCCATGGGTGGATATTCATGGTAACAACAAAGGAACCCACCCCATGGTTTGTTTGAGTTGAGTTCAACTACCTTCAAGATCAAATAAGGGTGTTATGGATAGTCATTAACACACCTTTAATAGTTTATTAAAGGAGTTTATCAATTCAGGGATCAATACTGGAGGGCTTGGTGTGTGACACAGTGGAAAAAAGGTATAAAAAATAGAATTTTATGCAAAATTTGTATAACACCAACCTTATTCTAGTAGTATATTTCTCATCCAGTATATTCTCTTGGTTTGGACTGGATTAGTAAAAAATTGAAGTATAGTCGAATGAACTGAAAACATGGAAAAAGATATTGCACCAAAAAATAAACATCAATATAAATAAAATGGATGAAAGTAGCTTAAGTATTAGATATATTACTTGTGGTGATCAAATGGGATGAATGAAACTTGATTCATATGTCACATGGAAAAAAAGATCAAATCCTAACCCTAGGTCCGAGAGAGACCACAAGGGATGAGAGGTTGTGCATCCACTAGAAAATAAGAAATGGGGCCACTTTTAAAATGGTTAGGGGAATTTTTTTATTTTCATCTATTTTTATAATAGGTGAGCAGTTGGTCCGCACTGTGGGCCAAACTGTGCGGCAATATTGCTCCATACACTACATCAATAGACCTCTCGAATGGGATGGATGCATAGTTTGAATAAAAATAAATAACCCATATAAAAACTCTTTGTTGAAAGGTATTCAAAACATTAATGGGAATTTGTCATGGGATTCATGGTTAGGGAAAATAGTGAAGCACTCTACTATGTACCGAAACAACACACTTGGTTTAGTCAATCTGTTCAGCCTGGGTGGAATAGTTTCTACTAACCATGTGGCTCAACTGTTTTCTCTATAATATATAGCTTCAGGCTCCAAACAATCCCCAAATACCATTGTATCATCAATATAGATACTAGGTATTCATTTAGGGGTAAAAACAAGGAATTAAATAGAAAAAACAATCAATACATTCATAAAAAGTTAGGATGTTACACATAACTAACTTTTCATTATACGACATATTGTCATCTAACTATACCAATTCATTGATCAAAACATGAGATACATCTGGTACATACTTCAGTATAAAATAAACATGAAACACATCATATAACTAAAATAAAATTTAAGGTAAGGACACTCGATATGAAAGTAATCCTAAAATCTCTAGAATTTCATAGGGTCCAATGAACCATGTGATCAACTTTCTATTTTTACCAAAAAGAATCAAATTTTTCCAATTTTGTACTTTAAGAAATTATGATCTCTTTCCTAAAAGAAGATATATTTCATTTAGTTATCTTTATAACTTTTATTTATTCTATGATATTATATCTTTTTTTTGAATCATCATTACCTTATTAACCATTTCTTCTACCAACTATTGTCCCAACAACCTCATTTTACTAATTTCATCTCAATGTGATGTAGTTCAACACTACTTTCCATATAATTCAACAAAAGGTTATATCTGTATATTTCAATGGGAATTTTTATTATTAGAAAATTATACAAATGAAGGATGTTAATCCCAGCTTACCTGGTAATCTAATGTGCGTAACCCAACTATATTTTTCAAAGTCTAAATTATCAACTCGCACTATCTTCTTGATTGATGATGGAATGTTGTGCTAAAATTTAATTTATTACTTAATGAATTTTGAATTCAATTTAAAAAAGTATAGTTAAATATAATATTACGATAATATACAATATTGATAGGGAATCCATATAATATAAATCTTTATTTTAGAAAATGTCTAAAATATTGATCTTAATACATAATATCTTGAATAAGAAGAAAATTAAAATATTTACTCAAAAAATCTATATTAACCCAAATCACATTATAACCTAGAGATGTCTTTGGTAATCCTACCACAAAATCTATGGATATATTCTCTTATTTTAATTCAGGTATGGGAAAAAGATGAAGCCTCCCTTTTAGTAGTTTTCACTCATCTTTAACATATAGAAATGTGAAACTTTTCATAGTAAAATCATAAAGATATTTATTTTATACACTACATTAATAATAATCTTAAAGTTAATTATAAATTTTAATTCTACTTGTTCAAACATAAAACAAAGAGTTATAGTATTCACTAAAAAATTAATTCTCCAACTAGGAATCACTTGACACACATAATCTCTTTACAAATCGCATAACACTGTAATTTTTAATGTTAAATTCATATAACATACCCTTCTAAACCAATTATACCATTTTTCTCAAATCATGATCATCGTTATAAACAATCTTCATTTTTTCTATCAAATATGGAAACACTAACAGCTAAACCAAATGTGACTCTTACACAAACTATTTCTAGACCAATATTTATTAAATCTTAAAAAGGATTATTTACCAAATATAAAATGGTTAATGATATATAATATTTTATAATCATGTAATTAGATATTTTTCTTCCTAGATAATACTGAATCGTGAAATCATTATCCTTTATTAGTTCCATCCATATTATCAACACCATGTTCAATTACATTTTATTGAATATTTACTATAAAAATGTATAATAAATATATATTTCAAATTTTACCCCATATAAAAGATGCCTCCAATGTTTTAAAGCTAAAAAAATCATGGAACAATCAATATAAAGTGTATTGAAATTCTTCTCACGGGGTTTTAATTGATGTGAAATGTATGAAACTACCCGATCATCTTACCCCAATATACAACCAAGTCCCTTCAAATAAGTATAACTATAAATAAATAATTTACCATTTATTATTGGAAAATATAAAATATAAATATCCACCAATATTATTTTTAATTCTGTTAAAATTAATCACATTCATTTGTCTAGATAAAATTTACCCCTTTTGAGTTTACCAAATTAGTGGGAGAGATAATTGAGAATTAAAAAAAACAAATAGTAACCTGATAATCCAAAAATCGTCAAATCATAGTGATATTTTTCCATCATGGCCACTCTTCAACCATTTTAGTTTTAGTAGGATCAATATTTATTCCAAATTTATAAAAAATATTTTCATAGACTGAAATTTTCTGAAACAAAAATTCAAATTTATCAAATTTCCTAAACAACTTATCTTATTTTATAGTCTACAGAATAATCCTTATATGTTTCTCATTTTCCTCATAAATTATAGAATAAAACAGAATATTATCAATTAAAACTACCAAAATATTATCTAAATACACATAAAAATACTTATTCCAAAGATCCATAAATTCAACAGGTGCATTCATCAACCCCAAAGGCATAACCACAAACTCGTAATTCCTATACTAAGTAAAAAACATCATCTTAATATTTTCATCCACATCAACCATTGTCTAGTGATACCCAAACCATAGATCAATCCTTTTAAAATACAGAGCACCCTGAATATGATCAAACAAGTCAACTATATGAGAAAAAAATACTTGTTTATAATAGTGTTGTTTATGTGTTATCTATAATCAATGAAAAGTGTCATTGAATGAAATTTATTTTTAATAAGTAAAACAGGACCCCCAAGGTGAAGTGTTAGGGTGGATGAATCCCTTATCATGTAACTCTTGTATCTTCTTTTTAATTTTGAAAATTCATAATGAAGTAATTCGATAAGGTTTTTTTGAAATTGGATTAACATCATTCATTAATTAATCAATAAATTCAACCTCCCAACCAAGAAGTACACTAGGAAAATAATTTGAAAAAACATCCAGAAATTCATTTACCACTAGAGAATCACTAATTTTAATAGTTCATTTCCCTTAAATAATATGTGAAAGATATATTTTTCTTCCATATTTTATCAGTTTCCTAACCATATGATATATTATTAAAGTAATGGATTCATTATTTTCTATAAATTGAAACTCATTATGAAAAATATTTTCTTTACCTAGGAAATATATCATAGCATGATAAACTAAATTCTAATCCTTACCTATAATAAAATCAAACTATAAAACATAAAAAACAACAAGGTTTGTAATAATAACCATTACATAAATGATAAAATAAATATTTCTATAAATTCGTGTGTCCTTTATATGACCACTATGAGTGTTTAGAAAGAGTTATGTATTAATTTATTGACATGGTAATTCCATTTTACTTGAAAATGTACCATATATAAGAAAATTCATAGATCTAGAATCAAATAATACACTGGAATAATCTAAATAAATTAGAAATGTACTTTTCGCCACTTTATTTGAGGTTCAATAATCTATAGTAGTAAAAAAATACTTTTTCACACCTTTTTGTTTCTGATCTTGATGATTCACACATTGATTGAATAACTTTGGGATTGTACAAGCACAATATACAGACAAATTGAAACTAAAAAATATTAATACTTGTTAACTATCTATTTTCCCAATACCATTTTGATTAAAACTTTTTTATTTATAGGAATCGGCCAACTGACGAAACTTACCACATCAGAACCACTTTCTTGATTGTAACAAACATTCTTTAAAATTCATTTTAAAAAATTTGTAATATTTGGGGGTCTTAAATCCAAATTTATTTGTTAAATTATTCTTTATTTATTTACACCTTTATCTACTCTTTACATTATTATTATAAAATATATATGCATCCAAAAAATTGATCGCAAGTTTCATAGAAAAATTAACAACCACCTTATAAATTTTAAATTCATTATATGCCATCAACCTTCATAAACATGGTATCAAACCTATGTAATATATATTATATTCACTATTATGGTCCAAAACAAAATTTGATGCATACCTGGATATTCTAGTAAAATTTAATTCATAAGTTTCCACTGAGTCTTCTTCGATTTGATTCAACTCCATAAGTTTCATTTCCATTCTATTTCAATACAATTTTAGAAAATAATTCTCAATAAAAAAATATCCACAGAACATGAACTCACTAGAATAAATCACATCCTTTTATATTATATTCATAATTCGATACAACCATCAATAAAATTAAACACTAAATTGATAAATATAAATAATTTCCTTTTTATGTTTTGTACTAATCAAAATTTCAAATATCTCTTCCATTGAATTTATAAATCCCTCTAATTTCAATAGGTCTAAAGAACCATCAAAAACTAGAGGGGTTTGTTTCATGAAATGATATGCTATATAAATTTTCCTCTACTGAGAATTGAGTCACTCTATTTATTAGTTTACATTGTTAATATCCTATTCTAACCGACATGACACTGTCAAAAATATATCTATTCCAACCATATTCAGTTTATTGATTTAGATGGATATTATCTTTTTGGATCCTTCCTACTTCATCTACCCTATTACCTATAAAGAAAAACATTATTTACAGACATTAATTATATAAATAAACATGATAATATTCAAAATATATATCAGGATAATATAAATATAAACATAAATATAAATCACTAAATATTATCAGATAAAATTCTTCAAACCTCTAAAGGCATCTAAACATTTCTTTTGATTCTTACTAGAACTCCTCAAAAACAACTACCCTTTAATTACTTGATTTATAAAAAGGGATGAACTTTATTACATTTTCAGGATAATGTTTTTAGAGAATTAGGTTGAAAATTACATAATAAAGAGGAAATATTCACACAATGTACATTTTTTTCTCAAAAACATGGCTTTATGTTTACACCCCTATTTTATTCAAGACACTTTTGTTTAATTTAAGATGAGTTTCCATTGTATAAATGTTGACCTTGATAAAATTTATACTCATATTTATATCCTATGGAAAAAATTTAAAAATAAGGGATGAGTAAAACAAATATTTATAAGGTATATTAAAATAAATGAATCCTGTTAATCTAGTAAAAATATAGAAACCCCTAAATACATGTATATTTATCATAATAAAACTTTGAGAACATAAATAAAATATTTAGACATGTTAAAATCAACATTTTTCTGAAATAAAACTTTTTACATGTATTATATTTCATAGAAAAAAACCCTTAAGGCATCATGTTGAATGTGGGAACTCATGAAAACATTTCATTGAAAAACAAGCCATTGACCTTTAAAAGTTAATAAACATTCCTAACCTCATGAAATCAAAAGATTCAGATAAACCCCTATTTTTTTAAAGTATAATATAGGTACCATGGAGTATCATATTTATAGCATATGATCACTCATGTTTAACCCATGTTAAAATAACTGAATACTGGTTAATTGCATAGGATCAACCAACAGGATTATGACCCTCATTTTTCATCATTGACGACCAATTCAATACATAATGTATTAGAGAGATATATTAGACATATCCATAATCATAATCTATATGTAGCTCACAAATAATTATTTATAATTCAGAAATATCATATCATTAACAAAAAAATTACAATATTTCAATTTTTTGTTAACAAAACTTCATTATAACCCATTAGTCGAAACACTTAAAATATTAGCACAATCATAAGATAAACCATACATTCTATTTCAAAAATAATTAAAATTAATAATTACTAGAAGAGATGGAATATGATATAACTTGAAATGTCATTTTAACTTTTATATGAATCTAAATAATGAATAAAGGCTATGTCGGTGGGAAAAGGATGATAAGTTGTATAAATTAAATAAAGATTATTTTTTTTGTACATTGGTAATGAAATTCAAAATTGACTTGTATAGAAAAATTTGAAAAGATTAATTTTTAAACCATTGTAAATAAATTCAAATATAGTAAAAATTACCTTTATCAAACTTTAAATAATAATTAATAACATTATTTTAAAATTTAAAAGGACATGTATATGAAAGTATAAAACATTTAAAGCCATTTATTAAATGAAAATCCTTCACATCATGTCCACAATCATTTATTTCATATGTATACCTTCCTAAGTAATAAAATAATATATAATTATTTAATTATTTAATAACCTTCTTATTATTTATTCCATTATCATTATAACTTTTTTTCATTTGATTCTATGTTTTATTTTGCCAGTAAATTGTTTAAGTTCATGTTGGGCATTTTGAGAATGTGTGGTTTATAACCTCAAAATTACATCGGTGCATTGACCATGGTCAAAGGGGTGATGATTCCATTTTCGATGCAATCTTAATAAATTTATAATTATTCTATATTTATATTAGATTCACTTTTAAAACCAACCATGTAAGGCTATCATGAAAAATGAACCGCTCTATTTCATGGAGACGATAGAGACTATGTTCACATGAATGTATTTTTCATTTTCCTAATGGGTGGAAAAGAAATAAATTAGATAATAATTTTCTTTATTATAATAATAAATATGTTATACATGTAATATTTATTCATTATTCGAATCCTTATAACTAGTATTGTATGGTGTTAATGAAAAAAAGCACATCGCTTCAGGGAGGTGGTAGTCCACATGTATGTACAAGTGACAATATATTTTCTAATATATGGTAGGGTAAGATGGTATGTACTATATTATCTTAAAAGAATCATAATTATGACCAAAAAATCATATATATTCACTTTATGAATCGTTTTATCTATCCATATGATCTTATTATGAAAAATTAAACACATCAATTTGTGGAGGTGGTGATCCACAACTTCGCACAAGAGAAGTATTCATTTCCCATATGCATGAAAATGAGATGAAAATATTTTTTACATAATATTAAAAATTGAATTTATGTGTATTTGAGATACTGATGTAATTATTTCATCATGGTTGGAGATTATTTTAAGGAGTTATAAGAAGAAATAAACATGAAACACACAATTATGAATTATACATATTATTTGGAAATGCTCTCTTATCATACACCTTAAGACGTATTAGGATAGTATTTTGGTGATAATAGGGAATATAGTACTTGTATATTATATTTTATAAGGTATTTGGGTATGTTTTAGATGGTATAGAATTTCCAAGGTGTGTTAAAAAATGAGGAGAGAAGGTTCCCTTTTATAAGTGTGGAGAATGACACACTTCGAAAAGTTACTTTTTTAAATATATAATATATATTTCTAAAAAAAGTGGGTAAAGTTGACATATTTAGAAGATAAGATGAACATTATTTGAAATAAAATATTCTAATAAATTTTAAAAAAGTTATATTGATATTTTAACTCTTATCTATTAGTTTTAATTCCAAGTTAACTATTTTAACCATTACAATTTTGAAAAAGTTTTACAAAGTTTACTATTCTAAATGACCAAAAGTGAAATTGAACATATTACAAAAATTTAACCTCTGTATTAAAAATATTAACTTTTTTTATAATATCAAAATTCTATAATTGGTAAAAATTAATTTTTATATAAATATGCAGACAACAACGAAAATCATTTAAAAAAATGCTATTTTTAAACATAAAAATATTTATTCGAAAAAATTAAGTTTAGTGATGGTTATAATGGAATTAATAGGAATAATTTTATTCAAATTGGAATAATTTAACATTAAAAACTCTCCAAAATATAATGGGACTTTTTAAAAACATTAAAATAAATGGTAATTATAATAAAAATATGTATTTTCAATATTCAACCAAAAATCAACCTTTTCATTAAAATCTAAAAAAATAAACCTAAGATAAATTTGATATAATGAGTAAAAAAATAAGTATATTTTTATAAAATTAAAATTCTATGTTTTATAAATTTAAATTATAAGTAAAACCATGAACTCTATGGAAAAATTTTTTGTAAAATAAAACTATTCTTTTATATAAAATTATTTATAAAACTGTGATGAATATTAATCCATAAAATGAATAATTATAAATCATAAGATTGATTTATTTATAGTATGACATAGGTATTTGAACTTTTTCAGTCCATATGGATATACTCAAAACCATTCCTTTGGAATACCAACTCTCATAGTTTCCCAGATAAGTGAAACCAAAATAAAATAACTAAAACAAGGCACCTAACTCTTAAGGTGACCTCATTAATATTGTTCCAAAATAGGATCAAGACCACTGGGGGGATTAATTGATAATCCCTTTTTATTTTATATGAAATTTTCTTAATCTATTCAGTAAAATTTCTTAACCTATGAGACCTATTAAAGTTACGATCCACATAAAGATTCTCTCAAACATAGATTTCGTATAAAATAAACATAAAAGGAGAGAGAGAAACATGATATTGAAAGGGTTTGGAATATGAAACTACTCCTTAACATGTTGGATAGTACCAACAAAAAGGATTCATTCACTATATTCTTTTCAAAATACAATGGAACAAGTTGAGAACAATTCCACAATCACAGTAGCAACTTTCCTACTATAATAAGTTATACCCCCCAACTATCCTTTTCGTATCAACTTCCCCACTACTTTTTATACACCAAAACAAAAAATAATTTATTTTAAGTGATTGTTATGTATCGAAAACTACAATCTTCACTTTCCTTCTTCTTTTTTGGTCCACTTTAGAATGTTCTTCACTTCCTCCACACGTTAGCTGAATCAAACTTTACCCACGTACAATATTAAAGATATAAAAAAATTCAATGAGGAGCTTGTTGGAATTGAATATTATTCCGAAATATCTATTTGTAAAATTTCCTAAAAAAAATTCATTCTAATATTCCTCATTTCAATAAACACTATTTGATGGGCTCCATCTGATTGGACTCAGTTCGATTCTTATTCTACTCTTCCTTTTTCAATTTAGTAGAAACTCAATCAGAAGATCACAATTCCTCCATCTGAGGAAACATGATCTGGGGAACCTTTATCCGATGGATATCTCTCCAATGGGATAACCTAGATGGACTGTATTCTAGGGAATTCTATCCAATGGAACATTCTTCAATGATCATATTGAATATTACTCTGATCGATCTTCCTTATCTTCAACCTGAAACAAATGGTTTTATCAGAATCTCAATCCTGTTCCACTGAGATTTGACCCATAGAAAAACTAAACTCAAAACAACCAATGTAAAAATTTATTGTTCTCTCCTTTTATAGGCACCCCAAAATGGAAAATCATGGAAAAATATTTCCCTTTCCCACTCAATGAAATTCACAATTCTTAGATTTGTCATTCATTTACAATGTCATCTTTGAATTCTTAAAATATTCTAATTAGTTCTAGGATATTCTTGAATATAAATTTTTTTATAATTATTTATATTTCCAATCATTACTTCAGTATGACTCTTCATTTCAATTTATCATTGTGACGAAGACATATGTAAAGCTGATGACGGACCATTACAATGTGCTCTTGTAAATACTAAAAGTCTTCTCATACAGATGATCCATATAAACTAATAAACAATTGTTAAAATACTAAGATAATTATGTGGCATTCCGAGCCTCCTTCCACAATACTTTTGTAGCAAACTAATATTTGAATTTTCTTTAATGAATTTATCCTTTTCTTTAATTCCTCAGACTGATGATATCGTGTCCGATTAAGTTCAGCATACAACGCCTTTATCGGTGTATGGTTGTGTAAGATGGGTAAGTCTCTTCCTCACTCTAATGGAGTATTATTATAACCATTCTAATGAGTTGACACCACTTGTTGAGAAAAAATAAATACTTTTTTTCTTTTTATTTTTTCCCAATTACTATACAATTCAATTAAACATGATGATAATGGTTTACTACATTTCATATTTTCCATCTGGTTGATCAGTATGTGAATCGTTCTGATGGGTTATCATTTTTAACAATTCAAAATTATCAAACATTATGCCTCTAATATAATCCCACATCATATATTCAAAGGATACCATCAATATTAAATAAATTTGTGTCAGAATCCATTACAGTGGATTGGTGTCGACAATAAATTCTTTAATTCAAAAAGACAAATCTTCCAGCATTTGGATATTATCAGACTAATGATTCTCATTATGATGATCTATGGCATTCTTCACATCAATAAGAAGTAACCAGAATACTTCACATCATATTCTTCTATCTTACAAAAACTCCAAAATCGTATTTCTTTACAATTTAGCCTCAATATGATTGACAAAACTTGTTCTCACCATTTTCTTTATAAATATTACATCCCAAGTTTCTAATAAAACATATTTTATTTAGGAACATACTGATCAAAAAATAATTATATATAATACTTGGATGTTCAATTACTTCCAAACCTTATGGTCTCACTCAGCATATTATGAGACTGATACTTCATAAGATAGAATCCCATCTGTCTCTGTCTTCTGATAAAATCCTCATTCTGATTACTTGGATCTATTGAGGTTTGCTGATAGACTGAGGCTGATTTCTATTTCTGATGAACTCGATCTGATTATCACGTTGATAGTATATATCTCATTGACGTCTTTTCCCACTCACTTATATGTCCAGTGCATCTTCCTTAAGAGTCCAATGGGTTGTGTCTAAAAACCAAAAATCTATTCTCAACTTCAACCATGTATGATATATTGACAAAAAAACACCCAAAACTCTACTTGGGCCTAATAATAACCCCCTTTATGTTTCTTCTCAACACCCACTTCTAAACAATACCCCTTATAGTTTACATCTTTCACATTTTATTATCCCTATTCCTTTATTTCTCCCCTTATTTCTCATTTATCTTTCCCTTACTGAAAATCAAATTCAAAAGAGATATCATGAAAAGTTTCACTCCTTATTGAAAATTTATCACATATAAAAGAGTTATAACTTTTCATCTCAAAATATTGAAATTATTCTTCAAATGAATATAAGTATCACATGAGTTTCTTAACAAAGAGCCTTTAACTAAACAACTCTATGTCTATATTGATGAACTTGATGTAGAGAACAAGGGTTTATAATCAAGGTTTTCAATGTTGTCCCTAACATAACTTTCTTGTAATACATTTTCCTATTTCATTCAATATTATTGTTTATAGGGTAATCATGAAAATATTTGTTTATGATAAAAGTGATATGCAACCATCTCAACAAAAATATCATAAAATTTTGGTGTATAAACACAACATTAAAAAAAACTATTTTGTTACGTAATTACTTACATTTTCAAGAACAATATGAGGATAAAATATTGGCTTTATTATTTAAACTTCATCAATTACATACAACTTAGTACAAACAAAAATATGTTGGGAATAAATAGGAACCTCATACTTTCACAAAATAAAAATTCAGATTGAGGGTGCTCTCTTAGTCTTGTATTTATCTACTTATTTGTTGATTTTTTATTGTTTGTATTTTCGTCCTTCATTTCACCCTTCTCATATTTGTTTTGAAGCCTCTTTTCTTCTGGAAATTATTTTGATAAGATTTAAACTTCTTTTCTTCATTGGAATAATTTTTTATTTAATGAGTTGGTAAAAAATATGTCATGCCCTCTTCTTATTCTAGAAGGTCAGTCAGTTACCTTTTAGTAACATGCCCTTCTTACTCACATATATTACATCTTTTTAGAATTTTAAAACCAAAATCTATGGATTTTTTTATCAACTTTTCTCACATGTTTATAAACATTTTTAATTCCCTTTTCTTCAGTTTATTTTTTTCTTATTCTACTAATTTTCTTACGATGTCAAATTGTTCTTTCCGACAAACTAGGAAATTATTATTTTTAGAGTCAACATGTTTTTTGTCTACTTTCTTAACATAATCATTATTCTTTATCTTATGATTTTTCATTATCGGTTCCATATAATTTTTAGGAACATTTGATCTTATTTTCTCATTATATCCCCCCTTGATTCATACCTATTTTTTAATAGAGACATGTTATACCAGTATTAATTATATATATATCTAAAAACTCTACAAACCAACAGTTACCTATGAGTATTTATTTTTCAAACCAATAATGAAATTTTTCAAAACATTATTATTATTATTTCTTTACAAATTGTGGTCAACTTTCTCAGGAGGATACTTTTCTAAATAATTCTCACATTTCTTGGTGAACTATATTTTCTCACAAATTAACTTTTAAGCCTTTATACTATCCTTCATTAGAATTTTTACCTTAAACATAAACTACATTGGTGAAGTTTTCTCTCTTATTTATTATCTAATATTATGTTTTAAGAAGAAATTATTGTGTTTTTAAAAACACCACTTCTTTTCCCACAAGACTAAATTTTAGAACATCTATCATCTTTTAAGATTCAGTAGTCTTAAACTTGTTCTACTTTTTTTTCTTCTAAAAATATATATTCTTTCATGTCGAGGATATTATTTCCATAAAATTACTATTAATTTTTTTTTAGTTTTATTTTAACATCTCCAGTCTTCACATTATGTGATATAATAAAATTGAGATTTGTCTCTTCTTTATTCATCCAGTCATTATTCTTAAGATTTATTATTTCAATCCCTTTATTCATCTTCTTTCTTTATTGAATTTAGTATTCTTATAAATTCATTATTTCCACATCTTTATTCATATTCTTTCTTTCATTATTGATTTTAGTTTTATTGTAAATTTATTTTTCCAAATTCTATTTGAGAATCCATTAAATTTCTATAATTGATTCATCATTATCATCACAATATGAATAATTAAACCTATTTTAATTGATTTATGAAGTTGATTTGATGATATAATTCATCACTATATGGGGATTCATTCTTATTTATTATTATTAGATAACCTTTCCACATTTCATAAAGATATAATTCCTCATGTTTATTCCACTTTTATTCATGAGATTTCTCACTATCTTCCTCTGACTCATATTCTTCAACATTCTTCCTAAAAAATTATATAAAAAATTTCCCTTCCCTTTATAATTACCACATTTAAGCATTTTATTTTTCCATTTTCCATTATTATATTTTGTTGAAAGGACAGAAATAATTGTGTTGAAATCTTCAGCTTCTTCATCTTCTTCCAAATCACTAGATTCTAATTTAAATTTTTTATCTTTTTTTTCTATTTAAAAAATATTTTAGGGACATTTCATGATAAAAAATTTATTTAATTTTTATAATATTATATCTTCTAATTTGATTTGTAAAAAGTGTATTATGTAAATCATCCAAAGAAAAAGTTTCAGGATCACTATCTTCTAAATACAAAACTTTGGCATGGAACGTTTCCGGAAGAATTCTCAATATCAATTCAATAAAAGTTGATTCTTCTAAATTATCACAAAGATAACTTATTCTGATGACAATATCATTTATCCTTGTAAATAATTCACCGATAGTTTCATAATAACCCATTTTTATATATTCATAATTCGGCCACTAGTGTTGTAACTTTTCTTTCTTTTTATCTTAATTTCCTTCATAAATATTCTTTAACTTATCCCATATAACCCTGGAAGTTCTAGCTTCCTTTATTCAAAGAAACTCAATTTTAGTTAGTGGTGAGAGTATATGATTTTATCACTTCCATCGCTCTTAAGATTTTTCTTATCAGCAACAATAAGAGGAGCATTGTCTATACGAGGAGGAAATACATCTATAGTAACTTCAAAAACATCATTCCCAAGAGAAATTAGATATTGAATTATTATATCTTTCCGCATATGATATTTCATACTATTGGAAACTAGAATCCCTTTATAGTTCATGGAATTAAAATTATCCAATCTTAGTGATGGTTTTTCAAAGGTAACCTTCAATGATACCAAGTATTATTAAAAAATTGGATCAATTCCACTCGGGGTGAATCATTAGTTATTTTTTTTTATTTTATAAGAATGTTTTTCAATCTCCTTAGTAAAATTTTATTAACCACTTAAACCAATTAATGTTAAAATTCATTAAAATAATCTCTCAACATTACCTTTCAAATGAGAAAACTATAAACATAGAGAAGAAAACAATATTTACAAGGTTCAATATAAAGAATGGCTCTTTTCCATGTTGGGTAGTACCACCAACATGGATTATTTCACTATCATCTTTCTGAAATATAAAGGCACAATAAGAGGAAAATTCTACAATACTAGTAGAATCATTCCTAATATATTTGGTTATACCACCCCACTAGCCTTTTCGTATCCACTTCCCCATAAATGGTTATACAACCTAGAAAAACAATCAATCCTTTTTAGCAACTGGTAAGTATCCACAGTTACAAGACTAACTTTTCTTCCTCTTTTATAATCCACATTATAAAGTTCTTCACATACTCCATTAGTACGATGAATAAAACATTACCTACATACAATATTAAAGATATTCAAAGATTCTCTATGAAACATGATGGTGTTGAAAATTATTTTAGAAACTATGTTTTGAAAACTTCATCAAGAAAATCCAGCCTGATCAGTCTTAGTCTAGTAACCTCTGTATGATGGTGTCTATATGATTGGCCATGGTTCGATTATTCTTCTACTATTCCATATCCAATTGAGTAGAAACTCAATTGGTAGCTCACAATTAATCTGTCCAGTGTAACATGGTTCGATGATCATTTCTCTGATGGATGTTTCTATGATGGTCTCACTCTAATGGAATTTCTCTAATGGAACACCGTCTGATGGATCTATCTCTGATAATCGGATTGAACCTCACTCTGAGGGATTATCCGCACCTTCAACCTAATGAAAAAAATTTGATCAGAATCTTAATACACGTTCCACAATTGTCGAATCCCTAGTTTACATGAGAAACTCTACTCAAAACAATAAAATTACAAATATACTACAATCCTCTTTTGTTGGAACCCAAAAATAGAAAAGGTGGGGAAAGATTCCTTTTACTACTAAATGAAATTCACAATTCTCAGATTTATCATTCATTTAAGTCTCATATTTTACTTATTCAAATATTCTCAATAATTTTGGGAGATTCTCGAATCTACTAAAATATTCGTACTTCATAAAGTTTACAATCATTACTTTAGTCTAATTATTCATTACAATTATTTATTATGATGAACACATATAAAAAACTAAAGATGACCCATGATAATGACCTCTTGTACAATGATTAAATAACAATTACTTATGACTTTTCCATTCATTCATGTTTTGAAAATCAAAAACAGCCTATCTTAAGGACAATTTTATTTTCCCTAAAAAATATCTTAATAACGAAAATTTCCTTCCCAAAGGGAAATTTTATCCTTACAGTTGTTTTCATTGTTCATTTTCTAATTTCTCTTATTCTAACTCATTTTATCTCTAATGTCTAAAAATCAGTTTCATATCTGAAACCACAGAATCCAATAAATCCTTAGATATAAAGTAATCTATTTTTAGATTCTGAATTCTCTGAAATTTAGATTCTGAATTCTCTGAAATACAATCTCTGAATTATCTGAAATTCAAACTCCGAATTCTCTGAAATTCAAACTCCAAATTATCTTAAATTCATACTCTGAATTCCACAGAATTTAAATTCTTAATTCCTCATAATTAATGTTCTGAATTCCTCAATATTTAGAATCCAAATTCCTTAGAATTCAGACTCTGAATTCCTTAGAATTCTGACTTCGAATTTCATAGAATTCAGAATCTGAATTCATTATAATTCAGACTACGAAATCTATTGAATCCAGGTTCCGTATTCCTCAAAAAACAAAATCCAGATATTTATGATTTATAGTCTCCAAGTGTTTATATACATAGACTCCGAACATTATTTTACTTAGACTCCAAAAATTGGATTTGTTTAAGAAAACATATTTTACATACCCCTATTAAAGTTATGAAACAATGTCATGCAATCTGTTTCTAATTAATCATTGGTTGAGTAACATGTGTATCAGTCCCTCTAAGATTCAAGGAAAAATATGACCATTGGAAGAGGGAGCCGACCATTGGGAAAATGTCTTTAAATATGATCTCATTCGAACGAGTTCATAATTGGCTTGATAAAGCTAGAGATTACATGCTTCTGAAGTGATTTATAGAGAGAGAGACTCTCATGCCTTGTGTGTACCGAACATCTTGTTCAGTTTTCTTCATCCAACACTGATTGTTTCTGTGTACAATAGAGGACTTCCAGGGATAAGAAAAAAGAGGTTCCGACTACCATAAGAGTTTGAGGACTTTTGGGGATAGGAAGATAGAGGTGCTGACAACCTTATTGTTCGAGGGCTTGTGGGGATAGAAAGATAGATTATGATATTCCTATTGAGGGATTACCCAGGTGTGGGTAATATAGACTTTCTTGAAAGTATAAATCATGGGACCTTTATCCAATGTTGTTGGATACCCATATCTTTTGGTTAAAAGATTTCATACTTGTTACTTGTTTTTGTTTCAAGTTATTCTTCTGCTGATTTTTGTTTTAATCAGAAAGTATAACTATCTTATACTTTCTTTTAGTTGTATACTATGATTAGTAATATACTATATGCATTAAGGTAGAATATTTTTCTTGTAAACATTCCTTATGTTTTATTTCTAGAAGTATATTTCCATAACATGGAATGTTTGTAGAACTTTTAGGTCTTGTGAATTTACATTGTTTAACATTGTTAAATATAGTTTTCCATAAGGTTAAAAATGAATGTTTTTAAACATAAAATTCACCCTCCTCTTGTAATTGAGAATCTACATTCATATTTTGATCCTACAATTGTTATTATAGGTGGTCACTGAAATAATTATATTCACGTATAAGTTTCCTTCTTATGTTTTCATTGTTCTAAATTTTTTCCTTGCTTAGGATTCTTATCCTTGTTTACAAACTTTTATTATTAGCAAATTTCTATGGAAAGATATTTTATTTTAGATGGAATGAATGAATTTTGGTCCGATTAACAATATAAATCCTACAACGCCACCCATATTTGATGGGAATGATTATGAATATTGAAGAGAACGTATGATGACTTTTTTTAGTAATACTGGAGTGGAAAACGTTGTTTTGATTATCAAGGATTACAAGATTTTTGATAATGAATTCAGAACTTTTACTCATCCCGAAAAGTACTAATACTACCTGAACCAAAAGGTACACAATACTTTGTTGTGTTCCATGACCACGAATACAGACATTCAAATTTCTTCTTGTGAAGCTCCAAATTGAATTTGGAAGAAGTTGGAGGTTACTCATTTTTGAATATCCAAGGTTATAGAAACCAGAAGAGCTATGCATAGAGAAGAATATGATGGATTTATATTTACTTATGGGGAACTAGTGTGAAAGGTACTACAAAGGTTTATGCCTATTTTTAACAGTTTACAATCCATGGGTGAAAAAGGTTTGGATGATGAGGAACTTGTGTACAAGATTATAGTTATCATGCCTAATGAGTGGGAATCTAAGAGAACAGCAATTAATGAGAATAAGAATGTATCTCAGATTACCCTGGATGAGATTTTCGGAACACTTCTTCAACATGACACCAGAATCAAAAGATATGCTAATTTGAATAAAAAGAAGAATGGTAATGGAAGTTCACCCTTTACTACTACTAAAGTCTAGAATCCTAAAGGGGTTACAAGATCCAAGTCAAAGAAAGTCACTGTTTTATCTAAATCAAGTTAAAGTGAACATTATGATAATGAGATAGCTAATCCTTCTCAAAGTATGAACAAGATAGTTGGGAAGAAAGACTATCAGTATAGATTTAAGAAGAAAGAAATAAAGGACAAGAAAGACTCTGATGTTACTTGTTATGAATGCACAAGAGCAGGGCATACAATTCCAGATTGTCTAATGCTAAAGAAAAAGGATAGAAAGGAAAATCATTTTGAGAGAAATAGAAAGAAGTACTAAAAAGATAAAGCTAAGCATGTTTTGAATGCTTATGAGACTTGGATTGCCAGTGGTGGAGACTCTTATGATGAAACCTCAGAGTATGAATCTTCTCATTAGAAGAATCTTGGTATAATTGCCAAGTTACCCATTGAAAATAATTTTCTAATGAAGAATGTACACAATGCTAAATCTATAACTAATGTATCCTTGACTGCTAATTATAGTAATAATAAATATTATGAATCTTCAGATGAAGAATCTTCTTATGATGAAGATAATACTTTACCTACTTATGAAGAAGTATCTCAGTTTTCTAAGCTTCTTGAGAATAAAAACTCTAAACTCAATAAAAAATATGATAGGGAAATTCTAGAATTTCTATTCTTACTAAAGAAGTATCATAAATATTTAAATATCTTGATAAGATAATATTTGATTTCGAAAGTATTTTAAAATCCTTGAGGAAGTCAATTCTGATAATGATAAACTTTCTAAGGATCTAGAAAAAGTAATTTATTAGAAAAATATATTAGAGACTATCTTTAGTGATAAAACTAATGTTTTTGAGGATAAAAACATATTTATTAGGCTGAAGTCAAAAATATTTTCCTTGAGGATGTGTTTGTTAAACATAACCTTCGGTAAAGAAAACACTGATAAGATGTATTCCCAAATTCGACCTCTAAAGAATAATTCTAGATTTGGTTATACTCATTCAAAACTATTTTTTAGTAATAATTATTTTGTTCCTCAAAGTGCTCCATTCAACACTAAGTGTCAGTGTGGTGGGAGATGGTTAAAAAAATGTTCCAAAATAAAATAGATTATATAGGTTTTCATAAAGCTTATTTTTCTAAGAAAATGAGGATTCTTAAAAATTTTCTTTCTGAAGATTCTGGATCCAAGAATGTTTTGGTTCCAAAAGTTTGACACTCTTATTTTTATGAAAATAAAGATAGTACCAACCGATGGTACATGGATAGTGGATGTTTATGACACATGACTAGTAACAAAAACTTCTTTGAAAAGATTATCAAGACAAAAGGATGAAATATAACTTTCATAGATAATGCTATGGGAGAAATTATTGGTATAGGTAACATTGTTCTTCATGGAAGAACTTTGATTTCAAATTTTTTATTTGATAGGGGCCTTAAGCATAACCTCATTATCATAATTCAATTATGTGATGAAGGCAACCTTGTGAAATTTAGGAATGTCAAGTGCTTAGTACAAAATTACAAGGAATAGTTTATTCTTTCTACCAATAGGCCAGAGAGTTTATTAAAAACCCTCCAGATCAGTCTCATGAAAGAAACATAGATATTAGGCATCACTTTCTTAGGGATTACACACAAAAATGAGATATCATTCTTCAATTTATCGAAACACAAGATCAAATTGCTGATATTTTCACAAAATATTTACCCTCTGATAGATTTTAATTTATTAAACAGAAGTTAGGAATGATAACCATAAAGTAATCTTCCATATTAACTTCGTGTTGAAACCTATATCCTTACAGTAGGAAAATATTTTTCATTGGGGGAGTACATTTTCCTGTTAGTGGAAATTTTTCGTAATCAAAATTTTCATATTCAAAATTTTTCATAGTCAAAATATTTCATAGCCAAAAGTTTTCGTAGTTAAGAAGAATATTCCTCATTACGAATAATTTTCCAAGAAATCCAAAAGGTATGCTTTCTTTCTTAAATTTTTATAATCATCATATAGTATGTTGGTATTTTTATCTATTTTATAAACATTTTAGGATTCACTTTTTCTTAAATCAGAATGTTTACCTTAAAAACTGAAAAATATAGGAACCTATAAAAATATTTCTTAGGTCATCATCTCAACCGTCAGATCTAATCAAGAGTATTTATACTATTAGATCAATAAAGAAAGGTGAACTGTAGACACAATCGCATATACAAGGACCTCTAAATGATTGTCCCTCATCGATCTTCAAGCGCTGGCGTGCTGAATCCCTACTGTTTATTTATGACCGTTCTGTTTTTTGGTTTTTATTACTTCTGAATGTCTGTTGAAGCCTCTTCGTAGAATGAAATGTCGACTATCAATGAAATTTGTGAATGGAAGATATACCGAGTGAGGTTAGTTGATCCAAAATTCTTTGCTAAATATGACTGTATCATTTCAAATAATATTAAGCTCAATGGCTGGGAGAGCCTTTGTAAATCGAAATCAAAGGAACAAAATCTAGTCTATCTGGACTTTCTAATTTAATTTTATGAGAGAAAAAGTTTTTTTCAACGAATAAGGGAGAGGTAAATTTTTTTTCAAGAGCTATGGGACGAATTATTCTATTTATCACAACCAAGAATTAAGTTTGATCAGAATTCTTTATGAAGGAGAAGTAGAAATTTGTACTCACAAATTACCGGATGCATCATGATCTTTTGATAAAGAGAAGGCACTTTCTTGTCTTGGTTTAAAACAAGTTAATACTCTGAATATTGTTCATTTATCTACAAAACATTGGATTCTTGAGTTACAGGTGCACGGTTTGGTCATTCTAAGAAAAGGGGATACGAATTCCCTTAAGAAAAGTGATATCTAGGTTATGGACTTATTGGTGTACCTCAGGATGACTATCCTAGTAAATTATATATTTGTTATGATTGATAATATTATGAATAGAAATCCAAAGTCTCAGATTATCATATATCCAACTATTCTTTCAATGATTTTAGTTCTTTGCCTTCAGTAATTCAAAATTTCTTGCAGTTCTATGCCAAGGAATTTCAAAGTGATGTTGCTAAGTTATGATACTATAAGGAGAATGAAAGTTGGTTTTTTTAGTTATTGAGGAGAATTTTATGATTTTTTGGAAGCATAAATACAAGCTCTTTAAAAGAAACAAGAAGTGGTCGAGACTTTCTAGAAGGGTGGAAGGAAGAGGAAGGTGAAGGAACCAGATGAAAAAGGAAAAGCTCCTGTGCCTAAGGAAACTCAGTCTGCACCTCCATAGCCAAAGAAAAAAAAATTCTTATCCTAATTATGTATTGGATAAGTGGAGTGAAAATAAAAAGAACATGAAGGAAGGGAGCCCCAGTTTGGATTAGACCCTGGAGAGGCAAAAATTTAAAGTATAAAGGCCGTTGAAGAACTTGATAATAAATAGAAAGAGAAGAACAAAATGAAGAAGTTTTCTGAAGAAAAATTGTAAAATCACTTCTCAAGGATGCCAAGAATGCATCTGAAAAATCCCAATGCCAGTATCATTTTTGATAAAATCAATTCCCGAGACTCCGGGAAAGAGGGTGGTGATTCTGGATCCAGAATTAGAAGAAGATATTGTTCAAGAAGAGGAAGAGGAAATAGAAAGAGAAGAAGAGGATGAATAAGAAGGTAATGAAACTAATCATGTCATAAATCAAGTTGAAGAATATCATAAGAAGAAAATTCCCTTTATAAAATTATCCTTTCAGACATCTCAAGCCGAATAATCAAAACATGAATCTCTAGGGAATGAAATGAAGGATTGGGAAGAAGTAAGAAAACCCTCTAAAGAAGAAAGAAATAATCATAATTTTGTTCATCTAGTAGATCAAGTGGCTGATGAAAAGAAAGTGGATATTGAGAAAGACAAACAAATTCAGTTATTGAAAAGTGATAATGAATAACCCAAACCAGAATAGATCATTCAGATAGTTGATAAGGGAAAGGAAGTGATGGTCTATACACCAATAAAATTTATTGTGAAATATAATGGTGTTGGAAGTTTGTCAAATAAGAAATATGAGGAGTTCGAAAAATAATCCTCACCAACCAAACTTTCTTACTAATAATCATCCTCTCTTGGACATGATTTTGTGATACAATATTTGGAAAAGCTCTTTGGTACTATTCCTTTATTTCTAAGTATTGATTCTGGATGTTAGATGCTTCAAAATATGATGATTTAGAAATCAGAATCAATTTCCATGGTTATGGATAAAATTTTCAAACTTGAGGCAGATTTCAAATCCTTTCCCATTGGTTATGAGGTTCATAAAAGGTCATGAAAGAATTTTAAAGGCTAGTCAAGGAAGACTATCAAAGACCTAAGAGTTTTTGATGAATTTCAAGATAATGTCAAAGATGCCTTTGACATCAAAGATGTAATGTTCAATGAACATTCTAAGAGCTTTGATGAGAAGTTTTCTCTTGAACAAAATACTCAGAAGAAAAAGTTAAGGATCTGAATAGAAACCTTAATTATGTGGCCATGAATTGGAAGTGGAAAATAGTTCTTAGAATAGAATTTGAAGAGAATCTGGTCATGAAAGAAGAAGTGTTTAAAGCTCAATAATAATGTCTTAAGGCTCAAGAAGAAATGATTAGAGCCTTGGAAAAGAAAACTAAATATCAAGATTAGTTTCTAATGTATTTGGAAGAAGATCACAAGGATCTCAAGAAGCTAAAAACCATTGTCATGAAGCTAATTCCTAAGGAGAAGGAAGGATAATATTTCCAATTCTGATCATTTTTTGAAATTATTCTTTGTAAAAATTCTTTCAATATTAATGAAATTTAGGTTCTTCATAAATTCTTTGGTTGCTTAGAAGTAATATTTTAGGTACCAATTTTTTTCATTCCCTCTATTCCTTTTTGAAAATCACAAATGGGGAGAAAGGAATATAAAAAAATACCAAGTCAGAAGTGATTTCCCTATGTAAGGGGGAGTTCATCTAAGAGGATGTTCTTATCGATGAAGATTTTCATATGTAAGATAACGTAAAATATCATTCAAGAAATCAATAAAATGTTACTTAGTGATTCTAAAGCATAAAGGAGAGTTAGTCATATTCACTATGATCCATAAGTAAAGGGAGATAAGTTTTTATATTCATGTCACTAAAATTTTAAGTCCTTATATTATTTTTTGTAAGGATGTTTGTACTTTCCAAAAAGGGGGTGTTTTTTGAGTCAATAAGAATTACTTTTGACTTTCCCATTCCTTCATGTTTGGAAAATCACAAACATACTATCTTAAGGAAAGTTTTATTTTCCATAAAAATTATCTTAATAAGGAAAATTTTCCTTCCCCAAGAAATTTTTTATCCTTACCTATGTTTTCATTATTCATTTTGTAATTTTTATTCTTCTTACTCCTTTTATCTCTAATGTCTAAAAATCGGTTTCATATATAAAACCTTGGAATCCTATAAATCTGTAGAAATAATGTATTCTGATTTTAGATTCTGAATTTTCTAAAATTCAGATTTCAAATTCTCTGAAATTTAGACTATGAATTATATAAAATTCAGACTCTGAATTCTCTAAAATTAAAACTCTGAATTCTCAAAAATTTAGACTCTTAATTCCCTAGAATTCCGATTCCGAATTATAAAGAATTTAGGTTCTCAATTCCTTATAATTTATGTTCTGATTTCCTCCGAAATTAGATTCTGAATTCCGTAGAAGTAAGACTCTGAATTCCTTAGAATTAAGACTCTGAATTCCTTATAATTCATACGCAAAATTCATTGGAATTAAAACTATGAAATCTATAGAATTCAGGTTCCAAATTCCTTGAAAAACAGAATGAAGATATTTATGATTTGTTTTCTCCTATTGTTTATCTACATATACTCCAAAATTTATTCTCCTTAGACTCTGAAAAATTTTATTTTGTTAAGAAACCATATTTTACATACCCCTGTTATTTTTATGAAATGATGTCGTGCAATAAATTTCAAATTAACTATTGTTTGAGTGACACTTGTACATGTCTCTATGAGATTTAAGAAAATATGTGACTATTGGTGGAGGGAGTCGACTGTTGGGAAAATGCCTATAAATAGGAGCTCATTTGAACGAGCTCATAACTGACTCAATCAATCTAGAGATTACATGATGCTAAAGTGATTTATAAATAGATAGACTCTCATTCCTTATGCATAATGAACATTTTGTTCAGCTGGCTTCATGTGACTCCAACTGTTGTTGTGTACAATTGAGGACTTTTAGGGATAAGAAGACAGATGTGCTGACTAACTTAAACGTTAAAGGGCTTATGGGGATACGAAGACAGAGGTGCCGACTACATTATAGTTCGAGGGCTTACAGGGACAACAAGACAGATTTTGATATTCCTATCCACGGCTTACCCTAGTGTCGATAAGAAATAATTTCTTGAATATATAAATCAAGGGACATTTATCCAAGGTTGTTGGATACCCTTCTCTTTGGGTTAAAAGATTTCATACTTGTTACTAGATTTTGTTTAAAGATAATTTTCCAATTCCGTTTGTTTAATAAGGAATGTATAACTATCTTAATCATTATTGTACTTGTATACTATGATTAGTAAGATTCTATGCACATTAAGGTAGAATAATGTCCTTGTAAACTTTTATTAAGTTTCATTTTCAGAACTATATTTTCAGAACGTAGAATGTTTGTAGAACTAAGTGGTCTTCTGAATTTATAGTTTTTAACTTTATTAAACATTGTTTTCCTTAAGGTTAAGAATGAATGTTTTTAAAATTACAATTCACACCCCTCCTGTAATTGAACATGTACTTTCATATTTTGATCCTACATTGTAAACACTGAAATTATTTTCGTAATGATGCTCCATATCAAATGAAAAGAATTTGTTAAAACATTGAGTTTATTCTGTAATGTTTAAAACCTCTTTCAATAATTCATTAGCATCTAGAACATAGTTGAAATTTATTTTAAGTATTTCACCTTTTCTTTAATTTCTCAGACCATTGATCCTATGTCTGATTAAGTTTAGCATCTAATGCCTTTATTAGTGTCAGGGAATATCTAATGGACTGGTCTCTAACTCACTCCGATGGATCATTTTCCACACTCGTCTAATGAGATGACATGAATTCTTGAGAAATAATAAATACATATGTTATATTTCTCTTGACCCAATCACTATATAATTCAATTCAACCAGATGAAAATGGATGACTACACTATTTATTTTTTATCCGGTTGATTGATCTTCAAATACTTATGATGGATCATTATTTTCAAGAATCCAAACATTCTCAAAAATTCTACCTCCAATATAAATCTATATCTGATATTAAAATTATACCAACAATATAAAATTAATTAGTGTTAGAATCCATTATGATGGATAGGTGTCAAAAGTAAATTATTTAAATCAGAAAGACCAATCATTCATCCCTATGATTTTTTCACACTAAGGATTCTCATTCTGATGATCTATATCCTTCTTTGTTCAGAGTTCCTCACACCGATGTCTAGTATCCAGAATAATTCTCATCTTATTTTACTCTCTTTCAAAAATTCCATCATCTTATTTCTTTAAAACTGAACCTCAATATGATTGGAAACACTTGTTCTCACCCTTTCCTTTATAAGGTTTTCATCACAAGTTTATCTTATAACATATGATATTTGGTAACTTACGGATCAACAAATCATGTTCATATATAATACTCGTAATTTCTATTACATACCAACCTTTAGGTCTCACTAAGAACCATATAAGACTAATACTTCCTGAGAC
Organism: Viscum album; assembly: GCA_963277665.1. Classification (NCBI taxonomy): domain Eukaryota; kingdom Viridiplantae; phylum Streptophyta; class Magnoliopsida; order Santalales; family Viscaceae; genus Viscum; species Viscum album. Next base: position 591,859,277 of record OY728166.1, read on the forward strand.
TGATTCCCAGTACTCCTTGAATTTTGATCAAAAAACAATTTTGATTGCCTAGTTTTGTTGACTCATACCGATGGAATGAGTCTAATTTCTCTTCCTGATGGACAGGATCAAATTATCATGCTGACAGATTAGATCTGACTAACATCATCCCACACTCCCTTTTGAGTCTGATGCATCTTATTAATCAGTCTGATGGGATGTTTTGGAAACAAAAACTCTACCTTTTATCAACTTCAACTGTGTATCATATTTTGAAAATAAATACAACTACAACTCAACTTGGTCCTAAAAATTACTTTCCATATTGACACAATATAATCCAATGGAAATATAATTCTCCATGAACCTATATTTATGAATGATTTTTCTCATGAAAAATATTCAATTTGTTTAAAATTTTACACTTAGTATTTTAAAGGAAATTTACTCTCACCATCTTATCCCATGTTATTATCTTTACATGTTTTCATGATTATGGAGATTTAGTTTGGATTCTAATCCTTTATAATAAATCAATATATTCAAACTATATTTATGTGTAAATAATTACACAACTCTTAACCTCTTTTACTAACCCAAAAAATATCAAAAAATATTCATACTCATCCAAATGAATCACAAGACTAAGGTACATGAAACCCTTTTACATAAAGTCTTAGAAACGTATTAGATGAGGACTCTTCCCAAAAGTAATTTTGGGGAGTTATATAGACAACATTACTTTTCTATACTATGTATATGCCTCTAGGCCAGTGGGAGGTCTTACCCAAAGTCCCTCTATATAAAGATACTTTAATCAAAGAGACCTCAATTCCATTCTAATTCCTACACCTAATACAAATAAGTTATCAATATATTTTAAATTTAATATTAAAACACAAGAAAATCTAATTTCAAGGATGAAAAAATATAAATCAGATATAATACCTAGAATTTTACACCATATATGAATGTAAAGAAATTTTTAGAAGTAATTTAACATTAAAAAGAAATCAGACATCGGTTAATAATTGAATGATTACAATTAGGAATAATAAAAAGTGAAACATGAGATAAACTATTTATGAACAATTCATAAATAAAATTATTTATAAGAAATTTATAACACAACCATGTATTATAGACATTCTATAAATAAGTAAAAAAAATCAATTCATATTTATCTCAAATAGAAACTCCTTAATATTAACCTTTATATGGAATTTACTTTAAATATATGATATCTAAATTAATAAACATTATATATAAGAACAATTCATGCATTATGAAAAAATTTATAATATCTCACATTTAATATTTTATAAACCTTAACCATATCAATTATCAATACTACTTTTGATATGGTATTAATAATTTCTCAAATAAGGCCTATAATTTGAAAATTTTAAATTAATTAATTACGAAAAATAAAAAAAAGATAAACTCATTTTATATTTATCATTATTTTATAATTTATAAGAAATTTATAAATTACAATTATAAACAATTAAGGTCTTATTAATATTTTAAAGGCTTCCCCACAATCCCGCATCAACCAGTGTTCAAATCCTGGATACCAAAAATATTTTTGGAATTTTTATAGTGGGACATGTTGTAGTGTAGCTATTATGGTGTGGTGTGTAGGTAGCTAAAATTTATATGGGATGGATATGACATAGGATATCCAAGGGGATCTCCATGGTGAAAAATCACAACATAGAAGGCATGGAATGCATGATTCCACAACACTGGATGTTAGGTTTCAATGCATGAGGGGAGGCTTACAGGGTTCTACGAAGTGGTTAAGGGCCAACTATCCATAATGTAAGCTCTATGGAGATCTACATAATTCAATGATAATGGTGAGATCATGTGTTAAAACATAACCATAAAGTTATGTGATGTGTTGGTGGGTGCATGCACTATGAAGTTCCATGGTAACCTTGGAAATCATGCCATTTATTGTAATAATATAGGTCTATCTGGTGGTTTCTAATTCTTGTTGGGATTGATGTAGTTTGACCCAATCGGGTCCCCAGGCATGTGTGTTATTTGGTTTCTTATAATCCCCTCTATAATGAATTATAAATTATACTTATAATTTACATATAAACCATTTATATCCAAATTATAATTCATTACATAAATATAAAAAAGGTATATAATATTAAAATTTAATATCTATGGAATGTCTATTTAGTATTTTTTATAATCATTTAATTAGTTAACAATCTACACTTAATTATTAATTAGTTTATAAACATTTTATGAGTAAGAAAAATATTTAAAAAAACTTTTTATATGACTTATAATCATTTTATAAACCATATAATTAATTTTATAATTTAAATTTAGATTTTTTATACATATCATATTTTAGGATATTATTATATCTTAATTTATGAATTTTACTATCATCAATCATATTTTACAATTGATAATATGCTATTTCAATATCTTCCACAATGCTGGTTGTGTCATATTCAACACCATGAACCGTATCATTTTAACGATATGATGCTTTATTTTGGAGCCTCAGAGAACCTCCCTCATCACATAAATTATTTTATATTATATGTTATGATGGAATAAAAATTTATGTATTTCTACAGATTCAGCACCTGTGATATCTTATATCACATGTTATGACCAAATAATTGCTTATGAAATCACATGTAACAAGTAAAGGAACAAAAGTTACCTATTTTTAATGATAAGTAGTATGATATCAATGAGATATATTTTTTATTTTAAATATTATTTTAATAATAAAACTATTAGTGAATGTCTATAATACCACTAATGTGTTTATATTTATTTACTAATAATCAATCAACATAGCTGAAACAATAAGAAACACTAAAACCAAGATCTACCATTCTTGAATCCAAAACCATTATTAAATAAAAAGAATAAATTCATGTGTACATTTAAAAAAAGTATCATTACATTTTTCTTCAATCATATGTTCTTGAAGAATATACTTTATACGTAGAAAAAGTACTCCTTTAAATATGATTTATCCATGGGTTGAGAGAATCAACCAATATTTGGGTGCTATTCACCTTCAGTTCATAGTATTTTAATATCTCTCATAGAAAATGAGGAAGAAGAAGTGAAATTTTAGGAAAGGGAGAATTGAAAATGGTCTAGGTAGGGTTTGTTAATCTCTATATCATGGAGATCACCCACTTTTATAAGCCTCACCATTCCTTCATAAACATACTCCTTCCATTACATGACACACGATGAAATAAATGGAATTATAATGTATTCATTATATAAATGCATTCAAATGATCCTATATAATGTTTCAACTTATGAAATTATCCACTTAAAATGATAGCCATGTAAGATTCAAGAATAGTAACACTTAATATTTTAAGGCCTCAATATTTCACATGTTATTTATATAAATACTACAATATGATTTACTATAAAACAGTACCTTACAATATATGTTTTTGTACACTCATATTGGTTGGTTTAGTAGCATGAAAAACATTCTTTATGATATACCCTTGTTATATAATAAGATATGATAAAATAAATCAAATGTATAATGGATTTACGTGATACATCCTTTATGTATATCCATTTTAGTGGCTATAATATTCTGTACCAAACCCATCATGATCATCTAAAATCTTATGTACCATGTATGCTATTTTTAGGCACTCTTAACCAAATTGGGTTCTTATATATGGTAACTAATTACATTTTCATGAAATAATCAATAAGTACCATGTCTTATCATGTATTCAACCTCTATTCTTTTTCATCGAATCTAGAAATTATTTTTAAAAAATACAACACACAAACTTTTGGTGTCAACATTCCCCCTTTATATTTTATTGAAAATACTACCACAAATCCCACTCCCCCATTTATCTCCAATTTCATAAAATAAATTTATGGATTTAGAGTGAATTATACTCACTCTCAATTCTTTAATAAGATTTAAAAGGGTTTTCTTATTCTATATTTTTCATTTTATTTTTTCTAGATTTTTCATTCAAGGGCTCCCCATTTGTTACTGAAATGAATTGGGGTATCTTATTAAATCTACCCTAATGTGTCTTTGTTTTTGATTTTAGGAACCTTTGGATATTTATAAATTTAGCCAGTTTTTCATTAGAGGTGGCACGTTGTTACATGTGTCATATGACCACAAAATTGATATATTAAAAATATTAAAAATATTATACCAAACATACTGATATTTTTAGAAATAATAGTTTTTATATTTATCAGAGTTCTGATGGGACATCTAAGACAATAGTTGGATATAGAATATGATTTTTTACCTTGGCATGATATATATTTTGAATGAATCAGGTTTATGTGAAGTCACTACAAGATACATTAAGTAAATTAAATGGTAAATTTTGTTTTATTTATTTAATATTTAACCAAGGATGGATGTCTTCTTAAACATCATTTTACAAAATTTATAGGATTATCCACCCAACCCTGGTATATTGAGAGATACAGTAGGAACCGTCATGAGGGTGCTTCATTTTTTTTAAGAAAAGAGGATCAAGTATTTATGATAAAATTTATGAGGGATTCATTAATGATTATAGAGCTCTTGGATCTCAACAATAATGATGATGTAGAATCACTATTCTTCAGTAGTCGATCCAATCTCTAGGTATGAATTTTTTATTTATAGATTTATCTACCCTATAGTTCTTTATTTATAATATGGATTAATTTAACTACTATTGATCATGATATCTTCCCATATTCACATGTCTTAGTCAAATTATAAACTAGATTTATTGTTTTGGGTGTTGAATTATTACTTGTTCTTTGGTATCCAAAATGATGATCATTCTCTATATATTTATTTTTCCAACTGTAATATTCACATTGATGTTTTTTTGGGTTTTACCCACTATTATTCGCATCATTCACCATCATCTCCATTATGGGTTGCGGTTTGACTATTTATCACCTGATTCAAATGATGATCAAACCTCTGTATTCATTATTATGTCTGTGTGAAAAAATATGGTGATCATAGTGCTTAGAGGTTCAAAAAAGTGTGATGAAAATGAGATCTATATAATTATTTAGATAGAATCTCATGATTTTGGATGTGCTAAAATGATGAGCTATGCAAAAAATTCCATCCTGGAATAGAAGGGGATGTAGATCAACCTTCAGTTGTGGTAGATACATGATCAATGCATATGAAGATATCTCATGCATGATTTTGGGAATGATAATAAGTGACAATGCATTTCCATTGATTGAGATGAATACGGTGAAAAAAATGACTATAGACTACATAATCTGAGAAATACATTCCATGATTCAACTTTGTTTACAATTAATAGGGTTTACAACTAAGTTAAACAACACATGGCTATGTGGTGTTACCAAATATCATTTGACTCTACCCGAGTAGCCTTAAAATGTTCAAGGAGAACACTCCTAGAAACCCAGGTGATCCTACATGTCTTTTTCCTTAGGGAACACATCATGAATGTGGGTTCTTGCACTTCATTTGGGGGAAATGAGACATTTATAAGTAGATACTTGGGAAAAAATACCATGCACATGAAGGTACATATTTTTTATTTCTCCTAGGTTGATCTACCTTCAGTATCTCATTCATTAGGACTCATATTTGGGCCCAAGAATAGTCTATTCAGTGAATAATTTCATATAATACGCAATGGTGTATTTTTTTGACACATAGGATATGACCAAAGGATATGTGAGTAGTATTATTATTCTAGTAATGATTGGTTGATGAAAGGGATTGAACATGATAATAAGAGTGATACTAGGGTTGGTACTCCCCCGATGATTGGGTTTTCTAGGGAGTAAGTCCATTATATAATATATAATTGAATACTAAACATTCTCTCACATATCAAGAGCACTATTAATCTATCTACAGAGTTGGTTGTCCCCATTCATTAAGCTCCGATAGTGATAAGGTCCTACAACGGAATTGATAATCCTTCAGATGTGTTACCCATTAGCGAGGTGTGTGTCATCAATTTTGATTTTTGTGCAGTTTCATGTGGTTATTGGATTTTGATATAGGATCTATATAACTTTAGGAAGACTATAAATTATTTGATGGCTATGAAGATCATGATTCCTCTCTCTCTGATTCTAGTTTCATTTTGATAATATCAATTATTATGTTTATTTCCCCTTCTTTATCTTGTGTTTTGAGATTAATATGTTATTTTATTAAATTACCATTGTTTTTAATGGAATCCTACAGGGTATTTATATACTCACCCCTACATGGTATTTTACCACATGTGTCCTATCTTATAGAGATAATGGGAAGTTATATGGTGAAATTGGTGGGCATGGTCTAGTTGTAGTTTGGAGGTACTTGGTGACAGTGATCGTAGGTTGGTGTTATATATCAGTGATCATGAGAAGGACCTTAAACATCCTTAGTTTTATGGTTGGGACTCTATTTATTCATTTTTGGACATGTATTTTCCCCTTTCATACTTTGGTTATATTTTAATTTATACAATCTTATTTTTTTGGAGGTTATTACATATATTTTATGCCTCTTGGGTTAGTAAAATATTTTATCCTATAGGGTTGTGAGGTACTTGGTGGTGTGCATGTGTACAGGTTCGTTAGGATAAGACCACCAATTTGTGAGATATTACTACCCTTCCAAAGAAACTTTATCCAAGCCTCCTGTAGGTGTTTTCAGGGTGTCTCACTATGCTTATTGCGGCTCCAAGTGGGGACTTGGATGGTTGGGTCATGACATACAATCAATTTTTTCTGTATAATACATGATCTAGTTTATTTTGAGTGTTTTTAATTCCAGTTTTTATGTAACTCTTTTATATTCCCTTGTTGATAGCTTCATCTCCTATAATTCTTTTTACAATCATTCATATTAGTTCAAAACTTATTTATTCATCTTTCCGGTTGAAACATCAAGATATATTTTCTATTTTAATTATCTGATCCCAAACTTTAGAGTTTCCAACACTTTATAACCATTGAAAACCCATGATCTCAATCAACTTCTAAACACTATTTCCACATTTTACAAATACCACTTTCAAGGAAACATTTTTAGATATTATTTTAGTTCTCAAATTCTTTCACCTATAGCATCACACTATTGAATTTTCCGATGACTGAATTTATTACTCTATAATGAGTAATTGATAAATCCTATAATAAAACTAGGTTATAAATTGATGTTGGAATCCATATTTTGAGACAAGTACATTAGCAATATCCTTGTCAGTCACTTATATTCATAAATACCATGAAGCTTAAGATTTTATTTCCATAAATAATTATCCATATGTTCTCAATCATGCTTACACAAGATCATCAGCAAATAAAACTTAAATCACAAAGTTTGTGATCCATAATAATTTTCAATGCTTCTTAGTAAATATATATGACATAAATAGAGTTTCTTCCAATCTCTACATGAACACCATCTATCATAACATTAATTTTAGTAAACTCCCACTAAAAATTTTCACTCTAAGATTCAGTAAATACATTTTTGAGAACATATATAAAATATAGAGTTCTCATATCCAAGTATTAATTAATGTCTTATGATCATGGATGAGATCCCACAATAAAAAAAATAATATATATCATGAAAAAAATATAAAGAATCAAGACTCCATGCTTCTTTTTCTATCATTATCCCCTCATAAGCCATCCTCCTACATCTATAAGTAATAATACCTATTGGAATAAAACATCATACCATTTAATGATACCACAATTCAGCTTGATAATATTCTAAAACATAAACAGAGATATTATATTATAGATAACGATCTATATCATTTGTACTTATTCATCTCAAAAAAATTACCAATTATTATATTATATTTATAATGGATGCTTGATGCCACATATTGATTAATATTAGGTCTTTATACCATTATTTATTTCTTCTAAAACACTATTTATATATAATTTCTTTCATTATATACACTACATGGATCATGTCTCTCCTTTAACACAATAATACATCAACAAAAACTAGATACATTTATGAACATCAGAATACCAATACTTCTCGGCCAACCTCATGTAGAGGATTGTGGTTTTTAATGATGAACCAACCATTTGCTTCCAAATTTCATCCAATCATTGGTAGTGGTTATCCTTAAAAACCCACTTGTACAAACTTGAATTCAAATATTTTTATTTTCATCACTTATATCCTTTGATTGGGCTTTAAATCCACTATGAGAAAATTCACACTAGTACGTATTATTGGGGGAAAACTCCATCAATCCTAAAACAACCCCAATTTTCCTATACAAAGTAATATTTTCATATTTGACTTCCAAATCCCCAGTCTATTTTTTTTAATTCCATGTATTTGGGAATTATATGTTGGGATGACTATATGGGATTGACTTTAGTGGGGCATTGGGTGTATATTACATGTATACCATGGTACATGCCATGTATCTTCACCTTAGGGAGGTTTTGTGAAATTTATTTCCATAGAAAAATATTTGAAAAAGTTATCTATTAATTCAAAGTACCAGTATATGTAGAATATTTTGCGATATTCCTCATCTCTATTCGAGGCCTTTGGTGAGACCATTCAGGGATTTCTGCATATCATATTACCTTGGTGATGATTATGGGATCCATGTGATGATACAATGTTTGTGGTAGGATATTAAACCCCCTATTAGTATTATAGCATCAGGGCATGAGACCCTCACATGTATTCAAATATTAGTACCCTCTAAGAGTTTGTTGGACATTATGTATCCTCAAAGGATGGAGAGTCACAAACACTAATTTTTGGGAAAGTGGTTAGTGAATTCCTATATTCAACAAGGTAACCTGGTGGGACTTATAGATAGACATGGAATTTATGGAGATTCCATTCTTTTTTTTGTTCACTATAGATATAGATTTGTTGCATGTGGTTTGGGTAAAAGGAAATGGAATTTGGAATTATCTTCCATTTTATATCAGTTTTCATGTCCATTCATCATTATAATTGATTGATACCATCTCTATTATATGTTTCACCCTATGATGTAATTATAAGAGATTTAGGGTAATAATTTTATAGTATTATTGATCTCCCTTTCCTTAAACCTCATATTCTGATGATTATAATGTGGGAGTAGTACATAGATAAAATTTGGTTAATCCATAAGACTTATCATTGTTGTCGAGTTAGGTTCCATCCCAATTATTGATAGAGTTAATACACCCCATAGATGAGTAGCATGGGTCCCACATTCTGGGTGGGTTTATAAGAATTTTTATCATGCTGTGAGATAAACATTACATGTAAGGTTGTAGGGATATCAATCCCTGAGGGGATCAAGGAGAGTAGTCTCTATCAGTTTCTGAGTAGCTTTCCCAGAGATCCCTCATTAATGTATGATATGATTCTATATACTATAGAATGCAATGGGCCCCCATTGAAACATGAGATTAGTGATAGGATGGTCATTATATTTCGTCTATGTGGATAGTATGGGGTCTCAAGGATTATGGTGCATACGTTATACTAGTTTCCCCCCTTCAACATGTAACATTAGTTAAGATGATCCAAGTTGGTAGAGATTCAATTTACGATTGGTTAATCTCCCCCTTTGATCATAACTATCTTATAAGAATCCCTTTTGGATTCTATATTATACTGGGTGGTGTATTCCCACTGGTATAATGGGGTAGAACAGTCACTTGTGGATCTAGGTTTTGGTCACCCATATGTGGGACTAATAACACTCTCATGAAACGTATCATTCTTGGGGTACAAGTCACCCTATTCAATCTTATTAGGGATCCTAGATATATTGATTAAGATTTACATATGAGTATTATGTGGAAAAAGCCATCATTTTGGAATAAATGGAACCATAGTTATTTCACTTCAATTACATATAGGTTGGGAAAGTGGAATTGTTGGAAAATATTGTGTAGCTTGTGGTTTGGAGAGTTCCCATTCAATATCAGATATTATTTTCTAGATCCCCGAGACTTGATGGGGTGATTTGGGTTGCGTTCCCCTTATAAAAAATTATTTGGTTTATCATCCAAGTAATGAATGAGTAAGGGGTGATTACCCCTTAGTTATGTAGTGTATCGTTCATGTATAGACAAGGAGGTGTTATCCCTTAAGGATGATTATTACAAGGGAGGTGTTTTCCCCTTAGGAAATAGATTTTCTATTGAGTCCTGCTTCCATAAACAGAGTTTACAATTGGGTTTATCCCTTGTAAGTTTTCTATGTTATATTGTCAATGTTTTGTTAGTTTTTTAAACAATAGATTCCACATTGGTTGGGGTTTCACCCCTTGATGATGTTTTGTGGTTGTTTGATTCATCACGTAGTTTTGTGATTTCCTATAATCCTATTTAATTTTTTGTTTTTAGGATAAACTTCTAATTATTTTTATCCTCACCCCTACGTAGGATTTGTGCCTATACATGTTGTGTATATGTTGATAGAGCCTATGTTGGTTGTGATTTGGTGGGTGTATAGTTGTATAGTTAGAGTTAGCTAGACCCCTATGGGATTCGTGGTTGGTAGTTCTTGAGATAGATTTGGCATGATTTGGTTATCCACTTCTTCATAATTTCTCAAAGTTATTATATTCTGAGAGTATGGTGCTTTTTATTTTTCTGTTTTTGTACCAGAATTTAAATTGTATGTCCATGGGATGGTTAACAAATATATGAATATTTTTTTCAGTTAGGTATATATATAATTCAAGGTCTATTGATATTTTTTATTGGGAGGTGATATATATATATTACAAGTCATATGGGTTAGGGCCTACCATATGTGAATTACAGATTTTTTTTTGATAGTCACAGACCACAGGCTTGTTGAAGGAAGTCTTGGGGTGACACTTGCATGTTCTGGGTGTAGAAAAATTTTGAGAAGGGTAATCCCCAAATTTTATTTTTATCATGATCAATTATCAATATGATATTTATACATTGATAAACACAGTAATCAATGGAATTGAATCAATTCATACAAACAAGGTATAAAATAATGGAACTTATACTTAGAATAACAACATATTATTCATAATTAATTTAATAATCTAATGAATTAACTTGCAATAATTATTTCTTGGTTGATAGATATGATCATAGATCTATATTGTACCATCATTGCATTATAGGAATCCAGGAAATATTTCCTCTAATGGTGATCCAAATTTATTCTACAAATCATGAAATGTCACCATATGAATCTATTGGATCTTGCATGGAAGATCCTATCACTTCTATCATTCATATTCTATTTCCACAAGAATCACTTCCAAAGGATTTTCCATGATCTCTCTAGACAAGATATTTAATGGTAGAGGAAGATCACTCTCAATTCCTAAGAGATTTATTGGATAAGGTAGCTCTCTAGGTCTTCAAGAGGACTCTTCGAATTCGTTGTGTACAAAAAAACAAATGAACTGGCTAAATTGAAAAATAATAAAATTCTGTTTATATACTTCTAAGGTTTGAAATAAATAATTGAACAAGTTCCCTTTATTATTTATTTAATCTATACATAACCTTATGTTAATAATAATAACAACAATATTATTATTATTTCTCGACAAGAACTAAATTCACGAATTAAAATTAAAAAATGTTTATTTAAAGAATATTAAATATATATTATTTCTCACTAGGCCGAAAACTCGAACCACAATTCCTCCACAATATTTATCAAGCCTTGAAAAATGACTATTTATTAAATAAATAAACATCAATGCATTATTCACTAGAAAATAAATATATGTTATATTAATTGAATAATTAATAAATATTTATTAAAAATCATGCTCACATAATATTGTCTCAAATAATTTCTAACATAATATTTGTGAACAATAAAACATAAATAATTATTAAACCTCATGTGGGAATAATATTTATTAAACATATTAAATAATAAATAATAATATATTATTTAATTGAGATTCAAGATACACTTAGTGTGTGACCCTCTCTGCCTCTATCTTAGTGTAATTATGTAAAACAACCTAAAGTCTAAGGTTAGAATCTTGGAACATGCCAAATCACTCATAGAGAATGAATTTATTACTGCAACAACATAATACCTCATATAGATACTCACTTTTTAATATAATCCCTTTATCATGATATCTATAATTAAGAAGGCTACATGCTGGTGCCATCAACCTATGAGCTCAATGCATATTTCATGGAATTTTTAGAAAATAAACATTCCTATAGAACACCATAGACATGGATTTATTTAGGCAAAATCATTTACAGAAACGGTTCTAAGATATCAACTTCTGTTAAAGAATAGAGGAGACCAATCATTTCTCATGTTATTCATTAATGTAATATTACTCACTAAAAACCCAAAATATACCATCTCTCCACGAATATATGTCGTCAAAATTTTCATCCATACAACAAAGCACATTACTTATAAATTCATTAATAATAATATAAATGTCTATGAATCAATAAAAATTTCCCCACATAGTAACATCCAATGAAAAATTTAAATGTATAATTCTTATTGGTGGGTGTCATTCACATAATATCATACACTATATATTACCAATGACATTGGTTTATTTCTGGTAGAAGTATTACTTTTGGTAGACCAAATTGAATTTCCCACCCTCAAAACTAGTATAACCTAAGTATAGGTTCAATCCATAGGGAGACATTGAGTGTTATTTAACTTGATTTGCTTTTAATTAAATTAAGATTTTAGAAATTTAGGGTCGATGCTTGAGGTTTTAACAGTTACTCAATACGTTTGAGTGCTTCACATCCTAATTTTTTGAATGTTTACTTGAAAAAAACACACAAAAACTATTTTTAAAAATCACAAATTGGAATGCTTCTGGGATATGGATATTTATACATATCATTTTAAATTAATTGTCTTATTCTGTTATCTTGATCGTAATAAAATTAATCTTTGTTTTTCAAATGTGATAGAACTCCCTTGGTCTATTAAGTGCCATTTAAAGTAATAGAAATCAATTTCTTGGTCTGAAAATTGGTTTTTAAAATCTTTTCTGAAAATAAATCCCATAGAGAAAATGAGTCCACCCAATGGTCAGGGGATTAATTTTCTCAATTCCTTTATATAAACCTATAATCCTTGTTCTCGATCTAATATGGAGTTAATATTAAGATAAAGAAGTGTCGTTCTGGAGAATGTTGAGAAATAAAAGAGCAAACAAAAACACAGTATATGAAATCAATCACCAAAGTGTATTCATTCCCCAAAACCCCAACACATTGAATTAAATATGTACACATGGAATAAATGATGAAAAATAATATATTTCTACCTCTGATGTTTATTATAGCTGATAAATAAATGACAAATTTCCAAGAAACACAAGATAGAAATATCCACAAATTGCCTAGAATTAGTTTCAATCTCTTATCCTTCCAATATGAATCCCCACCAGATGATCCTCCCCCAAAAAATGTTGTCCCCTCACTAATTTGCCGACCCCAATGTATATGAGTGTTTATGGGTCATAATACCTAATAAAATGGTAGTTAAGAAGGTAGATATAAAGTGGATGGATTCCTATTGAATGGAGAACAATTTAGGCACATGGTTAGTATAACCATTCACCAACCACCCTCATTGTTCTGTTCTTCTTGATTTAAGGAACATGATTGTATATCTATTATGCATAGTTTTTTTAATTGTGTGGAGACCATGAAAATGGCCACTACTGCCTAAAAAACTCACTTCACATGTATTCCTAGAGGATATGCATGGTTTGTTTAAATATTCAGATGGTGTGGGACCAATTCTATCTTGAGGCTCCTCGGTGTGCACATTTTTCTAGGCTAAGGTACATGGATTAGGTGACTTAGTAGTAACCATGCACCCTAGAAAAGGTTCTAAATGCCTCCGATTTACATATGAAATTCTCGGTTCATGGAAAATATTCATGGACCTTAATTATATGAAAAAATTCCACTTAACAAGACACGTTAAAATTATAAAATCCTGAAAATTTATCCAAAAAAACAATTTCAATGTGCATTAAAGTATAGAAATGTAATATCTACATAAGTGCATCAAAATCCCCCAAAATTGATCGATTATTTTTCCTCAAACAAATTCCAGGAAAATCATCTCAAAGTGAATACCAAAGAACCATGTAAAAACGTGACATGTTAAATAAACTAAATGAATTTTAATTTTGGATGAATAATTATTTAAGTTCCTATATGCATTTTTCATGATTCAAAAATCTTTGAAGTTACCCAATAAAGTATTCTGAATTCAAAACATCCAAATATTCATTCATAAACAATTTTTTGTTTAAAATAACAATCACCCTTATTAATTTAATAAAAGTTCCATCCTCCATTTACATCTCATCACGCACTTAGGAAAGTTAGGAAAAATATCTCATCGACCCCAATTGGCAGACTATGACTTTTATAGGTCACACAATCTCATTGACTTGGGAATTTAAAGAATAATGAAAGGTAATTAAAATTTTGGGAATGGTTTTTCAAACTTGGATTGTTTTCATTTGGGTGAGATAATATCATGTAAATTAGGGTTCCTAATTTTTTATTGTCCTATCATGATGAATTAAGAGAGAAATTCAATATCTCATGAAATTAAAACCATGTAATAAACACTAGTGATATATAAACAATTTTAGTGTTTCACATTCCTTTATGAAAAAATCCATTTTCATTTTAAGGGGTTACATAATTTAATCTACTCCATCATAATTTTCATTTTTAAACAAATTATTTTATGAATGAATATTTAAATGTTTCTCATCATGTGTAAAAATTATTTTTCATAGAAATAATAGCCCTATAAATCTAGTAATATGTGGAATTTAAAGAATAAGTATCCAAAGTCCATTTTTATCTAGTTGAAATAAATGTGTGAAATCTATAACAACCCATTATATGTCTTCAAAGAAAAAACATTTCATCGTAGGAAATGCCATGGCAATGGCTAAATGGGGTGCCAAATAAAGAACCCCACATTACACTTAAAACCGAGCATGGTTAGCTATGAATGTGGTTAGGTAGAAATGGGTGAAAAAATTCATGTAAGGGGAGGGAAAAACTTTGAAAAGAATGAAAAATGGATTAGAATATTAAAAATCTCGTGGAAGAGGGTCACAAAAAGGTCTTTAGTTGGTTTGTGAGAGTCCTCTAAGTGGAAGACTGTGTTCGTTCCAAAATAATCATCCACCCGCTATCCTAAAAAAGAAATCATAAATGTGAAGAAATAATAGACTAGTATAAGTATGTGGAATTAAATGAAATCACACAATTACACCACAAATTACAAGTTCAAAAAATCATCCATAGGAGTAGGGAAGTTTAAAAAAAGAGATATAAATAAGGTCATGTGGAAATAGTAGTAGAATTTCAAAGAAAAGCATTACCATCCCATGGGAGGACCAATACCAAATGGGTCTTGGAACTGGGAAAGGATTGCCTCATCCCATGAAGGATATTCTACAGCATATTCTGTGTCCATCCTCTCTACCAGAGGTGATATTGGTGGGTTATCTGGCAGATAGGAAGCCCATGAAGGATTCGCACTACAGGATGAATCCCCACACATATCTTAGGAAGGGGGATGGATGGGTAGGTGTTAGTAAAGGTCAGGAGTAGGGAGATCCTGCAAGTTGATTCCCACCATATTCTATATAGTGTCCTTAACTTGTTAATCAAACATGGAATATAAATCTTGGTCCCACTTCCATTGGAGATCAGGTTCACTAAACAGGGTTCCCTTCAGGTTGGGGAAAGTAGAGTAGGCTAAAGAGGATGGAGGAGGCATGTAGGTTGTTCAATAGGGGGGTTGGTATTCCTTGGAACGTGGAGAGGAATAGTATTATGCGATAAGTGGGGTTGAGGTTTGATGGTGCTCATCCCAGGATTCATTTTGGTGTCATCTGAATCGATGTTTTGGAACATGAAATATAACATCTACATAGGATGTTACATAGTTATATCAAAAGGGAGAGGTAGTGGAAGTTCAATGAAGGTGTCTTCATCAAATTGAATTCCAAGGTGTTCAACTTAGATATTGTTATAAGGGACTCAAAAAATGTCTCCATTGGGGTTTTTGAACTTGTAGTGGAGGTAACGTGTAAAGAACAAGTCATTTTTATGGGTTTCCCTGTAATCATGGAATACCGAATGAAAAACTCACTAAGGATGACGTTTCCTTTGATATCTGATCGAGACGTGAAGCAGGTGGTGATGATCTGATGAAGGATATGTTGGGTGGGTTTCAGAAGCATGGAGGCCGTCACTATTTGAGGAAAATAGAATGGTTCGGGATGGGAAATAGTGGTCTCAAATTCCATGATAGTTCATGGGTCCCAATATTGGGCTGCCTCAGCATAATCTAGACTGTAAAACATTTCTTGATCATAGAGGATGAAAATATTGAAAACTCTATGAGACTAAAACTACACCATTGTTTCAAAATACAGAATGCGATGTCACCTGTACTATCTTATAAATTTAACTTCTCATCAATAGTATACCTATATCGGAATCGAAATGTGGAAGTCAAATCCATCATGAGTTCCTTATATATTGTGTTGTGTACAACAAGTCCCCTAGTGAGTTGACCACGTTTAATGAGTATCCACATCTCATCTGATATGCCCAAGGCATCAAGGTGTTGTGTTTCAAAACAATGTTGCATGTTGACCACACATGTAATGAGAAATTGATATTCATTAAGCTCCACATTCTTAGTGAATTTGAGGTGGTGAACTGGGATGTTATTGAAACTAGAAGTGTGATCATGTTTGGAAGAGGACATCTTTATTTGGGTGGGTTTCCTACAAGAAATAAAAAATAATAATACCGATGACTCAATTGAAACAAATAATAGATATAAAATTGACTTCTCAGTATGAAATCTGTAAATAACTCATCAACGCCTAATCATATGGAAAATTAAATTTTAAAAATCATGGTTTTTGGGAAAATTTGGTTGTTCGAGTGTGTGTTTGGATGTTATAGAAAGAATTGTTTTGAAAAAGATGAATAAAAACTATAATTAAAATCAAAAGAAATGAATATAGGGATGGGGGGATCATGTGGTTTACCTAACCTAAGGGAAGGAGGAAATGGAAAAGAGAAAGAGATAAATAGAAGATGAAGATGAATAAGGGGAAGAGAGGATAAAGAGAAATGTGCTTACATTTGGGTGTGATCTGGTGGAAGAAAAATAAGAGGAGTTTAAAGGTTGAAGGAGATGGAGGGGTTAAGAGATGCACATAGCTAGTATGGGTGTGATTCACATGATTTAGGGGGGGGGGTAAAAAATTGGGGGTATGATTTTTTGTTATAGGTTTTTAAAAATGGGGAACAAAAGATGACACATGATTACATTGAACAATTTGGTTAATTGTGTGGTAACCATATTGAATCTACTGGAATAGAAATCTCTCTCGCATGGTTAAATTGCATGGGATGGTTATCCAAAAATAAACCACGAACCTACCTCTGGAATACGGTTCTTATTGTGCATGATTAATGTGCACTAGTTTTTTAATCGTGTGCAAACCGTGTGTGTGACACTATCTTTATTTATTTTGGATTTTACCTTATTTGAATGAAATGTACACCTTTAAAACTAAAAAATTTCATCGAAAATTGATTTTCTATATTATTTTATTTTTCAATAGGATGTATATGTATATAATAATAAAGATTAAATCATAAATCTATCACTTTGTATGAAAACAATAACTAAAACAGACAAAATTAAAAACATAATAACATGCTCCCCTAAGAAAGACACAATATAAAAATTAATTTGATAATGTTTTTAAATGATTGGTTAACTAAAGATCATTTCTATGTTTAATGTCTCTAGAATTACATACATGGGCCTCTTGTTTACCCAAATTTCATGGTGGAGACTGTGCCCACCATGTAATATATTTGAAATGACAGTTTGAGATGTTGTTTGTTCACCTTGAATGACTTTCTATTTTCACTAGAAACCTCCACCACACCATGGTGGAAAAACTGATCACCTTGAATGGTCCTGAGCATTAGGACTCCATGGAACAACCTCAACCTTGAGTAGAATAAAAAAACTAATCACCGGTCCAGAAATATTTCCTAGAAATTCGGCGGTCATGAACCACCTTCATTTTCTCTTTGTTGGGCATAATATTTTAAAATGATTTCTATTGAATCTCATAAAGATCAGATTATTGAAATTTCCATTTATCCTCATCCTCCTTAATATAATATTTTAGTTCTTTTACAGCTCAATATGAATTATGTTCATGTCCCATCGGTAAGTGGTTGGGATTTCTTGTAGACTAGCCGGAATGGAGACATTTCTAACGAGGGTTTGAATGATGTCATGTAAGACCCTAAAAAAATTGAGTTTTTTAGACCAATATTTCCTTGAGGATCTCACTGTTTTTCCAAGATTTTTTTGATATCTAAGTTATAAACTTCCACTTGGCCACTAGATTATGGATGGTATGATATCCCGGTATTGTATTTCACCCCGTATTTCCTGAGAAAATTTCTCATCATTGTATTGTCAAATTGTGTTCCTATGTAACTAATAAAGACATAGGGTATGCCAAAACTATTGAAAATATTGTTCTTTAGAATGTTGATGACAACTGTTGCTATATTTTGGCCTATGGAAGTGGATACTACCAATTTAGAAACACAATCAAAACATTACAGAATGTATGTGTTACCATATGATGGTGTAAATGACCCAATGAAATCAATACCCCACACATAAAAGACTTCCAATTCATTAATTGGGTGATGTGGCATCTCAAATCTATGATTGATATTACCTATCTATTTCCATTTGTCATACTATTCCACAATGTGTGGGGAATCCTTCTGCATTGTTGGCTAGGAAAAAATAGATTTTCAAATTTTTGAAATTATGTGGTCTCACCCGTGATGCCCTCCAGCAAGAGACGAGTGGTAAAATTATATAATACCATTTAATTCATTCTTGGGTACACAATGGTGAATTATTCCATATCAATATGATTGGGAATAATAGTGGATCTTCCAAAAAATACTTCTTCAACTCTAATTGAAAGCACTTCCTCTTACGGTAAGAGAGATCTAGGTTGAGAAATCCAATGGACAAATAATTTGTTATATCAACAAACCACGGAAGAGGTGAATATTTTAATGATATTATATACTCATATGGTAAATCTTATTTTATCTCTTTACCATCCTCTTTTTCCATATGTGGAAACTGCAAGTGGGATAGTTGATATGAAATCGAGTTCTCATTCACCTTATTATCATGAATTTCTAAATAAAATTCTTGGATAAGAAACACCCAATGAATCATCAATGGTTTAACATATTTCTTATTCAATAGGAACTTCGGTCCTTAATGATCAGTATAAACAATAACCATTAAAAGCACTATATATGATTGAATTTATCCAAACTAAAAACCCTCTACCAACATTTCATTCTGTTTCTTGGTATTATTTATTTGGGCATCATTTATGGCATGGATTTCATAATAAATAGGCCATAAGATACAATCAAGCTGCTACATAAGGACTAGCCACACAACATAATCACTAGAATCACACATAATCTTGAACTTCTCTTCCAAATTTGGATAAATATTTTTTGGAGCTTCAACCAATTTTTTTGAAGAGATGAATCTACCCACCATTGGATTCATCAAATTCAAATATTGAATACATAGAGAAAATACTAGTTAATTGTTGAGCTATTTTGGAAAATTCTCACACAAACTATATATAAAATCCCACATGCCCCTATAAACATATTATTGGACAGAATGAAGTATGAATGATTGAGTTGGATATCACATCAAATTTTCAGTGTCAAAGTCAATCCATTTCATAGAAATTTGGTGGTCTAATAAGATACCATTTTTCACCATAAAATGGAATTTTCCCCAATTTAAGACCAGATTCATTTGCATGATCCCTTCTAATACCATTTCCAGGATTCTAAATCATGTTTTCCATGTTCTTTTTCTTCCTGAGTTTTGGAAATTTTAATGTGGGTTTATAGGGTTTGAACATCAGCTTTTCTTTTTCACACATAATGCCTTTCCTTTTTAATGACTGTTTTGGTAAGGGAAGTTTCTCTGCTTTAGATTCATTTTCCAAAGATTGAGTGGATATTTGATGACTTGTAGTCTCAACATTTCCTTATTTTACAGTAACTTATTGAGGGAGAACCTTGACACAGCTTAACGTTAGTACATTGGCTTCCTTTTGTGAGGTTTTTCAGTGTTTCTTGGTAGTGTGTTGGGTTTCCTCGTAGAGAGTTGACCGGATAGTTGTCCAATCTAGGTTTTAAGGCTTGGAATAAACTCTTCTTGATTTTAGAATCTAGTTTCACTTGTGGTGATGAACTTGGAAATCAACTCCTCTTATTTTTATGGGTTTTACTACTAAGTTTGTTTCTGAAAAACATACTAGTATTGTGGGATTTGTGGAGGTTGTGCTGGGAGAGGGTTTTGATACCCTTTCTACTAATATGCGGTTTTTTTGTTTTGGTTTACCTGTTTTTTTCTCAAATATGTATTTTTTTATTATTTCTAGCCATACTTGGGTGGCTTTTAAGGTTGTGGATGTGGATTTTGTTGCTATTTCCAAAACCTATATTTGTATTATCTTTCCATTAAGAGTTCAAATATTGAGGGAACATATTTGGCCTGTGGTTCTGAGAATAATATCACACTTGTAAGAAAAAGGATCTTTTTTGGGTGTGTATCATTTTAGAGTAGTTTTTGAGGAAAAAGGGAAGAAGGTAAATTTTTGGAGTACATGCCGTGTACTTTCTTATACAAACTGTTTATTTGGGCACCGCATCCAGATTGTGTTATAGTCACGTACAGAACTGTGTGATGATGTGGTAGGTCCTCTAAAGGAAGGACCTAGTAAGGGATGATACACATCCTGTATGTTTAATAAACACACCATGTACTTTTATTGTTTATTGATAAATTGGACTGGGGTCGCGTCTAATCCCAAGAAATTACTTCTTCTAACCTTGTTTCATCCAAGATTGAATGAGAGTGATGGTTCTTCTCCAAGCCACCGATTCATCGTCCGTCCTCTGAATTGAACTTTATTAGGTGCATTGGAATCCCACCAGTGATTTCTTTATTATTCCAGAACCTATCATCTTATTTTCTTCTCTCTCTCTTGAGTTATTCAAGGTTGAACATTTTTGAGGTTTTTGTATATCTACGACATTCTAGGTCGATTTTGAGGATGAGGATCAACTATATTGATTGAAAAACCTCGATTTAGTTGGTTTGTTTCCTTTCGTAGTTTGTCTTTCAGTTTTTCTGCCAATTTTATGATTACCGGTGTTTTAGGTATTCTAGGTAAAAGAAATTGAACCCTATTTTATCTTCCTTAGATTTTTTATAGGTTTAAGGGTTTGTTGATATGATATTATGTGAAATTACATGTTCGAGGAATAACCCATGATTTTGTTTCGTTATTTTAATGTTTAAGGCCATTTGGTCCTAGTTTTATATGAGGTATACCCTTTTTCCCTTACCATTCTTCATAGGATGGAATAATTTGACTTTTGCAAATAGTTAAATGCTTGTGATATGAATTTTAATTGTTTATCAATGTAGTAGTTGAGATTACTTCGGGCTAATTAATATCATTTACGTATGATTTATTTCTACAGGGCAGTGAGAACCTAGTGTATTTAGATCACATGTGGAATTGATATAGAGTTCTTCCTCAGATTATCTATTATATTTCATTCCACGAGACCACAAAGGTGATTTACGGTGAGTGCTCCCTCGGAGTGTTTATAGTTTACATTATTAAACCACATGGGGAATTGACATTGAGTACATCCCAAGAGAGTCTATAGTTTTCAAGAATGACTATAGGGGGGATTGATAGTGAGTGCTTCCTCAGAGTGTCTTTGTCTTTTTGTTGCATATCTTGGCCAGAAGGGTTAGACTCTGTGAGCTACCCAGACGGTTAATGTAAATTTTGAATATTGTGATTCTTGTTCAAATACAATGCACATACTTCGATTATATCATGTTAGGTAGTCTTATTAGATACCTGATTCTGATACTTGATTAAATGTTAAACATTAAATGCTAATGAATGTAAATGGAAACTTTAGGATTTGGTTACTTTTGTGTACTCCTAGTTTCTTTGCTACTTTTCCATTATTACCTTCTATATATACTCATTGATAGTTAGACATAGATCTAGTGGTGGTTCCATACTAGGATTCATCTCACACCCCGTTTGGGTCATGCTTTTTCACACAAACAGATTATATGGTTTCAGGTGTAGATAAGGGAAAGCACCCTTCATTATCAGGTACTTGATTGTTGTGGAGCTAGAGAGTATGGGACCCAAAGGAGGATTTTGATGATCGAAGAGTTTACTTGTTTTCTTTTGTACATTGGTTTAGTACTATATTTTAATATTGGACTTTTTTGGATGTTTTCCAAAACTTATGTGACATTAATCATTTATATATGTTCTCTAGCTGTTTATTTACTTTTAGTCTTATGTTGTTTACTTGTTGTATTGTATTATTGCATCCACTACTATTTATTTTTTGTTAATATGTTTTGCATAATCTTCCAATGTGGGAATAGTTTCCCCACTATCACACCCAAGGCCTGTGCTACTAGTTGGTAGCCTCTACTATTCAGGGAAATGTGCTTGTGGCCATATGACCAACCGGGTATGGGGAACCTTTGGGAGGCACTCGGAACCGGGACATTACAAAGTCGTATTAGAGAAGGTTGTTTTCTGATTTTTCTAATTTTTTTGAGCCTATAGATAGGTATAAGAAGGAATATGTTGTTGGTAATAAGTTTTTTATGGGAGTAGGTAACATGTGTATAGGCAAAAGCCAAGTTACCTTGATTATTTCAATTTGTTTGGTTTTGCAATTGTTACAATTGATTTGATTTAACCATTGGGTGATCGACATGAATTGTGTCGTAATCATTGATATTATTGATGTACTATTTCTGTTGCAACTCGATGAGATGAGGGTATTCCATCTCATGCATCATATAGGCACTTGATAGGGATCACATGTCTTGCATTCTTGTCTTGCCATTAAAGGTGCATTACAAATTGTATGTTGTTGTGATAGATATTGTTCTAGATAAGAATGATTTTGTGATCAATGCCATGATAGAGTGCCTGCTATTTTGAGAGGGTATTTGAATACACAAAGTATCATTTGGATGGACGGCAGACTTTGGTCCCTAAGGTGTTATGGGCCCTCAGGGATCAGAATATGGTGGATCATATAGAAATTTAACTAAAATCTGTTATGATAAAATATTAATATGATGCTAATATTTGATTCTCGGGGAGTATGGCCCCCCAAAGATAATAATTTCGCACTTCCATGCTTGTTTCAGTGTTTTTATGTGGTTCCAAAGTATTTTCTAAGGATTACTATCCATAAAACCCAAAATACACGGTGGGTGATGACGAATACATGCCATGTATCCTGTATGTACATTCCATGTATCTTTTATGTACATGACATGTATCCTTCTGTTCGGGAAGGAAATGTTTTTCTAATATACACATCGTGTACTATATGTACATGCCATGTAGTCTTTATATGTGTGACTAACTGTGTGAGCAGGGAAACAAGGTTGGGAAAAGTTTGGTGACACATGTAATATACATGGAGTACAAGTCGTGTGGCAAGATCCATGTATCCAGCCATGTGATCAACGACATGGGTGGATGAAACATAAGATGTACACGCTATGTTCCATTCTTGAATGCCATATATAGTCGACCATTCCACTGACCGTGTGACTAAAACACCGGTTCTTATAATGTAAGGGGTACACTCCGTGTCTAGGTTGAACATACCACCTAGAGTTACACCGGAAGAAACTGTGTGTTTAGTCTTGTAGAGGATCTCGAGCAGGGAGAAAATGATTCAGGTACCTGGCATGTCTCAAGGAGAACACACCGCGTGTTTGGGTGTTACATGACTAGTTTTGGAATAAGTACATGCCCATGTTAAAACCTAAGGGAACATGTCGTGTGGAGGGTATACACACCGTGCAACCCTAATTTGTAGAACATGAATGTTTGATTCTATAGTTCATTTCTTTCACTTCTATGTTTCAGTTCTTGATAATATTGAACTGAGGTGTGTACATGACCTTGTAGAGTCATTCCACTGAGACATCCTTTAGTTGTATGCCAGATACAGGGCATTGGTCAGACAGCAGAAACTATAAATCAGGGACTACTAGTAGACCCTCATATCATTTCTATATTGGCACCATCCTTAATTCCGGATATAGGTGTTGATGTACAGTTCCGAGAAGGCTTCATGAGGATGATTCAGACATTCCAGGGTGCACTGCATCTATCCACATTTATGGCTTTGTTGACGCTGGTTTGTTAGCAGCAGCATCCTCCCACTTTCTCAGGGGATGAAGGACCCCAGGCTGCAGAGTCATGGTTAGAAGCCATGCTGCCTGTCTTCAAGTATCTTTATATGCCTCCAGAGAATAGGGTGATGATCTCTACGTACATGCTACATGATTTCAATAAGAGATGGTGGAATGTGATATCACTAGTGGGATGCCTGTCGGTTATGACTTGGTATTAGTTCCAGTGGACCTTCTATGACTACTTCTACCCAGATACCTTGAGGGACGACCAAGCCTAAGATTTAATGATTTTAGAATAGGGTAATCTCTCAGTAATGGATTACTCTTCTCACTTCACAAAGCTACAGTGATTCATACCAATTATGGGGGTTTATGAGTTATTTCTGGTGAGGAAGTTTGAGGATGGTATCCAACATGACATCTGATCCCAAGTGAACATTTTCGGGTTGACTTCCATAACTTCTATAGTCATCTAGGCGATCAGCATTGAGTGAAACATGATGGATTCTAGAGCTATTGGACAGGGAGTTTCAACATTCATATTTGTAACACTTATGACTGATAGCAGGAAGCACCACAGGGATTCTACACACGGAAATCTGGGTAGGTGGGATTTCCCATCAGGTTGTCTGGTGGTGTGTTTCTAGTGCGGGAAGGGCATACATAAGAAACATAAGTGCCCAAGAGACCCATTTGAGTGCCAGTTTTATGTCAATATGGGACATCATCAGCATTTCTGCAACACCCTCCCTCCCACAGCTAGTGAGGGAGGATCTTTTTCGACTCCTCATACTAGAGTTAGACCACCAGTCCCACATAAGACTGGGAGATGGAGTTCTTCTGGATGTTTAGGATGAGGTGGTGGTCAAGTCCATAGTGGAAAGACATAGGGTTTTCATTAGCTGGAGGGTAGACCATCTCGGGATCTCAGACAGCTTCACAGGGTCGGGGATCAAGTCATGCTTTTGTGCTGGAGTAGACCTAGTAGGAGTAAGATTTTGGACCTTCTATTGTTAGTGGTACAATCTTGGTTTTCTCGGTTTTAACTTCTTCTCTTTTCAATATTGGGACTTCCCATATATTTATATTTGTGCCTGATATGAAGAGACTTGGGATCTGTATCTTCACTTTTACCGATATCTTGACACTGGACACTCTGTTGGGGACTAGAATGACTACTATACGCCAATGAAAGAATTTACCTCTTGAGGTTGGTGGGTGTCACTTCTTATGAGACCTTTATATCTTAGAGATGATGTTCTATGATTTCATTCTCAGAATGGACTGGTTAGTTCCCTTATAGGATATTATCTATTGCAATCATCATAGGGTGTGTTTTACATCAACATAGGGTGGATTGTTTTTTCACAAGGGAGAATGGGATGTCCAACCGTGCATAGCTAGACCCAAGAATCATGGGTTTAGAGGTCTAACAACCCATATTTCTAGTCAGTATCTTGATGATCAGGGGACTTCCCAGATGGACTTTCCTCTAGTGGACGATTATTTCAGGGATGCCTTTCCAGATGACTTTTCTGGTTTTCCTCTGGAGTGAAAGGTAGAATTTGTATTGAACTTCTACTAGGAGTGGCACCAGTTTCCATTCCTCCTTATAGGATGGCCACACCAGAGTTACAAGAGCTCAAGAAAAAGTTAGAGGATTTATAAGAGAAGGGTTTCATCTGACCCAGTACATCTCCATGGGGTTCGTTTGTCCTGTTTGCAAAGAAGATGGACGATACCCTCAGACTTTGTGTGGATTATCAGATTATGAACAGGTTTACGGTCAAGAACTGATATCCCTTACCGAGGTTCTATGATCTCTATGATCTAATTCGAGAAGCCTGACTATTCTCGATGATTGACTTGAGATCTGGTTATCTTTAGTTGGGCATTAAACCCTTAGATATACCTCTTACATCCTTTCAGAGTAGGTATATTCTATATGAGTACTGGGTTATACCGTTCTGTCTCATGAATAAGCTTATAATTTTTATAGCATTGATGAACAGATTATTCCATCCTTACTTGGATTATCTTGTGGCAGTCTTCGTGGATGATATCTATGTGTACTCTCACACATTAAATGACCATTCCATCCATATTGAGTTCATTTTGAGTACACTGAGAGATCATCAATTATATGCTAAGCTCTCAAAATTCTACATTTAGATGGACCAAATTCATTTTTTGGGTTATGTTATCTTCGAGATAGGAGTATTAGTAGACCCAGAGAAAGTGAGAGCATTAGTTTCACTGAATAATATAAAGAACATCTTTGAGTTATAGAGTTTTATGGGGATGACTGGATACTAAAAAGGGTGTGAAGTACTTGTGTAAAAACTCCTATTATTCAGCCTTTTAAGAGCTGAAAGGAATGTTATCTTCAACACTAATACTAGTTTTTCTAGATTTGGGCAAGAGATACACTATTTATTGTGATGCATCAGGTATTAGGCTGGGAGAAGTGCTTATGTAGGGGGAAGGAGTCGTTGCATTTTGGTCTTTGCAGTTAAAGACACATGAAAGAAATTATCCTACCCACAATCTCAAGATGGATGTAGTTGTGCATTCTTTTTGCCATTGGAGACATTATTTTTTGGGAGAAAATTTTGTGGTGTTAAATGATTACAAAAGTCTCAAGTATATCTTTACTCTACGTGATATAAATTCTAGACAGCAAAGGTGGGTTGAGTACCTATATGCTTTTGACATTGAGCTTTCCTACCCTCCTAGGAAAGGAAACACAATGGTTGATGCCTTGAGCTAAAGGAATAATATACCAGAAAAATAGGAGGCCAACAATTGGTGGAAGCTTATGTATCTATTATCTATGATGCATTTGGAGGTGAAAAATAAAAAGGGGATGATTTTTATTTCTTCTGTAACTGTTTCACATTCAATACATGATCAAGTACGAATGAGGTAGCTATCAGATTACGAAGGCCTAGTCCTACAAGAGAGTGTGTTAGGGGAGGACCCTACTCCTGGATGGACCATAGGAGAGGATGAGATCTCACACTTTCAGGACACATATGGGTGTCAAGAGACATACCTGAGGAGCTGATGGGAGATTTTTATTCCTCAGTTTGGGTAGCTCATCTTGGTGTCACCAAGATGTATTGATATCTACACCGTCAATACTGGTGGCCACATATGAAGAGATTTGTTTCTAGTTATTTGATGTGGTGTTCCACATATTAGTAGGTGAAGTTGGAGCATCAGTGATCAGTAGAGAATTGGCAGTAGTTACCCATTATTGAGTGGAATTTGAATGATGTCAAAATGGATTTCATGATAGGGTTATCGAGATCGCCTCAGGGGAATGATGTAGTTTGGGTTGTTATCGACATGATCATGAAGGTTGTACACATCTTACCAATCAATTAAACCTTTAGTGTTGATGAACTTGGAAGGTTGTACATCAAAGAGATTTTACAATTTCATGGGGTTTCATGCTCTATCATTTTAGACAGGGACACCTTCTTTACATCTCATATCTAGCATAAAACACAGAGGGCTCTTGGTACACAGGTACTTCTGAGCACAACTTACCATCCTCAAATATATGGCTAGTCATAGAGCACAATTCAGGTGTTGGAGGACATGCATCAAGCATGTGTCCTAGTTTTTTGGGGTTCTTGGGGGAAGCACATACATCTGATTGAGTTTGCCTACAATAATTGTTTTTAGGAAACTATTTAGATGGCACTTTTTGAGCCTTTGTATGGTAGGCCATGCCGATCACCCCTATGTTGGTAGTAGGTAGCATAAGTTGCTATTCTGGGACATCATCTTCTCTAGAAGACCATAGAGTAGGTGGAGTTAATTTGGAAGATAATGGAAACTATACAGTCACAACAACAGTCTTGTGTTGATCGACAGAGATGACCTCTGGAGTTGAAGGTCAGAGATCATGTCTTCCTAAAAGTCACATCGTGGTTGGGACACAAGAGGATTAGAAGATGGGGAAGCATTCACCAAGATACGTTGGGCCATTTGAGGTATTGGAGAGACTCATTCTAGATTCCTATTAGTTTCAGTTACCTCAGAGGTACCAGGATATGCATGACATCTTCCACGTTTCTCCACTACGATGTAAATTCTCAAACCCGTGCAATGTTTTTCAACTCGAGGTGGTTGAGTTGGATGTGGACACATCATTCGAGGGACATCCTATCTGAATTATTGATTGAAGTGTGAAGGTTATATGGGGCCAGTATTTTCCTTTGGTATGGGTTTTATAGTAGCACATATGAGTACAAGACGAGACTTGGGAGAGGGAGACTGATGTATGATCGCAGTGGCCAGAGCTATTTGAGAATTCTTCTTGTCCACCATCATAGGAAATTCAGAGAATTTTTTCTTTAATGGGGGAAGTTTGTATGAACCCAAATCTTCTTTTTTAGGTATGGATCCCTTTTCAAGTTGTTTTTTAAGAAAAAGGGAAGGAAATTTTTTTTTGGAGTACACACAATGTACTTTTTGGTACACACCGTGTACTTTATTGTACACTCTGTGTACTTGGGAACCACATACAGACCGTGTTTAGACCATGATATGACTATGTACATGATCGTGTCATGACGTGGAAGGGCCGAATAAGGTGGGACTCAGTAAAGGCCGATACACACCATGTATCTTTAAAGATAACCCAATGCACTTTTTTTAATTGATAAGTTGGACGAGGGTCACATCTCATCCACATAAATGCCTTCTTCTGACCTTGTTTTTTCTTGGAGAGACCAAGACTGGCAATTCTTCTCTGAGCCACCAATTCATCATCCGTACTCTGAATCGAACTCCATCCGGTGCGTTGGAATCCCACTTGTGAGTTCTTCCTTCTGCTAGAGACTCTCATCCTATTTTCTTCTCTCTCACTCGAGTCATTCAAGGTTGAACATTTTTGATGTTCTTGTAGATCTATGAAATTATAGGTCTATTCAAAGGATGAGGTTCAACTATATCGATCTTGCAATTTCAAGGTAGGTGGTTTGTTACCTTTTGTTGTTTGTCTTTGTGTTTTTATGCCAAAGTGTCGATTACCTTGGTTTCAGGTATTTCGGGTTAAGGAAATTAAACCCTATTTTATCTACCTTAGATTGATTATTGGGTTAAGGGTTTGGTGATATGATATTATGTTGAATTTCATGTTTATGGAATAACCCATGAGGGTTTTTCCTTGTTTGAACATTTATGGACGTTTGGCCTAGGTTGCCTATAAGGCATACCCTGTTTTCCTTTCCTTGCTTGATAGGATGAAACTTTTTGACTTCTGATGATTGTTAAATTCTTGTGATGTGCATTAAAATTGTCTATCCATGTAGTAGTTGAGATTAATTTGTACTGCTTAATATCTTTTACAAACGATTGATTTGCACATCTCTATGAGAACTAGGTGTAGTTAGACCACCGGGGGAATTGACAGTGAGTGATTCCTCAGAGTGTCTGTTATATTTCATGCTACGAGACCGCAAGGGGGATTGATGGTGTATTCTACATCATTGTGTCTATAGTTTACATTACGAGGACACATGTGGAATTGATGTTGAATGCTTCCCCATAGAGTCTATAGTTTTCAGGAAATAACATAGGGGGAATTTAAAGTGAGTGCTTCCTAAGAGTTTCTTTGCATTTTTATTGCATTACTTGGCCAGAGGGGTTGGACTGTTTGAGAAACCCAAAGGGTTAATATAAATTTTGAATGTTGTAATGCGTCTTCGATTTCAAATTACACGATTGGATTCGGTCCTCTTAGGTAGTCTTCTACGATACCTGTTTGTAACAATTGATTAAAGGATAAACATTAAATTCTAATGAATGTAAATATAAACATTAGGATTTGGTGACTTTTGTGTAGCCCTATATTCATTAATGATTTAACATTATTACCTGCTATATATACTCACTAACATCCAGTCAAAGATCTTGGGGTTTTTGCCTACTGGGATTCATCTCACACCCTATTTTGGTCATGTTTTTAGACCCAAAAAAGATTATATGGTTGCAGGTGTAAATAAGGGCAAGCACCCTTCGTTATCATGTACATGATTGCTATGGAGATGGATAGCATGAGACCAAGCTGAGTTTTGTGATGATGTAGAATTTTATTTGTTTTCTTTGGTAATTTTTTTAGTACTGTATTTCAGCATTGCGACATGTTCCGTTATTTTCCTAGACATATGTGACATACATAATTTATATATGTTCTATTGTTGTTTATTTAAATTCAGTATCGTGATGTCTAATTAATGTATTTTATTATTTCTTCTCCGACTGTTTATTATTTGTTAATCCACTATGCATACTATGCCAATGAATTCATAGTTTCCCCACTATCACACTGAAGCCCCTCACTGCTAGATGGTGGGCTCTGGCATTTGAGGAAATGTAATTGAGGCCATATGACCAATCAGATATGTGGAACATTTGGGTAGTACCCTGAACTAGGATGTTACATCAAACCAATTGAAGATGGGACGACAATAATCCTACTAAATTCACCCCTGATGTGGTTATCACCATCCTCACTGAAAGCCAAATGGTTAACTTCTTAAACTTGTGATGTTTTTTTTAAATTCAACACATAATTATTCTTTGACATAACATCATATTGGGTAGACAGAATCATGTAGTCCTTAATGTTATTCATTTCTATTTTCTGAGTTCGACTCTCAGAATTCCGTTGGAAACTATTTTTTGACATATCTTCCAAAATATCAAACAATTATTTATGATTTTTCCTCATGATTTTTCCTCTAGTGGACACATACAAAACAAATTTAGTGTTCATTATATGAACCCTATAAAATGTTTGAACTTTCATCCATAGAGGGAGTCCATAATGAAGACACTTTCCTATGGTCTCCTTGAAATATTCCTTTGATTCATGTAGGTATTCTAATTCATACTGTTGAAAGTTATGAATCACATTCATTAATTCCACCATTTTGGATCCCATATGAGGATGAAATTTTTGGTTAGTCCTTTGATCCGTTTTTTTCTTTTTTCCTTAATGAAAAGGTAAATAAATAGAGCAAAATAGCATCCCCTGACACCCCATGGTAATAGAATGTGTCACACATCTAAATAAAATTTGAGAGATGATCATTAGGGTATTAACATGGAAAAACCAAAAAATGAACCATATTTTGGATTAGATTCATGATGGATGACGTGATTTCAAAATGTTGGGATAGCACCGGTGGCCAAAAAATGATCGTATTCACACCACAAATAAATTGAAATCCATATTCTATTAGGGTATAAACTGGATGCATCTGTTCTTTAGGAAGTTGAGGCATATATTGATGATCCTCTGTAAGGTGGGGCTGTTGATTTGGAGGAATATATGATAGCTGATCTTGTGGAAGATATTACTACAATTTTTTATGCCCATAACCCAATAAAAACTAATCTAATGGTCTCTAATGGTTCTATGGAATGTACTCCATAAAATTGGCCGATGGAGGCTTGTTCTATTCACCTTTAGTTGTAATCTATTAGTTTTGACTGTCATTAAGAGAAAAATAATGTCCAACTCCATAGAAAACATATGGTTCTTCCTCTTCTATAGTCAACATGGGGCAATTTGGGATGTCCTCTCCCATATGCGGCTGAAATCATCTTGATATCATTACATTTATTTACGGGACAAATGAGACTATTTCTACTAACTTAGTGCTCTTCGAATGGGTAATACAGAACCTCATGCACTTATATTCTTGCACAACACCAAACAACACACCAAGTATAAAAGGATCAAAACCAAAAATAACCAAAAAAATAAATGTGTATAAGAGAATATTTTTTTTGGAATTTATGATTTTTTTTCTTCACATAATTGATCCAAAATAAAGTTTTCATAACACAGTTTGACTCCACCCTCACAACTAGTATATCATAAATATGGGGTCAATCCACAGGGATACTTTGAGTGTTTTGTAACTTGGGTTGTGGTTAATTAACTGATTTTATTCTTCTGAATTTTCTGTTGATGGTTGAAATTTGAATGAGTTACTCAAGATGTTTGAGTGGTTCAAATGTAATATTATTTAAAATTTTACATGAATCTAAACAAAATAGAATTATATTTAAAAATAAGTAGAAGAAATGTGTTGGGACTGTGGATATTTATGAATATTATTGAAAATCAATTGTCTTATTGTCTTGTGTTTTTCATAATTACTCACATCTATTGGATTCAAATGTGAAAGAACTCACTTGGTTTGGTATGTTCTGTTTGAGTTAATATAAATCAATTTCTTGTTATGAAAAGTAGTTTTTAAAAACGTTTTTGAGAAAAAAATCCCTTGGAGATGATTAATACACCCAATGGTCATGGTATTATTCCTTGAAATTCCCCTGAATATTCTTGGAATCCTTATTCTTGATCTGATTTGGAGTTTATAATAAGAGAAATAATGGAGGTTGTGGTGAATTATGAGAAATAAAAGAACTAACACAAATGCAATATGTGGAATCAATCACCAAAGAGTGTTTACTTCCCACAACTCCAACACATTTAAGTAATTATCTACACATGTAAAAAGATAAAAAAATGATCTGGTAACCCTTTATGTTGATTAGAGACAAGAAATTAATGAAAAAAATTCCACCAAAACCACAAGAGAGTAATCTCTAAAAAAATTACTAGAATGTGTTTTTAACTCCCTTCATGTGAAGATGGATCCCATCTAGATGACCCCCCAAAAAAATTATCTACCCTCATTAATTAGCTGATCCATAGTGTATAAAAGTGGTAATGGGTCATCATATCGAGTCAAATAGTAGTCAAGAAGGTAGATAGAAAGTGGTTGGATTCATATTGACTAGCACACAGTTTTGGGCACAGTTAGTTTAACCATGAACCAACCATGCTCATTGATAAATTATTTTGGATTTGAGGAACACCGTTTTCTAGATGGTATGAATGGTTTTTTAATCATGCAGTGACCATGAAAATGGATATTGCCTCCTCAAAATCTCACCCCAAATGGTTTTCTAAAGGATCCACAATATTAGTTTAACCATGTGAAGGGAATTTGGCTTGTTCTATCATGAGGATACTAGGTGATCATAGTTTTCTGGGATAAGGTCTGTGGTTTAGGTGACTTATAATTAACCATTAACCTTAGAAAAAGGGTCCAAATTCCTTCTATTTTCATCCAAAATTCTTGGTTTAATCCAAATATTCTATCCCCCCTTGGATAACTAAATCCCACCTATCTTGACATGTTAAGGTTGTAAAAACATGACAATTGATCCAAAAAACCATTTTCAATGTTCTTTAAATTATGGAAATTTTATATGCACATAAGTGTATCAGGATTATATCATGATAAGGTTCCTCAAAGTCTTATGAGTCTCCAACCACAACATCCTATATCATTTGTATTCTTAAACTGATTTCATCTGGATATATAACAAATATTTAAGAAAAATATCATGAAATATTTGGGTTCTCATCATTGCAGGAAAATTCTTTGACATTTTTAGTTTGACAAATACTCTTAGGAAATTATAATATACAATGTTACACAGAATAATAATCATGATGTGATAAGAAGTTTATTAATATTAAATAATTAGAATATATGTTGTTATAATGTTTATAGAAGATGGTTCTAGGGAACAAACTCAAACATACTCCTACATGCTCTAGATCTAACAACTAATAACCTTCAGTCCTCTATCTTTTACATGATACTTGGGATTATAATAATATTTTCCTTTAGTAAAGGGGTTTTCCATGTTTTTCTTTGTCTTAGGACTACTTATTTAAAATTTCCCCCTCTAATAAAAATCCCTCTAGAGGTGATACTTCTAGAGTATGTGCTTTTTCCATTGGTGTGACCTTGTCCCTTTTGGAAGATCCACCACTACATTATTATCACAATATAATGTGATATATGATTTAATACTAGGTATAAAATCATGCTCGTAGAAAAAGTTTTTTATCAAAACAAATTCCTTGGATACATCATAAGACACTTTATACTTAGAATCCACTATAGAATCAATGACAACTGTCTTCTTTAAAATCTTATAGCTCACATATCCTCTATTGAGACATAAAACATATCCTAACATTGACTTCAGATCATTATGAACTATTTGAAAAATAGCATCATTATAACTCCTAATGACTATCTCATCAACTCCTCCATACATCAGTAACAAATACTAAATTATTTATAGATACCTATGGATAACTTTAAAAGTAGAATAATTCTATTATCCTAGATCTTTTTGATATCTAACTACCATTCCTAAGGAATAAGAAACATCAATCTAATTCATAACATGGAATACATGATTGATCTTATCGATAAAGCATTAGGGATCTTACACATTCTCTCATTCTCCTATTGTTTCTAAGGAAACATTTTCTTAGAAATATGTATACTATGTGAAACCAGAACCAATCCCTTATTAGATTGTTATATACTAAATAAGTTCACTATCTTTTCTATATATATACTATGAATTAGTCAAAGAATCCTCTCTGATATAACATAAATGGTATTGATCCCTAGTGTATAGGCTGCTTCACGTAAGTCCTTTACAAAGAAACAATTGTTTTACCAGTCCTGAGCAGTCTATATGAATGATATGTCATTTCCAATTAGTAATATGGAATTAATATATACTAATAAGAAAATTACTTAATTTCCACTATACATCTTTTAAACTCATGGTCACGTTAACTATTGATGAAACTAAATTCGTTTATAGCTTTATTGAATAGAATGTTCCATGACCTGGATGCTTGATTCAATGAATAAATGAATCTATGCAACTTGAAAATCTTTTTTTTCATAACTTTAAGTCACCAAGCATTCTAGTTGTTTCATATAGGAATCATTATTAATATTCACATTAATGAAATCATTTTTTATGTCAATCTTCGAAATTTAATATTCTGGGTAATTTGCTATAGCAAATACAATTCTAATGGATTCAAACATAGAAACTGTTGAAAATGTTTTATTGTGGTCTACTCAATGATGTAGTTTAAACCCTTTATCCACTATCCTTGATTTATAGGTATTTATTTTACTATTCATGTCCATTTTTCTTTTGAATACCTATTTTCACCCTATGGGTTTTACATCAACTGGCACATAGACCAGATCCCAAACATTTTTTTGATACATGGAATCCATTTCATAATTCATGCCTTATTTCCATCTTGTATATTCTAAGAACTCTACTACCTATTTATTGGATAGTGGTTCATCATGGTCAACCAATAATGTGTCACCATCTTTGGTGACTATAAAACCATATCTCCCTACCTCTCTAACCTCTCTAGTGATCTTATACATTACTTGTGTTTTAGGAACTACTTCTTCCATGAGGACCTATAGAATCTATTCCTATAACAAATCATTCTATCTTTAGCATCAACTTCATCAAAGTCAATCTTTATCCCACTATCCATTTTGAGGTCATTCTCCCGATCATCAAAGATAACTTGTATGGTGATGATTACGTTATTTTCTAATGGGTTATATAGGTAGTATCCCTTTGATTAATTTGTATACCCTATAAAGATACACTTTGTGCCCTACAGTGTTATCTTGTTTCATGAGAAATACTTTACAAATGAATCGCAACCCCATACTTGTGTCTACAACAAAAAGAGCTTCTTTACACTCTATAACAGGAAGGGAATTTCATTTTATTCTTTATTTGGTACTATGTTTAGTGTGTATGTAGTAGTTTTTAATGTATATCCTCAAACAAAATAATGAAAGATATTCATGACTCATCATCAACCTTACCATGTCTAACAATGTCTGATTTTTCCTTTAACACCCTTCCACTATGGTGTGTAATGTGGACTGAGTTGAGATATAATCCCAAAATTCCATAAAAAATCGATAAACTCTTGTTTTAGATATTCACCACATCAAACCGATCAAATCTTCATTACTTATTTCTATGATTATTATCTACTTTATTCCTTAAATCTTTTAATTTTTCAAAGGACTTGGACTTATAACTCATCAAGTAGAAATATCGATATCTACCCAAGTCACAGGTAATGGTTATGATTTAAGAATTCCCACCTATGTATTCTTCTAGAAATGGTTTACACAAAATAGTGTACCAATCCTAGAATATCTGTGTACCTTTCACCTTGTCCACTGAATGATGGTTTTTTAATTTACCCTTGTAAATTAATACGACATCTTTCAAGTGTTTGTAGTCCATAAGAGTATAAATAAACATCTTGATATATATATTTGTCAATTTCTTCTCATTTACATGAAATATATATTGATTTCATGGCTTGGTGTTATCTGATTTGTGTGAACATGATTCGTTATCTGTTTCCAATAATTGGTTTTCATAATCTAATACATAAAGAATATTATTTGAATTATCCATACTATAACATATGTTATATTTATAAAAGAAACAATTTTTATTTCTAAACTTGAAAATTAAAACATATGTATCCTGGCATCATATCAAAATTATGTTCTTGGTAACCGTTGGTACATAATAGAAATCCTTTAAATCTAATACCATTCTTGATGGAAATTAAAGGTGGTAGTCACCAATGTCGATAGTAACCATCCTCACACAATTATATACTCTAAAATCCACCTCTACAATTGAAATATTTTAGAATCTACTTTGTTCCTACATTTGGATACAGATGTGAGAACCAAAATCTGTATATAATATTCAATGTGTAGATATTGAAAGAATACACTTGATAAAAAATTCACATTTACCTTCCAATTAATTCTAGGTGCCATTCCTCATCCAATGGGATTGATTTCCACATGAAAAAATGATACCTCCTTTTCCTCACTCAACTTTTGGATCTCCCACTTCTTGGAAGGATGATGCTCAAGAGGTGTTATACTTTTTATGAGTCTTCGCCCCATTCTCCTTGTTATTCTTTTTCTCATTCTCCATAAAGAGCATGGGTTTATCATACCCCATTTTCTAATTCCCATTTAAGATCAAATTATGATGTTCTTAAAGTCTCTTATCATTATTTCTTGTGTTATTACTAATAATAAGACCAAAGAAGGACTTGTGTAACCAGGAAATAATCAGATCTATGCACAACTATTATGGGAATTTAATCCCTAAGATGTCTAAGCATTTAATATAGCCAATTATCTTGAATAAATGATGACCATATGACACAAAATCCAGAATATTAGTTGTAAACAAAGCATTTGATATCCCATATCTCTTTTGTATCACATTATCTTGATAGAAATTCCCAAGGTGAGACATCATGCTATTCACATCTATGTCCTCGTGATGCTTTAAATTCTCCTTGGTCATAGATTGTAACATGAAATATTTAACATATATAGCATAATTATATTTTTTCTCATAGATATATAACACTTCATAACTATCCTCATTACCATGCACATTTGGAATATGTCCTTCCATCACATATAAATTCATTTCATGTTGTAGGATAATGTACACACACATTTTCCCCTGTTGGAAATTTTTTTTCTATGAGAAGGTTATCCTTCGCATGTATGTACCACGTTGAAATGTTTGAAGTAATTTTAGTACTATTTCTACAAATAACATGACTATATATTTAGTACTTTATCTGATAAAATTTATAAAAATAAATAAATATTATATTTGTTAATGTAGCACTATTTTATAAAAAAATATATCCATTACCATTGGATTTGTAATATTAATTTTCTTGGAAATTATAGTGGAACTAATCCATTTCCCATTCTAATTACCCTAAATTTTGTTAGTCAAGTAACTTAAGTTGTTTTAGGTAGGAATTCCAAATTCTAACTACATTAACTCACAGTTACATGATCTGTTGAGTGGACACCCCAATCCTAAAATCCCTAAATTTGATTTCCTCAATCCTTTCATATCAATTACACCAATTCCTACTTTGGAAGTCAACACTTTATGTGATCTATGTTAAGTCAACAGAAAAAATCATGTTAGAATTCCAAAATAATTGAAATAACCCTAACTTTGGCTGGCAAAGAAATTTGAACTATGGTTTGATTTTAATTGTAGTTGTGGAAAGATATACCACCTTAATATATATTGTGGAGTAATATTTCATTTTATACATAAATTTCTAATTATTATATTTATTATATTCTTTTTAATATTAAGTTTATTTACATAAGTGATTAACCATGTCTTAGATAATATTTTTGCGTAATCCAATTTGTTTTAGTTCTATCTTGAATGGCTGGTAATTCATTAATTCATGTGATCATGAGAAAACATTCACAATGAAATAAACATGAAACTTTAATGGAATAAAACAATATATTTGTATGATCATGAGCTCTTACTAATGGTTATTTTATATAGTGGATGATAATCTAACCATCAACGATGGTGGAAAAACACCTTGAACCATTTATGGGTTGTGTTACAGTTTTCCACCTATCCACCTATGTATCTCTCTTGGATTGTTTTAGACTCAACTTAAAATTTAAACGACCTCCACTATCAAGGGATATCCATCCATTAAATATGATTTTACTTGCATGCAGGTGTGGGTAAGGGGTTTATATAAATGAAACCATGGGCATGCATGTAACGACCCAAAGTTTCATTAATGGAAATCCTTCTTGATCTAATTAAATGTCTCTTTATGTTTATATAAAATTACAACTTAATTGGTTTTATGTTATGAATTGTGACCATTGATTTTATAGCCGTTGAACAGTGATCACATGATTAGTATAAATATAGGGCTTTAAGAAATCCAATTTACTCAAACAAAAGAAGCGATGGCCTCGTCCAGTAGAATTGCTCCGCACGAAGCCCATTTGTCAGAGCTCAGAAAAGAGGTGGCATCATTGGGCTTCTCTCTTGACCAATCCGAAGTTGAGGTTCACCATGTCATGCTCAAACGGGACCGCCTATGTGAAAAGTGTAAATTGATAGAGATTACCACTCAAGCAATGTTATCCGAGCCACCCCAAGAGTCTGTCACCATCGCACACCTTACCCTTAGGTCTTATGCCGCTGATTTAAGGGGTTCTGTAACAAATCAGTAGTACTATGTTCATGTATATTATTTTTGTAAATAATAATGAATATACCTCCTTGTCTTTTTTGATACATTGAAAATAGTTTTAATGTACAAATAGTGTTTTAGTTATTCTTTAATTAAGAATTCAATTTTTTTTTAAATAAATGGATATTTTTGAATTAAATAATATTTTAATAATATATTACTATTATTATTAAATTAATTTTTATTAAATATAAATGATATTATAATTTTATGAATGAAATTATAATTTGTATTAAGGTTTGAAAGCCATTTCTGTCAAAACTCTTGAATTTTCGATAAATGTCGGTTTTTATTTTAAAAGTGAGAATTAACATATTTAGAAAATTATTTAGATAAAATTAAAGTTATTTCAAGAATTAGGACGTCTAAATTATCCAACAGTAATTTTTTCATAATTTTCTGAGACAGTTAAATTTTTGGGTAAAAATTAAATACCGTTTAAATATATAATGTGTTTTATGACATCACAATGACCCAATAGTGATGTAATAAAATACTATAAGCTTTATTTTCGGCCAATATATGTTTTACCATTAAAATAATGTGATTTTGGGTTTTTTGACTTACTTTTCAAAGCATTAATGGACCCCTCAAAACTTATTAAACACCATGTCTTTTTAAATTAATTTCCATTGGGGTGTGACTCACCTCCACATAGGCAACCCTATTATTTTAAGAAGTTTGGACTTTGGCCTTATTAAATATTGTTTTCTTCTTCCCTTTTCCATAAACCATGGGCAAAAACCATGGGATGGTTTGTGGTTTGGATTAATTTAATATAAGGGGTCCAAAACCTAAATAATAAATAATTCCTTCACCTTTCCTATATAAACCCACCCAAGCTCCCACATCCTCCTCACTCAAAGCCTTTGGAGTTCATAAAATATCTTCCCTACTCTCTCTTTAATCCTCCCAAGGTTCCCCAAGCTCCCATGAATCCTCTCACAAGACTCTCTCAAGCCTTTGGAAGCACACTTTCAAGTAAGGGTTTTTTCTTCCTTTCTCATTTTTATCCAATTTTCTCTATGTTGTTTTTCCCTTTTAATTTCAATTATGAATGTTTGGGAATGGTTTAACACATCCATAATACTACCTTATTTATTTTTGAATTATGGTAGACCCCTTTCTTTCTCATTAAATGCCTCCCATGTACACCTGTTACTATGCCGAAATTCTGAAAGGAACTTCTCTCTCCTCTTTTACATTCAAGCAATACTTCTGTATTGTGAATCTAAATTCCATTACAATTGTTGGGACATGTATCTATATGAACTAATTACTGACCATTACATGTAAATATTATTAGGAACCCCTTTCTCTCTCATCAACAATTTTTATGAATTCTTATGTCACGTCGTTACGCTGCCGAAATCGCATCGATTTTCTTAGCCAAGGCCATTGTGTATTGAATACCATGCCCGTTTCTCTATCAATGGTATTCAACTTTGTTCACATTTACTTATTGATTATAATGTTTCATGTATGAATTCCACTTTCCTTTATCGTGGAATAAATGATTATGTTTTATGAATCCATGTTTTATGATCCATGTGGCACACATATGCATGAAATGAAATGTTTAAGAAGGGTGCGCCCTTATAGCAATCCAATGCATTGGGTAAAGTATAGTATCATGATACATCATGTGAACTGAGTGTTGACTCATGATAATTCATGTGAAATGAGGTTTACTCATGATTCATGTGAAATGAGGATTTACTCATGCTCTATGTGCAATGACCCTTGGCTCATGCTAATTCCATGTTAAGTGTTGTTGCCACATTTCCTTGTTATGATTATCATGCCTTATCATGCCTTTATGTTCATGTTTCTCTTGTGCTATATTGACATGCCTATTGTCTAACATTTATTTTACTCCTCATGTATTCTATGTTTATTCCCTTACTGGTATTTATATCTCACCCCTTTTCTTATGCATATCCTCAGGTTATCCCATGTAATGCTAAGTACGAGGGAATGTAGTGGTCAAGTAAAGGAAGTTTTCTATAAAGATGTTGTATTTCATGTTTCAAGATTTTATGTAATGATTTTAAGCCCTAAAGACAATATACCTCTTGATCTTCCATGTTGTATCAAGTGAAGTTTTATGTAATAAAACATGTTTAAGTTGTAATAAAAAGCAGGGTTGTCACAGTTGGTATCAGAGGATAGGTTTAGTTATTTTAGGGATTAAGATTAGAAAACCCTAGTAATGCCTTAGAGACAAGACTAAGTATAATAAAAACATCCCTAAGTTTTGGTGAGTATTGAGTAAGTGGGTTATCAAGAAAATAAATCTCGGTCTGGATACGAGCAGGTAGAGGTAGCTCTAGAATAGATGTATCCTAGGGATAAAACCCGAAAACACCGCTTTGAGCTAGACTCAAACAGGAACTGGTGCACGACAACAGGCCTTGCTGCACTCTTGGTTACGACACTCCTGGGGGAAATGTTTAGATAAATTCACAAGCATAGTATGAACCCTTATTAAGGGAATAAAATAATTCCCCTAAGAATATATGTTAGAAAGTATATCGTGAAATGTCTATATTGGAGCTTATAGACTCGTGAGTAAAGGAAATAAAAGTTTATTTATAAGTCATCAACTTTTGCCTTTGGATTACCCTTTATGTGTTACCCCTAACATTCCTTTAATTCCAGCCAATGGCCTATAATAGGAGGACTCGGGCTAAAAACCGATGTGAAGATCAGTGTGATGACTGTACTAATGAGATGCCCAATCCAATAGGAGTGGGAATCACGAACTTTGTCACAATTCTCTCTCAGCTAACACAAGTTTTGAATAGAAACACGGGTAAAGATGAACGTTCAACCCCCCCAACCCTAAGAAAGAACAAGTCACTATCGAGAGCTTCATGAGACAAAGGCCTCCTACTTTTAGTGGATCATATGATCCCACAATCGATGAACAATGGATCAAATCCATTGAAAAGATCTTCTACATCCATCAATGTTCTGAACAAGAGAATGTTCTTCTGGAGGCTTATCGTATGGAGGGTGAAGATGATCAATGGTGGACATTGATAAAAAATACGAAGCCTGAGGAGGAGATCGAGGCGTTTGAATAGAAGGATTTCCGGATGATTTTTTTTTATAAATATTTTCCAAGCACTCGCCGGTTTAAGATGGAAAGGGACTTCCTTTTCCTCAAGAAAAAAGACGAATAATCTATTGGATCGTACGAGGAAAACATCACAAGGCTTGCATGACACACTTCTGGCTTTGTCGTTACCCCCGAATTTAAGGTTGACCGCCTCTTTGGTGGGCTGAAGCCTAGCCTGTGGAAAGAAATAGTGATCCGTGACTTCGACAGCTATGAGGAAATTGTCTGATGTGCCCTCAAGGTCGAAATGGAGATCGGGGAATCACAGGGGTATCAAGGGGATAATAAGCATAAGGTGGACTTCAATGCTGGTTGTCTGATGGATAAATCCAACGGTGCTATGAAGATCCATCACCCCTCTTGCAAAAAGTGTAGAAAGAAGCACCCTGGAAATTTCCTTAAGGGGACGAGGAAATGCTTCAGGTGTGGAAGAGAAGGGCACATAGCTGTTAACTATCGGTAAGAAAGACACGATACTGCGACAGAGGATAGGAACGCTCCGTTCGAACCTCAGCGCATTGTTCAATGCTACAAATTCAATGAACCGGTGCATTTTTCAAATCAGTGCCCTAATCCAAGGGTCTTTGGAGGCAACCAACAACATCCAAGGAAGTAAAGAATAGCTTTTTCCATCACTTCTGCCGAAGTGAACCTCGAAAACGAAGTGGAGACAGGTACTCTAGTTATTCATTCAATAATAGTGAAAGTATTTTTTTGATTCAGGTTCTACACATTCTTTTGTATCTCAAAAGTTTAGTAGAACAATCACATCACCACCACAAATCATGGATGTGAAGATGTCGGTGAGTACGGAAAATGGG
This sequence comes from Viscum album, assembly GCA_963277665.1. NCBI lineage: Eukaryota > Viridiplantae > Streptophyta > Magnoliopsida > Santalales > Viscaceae > Viscum > Viscum album. The sequence continues at coordinate 591,902,713 of OY728166.1, forward strand.
GCAATCATTGCATCCCATGAGTATAAGTCCTCCCCTGTTATAATCTGTGGATTGAATTTCCCAGCGAACCTCATCATAAACCCTCTGGTGAATTTGATGCAATTCATTGCATATATTGGCTTTCCTTATATAAATCCAACATAAATTGTCTGGAGAGGGAAAGCACTCCATATGGAGAATCGACCCTCGATTCTTTATAAGTGTCCGGAGGAAGATGAATATACTTTAACTCCATCATCTCAAGCATGGATATTACTACCCTATGAGAATGTGTATCTGGCTCAGATTATTGAGTCCAAGGAAGAAACCATCCTTGAAAAATGCCTATTGTGAGGGAATTCGCAGAAGTGTTTCCCAAGGAACTGCCTGTTATTCCTTCTAGAAGAGCTATTGAGTTCTCAATTGAACTTATACCATGGGCTCTACCAATATCCAAGAATTCATATAGAATGGCTGTTTTGGAGCTTGAAGAGCTGAAGAAAAAACTACAGGAGAATCTGGATAAAGTGTTTATACGCCCAAGTGCTTCACCATGGGGTGCACAAGTTCTCTTAGTGAAGAATAAGGATGGGTCAATGCGGCTTTGCATCGATTATCGTGAACTTAACAAAATCGCAATAAAGAACAAGTATCCTCTCCTATGAATTAATGACTTGTTCGATCAGCTGCGTGGAGCAAAATACTTCTCCAAGGTGGACTTGCAGTCAGAATATTATCAAATAAGGGTGAATAAGGAAGATGTCCCCAAGACTGCTTTTCACACAAGATACGGGCACTATGAATTCATAGTAATGCCTTTCGGACTCACTAATGCTCCATAAATCTTGATGGACTTGATGAATAGAGTCTTTAGAGATTACATCGACAAATTTGTTGTAGTATTATAGATGATATTATAATATACTCCAAAACCAAGGAGGATTATGAGGGGCATTTAGGAACTGTACTAGAGACTTTGCGCAAGGAGAAGATCTACGCAAAGTACAGAAAGTGTGAGTTCTAGTTGTAGGAGGTCTCATTCTTGGGACATACCATCACAAGAAATAGGATATCTGTGGATCCCTCCAAAACAGATGCAATTGAGGGATGGCCAAGGCCAACATTGGTAACATATATCCGTAGCTTCTTGGGGTTAGCTGGATATTATCGACGATTTGTGAAGAATTTCTCACGATTGTCCAACACTCTTACCAAGCTAACTCGGAAGGGATTAAAGTTTTTTTGGAGTGATGAATGCGAGGAAAGCTTCAAGGAGTTTAAATGGAGGCATATCACTGCGACCGTGCTCACTTTACCCACAAGTGGGGAACTTTTTGTGGTATTCAGTGTTGCTTCAAAGAAGGGCTTAGGCTGTGTGATGATGCAGAATGATAAAGTTATATCCTATGCCTTATGGCAGTTGAAAATCCATGAGCGAAACTATCCAACGCATGATCTGGAGTTGGAAGCTATGATCTTTTCCTTGAAAATCTGGTGACATTATCTCTATGGGGAGAAATGTGAGATATATACTAACCACAAAAGTCTTAAATATATATTCACACAGAAAGAGGTTAATATGTGCCAGGGAAGATGAATATATCCAATCAAGGATTATGACTATTCAATACATTACCACCCTGGGAAAGAGAAAAATGTGGTAGATGCCCTATGTAGAAAGGACCCAACGATTCTATCAATGAAGAGAATTGAGAAGGATCCAATCTTCTTAGACTTGATGAAGATGGACATGGGAATCACAAAGAAGGGAACATCATCAATAATTTCACAAATGATTTCTCAACCGTCTAATTTGGAAAAGATAAAGGATGCTCAAAAGGATGATGTGGGAATTCAAGTAAAAGTGGAAGCTATCGAAAAATGAAAATTCTCAGAGTTTAATGTTAATGAAAAATTAATGGTGTGGTTTGTGAAAAGAATTTCTGTTCCATCATGTCTGGAGCTAAAGAAGGAAATTTTGGATGATGCACATAGTCCAAATTTTTCTATTCACCTAGGGAGCACAAAGATGTATCGAGATCTCCGAGAAAACATTTGGTGGGATAATATGAGGAAGGAGATCGCTGAATATACATCAATGTTCCTGGTGTGTCAGCAAGTGAAGGCAAAGATGCAGAATTCTAAGGGGTTGATGCAACCATTTCCAATACTAGAATGGAAATGGGAGAACATCACCATGGAATTTGTCACCGGACTTCTGAGGACATCCAAAGGCAAAAATTCAATATGGGTTGTTGTGGATTGTCTTACAATGAATGCACACATCATTGCTATTCGGGAGGATTTCTCTTTGGATCAACTGGCACAGATATATATCAGCGATGTGGTAAGGTTCCATGGAGTACCACTATCTATTGTCTCTGACCGAGATCCAAGATTCACCTCTATGTTTTGGAAGAGTCTTTAACATGCTCTAAATACTGAACTGAACTTTAGTATGGCCTATCATCCTTAATCTGATGGCCATTCCGAGCGGACTATCCAAACACTTGAGGACATGTTGAGAGCAAGCTCAATAGACTTTAAAGGAGGAAGGGATCAACATCTTTTTCTAGTTGAGTTCTCTTATAATAACAGTTCCCACTCAAGAATCCAAATGGCACTATATGAATCCCTTTATGGGAAAAGGGGCAGAACACCAGTGTGTTGGGATGAGGTCGGTGAACGTAAGTTTCTTGGACCAGAAATGGTCGAGGAAATGGTGGAAAAGGTGAAAACCATTCAGCAGCATATCAAGGCAGCCTAGAGTCGACAGAAGAGTTATGCAGATAATCGTCGATGATACCTTGAGTTTAAAGGTGGAGACATGGTTTTTCTATGCATATCACCATGGAAGAAGGTCATGAGGTTTGGAAAGAAAGGGAAGTTAAGTCCAAGGTACATTGGCCCCTTTGAGATTCTTGATCGTGTCGGGGCTGTGGCCTATCGACTAGCACTTCCACCTACCATGGCCAAAGTACATGATGTCTTTCATGAATCACTCTTAAGGAAGTACATACCAGACCCTTCACATGTACTCTCTTCTGAGGTGGTACAATTGGAAGATGATCTTTCTTAGGAGGAGAATCCAGTGAAGATCTTAGATCGTAGAGAAAAAGTTCTACGAAATACGACAATGCCCCTCATCAAGGTGTTTTTTAGAAACCAAAAGTTTGAAGAAGTGACTTGGGAATCAGAGGAAATGATGAACCTGAGTTACCCGCATCTGTTTTTGTGTGGGAAAAAGGAAATTTCGAGGGTGAAATTTCTTAAGGGGGTAATATTGTAATGACCCAAAGATTCATTAATGGAAATCCCTCTTGATCTAATTAAATGTCTCTTTATGTTTATATAAAATGTCAACTTCTTTGGTTTTTGTTATGAATTATGACCGTAGATTTTATAGCCATTGAACAGTGATCACATGATTAGTATAAATATAGGGCTTTAACAAATCCAATTTACTTATACAAAAGAAGCGATGGCCGCGTCCAGTAGAATTTCTCCGTATGAAGCCCATTTTCAGAGCTCGAAAAAGAGGTGGCGTCCTTGGGCTTCGCTCTTGACCAAGCCCAAGCTGAGCTTCACCATGTCAAGCTCGAGCGAGACCGTTTACATGGAAAGTGGAAGTTGATATAGATTACCACTCGAGCGATGTTATCCGAGCCACCCCAAGATTCTGTCACCATCGCACACCTTACCCTTAGGTTTTATGTGGCTGTTTTAAGGGGTTATGTAAAAAATCACTAGTACTATGATAATGTATATTATTTTTTTATATAATAAGGAATATACCTCCTTGTCCTTTTTGATACATTGTAAATAGTTTTAAAGTACAAATAGTTTTTAGTTATTATTTATTTAAGGATTCTATTTTTTTAAATTAAGGGATTTTTTTGAATTAAATAATATTTTAATAAACTATTATTATTATTATTAAATTTTTTTATTAAATATAAATGATCTTATAATTTTATGAAGGCAATTATAATTTTTATTAATGTTTGAAAGCTATTTCTGTCAAAACCCGTGAATTTTTTATAAATGTCGATTTTTATTTTAATAGTGAAAATTAACATATTTAGAAAATTACATAGAAAAAATAAATTTTATTTCTGGAATCAAGACATCGAAATTATCCAACATTGAATTTTTCATAATTTTATGAGACAGTCAAATTTTTGGGTAAAAATTAAATACCGTTTAAATATATAATGTGTTTTATGACATCCTAATGACCCAATAGTGATGTAATAAAATACTATAAGATTTTTTTTCGGACAATATATGTTTTACCATTAAATTAATGTGATTTTGGGTTTGTTTGACTTATTTTTCAAAGCATTAATCGACCCCTCAAAACTTATTAAACACATTGTCTTTTTAAATTAATTTCCATGGGGGTGTGACTCATCTCCACATAAGCAGCCCTATTATTTTAAGATGTTCGGACTTTGGCCTTATAAAATATTTTATTCCTCTTCCCTTTTCCAAAAATCATGGGCAAAAACCATGGGATGGTTTGTGGTTTGGATTAATTTAATATAAGGGGTTCCAAACCTAAATAATAAAGAATTCCTTCACCTTTCCTATATAAACCCACCCAAGCTCCCACTTCCTCCTCACTCAAAGTCATTGGAGTTCATCCAACCTCTGACATACTCTCTCTATAATCCTCCCAAGGTTCCCCAAGCTCCAAATAAGCCTCTCACAAGCCACTCTCAAGCCTTTGGATGCACACTTCCAAGTAAGGGTTTTTTTTCCTTTCTCTTTTTTATCCAATTTTCTTTAAGTTGTTTTGCACTTTTAATTTCAATTATGAAGGTTGGGGTATGGTTTCACACCTCCCTCATACTTCCCTCCTTATGTTTGAATGATGGTAGACCCCTTTATCTCTCATTAAATGCGTCCCTTGTACACCCATTACTATGACGAAATTCCGAAAGGAACCTCTCTATCCTCTTTTACATTCAAGCAATACTTTTGTATCGTGAATCTAAATCCATTACAATTGTTGGGAAATGAATCTATTTGACCTCCTTACTGCACATTACATGTAAATATGATGAGGAACCCATTTCTCTCCAATCAACCATTTTTATGAATTCTTATGTCACACCGTTATGCTGCTGAAATCGCACCAATTTTCATAGCCAATGCCATTGTGTAGTGAATATGATGCCCATTTCTCCATCAAGGGTATTCACCTTTATGCACATTTACTTATTGATTATAAAGTTTCATGTATGAATTCCACATTCCTTTATCGTGGAATAAATGGTTATGTTTTATGAATCAGTGTTTTATGATCCATGTGGAACACTTATGCATGAAATGAAATGTTTAAGATGGGTGCACCCTTATAGCGCTCCAATGTATTGGGTAAAGTATAATATCATGATACGTCATGTGCAATGAGTGTTGACTCATTCTAATTCAAGTGCAACGAGGGTTTACTCATGCTTCATGTGCAATGAGGATTTACTCATTCTCTATGTGAAATAAGCCTTGGCTCATGCTAATTCCATGTTAAGAGTTGTTGCCACATTTCCATGTTATGATTATCAAGCTTTATCATGCCTTTATTTTCATGTTTCTCTTGTTCTCTATTGACATGCCTATTGTTTGACATTTACTGTACTCCTCATTTATTCCATGTTTATTCCCTTACTGGGATTTATAGCTCACCCCTTTTCTTATGCATGTCCCCAGGTTATCCCATGCAATGCTAAGTATAAGGGAATGTTGTGGTAAAGTAAAGTATGTTTTCAATAAAGATGTTGTATTTCATGTTTCAAGATTTTATTTAATGATCCTAAGCCCCAAAGACACTATAACTCTTGATATTCCATGTTGTATCATGTGAAGTTTTATGTAATAAATCATTTTTAAGTTGTAATAAAAAGCAGGGTTGTCACAATTCAAGCCCCTACATAATAAGAGGATTGATGAAACACAAGACAAAACATAAATTGAATAATAAATTAAAATATACCAATATCATAAAATGGTCTGGTTTAGGCTCATGATCATCCATATGCATGAAAAAAATTATACATTTTATAAAACAAGTATTAATTTCATAATAATTATTATTTAAGATAAATCATTCTCAAATTAATTAATTATCTTCTTTAATTAATAATTTTTTTTATCTTAATTCTCATTCGAATTTCATTGAGAATATCATCCATTATAATTTTAAACAAATTAAACTAATAGTTTACATAAATTTACCTTATAGAAAACATGGAGAGTACCCTTTCATACTTCCCAACATTTATTATACTCATTTAATGAATAATCTTATGATATGTGGAATAAAAAAAGTATCTCATACTTTTATGATGTGTACTATCAATTTAATGATTTCACGTATTACCTGAATCTTCAATCACATGTTATGCTTCAATTCAGGCAGATTAATAATAGTAATATGACTCATAATAGATACGATGATCCAAACATTATGAAAAAATAAATTGAATACTGATATATATTAAAATCCAAACATGGAATTTCCTATTAACTTAATGACCACAAACATGTATATGTTGATGAGGTTTCACAATACAATGAATTAATTTTAATTTTGTGTAATTCGGTAAAAGTACATGGTATGTACATTAAAGCTACACGATATGTTTATTTTCCCACCGTCTATATTTGGATCATTCCTTGTGACTCAGCATGTAATTGTTCCCTAGAAAAAGTTTTATTACAAAACATGTACATGGGATACACATTGTGTGGTCTCTGAGTAACAAAATCACTAGTCAGGTAGGCTATGTAAGAAGATACTGGTCTCTTCTATTACTAAAGGACTACATGTCATATACGTGGGTTACATGGTGTGTACTCCATCTAACCACAGATAATTCTATCCCCGTCAACACACAATGTAAAATTAAATGCAACACATGAAAAAATGCACATACCTTGAAATAATTTTGAACTAATTATTTTTACATTTAAAACTAGTAAATGACTTGTACCTCTAGGTTACATAGTGTGTACTCTTGTGTTATTTGGATAGACTCAATGGAACCAACAAATGAGATATTAAAATTTGTTTTGTTTATAAAATTAATCCATTGAATCATATCTATGATAAATGAAAATGAATAATCATATCTATCAATATAGATTAAATAAAAATTAAAACGGAATTGAAAAACAATTAATTATGTGTTAATCAATCAATGATATTTAAATAATTATAAATTTTTTTTGACCGCTATGATACGACATATAGATCATGGACGCAACAGAAGAATGTGATGGGTCATGGAAAAAGATTCTTTTGATCTTGAAAGATAATCGATCCAATATTTACACAATGATAAAATCCATGATCAATGGACTTAAATCAAAGATTACGGACATCAACTAAAATGATGGAACAAGTTTACATGATCATCACATATTATTTATAATTAATTTAATCAATTAAAGGATTTACTTGTGATAATTCTTTCTTAGTTTAGGGATCTGACAATATATCTACATTGTACCATAACTGCATTGTAGGAATCAAGAGAATATTCCCTCTAGATGTGATATATACATGTTCCAAAAATATCCGAACTTCACATTATGAATCTTAGAGTGCTATCATGAAAGATAATATACCTTGTTTCATTAACATTTGATATCTATGAGAATCACTTCTAAAGGATTTTCCATGATCTTTTTATAGGAAAAATTGGAAGGTGGAGGAATATCACTCTCAATTAGTGGGAGAGTTTTTTGGGGAAGGGATCTCTCTAGGGCTTCAAAAATAATTCTATAGATTCACTGTGAAAAACCAAACAAATGAATTATATCAATTGAAATATAATATATTTGAATTTATATAGGACTAGGGTTAAAAATAAATAATTGCAAATGTTCCCCTTATTATTTATTTAATCCCTATGTACACCACAAGTATATAATAATAAAATTATTATTTCTCGACATGTTATAAACTCATGAATAAAAATTAAATATTAATTATTAATTATTTAAATAATATTCAATATATATTATTTTTCACCTGATAAAAAATGTGGTCTTACATTACACCAAAATACTTATTGGGCCTTGAATAATGGATATTAATTTAATAAATAAATATCACTGCATTATTTTCTAGTTAAAAAAAATATTAAGTTCACTAAATAGAAAATAAATATTTTTTAAATATTCCACTCACAGAAAATTCTCTTGAATAACTGGTGACTGAATATATATCACTATGAAAACAGTAATAATTATTAAACCTCACATGGAAATATTATTTATTCAATTAGTTTAATAATAAATAATTATATATTATTTAAATAATATTTTGGATACACTTAGCGTGTGACCATCTAGGCCTCTTTCTCAGGGAAATTATGTGAAGCGGCCTAATTTCCAAGGTTATCATCTAGAAACAAACCAAGAAACCCATATAAAAATAAGTTTATTCCACAAAGAAATAATGAATCATACAGATTATCAATATATAATATAATCCAATTATCATGATTTCTCTAATCAAGCAGGTTTCATGTTGGTGCCATCAACCCATGTGTTAAATGTATATTTCTTTGAATTTATGAAAATTAAACTTTACTATAGAAAAAATTGTCCATGTATTTATTTAGGCTATATCATTTCAATCAAAGTTCCTAAGATATCAACTTACGTTAAAGAAGAGAAGGTAAAAAAACTTCTCATATTATTCATTAATTCAATATTACTCGTAACATACCCAACATATCCTAACTCACCATGAACATTTCTCATCATGGATTTCATCAATACATCAATGTACATGACTTATAATATTCATAATAAAAATCTTAATGTATAAGGATGAATACACATATCCATATATAGGATAATCCAATGACACATATGAATGTGGATTTCCTACAAGAGGGTCTTGTTCTCATAATATCCTACACTGGATTTAACCAAGGGAATACATCAAGAGAAGGTGCCTCAAATTACAATGATTCTCCACACCAACTAGCCAATATCATTTGTTTCCTTCAAATTATTTCACCTTGATATAGAACATTTTTTTAAGAGTAATATCATCGCACTTCTATGTTCTCATTATATCTAAGAACTACTATGACCTTTTTAGTGCGATATTTACTCATAGGACACTATCAAAAACTCTGTTATAGAAAAGAAAAATATTTATGTGATAAGGTGTTTATTAATATTAAAAAACATTGAATAAAATTTATCATTCATTTCATATAATTTGGTTTTAGGGAACCAACTAAAATAACACACTCATCTTGTTATTGACCTAGAAGGTGACCTAGTGGTCCGGGTCTTATACAATTGGTATCAAAGATAGTAGTTCCAGGGTTGAAGTTTTGTAATATGTGTATAATGAGTTTTGTTTCAAGATATATTAGGTGATGATGCATGTATGTTCTTATCATTAGTTTGGAGACTGGGGAACCCAGGTTGAGTGTTGGGGCCGATGCCTTATTATTAATGGACTCCAATAAACTAATGACTAACTGGAGTAATTACAAAAAAATTTATAGGGTATAATTGAATTGGTCTAGGAGTCATATTTTGGTATGTGAATTGTTGGCTTCACAGTGTGGCATCATGGTTTCTAATATTTCACCATTCAATGTTGGTTTTGATTTCCCTTAAGAAAATTTATTCTCTATATGTTTGAAAAGGACATTACATAGATGAAAAGTGAAATGTTATTACTCATTGAAATATAATTTTCTTGAGTGCTTATCTCTTGATAACCATGTGTTTGTATTGTATAATTTTTTCTTAGGTTGATCATTGCACTGGGATATTTTTTTTGAAATCCTTGGATGGTTGGTTTATATTGGGTTCATAACCCCTTGGGGCTACATGGATATCAGGGTGTGGTTCCCCCATATGAGATTACAGATTTCGTTACCCCCCATAGATATAATTTTATATACTAGAATTTTTGGGCTATGTTTCCTCTATTTAGGCATGGGGTACGATACTCCCTTGATCCCAAAGAGGTGTGTCTAATTGAGAATTCTAATTTTTATCTTCAAAAGAGCTACTTTGATTTTAAAAAGTAACCAAATAATTCATGAGAGATACTAAAATGCAATATTCAGAAAAAAAAATTGAAATTCAAAAAGGGGTCACCAAACTCGAGGAGGCCTCGAGCCATGAGCCACCCATGACTACTGGAGTCTTGTCATCTGATATCCACCACCATCATCCTGTTAAACCACTAGCATCATCAATTCCATCCATCACCACTAAAGCTGGTGATCAGAGAAAACAAAACTAGGGATCTGTTTAACCTAATTAAAAAAAACATAAAAAATCACCCCGGAAATCATCTCTATCCATCAACACTATTTCTGCCACTATCAAAATAGAACTCAACAGAGGTCATCGTAGCACATGAAACATAGAACATAAACCCAATGAGGTGTGGGTCCCCCATACTATAGAGGAGTTGGTACTCCCCTATAGAAAGTTCAGCGGTCCTCTATTTATAGTAGTTAGTATTATTGATAATATGAGATATGGTTGATATATCCATATAAGTTTTTAACCCATATAGGTTATGTGTTTCTCAAGGAATTTTTCCTCCATGAGAGGGACATGTTCCCCATAGGTTGGCATGCAATCTATTCTGGAATGGATTTAGTAGTCCCTTGATATTTATGAGGTATGATTCCCCCATATTATAGTATATTAGGTACCATTCCAAGACAAGGAACGAGTCCTCTATATCTATAGGTTGATGTGGTGCATATTCACAACTAGTGAGGTATATTACTCCCTCAACTGGTTTATAGACACTTAGTGAGGTATTGGTCCCTCACTATAGTTTAGTGATTGATAAAAGTTTGGTTAGTGTGAAATGATTTATTATGATCTCTAAGTTGGTTGTTGTAACTCCAAGATGACCAATTTATAGGGGCTAGTGTAGCCTATACATATATTTAATGTTGAGGATGAAGAGTATAATGAGCTTGATGCTAGTATTGAGAACCTTGGCTGGATGGGATGTTCCACATTGTGCATGAAAGGAATCATTTGGATTTAGATATTATCACATGAACAATAGATTGATGATAGATTGTTATAACTTTGACTATTTTATTCTGGTGTGAGCTATTTAGGGACTTGAGAGAGTAGTTCCTATTGTGGTTGATATGTGATATATCACATTTTACCTCAATGATCACATTGATTAGCAGTTTTTTAGGCTATTTTATATATTTTTCCTTGTTCGGGGATGCATATATCCCAATGGAGTATTTATATTAGTTAAAAAGTACTGATGAGTCCATACAAGTTATTCCTCTACTACTAGTGTGAGAAAAAAATTGAAAGAGTGGTTTTTTAGGGTTTATGTTATGACTGAGTGAGTGACAGATGATCACCCATAGTTTGATTTCAGGAATATGAATGTACTTTTGGATAATTTTTAAAACAATTTGATGAATCAAAATCCCCATTAATTTGGAAGTGAAACCCATATAGTGATTATAGACAACCCTAAAGAAGCTATGAGCATTTATTTCATTGGTTGGTGAGAATATATCTGTGCTCTAGGGTTGTTTTATATGATCGTTACTATAACCATAGAGTATGGTATAATACTTTTTTCTAGGGACATGTCTTGGATGAGTTTGAGGTTTTAGGTGTTGTGACTCTATGAATTTTCTAATTCTTGGATTTTAAGGGAGCTGAAGAAGAGATTAATCTATGCTCCAGTGTGGAATCAGATAAGGGAAAAATTAGTATGTGTAGTTCTCCACAATTTTCCTAGATTTGGGGATTATTGTGTGCTAAGAAACTGATGATCTGAATAGTGTGAGTTTCATTTTTGAGCGAACCTAATTGATAAGCAGTCAGTTATGTTAGCTATGTGGACACTTAATTAGTGTGATGAGGAATTAAGTGGGCATTCCCTTGTGGTATTTTGGTAAATGAGATGAGATGTAGTGATTTTTAGGAATATTTCTACAGACATTTTAGTATTATATATATATATCAACCCTTTGTTTTAAGAGACATATTAGGTCTTATGTAGTGGCTCTGGACCAGACAGAAGTCCGTGGTATAGGTATGATACCCATAATATTGCTAGAAAATTGGAAATTTGAGGTTCAACATTATCATATGACCCATGTATAGGTTGCATTGATGTGAATTATTTTCATCTAATGATTTGGATTTATTGTGATCTATCCATTTTTGGTGACGATCTAGTTGAGGCTATCAAGAGTGGATACTGGTATGATTTGACAATCTCAATGTGACAGTTTTTGTGATAACCCTTTATAAATATGGGGACAATGACACCCCAATAGTGAATTACATGCTAGAAAAACTTTATTTGAGTGATATCGATTGTTCATTGAAACTCTTTATACTGGAGTTGATGAGAAACACATGGTTGGTGGAAATGAATTTATATAGAAATCATGAAATTCACACATGTAAAACCACAATGGTATCAATAGGATACACTATAGTGGACAAATGAAGATCATAATTCAAGTATGAATGAAAATATTAGATTTCATATCCTAGATCTGAGTTATAAAAATGGGTATCTATTCTAGAATGTGGGTTTTATTTTGGTTCATCAAGCATTTAAGGATATTTATAAAATGGTGGACCATATGTGCAAGTGTGTTTTCCCATATGTGGATGGTTTTTGAATAGTGTGGAAATTGGTAGTTGAGATTTATATAGGAAGCATAATATTTTCCAAGGGGTGTAGAAAATGGAAATTTCTACAAATAATTCCTTGAGAAGTTTATTTTAACATTGGTATATGGTTTTTTCCTTGAATAAATGATGGTTAATATATATGAGTGATATGATCCACATTTTGATAAAATGTTGATTGAAATTCATGTTTAAAAGCACACTTTAATCCATAAGTTCATGATAATTAACCACATTTTGGAATATTGGGAGTAATTTGGAAATAGTTTAGAAAAGGATTAAATTACTTATTTTTAATTGAATTATTTTTTAGAATTATCAGAATAAAGCCTACATTATTTTTTAGTTCTAGGGATTATTAGTGTTATTTTTTATTTAATGTAAATTAAAATTCGAACAATGATTCTTAATGTGTTAATAAATTTGAGAAATTAAATTCCAAACCAAACCTTATAGTTGGGTTTTAATGATTTTCATGTTAAATAATGTGGTTGTGAAAGATTAAAGTGAATTTTATAGATTTTTGTAATATTTGAAGTGAATTACAAAGAGTTTCATGTGATTAACTGAACCACAGAGACAATGAATATGATTAAATTGTCTCAGATATCCATTTCTATGATTAAATTAATGGAGAATTTTCATATGTAAAATTAAATTCCATAAGAAAGGTTCTATATGTGATTAAAATCCAATTTCATTAGAATTCATAAGAATAAACCCGCAACCCGGTGATCTATATCAGATTAAATAGGACACACTACAACTCATGTAAGATTAATACCCTAATTTGAAGCATGCAGAAGATTGACACTTGAATCCCATGCTTTATGTGAATTATTTATGAATAATTTAAGGAAAAGTTTCCACGTGGGATTAACCTACCCACTTCAGATTAATTACCTACTCATCTATTATTTTATTTTAAAACAAGGGAATTTATGCCTATGTAATATTAACCTGAAATTATATCAAATTTATCAAACCTCAAATAGACTTATAATGAAAAAATTCTACTTACCTTCTTAAATATGGAAAGGATCATTTGAGGGGGGATTTTTTAAAAATGTTTTTGAAAAAAATTGGAAATATGTTTGGGTTATTTTTTTAAATGAGTCCGTGAAGGCATCAGTCACCTCAACTCCTTTTAGTAAAATCGAAAACGTATTCATGCTTAAACCCATTTTCCCCAGACCACTGACGTGATAAAGACATCATCATTGAAAACATTTTTCACCTTTTATAAGGTGAAATTCATTGCGGTCAAAAGACTATTTCTCCCAATAATATGAGAATTTTTTTGGGGGGATACTGCCTTTCGCCCCGACACCTATAAAAGCCTCTCCCAAACCCCCTTCACTTAATTTTTCTATCCCTCTCTTTAAACCTCATCTAATTCTGGTACCACATTCTCTATATTTATATCAGGGGTTTTCTCCCTTTCCTATTACTCTTTTGGCAACCTTATTGGAGTACAATAATTTAAAAGCATCATTTAAAGAAATATTTTCGAATTTATTTAAATATTAATTAATTTTGTAGTTGTTCTGTTTTTTACGTAGTTTTAATTAATTAATTTACTTATTTTTCAGTTTATTATATTTAATTTGTAACTAATATTTAATATTAGTAATAAAATTATTATAATTTGACTATGAATATTGAGAAATTAATTTATAATTAGTCTTTATAATTGAATTATTATTATGAAATGATTACTATTTAGTATGACTTTTTAGATTATAATTAACTCATAAACAACAATAACTTACGAATAGATAACTAATGAAGTAATCATTATGTACTAATAATTAACTAGTAAATATCTAATAATTAATTAGATGATTAAATATTAGGTAAAAATGATTAACTATTATATAACTAATAAATAACTATTAAATAACATGTAATTAAAGAATTATTAATTAATGATAATCAAATTATTATGTAGTTATTAACAGAATATACATTTTGGATTATGTAATGATTTACTATTGATTAACTAAGGAGAAAATAATTATTAATTATTGATTTACTAATAATGAAATACTGATTATGTAATAATTAACTAATAATTAACTAATGATTAACTATTAATGGAGTATTAGTTGACTATAAATTAACTACTTAATAATAATAAATTAATAAATGATTATATAATGATTATATAATTATTAACTAATGATTAACTAATGAATAACTAATGATTAACTAATGATAAACTAAGGATTAAATTAATATTAAATAATTATTATCTACTGATTGACTAAGGATTAGCATAGATTAAATTAGGATCAAATAATGATTAACTAATAGTTAATTAATGATTAATAAAAATTTAACTAATAATAAAATATTTAGTTACTAATTTTAACTAATAAGTAATTATGAAGTTAATAAATAATTACTAATAATTAACAAATTATTAATGAATGTTTAATGAGTTATTTTTAATGATTAATAAATGTTTAAAAAATGAATAACTAATGAAAAACTAATGCCTAACTAAAGATTAACTAATGATTAAATAACAATTAACTTAAGATTAAATAATTATTTTCTATTGATTAACTAAGGATTAAGTTAGGATTAAGTTAGGATCAAATAAGGATTAACTAATGATTTAATAATAACTAATTATTGAGTAACTACATAATCCCTAATAATTAAATAATGATTAAGAATTATTAATGAATGATTAATTAATGATTAACAAATTATTAATTAATTATTAACTAAGGATTAACTTAGGGGAAAATAAATATTAAATAATGACTAACTTTAGATCAAATAATTATGATCTACTTATTAACTAAGAATCAACATAGGATTAACTCAGAGATAAATAAATCTTAAATAATGATTTACTAATGTTAAATAATCATTAACTAAAGAGTAATTGATAATAATTTATTATGTAAATAATAATTAACTTTTAAGTTACCACTTAATAACTAATAACTAATGACTAGATAATGTTATGTAATAATTCAATAATGAATGAATAGATACTGGTGCAACAAAAAGAGGCGTTACTGCACAAATAGTTTGACACTCTCGGTGGATCGACTTTAGATGATCCACATTCTCTTTAATTAACATCTTTAGACATGTTTATGAATAATAATGTTTGGGCTAAAAACATTAGTGAAATCATTGGGGATGTGACAAAACATTATAAATTTTTGATACAGAAAATATTGTGTGGTTATCTATGCTATGAACTCATTATCAGGGTACTATAAGTTGATGTAGGCTCTAGAATAGTCGCACATAGAGGTAATAAATACAAAAGGGATAATTAGGCATTAACACAATCATTACCTATTGTATGAAAATAGGGCTAACAACACACCTTGTTTGACACTCCTGGGGGATCTGATTTAGATGGTTGACATTTACTTTAATTACCACTATTATATACCTTTAGGAATAATAAAATTTGGGATATAAAACCTAAGTGAAATCCTTGATAATATAAATAAACATTCATAAATCACGGTAAAGTAAATATTGTGTGGTTATTTGATAAATTATTTCCCTATATAGATACAACAAGTGTAAGTAGGATCTTTCATAGTTATACCTAGGGAAAACAACCCTAAAAGGGTGTATTTTTTATTAAATTAGTTTTCACCTGGTGCATGAAAAATATAGCTAACTACACACTTGGTAGACACTCATGAGGGATTTTCTTTAAATGATTCACATTCTCTTTAATTTATATCATTTTTACCTCTTGGAATCTTAAAATTGTTTCTATGAATCATTAGAGAAATAACTTAGGATATAAAAAATATTCTAAAAAGTCAATAAAGTAATGATTATTTGGTTATCTGGGAAATGAAATCTCTATCTAGAAACCGTAAGTGTAATTACCCAGCTAGGATCAAGTATCAATTTGAGGGCGAGGGGATGAATCAGTGATATTTTTTTATGTTACCATACTTATGAAACTACCTTCACCTCCTGTTAAAGATTTCTTAATTTTCTAAAAAAATAAATCCATAAGAACACAATAATTTACATGGTTCACTACTAAATTAGAGTAGCTACTTCCTTGGTATGTTTTTGAAATAATTCGACACCACAAAATCCACTAGAAAAAATCATTTTGTGTAGATACAATAAGTAGGATATACCCTTAAACATGTGTCGTACTATCATCAAAACAATAGTGCATGTGATCCTTCTAGAAAAAAATATGTCAAACAATTTATGTAACAAGTTAAGAAGATTTCACTATTTTTTAAAATACATGTTACTATACTTCCTTGTCATCTTTCACAAATATGATATTCAAAACAAATATTCACTTTCCTACCTATAAGTTGGTATGCAATTATCCAACTTCAAAATGATACTCAGTCTAATACACAGTCCAATTATCCAAACTGATTGATCAGTCTGATAAAATAAATCTTCCATAATACTACTAAAATAAATCAAAACAATTTCCATTTGAGTCTGGAAATAATATTATGATTACTGGGTCTCAACCAGTAATTTGGAATAAAATCTTCTCTATTTTAATTTTATCTTTCTATCTGGAAACCTTTCTTAAGAAATCATGTTGCAAAAAACTCATTCTCTCTAGAAACCTGCAGTGCTCCTCCTTCTCTATTCTTCACCAATGAAAAATACAGTTCTAAAGATTGTAAAAATTACTTCCTCTATCTACATGGGAGTCAAATATGGTTTATGTGTGTTTCTGAAAATATTTTATGCTTAACCAAAATTCTCAAATCTTCAAATTTTCCTTATATCTTGAACCCCTATTTGTCTTCTTCAATGCTTCTTAACTCTTCTCATTTCTTCTCAAAACCAATCAAATCATCCAATACTTGATATTTATTTATATTTTCTAAATAACCTTCAGTACTATTTTGATTTTCAACCCAATTATCTATTTTTAATGAATACATATGTTCGACATAAGATTATTTATTATTTTTCTCTATACCAATTAAAAGATATGGAAAACAAATTTCTTCTCCAAACATTTCTCTGAACCAACTGAAAACAAAATTATCATTCCTATACTCCAAACCAACTAATAAACATATCACTTTCAAACCATTATACCATAAATGTTGTCACAACTTCAAAAGATTCCCACTATTTCTCAACAACACTCCAACATGGTCTTCAAGCTTCTTGATAATAATCTTCTTTATTTTATTTATATTTCAAACTCCCCTTATCAATTGTTTTGTAAATTATTTAATAAATTTTTTTTTCTTATTTTTCACAGACCAATAATCTTTCATCTGATGATGTTATCGATGTCATACTACAACAAATGGATTGCTCTCTACTATACTCTAATAACTAGTGTTAGTTCCTGTCTCATTACTATTGACCAAATTGATGATAAAAAAATCAGAGGTATTTATTTTCTCTTGACCCAAATGAAATAAAACAATAAAATATCTTGATGAAAATGGTTGACTACATTATTGATTGGTCTTTGATCTCATTTTACATTGGTCCAAATAGCTTCAATTCATTTTTTCTTTATTGGTCCCAGCGTCTCATAGTACAAATGATTCTAGCTCTATCTGAATGATGACATACCACGTATGATGGACCAATATCAACTACTTATACGTTCACAGATTCATTCCTTTTGTGATTATTATACTCAAAAAATTATTGACTAGACGATTTATATGTTGTAACTTTTTGGTCTGGATAAAAAAATCTTCTTATTCTCACAATCTAAAAAAAACTTCTCATCCATCAAAAAAATATACGACAGGTGTTCTCACACCGATGAACTGAGTTCAGAAATCTTTGACTTCAAAAACATAATTCTACCAAAATATTATAGTTGTAATAATGAATTCATCCTAGATTTAATAATGACTAAAATTCACATAACAACTTCAGATTTTCATTGGATGTATTGTATCCTATCCAATATCTTATTTCTTTCTGATCTGAATGCCAATACGAATAAAAAAACTTGTCCCAATTTTTTTGTTAGTATATCATCACATTTATTTAGGTAACTAATTATTTTTAGAATTAAAAAATAGTAATGCATCATCATATTTACATTGGATCCAATTAATCTATGATAAACATGTTTATTATGAAAAAAACTTTTTTTGTAAAATCAAGGTAAGATCGATGATCCTTTTCTTTTCTATAAAATTTCTTCACAAACCACTTTACTTTTTTATGTCTCATGATTATGATAGTGAGTCTGATTCCCATACAAATGTTCTAGAAAATAATCTGGATCCGATTCTCATGTCGATGGTTCGATATCCGATTGATAACTTCACAAAAACACTCTTTCTTAATCCATATTTCTATAACATTTTCAACAAACATTATTTCTTTAACACAATCAACATATTGGTTTTTTAAAAAAAATACATTCAAAACAAATCTTGGGCCTAACAATCTCTACCATTGTTTTGGTCAATATCCACTTCAAAACAATAACAGTTGTTTTCTTTTCTCACCTTTTCTTATCCCAATTCATTTCTTACTACCATTATTTCTTATCTTTCCCAAATTCCTTTTCTCTACCCCTTATTGACAATTGAAATCAAAGGGTCTATCAGGAGAAGTCTTCATCCAATTGAAAAATGGTTTCATTTCCAAGGATTGAAAATTTCCATATAAAAATCTTAAAACCTTCCTAAGGAGAATATAAGTATTACATGTGTTTTTTAACAAAGAGATATTAACTAAACCACTCTAGGTCTACATTGGTGAAACCTATGTAGAAAAAAAGAGTGTATAATCGAGGTTATCAATGCTGTACATAACAAAAATTTAATGTAATAAATTTCAATGTTTCTTTCAAAATTATAATTTATTGGGAAATTTTGAACAGATTTATATAGTATAAAAGTAACCAGCCCCAAACTAAAACAACATATCAGAACTTTATAGTGTATTAACAAAACTTTTAATCCTCTTATTTTGTAACCTCATTACTTTTCTTTTTTACAGTAAGAGTAAGAGACTCATCACAATAAGATTCCTTATTTCGGCTCATTTAATTACTTGTAAATTAGCACAAGCATGAAAAATTTGGGAAATGAGGACAAACACCAATTGTTTCTTAGAAGAAAAAATCAGACTGAGATCCCTCTCTTAGTCTTGAATTTTTCTCCTTTTTTCGATTTCATATTGGAAGTGTTTTCTTCATTTTTTATCCTTTTGAGATTTTGTAACAACATTATTCTCATCTGTATAATATTATGGCGAGGATTTTTAATTCTCCTCAAATTTAGTAACATATTTGTTAAAATTATTTTGTAACATATTCTTCGTGTCTTATTATTTGGAAAGAATGATTGTCAAGAAACTTTTAGTAACATTCCCCTTTTTCTCACACCACTATCATCATCCCTGATTATTAAAATCAAAATGTATGGATATATTTTTATCAACATTGTTATAATTTTAAAAAACCTTTTTATTCTCCATTTCTCAAGCTTACTTCCATGCTTCTTATAAATTTATATTCATTGATACATGTTGTGGAAAAATATATAGGCACTCTCTTCTTTCAAACTCAGTATGATTGTTTTTCTATAGTTTGAAAATACCTTTCCCAGATTTATTCATTCAAGAGGATTGGATTCCCCTAAAACATTGACTTCTATAACCCATGGAATAATTATACTATTATTGGTTGAACCAATACATATTATCCATATTCCCATATTAACCATAATGCCTACAGAATCCATAAATGGAGTAACTTCCCCTATAACTTCCATACTATCTAGAAATATTGACATATTTCTCTGAAACATTCACAATTTTCACATTTGAACATTCTTGAACACTAACCTTTTTGATATCACCTAAATAATTCTTCTTCAAAAAAAATTTCATTCCAACCTTATTTGATCTAGGAGTAGTTGTTGTTTTTTTGGACTCAGAATTTTTAGATATATCTAACTTCACCACTTTGTTAGTTTTGGCCACATACCTAGTTTTCCCATATTTATTTTTATAAGAAATAATTTTAACCATATTTTAATTATTTTAATTTAAATTTTGATCCTTCAGAAGTTTCTTCTTTATAGAAATTTCAACCAATTAAGAGATCGAGTTATTGAAACTTTTAACTCTCAGAACAACATTAGAATGTTTTTTTGAATAAGTTCTAATTATTATTTTTTTCCTTCAAGTTTACATACAGATATTAATTCAGATTATTTTATTTCTCAATATATTTATTAAAATAATTAATATCTTCCAACAGTTTAAATTTCTCATCAGGAAAAAAATCTTTTTTTGGCGAAATTACATTTTTCAACTTCCAGATTTCTTTCTCAAGTCATCCAATCTTTCTAAGATATTATTTTAATTCTTATTTCAGATGAAATTATAGTCGAGTTTTTTATTTTTCAAAATAAATAATTATGAATTCTTAATTTTTTAATATTTCATGAAAAAATGTTCTCCATCATTTTTATTAGACTTTGCAGACTCATTTTCACTATATTCGACTTTGGAACAGCTACTATCATGCTATAAAAACATTCCTTATTAACTATTTCAATAAATAGGTTTTCTTTTGCAGAACTTTTAAAATTTTCACTATCAACATATCTATAAAAAATATGTTCCTTTTGGATTTCGGGAAATTATATTTTTTTCCCATGGAATAGGATTTTTCTTTATCACCCTATTTTATTCAATACATTTTTGGGCTTATTTTTATTTTATCTCTTTCTTATTCATCACATTCTTCTTCATCACCTATTTAAAAAAATTGGAAACAATTTTCCCAGTAGATCTATATCCAAAACAATTTAATTTTATTTTACATTATAATTTTATGTACCTATTTTCACATTTTTTGAAAACATGGATAATATTTCATCAAGAATTTTTTATACCCCATTTTAAGAATTAGTTTCTCCAACTAATTATTAAGGAATATTTTTTGACTTATCATTCATGGAAGAATTGAATGAAATTTAACTATCAACTATTTTTCCTTTCATAACTTTTTCCTTGTCATTTCATAATTAATCGGAATAATATAAAAATCATCTAGAGATAATGTCTCTGAATATCTATCCCAAAATGAGGAAAATATGGCTTCAATATTTTAAGGAAGAATTCTCAAGATCTTTTTAATAATAGTATAATTTTCCAAATTTTCACAAAGACATATAATAGTGAAAAAAATTTCATTCAGCTCGGTTAATAAGTCATCCACATATTAACACTTACCCATATTGAGTTCTTCGTTATTCGATCTCCAAATATGTAACTTTCCCTTCTTTACGTTTATACTTCCTTCATAAATATTCTTTATCATATCCTAGACACCATTATATGTGTAAAATTCCATTACAATAAGAAAATCACATTCACATAATGTTTATAATAAAACATTATTAACTCCTCCATCATTATCAAGATTCTTTTTATCTATAGATGTAAGTGAAAAAATTCTCAACATGGAGAGGAAAACCATTTTTAGAATCTTTTGAAACATCAGAACCTAGACAAATAATATATGGCCTAATTATATCTTTATAAATAGGATAATTCCTATCATCTAATGTCATAATACCCTTAATATTCACACAAATCAGATATTTCGTAACAAATTGTTCTTAAAATACTTCAGCAATGAGTAAACTAAGGGAACCTTCACTTCAATACCACTTGTAATTTCACATCTATGATCAGGTATCACTAATATGGGAGGGGTGAATTGGTAAACTTTTTTATGTTTCCTTACATATGAATCTACCATTACCCTCTCATAAATATTCATTACTTTTCAAAAAAAAAACAATCACACATCCATAGTAACATAATAATTTACATGGTATAATACTAAATAATAGTAGCTACATCCATGATATGGTTTGGAAACAATAAATTTTTTTACAATCCATAATAAAACAATCCTTTCGTTTGGATAAAACTAGTTTAATATACCCTTACACATATGCAGCACTATGTTAAGTACAATAGTGCATATACTCCAAGAATAAATGATGTAAATTTTTTTTTGTAAAACATTAGGAATCATTCAACTATTTCATAAAAACATTTTTCTATGATTACTTGTCAACATTCACGAATATGATATTCAAAAAAATCTTCACTTTCATACCTAGTCACATTTAAGAACATCAATGGACTTTGTAATGATACTCCATCCGATACATATTCTTATTATCTAGTTTTATTGTTTATTTTGATAAAATAACTCTTCCAGAATACCGCTAAAACAAATAAAAATGACTTTTGTCTGAGTCCAGAATTACCAGTCTTATTGCTCGGTCTAATATGAAAACTCTAAAAATTATCTTCTCTCTTGTAATTTTATTCTTATGTCTGGAATAATTCCTCTAGAATGAATGATATGGAAACATTGTCCCACTAGAAACCTTCAGTGCTGCAAATTTTATATTATTCACTCATAAAAATTATAAGTGTCAAAAATGTACAAAGTATTTCCTCTATTTATAGGTGATCAAAATATGGATTAGGAGGGATTCTAAAAATATTTCTTGCATAATCAAATTTCCTAAATATTTTAATACCCCTTAAGTCTCAGCACCAAATTTTACTTCTTTAATTATTATCATCTCTTCTTTTTTTCTTCTTAAACCTTCTAGAATCTTATCAGAACATGAGCTTACTTCATATTTTCTTCACAACATTAATTTGATTTTGATTCTCCCCCCAATTTTCTCAATATGATGAAGATATTTAGAAACAAATTATTCCTTAAATTTCTCTACAACAATAGAAACATATTTAAAAAAAATTTCTTCTCATTAAAATTATCAAAACCAATTAAAAACATCTTCTAATTCTAATTGTTCATACCAAATGATAATCCTATCACTTCGAAACCATTCTACCATAGAAATTATAGAAACTTCAAAAGATTATAACTCTTTCTGAACAACACTCTAGCACCACATTCAAACATCTTGATAAGATTATTCTATATTTTATTAATATTTCTTAATACCCTTGAAAATTATTTTGTATCCTCATTAAGGAATTCACCTTTTATTATTTTTCCCAGACTGATGATCTTGCATTTGATGATGATATTAGTGTTGTCCTACATCAGATGGATTGGTCTTTGATTTACTCTTATAATTAGTGTTAGTTCAAGTCCAATGGCTATTAACCCAATTGATGATAAAATATCATATTTATTTCTGTTCTCTTGAACTAAATGAAAAAAACCAAAAAAAAATATCTTGATGAAATTGTTTTACTACATTGTTGATCGGTCTTGGATCCCACTTTTCATTTTCCCCTGCATCTTTACTTCTTGATTTCTTCATCGATCCCAATATATCCCAGTACAAATGATCATGCATCTGATTGATCGGTGGCACACCACTTCTGATGGATTGATTTGAGAAATATTGACTTTAGAAATTTCTTTCCTTTTATAATTATGATAAAAACCCACTAATATCTCTGAATATTTATATGTTGTGACTTACTAGTCTTACTGAAAATTAGCATCTTCATTTTCTCACATTCCAAACAAAACATCTCATCCTTCAAAAAAATTATCATCCGATGTTCTCACACTGATGAACTGAGACCAGGAAACTTTGGCTTCAACAACATCCTTCTTATACATTATTCTTCTTGTAATCTGGACTCCCTCATGATTTTTTTAGAATGATTAAGATTGACATAGAATCATCATATTTTCATTAGAATTTATTATAACTCACCATCATTTCTATCGTATTCTTTATTTATAATAAGAACTTTAATATGATTAATAAAACTTTTTCTTACCCTTCATTACATAAGGATAAAATCACATTTTTTAGATAACTTTTGGGTTTCAGAATAAAAAAAGAGTGAAGCATCATTAAATTTACATATGATTCATTCAAACTATGATACACTTTTTTATTATAGTAAAATATTATTTTCCAGTCTCAAGGTGAGTCTGATGATTCTTTAATTTTTCAGAAAACTTATTCAAAATTCACTGGACTTTCTTATATTTCCTAATTGTGATTGTGATTCTAATTCACATGCCTATGGTTGGGAAGATGGCCTAGATCCGATTCTCATGTCAATGGTTTTGGATCTGATTGAAAACATCACACACACACACACCCTTCTTCAATATAGATTTCTATTACCTTCTCAACATAATTTATTTTTTCAATATAATAAACATATTGATCTGTTGAAAACTAAAAAAACTAAAACAAAACTTCGGCCAAACAACAACTGGATTCATGCTCTAGAATAAATTTACCTAGGGGTAATATCCCTAAAATTTTATATTAGGTATTAACACAATTTTCACTTGGTTAATGACAAATATTCCAAACATCACACTTATTTTGACACACTTTAGTGATTTTATATAGATGATTCACATTCTTTATATAAACTATTGAACTTCTAATCATATCCTTGTACAATGAAATAACTTTTCACAATTAATTCATGGTCAAACATATATAATAATTTATGATTTTAGATTTTATTTAAACTATTAAAATTAGGATTAGAAAAAAAAAAGAAATAGAAAATAATTTTTTCCATTGCTTACGTCTTCTAGGATGTTATTCAAACATATCAAGGAGATTCATGTATTACACAACAAATATCAATGGTTATCATAACTGATCATGATTCCCAGAGAGAACCTTATTAAGAAATTCATGGTCAGTAAAATCTAAGACCTGATCAAGATATCCATTCAATTATCTACATACACTTTCAATTCTAGACACAATATTCAATTTAGATTATCCATTTTTTTGATGATGAGAAATGGTTACAATAATAAAATTTATTTAACCAATGAAATGCTAATGTTTTGATGAAGTTATATGTGGATGTTTCTAGTGTCCAGAAGTAGTGTTCTATTTTCTAAAGACATATACATACATGAGTCCTCAAGTAAGGTCCATCCTAATAATATAAAACTCTTCCCTATCATGTATAAAAAGAAAACCAAATTGATCAACCAGATATACTATAATAGATTTTTTATGATAAGGATGTTTCTAATGATGGAACAGATAGAGACAATAATGGTGATGATGAGGAAGATGTAGATGTTCAAGAGGAAGTTACTAAAAATTTATTAGTTATAAATCATCCTAGATGCATAATAAATCATCCAACACTTTTCAATTATTGGTAAGATACTATTTCATGTTTTCTTGAATTTGAATAGAATATTATCACACATACAACTATGTTTCCCAGGGTTGTATATTATATATTTGGTAAAATGGACAAAATATTATATGTTAGATGAAATTTTACAAGAAAAGTTTCCATGTAAATTATACTGAAATTTTTTTCATATTAAGAGACACTGTAGATATTTAGTTTAGGTGTAAAACCAGAAAAAATACATTCTACAGTGTGACAAATATGGTACCAATTATGTATATCACTTGAGGGATATTCCTGAAATTATTTCTAGAGGTTGGAGACTTTCTATGATTGAGGCATCTCACAATTGCATGTAACCCATCCTAACTCAATATCATACATAATTTTATGATTAATTTGTATAATCAATTATTGTCGAAATTATCATGACATGCCAAGATGTTCCTATATCCCTTTTGTTAGAGTGGACACAACTAATTGTTTCTTACAATAATTATTATGGACATGCATGGATGGAAAAATAGAATCCAATTGTTATGGTTTGTGTTGGTTGGAATGGATCATATCAGGTGTCACAATAATTTATATATATACTAAAAAAATAACTAACGTGTCTTTAACCTTGATATGAAATAAAATTTATCTCAAGATAATTGACTAAACCCAACTAAAGTCAAATTTCATCAGTTTCTATAGGTTTTCATTTCATTAATTCCCATATTTTTTAGAAACTAGGTTATATCGATTGATAAAAAATTTCAATATGTAAAGTATATGTGTGTGTTTCAGATTTTATTAAACCAAGATAGTAACCATACACCTCTGCCACATTCATTGTCCATCATGGATTAGGAAAAACATGAATCATGGAATTGGTTTCTAGAATGAATTGGAAACCATTTTACCCATATTCAAGGTGCATGTTTGATATCTGAGAATCATCGGGTAATTAATGAGGAAATAAATGAAGAACCTATTACGTTAAGGTCTCTAAAAGCACATCATCAATACTACTTCATAAACACTTCTAATAACATGTGAAATATTTTTCAAGATGAATATTTGAATAATCCTATCATGAATCATGGAATAAAATCTGTTTTATATTTTTTTACTATGTTAGTGTAATGATAAAACTAGTTTATTTGTAATTTGATCACTTTCATGTTGTATATATAATGAATTAGTAAATGTTTGAGTAGATATTGGAAAGAATTCATAGGGACAATATGTGAGTGTATGATTACATGATTAATATTCAAAAATAAAATTGTACATTATAATACAATGGGGGGAATATGTATAAACACATGAACAAAAACATTTTGGATTTCATCAATGGACACTTCAAGGGGATTTGAAAGTAACATAAATGTGGACTATTTTATGAGACATTTTATTGATGTGTAATGAACTTCATAGAAATAGGAAGTTAGATAGTTCATTGGATTCATCAACAGTTGTATTACAAATGGTAAATTAAAATATAGATTGAAATTAATATTAATTATGTGTTTGCTAATCGAGTGTCTATGTTTAACTGAGAAGCCAGTCAATTCAAAATGACAAAGTTTCAAGATCCTATCATAGATAGTGGTGTTTTATGCTGGTGGTATTACTAGATGTGAGGCATTTTGAATATTAAAACTTCTAGGAATTATGGAACCCATGTATACACACCATTATGGAAAGTTCATATGCCAACTTATAATTGGGACCATATATTCTTCTAGTGTTTTGCATAAACGCCACTATGAACAGTTACAGTGCACTAGGAAGAACTATTTGGGAGGTTGATATTTCCAAATTCCTGAATACCATCCCAAATTGATACTTAATGTGAATAGTTTTTTATTTTAATGGAGAAAAATTTATAGAAGGATTAAAAATGAGAAATAATGGCCACAATAATAAGGATTACATTTTAGATGAAACATATGTCATAAAGAATTTCATAAAAGGAAACAATGAACTTAAGTTACTATAACAAGTTCTCATTATCATCCATGATTATCTATTTCCTGTAAATAATATAATTTCCTAAGTCTAAAAAATTGGATTATGGATGGACATCTATTCAGTCAACCTTTTGGGTGGCTTTGTAAAATTTTCATTGACTAAAAATCTACTATCTGATATAAGTGATTATCTAAGTGAACATATAATGTTTTTAAATGGAATCATGAATAATATCAATAGAAAATGATCCAATTGAGTTTTAAATAAAAAAATATGTAATTTTTTAAAAAACTATATAATAAAAAAAACAATCCATTTTATCTACTATTGAATGATCAACGGGTGTTAACAAAATAGTTATATCCTACATTCTTCCAGTCATAAAATTAGACTAATAATAAAATTATATTTACTATTTATAGTTCATTAATATTTAATTTATTTCTATGAATAGAGATAGTGGATAATACTTTACTCACTGAGAAGTATAGGCATGTTTCATGTGAGGTGTTAGTTGGCTGTGAGGTTTTAAAAATTATGGTACATCAGGAACACTATTCTCATCACATTCTGCCTCCAGCTGCTATTATACCATGCCAACGATGTGCTGGATTCAATGGCATCAATGTATTAGATTAGATATATTTTTTCCATCACCTCCTTAATTCCCTCACCAAGATATGGAGACCTGAGACTCACATATTCTAAATTTATTGAGGGAGAGATGACCCTTACCCTTTGGGGATGTGGTTGTTATGATCAGTCTTCTTATATAGGGTGTTAAACTTATATGGCCCACCTATGAGGACTAGCCTAATATTATACAATGATTACATATACTTGAAATTATAGTGGATGATAATGATATATATGGTGGTCCTTTTTCTTTAAGATGAATGGATGTGAACTTTATACATTCACCAATTGACACTGATGAGTAGAATTTCATGTGTCACATCCATTTATATATTTTATGGCTCTTTGAAGGGATATTGTGAAATAATCACACTAGTATGAATTTCAACATGATGTATTTTGGGTATTGGAGGACTTTGATTAGGATGGGGGATATAGTCAAGTGTCTATGTGCTTTGTATACACATTCCTAGAAGTATGTACTACATTCAAATCAGATCAAAGTGATTTAGGGAATATTTTAACTTCCCCCAAATGTAATCATGAGATGCCATACCTCCTATAGACCCTATTATTACTAGTTCGGAGCTTCGTATGGATGTTCTACATCATTTTCTACATGGATGCTAGTGTAACACTAATATTTATGGTTTTATAATTCCAAAATGAGTAATTATAGATAATTTATTTCTATATATCACATTCAATGTTATATTTCTTTGTTGGAGTAAAAAAACAATTCTTCAATACAATAAGATACAATTTGGGTATCTAGCATCTCATGTTCGACAATATAATACCCATAAATGTAAGTACAAACATTCTTACATTAACTAATAAATTTCATAATATTATAATTTTTTGAAATAATTACCAAAAATTTTAGACAAATGTCTCATGTAAATTTAGAATTTATGGCTTCTATTCTGGGATCTACTAGAGTAGCTTATCGAATACTACCTAGATGGGCATCAGGATACCACAATTGTAGTATCTCTCATAAAGTTTAATATTTTTGAATGGAACCAAAATAATATATTTATGAAGCTATTTATATTTGTTTAAAATATTCCATTTTTGTAAATAAATTAAGAAAAAATCCATTCCCAAATGTTTAGGAGGATGCATGATGTTGACATTCTCTAACAACATGCACAATATCTCGACCATTAGGACAGATGTGCATCATTTTATACCGAGGGATGTAATTCAATGAAATTATATATATCACAATATCTTAATAATGTTCCATCGTATATACTTGAGTCTACATTATATCTCACTCCACAAAACATATGGCTTCAGGATCAGGTAAGTCAATAAAATTACGTTGGTTTTTTATATATATTTTTAATTTAATTTGAATATCTTTACAATATACTCAACTATATAATAATATCCACATGTATTATTACGTTTATTGTGAGTTATCTATTAAGGTAGCATACCATGCTATAGTATAAGAGATAATTCCAATTTATCTTGTGTTAAGTGGGTCCTTGAATAACTTTTTGTTTTGATAATTACAAAGCATTATTTTTATTTTCATCAAAAGTATAAATATTTTGAATTATGTAATGTGTTCATAAATTTTTTTATTTACTTTTTATTTCATTATTTTTTATAGTTCCAAACATGTTATATAAGTTTCATTATGTGTTCCTTGAAAAAATAAGTCATTTGAGACCTTACAATATAATTTTACTTCTTATGGATCTAAAATATAAACTGTATAGAAATTTTAAAATTTTAAATGTTTGGATCCTACCATATGTGATTCAACTAGTTGTGTCAACCTAATATATAAATAAAATGTACATAACATGTGGGATTCAGATGACCATGTCACATGACCGCATGAACAAAATGTAACTACCATATAAGAGTAAGCTGACCATGTTACTTGACCACATGAAAAAAATATACCTACCATATGGGAGTAAACATATTGTGTCACGTAACCATGTCAAAATACCAAATGAAAAAAATTTACCTAGACAAATGGATTCACCTGATAATGTCACCTGACTATGACACCTAACTTTGTTACTCTTTGTATTTTGAATAAAAATTGGTCTATAAAACTCCAAATTAAGTGATTCATTTTTATTAGTAAAGATGAAGAAATTAAATAAAATTAATTAGAAGATATCATACACTTAATATATCTATATAAATACAAAAATTTGATTAAATTCACTGCTTGTTTTCAGTTATAATTCTATATTTATCGACAATAAGGTTTCTAATGTATCTTGATGATAACCTGAGATGTAGAAGTCCGATTAAGGAAATTATTGATTATATATAAATATAATTAAAAAAATAAAAATAAATGAAATGGAATTAATTATTATTCTTCTATTTTTAAGGTATTTTTATTTACGAATCATTATAAGTTATGTTTTCAGCAAATTTCTAGAATTCATAATATGAAATTTGGTAAATGAATTTACTTATATAGTTTATGATTCTAGATTCTCCCATGTGAATACTGTATATGAATATACTACATGAAACCCATATGTTGATTTTCCTATTTAGATTTATAATTTTCTACAGGATATTATATAATATATAAGTATGCTCTATTTAACATAACATTTCATTTATTCATTTGATCGATGTTTATTATGAATATAATTAGTGGTCTTTATTATTTGTTACTTATTTTTAATCTATGAGAATATATTTTTAATATTTATATTAAATTCACATCACATGGGTTGAGGTTTCTTGTGGATTTCCTGGGAAAATATAAGTTCTACATTAAAAGTTGTTGGAATGTGAAAAGTTTGTCTTTCATTATTTATGGGTGTTTTGTATAGGAACTTAATGTAGATTGTAATTATTATTTAGAACTATATCAATTATAATAACATTATATCACTGTATATTCGGAATTTAATTTTATATATTAATGATGTGTCCCATTTTAGTATTCCTTTCATGGACATTTAATAAAGAAATTGAATACTATATTGGAAAATAGGAAATAAAATAGGCTTATGGTGTTGAATTTTTTATCAATAGATGAACATGATATATGGAGTTTGATAGATCTAGATCATGTAACAATGATGTCATTGTTTTTCATTTATTTTATAAGGGGACACAAACTTTGACATTTTTCTATGGATCTCAAATGGGCTTTAACCATTTGATCATTTACTACGGGAGAGTTGACTGCTGCCTTGACATTCAAACACTGAATCTATTCATCTATTTATATATATATATTTATTCATATTATATTTATAGGTTCATAATTGTTACAGGTTATAATACCCATTATATATTAGTATTTTGGGTTGTGACTCCCAATCAAAAGTTAAATATTGGGTTGTGCCTCCCAGAAAAAAGGTAGGTTGTTCGAGTTGTTCCTCTAGTTAGAAAAAGGTAAGAGTGCCTTGGGTATAAGACTCAAGGTGAAAAATTATTTTTAATTGGGTTTTGACTCTGATTTGGAAAAAATCATTGCAATATTATATTATATTAGTTATAGTGTGTTCCGCCTCTTTCAGTTCATGGGAGGGGTGAAGAGTAGACATGAGATCATTTAGATTCAAACTACTATAAAAGTATATTATGTTCATTTTATTTTGTTCTCTACTAAGTTAAATTTTAACTCTGATATATTATCCTTAAATTCATTAATTATTTCTAAAAGGATAATTCACCATCATATTGTATATTTTTCATCATAACTTTGGATCAAAAATTAGTATTAGAGGCGGTCCCCTAGCTCTCTCTATATATTATTTGTGCTTACCATTTATTAACTTAACCATCAAAGGGAAACGATCTAGTTTAATATAGTGGAAAAAAATTCAAATTAGGAATGGATACCTAAAAAAGTACTTTATTGTGATGGTATGGATTATGGATATTGTAATTATTTAATGGAATAATTCTTGATCAACATAGCATTGATTATTGGACGATCATGGAAATTCCAAACAAGTTACCTGATAGTGAACTTTAATATTTGGTAGGAAATGATATGATAAATTATACTCTAAATTACAATGTGTTGAGTATCTTATTCTATGAAGTAAATAATAATATTTATATTCATGTTTTATAATATAAAACAAATCATGATATTTGTAAAATTCTATATGTTAAACATTTTGTTCTACTAATTTTTTTAACTAATCTGGGTATGCTAGGAGCTAAATACCAAGAATTTAAAATGTAATTTTATGAAACTATTAATAAAACTTTTCAAAGATCTAACATTATTATAAATAGTAAGTGTTATTTGTGAGAAACTCTTGAAAATAATGTTCATATTGAATGAGTTCTTATAGAACATCCTAATAAGTTGCATGCTAAAAATATAACAATAGATGAATGTAATA
This sequence comes from Viscum album, assembly GCA_963277665.1. Taxonomy (NCBI): domain Eukaryota; kingdom Viridiplantae; phylum Streptophyta; class Magnoliopsida; order Santalales; family Viscaceae; genus Viscum; species Viscum album. The sequence continues at coordinate 591,935,484 of OY728166.1, forward strand.
ATTTTAAAGAATACAATCTTCATTATATTATTTGATAATTATTACAATATGAGTTAGAACTGAAAAATATTATTGAAAATGATAATTAATAGATGAAGGGAATTAATTTTAAATCAAATTTATCTACTAACTCTTCTAATTTTGAATTATAGAGCAGTGATAAAAATGATACAACCTATGAGTAAAAAAGTGGATATATAAGGAATAATGGTTACATAAGGAGATCTCTGAAAGACTATCCCAAGGATGATCACAAATAGATAAATGAATATAATTCCATTTTTAATGATTCTAAAGATATAAAATTTTATGGGTGTAGGTTAAAGGGGAACATAAAGCCTGATTTACCAAGTGTAATGAAGGACAAGAATATGTGAAATAAATATAAGAAAGAAAAGGAAATGCCGGTTGGATGGAGTTGTAAAAAGGTTTCATGTATTTCAGAAGAATATGGTTCTGAAAAAGATGTTGCAAACTTGTGTCTGATAGATTATTCAAATCAGGTTATTGATATTACTTATAATTCATCCACTAAATCTGAAAATTAAAAATCTACTGTTGGGGAATTAATTAAATAATTTTATATGGCTGATCATAAATTGGGAAAAGTTTATGATTTATATAAGAATATTTAAAGACAACATAAGGATGCTATTAATGAAAATGAAATTCTAAAAATATATATCAAGGATGATAAAATTTTTTCTCATAATGATCTAGAAACTTCTCAAGAAAATTTAAAAAATGTACTCTGTAAAAATGATAAGTTAAAAATAGAAGATGATTTTATATTACAATCTCATGAATTTGAAATAAAGAATTCTGATACAATTTTAAAGGGGAATGAAATTTTCAAAAACGAGGTTGAAATTTTAAAATCAAATATTTCCTTTTTTGGAGGTAGAGAAAAATTTAATAAAATGATGAGTTTTAATAAATTTAATAATAGGGGATCCAGTCTTGGTTTTAATAATAGTTTTATTAAAATTTATAAAATTCTTTATTAAAATCATTAATGAAAGTACATATAGTGTCACATGTTTTATATTTCATATGAAAGGTCATTATTATAATTTGGGTTCCTTAATAATTATACAATCTATTGGAAATGATAAGGATTTATTTCAGAATCATTATCTTCTAGATTTCTTATAAGAATAGTTTAAAATATTTTTGGTTTCCCAAAAAATAATATGATAATCCCATAAGACCCAAATTTTCATGGGTAATAAAGATTTTTTAAATATGTTTTTGATATAAATATTTCTTGGGAAAATCAAAAATGTTGTTTGGTACATGGACATTGTATGTTCCGAACACATGACTAGTGATTTATCAAATTTCATTTCATGTAATCAATTGGGTAGAGGTAATGTAACATTTGGTGATAATTAAAAAGGAATGGTAAAATGATTTGGATATGTTGGGATTTATAATTATGTTATTATTTCTAATGTCTTATTTGTTGAGGGCTTTAAACATAATTTAATAATAATTTCATAGCTATGTGATGATGTAATGCTTTTTGATTTTCAAAATGATAAATTTATTATGTTTAATGATAAATATATTATGTTTTATGACAACTAAAAAGATAAAAAAAATTCAATTAATTTTTCTGAATTAAATATTATAACTGGCCGATGAATAAATACAATACACTATAATAAATTGTATATATTTAGAGTTTCTGAAATGTTAATTTAAATTTGATTCATAATAATTCTAAGAAATAAATTGTTCTTCACTTACCTGAACTGATAGGGGGGACAAATTTTGTTTCTGATTCCATCTTGAAAAATAATTAGTTTAAATTTAGTTAAAAATAATAAATTTTAATTCATCTTTATATCATTCATTTAGATTAATTTTTCATTATTAATCTTATTGGTTTAGGAAGTAATTTTTTTTAATGTAGATAATTTTACAATATACACATGGGTTTACTTTCATACTCTTAAATGTGAAACATCATATAAGTTTATAATTTTTATAAATCAATTCAAAATGATAAATACATTTAATTTAGTCAATTATTAGTGATCAAGGTGCATAATTATAGAATATGTAATTTATCCAATTTTGTAAGGAAAATTGGTATTTTCACATTTTTCAGCCCCAAGGACACCACAACAAAATGGTGTAATAGAGATGAAAAAAATAATACCTCCTAAAATTATTAGAACCATGATAAATGAGTTTATATAACATAAATATTTTGGGAAAAAACATGAATACTTTTTGTTATGTTTCTTATAGAATCATTTTAAGACCCTTTCTGAAATATACACATTATGAACTTTGGAAATCATGAGAACCTAAATTTGGTTATATTAGTGTCTTTGGATGTAATTTTTTTATTCCTAATAATAAGGATTATTTAGAGAAATTTCATTCCAAGTATGATGATGGAATTCTTTTAGGATATTAAATTAATAGCAGGAAAATAGAGTATAAAACAAAATAACTATAGTTATTGAATAATTTATCCCTGTTATGTTTGATGAAGATATTTTGAATAAAAGAGATAAGGATATTGAATAAAATGAGGAATGATTAAGAGACCTCAATTTTGAAGAGGATTTACCTCAAGAAAAATGTCCACATATTGAGGCGGGGAATGATTCTCAATATAATTCTATTTATGAAAAAAACATGTAAGAATCATGAAGATCATACCACCAATAATATTATTGGTAAATTTGAATCAAAATTTGAAATTTCAAAATCTATTAAATTTTTTTCATGATTTCATTTAAATTTTTTTACTGAATAATATATATGAATATTTAGATGATTGTAATTGGTTTTTAGAAATACAAGATGAATAAAATTAGTTTATTAGGAATAGTATGGGGAATTTATTTGTTCTTCTAGAAGATTCTCATGTAATTAGAAATAAGTGGATTTTTAGAAATAAGAATGATGAATATTGAAATTTAATTAATAATAAATCCATATAAGTAGAGAAATAATATTTTCAAGAATAGGGTATTGGTTTTAAATTATCGTTTGAACCCATTTCTCGATTAGATTAAATTAGGGTACTACTAGCTAATGTTGACTTTCATGGTTTAAAATTATGTCTAATGGATTTAAAAACCACTTTTCTAAATGAATATGTTTATGACGAAGTGTATGTTAGATTTCTCCCTGATTTTTAAAATTAAAAGTATCATGATTATGTTTTGTAGATATCTAAGGAATTATATAGTTTGAAACAAGCTCCTCAGGCATATTATAAAAGGATAACTAGTTTTTTTATGAAAAATAATTTTGAGAAAGGAAAGGTTGATCCTAATTTTTTTAATAATAAATTTTATAATTATATATTTTTTTAAATATATGTTGATGATATTATATTTGGATAGTAAAATTTAAATATTTTTTCGAATGGTCAAAATTGATGACTTTTAAATTTGACATGGGTTTGATGGGGGAATTAAAAATTATTCCTTGTTTTACAAATATTTAAATGAAATGATGTTATTTTTATAAATTAATAAAAATATGATAAATAATTAGTTAATAGATATGGTTTAGAATAGTATAAAATTTAAAATACTCCCATGAGTACTTATTTCAAGTTATATTTGGATAAATATATAAAATCTGTTGATGTATAAACCTATATAAGAATGATTGGTATTTTATTATATTTAACTGCTTCTAGGTATGATTTAATGTTCTGAGTGTGAATGTGTGATGGATATCAATGTGATCCTAAGGAATGTCACAGTAAATATGTTAAAATTATTTTTATATATGTTAATGGTCCTTTGAATCATTCATAATTTTATCATACTAGACCTAAAAATGATTTGATAAGTTATTTTGATTATTATATCGTTAGATGAAAAATATATAGCAAGATAACATCATGTATGTTCCATTACCGTGGTTAATCGTTAATTTCATGGGAATCAAATAAATAAAATTATATTTATATTTTTGACTATTGAATATGAATTTATAGCTAAGGTGTCTTTGTGTGCACAATATTTAAGTATAAATCAAACACTTTTTTATTTGATTTTTGATTCTCATAAGATTACTAGCTTTTGAAAAAATAATTATTATATTTCTATCTCTAAAAATCCCTTACAAAACTCTGGTATTAACAACATTGATGTTATATTTAATTTTCTTAGAGATCATGTTCAAAAATAATATATAATTTTGGAATTTATTTCTACTGAAAACGAACTTGATGATATATTTTTTAAGCCCCTATACTTTACTAAGTTTGTGAAAATCTCATTTTAACTTGATATGATAGGGATTCAAATTTACATGGCATCAATTTATGGGTAGTTTATGTGTGTTTATGTGATGAAATTTTGGAATTTTTTTGAAATATGTGAAATATGGAACCAAATTTTAGATTATTTTTCTTATTTTCTATACATATTTTTGCATTATATTTAAATGTTGAGACCAATCATATGTACTATAAAATGTTAACTTACTTTCTAAACATTAATTTATCCTAAATAGGTATTTTTATAAAGGGTTCATCATTGAGGTTTTTAGTTTTTGTTTGAAATAATCCTCACTGAACAGTGGATTATTGATACAAGTTTGGAAAATTGAAGGTTTTTTTCTTTTGTGGTGTCTTGATATTTATTTTGAAATATGATTGTATAAGAATTTTATGGAATGCACTATGTTTTTCAAGTATTTTATTATTTAAAGGGAATTAATTTTTTTGATAGCATTCTTCTACTACAAATTTATCTTTTTTATAATTTAAAAATGAAGGAAATGTATTTGAAATTATACTTTTTTTAATTATCAAAAAGGGGAAGAATATTGAGTTGGTCCTCAAAACAATTTATGTTTTGATAATTAAAAAGATTTATATGTTTCTTTAAATTTATAAATATTTTGAATTAAGTAATGTATTATTATTCATGATTATAAAATAATGTTTATTTACAAAAAATGTCTTTATATTTTTATTTTTTAAATGTCCATAACAAACACTACAAGTTTTATAAAGTGATCTGTAGAAAAATATGTCCTTTGAGACCATATAATATAATTTTACTTATTCTAGAACATAAATTTTAAAATTATACAAATTGAAAATTTGGAAAAGTATTGAACCTACCATATAGGGTCAAATAGTCTTGTCAACATAGTGCATGAAAAAATGTACCTACCTTGTGAGAGTCAATTGACAGTGTCACCTGACCCCTTGAAAAAAATATACCTACCATATGGGAGTCAATTGACCAGGTCACCTAAACACATGAAAAAATGTACCAACTATATGTCATTAAATTGAATATGAAGCCTAACAATGTGAACCTACCACATGAAAAAAATGTACCTATAGTATAGGATTCACCTAACCGTGACACCTAACCATGTCAATATACCACTGGACTTACCCTAAGATAAATTATGATATATATTGGGACTATAAATTGGGATTAAAAACTAAAATTTATGTGATTATTATTTCATTAGAAATATTAAAGTGTTATCTATAATTAGTTAGAATAAATAAAACTATGAATCTATCTTTATAAATGCAAAAATGATGTTGAACCCACTGCATGTTTTTAGTTAGAATTCATTAGTTATCTAGAATAATGATTCTATAATATTTTGATGAAAACATGATTTATAGAAGTCATATTAAAGAGATTATTGATTATATGGAATGTGAATGAAATTATATAAATATAATTCAACTAGATTTAAATATGATTATACAGTATCAAAGGCATGTTTTAATTATGAATCATTATAAGTAAAGTTGTCTACAAATATCTAGAATCACCTATGTGAAATCTAGTACGTGAATTTCCTAACACAGTTTTTATTATATAGATTCACCTACGTGAATCGCCTATACAAATATTCTACCTGAAACCTATATTTTTATTTTTCTATGTGGTTTATGACTTTATATAACATATTGAAAAATATGAAAATACACTCCATTTTACCTAAAATTTCACTTTTATATGTTTTTTCTATTTATAATGAATATAATGAATATTCTATAATTAATTATTAAATATTTAAAAGACATGAATATCACTACCCATCCTCTGGGGCTCGTGTAGTGACTACCCAAAGCCCGCCTTCTATAGGCCAGGGGTTGTGACCGGCACCAGAAGGGCATATCACAGAAAGTGGGAAGACATTGCCTTTAAAACTGCAAACACACAGACCAAGAACATGACAAGATGCAATCCAAGAATTAAAATTTCACTAGTAAAAGTATGTACTAAAAGTAAAGAGGCCAGAATACAAGGCCAACTGAAAGATACAACTGTAATAGAAAATATCTCATGAGATCATCCACCATGGATCTGACCTAAACGGTAGGTACTGCTCATATCCACAGATCTCCATGTCAAACAGTCACATTCATGTAATGTCTGGTCCTAGCTCCCCAAAGTCTCATCCAATCTACTTGTCATCTAGATAAGACACAATAAGGTGCAGGCAATTCCTGTGCATGGGTGAGTATAAAAATACCCAGTAGGGACCCCAAAACCCCCAAAGGTCTCTCAAAATTCCAAAAAGAAAAACCAAAAATCATGACATGAATCCCAAATCACAAATCAAAGAATCTTTCCAAACCAAGTATAAAACATAGAGTTTAGGAATAAAGTTGATTAGTCTTAAGCTATAACATTTTATTCTATTATGAAGTTTCCACACCCGATCCATGAATGAGTTGTTCCATTTTAAATCCACATAAGGTTTTATGTCGCTAATCTAGGACGAGCCACTCTATGGTTGGTCCTTGTCGGGTTGCACATTGATGATCCACATAGGGTAGCTAGAATGTTGATCCACACAGGTCACTATGATGCTGATCCACACACGGTCTCTATGATGCTGATCCACATAGGGTCACTATGCTTCTGATCCACATTAGGTCACTATTATGTTGATCCAAAATGGTCACTAAGATGTTGATCCACACATGGTCTCTATGATGGTAATTGAGAAAGGGTCATTAAGATGCAGATCCACACAGGGTCTCTATGATGCTGATCCACACAGGGTCGCTATGATGCTGATCCACACAGGGTTTCTTTACAATTGACAGCTACCCACATGATTCCCCGCACCCGGTGTGCTTGAGTTCCGTAGTATCTACTCATCAAGATATCAATCGTGCCTCAACTACCAAAACCTTCCATAAATGAGTTACTCAATGGTTCGCCATGTATAAAGGGTCCCAAAGTGATAGACAAAAAGTCAATTGGACACCCAATCTATGAGTTATAAGAGTTTTAGTACCAAGGGCTCGATCGTATTTGGGTTCGATCCAACATAGCCATACTCCAATATTCACTAAAACTCAGGTGGATTTTCTCATAAGGACCTTCTCGTTCCAATTATTATAGTTCCATAGATGGTTCATCAAACAGACTTATGGTTTGTGAGAGATGGATACTTAAGCATATTTGGGACGAAAAAGAGTCTAGGTCCAATCCAACCTGGTCGGACCGACCTGTCCCACCCTGACCTGGGATGACCCAAACTAGTCCGAGTCCGACCCAATTCTGGCCCAAAATTGCTGGTCCAACCTGAGTGGGTTGGGAAATGGTCTCGGACCACTGGGTGAATCAGGTTGGTGGACGACATAGTCCGCTATCCGGCTGGGTGCCTCCTTCCTGAATAGAAATGCCATTCGGGTTAATCAACTAGTGGTGCCACGTGGTGCCGCTCTCCTACTAGCGGGACTCGCGGTGCGCAGTCCCTTCCGCCAGGGCTTCAAAGTCATCACTCTTCACTGTGGTGTGCGGCAGTGCAACACCTTCTTCCAACGTGGTCGGCCAAGGGCCGACCACCCCTACCGACCATTACAGTTCCTATGGGAACTGCCTCCATCCAGGATTGGGGAGAGCCGGTCGCCGACGCCGATCACCGGAGTAACTTCTGCAGGCCACCGCATGAGATCTGGTGGTCTGTTTTCCCTTCCTAACATACCTATGGGCCTCCCAGGTTGTATCCTTCACTTCATGGCTCAAAGATTCAAGATTTTGTCGAGTTGAAAATCTGCCCCCAAAGAATGCGTCAAAAACCGAAGTGGCAGAGGGTCTGAGCCTTGTTCGTTTAGCCCATGCCCTCTATGTTAGAATCATATCAAGAAGGTAACAAATAATTCATCCCATAATGTAATGATAAACTCCATTCAATTATCCTACAACAAAAACCCACAATTTCATACGAATCGGGTATCAACACATTTTGGTTTACCCTCGTTCGTCATGCATTTCAAGAATGACAAACAAAAACAAATTCACCTGAATTTAAAGCAAACCCCTACCTCAAGTTTGGAGGAGACATCACAATTGTGGAAGAAGAACCCACATTTGATGAAGCCTTAGGCATTCATCAGTCCCATATCGATTCCTCCAACGTTGTCATCCAAGACTCTGTTCTCTGTTGGTGGAAGACGCCGCAACACTTCGTCAGAGGTTCCTCCCATTCATGTCAAAAACCCAAGTCCGAGCATTATTTAAATAGAGGGGAAGGGATTTTAACACATTGTATTGAGTTTCATTAATGAGTTTTAATTAATGAACCACATTACATTCAATGGTGTGGTTACAAAATAGAAGATTGAAGACATTAAATGGATTGAAAATCCAGTGGCCCTGCCACTACTGCTCAACAGTTGGATGAAAAATAAAATAACATTTTTATGTTATTGTATAATTCTTCAAAATTTCTGAAAAACTATCTTTTCCCCCGACCTACTGTAGTTAAAGTTAAGCATCCCCTAATCTAATCCCATCACTGCGAGTTCAACGGTGCACTTGGATTTCAATTATGAGGACTGGATAAGAAGATAGAAATTGTTGCCAACACATTTACAGAATATACCTTAAAAAAGTTTAAAATTATTTTCTAGGAACAGTGGACCTCAGAATCATGAACCATAAATTTTCACAAACTCGTAATAATCCCAAATAATTTAAAAAAATTATGTAATTTCCAGGACTTTACATTCTCCCCACCTTATAGATTTTCATCCCTGGAAGAAACAAAAAAACTTGGGGAACAAATGGGGATAATGAGAACATATCTGAGCCTCCTTCTCTCATCTTATCTTTTAGAGATTCTCGTGCTGCATACAAACTTGCACCAAAGGAATTGACCACCCACAAAATAACCATTCTTATCGATCCTCTATCTCCACCGGGATCTCCGCAAACGTCTCCCCATCATCTATGTCCAGCTCTCCCTAGTCGATAACGTGTGATGGATCATGCACATACCTACTCAGCTATGACACATGGAAACAATTATGCACTATGTGCATCTGTGGGGGTAGAGCTTGATGGTATACCACCTCACATACTCTGTTGAGGTTATGGAAATTTCTAATGAAACTATTAGATAGCTTGATGCCCTGACCAAACCTATGTAATCCTCGTCGGGGTGAGACCTATAGGAAGACATGGTCTACCTCCTCAAACCCCATGGGTATCTTTCTCTAGTGGACATATGAATTCATATGGCTTTTTGCAGTCTTCATCCAACCCTGGATGATCTGTACCTTCTCTGTGGTAGCCTGTACCAAATCTGGACCTAGAAGTACTGACTCCCATTGGACTTTACAACATAGTTGTGACCTTTAATGTCTCTTGTACATGGCCTGAAATGGATCCATGCAGATAGTGGAGTGATAATTTCTGTTGTATACGAAATCGATGAGTGGAAGGTGGTCCTCCTTACTATGGCCAAAATAAATCACACAAGCATGAAGCATGTCCTCAAGTGTCTATATGGCCTGATCCGTTTGACTATCTTCTTGAGGATGGAAGGTGGTGCTCAAACGTAGTTGATTCCCAAATGCCTCCTGTAATCCCTTCCACAAGAGGGATGTAAAATGTGTGTCGCGGACTAAGAAAATCGTTGATGGCACCCCATGAAGTCATACAATATCCTGTATATAGATACTTCCAATGATATCTACTAATCTCTTCTCTCAGATGGGTAGGGAGTGGGCTGACTTGGTGAGTTGGTCAATGATCATCCAAATGGAATCCTGGCCCCTGGACGTACGTGGTAGCCCTGTCACTATGTCCATGGAGATACCATCCCACTACCACTCTGACACCTCAAATGGCTGATCTAAGCCTTCTGGTACCAGATGCTTGACCTTCACTTGCTGACAAGTGAGGAAACTTGAGACGAACTATGCCACCAGTTTCTTCATATCTAGCCCCTAGTACTGACACCAGAGGTCCTAATACATCTTCAACACACCAGGATGTACTGCCAAAGGGGGTGTATAGAAATCCCTCAATACTTCTTCCTATAGCATCATTGGTACCACATTGCATCCTCTAAAGAGGATGACCTTTTCCTCACCTTCATAAAATCCATCAGGAGCCTATCTTGAGGATATCTGAGCACATTTGGTCTCATAGACTACATCCCCAAGTTCTGCCACCCTGACTCACTGAAGGAGTGGGGGAGTAAATATCACAGACTGGAGGTAAGCTGCTCCATCACTATCCATGAATGATAATTGCAATGTGGATATCTACTCTATCGCCTCAATCAGAAACTGTAGACCAGACCTCCAACTGAGTGCGTCTCCCACCATTTTATCCTTCCCAAGAGTATAGACTATCTCAAAGTCATAGTTCTGGAGGAGCTCTAGCCATCATCAATGTCTCAGGTTCAGGTACTTCTGTGAGAATATATCCCTATGATTTTTGTGATCAGAGTATACTATAACACATTTTCCTATCAAATAGTTTCACCACATATTTAGTGCAAATACCACTACTGCTAACTCCAAGTCATGGGTAGTATAGTTCTGATTGTGTTGTCTCAACTGTCATGAGCCATAGGTGATCACTTCTCGCTCTTGAATGAGGAAACATCCTAGTCTTGTCCCTGAGATGTTGTAGTAAACTACATACCCCACGCCCTCTTCTGGTAGCCTTATTATGGGGGGACTTGTCAGTCTCTACATCAACTTCTAAAAGATCTTTTGGCATCTCTCTATCCATAGGAAGGGTTATACCTTCTTTTTCAAAGCTAATAAGGGTGTCAAAACATAGGAAAAGTCAGGTATGAATATTTGGTGGTACGCAACCAATCCCAGAAAAATTTACACATTGGTCACACTCCAAGGTGGCTCCCCAGAAAGCATTGCCTCTATCTTCGCTAGATCTACTGAAACTCCAGCCTCTTAGATAACATTCTCTAGGAAGTGGAATTCCCATATCCAAACTGGAACTTTGATAGAGTGTCATAAAGCTGGTGATCTTGGAGTGTATCCAGAACTATCTACATGTTCCTATCGTTCTCCTCCTCCGATGTTGATTATATCAAGATGTATTCAATTGATACCACCACAAATCGATTGAGGTAAGGCTTGAAGATCCGGTTCACGAGACCTATGAACACTTCTGGGACATTGGTTATGTCGAAATACATCAAAAATAACTCATAGTGGCCATACCGGCATCTAAAGTCTATCTTCGGTACATCCTCATATCGTACCCTGAGATGATGATAGCCTGATCTGATGTCCTTCTTTGAAAACCATTGTGCTAACTTCAACAGGTCGAAGTGGCCATCAATCATTGGGAGTGTATATTTTTTCTTCATGGTCACCTGGCTCAGGCACTAATAGTCCATGAAATTCCTCAGACTCCCATTTGACTTCTTAGTGAAAAAAATCAGGGATGCCCATGGAGAAACACTAGGCCTTATGAAACCGTTCCTCTGCAAGTCCTCCAATTCTACCCGTAACTCACAATGCTCCATAGGAGAAACCTGATATGCTGGTGTATATATTGGTTCCATATCGGGGTACATGTTAATGTAAAATTCTACCTCTCGGTGAGGAGGTAGTCCCAGAACATCATCAAAAAATACATTAGCATACAGGTCCACCACTACAATATTACTCAGACTCCTCATGTCAACTGCTCTGAGGGTAATGCTAGACAATTGATGAATGATCAGCTGCCCCATCCTACGTGTACGTGCATCTCGAGATACAAAGGTTCCCTTTTAACTAGTGAAGGAAAACCTAGTCCCATCCTCTCGGACACACCACACATTGGTCCTAAAACATTCAATCTAAGCATGGATTATGGATAACCATTCCATAACCATGATTACATCATAAGGCCTCGACACTACTTCTGGGAGATCTAAGCGAATTTTCTCACCTCCTAGAGTTAGCTTACATTTCCATCATTAGTGTGTGATCATCGAATCCTCTCCTGTAGGATTATCTAATCATAAGGATTGAGCTAATGGCTATACCAGAATCTCTAATCTTCAAATGAGAGATGTGGGAATGAAAGAGTGACTGACACCTGTGTCTATAAGTACTGCATCTAGGGTGGAGTAGACATAGATCTTACCATGAATAATATTTGGAGCACAGTGGTCGTAGGCCTCAGCTTCCTTAAGCTGTGCTCATCCTTGTCTGCATGCTTCCTTAGGTCGGGGTGGACCACCTAGAGGTGTTGGTGGTAGAACCTTAAATTGTCACCCACCTCCTGCACCACTGCCTACTCCTCTGACATGTCCTCCTCCATATAGACCTCATCGCTCGAATCTGTGCCTCTGCCTCAGTGGTCCCTCGACCATCTGCTGATCATCAGTATGGCGTGTCGGGCAGTCGCGCGCCGTGTAGACCTACTTGCTGCACGTGAATCACCTTATACTCATCTGTTTTCCTACTCTCCCTCGTGAGCTCCACACCTCTGACCATATGTCCTCAGGTCGTCCTCCCAAAGGTCTGGCACTCTTGAAACGTTGCGTCATCTACCTACTACCTACTGCAGATGAATCAGCTACCGATCATCTGGTGGTGGCTCTCTCCATCGTTGCCAGATCAACTTGGAATTTATCCACCAATAATGCCCACTTGAGTAATCTAGTCTACGTCGAGATATTGATTGATATCATCTATGCTCTGATCTTCTACAGAAGAACCTGCTCAAAGGTTTGGTCCCCGAAAAAGGGGTCTCGTACCATGTCGGTGGTGTAGTATGAGAGGTAAGTGAATCTCGCCGGGTACTGGGCCACTGTGAGGCCGCCCTGCTGTAAGTGCTAGAGATCCAGAATATGCACAGAGCATGGTGACACTGGAATGAAATCCAATCTAATGAGGATCTAAAAGTCCATCCCGGTGATGGTAACCTCATCATGTAACTGGAGCATCAGGATCAACCATCTCCTTGACATTCCCTAGAAAACACTACAAGGTAGGATCACCATCTACTTTCATGGGGTCCCAACTAGGCAGAAAACTTTAGCCACACCATCCAGCCAGCACTCAACTACCTGGGGATCTGTCTCACCTCAAAACCTCAGAGGCCTCTATCGCTAGAACCCATGAAATGTGCTCAGTCATCTTGCACTGTCTTCTAGTGGGGCTAGTGGAAACTGCATCCCGATAGGTGGTGGTGGTGGTGGTGCACCACCTCAAGGGGCTATAGCTCTATGGGTGCCCTACACTGATGCCTCATCACTCAGTGTGCCTTCATTGTAAACTCTATATAGAATCCTGGCTAGCTGTCTATTTGGAGGTATCTGAAAGAAAACATGTGCACCACGATCAATAAGATATACATGGTGACCTAACTCAAAATAGATCAAAATTAATACATTTCCAAAACACACACAATCAGTATTTTCATGCACCGATTAGGAAATCTAAATTCAGGGTCCTGGTGTATGGATACCTCTTCCGGCCACCAACAGTAGACTCCCTGAACTAGAAACAACACTAATAACACTTAACACTATTTTTCCATAGGAAATATCAGTGTCTTACTTCTTCGGCAGAACCATCTCCTCAGATACCACTTTCATGCAACTCGTCCCTCGGGGCCCATGTCGTGACTACCCAATGCCCGCCTTCCATATGCCAGGGGTTGGTGATGAGCTCCGAAAAAGAATATCCTATAAAGTGGGTAGGTATTTAATTGACACATGAAAAAACAAAGACCAAGAACACGAAAAGATGAAAACCACAAAGTAATAATGCAATATTAAAATTGGGTACTAAAAGTAAAGAGGCTGAAATACAATCCCAACTAAAAGATACAAATAAAACATAAAACTACTCCGAAGATCATACACCATAGACCCTACCTAAAGGGAATTTATAGCTCGTCTCCACATCTCTCCACATCATCAAGTCACCTCCATCTACCTCGTGGTCCTAGTTCCCCAAATTCTCATCCAAGTTGCTCATCGTCTACACAAGACATAATAAAGTGCAGGTGAATCCGTGTAGGGGTGAGTATAACAATACCCAGTATAGACCCTGAGACCCCAAAGGTTTCTAATAATTCAAAAAATGAAAACCACAAATCATGATCTCAATCACAATGCACAGAGAAAAAACTCATCTCAAATCAAGTATACAACTCGGAGTTTATGAAGAATGATGAACAATCTTGAGCTATATAATTTTATTCTGTTAGAAAGTTTCCAAAACCAATCCATGAAGGATTTGTTCCATTATCGATCTAAACAGGGTCATATGTAACTTATCCATGATGGGCCGCTATAAGGATGGTCCTATTAAGGTTGTGTACTACAGATATGAATATGGTCTCTAGAAGGCTTATCCGTATAGGGTCACTATGATGTTGATCAACACAGGGTCACTATGATGCTGATCCACACAGGGTCACTATGATGCTGATCCATAGAGGGTTGTTATGATGTTGATCCTCAAAGGGTCTCTATGATTCTGATCCACACAGGGTCACTATGAAGTTGATCTACATAGGGTCACTATGATATTGATCTACACAAGTTTTCTATGATGCTGATCCACACAGGGTCGCTCTACAAATTGACAGCCATCCACAAGATTCCCCACAAATGGTGTGCTTGAGATCCATCATATATTATCCTCAAGATATCAGTTGTGCCTCAACTTCCACAACATTCCAGAAAGGAGAAACTCAAAGGTCCTCCATGTCGAATGGGTCCCAACATGATTGACGGTGCATCAATTGGATGCCCAGTCTCTGAGTTATAAGCGATTTAGTACCGAGGGCCCGATTAGATTAAAGTTCAATCCAAACTGGACATACTCAAACGTTCTCCAAAACTCAAGTGGAGTATCTCAAACGGACTCTATCGTTCTAAGTATTCCATCTCTATAGAAGGTTCGTCAAATAGATATCTGGTTTGTGAGATACATCCTTTTACGCTTACCTGGGCTGAAAAGGTGTCCGGGTACGGTCCAACCCTGTTAGACCGATTAGTCCCTCCCTGACCTGGATCAGCCAGACCTGTGTCTGACCTATTCTGGCCCAATCCATCAGAGGTGTCCTGAGTGGGCTGGGCTATGGGCATAGCCCGCTGGGTGGCAGACCAGCCCGGCCAGCCTCGATTGGGCGCGACCCGCCAAGCGACCCAACCCAGTGGATGGTGCGGTCCGAGAGTCGGGTGGCGTCCCACTTCCCAAACGGCAAAGCCATTTGGTTTAATCCACTATAGGAACCACATGGGTCCACTATCTTTTCAGCAGGACACACGGGGCACGGGTCCCTTCTGCCAAGGCTTCGGAGCTATAGCTCTTCACCGTAGCGCATGATGGTGCGCCGCCTTCCGCCAACTCAGCCGACCGAAGGCCGACCGACCCTTCCGACCACCGCGGTGCCTACAGGTGCCACCTCCATCCTCGGACATTGAGTGACAGCCACCGCCGACACCACACCAGTGCCACACTGTCTGAACTTTCATAGGCCATGAGATGAGCTCTGTTGGTTTGTTATACTTTTTGAATGAGCCTATGGGCCTCCTGAGTTTCGGCATTCACTTCGTGGTTCCTGGATTCAAGATTCTGTCGAGTTAGAAATATGCCCCCAAAGAACTCATCCAAAACTGAAGTGGCAGATGGTCTGATCCTTGTTCATTTGTCCTGCACCCTCCGTATTAGCATCATACCAAGAAGGTAATACACAATTAATAACATAAAAAATGATAAACCCCATTCAAATCTCCCACAAAACCACCTGAAATATCATACGTATCATGGATAAAATCATTTTGGTTAATCCAAATTCATCATATGTCACTCAAATTTAATGAAAACCCTACCTCAGATTTGAAGGAGACGTCGCGGTTGTGGAAGAAGAATCCATGTTTGGGGAAACCGTCAGCGTTCGTCGATCCCGGATCGATTCCCCCAATATTTCTGTCCAAGAATCAATTATTCATTTGGTGGAAGACGATGTGACACATCGTCAGAGGTTCCTCCCTTCCATGTCAAAAATCCAATCCCGAGCTTAATTTAAATATAGGGGAAGCGATATTAACACATCTTATGATTAATGAGGTTCATTGAGGAGTTTTAAGAAATGAACCTATCAACTCTCAATGGCGTGGTTATTAAAATGAAGTGTCAATCCATTAAATGGATTGAAAACCCAGTGGTCCCGCCACTGTTGGTCAATAGTTGGTAGAAAAATAAAATAATATTTTTATGTTAATTTATTATTCTTGAAAAAGTCCGCAAAATTGTCTTTTTCACCCAAACTACTATGGTCAAAGTTAAGCCTCTCTTAAGCGAATCGAGGCACTACGAGTTCAACGATACCTCAAATTTCAATTCTGATAAATGGTTCAAAATATTGAAATTTTTACCCACACATTTAGTGAACATTCCTTAAAAAAGATCAAAATTTCATTTCGGGCACACAGGGCTTCCGAACCAAGCGCTGTATATTTTTCAGACTCGTAATAATACCAAATAACTATAAAAAATTTATAGGGGATTTATAAATGATTACAATGAAGATTGATTTTAATTTTTTTAATAAATTATTATCACATGGGTTTAAATTTTATGTTAATTTCTAGGGAAGACATGATTTCCATATTAAATGTTGTTGGAATGTGAACAGTTTGTCTTTCATGTTTTATACAAGTTTTTCAAGGGAAATTATTATTTATTATAATTATCCATTAGTAATTTATTAATTATACTAACGTGTTATCACTCTATATCATGAATTTAATTTTTCTTATTAATGATGTGTTCCATGTGAGTATGCTTTCCATGCACATTTAATAAATAAATTTTATGTTGTAATGGAAGAGATGAATTGCAATTGGATTTTTGTGTTGAGATTATTATGCGTAGATAAAATTGATTTATAGAGTTCGATAGATCATGATTATGTAATAAATGTGTTAAGGATTTTCATGAACTACACAAATAGAAGCAAACTTTGAAAATTGACTGTGGATATCAACTAGACTTTGACTGTTTGATCCTTTTCTCTTAGAGAGTTGACTATTGTCACGACATCCAAACACAATTTTTTTCATCTCAATATATATATCTACTAATTCCAATAATATTTATTTGTGTGTAATTATAATGGGTTTTACTACCCATCAAAATCTAGTATTTTGGTCTGTGACTCCCAATAAAAGATCAAGCATTTGGTTGTGCCTCCAGGGTAAAATACATGATTTTTGTGTTTTTCCACCGAGTAGAAAAAGGAAGGTTTGTTTTGTATTTAAGACTTGAATGAAAAAAGGATTTTTAATCATATTGGGACTACAAGATGGAAAAATTAATTTTAATATTCCATTTTTTGGTTATATTGTGTCCTATCACTCTTAGTTCGTGAGAGGGGTGAAGAGTAGACATAGGTAATTTAGATCCAAACTACTATACAAATATATTGTATTATTTTAGCTTTATTTTCCACTACATTAACATATTAACTCTGATATATTATCATTAAATTAATTTATTATGTTTAAAAGGCCAATTCATCCCTCTTGTATGTTTTTTCATCTTAACTCCAAACCATCATCATAATCTACATGATAGTATCTTTTATTTTCTTCCTCATGGAGATGATGTTACCACACAAGGGTAGAATTTCCCTACTTATGAACCTCTTCTAGAAAATATAGATGTTTAAGATCTATGATGGTGACTATATAGAACACTTCAGGCGGCATATGAGGGCTCACTTATTCCATAGGAAGAGGAAACAGCTCTAACAACTGAACCGTAATCGATTGTGTATGTCCACTAGTAGGCATGAGATCGATTTATATTGTCTTCATATCCAATTTTTTTCACTAGGTAAAAGAGATACAATCTTATATCCGAAATCATTTCCCATGCCTCCATATTTATCGACTAACCCTTTATAGGCCTTATGGTTCCCCCATGAGATGACATGTCCTTCCACTTACACTATGGGACAAAGATTGAGTGCACAACTCAACATCTCAATGAGATATACTATTAATGATTCACCTATAGAGCATCAGAAAGTTAAGGATCATTCAAATGAGGAGAAAACACCAGTTCATCACAATCCGCCCCTGTATAGAGGTTAGTGATATTGATATGGGTATCCCATTCATACAATAAATTTTGGGATGGTATCTCATTATATATAATGATTACACTAATTTATTTCAATGTTTTCTATTAACTTAATTTATTTAAAACAATGGTGTTTTATATCATCTATATTATCATCTTCATACTAAACTGATGAATTTATTTTTAGTTTCAACTATTTATATATATTTATTTAATGTTTTAATTTTCATTTAGACTGTACTTATAGTTTAAAAATATTAAGATTTCAAAGTAGTCTACTTGAAATTTAAGAAACCTTATTAAATTGAAGATAGGTTATATAAATGATTATAAAATATATACTATAAAAATATAATTAAAACTTAAACTTATCCTAAATATATAAAAAATTGTTGAAAATGAAATGCATTTCATCAATATAATAAACCAAAATTAATTTTCATGACACAAACATTATTGATTACAAACATAATATTTATACATTAAAAAATATATTCAGATAAAATAAAGTATAAGTAAAATTGAAATAAAATTTAGAACATTGACTAAATATATAAAACATAGTTGAAAATAAAAGCACTGTTAAAAGAATATAAAAAATATTATGTTTTGAAAGAAAAATATTTTATTGAATTAAATTTAATCATCATTAATTGTTTGGATGAAATTATTTTTATTATCAACAATTTTTTAAATGTTCAATTAGTCTGTCAAATTTAATTTAGATTATATATATATATATATTATAATTTATTGGTTTCCAATGTCACATACTCGCATCATTAATATGTTTTATAAAGGTGAATTTGAAAGAATGAAAATTATAAAATATAAATACCATCAATATAAATTTTAACGAATTAATTGAAAATAAAAAAATAATTTAAATTAAAAATAATTTCATTCATATAATAAAAAAATAAAATTTTAATGTATAATCTTTTTTACATAAAAAAACACTGACGCTTTTAAAAATTTATTGGCATAATTCTTATTGAATAATAATTTATTTATTACATTATGGGGAAGTATTATTAATTATGTTATTAAAATTAAATATTATTATTTCATTATTAATATATAATAATTATATTATAAAATAATTAAAATAATAAATTTTAATAACTATGTAAATAATATAATTATTAATGTAACTAATAAAGTAGTTAATTATATAATTTTAAAATAAACATTTTTTAAATTATTAATATAAAAAATATAAATATTAATAATAATGGTATTATGATAAAATTATTATAAAATTAAAAATAATTTATATTAATCATACTAATTCTTTTGTATATATATCTATATAAACAAAATAAATAAAAATAAATAAAAATATTTTAAATATAAATTCATATATATAAGTAATTTGTAAAATATATTTTTGGGAAAAGGAATTGTTGACATTAAATACTTTTCCACAACTTACTAGAAAAGTAATTATTGTTCCAAATACCTTTGACCCAAGGGAAAAATGACAAATACATGATGGACCATTACTCATTTTCAAATAAATTTTGTTTTTTGAACCATGTATTATTTCTAAATTTATTAAAAAAATTATAATAAAACCCTTCATTTGAATATACCACATGGAATCTATCTAAATTCCATGAAGGAAAGGATTGTTGGAAGGGTCTGGATTCAAGGTAGGTTTAAGGTTGAAAAAATAATGGAGAAATCACTACCACTTAGCTAATCCATGTAGAAGAAATCATGGAGAATGGCAGATCATGGGAGCTAATATACAATGAATAAAGGTTAAGGAAGCAACTAGAAGATGAATGTGTTTTCTATTTAAACTATCTTTAACTATTGTGTATGTGTTCTTAAGTAGTCTTACACAATGTATTAGTTATAGGTTTTTTTTGCTTTTTATTTTTCTTTATTTAATTCTATTAATCATTATTCTTTATTTCCTTTTCTTATCATACTATGATCTCCTTCTGTCATTGAAATGAGGGACTAACCCTAGGAATAATTATAAGGTGAAAGACAAATTCATTCCCAAGTCCTCTATGATTTGTTTCTTCATATTTTCTTGTCTAACCGTGGAATTTCATGAGAGGTGAAGGTAATGGTTGGAAACAATTATCTCTATCTCAATTTTCCCTATTATTCTTTCTTATTGTGAAAACCTTCTCTCCCCCCCATCAATCGAGCATTGCTATACAATGGAATCAATAATTAAGTGATGATATTATTTGATGTAGTTAACCGATAAGGGTTTAGAGAATTTTACACACCCACTTGAGATGTTTTCCTCTATATAACTTGAGGGATAATGTAATTAAGTGTACCCGAGGTTTCTCATATGATTTATGTTTATAAATTGTTAGCAGAAAGGATGATTATGTGTATAGGGTGGAAATGTTCGTAGAATAAGATTAGGATTGATAAATAAAACACAATAAAGTATGGAATTTGTTAATTATATGAGTTCATCTGAGTCTTAAAATGTTTGAGTCTCATCATCTTCATTTTTGTTTTTTGTTCATTCATTTTTCTTCTCCATGGTTCTATTTTATTTTTTTGTTTTTTATTTATCTTTAATTAATTCTAAGTGATAATAATAGGGCGATTGTGTTTAAGATACACTATTTTAGAGATAACCCAAATCAACCAATGTAGTTTTATCTAATAGTAATTGAAAAATTATTAATTATGATTTAAAAATATTCACCTTTTATCATATTCGTAATGTTTTTGGGTCCGAATCTGTGTCTGACACTGGTCAGTCCAATGACAAGGGGTGTGGATTATCCCAACTAGTCTTCATTAAGTGAATGTGTTTTTTTTTCAACCTCTCTAGTACATAATAATAATTAAAATTAATTTACCTTAATTTATAATAATTCCAAATTATTAAGTAAATAATAATAGTAATTAATAAATTGTTAATATTAATTAATAGTAAATTAACAAAAATTACTAAAGATTATTAATAGTTCATATTTAAATAATAATAACTCATATAAATTGATAATAATTTATAGTTTTATATAAATAAAAATTCATAATTATTAACACTTTTTAATAAATACTAATAATTTGTAATAATGAATAATAATTAATAAAATATATAACGGTTTTTTGGACAAAATGGCCAGGGGATCTCGGTTATCCAAGAAAGGTGACTAGTTATTTACCTATCACACCATACTTTCTCTGGGGTAAAATATTTATTTTGTAATATTTCAAACAATTGAACAAATGAGCTTCATATATCTTATACATGATATGTATCTATAAATATATGATTATGATTAAATTTTATTTTGGAGTAGTTACAAAAATCCCCAGTTGTATAACTTGTTATTCATTAAATTAATCATACCATCTAAATTTGGTTGGATATATATGATAAAAAACAAAATCTTTTGAAACATGCATACATGTTGGAAAAATAGAAAATTAGTAAATTTTATCAAATTAAGATTCCACTCTTTATGATGTTTCTGTAACTAAAAGTTATAATATTATATAGATAAAAATTTATTTATATGTTTATTTCATTGGTTAAGTGAGTCAAAATGAATAAGTAGTTTCTTATAGTGTACAAAAAATAAGAGGAGTTAATATAAATGATTTTGTGACCTTGAATCATATTTGAAGAAGAATTCATGATGTATTATAATTAATAACAAATGAAGAGACCCGATCAATTTTTTGTTGACATATAAATTACATAGAGAGGCAAGGACATATGGACTACCCATTATGTGATGATGAGGTCTGATTATAAGAATTAATATTTTTCATCCGACTATGTTATAATGGTTTTATTGAATCATATGTGGTTATTTATATTATCTAAAAACAAAATTAAATTTCTATACAATATAATTGTGTGAGTGTGGTTGGATAACGGGAACCTCAATATCCTTATTCTATTATAATATTATTGAAAGAGGAAACTATGTTAAGATTCAATATATGATGGATGATCATTTTTTGGATGATGAAATATCACATGATGGAACAATAGGGAAGATATAAATTGGGTGGAATAAAAAATTGTTGAAGACAAATCTAGTGGGAATCCTATGGTCATAATTTACTAATAATGCAATGAAAATCATCCACCAACATTTTCATCATGATATGAAGAATTATCATGATTTAAAAACATTTATTGAAATGTCATCAATCTTAAAATTTAATTTCCTAGAGTTTTAGGAGGGAAATTTTAGCCTATGTATAATTATATCATTTTTGGAAGATAGTTTCAAAGTAAATATATAATGTATAGTGCAATAAAGAAATATCATATATAGTGATAATTTTTCTATATTGTTACACAGTAAAAATATAGAGTATACATCATAAGGTTTGACTAGTATAAAAATTATTACAAAATGTTATTATGGGTTATACATGATATATGTTTTTATGATTGTAATATGTATATGTTTGATGCCCCTCATACTTTCATCCAACTCATCCTTGCCTAGGACTACCTGAAGATGGATATTTAATTTTTCATAAAAATAAATTTTAAGAAAAATAATATTTGTAAATATATTTATGTATACAATTTATATAAGTGAAAAATACTTCTTTGGATATAATGTTTTATATAGGAAGATTTGGATAACAAAAAATTATATTTGTGAAAGTATATGGTGTCTGGGATTAATATTATTAGGTGTTACCATAATATATCCCTATAGAGTCATAAGAATCACATTATATGCCACCTAAACATGAAGGAACATGTGTCTCAAGAAAATAAATTTTATAGGATGCATTATGATTTTTTGTGGTTTTTTGGGGATCCTAACATTATATTTTCAACTTTATAGTCTAATTTTTTTATAAATAATAATAGAATATTTAAATATAGAAAGTACATTGTCATAATTTATATTATTATATATTAATATGTTAATCATAATTTAATGCCACTTATGTTTTCAATTATTTAGAAGGAAAAATCGGATTCATAGATTTGGTTCTAAACCCACATCTGCCTTTATTTCATGAACAACCATTATGTATGTTTGATTTCAGGTCAAAATTAGCAGAATTGATTATATTATTTTTTTTATGATGAAGTTATAAAATTTTATATCATTAAGTTGGGTATATATTAATATTTTGAATTTTAATATTTAAAAAATGATTAATATCATCTCAATAACTGTGTTCTATTTTATTGGTCATGTTCAAGAATACATGAATGGGTAAAGGTTTGAAGAACGATTAAAAGGGACTCATATGTCTTATCATGTTTTTTTTGTGATTAAAATATGAAAATTATAAAGGATAAGTGGTTGATATCATATGATCACTACATGGGGTAAAATCACATGACCACAAATATTTATGAGAATATCAATGGTGAATTTAAGGGGATTTTCAAGTAACCTATAATTGTATTAATTTAAGATGCCTTCTATTAATACAAAACTACTTTGTTAAAAGAGTATGGTGGGAAAAATATGGGAGCCACAAAATAATGAAAAATATATAATACTTTAAATTATGAATAAAAAATAACTTAAAATATAATTCCATATATTGTGTGTAAATTTTCATCCTAGAGAGGTTTATATTTTCAAATAATGACTTTTTTTGACTTTTTCTAAATGGTTAGGATATAAGAATAAGATTAAGAGTTGAATATAGGGTTCAATTTTATGTAAATTGAATATCACATCATAACAGGTAACATGACACATTGATTTTTCCTAGTTCATGATGATTTTTTGAATGTTTTTGGGGTAGAGGATAGGTGAAATAATTAACCATTATAAATTTTATATTGTGATGTGGTTTTTATAATTGTGTAATTAATGTGTAAATAGAATTATATTAGTTTTTGGGGATGTTTTACAATCATTACTGGATGTTGTGGGTAAGAAGGTTGATTCATTACTACAACCCCTTATTTCATAGGAAATTATTAACTAAATCATAGTAATATCCCTTTAATCATGAAGAATTTTGATGTTTTTATGTTTAATAATAATGAAATTTATAGAAATTGAAGAGAATATTTTGCTGCACTGTGAATTCTAGATAAACCAATTGATCATATAAATTATGTAATAATTACTAACATTACTCTATAATTCACTATAATATTAAAATATTATAATTGTTGGTGTATATGATATTTTTTGAATAGATAAGGCTTTTTAAACCCAGATTTTAATATCCCTCGTTGAACCACATTTATTACACCATGTTTTTTTGTTTTTTTATTTATTTATAAATTTGGAATGGTCACCCCCTTTAATTTAGTAT
Organism: Viscum album; assembly: GCA_963277665.1. Lineage (NCBI taxonomy): Eukaryota > Viridiplantae > Streptophyta > Magnoliopsida > Santalales > Viscaceae > Viscum > Viscum album. The sequence goes on from OY728166.1 coordinate 591,960,088, forward strand.
TTTTAAATCAATATATTTATGGAAATAATGGATGCATCATAGGTATCCTGGGGTTCTTCATTGATAAAATTCGACAACTATCCCTTTCTGAGACATATTCAATGAATATGATGTTACTCTTCCAATGAATATTGTCACTTTTTTATTCCTTTTATCTTATTTAGGATCTATGTTCCATGATTGATGGGTTGATTCACCTGAATATTGATATAGGGTGATATATTATTAATTATTTTAAGGGACTTTTTAATAAAATATGGATTTGAGTATCATAACTTATTCTTCAAAGATTTGATTATTTGTGCATAGATTTGTGGTATGTGATTCATGGAATATCAATTTCGATAGTTTTTGAAATTAGAGTATCATGTGTTTGGTTGTTTGAATATATTACAAATATTCCTTAACCATATAAGATAAATTGTATTTTATAAGGTATTTGAATGATTTGTGATACATGTTCCCTTACTATTATTACTTTCATGTTTTCTCTAGATATAGAGTTGTAGTATATATTTAGTTTATTTAAACACTTTAAGGTATTATTGGGTTGGTTTTATATCAAGTATGGTACAACTAGAATGATAATGTTATACTGAATTAAGTGTATAAGGAATTAAGAATGAAAATAAGATGAATTTGATGGACTGTGGAAAATGAAATCAATTAAAAAGGTATAAAAAGAGGTAGCTAATGAGGTTAAACAATTTTATGGGAAGTTTATAATTTATTATTATATAATTTGAAAATAATTAAGTGGTGGTAAATGCAATTTGATGATTTTTAAATTTAAATATGTCACAAACATTTTGAATTATGTTTTTGGGTCAGAGATAGAGGTTGTAGTTATGAGATGGTGATAATGTTTATGACATGATGGTTATAATGGTGAACTTGATTGGATGTATACAATAAAATAATATTTTGAGCAACTATATATGATCATATAATTTTTTAATTTCATTCAATACCACATAATTCTGAAAGCCCTAAAATTTACCATATGGAATTGGATAAATAATGAACCTATGACATCATAGATGTAGTGAGAACAAATGATATTCTACTACCTCTATCCTTCTGTCCATTGATGTCATGTTTATGGTTATGGTAGTGGTTTTGGTTATGTGTTTATAATGTGAAGTGATCTAGATGTGACAATATTGTGATGAGGCTTTGATTGTTTTATGATGTATTATATAAAATAGTAAATGAAGAGAATACCATGACATATTTAGTTAGGATGTGAGGGATTCTAATTTCGGGAGGAAGTTATGGATGTGTACAATTATTTTTCTATATTAATATTGAATATTATTATTTTATTATAACTATATTTTTAGAGATTAATATTTGATAGAAGGGATGACAGTTGTTAACATAAGGGTTCATGAGTCAGTTTCAATATTAGTTAACTAACGATTTTATAGGATTCTTACACATTAACTTGAGAGTTATTAGTGAGGAACCTACTAAATATATTAATTTTCTCAAACTTATGTCTATATACTATTTTTGAAAATTTGTTGGATAGTATTGAAGATTTGTGTTTTTTTCTCATGATTTATTCATTGGTGAATGTTGGAAGTTTCATTTACAACTTTCATTGATGTTGTTGATTACTAGGTATTAAATTTCATAGATGACATATTCCTTTGGTTTTGTATGAAACTGCATGAATTTTGGTATTTTATTGGATAGTTGGGTATAATTTACCTATAGTGTTTAAGTTTTTATTAGTGGATTCATTTCACTATAAATATTAAAGAGGGAAATCTATTTCATATTTCACTTTATATACCCAATGAGTTAGTATCCCAACGAAATATAATTGGAAATGGTTTTTTTGTGCGACTCTTAATCTCACTGGTATTTTAATTTTTTTCTTAGTATATTTGGGTCCAGGAAATGATACATCATTGATGGTGTGTTATTTTTTGAAGGATTTTGGAGTAGGAATTGGTGAGGACTATTTTAGTTTGGTTTGGAAATAATATCATTTGAGTATATCTTTTGTTGTTGGCATGGTAGAATGGTTATAAAATAGAAAGAACCCTATTATCTGATATAAAGTCCCTAATAGATTATTAATCATACAAAAAGATGTATACCATGGGGGGTGATTCATGGTTTGACAAATTAAAAAAAAATTCCCTTTTGAAATTGTTTCATTATTAGAAAAAAACTCTCTTCTCCCTTCTTCCTATTGCAAAGTATGAACACATCCAAAAGCATGAACATGACACTAAAATTTTACTTCATTCACCCCACTGGATACATCCAAGGAGCATACACCGTAAATGTGTCGGCGTACCAAATCTACTAAAAGCGCACAACTATTTACTAGTTCAAATAAGACTCACCCTCCCCCTGTTTTACAACCATTCAAAAATTGATAAGTCACTTCTCTCTCAACTGAAGTGATCTCACTACCTCATCAAAAGATTCAATCATATATTATAGACCTGTAGGTCTCTTCATTATCACTAATGAATAGATCCTGAGTTATAGAAAGATTCATTGTTTAAGTTTCACTTTCATCCACAAATGAGTATCAATTTTCCAGTGAACCCTGGGAAATCCCTTTTGAATATTTTTCACAAAGAACACTACCTTTATGAAGCTCATAGGTTATCAGAGCTCAGAGGTTCACACATATTACAAGATCGTATAGGTCACGGTTTCACAGATCTCACACTGGTCTTTGCGATTTTTTTAAGCTAAACGAGGATTTGCAAAGTGCACATTCTCAGTAAAGAAGAAATGGATGTCGTGGTGCGCCCTCCATTCACGGAGCTCAACTGCCTCTCTGAATCCCCCCTTCTTTCCCGAACCTCCCTACATAGAGAATCTCCTTCTCAATTTGAGAGCTTATGGTTTTTCATTGGATCTCCCTCTTTTTCTCGAGGAGGATGAGGTATATTTATAAGAAATTCCACTGACTCGATAACCTTCTATGCAAAGATAGCACCACTTATGATCAAACCGCAAAGCTCTAAATTTTCCCTAGAAATTATCTATAAATTGCGAAGCACCACAAAAATATTTGGATCATAGAGCTCATCGTAATCATTGAGTGTTCCATCAATTCCTTTGTGCCACCTTAACAATGCTCCCTCACAATTCTCATCACCTCTTCTATTTATGAAGTTTTTTATAATCGTAGATCTCACCATTAACATTATTTATATATTTATGAAATAAAATTCATCAATCCAATATTCAGGAAACTCATTTTATTTCCATACATTGAAGAGATCTTCAAGTAAATCCTATTTATCATGGTTCTTTGTTAACATGGATTGTCAAAAACTCCTCTGGAACTCAAAAATTCACCATGAAAACCTGATTTGTCAACAAATACAACCAACCCAAAATTCTCTAATGTTACCTTGAGGGTTTTTCCCAACAATCTCCCCTTCTGATTTTTGACAACTCTTCACATAAAGAATCCATGCACTTGATACCTCACTATAGATCATTTCATAATCTAACAACGTCCACCTTGTGCAATTCAGATAGTGACCAAAGACTCACTCCCAACATACACTCTGCCAACATGAGAAATTTTCCGTGTGAGAAACTAGAGTTTTATAAAAAATATATTATTGAGTCACTTCCATTATGACACCAATTTCTAATTCCATTATGATACCAACAAACTACTTTCATCACAAAACATAGCTGTCATGATATATATTCTTTAATATATCACTTCAAGAATCTTAAGATTTAAAAAATCTACTACTATCTCATTTCTCCCCCTATATTGCTTCCCTACTTGTTAGCTTATCCTTGTGTCTTGAATTAAGTCTTTTTCACCCATAAAATACATACTTTCAACTCTTTAACAGTCAATGTTCTCCCCCTTTTTCAACAATCCCAAAGGTCACTCCTTTGCGGTCTGCAACATGGTAAGAACCCACGTTAGTATATTTGAGATAAAACATCATACCTCGAGGAGGGGGGGTCCCACATCCATAGTTTTTCAAGTGCGGGTAGTCGAATAGACTCCCAGATCCAATCGATGCCTCTCAAATGCTTCCTTGGGTAATAACTATGTTATAATGTCTACCACCTCTAGTTTTTTTGGCACATACTCCAACTTCACTAGTCCTTGCTCCACGCACTCCTTGATAAAATGATATTTGATCTCAATTTTCTTTTTCCTTGAGTGATGGATTGAATTTTTTCTAATATTGATAGTACATGAATTATCACACAAGATTCCGATCTGAGAGATCCCTTCAACACCCATATCATTAAGCTGCTGCTTCATCCAAAATAACTGTGTGAATTCTTGAGTGGTGGAAATAAAATTAGATTCTACGTTGATCAATGAAATTCAATATTATTTATTTTTTAGCCATGAAATACCAATACCACCAAGATAGAAAGAACATCCTAATGTTGATTTTCATTTATCTCCTAAATTGGCCCAATCTGCATCTGTATATCCCAACAGCTCTGGATGATACTGGTCATTATACATAAAACTGAAATCCGTAGTTCCTTTGATATACTGAAGTATTTTTTTTACTTCATTCATCTATCTTTCGTTTGGATTTCTTTGATATCACACTTCCTGGAATGTGAAGAAAATCATATCAGGTCTTGTTGTTATTAAGAATAGTAGTCTCTTACTAATATGCCTCTATTATGTGATGTTAACTACCATTCCATTATCATCTTTTGATAATTTCATCTGGGTAGCAACTAGAGACCTCATCTCCAAGGAATTTTACATTCCAAATCTTTTCAAAAACTCCTTGGCATATTTTTATTGTGAAATCAATGTTCCATTCCTTCCTTCTATGTCCTATAAACCAAGAAAAAACGTCTTCTCACCTATCATTGACATTTCAAACTCACTTATCATGAATTCAGAAAAATGTCTACACTGAGCTTCATCTGATCTACAAAATATTATTTCATTGACTTAAACCATCACCATCATCCTTTTATTATTTCCATTGTTGAAATAGAGATTTTAATCAACACCACCACACTAAAAAATGGTTCTTCTAATACTAATCAAGCCTCATGTACCATACTATTGGTGCTTGTTTCAGCCCATAGAGCACATTCTTCAACTAAAAAACCATGTTCTCAACTTCCTGAATGAGAAAACCTTATGGATTATCAATATAAATTTCCTCCTCCAGAACCCCATTCAAAAATGAAGATCTCACATCCAAATAAAACACTTTAAACTTCTATTTCACTGCAATGACTAAGATTAATCTTATCGTCTCCGGCCTTGCAATTGGTGAAAATGTCTCATAAACATATATACCCTCCATCTAGGAGTATCCTTTGAAAAATAGACATGATTTGTTTCGAATCACTTTTCTATCTCCATTCATCTTGTTTTGAAATACCGATTTAGTCCCGATGAAATACTTATCTATTGGCCTCAAAATAATCTCCCACATCAGATTCTTCTCAAAATGATCTAGCTCTTCATGCATAGCCTGAACCTAATTTTCATCTATATCTGTATAAGAAAAATATTTCTTCCCTACTTGAGATTGGAATAGTGTCTACAATAGTGATTTCATTATTCTTTTCTGATCTGGCACTATTTGATAACCAATGATATTATGCATATCAATTTTAGCTCGACTCTTTGGATTCCTTGTAGATATAGACATGAATTCTTCTTGTTCACCATAAATATCTTCTTCTAAGTTAGCATCTGTTATATCTATGCACCCTGTGCTAATTTCTGCTTCATCACTTTTATCTAGAAAATATAAACTATGATGTTGAGTATTTTCTTCATTTTCTGCAACATTGACTTAATTTCTTACAATAACATTTCCCAACCACTTTTTAACCATTTGTTTTCTTTGATTTTTTCTGAGTAGCCACAGAATATCACCTCATCTTCACATGACATAAATTTCTTATGTTTTTCTTAGTTGAGAATGAATCAATTATTTAAATTTATTAAAAAGTATTTCAATATTGGCTTCTTTCTATACCACGTCCCATAAAAAGTCTTTCCTTCCTTGAGACACAATATAGCCCAGCTTGAAATGTAATTAAATGTCAATATTAAATCCTTCCAAAGTTTTTCTGGTTGATCTTTTTCTATAATCATCATTTTAGCCATGTTGTTAATGACATGATTTATCATTTCTACCACTCTATTCTGTTCGGGAGTTCTTATTAAAGAAGCTTGATGCCTTGTCTTGTGTTTCTCGAGATAGTCTTCCACCTAACTATTTGTGAATTATCTGCCATTATCAACACAAAACATTATAATTTTCTACCCAAGAATCTTGTCTAATTCCCTCCAATACTATTTTATATGTATAATCATATCATTATTTTGAGAAATGACAAATAAAAATTCCATTCTACTATAGTCATCAATGAAAAGAACGTAATACCTCTTCCCATGAATGGTGTAATGTCCCGGTTCTAGGAGTCACCCAGAGGTTCCCACTACCCAGTTGGTCACATGGCTTCAAGTGCATTTACCCAAATGCCTGATTCTACCAACTTGAAGCAAGATCATTGGGTGTGTTAGTAGGGAAACTATGCTTTCATTAGTAGAGTAATTCATCGAAAAGAGAAAGATAACAACAGTAAAAGCAGTAATAACATTCAATATGTAAACAACAGAAGACTAGAAGTAATAAACAACTGGAGCACATATATATAAATGAGGTCGGATACATATGTATAGTAAAGCAGCCAAACAAGTCACAATGATGGAATATAGTTCTACAAAAATTTAAAAGGAAAAAAAATAACATCTAGTAGCATCACAAGCCTCATCATGGTGTAATTCTCTCCAACTCGACAACAATCAAGTACCTGAAGTAGAAGGGTGCTTTCCCTTATCTATACCTGCAATAATATAATTTGTTTGGGCCCAAAAGCATGACCCAAACAGGGTGTGAGATGAATCCCAGTAGGAAAAAACCCATAGATCTTTTCCTAAGAGTGGGTGAATATATATGGTAGGTAATAAAAAAATGTATTAGTAAACAAGGAAGTACACAAAAGTAATAAATCATACAGTTTCAATTGCATTCATTTTCATATAAAAAGTAAGCATAAATTCAAAAACATGTCACTCTTTGGGAAGTACTCATAGACTAAACCCTTTGGTTCAACCAAAAAAACACAAGTAACCCTATGATAAGTTCTCACAATCTGACCCCTCTCGTTCACCATTTGCAAAGACTCTCTGAGGAAGCACTCACAGTCAATCCCCATATGGTCTTTTATCGGTAAGCTAAAGACACTCTATGCAAGCACTCAACATTGAATTCCCCCTATTGTGCCACAACGTGGAACTATAGACACTCTAATGGGGAACACACATCCATACCCCCAATGGTATCGCAATGTGAAAAGTAAAGAGAAACTATGGGGAAGCCCTCAGCTTCCATTCCCCTTATGGTCTACTACACCGGGTTCCCACAACCTTGTGTAATTCAATCATGCACAATGATGTTGAACAACCAATGTAACCCATAAGAACTAATTGGATGACATATTTCAAGAAATACTTGTCTAAATAGATACAATAACATAACATCGACAGATAAAATCACTCCATCCTAATAATACTAGGCATGGAAAACAAGGCATCCTAACAAGAAAAGCTATACCAAATGGTCAATATAACAAAAACAAGGGAAATACATCCATTTCATGTAAAATGACCCTATTCACAAGAAAACATCCTCTACTCTGGAACAAGAGGCATAGTAGGAATTTACATGGCTAAAATCCCTAAACACGCAATACCCTGTTCTAGGGTATTGGGCACTTGTGCACATAATAATCAAATACTAACTACGTAAAGGACACACCACCTACCCCGACGTTGGAAGATCAATATACAATGGCGTCGGCCCGTGAATTGACTTATAACGTGGTATATCTACAAAAAAATGCAAAAAACGCTCCATTAATAATATCTCTAGAAAGAGAATAAATAAAGAGATGAGCCTCTAGAAGAAGGAAGAACTCACCGATGTGATTCCAAACCAACTGACAGAGTTTGATTCAGAGAACTAACATCATGTCGGAGGCCCAGAGAAGATTCGATAGTATCTGTTGCTCCTAGATGAGACAGTCCTAGAAGGATAGGTTTCTGTCGATTAGACGCGACCCCGATCTGACATTGCAATTAAAAATAAAATTACACAGTATGTTGTTTAAAAGAACATGGAATGTACTTGCCTTAATCATATTCCAATTTAGCCGGTCTCCAGGTCACCCCACACGGCCATGTACTTGGCCGTTATATGGCATGTAAACAGTCACCCGTGGTTACTGGGTAAATGGCGTTTACTCCAAAGTACACTACATGTACTCTTTAAATTTTCAGATTCTCCACTTTTTCTCAAATACACCATAAAAAGAAAAACCATACCCGAAATGAAGGTTCGGGTTCTTAAAAAATTCCCCTTAATGAAATTCATCATCAATTTTCCTTAACAAGGCAGCATAGAAGAAGAATCCTCGAAAATCTCTAGACACTGCAATCATATGTTAGCCTATCTCTTCCATGTCCCGTCATGTACTCGCCTGTGCTACCATAGCACTCACACCAGTTGAATAGATCAGACATGATGAACCTTCGCACTGCGATCAACAATCCGGATAGGATGCTCCTTGAACAATGCATCTACCTCTAGCTCAACCTCCTCTGGTTGAAATAGATGAGATGGTTCTAAGAATTAAAACCATAGGTGAGAAACGTGGATGATGCCGTGCATAGACAAGTACATATGAGGTAACTAAAACCGATAGGCAACCAGCCTAAATCTCTCCAAAAAATCAAATGGTCCAACATATCCCGAAAAATTCTTTCCCTGTCTTCTAATCCCGCTATGTCCCAACCTCGATGTGACACGCAAAAAAACCTGATCTTTGACCTCGAACCCTAGAGGTTGTCTCCATCGATCGACATAAGGATTTTGTCATGAATGTGCAGTAGCCATCCTCTTCTGAATCAACTCCACCTACTATGTGGTCTCCTGGACAAGACGAGGTCCCAAATTAGATTCCCCTCCTGACTCTAACCAACATAAGGGTGATCGAAATGGACTACCGTACAATTCCTCATAAGGTTTCATCAGAATAGTTTTTTGAAAACTATTACTATATGAAAACACCACAATATTTATATTATCATCCCAAGAACCAACAAAATCTAGGATGCATGCTTGAAGCAGGTCCTATAGCACTTGTATCGTACGCTCAGATTGGCCATCAATCAGGGGATGGTAAGCTATACTCAGAAGTACTTCTGTACCCAAATCCCTCCATAATCCCTTCCTGACCTGAGAAGTAAAACAAGGATCCCTATCTGAAACAATGGAGTGTGGAACCCCATATAGACGTAAAATTTCTTGGATGTACAAACTTCCCAAATTATCTACACTGAAGGCCTCCTTGATCAGTAAGAAGTGAGAAACCATTGTGAGTCTATCATTGGTGACCCAAACTGCATCATTCCCTTGAGTTGGTCTGGATAAACCTATCTCAAAGTCCATCACGATATCATTCCACTTTCACTCGGGAATGGGCAACTGTAGGAAAATCCATGATGGTCAATGATGCTCCGTCTTCACCTACTAACATGTGGAACACCTCATGAAAAATCTAGAAACATATCTATTTATACCTAGACACCAATAAAGACGGTGCAGATCTATATACATTATGGTGTCACCTGGACGAACTTCCCAAAATGGCGAATGAAAGTCCCACTTTAGCTTCTCATGTATGTCTGATGGCACCCACACACACCCATGAAAACGCAAGATCTCATCCCCATATATGGTATATCTAGGAATAAGGTCTTCTTAGTAAACACTCTCTTATAGAATTAGGCCTTCAAAATCTGATTGTTGCCTCATTCACACTCGATCAAGCAGAGTATAGCTAACAACTACAGAAGAAAGAAACCTATGCCCCTGTCTGTCATGAACCTCCAAATGCATCTTAGAGAATAGAGCCAGAAGCTTCCACTAACTACTAGCTTCATGAACTACCAGTATTTGAGTCCTCTTACTCAACACATTATCCACTGAACTACCTTTCCTAGCTGTATAGGAAACCTCAAAGTCAAAGGACTGAAGGTACTCAACCCACCTTCGTTGTCTCAAATTATGATCGTGCTGTGTGAAAATGTACTTGAGAGTATTGTGGTAGGTGAAAACCACAAAATTCTCTCCCAAAAGATAATTTCTCCAACAATGTAATGCATGAATGACTGCAGCTAACTTGAGATCATGCATCGGGTAATTCCTCTCTTGTGGCCTCAACTACCATGACACTTACGCAACAACACCTTCTCTCTGCATAAGCACTGCTTTCAGACCGATACATGATGCATCACAGTAAACAATATAGCTTATTACCAGATCTGGAAATACTAGTATTGGTGCTAATGTAAACCTCTGTTTCAGCACTGGAAAGGCAGAACCATAAGAATCTGTTCACAAGTACTTCACACCCTTCTTAGTCAGGCCCGTCAGTGGCGCTACTAAGCGTGAAAAGTCTTGTATAAAATGTCTATAGTATTCAATAACCCCTTAAAAAATATGTACCTCAAAAACGTTCATTGGATGCTCCCATAAAACTACTACTCTCAATTTCTATATGTCTACGGATACTCATGTCTTTGAGATAACATGACCAAAGAAGTGAATTTTTTCCATCCAAATATAGTATTTAGAGAGATTATCATATAACTGATGCTCTCTCAGTGTACTCAAAACAATATCAAGATGAGTGGAATGTTTTTGTCGATTGTGATATTAAAACAAGATATCATCCACAAAACCACCAAAAATGAATCCAAGAATGGATGGAATACTTGGATCATCACTTCTATGAAAACTGTAGGTGTGTTCATGAGGCTGAACGACATAACCACATACTCTAATAGGCCATACTTTCTCCGAAAGGATATAAGAGGTACATCTAATGGTCTAACGTGCAACTGATGATAATAAGATCTTAGGTCAATCTTCGAGAACACCTGGGCTCCTCAAAGCTGAACAAATAGATCATCATTCCTCGACAAAAGATATTGGTTCTTGATGGTCAGCTGGTTCATCTTCTGAAAATCCACACATAGTCTGAAGGTATCGTCCACCTTATTCACTAACAGGACAGGTAAACCCCAAAGAGAAGTGTTGGGTTAGATGAAACCCTTCAACTATAACTTCTATAACTACTTCTTGAGCTCCTATAAATCTGGTGTAGCCATCATATAAGGGGGGATTGACACTGGTGTAGCTCCTGTAACATGATCAATAAAAAAGTCCACCTCTCACTCTGAAGGAAAACCTGAAATGTCCTCTGGAAAGACATCCCAGAAATGATCGAACACTAGAGGAAAGTGCAATTGTGAAGACCCCTAGTCATCCAGATAGTGAATATCAATCTGGGCTTGAATTTCTCCCAACCCATGATGCTTGGGTCTTACTCTACTCACATGAACATCCCATTCACCCTTAAGTAAAAAGGATATGCCCTCCGGTGATGTAAAACTCACCCTATGACGATAACAATCGACAATAGCCTAGAAGGAAACAAACTAGTCCATCCCAAGAATGGCATCATATCCCATCATCTGTAGGACATAGAGGTCCCATAATATGTTACAACCACTAAACTCAAGAGGGAACTCCTTTCATTGATGTACACTAGCCATTCTTGTCCCCAACAAAAAATCCAATGTCAAGACATCAACAAGAGTAAAGAGACAGAGATCAAGGCTCTCCACAACAACAATAGATATGAAACTATGGGAATCCCCTATATATAAAAGTGCAGAATCTAGAACTGAGGCAATTAGAATCATACCTTGAACTGTGGAGGGTTCGAGATCCTACTCCTGTGGGGTCTGGTACACTACAAAAGTCTAGCTTGCACCGCAGCCATGTGACCCTACTAGACCTTCTTGAGCTGATGCACCCTATTGTCACTGAAATCATGTTGACTATCTACCATATCCACGACCTCCACCTCGGCCTAAACAGCCGGAAGAACTCCAGTTCACAGATTAATGATAAATTGGTTGCCCTGCTCTGGTACGAGGAGTCGAAATAGAACTTCTATCACCAGCTACTGGTGAGAAAAAATGATAGAAGTGCAGAAGATGGCACATCTTGTCCCAATATCAACACTCCACTGGGTCCCTCAGGTATTGTTCCCTCGTATTCCCACTCTACCCACACTTGTAGAACACCACCTAGCCACCAGAATAAGTATTCTTCCTACCCAGATCTTTACGTGTAGACTCCCTTCAGTGCTTCCTACTATCTGAATGAGGGGTACCTACTCCTGATGCCGAGTCCCCTGGCTCACAGCTTCCAAATCTCTCATATTTAGCTCCATGATCAGTTCCTGATTGAATATATAGGTGATGGAAGTCAACCTGAAGATGTTCACCTGAGATTAGATGTCCTTCTTGAGACCATCCTCAAACTTCCTCTCCAGGAATAACTCATCTCCGCCATGAAGTGGTGTGTAGTGATACAGCTCTGAGAACAGATAATAATACTCCATGACTGAGATAGTACCCTGCTCCAAACTCATGAACTCTCGGGCTCAATCGGCCCTCAAAGTCTCTGGGTAGAAGTAATTATATAAGGCATTCTAGAACTCAACCCAAGAAATAACCTACTAGAGTCCCGCCTGTGAGATCACACCCCACAATCTCCTGGAGGAATCCCGAATCATATACATAGAGAGATTCACCCTCTTCTATGGAAGCATTTGCCTATGCTCAAAGATCGAAAGAATAGACTCTAACTATGATTTTACAGCCTAAGGTCCTCCATCCCCATGTAAAGGTGGGAGGATGATGCTGTTCAAAACCGGCGTCAAATCTACCATAGACGGTGCAGGAGGTGGTACTTCTCAGAAGGTCTACATAAACCTCATGAAGCCTTCTCAGAACTATTAACCAGCACCTATGTCCAGAATGATGGCTCGTGCTGAGATGGACAGAACTAGAGGATCTGCTGGCAGTTAATGATCTTCCATGTCCGGTGTCTGGTCACTGCCCTGTAACTGGCGTACAACTGGAGGACGTCCCAATGGAATGACTCTGAAATATCAAATTCACTCCATAGAATAATATTAACCAATACTGAAACGTATAAGTTCAATAATGTTAATAGGAGAAATAAAACATTCAATATTTCTAAAAGGTGGATGCAAAGCGTGTACAAATTCTACATGGCGTGCTTCCCTTAAGCTTTCACATGGGCATGTACTCCTTCCGACCCTAGTCATGTGACACCCCATACACACGACATGTTCTCCCAAGACTCAGTGTGTACTTGATTAATTTTACACCACCCAAGTTCTTCTACATGACATAACCCACACGCTTCTCCTAGAGCTATACTAAACAGTGTGTGTTTTCAAGACACGATGTGTATTAACTACCCATAATCCACCTATGTTGTTGGTCACACAACTATACAAATGGTCTATATTCATGATGTGTGCGTCCGGTACACAACATGTTTCACCAAAGATTTACCAACCATGTGTCTCTTCCCACACATCCAGGGACATGGTTTGAGACTACACGATGTGTACATATGGTAAATAATGTGTACTTAAGATAAACAGTTCCTTCCCAAACAGAAGGATACATGGAGTGTATTTAGCAATACAGACCGTGTATTATGGGTTTTTCCAGACAGCAAGCCTTAGAAACTACTCTGAAACCAAGGGGAACACTAAAATGAACATTAAAGTGCCAAATTCTAATCTGTGAGGGCCCACACTCCCCGAGAATCAATGTTTTGAATCTTATACATGTCATATACAAGCATAAGAATGCAATGATCCACCAAATTCTGACCCATGAGGGCCTATAACACATCAAGAACAAAATTTTAGCATTCATTCAAATGAAACCTTACATATTAACGACAAACTATCAAATAGTATGTATTCTATCAAGGAATCTATCTCAACAACATGCATATCAAGCACAACATCCATCACAACAAATGGAATCAGTAATACACCTTAAATGGCATGGCAAGAATGCATGGGATGTGATCTCCAACAAGTACCTATATCATGAAAGAGATGTAATAACCTCATCTCATTGGGTTTCAATAGAAATATAACCTCAATATTATCAACAATAACATCACAAAACACTTGAATCACCCAATAGTGAAATCAAATCAACTATAATAATTTCTAAACAAGAAAAAATTGAAATATATGAGGTAAATTAGCATTTCCCTGTACGCAGGTTAGATACTCCTAGGAACAGTTTATTACCAGCTATCTATTCCATTCTATCACTATGTATAGTCTCCAAATAGTAAGTCGAGAAGAAAATATTTCCTCTGATGCCAGTTTTAACATCCCAGTTTTGGGATCCGCCCAGTGGTGCCCCATACCCGGTTGGTCACATAGCCTCATGTGAATTTCCACAAACACCAGAGGCCATCGACTAGTAGGGATGTCCTTAGTTGTGATAGGGGAAAACTATTCCCTCATTGGTTGAGTATTGCAGTAGAAAGATATAGATAACAATAGAGAAAGCATTAATAACATGAAAGAAGTAAACAATGGAAGAATGGAAGTAATATACAACTTGAGAACATATATATAAATGATGCGTGATACATATGTCTAGGAAAGCGGAAAAACAAGTCAAAATGCATGAATACAGTACTAAACCAATGTAAAAATAAACCAAATAAACTTCAGCTGCATCCCAAGACTCATCTTGGTCCCATGCTCACCAGCTCCATAGTAATCAACTACCTGAAGTAGAAGGGTGCTTTCCTTTATCTACACCTACAATAATATAATCTGTTTGGGCCTAAAAGAATGACCCAAATAGCATGTGAGACGAATCCTATTAGGAAACCACCTAAAGATCTGTTCCTAACAGTCATTGAATATATATAGAAGACAATAAGAAAAATGAAGCAGTAAACAAGGAAGTACTTAAAAGTAAACAATCCTATAGTTTCAATTGCATTCATTTTCATACATCAAGTAAGAAAAAATTCAAAAAAAAGTAACCCTCTAGGATGTACTCACATCCTAACCCCTATAGTTCATCTAAACAAACACATGAATCCCTATCGGAATTACTAACAGTATAATTCCTCTTGTTCAGCTTCAGCAAAGACTCTTTGATGAAGAAATCACCATCAATTCCCCCTGTGGTCTTTTATCGGTAAACTACAGACTCTCTGGGGATGCACTCAATGTCAAATTCACCCTAGGGTCTCAAAACGTGGAACTATAGACACTCTAATAGAGTACTCATGTTCATCCACCCTATGGTCTCACAACATGAAAAGTAAAGAGACACTGTGGGGATGTCCCCAGCATCCAATCCCCCTATGGTATACTGTACCAGGTTCCCACAGCCCCGTGTAAGTCAATCATGCACAACGATGTTGAACAAACAAAGTAAACCTTATGAACTACTTGGATAATAGTATTATGAACTACTTCGCTAAACAGGTATAAGCATATAACAACATGAGATAAAATCACTCAATCCTAACAATACTAGGTAGGGAAAACAAGGCAGCCAAACAAGCAAATCTAGACCAAATGTTCAATATTGAAAAAATATGGGAAATACATCCATAGCATGGAAAATAACCCTATTCCCAATCAAACATCCTCTACTCTGGCACACAAGTCACAGCAAGCACTAATAGGGATAAAATCCCAAAACTCACAATACACCGTTATGGGGTATTGGGAAATTTTGCACCTAATATTCAAAGACTAAATATGGAAAGGCACAAACCACTTAGCTCGACGTTTTAAGATAGATATACTATGTATTGGGTTATTGAATCAACCTTGAACGTGGTAGATATTAAAAAACATCAAAAAATAATCAATTGAGGATAACTCTAAAAAGAGAATAAATAAGAGATGAGTCTCTTAAAGAAGGAAGAACTCGCTGATGAAATTACAACGCAACAAATTGAGTTCAATTCGGAGAACAGATAGAAAGTCGGAGGCCCAGAGAAGATTCATCAGTATCTATTACTCCTGGATGAGACATGCCTAGTTTTAGAGGTTTTTTTCGATTAGATGTGACCTCATTCTGACATAACAATTAAAAAAATTTACACTGAATGTTCTTTAAAAGTACAAGATGTGTACTTGCCTTAACCAAATTATGCATTACGTGGTCTGAAGGTCACACCACACGACCAAGTACTTGGCCATTACACGGCCACTACACAGTCACCCACAAAAACTGGGTACACGACATGTACTCTAAAGTACATGGCGTGTACTCCTTAAATTTTTTAGATTCGACTCTTTTTCTCAAAAATACCATAAAAGGAAAACCATACTTGAAAAAAATATCTGGTGTCTTACAAATGTATCTTGGTGAGATAGGTCCACAAACGTCAACATCCACCAAATCAAGCACTATTGTTGACTTCTTTTTCTTATCCTTTTATGTTTTTTTATTATTTTCCTCTGTAGACATGCATCACATGTATGAGTACAATTGAGTGATAGATTTGGGAGGTCCCTAGCTGCATCACACATTACTAGATATTCTAGGGATGGTTTTCATGGACAACTGAATCATTTATTCCACTGGTTTTTCTCTTCCCCTCAAGACAAAAAACACATATCTTTTTCTCTACCTAAAAGGTAGAGATTCCCCTTTTTCCTTTATCCATATTAGAAAACTACACAATCTCTTCCTTTGATGATACATGTATTCTTAGTAAATATTATAGAATACCCAAAGTTACATCGTTTTATGACACTAAGCATATTGTGGCTGAGACCTTATAATACTAAGACATCAGAACGTTTCATCTCTTTGCCTCCAAACCTATCATATCTCGATCCAATTATCTTCAGTCATTTATCATTTTCAAATTTGAAAATTCTGTCATTGTCATAATTTATACCTATAACAAGATCCTTATTCCCTGTCATATGGGATGTGCAACCATTTTCAAGGATCCATACACCAGATCAGTCTGATTCTTTAAGGTAAATTTCCATAAACACTGCCTTCTCACCTCTTTTCTTCTTGATAAATATTTTTGTCTTCACACATGGTAGAGATTGATAACCTTGATCTTTGTCAGAGTATGATGGACCAACTTAATCATGGAAGACTGAAATTTTTTTCTACAATATCAACTCAGCTATTGGTTCATTGATCTACATATTGTGAATAGTTTGGTTCTACTTTGGAACACTTCTCTGCATGGATGATGTACAATATCTAGCCACATGTCCAAATCCTCCACACCAAAAGAATTTTACAACAAATGATTTTCCATTATATCAATATCTATGTGGCTCCCACTGTTTCTCTTGTACTCTTTGGTTCCTATTAGATATGGAACACACATTTTTTGAGTGTCCCGTCATTCCATAGAAATATCATCTGAGATGGGATGTATTCTTGAACATCATTACTGCATAACTGGGTCTCCATTGGGTTATCCGAATCTTTAGATTCTCCTTCATACCCAAATCCTCCTTCAATCTCAGAATAGGTGCTTGCGGTCTGAATTCAATTTTCATAGCTATTTGTTTTTGGTCAAGCCCGACATCAAACATAGCATCTAAAAATAATTGATTCTTCCTTTCTAAGAACCACTATGCTCCTCATTTATCTTCTCAGTTTTCTGAGTGATCTACTTTCTTGATGTCACAAAACGAGTTAAGATATTTTTTAATACTTAACATTTTTCCACAAACAAGAATCTTATCCATTTAGATATTTGATAAAATTGATTTGATATTTAATTATGTTATTCAATAAATCTATCTCCCATTTCCATTTTTAAACCTTGAATTTATACTCGCTAAAGGATTCAGAGTCCTCTACTATTGGTGACTTGATTTTATCAACTTCTTCCATCTACTCAAACTTATCTTCTTCTTACTACTACATATAGAGTTTGGCGTCATGAACTACTTTGTTGGATTGATTTATTCTAGCTCTCAAAAAATCAATCTCTTCAAGATAATCCTATAACTCAGTTTTCATATCAACTCTTCCTTCAACTTCTTATTTTTTTTAATGTCAGTTTCTACCTATTTCTAAGATCTACCGACAACTACCACCCTGATAGTTTCTCTATAATCTTTTTAGTTCTCTATCTCTTAAACCTCCTCAACCTCAAAATCATCTGAATTGTCACATTCTTGGGAATGAAAATTCTTATTCTTAATGACATTTCTCTTGAACTATTTCTGGCCTTCCATATATGCTGAAGACTTCTTGGGAATTTCTTCGTCATTGACATCATCAATTTCTTAGAACTTCTTGGGATACTTTGCCTCAAGATGACCAACCCATCCACATCTATAGCAAGAAAGTGAAATCTACCCTTTAATCTTTCCTTTTCCTCTTTGAATCTTTGAGGAATGTAATGAAATCACTTCATCTGTCTCTTCTTCTTCCTATGAATCTTCAATAGTGTGCTTCATCATGGATTTGAAATCCACCTCTTTGGATTTCTAATTTTCCACAAAATCATTATCATCATTTCCCATATCATATTCTACAAGGTTACATTGTAAGTTATCTAGTGTCATATATTTCAGATCGTTATCTTCCAATACTAAAACCATTGCATTGAATTGAGGTGGATGTTTCCTCTGGATTCCCTTCAAAATCTTCATGTCTACAATGACTTCACCGAGGCCTCGCATGTCTTCCACTAAAACATTTACCTTGTCAAAGAATGTATCAATATACTCATTTGGGATCATTCTAATATCGTCCTACATATCCCACAACACTTGTAGATTTTCTTTTATGACCATTGAATCTCCATCATATATGTTCAAACGATTTTCCCACATGGCATGTGATGTTTTTCATGACATCACCTTCGTATAGATAACATGGATATGGCTTCTCCTAAAGCATTTATTCCCTTGGCATCAACATCCAATTCTCTTTGCTCATCTTCTAATAAGTCACCACTATTTATATCATCGTTATACCATGCATTTCAGTGGTAAACACATCCATTACAATGATCGAATATATTGTTGCATCTGACTATTCGATAGTTGAAAATTGATCCCGTCGAAGATCAGAATCCCTTTATGATTTGTGACATCCATTTGATAGAGAAACAACAATATGATCCTTTCCCTCTAATACTAATTTCTAGGTCTACTTTTCTAGACACCCTGATAGGGGGGAATCAAAGCATGAAATATTAAAACAACTTTCCCGTTTTGATCTTGTTTTATTGTTAGACAAAAATCTCTCATATTTTCTTCCCATTGAAGAGTATGAAAAAAACGTAAATCATGCACATGACACAAAACATTTACTAGGTTCACCATCACTAGGATACGTTCAATAATCAAACATCGGTAATGTTCTAATCTACCAAATCCATTAAAAGTGCACTGCTATTTACAAGTTCGAAGCAGACTCACTGTCCCTCTATGTTTACAACCATTCATAATTTAAGAACTCACTGCTCTCTCAATTGAATTGTGATCACTAATTCATCAGAAGTCTAACTCACAATTTATAGACATATCGGTATCTTCATTATCACTAATGAATAGATCATCAGTTGTTGATAGATGTACTGTTGAATTTCCCCTTCCTTCCATTGATGAATATCACTTTTCCACTAAACACTCAGAAATCCCTTTTGAAACTATTTTCAATGCACCCAACCTTTGCAAAGCTCATAGGTTCACAGAGCCCACAGGTTTGTAAATCTCATTAGATTGCAGAGCTCATTGCTTTGCAAAGCTCACAATTGTCTTTGTGATTTCACAAAGCTAAATAATCTTTTACGAAGTGCATGTCCTCTACAAAGCCAAACTGGCCTTCGCAGCATGCCTTCCTTTCATGGCATGCCTCTACGAATTCCATTTCATTTAAAAAAGCTCCCTGCTCTATGAGTCTCCTTCGCAATTCGAGATCTTAAGGTTTTTTTACTTGATCTCCATCTTTTTCTCGGGGGGGGGGGGGGTTATTTATAAGTGATTCCACCAACTTGAGAACCTTCCAATGATAGTCAGCACAACTTCATCTTAAATCGCAAATCTCCAAAATTTCCTGCAAAAATTATTTCTAAATAGAGAATCACCACATGAATTTTTGGATCATCGAGATATTCGTAATTGTGGAGCATTCTATCTATTCCATTTCACCCCACCACAATTCTCCCTCCAAATTTTCAACACCTCTTCTATTCATGATGCTCGTCTTAATTGCAGACCTCACTATCAACATTATTCATGTCTTTGCAAAATAAAATTCCTCAATATTATCTTCAAAAAAACTCATATTTTTGCCACATTTTTAGGCGATATTCAAGGAAATACGCTTTTAGCAATGATAAAAAATGCCAAATTTTGGACCCCAAAAATTTATAAAACACTAGAAAATGGAAACACGTTGTATATGTTATTTTGTACCACCTAAATACTATCCATTCCTTTTTCATGGTTCTTTGTCAACATGGACTATAAAAAACTTATCTTGAACTCGATAATTCACCATGAAAACATGCTTTTTCAACAAGCACAACCAACCCAAAAAAGCTCCAATATTACCTTGAGGGATTTTTCAAAAAAAAAAACATTCTGATTACATAGTAAAGTCATATGTATAGAATGTTAATCATTTATATTTGAACATATTTTTTTGAATTAAACAATTTTTTGGAATAAGTAAAAATATATATAATAAAAAGTATATAATTTATTTATCATATAATGTTATTAGAATTTTTATTTAATAGTTTTAAAAATGGATGGTTAATTATGAAAACATGTAGTTATAGTTGATGTTGAGTATAATGATTCTTAGGATATTCATTGGAGTATTGATCATGAGTATGATGATGTATGGAGGACAACCACTCATGAGTTTCATTACTGGAATTTTCTATGGTATGAAGGATCCATTTCTGATTAGAATACCAAGTGATGAAAAAGGTCGATATTTTTTTTATCATAATTAGAGTACATATAGATCATTGGATACCTTTTTCTATAAATATTTTTTCAATTTGATACTAAGAAAGGTGGATTCTCTACTATAATGATCGTGATTATTTAATGGTCGCATGGGGGAAATTAAACATCTTATTTATAATTGAGTACCTATGTTCAATTCTTAAGGAAGTGTGATGGAAAAATAAAATATATATTTGATATAAGAATTTATGAATATTATAGTTTTGGGTGATGTTCATCAACCTATTATACTGTTATTTTGAGCTTTTACCATATATGGTGGTGAGGTCATGAAATTTTTAGGGATATCTGAGCCTATAGATTTATCTCCAGGTCAACCCCTTTACCTTAACAAATTATAATAAGGTTATCATGAAAGAAAATGTGGATGGTAAGATTTTTTAATTGATGGATTCTATTTAATAGGAGAGTTATATAACATTTCATAGAGTTTAGTAAGTAATATTGTTTAGAATTTATCAAGATCTTTAGATTATAACCTATAAGGTTTCACCATCATCAATTATTCAATTTTTTTATTAGATTTGGATTTTCATAGACTTGTATAAGGAACTCATGCATCATGCTCTGTTACTATAGTGGATGATTAAATTTCTAAAAAATTTGTCCAAAATTCCTTGGTATTTAGGGGGAGAAAACAATGTTGTAGTTCATTGACCTCAACAGCTTCATATTACAATATCAGTTTCCTCCTAGATCTTATCAATAGTATATTGTTCATTAGTATTCTAGATTTATAATGTCAGATAGAGTAGAAAGAGTATAAATAAGGTATATTCCTCTCCCTTAGGATCCTTAGTCAAATCTTTGTATTAAGTGGTGAATGATGTTAGGGATGATGAGGTAGAGGTTGTAGATTCCAAATGATTCGTTACAAAGATTTTAAATTACTAGTTCGACCACAAGTCATCTGATGCACCATATCCTTATATTATACCTTGGCCTATGAATTCATTAACATGGGATATTTTCACTCATTTCTTTTCACTTATCATAGTCAAATAATTGAAACATGGGTAAAACCTATTACCTAGACCCTTGGTATTTTCTATGGTAGTTAAGAGTCATTATAGGTTAATATAGGCGGGTTATGGGTGTGATTTAATATAAAATTATTTTATATTAATTTGGAGGTTCTTAATCTTATTGATTAAAAGATATGATGTGATCGAATCGAATTTAAAAATCTTTTTCCCACCATTTTTTGATGTTATTAACTACATTTTTTTATAATTTCCCAAAATTAAAATTAATATTACCTGCCGTATAATTCAATTACTAAATTATAAATTCAGTAAAAGATATCACTTTTTTTTGTTTTCAATATATGAATTGGTGATTTTGGGAGCCCAAGATGAAGGAAATGAAATACGAACCAAATTACATTGAATCCCAAGTATAAAATTTCATTTTTTTATATTCCAAAATATTTTCCAATCCAATTGGTTTGGAGTTTTTTAAGGCCTGGTTACTATGTGGGAAACAGATAATTAGAGGAATCCTAATCCCAATTCATCCATTTTGTGGACCAATTTATGTGATTTATTCAAAAAAGTAAACTGATAAAAATAAAGAGTAAATTTACGTATTTTGATAATATGTCCCATTATATTACTCCATGTTCTTGTAAATGATACATCGACACATTTAAGAGGGATCGAATAAGTCCCTTGTTTTTTTAAAGTTGTGATAACTAATTTTACTAATATAAATCTAATCAGCAATTGGTATTACAAAAAAATCTATGAAAAACCCTCCTTATAAATGTGATGCATTACTATATATTTTCTTTATTTGTAATTAGATAATGGAATCCTAATCATCATTTATTTATTTATTAAAAAATAAAAAGTGGGGAGGATGAAAAATGACAAGAACCCCTGGGGACAAAAAAACTGGCACAAGCCTATGGATGTCTTAAATAATGTAACCTATGTGCGTCCCCTCATATTAGATCTACACCCTCTAGTTTCAAGAGATTCATATTTGAGATGTAGTAGATGTTTGAGTTGGGCTCAGCCAAAGAGGAAAGGTTATCCACAACTTTGTTCCCATTACGCCATGTTTGAAGCACTTTGATGTTGTTGTTGAGAAGCATAGCCAGACACCTTCTAATGCTATATGATATTGAAAATGGTATGGAACAAAAAATATTTAGAGAGTTATATAGAATTAAGGGGTCTATCTCCACCTCATAGAGATTGATATTGTCTTGGTGGAAAAGGTTGAGGCCAGTAAGAGTGTCCTCAGCCTCTGCTTGGTTGGAGGACCCACTGCCCAGTTAAGAATAGAAGGCCATAATGACCACTCCTTTTGATTCCTGAACAACCCCACATCCACGTATGGTTACCAAGTTACAGGAAACATCAGTATTATGTTTCAAACCATAAGTTGGAGGAATCCATCGCACACAGAGGGGTCATGGAATATTACTGGGCAGATGAGGAATTGGAACATTGAGAAGTAGGCGCTGAAAGGTAGGAGCCTCCTTCCATCCATTAAAGAGCATGTTCATATCTAGAAGAAGATTCCTCATACATATAATGATGGATATACCTGAGGATTTGTACCCCTCAAATATCGGCTTGTTCTAAGCTTTCCATAATCACTAGTAAGCTGAATAAAGCACCAAAGTGTGGGTTGTCTTCTCTGCCCAAGAAACACCCAAGTCATTGAATCATAACTCTAGAAAGGAAGCCTCAGATCTAAAAGAACTCTAGAAAGTGGTGAACGAACTAAAATAATTCCTGAATTCATGTTCCTAATCACACTCGAAGAATTGTGAGACATATTCTCTTCCCAATTGTTATTGCAACAGAAGCACCTAGAGGCCAAGCTGATGCCACAACATTTGATATTGACCTCCGATGGTAGAGCACTGTTCCCAATCCTCCAGATAACGAAGTTAAAATTATTTGGTAACTTTTACACCCCAGGGTATAATTCCAACCATCTGTTGGATGGTGTGAAATTGACACACACCAAATGTCCCTTAAATAAAAGTTATCGAACTGGATGGAGTGAAGACACATCTGTTCACCACATCAGTGACAACGATGAGATCAAAAAGTGCATTATGATCCTTATTAAGAACATCATAAATGAAGGATGTAGAAATTGTCACTTCCTTGAATGTAATATCAAGAACATGACACCCCGCAAAACCAATGGCAACCCCAACCCTATTCTGGTGCCAAAACGATTGGTTTTCATTCCCCACAATCCATTGGGTAAATGGAAGAATCGATGCAATAAGAGAGAGGATATTGGACCAGAAGGGGGTAACACGATGTTCGACCTAAGCTAATTCCATGCTCCATGAGCCTTCCATGGATTCACCCCAAAGATAGAACTGCTCAAGGACCTCCCAATCAAATTTAGCATGTATACAATTGATAATATCACTAAGGATCCTAACATTGATGCCTCCTTGCTGAATAGGGCGAGGCATTTTGTCCCATTAAGCCCAATGCCTTTTTTCCCCTTGAAGAGAATCTCAAATGAAGTTTGTTAAAATATGACCAATCAAGGAAATTACTCCCTTGGGAACATGGACTGAAGACAATGCATAAACATGAGTGGCCAACAAGATGTTATTCACTAAAGCAATCTGACCACCAAAGGAGAGGAACTGGTTTGTCTAGTTGAGCACTCTATCCATTATTCTACTCACCAAATGGTGGAAGTCCCTAATCCAAAGCCTTCCTGAGGAAATGGGAGCTCCGATGTAGTCCATGAAAAAGTTACCTCTCTACATGTGAAATGAATTACACTGAGACAAGGCGTGTCTCGTTGAACACTTATTAGAGATGAAGAGGTTTCTCTTGGAAGAATTGACAATCTGCCCACTCCATTAGAAGTTGGTCTCCATATCTTTGTTAAAACATCTAACTGATCATATGCTAGAATTCATGAAATTCATCATGTCATTTTCAAACATCAGGTGAGTAATATAGAGGGATCCCAATCTCGTGTGGTAGGGACACATCTCACCATTCAACACTCACCTGTTGATGAGCCGTCTAAGAACATCATGGGCAAGGATAATGTATCTTGGGTACAAGGGTTCCCCCAGTGTAAGTCCATGGGAGGGCTTGAAGAAACCATGAATTTTACCCATGTAGGATACATCAAGCCCTGGGGTTCTAAAACACTAGATTAAAATATCTATAGACCTGGGAGAGAACACCATACCTACTAAGATCTTATTGATGAAGCTCCACTCGATCTGGTCATACAACTTGTTAATTTCAATTTTTATGACCTTATTGGATCCATGAGTTTTGTTGTCAAGGTCTCTAAAGAGGTCTTGAGATAAGGAAATTGCTCCTTGGATGCACCTGCCCTTCCTGAAACTATGATGTTCCAGTAAATCCCATTCTGGGAGGATAGGTGCAATCCTAGAGTCGATGATATTGACCAAAATTTTGTAAGGAATGTTCTACATAGTCACATGTCTAAAGTGGAGGAGGGACTAAGGGTTCTTGATCTTGGGTATAAGAGTAGTATCAGAAGCATCCCGCGGTAGGCTAACTCCCACTACTACAAAAACAGGCAATATCATCACTAAAATCGGGCTTTAACAGTGCTAGAAAAGCATTGTAAAGATCAGCGCTGATAGGGGGTCCTTTAACAGCGCTAAAAAAGTGCTGTTAAATCTCACCTTTAATTGTGATAAAAAGCACTGTTAAAGGTCTCCTTTAATAGCGCTAAAAAAGCGCTGTTAAATCCATGACTTTAACAGCACTTTTTTAGGGGTGTTAAAGGTGTCATTTAACAGTGATTTTTTAGCACTGTTAAAGGTTACATTTAATAGCGCTAAAAAGCGATGTTAAAGGACACCTTTAACAGTGCTAAAAAAAGCACTGTTAAATCCCTGCCTGCTGCAAATAAAAAATCTGCATCAGTACAACCAGCCGAATAGACCTGCAGAAAAACCAGTATATCAACCACAAACATGTCATCAACCGATCACAAACCAACCATTAAATACTTATATTGCCCCAAACAACCATAACACAACCCAACCACAACCACAACCATCATCTCAATGTACTCAACCGATCTAAACACTTAATATGGATTTTACCCAAGACTATCTAATTCCAAACTCCGATCATGTCATCAACCGACCACTTAATTTCTATGGTGCTCCCCACTATACGCTTTAGCTCACAAACACCACCATCTGATGTTTAGCACCTCCATCATCGGGAAAGAACCACTAGAACCCCACATGATATAAGGCTATTGCATGATGTTCAAACATAGCGAGAGGAGAACAGAAGGTGAAAGTCCCGTAGATGAACAACATCAAAAAAGAATATCCACCACCCTTTCACTATATACATAAAAATCATATCTTTAAGACCGTCTGTGTGAATTACTATTTTACTTCCATCGAGGATGATGCATGTTGGTCAACTTGTTTTCGAAATTGTTTATCTTCATCCATGCCTTGTACTTACACCCATGAATTTGAAGCTGAGTTTGCGTACACGATATTTGAGGCAAGGTTGACTCGTACATGTCACATATGACCCATGAATCGTTTTCCTAAAGTATAAACACAATCTAAAGGCGTTTGGTCGGTTCCTCGTATGTCAGTTGTTGATTTCACTTAAAAATAAGTCCATTTTGAACAAAACAGAGGCACTTTGAGTGGTTTCGGCGTCACTGGGCCTCAAATTGAGTCAGGGTTGACTCGTACACATCAAATTTGACCCATGGATCTTTGTCCCCAAGTTTCAATAGAATCTGAACGCATTTGGTTAGTTTCCCATATGTTAGTTGTTGATTTCTCACATAAAAATAAGTCCATTTTAAACAAAATAGAGTCACTTTGAGTGGT
Organism: Viscum album; assembly: GCA_963277665.1. Classification (NCBI taxonomy): domain Eukaryota; kingdom Viridiplantae; phylum Streptophyta; class Magnoliopsida; order Santalales; family Viscaceae; genus Viscum; species Viscum album. The sequence goes on from OY728166.1 coordinate 591,986,951, forward strand.
GTCGGCCACACCGGGCCTCGGATTGAGGTGGTGTTGACTCGTACATGTCACATTTGTATCATGGATCATTTTCCTTATGTTTCAATGGAAACCGAATGTGTTTGGTCGGTTTGGCGTATGTATGTAAAATATTGTCCATTTTAAACAAAATACATACACTTGGAGTGATACCGGCCACACAGTGCCTTGTATTGAGGAAGGGTTGACTCGTACATGTCACAAATGACTCATGCATCATTTTACTAAAGTTTCAACACAATCTGAAGGCATTTGGTCTGTTTCCCGTATGTCAGTTGTTGATTTCTCAGTTAAAAATAAATCCATTTTGAACAAAAGAGAGGCACTTGGAGTGGTGTTAGCCACACCAGGCCTCAGATTGAGGCAGGGTTGACTCGTACATGTCACATTTGACTAATGGATCGTTTTCCTTAAGTTTCAACAGAATCCAAATGCGTTTGGATGGTATTCGGTAAGTCAGTTGTTGATTTCATTTAAAAATAAGTCCATTTTGAACAAAATAGAGGCACTTTGAGTGGTGTCGGCCACACCGGGGCTCGGATTGAGGCAGGGTTGACTCTTACACGTCACATTTGACCCATTGATCGTTGTTATAAAGTTTCAATAGAATCCGAATGCGTTTGGTCAGTTTTCCGTATGTTAGTTGTTGATTTCACTTAAAATTTAGTCCAATTTTAACAAAAACAGAGTCACTTTGAGTGGTGTTGGCCACACCGGGCCTCAGATTGATGCGGTGTTGACTCATACACATCACATTTGACTCATGGATCATTGTACTTAAGTTTCAACAGAAACCGAATGTGTTTGGTCGGTTTGGCGTATGTATGTAAAATATTGTCCATTTTATACAAATACATACACTTGGAGTGATACCGGCCACACCGCACCTCGGATTGAGGCAATCTTTCCTCGTACAAATCAGATATGACCCATGAATCGTTTTCTTAAAGTTTCAACACAATCTGAAAGCGTTTGGTGGGTTTCCCGTATGCCAGTTTTTGATTTCACTTAAAAATAAATCCATTTTGAACAAAATAGAGGTACTTTGAGTGGTGTTGGCCACACCTAGCCTCGAATTGATTCGGGGTTGAATCGTATACATCACATATGACCCATGGATCGTTTTCCTTAAGTTTCAACAGAATCCGAATGCTTTTTGTTGGTTTTCTGTATGTTAGTTGTTGATTTCACTTAAAATTAAGTCCATTTTTAACAAAACAGAGACACTGTGAGTGGTGTCGGCCACACCGGGCCTTGGATTGATGCGAGGTTGACTCGTACACGTCACAAATGTGTCATGGATTTTTTTGAAAATGTATCAACACAATCAGAAGCCGTTAGATCAGTTTGGCGTATGTACGTAAAATATTGTCCATTTTGAACAAAATGCATACACTTGGAGTGATACCGGTCACACCGTGCCTCAGATTGAGGCAGGGTTGACTTGTACACGTCACAAATGACCCATGGATCGTTTTCCTTAAGTTTAAAAAGAAACAAAATGTGTTTCGTCGGTTTTTCGTATGTCAGTAGTTGATTTCACTTAAAATTAAGTCTTTTTTAACAAAACAGTGACTCTGTGAGTGGTGTCGGCCACACCGGGCCTCGGATTGATGCGGGGTTGACTCGTACATGTCACACATGAGTCATGGATAATTGCGCAAAAGTATCGGCACAATCAGAAGCCTTTATATCGGTTTGGCATATGTACGTAAAATATTGTGCATTTTAAACAAAATACATACACTTGGAGTGATACCGATCACACCGCGCCTCAGATTGAGGCGGGATTGACTCGTACACGTCACATATGACCCATGAATCGTTTTCCTAATGTGTCAACACAATCCGAAGGCATTTGGTCGGTTTCCCGTATGTCAGTTGTTGATATATCACTTAAAAATAAGTCCATTTTGAACAAAACAGAAGAACTTGGAGTGGTGTCAGCCACACCATGCCTAATATTGAGGCGGGGTTGACTCATACACGTCACATTTGAAGGTGTGTATGCATACATGATAGTTGAACTTATTACATAAGAGTTTCTGGAAGAGTATAAGAGACATGAATTAATGAAGATCATTAGAGTGTTGGAGAAAATGTGGTTGCTACAAACAATGTGGCAATCGGCTTGGGCAAGGCGTCATATGTTACAACTTGAAAGTATTGTACTTTATTTTTTTCTAGAGGGTTTCAGTTTAAATGAATTTTGGAATGATCATTGCTATCCATTTTCTTTTAGGTTTTTTTGACAGCCGAGGGGAAAGATTGGGGTCTGCAGACATTGGAGGATATGTCGAAGGGTGATTTTGTGTGTGAATATGTTGGAGAAATGTAAACTCAGGCAGTTTTGAAAAGAGTCACTACTTAAAAGAAAGTTTCAAGTTTCGATACATCTCAAGATGGTTAGTTTAAAGATATTTTGAGGGACACTACTAAAGACATGCTCAAATATGCACACATCCACCACTTTTAGATCATTTTCTACTACAATGATATTCCAACCAAGATATGCGTTAGAACCCTCATGATACATAGCGCATTTCAATGCCCACCTTCGAGAATGATATGAAGCCCAAACCATGACAACATCATGTTTTTCCTTGAAAATTATCTTGGAAAACTGGAATGGAAACTCGCTCTTGTGATTTTGCGTCTCTACTTGTCTCTTCATTTGTGCAGCTATTGCCTTCAGAACATTATCCAACACTGTTAAACTATGACGCACCTATTTTTTCTGCGATGTCGCTCCTTTATCCTCGACCATTTCGTCTATATCAGCTTCATCAATGTTTTCATCTAAAATGCTAGCATCAGCATGTTCAGATGGTTGTTGGACCTCAACAAGAGGACCACCAATAGCATCAGCAGCACCACCAACAACAATAGGTTGAGGTTGAGAGGCTTGAGAGGCTTTAGAGGCTTGTTCAGAAGCAGAAACAACAGAAGCAGCAGCAGCAGCAGCAGCTTGAGAGGCTTGTTCAGCCTTGAGGTTTGGAGCACCAGAACGTGCAGAAGTCATTATCTACAAAAAAGGATTAGCACTTAATCTGGATTACACAAATGCAATAATGATAAGATAATAGCATGAGATAACAATATCTATATTACAAACAAAATATAACTCGTTTATTGAACTCTCTTTTTTATCAAATGCTGAAGGGATTTGACACCTCTACAATAATCCAAATCCCTTCATTGTGGTCTCCTCTAACATAAAAAACATCGTCTTCATTGGGACAGCTGTGAAATTATTGCGACGTCCCACTGAAAGGATCATCCTCAATTGAATTTTCATCAGACACTTCAGTAATTTTGGACGATAACAGAACAATCGAACACTTTCGGTTTGCGGGGTCTGGCACATAAAATACTTGTACCACTTGTGATGCCATTATAAATTGTTCGTGTTTGTACCCTTCTTTACTAAAATCAACTTTCACAAATCCCAATTCATCTATTTTAACACCACTGTTGTTATCAACCCAGTTTCATTGAAAAATTGGCAATTGGAATGTCATATAATCCAACTACCATATTCTTTTGATAATTCCAAAGTATGACATATTCGCATAAATTGGATTTTTGTCCTTACTACCAGAAACATGCATCGCTTCAGCCACAAGAGTTACTCCACTATTTTTCATGGTACTATATTCATCATGTTTATCTGTATAGAATGTATAAAGGGTGTCTTTATCAACGCTTTTCTAGTGCTGTTAAAGGACACCATTATCAGCACTAGAAAGGCGCTGTTAAAAACTATCCTTTATCAGTGCTAGAAAAGCGCAGATAAATCTGCACTTTATCAGCGCTTTTAAATAGCGATGATAAATATTATCCTTTATCAGCGCTGATAAAGGTGGCGCTTTGCTTTCCCATTTTTGTAGTAGTGTCCCTTGAAAAAATCTTGAATATCCATAGTGACATCCATGTTAATCAAATCCCATTTACCTCTGTAGAACAATCCTAGAAACCCATATGGGCCTGGTCCACTTTCAGGATTAATATTGAGCATAGATTCATGAATATCAGCTTCCTCAGGTATGGCACCGAGCATGTCATTGATCTGGGAATAGACGATGCTTAGAATAACATCAAGGATGTCCTCATTCCTCCCTGGATAGCCATTGAAAAACCCTGAGTTATGACCTTCAAGAAGAACAAAAAAAATTTATGGGCACTAGACCCACAACATCCCGGTCTGCTGAGGTGCTACCATCATCCCGCACAATTGAGGGGTTTAAAGGATGTTTCCATTCTTTGATTCGTGCATGAAAAACGGTCATGTTTTTGTCCCCCCCTTTAGACATTTAATAATGGATTCTTCCCTTTCCACTCTTTTATCCCAAGGATGAGATTCGAGAGGGCATCCTTCTTCATAGCTAATTCCTCAAAGCATGGTCATTCCATTCCTCCTCCAGGATGGTTTCATTTTTATTAATAGGAGCCATAATCTCATCAAGGTACATTCCAATGGGGGGGTATAGATCAGGCCCAAACATGGGGCTCCTTCTTCAACCTTCTTACATTATCATGTAAAACTATCCACAAAAGACCCTGGATAGAATCTTCCCTGACCATAATAACCATATGGAGAATACTAGGGTGTGGGATCTAGTGCTGATAGAATCTGAACCTAGAAGGATTATCTTTTCTCGAGGAATGGGAAGAAATAATAAGGGAATGGTCATAAATCAAAAGAGCTAAATTATAAACCATAGATTCATTGAACATGTATATGGACTGGATGTTAGCGAGGCATCAATCAATGCCGCTCCATGATTGGTGATTCACCTTTTGATTATTACACCATGTGAATGGGTCACCTGATAAACCCATTATAACATCTCTTATTTCCTATTAACTCTTTTATATGTTTTTATCATGGATATAAAGTCCCTATAATGATTCATGTGCTGAATATTGTAATGGTTTAGAAAAATTCAATGCATGGTTATTAATTAATTATTTCATGTGAACATAGGACTCAATGACCATTGATGATTCCATTTATATTATAACAACTTATTCTTCATATGGGGATATTACCATTGAGTAGGTATACGAGATCATAATACTGTATATTTCTCTTTCCTTCCCATCAATCTATAATACCCCAAAATTAGAGCTTAAACCATATCATAAAAATTTAATGTAATTATATCATGAGAAGGGAAACATGTTTCCTACCATAATCTCTAGTAAAATTCCTCTATATGATGAACTATGATTACTTTAATATTTAATGGAGTATACAAATTAAATAAGATATATATTTTCTAACATTATTATTATTAACCCCCCAAATTTTTATGTATCATATACTATTAAATGACAAGAATATATGAGAAAATGATGAATAATATCGAATGAACATAAATGTAATAGATGTCATTATATGGTATGTAACAAAATTATAAAAAATTTGAATCCTTTACCTGATTTATGACATCACATTGGCCAGTATAGTGCATATAGTTCCTAATAAAACTAGTTTAATTTTTTTGATTTAAACTGTTTTTGGTTTCACTTGTAGTATGTATAGTATCCGTTTTTGTCACTACGTTAATATTTTTTATAAGAAATCTTTCTGAATAAACTTGTTAAAGTTCCAGAGAATATTTGTTTCTATGTTTATAGAAACATTTTAATGTTAGATGATGATATGCTAGTCTTCAAAGTACTAGATCCCATGATGATTTTTGTGATTCTAGATGAAGATGTTTGAAGGAAGAAGATGATGAGACTTCATGGAACTAAGTTTAATAGACAGAGTTCATGTTATAAATTTTTCACTATAAAATTTTCATTACAATGTTTTGGTTACAAAGTTCACATTGTGAAGTTCAAGTAATAAAGGTTTCATTACAAAGTTCACATTAAAAATTTCTCATTTTAGTGTTTGTGTATTAAATTCATCATTAATGACTTCATAAATAAACTAAAACCTTTCATACATTAACATTAAATAACATTTTCTGAATACTGAAATCATTATTAAATTATACACCCAAAGATTGAACTAGTTTAATGCCTTTGGAAGCATTGAAACAAAAAAAATGATACACAAGGGAGCTACATTATCTCCCACTAGGTTCAACATGAATAACTCCCTTCTTAGACACAACAAAAATAATAGCCACCTTCATAACTAGGGGAAGGAAAAATAGAAAGCGTGAGCTCAAATTCACAGTAAGGGTAAACAAGGGAGATATGTAAGAATAATCATAAGAATAAGGGTATGAATATATGATCATTAAAATAGAAGATACTACCCTATATATCAAAGATGATATACATGAATCATGGCATAAATATTTTCTATTAATAAGACGTAAATCTTAAAGAAATAAATAACATAAGGCATGAAATTATAACATAGGAATAAAAAATGGAATTATGGTAGACACATAATCCTAAAATATGATTTCCATAGTAGCCAAGGCATCACTTCCATTACCATTTTATAAGTATGGATTCAATACCCATACCATTTTGTAGTCATGGTTCACTCCCATACCTATATTAGTAGCATGAGTTCACTCCTCTAACCATCTTGGTTGTCATGGTTCACTCATGTGGCTGTCTTAGTAGTAAATATTCACTACCATGACCATCATAGTCTATCTCATGAGATATAAATCCGTACCCAATTCATTGGAGGGAGATATAGGTCCCACCAATCTCATAATGTAATCATACATACATGTTCCCCAATATCATAAATAATCATATCATAACCCAAGAAATTAAAATGGAATTATAAACATATAATAATATCAAAACATGTGGAAGAAGATATGTTTCATAATAATTTCATTATAATCATAACCCATGAAGAGATGCGGGTTTCAAAAGTAAATAACCCATGAAAGAGAAATAGGATTCATAAATATTATTCCATCAAAAAATAATCCATATAGGGAAATAATATGAATGGAAAAATTGAATAATTTCCCAAGAAATAATTAGTAACACCAAATAATGTTATCTCAGATGGGAAATTATTTTAAAATATCTTTTAAAAACATTTCTTGAGGAATTTATCCTTTCTACATTGAATTTTTTTAAAACCTAAAATAGTTTGAAAACCTTTTTCTTTAAAAATATCTTTGAAATCATATAAAGGAATAATTAAAAACCATAAAAAATTTTAAATTCAATTTTCCTTGAAAATGGTATTCAAATATCTTTTAAAAAACAATTAAAAAAACATTGTCTTTGAATTCAAAAGATTTTATAATGAAGAGGGAGATTGTCATATTTTAATTAAAAACACTATCTTAAGTACCAAAGATTATAAAAATGGTTTTAATACATGAGGATATCTTGAATAACTAGATGAGAAGAACAATAACGAGTCTTCATGAGAGATGGATCAAGATATTTCATTAATTGAAGCATAATCATAAAAAATCTTAAAAAATGATGACATTGTTTCAAAAAAATATTATCACTTGGTAAATTAGAATCATACTCTCCATGTAAGAAAATTAAATTACATGACACAAAAAATTACATTAAAAGAAAGTTATTCATGATATGAAATGTACAATTTAATTATATACATCCTAAAAAATAATCTACGTACAAAACAAAACATGAGTCTCAAAGAAGGAATATTGAGTCCAAACTATTTTAAATATTTGGTCACTTTTGAAACTTAAACCCCATAAATGAAGGATCATAAAATGGATATGTGAATACACAGAAATTTTAGTATAAGGGAAATAAAATACATTCATGGGAATTAAAAACATAACAAAAAAAAGTGAGTGATGATTAAGGCATGTATCTCACAAAAATAAATGTGAGATGAAATTAACTTACCTTGTGTCTTAACTCTCGTCGTACTCGTTCTAACAACATCTTAGTTGGGTAGGTTTTTTGGGTTGTGTATAAAGGATTACATGGGTTTATTTATGTCCAAGGAAATGTTTCTAGGAGGAACATATGGATGTGGGGAAGTGTATTGGGAATTCCTTGAGTGAACCAAACTGGTTTGAGAGTTGTGATGAAGAGGGAGAGGTGGTGACCTTTTATTGGGAGGGAAAGGACAGACCTGGTATTTTTGAAAGTAAGTAAGTTGTACCAACGTTTTTACCTAAAAAATTCATTTAAAACCAATTAAACTAAATAATGGAAGGTTAATAGACAAATAATTTATAGAAACCGGGTGATTTACAAGTTTATAGGTCTTTTTTGGGTCTAATATTCAATGTTTAGTCCTTAGTTATGGGTAATTTTACCATAATCAATGTAATTAATTTTAGTTACTTTCACTAATTGTTTTTCCCAAAAACATAGTTGGGCTTATTAAATAATATAAATTATGATTATTTAAAATATGGAATCCTTTTTCCAAAATTACAATCATAGATGTGATAGAAATTAATTTAAAATTAATCATGTAGTCAGGCCGACAATGCAAGTTTTTAAAGAGAGAACATTCTAATGTTTGTTGAGTTTTTGTACCCATGTTTAAAGAGAAATTGATCTCAATGAAATAAATTATATTAATTGATAATAAATTTTTCCATTTAAAATTTGAAACCAATATAAAATACAATATAACTGTATAAATAAGTTATATGAAAAATTAGTTTTGAATTAAAATCTGGTATTTTTCACTATTCATAAAAAATGATTTTTATTAGAAAAATACATAAAATTCACCCTATGAAAATTTCATAATTATAAATTCAAAAATGAAGATTATTTTATAAAGTTAAATTTCTAAATTTTTTTAAAATTAATTTTATTATTTTTTATAGAAGGACATAAAAATTAGGTCATTTGAGAAAATGATATTTTTAACATATAAGGACTTCACAAAAAATTATATGTTTCATTATCAATATGTTTTATTTATATAAAATAATTCTAAAAAATATTTCAAAATTATTTATTACTATTCATATAACTAATTTTAATGGATAGATTATAATTATCTCATTTAAATAATTATAACATTAAAATGAAGTTTTATAGAAGCATATGTGTTGCGTGTAACATATTCCAAGTTGGTGTTGGTTGTACCATATGAAAAGATGATGTTCCAAGTAATGTACCCCAAATAGATTTTCTATGTAATATACTCCAATTTGATGTTCCATGTGACTTACACCATGTTAATGTTTTGTGTGAATGGAATGTTTGACTTAGTTCATTATAAGACATAACTGATAATTTAAATTATTCAATAAAAAAGGTCCACAAAAAATGGGGTGTTATAATTCATTTTACAAGGTTGTAGTTTTAATTGTATGATGTTAATGTTATAAATACATATAGAATAATAATTTTCACTATCATTATAGGAAGAGTTATCACGTTCATAAGGAAAAATTCATATAAGGTTATCCAACACATAGGTATTAAGTTTAAAAAGGAAGAGATGTATAAATTATACTAGTTAGAGTGAGGTTTTGAGAAAATTACCAGACTATGTCTAATAAATCAATTTGATCCAATATTTTTAATCATATGGAGAGTTTTGGTGATCAATGATGTACTGACATACAAATATTTTAATATTTCATCGGATGGACATTTAAAAAGTGGTATATGAAGAGAAAACTATGATGATGCATGAGAAGGACATATATATGATGTAATCAGATAGAGGATTATGATGTTATTGAATGAAAAAATATAAAGAAATTCTAGAAAAATAAAGTGATTATAGTGATAAAGATAAATATGGGTTTTTCCAGAGGTTGGGAAGAGTATAAATTTTATTACAAATAATTTAAAAAATCATATCAAAATAAATTTTACAGAGTCTAAAGGAAAAACTTTATGAGACAATTGTATGATGGAGTTATTTTTTAGATTATGAGATGAAGGTTTAAAGTGAATTACAAAAACATATAAATTCTCAATCAAAGTGATGATACTGAGCAATTTTTTCAATGTATAAAAATATATTTGATATTTCTAGAAGATTGAAGAATTAGTTAATGTTAATATTTATGGAAAAGTTGATTTTAATGTGGAATTTGATATTCTAAGAAGAATAAAGGTAGTAATGTGAAATTGTTTTGAGTCATAAAATTAAAATTGAAATAATTCGTTCTCATTTAATATGAAAGGATGTTTTTCTATATAATGGTAGAGGTTCATTGAGTAGTTATTATCTTTGTAGGTGATAAAAAGGATCAAAAGTACTAGTGTTTTTGTAAGGGAACCATAACATGAGTTACTGATTGGGTTTCTCCTTCATGGAAAAAGGATCACCAAACAAAGAAGGACAATCATATTTAGTTTCCATAGATTAAGGATTACTAGATTAGTGAGGAGAATTATGAAAATTTTAATTAGAGTTAGTTTCACCAAAACTAGGTGAAGTTGGAAAGGATATAATAACAATTGAATGGGGGTAGGGGAGGTGCTTGAATCAGTTTTTAACTTTTTATAAGTTTCAATACATTTAGAAACATAACCCCTAAAACATGTTAAATATATTTCCCTTATCATATTTTAATAAATACTCTTTCATGAAAAAGTATGAATGAATGTTAATTACATAATATATAAATATTTGGCCTCATTGTGAGAACCTACATGCTTTCAATAGCCATTTTTATGGGTCTACATAATTCAAAATTAATAAGAAGTGAATATAACTTGTGCTAACTAAGGATAGACACCTTCTATCTTCTGATTGGAATGATTATACTCACTCTTAATAGTTTAAAAATAGTTTATGATAAAATTTATCTAAAACAAAATTATAGATAATTTGTTAAATCTACACCACAAAAATTCATAATTCTGATGACCCTGATTTTAATGATCCTTAGTATTAACATTATCTGATTGACTTAGTCGGATCAACTTAATACGCTACTCTAATTATCACTCTATAATTATCAAACTCTGATCAAATGATTATTCTGATGTTATTCAGTGAAATATTCCTCAGTATTATCTTCCTTATTCAAATCCTCCTTCTTCTGGTAAGAAAATATTCAGCTGTCTAATTTTCTAATGCGATCTTTAGTCATAAAGATAACTTTGACATGAAATCTATTGTTCACCACCTTTACTGCTCTAGTGAAAAGGTTGAAAAGTATGAATATACCTGGCTTTTATTTATAGGAAACATAGAATAAAAAAGGTGGGGAATAGAAAAACTTTTTCTTGTTTACTCAAATTTTGAATATATGATAATAACATATATTTAAATTTCAACTTTGTCTACTTAAAACATTCATAATATTTATCCAAAATTAGTCTTTTTGAAATTAATAATTTTTTTTTAAAAAATCTATATAACTTCCCACTACTACAAAAAGGGACTTATCAGCACTAAAAAAGTGCTGTAAATTTCAGCACTGATAGGGGGGGGCATTATCAGGACTAAAAAAGTGATGATAAATGCAATGTCTAGTATAACATAAAATTTTGTAGCATCACACCCATTTCTGCAGCAGCACACCAAACAAGACCTCCAAAAAATTCAGCATCTCAAAATGTATACCCACACAAAATTAACACTTAATTCCTAAGGAAATTACACCAGGTATACCCATACAACAAGTATACCCATACAACAAGTATACCCATACACTAATAACACATAATTCATACGTTAATTAAATACCCAAATAATTCAATTCAGAATTCAGGGGGTTGGGTGGGCTGTTTAGGGATCTGGGGTGGCTATCCAAGGGGGTAGGGGTGTCCGAGGGGATGGGGGTGTCTGGGTGGATAATGCTCTCCAAGGGGGGGGGGTCCAAGAGGTTTGGGGTGGTCCAAGGGGGTGGGTGGTGTCTAGGGGGCGGTGGGGGCTGTCCATCGGGGTGGGGTGTCCATGGGGTGGGGGAGGTTTCTAGGTGGTGGGGTGGTGTCTAGGAGGGTTGGGGGCATCAAGGGGGTGGGGGCTGTCCAAGGGGTTGGGGGCCGTCCAGGGGGGTGGGGTGGGGGGGATTTCTAGGGGGCTATCTCTGGGGGTGTCCATGGAGGGGGTGGTGTCCAGGGTGTTGGGGGGGATTTCTAGGGGTGGGGTGTCATGGGGGTGGGGTGGTGTTCAGTGGGGTGGGGGCGGTCTAGGGGGTTGGTGGGACAATCCAAGGGGGGTGGGGTGGTGTCTAGGGGGGGTGGGGTGGTGTCTAGGGGGTGGTGGGGTGGTTGTCAGTGTGGGTGGGGTGTCCAGGGGGTGGGGGAGGTGTATAGCTGGTGGGGTGGTGTCTAGGAGGAGTGGGGGCATCCAGGGTGGTGGGGGTGTCTAGGGGGGTGTCTAGGTGTCTAGGGGGTTGGGGGTTATCCAAGGGATGTGTGGGTGGGGGCTGTCTAGGCTGTGTGTGGGGGGGTGTCGAGGTGGTGTGGTGGAGTCTTGGAGGGGTGGGGGTGCCGTCTAGGGGGTTGTTGGGTGTCAAGGGGGTGGGGGGGGGGGGGGTTGTCCAAGGGAGTGTCCATCAAGGGTGGGCTGGTGTCCAGGCGAATTGAGTGGTACACAAATGACCCATGGACCGTTCTCTTAAAGGATCAACACAATCTGAATGCGTTGGTCATATTTCCATACGTCGGTTGTGCTTTTCACTGAAAATTCTGTCCGTTTTAATCAAAAGAGAGACACTTTCAGTGATATCGGTCACAACGTGCCTCGTATTGAGGTGGGATGACACGTACATGTCACCAAAACACCCATGGATCATTATCCTAAAGGATAAACATAATCCAAATGCGTTTGGTTGGATTTCCATAGGTCAGTTGTTATTTTCATTAAAACTTTTGTGCATTTTAAATAAAAAGGAGAAACTTTGAGTGATACCGGCCACACCATGCCTCATATTGAGGCGTGGTTGACTAGTACACGTTACAAGTGACCCATGGATCGTTCTCTTAAAGTATCAACACAATTTGAATGCATTTGGTCAGATTTCCATACGTCAGTTGTTTTCACTTAAAATTCTACCCATTTTAAACAAAAGAGAGACACATTGTCTGATTCTAGTCACACCATGCCTAGGATTAAGGTGGGTTTGACTCATACACTTCATAAATGAATCCATGGATCTTTCCCATAATAAATCAACACAATACGAATGCTTTTGGTCAGATTTCCATTGGTCACTTGTTGTTTTCGCTTAAAATTTTGTCCATTTTAAACAAAAGAGATACACATTGAGTGACACCGGACACAATGTGCCTCAAATGTAGGTGTGGTTGACTCTTACACATCACAAGTGACCCATGGATAGTTCTCGTAAATGATAAACACAATCCGAATGCGTTTGGTTAGATTTTTGTCTGTCAGTTTTTGTTTTCACTTAAAATTTTGTCTATTTTAAACAAAAGAGAGACACCTTGAGTGATACTGGTCACACCGTGCCTCAGATTAAGGCAGGGTTGACTCATACACATCACCAAATCACCCATGGATCATTCTCCTAAATTATCAACACAATACGAATGCGTTTGGTCTGATTTTCGTATGTCAATTGTTGTTTTCACTTAAAATTTTGTCCATTTAAAACAAAAAGAGAAACTTTGAGTGATAACTATAAGGCCCCGGCCTTAAACATTACTTAATATTAAATTAAATGAATAATTCACATTGAGGATCCTTTCAGGTTTAGAGTTTTAGAGAATTAGAACATAACTATTACATCTCAAAAGATAACAAAGTTGACACTTCTACTAAGTTTCCATAGAATAACAAACTCTTAAAAAGAAACACGTCTAGTTCCATGTTTTATATAGCATGACTTTCCCTTGATCTCATCCTTGACCCTATTCCACATTATGTCCGGTGAAATGCATTTCAAAAAAAACATTGGGTGAGCATAAAAAGCTCAGTAAGGGATACACAAAGAATGAAAACTATTAGTTTTTCAAACATCAAGTAAACCATGTATACTTTATGAAAGGAATACCTTCACCTTCATGAAGTAGTAAAAACTATTCACTAAATAAAATATCATTACTTACATTTTTGTAACCAAAGGATTACCATAAAAACCCATATAAATAACACATAACATATAATGATAACTTGGGACACAAACACACTTAAGTGGAATAACCATACGGTCGACTTCCACACATATCACTTCATGGAATAGCCATACGGCCGACTTCCACACAAACTTAATGGAATAGCCATAAGACCGACTTCCATACCCAATGAATTGGAGGTTATAATGTAACCACCCATCTTGGTATTCACAGCACCACCTGTCATATGGTTTATCACGTAACCACTCGTCAAATGTCCAAATACCATTATAAAAATCATAGGACATAAAAAAATATAATGGAATGAAAAAATTTCCACACATTGATCACAATACATCACTTAAAATATATTGACATAAAAAATCCATTATAAAAAACCATTTTCAATACCAAAATACATAAAAGTGTATATGGTATTTATTTCATTTAAGAAAACATTACGGCTTGTTCAGGAATCCAAAGACCAAATAATACTCGCGGCGGCGGAAAAGGTCGTTGTCACCGCGTACGTTAAAAGAAACATTCCTTTTTGTCGTTTTGTAAAATGCTTTGTAGAAATAGATTCCTTTTGTATAAAAGTAAAAGTAAAAGGGGTTAATACACCGTATAAAAGAAAGTTATTTATAAAACGAAATATGCCTCAATTAAAGGAGATTGAGATGATGTCCCTTACCTCGGGTCCGACTTGACTCGATCATTCTTTAACGTCCTGGATAATAAACTTGAGTTAATTTATACTTGCTTAAAAACCTTTTTCAATATTTTTATTCCTTTTATATCACTTATTTCCATGTTATAAACATTATTTAATCATTTAGTTAATAATGTTTGTTTTTTCGATATTTGGTTCTTAAGTCGAAAGTGGACTTCTTACAATTACATGTTGTTCGTGTGGTCAAAGGATCTTTATATCCAGAATGACATTCCTGATTTGGATATATTATATATAATATATATCCAGAATATACATGTATTTATAATATTACATAATCATTTAGAGGTAACAAATCAAATGCACCGTTCATGGAGACAGTAAGCCGTACGTACGCATGAACGCTACTTTCATTTCTTTGTCATATTAATGGAATTAAAACTAAATGAGAGGTATGTATATTTTAATTCCAGAATTATATTCATAATTTAGATGTATCATTCATCATATATATCCATTATATACATGTACTTATAATAGTACATTACATTTGGGGATAAGAAATGAAATGCACCGTTCGTGGAGACGGTAAGCCGTACGCACGCATGAATGCTACTTTCATTTCTATCTAATAATTTAATGGAAAGAAATAATAATGATATAGAGGTATATTATAATTCCAGTATAACATCATATATAATAACATTAAATCCATCCTTTATACATCCCACATATGGAATTAATGAAACACATCACTTTGAGGGGGCGGTAGTCCGCACTTCCTAAAATGAAATTATCGTATTTACCCACAATGGAAACCATAAAGGTATACCAAAAATGAAAAATAAAGAATCATAAGGAAAACATAAACATAATATATATCATATATAAATAGAGTGACATCTTAATGGCCACCATTAAAGGTGTTTAAATGAAGATTGAACAATCAACGTTTTGTGAGTCAAATATTCGCCAACCACAGAAACAGTATGTTCTTTCACCATTAGATCTAGATGTGTGTAAGTGTAGCTAGAAATAATATTATGAAAACATCCTAGTATATTTAATATACTGGATTTGTTACAAAATAAATGAATAAAAAGAGTTTACGGGGCTGGAGAGGCAAAATAAAACAAAATAACACAAGTGAACACATTACCTCAAAATCGGGTAACTCTCTTAGATTTGAGCTCAAAGGCTTCCTTGGGAAGACTTCTGCCCAAATTGAGGCTTCAAGGAGTAAGATAGGGATGCATAGAGACAAAATGTTCAGGGGTTGGCCGAGCCAAAGGCTTTGGAAGTGTGGGTAATGAGGTAGAGGTGGGGCCTTTTATAAGAGGAGAGTAGGGGCACTCTTGGAAAGTAAGGAAATGTAACTTTATTTTAGAGTGAGTTTAGGATTTTAATGGTCCCACATTGATTTTTTTCGAGGATAAGGTGATAAGGGTTCTAAATCCACCCATACAATAGGTTTTGGACATGTGTAGGTCATATATGTTTCATTATCTTTTCATTTTATTTAAATCTATTATTAATGAGGTAATCGCTGCATCATTATGATGTCATAAATAATTTAATATATTTAATGTCTAAAAATTATAAAAAAAATATAATAATGTATGAAATCTTTTTATCTTTCTAATGAATATTTATATTCAAAAATCTGACTTGTATAACCCCATGTAAAAATTGTTTTAGTTAAACAACTCATGTTTGTGTCATTTTTACATTAACATTTAATAAAAAGTTATTTATGTCATTTCCCCAACAAAGTTGCTCCATGGGTTCCCCAAGTTGACCCATGGATTGTCTTTGTCGGTCATGACACATCCAATGAGGGTAGGACATGTGTTAATATCATCTCATTTTATTAAAACATTGTTTTCAACTTAAACTACACTAATTACCTTTAATCGTAATTAAGAACTTAAAAGTTACAATTCACCCAAAAATTATTTTATTCTCATTGAACCACATTTTACTTCTTAATGACAACCATGTATGTCAGATTTTTGAAATTCAAAACACAGATGTGGTAAAATTTCATTTAAACGAAAAATCAGTTTTTATAAGTACCACTTTGTGGTTTCACTATTCATCAAAAATTGAAGTTTTTTAGAAAAATAACAAAAATTCACCCTAAGATATATTTGATATTCCGAATTCAAAAATGAAGTATATTTTACAAAATTCAAAACATATAAGTCACACTAATTAATTTAATAATTAATTCCCGCTGTCATGACAAATAGCGTGTTTTTATGAAACAATAAGTATCAAAAGATTGACACTAGTTTAAGTCCGATTTCATAGTGAAATTAAATCCAATGACCACTATTGGATTTAATGGTAAAAATATTTTATAATTTCACTTTAAAAAAATTCAAAAGATAATCTAATCATATAAATAAATTAGATTAAAAAGGGGTTTTGAATTAAAATACAACATTTTACACTATTCATTAAAAAATGATCTTTATCGGAAAGATACCAAAAAATTTACACAAAGTAAATTTTGATGTCCCGATTCTAAAGAAGAGTTTTATTTGGTACAATAGAATGTATAAGAGTGAACAAAACTATATTTAATGATGGTTCTCCATCAAAAGGCGATAAGTGAACCTTTAGTGAAAATTAGGGCATATATCCCTAAAATTGATTTTTTTTTGTATTTTAAGCCTTTATCTTTTATTAGATAAATGTAAAAAAAAATTAAAAACATATACAATCATTTTTAGTCATTTCTATCCATTCCCTCCAATACAATGGCTATGTGTTAAATTCCATTTAAAATAATATTATTTTATTACTAGTGTGCAACCTAAGATTTCAATGAAACTCTTTGTTGCGTATCGGGTACGCTATCAAACATAGAAACCCCTTTAAAGTAAAATTAATATCTAATTCGTAAATATTAATAAATATGAAAATTATTTATTCTTTATTTACCTGGGATGTTACATCCTTCACCCCTTTTGGGAATTGCGTCCTCACAATTTTATTCACTTATCAAAATAAGTGTGGGTATTTATCCCTCATAGCATTTTCAGATTCCCACGTTGCCTCTTCAACCATATGATTTTTCAAAAAACCATTACCTGGTGAATTACCTTATTTCGCAACACTTGCTCTCTTCGGTCAAGAATCTGGACTGGTTGTTCTTCATAAGTGAATTTCTCTTCCAGCTCAACTACCTCTAGGCTCAAAACATGAGATGAATCTGGAATATACATTCTCAACATCGAAACATGAAAAACATTGTGTACCTGAGATAAACTCGGAGGTAAAGCCACTCTGTATGCAACTGATCCAACTCTATCTAGAATTTCATATGGTCCAATGAACCTTGGACTCATCTTTCCTTTCTTACCAAATCGCATCACACTTTTCCATGGAGAAACCTTGAGAAAAACATGATCACCTACCTCGAATGATAGATCCTTCCTCCGGTTATCCGTATAACTCTTCTGCCTACTCTGAGCTGTTCCCATGTGTTTCTGAATCAACTGAACTTTTTCTGCCATATCTTCTACCAATTCAGGTCCCATCAGCTTCCTTTCACCCACTTCATCCCAAAATGATAGAGTTCGACACCGCTTCCCAAATAATACCTCAAATGGTGCCATCTGTATACTGGAATGAAAACTGTTATTATAAGAAAACTCAACCAAAAAAAATATGTTGGTCCCAACTTCCCTGATAATCCATCGAACAAGCTCATAGCATATCCTCCTAGGTCTGAATTGTTCGTTCTGACTGCCCATCTGATTGAGGATGAAAAGCTGTACTAAAATTTAATTCATTACCCAACAACTTCTGAAGGCCTTTCCAAAAGTTAGAAGTAAACCTGGGATCACGATCAGACACAATGGAGAGAGGAACTCCATGTAACCTGACTATCTCTTTAAGATACAAACGGGAAAGCTGATCTAGTGAAAAAGTATCCCGTATAGCAAGGAAATGAGCGGATTTAGTCAAGCGATCAACAATAACCCAAATTGCATTATTAACTCGAGATGTCATCGGTAGTCCCACAAAAAAGTCTATGGATATGTTTTCCCATTTCCACTCTGGCACTGGTAAAGGCTGAAGCATCCCTTTCGGAAACTTACTCTCGGCTTTAACCTGTTGACAAGTCAGATACTTCATAGTAAAATCAGCAATATCCCTTTTCATTCCATCCCACCAGTAATACTCTCGCAGATCTTTGTACATCTTAGTACTGCCAGGATGAACTGAAAACGGGGAACTATGAGCCTCACATAACAACTCATTCTTCAATTGTGAATCACAAGGCACACATAATCTATCCCAAACCTCAAAACACAATCATTATTGATGTTGAATTCTGGAAACTTACCCTTCTGAACCAACTCTACTTTTTTCTGCAACTCACTGTCTTCCTCCTGATGTCGTCCCAACATAGCTGCTTTGTTTCCTCTGCGGGAAACCATTCTGAACACAGAAATATCTTAAGCGAAGCAACATGGTAATATTTAAATGCTATATCATTTCAATCATACCATAAATCAATTTATAATTTAGCAATTTTCTAACTCCTAAAGTTGTCTAAACCTCCCTCTGATACCAACTATAAGGCCCCAACCTTAAACATTACATAATATTGAATTAAATTAATAATTCACATTGAGGATCTTTTCAGGTTTAGAGTTTTAAAGAATTAGAACATAACTATTACATCTCAAAAGATTACAAAGTAGACACTTCTACTAAGTCTCCATAGAATAACTAACTCTTAAAAAGAAACATGTCTAGTTCCATGTTTTATATAGCATGGCAATCCCTTGATCCCATCCTAGACCCAATTCCACATTAAGTCCTGTGAAAAGAATTTAAAAAAAAACTTGGGGAGAGCATAAAATGATCAGTAAGGGATACACAAAGAATGAAAAATGTTAGTTTTTCAAACATCATGTAAACCATGTATACTTTATGAAAGTAATACCTTCATCTTCATGAAGTAGTAAAAACTATTCATTGAATAAAATATCATTACTTACCCTTTTGTAACTAAAGGACTACCATAAAAACCCATATAAAGAACACCTAACATATAAAGGTAACTTGGGACATAAACATACTTAAGTGGAATGACCATACGGTCGACTTCCACACATATCACTTAATGGAATAGCCATACAGCCGACTTCCACACATACTTAATGGAATAGCCATATGACCAACTTCCATACCCAATGCATTGGAGGTTATAACGTAACCACCCGTCCTGGTATTCACGACACCACCCGTCATATGGCTTATCACATAACCACCCATCAAATTTCCAAGTACCATTATAAAAATCATAAGACATAAAACAAATATAATGGAATGAAAAAATTTCCAAACATTGATCACAATATATCACTTAAATATATTGACATAAAAAACCCATTATAAAAAACCATTTTCAATACCAAAATACATAAAAGAGTATATGGTATTTATTTCATTTTAAAAAAAACATTACGACTTGTTCAGGAAGCCAAAGACCAAATAATACTCGCGGCGGTGGAAAAGGTCGTTGTCATCGCGTACGTTAAAAGAAACATTCCTTTTTTTCATCTTGTAAAATTCTTCATAGAAAAAGATTACTTTTGTATAAAAGTAAAATTCAAAGGGTTTTATACACCGTATAAAAGAAAGTTGTGTATAAAACAAAATATGCCTCAATGAAAGGAGATTGAGACGAAGTCCCTTACCTCGGGTCCGACTTCACTCGATCGTTCTTTAACGTCCTGAATAATAAACTTGAGTTAATTTCTACTTTCTAAAGAACATTTTTCAATCTTATTATTCCTTTTATATCACTTATTTCCAAGTTATAAACATTATGTAATCATTAAGTTGATAAAGTTTGTGTTGTCGATATTTGGTTCTTAAGTCGAAAGTGGACTTCTTACAATTACAAGTTGTTCGTGTGGTCAAAGGTTCTTTATATCCAGAATGACATTCCTGATTTGGATATCATATATATAATATATATCCATAATATAAATGTATTTATAATATTACATAATCATTTAGAGGTATGAAATTAAATGCACCGTTCACGGAGACGGTAAGCCGTACGTACGCATGAATGCTACTTTCATTTCTTTGTCATTTTAATGGAATTAAAACTGAATGAGAGGTACATATATTTTAATTCCATAATTATATTCATCATTTAGATGTATCATTAATCATATATATCCATTATATACATGTACTTATAATAGTACATTACATTCGGGGATAAGAAATGAAATGCACCGTTCATAGAGACGGTAAGCCGTACGTACGCATGAACGCTACTTTCATTTCTATCTCATAATTTAATGGAAAGAAATAATAATGATATAGAGATATAATATAATTCCAGTATAACATCATATATAATAACATTAAATCCATCCTTTATACGTCTCACATATGGCATTAACGAATCACATTACTTTGAGGGGGCGATAGTCCGCACTTCCTAAAATGAAATTATCGTGTTTACCCACAATGGAAACCATAAAGGTATACCACAAATGTAAAAGAAAGAATCATAAGGAAAACAAAAACATAATATATATCATACATAAATAGAGTGACATCTTAATGGCCACCATTAAAGGTGTTTAAAAGAAGATTGAACAATCATTGTTTCGTGAGGCAGAAATTCGCCAACCACAGAAACAATATGTTCTTTAACCATTAGATGTTGATGTGTGTAAGTGTAGCTCTAAATATTCTTATAACAACATCCTAGTATATTTAAGATACTTTAGATTTTACAAAATAAATGAATAAAAAGAGTTTAGGGGGTTGGAGAAGCAAAATAAAACAAAAGAACACAAGTGAACACATTACCTCAAAATCGGGTAACTCTCTTAGATTTGAGATGAAAGGCTTCCTTGGGAAGACTTCTGCCCAAAGTGAGACTTCAAGGAGTAAGAGAGGGATGTGGAGAGAATCAATGGGCAGGGTTTGGCCGAGCCAAAGGCTTTGGAAGTGTGGTTAATGAGGTAGAGGTGGGAGCCTTTTTTAAGAGGAGAGGAGGGGCACTCTCGGAAAGTAAGGAAATGTTACTTTATTTTAGAATGAGTTTCGGATTTTAATGGTCCCACATTGATTTGTTTCAAGGATAAGGTGATAAGGGTTCGAAATACACCCATCCAATAGGTTTTGGACATGTTTAGGTCATAGATTTTACATAATATTTTCATTTTATTTAAATCCAATATTAATGAGGTAATCGCTCCATCATCATGATGTCATAAATAATTTAATATATTTAATGTCAAAAATTATAAAAAAATATCATGATGTAGGAAATCTTTTTATCATTCTAATTAATATTTATAGTCAAAAATATGAATTGTATAACCCCATGTAAATTTTTTTTAGTAAAACAACTCATGTTTGTGTCATTTTTACTTTAACATTTAAAAAAATGTTATTTATGTCATTTCCCAAACAAAGTGGATCCATAGGGTCCCCAAGTTGACCCATGGATTTTCTTGGTTGTCCATGACACATCCAATGAGGTTAGGACATGTTTCAAGCTCATCTCATTTTATTAAAACATTATTTTTACCTTAAACTACACTAATTACCTCTACTCGCGATTAAGAACTTAAAAGTTACTATTCACCAAAAAATAATTTTAATCTCATTGAACCACATTTTACATATTAATGACAACCATGTATGTCGGATTTTTGAAATTCAAAACACAGAAGTGGTAAAATTTCATTTAAACGAAAAATCAGTTTTTATAAGTACCACTTAGTGGTTTCACTATTCATCAAAAATTGATGTTTTTCAGAAAAATACCAAAAATTATCCCTAAGCTATATTTGATATTCCGAATTCAAAAATGAAGTATATTTTACAAAATTCAAAAAATATAAGTCACATTAATTAATTTAATAATTAATTCATGTTGTCATGACAAATAGCGTGTTTTTTTGAAACAATAAGTATCAAAAGATTGACACTAGTTTAAGTCGGATTTCAAAGTGAAATTAAATCCAACGACCACTATTGGATTTAATGGTAAAAATATTTTCTAATTTCACTTTAGAACCAATTAAAAAGATAATCTAATCATTTAAATAAATTAGATTAAAAAGTGGTTTTGAATTAAAATACAACATTTTACAATATTCATTAAAAAATGAACTTTATCGGAAAGATACCAAAAATTTACACAAAGTAAATTTTGATGTCCCGATTCTAAAGAAGAGTTATATTTGGTCCAATAGAATGTATAAGAGTGAAAAAAACTATGTTTAATGACGGTTTTCCATCAAAAGGCGATACGTGAACCTTTAGTGAAAATTAGGGCATATATGCCAAAAATTGAATTCTTTTCGTATTTTAAGCCTTTATCTTTTATTGGATAAATGTAAAAAAAAATAAAACATATATAATCATATTTTAGTTATTTCTATCCATTCCCGCCAATACAACGACTATGTGTTAACTACCATTTAAAATAATATTATTTTATTACTAGTGTGCAACGTAAGATTTCAATGAAACTCTTTGTTGCGTATCGGGTACGCTATCGAACATAGCAACCCCTTTAAAGTAAAATTAATATTTCATTCGTAAATATTAATAAATATGAAAATTCTTTATTCTTTATTTACCTGGGATGTTACAATAACGGTCACACCACGCCTTAGATTGTGGAGTGGTTGAATCATATATGTCACAAGTGACCAATGAATCATTCTACTAGAGGATCAACACAATCCGAATGCGTTTGGTCAGATTACCGTAAGTCAGTAGTTGTTTTCACTTAAAATTCATTCCCTTTTAAACAAAAGAGAGACACTTTAAGTGATAACGGTCACACAATGCCTTGGATTGAAAAGGGGTTGACTCTTACACATCACCAATGAACACATGGATCTTTCTCATAAAGGATCAACATAATATTAATGCATTTGGTTGGATTTCTGTAGGTCAGTTGCCATTTTCACTTAAAAATATTTAAATTTTAAACAAAAGAGAGACACATTGAGTGATACCGGCCACACCGTGCCTCGTATTGAGGAGTGGTTGACTCATACACATCAAAAGTGACCCATGGATTGTTCTCATAAAGTAGAAACACTATACTAATGCTTTTGGTTAGATTTTCGTATGTCAGTTGTTGTTTTACTTAAAATTCTGTTCATTTTAAACAAAAGAGAGACACTTTGAGTGATACTGGTCCCACCGTTCCCCTAATTGAGGCGGGGATGACTCTTACATGTCACCAACGCACCCATGGATCATTCGCCTAATGTATCAACACAATATGAATGCGTTTTTTTTATATTTCTATAGGTTAGTTGTTGTTTTCACTTAAAATTCTGTCCGTTTTAAACAAAAGAGAGACACTTTGAGTGATATTGGCCTACCGTGCCTCATATTGAGGCGTGGTTGAATCTTACATGTCATAAATGACCCATGGATAATTATACTAAAGTATCAACAAAATATGAATGCTTTTGGTTGGATTTCCTAATGTTAGTTGTTGTTTTTACTTAAAATTCTGTCCATTTTAAACAAAAGAGAGATAGTTTGAGTGATACTAGCCACACTGTGGCATGGATTGAGGCGGGGTTGACTTGTACACATCACCAATGAACCCATTGATTATTATTATAAGTTATCAACACAATACGAATGCGTTTGTTTGTATTTCCGTACGTCAGTTGTTGTTTTCACTTAAAATTCATTCCATTCAAAAAAAAAAGAGAGACACTTTGATGGATATCGGCCATACCGTGCCTCAGATTTTGGAGATGTTGACTCATACACATCAAAAACACACCCATGGATCATTTTATAAAATTATCAACCCAATCTGAATGAATTTGGTCGGACTTCCGTAGGTTAATTTTTGTTTTCACTTAAAATTCTGTTCATTTTAAACAAAAGAGAGAAACTTTGAGTGGTACCAGCCACACCGTGCCTTGGATTGAGGTGTGGTTTACTCATACATGTAAAAAATGACCAATGGATTGTTATCCTAAAATTTCAACACAATCTGAATGCGTTTGGTTAGACTTCCGTATGTAAATTTCTGTTTTCACTTAAAATTTTGACCATTTTAAACAAAAGAGAGACACTTTGAGTGATACCGGCCACACCGTGCCACATATTGATGTGGGGTTGACTTGTACAGATAACCAATGAACCCATGGATAATTCTTATAAATAATTAAAACTATATGAATGCGTTTTGTAAGATTTCTGTAGGTTAGTTGTTGTTTTCACTTAAAATTCGGACCATTTTAAACAAGAGAGAGACACTTTGAGTGATACTGGTCACACCATGCCTCAAATTGAGGCAAGGATGACCCATACACATCACCAACGCACCCATTAATTTTTCTTCTAATGGATAAAAACAATCTGAATGTGTTTGGTTGGATTTCCATAAGTCAGTTCTTGTTTTCACATAAAATTCTATCCATTTTAATCAAAAGAGATACAATTTGAGTGATACCGGCCACACTGTGCCTCAGATTGAGCCGTGGTTAACTCGTACACATTCCAAATGACCCATGGATCTTTATACTAAAGGATGAACACAATCCTTATGCATTTGGTTGGATTTGTTTACGTCAGTTGTTGTTTTTAGTTAAAATTTTTTCTATTTTAAACAAAAGAGAGAGACTTTGAGTGATACCGGCCACACCGTGCATCGGATTGAGGCGGGGTTAACCCATACACATCACAGTATCACCCATGGATTGTTATCATAATGTATCAACACAATATGAATGCATTTGGTCAGATTTCAATAGGTCGGTTGTTTTTTTTTCATTTAAAAGTTGGTCTATTTTGAACAAAAGAGAGACACTTTGAGTAATACCGGCCACACCATGCCTCAAAATTAGGTGTGGTTGAATCGTACATGTCAACAATGACCCATGGATCATTATACTAAAGGATTAATACAATAAGAATGTGTTTGGCCTGATATTTGTATGTCAGTTGTTGTCTTCCCTTAAAATTATGCCCATTTTAAATAATAGGGAGACACATTGAGTGATACTGGCCACACCGTGCCATGGATTGAGGTGGGGATAACTCGTACATGTCACCAAAGCACCCATGGATCATTCTCCTAAAGGATTAACACAATCCAAATGAATTTGGTCTAATATGCTGATATTTTGGATATTTTATCGGTTTTTCTTTTCTAAATCCCAAAGAAAAGTGGTTCATCATTCTTGCTTGTTGTTGGTGTATTTAATCTGTTAAAATGGAAAAATGACTCATTGGAGAAAGGATGTTTTATTTAATAACAATTACAATTTTCCTATAAACATTTACATACAACAAAGTTTCATCTCTTTATCCCCTTAACCCATCCCAAAAATGTCCGCCAATTGTACACATCCACAAGTCAGATCATCATGCTATTTGTGTATAATCTTCCATCAGGTATGTGGCCCACTCAGTTCTGAAAAAATCTATATCATCTTGTGAGTATGGGACTTTTTGACAGCCATAGTAGTACTCTACAATATATAAATAAATAATTAATAAATAATTTAAATGAAATAGTAGTTGTCTTTAAAAATACCTCTTTAGGGATGCTAGTTTGTGGATGAAAAACAATTTCATTCATAAATTTACAAACATAATAACCGCAATCATTATCATTTGTTTGTTTTGGAAACTGCAAAAAGTTTGATCATTAGGAGAAATAAGTAACATATGTTGATATTAGTTTGGATAGTAAAATTTTATTATATATACCCTGATATTTTTCCAGACGTAGTACTTGCTCGCCTCCAGATGCTTAGCCCCTATCCTCATTCCTTTTTTAGACGATAATGATACACCACCCTATCATAACAGAATCCTCAGTAAAAGATAATATAAATTATACTACTTTATGTATAGACAAAAAATGTAGGATTTAGTGTTTTACATATTCACAAACTCCATCATGTGTGGTTGGTTTGTTGTATATCCTTACATTGAATCCAGAAAATAAATATTTGGAGTATCCAAGTTCACTATAATTAACAGCCAATGTTGCTTAAAAACAAAAAAATGAATAAGTAGTAAAATAAGTGAAAATATAATTGATATGCTTTAATCATAGATTTATACCCCTGCATGGTTGGTATTAGGAAGAGTCTATCATCTGTAATCTTGCTTTCAAATGTTTTCAGCATGTTGTTCACTATTTCATAATTTTTTGATGGCTCTAATTTCATTAGATGTGTTGATGTGGTATAAGGACCAACGAGTCAGAACTTTGTCTCATGGGGAAATTCCTTCAATTTTTTTTATATATACGTCTATCAATAATATAAAATTCATTATTCTTAATTTTCACAATATATTAGCTTTTAAAAAATCAATTCAGAAAAACATACCTCATATATAAATTTTCAACTGTGATGCCTAGCCAATTGTTTTCATGGATCTCATTTACATTTTTAGCAGCAATGAAATCTTGACTTTCCTCTCCATATATATTCATTTTGAAAACCACTATATGACTACTACCACCTCTTAGCTTCATATCCACATCAGTATTCAATGCTTGAAAATGTGGATAGAGAACGTGTGGTGTTATTATGCTTTTAATAGCTCTTTGGGATCGGTTGGTCGATCCTTTAAGGGAATTTTTTCCAACCTTTCTTGTCACCCCTTCCCTTTCTCCATCTATAATAACATTTATTGGTTGAGACCATTTTTTCATTAATTGTTAATGGTTTAGCTATAAAAAATGTATTAAATACTTATTTTTCCCCATGTACTCTTACAAGTTGTGATGGCCATGCAATGAATGTCCCAATAGCCTTTTATAATATATTAATATCATCATCATCAAGTTGAATAGGTAGCCCTACATTGGCTCATGAGATACAGTAATCGTCACTTTAAGATGTTATTTCAGATGTGGTCTATTATACAACTTGTCCTTTGGGATGTTGAACATTATAGCCCTCGCTTCAAGGTGATAGGTGGGTGTTGACAGATATAAATCACAGTTATTATCACTTTGTAGAAGATCAGTACATGAAAATTATTACTGTTTCTCTGATTCACATTTCATGGGAACAATTATTAGAATATTTATTACCATGGCTAAGATATCTCTTTGAGGGGAATGGCTCGCCTCAAAGATGGTGGGGTTGGGTGGGATCTTCATACGTTTGTTGTTCTGGAGTTGTGTCTTCTCCTAGATTCCCACCTATAAAAGATTCTTGAAACTCTCCCTTCCATTGAAATAGTTCATCAATAATTTCTAGTCTTTTGCTCATCTGTTTCAATTATTTGTCTCTATCATCCGTTACATTTTTTTCTCAAAATATACTCATGGTGTCACCCCAAACCCCGCACCTCTGGCATGATCATATTGTTCTGGCCCCTTCAATGCCGTCGATAAAAGGTATGTATCCGCTACAGGAGTAGCTGATTCCTGTGACTGTCGGATATAGGAAAATAACTAATCCTTTTTATGTAATATCAATTTAAAACAAATCTTTTTATCATCGGGTCATACTTACACATATTTCCTGCACTTTTGTGTGTTTTCATCTACTAGATTCCCTTCCTTATTCACACGTGCCTCCATCTATAGCAAATAATGTGGGATGGAAGTGTCTTTGGTTTTAGACTCATCAATCTACATATAAATATAGAAAGATAATTATGATGTAGTTTCTTAGCACCTAATAATATTACTGCATATTTAAAATACGCACCACTTTCTTTTCTAGTGAAGTGTACCCCATTCTTGCTTTATGGTAGGGGTATGTTGGTTTTGATGCACGTTCCTTATTTTCAGTACTGGGTTGTTGTTTCATAAATGAAATATTGACAATCCAAGTGATGAATACATGTATCCTCAAACAATGTATTATCAACCTCAATATACCTGAAACTTCTCTTCCCCACGGCGGCCAATAAATGAATCCCATGCTTCTTGGGATATCAGGTGAAAGTAGACAAGGGGTGGGTGTGGGTTTATTTTACCTTTTAAATATTTCAGGTGACATTTTGTTAAAATATTGGGAAAACCATGATGAGTCCTTCCTACAAGCCTTAGTACATAATTTTTGTGGGAATCATCTACTATGAATGAACTCTGCAAGAGATTGAGAAGAGTAAGACACTATTTCCTTATTTTATTTGCTAGTAAATAACAAAAATAATATCCTAATGTTACTATAATTTCATCCAAGATCACTACCTTCAGCCCGGACACAACATGGTGCCATGAATCTATGTCAATCAGCACGCTTTTCCGAGTGACAACTCCAATGTAACTACTAAACATAGCCTTGTTGGGATTCACAAGTTGGCCTCGTGCATTCCATCTGACATCAAATTTGATGCCTCTGCTTTTTTCTTTATGAACTTTGGCTAACATCATCAAACTACAACACACCTGTGTTTTCTGTGATTTTCGTCCTTCATCCCCGACCATTTCATCGATATCAACATCATCTATATGTTCATCTAAAATGGTAGCAAAAAAATGTGTTGATAGTTGTCAGACCTCAACATTAGGAGAATCAACAGGTTTAGAACCTTGTTGTTGCTCTGCACTGTGAGCAGCCGCAGCAGGAGGAGCAGCAGCAGTAGCTTGAGAGACTTGTTCAGCCTTTAGGTTAAAAGCACCAGAACATGTAGAATTCATTATCTAAAAAAGTGGTTGAACAGTTAATTTATATTACACAAATTCAGTAATGATAATATAATAACATGAGATAATAAGATCTATATTACGAACAAAATATAACCTATTTATTGAAATCTCTTTATTTTTTCCAAAGGCTGAAGGGATTTGACACCTCTAACGATTATCCAAATTCCTTCATTGTGGTCTCCTCTAATATACAAAAAATAATCTACATTGGGACCACTGCAAAATTATTGTGACGTACCACTGAAAGGATAGTACTCAACTAAATTTTCATCAGACCCTTCAGTTGTTTTGGATTATAACAGAACAATCGATCGGTTTAGGTTAACAGGATCTGGAACATAAAAAACATGTAACTCTTGTGATTCCATTATAAACTATTCATCATTGTACCCTTATTTACTAAAATCAACTTTCATAAATCCCCATGCATCTATTTTAACACTACTGTTGTTATCAACCCATTTTCATTGAAAAATAAAAAATTTGAATGTCGTATAATCCAACTCCCATATTTTTTTGATGATGAAAAAGTATAACATATTTCCATAAATTGGATTTCTCTCTTTACTACTAGAAACATACATCGCTTCAGCCACAAGTGTCACTCCACTATTTTGAATGGTACTATCTTCATCATGTTAATCTGTATAGAATGTATAACCATTAATTACATAACCATTGTAAGATAATACACACACACTTGGTCCGGCGGCTAGCCATAGAATTCATTCTGAAAATGAATTCAGATTTTCATCTAACCCCTTAAAAATATGGTCCTGAAACCATCATATAAACTGGTGATTATTTGTATTAGATTTCCATTTTTCTTCCCTTGATGGATTCAACTTCCTATGAATTTTTTTGGGAGTTTCAATATATGTAGGAACCTCCCAACTATTATACAAAACATAAAGGTGGTCCGACTACCATTCTGTTATACTAATTGTCACAACATCTCTTTTAGAAATTCCCTCACCCTTAATGCACCAGTGTGACAAGATTTTGGGAGACCAATGCTTTCCACATCAAATAGGTATTTGGTACAGAATTCAATGGATTCCTCAACAACATATCACACTACTATATAACCCTATGGCTGACTTCGATTTTTGACATACTCTTTGAAAAACATCATATATTGTTCAACATGGTACATCCATCTATAGTGCATAGGACCACAAAGTCGAATCTCTCTCACCAAGTGAATCATCAAATGAAGTATCATATCAAAGAATGTTGGTTGGTAGAACATTTCTAATTCCCATAATATGATAACAATTTCTTTTTTCCATAGCTTGCAATTTCGCCGGGTCTAAAACATTGCTACATATAGCTTTGAAAAAGAAAAAAAATTTGGTTAACGTATGACGAATATTCTTTGAAAAAATGCAATGTAAAGCTATAGGAATTAATTGTTGCATAAAAACATGGAAGACATGTGATTTCAAACCTTTTAACATCATATCATTCATTGACACAATGTTCTTTATATTTGATTAAAACCTCACTGAAAACTTTTAATAATTGAAAATGTTGAAAAATTGATATATCTCCACCCTATAAAGAGTTTAAGCAGCTGGAGGAAGAAACATTTTATTTTCACCCTTCACGGGAGCCAACTCTTCTCATATTACCATACCAAACATGTCCAACCGTACCTTTATTCCATCCTTTATTTTTCTAGGAGAATTTATCAACATTATGATAACACTGCCACATAAATTTTTTTCCACTTATATCACATGAAGAAAATGTCTGACTTACAAACAATTCCAGAATGGTAATTCAAAAAAAAATTGATTTCAATTCCCCTGGCATTGCCCCGCTCGTGTGTCAGAGCACATTGAGAAGGTGATATATCAATCGGTCTAAGGTCTTCTCCTCAGAAATCCAGGCCCAATTTCGGATGGTTTAGGCTTGGTCAATGCC
The DNA here is from genome assembly GCA_963277665.1 of Viscum album. NCBI lineage: Eukaryota > Viridiplantae > Streptophyta > Magnoliopsida > Santalales > Viscaceae > Viscum > Viscum album. The sequence continues at coordinate 592,018,195 of OY728166.1, forward strand.
CCATAGTTAGATGAGATGATGACACGAGTATCCTTTGCTCCTCACGTTGGGTACGACCCACAAGATCTTAGTGATGGGTTGTCAGTCATTTCGGAATTATGGTTGAGAATATTAAACCAATGGTACATATGAATGGATTTGGCCATGTATTGAATTGAGATGGTGAGTGGTATAAGCAAGAGGTTCATGATATGGCCAAAACAAAGCCCTTAAGGATCGGCGTGCTAAATCGATCCTTCCAGCACTGCTACCCTTTGGCTGGTAGCCTCCAGGACCACTTCTCACTCTTCAATGACTCTCTCCTCATCAGCCGCTGCAGAGCGCAGCTCGCCAATTCTAGCTTGTGCATGCGCCCGCTCGGTTTGAATTACGGTCGCCTGGTGACTCGCCTCCATCAGGTTTTCATGCGCGTCAACCAACTGGGCTGTCAGTTGCTCCACAAGCTCAAAGCATGTTGCAATGAAGTCCTATTTATCTCTCGCCTACCCTTCGAGGTGCCGGACCTCCTGCTCCACCCTCAGCAATGCTCGGGAGATCACCGATCTTTCCCGACACTGGGCAACGTCGGTGCGCTGGCTGCTCTCGCGTTTCTTCTCAGCCATGTAATCACGGACCGTCAGATGAAGGCGCTGAGCATCAACCCCTCCGGCGCATAGGAATCGTAGCCAGGTCTGGAGTGATCCCATCTGCCTCAGCCAATCCGACTGGGGATGTATGAGAAAGTGTCGGATACACTTCCACCCTTTGCGCTGTGTCATCCGGATCTCCTTGGCTGCCTCTGAGTCTGAGTCATCTACCTCCTCAGGGTCAGCGGGATGGTACGTAGGGAAGACATCTAGCAGATCAGCAGCAGGATCTGCCTTAGGGATGTCTTCGTGAGGAATAGGATCCTCGACGTCTGGGCGACCTTCCTCTCTCACCCCAGCGGCGACGGTGCCCCCGTTAGCTTCCGGCCTCGCCTCAAGAATAGCACTGCCAATGTCCACAGCCCCCTGCTCACCTGTTGCCATTGTTGACTCAGTGCGGGGAGCATGTTCTGAATGAGGTGGTATGTCCGCCACTGGTCCTCTCACGGACGGCCCGGGCTCCACAGCTTGACGAGCCTCCAATGTTGAGATCGCTGCGCAAGGCGTACACTGACTAGTTGGGATATTTTGATAAAAAGTGCTAGTAGTGAAGTGTGAGACTCACATGAGTCCAGAGTGTCGGTCTCCAGTGTTTTGGTCGCTGTAGGAGCTGCCATGATGGGAGACCCCTCTACGCTTGTTAATTCAATGATGTGTGTCAGATCCCCATCATGTCCCACCGGTTCCTCTCCTCCCTCCTTTGGTGGGGACACCCGTCCAACACTCAGTCGCTCCTGAGTAAGGAAGAGAGATGGTTCAGAAATTGGAAAGGAGAATGGATGAAGAAGGAAAATGAATGAAGATAGAGGAAAACCTCGAGTATCTAGGTTATGTCGAGATCAGAGCCGACAATCTCGCTGCTCTCTCAGAGGCTCCCTTGGTAGGTCGCCCCTTGTGACCCCTCATCTTTGGGGTCTTCATCATCTTCTCCTTCACCTTCTTCTTCTCCAGTCTCCTCCTCCCCCTCCGACTCCTCGTCGATGTCGCCTTCTCCCGACGACATCACATGCGGATCGTGCTCCTGCCCGAGCATCACTTTCACTAGGAAAGGTGGCTCCGCATGCCGACCCCTTTGGTGCGCGTATGTGTCCATGGTCGTCAGGTAAGCATGCCACCGATGGAAATTTACCCAGTCGGTAACTCGAACGAGCCCAACCTCTGGCAGCTGGATCCTGTTTTGCATGATCTTCTGCCAGACGACTTCAACGCTCAGCGATTGCCACATGGTCATCCAGGCCGACCACAGTGGTGGGAAAATTTCATCTTGGGAAGGTTTGAGCATGTATTTTATCTGCTTCCCAGGCATTTCCCTGGCCACCCCATGTGACCCCCCCCCCCATGGGCAACGAGGTCACGGTGGCGCTGCGTGATGTTCCCGCTGCTGAAGTCCTGGCCTGCGTAGGCCTCGCTGCCTGACGCACCCCTGGTTCGCCTCTTCCGGCAGCCCCTTGCCTTCTGCCCCGTCGCCCAGTTTCTGGGCGAGTAACCTCGAGTTTCCGGACTCGCTTGCCTAAAATCCCATCAGGGTACGCGAAGATCCAGTGTTCGGTATACTCATTTGTTAGGCCGACATCAACCCCAGTGGGAGGAAGAGTAATGTCATCGCCAGAGCCGAAATTGGTAAACATCAACCACATATAGCATAGAACGTAGTGATTCTTCTCCTGCCAAATAGCCGAGAATACGTTCTTCTTCATTCATTGGAGGCACCCAAACTACCGGGCGAATCGGGATGGCACGTAAGGCCCGCAGATCACCTTTCCATCAATACAAGCCACGAGCACCCTACATCGAATGTTCTGGAAATATTCATGTTGTTCCAGAGATCCTCGCCCATTGTCCACCATCTGGCCTTCCGGGGTGCGGAACGGGATGTGGTGGATGTTGTTGTGGTTGCCGATGCGGATTCTCAGGCCCTCCTCATAGAGAATCATCAGCACCACCCCTGCGATGTTCAGAAAGGGTTGTCCCGTGCCATTTCCCGGAGGACGGATGGCATTTGGGAAAGTGTACCCACCGAGGTGAGCCGCCACCCAGCCGTGGAAGATCTGGAAGGGGCCACATACTCTCCGAGGCAACCCCCCTCATGAGCTGCATCCTAGCATAGCATACATCTTAGCCAGTACGGGGACACCTGAGTTGAACTATTTGTTGGCGGACATGGTGCCTGCCATCACCAGTGTTACTGGACGGACACCCATCCTTGCGTCCCGCATTGGTAGAAGCCACCCTCTCAGGAAGGCGGAAAGGAACCCGACATACACGAAATTCGGGTCTCGGGACTTGATCCTGAGATAGCCCCATGATTGGTATTGCCTCGCCTCCAGGGTCCTCCAGTATGACCTATCCCTGCTCTTCTGAGCCGCAGTTGGGCACCGTTTACCCCGTCCCGGCATCTTGATGGCCGGATCCTTCTCAAGGAATAGGCTGAACTAGCCCTTGTAGGCAATGTCCTTCAGGAAGTCCTTGACCCCCAGCCTCTCTTTGGCTAGCTCCAGCAGGTGGCACGTCAGCATGGGCGTCCGTGACCTTTCTTACCAGTTTTTTTGGCAGAACGAACTCGTCGTATTGGTAGCCCTCCAGTGGGATACCCCTAATGCAGTGAATGTCCCAGAGAATGATGCCAACTTTCCCATGTCGAAGGTGGAATGTATTGGTATCAGGAGACCACTGAGTGAATAGATCCAGACTGATCTCAGGTTGACAGTGGAAGTCGAATTGAGACATCCATACCGCCTCGAACAGGCCAATATACTGCAGTTCATCCCCAAACTGGTTGTAGGTATGGCGAACCCAGAACACCCAGGCCCACTCACTGGTGATGTTAACCTTGGATCGCAAGCCACATTCCTTCAGCCAGCCCTTCGTGTCATCTGTGACGCTTTGACGGAACGTGCTCGCCTAGAGGGCCGGAGAATTCTCTACGACAGGCTCATCCCCGGTAATGGTCCTGGTCCTCGCGTTCAGGACATATACGTCCATATGTCTGGTTTCCCTAGTAGGATGGTCATTGTTGGTAATGTTGTAACGAGGAAGCTTGTCCTCCCGGGTCACCCATGACTGTGGTGTATCCTCCTCAAAGCCCGGAAGAGGCACCTCCTCCAGGATTCCAATGTTCCAGAGCTGGAGGTTGTCAGACAAGGGATACATCTTCTAGGCTGGAGTCAGCAGATTGAACAAGGTCAGATTGTTGGAAACGATCACCTTGGCGCCATAAACCTTCTTGTTCTCCACCATTTCGGTCCTACGAGTGGCAGATTCTCCCTCATCAACTCAGTTTGCGGCCATCTTGAATATTTCAGGAGTTGCACGAAACTTCGATGTAGTGCACAGAATCGGAGAGTTCTACGAGAAATCTAAAGTGGTGGCACGAAATCCTGGAGTTGAGCGCACAATCGGCACGCTAAGTGCCGAATATCCCGAGTAGGCACGCAAGGACGGCCAAAATTCGGAAGGAATTCCATGCTGCCAGAGCGTTTTTTATGCGCAGCCGTGGGAGCAATTTCACGCACGAGAGCTATAAGCCTATCGCATGGAAAATCTATGGTACGGATTTGGGACCCATCATCCCATTTTATAGGTGAGAATAGGGTTCCGCGCGGTGTGGAAAGAAAATTCCACGCTGATCCATCGGTTCACGCACCGTGTGGGTTGTTTGCTTGCTCAGTACCTCGGACTGGCCCTACTTTGGCGTTTCGGCGTTTCCCTCAGAATCCGATCGTTATGACCTCTCGCCGATCAAATTCCATGGGGGGGAATTTTTAGACGCCGAAAAAAGTCTGCAACTCCTAGAGGATGTTTCTTAATGGCAAAGTGAAGTCCTATTCAGAATCAGAGGCCTGGTTTGGAGGCCCGAGAAGTGGTGTGTGAAATAAAGGAGGGCTTGGATGAAATAAAGATGTGCGTACGAAGGATGACCGGGATTCATGGAATCGAGACATCGCTGAGCGCAATTTTGTGCGCCCCAGTTCCGCGCGGTGAAGCTTTGTGTGCCGACGGTTCCCGTCGTGGAAACTCTCGCGCGCTGCCTGGATTTCACGCCAGTTGATGCCTATAAATAGAAGGCGACCCCAGACGGGTTTGGGTTGAGGAATTTGGATCAGCTCCCGTGCGTGCAATTCGGCTCCCCCCGCACACAATATGACTTCCAGGTAATCCCCCTTTTCACACAACCTTGCCCCGGGGTTCTCCTTTGCGCGTAACTCCACTTGGTTAAGTGAATTTGCCTCCTCCTCTGGGTACTTCCCTTGCATGCGATCGTTGTCCCTTTCACACAATCCCCTTCCACGCGCGCAATACCTTGTGTGCAATCACCAATCCACACAATTCTCTGGCCCTATTGCGCGCCAACCCGGTGTTTTGCGTGCAAACCTTCCTTTTGCGCGCAACACCCAGGACCCCATTACCTTTACCCCCTTGGCTGTTTTTCCGTGCCAGCAGCTGATGTCTTCCCTGCCAGGCATGCGCGCCATGCGTTGTTTACCCGTATGGCCATCCAGGCTCGTACAAAGTAACCTCAAGGCCCCTTGGGTGGTGTTTCCTATTGCGTGTCTTTGCGTTATCCTCCTCCGCATAGGCACGCTAACGGCTATTGCTTCTTCGCATAGCCACGCTAACGTGGACCCCCAATGGTTCGCCCTGCAGCCCCCCTTCATTACGGCTTTGCCAATGCCTTCCCTCCCTTAAGGGGTAGAGGTCATTGGGCATGTAAGCCATAGGGGTGTGGAGCGAACCCACCTCATCCAAACTGTAGGACGTTAAACTACTAAGCACCTCGTCCTTAACACATGACGTTAAACTATGGTCTGACCCCGTGCTTCCCACATAGGGTCCCCCAATCTCGGACATTTTTATGCCTCTCGTCTCCATGGGAATTGATTCATCCTCACATGGAATGAGATCCTCCTTTTCGGAGTGGCGTTTGTCCACGGGGGAAGGACTGCCTCAGAGCGTAAGCCCCTACCCTCTCTTACGGAAGGTTGCACCCGTGCATCTCCGTACTTCCCCCCTGCCAAGGCCAGTGGAGTCCCTTTCCCACTGTGCTTTGTCGCACCACGGGCCTCTACTCTGGAGTAAGCTCTCGAACCCAGGGCTGCTAACCACACGTACGCCCCAATTTCCTCTTTGGGCCGCTCAACGCGTAAGCCCCAATCTGCTTCTCACACACGCACCCTTCGCGGCGTGATTGTCTGGTCCCTGCAGCCTCTTGTTTCCCACACCGAGCATGACTCACGTGGGCTTAGATCGCGCTTCGACCATGACATCCTCCTATGGTCCGCCTCAAAGCGTAAGCCCCATGATATCAAACTATGTGGACATTGATCCCTGCTAAAGCACGGTACGTAGGAAGCCTCCATGAGGTTCAAGCCCACCACCGGGTCGTTCCGACCTCTCCACGTCGGTTCCCCATACCAACCTTGGGCCGCCTTAGAGTGTAAGCCCCATATCCACCATGGGCTGCCTCAGAGCGTAAGCCCCATATCCACCATGCGCCGCCTTAGAGCGTAAGCTCCAGATCACTCGTCCCGCATGATGTTAAACTGTATGCCCTCGTCCCACATGACGTTAAATTGTATCTCGTCCCGCATGACGTTAAACTGTATTCCCCCCTTGGGCCACCTTAGAGAATAGGCCACATGTCTCACTCCATCATCCATCCTGATCCTTACCCAGGCCACCACATCCCGGTGAGATCATGCGACCCCATCCTACTCTATAGTATCAGGGAAGCCGCCCACGTGCTGGCCCCGACATCGGTGTTCCCCCTATGGTGGCCTTCAATCTGATCCACTCTTAGTGTTTTGATTAGTCCAATCCATCTCCGCAAGATGTTAAACTTGCGGCATACCCCGTGTTAAACATGGGAAGCTGAGGAAAACCTCATATGGTACACAATTCCCCGCGTTTGATGTGGGATGCCTCGAGCATCCGCGCCCTCGAGAAGCCCTGTGATAAGGGACATAAGATAGACATGTCGATCCCCAGCGTCAAGACATACCAATGACACCCCAACGCGACCATTCTCCTCACCGAAGGATGGTGCCCCGACAAGACCCCTTGGAGCGTCTCGGTGGAAGCAGTGTAATTAACTAGTGTCCATGCAGATATGGCGACGGGAATGAGCTTCACAAATCCATTTTAAATCTATGAGGGAGACCCGGATTAGGTGACGAGATCCGAGGAGGAATCCATGGAAGGAAGAACCAGTCTCCCATCATCCTGAGTTCGATCAAGGAGCAGACGTCCCTGAATAAGGAACGGATGCTGTCCACCTTTGGAAAGCGAGAATGTGGGGCCGCAAGCCGCGTGTCCTCCCATTCGTGACGGACACGCGCACACGCCCCAGCGTAAAAGCATCGGAAACACCATCAGTTGTTGAATTCATATGAGAATATAGACCTTTTATATGGGGTATAGAGTCAACACATCCATGTTATTTGAAACAACTCTTACAAATTTATAATGTGATGAGGATCCGTCCCTAATCTAGGGTGCCAAAAGGTTTCTAGCATTCAAAGCTACTCCAATCTAGTTTTGCGGATTTTCTAATCCAGATACATTTCATTTGTTTAATCATATATAATCGATTTTTTCTTGAAATATTCTTAGTGAATGAATGAGTTTCCTAATATTTATGAATTTGATTACAATTATGATCACTTGAATTTAAAAGGAAGGGATATAAGTTATCAATTCACTTTCAAACAATACATTGATCATTATAATTACAATTACCACATTTATTATTATATATGGTGGTGAATATTTATAAATAATAATTATCAAATCAAAAAATTTTCAGATAAAATATATGTTCTGGATGTGGGATGTCTATTTAATTATATATATTGTTTCTTATTGGGGTATGACTCTTATTCCCTAGAATATCAAGTTATTTTTTTTTCATGTGTTCCAATGAATGTCTTAGGGGTAAACTTATTTCAAGGTCTAGTAGAATAATACCATAGGATAGAGTATGATTTATCTTGGTTTGAAGTAGTAATGACCGATTTAACAAATAAGTGTCAATATTTTATATATATGGCCCATTGTTAAGTGAAATTTGAATATTAGAAAGAGAATAAAATGAGTGATCGTATCCCTTTATTTCTTGAAGAATGATTTATGTCTGATGTTTACATTGGTGGTTCTCATGATAGTTTAAAATGTTTTTTGATTCATGATTGGTAAGAAATTTCCAATGGTTCATTAGATGTTAGATCCTCATGATCATAACTTCCCCAAGCATTATCTTGAACTTGCGTCGATAATGTTTTCTCAAAAATTGTGATTCCATCTTATCAAGGGGTGGAATTTCTTTAATGATGCATCATTTTGGACAGTTTAATATTCCTATCAAGATGCTCATACCCAAACCCATACTTTTTAATAAATTAGGTATCATGCCATGATATAATATCATGTTTAATTTATATATTTAATTAATTATTTAACATTTTTACACATATTTATAAAATTTTAAAGAATTGTATTAATAAAAAGTAATCATAGAATAAGAATAATTCGTAATCCTATATAATTTAAATATAAATACAATAATTCAATTTAAAAAATAAATATCTTATTAATTTATGCATAAATATTCTAAATATTTTAATATTCATGTTGTTAGGATCACTTTGGGATATTTTCACATTCGAGGGGGGTTGAATCAGTGTGGTGTGAATTTTAGTCTAATTTAACATTAATCCCATAATTAATACAACTTAAATTATTCAATAATTATATATATATCTCTTTATCTATCATTTCGGTGGTATGATTTCATATAATAGAAAATAAATATAGGAGAAAATTGGGGTTTGTTAACAGGGTTTACCTCCCTGGGGATGACAATGTGGGTAATTTTACAACACATACAACTTCCTTCTTATTATCAGAAGAAGCTCACACATGGGTATAACCTTAAAACTATTTTCATGGAACTGTCTAGTTACAAGGAATTTATGGTATTTTAGTGAATTTAATCAAGATAATGAGCATCTAATTCCATTAATAAAGATCACCAGTGCTGGCTTGATTCCTTCCTCAGTTATATGGATAAATATTATTCTCTCACTCACAGTGGTTAAATAGATTTTTAACAATTATTCAAACTTCTATAGTTGTATGGCATAGGCTGGATTTCATAGAACAGTTTTTTGTGAATATTATAATCTATATAAAATCCAAACTATGTAACGACCCAAATTGTTATAAATAAAATTCCTACTTTTGATTTATTTAAATGTATCATCATGAAATATGGTTAAAGAAAACACATGAATTTATTTGGTTTTATTATATCCTATAGGATTTAAAATACTATTATGTATAATTTCCATTGATATTATAGTCATTGAACGTTTATCACATGAATAGTATAAATAAAAAGTTTTAACAAATCCAATTTTCCTAGATAAGGGAAGTGATGACCTCAACGAATAAGATAATACCCAATGAATCCCATTTATTTGAGATTCCAAGGGAGATAACATTTCTGGGAATTTTATTTGACCAAGACCAAGCTTATATCCAACATCATAAGCCTAAGTGAAACCAGTTACAGGATAATTTCAAGCTCATCAAGATCATGGGAAAACCATGTTCATCGAACCACCCAATGAAAGTCCCACCATCACACTCCTTAATCATAGGGTGTTTGATGGTGTATTAATGAGATATGTATCAAGACCATAGAAATATGAATATGTTCATCATTTTTTATATAATAATAATTTTATTTTCATCTTATTATTGTTTCTATATGAATGATTTTTATTTCGTACATTAGATCCCAAATTATATTTTTGGTTAATATTCAAATTCAGTTAATCAATTTATGAATTTATATATTTTTGAATGAAATAATATTTAAATAAAATATTATTATTAAATATTTTTTATTGAAATTAGATTAACATATAACTTTTATGATGACAAAATTAATTTTTCTAAGGGTTCAAAAACTGTTATTTTAATAAAAACACGGCATTCTAAATAAATTGAAGTTATTATTTTAAAAGTAAAAATTAAAATATTTAGAAAATTATTTAGTTAAAATAAATTTTATTTTTTGGAATTAGGTCATCATAATTATCCAACAGTGAATTTTTCATAATTTTATTGAGATAGTCGAATTTTTGGGTAGAAATTAATTATCGTATAAATATAATTTATATTTTTTTTATGAAAATCTAATAACTAAAAATTAATGTAATAATTACTATAAAATTAATCCATGACCAAAATAATTATTTTCCCTTTAAAATTATATGATTTTAAGTTTATTTTATTTATTTTTAATGCCATTAAGAATCCCCCAAAACTTATAATATATTTTATTGTCCAAAAATCATTTCTTTAAAAATATGGATCACCTTCACATAAAAAAGGGAATTATTTTAATAAGTTCATAAATTTGTTAATAAAATAATAAAATCCACTCCCATATTGAAGAAACTGTGGGAATAAACCATCAGATGTTTTTTGTTTCTGAATATTTTATTATATTGGTTCCAAAACCATAAAAATAATGAAATACACCACTTTTCCAATATAAACCCACCCATGTTCAAATTTATCTTCAATACGAATACATTAAGAGCATATATAATCTATATAGTTATCCCTAGGTTCACCCAATCTCTTAATAATCCTCTCTTATACTTTTACAGTTACACATTATACTAAGGGGTCTTCCCCTCTCCTTTTTCTTCAAGGGTATTAATTTTTATTATGATACATAATTTCCACATGTTAATGTTGGGATATGTTCTTCCATATCCCATATATTGTAATTTGTATTTATACATGATGAGAGACCAATTTTAATATCATTAAGACTCCAATGATCTTTTCTGTGTGCCTGTTACCATGCCGAAATTTCATAATGGATTTCTCTCTGCTCATTTCCATTCAAGAACTTATTTTATGTTATGTCACATAAATTAAATTTTCTTATATTGAAATATTTTCATCCATATCACCTTATTTTCCATTTAATTTATAAATAAGGAGATCTCATATCCCTCTCATTAAGCCTCCTATGATCCTTTATATACACCAATTACCATTCTGAAATATAGTTAAGATTATTTTTTCTATTAATATTTCTTCATTACCTTATGCCTTCTATTTTAAAATTTAAAATGTTGTGATATGATTTTCCATGTCACTATTACTTACCGTTTTATTTATATGTAATTATAGAAACATTTCTCTCTTATTAAACCATTTTTATGAATCCTTAAGTGACACCGTTATGCTGGAAATATTTCACTATTATCTTCCATGCCAAAAAATTGTATAGAAAATTCCTTGCCCATTACCTTTCAAGTGTGTTAAAATTTATTCACATATAATTTTTATTGCAGACATAAAAAATATTTTTTTTAAACTCTTTAATTTTATAATAAATTATGATGAAGAATGAATCCATGTTTTATGATCTACGTGGAACACATTAGCATGAGAATGTAAGGAATAAGATAGGTGCACCCCGATAGTGCTCCAATGCTTTGGGTAATGTTTAGTATCATGATACATCATTTTTGGATAAAGAGTGAACTTGATTACTTTTTGGAAATTTTTACACCTTGATGTCTTGGTTGTTTTAGGCTTGACCTATGTTTATGAGTTAGTGTTTTAATTTGTTTTCAAATTTACCATTTTGGGATTATCATGTTATATGAAGAGTTATTATTCTTGTTTATTTTATGATCCATTGATATGCCTATTGTATAACATTTATTATCATTTTAATGTTGTGACTTGTTTATTTCCTTACTAGGATTTATAGATCACCACTTTCGTATGATTATTTCTTAGGTTATATTATGTAGTTTTAAATCCTAGAAAAGCATGTCAAGGTAGTTTTTAATAATGATGTTGTATCCCATGTAGAAGATGTTATACCATGTAACTATATCTAAAATACACACGAAATATCCATATTTGGGGTTGTATTGTCACGAACCGTCCCCTAGGGCCCGTTTCTTGACTACCCCAAGCCCGCCTTCCTAAGGCCAGGGGCTGGCGACTAGCACCAATGGCGTAAATCCCTAAACTGGGAAGACATTGCCTTTATAACTATAAACAAACACAATCAGAGTACACAACTGGAAGCAAAACACTATGTAAATTTTTATACAAAAGAAGTGATGGAAAGTAAAATGGGCCGGAAATAAAGCCCAACAGGATAGTACAACTACAACTGAAAAGAAATTACTACTGAAGAAATATAAAGCAGCTACTGGGTCTTCCTCCGGGGTTCCTACTAGAAGGGTAGGTACAGATGGCATCCTCAGCACTCCTCGTTCGTCCGTCTGCTCCGTGTACCGTCACGCCGAGTGGTCCACCTACAGGTACCGTCCAATCCTACTATCTCTGCCTCAGTCAGCGCTTTCTGTTGTCTACAACCAATAAAACAAGGTGTGGTCATAGCCCGTACAGGGGTGAGTATAACGATACTCATTAGGGACCCCGAGATCCTCAAGGTCTCACAAAATCCAACAAGGATAAACCAAAATGTATCAAATCAACGGATAAACATTACTTAGGTATATTCCCATACATATACCTAAATTATCTAGTAACCCATCTCAATCATGAGGAAAACAAAATATTCATTGACTCAGCTCAAACCATGATTTTAATTATCGAAACCATAGTTACTGGGGAACTCATCCTCTGTAGAGAACATTGGACCTATCGTGACATCAAGGCGCTTCTCACAAACCTTGGACTGTTAAGGTACTCCTCCTGTCGAGTACCGCGGGTCTGCTACCAACTACCAGGCACTCCTCTACTATGGGTCTGACACGAACTACCAGAAACTCCCCTTAATATCCTGTAGAGGTACTCCTACTGTTGAGTTCTGCGGATCTTCCGCCAACTACCAGGCGCTCCTCTGTCGTGCATCTGCTGCTAACTTTCAGGCGCTCCCCACTAGGCTAGTCGAATCACTCTGAGTCGAAATGGTTAAGCAGTTGTCAGGTCATCCAACTCCTAGGTATCTGCACTCTATCTGCTCATCACTGGAAGGATCCTCTCCACAAGCTACTGGGAAATTGTCTAAATTTCATGAAGGGCCACAAATAAGTATCTCAATGATCCGCAACATCATAGGGCTCTCAAGGCAAGTGACGGAGCGTCAATCTGACTCCCGGTCTGTTAGTTATTAGCCTTTTAGTCCCGGGGGCCCTATTGGATTTGTGTACGATCCAACCTAACCATAACTCAACTATACCTTGAACTCATGTGGAGTATTCTCAATGGGATGACTTCACTACATGAATACAGGCGCCGCTGAGGGTTTGTCAAACGGACATCCGGTGCCAAAGATATGGCCCTAGAAGGTAATGGGTCAGTAATGGGTCTGGGTCCGGTCTAACCGACTTGCCCCAACCCAGTCTGGGCCGACCCAGTTTGGGTCAACCTGGTCAAACTCGCTGGGTCTGACCCAGCCCGCTGGGTGGGTCAGACCGCAATGTGTTTACCCTGTCTGCTGGGCCCGGCCCAGCATACCACGAGGGCGGTTCGGCCAAGGCTCGGGGCCAGTTCAGCCCCGAACATTGTGAGTGCGCGGCCTGGCACGACTAGGCCCAGAGGGCACGACTGGGCTGGTTCGGACAAGGCACCGCGAGGGGGGCAGGACACCGTCTTGGCCTGGTCGCTACGAGGGAGCCGAGATGCCGTGGGGGCACCGACTGGGTGAGGGGGTGCCGGGTAGGCTACTGCAGGGGCATGGTATGCCGAGGAAGGGTGCTGGGCAGTGTACGGAGCAGCGCGTGGGGGTGCAGGCAGCACGTGGTGGTGTTGTTCAGGGCACCGGCAGGCTGCGGGTAGGTGGGTCGGGCGCCGCTCGGCTTGCGGTGGTCGGCAATGAGCACTGGTGCACCGTGGGGGTGGCGTGATTCGTGAAGGCCACGGGTAGCATGGCTTTTTTCATCGCCGCCTTCATCTTTCAGTCACCTCATCATTCTTCCAACAAAACAATATGAACGGCGGAGGAGTCAGGCCATGCTGGTTTGGCCCGCACCCTCCGTGTTTAGGGTGGTAACAATTTTCTCAACAAGAAAGAAGGAGATGTTCTTCAATTGTTTTTAAAACCACGCATCAAATCCTTTCCAATCCAAAGAAGAGAAAAAGAAAAGGATATTACACTAGAAAAAACCCCCTACCATTGATTCACCTATCGACGTTCGTTGATGAAGTTATGGGAAGAAGAAGAAGTCATTCAACATTCACCGTGTTCATCACGCACTCCCAATACAATCTCATTCTTCAGTCCATTGACGGCGATGAGGAGGGAAGTTGTTGTACATCGATTAGTGTTCGGGGTAGAAGATCGAGGAAGAAGCGTCTCCGGTTTTCTTCACATTCTTCATTGGGAGGATGGTTCTCCCTAGCTCTCCTCTTCCTCCGTTCCACCAAAAGAGAATGCCTGCAAAATAATAATAATACATTGTCTATTATTTTATTTTTGGCACATATTTCAAAAAGGTGAAATTAATTAACCTGGCTCCACCAAATTAGTTGCACTGGAGGTGTCACATTTAATATGGAGGATGTCAAGAGGCTCCCCTTGATTAATTCACACGCATTGGCGCAGTTAATTAGGAGAGATGGCACAAAAATTCAAAAAGGAGGATTTGGCAATTGATTGGGGGTGGTGGTGGCACCATTAATTTCTAGAGGAGTTTCATGGGTTAAAAGCCAGGTGGTCCCCACCAAAAATATCCTCAAAAGGGAGGTAATCTTTGGGTGGTCCCCACCACAATAACCTCTCATGGGAGGTTAAGGTGTGGTGGCCCCCACCTCTAACCTCCCCTTGGAGGTTTTAACCTACACACACCCAAATGTAGCTCAAATAAAATAAAGTTGTTGGCACAATTTATTTTATTAATATTTTTTATAAAAATCCAAAAACTATCTTTTATTCTTAACCAACTGCCATCGAGGTGAAAGTATTTTTATGTGAATACCAGCTTTGCGAGTTCAATGGTGCCCTCAGATTTCAATTCCGAGCATCGGTTCAAAAGTTATAAAAACCTGCGCATAGGTTTACTGAACGTACCCGAGAAAAACTTCATAAATTGATTCCGGACACACCGGGCCTTGGAATCAAGCGCAATAAAATTTCACGGACTCGTAAAAATCCCAAGTTTTAATAAAAAAAATATCCAAAAAATTTTAAGATCCTTTCATGTATTAAGTGTAATAAATTATGTATTATCTTGAAATAAATATAATGGTTTTTATAGTTGGTACTAGAAGAAAATTATGGTTATTTTTGGTATTAGGATTATAAAACTCTAGTAAAAGCCTTAATGATAATACTATGTATAACAAAACTTATATAAATTTTTGTATGTTTAGATTAAGTGGTTTTTAAATAAAATACGTCCCAGTTTTGGTAATAGAATTGGACGTTGTTCTAGAACAAATGTACATTGGTTTAACAACCCCGACAAGTTGTCCCGGGCATGACTCAAGGAAACCTGGTACATGAAAACGAGCCCTACTATGCACCAGGTTTTGGAACTCCAAAGGGATATACTTTGATAAATTGAAAAACTCATTATGAACAATTATTATGAAAAAAGGAGTACCCATAAGTGTATATTTTAAGAAATATGTCTTGGATAACAAAGATCAAAGCCTAAAAATTCGTAAGTTAAGGAAATACATGTATTTTATAAGTTATCCCTTTAATGTATTTGGATTCCCATTTATGTACTCAGTAGTTTAAATGTACTCATCACCATGTATATATCGGATAAATCATGACCATAATAAAAAGGTGAAATCTAGGGTTATTGTCTATAGTTCTACCCATTTCTTCAAATCAAAAATTTTTATATTAACTTTTCAAACACCACCACAAAGCATAAAGATTGGCATGTTGGTGAAAAAATCAAATGGGGAAATGTTTCATCCCAAGTATATAAATCCCCCCTATCATAATTTTTTGGATCATATAACCAGAGAACCATTTAAAATTTCCTTTGGTGTAATTTTATGTAATTTTGGCATGGATTGAATTTCCCTATATAGAGCCAAATTAAATTGTTGTGAGAAGGAAAGAACTCTTCATATAGAGAATAGAACCCCAATTATATACAAGTGAAAGGAGGAAGATGAATCTTCTTTATTTCTAACATCTAAAGAATGGATATTAATTTCCTATGAGAAAGAATAACTATCTCAAATTATTGATTATAAGGATAATCATCAACGAATACATGTCCACTGTGATGGAATACACTGATGTGTTTCTTGATAAATTATCGGGTCTTCCTCCTAGTCGAGAGGTTGGATTTTTACTCAAAATTATACCTGAGGAATTAAAAATATCCCAGACTCCTTATAGAATGACTATTTTAGAACTTGAGATGCAAAAGAAACAAATATAGGAGAATCTAGATAAAAGGTTAATGCGCCCAAGTGCTTCACCAAGGAGTGCACTAATCCTCTTCATAAAGATGAAGGATGGGTCAATGCACCTTTTTATTGATTATCATGAGCTCAATAAGATCACAATAAATAACAAGTATCCACTACCTTGTATCGAGGACCTGTTTGATCATCTACATAGAGAAAAATTCTTATTCAAGGTGGATATTCGATTAAGATATTATCAAGTGATGGTGAAGAAGGAATATATCCCCAAAAAAACTTTTCAAACAATTTATGATCACTATGAGTAGATTGTGATTCAATTTGGACTCACTAATTCTCCAACAATTTTCAGGTAAATGATGAATAAAGTCTTTAGATATTACCTTGAATTTTTTTGTTGTCTTTATATATGATAATCTAATATACATTAAATGTAAGGAGGAGAATGCGGAGAATCTGAGCACTGTGCAGAAGACCCTATGAAATGAGAATCATTATTCCAAGTACATAAATCATGATTTCTAGTTAAATGAAGTCTTTTTATGGGGGGATATCATCATAATCAATGTGGTATTTATGAACACTTCAATAATTAAAGAAATTAATGGATGGATGAGTCCAATGTCTATGACAGATATATGTAGTTTTCATGGGATAGTTGGGTATTATCACTAATTTGTGATAAATTTCTCAACATTGTCAAACCCTAAAACCATGATTACTAAGAAGGGATTGATTTTTTATGGATGTAAGAATGTGAGGAATGATATAAGGAGATAAAAAAGAGGCTTATCACTTCACCAATGATCACACTACCAACAAGTAGGGAACTCTTTTTGGTATATAGAAATTCTTCAAAGAATTAATTAGGTTATTTATTAATGAAAGTGATATCATACATCTCATGTTAGTTGAAAATTCATCAGAAAAACAATCCCACACAGGATCTGGATTTTCTAGCTATGATATTTGTGTTAAAAATATTGAGGTGTTATTTTTGTTGGGATAGTCTGTAAGATATATATTGATAAAAAAATACTCAAATATATATTCACATAGAAAGAGATTAATATTTTCCAGTGATGATTGTTAGATCTCATCAAGGATTATGAATTCTCAATCCACTAACATCGTGGTAAAAAAATAAGATAGAAGATGCTATAGGCATAAATATTCTATCAATTATATCATTTATGATACTTTAGAGGGATCCATTCTTCCTAGATTTATAAAAGGATGGGTATTAGATTCATAAAGAACTGAAGATCATCAATCTATTCAAAAAATATTTCTCTACCATTTACTCTGCAGAGGTTCAATGATGCTCAAATAAATTATGCAGGAACTCATAAGAAATTGGAAACTATAACAAAAAAAAAATCCAGAGTTCAATGTTAATGGGAAAAGAGTTTTGAGATTTGGTTCAAGAATATGGGTACCATAAAATCAAGATTTAATGAAGTAAATTTTGGATGATTGACATAGTTAAACAATCTGCATTCACATATGATGTAAAAAGATGTATAAGGTTCTTAATAAGAATTGTTTATGGGACAATATAAAGAACGTGATTATTGATTATACATCAATGTTTGTAGTCTGACAGCTAGTCAAGGATTAAAGATATAATTCTATGAGGATGATGAAACCATTACCCGTACCAACATGAAAATGGGAGAACATCACCATAGACTTTTTCACCAGACTTTTGAAGACATATAGGGGAAAAATTCTATAAGATTATTGCGGGTCATCTTACAAATACAACTCACTTTATCACATTTCAAGAGGACCTCTCTATGGATCAAATTACATGAATAGATATCATAAAGGTGGTAAGGTTATATGGAGTAACACTATCTATTATACCCGATCGTGATTTGAGATTCACCTCTATGTTATGGAAAAGTTTATAACATGATCTAAACACTGATATAAACATTAGTACGTCCTATCTTCCTTATAATGATGTCTAATCTGAGAAGACTTTATAGAAAATTTAATACATGTTGCGATCTTGTTCTATGGACCTCAAAGGAGTATGGGACCAGCATATTCCTTATGTCTTGTTCTCATAAAACAACTGTTTCCACTCAAGAATCCAAATGGCTACCTATGAACACCTTTATGGGAAGAGGGGAAGAACACCAATGAGTTAGGATGAAGTTGGGGAACAACTTTGTTGTCATTAAATGGTTGAGGAAATGTTAAAAAAGGTTAAAACTATTTACCAGAACATCAAGGCTTCTCATAGTCGACAGAAGGGAGATGTTGAAAATTTTCGATGAGACATAGATTTTGATATTTAAGACATGGTATTCCTATGAATATATCTATGGAGAAAGTGATGATATTTGGGAACAAGGAAAATATTAGTCAAATATACATCGATCCTTTTGAGATTCTTGATATCATCAATGTTGTGGCCTATAGACTAACACTCTCACTGAACTTATATCAAGTAGAAGATGTATTCCATGTATCCATCTTGGGGAAGTATATACCAAACCCATCACATAAACTCAATATAAAGGTGATACCATTGGGGAATGAACTTTCATATGAGGGGTATCCTTTGAAGATCCTAAATCATAGAGAAAAAGTATTACAAAATAATACAATTCACCTTATGATGGTATTGTGGAGAAAAAAGAAGTTTGAAGAAGCAACATGAGAACTATAAGAGGTGATGAAGAATAGTTAACCTAATATTATTTACTTATGGAATTGAAAATTTTGAGGGTAAAATTTCTAAAGGGGAGAATATAACAATTAAAATAACAATTAAAAAATCCTCATTATAATTTATTTAAATTTATCTTCATGAATTATTGATATAGAAATCACAATCAATTATTTAGTTTTATTATATCTAATTGGATTTAAAAGATGGTAAATTATCATTACCTTTGATATTATAGCTATTTAATAGTTATCACATGATTAGTATAAATATATGGTTTTAGCAAATATAATTGACACCGACAAAGGTAGTTATGGCCTGAAGTAGTAGGATTGCATGCTATGAAGCCCATTTTGCAGAACATATGATGGAAAAAATGTTTCTAGTATTTCCCATTGACCAAGACCAAGATGAGATACACCATGTTAATAATGAGTGAAACTATTTACGAGAGAAGATCAAGATCATTGAAATCAATACCCTAACCATGTTCGCCAAACCACCCTAAGAATGTCCCAACATCTCACACCTTACTCTTAAGGTGTTTAATATTGAATTAAAAGGATACGTGTCATGAATGAAGAAATATTAATATGTACATAATTTCTTCTAGAATAATGAATATATTTTCATCCTATTAATTCTACATTTTAAATGATTTTTATTTTGATATATTAAATCAAAAATTGAATTTTTGATTAATATTAAAATTCAATTAATGAAATAATGAATTAATGAATTTTTGAAAAAAATAATACTTAAATAAAATATTAATATTAGATAATTTTTATTAAATTTAAATGATCTTATAATTTTTATGAAGTCAAATGTAATTTTTATAAGGGTTCGAAAATAGATTTTTTCAAAAACCCTATCATTTTTTAATAAATGTGTGCTACTATTTTAAGTGGAAATTAAAATAATTAGAATATTATTTATATAAATTTAATATTATTTTTGGGTTCATATCATCAAAATTTTCCAATGGTTAATTTTTCATTATTTTCTGTGATCTTTAATTTTTTGGGAAAAAATTACATATCGAATAAATATACATTGTGTTTTATGACATCAAAATGACCCAAAAGAAATATAATAATTTTTATAAATGGGATAAAAGACCAAATAAATGTTTTTAATTTTAATTGATATGAAATTATTTATTTTTTATTTATTTTTTAAATCAATTATGTATCTCCTAAAACCTATAATATATTTTAATGTTTTAAAATCATTTCATTAAGAGTTTGAGTCACCTCTATATAAGAATAAGAATCCAACACTTTTCCCATATAAAACCACCCATGATCCCATTTATATTAACTAAAAATACATAGAAACTATCAATACTCTTCCCTTCACTCTATAGAGTCCCCCAAAGGTGCCACAAGATCTCAAAATGCCTCTCCCAAGCTTGTGAAGTCACACACTCAAGTAATGGATCTTCCACTCTCCTTTTTACTCAAGAACTTATTTTATGTAATGATTATTAATTTACAATTTTTCATTTTGGGATTTGTTCTTACATAACCCAAATACTGCCCTTTTAATTCATACCTAATGATAATCACCTTATTCTCATTAATACTCCCATGATTCTTTAAGTACACTCATTACCATGTCAAATTTTTGTATGGAATTTCCCTATACTCATTTCAATTCAAGAACTTATTTTATGTTATTCATCTTAAATTACATTTGTTTATGTTGTAATATGTTCTTCCATATTCCCCTTACTTAACATTTAATTTATAAATGATGATATCCCATTTCCCTCTCATTAATCCTCTCATTATTATTTATGTACACCCATTACCATACCGAAATATAGTTAGGATTCTTTTCTCTATTAAAGTTTCATCATTAAATTATGCATTCTATTTACAAATTTCTAATGTTGGGATATGATTTTACATGTGCCAATTACATTCCATTTTATGTCTATGTGATGATATTCCCCCTTCTATCTCATCAACTCATTTTTATGAAACATTAATTGACTATGTTATGCTGCCAAACTTTTACAACGATCTTCCATGCAAAAACAATTATATAGTGAACACTATACACATTTCTTATGTTGGGTGTTCACATTTATTCACATATACATTTTACTGGGGACTTAAAAATATGTATTTCTCTCTCCTTAATCATGTAATAAATTATGATGATGACTTAATCCATGTTTTATGATCTACGTGGCACACTTAAGAATGAGAATGAATTGAATAAGATGGGTGATCCCAAATAGCACACCAATGCATTGAGTAATGTTTAATATCATGATACATCATGTTGGTACATGAAGTTTACCTTATTCATTTATCATAATTTTTCCACAATGATGTCTTGGCGGTTTTATCCTTGAACTTTGTTTATGATTCAACGTGTTAAGATGTTTCCACATTTCCAATGTTATGATTATCATGATATATCCAGACTTATTATTCATGTTTCTTTTTTGCCCCATTAATATGAATATTTTCTAACTTGTATTATCATTTTCATGTTGTCATATTTATTCCATTACTGAGATTTATAGCTCACCCCTTTCTTATGATTGTCCCTAGGTTATCCTGTGCAGTTTTAAAATCCATGTAATTTTAGATGCTTGTTGAGAAAGTTTTTAATAATGGTGTTCTATCCCTTGTTCAAGTTGTCATGCCACGTGCCTAATTCCAAAATACACAAAACTTCATGATATTTAAGGTTGTATTAATTGTAATTTATTGTAATAAATCATGTATTAATGTGAAATAAAGAGTAGGGTTGTCATAAAATTTTTATTCTTCTTAATTATATATAATGTGATAGATATAGTCTCTCTTGATTTTACTTCATCTCAAATTGAATGGGTAGCTATTTCAGATAGATCCTTTTCTTCTTCAAATTCTTCATCTTCAATTTATATTAATAACACTAGGTAATCTTATTATTCTCTTTGATAAAAATGATTTGAAATAGGTTGTTTTATCAATTCCTTACTTCCATTTAATATTGAAGAAAATAATATATTCGGTGTTCACCTATTTTAGTTACTCAAATGTTTTCTTTAAACTACACCACACGCACATATAAAATATATAAAATACTATCCGGCATTTATCATTTTCAAACCTCTACAAAACAACCCTTTAATTAAAAAAATCTTTTAGTATAGGCTTCTGTGAAAACCTTTTGTAAATTCGATAGAAGACTCATATAGTTTCCTTAATACGATATATAAATTACCATGGGTATGTTGACATGAAACTTCATTATTTTTTGTGGAAATATAATTTAAAAACAATCATATTTCTCATATTGTTTACCACTTTTGATTATTATTAAATATAATGATCATGTGTTTTATCATGATTTTTGATCCATGAAGAACATATCCCTTACATCAGCTGTTGTATTTCTTCTTATTTATTTCTTCAGAATATATATTCTAGAATATAAAATTTTCAATTACAAGATTCTTTGATATTTTCCAAGGGTAAAATCCTTATGGTGAAAATTCTCTATGATATATTACTTAGGATCAGATAAAAGGATTATGATGAAGCTTTATGGTCAACCGGTAAAGAATTACAATCATATCATGACCATTTTACTTCCTTTTCTCGAATCCTTATGACGAATCAATTATTTAGGATAAATATTTACATTAATTTATTTTTCCATTTTCCCAACATCAACACAGATACATATGACTGAAAAAATTATTATGATAATGATATTTATTCATGATCATACTTATGATGTTTTATTGAATATCCATAATTTATATATTTAAAATATGAATTTCCTTGATACATCTTAGTGACTTATCAACACTAGAAACTCATTCATAAACATTATCCAACAGATCTTCATTACTAGTTCATAACACCATCTGCTCAGTTCTCACATGGAAAGAATCTTGATTACTCATCTAGTTCTTTTATATTATAGGAAACCTACAAATTCTAGATCATGTTATTGATAGTACAATAACTTAATTAATAAATGTAAAGAACATGAACAATCATCAAACTTAATATTATCTTCATCCAAGTGTATTTTCACAATGATAAAACTAACATTACATTTCACCAAATCATTTTGACTAGATATATATGTTAAATACCAAGTCGATATATATTGATACCATCTTCACAATCAAGTGAATGATTCTTCAATAATCTCATGGCAGCCACTCTAGTACATAAAAACCATATCACATTAAATGAATTAATCTATAGAAAACATGTATAGTAACAAATAAATTTTAATATACAAATAATAATAATTAAAAATTATTTAAATATTATTATCTATAATATAAAACCAATTCTAATAGTTTATCACGTAGAAGATTTTTGAATGAGGAATGTTTTTTCATTACAATGAAATCCATGGATGAAACCAACTTATAATCTTATTGGATTTCATTAAATTCTCATGTATTATTTATAACATAATAAAAAAAAATTATCTACCTTGGAAACAATTTTTTCACCATTATTGGGTTCTACAATTTAATTACAAGATTTGATTATTCATCTCATATTTCCATCACAAATACTCTACCATTCATTGAAAATAAATACATCTCACACAAAAAATGCATTCATCACCCCCTTATTTTCTTGAAAGTACCAATAATAGGGAAGGGAATGTTAATGTTTGAACACATATTCTTATATCTCCCACTTATTAGAAAATATTTATAAAGAATATAATTGGGTGAGATAATATTATTCTTAATAAATTTTCTATTAATCACTCCAATTTATGTCAAATTGGGTAATGCTCAGTGTACAGAACAAATGGATTTGATTTAGAAAACATGAATATCCATAATCCATCATAATATGATACCTACTCTCATTTATTTCAATTCAATTCCCTAAGAACTATTTAAATATATCGAGGATGATACAAAAAATTTATATTAGTTTTTTAAATAATCATAAAGAAATTCAACCTAATTTCCTAAAACTTAATTAACACGTAAATTTAAAAAATTCAAGAGAAAACATGAGGTTTTGATTTTACATAGTATTGTATTACATCAGGTTTATCTCCTTCTTGTAAATGATTAATATAAATTTCTCAACAATGATTTTAGTAAAAATTATAGGATAAATTAGGGCAAACAAGAAAGAATTCATACATTTTCATTGAATATTTTTCAAGAACCATCTAAAAATTTAACATTTTTCTTCATGTTTCAAGAAACACCACCTCAAGGCATACATTACACCATTATATCAACAAGATTTACCGTGAAATCAATTGAACTCTATAATTCAAGTCTTTCAAGGGACACCAAAATGGAAAAATTCATTTTCACTTTATTGGCATTGATTCCCTTATCGGTATACTCTTTAGGATATCAAATATTTTCTTCCTACCAAGATGGATACATTATTAAATATTCCATATAGTTTTGAAATACATTTGACCATTAATATTTTTTTTTCATTTTCACTTTTTTTTCATTAGAATACCATTTTACATATAATAAAAAGGTGGTATCTTGTTTATATTTCTAATACTTGTTTTATCATAACTTTTTCCAAAAGTTATCCCTTTGAGAACCAACAAAACCTAAAATTCCTAGCATGGAGTGCTGAAAAATACAATATAAAAGATTGATATAATAATATGGACCTCATTTTTCATCAATATGGGTAGTTGGATTGATAATATATTCTCAACAAATTTTCCATTATATATTTAACTCAATGTTTAGATAGACTCTTCATACTTGCATAACCATTCTTCAAATGTGAATATTCTTTGGGTAGCAAGGGTTATTTTCATCTCTCATTGTGTGGGATCGTTATTTTAACATGATCCATTAGAGAACATGAATAAATGGATGTGGATTTCTTATTATTAATGATTTATTCTAATGTAAAAATTATTTTTACACAATCATTTGAATTGTGTCCAACTTTGTTTCACCTCCAACATCGAGATTATGAAATAATTGGAAATTTTTTTATTGAAAAACTCTTATGAAATTATTTTTCATGTGGATTATTATATTTCCCTTTGGATCTTTCATTATCTTGAGATTAAATTTACGTTTATTTATTAATATTATATCTCCACATTACAAAACATATTTTAAGAATATGATGAACCGTTTTGGTTTTTACACATGGATTTTTAGATTTTCTGTTCATCATCTTAGTCCATTAATTACTCTATAGGGTAGTTCTTCCATTATATTGTAGATTTTTTCCTTTCAACTCAAACATTGATGTTTTTTCTTTTTCATGTTACCTATGTATAACCAACAATACTTTTTTAAAGAATTTATAGTAATTTTCTTGAATTATTATCTTGATTCTTACCCAAGGATTTTCTCCATTCTTCAGATTTTGTGATATTATCTTCTTATTTGTTTTAGTTTCATTATTGAATGATTTATACTTTCATTCCTCTTCATGATGACCAATACCATTTTATAATCCATACATATCCTTAAGAATTACAAATATTCTTTAATGTACATATTTTTCAGCATAGTATGTGATTGTTATAGCTTCAAACAATTGATCCATAGTGAAATCAAATTCCATTATCATTCTAGAAATTATGAATTGTTTTCCCTGTATATTTCGTTGTGCCCAAATATATTATAACAAAAAAACATCTAAAATGCCTTAGTTTCTTTACATCAACTCCATGTTTTACATCTTTATCCAAACATTATCACACTATTTTTGGCATTTAAATCAGTAGGTTGGTATTTATTTTTTGAAACAACTCTATTAAAAAATATTCTATACATCCTTGAAATAATTTTATGCATACAATAACTTTAATTAATCCATATTTTTATAGATTTTGGGTTTAAGTCGGCACTGGGTATACATAATTAATTGACGTAGTTAATGTATTTTGATGTTAATGACACATTAATTTTATTAATGATTTAAACTAATCATTGGATGATATTTGAATGTTATTCACATAAGATACATGAATTTCATCATAAGATTCCTCCTCATAATTGTTTATAGCATTATGTTTGTTTTTAACTAATTTTGATGTCATAACACGAGTTGATTCTAGATTCATTAATTTAACAGTGTGATATAACTATTCCATATTACGCATGATTCTACTATCCTCCACCAATTTTAGTTTTCCTTCAGTGGAATTTCTTATAACTTCTATTTTATCATAATAATGTTTTTGTTATTCTAGTGTAAAATAGTCATGCTCTTTGATCTTTTAGGCCTTTACTTCAAGTTGATCACTTTTAACAGTAATTACGTTTTATGATGCATTAATTATTTATTCATTATTTTTATTGTATTCTTATCTTTCATTTATTTTATTGATATATTCATCTTCAAATATATATAATATTTACTCAAGCTCCCCATTCATTGAACTTGTGTATCTAAATTTTTTTGGGTGAGATTAACATATAATTTTAACCTTTCTTTTAAATCCTTCTATATTTTTTTTATTTTCATATTCATGTAGTGTAATCTCATCCAAGATAGTTCAAAAAATTCCAAAAATACATGATCCCATTTCTTTGGAAGTTATATAAGATATCATTTTATAATCAATTTATTCATCTTATGAATCTATAGATTTTTTATCTTCCCCATTAATACATTGTTCTTTAATGGTATTTTTTGATAATAATTTTTTGGCAACCCCTCTTTTTATAGGGACAATACACCTTAGGAGGACACATTATCTCCAAATTGTTTGGTGGTGAATCGAGCCACCAACTCCTTATATTCGATGTAAGATATTTCTTTATCCAGATTTCTTCAAGGGGAAACTAATGATTCATACTATTTAATTAATAGAGATAGAATCTCGACACAAGTGAATTTATGGGATATATTTTCAATAAATATATTATAAAAAAATCCACTTGTATTACCTTCAACTGCTAAGGAGCCACCGCCATCTTTTTTCATAGATGTGGCCGTTCTTAACTTCTATTCACCCCTTTCTTCCAATATTTTAGTTTTTTTGATAGATATTTCTTCTAGATTGTTTTGACTAGGATATAATAGGTTTCCTATAATCTTAACTTCTTGTAGAATACAATATATGACAGTCCTTGTTACATACAAATTGTTTGGATCTCTTTAGGATATTCCCACATGGGGGGAAGTGAATCATTGTGGTGTGACCTTATACTATTTTATCTTTTATCCCTAAATTACCTCTTCACTTATTCAGTGATTATATATATATATATATTTATTTATTTATCTCTTAATTGGTAGTCATGCATATGTAGAATATGGAAGCAACACGAAAGAACATTAAGGTTATTTAATGTGGTTTCCACACTAAGCATAATTACATTAAATGTGACACAAGGTTATTATCCCACAAGGGAAATATCCTTTTTATTATTGAAAGAAGATTGTGCAAGGGTATTACCTTGAAACTATTTACTCCACACTAAATAGTTATAGAGAAAGTGGGAGAATGTCGTCACAATGTATAAGAGGATGAGATTTTACTTCCTTGAAACAAGATCACCAGTGTTTGGTCTAGTCACTTTGGAACTATAGGGATAGATCATATTCCCAAATTCAAAATAGTCATATTACTGCAAGACCATTCTTCTGTCTTCTACACAAGAATTTTGTATGATGGTCACCTTATAACATTAGTTGTGAATATAATCTACAATATAACATCCAAAATCATTCTTCCCTAGAATATAATAGAAACTGTTGGCTTTAGGATGGATATCTCATGTATTTTAGCTTAGATTTGATCAGTAGTAGTATTTTCTAGACCATCTTTCCATTTTAATTCTTTGATGCGTAGGAATAATACTCAATCACCTTTTTCTTCTTTTTCATACACATGATTTTCCTTATGTTTTGGTATCAATTATTCTCTTTCATATTCTATAAACATTCATAATTTCATTGGTGTTCACCAAGTTAAGAACATTACTTTTTTTCATCAATATAGACATATAATTTTATATATAGAGTATATACATAGTATAAGTTTAACTTAATCATATTCAAACACCCTAAAAAATTAAATCATTAATTCATAGAATCTTTTTTTATAAAGGCCCATTAAAATATTCATATAAATCTATCTAAACTCTCAGTTCGTTTCCACAGTGTGATATTTGACCTATCACATGCCAATTGATGTAGAACATAACTATTTATCATGAAACACTCTCAATGACACCATCCTATTCTTCTTTCAGTTCACACCTTTTGATTAGGTCAAGGAACATGATCATGTTTTTGATCAAGATGATTGATCTATAAATAACATTATACTTGAATATTTTTAATTATTTATTCTTTCAGATAATCAAAATATGAATTTCCAAACATGACATTTAATTCCTAATTATCCAAAAAAAATCACTATGTGTTGAAGACTAGTGATAAATAATCATTAAGATCAAATAATCATGACCATATCATAGGATTATAATAAATAATTACATAGAGTTTTAAGGAATTAAAATCATACATTTTCCATTTTTTTCCTCAACTCATAGTCTTATTATCTCTCAATGAATACTACAATGTTTTACATTTTGGGACATTGAACCTTTCATAAATTCATCAAAAATTCATATAATCAATCAATGATTTATGATAAATATTTAGATTCATATGTAAAGACTTAGATGATAGAAAAAATATAAAAACATGACATATTTCAAACTACATATTCCATGATATGTATCAAGGACTTTTCAACACTGAAAACTCATCATGAAACATCATATAATAGATCTTCATGTCTAGTTTATTATAGATTATGCTCAGTGATCATTTTGATGGAAACGTTATTATAACATTTACATAAAAGGAATATTAAAACTAATATAATATTTTATATATTTTATTTACACTTAGTTTGTAAATTTCATGAACATGAATAGAAATTAATCAATCATCACAATTAATTACAACTTCAGAATTATATATTTTCCCAAGAATAGAGCTAACTATTTAATTAAATAAATTTTTTTAACCAAATTTATATCTGAAATAACAAAAACCACATCTCTGTCTAGATTTTATATTTAGTGAATTATTATTTAATAATATAATGGAAGAAACTAAAGTATTCAGAAAACATCATTTCTATCCATGAACGGATCTAGAGAAAACATTAATTACATCACTTAAAAAATAGTCACTCTAGGCCATGAATCAATATTAAAAAACCCATGGTTATATTTCAATTGAAAAACCATCTATTATCAAGAACTCTTCCAAATTACCATGTGAACTGTGGAATCAACCAACTTTCAAGTTCTAATTTTTTCTAAAAATTATCATGTTATATTTACAAAACACTAAGAAAATATTCACTTTCTTGGGAACTCCAATTCTCTCAACAAACTTGGGTTCTACACATTCCTCCCAAGATATCTTTATTTATATAATATTTACATCATTCACATTACATCCTTCATTGAAATAAATTAATACTCAAAAAGAATTTTTTTCATCACATTTCATTTATATTTTTGCTGTTTCATTCACCCCTGAACCAATATAAATTATTTATCAAATTGAGTGTATGATTCTTTCCGTAAATTTTCTTTCAACTAGATTTCAAATTTCTTCTATATTGATGTGTGAAGTTTTTATTTAATTTTTTATTTATAGATCCATCATACTTTAGTGAAAGGTATCATGGTAGTTGAACCTCTATGAAAAAAAGTTTGTATGAAGATGTTTCTTGCGAGTCTAATGGAAAATGATGGAAGCGTTTTTAGACTTGCATATAGACATAAATAATTTTATCATTATTGTTTTAATATATATGTTTATTGTGTAATATCATTTATTTTACTAGTAGAAGATTCAAGGTTTGGGGAACATATGGTGGAAGTGAGGATAGATATTATTATTCATGGTGATACTCTAGAGGGATAGATAAAGGATTGTGACCACTGAGTGATGATTCCTTATAAGATTCTTATTCCATATTAATTTTGATATATTATTCTATATAACTCATATAGATCACCCCCAGTAGTACATAGAGACATTTCAATGATATATCATTATTAGAATTTGAAAATTTAGTTCCCTCATATGATGATGTTAGTTGTGGAGTTAATATCTTGATTTATTATTTATCAAAAGGTTAAATGTGATAATATAGTTCCTATGATTCTATTGTAATTATTGGATATTACACTTGGTTATGGGATGTTATTTTTATTGATTTCATGATAGGTTTTCCTCAATATTTTGGAGGAAATGAAGCCATCATGGTTGTAGTTTATTTATTAAAGAAATTATATTATTTCATTAAAATTAAAGAATTGTAAATAGTGGAAATTGTTTGGAGGATTTATATTGAATATGTGGTTGGAAAATATAGAGTTTTATGAACAATCGTCCCAAATCTTGATCCTTTTTCCCATGATTTCTATAGAATGTTTCATGTTAAGCTATTGAAAGATAGTTGTTCTTAAAAAATTATTTATATACATAGTACTATAACATAATGTAATATATGATGTAGATCTTAGTGAACTTGTTTTGAGAATGTGTTATTAAATTTACAAGACCTGGGTGAGGAATTTGACACAGGTTGAGTTTTCCAAAAATAACCCCGAACTCTAATTAATTATCATTGAACTAGCTGAGGCACCCAACATTTTTTATAGGTTTAGGGGTGTAATGTCTCTACACTATCCTATACATCCAAAAATTAATGTCTATGACATAAAAAGAAAGATATAACACCTCATTGTCACCAATGTTTGTATTAAGGGTTAAAAAAACTCACATGAGTGGTTATTTTCCCCTAGAAAGAAATTAATGATACCGGTGGCTTGATGAATTTAAAATATAACTCTAGGGGTCATCAGATATTTGACCACGACACAATAAATTTCCTTGGAGGTACCTAT
This sequence comes from Viscum album, assembly GCA_963277665.1. Classification (NCBI taxonomy): domain Eukaryota; kingdom Viridiplantae; phylum Streptophyta; class Magnoliopsida; order Santalales; family Viscaceae; genus Viscum; species Viscum album. The sequence goes on from OY728166.1 coordinate 592,048,802, forward strand.
TCAACAAAACAGAAAATCAACATACGATTCAAAATTATACTGTACATGTATACATCTCAAACAAGTATAAATTCTAAAATAATGTTTAAAAGGTGAGTAAAACTAAAAATAACTCTATATATGCCTAAATGGAAAAAAATGATGTAGATGACATAAAATAAGAGGTTACTTATTATAAATTCCCTGGGAATAAATAATTAAAACTTCATGCACAAACACACCACTTTTTCACCAAAGGGTCCAATAATTATTCAATGATGATCTATAATCCCTGAGGATATTGCTCCTATATCCCTCAAGAACAATCTATAGTAAACACCCCATTACAAATGAGGTACCCAATATGTAACATATGAAGTTACAATTTTACCGAGGTTTCCATATACAATGTGAGCATATACCTAATTAGTATGGTACTTAAAATATTCCAAAACAATATTTTGGATTAATATCCACACAAATAATCTTACATACCAATATATATAAATATGATAAATTATTTTGATATAAAAAATACATATCATTAAAATGGAAATAAAAACTTCCATAAGATACATTTGATGCTATAACATTTAACTCCATTTACCAGGTGGGTCCATACATGACAAATCTACCTCCGTCATGACCTGAAGTCTATGACAAACCATAAAGTGGTGTTAGGATTCAATAAACATCATATCTTAATGAATTCATGGGAAACACCCATCCAATATTGGGGGGATAGTATATATTTTATAATTGTTTTAGGATACCCAAGCCAGACTTCCCCATTAGGGTTAAAAGAATGGTGTATAATAGTGTTATGAATAAAAGCAATCCCATTCAACAATGTAAATTAAATGTTAATAAATATGCTTAAAAATTATATATATAATATACATTTATATACACATACCCATTCTATAATTCCCATAATTCTATAAGTGTCAATCATGTTTATAACACGAAAAGAAGACAAACTCTATTATACTACAATTTATCTCATATAAGGATTTCATAATCTCATATTTCATATAATTACAACATAAAATATCATAATCAATGAATATTATATCATGAATTTTAAAACAAGTATATAAGTTACAAGTCACACATGTAAATGGTTATGTAATAACATTTCCTTTAGGATACATTAATATTAGGTTGAGTCAAACATAAATAATGGTATAAGTGGAATTATTATTTTCATTGACACTTGACCAAAGAATTTAATTACATAATGATGGTGTGACAAATAATAATTGGAGGTAAAATAAGAAAATTAATAATCATTTTATTTTTCATATCCAGTACATTATTATAGTGATATAAGGAACCATAATAGTTTTTAATGGATGGTTGTATTTTTTTAACATGATAGAAGAATCACTAAGATGTAATAGATTGTTTTGAGAGTGGTTTTGAGTAGTGTTGATAATTTATATGATTAGTTATCTATGTTATTATTTGATTTTAAAAAGTAATTATTTGATACATAATATTAAAAATGTAAAAGGACAATGTAGCATCTTACAATTGAAACCTACAAGGTTCTACTGAGTTTTCACTATGATATATAACGTCACTATGACAATATTTAATATTTCCTAGAAAATACATAAGTGTAAATTTGAGATTCTAGAGAATATATAAGAATCATTTTGGATCATGTAATAATTACTCTGTTATAGGTAATAGTATTTTTGAGTATATTTAATATTAAATCTAAATCTCTATATGGTATATAAGAGTAACATTTAGAACACATAAGAGTAATATGGTGTTGTAAAAGATTAACTTAAAAGACCTATTGTATATAGATGACTAAATATTAGGGTATATAAGATGAATTATGGTTTTAATTGACCTGTAAGGACTTTTATATGGTCATGTGAATTTAAACATATTTTAAAAAGTAATATTGAATAATAATTATGAAAATTATATGTTTTCATTCATTTAATAAATATCACAATGATGAATGATAATCCATGATTCAATCCAAGGAATATAGTTCTATGATTTTATGAAGATTATTCCTTGAGAAGAATATTTTCAAAAAAAATTATATTACTTTATATGATCTTGTAGACATGGAAATTAATTTTTTTTGTTGAGGTTTAAAGTAATGGAGGAAGTTGAGATCAACAGATGGTCAAATAAGATTTGATAATATATTTTGGGATAAAAATATAAATATTAAAATGTGGATATTTTTATTAAATTTGTAAATATCAATAACTCAAGTATTTTGATATTATTGTTTGACAAGTTTTATAAAGATAATATTGTGTTGAAGAAATTAATGGAGTTTCTATATTAAAAAATCTATAAAATATTTAGAGGATCTTGCTAGAAATACAGGGAATGAAATGAGATGATAACAAGGGATAGAGATAGTTGAATTATTTTTGGGAGAAATATTGATGATATGATAGAATTATCATATGTATTGTACATTTATGATCATTAAGTATAAGAAGTCTGATTTAATGATTGAGATATTCATACATTAAAGAAACGAACATTCATTGTTGCAAATGAATTCCAATGTTTTAATAATATCATTTCATCTTATTTTGAAAACATTAATTTAAATTATATGGATCCATTATAAATATTAGTTGATATACTTTTCTATGGGGACACAAATTTTAGTAAAGTATGATACATTCCAATATTATAATCACTTTTTGATATTAGTGATATTGTTTTTCTATAAGTCATCCCAAACATAGTAAGAATATAGTCACCCACATTGGGGGTTAACATTGTAAAAATACGGCGTTCTATTATGTTTTTATTAGTTTCTATTGGTTACATGGGACTATAATATTTAATTATAGAGTGGATTGTGTTCTAAAAAATCACAAATGATAAATTTTAATGAATGAAATTATAAAAAGCGAAACACTGATTTGACACCTTCCTTAATTGTGCACCAATAAGAACATGAGAAGTTCTAGAGGTATTAGTGTAACATGTATTTCCTCTAATAGATATTTTATTATTTTAAAACTTGATAGAGAATCTTAATTTAGTCAATATTAGAGGAACAAAGAATTTTTAGGGAATGAATTATCATGGTTAAATGAATAGTATGATTCACTATACTCTATCAAGTGGTGTGCTGGTTATTGTGGCTATCACAGATAATTTTATACCATTTGAGGAAGATCGCCTTGAAACATACTAATATGATAAATCTATAGGTTGAGGGAAATTTAAAAAATAAAATCTTAATATCAATATATTATTGAGAGTATGACAAGATTATATGAATCACAAATACCAATTAAAATTGGGAAAAATATAAAAATATTTTCGATGGATATTTTAATGTGAAGGAAGATAAATTAAAATTGTGGATATGAAGATTTTAAGATGTGAAAATTAATGATGAAAAATCTACTAATGAATTCTTTACAAGATTGAATGAAATTATAAGAGATATTAGAGGTTTTTGATATACATTGAATTTTTTTACTTTTTCAAGGAAATTAAAGAGGAACATACTTGAGAATTTTAATGTGAAAATTTATTCTTCAAAGGATAGATATCAATTATCTCTTTATGAGTTTCACAATATTATTCTTTCTTATGAAATGTGAAAAGTGCATGTTTGAATAATAAGAACATGGTAGATTAATATATTATATTCAAATCCCTGAAAAAATTAAAATAATGTAAACACTACTAGAAACATTATACATAGAAATAGTTATATAGAAATAGTTAATATATCCATAGTTGTAGTACATTGTATTTCTAAACGATGAAATGTCTCATGGCCATAGGATCACCTACCCACATTTCCCATGAGGGTTGTGGTGGAAAACCCACATATGAACACGAAATAGGTGGAATATAGTCATAGATTGAAATGGAAAGGATTTAAGAAGGGGTTATGGCCACATGCAATGATGTGTGGGGCCTTGGGTCCCACATGGGACTCCATACCACTATGGTCCACGTCGTCAAAATATATAGGTCCCAATGGGGACCTCCTACGACCATGGAAGACATGGAATAATGAACTAGGTCAAGTTGGGGACCTCTAATTCCAAGAGAAACGTAGAACATAATTTTTTTCGCATTAGGGATCCCTAATGCCACAAGCCATATGAATCATGCCTATAAGTCCCATGGGGGACTTACTCCCACAAAATGAAAAAATTCCCATGGTTGTGGATTATATACTAGGTATTAGATAACACACACACACACACATATATAAAATTATATTTATGTATATATGAAATTAATTTTATTATAGTGTTAGAATTCATTGTGGTATAAGGTAGTGGTTCAAGTATTAAGTCACAATGGAGATTTTTTATTTTCAAAATTTCAAGGGCTATATACATGAGAGCATTCTTGGAAATATTCTTATAATAATTGGATCATTCAATAGTAATATCCATATAGACATATTTAGATACCCTGGATATACCCTAGATCATTTTCATGATGGTATATTACTACAGGCCTTGCCCGTGGATATATCCAGTTGGATACTGTGAAACTGATAGCACCTATAATATAAATGACCATGAAATTAGGCTTTGAAAATGTTTCTGGAGACTAAAAACCAATATTTCGACCATGGATATGGAAAATTTATCTATTATTAAATTATAATAATAATAATATGTTGAATCAGACCATGATAAATAAATTCACTAAGAACGTGATAAAATAATACCACATATTTCAAATAATATTATAAAAGAAAATGCTTGTCAGAGTAGAGTACTCAAGAGGGGGGGGGATTAATTAATTATCTATTAAAATTTTCTGTTTGAAAATGTTTGTTAAAACGGTTCCACAATAAAAATAAACACAACCGAGTTAATCAAAGTAATACTGTTATAAATTATTGACTATTTAAATAAATTTTATGAAGATTGATTAATTATCCATACATTAATATCAGTTATTAACATTACTTTTGAATCTATTCTTATTAGAAAAATAAATTATAACTTCTTTCCAAGATTTACTATCAAAGAAAATTTAGTGATTTAAGAATTATATAGAAAAATGGATAAAAATAACTTAAACAACACACCAGATATAATACAAGTAGTTCACTCCCAAGATGAGACCTCATCTACTCAACCTGGTGATCACCTACCACCATGTAGTTTAAATTAATAAACTTGATCCACACCCTACTCACTAAGTTTGAAGGTTCTTGTGAACGTTCTTATGACGTTTCAGGAATAAGAGTTGAGATTAGATCAGGTTTTTTTACAACTATAAAATCACGAGTAAATATTTATTTCAATTGAAACATAGTAGACAGATCTATACCTTTAACTGAGGCTTCCTGGGAATCATTCACATCCAAATAGATAAGAAATTTATACCATGTATATAATGAGCTTGAATCGAATGGATTTCCAGGTTTATATTATCCATATTCGGGTGCTGCTTCCCCTAAATATGTGTATCATTCTTAGGAATAATAGATTTAGATCCTTGATCTAATTCCAATATTTCATCCCCAATAGCCACACCCATTTCATTTATGGCCAATTGAAAGGGTTGTTCCATTATTTCTTCACCATATGAGATAATTTCATGAACAACTTATTCCTCCATAGGTTTCCCAGAAGCAGCTTCATTCCCTAGAGAAATATCTTCTTCTAAAGTTTCTTCCAGAACATCCTTCTCCCTTTCTATGATAACATATTCATTTTTAGAGATAGGTTTCTCTAGATCAATAATCTTTTCAGGGACATGTACTTCCTTCTCAATTAAGACTTGAGGATCAGATTAACTTACTTCCTCATCTGGGACAATGTTCCCAGTAGGTACAACTGTCTCTTCCTCTTCTTCCTCATCAAAATAGTCCACGATTTAATCTGGTTCCAAACTAGGATTAGGAATTTCCTTACGTCTTGAAGAGTGCTCAACCAGGATGAACATTTCGAAGAACTTGTTATTATATTCCACTCATGATTTTCTCCATGGATTCCAACTAATTTTCATTCTATTGAATGTAACTTTTGAAATACAAAATTCTTATACCTCAATGACTTATTCATTGAATCCAACCAATGGTTTAGCATGATGCATAGTTAAGATTAATATTGAGTACAATAGGGAGGTTAACATGGAGGTTGTCTTGATCAACTCACACATATGGAGTATAACATATTTGAATAGGTTAATCTTGTGTCCATTTTTATGAGATGTATCAAGAATACATTCGGATACTTGAGTGTGGAAAAATCACATTTTCTAGTGCTAACCAGATTCTAAACAAATTAAAACAAAAGTATGGTTTCACCATCTAGCTCAGAAGCTCTAATGCTTCTCCCAAAACAAAGATCTCACTTGGAGTTTGAGGACCTCTCTGGTAGTCCTCACAAATACCCTCATGAGGTATACTTAGGCATGCATCACATAACCTTGAAGAAAAGGTACATCTCTAACCATTTGATCCAGCTTCTCATAATAAATTCATCTTTCGTGTCAAAATAGAATTGAACATACAGATAAAATCGCGCCACTAGTTTTGGGTAAATTGGCATATCCTCTATTGTGAACCAATCTGACCACCCTCTCTCTATTAGTACGTTAAATAATAAGGACTTACTAGAGAGCAACACCTTGGGGAAAATATCCTATTCATGAATGACGACACTTTTCACCTGTTTCAGATTCAAAGGACCTTCAGGTGCTAACTTTAGTGCTATTTTTATCTTCTTTATTGAACTATGCTTCTCAGGGGTTGATGAGGATGGGAACTTCATTATTTGAATTCAACGAAAGTTAGAGAGAGAGAAAGTATGAAAGATGGGTTATGGTTAGAGAGAAGAGAGCTCGGGTAAAGAAAGGAGTGAAACTTATTTTAATTTTATCATTTAGGGATAAGAAGAATCCAAAAATCAAAAGTGTGGAAAAGTAAAAATAAATTACTATGATATGTGTAATAGTATGTTAACAAAATAAAAAATAGTTTTTATTGTGAGACCATAACTGGCTTTCACTGTGAGATCGTAACAGTCTTTCACAGTGAGGCCGTAATAAGCTTTCACGGTCAGACTGTAGTAGTGTGATTTATGAACTGTGCGACTGTATTGTTTGAGATAGTAAGACGGTAATCGAGAGATATAAACAAAGATACTCTAAACATGAAAGATTATGCTAAGAAATTTTATACTTACAACTTAATATTTATCATTTTCAATTCATGTATGATGTAATCGATTTTTCAGAATTTAATGGTTTGGTGAATATATCAACGAGCTGATATTTAGGTCCAAATAATTCCAAAGTGATGTCACCTTTTTGATAATGATCTCTCAAAAACATATGACTTACATTAGTTTTTTCCTAGAGTGTGAAACATGATTTTTTGAGATAATAAGGGAAATTATATTGTCAAAATTTATATATTGTCTCTAAAAGGGAGTATTTCACCACCATAGCTGCTAAAATTGTCTCTTCGTGTTTCTCTTGAAACACAAGGTGCCTCTTAGAAAAATGATTCCTCAACTTTCGCTCACTGATGTCCAACTAGATGTCCTATTTCTAAGACTTGTGGCACGAGGTGTCATCTACGAAATTTACCTTACCGGGTTTATATTAAATATCAATGTTGAATTAAAATAGTTATTTAACCCACAATAACTGCCTAGTATTCATGTCTAAATGAGTGGTGAAATGTTTGAGTCTTTTATAGTTTATGTAGAAAAAAGATTTCTCACCCAATATGTAGTGCCTCCAACATCATAAGGCGTGAACCATGAATACCAACTTGAGGCCATGTGAAGGTTAATTCCTATAATGAGGTTTCAGCTAGTAGGATCCATATAATATAACCTGATCACCCTGCATCTAAATTGCTCGAAGCCCAAACCATGATGCATCACAGTACAAAGTATATCCTCTTTCTAGATCTTGCAGAATCCAAATCAGCATTGAATTTAGTAATCCCTTTAACTCTTGGAAATATGTCTCAAAATATTCAGACAATATGACCTTTACAACCATATTTTCCCGGGATGAAAGAGGTGCTACTAAGAGTTATAAGTCATGAATGAATCAAATATAATTTCCAGCAAGCCCCAATAAATTTCATATGTTAGACACATTTTTGGGATTCTCTTTGGAAACCATAACACTCACCTTATCTGGTTCAATCGATCCGTTTTCTGATTAAATGATATGATCTAATAAGTGATCTTTAATAATCCAAAAAATGAATTCTATGAGCTTTACATATATTTGGTTCTATTCTATTGCATTCCACCCGATCTCAATATGGTTGGCACGGTCATGTCTGGTGTATAAATACTTTTACATGTATTCTACGAAGACCTCCATAAATAAATCTATGTATGTATGGAAAAAGAAATTCATCAGAGAAATACATATGTTTTTATGTTCATGATACTGAATGAAATTATTATATAATCATACCCGTCATACCTAATTCGAAACGATGTACATGGAATGTCTGATGGCCTCACCTGCACCTGATGGTAGCATGACCTCAAATCTATCATAAAGGAAACTATTACTATTTAGATCTAGTGTAAGAGGTAGTGTATACTGGTTCTTCACTGTAATATAGATCAACCAATGATAATACATGAAAAAATAGAGGGTACCATCTGCCTTCTTGGAGAGAAAAAGGTTGAACCCCAGGCTAAAGTGATGGGTCAGATAAAACCCTTTTTCTCAAGATCTTATAGTTACTTCTTGTGTTTATGGAGCTCAGTAAGTGCCATCCTATAAGGATTAATGGACTTTAGTTTCCCACATAACATTAGATCAATATTAATCTCAAATTATCTCTCATGAGGTATACCAGAGAAATAGACGCGGAAGATGTCCTTAAAAATTTTCAAAATAGGAGGGAATTCCACTAGTTGCAATCCCTACTCACTCATGAAGAGACGGTCCATCTAAGCTACCACCCTGCCTATCGCTTGTCTCTCGGTTCAAGACTGGCTATCCTGAGTATCCCATTCACCATTATAGATATATGTGCTTCTCTTGGGTTATGTAAAGGACACCCTCCAACAATATAAATTCATATGAACATGATAAGGCACAATCCAGTCCATTCCGATAATGTCATCAAATCAGGTCATCTCAAGGATCGAGAAATTCTACAGGAAACAGTACCCAACAATTTCAAGGTGGATCTCCTAGAACTATCCTATGCCCTATGATCATACCCCTAGTTGTGTATCGAGAGGCGGAACACCATATAAGTACTATATTTATAGGCCCAAACATTACAAAAAATCATTATTATATAAAATACTCTGATGCACCTATATAAAATATGGAAGAAACAAAGGTAAAAGCTACTAGAATACTAACTCTAACCGTAGATGTCTCGGGAATCTTCTCTTTAAGAGAAGGATGCACTGCATATACACAACACAAACCATAATCTTGAGACACTACTTGACTATCCAGGGTTAGTCTACTCTATTATAGTTGAGCCTCTAAATCCCGAATAACATTTACTCGATTACCTAAATGACCTTTTTGGTAGGATGATGACCAACTCCTAGCCTACTGTGGATCCTCCAATTCAGTCCCTAAAAGTGGTGTCACTACAGATCCCCTTTAATTAGGTCTAGGAGAAAATATAAATAGAAACGATGTTGGTGAACCATCATATTGTAAGATCAAAAATATATTAGGTTCCTCATATATTGAGTCTTATTAAGGATTCTTCTTCCACATTGGTGACACATCACAATGCTATCAGTGCATTCCTCTTGGACAGTACTTCACCCACGTGTACCTTCGAAACAAAATTTTCTGCCACTAGATAAAATACATCACTGCCTGGATGATGAACTATCCTAGATCATGTGGTCATATTCCCTAAGGTTCTACACAATGATGAGGGCTTAATTCACTATCTTAGAAATTATGGTCAACTAGAAAACATTCCCTTGGGACCGAATGGCCTAATAAAACCCATCTTTAAATCACCTCGAAATAATTAGGTTGTCACCAGTCAATGTCTGTGAAAAAACACTATTATTCTGTGAAGAAATATGAATACTCGATCTCCAACATGTCACCTTAATGAAGTTGCATGAACTCCCAGGTTGGGTTTGTTATCAAGGTTTTTTGGAAAGAAGTAGTCAAAAAAGGATGTCTGAAAGCATACTGAAACCATTCCCTAATGTTGACCATCTTGAGTAAGGACATCCCACCAATGCTTGGTGGAGTCGCATAGCATATAAGTAGAATGATTGATCCTCTTATATGGAGGAATATCAATATTCTCGATGACATATAACATGGAATCTATACTTGAATCAATATCTTGAAGACTATCATCCCTCGAGAAGGTGGGAGGATGATTCTTCTAGATCTCATGGGTCAACTCTTCCATGGCAGGGGAAGGTATAGGAGCACCCTATACTGAATTATCAAAATTGACGAAGATTTCATGGAACTGAGAAATAGAACCCAGTGGAAGATCCCCAGGTGGTGCCTCAGGTGGAACTATTCGAGCTATCACTGGAAGTTCAGGGGCCACCACCTCTAGAGTGTGATTGTTTCTACTTTGAATGCATATAACATAAGGAAATCATGGGGTAATAACTACAAAATTTCCAAACATGCTCCGCCTATAAGATTTATAATAGATAGGGAAAAGTGATAAAGGAAGGAACATGCATAAATCCTTCCTACGAACTGGTTACAACTCTCTTCCTCTTCCTAGATCCAATACTGGGTTAAAAAGAAAGAGTCACATAGAGGTCATAAGAGAAAACCTATTTCCAATTACTTAGGACGATTCATGGTCAACATCTCTTATAACACATATAAGATGGCCATTTCATTCGAAAGGTTATATTCATTTTCAATTAATACTCATTTAATAATTTAAATCACTTTAAATGGTTGAAATAGATGGATAAAATTTTCCAATTTTTATGAACCCATACACCTCATAAATTGGAATGTGGACTCAACTTAATCCCTTCCACAACACTATCTATCCCATGCGACCAATGGTCTATGAATAAAAATTCTATAACTGACAACTTAATGTGTCTTTTTTAAAATATATACAAAACCATGATGGTTTAAGTCATGCACTTTAAGTGTCATTTATGTTCTCTCATACCTGTAAAGAGTTTCATCGCATTTCCATATATAATAATCCACACACCAATAATATTCATCAGTAAAATGCACACTGAATGGTAGATATTAAATGGAATAACGTATGATGTTTTAATACTATGGTGCCTAGTATGATTCATGATTTTTAATATTTTATCATATCCATAGGCCAGGGTATAGAAATCCATAATATTTGTAATTTTATAAATTATGATAAAAACAAAAAATAAGTGTGTCACCCAATAGTGAAATCCATGAAACTATAATAAGAATAATCATTAATAGTATTTACACATCCCAAATAATTTGGGTTTCCATTCTATATGTGTTAGACACTCCCAAGAATAGGCTCATTACCAAATTCCAATATCTTAGACTACTGTGTAATACACAAACATTAGTAAAAAATGAAAAGAAATAATTTATACCACTTTTTAGGGTCCCACCCCATATTCCACTTAGTGGTTCCATAAGATGGTGGGACAGAAGACCTGAAGCCTGCCTCTCCTTACACTACAAGATTCCAATTTTTAGTAAGGGAATAGAGAGTGTCCCAGGGAATACTATTCTCTCACATATTTGTGTGGAGCCTGATAGAATACTAATATATAAAATAAGAAAAAACAATAGTAGACTATATGAATGCAGGACTAGTAACCCATCATAGTGGAAGCAGTAATAATATATAAATAATAGAATAATAATAATAATAAACCACGGATCATAAATAAAAAAATTGAAGATGAATAAATAATAGATAAAAAAATAATGATATGATATTGATTTCATGTTTCTATACAAAAATGAAGGAAACAAGTTTTTGGGGAGCCTTCGTATACCACATGCTACAGAAAATTCGAAAAAGAAAAAAATAGCTAATATTAACATTAGAAACTTATTATCACTTCTCTTATCTCGTAACCCATCCTAATACTGGTACTCAAGCATTAGAATCTTACTGCATTCATTTATCAATACCTAAAATCATGAAGTATTATTGATGTACCAATGGTGGCCCACAAAGAGTATGATATATAATCAGTATGAAACCACCAATGGTGTCCATATACAACCATTTTTTGCAATATAAAATGAGTAGCGTGGCAATAAATAATAGATGAAATGAAATAAATAAATAAGATATAATAGAAATTGTTCCACATGGGACACCCATTTTATCAATACCTAATTTAGCCTAACATGGATATATCTGAACTGAGTTAACCAGCATAATTGTGATATACAGTAAGAGCTACTATGATAATTGTCAAATAATAGACCATCCACCAGCGTGTGATTTGTCTTTGTGGGAATTTCCATTGAGTTTCAATTTCGTAGTATTATTATTTAATTTGAGTAACATCATTATAAATTATTAAGAAGCACCCTGGGCCCATCTAAGGTAATCCCATGTGAATCTCACGTATCAGTCTAGGGGATCTAAAAATGTCAATTGTCATTTGAGTCCATCCAAGGAGACCGATGACTTCAATCCCAAGTGTCACTTTGAGAATTTTGTGAAGATAACAAGAACTAATATTTTATTCCATCCTTGGTATCACACATTGAGGTCTGAGTCTCTCTCGTATCATTGTAAAACCATCATGCCAACGATTCCATTCATGGGGGGTCTCCACTAGGTAACTATTGTCACTCATCAAAAGATAATTCAAAAAATAGAGGGTGATCCCATCCTAATAATAACTAGTGTCTCCCCCTGTGTATTTAAAATGTTATTAACAATATAACTATAAGGTATTATGATCCCATAAAAGGGTTCCTTAATTCAGAACTCAATGTATCAACCTCAGTATAAGGTTATGGTATCATTTACATAGAAAAAAATTTCATTTAGAAAATAAAACATTATAAGATTTTAAACCATTTAACCATTTCATTTAGTTCACAATTTAAATTAAGGCATGAAGCGTAGGGTACTTATTCAATTCCTACCACTATAACCAATTGATTTTGTTAGTTCAAAGAACTTATTATGGGGAAATCATATCTCAGGTGGTATTTAACAATTTTGGAATAGTGACAGTTAAGATATTAAGGTAAAGGCACACCCAATAGGGTGTCTCAAGACAATGATATCAGTGGAAGGGTTTATTCTCCACTCATTAGGGTTTCATTAGTCATGCTAATGATCTCAATTTAATTTATTTTTAAAAAAAATTTATTTTCAACAAAAGGGTCTGACATGCGGCACAATGAAAGAAGTTATAGAATACAACCAAATATGAGGAAGAAGTTAGACCATCAACCTTATATTTATATAACACCACTCATTAGTTTCCATTACATGAATCGAGATCGAATAGAAGATATCATGGAAAACAACATATTCTATGAAAATGGGGAAAAGGAGCATGAACTCAAATAGTGAAACATAGGAGAAAAGAAATGGAGACTGAAATGAAGTGGACTATTGAGATAACTTCCTAATTTCTATTTCATCCAATGATGAGGGATTTGGAGATCAGATAGAGGAGAGATTAAAACACCTCAGTAGGAAGAAAGGAGGAGCTCTCAGTGGCTTCTTCTCGAGAAAAAGGGGTAAAAGAGAAAGGGTTATTAAAAAATTTTAGGGAAAGAATGTAATTTTACCCTTATTTACTAGTCTCAATGGTTTGGCTGCACGGTTCGATAAATTGGGTGCCAACAGTGAACCCTACTCTACATAAGGAGGTTCATTGCCAGGTCTAGGCACACGGTTTGGCTAACAATGTTCAATCCATATAGAGTCCACTGTAAAAAATGACAAAACCATCTTCACATGCGGGCGACCATCCTTACACTATTTTAGAGAAACCATAAATCCCCCTAATCTCTTCTATCACACACCACATGGTTTGGGAAACTATGCGGGTTGGGATCCACAACTTATCATAACTGTGCTGCCTAGTTTGATTTTCCATCTTATAGGGATCCAAGCTTAAAAAAAGCCCCAAACACTCTTGTGGTGCGTGAACCAAGGGGCGAACCAAGTAATTAAAGCTGAAAAATAATAGTCTATACATAGAGAAAACTGGGACATTACAAATATCAAATTGGTTTATATCATATATGTGAAGCTAGAATACATTTCTTTATTGGATTAGACTGCTGATTTTCTCACTAAGGCAAGATAAATTTAAATATTTGAAGAGTTGGAGGAACAAGTGCATTTTTGACAACTTCCTATTAATAAAACTATATTAGAATTTACAAAAAAAAATTATGGATTCTATTTTGAATGGTAGAGAATGGATTACAATATTATGGAACATGGTTTGAGGAAACCATATGAGGATTTGTTTTCTTAATGGTAGAGATTTTTTTAGTTGATTGGTGGGGGATACATGAACACAATCCAATAATTACATTCCACCAATGGATGAAATTATCTAAAAAATATTTTTTTATCCCATAGTGTGATTTTAGGTCATTTATCTTTGGGAAGGATATGATTTTATTATTTTATAAATATTTATGAGTTAAATAGTGTTAAAAACAATTCAAAAGGGGAGATTAATAGACATATAGAAAATTTTATTGAATTTTATATTTTTTTTATAATTATTAGAGAATCATTAAAAATGTCTAATAATGTTTTTGTGTTGTGTTTAGAATATTTTAAATTATTCATTGATGTTATAAGATGATTTTATGTGGTTTGGAGTTCATTCATAATATGAAGAAAAATATCAACAAGAGTATATAACATCTTGGAGAGTAAATAAACAAATTAATTGATATTTTTATTATGATATATAAAATATAATTTATGACTAATAGTATTTCCATGAACACACATAATGGAAACCATGTAATTCCATATAATACATAAAAATAATTTTTATTGACATTAAAATATCCCCGAGATATATATTAGTAACTCATAGAATGAAAAATAAAAACTCTTGAGATCCTTTGGTTTTATTATTTAAATATTATGATATTTTTGTCAAATTTTTTATGTGAATTTATTTTTATTTTAGGTAATAGTGTGTTTCAAATTATCCAAAGAAGTTTGAGTTACATTTCATGTGAATTCAAACTATGTTTAGTTTTCCCTCAAATATTTTTACATCATGATTACAAAAAGATTATCACGATTCAAGATAATAAAATTTTTAGAGATATGTTGGTTTTACAATGTTCTATATTTAAAATGATGATGTTTCAAACAATATAATGTTAAAATATATTTAGTTACAACAATAATAAGGTTGATCTATAATGAAAATAATTATAAAAATAATGATTAGGTAGATACTTAATAACTTTAAAATAATAAGAGTTCATCAGTTCACCAGATAGAGTAGAACAAGACAGAGTGATGTATTGAGAAACTCACCAATCCATGTCTAAAATATCATGATTATTGGGAAAAGATTATTAGATGGTTGAAATATTTCTTTTTATATGATATAGAAATATAGTTCTATCATTCAAACATTTTAGAATCTCACCAGACATAGAATGTTGATGTCTGTCTATCAGATAGAACTAGAACGAGAAAATATTAGGAATTTAACATATAAACATTATTTGAACCATCAAATTAATAAAATAATGAATTTTCCCAATATAATTTTGTGAGTTTATTGTACAACAGCACCCGGTGTTGAGAAAATAACAGTGATATGTGACATTATTTCATATATTATCCCATGGGATTGTAATATCCAAGCATCAATTCATTGGTAAATTGATACCATATGAAGGGTATCTGAAAAAATCATAACCACGTGGAATTTCACCATATGGATGAATCCTTACAAAAATCACTATATGAAGAGAAATCTAGATAACCAAATGGATTGTCCATTTCTCTTTTACTCTCTAAATATTATTATGATGATGAGATGCACTTTTAATATTCATACATATAAATGATACTTGAGGAATATTTGAAGAAATCATAGAAGGAATGATCTGTTTAAGTTCTTATAAAAACCGTTTACTCCAAATTTTTTGGAGGATTTGAAGGTAGTCAAATTAAACTTTCATTGAGAAGGAAATTCAAAATTGGATCTCATGCTTCCAAATTAATTTTAAGACATGGTATGCCTATATAAATGGATATAGTATCTTTTTGATATAATATGATTATAGTATATTTTTCTGATCATTTTAGGTATCCCCTTGAAATGATAAGGTTTAGAATGATGGAACTATAGGTAATAAGAGAAGTGTAATAGTTTTGAATGACGTAGATTGTAAAAAGAATCACCCATGAATGGAATATTAGAAATAGATGCATTAGACAAAGCATCTTCAGATCTAGGTGTATTGGGTAGAAAACTACCAAATCTAGTCACAAAAGATGAGGATTTTCTTGACAGAGTGATATCGGGCATAAAGGTATTAGATAGAGAATTTATTGATAGAGTTTTAAGTCCGAATCTTTAAAAGTTTTAGAATTTTATTTTCCCTTAAGTAAAAGAAATATTTGTAACTGGTGGGAATCCATATAATTTACATTTGCGATATAGAAGGACCTTTATGGGAGTGGGATTTTTTGTATTCACCTCATTATATAGTGGTTATCCACGGATCAGTGGAAGTATACATGGTATGGACTAGGTACCCACATTGGGACCGAACCATGTAAAAACATGGTTTCTGTTATTTTAATTCTAATATTTTCATATGGGAAAGGTTGAGTTATACTGATGAGAGGATTGATAGTCTAAATAATTACAAAGGATAATTTAATGAGAAAGGAAATTATAAAATAATAATACAGATTTAAATACCCATTCTAAATGGTCTAAACATTACTAGGATCTTTACGTGGTAAAAGATAATACAAGTTCCATTGGAAATATCTCTATATTATTTATCATGTATTATATAAAATCTATCAACAATATATATATTTCATCGTTAAATAGAAAATATTATCATGGATCAAAAAATATAATGACATCCTATATTTTTCCTCTTGGTCAAGAGGTGATTGATGCTACTATTATAGGATTTCACACTACGAGAAAGCAATACTAATGCCATTTTTTGACAAAAGAATATTTTTAAAAACATAAAATCATCTTCAAGGAAAATTTAAAATAAAATTATGTAATTTTTTAAATTGGGGGGCATAGTTTTGAATATATTTGGATGGGGGAAGTAGATATTATTGATAATTATTTAACCCGAGTAAATGAATTTGAAAGAAACATCAGAGGATTCAAATATTTTGTAAACCTTTTAAATATTTTTAAAAATGTTATGACGAACTTAATAGAACGGTTTGATACAAAAAAAAATTTAGTAGACGATAGATATTATTTAATCCAACATTAAATTCATAAATTTCTTATTGAGTGTGAATTGAGGAAACCTATTATATTCCAAAATAAGATTAAGTAAGAGATAAATTTTATAGATATGAGGATGATAAGTATATAAGTACTAGAAAATATGGTAATACAACTCAATGAATTAGAATATATGGAAGATTATGATAAAGATAATGACAAAATATTGTCCCTTATTTCAATAATATATATGGAAGGTAGATGAATGTACAACAGAAAACTCATTATCAAATATTATGGGTGATTATGCATAAAATATTATTTAATGAACTTTCCAAAGAAGAATGATATAAAATAATATTATGATGATTTTAAATAAAATAATAAATATACTTTATTAAAGCTTCTATGAAATTCAATCAATCTTTCATAAGTAAGGAAAAGGTCACTAGAAAAAACAAAATTAGTATGTTGAGTAAAATTGAAGAGTATGACTATACTAAAAATATTTCATCAGAAGTTTAAAATTTTAAGAATTTTAAAACCGTCATATACCATGTTGAAAACAAAGAAACATTAAAAAATGTCAAATATAAAGATGAATAAACCTATATGGAATATTAGATGTGATTAAAACATGATGAATTTATTGTGGAAACAGAACTCAAGAAATAAGTCAGAGTATTTAATAATTAATGTAAAGATAATAATGAGGAGAAAAGGGATTTATTAAAAAGGAATATGTGTGCATAGATGAAATGAAAAACCTCATTTTGATAGTTTTGGAAGAAGAAAAAAAATCCTAAAATATATTAATAAAAAAGTACTGTTAATGAAAATGAGATATGAAAGAAAAAATCAATATATATGAAGGTTAAAAATACCTTGAGGAGAATGAGTGTAAATTTCAAAAAAATATTTAAATGAGAAGGCCAAAACATCTGTATCTTTTGGAATAACTCATCCGAAGAATCAAGTGAAATGTACACCCACTAAATTTAAAAGATCGTCTGATTATAATAACCATATAGTTTTACTAATTAATAATGGGGGATATTGATTTGATAATGTTTTTTATAATTATATCATATGAATGGAACATAAAATTAACTACTAGAAGAATGATTTTCTATTCCAAGTGATGTTATATATTCTAATGTATACTAAATATCAAAAAACTTATCCAAGGAAAGACAATACCTCCGCAAATTATCAAGGATCAATGGATATTTTTAGAGCTATGGGATATACAGACACATATAATATAATTTATTGAAAAAAATTTCTCACCCTTTGAGTAGGAAATAATTGAAGGGGAGAAATAGTGGAAGTAAATTTGGCAACACTCTAAATCATCTGATGTTATAATGAACTAAAGGAAACACCGATTTGACTACTTGGAGGAAATTTATGGAATGTTTGACCAACCTGGTCGCTATACTGAAGATTTCATGACAAAAATTCTATATAAAATTTCTTTTAATGTGAATGAAAAATAATATGTGAAATGGAGTATTGAAGACAAAACATTTATGGGTTAGGTTTCTCTAATTGAAATAATATAAAATAGACCATGTATTTTTGAGAATGGTTGATCATCAAATATAACATGTGTCAAAAATTTAATGAGAATCATTTAAGAATGTGAGATAGGATTAGTCACATTTATAAATGAATGTTCCTTGAAATTAAATGTAATTTTGATGAATAATTTTGATTCATAGAATTTAAAATCAATGGATGTTATATTTGTTGACAGACTTAAATGTAATGTACTAAGTTTTATCCCACACTATAATGAACCAAACCACGTCATCTAAACCATCCATGAAATACTGATTTGACATAGTTAGGTATAAAAAAGATAATGAGAAAAAGTCATGAATATATTCAAAACAATAAATACAACTATAATATAATATAGGAGAGATGTAAAACCGTCCATGATTTATACAATCAAATCCAAACTCACTAAACTATAAAATATGATAAGACCATACTAATATATCCCCATGTGACCAAACACCACCCTCAAGCCATCATTCGATGAAGGGAATTAAAAAAATAGAAGTCACTATGCAATAGAATTCACTTAACATAACCCGAGTCCTACAAAACAACATCTATTTCCACCCAATGAAAAAATATTGGAGTTATAAAAAATCCCAATTGGTTAAAACCATATATTCTTTATAAGGTCTAGTAACAAGAATGAATCAGTTATGGATTTAAGAAAAAAAACTATTTTACAAATTATTTTCATAAATTTAAAGACATTGGTAAATCATTTTCCATTGGTTTTAATAAAATAATTTCATAATAAAAAATATAGCTTTATGACAAGTAAAAGTGATAAAACATGAAACCATATCAACACAATATAAGGTAATCATTTAAACACATATCCATTAAAAAATACATCATGAGATACCATGTAATAAAACAACATTTGAAAAAAAATATGAGCAACAATCCATGAATAAAATCAATCACTCTATAACAACTATTAATTAAAAATCAATTCACATTGGGAATTATTCTAAGGGATTATAATCTAGACATAAATAACATAAAAATTGAATATGTTTCTACAAAAACAATATTGTGTCCTTCCACAGTCCATTGATATCTCAAATGCAACAACTAGTGGTGACATACACAGTAGGGCCACCTATGGCCCTTTCTAGACACACCTAAGGTTTCTAATATTCCATTTTGTCAAAATATTTTTAAAAAACATTCTCATAACTAATAAAAGAAATTCGAATCTAATTCAATATGATTCAATTTTTTAATACATATTTTCAAACCAAATTCAATATTCAAGCATTTAATCAAACACTTAGTGTAAAAAATCATTTTTAAAGGAAAAATCTTTAGAAACATGGGTCTTTCAGTGAAATCCCTTGGAACCCAAATTCACATAATATGAATGAATAAACTAGAGTAATTTTATAATAATTATAATAAATTAATAGAATTAACCCACTTTATAGAAACACATACCTCAAAAATGGATGCAGATGTAACTGTATTATAGAATTCGGGCCAACCAAGGCCTTCGGACCTGTAAGGCTTTCAATCCACCTCGAGGAATTCGATGCACCTCACAGATTTTAGGAAACATCAAGGACATTGGGAAACATGAAATGCATATTCAAGAATAATTATTTCAAAGGAACAAGGATCTAGATGAGGATTTAGAGCAGACACACTCACTAGAGTAGTCGAACTGGAATTTGAACTATGAGTGGGTATGAAAATTTCATCCTTATCAGGCCTATGAATCTCAACATAGGATAGCTATCTAATTATACTTGTGAGTGTAGAGAGATGACATAAATATATATGTCGGGGAGGGCATGTTCCAAGTATTCTTTTTGTGATGAATTCCTCTAAGGAATTTGGTCATGTATTGTTTCGTTAAGCCTAAGGGCCATGGAAGGGTTCAAATTCAACCCCAAAAAGGAGGATTATCAAAAATAAATAAATAATGAAGGCCTTCATAAAATTCAAGCCAAGTAAGAGAAGAGATCTCATAATGATCAATAAAAAAAGAGGAAACCATATTAGAAGCATAAAAGACCTCGATATGATATGTCAATAATAATGGAATTCTTACCATGATAGAACATGAGATACCTAAATAGTTATTGCGAACGATTATGATAAGAGAAAATGAGATTAGTGTGTGAATAAGATTTAAAATGAACAATGAAAAAGGGTAAAACCACACTTTTTAATAGTTTATAAGGGGGTAACATGGATTCCTAGGTTTGGTCAGATAGTTAAACAAAAAGTGTGCCTTAAACGTGTGTTGCTACTATCAATCTGGTTTGCGGGGGTTATGGATTGCACTGGGGGTCTCATGGTTTGGAAAAATAGTGTATAAACTATGTGACAACCCTTGAAAACCACTAGACATGCCACATGGTTTATAGGGATTGTCCCATGGTTTCACTAACTATTACTAAACCAGGAAAAATACCATTGGAGCCTCATAGAGGTATACCACATGGTTAATGCATTGTTAAACTAATAGTTTTACTTAACCATATATCTTTCAAGATTTTCTACAATACCCTTGTTTTCAACCCCCGTTCCAATTACTCTTTCTGGACCCAAAATTAGAAAGACCCAGACCTATTTAATGAATACCTATGACTCAGAGGATGCTATAATTCTCCCAACTATAATTACATTTTGTCCTCAAAGTGTCCACAAGATCATGTAGCCAGAAAGAGAGAATTCCACTTCTTCCTATGCAATGATTAATCCTCTCATGTCTCATAGATATCCGTAATGCACTTCCACAGTACCTAGACAAATGGAATAATTTTACCAAGTAGTTCCTTATATTGGAAATCCATAACCTTAAGTGATTTCTCAAAAAATGGTGGTATTGATCTCAAGATCAACATCCTACCAACAAATCATATTGGAAGGATCCAGGTTATAATTCCTCAGTATGGAAACATTAAACACAAAATATATCGAGTCAAACAACATGGTAAGTCCATATGAAATTCCCCCATTCTAAAATGATCCATGATCTCAATGGAAAAAAAACCATGGTGACAACATACTTTGCTTACTCAAACAATGTAGTCCCAAGAATGGTTGAACTCTGTGAACAATATGATCACCAACCCCAATCTATAGTGCCCATCAATGATGGTTAGTATAATATTTCTAATGGCTCTATACTTTGATCAACCTATTCTAGATCAACTGTAAATTTTCAGTTGTCTCTTGAATGAGTCATAGTATAGACAAGGAACACTCCCTAAACTCTTCAAAAGAATAATTGAGATCTATATGGCTACCCATACAAAGCCTCAAAGGGTTCCATTCTGATCGACACCTGATAACTATTCTTTTAGTAAAATTTGACCAGAGGTAATTTATTTCCCAAATATCTGGAAAAATCAGTCATGAATTCTCAAATTATATCCTTAAGTAACTATATAGCTCTCTCAGTATATTAATCCTTCTATAGATGATCATCCAATCTCAATTTCAATAGGGAACCCATCACATCTTACAGCCCATTCTAGAACTCAGATGTGATCCATAGGTCTATTGGAGTTGGTAACCTATAACCAACTTCTGTGTACTATATGATAACATTTATTCATTATTTTGAATATCAATAGACTCTTTATCACATAATTATTGTTCTTCTATGTAACATATCATGTGATAATGTACTAAGAGTAGCTACCACACTGGAAGGTCATAATAGTTCCACGCTATGATGAGAACCCAAATGTTTCACGACAATATTCTTGGATATATATTTTATAGATGGATGAAATCCTTTGAGAGAAATAATTCAAAAAGCTATCATGGTGGAGACTCATAGGAATTTGAGGCACCTTTCATGGTGTACATCCTTGGTATTAGCCAATGTAAGATATTATGATAATGAGACCCTCCAATAGAAAATTGACATTTATATATGGCATTGTATGTTCCCATTTTCGAATGTCTTTAATGATCCTTCGAATTAAAGATTATTATTTGTGATTATTAAAATTTACATACTATTTCATATTTATGAAAACCGTTACAATATATGTTTGTGGAAACATGGGATACACTGGGTGTGTAATGATTAATATTTCTTTTTTGAATAATGCTAGAAATGATTATTACCTTATGTCATTAAATAAAAGTTTATATCTCATTCCATTTTATGGAAATGATATAGACTAAATAAATTCATGGCCATGGTCTTTTAGAAAAAGGTTCAAATTCTAGAAATTCAAAAAAAGAGACATCAAACATATAGGTAGATGACACCAGCAAGCAACCTACATGATTAGAGATATCAAAATAAATTGATTATATTACACAGCAAGTCTCTATATGTTGTATTATTTAATTCAGGCCTTAATTTCTTTCTTTGTGGGTTCTATGGAATGTTTCTGTATGCTAACATTGTACATAAGGTTACTTCTCCAAATTCCGTTTAGAAATAGTTCGAGGGAGTCATACACTAAGGGCATCTAGAATCTTAGATAAATAATATATTATTGTTTATTATTTAACAAGTTGAATAAATATTTTTCTAACACATGGATTAACATTGATTCTTGTTTTCTTGATCTCATGTATTATGTCACTTGTTATTCAAATGAATTTTATGTGACTATAATATTTAATAAATATTTTTTTCGATTTATTTGATATAATATTTATACATTTATTAGAGAATAATACAATGATAATTATTTAATTAATAAATAGTAATTATTAAATGCCCAATAAATATTGTGATGGAATGACAGACTGAGTTTAATAGTCTGATGATAAATAATTTATATTAAATAATATTTGGATTAATATTATTTAATTTAATTCATGAGTTCAGTGCATTTAAATAAATAATAATAATACTATTATTATAGAAATGGGGTTCCACATGGATTAAATAAAGAGTACACGAAACTTGTGAAGTTATTTATTCTAACCATATCAGTATATAAACCAAATTATACGATTTTCATAATAGCATAAATTTCATTTTTCGTAATGCACAACAAGATTGATAGGGAATCCTCTCAAGTTCTAGAGAGATCCCTATCAAAGAACACTCCCAAAAATTGACAGCAATCATCCTCCACCATTCACTCTCTAGTATAAAAATATCAAGGATAATCCTTTGGGATTAATTCTCAAGGTGATCCATGTGGAAAAAACATGCAATTGGATCTACTATGCTAGGACACATAGATTTCTATAATGACATTTGGAGATTTGGGGAACACATGTGGATCAAAATTAGAGGGTCTCTATTATTGATTTCTATAATGAAATTATGGTTCGACCTAACTCCATTATAATATCCATAAATGAAGAATAAATTTATCACAAGGTAACTATTAATTTCTTAAAATAATTGTAAATAATATGTGAAAATCCTCTTATGTGGTTTCCAAGTTTATGCATCATATATTTTTTTCAATAAAATATCATTGTTCATGGTTTTTATTATCTTATATATATCTGATTAATTATTGATCAAGAAAAAAACCAATCTTTTCATGACCCATCCAAATCTTAAAATATGCCTATAACATACAAGTGGAATCTGAGGGGTCACATAATTATTTGTAATTATTTAAAAGTCATTTATTAATTTATGAATTTTTAACTAGTTTAAAATTATATCTTAATCATTATTTAATAATAATTATAGGATATAGTGACACATGCTTCTCATACATGGATATTACATCTTTTTAGATAAATATTCATTATGTTATACAAACACAATCCTGAGGAATATAATTTTTTAGTTTCTTTAGAAACATAAAAACATTATTTAGTAAATTGGTGAAAGATCTTAATCATATCCCATTAAGATCTTCCCATTTAATACTCTTCACAAGAATAACCTACTTAAAAACATTCTTCATAACCTAGGAAAAAGAAAAATTAGTATGTTTTTGCTCAAATGATCAGTAAGGGTAAACAAGGTAGTTAAGTAATCATGACAAAATCATAAGTGTATGAGAACAAGAGAATAACATTGGAAACCCATACCCTACATGTAAAATTTATCAAAAATGAGTCATGAAAAAATATTGAAAGCTCATAAGATAGGAATCAAAAGGAAAAAAATGAACATAATTCATGAGATCTTAACATTGGCATAAAACATTGATTTGTGGAATTCACAAAAGCATAGAAAATCATATTTAAAGGGTTACCACCAATAAATTCATAACATATCAGTCTTAGGGTGATCACTGATGTTCTTGACTTGAGATTGAGATGACCTCCCTTGTATCATCTTTTGGGATTGTGATCACCACCTGTGTAACCTCCTTTTCAGGCCAGGGATAAACACCCATATACCATCATTTTGGGATTTGTATAAAACCCATGTACCCTTCTTTTTGGGATCAGTATAAACATTCATGTACCCTACATTAGGTATTGGTCTAAACACCCATGTAACCTCTTATCTCATATAGAATTTATCTTTACCAAATGCATTGCATGGAGATATGGGTGCCACACATCACATAATGAAATCCATATTTAGGTGTTCTAGAAGATCATAAAAATTCATCAGCACATAACCCCATAAATAAAATTGGAATCATAAAAATTTTATCATATCATAACTTGGGATGATGATATAGTTTTTATAATCATTTCTTCATAGCATATCCCATGAAATAAGTAGGTTTCATAAGTAGTTCCCAGTGGTATAAACCGTGGAAGAGAATGTAACAAATCGACTCCTTGACCAAGGTATGGATCATTAGTTTTTATTTTTGAATGTATTGAATGGTCATAATGAAGTCTTCTAATCAAGCAAAAGAGGTTACAAGAGCATCTATGGTACTTCCGAAGCCCAGATCTACGAAAAGGGGAAAGCAGGTTGGGCCGCACCGTTTGTGTGCAACTGGCGACCTAGGCACACGACCGTCCAACCTATTGCAGATGGTTCCAAAACCCATATTCAAGGTCAGAACACAATTAGTGAAACAATGTGTAGAGGCCTTGTGGTGTTCTTAGTGAGGTAGTTGGTTATTCACTATATGCGCACGGTTTGGGAAACTGTGTGCAGAGATTGTGCAAACTTTCCGGAAAGGGGAAGAACCTTATGCATTGTTTGGAAAACCTTACACAGAAACCATATGAGCCAATTTTTGGAAACAGTTACCAATTCTCCCTCCCTCATCTATGTTATTATTTTCTGTTCTCCTCCCTTATTTAGAAAAAATCTCTATAGCCCCCTCCTTAAGCTCTCAAAGATTCTCCTTTTTCAATCACCTAAAAATCATTCATCCGGTGACCATTTCTCAATCAATTGAAAGCATCAGATCCCTTGAGGTATGGTTAACCTCATGAACTCCTATATGCTTGATAAATTTTACCATATGTTTCACCATTATATATAGGCTCAATTTCCCTATTTTTAGGGGTTTGGAAGGAAAAACAGATATACTCCAACATACTCCGAATCTATGTTCGATACTCAGAAAAGCATCATCTACAACCCTATAGTAGGTGTTCATGTAGTTTTTCATTCGAATTTTGGACATTTCATATTTAATATCATTTTCCATTAGTCAGTCGTTGTCATGATACTTTTATGTGTTGATTTATATGTGTCTAATGGACCCTATTTTTTTGATATAGATTAAATGAACCTTTTTAGGGGGTTTAGACCCCACCCTTACTATAAAAGGACACTCAAGGGGTGTGTCACTTTAGATTGGTCATTTTTGGAAAATTTCCTAGAATTAACAAATCTTAATAGTAACTATAGGCTTTAGTTTTAAATTGAATTGGCCATTTTCCATGTGTGTGATATGTATATCTAGGTTACACAATGGTACTTTTCCCTGACTGAATTTGTTTTGAATAAATGGGAACCTGTGTATTTGACATGAAACTTGGGCCTTGACATTATTTCTTGTAATGAAATTTTCAGGTGAGGCACATAATATATTTTTTCTAGGATAGAATGTCCTAAACCCAAAGGATGAATTGATGTCAAATGAAATGGTTTCTAAGGGTTGATTTGACATTCACCTTGTTTTGTGTTATCATAAAGGAGTTTTATTGTAAAATGGAAATGATGGAAGATGGGTGGCCTTAAATTCTATAATGTAAATGTTATTCCTTATGGTTATGTACCCAAGGACCATGAGGGCCTTCTGGTATTGAAGATGGTGTAAACTTCTAGATGTGGACCCAAGGACCATGAGATACTTGAGTTATAGAAGACTGTGATAGATCTCTTATGTATTTCCAAGAGACTGTGAGAGCTATTGTAATTGGGATAGGGGTTAGACCGTGAGAGATAACCTAGTATTAGATGTTTGAGAGTTACGTCTTGATCCATCCCAACATATATATACATCTATATATATTATAAGGACCTGATCTAAAACATTAAATAATGTTGAATTAAACGAATAATTCACATGGAGGATCTTTTTAGGTTTAGAGTTTTAGAAAATTTGTACATAACCATAACATCTCAATAGATTACAAAGTAGACACATCTACACAGTTTCCATTTTTTATTCATAAAATAAATACTCTCGAAAAAAAAGATTCATGTCTAGTTCCATGTTTTAGACAACATGACTTTTCCTTGATCTCATCCTTGACCCTATTCATATTCAAGTGATGTGAAAACATTTCAAAACATGGGATGAGCATAAAAAGATTAGCAAGGGTTATAAAACAAAGAAAGAAAGAAAAAGTTCATATACAAAACATGAGCTCTTTTACTTACCTCATGAAAACATAAGATTTATGAATAACACATAGAAATCATAAATCATAAACGTAACTTGTGGCATCCATAACATACTTACAATTTAGCTATCACAGCTACATAAGGAGTTACTTTGGAATACCCTACACAGTATATTCCCTAAATAAATTAGGAGTAACATTCACATTTTCCTCCGTCATTTTACCCAATGCATTGGAGAGCTATATCGGGCTCACCTTCCCTAGTTTTATCATGAAACCACCCATATACATAAATAATTCCCAAGAACAATAACATGATCATAACACCTAACATAAGCATAAAGGAAAGTTAAAATTTCCACATTACAATAACAAAATATCATTTCAAGATATTGAAATCAGAAATCCATTCCCAATATCAATTTTAATTCCAAAATACATAAAAATAGTATATGGTATTTCTTTTTCCTTTTAAAAACATTACGGCTTGTTAAGGGAGCCAAAGATCAAATAATACTCATGGCGGCGGAAAGGTCATTGTCACCACTTACGTAAAAAACATTCCTTTTTGTCAATTAGTAAAACTCTTCATATAAAATGATTCCCTTTGAATGAAATGAAAAGTCAAAGGGTTTTATACACCATGTAAAATAAATTCATGTATAAAACTAAATATGCCTCAATGAAAGGAGATGGAGACGAAGTCCCTTACCTTTTGACCGAATTGACTCGATCGTTATTTAATCTCGTGAATAATAAACTAAAGTTAATTTCTACCTACTTAAGAACCATTTTCTAGTTTATTAATCCTTTTATATCACTTATTACCATGTTATAAACATTGTGTAATAATTCAAGTTAATAATGTTCGTTTTGTTGATATTTGGTACTTGAGTCACAAATGGACTTCTTATATTTACATGTTGTCCATGTGGTCAGTACTCCATTATATACAGAGTGAAATTAATTATTTAGATATAACATATATAATATATATATAGTATATATATATATTTATGACAATACATATCATTTTGAGGAAAGAAATGAAATTCACCATTCATGGAGATGGTAAGTCATACGTACGCAAGAATGCTAATTTCATTTCTATTTCTTATTTTAAAGTAATTAAAACATAAGGATACATAGGTATATTATAATTCTAGTATAATATCATATATAATATCATTAACTCCATCCTTTATATGTCCCACAAATAGTATTAACGAGTCATATCACATTGAGGGGGTGGTAGTCTGCACTTTCTCAAAATAAATTATCATGTTTACCCATAATGGAAACCATAAAGGTAAGATATAATAACAAAATAAAGAAGAATAATGAAACCATAAACATAATATATATAATATATAAATATAGTTTCATCTTAATGTCCACCATGATAGGAGGTATGAGATAATCGAACAATCATCATCTCGTGAGGCGTCAGTTTTCCATCCACAGAAACAATATGTTCTTCACCCATTAGATGGAGGTGTGTGTAAGTGTAGTTCGAATAAATCACATCACAAAATCCTAGTATATTGAGGTTAGTTGTGTTGTCATAAAATAAATTAATAAAAAGATTTTAGCGATTGGAGAAGTAAAATACATGAAAAGAAGTTAAGAGAAACTATTACATTTAATTTGGGTGACTTCGTTTGGTTTGAAACAAATGGTCTTTTGAAGTGCCTTATGACTATGGTAAGGATCCTAGGAGGAGGATAGGGATGTTGGGAGTTTAATTGGGATGATTTTGGACATTCTAAAATCCTTGAGAGGTGTGAGGAATTGGTTAGAAGTGAGGGCTTTTTATAAGGGGGAGGAGGGGCTCTTTAGGAATGTGTGAAAATGTTATTTTATTATAAACTTATATATGGTTTAAAAAGGTCCAAAAATAATTAGAGTTGAAGATAAGATGAATCATGGTAGAAATAAAACCATCTAATTAGAATTGGATAGGTTTTGGATGTTATTTTAATATTTATAATCTTATTTAATTAAATGATTTATTAATGAGGTAAACACTGCAGCATTCTTGTGTCATAAATAATTTAATTTATTATATGTATAAAAATAATAAAAAAACGATGATGTAGGAAATATTTTTATATTTACAATGAATATTTATAGTCTAAAATATTACTTATATAACACCATGTAAAAATTAATTTACAGCGAGATATTTGTTTATGTCATTTTTGCCTTTACATTAATTTAATTATTCTAAAGTGTCATTATCATTCCTAAGTGGCTCCATGGGGT
Source organism: Viscum album (assembly GCA_963277665.1). Lineage (NCBI taxonomy): Eukaryota > Viridiplantae > Streptophyta > Magnoliopsida > Santalales > Viscaceae > Viscum > Viscum album. The sequence continues at coordinate 592,078,654 of OY728166.1, forward strand.
CCCAAAAATAGACCCAAGGATGACCATGGTCGGCCATTACTAATTAAATAAGGTTAGGACAAGTGTTAAGGTAATTTTTAATTATTATAAAATTCTCTTTACCTTGAATTACTCTATTTACCTTTAACCGCAGTAATCAAACGTCAAACATTACTCTTTACCAAAAATTCTTTTCTTCTTATTGAACCACATTTTTCTTACAAATAACAACCATGTATGTCGGATTTTCGAAATTCAATTCACAGAAGTGGTAAAATTTCATTTAAATGAAAATGTCAGTTTTAAACTACTACTAAGTGGTTTCGTTATTCATCAATAATTGATGTTTTTTAGGAAAATACCAAAAATATTGACTAAGATTTATTTGATATTGTGAATTAAAAAATGATGTCTCTTTTTCCAAATTCAGAACATAGAAGTTTTATTAATTAATTTAAAATTAATTTTTGTTGTTAAAACAAATAGCATGTTTTTAAGAAACAATAACTATCAAAAGACTGACACTTGTTTATGTCCAAATTCAAAGTAAAATTAATTACAATGACAAAAATTTGATTAAATGGTAAAAATATAATCTAATTGTACTTTAAAACCAATTAAATATATAATAAAACCATATAAATAAATTAGATTAAAATGTAGTTTTGAATTAAAATACAATATTTTTCATTATTCATTAAAAAATGAACTTTATCAGAAAATTCCAAATATTTACCCAAAGTAAATATTGATGTCCCCATTCTAAAGAAGGATTTTACTTGGTTAAATAGAATGTATCAAATTGACTAAAACTATATTTAAAGAGGGTTCACCATTAAAAGGTGGTAAATTGACCTTTTAATGTAAATTATGCTTAAAATTAGATTCATTCACATTATAAGCCTCTAACTTTTGTTAGAAAAAAGTAAATACATTTAACAAACATGTATAATAATATTGTAGTTAGTTTTTTTCATTCCTGCCAATATAACGTCTAAGAGTTAACTTACATTTAAAATAATAATATTTTATTATTTTTGTGCAACATAATATTTCAATGAAACTCGTTGTTGCGTATCAGGTATGCTATCGAACATAGAAACCCCTTTAAAGTAAAATTAATATTTAATTCACAAAAATTAATAAATATGAAATATGACTTATTCTTTATTTACCTAAGATGTTACATCCTTCCCCTCACATGGAAATTTTGTCCTCGCAATTTTTATTCACTTATCAAAATAAGTGGGGGTATTTATCCCTCATAGAAATTTTCGATTCCCAAGTTGCCTCTTCAAACATATGGGTTTTCCAAAAAACCTTTACATTGTGAATTAACTTATTCCGTAACACATTCTCTATATGGTTAAGAATCTGGACTGTTTGTTCTTCATAAGAGAGATTGTCATCCAACTGAACTACATCTTGGCTCAAAACATGAGATGGATCTTGCATATACTTTCTCAACATAGATATGTGAAAAACATTTGTACCTAGGATAAACTAGGAGGTAAAGCCACTCTATACACTTCTGATCTAACTTTCTCCGGAATTTCATAAGGTCCAATGAACATCAGACTCACCTTTCTCTTCTTACCAAAACACATCACACTTTTCCATTAAGAAACGTTGAGAAATACATGATCACCTACCTCAAAAGAAAGATCATTCCTCCGGTTATCTGCATATCTTTTTTGTCTGCTCTGAGAAGTTCTCATGTGATTCTAAATCAACTGAACTTTCAATGCCATCTATTCTACCAATTCTGGTCCCATCTTCTTCCTTTCACCTACTTCATACCAAAAACCTGGAGTTTGACAACACTTTCCATATAATGCCTCAAATGGAGCCATCTGTATAATAGAATGAAAACTGTTATTATATGAAAATTGAACCAAATAAAGATGTTGGACCCAACATCCCTAATAATCCATCAAGAAAGCACATAACATATCCTCCATTATTTGAATTGTTTGTTCGGATTTCCCATAAGATTGAGGATGAAAAGCTGTACAAAAATTTAATTCAGTACCCAACGACTTCTAAAGGCCTTTCCAAAAGTTATAAGTAAACATGAGATCACGATTAGATACAATGGGGAGGGGAACTCCATTAAACTTCACTATCTCTTTAACATACAACCAAGATTGTTGATCTTGATACCAAGTGTCTCAAATGGGATGAAAATGAGACGATTTAGTCAATCGATCAACTATAATCCAGATTAAATTATTACCTCAAGGTGTATTCGATAATCCCAAAACGATGTCCATGGATATATTTTCCATTTCCACTCTGGCACTAGTAAGGGTTGAAGCATCCCTTTCAGTAACTGCTTCCCTGATTTAACCTATTTACAAGTCAAACACTTCATAGTAAAATCAGCAATACCTCTTTTCATTCCATCCCACCAATAATAATCCCGATGATCTATGTTCACAAGGCACACATAATTTGTTTCCAAATATCCATACACAATCATTATCAATGTTAAATTCAGGAAACATAGACTTCTGAACCAACTCTACCTTTTTATGTAACTCAATGTCTTCCTTCTCTGCTTGCTTAATTCTGTCTGATAGAGATGATCTCACTGACACCAGATATGAAACAGAAGAATTTTCTGCACCAAAAACTTCTATGCCAATGTTTATAAAACCAAAAACCAAAGGATATTGTTCCAAATATATCATGGTTAATGAAGCATTACTTTTTAGACTCAAAGAATCATCACCTTTTTTGCTTTTCACAGATGGTAATGGATCGTGAAATCATAATCCATGATTAATTCTATCCATCTCCTATGTCTCATGTTAAATTCTTTATGAGTGAATATATACTTTAAACTTTTTTGATTAGTATATATTTCACATTTTACTCCCTACAAATGATGCCTCTAAATTTTTAAAGCAAAAAAAAAAAGAAGCTAATTCCAAATCATGTGTAGGGTAATTTAACTCATGTGGTTTAAACAGACATGAAGCATAATCAATTACCTGATCATTCTGCATTAGGACACAACCAATTCCTTTCAACACAAAATTATTGTAGATAACAAACTCACCATTTCTGTAATGTAGATCCAAAACTGGAGCATTCACTAATCTTTTTTTCAATTCCTAAAAAAATCATCACATTATTTTGTTCAGATGAACATAACACCTTTTCGATTTAACTTAGTCATTATACTAGATAACCGTGCAAAACTTTTCAACAAACCTCCAGTAATAACCTGCCAAACCAAGAAAACTAATAACCACGATTATATTTGTGGGTCTTGGCCATTATTCAAAAACGTTTTTTAGTAGGATAAACTGTTATGCCATTTTTTTAAACAATGTGACCTAAGAAAGAAATTTATTGCAACAAAAACTCACCCTTGATGAATTTCCCATACAGTTTCTTTTCTTTTATGTTTTGCAAGAACACCCTTAAATTAATTTCAATATTCTTCTTTACTTTTGAAAAAATCCAAAATATCATCAATGAACACAACCAGAAACTTATCCATGAACATACGGAAAATTCTATTCATAAGATTCAAGAATAGAGCAGGTGCATTGGTTAAACCAAAATGCAAAACTACAAATTCATAATGGCCATAACTAGTATGAAATTTGGTCTTCGGAATGTATGATTCCTTTAATTTCAATTGATGGAACCCGAACCTCAAATCATTCTTCGAAAAATACTAAGCTCCCTATAGCTGATCAAACAAATGTTCGATATGAGGAAAATGATACTAATTCTTAAGAGTGATGTTATTCAATTCTCTATAATAAATGCAAAGTCTCATTGAACCATCTTTCTTTTTTACAAACAAGATAGGAGGACCCCATGGTGATGTGCTAGGTCGAATGAAACCATTATCTAATAACTCATGTAATTGGTTATTTAACACTAAAAGTTCAATTTGAGCCATTTGATAAGGGGGTTTTGAAATTAGCTTAGTATCAGGAACTAAGTCATCAGTAAATTCCACTTCTCGGTTAGGTATAATACCAGACAACTCATAAGGAAAAACATAAAGGTAATCATTTACCATTGGCACATCATTAATCTGAATAGTTCCTTTATTTTCAACCATATATGCAAGGTAACATTCATTTCCAACTTTTACTGTTTTCTCATCTTTTTGATATGTTATCAAAAGAAAGGGTTCATTCTTGTACAGAAAATGTAAATATTTTTGAAATGAAATAGCATTAGATCTGTATTCAATCTTATCATGATAAACAGAAATCCAATCCATACCAAAAATAACATCAAACACTACTAGAGGCAAAATGATATGGTTTGTAGCTATATTCTTTCCGCACACAAGGAAAAGAATGTTCTTACGTTTTCTTTTTGTCTCAAAATTTACTCCAGGTGTTTTTACTGTAATTTATGTATTCATAACTTGAAATGGAATTCCTAATTTACTAGAAAACTTTTCAGAAATGATAGAGTGTTTATACCCTAAATCAAACAACACATTGGAATAATCTGAACAAACAAATAGTGTACCTGATTCAACTTCATTCGATGGCCCAACATCTGCTGAAGTAGTTGCAAAGGATTTCACCACCCCTTTCTGCATGTAGTCTGGCTTCTTTTCTTCAATTGAGTTCTTTGTTGGACACTCATTTGCATAATTACCCATTTCATTGCACTTAAAACATTTTTACTAACAACAAATTAGATTTTTTTCTTACCATTACCCTGATCATTTTCAGTGAAATTAAGAGCCTTATGTCCCATTTCACTACATTGTTAGCACTTACCAAAATTCAAAAGACATTCCCCAGCATGTTTTTTAGCACAATTTTCACAAACTGTAAACTTGTGTTTCTTACAATCATACTTTTTTGAAGAGTTCTTCCCTTTTTTCCTACCTCCTCGCCCTTTTAATCTGTTGTTTTTCAAAGAACACCTAATCATCAACAAAATCCATTTCCACCTTCTCCACACAATGATCAAGTTTTTCATAACTTTTGAACTCACAAGAAGCTAAAGCCCTTCGATACTTTGTATTTAATACTGAGTAAAAAAAATTTATTTTAATATCAAGATCTCATATGAAATTTTGAGCATACCTTGCCAGTCGAGTGAATTTTTCTTCATAACCAGCCACTGAGTCATCCTCCTACCTCAATTCTAGGAATTGTTTTTCTATTCTATAATGAACCACCTTAGGAAAATATTTCACAAGAAACATACCGTTGAATTAATCCTTATCAAGAGCATCAATCTAATCACAATCCCTCATATTTTTTACCATCAACCACCACTGATGAGATTCACCTTCAAAATGGTAAACATAGAGACTAACGTTTTGATGTCCTGAGCAACCCATGACATCAAAAATCTTTTCTATTGCCTTCATCCACCCTTCTTCTAGAACCGGTCAGATGATCCTCTGAATGATGGGGGATGTTGCCTCATAAAATTATCCACTGCTGTCATATTCTACTACGGTTGATCTGTCTGATCACGGGCATGGATACCACCACCATTTATAGCCAGAGTCAATTGTTCCATCACTGCAACAAACTATTCATTTCCGATTCCGACCATCTCAGGTTGCTGATTTGGAAGGTTGTCTTCCTCTCGACGCCGTCCTGACATAGCTGCCATGTTTCCTCTATGAAAACCCATTCTAATCACAAAATGTCTTAGGCGAAGAAAAATGATAATATGTAAATGCTATTTGATTTCAATATTAACAAAATTTACTTTATGGATATTAATTTAACAATACCCTTACTACTAATGTTATCTAAACCGACCACTGATACCAACTATAGGGACCCGACCTTAAACATTACATAATATTGAATTAAATGAATAATTCACATTGAGGATCTTTTCAGGTTTAGAGTTTTAGATAATTTGGACATAACCATAACATCTCAAAAGATTACAATGTATACACTTCTACACAGTTTCCATTCTTTTCGTAAAATAAAAACTCTTGAAAAATAAGATTCATGTCTAGTTCCATGTTTTAGACAAAATGACTATTCATTGATCTCATCCTTGACCCTATTCATCTTTAAGTCCTGTGAAAACATTTTAAAACATGGGATGTGCATAAAACGCCCAGTAAGGGTTATAAGACAAAGAATGAAAACATTTGTTCGTATACAAACCGTGATCTCTTTTACTTACTTTATGAAAACATAAGATTGATGAATAACACATAGAAATCATAAATCATAAAGGTAAGTTTTGGCATCCATAACATACTTACTATGTAGCTATCACAACTACCTAAGGAGTTACATTGGAATACCCATCACAGTATATTCCCTAAATCTCTTAGGAGAAACATTCACGCTTACCACCTTAATGTTACCCAATGTGTTAGAGAGCTATCTCGGGCTCACCTACCCTAGTTTTTTCATAGAACCACCCATATACATAAATAATTCCCAAGAACCATAACATGATCATAACACATAACCTATGAATAAAGGAAAGTTAACATTTCAACGTTGCAATAAGAAAATATCATATCAAGATATTGAAATAATATATCCATTCTCAAAATAATTTTCAATACCAAAATACATAAATAGAATATATTGTATTTATTTTTCCTTTTAAAAACATTATGGCTTGTTAAGGAAGCCAAAGATCAAATAGTACTTGTGGCGGTGGAAAGGTTGTTGTCACTACATATGTAGAAAAACATTCCATTTTGTCATTTAGTAAAATGCTTCATATAAAAAGATTTCCTTTGAATGAAATGAAAAGTCAAAGGGGTTTATACACTATATAAAATAATTTCGTGTATAAAACATAATATGTCTCAATGAAAGGAGATTGAGATGAAGTCCCTTACCTTGTGTCCGACTTGACTCGGTCGTTCTTTAATCTCCGGAATAATAAACTGAAGTTAATTTCTACTTACATAAGAAAATTTTTCCAGTTTATTAATCTGTTTATATCACTTATTATCATGTTATAAACATTATGTAATAAGTAATGTTAATAATGTTCGTTTTGTCGATATTTGGTACTTGAGTCACAAATGGACTTCTTATAATTAAAAGTTGTCCATGTGGTCAATAGTCCATTATATCCATAGTGAAATTAATTATTTAGATATCATATATATGATAATATATCCAGTATATATATATATATATATTTATATATTTATAATAGTACATATCATTTGGAGGTAAAAATGAAATGCACCGTTCATGGAGACGGTAAGCCATACGTACACATGAACACTACTTTCATTTTTGTTACTTATTTTAATGGAATTAAAACATAATGACACATAGGTATATTATAAGTATAGTATAATATCATATATAATATCATTAACTCGATCCTTTATATGTCCAACATATGGTATTAACAAGTCATATCACTTTGAGGGGGAGTAGTCCACACTTCTTCAAATGAAATTATCACATTTACCCATAATTGAAACCATATAGGTAAATTATAAAATAAAAATATAGAAGCATAATGAAAAAATAAAAATAATATATATCATATATAAATATAGTGTCATCTTAATGGCCACCATGATAGGAGGTGGGAGATAATCGAACAATCATCATCTCGTGAGGCGTTAGTTTACCATCCATAGAAACAGAATGTTCATCACCCATTAGATGGGGGTGTGTGTAAGTGTTGTTCTAATAATTCTAATAACAAAATTCTAGTATATTTATGATACTGGTTTAGTTATAAAATAAAGTAATAAAAATATTTTAGGGGTTGGAGATGTAAAATAAAATAGAAGAAGTTAAGAGGACTGTTACCTTTAATTTGGATAAGTTACTTTGGCTTGAACCAAAAGGACTTCTTAATGTGCCTTCTACCTAAGGTAAGGCTTCTAGGAGGAGGAAAGGGTTGTAGTTAGTTTAATTGGGCATAGGTTGGACGATACAAAAGGATTGAGAGGTGTGATTAATTGGTTATAATTGAGGGCTTTTTATAAGGGGGAGGAGGGGCTCTTTAGGAATATGTGAAAATATTATTTTATTATAAATTTATGTTCCATTTCAAAAGGTCCAAAAATCATTAAGGACAAAGCTACGATGACTCATGGTCCAAGTAAAATCATCGAATAAGAATTGTACAGCTTTTGGATGTTATTTTAATATTTATAATATTATTTAATTAAATGATTTATTAATGAGGTAAACACCGCATCATTCTTGTGTCACAAAGAATTTAAATTATTCGATGTCTAAAAATTTTAAAAAAAATACAATGATGTAGGAAATACTTCTAGATTTAAAAAGAATATTATAGTAAAAAATATAACTTATATAACACAATGTAAAAATTAACTTATAAAGTTATATTTGTTTATGTTGTTTTTGCCTTTACATTAAGTTAATTTATCTAAAGTGTCATTATCATTCATAAGTGGCTCCATGGGGTCCCAAAATAGGCCCAAGGATTTCCATTGTCGGCCATTACTCATCTAATAAGTTTAGGAAAAGTGTTAAGGTGATTTTTAATTATTATAATATTTTTTTACCTTGAATTACCCTATTTACCTTTAACCGCGGTAAATAAAAGTCAAAAGTTACTATTCACCAAAAATTATTTTCCTTTTACTGAACCAAATTTTTCTTACTAATAACAAACATGTATGTTGGATTTTCTAAATTCAACTCATAGAAGTGGGAATATTTTATTTAAATGAACATTTCAGTTTTTTAACTAATACTATGTGGTTTCACTATTCATCAAAAATTGATGTTTTCAGAAAAATACCAGAAATTTAGCCTAAGATTTATTTTAAAATCTAAATTAAAAAATGATGAAAATTTTTCTAAATTCAAAACATAGAATTTGTATTAATTAATTTAAAATTTATTCCCGTTGTTAAAACAAATAGCGTGTTTTTAAGAAACAATAACTATGAAAATGTTGACACTTGTTTATGTCCAAATTCAAAGTTAAATTAATTCCAATGAACAAAATTGGATTAAAGGGTTAAAATATACTATAATTTCACTTCATAACCAATTTAAAAGATAATCTAACCATATAAATAAATTAGATTAAAACGCAATTTTGATTTAAAATACAATATTTTTCACTATTCATTTAAAAATGAACTTTATCGGAAAATACCAAAAATTTACACATTGTAAATATTAATTTCCCCATTCAAAAGAAGGATTTTATTTGGTCGAATAAAATTTATTAAACTGACAAAAACTATATTTAAAGAAGGTTCTCCATTTAAAGGCGGTAAATCGACCTTTTACGGTAAATTTTGCTAAAAATTAGATTCATTCAAATTTAATGCCTATAAATTTTTTCGGATAAAATTAAATACATTTAACAAACATGTATAATCATATTTGAGTTAGTTTTGTTCAATAACTCAAATAAAATGGCTAGGAGTTAACTTTTGTTTAAAATAATAATATTTTATTATTAGTGTGCAACATAAGATTTCAATGAAACCCATTATTACGTATCGGGTACGCTATCGAACATAGCAACACCTTTAAAGTAAAATTAATATTTAATTCACAAATATTAATAAATATAAAATATGTCTTATTCTTTATTTACCTGGGATGTTATATATATACACCTATCTAAAATACATATATATATATATATGTATAGTTACATTTTCAGACATATCAGCCTTGAGCTGAAGCTGGTGGACCCAGCTGGTGTCCTTTAAGAACCCAAGTGGGAGGTTATTTATTAATTCTATATTGATTACTTCTTTTTCTAACCTACATATTGATTACATACAAGCACCTATTGATATAACACTTAGGCAATATAGGTGGTTGCCTACTAAGATTTATCTCACACCATATTTGGGCTGCCATTAGCACATGACCATATTTTTTTCATATAGGTTGGTATAAGGGAATTCATAACTCTTTTTAATATTGATAGTTTTTTATGGATCTTAGGTGAATAGGACCAGGATTAGGCTTGAGATGATATGGAGCAACTTTTGGATTTTTTTAATTTTGTATATGGTACTTGTATGCATGATTTCTATTTCTATTCCCATTTGGTATCTACATGCCATGCATGCATATTTGTATCAGACACTTCGTATTTGACTTTAGTTATATTATTATGTCTTCCACTATTCAGTTATTTTAGCACTATTTATGTTTTCTGTCTGAATGTTTACATTTCTACTGATGTATGTTTTTGTTACATCTACTGTGTGCTCTGACATAGGGGTATATTTGGACCTCTAAATTACCTTCACACCCCCACTACAAGTCAACATACCCAGGCTTATGGGGAGATGTGCCAGGGATCATGTGGCCAACTGATCTTAGGGAAAAGGTTACATGGAATTTTGGTTTGGTATGTCACAATGTGGTATCAGAGGATTTCCTTTTTTTCATTACTATTTAGCAATGATATAATGGAGATTCATAATTCCTCGGACATGGTCAAAATCTCTTCTTGGGTGTTGTAAACCCAGGTAAAGGGTAAAGACCAAGTTACCTGAATTTTTTTATTTAATGATTCTACTATTACTATTGATTTCATTTCACTTTTGGGGGCTTATAATTCTGTATGATGTTATCTATATTGATGATATTGGAATTTTGATTTCATTTCTTAACCCGATTAAATGAGGGTTATGTGATAGAACATTCATCATGATAGGAAAAATATTAATAAGCCATGCATTTTCCATGTCATGTTTAATTATTTAGCGAGAGATGACCATTTCATATTGTTGGGACTTGATTTTCATATATATACTTACACAGAATTCTTTTTGTAGGTTTTGGATCGTTTTATGGTGCGAGTTTAGTGGGTTCCACTCTTTTATTCATAAGGGTTATGGGACCATATTGATCATAAAATGACATTCCAACAAGCTCAACCATTACAGGAGTGATATAATCATAGGGATACACACAATTTAAAATGTAAATGATATCCCTGTGTGTTTCATCTTTTTACTCCTAAGGTTTATAGAACCTTATGGTCTAAAAAATAAAATATCATTCAATTCAATCATTTTAAATTACATAAAACATGAGAAAAACATTTTTACACATAACTTTCTTAGAAACGTGACCAAAACCTAGCATTAGTAGTGGGTAGTGGGTGTTCCCCTCATCTTATGGCCTATTATGGTCTGTTATAACGTCTAGTACTGACATTAGAATAATATATAAAGGAGTGTTCATTCTCTTAGAAAGGGTTTAGTATCATTCCTAGTTCCTTAAAATTAAATCCTCTAAATTGATTCTTTTCCTTCTAATACTTACATTTGGAATTGTAGTGTTATTTCACCATGACATCCTTGAGTTGTGCTACCTAAAAGTAGCGGTGATTATGTCCCTTAGTTGGAAGACCATGAGCCACCAATTTCCCTTCTAGTAGAGACACCTTAGGTTCCTCCTCCTATACCTGAATTGGTCATTGAAACATTGTTTCGAGAACTCTTCTTGCGTATGATGTAGAATATGAAAGGATTGTGACCTACCCGAGTATGGCAGAGTTGAATCACGATTTTCAGTAGTTGCATCCTTTAAATTTCTTGGATGATGGTGGAGCACTTTCTGAGGAGTCATGGATTGAGGTAACCATGACTGTATTTGAGAACCTAGATACACCTCAAGAGTGAACGGTCAAGCTAGTTGCTTACATGTTACATGAATTATCCAAGAGATTGTGGTATGTCATCTCACAGAGAGGCATGTGTAGGGTGTTTTTTTAGGATAACTTTTAGAGTGTCTATTATGAATTTTTATTTCCCCATAATCATAGGGATGATTGAGATAGGGAGTTTAGGAATCTTCATAATGAGACTATGTCAGTTAGGTATTAATCATCATGTTTCACCGAACCTCATCATTTCAATAATTTGGCTATTAATGAGGTAATGGCTTCTTGGAGATTTGAGGATGGTATGTGTTACACCATCTAGTCGTAGGTCAATGTTTTCAGGTTGAGAAATATTTTAATAATCGTCATCTGGGCCTTAATTACCTAATGTAATCAATGATATGGTGAGAGTGAAATACATTGAGGTTTAACATCTAAGTTTTCTAGTGGATATTCTTCTGGGTGTAAATAGTGCCATGAGTTTTCTCAATTGGGGAGAAGTAGTCCAGATCCTGCCTTTTATAGCTACCATGCTTGTCACCGGTGTAGAATGACATGACACCTCAATGCATAATGACTGCTATATCCAATAATGTGTAGAGGCTATGGTTGGAAGGGCCATATTCATAATTTCTACAAACCTTTTCTGATAATGCCTAGTGAGTAATGATCTGCACATACTTTTTGGCGAATAGTGGGGTCAGAATGATCATGACAGTTAGGTAGCTGGAACACCACTGGCCGACAAGGACATGGTGGCAGTCAAGATGAGGCAACCAAACTTATTATTCTCAGCACCAGAAGGGTGAGCCTACCCAGGGAATCCGAGCAGTGACTAAAGGACATGTTATATTATAGTTACATATAGTTCAGTCTATGCCGCAGGAGAAGAGAATTGAACCATCTATAGTATGATCTACTATTATATTAGACTCCTCTTTAGTATATAATTTTTTTGATACAGAAATTTCTCACTGATTCATATCTGATGCTATCACTGAGTGTTGGTCCTCGACATTGATTACTATTATGGTTTCATAACACTCGATACATCCTTAGGTGTTTTTTCAGAGGGAATTCACCATTGTCAGAACCACCCCCTCGAGATAAGTGGTTACCTTTTCGAATGAAACCTATATGTTCTCGATATGATATATTATTATGTAATCATCAATATATACTAGTTAGTTCAACACAGAGACTATAATGTCTTCTACCATTGGAGTGTGATGTTTACATCACCATAGGTCATTACATATGTGAATAATGTAGAATGGTATATTTTTGCAACAAGAGTAGGACCCGAGTAGTAGAGTCTTGGAAGTGTTACATAAAAGGTTTCTAGTATTTACCATGATGACCATGGGTTGAAACTTCATATTTTCTCTCTTAGAGTCGTGCATTTTAATGATTTAATTTTTAAAATTTCTCAGGTTTTCCTCCGGTGCGATCTGTATAGTGTACTATTTGAGATGGTGCTAGGAATAGCATATCTGACCATTATACCTTACACGATGTCACTTAAAGAGCATTTGTATTTTAAGACTTAGTTGGGGGTCTAGAGGATAAATGTTCTATTCAGACCGGTACTTCTCCTTATGGTTCATTTATCCTATTTTCCATGAAGGCAGATGGTATCGTTAGGATTTACATAGACTACCATTAGTTAAATCATCTGAGAATCAAGAACCGGCATCCTTTCCATTGAATAGATGACCTATTCAGTCACCTTTGAGAAGCAATGGTGTTTTCAAAGATAAATATGAGGTTATGTAATCATCAGGTTTGTTTCCAGATCTCTTACATACCTCACAAAACATTTTGGAGTAGGCATGGTCTCTATGAGTACCTGGTTATTCCATTTGGAGTCATGAACGCATATGAAATATTCACAGCTCCTATGAATATGGGTTTCCATCCATATATGGATTAATTGGGGGTGGTCATCGTTGATGATATCCAAGTGTCTACTCTCTCTTTACACAAACATTAAAACCATCTTGAGATCATGATAAATAAACTATGAGATCATCAAATATATGCTAAGTTCAATAAATTCCACTTCATAATCGATAATGTTCACTTACTATGTCATATCATCTCAGAGTTAGGAGTTTCTATTGACCTTGAGAAATTGAGGGATGTGATTTATTGGGAACAACCAAAAAATGTATTTGATATTAAGTGTTTCTTAGGGATTCTAGACACTACATATGCTTCATTAAAGATTTCTCATGCCGTGTAGGGCTGCTTATTGGTTTGATGAAGAAGCATGTGAAATTAAAATTGGTAGAAGCTTGAGAAGTATCCTTTCATGGGATGAAGGTAAAAACTTAATTTATCATTGGTGCTGATTCTTATAGAGATTGGTAGGGCCTATACAGTCTATTTTGACTCATTAGGTATCCGACATAGAGCTATTATGATGCTGTAAGAGAGAGACATTTTGTACGGTTCTCATCAGTTGAGCCCTCACGAGAGGAATTATCCAACGCATGACCTCAAACTCACTGTAGTGGTTTATGACTCATGCTATCAGAGAGACTATTTATTTGGAGAGAATTTTGTGGTATCCACATTCCAAAAAAGCCTAAAATAAAATTTCATTCGGTGAGATATTAATGTCAGGCAATGTATGTGGGTCAAGTACCTACAATCATTTTATTTTGAACTTTACTACACTACAGGTAAAGGGAATTATGTAGCTGATGCACTGAGCCAAAAAAATAGGCACAAGAAGTTTAAGAGTTTAATGATGAATGGAAGCTTATGGACTGAATCTCGGAGAATCAAGTTGAGGGTCAAGAGTAACATGGTCAGACTATTCTATCAGCCTTTGTGGTGACATATTCTTATCTAGAATGAGTAAGATTGAGATTTATATCTAATCTTGAAGGCCTTTTCCAATGGGAGAGTGTCAGAGATGAAGACACATCTCTTGGATTGACAATCGATAGAGATTATACTCTTATATTCTGTGGGCGTGCATGGGTCCCAACAAACATATGAGAGGATTTGATGTGGTATTTCCATGCCTCGACATGGGAAGCTCACCATGTTGTCACGAAAATGTATCTATATTTATGACATCAATATTGGTGGCCCTGTAAGAAATGTGATATAGCCAGTTTCATTACGTGATGCTCCACCTATTAGAAACTTAATGCGACACAACGACTTCAAGTACGACTTATTTAGCTGTTGACCATTACCTAGAGAAAATGGGACGATGTTTCAATAGTGTTTGTAATAGGACTACCCAGTTCACCTTATGGTAATGACTCTGTCTAGGTTTTCATTGAACATTTTATTAAGGTAGCATACATATTACCTGTGTGAGAGACCTTTTCAAAAAACGAGCTGGGAAGACTGTACGTCATGGAGGCGGTACATAATTATGGATTTCCTCATTATATTATTTATGACAGAGATTCAGATTTCAAATCATAGTTCCTGCAGGGGTTGGAGAAGAACATGGTTATGCATGTAAGGACCCAGCCTTAAAACATTACATAATCATGAATTAAATGAATAATTCAAATATAGGATCTTTTCAGGAGTATAGTTTTAGAGAATTAGGCCATAACTATTATATAACAACTTGAAAATTACATGTATACAATACAACTCAGTATAGATTTTTCATAAAATAAATAGTCCTATAAAGAAACATGTGTAGTTCCATATTTTAGAGAACATGACTTTTCCTTAATCACATCCTTGACCCTATTCATCTTTAAGTCCTTTGGAAGACATTTCAAAAACATGTGATGAGTATAAAAATCTCAGTAAGGGATATAAAATAAGTAAGGAAAACATTATCCCATCAATTAATACAAATCAATAAAACCAATACATTTCAATCGTAACAACCCTTATGAAATCATAAGATATTGAATAACACACACAAATCATAAATCATAAATATAACTTGAGGAATCCATATCATACATACATTGTAGCAATCACAACTACAGAGGGAGTCACATTTGGAATACCCATCATAGTATATTCCCTAAATCTCTTACGAGAAACATTCATGTTTACCTCTATCACATTACCCAATGCATTGGAGAGCTATCTCGGGCTCACCCGCCCTAGGTTTATCACAGAACCACCCGTATACGTAAAAAATACCCAATAATCATAACATAATCCTAACACATGACATAAGAAAAATGGAATGATAACATTTCCACATTTTAATCACAATATTTCAAATCAGTATATTGAAATAAACAATGCTTTATCAAACCATTTTCAAAACCATTTAAAACATTTAATAAAGAGATTTTTGAAATCAAAGTGTCCCATACCAATAAAAAACTTTTAAATAAATTATCATTTGAAAACTTTAGTGTCCATATAAATAAATCCTTAAAACCTTTTTGAAATCATGTACATTAATGAGAAATATTTAAAAGAATAAATCTTTAAAACATTTAAAACAATATTTTAGTTAAAGTGTTTTTAACAAAATGATAGACACTTGAATACAAATAATTGAGGAAGAAAATTTAATCAGAACTTTATAATATCATGAGAATAATGGGATTCAAGATATAATATTCAAAAGGATAGTATATACACCACATAAGAGTGAATAGGTGCATAACAACAATGATGTCTCAATGGAATGTAATTTGAGATGAAATCCCATTTAAAGATGCTATCTTTAGATTAAGGATAACTCAATTACATAATTATATGTGAAAAATATAAATACACTCAATATGATTGGATATTCAGTGTAAATAAATCAGAGAACATTCACATATGTTTTTTTAATACAAAACCAATTACATGGATGTTTAACTCAATGAATTGAAATTGAGTTAAAATTACTGTTATCAAGTTCATATCGATGACTTGAGAATTTATCAATTGAGTGAATATGGGTATCAATAGTATATACACATAAAGGGGAGTGAAAAATAAAACATAGATAAACAAATAGTGATTCCACACATAATCATTTAATGACATAATTATGAATTAGAAGATTAACCCATGGAATGAAATTTAGGTTAAAAAGTTCCCTTAAAAATTTGGTAACATACGAAATATACATGACATGAAAGAAAAATCATTCAATGAAGATGTAAATACTCATAAATTAATGTATATTACAAAAAGAGTACAAATCATGGGTAGTACGTACACCCCACAAATGAAATAGTGACAAATATTGTATGAATCTCACAAGAATAAAAGCGAGATAATAAATTCCTTACCACATTGTAATCAATTGAGCCTTATGAAAAAAAGTTAATAACCACCCAATTAATCACAGAATACGATGAATATACTGAGAATCATGATAATATTTATCAAAAGCCTGTACACAATACACCACATGCAATAAATAAGTGGGGAAGAATGGAAATCTCAAAGAATTAAAAGTGAGATAAGAAATCTCTTACCTCGTGTTCGAATTGACTTGAATGTTCCTTATTATTATTGAATAATAAACTATAGTTGATTTATACTTTCACAAGAAACTTTATAAAGTTTATTATTCCTTTCATATCACTTATTACCATGTTATAAACATTATGTAACCATTTAAATTAATAACGGTTGTTTTGTCGATATTTGGTATTTGTGTTAAAAATAAACAACTTATAATTACAAGTTGTTCATGTGGTCAAATATACATTATCTCCCGAATTATCTTCATAATTTAGATATCATATATATCATATATATCTATTATATATATGTATTTTTAATATTCCATAACATTTAGAGACATGAAATGAAATGCACCGTTCATGGAGACGGTAAGCCGTACGTACACATGACCGTTACTTTCATTTATTTTTCGTATTTAATGGAATGAAAACATAATTATATAAAATTATATTATTATCCAATTTTAATATCATATATAATATCATTACCCATAATTTATATTTCCCAGATAAGTCATTAACGAGTCATATCACTTTGAGGGGGCAGTGGTCTGCATTTCCTCAAATGAAATTATCACGTTTACCTATTATGGAAACCATAAAGGTAGGATATAAATGTAAAAAATAGAAGAATAAATAAAAAATAAACATAATATATATCATATATAAATAAATCTCCATCTTAATGGCCACCATGAGAGGTGGTAGGAGATAATCGAACAATCATCGTTTCGTGAGGCGTTAGTTTTCCATCCTCGGAAACAGTATATTCATAACCAATTAGATGGAGGTGTGTGTCTGTTTAGTTAGAATACATCTCATAAAAAATCATAGTATTATTAGGATAATAGTTTTTTTATAATTTAAATGAATAAAAAGAGTTCAGGGGTTGGATATGTAAATTAAAGGGAAAGAAGTTAAGAGAAATTGTTACCTTTAATTTTGGTAACTCACTTTGGTTTGAACCAAAATGACTTCTTGATGTGAATTTTTCCTATGATAATCCTTTTAGGTAGAAGATAGAGATATTGAAAGATTATTTGGTAAGGTTTTGTATGAGACAAGTGGCTTTATATGTGTGAGTAATGAGTTATAGGTGAGGGCTTTTTATAAGGGGGAGGAGGGGCTCTTTAAGAAAGTTTGAAAATATTATTTTATTATATAATGATATTCAGTTTATAAATGTCCAAAACTAATTAAAGTAGAATCTATGATGAATAAGGTTCTAAATGAAATAATCCAATAATAATTTAATAGTATATGGATATTGTTTTAATATTTATGATCTAATTTATTTAAATAATTTATTAATGAGGGAAGTACTACATCATTATTGTGTCACAAATAATTTAATATATTTGATGTCTAAAAATTATAAAAAAACTACCATGATGTATTAAATCTTCATATATTTATAATGAATATTTATAGTCTAAAATATGACTTATATAACCCCATGTAAAAACTAATTTACAAAAAGATATTTGTTTATGTCATGTTGCCTTTACTATAAGTTAATTAAAATAAAGTATCATTATCACTGTTAAGTGGCTCCATGGGGTCCCAAAATAGACCCAAAGATTACCATGGTATAATATTATCCCCAAATAATATTAGGACACAAGTTAGGGTATTTTTATATTATTATAATATTATTTTGGACCCATATTTACTATATTTACCGTTTTTCCATGGTAAATAAAATATTTACTAAAGTAAATATTCAAAATGTCTCAAAATAAAAGTTACCTATTTAAAAAAAATTTACATACATATTCTAAATATGAAATCCATTTTTCCAAATTCAATACACAGAAGTAGTAGAAATTAATTTAAAATTAATTCTCACAGTCAAAACAAAAAGCGCTTTTTTAAGAAATAATAACTGTTAAAAGATTGACAGTGGTTTTTTTCAATTGCAACGTGAAATTGCTTCCACTGACCAAAATTGGATAAAATGGTAAAAATATAATCTAATTACACTTTAAAACCATTTAATATGATTATCTAAACATTTAAATAAATTAGATTAAAAGTCAGTTTTGAATAAAAGTACAGTATTCTTCACAATTCATCCAAAATGAATTTTATCATAAAAATACCAAAATTTTACCCAAAGTAAATTTTCATGTCCCGATTCTAAAAGAGTATTTTATTTTGTCAATTTTAACATATAAATGTGACCAAAACTATATGTAAATAGGTTTCATGATTAAAAGGCGCTAAATCAACCTTTTAATGTAAAGTATGCTTAAAATTAGATTCATTCACATTTTAAGCCTCTAAATTTTATTTGTCAAATGTAAAAACATTAAACAAATATGTATAATCATTTTTTAGTTAGTTATGTACATTACCTTTATTACAATGGATAGGCATTAATCAATATTTAAAATAATATTATATTATTATTTTTCAGTATGACCCAACGTTGTGTGCAACCTAAGATTTCAAGGAAACCTGTTGTTGTGTATCCTCTACACCATCGAACATAGCATATAATTAAATTAAAATTAATAATTAATTTACAAATATTAATAAATATGAAAATTTCATATTCCTTATTTAACTGGGATGTTACATCCTTCCCCCCTTTTGGGAATTGTGTCCTCGCAATTTTAATATTGGGCTCAGAAACATCATTGAAAGCCCCACATCGGAAAAAGAGTCAATAAAACTATCACATTATGATAATGAAAGAGAAGTACAAAGGTTACTCGAGACAAAACCTACTAGGATTTCATAAAAACATGGATATAGAGGAGAAAACTAACAATAAAATTCTGATGGAGAGTGATAGAAAACATGATTAGGGGAAAGTTAACCACCCGAAAATCACAAACTTGTGATGGGTTAAACAGAAATTGATTCCCCTCTAGGAAAACTTAACAGACAATTTTTTTGTTTTATGTAACTTTTCATTAAGGAATTTATTTATGAGATTAACTAAAAAAATAAGGAAACAAACTTACATATCATGTAGACTTTAATCCTTCATTAGATTTTTTACAAATACCCATATTTTCTCCAAATGATGATTATTCAGGATGACATGTTCACATTAAAAGCACTATAATCATCATCAAGAGAATCACATAATACACAAAAGATAAACTATATATTTCCGATGTCTTTTAACCATATCCAAAAAAATGGCTAGTGAGATATCAGATAATATAAAAAAGGATAATATTTTACAAAAATAATATAAAGATCCAGTTTTTTTTCCTGTAAGACTTTGTAATATTTATTCATATATATCTAGATCTAGGAGCTTAGACGACGTGTGATTCTGAGGCCCGGTGTGCCCGAAATAAATTTTATTACAACATATTATGTGTTTTTATACTATGCACTTAGAGAGGTTTTGTTTTCTCCTAATCTATAGCTCAGATTAGAAATATGAGGCCATGGTTACATCTGGAGCATGCCGTTTCCCCTAGGCGGGGTGTAAAAGTTGCGAGTGCGGGCCTGATGTGAGAGATGTCACCCAGGGGAAAATTGTCATTTTGAAATAAGGACATAGTATTTTTAAACACTGGCTTTCTTTTCAAATAAATTTCAAACGAAGCCTCATAATAGAAATCCGAGGCTTCTGTTAGGTTCAAAATGGGGTGTTTTTCCTATGCGCGATATAAATAAACGGGCGCAGAGGTTTTGGAATTCGCGACTATGGGTGGCGTTTCAGTGAGTTTTTATAAATTCACTTGAGATAAGGGGACAACCCATTATTCTCTCTCTATCTATATATATCTCTCTCTATCTCTCTTATTGTTCAGCATTCTTCGCCTTTCTTCACCGAATCATGGAGTGACCTCCGCCGAAAGCCAGGCGGATCGAATCAGGAGCATCATGGACATGCCGCCAATGACGCATGACAGATTCAAGGTAGGTTTTTTGGTTAATATTCACACCTTTTTCGATTTCTGGAATTTTTATCAAATTTTTCTTTTACATTTTAAAATTTTTTAATTAGGATGATGTCTAATCGAACACAGCCATCGTCTGAGCCCCGTTCTAAATCCTCTTCTTGATCATTCTTCATCCAAAATTTTGGACGCACATAAACCGTGACAGATCGATGAGCGGGGGGGGGGGGGGGTGCTGTGAAGATATGGCCCCGAGGATTCTGAAACCGGTTTCAGATACTTTTTCCGATCACCAGAGTGGTCGGGAGGACCATTTGAAGGTCTGAATCTGGAAAGCGGCGGCGGCCGGAGGTCGAGCCAGTGGCGCGACAGAGCGAAGAACCCGACAGATGAGTGAAGGCCGTAGAGTGTGGCATCAGGGATGCTGGCGCGAATGGGGTAGCTCTGGTGGAGCGGGGGACCGGGTGGCCGCAGCGTGGGCAGCGGGTGCTGAGCAGTGCATGTGGTCTGTGGAGCGGCGAGCCCAAGCGGTGGTCGGCATGGCGGAGCGGGGAGCCCGGGTGGCTGCAGCGCAGGGGGCTGGCTAGCGGCAGTGCGCTCGCCCGACGGGGAGGCCAGGAGGCCGCGGCGTGGGAAGCTTGTCGCGTTTGGGAGGATACCCCGAGGCGCTAACCTTAGGGGGGGAAGGACAGGACCCGCCTCCTGCGGGTCCTTGGCCCATGCAGAAAGACTGGCCACCCTGGCCAGTCTGTTAAAACAAACCAGGCCACGTGGCCTAGTGGAGGTGGTGCGGGCCATGACCAGTGGGCTACGACGAGCTGGGCCGGACCCACGACTGGGTCCCGGGCCGGCGGTTTGGACCGTAGTTAGGCCCCCTTCTGTTTAAGGGGCTATATTTTTTAAACGGCGTGTCGGTTTGACATGCCGTATGTGGCTACAGGTCCGTGTCAGTGAGACAATCATTTTGATGTGTGTTGTGGGGTTTTTGAGTTCTTCGCCCGTGGGTGGGTGACCCGAGAAGCTTTAATTAAATAGAAATAATGTATTGTGAAAGATTGTGACGGGCGTGCTTCACGAGCCGGACATCCGTTTGATGTGCCATCTGCGGCTATAGGTCCGTGTCAGCGAGACATACTTTTTGAAGTGTGTTTTTGGGTTTTTGAGATCTGTGCCTGAGGTCAGGTGACTGAAGATGCATTATTTTAATAATAATAAAGTATTATTAAAGCTTGCGATGGATGTGCTTCGCGAGCTGGACATCCGCTTGATGTGCTGTCAGAGGCGCTGTGATCCTGGAGTTGTGTCGGTCCTTCTAAAGTTGGTTTGGAACCCTTGCGGTTTGGTTTCATTGCTCGGTGGAACGAAATGCTTAATGTGAATAATTAATAAATTATTTTTACATCGGACCTAACTTATTTTTGGGATGTCTGATTGACGTGACGTCAGCATCAGCATGACCCCAGTCATCGTGTAGACTTTTTGAGTCACTTTCCGAAGTGTTCGGGTTGTAGACAAAGTGCAGGCCCCACATGGCCTGGTTCACACGTTTTACGGTGAAGCACCACCTTTTCACTCGACATCCATTTGGGGTGTTTGAGTACTCATTTATGTGTGTTCTTCTGAGGGAGTTGCAAGGGCGCAATTCGCCCGCCTACATTCAGGCTTGAGGTGTGGGCCCCACGAGGTGACTTTCGGACGTATTCTTCTTTTTTATGAATTATGCTTCATAAGTCCGTTCTGGGAAATTGAATAGCATATGCCTTGTGGTTATCTTCAAGGAACACAGTGGTACGATCTCCGTGACGGGTTTTCGGGGTCGATAATGTCGGCCCCACAGTGCCCCATTTGTATAACGCGGGTAGTTGTAGCTATAACCTCCAGAGTCCAATTTAGGCATTCTCAGCGGCGTTGTGACCCTGGCAGCGAGACAAAGTTGACTAGGGTGGTTTCAGGCAATGAATCCGGAGCTGAGGTATGGGCCCCATGTGTCGTCTTTTAAGATGTGTGCAGCGTACTGTGAATTTTTCATCAGAAGTCCGTTTGGGGCATATGAATAGTTGATTTGGAGTGTTTTTCTGAGAGCACTTGGATGAAGCAATTCACGTAACCTTTTTCGGGACTATGGTGCGGGCCCCACGAGAAGCCGTATGAGCATTAAGTGGTGTTGAATAACATTTTGTCGGGAGCCCATTTCCAGTGAGTAAATACTCTATCTCGCATATATTTTCGAGAGGATTGAAACAGTGTAATCTTTTTGGGCATACAGAGCCTCTTCCAAGATCAAATTAATTTTAGAAACATGAAAGGGCATTGGACAGAGGTTCCTTTGATGCACTCTGAACCAATGTATGGTAGCGGTTTTAGTGACACCCAGTGATGGAACAAGTAGTATGGAGTTATCAGACCAGTTCCAGGTTTACCCTATAGTGGGGCTGGGAAGTGGGTTACCCATTGATCTTAGTGATTACCCTCCATCAGGGTTGGGTAGTGGTTTACCCATTGTCCTTAGGGGTTACCCTCTAGCGGGGCTTGGTAATGGGTTACCCATTGACTTTAGGGTTTACCATCGAGAGGGGCGGGGAAGTGGATTACCCATTAACCTTAGGGTTTACCCTCTAACAGGGCTGGGTAGTGGATTACCCACTCACCATAGAGTTTACCCTCCAATGGTTCTATGAAGTGGGTTACCCAATGACCTATTGGGGTTTCCCCTCCAGTAGGGCTGGGAAGTGGGTTACCAGAAGACCTCTTGGGTTTTACCCCCCAACGGGGCTGGGTAGTGGGTTACCCGAAGACTTATTTCTGACTCATCCCTTTCTATAAGGCTAGTCAGTGACTTTTTATTATGATTACCGGAGCGGTAGCCTTGGTTGTACGTTTCAACGGTGAGGCAGCTTTGGCGTGTGGGACTGTTGTGCATCAGTGATGGATATCCATAGAAATGTTGGCCAATTTTCTTGGGCTAGGCATAGTGATAGAGATCCCCATACACACACTTTCGGTTTTCTTGTTGAGCATATATATGCACCCTACTATTTTTATCACACCATGGGTTCAATTAATCTTTTTCTAGGAGGGTAGAAGATGCGCGGGGTATGCCACATGCTTTCCATGTCTATCTCTTCTTGGTTGGACGAGCCTGATTTTTTTCTCTTGTCAGGTTGAGCTACACTCTCTCTTTTGTACCCTTACACTATTCTTGTTCTGTCTAAATCTCACCATTTGAGTATCTCCTTTTTTTCTCCCTTGAGCTTTCGGGGAATCCTACTAAGTATCTTTATACTCACCCCTTATTGGGATTTCCCTGCACTTGGTGTGCCCATGTAAAGGGTAGACAGGTCGATCGAGACTATGAAGAAGCGTAGAGGACATAGGATCTTGGGATGTGTTCATTGGTCATAGGGGGATTTATTGGTGTGACACTCACCATCTATTTTCATCTGTTTACCTTTTGACAGGTTGTGGCACCTTTCTAGTGGGGCGCATGTTTTTCACATCACTGTTCACTTTACTTTTCAGTACATTTCAGCACTATACTTTTTCTAATTAGAAGTTGATGCATGACTGTGGTTGGGTTGTAGTATTTTTTCCATTGGTTTTTTATTTTTACTCTACACTTCTGCATCGAGTGGGTTGTGTGTGTGTGTGTACAGGTACTTAGGAGAATGCCTCCCCAAGATTGTTATGCCATCGGCGCTTGTCGCCAGCCCCAGGCTTATGGAGGCCGGCCTGGGGTAGTTTCGGCTTCAGACCGGTAGGGTCCGGTCATGACAAACTGGTATAAGAGGTGGTTCGTTCCTTGGGGCATTGTATGGAACTCCCTAAAAAGGAATTGGTTGAGTTTTGGGGCAATAGTGCCAATATGTCTCGAGAGCGGCCTCAGGCCTGGAAATCCTGTGATGGTGTGGCGGCAGGCGTGTCCATTCACCAAGACCCTCATAACCAACTTGTTGACTCGGCACACTGATACCCTTGTTACAGGGAATTTGGTTCATGCATCATATGGGATTGAGTCTATGACTGTCCTTCTCGAGTCATCTCCCCATCTTTGTTGATAGATATATGCTAAGTTGATCGCAGTACACCTTGATCGGATTCGGGATGTCTCCGCGATGATAGCCACCCAAGATACTAGCTTCAGTTCGTGATGAAAACTCTATGAGAGACGATGCCTCAATTCTAAATCCATCATACAATTACCCTTTCTCTAGGAGGATAGGCAGCAGCACCTCCACCTGTAGAATATCAGATACTACCAGCAGCGAAGGCTGATGATGAGCGCTGGCTGGGCATGCTAAGTGAGTTGCAGCGTAAGAGACCTCTGATGTTCCACAGTGAGCCATACCCTCAGACAGTGAAGGGTTGTCTAGAGTCGGTGGTTCTCCTATTCAGGCTTGTTCGGACACTAACAAGTTAGATGGTGTCTTTGATAGCCAGGTTTTCCACCAAGCATTATGGCGTTAGTAGAGCTAGGTTTACTCTGATGCATGATGAGACGGTACTCTCGTGGGACCACTTCTAGAAGTTGTTTCAGGAGGAGTACTACCCCTCATACTTATGCTTTATACGGTTTCAGGAGGTGTTGGGGCATCAGTGGGGAGTGATGGCAGTGGAAGAGTACACGACTGGGTTCACAGACAATACTCGATACTCTTTGGACATGGTCCGTGATGACAACTTCTAAGAACAGAAAATTGAGTGAGGTCTCTGTAGAGGAGATTGGTTCTAGCGTAGTTCCCTTGTGAATCCTCACCCATCTCATGGAACTGGAGCAGGCACTGGTGAAAGAGAGATTTCTGTCAGAGGAACGTCAATTGGTAGGGCCTCGACGCTGGGGGTCTCCCCTTGATGAGACTCATGCACATGGTCGGAGAAAATTTAGAGCACCGAGACAGCCCATAGAGGACTTGTGTTATGAATGTGATGTGCGAGGTCACGTGGCGTGAGACTACTCAACCAAATGTGCTAAATTTTCAAGATAGTTCGTAGATGCACTGCCACGACAGAGGCAGTGTCGTGATCAAGAGAACACTCACGTGAGTACAGGGTGGTCCCTAGCTAGGTGGTGTTGGAATATGAGAAGGAAGAACTGTGGTTTGAGTATAATGTTTCGTGGTCCATCCCCCCCACTAGACGACCCATGTTAGGCTCTGGGAGCTGACGGACGGGGCCATGGGCAGGTGTGTGCTACGGATGTCAACAATCCACCATCGCATGAGATGACAAGGGTTATGCACTGTGCCTTTTTCTACTTTTCTCAGTAGAACTTGTTAGATGTTGCGTAAGGTACTCTTTTCATCTAACTCTTTGTTTGAATGGTTGCTGAGGGTGACACAGGGTGTCGGTGTAACCATGTGTTGGTGTTTTATGACGTAGCTTTGAATGCATAGGAAAGAGGGGTTCTTCCCCCACTGAGACACGTTTTTGTGATGCGATCAAAACTGTGAGGGAGAGTTAGTACCAACCAATGAGGATAGTATTGAGTTGTGGTGGACGAGTCCTCTAACATGTGAATTCATGGCGAGGTTGTGTGGTGGAGTGTCAGAGAAGGTTTTGGATTTTCCAGTGGGATTTTTCTGCTTGACCTCCCTTTTATTGAGGTGCCACTAGTGGGTTTGGAAGAGTTCCTATTTTGTGGATTACACTACTTACAAGAGGGGAAAATACACCTAGGGTATGACACATGCTTTCCATGTCTAGCCACTTCCTATTGGTTGAGTTTGATAACCTGCCATGTTCGTTGGTACCTTTCATGCTCAACGTTAATCTTGATACCGTTATCAAGTACAAGTCAATGTGATGGACACCCCATAAATAGAACTACGTGTTTCCCTATGTGGTGCTGGTAGTAGTAGTATTTGCCCTAAGAATGTGGAGATGATATCTTCTGGGATAGTGCTTTGTGGTTTGCACAGACCACCAGTTTATCAGGTGCGTCATCACCCAGAGAGTTCTGAACCTGATACAATAGTGCTGGATGAAATTTCTATTGGACTATGATTTCGAGGTAGTCTATGTTCCGTGAAAATTTCATTGTTATAGCAGGTTCCCTTTGTAGAGAGTCCCAGACTCATTAGGTGAAAGGAGTTTCGTAGTAGTTAGCTTCCCTACAGTTGACCCTGTTAGACTAGGAGGGTGAAACTTTTCTTTAGTCGAGGGTGTTGATTCATCCACATTTTGAGGGTGTAAGAGAGTCTCAGTTGTGATGCACCTATTGTGAAAACTTTTGTGATTGGATATCCTTGGGTGTTTCACTGGATATGTATTCTGAAGGAGGAAATCGTGAGACCATGTTCTAGGAACAAACCATGATTTCGGTCATAATGTGAAAAGTAGAGGTTTGGAAAGGGAAGTCCCCCGAGTTTCTTTGGGCCGTTCGGGATTCGTGCAAGAGATTGAGAGGTTGCCTACAATCTTTCCCTACCCTCCCAATAGTAGTAGTGGGTGCACGACGTCTTCCACGTGTCGTAGTGGATGAGCTTCGTGTGTGTTCCTATGCATGTCATCGAAATTTTAAGACCTTATCAGTACAAACCATCCCCTTGGATCGCGTGTTGTGCCAGCATGGTGTTGTTCAAGCTTTCTTGGGAGTGGGAGAGATAGGTGTGAGCTCTGTATCCCGTGTTTTTGCCTAGTTTTTCTTTTCAGGGACGAAAAGAATGAAGGATGGAATGACGTAAAGATCCGGTTTTTCCCTATAAGACTTTAGAATATTTCTATATATATTTCCAGATCTAAGACTTGAGACGACATGCGATTCTGAGGCCCAGTGTGCCCAGAATAAATTTTATAAAAAAATATTATGTGTTTTTATATTACAAACGTGGCGCAGTTGTGTTTTCTCCTAAACGGTAGCTCAGATCAGAAATTCGAGGGCATTGTTGCATCTGGAGCGTTCTGTTTACCATAGGCGGTGTGTAAATGTTGCGGGAACAGGCCTGCTATGGGAGATGTCACCCAGGGGAAAAATCGCCATTTTGAAATAATGACTGAGTGGTTTTTAACATTTGTGGTATTTTCAAATAACATTCGAACGAAACCTTGGAATGGAAATCTGAGTCTTCTGTTGGGTTCGAAATGGGGTGTTTTTCCTAGGAGTGATATAAAATAAGAAGGTGCAGAGGTATTGGAATATGCGAACGTGGGTGGAGTTTCAGTGAGTTTTTATAAATTCACTTAATATAAGGGGTGAAACCATTATTCTCTCTCCTTCACTCTCCGTCTTGTTCTTCAGCATTCTTCACCGAATCAAGGAGCGACCTCTGCCAGAACCTTGGAGGATTGAAGCAAGAGCGTCATGGACATGCCGCCAATGACGCACGACTGATTTGAGGTAGGTTTTTTGGTTAATTTTTGCACCTTCGTCGATTTATGGAATTTTTATCAAGCATTCCTTTTAGATTCTCATATTTTCGAATTAGGACGATGGCCAAACGAACATGGCCATCGTTCGAGCCCCGTTCTAAATCCTGTTCTTGAGCGTTCTTCATCCAAAATATCGGAAGTGCAAAAATTGTGACGGATCGACGAGCGGTGGAGGGGGTGTCGTGCTATGAAGATTTGGGCCTGAGGATTCCGAAACCAGTTTCAGATACTTTTTCCGACCACCAGAGTGGTCGGGGGGACCGACAGAAGGTCTGGCACCGGCAAGGGGTGGCTGTCGGAGGCACGACGGAGCGCGGTGACCAACGGATGAGCGGAGGCCGGAGGGAGCGGCATCGGGGCAGCCTACGTGGATGGGGTAGCTCTAGCAGAGCGGGGGACTAGGTGGCTGAGGCGTGGGTGGCTGGTGTCGGGCGATGCCCTCGGTCGGTGGAGCGGTGAGCCCAGGCGGCTGCCGACGTAGCGGAGTAGGGAGCCCGGGCAGCTGTGGTGCGGGCGGCCGACGTGCGGCGGTGCGCTCGGCCAGCAGGGAGGCTATGAGGCCGCGGCAAGGGTGGCTTCTCATGGTCGGGAGGATACCCTGAGGCACTGACCTCAGTGGGGGGGGGACAGGACCCTCCTCCTGTGGGTCCTTGGCGCACATGGAAATACCGACCACCCTGGCCGGTCTGTTCAAACAAACTGGACCACGTGGCTAGGTGGAGGTGGTGCAGGCCGTGGCTAGCGGGCTGCGGTGAGCTGGGCCGGACCCACTACTAGGCTACGGGCCGGCGGTCTGGACCGGCCCAGTTGGGACCCCATGTGTTCAAGGGGCTGTATCTTTTAAACAACGTGTTTTTTTGACGCTCCGTCTGCAGCTATAGGTCCATGTCAGCGAGAAAGACTTTTTGAAGTGTGTTTTGGGGTTTTTGAGTTCTGCGCCTGAGGGAGGGTGACCCGAGATGCTTTAATTTAATAATAATAATGTAGTGTTAACTCTTGCAACAGACGTTCTTCGCGAACCGGACATCCGTTTGACGCTCCATCAGAGGCGTTGTGACACTGGAGTTGAGCCGGTCTTTCCATGTTGGTTAGGAACCGCTGTGGTTTGGTTTCATTGGTCATTGGCATGAAACACTTAATGCGAATAATTAATTAATTATTTATTGAATTAATTATTCATGCGTCAGACCTAACTCTTATTTGACATGTATGATTGACATGCTGTAAGCGGCATCGTGACCCCAGTCATCATGAAGACCTTTTGAGATGCTTTCCAAAGTGTTCGGGTTATAGAAAAGGTGTGGGACCCACATGGCCACATTCACACATTTTATTGTGAAACACCACTTTTATACCCGAAAACTATTTGGGGTTTTTGAGTACTCGTAATTGAGTGTTCTTCTGAGGGGTTTGCAATGGTGCAATCCGGCCACCTAAATTCGGCCCAAGGTGTGGGACCCACGAGGCGACTTTCAGACGTATGCTGCATTTTTACGACTAATGCTTAATAAGTCCGTTCTGAGAAAATGAATTGCCTATGACTCGTGGTTATCTGGAAGGAATTCAATGGTACGATCTGCGTGACTTGTTTCAGGGTCGAGAATGTGGGCCCCATAGTGCCCCGTTTGCATAACACGGGGAGTTACAGCTATGGAATCCGGAGTCTATTTTAGGCCCCATCAACGGTGTTGTGACCCTGGCAGTGAGATGAAGTTGACCAGGGTGGTTTCAAGCGTTGAAGGCAGAGTTGAGGAGTGGGCCCCACATGCCACCTTTTAAGTTGTGTGTAGCGTATTACACTTTCATCCGAAATCCATTTGGGGTGTATGAATAGTTGATTTGAAGTATTTTTCCAATAGCATCACGATGGTGCAGTTCACCG
Organism: Viscum album; assembly: GCA_963277665.1. Lineage (NCBI taxonomy): Eukaryota > Viridiplantae > Streptophyta > Magnoliopsida > Santalales > Viscaceae > Viscum > Viscum album. The sequence goes on from OY728166.1 coordinate 592,108,746, forward strand.
GACATTTTTCGGGACTGAGGTGCAGGCCCCACGAGATGTCATATGATCATAAAGCAGTGTTGAATAACTTTTCGTCAGGATCTCGTTTTTAGCATGTAAATAGTCTATCTCGCGTGTTTTTCTGCTAGGATTGCAACGGTGTAATCTATTTAGGAATGCAGAGCCTCTTTCAAGATCTCATTAAATGTGGAAACATGAAAGGGAGTTGGTCAGAGGTTCCTACAGCGCACTCCGAACCTACATACAATAGCATTGTTAGTGACACCTAGAGATGGCACAGGCAGGGCAAAGTGATCAGACCCGTTCCGGGTTTACCCTCCAGTGGGGCTCGGTAGTGGGTTACCCATTGACCTTATGGTTTACCCTTCAGCGGGGCTAGGTAGTGGGTTACCTATTGACATTAGGGTTTACCCTCTAGCGGTGTTGGGCAGTTGGTTACTCGTTAACCTTAGGGTTTACCCTCCAGTAGGGCTAGGTAGTGGGTTACCCATTAACCTTAGGGTTTACCCTACAATGGGGCTGGACAGTGGGTTACCTGATGACCTCTTGGGGTTTACCCACCAGCGGGGCTGGGCAGTGGGTTACCTAGCGACCTCTTAGGGTTTACCCCCAAGCGGGGCTGCGCAGTGGGTTCCCTGACGACTTCTTCGTAACTCATTCCTTTCTATGAGGCCAGTCAGTGACTTTTCTCAATGATTACTGGAGTAGGACCCTTGGTTGTACGGTTTAGTGATGAGGCAAATTTGGCGTGCAAGACTGTTGGGCATCAGTGATGGATATCTTTTGTACTGTTGGTGACTTTTATTGGGATGGGCTTAGAGATAGAGACCCCCTTATACACTCATTCAGGTTTCTTGTTGAGAATATATATAACCCATACTCTTCTTCCCACTCCTTGGGATCAGTTTCTCTCTTTCTAGGAGGGGCGAATATACGCAGGGTAAGCCACAAGCTTTCCGTGTCTAGCTCCTCTTGGTTGGAAGAGTCTGCTTCCTTTCTCTTGTCGGGTTGAGCTGCACTCTCTCGTTTCTACTCTTACAATGTTCTTGTTCTATCTACTTCTCATTATTTTAGTATCTCCTTTTTTCTCCCTCGAGATTTCAAGGCATCCTACTGTGTATCTTTACACTTAACCCTTCTTGGGATTTTCTTGCACTTAGTGTGCCCTTGCAGACGACGGACAGGTCAATTGAGACTGTGGAGGAGTGTAGAGGATAGAAGAGCTTGGGCTGCATTCAATGGTTATAGGAGGATTTCTGGGTGTGAGACTCACCAGATAATTACTTTCATTTACCTGTTCCCGGGTTGTGGCACCTTTGTAGTCGGGTGCGTGTGTTGCCTTTTATTGTTTAGTTTACTTGTCAATACTTGTCAGTACTATACTTGTTCTATTTAGAAGTTGATGCATGACTGTGGTAGGGTTATAATTGTTTTTTCCTTTGGTTTTTTCTTTTTTACTCTGCACTTCCGCATCGAGTGGGTTGTGTGTGTATGTAAAGGTACTTAGGCGAAGGCCTCCCCGAGATTGTTACACCTTCGGTTCTTGTCATCAGCCCCTGGCCTATTGAGGTGGGCCTGGGGTAGTTGCGGCTCGATACTAGTATGGTAGGGTTGTAAAGAATAAAAACTACTCTAAATCTTCAAAAAAAATTAAACATTAACCAAAGTTCAACAAAGACCATTCGATAATCAATTGTCCATAAAATTCTTCAAATAAATCCAAACTAAGATTGAAACCCAAAATTCAGATGGATTTTATCACATAATATTCCACGATAAATATTGACATTTATCTCCAAATAACATCAATTACACTTAAAGTCTCATATTATAGGGTAATTAGCCTAATCACACATTATCTATGATAGGTAAATCATTTCTATAGATAGCCCAAAATCAACTTATTCTTTATTCACAAAATCATCTAGAAATAATGAATTATTCATACTAATTGGGGAATTCACATAGTTTAGTTGTAGGTGATAAATATCCATCACACTTTCATTGTGTGTTCAATTCCCATAACATTGTCCTACGTGATGAATCGTCACGCGGTCGGCGTGTTGTCTTTAAAAAAACAATGTAATTTTTTAATATTTCCAAAAAGAGATAAATTCCTAAAAAATAACAATATCATATTTTGACCACAATGTTTATCTAATAACTTTCATATTGCTTCCCAAAATGTATTAACCTATGATTGCCTCAAATTTAAGGATCATATATACCCAAATGGGTCTTTATAACTATACCCACAAAGGAAAAGATAATTATTACTTGATGATAATTTTCATATATCAAACATCAAAGTTACACATACTACAAAAATTCTTCTAATATAATCCCATCATCAAAAGAACCTTAATACTAGTAAGAATTTCACCATCCTAAAATCTACCATAACTCTTGAATCACTTATATGTCGACTTCTAACTCATTCAAAATTAATCATGATCCATTAATCATTCTTTACCAACTTATTCTAAAATACTTCTTTTTTACATACAAAAACCATGAATCACATCCTAAGATTCAATAATATCAAAATATATCTTAAGAAATAATCCTTACATTTCATTGGTAATTGTCAGTTTCTTCATCCTATATCAGAAAGGCATTATGTATTTGTAAACATAAATTTTTATGATCCAATTGATCTCATTCTTGAATCTTCTTCATAAGACATCTGTTTGTATAATGACCATGCACACCACATTTAAAACATTCAATTTATCCATCAGAAGGAACTTCATTCACTTTCTTAGAGTCAATGGGATGCTTCATTTTACCCTGGAAGGTTCTTTCTCTATGACCTTCATTTCCACATATATAGAATCTTCCCGTCCCTTTGAAACATTATCTTATGTTTTTATTTCCACATCCATGACACATAGGTTTTTGAATATACTTGCCTTTATGATTATTATCTAAACTTATGTGAGGATTTGTTTCTTGCATATATGATGCCTTATAAAAATCACCAAGGTTCAGGTGGTCAATCATGACTCCAGATAGTTGGTAGTGAATAACCACAATAGTTCTCATTGCAACAACCAGTTCATTCAATTTCTCATTCAGAAAACCAGCACAGTTTTCTTGACATTCACTGTTACTTTGGTGCCTGCTATATCCAACCATTTAATATTACCGAAAAGGTCACTGTGAGTATATATTTAAAATCATCATATAATATATTATAGGGAGGGTAAATATTAAGATATACTTTTTCAAGTTATCGTAAACTCATTCACTTTATTAAAAAAACTACTAATATTTCTATAATCCAAACCATTATGGTTATGACATTTATTCTTAAAGAATACCCTATCCTCTAAAGTGATCTAAATCGACCTTTGATACCAGCTGTAAGGACCTAACCTTAAAACATTACATAATCTAGAATTAAATGAATAATTCACATTGTTTATCTTTTCAGGTTTACAGTTTTATAGAATTAGGCCATAACTATTACATAACAACTTAAAAATTACTTGTAGACACTACTACTCAGTATCCATTTTTCATAAAATAAAAACTCTTATAAATAAACATGTCTAGATCGATGTTTTAGACAACATGACTTTTTATTGATCCCATCCTTCACCTAATTCATCTTTAAATCCTATGGAAAACATTTCAAAAACCTGGTATATGAAAAAACATATCAGTTTGGGTTATTAAATAAGGAAGGAAAACATTTTCCTATTAATAAATAGAAATCAATGAAACCAATACTTTTCAATCATAACATACCTTACGAAATCATAATATTTATGAATAACACACAAAAATCATAAATAATAAATGTAACATGAGGCATCCATATCATACTTACATTGTAGCTATCACACCTACAAAGGGAGTCACATTGGGAATACCCATCAAAGTATATTCCCTAAATCTATTTGGAGAAACATTCACGTTTACCTCCATCACGTTACCCAATGCATGTGAGAGCTATCTCAGGCTCACTCACCCAAGGTTTATCACGGAACCACCAGTATACGTAAACAATTCCCAATAATCATAACAGAATCATAACACATAACACAAGAAAAATGTAATGAAAACATTTCCACATTCTAATCACAATATATCAAATCAGGATATTGAAATGAACATTGCTTTATCAGACCATTTTCAAAACCATTTAAAACATTTCATAATGAGCTTTTTGAAATCAAATTGTCTCATACCACTTTGAAACTTTTAAATAAATTTTCATTTGAAAACATTAATTTCTATATAAATAAATCATTAAAATAATTTTGAAAACATGGACATTAATGGGAAATATTTAGAAGAATAAATCATCAAAACATTTAAAATGATATATTAGTTAAACAGTTTTTAACAAAAAGAGAGACGCTTGAATACAAATAATTTAGGAATAACATTTAATCAGAACTTTATAATATCATGAGAATAAAGATATTCATGATATAATATTCCAAAGGACATTATATACCCCACATAAGAGTGAATTGGTGTGTAACAACAATGAAGTCTTAAGGGAATGTAATTGGGGATGAAATCCCTTATAAAGATGGTATCCTTATATCAAGGATAAATAAATTACATAATTATGTGTGACAAATATAAATAAACTCAACATGATTGGATATTGAGTGTAAATTGATCAGATAACATTCCAACATTTTCTTTTTATGTCAAAACCAATAACTTGGATGTTTAACTCAATGAATGGAAATTGAGTTAAAATTACTCTTATCAAGTTCATATTGATGACTTGAGAATTTATAAAATGTAGTGATTATGTGTATCAAATTTATATCCAAACAATGGGGAGTGGAAATTAAAACATAAATAAACAAACACTGATTCCACACATAATCGTATTATGACATAATTATGAATTAGAATATTAACCCAAGGTATGAAATTTGGGTTAAAAAGTTCCCCTACCGATTTGGTAACTTACGAAAAATACACCACATGAAATAATAATCATTCAATGAAGATTTAAATACCCATAAATGAAAGTATATTAAACAAAGAGTAAAAATCATGGGCAATACTTACAGCACACAAAGGAAATAGTGACAAATATAGCATGAATCTCACAGTAATAAAAGTGAGATAAGAAATCCCTTACCACATTGTAATCAATCGAGTCGTATGACCAAAAGTTATTAACCACAAAATGAGCACAAAATACCATGAATATACAGAGAATCATGATAATATATATGAAATGTCAGTACACAATACACCACATGCAACAAATAAGTGGCGAACAATGGAAATCTCACAGGATTAAAAGTGAGATAAGAAATCCCTTACCTCGTGTTCGACTTGACTTGTTTGTTCTTTGTTATTACTGAATAAAAAACTAAAGTTAATTTCTAATTTCATAAGAAAATTTTTTCAAGATTTTTATTCCTTTTATATCATGTATTACCATATTATAAATATTATGTAATCATTTATGTTAATAACAGTCGTTTTGTCAATATTTGGTATTTGAGTCAAAAATAAACTTATTATAATTTCAAGTTTTTCATATGGTCAAATATAAATTATCTCCAAAATGATATTACTGATTTAGATATCATATATATTATATATATGCAATATATATCTATATGATTATTTATAATATTACATAAAATTTAGAGGTAAGAAATGAAATGCACCGTTCATGGAGATGGTAAGCCGTACGTACACATGACCACTACTTTCATTTCTATTTAGTATTCAATGGAATGAAAACATAATTATATAAAAGTATAATATAATTATATTATAATATCATATAAATTATCATCGACTTCATCCTTTATTCATCCCACATAAGGCATTAACGAGTCATATCACATTGAGGGGGCGGTAGTCCGCACTTCCTCAAATGAAATTATCGCTTTCACCCATTTTGGAAACCATAAAGTTAGGATATAAATGTAAAAAATAGAAGAATAAATAAAAAATAAACATAATATATATCATTTATAAGTATAGTTCCATATTAATAGCCACCATGAGATGTGGGAGGAGATAATCGAACAATCATCGTTTTGTGAGGCGTTAGTTTGCCATCCACAAAAACAGTACCTTCATTTCCCATTAGATGGAGGTGTGTGTAAGTGTAGTTCAAATCATTCTAAAAAAATATCCTAGTATACATTGGAAACGTGTTTTCTTATAAAATAAATTAATAAAAATAGTTTAGGTGTGGGAGAAGTAAAAAAAAGAAAAGAAGTTAAGAGAAATTGTCACCTTTAATTTGGGTAACTCCCTTTGGTTTAAACCCAAAGGACTTCATAAAATGACTTCTACCTAAGGTTTGGAATTAGGTGGAAGAGAGAGATATTGAGATATTATTTGTGTAGGCATTGTACGATCTAAGGGGATTTAGAGGTGTGAGGAATGAGTTAGAAATGAGGGCTTTTTTAGGGGGAGTGACTCTTTTGAAAAATGTGAAAATATTATTTTATTATATAATTATATTTGGTTTATAAATGTCCAAAACAAATTAAAGTCTATGATAAGATGACTAATGGTATTAATATAATAATACAATAATAATTAGACAGGTTATGGAAATTATTTTAATATTTAATAATCTTATTTATTTAAATCATTTATTAATGAGGGAAGTACTACATCATTATTGTGTCATAAATAATATAACTTATTTGATATCTAAAAATTATAAAACAAATAACATGATGTAGAAAATCTTTTAATATTTATAATGAACATTTATAGTAAAAAATATGACTTATTTAACAACATGTAAAAATTAATTTAGAAAAAGATATTTGTTTATGTAATTTTTGCCTTTACTTGAAGATAATTAAAATAAAGTGTCATTATCACTGTTAAGTAGCTCTATGGGGTCCCAAAATCGACCCAAAGATGACCATGATATTATACACCAATAATATTATGACACAGGGTAGGGTTATTTTATATTATTATAATATTAGTTTTTCCCTTATTTACTAGATTTACCCTTTTACCATGGTAAATAAAATATTTACTAAAGTAAATATTCACAATGTATAAAAATAAAAGTTACATATTTACACAATTTTTACATACTAATTACAAATATGAAATCCCATTCTCCAAATTCAAAACACAGAAGTGGAAGAAATTAATTTTAAATTAATTTTCGCAGTCAAAACAAAAAGCGTGTTTCTTAAGAAATAATAACTATCAAAAGATTGACAGTTGTTTTTGTCCAATTTCAACGTAAAATTGATTCGACAGACCAAAAATAGATTAAATGGTAAAATAATAAAATAATTACACTTTAAAACCATTTAGAAATATTATCTAACCATTCAAAGAAATTATATTAAATGACAGTTTTGAATTAAAATACAATATTTTTTACTATTCATCAAAAAATGTATTTTATCAGAAAAATACAAAAATTTTACCCAAAGTAAATTCTGATGTCCAAATTCTAAAATATGACTTTTTTTATTTAAAATGGAAAATATATAAGTGACCAAATCTATATTTTAAGTGGGTTTACCATTAAAAGGAGATAAATCAACCTTTTAATGTAAATTATGCTTAATATTCGATTCATTCACATTTTAAGCCTCTACATTTTATTGGATAAATATAAAAACATTAAACAAACATGTATAATCATTTTGTAATTAGTTATGTACATTCCCTTGATTACAATGGCTAGGAGAAAATCACCATTTATAATAATATTATGTTATTATTTTTCAGTATGAACCAACGTTGTGTGCAACAAAAGAATTCAATGAAACCCGTTATTAGGTATCAGGTACGCCATCGAACATAGAATCCCATGAAAGTAAAATTAATAAATAATTTAAAAATATTAATAAATATAAAAATTTCATATTCTTTATTTACCTGAGATATTACATCCTTCCCCCCTTTTGGGAATTGCGACCTCACAATTTTAAAATTGGGCTCAGAAACATCATTGAAAGCCCCACATTGGAAAAAGAGTCAATAAAACAATCACATTAAGATAATGAAAGAGAAGTAAAAAAGGTTACTCGAGACAACACATACTATGATTCCATGATAACATGGATATGGAGGAGAAAAAAAACCATCATGTTCTAATGGAGAGTGATAGAAAACATGATTAGGAGAAAGTTAACCACCAGAAAATAACAAACGTGAGATCGGTTAAACATACATTGATTCCCCTATTGGAAAAGTTAATGGACAATGTTTTTGTTTTATATTACTTTTCATTGAGGAATTTATTTATGAGCTTAACTAATAACATAGGGAAACAAACTTACTTGTCATGTATACTTTAATCCTTCACTAGATTTCTAACACATACTCATATTTTCTCGAAACGATGATTATTCAGGATTACTTGTTCACATTAAAAGCATTATAATCAACATCGAGAGAATAAAATAAACCACAAAATATAAAATATATATATTCTATGTCTTTTGACCTTAACCATAAAAAAATGGTTAGTGCGATATCAGATAATACCCAAAAAGGATAAATTTTTACAAAAAGAAAAACTACTCTAAATTGTCTATATTTGTTAAACATTACCCAACGTTCAACAAAGACCATTTGATAAACAATTGTCCATAAAATTCTTCAATTTAATCCAATATAAGATTGAAATTGAAAATTAAGAAGGATTTTATAACATAATCTTCCATGATAAATATTAACATTTATCTCCAAATAACATCTATTGCTTTTAAAGTCTCATATTGTAGTGTAATTAACAAAATCACATATTCTCCCTGATAGGGTAATCATTTCTATAGATAAGATAAAATCAACATAATCTTGATTCATAAAATCATCTAGAAAAAATGAATTATCCATACTAACCAGGGACTTCACATAGTCTAGTGGTAGGTGACAAATCTCAGTCACACTTTGGTTATGGGATCGATTCAGACATATTTGTCCTATGCGATGAGTCGTCACACGGTTTGTGTGTTGTCCTTCATAAAAAACTATATAATTTTATTATATTCCCAAAAAAATATAAATTCATAAAAATTAACTATAAAATATTTTAACCACAAAGGTTATCTAATAACTTTCGTATTGCATCCCAAAATGTATTAACCTATAATTTCCTCAAATTCAAGGATCATATAAACCCAAATGGTTCTTTATAACTATACCCAAAAAAGAAAATATAATTATTCCTTGAAGAAAATTTTCATATATCAAGCTTCATGGTTACACATACTATAAAAGGTCTTCTAATGTAATCCCATCATCAAAAGATCCTTAATACTTTTAAGCATTTCACCACCCTAAAATCTACCATAACTCTTGAATCTCCCATATGTTTACTTCTTACTCATTCAACATTCATCATGATCCATTAATCATTATTTACCAACTTATTCTGAAATATTTCTTTCCTACATACAAAAATCATGAATCATGTCCTATGAATCAATAATATCAAAATTTATGTTAAGATATATACCATACCTTTCATTGGTAATTGTCAGTTTTTACATCCTCAATCAGAATGGCATTAACTATTTGTAATCATATATTTGTACGATCCAAGTGATCCCATTCTCAAAACATACTCATTGGAAATCTGTTGGTATAATGACCTTGCACACCACTTTTAAAGCATTCAATTGATCCCTCAGAAATAACTTCTTTCACTTTCCTAGAGTCAACTGGATGCTTCTTTTTTCCATGGAAGGTTCGTGCTTTATGACCTTCTTTTCCACTTCAATATCATCTTCCCATCCCTTTTAAAAATTATCTTATTTCTTTCATTCCACATCCTTGACACATAGGTTTTTGAATATACTTACCTTTTATGATGATTACCTGAACGTCCGTGGGGATTTACTTCTTGCATATACGATTCCCTATAAAAAGCACTAAGGATCAGGTGGTCAATCATGACTCCAGATAGTTGGTGGAGAATAACCACATGATATCTCATTGCAACTACCATTTCATTCAATTTCTCATTCAGAAAACCGTTACAGTTTTCTTCCCATTCATGGTTACTTTGGTGCCTTCTAGATCCAGCCATTTATTAAAACCAAAATGGTCAGTGTGAGTATAATAGTAAAATTATCATGTTATATATTATATGGAGGGTAAATATTGACATATACTTATTCATGTTATCTTAAACTCATTCACTTTATTAATAAAAACAAAGACTATTTATAAAATCATAACCATTATGGTTATGTCATTTATGCTTAATGAATCCCCTAACCTCTAAAGTTATCTAAACCGACATTTTATACCAACATTAAGGACCCAACCTTAAAACGTTACATAATCTTGAATTAAATTAATAATTCACATTGAGGATCTTTTCAGGTTTAGATTTTAAGAGAATTAGGCCTTAACTATTACATAACAACTTGAAAATTACATGTAGACACTACTAATTAGTATCCATTTTTCATAAAATAAAAACTCTTATAAAGAAACATGTCTAGTTCCATGTTTTAGACATCATGACTTTTCATTGATCCCATCCTTCACCTAATTCATCTTTAAGTCCTGTGTAAAACATTTCAAAAACATGGGTTGGGAAAAAAATCTCATTAACGATTATAAAATAAGGAATGACAACATTACCTTATCAATAAATACAAATCAATGAAACCAATACTTTTCAATCATAACATACCTTAAGAAATCATAAGATTTATGATTGACACATAGAAATCATAAATAATAAATGTAACATGAGGCATCCATATCATACTTACATTGTAGCTATCACATCTACTAAGAGAGTCTCATTTGTAATACCCATCATAGTATATTCCCTAAATCTCTTTGGGAAAACATTCATGTTTACCTTAGTCATGTTACCCGATGCATGGGAGAGCTATCTCGGGCTCACTCTCCCTAGGTCTATCACGAAACCATCAATATACATATGCATTGCATAATAATCATAACATAATAATAATAGATAACACAAGCATAATGTAATGATAACATTTCCCCATTCTAATCACAATATTTGAAATGAGGATATTGAAATGAACAATGCTTTATCAATCCATTTTCAAAACCATTTAAAACATTTAATAAAGTGATTTTTGAAATCAATGTGTCCCATACCACTTTGAAACTTTTAAATAAATCATCATTTAAAAACATTAATGTCCATATAAATAAATCCATAAACCCATTTTGAATCCCTAGACATTAATGAGAAATATTTGGAAGAATAAATCATCAAAACATTTAAAATGATATATTAGTTAAAGAATTTTTAACAAAATTAGAGGCGCTTGAATACAAATAATTAAGGAATAACATTTAAGCAAAACTTTATAATATCATGAGAATAAAGTGATTCATGATTTAATATTCCCAAGGATAGTATATACCTCACATAAGAGTGAATTGGTGCAAAACAACAATCAAGTCTTAAGGGAATGTAACTAGGGACAAAATCCCTTATAAAGATGGTATCCTTATGTCAAGGATAAATCAATTACATAATTTTGTGTGAAAAATATAAATACACTCAATATGATTGGATATTCAGTGTAAATAGACCATAGAACATTCACACATGTTTTTTAAGACAAAACCAATGACATGGATGTTTAACTCAATGAATGAAAATTGAGTTAAAATTACTCATGTCAAGTTCATATCGATTACTTGAGAATTTATCAATTGAGTGATTATGTGTATCAAAAGTATATCCAATCAAAGGGGAGTAGAAATTACAACATAAACAGAAAAACACTGATTCCACACATTATCATAGCATGACATAATTATGAATTAGAATATTAACCCAAGGAATGAAATTTGGGTTAAAAATCCCCCTTACCTCTCTGGTAACTTATGAAACAAAAACCACATGAAAGAAGAATCATTTAATGAAGATTTAAATACCCATAAATGAAAGTATATTAAACAAAGAGTAAAAATCATGGGCAGTAAACACACCACACAGAGGAAATAATGACAAATATAAGATGAATCTCAGGAGAATAAAAGTGACATAAAAAATCCCTTACCACATTGTAATCAATCGAGTCATATGAAAAAAAGTTAATAACCGCCAAATGAGTCACAAAATTGTTGGATCGAATAAGTAGATGTATATGGATATTATATGGAACAATACAAGAGGGGGGGTGAATTGTAGGTTTAAAACCCTTTGATTTAAACACTTAAGAGATTAGTTTAAAAGGTCATAAACTAATACAAATACAAACACCCACGATTGTATTGAATATAAAAGGTATGATGTATTGTAATACTAATGAAATGTAAAAAAATTATATTCAAGATGAACACAATAATCAGAGTAATATAAAGATGAATGATTCTACCTTAAAGCATATAGAATCAATCAATACAATATGTAATAGAATGGATGAAATTGAAACAATTACAAATATATAAGAAATAGAAAAGGAAACAAAAAACAATTTCCTTTCTAATACAATTAACAGTAGAAAATTAAAAGTATTACAATTCTTTTAACCCAAAGAGAAGGGTTATCCTTTCACCTAGGATAAAAGGTTGGTCTCACCAACACCTTGGTAAGCCCTCGAAACGATGATCGGACTGTCTGTCTGCCTATCCCCGGCAGCCCTCGATACGATGATCGGAACGTCTGTCTGCCTATCCCCGGCAGCCCTCGGTATGATGATCGGTCCTTCTGTCTACCTATCCCTCGCAGCCCTCGATTTTATAGGTAATCAGAACCTCTGTCTTTCAATCACTTGAAAGCCCTTGATACGATGATTGGACGCACAAAGCAGATGAGAGAAGTCACAACGTCTCTATCTAGAACTTGATAGAAGTCGATTATCATAGTTGTTTTAAAATATCTTCGTTCTCTGTTGTTCTCTTAGCTTCAAATGACCTCCTATTTATAGGCCTCGGGTTCCAACGATCACGTCTCCTCCAACGGTCATATTTCTCCGAAAAACTCGGAGGGACTTGGACACCTGACATCACAACGGTCATATTGAAATAGAAAGCATGACATCGTTTTGATTAGTTCGTAACTAAATCAATGACATTTTATTGGTTAAAACAAGATATATGAAGATGATAAACAATAGTACAATTAATATGAAACAATAGTTTTTTACTAAGTACCGAAACAAGTAATGAAAATATGAATAGCAGAGTCAGTACGATTACAATTGATAGAGTCAGTACGATACGATTGACAGAGTCAGTACGATACGATTGACAGAGTCAGTACGATACGAGTGACAGAGTCAGTATGATACGATTGACAGAGTCAGTACGATACGATTGACAGAGTCAGTACGATACGATTGACAGAGTTAGTACAACACGATTAAAAAGACATTTGTGATTTCCAAAACAAAATATAGAAGTCGAAAGATAACTTTTGACTCAACAAAAATACCATGAATATGCAGTAAATCATGATAATATATATCAAATGGCAGTAAAAAATACACCACATGCAATAAATAAGTCACAAACAATGGAAATCTCACAAAATTAAAAGTGAGATAAGAAATCCCTTACCTCGTGCCCAAGTTGACTTGTTTGTTACTTGTTCTTCCTGAATAATAAAATAAATTAAATTTATAATTTCTTAATAACCTTTACTCAAGTTTATTATTTATTATATTTCACTTATTAGCATGTTATAGACATGGTGTAATCATTTAAGTTAATAATAGTCATTTTGTCGATATTTGGTATTTGAGTCAAAAATAAATTATTTATAATGACAAGTTGTTCACGTGGTCAAATATCCATTATCTCCAAAATAATATTCATGATTTAGATATCATATATATAATATATATTCAGTATATATATATATATGTATTTATAATAATACATAACATTTAGAGGCAAGAAATGAAATGCACCATTCATGGAGATGGTAAGTCGTACGTACGCATGAACACTACTTTTATTTCTATTTCGTATTCAATAGAACGAAAACATAATTATATAAAATTATATTATAATTAAAGTATAATATCATTTATAATATCATTAAATCCATCCTTTTTACATCCCACATAGTGCATTAACGAGTTATATCACATTGAGCGGGCGATAGTTTGCACTTCCTCAAATGAAATTATCGCATTTACCCATTTTTGAAACCATAAAGGTAGGATATAAATATATAACAGGGAATAATAAAGAAAAAATAAAAAGAATATATATAATATATAAATATAGTTCCATATTAATGGCCACCATGAGAGGCAGGATGAGATAATCGAACATTCATCGTTTCGTGCGGCGTTAGTTTTCCATCGACAAAAACAGTATGTTCTTCACCCCTTAATGGAGGTTTGTGTAAGTGTAGTTAAAATACTTCTCATGAAAACATAATAGTATATTTAGGATAATTTATTTGTTATAAAATAATGTAATAAAAAGATTTTAGGGGTTGCAGATGTAAAAAAAATGAAAAGAAGTTAAGAGAAATTGTTACCTTTAATTTGGGTAACTCCCTTTGGTTTGAACCAAAAGGACTTCTTGAAGTGAAATCTTCCTAAGGTAGGGATTTAGGTTGAATATAGGGATCTTGAGAGATTATTTGGGAAGGGGTTGGTTGACCAAGGGGCTTGATAGGTGTGAGGAATGAGTTAGAAATTAGGGATTTTTATTAGGGGAGGAGTGACTCTTTAGGAATGTGTGAAAATATTATTTTATTATATATTTATATTCGGTTTAAAAAGGTCCTAAACTAATTAAAGTAGAATATAAGATGACTAATGCTCTAAATAAAATCATCAAATAATATTTGGATAGTTTATGCATATTGATTTAATATTTATAATATTATTTATTTAACTCATTTATTAATGAGGTAAGTACTGCATCATTATTGTGTCAAAAATAATTTAATTTATTTGATGTATAAAAATTATAAAACAAATTCCATGATTTAGGAACAATTTTTATCTTTATAATGAATATTTTTAGTCTAAAATAGGACTTATATAACCCCATGTAAAAATTAATTTACAAAAAGATATTTTTTTATGTCATTTTTGACTTTACTTTATGTTAATTAAAATAAAGAGTCATTATCACTCATAAGTGGCTTCATGGAATCCCAAAATCAACCCAAATATTACCATGGCCAAATATTATCCACCAATAAGATTAAGACAAATGTTAGGGTAATTCTATGTTATTATAATATTATTGTTTACGATTATTTACCAGATTTACACTTTTACCCTGGTAAATAAATTTTTTACTAAAGTAAATATTCGCAATGTATAAAAATAAAAGTTACCTATTTACACAATTTTGACCTAATGATACCAAATGTGAAATCCATTTATCAAAATTCAATATAAAGAACTGGAAGAAATTAAATTAAAATTAATTCCTACTGTCAAAACAAAAAGTGTGATTTTTAAGAAATAATAACTATCAAAAGAATGACAATTGTTTTTGTCCAATTTTAAAGTGAAATTGCTTCTACTGAACAACATTGGATTAAATGGTAAACATATAATCTAATTACTCATAAAATATATTTAAAAATATAATCTAATCATTTAAATAAATTATATTAATAGGTAGTTTTGAATTAAAATATAGTATTTTCTCTATTCATCCAAAAATGAATTTTATTAGAAAAATACGAAAATTTTAACCAAAGTAAATTTTGATCTCCCAATTCTAAAGAAGAATTTTATTTTTTCAAATGGAACATATACAAGTGACCAAAACTATATTTAAAGATGTTTCACCATTACAAGGTTGTAAATAAACCTTTTAAAGTAAATTATGTGTAAAATTAGATTCATTCAAATTTTAAGCCTCTATATTTTATTGGATAAATGTAAAAACAATTAATAAACATGTATAATCATTTTTAGTTCATTATTTTCATTCTAGATATTACAAATGCTAGGCGTTAACTACTATTTAAAATAATATTATATTATTATTTTTCAGTATGACCCAGTGTTGTGTGCAACATAAGATTTCAAAGAAACCTGTTGCTGTGTATCAGGTAAACCATCGAACATAGAATCCCCGTAAATTAAAAATAATAATTAATTTAATAATATAAATAAATATGAAAATTTCATATTTCTTATTTACCTAGGATGTTACAATGCAGATACTTATGAGCATGGCTTACCACCCTCAGACTGATGGACATATGGAGAATACAATTCTGGTGATAGAGAACATGCTCTATGCATGCATTCTTGACATTGGGGGCTCTAGGTAGAAACATATTCCCCTCATCATGTTTTTATATAATAAAATCTTTCATGATACCATTGATATGGATCCCTATGAATCCTTGTATGGTAGGTCTCATTAATCCGCTATGTGTCGGATAGAGGTAGAGGATGCAGCTCTTCTTGGGCCTCGTCTTGGGTAGGAATCTTCAGAGTAGGTCCAGATAATTTTGAAACACATTTTAAAAGATTAGTCTAGACATCACTACTATGCTAACAGACACCAGTGACCTCTTGAGTTCAAAGTCGAAAAGAAGGTTTTCTTGAATGTATCACCTAGGATGGGGAATATACATATTCATAAGCCGTGTAAGCTATCACCGAGGTTCGTTGGAACCTTTGAGGTTGTGAAGGAGGTCAAATCAGTGTCTTAACTATTATCACATACTTAGAGTAACTAATCTATGAAGTATGACATTCATGTTTCTCAGCTTCGCTGATATTTTCCATATCCATCCCATATCTTCCATCCGGATGACGTTGAGTTGGATATAGATTCATCTTTCGAGGTGTATCCAGTTCATATTGTGAATCAGAGTATGAAGACACTTCGAGGCATGTATGTTCCACTCATACATCTATAATGGAAGCACAATCAGGTATAGGATGTTACCTAGGAGTACGAAGCTAATTTATAATCTTAGTGGGAAAAACCCTTTACTAATAGTACTTCTTTACCCTCAAAAGGGAAACTTAGGGACGAGTTTTTATAGGGAGGGGAGGTGGTAACAACCCATCTCATTGACCTAGGTATGGATTTATTTTTTCATTTTTGAATGTCTTGAATGATCCTAATGAAGTCTTCTAACCAGGATAAAGAGGTCACATGAGTTTCTGGGGCACTTCTGGAGCCTGGATCTCTAAAAAGGGGAAAGTAGGCTGGGATGCATGGGTTGTCTGCAACCGTGTGACCCAAGCGTATGATCGTACGGCATATTGCAGATGGTTGTAGAACCCGAATGGATAGTCTATTCACTAATAGTGAAATCGTGCATTGAGGTAGTGTGGTGTGCCTTGTGAGGCAGAGGTTTATGCATGGTCTGCACATGGTTGGGGAAACCATGCATTAAGACTGTGTAGATTTAAAGGAAATGGGAAGAAGCTTGTGCACGGTTAGGAAAACCATGAACAAGAAACTGTGCAAGAAATATTTAGGAAATAATTACCATTTCACATCACTATTTTATGTTATAATTTAATTTTCTACTCCCTCATGAGGAAATCAGTTTCCTCTCCCCCCTCATTATGGTCTCAATGCATAGCCTTTTATAATCAACCAAAACTCTTTCATTCGACAACCGTTACTTAGTTCTTCACAAGCAACGGATCCCTTGAGATGAGGATAAACAAAAGCACTCCTATATAATCACTAAATTTCATCATCTGTTGTTCTATTTAGATATAGGCTCATGCACCCTATTCTAATGGTGTTGGAATGAAACTCAGATCTACTCCAACCTACTCTGAATCTAAGGTTGATACTTTTTTAGGTATCACATATGGCCTTAAGGTAGGTGGTTACGTAGTTTTTCTTTTGAGTATTTTTTGTTTCGTATTTAATCTTGTGGTCAAGTGAGATGGCCTTTGATGTGATCCTTTGATGTGTTGATTCATTTCAGTATAATGGAAACTAATGTTTTGATATGGATCAAATAAACCTTTTTTGGGCGTTTAGACACCACACTAACTCTAAAAAGTCACCCAAGGGGTGTGTTAATCCATGTTGACCATTTTAGGCCAATTTCCTAAAATGAACAAATCATAATTCTAACTCCCATATTGATTTTAGAATTTAATTGACCATTGCTCCAAATGTGTGTGACGTATACTTAGGTTCCTCAATGGTCCTTAGCCTCAAATTATTTTTTTGAATAAATGGCCTTGTGTGTATTTCACTACACACTTGAGCCTTGGCACCTTGCCATGAAATTGAATTTCCATGAAAGACAATTTGTATTGGTTGGAAGGGAAGAAATAGAATAATCCTTAATGTTGAATTAATGTCAAATGAGGTGGTTAACACGAGAAGAATTGACCTTGAACTTGTTTTGTGTTACCATAATGGCTTATTATTATTAAATGGAAATGATGTAAGATGGATTTCCATATATTATATAATGTAAATATAATTCATTATGGGCGTGGACACAAGGACCATGAGAGACATAAGGTATGGAAGACCATGTGAGATTGTAGATGTGGACCCAATGAATGTGAGAGCCTTGGGGTGGGGAAGAACATGATATTTCCCCCATGCATTTCGTTAAGCCCAGACGAGCTCTTAGAGGCGGGCATGGGGTTAGACCATGAGAGCTACCCTAGTATTGGATGTCCGAGAGCTATGTTCGGATCTATCCTAACATATATCTATATATATATATATATATATAACTGTCTACTATATATATATATATATCTCTCTCTCCGTGTGTCTGTGTGTGTGGTGACTAGGTTAGACATACCAGCCTCGAGATGAAGCAGGTGGACCCACTAGATGTCCATTAGGAACATGAAAAGGAGGTTATTTATTAATTTTTCATTGTTTAATTTTTTGTTACGTGCACACTGTTTACATACAAGAACCTAATGAGATTACATGTAGACACCATTGGTTGTGTCCTATAGAGATTTATCTCAACCCTATTAGGGCCACCTTTGGCAACCGAGAAGATTGTTTTCCCACGGTTATAGATAAGGGAAATCATCATTATTATAGATGTTGATCATTTCTATTTAGATGGGGCTTAGTTGTATAGTATTGGGCTTAGGTTCGAGATGATATAGAGATGAGTTTGGAATTTGTTTAATTTTGTATTTGGTACTTGTATGTCTGCTCCCATTTTGTGTTCTTATTTTGTATAATCATTCTAGGAATGCATATTTTTACCAGTGAGTACTTTTGTGAATTTGGTTATATTATTCAATCTTGCACTGTATCTATTATTTTTCTACTATTTACATTATCTATCTATATTTTTACGTTTCCACTATTGTATGTTGTTTTTACATCTATTGTGTGATATGAAATGGGGGTATAGTATACCCACTTATTATCCTTCACACCCCCACTACTAGTCGGAATCCCCTAGCTTAAGGGAGACATGCCAAGGGTCATGTATCCAACCGGTCCTGATGAACAAGTTATGTGGAAATCAGGTCCGGAATGTCACAAAGTAATAGGGTTCACAAAAAATTTTCTTTATAAAAATAAACCATTTAGTGAAATAATATAAATGGTATCCATGGATCATATCCCTAGAAAATAATAATTTTCATCAAAGGATTTCTTCATATATAGAGAAGGATTTTGAAATATCACATCGATAATTTCTTAAGGGAAATAACCTTTCTTTAAAATTTACTTTTTAAACATAAATTTTTTCAAAATACCTTTCGTTGAAAACCAATTTTAAAACATATAATGTAAAATTTCAAAAATATTTAAAAATATTCATCATGAAAATTTCCTTTCCACTTTGAAAAATGTTTTTTAAAACATATAACATTTTGAAAACCATTTTCTTTGAAAATAACATTGAAATTTTAAAAAGAAATATTTTAAAATCATTTTAATAAAACTTTGTAATATAAAATATATTAAAAATAACTACCCCTATAAATGAGCATAAAATACTGGTTAAAACAATTTTAAAACATTTCAAGAAACACTATTTTGAAAGAACAGAGATTTGTAACTAAAGAGTGAAATAAAGTCATATTTTCATTAAAAAAATTTATTAACAGTATTGAGTAAAAAAGAGTAGATAACTGGTACCATTACATGAAGATACCACTAATAAATAGAGTATAAAAATATTCATGAGAATTATTTATAGGTAG
The DNA here is from genome assembly GCA_963277665.1 of Viscum album. Lineage (NCBI taxonomy): Eukaryota > Viridiplantae > Streptophyta > Magnoliopsida > Santalales > Viscaceae > Viscum > Viscum album. Next base: position 592,128,800 of record OY728166.1, read on the forward strand.
ATCATGATATTTAAATATTGGAGACATAATCATAATCAATCATGATAAATGATGAGATTGTAAGATAAATTATTTACCAATTTAATGACATTGAATCATAAAACCCATGAAGTAGAAAAATTAAATGAAATGATAAATATAATGAGTATGAGTACATTCAAGATATTCCATTTCAATGGGTCTCTATATACACCTTGTGAAATAATATTGGTGTATAACATAATGTACAGATCAAAGATGTGAAATTAAGACAAAATTCCTTTACCTATTTTTTAACATTTTAACGAAAATCCACATGAAAGAGAGGTAAAAAATGGATATGAAAATACAAATTAATATTATTATAATAATAGTATTATAAATTCATGTTATGTATATACACCACATAGAAGAAATATCATGTGAATCTTGCATGCGTCTCACAAAAGAAAACAGTGAGATGGAAATTTCATACCTTATGTCTTTGCTCTCATCATACTCATTCAAACATCCTGTGTAATTAATATAGGATTAATATAAATATATTATAGAACCATACTAATATATATCATACAATAAATGGTTTTATTATGACCTTTTATTACCCATTCATTTACAATACCATGTTAAATTCACATTTTGGGTAATAACCACTTTGTTTTTCGTATATGTTTTGATTTGTTATATTTTTTTCACTTACATTGATCATGATTTTATAATATATAGAATTTAAAACATTATATAAATAGTATATTTATTCACCATATATGTATTTAGAGTAATACCTAAAATGTAGTGATAGGAAATGAAATTTAGTGATTAGAAATGAATTACACCGTTAATGGAGGTGGTCGACCAAATATACACTTGAAAGCAGTTTTTCAATTTCCTGTCAGATTTAAATAATGAATCATAAATGATATATTATCATTCCAAATTAATTTTTATGTTATATTTATATCAGATGTTTATTAAACCCAACCTTAATATAATCTATGTATAGCATGAATGAATCTTATCACTTCGTGAGGTAGTGGTCCATCGTACACAGAAATGACATTATCGTATTCCAAAAAAATTGAAAGTATGAAGGTATTTGAGGAATATAAATTCAATGAGAATAGTAATATAATTATTATAATAAATATTATGTATAAACAATTTTTCCATCCGTATCCCAAACCTTGAGAGGCTATATTAGAAAAATGAATGACATCAGTTCGCATAGAGACTGTTCCTTGTACACACGAACGATGATTCTCTAACCCATTTTATGAAAGTGTGTGTAATTTTATGTAATAAACCAAAAAAACACCTAAATTTATTTAAGATACTGATTTTGTTATATATTAATTATATGAAATGAATTTATTCGGTTTGTGGAAGAAATAAAACAAACATGTTCGTTGACAAACGATACATATTATATTGGTAACTTCTTTTGGTTTTCACCAAAGAAATTTCTGGGATAGATTAATTCCAACACTAAGGATTATAGGATGATTGGAGGGAGGTTTATTAGTGATTTTGGATGGTCTTGTTAAAGAAAAATGGATTGAGTGATGTGAAAAATAGTGGTGAGTGAGTGCCCTTTTATAGTTGAGGAGTGCAATTCTTGAAAATATTCAAAAGTATTAACCATTGAGATGTTTAACTAACCTAATGTGATTGAAAATATGAAAAAATGGATAATAGGGTTTATATGTTCAATAAAAACATCTTACACACAAAAATTGTTAGGGCCAATAGGGGCCTATATACCCTGAGAGGGGGGGTGAATCAGGGTATGGATACTCTTTTTCAAAGTTCTTTCTGCCCCACTGGATCTTGACCTCTTTGTTACAAGGGTCACTTTGTTTGCACTTGTGTGGTTACTGTGATCACTTGTCTCATTTACCTGATGATGATGCTTTGAATGCAATGCAGGAAAGTAAGGAGGCAGACACAGAGATTTTTACTTGGTTCACCGCTAAGGGCTACGTCCAAGGAGCATACGCCGACAAGTTGCCGGTTCGTACCAAATTTCACTAGACTTCACTAGCTGTGGATTACAAGGTTCGGGCTAGATCACTTCTATGCCCAGGCTCACTGCCTTTACAATGTTTAGGGTCAGCTCACTGCTTTCCCAAGGGTCACTCCCTGTTTCTCTCTCTCTGGCTCACTGCCGGTGGAGAGGATCACCTTCTTCCTCTTCCTAAGCTCACTGCTCTTGGAAGGTATTCACTCACAGTTTATAGACCTGTAGGTCTCTTCATTTCCATTAAGGAATGCATCTTTCTCTGTATGTAGATGCTCTGTTGAAGTTCAACTTTCACCCGTAGATGAATCTCACTTTGCACCGGATGTACCGGGCAACCTCAATTTTTACGCGCAACCCTTACGGTGCCTTGCGCGCAATTTCTATGATTTGCGCGAAATTCCTTTTTCGCGCAACCTCCAAATATTACGCGCAGCCTCGAAACTGCCTTGCGCGCAATTCACTGATTTTGCGCGAAATCCACTTTTCGCGCAATCTTCCTTTTACGCGCCAACACCAACTTTCTGCGCAGTCTTAGCTTTTCGCGCAACAACTGACTTTACGCGCAAACTTTAAGTTTACGCGCAACACCCTTTCTAACTTCAATTTCGCGCACCAGAGCTCGGGTATTTTCTATGTCTTCAGCTCTCTCCAATGGAGGAGGGTCACTTCATATTTATAGGCAAAATTGACCCCGCGCGAAAAACCCTCCTTGTGCGCGTAATCCGCTTTGGTCGCGAAATCCAAATCTTCCGCGCACAACCATTTTCCGCGCACTGCTCCATAATTTCGCGCACCTCATGCCTTAGCCATTTTACGAGCTTCGGACCTCGTAACACCTCTTGCGCGAAATACTTCATCCTCTATTTCGCGCGCCACTTCAATTTTCCGCGCACACCTCCAAAATTTCGCGCGCCTCATTCCTTTACCGATTTTCAAGCTTTCGGCCTTGAAACATCTTTTGCGCGAAATACAATTTCGCGCAACCCGCTGTTTTGCGCGCCACACTTCAAGATTTCGCGCAACCCTCTAGTTTTGTGCGCCACGCTTGATTTTTCCGCACACCTCCTTCATTTCTCTCTCCTCAACCTTTGCCAACAACATATGACTCCATTTTCCATTGGCGATTTTCAGGCCCAAAAATTTGGCAAACACTGGAAAACGGCGCCACCTTGTACTGCTCTTTTGTACCGCCTCCAGATCGTCCTTTCCTTTGTCAAAGTTCATTGTCAACATGGAATGTCAACAACTTCTCGGGAACTCGACAATTCTCCATGGAAACCTGCTTTGTCAACAAACACAATCAACCCAAAAATGCTGCAATGTTACCTTGAGGGATTTTTGCCCAACAATCTCCCCCTTTGGGTTTGTTGACAACTCTTCACAACTCTGCTCAGAAATATTTTCTGCACTTTGATACCTCACTGAGTCTTCTTCCAGCTGCTACCACCATTCGCCTCTTGCGATTATGATAGCGTTCAAGGATTCACTTAACATGTACTCTAAGCCCACATGAGCAATGCTCGGCGTGAGAAACAAGAGTAGTATGAAAACTTCATCAATGAATCACTTCATGTCAGACCCCAATTGTCGATTCCACCCTGATACCAATTCATAAAATAAAAACCAGTTGTTGAACCACACTGATACCAATTGGTGAATTCTTAAGTTGATACCAATTGTTGATAGCTGGACACCGTCTCACACCATTCCAACACCACTGTTCTGCTTTTATCACGATCATCAGCTGTCGTGATTTCTATGATTTGATCGATCACTTCTAGCATCGTCAGATTTAAAAATCTCTCCCCCTTTCTCATTGCTCCCCCTTTCTGGCTGCTCCACCTGTCAGCTTCTCCCCGTATCAATTATGATTTATCAAATCTCCGCACTATTTTCTCTCTTGAACTAACACTTTTCTCCCCCTTTGTCAAGCACTTTTCAAGCACTTTTCTCCCCCTTTGTCAACGAACCCAAAGGTCACGCCTTTGTAGTCTGTAACATAGTAGAGAACACATATCAGCACATTAGGGAAAAACACACCATACCTCGGGGAGAGGGGGGGGTCCCATATCCACACTATTTCAAGTGTGGGGAAGCGACTGAACTCCCAGAGCCAGTCGATGCCTTTCAAATGCTTCCTTGGGTAAGGCCTTTGTCAGGATGTCTGCAACCTGTAGTTCTGTAGGCACATACTCCAACTTTACGATCCCCTACTCAACCTTCTCCTTGATAAAATGATACTTAATCTCAATGTGCTTTGTCCTTGAATGATGGACGGGATTTTTGCTGAGATTTATAGCACTTGAGTTGTCGCACTGGATTCCGATCGGAGACTTCACTTCAACTCCCATATCGGCAAGCTGCTGCTTCATCCACAATAACTGTGTGCCTGCTTGAGGGGCCGCAATATACTCAGCTTCTGCGGTGCTCAATGAAATGCAATCTTGTTTCTTGCTTAGCCAAGAAATACACAATCCATTATGATAAAAAGCACCACCTGACGTTGGTTTCCTATCATCCGCTGAACCGGCCCAGTCTGCATCAGTATATCCCAATAACTCTGTCTGAGATTTGTCATTGTATGTCAAGCCGAAGTCCACTGTGCCCTTGATATACCGAACTATTCTTTTCACTGCAAGCATGTGACTTTCCTTGGGATTACTCTGATATCTCGCTGCTTGGCATGTGGCGAAAACAATATCAGGCCTTGTTGCGGTTAAGTACAACAGACTTCCAATGATTTGCATGTATTCTGTGATATTAACTGCCCTGCCACTGTCATCTTTTGATGATTTCATCCGGGTAGAAACCGGAGTCTTCATCTCCTTGGAATTTTCCATTCCAAATCATTTCAAAGCATCCTTGGCATACTCGGATTCAGAAATGAATGTTCCATTCCTGCCTTGTGTAACTATGCTTCATCTGATCTTCCAAATATTATGTCTTCTTCCTTGACCAGCCTCACCATCCTTTGATTACTATTATTGTTGAAATAAAGATTGTAATCAAATCCCCCACACTGAAAACCAATCTTCTTCAAATACTGATATAGCCTTCAGTACCATTCTCTTAGGGTGTATGCTTTGCACACCAGTCGTGCTTTGTTTCGAATCATTGTACCATCTTCGTTCATCTTGTCTAAATAGACCCATTTTGTCCTGATGAAGTTTTTATCATCTTGCCTCGAAACAATTTCCCAGGTCTGATTCTTCTCAATTCTGACCTATCGCTTCATTCATGGAATGATCCCGGTTTTTCATCTTCAGCTACATCAGCAAAGCATTTCGACTCAACCTGAGATAGTAATGATGTCTGCTGTAGTGATTTCATTCTCTTTGTCTGAACTGGATCTCACTGATCACTGATGATAGTCTGCCTGTCAATTTCAGCTCGATTCTTTGTATTTTGTGAAGATAAGGATTTTACATCCTTGTACTCATCATCAGTATCTTATTCTGAGTCACCCTCAGCCACTTCTTCTCCCCCTGTGTTGCTTTCTTCCTCAACACTTTCGTCAGGAAATTGTTCACTGACTCATTTTTCAGTGGCTTCATTTCTTTCAGCTACTTTTCGCAGCTTCTTGGTATCCTGAAAAACAGTCAGCTGATACCACAATGTTAGATCAAATTAAATAAGCATGAAATGCTTGATCACTGCTTCTTCTCTCATAGTATGTCTTCTCTCGATAGACAACTCTTGAGGTGGGTCATCCAATTATTTCCTTGATGGATCTGGCATCTGATTTTGTTGTTGAATGCTCCCCCTGTGTTATGCAACTCTTCCAGTTGTTAGGCCCAATAGTTTAGACCCATAACACGTCTTTTCCTCCTGCATCATTTGTTCTCATCTTCCACTCAAATTTGAGCCATTAACAAAATCTCTAAGCCTACTGAGTTGGAACTCGGTGTAGGAAACAAGAGATAAAGCTAATAACACAATCACTTTTAATTGTGCTCAGTTGCATCTTTTCTGCTTCAACTCTAGTACCTGATTTGAATCAATTGAAATTCTAGAGAAAATCACTTCTCCACTTCGCATCCTTATATGCCACTACCCCATGGATCGTATCTCCCTAAAACCTGAAACACATGAATCATCAGTTAATAGAATTTAAATATATAGGGAGAGGGGTATCTTCTAGAATCCTCAACATGAGGATGATGGTTGATCCTGATGGGTCAACCCTTTGATTCTTTCTTGGAGCGCATCACACTCCTTTCTTGCTTCCTCCAACTGCCTGACCAACTTCAACTGTTCTGGCCATATGACTAGGCATTCTTTGCTCACATTCTGAGCCTTTTTCTGATATGAAGATTCTGCAGACTTGGCCTTTCTCACAATCTGGGGTTTAGACCAACTGGTACACATTTCGATCTTTGATGTTCTACCGAAATTCCATTTCCCTTGATTGTTTCTCGGTGCAGGAATCTCCTTTCTTGTCATCTTCCCTGTCTTCTTTGTCCATTGTAGGGATCTGTCTTTTTCTTCCACTTCTCGTTGCAAAACACGACATGTGGATTTTTCGATGCATTCTTTGCTTATCTGCCTTTTATCAGATTTATGATTCACCGCCCTATTTTTCATTGGTGGTGGGTCCTCCAGTGAACGTTCATTCTTCTTTATCACCACTGGAGTAGATCTCCCCTTAATCTTCCAGGTTTTCTCACATTCTCTCCTTGAGAGCTGTTGTGAGTATGACATAGGAGGTGACTGATACACCTTTCGTTCAGCTCCACGTGATTTCCCTGAGGCTTGAAGCCTATTCTTCTCCTTACCACTTTGTCTCCCAGTACATGCTTCTTTCTTGTACACTTCCTGTGGTGGAGATCTCTTTTCTTGTTCCTTTCCCTTTCCTTATTTCTTCTTACTGCAATGTCTCGCCATGTGCCCATAGTGAGAACATATAAAACATTTTCCCTCAAAGGCATACCTCATTTCATCATCTCTCTGCTGAGATGTTGATGCACCTTGAGTTCTTCCTCTGATATTGTTCTCCTGAGCTTCCTGACACATGCTCATGGTGTGTCCCATTCTTCCACAGTAATAGCATCTAATATATGCTTTCCTCTGAGAAGCTCTTCTTTCTAATTTCTCATGATGCTTCTTCCTGTTCTCAGATTTATTAATGTCTCTCTTTTCACAGCCTGAAATGTACTCCAGAGCCTCTGTACAGAAGCTTGATGTGTGGCCATGAACTCCGCAGAAATAGCACTCATCATCACTCCTTGAAACTATCCTCATAGGCCTATCTCCAGCACCTACAAGATTTTTCTTACCTTTGTAAATTTTCACTGCATTTTTCTTATCATCCATAGGAGTGGAATTATCATATCCAATGCCAGCATTTCCAAAACTTGCTGGTCTTTGAGCTGAGAAAATATTATGTTGTTTCTCTTCAGAAACAGCATATCTGTTCTTCATTTTATCATCACTTGTCGAAGGATGATCAAATAGCAAGTGCAGTGCATCCTTCAACTTGGGCTTATCTTTGGATTTAGACTTCTCTATTTCCTGCTTGACTGATTCGAGCTCTTCTACCAACTTTTGAATCTTCATATCCCTTGATTCAAGTTGGACATCATGTTTTTCCTTGAGAAGCTTCCCTCTACTTACCTCATCTTCCAGTTCATGCTTCAGCTTATCAACCATGTCATTTTTCTCCTTTACCTTCAATTTTTCTTGAGCGACAGAGTCAGAGCAACATGCATTCTCTTGTTGTAGCCTTTGATTTTTCTGAACTTCTGCAGACAACTGTGCTGCTAGATCATTATTTCTGGCTTTAAGATTTTGTGCTTCATCTGACATTTGACTCTCCTCATAATCACCAGCCTTTTGTTTTCCTTTCATTCTGGCCATCTTCTGCAGCTCTTGAGCACGTGAATCATTCTTCTCTGTTAGGTCAGTAACTATATCAATAAGCCTTTGATTTAAACATTTTAGCTTGTTGACCTCAATCTCCAACCCCTTGATCTGGATATCTTTAGATTTGGCTTCTTCAGTGTTTCCAACGTCACTTGGAATATTCGGTTCTTCGATGCTTTTGAATTGATCTATCACTTTTCTATTCAAGCCATCGATCTCCCGTTTCTGTTCTTCAATCTTAAGCTTATACTCACTAACTGATTCTGAGTTCTCTGGTGCTGATAACTTGAGTTTCTCAATTTTATTTATCAACTCAGACTTCTCTTCTTCCTGCTGCTGCATATAGAGTTTGGCATCGCGAACAACTTTGTTAGCATTCTTGGTTTTGGCTCTCCAAACATCTATCTCTTCAAGAGCAGCCTCTAACTCAACTCGCATATCTATTCTTCCTTCAATTTCTTCTTCTGTTTCAGTATCACTCTGATGCTCATGTACTTTACTCATTCCAACATCATGATTGAGTGAATCAATCTTTTCCCTTTCTGATTCATCCAAGCCTTCCTTCAGCAAGTTGTTTGATTCCTTTAGTTGAATCACACATTTTCCATATACACTTCCACATTGAGGAGTACCACCTGACTTCTGCTTGTTCTTGGATGTTTTTCCCTTTGCCATGGCTGATTGAGATAAGAGAAGACTGATTCTTTATGCACACAGATCAACTACACCAAGTTGGAGCAAACAAATCTGATAACAACAACCTTCCCTCTGATACCAATTGTTAGGGCCAATAGGGGCCTATATACCCTGAGAGGGGGGGTGAATCAGGGTATGGATACTCTTTTTCAAAGTTCTTTCTGCCCCACTGGATCTTGACCTCTTTGTTACAAGGGTCACTTTGTTTGCACTTGTGTGGTTACTGTGATCACTTGTCTCATTTACCTGATGATGATGATTTGAATGCAATGCAGGAAAGTAAGGAGGCAGACACAGAGATTTTTACTTGGTTCACCGCTAAGGGCTACGTCCAAGGAGCATACGCCGACAAGTTGCCGGTTCGTACCAAATTTCACTAGACTTCACTAGCTGTGGATTACAAGGTTCGGGCTAGATCACTTCTATGCCCAGGCTCACTGCCTTTACAATGTTTAGGGTCAGCTCACTGCTTTCCCAAGGGTCACTCCCTGTTTCTCTCTCTCTGGCTCACTGCCGGTGGAGAGGATCACCTTCTTCCTCTTCCTAAGCTCACTGCTCTTGGAAGGTATTCACTCACAGTTTATAGACCTGTAGGTCTCTTCATTTCCATTAAGGAATGCATCTTTCTCTGTATGTAGATGCTCTGTTGAAGTTCAACTTTCACCCGTAGATGAATCTCACTTTGCACCGGATGTACCGGGCAACCTCAATTTTTACGCGCAACCCTTACGGTGCCTTGCGCGCAATTTCTATGATTTGCGCGAAATTCCTTTTTCGCGCAACCTCCAAATATTACGCGCAGCCTCGAAACTGCCTTGCGCGCAATTCACTGATTTTGCGCGAAATCCACTTTTCGCGCAATCTTCCTTTTACGCGCCAACACCAACTTTCTGCGCAGTCTTAGCTTTTCGCGCAACAACTGACTTTACGCGCAAACTTTAAGTTTACGCGCAACACCCTTTCTAACTTCAATTTCGCGCACCAGAGCTCGGGTATTTTCTATGTCTTCAGCTCTCTCCAATGGAGGAGGGTCACTTCATATTTATAGGCAAAATTGACCCCGCGCGAAAAACCCTCCTTGTGCGCGTAATCCGCTTTGGTCGCGAAATCCAAATCTTCCGCGCACAACCATTTTCCGCGCACTGCTCCATAATTTCGCGCACCTCATGCCTTAGCCATTTTACGAGCTTCGGACCTCGTAACACCTCTTGCGCGAAATACTTCATCCTCTATTTCGCGCGCCACTTCAATTTTCCGCGCACACCTCCAAAATTTCGCGCGCCTCATTCCTTTACCGATTTTCAAGCTTTCGGCCTTGAAACATCTTTTGCGCGAAATACAATTTCGCGCAACCCGCTGTTTTGCGCGCCACACTTCAAGATTTCGCGCAACCCTCTAGTTTTGCGCGCCACGCTTGATTTTTCCGCACACCTCCTTCATTTCTCTCTCCTCAACCTTTGCCAACAACATATGACTCCATTTTCCATTGGCGATTTTCAGGCCCAAAAATTTGGCAAACACTGGAAAACGGCGCCACCTTGTACTGCTCTTTTGTACCGCCTCCAGATCGTCCTTTCCTTTGTCAAAGTTCATTGTCAACATGGAATGTCAACAACTTCTCGGGAACTCGACAATTCTCCATGGAAACCTGCTTTGTCAACAAACACAATCAACCCAAAAATGCTGCAATGTTACCTTGAGGGATTTTTGCCCAACAAAAATAAAAGCATTTTTATAATGTTATTCCTTAAATTATATGTTCCCAACTTTACCATTATGCTTTTTATTATGTTAACTATTTTTTCTAAGCTAGGTAATATATCCACAATGACTAAATTTAAATTAGAATTATCAGAATATTTAGACCCACTTATTATAAAATGTGATATTTAATTTATATAATAGAAATCATATTATTTAAATTAATTTTATCAGAATCACATGTAGATTGTAGAAACACTACTTTAACGCTAACCACTCAAACCGAGCTTTTACTATTTAGGGGTCAATATCTTCATTATAAAAGATAAATTGGTCCATGAATGGAATATATTTAACATTTAAAAACATTTAATAGTCATTTTTTAGAAGATTGATTTTTATTAATGTTTAACCATTTAATGAAATATCATTTATTATAAAATAACATTAATGACAATTTTGACATTACATATTTAATTTGAATTTGATAATTTCAAAAAAATAACGCAATTTTAATCAATTATTATTAATACTATTTAAAATTATATATTCATCTATAAAATTTTTCGTAGAAGATCATTAATTCAGATTAATTCAATTTTAATATTTTTATTATAATTTATTTTAGATATTTAGTAACTAAATAATTCATACACTGGTGTTTCTTAAGAATTGAAGATAATTTTTTAATCTATAAAAAATTAAACTACATTATCATGAGAAAAAACTCATAAAAATTTATAAATAATATTTAAGACTGAACATATAATGTTTTGTACCTATCTAAAATATTTATAAATAATAAAAGAGACGAAGGCTCCTTTTTCGCATTTTTATTTACCTCACTTATTATATCGATATCTTTCTTGGAATAGTATCTCAATAACTCATACAACTTGACACTAAGGTGTTATGAGTTGAAATAGGATCATGAAATGGGTGTTTTACAACTTGGTAGGTCATTTCACTAATTAAATTCTATGTTTAGCCACTAAATAATCTTATTTTAACATTAATAACATTAATTAATATTAACTATTTTTTCTAATAAATATGGTAAAAATTTTAGTTTGACATCTTATAAATTCTAAATTATTATTATTAAAAATATGGAATAAATTTTAAAAAATTTAATAGAATAATTTACATTAAAAATAATCATGCAAATGTGATAAAAATGTGGGTTTTTAGAGAAAATAATATCAAAAGATTAAAACATCCTTATTATAAATTTAGATATGAAATTGATTCATATTATATATATTGGATTTTTATATTTATTAATTAAATATTGTTACTATAAAACCAATTCAAAATATATTTCAACATTATATATTATTTAATTAAAAATACAGTTTTCAATTAAAATTTAGTATTTTTCGTTATTCATCCAAAAACGAAACTACTAAAAAAAATTACAAAACATTATCCCTAAGATAATTTTATATTTTTCATTCCAAAATAATGTTTAATTTTTCAACTAATGTTTTTAGAAGTTGTAATGTCTAATTTTAAATAATGTGTACCAATCATGATCAAATCATCTTTTAGAAAAGATACAATATTTTTTAAAAATATTTTTTAATGATACTAATTTTATTTACAATAAATAAATAAGTCATAATCAAGAGAAAAATATATTTTAATCAGTTTTTTATTCCTATTATGTTTTTTGTAATCTTATTTATTGATGATAATTGTTATATTAAATAAAAATATTAATAGTATACTGCAGTGTGGTAACATTCGGTCTTTTTTGCAACACAAGTGATCGAAGGAAATCATTATTGTGTGAAACACAATCCAAACATATTGATTAGTCACTAAAAGTGTCTAATATTCATTTTTAATATCTTTATATTCATTGTTCCAAAGTCCATAAACATTGTTTTTAGTGCATTACATAAATAGAACTTCATTTTTCATCTTAAATGTAATTCATGTTTAAAATGAAAATTTGGGCCCAATCATTCATCTATTTGTGGACACCATTATATTCATTTTATGAATTTGATATTTTGGGACATTATTGACCACTTTGTTTGGAACATTTTATCTTTTAAGTACAATGGGTGAATCCTAGGATAAGATGGAGATTTTTCAGCCAGAATGCAGAAAGTTTCTGGAGAAACCATAATGGGCTTAAGGCCAATCAATGAAATGTGGGTCCCACAAACCAATCACAATGAAGCTCTAATTTTTACAGTAGAAGGAGAAAAATATGGGGACAATTTTATTCAAATGTGGACCGAGCTAATTCTGAATTTTTCATAATGATAATGGGATCTGAATTTGAGATTTAAATGGTAGGACCGACATTAATGCACATAAATTTGTCCCACCATTTTGACCATATCGTCCAAACGGCTGCGCCAAAGTTCCTGAAATTTTTAAATATCATAGAGTAAATAAGGAATATCATATTTGGATTCTACTACCCCTCAGTATTCGGCTTCCGTCAATACCAAATTCACAGGTCAAAATGGTGGACGAATCTGGACAGTTTTCCGGGTCAACTTCAAAACGCCAATTTACTTCTGATTATTCAACCTCCTTTTGACTCTATTAATTGTGGGGGGTGAATTTATTGTGGGGGTAGGATATAAGGCTCCTAATATTCCTATATAAGGATATGTTGGTGAAGGTAATTAGGTATCTAACATTTTTCTTTGAATCCATGTTTTTCTTTCAATTGTAATTTCCCGCTTTCGTTTTGTAATGGCATCGTCAATTTCTCTAATATATGTTTTTCATTCGTGTTACGTATTTTAATAAAATTTATTCTTTTTGAATTTTTATTTTTCTTTTATTCACACTTTGATACCTTTGAATCGAAGTGTGAATTTATTCACACCTGCACTTGTGAATTCATCACACAACGATGGAGTGTTCATTTTGATTTAAGTTTTTCTTCTTCAATCCCGCTTCTTTAAGTCGACTACCCGCTTACATTGATAGAATAACATCAATGGGGGGCCAACATTTTATGGTTGGATCCTAGGGAGTTTCATGGGCTGGATTGAATGTTATTTTATGTTCTTAAATTCTTAAATTTGTTCTTTATTTTTAGAGTTCAATACTTTGATTTATCTTCTTATTTGTCTTCACCAACTTTAACAATGACACATTTAGAGTGCTAGTACGATAAAATTCCATGGAGTGATCATTTAATTGATCCTCTAAGTGAATTGGTGATTAGCCTTAAAATTTTGTATGGATTAAATCGGAGAATGATATTGAGGGATTATTTCATTTAATGGATACCTCCTGAACCGATGAACAGAAAATAAAATGAAAAACAATTACATCCAATCAAGACAAGAGACAACCTAGGATCAATTCACCATAATTAGTTGTTTTAATTAAAGTAATTTTAATGGTTTTTTTTCATTAAATTAAATCAATATTTCTTCAAGCTAATCAACACCATATTTGGCCACCTCATAGACAATCCCATATCCAATCTTAGTGTATCAGGTTTTCTTCTTCGGTCCCAGTGGATTCGATCCCTAGTTGTACTTCAACGACCGCTTTTACCGGTAGGGTAAATTTGGGCACAAACAAATTTTGGCGCCGTGACCCAAGTAAGTACCTTAGACCCACGTCTTCTTTTATCACCCTAATTCTCTATTCTCACCCTACATTCTCTTCTATTTTCCCCTTTCTGTTTCTATGTGTCCGAAAAATCCCAAAACCAATTTTCAATCAATTCCAATGGATTATCCTCCAAAATACCCTTTCATAAAACAATTCTGTAATCAAGTTAGAAATCAATATTGGGAAACACCTCACATAGAGAATTTCATTGACCAAACCATAATTGAATACACTACACTAGATGAGGTGTACAATCAATGGTATGCTGACTGTTTAAAAGATCAATTTCTATACCTATCAAGAATGATTGAAAATATGAATAATGAAGAATTACATGATGTACAAACATCTATCTAATCTATTCCTGAAACAATTCTTGAACGATTGTGTAATCAAATGGAGATAATGAATTCGGAGGATTCATCATTGAGGTTAGAACTACAAAACATTACAACATGTGAAGAACTCACATTAGAATTTGGGAATTCAGAGTTAGATAGTGAATTGAATTGGTCAGGAAATGTTGAAAGTCAAGCTGAAGAGTCTTTAAATCAGGAGGAAATTGATTTTTTGAATTCAAAAGATAATAACTTGACATCATGGACAAAGTTTCCTGAACACGGCTCCATTAGTGAATTTTTTGGACCACCAATCACTGAACAATTGGGAGAAATACCATACATTGATCCCATACAAACTTATGATATTCAATTGGAAAATTTTCAGGATGAATATTAGTTTCAAAATGAACCAATTCTTTCTAAATATTTTGGAGAAGAAACTGATTTTTATTTAATTTGTCAATATCCTTTAGGAAATTTCAATGAACCCAAGCTTAAAATTATTTTACTTTCTTCTGAACTCAAGAATCCCACTATAGGAGATAAGAAAGACCTTGTATTTTTAGTTCATTATTCTCAATAAACCAATAATTTTGGAATGGTCATTGATGTCTTAGTAAAGACTAGAAATTCAACTGAATCAACCATTACCAAATTTCCTTGGACTTCCACACTCATTATTGACCATGGGATTTCACATTAATAAAATTATAAGAAAAATCAATCTGAATCAAGTTTAAGTGGACAAAAAATGGGGTCCTAAAAATTTTGAAAGTTGGAATTGGATAATATGGGGGGTACAAGTCGATCCAACAACGTTAAACAAAAGCATTGCATGGGAGGCAACCCATGGTTTTCATGTTTCTAATCATTTTGAATCATTTTATTTTTCATATAATAATTTACCATAGACTGTTGACATGTTATTCTTTTGTGAGTAAGGATGGATATGAAGAAGGATCACTGTATTTATCCGTGTCACGTGGTGCGATCCTTGAGTAATACCTTACCCAGAAAACAAAAAGAAGACAATGTATCATCAGTTTATTTTGTTTTGTTTTATTTTTATGTTTTTATAGGGTAAAAAATTAAAAGGACATGTCGTAAGTCATAAGGAAAATCCATTCACCACCATCCAAGACGTTGAGACTCAAATCCAGGATTGATGGGAGACTATGGAATGCACTATCATCATCAACCACCAGGTGACTTCATTCCATGATTATCATTTTAAATTTCTTCTTTGAACAACCCTCCTACCCCCTTCTAACTTTTCTTTTCTCTAAACACTAGGGACAGTGTTATTCTATGTTGGGGGAGATGAAAAAATGTGTTTTTTTAATAAGAACATGCGTGGAAAGAAAAATTCAATTAACCTTGAACATGATAACACACATTGAAAACTCTAAAATTTGATATCAAATAATTGTGTATGCCTTGATTCTGATTTTAATGCATGTTTAAGTGCATGAGCATAGTTTTTTGGAATGTGCGGTTGTCCGATGTAATTTTTCATAGTTTACATTTTCATCCTCTTAATAAAAATGCCACAATGCATGTCTACTGGATCGTGGGTGTAAATTTGAGTTCTTGGGTCCCTTTCATTATCGCATAGGGTTATGGGGTCACTTTTAGTTTAATTTCAGTATCCAAAACAGAAACAAAAACAAAAAAAACAAAAAAACAAAAAACAAATTTGACCACATAGAGCAATGTTTTGTCCAAATGTGTGGCGTCCAGCACTTGGGGATCGTGACTCCATAGTTGTCTTTTACAGAGTTAGACTTTATATCTCTGTTGTAGAGCATGAAATTGACAATATGTGTGGCATTCTTCACTTGGGGATCGTGACTCCATATGTGTCTTGCCCATAGTTAGTCTTTTCATATCTATTGTGGTTAAAGAAAATAAAAAAAATGGATACTCATCTTAAGGTTTAATGTGATTCCCACCTAGCTCTTCCATTTTTTCCCCTTGAACAATAATATGGGTCCCAAATCTTTTATGATGCATGACACGTTATTTTTTGGTATGAGGTCTTTGGGTGAGAAATATGTATTAAAATGTTTTTGGAAAAGGGGAATTTAATTTCATATTTTAATTATATTTTGCTCGGGACTAGGAAAATTCAAGTTGATGGGTGTGATTAGTAACTAAAAGTGGCTAATATTCATTCTTAATATCTTTATATTCATTGTTTCAAAGTCCATAAACATTTTTTTGAGTTCATTACATAAATAGAACTTCGGTTCTCATCTTAAATGTAATTCATGTTTAAAATGAAAATTTGGGCCCAATAATTCATCTATTTGTGAACAACATTATATTCATTTTATGAATTTGATATTTTGGGATATGATTGACCACTTTTTTGGAACATTTTATCTTTTAGTTCCGATGGATGAATCCCAGGAGAAAATGGTGATTTTTCAGCCTGAATGCATAAATTTGCTGGAGAAAGAATAATGGGCATAAGGCCCATCA
This sequence comes from Viscum album, assembly GCA_963277665.1. Classification (NCBI taxonomy): domain Eukaryota; kingdom Viridiplantae; phylum Streptophyta; class Magnoliopsida; order Santalales; family Viscaceae; genus Viscum; species Viscum album. Next base: position 592,145,480 of record OY728166.1, read on the forward strand.
AAATAAATGTGGGGCCCACAAACCATACCAATGAAGCTAAAATTTTTACAGTAGAAAGAGAAAAATATGAGTATCATTTTATGAAACTGTGGCCAGAGCAAATTCTGAAGTTTTTATAATGATAATGGGATCTGAAGTTGAGATTTAAATGGTGGGACCGACATTAATGCACATAAATTTATCCCACCATTTCGACCATATCTTCCAAAATGATGCGCCAAAATTCCTGAAATTTTTAAATCTCTTAGAGGACAGAAGTAACAACATATTTTTCTTCTACGACCCCTCAGGATTCAACCTCCGTCAATACCAAATTCACACGTCAAAATCGTGGATGAATCTGGACAGTTTTTCGGGTCATGTTCGAAACGTCAATTTCCTTTTGATTATTCACCCTCCTTTTGACTTTATTAATTATTGGGGGGTGAATTTATTATGGGTGGAGGATCTAAGGCTCCTAATATGCCCATATAAGGAGATGGTGGTGAAGGGAATTAGGGATCTGACATTTTTCTTTGAATCCATGTTTTTCTTTTAATTATAATTTCTCGCTTTCGTTTTGTAATGGCATCATCAATTTCTCTAATGTAAGTTTTTCATTCATGTTTAGTATTTTAATAAAATTTATTCTTCTTCAATTTTTATTTTCCTTTTCTTCACACATTGATACCGTTGAATCAAAGTGTGAAATTATTCACACCCGCACTTGTGAATTCATCACACAACGGTGGAGTGTTCATTTTGATTAATGTTTTTCTTCTTCAATCCCGCTTCTTAAAGTTGACTACCTGCTTCCATTGATCTAATAGCATCAATGGAGGGATAACCTTTTATGGGTTGATCCTAGGGAGTTGCATGGGATGGATTGAATGTTATTTTATGTCCTTAAATTCTTAAATTTGTTCTTTATTTTAAGAGTTCCTTTCTTTGATTTATCTTCTTATTTGTCTTCACCGACTTTAACAATGACACATTTTGAGTGCTAGTATGATCCAATTCCTTGAAGTGCTCATTTAATTGATCCTATAAGTGAATTGTTGATTAGCCTTAAAATTGTGTATGGATTAAATCGGAAAATGATATTAATGGATTATTTCATTTAATGGATACCTCTTGAACCGATGAACAAAAAATCAAATGAAAAACAAATACATCCAATCAAGCCAAGAGACAACCTAGGATCAAGTCACCTAATTAGTTGTTTTAATTCAAATAATTATATTGGTTTTGTTCTTTAAATTAAATCAATATTTTTTCAAATCAATCAACACCATAGTTGGACATTTCATATCCAATCCCGTATCCAATCTTAGTGTCTCATGGTTTCTTCTTCGGTCCCTGTGGATTCGATCCCTACTTGTACTTAAACAACTGCTTTTATCGGAAGGTTAAATTTGGGGGCAACAAAATTTTGGCGCCATTTCCGGGGACCCAAGTAAGTACCTTAGACACACGTCTTCCATTCTCACCCAAATTATCTATTCTCACCCAACTTTATCATCTCATTTCCCCTTTCTGTTTCTGTGTGTCCGAAAAATCCCAAAACCAATATTCAATCAATTCCAATGGATTATCCTCCAAAATACCCCTTCATAAACCAATTCTGTAATCAAGTCAGAAATCAATATTGGGAAACACCTCACATAGATAATTTCATTGACCAAACCTTAATTGAATACACCACCCTAGATGAGGTGTACAATCAATGGGATGATGACTGTTTAAAAGATCAATTTCCATACCTATCAAGAATGATTAAAAATATAAATAATTAAGAATTCCATGATGTACAAACATCTATCAACACTATTCCTAAAAAAATTACTGAACGATTGTGTAATAAAATGGAGAAAATGAATTCTAAGGTTTCATCTTTGAGGTTAGAACTAAAAAACTTTACAACATGTGAAGAACTCAGTTTAGAATTTGGGAATTCAGAGTTAGATAATGAATTGAATTGGTTAGGAAATGTTGAAAGTCAAGCTGAAGAGTGTTTAAATCAGGAGGAAATTTATTTTTTGAATTCAAAAGATAATAACTTGATATCATGGATTCAGTTTCCTGAACATGGTTCCATTAGTGAATTTTTAGGACCACCAATCACTCAAAAATTGGGAGAAATACCGAGCATTGATCCCATACACACTTCTGATATTCAACTGGACAATTTTCAGGAGGAATAATATTTTCAAAATGAACCAATTCTTTCTAAATGTTTTGGAGAAAAAACTGATTTTGATTTAATTTTTCAATCTCCTTTAGGAAATTTCAATGAAACCGAGCTCAAAATTATTTTACTTTCTTCCGAACTCAAGAATCCCACTATAGGAGATAAGAATGACCTTTTATTTGTAGTTCATTCTTCTCAAGAAACCAATAATGTTGGAATGGTCATTGATGTCTTAGGAAAGACTAGAAATTCAACTGAATCAACCATCACCAAATTTCCTTGTACTTACACACTCATTATTGAGCATGGGATTTCACATGAATCAAATTATAAAAAAATGAATCTGAATCGAGTTGATGTGGACAAAAATGGGGTCCAAAAAATGTTGAAAGTTGGAATTGGATAAGTTGGGGGGTACAAGTCGAGCCAACGATGTTAAACAAAAGTGCTACATGGGAGGAAACTGGTGGTTTAATGTTTCTAATCATTTTGAATCATTTTATTTTTCATATAATAAATTACCATAGACTGTTGACATATTCTTCTTTTATGAGTAAGAATGGGTATGAAAGAGGACCACCATATTTATCCATTTCACGCGGTGTGATCCTTGAGTAATACCTTACCTAGAAAACAAAAAGAAGACAATGTATCATCAGTTTATTTTGTTTTGTTTTATTTTTATGTTTTGATAGGTTAAAAAAAGGACATGTCGTAATTCATAAGGAACATCCATTCACCACCATCCAAGCTGCTGAGACTCAAATCCAGGATTGATGGGAGACTGTGGCATGCACTATCATCATCAACCACAAGGTGACTTCATTCCATGATTATCATTTTAAATTTCTTCTTTGAACAACTCTCCTACCACCTTCGAACATTTATTTTCTCTAAACACTGGGGACAATGTTATTCTATGTTGGGGGGAGATGAGAAAAATTAAGTTTTTTTAATAAGAAAATTCATGGAAAGAAAAATTCCTTTAACCTTGAACATGATAACACACATTTCAAACTCCGAAATTCGATAACAAATAATTTTGTATACCTTGAATCTGATTTTAATGCATGTTTAAGTTCATGAGAATTGTTTTTGGAGAGTGCGGTTGTCTGATGTGATTTTTCAAGGTTTAAATTTTTATCTAATTAATAAAAATGCCACAATGCACGTCTACATGATCGTGGGTATAAATTTGAGTTCTTGGGTCCCTTTCATTATAGCATATGGTTCTTGGGTCACTTTTAGTTTAATTTGAGTATCCAAAAAAACAAAAAAAAAACAAAAAAACAAATTTTTTTTGACCACATAGAGTAATGTTTTGTCCAAATGTGTGGCATCTGACACATCGGGATTGTGACTCCATAGTTGTGTTGCAAAGAGTTAGGCTTTTTATCTCTATTGTAGAGCATGGAATTGACAATATGTGTGGCGTTCAAAACTTGGGGATCGTGACTCCATAGTTGTCTTGCCCAGATTGAGTCTTTTCATATCTATTGTGGTTAAAAAAATAAAAAAAATAAAAAAATTGGATACTCATCTTAAGGTTTAATGGGATTCCCATCTAGCGCTTCAATTTTTTCCCGTAGAAAAATAAAATGGGCCCCATATCTTTTATGATGCACAACACTTTATCATTCTTAATTGGAATTGGATGAAATGTGGCAATGAATTTGAAAGGAAGGGTCTTGGTCTTGGGATATGCTTATGGACCTAGCTTGTTTTAAATGATTTTGATGGGTTTTATAAATTTTGTTTTGGTATGAGGTCTTTGGGTGAGAAATGTGTATTAAAATGTTTTTGGAAAAGGGGATTTGTATTTAATATTTTAAATATATTTTTCTCAGGAATAGAAAAACTCAAGTTGGGGGGTGTTATTAGTCACTAAAAGTGGCTAATATTCATTGTTCTAGAGTTCATAAACATTGTTTTCAGTGAATTACAAAAATAGAACTTCATTTCTCTTCTTAAATGTAATTCATGTTTAAAATGAAAATTTGGGCCCAATCATTCATCTAATTGTCCACAACATTATATTCATTTTATGAATTTGATATTTTGGGATATGATTGACCACTTTGTTTGTAACATTTTATATTTTAGGTCCAATGGATGAATCATATGAGAAGATGGATATTTTTCATCTTGAATGCAGAAATTTACTGGAGAAAGCATAATGGGCCTAAGGCCCATCAAACAAATGTGGGGCCCACAAACCAATCCCAATGAAACTCAAATATTTACAGTAGAAAGATAAAAATATGAGGATCATTTTATTAAACTTTGTCTAGAGCTAATTCTGAATTTTTCATAATGATAATGGGATGTCAAGTTTAGATTTAAATGGTGGTCCTGACATTAATGCAAATAAATTTGTCCCACCATTTCGACCATATCCTCCGAACGGCTGCGCCAAAATTCCTGAAAGTTTTACAGCTCATATAGGATAGAATAAAGAGCATATTTTTCTTCAACTACCCCTTAGTATTCGGCTTCCGTCAATACCAAATTCACACGTCAAAATGTTGGACGAATATGGACAGTTTTCCGAATCAACTTCGAAACGTCAATTTCCTTTTGATTATTCACCCTTCTTTTGACACTATTAATTATTGGGGGGTGAATTGATTTTGGGGGGAGGATCTAAGGCTCTTAATATTCCTATATAAGTATATGGTGGTGAAGGTTATTAGGGATCTAACATTTTTCTTTGAATCCATGTTTTTTTTCAATTGTAATTTCCTGCTTTCTTTTTGTAATGGCATCGTCAATTTCTCTAATGTATGTTTTTCATTCATGTTTAGTATTTTAATAAAAATTATTCTTCTTCACATTTTATTTTCCTTTTCTTCATATTTTGATACTCTTGAATCGAATTGTGAATTTATTCTCACCCGCACTTGTGAATTCATCACACAACGGTGGAGTGTTCATTTTGATTAATGTTTTTCTTCTTCAATCCCGCTTCATTAAGTCGACTACCCACTTACATTGATAGAATAACATAAATGGAGGGATAAAATTTTTTGGGTTGATCTTGGAGAGTTGCATGGGATGGATTGAATGTTATTTTATGTTCTTAAATTCTTAATTTTGTTCTTTATTTTAAGAGTTCCATTTTTTGATTTATCTTCTTATTTGTCTTCAATGACTTTAACAATGACACTTTTTGAGTGCTAGTACGATCTAATTGCTTGGAGTGCTCATTTAATTGATCCTCTAAGTGAATTGGTGATTAGCCTTGAAATTGTGTATGGATTAAATCGGAGAATGATATTGATGGATTATTTCATTTAATGGATACCTCATGAACCGATGAACATAAAATCAAATGAAAAACAAATACATCCAATCATGCCAAGAGACAACCTAGGATCAACTCACCTTAATATGTTGTTTTAATTCAAGTAATTTTATGGGTTTTGTTCTTTAAATTAAATCAATATTTCTTCAAATCAATCAACGCCATAGATGTCCACTTCATAGCCAATCTCATATCCAATCTTAGTGTCTCAAGGTATCTTTTTCAGTCCCTGTAGATTCGATCTCTACTTGTACTTTAACGACCGCTTTTACCGGTAGGGTAAATTTGGGTCGAACCACATATTGTTTCATGTATTTTAATATAAAATTAGAGTTTTTAGTGTAAGGTTAAATTTTAGTTTCCTATAAAGTAATATTAACATGATGTAGCATGAAATTTAGGTCATCAAATTTTTTTAATGTATTCAATGAAAACTAATTCATAAAGACATAGGTGGTTTCATTATACCCCCTTAAAATGAATTTTTCCCTAAAACTTCATTAGGGTCATGAATGGGTTAATTCACTAAAGATCCATTTATAAAATCCCACATAATTAAAATTAATATTAAAAATTCCATTAAAAAGGGAATGTTGGAAATATAACAGTTACTCAAAGTAACTCTGAACTAAGTTTCAAAATAGGATAACAAAGGATTCATGTGAATATATGCGAAAGGAAGATAATCATAAATAATTATATATGTTGATTTTGGACATTGATCAAAAGAAACATAATGATCAATTTAATGTTAAGGGGCTCAAAACCATAAATCTATGATGATTGAGAAGACCATTGGTTCATCAGAAATGAAGTTACACGGATAACAGTTTTTGTTTTAAGACCCTATTATTAAAGGTGGGTAATTATCTTACTATCTATGAATATAAGAAATTATACTTTGAGGTTATATTTCTATTTTATAATAATATTTTCATCCTTTGGTTGTGCATCGATCAATTTGCAAATCACACCTTATTCATGTAAATGAATATTCAGGAATTATTTTTTTATTCTTGAAATAGACAAATTAACTTTTGACAAACCATATGATCCATATTGAAGTGAAAATTATTTCCTTATATCTATAAATATTTTCCAAAACCAACGTGATTATAACATGTTATACAATAGTAATAAATCTTCATTTGGCGAAGTAATAAATTAATCTCTAAATCCTCATTCAATGCTTAATATAAACCATTTCATAAATAGAGAACATTATGTTACTGTTAAAATATTAAAATAAAAAATTGAAATAATTTTGATAAATTTATCAATGTAAACTAAACATTAATACCTCATATATCATAATGTATTTCTTTATTGTGAAAAACCCAACCTGTGAATACCTTCATCATGTATACTCTTCAAACATGGTAATAACCTAAATTACCATAGAAACTAAATGGAAAAATTAGTATTCCTCCTAAGATGAATACAAAAGTATTATTGAATATATTCCAGAGATCCAACAAATTTGGAAAACTAAAGGAATGATATCATAAACTACTTTTTCAACAAATTCTTCATCAGTTCTGTAGTAAATGATACTATATAATTTCATTTATCCAAATTAATCATATCTCTAATCAAAATAAACACAATTTTACCACCATCTGAAATATATTATTGGAACCTTCCCATTATCAAAATATTACCTTCCATTAAATCACTTTTCCTTTCTATCCCCATCATTCAACATATTCATTCAAATGCTTAACGAAAATATTATACATAATAATCCTTATATATTTCACAAATCATAATTATTGAATCTTAATAAATAAATACTTAAATCCTTACACATCAATTAATTTCATAAAATATTTCATTCCTTGGTATAGAAGTAGATATATGGTGCAGGGTATTTATTTTGGTAATTCTCATGTTCTCCATAGACAATACATTGAACTCTTTGACAATTTTTCACTCTATGAACCCTTTTTCCACATGTAAAACATATTCTCCTCCATTGTGATATTCCATCCGGTTTTTATTAATACCTTCATGATATTTAAAAATTTGTGTATTTTTGCCTCTATTTCCATTAAAACATGAACTTTAATAAAAGTCAATATTCTTCTTATTTGATGTGTCTGGAAGCTCACTGATGTTCACATTTTTATTCATATATCAGGATTAATGATTAGGTATAGTCACAATTTCTTTCTCCCCAATCATTATCCAATTTAGTTTATCATGGTCACTAAATTTTCTATCATGTGGAATGTTTACCTGATTCATTATAGTTACAACAATTTACTAAAACTACAAAGATAGTTTTAACAATAATAGTCATTATGAAAAAGTCATAATAAAGAAAAATAAATTATGTTATGTCTAAATCATATCTCATCCTTTTCAATGTATGACACATTATGTTAATCTTATGTTATTCATAGTCATAATCTATTTAAATCATTTAGGACAATTCGTAATGTGTTTTTAAATTTCGAAAACATATCCCGTAGGTGCTTCAAACTGGGGGTGAAACATGGCTTGTTGTCATGCATCAGTTCACGGTCGAGACATGTTCGACATGATATTTTTAGGGTTGGTATGAATAGGTACAGATATGATAAATCCACATCCACATATAGTATCTAGAAATGTTTCTATTTTTGGGGAACCACTCTCTTTATCCTTTACCATAATTCTAGGAAATTTTACTATACTTTAAATAATCATAAGAATCATCCTTAGAGACATATTTATAAAAATCCATAGAAATATCCCTAGAGACTTCAATAAATATTTCTCTTCTAGACTCATAAGGTTGACTGAAACATTCCATTGATACAAACTATAGTGACCCTTGATTCTCATAAATGGATATTAAATTTTTTTAGATGAATATTAATTATTTTATACAAACACATGCATGAGGAATATAATAGTTAGTGCATTTGGAAACATGGATACATAATATTATTACTTGGTGAAATAACTTCAACATATCTAATAAAGCTCCTTCACTTTAGTACTCTTCACATATATACCATACATAATAAAAATTCTTTATAAGACAGGGAAAGGAAACATATGAAAGGGAGAGCTCAAATTCTACGTAAGGGTAAATGAGGAAGATACATAAGATTGAAATAATAATAAGGGTATGAGAACATTATCATAACATTGTAAAACCATACCCTACATATCAATTTCCATAAAAAAGAATCATGGAATAAATATTGGCAGCTCATAAGACACGAGTCATAAGGAAATCAATGAACATGATCTATAAGAGCATAACATTGGAATAAGAAAGAGATTTTTGGGAATACACATAAGCATACATAATATTATGTTTAGGATTACCACAAAGGAATTTAAAACATGTTATAATTCGGATGAAAAACCATATACTTGAATTTGGATTAGGATAGCATCCCATGTACCCTCTTTCAGGCTTGGTATGACCACCCGTGTACCCGCCTTTTCAGTCTTGGGATAAACACCCATATACCCTCCTTTTGGGTTTTGACAATAACAAATATAAACTCTTTTTAGGATTGGTATAATAAACAATGCACCTAAATTTCCCCTTGGGATTAACACTCTTTTTCCCTCTTAGCAAGAAAATAATTTATCTTCACTGAATGCATTAGAGAGAGATATAGGTCCCACCCATCACATAATTAAAACCATAATTATGTGTTTCACAAGATCATAAAAATTTATAATATAAAAATCCATGAAATTAAATTGGTTTCATAAAAAATTCATAATATCGTAGCCTATGAAAAATATATAGTCTCCATAATCATTTCATTATAGCAGAACCGATGAAAATAAGTGGGTTTCATAAGTATATCCTCTTGGTATAACGTGTGGAAGAGAAATGAATTTCATAAACAACTTATCATAATAAATATAATCCATTTATAGAAATTTTTTGAATTATATCCATCAGACATATCCCTAGTAGAACATAAGTTAAATTAAATGATGATATCTTAGATGGAGCAGGATTTTGAATGAACACTTGGAGTATTTCATAAGAAAATGTACCTTTCTTTTAAACTCACTTTCTAAAATGTAAAACATTTTAAGGAAAATTTTATTTAAATACAAATACTAAAACATTTATTCTAATATTTTAAAATAATTTAAAACATTCATTGAGTAAAATATATTCCCTTCTTTGAAAATAATATTTTTAAAACATACATCATTTTGAAAACATTTTTATTTATAAATAACATTAAAAAATTATAATGAATGGTTATGAAAAAATTTTATCCATTTTTAAAAAATAAAGTTTTTTAAAAATAATTTTACATACAAATGAGATCATAATAATACTTAATAAATTTTTAAAACATTTTTAGAAAATATTGATTTGAAAGACACATATTTCCAACTAAAGGGAGAAATAAAGATTGATTTTCTTAAAAACATTTTATTAATTGTATTCAGTACCAAAAAGTTAATAAATTGTACCATTACATGGATATATCATGAATATAAAGATTAGAAGAAAATTCATGAAAAATATTGGGAGGTGTATCATGATATTACAACATTGGATACATAATCTTAAACAATCATGATAAATATTGAGATTGTAATATAACATGTTTTCCACATTGATAATATTGAATCATAAAAACTGACAAGAAGGAGCCTAAATTATAATTAAAATATATTTATAATGAATTAATTAATTATATTCCATGTAAATGGGTCTATATATACACCTCATTAAATAAAATAGGTGCATTACATAACATACTTCTCTAAGAAGCCAAATAGAAACAAAATTCCCTTACCGATTTGGTAAATTTTGAACCAAGATACCCATAAAAGATGGATCCTAAAAAGCATAATAAAATGACAATAAATATTAGTATAATAATAACAATGAAAATTCATGGGTATTACATACAAAACATAGAATAAAGGGGAAATTAATATAGTATGCATCTCATAAAAGTATAGATTGAGATGGAAATCCATTACCATAAGTATTCACTCCCATTGGACTCATTCAAACATATTTTAGAGTAAATATAAGTACATTATACATATATTAGTGAACTATATTAATATATATCATACCATATATGGTTTCTTATGACTATTTGTTAACTGTTTAATAATACTACAATGTTAAAGTCTTGTTTTGGATAATAACCACATTGTTGTTCGGATAAGATTTGATTTGTTATATTTTTTTATATTACATTGATCATCATTTCATATCATAAATAATTTTATTATTTTATATATGTATAATATATATTCACTATCTATGTATTAATAGTTACTCTTAAAATTTATTGATAGGAAATAAAATGCACCGTTCAAGGAGCCGGTAGACCGTACGTACGTATGAACAAAATTTTACATTTCCTTATTAGTATTAATGAATTACAACATTTATATATATCACATATGTTTATTAAAACCATCCTTAATACATTCCATGTAATGTGTGACCAAGTCACAACGCTTCACGAGACGGTATCCCACCATACACAAGAACGACGTTATCATATTCCAAAAATTAAAAATCATGAAGGTATACAAGATAAGAAAATTAAACATCTATAATAAAATCATTAATAACATTAATATCATATATAATCTGAATTTGAATAGTTATTCTCATCCTTGAGAAGTGGTAATGGAAAAAAATGGCATCAGTTCTTGAGGCATTTGTCTGACGCACACACAAACAACGGTTTTGTTACCCATTTGATGGAAGTGAGTTTGGATTTATGTCAGAAATTTAAAATAAAAACACATAGGTATATTTGGGATACATATTTTATATTATAGTAATGATATAAAATAATTTAAGGGGTTTTATAAAGAAATAAAACAAAAAAGTTTGTTGAGGAACGTTACCTCTTCTTTAGGTTTCTCCATTTGGTTTGCACCAAAAGAATCAATTGGTTGTATTTATTCCTAAAATAAGTAGTCTTAAATTATGGTAGGGATGTTTAGAAGTTATTTTTAAGGATCTGTGATGCAAAATGGATTGAGAGGAGTGAGGAAGGGAGGAGCACGAGTTCCCCTTTATAGTTGAGGAGGAGTGACATTCTTATAAATACTAAAAAGTATTCACAATGGGATGTATTTCATAACCATTGTGGTTCTAAAATAGAATAAAAAGGTATTTCTTGGTTTATTTGGTTTATAAAAACCTCAAATAGTCAAAAAATAATATATTTTTATAATATTATTCCTTAACTTATATGTTTTCGCCTTTTACCATTTTGGTTTTTATTAAGTTAACTAATGTTATATTCTAGATAATTTATCCATTAGGAATAAATTAAAGTAATAATTATTAGAAGATTTTGACAAAATTATTATAATATTTTTTAAATAACTTATAAAATAAAAAAAATCATTTGTTTTGGAAATTAATTTTAACAGAAGCACAAGTAACTCACAAAAACAATACTTTATCCCAAACCACATTAATTTTTTTTACTATATAGGGGTCAATATGATCATTATAAAACATAAATTGGTCCATTAATGGACTATATTTTACATTTATTAACATTTAATAGACACATTTCGAAATATAGTATTTTTAGTAATTTTAAATCATTTAATAAAATTACTTTCATTATAAAATTACATTAATGTGAATTCTGAAAGTATTTATTTAATTGGAATTATTAAATATCATGAAAATAATGTAATTTGATAAATATTACCTTAAAAAAATATTTATATTATATATTTATATACAAAAATTAATTCAATATAATTATTCATTCAATTTACTCCAATTTTAAGATTTTTATTATCATTTGATTTGGAAAATATTAACTAAATAGTTCATGCAATAGCATTTCATATGAATTTATCGTAATTATTTAATATCATAAAAATTGAAATAAATTTTCCAAAGAAAAACTTAGTTAAATTTAAAAATAATATTTATCCTTAAACCTATGATGTATAGTAATTATCTTAAAGCTATATAAATATTAAATTAATGGAAGATTCTTTTTTTTTCTTTTTCATTAGTTAACTTATTATACCGATTGATTTTGAAAATATAAACTATTATTATTACAAATATGGAATCATTTTTTAGAAATTTAGTTCACATAAGTGGTAAAAATTAATTTAAAATTAATCCCATAAATGTGACAAGAATGAAAGATTTTAAAACAAAAGGATCAAACATTTACAAGTTCTTATATTCAATTTCAATATGAAATTGATTAAAATGACCTATATTGGGTTAATATATGTATTATTGAACTATTTTGACTTTAAACCCAATTAAGAATATATTTCAACATAATAAATTATATAAATAAAAAAAATTCAATTAAAATTTAGTATTTTAATATTCATCAGAAAATGAATATTGTCGTAAAAATAAAGAAAGTTCACCGTAAGATAAATTTAATGTTACGATCTCAAAAATAATTTTTATTTAAAAAAATAAATTTTATATAGTGGAAAAATTTAATTTCATATTATGTACGCCAAGCACAATTAAACCATCTTTTCGGAAAGATACAGTTTTTCAGAACACATTTCTTTTTCTTTTAAATGATTCTTATTTTACTTTTAATAAATAGATAACTGATAAACTTGTGAAAAACATATATTTCCATAAGATAGTTAATCATATTCATTTACTTCATTACAACAACGAGGTTAAATATGTTAAATTATTTAATAATATTAATAGTATATTGTAATTTGGTAAAACTCGGTCTTGAATACAACCCAAGATCTCAAAGGAACTCGGTATTGTGTGTAAAACAAGAAAAAATAAATGTTTCATATATCAAAATCTAATCTCAGTGTTTTTTTGTAGCATAATATTAACTTCATGTTTTTCATAAAAGAAGCTTAACTCGGCGTTGCCTGCAACACAAGCCATCAAATAATTTTAATTCATCCAAAAGAAAATAATTCATAAAAACTCAAGGTATTACATGAGATATGATTTCTTACTCTTAGTTCCTCATAAATATAATAAAATTGATTAATTTTATAAAGGAAATAAATTTAAAGATATCAACTGGATGTTTTTGAGGAGTCTAGACAGATAACATAAGATTACGCACTATGTTACCCGAAGGTATACATCGTGCACTAGTGTTTAATCCACCAATAATTAATTTAGATTTAATTCAAGACATGGGTATTTATTACACACCGTGAATTTTATTATAAAACCCAAGTGGATAGGGTTATCCTGACACATGGTCAGCCGAGGTACATGCCATGCAACGTTTTTACACAACATGTCGTCCCTTAGTCATTGATGGTCCTTGTATTTTCTAACACAGCCTACATTACTGGTGGAAAAATAAATAGGATAAAACACATTGTGTACCCCATGTATTTTTCATTTAATCAAACATTTTTTATGGCTCTATTACACATAGAGTCCCCAAGTGTGTGACATTGAAAGAATGTTAAAAAATTCATGCCATGTTGATCCAATGTACACACTGTATACTTTTACTATATTACACATAATTGAAAATTAATCGATTATACTGTGAAAAACATATCAATATGTGTTCATTGTGTTCATTATATTGATTGTACATACCATGTGGTAGGTTTTATATACATATATGCATATAAATTTATAACTAATTTCTATGAAATATTTGGATCTATATATCATGTATAAGCCATATTACAGTTTCTACTCTTCAGAAATAGAAGTATAACATGCTACATAAAAACAATATGTTCCATGTGTTCATTAAGTTGTTAGTAAAATCTATAAAATAACATGATAAGTTGTGTATACCACATGTCTCAAGAGTTAATAGTATATTAGTATAATAAAAATTTGGCAATTCAGATGGGTATTCAACGTATTGCCTCAAGAGAATATATTTTAACATAGAAAATTTTTTAAAAAAATTAATTTTTTTAAATTATAATTAATGAGAATATTAATGAAATCCATAAGAGAGTTAAGATAAAATAATTTATCAATTAAATAATATAATTAATTGATTTTGAGAGTGATATATCTAAAATAAGAATAATTCTAATTGAATTCTAATTTTATTAAATTCATAACTCATAGAATGAATATGGATGACCAGGAGCTTAGACCAGACCATTATATGTGATTATATTCATTTAATTCATTATTAAATTATATTTTTGGCCTATGTGTCATAAATCATGTCATTATATAAGAGCTTGTGTGCCCATGGTTTAAATATTTTTTGAAAAATACTTAATAATGATTTTGGTTCCCTCAACTGTGTGTGAGTAAAAGAAAATGAAATCGATGGATATACCAAGTTAGAGGAGGTGGTAAATGTTTTGAGCTAACCTGAAACCAATCCAATCGAGATACATAGATGGATAGGTGGAAATATTCTACATGAACCACAAATTTTTCAAGGTGTCTTCTCATAGGTAAAAAATTAGTTTATCATCTGCTAAATAAATTATCCAATAGTAAAAGATCACGATCATACTTTTGAGTCAATAAGGTTTTACTTATGACTTTTCCATTCCTTCTTGTTTTAAAAATCACAAACACCTTATTCATAAGAAAATCCATATTTTACTTCTATAAGGAAAATTTCCTTCCTTAAGGAAATTTACCCTAACATAGATTTCCTTACACATAACAATATTTTTATTAAGTATAAAATTTGGATTCATACCCAAAACCTCGAAATCATATAATGATAAGGTATGAATCATTATGTTTTAGGATCTGAATTCTGGATACAAACTCTAATAATGTTCCACTCCAAATTCTGGATATGAACTCTAATAAAGTTCCACTCCGAATTCTGGATACGAACTCTAGTAAAGTTCCACTCTGAATTCTGGATACGAACACTAAGAAAGTTCCACCCCGAATTCTGGATACGAACTCTAACAAAGTTTAACTCCGAATTCTGGACTCCGAACTTCTATGAGTTCAACTCCAAACTCTTATTAGTTTGACTCCGAACTTCTATAAGTTCATCTCCAAACATTTATTAGTTCGACTCCGAACTTATATGAGTCTAACTTCGAACATTTATTATTTTGACTCAGAACTTTTACTAGTTCGACTCTGAACCTTGTAAGTTCATATTCTGAATTCTAGTGAAAACAAAATCCGAATTTTCTCAGAAATTCAGACTCCGGATTCCCACAAAATTCAGGTTCTTAATTCTTATAAAATAGAATTCTAATTTCCTTTTACTATAGACTCTGAATTTCATTTTGGTTAGACTCTGAACTTTTATTTACATACACTCTGATTTTTTGTTTTGCTTATTCATACACTTGTTTCATTGAAAAACGGTGTCATTCTTTCAGTTATATATGTTTTGTTTTTAAAATGATGTCGTCCATTCCATTTCTAACAAACCGTTGGTTTAGTGACACGTGTACAAGACCCTCTGAATTTTTATGGAAAATATGACCATTGGTAGAGGGAGCCGACCATTCCAACTGAGCCTTTAAATAGTAGTTCATTTGAAAGTGCTCAAAAATAAGTTTATCACTCTAGAGACCACAAGTTGTTAAGGTTATTTCTAGAGAGAGAAGCTTTTTATGCTTTGTGCATACAGAACCGCTCATTTAGATTGCTTTGTGAAAATCCGAATGTTGGTGATTACATTCGAGGGCTTCCGGAGATAGGAAGACAGAGGTTCCAACACCTTGAATTTGAGGGCTTCCTTGCTGAGGAAGACAGAGGTTCCAACTACCTTGAAGTAGAGGGCTTGTGGGGATAGTAAGAAAGAGTCTATGATCTTCATATCGAGGGCTTAACCTGGTGCAGGTAAGACATAATTTCTTGAATGTATAAATCAATGGACCTTTATTCAAGGTTGTTGGATACCCTTCTCTTTGGGTTAAAACATTTACATCTTTTTACTTGTAGTTTTACAACATGTTTTTCCGCTGAAAATTTTTATTGTAAGAAATGTATAACCTTATTATATTTCCTTACCCTTGTACTATGATTCATTTAGATTCTATACGCTTTAAGGTAGAATCTCATATTGTAAACTTTAGTTAAGTTTCATTTTCAAAATAAATATTTTCGGAACCTATTTTTCAGAACCACTTTCCAGATTTAAGCAAGTTCATAGAACTAGAAGTTTATAACTTCATATCTTGTTCCAAATCTCCAATTGGTTTTAGAGGTGTTGTGAATTTTCTTAGATTAACTTTTTTAAACATAGATATTTCCTTGTCTAAGGAAAATTTTAATGTGTACAATTCACCCCCTCTTGTATATTGAGCATCTACATCATAATTTCGATCCTACAATTGGTATCAGATGAGGTTTCTGAAACACTTATTCTCACATATAAGTTTTTCTTGCTCAAATTTTCATTGTTCTATTAATTTCCTTGCTTAGGTATATCTTCCTTCATTCCGAACTTTTGTTATTAACAATTTTGTGTGGAAATAAATTTTTCTAATAGATGGAAGGTATGAATGTTGGTTCCATCAACAACCTAAATCCTACAAGACCACCAATTTTTGATGGAAATGATTATGAGTATTAGAGTTATCGAATGAAGACTTTATTTATCAATACTGGAGTAGAAAATTTTTTTATTCTTACTGTAGGTTATCAAATTCATGATAAAGAGGTAAGTTCCTTCAAAAACCAAGAGAAGCATGATTATCAATTAAACCATAAGGTACGCAATACTCTACTATGTACAATGACTAAGAACATATATAGACAAATTTCTTCTTGTGAAACAGCTAATTGTATATGGAAGAAACTGAAAGTTACTCGTTTTGGTACATCCAAAGTCATAGAGACTAGAAGAGCCATGCTTAGAGCTGTGTATCATGGTTTTAACTTTCCTTATAGTGAACTCATTTGTAAGGTGAAACAATGATTTATGACAATCATGAATAGATTAAAATCTATGGGAGAGAATGGTCTGGATGATGAAGCTCTTGTTGACAAGATAATTGATATTATTCCAAATGAGCGGGAATCAAAGAAGACAACTATTGATGAGAACAAGAAGGTTACTCAAATTTCCTTAGATGAGATGTTTGGAACTCTTCTCCAACATTAAACAAGATTGAAAAGGGATGTTGACGACATAAAAAAGTAGAATGAGAATGGAACTGTTGCTTTTACTACAACATCAAATCCCATGAAAGCTAAAACTCCTGAGAGAGTAACTAGATCCAAATCTATGAAGGTTACTATCCAATCCGAATATAGTGAGAGTGAAGTCTTAGAAATTGAGTTAGAAAATCTTGCTCTAAGGATGAACACGATAGCTGGTCAAAGAAATTTCCAATCCAAGTATAAGAAGAACAAAAGGAAAGATAAGAAAGATTCAGAGGTCACATGCTATGAAAGAAAGAGAACTGTACATATTAGACCAGATTGTCCTTTACTCAAAAAGAAAGAATGAAAAGAAAGGGATTCTGAAAGGAATTGGAAGAAGTATTATAAATCCAAAGCTAAGAATGTTCTGAAATCCAATGACAGATGGAGTGCCAGTGGTGGTGACTCCTCAGAAGAATCTTTTGATTATGAATCTTCAGGACAGAAGAATCTTGTTCTTATAGACAGATTACCTATTTACAATCATTTCTTTATGGCTAAGGTACACAATGATGAATCATTGGCCAATGTTTCTTTAAATTATAATGATAGTAAATATTATAACTCTTCAGATGAAGAATCCTATTCTGATGAAGAAAAAACTTTACCTACCTATGAATAAGTTTCTAGGTTTGCTGAACTACTTGAGATTGAGAATTCTAAACTCAATAAAAAACATGATAAGGAAAACTCTAGGAATAGTATTCTTACTATAGAAATATCATATCTTTCTAAAGATCTTGATAAGAAAAATGATGATTTTATAAGTGTTTCAAAAAATCTTGAGGAAGTAAATTCTGAGAAGAATAAACTTTCTAAAGATATAGAAAAATAAATTTCTAAGAAAAGTGTTTTTGAGCCTACCTCATGTTCCAAATCTATTTATTTTGAAGATAAAAACTTTCTTATAAAACTCAAGTCCGAAATTTTTTCCTTAAAGAAGTGTTTTTCGAACTTTACCCATGGTAAAGAAAATTTTGATAATATGTATTCACAAATACAACCTTTAAGAAACAAGTTCGGATTTGGTTATAGCCATGCAAAACCAATTTTTAGTAATAATTATTTTGTTCTTCAAAGTGCCCATTTTTGTAATAAGTGTCAATATGGTGGTCACTAGACAAAGAATTGTTATTTAAATAAAACCCAGTCTCTAGGATTTCATAAGGCTTATTTTTCTAAGAAGACGTGGGTTCCCAAAATTTTTCTATCTGAAAATCTCATATCCAAACAAGTTTGGATTCTGAAAGTCTAATTATTTTCTTCTTTTCAGGAAGGTAAAATAGCAACAAAAATATATGGTACATAGATAGTGGATTTTCCCAACACATGGCTGGTAACAAAAGCAATTTTGAAAAGGATATCAAGATGAAAGGAGGAAAAGTATCTTTTGTGGATAATGCTCAGGGAAATTTTTTTGGTATAGGTAATATTGTTCTTCTTGGTAAAACTTTGATTTCAAATGTTTTTTTTGTCAAGGGTCTTAAGCATAACCCCATTAGCATAATTCAATTATGTGTTGAAGGATACCGTGTGAATTTTAGGAATGATAAATGCTTAGTACACAATTCCAAGGAAGAATTTATTCATTATGCCAATAGGCAAGTGAATGTTTATGCATTAAACATAGAAGACCATAGGAGCCAAGACGTACCTTGCCTTAGTGCAATGGATGATAATTCTTGGCTATGGCAGAGAATACTAGGTCACTGCAATGTTAGAAACTTATGTAAACTATCTAAGAAAATACTAGTTAAGGATCTACCAGAGCTTAGATTCGATTCTTATAATGTTTGTGATCCGTGTCAAAATGGAAACCAATATAAATCTAGTTTTAAATCGATCGGTTAAGTCTCAACAACTGATGCATTACAGTTGGTGCACATGGATCTTTTTGTTCCAACACAAACTGGATGCATTAGAGGCAAATACTATGTGTTTGTTCTAGTTGATGATTACACTACATTTACGTGGTTCTATTTTCTAGCAAAGAAGTTTGAAGCTTTTTCTTATTTCAAAAGTTCTAGAGCCCAAGTTAAAAATGGGAAAAACCTTCCACTGAAAACTAATCATAGTGATCATGGAGGAGAATCCAAAAATTCTGATTTTGAAATTTTTTATTGTTGAAAAGGTATTACTAACAAATTTTCAGCACCTAGAACTCCTAAACAAAATTGTGTAGTTGAAAGAAGAAATAGATTTTTTCAAGAAATAACTAGTACCATGTGGAGTGAATATTATATATATAGAAATTTATGGGATGAAGCTATAAGTACAACCTGTTATACTATAAATCGAGTTTTTATTTGGCCTTTTCTTAATAAAACTTTTTATGAGTTACGGAATGGTAGAAAACCAAGACTTTCCTACTTCAAGGTTTTTGGTTGCAAGGTATTCATCCTGAATACTGAAGATAATCTTCACAAATTCACACCAAAATCTAATGAATGAATTTTCTTAGGCTACTCCACAACTTTTAAGGATTATAGAGTTTTCAACAAAAACACTTGTACTATTGAAGAAATAGTGCATGTTAAATTTGATGAATATGACCCTTTTGTTTTTAAACTATCCCAACCTACATCCTCGGATGTATTTTCAAAAACTGATTATCAAACTTTGATAGAAAAACCTTCTGATAAGGAAAATGTTCAAGAAGATACTTCTGAAACATTTACCCCAGAAGATTTTCTACCATATGTTGATGAGAAGGTTTTATAAAACCCAAATCAGGTGTTTATTAAGAATCATCCCAGTGATAGTATCATAGGTGATGTCAATCAACAATTAAGGACTAGAAGTTCCTTGAGAAATTCAGCAGAAAATCTAGAATTCCTTTCCCAATTAGAACAAAAAAGCACTGATGAAGCTTTAGGTGATGATGATTGGATCGAAGCCATGCAAGATGAACTAACTGAATTAGAAAGGAATAAAGTTTGGTCCATGGTTGAAATACCTAACGAAAATTTTTTTATTGGAGTAAAGCGGGTCTTCAGAAATAAGTGTGATGAAAATGGAGTCATTGTTAGAAATAAAGCTAAACTAGTTGCTAAAGGCTATAATCATTAAGAGGGAATATACTATAAAGAAACTTATTCTCCAGTAGCTATACTTGAATCTATTCTTATCATACTTGTCTTTGAATAATTATTCAATTATAAACATTTTCAAATGGATGTTAAATGTGATTTTCTTAACGGTTATGTTCAAGAGGAAGCATTTGTTGAACAACCTCTTGGATTTGAAGAAAAAAAATATCCTGATCATGTTTTTAGACTTACCAAAGCTCTGTATGGACTTAAACAAGCCCCACGAGCCTGGTATGATAGACTTATAGGATTTTTTGCTTCAAAATAACTATGTTAATGGAAATGAAGATCCAACCCTTTTTATAAAGAAATATAAGAAAAATGTTTCGATTGTTCAAATTTATGTTGATGAAATAATATTTGGTTCAACTCAGCAGTATTTAACTGATTCCTTTGAAGGTCTAATTAAATCTGAGTTTAAAATTAGCATGATGGGTGAGTTAACATTTTTCCTTGGTTTTAAAATTTCGCAAAAACCATAAGGTACCAATATATCTCAACAGAAGTATATTAAAGATCTTCTTAAAAAGTATGGATATGACAACACTAAGAGTATATGTACTCCCATCGGTACCTCAAAATCTTTAGATCGTGATGAATCTGGGAAACCAGTAGATCATTAATCTTTTAAAGGTATGATAGGAAGAATACTATACATGACAACCAGTCATCCAGAATTAATGTTTTTAGTATGGTAATGTGCAAGATATCAATTCAATCCTATGGAATCACACTTAAAGGCAGTGAAATGAATTTTTCACTACATAAAGGGAACCATGGACTTGGGATTATTTTATACTTCTGGAAATGATTTTGTTTTAAAAAGATTTTCTGATGCTGACATTGGTGGGTCTATAATGGATAGGAAAAGTGCATCCGGAACTTGTCATTTCGTTGGAGACTCGTTTGTTTCTTGGTCCTGCAAGAAGCAACACTCAGAAGCACTCTCCACTACCGAAGCTGAATATGTAGCAGCTGGAAGTTGTTGTGCTCAAGTATTGTAGATGCAACACACACTAATAGATTATGGATTGAGTTTTACAAAGACTCAAATTTTGTGTGATAACACAAGTGCCATTGCTCTTAGTAAAAACCCTGCACATCACTCTCGTGCAAAGCACATATATATTAGGCATCACTTTCTTAGGGATCACACACTTAAAAGAGATATCATTCTTCAGTTTATCAGAACGCAAGATAAACTTACGGATATTTTTACAAAATCATTACCCTTCGATAGATTTGAATACATTAAACAGAATTTTGCAATGATAATCGTGAGGTAATCCTTCTTCATTAACTTTCTCTTGAACAATTTTCCATACTTTAATAAAATATTTTTAATAGTGGGAGTACATTTTCATGTTAGTTTAATAAAAATTATCATTGTTAGTTTTTATTTTTAAAATTTTGTATTTTTTTCGTAACATGTTTTTTAAAAGAAATTCTCGGAATGGAATTTCTCGGAATGGAAATTCATAGAATATAAATTCTTGGAATATAAATTCCCGAAATAGAAATTCATGGAATGGATATTTCGGAATGGAAATTATCGGAATGGAAATTTTCAGAACTGAAATGTTCTTATTGATAATTTTTGTAATGAATTTTCCATAATGAGAATTTTCGTAATGAGTTTTCCATAATGAGAATTTTCGTAAGGAATTTTCCATAATGAGAATCTTCGTAATGATTTTTCCATAATGAGAATTTTCATAATGGATTTTCTATAATGAGAATTTTCGTAATGGATTTTCCATAATGAGAATTTTCCTAATGGATTTTCCGTAATGAGAATTTTCGTAATGGATTTTCTGTAATGAGAATTTTTTTAATGGATTTTCTGTAATGATAATTTTTGTAATGAACTTTCGTAATGATGTTTTTCGTAGTGAGTTTTTCTTATTGTTTTTTAAGAAGAACTTTACCAATCATGAACAATATTTCTAGTTAATCCGAAAGGTTTTATTTCCATACTTAAGTTTTCGTAGTCATATTTTGCTTGCAGGTATTTTCCAATGAGTTTTAAAATTTTTTGGATTCCAGTGTTTTCTTCTTAATAACTTCAAAATATCAGATTCATGTTTTCCTTGAGAGAATGTTCTCAACCGTCAGATCAGTTCAAAAGTATTTTCAACCATTAGATGGTTTTTGGAAGACCAAAGTTCACCTCCTTCGCCTATATAATGGGGACCCTATGAGTTGTCCCACATCGGTTTTTCAAAGCTTTCACATCTCAAAGCCCTGAATCTCTTCTTAAGGACCGTTCCGATCTTTGTCAAAGCCATTCCTAATCTTCTAGAACTCTCCAATCCGAATGTCTGTTGATGATACATCTCAAGACATGTCTACCACTAAGCCAATTTCAAAATGGTTAGTTTTCAGGGAAAGGTTAGTGCATCCAAATTTCTACAAGTTTGATTCTCTCATATCTAAGAATATCAGACTAAATGGCTGGGAAGATGTTTGATTGTCTAAGTCAGAGAAACAAGATTTGGTTTATGTAGAGACCCAAAGCTTGATGTACATAGACAATACATTACTTTTTCAAAATAATTAATACACAACAAAAATATACACACAAGTATCGTAATAGTTTAGTTTCTTTGGAAACTCAGAATATAAACATCTAATCATGTTGAAAGATCTTCAAAATCTCACATAACGATCTTCCCCTTTTCGTTTCCTTACCTAAATCCTTTCTTTATTTCCTGGGGAAAATAAAAAATAAAAAGGGTGAGCTCAAATGCTCAGTAAGGGTATGAATGGATAAAATAAAACATACCATATACATTTGAACTTAAAAACAAGAACATAATGTTTAAACATCAAAATCTTGAGCAACGACCTAAAACATTGAAGTACATAAGGCATTGATAATAATGGAACATAAATAATGATAAAATAGCATGGGTATAAAACATGTAATTGTGTCATCCATTAAGCACGTTATATGGTTTCCATGGTAGCCAATGCCTTGCTGCCAAGACCATCTTAGTGGACAAAGTCCCTTTCTGAATCGAGTTCACTCCTCGTTTCAGTCCTGTAACATTGAACCGGATTTACTTACCGTTCCAGCCATGTCTATCTCATGAGATATAAATCTTTACCCAATGAATTTGAGGGAGATATAGGTCCCACCCATCTCATAATGAAATCATTCTTACTTGTGCCACAAAATAAACATACATCATTCATAATAACCCAACGATTAAAATGGGTTTCATAAACATCATCCCATCATCACATAATTCATATAAAAAATGGATATCATTTAATAATAAGAAAAGTGAAACCATGTAAATCATAGAGACATGATACTTGAAACATACACATGTGAAATAATGTCATCTTAGATGAAAATGGTTTTGATAAAACACTTGAAATGAATTCTTGAGAAAAATATCCTTTTTTCTTCAAAATCATTTTCTTTTAACAAAATGTCATGAAATTTTAAAAGAAAATGATTTTTTTTGAAAATAGTAATGAAATATTTTGTAGGAAGCTTCATTAAAATAAGGATTTATAAAATAGTAAAAATCCTTTCATGCCGTATACGTTAAAAAACATTTTTCTCGTACTTTTGTCAGAAAAGTTAAAAAGTACTTTGTAGGGTAAATAAAAGAATGATTCCATCCATACCATGGGGTAAAAGTCAAAATGGATAAAATGTCATTAAACATACATGAATACACTTTTATAAAACATGTAAATAGATTATAGAAATAACCCCAGTAAATACTTACGAATAAACAATCTCGGATAAAAATGAGATTTGAAAAATTATCCCTTACCTTAGGTCCAATATGCTTCGTACGTATCTGAACCTCCTATATAATGATTTAAATAAATTCATTGACTTATTACAGAATCATATTAATTGTTATAATATCATATATGGTTCACTTATGACTTTATATTACCAGTTCTTTTGTAAATTCCATGTTAAAGAGCGTTTTGGGTAAAATCGTTTGATTTGTCTTCCGTGTTTTGACTTGTAATTATTAATATGATTACTTAGATCATGATTACTTAATTCCAGAATAAAAAAATGATTTATATATAATATAGATTCATAATATAAATATATATAATATATTGATAAATGGAAAGAAATACACCGTTCATGGAGACGGTAGGTAGTACGTACGCATGAACGTTTCTTTCGTTTCCTCATTGAATTGAATGGAACTAATTGGATGACATACATACATATATACATAAATCCAGTATCATTATTATGTCATATATTTCATGATTACTTATTATATATACTTTATAATCATTTATGAATGGTTAATCATTGAGAATGAATCTCATCGCGTCGTGGAGACGGTATTCCGTACGTACGCACGAGCGATGATATCATTCCGATGATCGTGGAATTTTATTGGAGTGTATGTATACTATTAAATAATCAATATAACTTTATAATAATCATATATATTTATTATTTACACCATTATACCCATCCAAGTAAGGTGGTGGTGAAAAAAAGATTACACCACGGCGTGGAGACGATATTCCGTATGTACGCACGCGCGGTGATTTCGTTTTCCGTAGGATGGATAGATGGTGAAATAGGGTTGTTTAATACATATAATAACATATCAGTATATGAGTGATACTTATGTTATTACTTCATAATGATACAACCTATGAATAAGAATTGGAAGAAGAAATAAAGTTGAAATAATCGGAAACGGACATTACCTCTTCTTTGAAGCGCCTCTTTGAGACCTCCTCTTAGGGCACTAAAATTGGTCTTTGAAGAAGACCAGGACCTCTATTATGTTTCTAGAGAAGTGTAGAAGATAAATTTATAGGGTTTGGCCGAGCATGAAGTCTCAAAGTGGTGTGAGGAAGAGAGGGAGGAGGTGCCCTTGTATAAGGGAGGAGAGGGGCACCTTTGGAATAACTAAAAATAATATTTTATTATAAAGTCATATTCAGTTTTTAATAGATCATAATTGATATATTTCAAAGATAATGTGGGGATGGGTCTAAATCCTCTCATCCAATATAATTTAGACAAGTTTATGTCATTATAATAACCTTAACTTTTAGTTTTAACTCTTAGTTAATTAGATTGACATTTACCATGTCATTGTGTATTTTTATATTATATAGTTAATAAACATAACATATACATTCAAGATACCCCCAAGTGGTCCATTAATGATACAAATGCCATGATATAAGTATCATGACCGAACCATAGATTTTTAGGAATATAATAACAATTAATAATATAATATTTTTTTAAAAAACTATTTTATGTCAATTTTGACACTATTTTGTAATTGATTTTTGTGAAAATCATAACAGAATTATTAGTTCGAATAAAGTTAATTAAATCAATAATAACATGTCATATTAACATATAAAATTATTTTAATTCATAAAAAAGTCTCAAATTACATTTATTTGGGTATTTATAACATCAACTATTTCAATATTTCATTAATAAGATAATTACTACATCATCATTGTGTCATAAATAAATTAAAATATTTTAAGTCTAAAAATTACAAATAAATTACCATTATGTAGGAAGTATCTTTATATTTCTAATGAATATTTATAGTCGAATTTATCTTATGTATAACCCAATATTAAAAATGATTTAGTTATTAAACTTTTATTTTAACTATTTTAACCCTTCTTTAAATAAATTAATAATAAATGTCCTAATCTAAACCAAGTGGGCCTAAATGGTCATATTTTATTCCTAAGGTTGTTTTTGGACGAATTAAACTTATTCAATAGAATTAGAACATGTGTTAGGGTAATAATAATATCATTTTTATATTTAATTACCCTATTTACTTTTAAACGTGGTAAAAAAAAGTAAAATGTTACTATTCACAAAATATTATTTTCATCTCATTGAAACACATTTTAGTACTTGATATTAACCAGGTCTCTCGGATTTTCTAAATTCTACTCACAGAAGCGGTAAAATTATGTTTTGTGAAAAATTAAGTTTTTTTAACTACCACTTAGTGGTTTCACTATTCATCAAAAAATGAAAGTTCCTAGAAAAGTACCAAAAATTAGGCCTAATCTATATTTGATATGATGAATTAAAAAATGATTTCTATTTTAACAAATTCAAAACATATTAGTTGCATTAATTAATTTAAAAATTAATTCCCGTCGTCAAAACAAATAGCGTGTTCTTAAGAGATATTAACTATCAAAAGATTGACACTTGTTTATGTGTGGTTTAAATGTGAAATTACATCCAATGTCAAACATTGTATTAATTTGTAAAAATATATTCTAAATATACTTTAAAACTAATCAAATTAATAATTTATCACTATTAATTATTTCGATTAAAAAAGGTGTTTTTAATTAAAATTTATCAATTTCCACTATTCATCAGAATATGAAAGTTATCAGAAGAGTAACAAAATTTCACCCTAAGCTAATTTCGATATTCCGAATCCAAAAAAGAAGTTCATTTTGAAAGAAAAAATTTATAAAATTTCAAAAAGTGGATATTACTATTCACAACAGCTAGTTCATAATAATATTATAATAATATCTCGTTTAGTGAAACTCAGTATTGCGTACTACATACGCTATTGAGGAAGGTCACGATTGCGTGTAATGAAAGGAAAGTCAGGGATGCATGTTTTGCAAGATCCTTTTGTTATAGGGTACAACACAAGACATTAATGAAATTAAAAATAATATTTTTCATAAAATCTCTGGGTTTTACATTTTACCTCCCATAAAATTAATTTCTCCCTCGAAATTCGTTGGGGTTATAAATGGTTTACAACTAAAATGTTTCTTTAATAGAAACCCACATCGTAAAAAGGAATACCAAAACATTAATTTAAAAACTAAT
This sequence comes from Viscum album, assembly GCA_963277665.1. Lineage (NCBI taxonomy): Eukaryota > Viridiplantae > Streptophyta > Magnoliopsida > Santalales > Viscaceae > Viscum > Viscum album. Next base: position 592,172,966 of record OY728166.1, read on the forward strand.
GTATAAAACGTAACAGTTACCCAAATTAACTCATCACTAGGTTTCCACGTAGAAGAACATAGGTGAAAATATGGATATGGAAGAAAAATATAACCATCATGTTCTGATGGAAAGTGGTAGAGAACATGGCTATGAAAAAGACAAAAATCATAAATCCATAAATTTGTGACGATCTAAGGTATCATCTGATTAATCGGATATAAGAGCACTAGGACAAAATTTTTGATTTTCAAGATCATTTCCCTAAAGTTAATGAAATATGAATTAGAAGAAATAATTTCATGATTTTGGTATAGTCTCACCGTTGGTCGTTATTTAGACAATTTCCACTCCATATCTTAAAGAAATGAAGTTGAATTTGGCATTCGTGATGTGTTAGCAGATCATGTGATAGAATGATGGGTCATTCCATCTGTCTCAAAAAAAGGTTAGAAAGGTTAGCAAAAAATACACATGTCCATCTATATTGAGAATAATCATATATGGTTCCTAAAATGGACATATACTTCATATATCATACAACATAATAAAATAAAACTAGCTTCTACTAAACAGGGACTTGTTTTAGGCCAGTGGTAGGCGATAAAGGCCAGTCGCACTTCGGTGGTCGGTTCGATTCCCATAGCCTTGTCTGAGGCGATGGGATGTAGCCCATCCTACAGGTTTTCCTTTTTCTAAAACTACATTACTATAACATCCCATCAATAATATCAAAAAAACTTCTATCCTTAAACAAAACTATGTTTTTCCAACATAAATCATTCTAATATTTAGACTTATCCAAAATACATCTGTCCAATATCATATTATAGTGAAAATGATTACCAAAGAGTTCATATAAAAAGCATGTTAATACCATCGTTGATCCCCATATATCATGAGATATGTCTTGTTGGTCACATTCCAAACATTCGAAGGCCTTAATCATGTATTCTGTTAAGAAATGAATACACATTGAATCTTAGTGAAAACATGAGGGCTGTCAAAAGTTAACTCTTTTCACATACCAAAACCTCAAACCATGATATAACTATTTCCTTATATCATTCATGAGATCATGTATACTGTCAAACATTTCATTTTCTCCTTATCCCGTCATTATGCGCATATCATCTTTTTTCCAAAAATATCTCAATCACTTTCCATGGTTACCGTTACCATAAAATTTTTGAAAACCACAATAGACCAATACATAAATATTCCAATATTCCACGATACTATATACAACATTATTTTGGAATCCCATTACATAAACACTTAATCATTCCACCACATCGTTTCCAATAGTGATCGCATGTGACTTCCCTTTTTCCGTTGCCTTAAGTGGTTTCTCTTGTCTATCATCACTAACCCTTGGATTAAGGAATTTATTATCATATTGCCCCATTTCCTTGCACTTGAATCATTGAAGTGTTGGTGGTGAATTCTCTGCAGTCTTTTCTTTATTCACATCAATAGAAACCATTTTTCTAGTACTTCGACACTCAGCTGCTCGATGACCTTATTTTTCACACTTAAAACATTTTCTAGTCCCTTTAGGACAATATCCACCATGCTTCTTTCCACCCTTTGAGCATAAGGAAACATTCAACTTCTTTTCACCATTATTCTGAGATTTCTCCTTGAACTCCATCATTCATTTCTTGTCAAAACTATGAGATGGATAAGTAACAGCAACTTCAATTTCTACCTTGATAGCACACCCCACAATTTTTTCATAGCTACTGAAGTCTCTTATAGCTAATTACCTTCGAATATTTGGTTTCAAGCCACTGAAGTATCGATAAACTTTACTTTCAGGTTGGATGATAAAGCCAGATGCATACCTTGTAAGCCTTGTAAAATTCCCTTCGTATACCCCAACAGATTCATCATCCTTTTGCTTTAGTTCAATAAAATCCTTCTTCATCGTTGTTCGAAGAATACGAGGGAAGTACTTTTTGAAAAACAAGTTCATGAACTCGTCCCATTCAATGGACTCAATTTCATCTCTTGGCCTTGTATTCTTGATAAGATTCTACCATTGATAAGCTTCACCTTCCAAACGATATACTACTAAGATGACTTTATCATGTTCAGAACATTGAAGAACTAAAAATATCTTTTCAGTGGTACTGATCCATTGTTCAGTAATAATTGGATCAGAAGACCCACTGAAAGAAGGTGGATGTTGCCTTATGAAGGACTCAATAGAATATTGTTCCCTTCTTTGCTCATTTGGAAGTCCAGAATGATTCATAGCTTCTGTAAGTATAGCAATAAGATTTTTCACTCCATCTCCCATAACATTTGTTTGTTCAGGAAGACAATCATTGCATTTTCCATTGCATTGATCAACACGGTTCCTTCAGGTTCCATACATCGTCTAAAACCCAAAAAGAATAGTGTGAGAGGCACAAATCATGATAGGGAAACAAACATAATAAAGGGGGAGTATCTTCAATATCTAACATCTTAGGTTTAATTCTATGATCATTACAATAATTCTAGGACTATAACCTATACTTATACTTAACCTTAGGGTTATCCCTAGACATACCTTAGAAATATCTCTAAGGATCTCATTAAATTTCTCGCATCCTAGTTTCCAAAGGTTGACTAAACATTTCCTCTCATACCAACTGTAGAGACCCAAAGCTTGACGTACATGGACAATACATTACTTTTGAGGAATACTTAATACATAACAAAAACAGACACACAAGGATCGTAATAGTTTTGTGTCTTTGTAAACTCATAATATAAACATCTAATCATGTTGAAAGATCTTTAACATCTCCCATAACGATCTTCCCCTTTTTGTTTCCTTACCTAAAACCTTTCTTTATTTCATGGGGAAAATAAAACAAAAAATTGTGATCTCAAATGATTAGTAAGGGTAATAATGGATAAAATAAAACATACCATATACATTTGATCATAAAAACATGAACATAATGTTAAAACATCAAAATCTTGAGCAACAACATAAAACACGGAAGTACATAAGGCATAGATCATAATGGAAAATAAATCATGATAAAATAGCATGTGAATAAAACATGTAAATGTGGCATCCATTAATCACATGATATGATTTCCATGGTAGCCAAGGCATTGCTTCCAAGACCATATTAGTTGACAAAGTCCCTTTTTGAATCGAGTTCACTCCTCATTTCAGTCCTGTAACACTAAACCAGATTAACTTACCATTCTAGCCATGTCTATCTCATGAGATATAAATATTTACCCAATGCATTGGATGGAGATATAGGTCCCACCCATCTCATAATGAAATCATTCTTACTTGTGCCACAAAATAAACATACATCATTCATAATATCCCAACGTATAAAATGGGTTTCAGAAACATCATCTCATTATCACATAATTCATATAAAAAAATGGATATCATTTACTTATAAGAAAAGTGAAACCATGTAAATCATATAGACATGATACTTGAAACATACACATGTGAAATAATGTCATCTTAGATGAAAATGGTTTTGATAAAACACTTGAAATGAATTCTTTAGAAAAATGTCATTTTTTCTTCAAAATCATTTTCTTTTAACAAAATTTCATGCAATTTTAAAAGAAAAGGGTTTTGTTGAAAATAGTCATGAAATATTTTTTAGGAAGATTCCTAAAAATAAGGCTTTATAAAACCGTAAAAATCCTTTCATGCCGTATACGTTAAAAAAACAATCTTCTCCTACGTTTGTCTGAAAAGTCAAAAAGTACCTTATAGGGTAAATAAAAGAGAGATTCCTTCCATACCATGGGGTAAAAGTCAAAATGGGTAAAAATGAATTTAAACATACATAAATACACTTTTATAAAACATGGACATGGATGATATCAATAACCCCAGTAAATACTTACGAATAAGCAATTTCAGATAAAAATGAGATTTGCAAAATTATCCCTTACCTTAGGTCTGATATGTTTCATACGTATCCGAACCTCTTGTATAATGATTTAAATAATGACATTGACTTATTAAAGAATCATATTCATTATTATGATATCATATTTGTTTCACTTATTACTTTATATTATCCGTTCTTTCATAAATTCCATGTTAAATAGCGTTTTGGGTTAAATCGTTTCATTTTTCATCCGTGTTTTGACTCGTAATTATTAATATGATTACTTAGATCATGATTACTTAATTCAGGAATATAAAACATGATTTATATATAATATATATTCAGAATATACATATATATAATAGATCGATAAATGGAAAGAAATACACCGTTCATGGAGACGGTAGGTCGTACGTACGCATGAACGTCGTTTTCGTTTCATCATTGAATTGAATGGAATTAATTGGATGAAATACATATATATATATATATATACATAAATCCAGTATCATTATTATGTCATATATTTAATGATTACTTATTATATATACTTTATAATCATTTATGAATGGTAAATCATTGAGAATGAATCTCATCGCACCGTGGAGACGGTATTCCGTACGTACGCACGAGCGATGATATCATTCCCATGATCGTGGAATTTTATTGGAGTGTATGTATACTATTACAGAATCAATATCACTTTACAGTAATCATATATAGTTATTATTTACACCATTATTCCCATCCAATTAAGGTGGTGGTGGAAAATAGATTACACCACGACGTGGAGACAGTATTCTATACGTACGTACGTGCGGTGATTTCATTTTCTGTAGGATGGATAGATGGTGAAATAGGGTTGTTTCATACTTATAATAAAATATCAGTATATGAGTGATACTAATGTTATTACTTCATAATGAAACAACCTGAGAAGAAGAAGTGGAAGAAGAAATAAAGTTGAAAGAGTCAGTAACGGACATTACCTCTTCTTTGAAGCGCCTCTATGAGACCTCCTCTTAGGGAACTATAATTGGTCTTTGAAGAAGACCAGGACCTTTAGGATGTTTCTAGGAAAGTGGAGAAGGTAAATTGGCAGGGTTTGGACGATCTTGAAGGCTCAAAGTGGTGTGAGGAAGAGAGGGAGGAGGTGCCCTTTTATAAGGGAGGAGAGGGGCACCTTTGGAATAACTAAAAATATTATTTTATTATAAAGTCAACTTCGGTTTTTAAAAGCTAAAAATTGATTTATTTCGAATCTAAGTTGGGTATGGGTCGAACTCCTCTCATCCAATATAATTTAGACAAGTTTAGGTCATTATAATAACCTTAACTTTTAGTTTTAACTCTTAGTTAATTAGATTTCCATTTACCATGTCACTTTGTATTTTTATATTATATAGTTAATAAACATACGATATACATCCAAGCGACCCTCAAGTGGTCCATTAATGATACACCTATCATGATATAAGTATCGTGGCCGAACGTTATATTTTTATGAATACAATAACAATTAATAATATAATATTTGTTTTAAAAACTATTTTATGTCAATTTTGACACTATTTGGTAATTGATTTTTTTGAAAATTATAACAGAATGATTAGTTAGAAAAGGGTTAATTAAATCAATTATAACATGTCATATTAACCTAAATAATTATTGTAATTCATAAAAAGTCTCAAATTACTTTTATTTGGGTTTTTATAACATCAATTATTTTAATATTTCATTAATAAGATAATTACTACATCATCATTGTATCATAAATAAATTAAATTATTTTAAGTCTAAAAATTAAAAATAAAATACAATTATGTAGAAAATATTTTTAGCTTTATAAAGAATATTTATAGTTGAATTTATCTTATGTATAAACCTATATTAAAAATTATTTAGTTATTAAACATTGATTTTAACTATTTTAACCCATCTTTAAATAAATTAATAATAAATGTCCTAATCTAATCCAAGTGGGCCTAAATGGTCATATTTTATTCCTAAGGTTGTTTTTGGCCGAATTAAACTTATCCAATAGAATTATAACATGTGGTAGGGTAATAATAATATCATTTTTACCCTTAATTACCCTATTTACTTTTAACTGTGGTAAAAAAAAGTAAAAAGTTACTATTCACAAAAATTATTCTCATCTCATTGAACCACATTTTAGTCCTTGATATTAACAATGTTTATCATATTTTCGAAATTCTACTCACAGAAGCGGTAAAACTATGTTTTATGAAAAAATCAGTTTTTTTAACTACCACTTAGTGGTTTCACTATTCATTAAAAAATGAAAGTTTCGAGAAAAATACCAAAAATTAGGCCTAAGATATATTTGATATTTTTAATTAAAAAATGATGTCTATCATACCAAATTCAATACATATCAGTTGCATTAATTAATTTAAAAATTAATTCCCGTCCTCAAAACAAATAGCGTGTTCTTAAGAGATAATAACTATCAAAAGATTGACAATTGTTTATGTCCGGTTTAAAGGTGAAATTACATCCAATGAATAACATTGTATTAAATTGTAAAAATATATTCTAAATATACTTTAAAACCACTCAAATTAATAATCTATCACTATTAATTATATCGATTAAAAAAGTTGTTTTTAATTAAAATATAGTAATTTCCACTATTTATCAGAATATGAAAGTTATCTGAAAATTACCAAAATTTCACTCTAAGATAATTTCGATATTCCGAATCCAAAATTGAAGTCCATTTTGAATGATAAAATTTATAAAATTTCAAAAAGGGGGTATTACTATTCATAATGGCTAGTTCATAATAACATTATAATAATATCTCATTTAGTAAAACTCGATATTGCGTACTACCCACGCTATCGAGGAAGGTCGTTATTGAGTGTAATGCAAGGCAAGTCAGGGATGCGTGGTGGGCAAGCTACTTTTGGTGTAGCGTACAACACAAGACATTAATGAAATTAAAAAGAATATTTTTCATAAAATCTCATGGTGTTATAGTTTACAATGATTTACTTGTTGAGTTCTACGAGTCTATTTCCTTTTAGCAGGAAGATAGAAGAGTGTTATTTTACTTCAAGTCTTATGGTAAGACTTACAAATTATCTTACACCAAAACTGCATGCTTTGTGGGTTTATCCGACGAAGGGGATGCTGAGTTTTGCTCACATAAGCTTCTATATGAGTAAGGATGTTTCAACAAGGTTAAGGCTTTGAAATGTCTTGGACTCAAAGATACCAATATTACTAAGATTTCTCATCTCACTACGAATAATCGGATTCTACAGCTGTGGGTACAAGGTTTTCTCGTACCAAGAAGGGGTGACAAGGATAATCTGAAGAAGAGTGACATCTACGTCCTAGATTTCTTGGTAAATATAAGGAAGATAAATTTGATGAGTCATGTTTTGATTATAGTGAAAAATATAAAAGAAGGGAACTTGAGAGACCAAATCATTATGTACCATGCCTTACTATCAAAGCTGATAGTTCGGTGCTTAGATTATTTCAAAGATTCTTGTATGTCAAAAGTTCGGAATTGTAAGCTTATGCTTGTCAGTGATGATACATTGAAAAGGAAGAAGATGGGTTTTTCAAATGAATCCAGAGAATTCTATCCTTTACCAGAGGGAGAGGTTTAGGCCATTCTGGAAAATGTCAAGAAGGCTGAACCAGCGAAGAAAGCTTCTTAGAAGAGGAAGCTTAAGGAAGTGGTTGGTGATGACAAAACCCCTAAATCTAAAGAAACCCAATCCTCACCTCCCAAGACGAAGAAACCAAAAGCTTACCAAGATGAAGTGGCTACCAAGTAGATGGAAGACAAAGAGAAGAGAAAAGAATGTGATCAATAGTTCAGATTAGACCGGGCTGAGGCTAAGGCCTTAAGGGAAAAAGATGTAGATGTGTTAGAAAAAGATGCTAAAGAAAAGAAGTTGAAGAAAAAGATATTTGAAGCTGAGATTGTTCAATCTCTTTTGAAAGCAACTGAAATAGCTTCTGAGCAGTTTCTGGTTCCGGAAACATTCCTTACCGAACCATATTTATCAGAGACTCTAGGAAAAAACTATGTCACTCTAGAAAAATACAAGGGTAAAGAGGTAGTTGATGAAGTTGAAAAATAAGCTGGTGAAGAAGTAGAAGAAGATGATGTTGAAGAAGAAGAAGAATAAGAAGGAATTGATGATCTGGATGCATTGATAAAACAAGTTGAATATTATCAAGAAAAGGCTGAATCTGCAAAATTGCCCACTCTAGGAAAGGAAGTTGATAAAGAAAGTGGGAAGGATGAAGATGAGCAAGAATAAGAGAAGGAAAATGTTTTATATGATGAGGAAGAATCATATGAGAAGAATTTACTTGAATAAGGGGAATAAAAGGAAAAACCAGATGAAGACCTGATTGTTCAGTTATTAGAAAGTGAGGACGAATCTCCAGATGATCATCCCATTATGAAAGCTGACAAGTGGAAGCAAGTTCTGATGGTTACTCCAACAAAAGAGTTTTTTAGGAAGAAGGAGGTTGGAGGTTCTTCTAAAAAGAAAACCAGTGCAAATTGAATAAGAACAATCTCCAAGTAGATTATCGGATTCGGAGTCATCAGTACATGGTCATGATTTTGTGGTTCAATCTCTGAAGATGTTGGTTGACTCCATTCCGATATTTCCAACCATAGACTCCGGATGCTAGATGATGTAGCATAGTTTGAATCAGAAATAAGAAGCCTTATCCATGGTGATGGATAAGTGTATAAAGATTGAGTCCGAATATAAAATTTTTCTTATCAATTATGATGTGCATAGAATGTCTAGTAGAAAATAACTCTATAGTCTATGAAAGTTGAAGAAGACTTGGTTGTGTATGATAATTTTTAGAATGAGGTGAAAGATTCCTTTGACACCAAGGATAACAGGATTAAGAATCTTCAGGATGATCTGACCACTGAGAAAAATATTCAAAATCAACAATTAAGGGATCTGAATGGGAAGCTCAACTCAGTATCTCAGAACTAGAAAGGGGAAAGAGTTTTCTTTCTTGAGTTTCGAGAAAAGCTGAAAAAGAAAGATGAGGTGTTGAAGATGCAGGAAAAAGCCATGAAGGCTCAAGAAGAGGTGTTGAAAGCTCAAGAAGAAAGGACAAAATCCTTAGAGAGGCAAGGTAAGGAAGACCAAAGAGATTTAAAGAAGCTCAAAACCTTGTTGAAGAAGCAGATCCCAAAGGAAATGGAAGAAAAATAAACTCACTTCGATCTTTTGTTGTATTTATCTTTCCTTGTAAAAATTTATTTTTCTCAACTCTAATGAAAATTTGGTTGGTTGTATTTTTTTATATACTAATGTTTCAGGTACCGTATTTTTTTTCCATTCCCTAAATTCTTTTTGAAAATCACAAAGGGGGAGAAGAAAAAAGAACTACTCAAAAGGGGAGAAAGGAAAGGATTAGAAAGAAAAATTTCTAAGTAAATAAATCCTTAATGTAAGGGGGAGTTTCTCATTACGATGTTTTTCATTCCCATAATAATGAAAACTCCACTCCAAAAATTCAGAATACAATCCTTAGAGTTTCAATGCCTAAGGGGGAGTTAGTTGTACTCACATTCATCCACGAACAAAGGGAGATAAGTTTTAATTTCAAAGTCTAATGAAATTTTTCAAAGTCCTTATATTATTTTTCGTAAGTATGTTTGTGCGTTCCAAAAAGGGGGATATTGTTTAGTCAATAAGGTTTTCCTTATGAGTTTTCCATTCCTTCTTGTTTTGAAAATCACAAACGCCTTATTCTTAAGAAAATCCACATTTTAGTTCTATAAGGAAAATTTCCTTCCTTATGGAAATTTACCCTAACATATATTTCCTTACACATAGCAATATTTTTATTAAGTATAAAATTCATATTCATACCCAAAACCTTAGAATCATATAATGCTAAGGTATGAAGCATTCTATTTTAGGATCCGAATTCTATATATGAACTCTAATAATGTTCCGCTCTGAATTCTGGAAACGAACTCTAATAAAGTTACACTCCTAATTCAAGATATAAACTCTAATAAATTTCCACTACGAATTATAGATACGAACTCTAATAAAGTTCCACTATGAATTCTAGATATGAACTCTAACAAAGTTCAACTCCAAATTATGGATTCCGAACATCAATGAATTTGACTCTGAACTTTTGTTAGTTCGACTCTGAACTTCTATAAGTTCAACTCCAAAATTTTATTTGTTTGACTCCGAAAATCTATGAGTCCGACTCCAAACATTTATTAGTTTGACTCCGAACTTTTACTAGTTCAACTCCAAACCTTGTAAGTTCAGATTTTGAATTAGAGTGAAACTAGAATATGAATTTCCTTAGAAATTCAGACTACAGATTCCCACAGAATTCATGTTCCGAATTCCTATAAAACAGAATCCGAATATCCTTTTATTATAGACTCCGAATTTCATTTTGGCAAGACTCCAAACTTTTATTTACCTACACTCCGAATTTTAGTTTTGCTTATGTGTACACTTGTTTCACTGAAAAACGATGTCGTGCTTTCAGTTACACATTTTTTTTGTTATAAAATGATGTCATGCATTCTGTTTCAAACTAAACGTTGGTTTAGTGACACATATACAAGCCCCTTTGAATTTTAAGGAAAATATGACAGTTGGAGGAGGGGGCCGACCATTCCAACCGAGCCTATAAATAGGAGCTCATTTGAAAGAGCTCAATAATAAGTTGATCACTCTAGAGACCACACACTGATAAGCTGATTTCTAGAGAGAGAAGGTTTTCATGCTTTGTGCATACTGAACCGCTCGTTCAGATTGCTTTGTGTGACTCTGAATGTTGGTGATTACATTCGAGGGCTTCCGGAGATAGGAAGACAGAGGTTCCAACACCTTGGAGTTGAGGGCTTCCTTGCTGAGGAAGACAGAGGTTCCAACTACCTTGAAGTTGGGGGCTTGAGGGGATAGCAAGACAGAGACTCCGATATTCGTATCGAGGGATTTCCCTTGTGTGGGTAAGATAGACTTTCTTGAAAGTATAAATCAAGGGACCTTTATCCGAGGTTGTTGGATACCCTTCTCTTTGGGTTAAAATATTTACATCTTGTTACTTATAGTTTTACTACATGTTTTTCTGATGAAATTTTGTATTGTAAGGAAAGTATAACCTTCTTATACTTCCTTTCACTTGTAGTCTGACTCATTTAGATTCTATATGCTTTAAGGTAGAATCTCATATTGTAAACATTAGTTAAATTTCAATTTCTGGATCCATATTTCCGGAACCTGTTTTTCTGAATCACTTTCTAGATTTAAGCAAGTGCAATGAACTAGAAGTTTATAACTTCATATCTTGTTCCAATTCTCCAATTGGTTTTAAAGGTGTTGTGAATTTTCTTAGTTTAACATTGTTAAACTTAGATCATTCCTTGTCTAAGGAAAATTTTAAAGTGTACAATTCACTGCCCCTCTTGTATATTGAGCATCTACATTATAATTTCGATCCTACACATACCACTTTATTATTTTTATTTCTATCAAGTTTTATTATTATTTCATTATGGATGTTTCCCAGGATCACATGATTAAATGCATTAATAAGCAAGAAAGATAGATCAAAAATAAAGTGACTTATTCGTAAATATTATCTAACACAAAGGTACTCACTTATCTAAATAAAAATAATATTAACAAGAATGTGATTTAAATAATAGTTGGTAATTTACACATTGAGGGTAAAATCTCTCAATTATATATATTAATTCGGTATATCCTTCCAATACTTTAGTTAAAATTGAACCAATTTTCAAAGTGCATGGCCAACAAAATAAGGGTTCCTTTTATTATAAAGGAATTCTAAAATGATGTTTTTGGTTTACTTAACTTAGTTCATATTAAGGCTTGACTGCCAAAATAAGACACGGTTTAACTAAGAACAAATGGATGAGGAAATCCATTTTAACTATTTTAGGATTGTGGATTCCACTCCACAAATTAATAAATTGTGATATAATTAAATTGGAATTTGGAATTCCTACCTAAAAACATAAAAATTTCATGACTAGTCAAATTTGGGGTGATAAGAAGGGGAATATGGGGCTTTACCACTAAAATTTCTACAAAATATTTTATTCTATAACCAATAGTGATGGATATTAGGTTTTGATATAAATAGATAGAGATTAATAAATATAATACTTATTTATTTGCCTAAATTTTATTAGTTAAAGTACTAAAATCTCACAATATTATTTTTATATATTGATAAAAATTTAACTGAAACATATAACTATGATCCATACTTGAGAAGGATAACCTTATTTACCAATACAAATATACAATAGTTGAAAATTTTCTTATGCATTACCCTTTTCCATGAAAGTAAATTATTTGTGTTGGAATAATCAATTCTTGATGCACCTAGTTTTGAGGATATTAAGAAAGAGATAACTGTCTATGAGATGTATTTGAATGATGCTAAAAATGATTTGTGTTTCATTCAATCATCCATGAGCAATGAGATTTTAAAACAACATGAGTACATGGATGTGTATATCATTATATACCACCTTAACGATCATTATCAAGAGAAGGTAATACAAGAGAGATACACGATCTCATATTCTCTATTTGTAACTATTAGTTGAGAGTTTATTTCAACCGGGCCTCATGTACTCTATATTATTGGCTACATTTAATTATTAGACATCTTAGGGATTAAATTACTAGGTCAGTTAAACATAAATCTCACACTTTCTTCACTATCCAATACCTTCTCCAATTTTAATGATAATTATAACATGATTAAAAATGAGAAGAGTCTTTCAGAAAAACTTACTCTGATTCTCCATGTGGATAAGAAATAAGGAGTAAAAAACCAGTGATCCTCATGGTGAATAATAGAAATAAGAATAAGGAGGGGCCAAATAATCATAATAATCCTGAATATCCTAAGAACCTTTCCTCCAAGAAGAGAAATACCCAAAGGTATATAACGGAAAAAGAGGTTGTATATGTTTCCTGTGGCAGGAAAGGCCGCTAGAATAACACATTTACCAAGAAGTAAGGTAAAGATAAAGGAACATTCTTTGTTAAATGCAATATTTTAATATCTAAAAAATTGTGTATTTGATAAAACTTGCGGTCCTCACATATGTATCCAAATATGGGATCCAAGTATATTATGATAGATTGACAGAGGAGGGGTGATTTTTATACTTCAAACGGTACAGATTGGTTGATCTTTCCATTAGAGAGTATCTCCTTTCATTTTCACTATAATACATGTTGGTTTTAAAAGATTTTTATTTTATACTAACTATTACCAAGAATATAATTTATTTATCCTTCCCATATGCAGATGGTTTTATATTCATATTTGGTGAAAAGTTGTTTCTTTTATAAATAAATCATATGTTTTGGTATAATGAATTTAAATAACATTATTTATATATCAAATTATTAAAAAATGCATTGAAAATAGACAATGAATCATGTTCACATAACTCATTTAACACCAAGTTATGGAATCACCATCTTGGGCATGTAAATGGTAAGTGTTTTAAAATTCTCTATCAAGATGGTTATTTATAATATTTTTAGCTAAATATTCTTGAAGAATTTCTTGATTATTTATATGGAAAAATTTCCAAATAACTATTCAGTGCATAGGGTGGAAGGGTCATCGATATTTTAGTGTTTGAACACACTGATGTGTGTAGACCATTTCCAATAGAAACTTGAGGTGGGTATTCATTCTTCATAACATTAACTAATAATCATAGTAGATGTGGATAGGTCTACTTGATGATGTATAAGTCCGAGTTCTTTGGGAAATTCAATGAATTCAATATTTAAGTTGATAATAAACTTAGAAATAAGATAATAAATTTTTGATTGGATATAGGTGGTCAATATCTTAACCTAGAGTTTGTCACATCTCTATGGGAGTTTGGGATTCTATCTGAACTCACTACACCTTAAACACCACATTGGAATGGTGTTAGTGAATGGAGGAAGTTTACTTTGTTAGACATGGTATGGTAAATGTTGAATCACGTATATCTTCTAATATTAATTTCAGGATATTCATTTAAAATAGTGGGATACAAACAAAACCAAGTACGATCTAAAGCAAAAAATATAATTCCCTTTGAGTTATGAAGGTTAGTGAAACCCATTTGGTTGGATACATGTGTATGGAATTTGATGTGCTTGTTAAGAATTTATCACAAAAAACTATCACGTTAGGTTAAATATTATATCTTTATATTTAATCCAAATGAATCAAAGGAATACTATGTATTCATCCTCTAAAGTAAGAAAGTGATTGTCGCCAGGGACACCATTTTTCTTGATAGGGAGCACATATTCAAAAATGATTTTTGGAGAAAGACTGACTTCGATGAAGTTGATTCTCAAGATAAACTAGGGTTGGAACATGAATATATTCCATAGTTCCCCATGGATGAAGTACTTCATGAAACACAAGTACAACATAGGAGCAATAGTTTAGTAAGAGAACTAGAGAGATATGGTTTTCCTGTGATTTAGGTTAGTGAATAATTATTGTTTTAAAATGATGAAACAAAATCTTGAAAATTGGTAGTACAGAGCTCCAAAGATTCAATATGGAAAGAATCTTGGAATTATGAAATATATTCCATGTATTAGAACCATGTTTGTGTTCTAGTTGATCTTCGTGTTTATGTAAATACCATAGGGTTAAAATGAGTCTTAAAGATAAAACTAGATATGGAAGGTAATGTAAATTCATATAAAATAAGGATATTGGATAAAGGGTTTAAAAAAAACAATAAATTTATTATAATGAAACCTTTTCTTTCCAATTTTCAGGTTTAAATACGTCAAAATTATAATTTCTATATCAGATTAAAATAAATATGATATTTGGAAGATGGATTTCAAAACTACATTCCTTAATGAGAACCTTTATAAAGATGTCTAAATGACACAACTTGAATCGTTTTTAACTCAAGGAGATATCAAAAATATTTTCACGTTTCATAAATCCGTTTATGTATTGATGTAATCATCTAGGTCATTGAACATTTTATTCAGTGAAGCTAAAAAATAATTCGGTTTCATTAATAATGAATGTGATCAATGTGTTTACAAAAGGTTTAGAGGGAATTTGGTCATTATCCCTGTAGTATATGATGATTCAATATTACTTATTAGAAATGAAATTCTGGTCTTACAATCTATTAAGGACATGTTGAATAAGCATTTCTCCAAGAAGGACATAGGTGATGAATCTAATATTCCATGGACCAATAAAATTTGTGATAGATCTAAGTGGCTACTTAGACTACTTTAAAGTACATACAGTTACTAGATAGTAATGAAATTTTGTATGGATCAATCCAAGAGGGGATTGGTTTTAGTATAACAAGGTATACATCTTTCAAACAAAATGTATCCTTATACACAACTTAAGAAAGAGAGAATGAGTAAGACCCCACATGCTTCAGTGATAAGATCAATGATGTATTCCATGTTATATAATAGACTTGGTGTTTCCTATGAATTTATAATGGTAGGTATATATCTTGTAGATTTAGGAGAACAAAATTTCTCTTCTATTAAGGATATGCTTAAGTAGCTAAGAAGAAATAAGGAATTGAAATTCTTGTATGATGTGTACGAGGAGCTACTGATATGGTTTTATACTTATTATAGTTTTTAAATAGATGAAAATTATATGAATTCACATATAGGTTATGTTTTCTCTCTCAACATAGGAGCAATAGTTTGGAAGAGCTCAAAGCATCCATTTTTTACCGATTCTATAGAATTTGAGTTTGTAGTTGCTTTTGATGTATCCATGGAATCCATTTATAGGTGAAACATTTTGTAGGTCAATGATATGGTACCTAGAAGTAAATACCCAAACACAGTGTATTATGATTATAATATAATAATAGATCTTGATAAATATCCAAGGTCACACCAAAAAACAAAACACATACGACAAATGTATCACCTATCAAGGTATTTTTCTTAGAGGGGTAAATTTTCAGAATTAAATGTTTCCACATAAGAAGTCATCATGGAACCCCTGACTAAAAGGTGACCTCAACAGAAGCATGAGTATCATGTGAGAGCTAGTGGATAAAAGGTTGTTAATATTGGGTATAGTGAAAGTGTTAGTATGTTGGATTAAGTTCCCTAGAATGATCTTTTATGTACCTTATGATTATTTTTGATTCATTATTTGAATATTAATAATCTTCTTATCACATCATTATTTTTATTCTCCATAACTAGAATGTGATAATGTCCAAAGGTTAGTGATCTCCCTAAATGCTCCTAGCAGTTCTCTGCTATGATTAGTGCCAAGAAGTTCAATTATAGTATTCTTAAATATATGTTCGGTATCTAAACGATATCATTTTAGGGATAATAATTATACAATATATTATGGTAGAGACTCATTAGACATTGAGGTACATTATCATGGTGTAGACCATTGATAAAATCAAATGAAGGATATTATGAGAATGATCCATACTAGTAGGAAATCCTCATTTAGATGTCTCCTTGGATGTTTTTATTTTTGGACATTTGTATTGGTACTTATACATTGAGATTATCATTATTGATTATTATAAGTCATATAATTTTATATATTAATGAAAATTGTGATGACATATGGTTGTAGAGTGGTAGGATCCATTGGGTGCGTCATGAGTAATATTTCATTAATAAATAATGTGAGAAAGGTTTTTACCCTTTGTTTATTTAAAAATTGTTTATATCTCATACTTTTTGTTAGAGATTATATAGGATAAATATATATATATATATATATATCCATGGTGTTCTATAGAAATGTCTGATTTTCAAAAAGTCAATGAAAAAGAAATTGAAGACATAGGTTGATGGAACTAGCATGAAACCTACATGATTCGAGATATCACAATAATGAAATTATATTATAGAGTAACTGTCGGTAAGAGGTATTATTTCATAAGGGAACTAACTTCATTCCCTATGGGTTCATTGGCATGTTATTAGTTATAGGCCTTGTACTTTAGTCTACTTCACCTATTTCCACTGAGAAAGAGGCCTAGATGTCCTCACAATAAGTTTATCTATAATCACAGTTAAATAATATATTATTAGTTATTATTTTACAAGATGAATAATTATTATTCTTGCACATGGCTTAATTATTATTCATGTTTTATTTATTGCATATATCTTGTCACTAGTTATTTATGAGAATATTAAGAGAGTAGAATATTTAAAAAATATTTACTTTCTATTTAGTGGATATAGTATTTACTTATTTATTAGAGAATAATGAAGTCATATTTATTTATTAAATAAATAGTCATTATTGAAGGCTTGATAAATATCATGGAAGAGAGGAGGATCGAGTTTAATAACTTGGTGAGAAATAAAATATATTTAAATTTATTTGAATACATAATATTTTATTTAATTAATGTGTTTAGCACATATCAAGAAATAATATTATTATTATTATAGACATAGGTTTTCTTATGGACTAAAAAAATAATAAATGGATCTTGTGCAAGTATTTATTCTAACCCTCTCGATATTTAAAATAAGTATATTATATTATTAAGAGAGGGAATTTCATTTGTGTTGTGCACAATGAGATCTATTGACAATACTCTCATGCCCTAGAGAACTACCTTTCCCAAATAGCTCCCAATAATATAGAGTGATATTCCTCCAAATTATACTAAAAATTGTAGAGGGATCAAGGATAATACATTGGAATCCATTCTCATGGAGATGAATGTAAAATGACGTAAGTGATAGGATCTATCATGCTATTACTTAGAGATTCCTATAATAATGTTCATAGATTAGTTGAACACATGTGGATCACACCTAGAAGGAATTTATTCTTAATTCCTATAACAAAATTATGGTATGATGTAGATCCATTTCTAGATGCATCACTGAAGAAATAATTTCTAAAAAAGCAATTCTTAATTGATTAAATTTATTGTAAAAAATATGCTATGGTTGTACACTTTTGATCCATCATTTATCTATTCTCTATATTGTTTGATTTAATTACACTGATCATGATGTTTATCATCCTATAAATATTTTATTAATCATCGATCATGAAAAAGGAATGATTTGGGAATAACCTATCTGATGCTTCGACTATACCAAGAACCTATAGGGTACCTATAAAAAAACCAATGAAGGAACCCCATAATGTTTCATAATATCTCATACGTATAAGTCCCTATGATATTTAACTTTTTTGCCTATAGGATGGGCCTGAAATGAGATGGTTTCATAAATTGTTCATTGATCACCCATATCACATCGTTATTACTAGGATTATAGGGAAAACCCATGATTAAGTCCATGGAAATATCATCACATTTCTATATCATAATTGGAAAAGATTTCAAAAAATCAGTAGGTGTTTGTTGTTCCATCGTAATCTTCTAACAAGTGTGATTCTGTGAAACAAAATCTATAACTGGCCATGTAATTAATGGAAACCAATACCAATGTCTCATGTTGTGATACTTCTAGGTATCCTTATGGTTTATAAAACAACATGAAAAATTTCCACTATCCATCAACTCCTTCCTTAGAGGAATAACGAAATCCAAACTACTATAGAAGTAAAAAAGCTCAATTGGGAGACCAAGACCATTCCCTAGTAGTATCCACACTATAAAGGCTTTTACCCAAGCATTAACACTCGGCGTATTTCACATTATCAAGATGAAAAAGATCATCAAAATATGATTTAGCTTTCATTGAATCCAATAACACATTTCCACCAACCTATTCCACCCCCAGGATCATCTCAACAATCCAAATCATCAAATACAACTCTTCAACCAATTCCTTCACGTCTTGTGTCAGTTATTTTATGATCATCACATCAGCACCTGGATTTCCTTTCCTAAGAGTATATGTAATATCAAAATTAAATTTCTAATTATATGCCGCCAAGAATCTCCATCTCATGTTCAGAACCCTTTGAGTAAAAATATATTTCATGCACTTTTGATCAAAATAGACTATAAACTTCTCCCCAATGAGATAGTGATGTTATGTTTTGAGTGAATGTTTTACTTATTCCAACAAGAGATAATGGTTGGGGTATTTATTTTCAAGAGATAATAAATAGTGGGATCCATAGGCCACAACATATTTCCCATAAATCCTTACACATCCCAAACCTATACCAGAATCATCACATAAAACATCACAACTCGAACCCGATTATAGAATAATCAAAACTGGTTCTGAATTAAACCTCACCTTCAGAGCCTAAAAATATCTATGAATTTTTTCATTCCACTCAAACATCACACCCAATGATTTTTCCCATTGAACATGTGATCTTAGATAAATCCTGAACAAACCGTCTATAGTAAATAACTAAACTCAGGATGTTCTGGATCACAAACACATTAATGGATATTCCAAGACATAACAACGTGTATTTTATTAGGATCAACTGAGATGAACATCTCATATATCATATTCCCCATAAATTTCACTTCTTGGATCCTAAACTCACATTAGGAAAGCATACCATAATGACAATGTTCTTTCAAGGTTTGAATAAGAATACCCAATTGGTCCATATGCTTCTCCTCTAACATAGATTACACAAAAATATTATCCATGAATACAAAACCAAAATTGTCCAAGAAATGATGAAATATTTGGTTAATTAAATCCGTAAATACAACATGGGTATTGGTGAGACTGAATTAAGTAACGAGAAACTTTAAATTTATTTAACAGCTCTAAAACACTATCTTAGGTATATCCTATTCCCATACTCCCTACTGACGGTACACTATGAAAATGTAATTATTTAAAAACCAATATTTTCCTCTAAGATATACAAAGAGATCATCAATCCTAGGAAAGGATGTTTTCACTTAAAAGTCACCCTATATTACTTTATATAATCCAGACAATGAATGAGAGTCATGTATTCCTTATTATAATAGAGGATCTACAAATCCCATGGTAAAAATCATGGAAAATTTAATCCCTTTCCCTATAGATTCCAAAACTAGACATTAAGTTCCACTAACTCATCTAGTTCCATTTGATAAGTTGAAATAGAAATAAGAATCATAACAGGGATAATGTCAATATCAGACTCAACTACTCTCTTGGGTGGTCACCCAAAAATATCATCTAAAATGAATTGTGGGTATGCACACATTACATCATGAAGCATTCTTCCTAAATAAGGGTAAATGAAATCTGGAAATAGATCTCAAATTTTGCATGATATTACCCTAGAATAAGTCAAAATATGTTCCATCATTCCTAACCTAGAGTCCAACTCACCAAAAAAACATGAGTGACCACATTAGAAGATAAAAATTAAACCCAATTATTATAAAAAATATCTAGAACATAACCCATATCATCGAATCCTTTCCATGTATTAGGTCAATGATGAAAATAACAAGAACAAAAAATTACCATATCTTCTCATAATTAGCTATCATCACCAGAAATGTGGGAAACACAAAACCTTGTTTTGATGTAGCATCCATTGTTTTAGATATTATGGAATTCCTAGGGATTTTTATTTTATCATTTGGTGGATGTCCTATTTTTTAGAAAACGTTTTTGAATTTAATTCTTAGAGTTTCAACACTTCAATTTATGTTTTTTGGATGTGGTTCTAGGCCTGGGAGGGGCATGTGTTGCTTCAAGTTTCCAGAGGGTCAAGATCCAAAAGTCAAGTTAGGAGGAGCTGGTTGGGGTACATGGATTGTATGATACTTTGTGGCCTCCAGCATAAAATCACAAAGCTTGTCCTAGGGGTGTATTAGGTGTTGAATGGGCAATTCATGGTTAGCCCAAATAGTTCACCTATCCCACATGCTTAGTTCCATTTAGGCAGTGTGCATGCACTGTTCATCATATGGTTGGTGCACGGTTTGGCTATCCATGCACCCTAAACCATGTGTGGTGTCTAAAAAATTAAACTAATTAAATTTAAATTGATATAAATTAAATTAAAACATAAACTACCCCATCATTTCTCACATACCGCACCCCACAAACCCCTCGACCATGTGTGTGATACCCCACCTCATCCTCCCCTCTACATTTCTATTTGACCTATTTTTTTCCATTCAATTTATCATGGTAAGCTCCCCCTCTGATCCTTTTCTTTATTTTTATGGTTTTTTTCTATATGTCACCCAGTTAATTTTTCCAAAACCTAGGGTTTCATGTACAGTAGTATTGTTGCTTCTCTTCTCAATAGGGTGTGTGATGGGTATCCTGGGGCTTCATCATGCATGTATTGGCTTCCGCCTCCTAAGAGAAGTGCTTTGGGACATTTTGGTTCCCCACCATCAATATCGTGTGTGTATTCCTTTGTTATTATGTAATACTCAATTTCTAACTAGGGATTGGATTGTTTTTTAGATTATAATATTTTAATATAGTACATTTTGGTCTTTTGGGATGGGTTCGAGATGCCATCATGAAAGGGTCACATGTGTATGCATATTTAAGAATGTACCTATACAAGTTCGACATTTATATATATATTCACCATGGAAGAATGAATATATATAATGGGGCTAGTTTTGATTATATGGGTATATAAAAAAGCATAGATGTGTATATAAAAAAGGTATACACAAATATATGAATATACATAAGGATCCCCATGTACATAATTGGCTATGAAAATATGTACATATAGGCTAGGTGTCTCTACATATAAGTGAACATGTATATACATTAAAGTGATAAATGGATGGTTCATGTTGATGTTGGGAAATTCATCAAGTGAAACGTGTTGGTCTTCGTTATCTCCCCATGAGTTTGGTGGAATAGCTTACTTCCCATAGTATCATTGCATTTTATATGGTGCACCATTGGGTTATGCACCAAAACCTTTGTATGATGCTTCAATTTTGTTACATTAATTAAATAGAATATGTCACCATGTTCTGTTTCACACTAGTGTATGGAGAATCACCACCTTGGATGATCGCCTTCACATTAGAAACCCCAGCGGGCACAGTTCATTCTAGGAAGCCTAATACCATGAACCTAAATAGGTTTTACCCACTTAGGGGTATTTTTCACCATAAATAAAATCCCTACATTAACAAATTGAATCACGATAAATGGCTGTCCATGATTTAATCCCTTGAGCTCAATGACTCAGGCTTTATATTTCATTGACTATGATTTAGTATTTACAATTGATGTGTTGTGATTATTACCTTTTTTATGTATTTGAATATTCCTTATAGCATGTTCCATCTATCTTCTTCATGTTTTTATGTTTTTATATGTGTTTTTATTTTCCCTTATGTCTTTCAGTGGTCTCAAATTTTGTTTTTTACGCTATATACTTTACACTTTGTGATGAAATTGAACTCTTCAAATTGAATGAAATTAATTGTTGATGAGAAATACTGGGTTTTCTAATAAAACCCATCACTGAGGCATGTTGGGTTCAATTTTAGGTTATTTTATATATCCCGGGGCTTATATTTTTTATTATTTCAAGGTTTCCTTCTCTATTTTCCATAGTTTCTTGGCCAATATGAAATTCTTGGACTAGCATATTAATCATATATAATTACTATCCTTATTGATGAGATGTAATGGTACACGCTATCACATGTGGATATATTTATCTTTGGATGAATTGCATTGACTGCTATGGGATGGGAGAGAACAAGAGTCCCAATTTAAGGACATTGTGGAGATACTCACAATGTTTGGTTTGGATCAACGTGATGTATCTAGAGCGATACACTAAATTACCAGGTATGGGATCTCTGGGCATGTTATTATACTTATCAGTGACACTGGTTCCCTTGGGGATCAACCATGGATGCTCTCAATGGAGAGATAGTTGTGCCATACCTCAGGTGATACTTGATCCCCAGTGAGGGATACTTAGTAAAAAATTAGTATCTACCATACCATGAGTGACCATAGGGATGTTGTTATGGGTCACCTAGAGTGGACTCAGTAGTAATGTTCATATTGAGGGCACCTGTAGAGACCATAGGGAAGCCATTACAGATCACATAGGATGTGATCTGGTTACCATTACATAATTTTTTGGATTCCTTTTATGGTTTTACTTGTGGTTCATTATTATTATGCTTATTGTTAAGATTAAAATTTTGAATTTAAATGCTTTCATGATGTCATAGGGGAGTGACCACGAACATAAAACATAATATTGGGTCCAACCCACATTAGTTTCTTATTATAAGATTCCATGAATGTACCGTATCACTTGTACAATTTATCTTAGTTCATAAATACGGCTTAGGTAGAATCAGGTAGAATAGACCGAGTATCCATTTAGGTACCTAGAACTCAGTGTTTTGTTTATTTAATTACGAACATGCAATTATTCATGATGGACCACTATTTGATTTTATAGATGATGTTCTAGATCATCCTAGACTCCTTGGGTGGTTGCCTACTAATATTACTTCTCACCATGCTTGGGCCACCATTTCACTGGGGTATTCGAGCCGATCATCTTATTCACATGTCTATGGATTTATTACTTTTTTATGCTACGTACTTGTGATCTAGGGAGAGTAGGAAAGAGTTGGTACTTAGTATGCTAATAGAGGAATCCTTTATACATTTTATTCTTTTATTCATTTATATTATATGATGTTATTCCCTATTATATTATAGAATCATCTGACATGCATTAATGGTTGTACATTTATTGGTTGTGGTTGCATTTATTCTGTTACAATATTTATCATCCACTACTCAGTCATTTATTTATTACAGATTCTGTAGTTTTTAATTTATTTACACTAGTTAAACCAATGTGCGACTCTGACCGTGAAGGTAAAATCTTCCAACCAAACCATAATTTGATCCTCACTATTAGTTAGTTGCCCCGGGCCTATAAATATGCATGTTTGTCATCATGTTGCGACTAGTTCAGTTCGTGCTTTAGTGGTTAGTTTGTCTGGGAAGTTACAAAATAGTTTCATAGCATCCATTTTATTTTTATTATAGTTTTGTGATGGTATACTGGAGACTAAGAATGTGTTGGTTCTTAATAAATAGTCGTGACACTGACTAATCACCACACCCATGGAGAAAAGGCCTAGTGGCCAGGGCTGGGATTGATTTTGATGTTGTTGTCTTTAATTTTTTTTTTGATTTCACATTGAGTAATTAGATTATTTTCATCTTCTTATTGATTTATGAAGTTTATAATAATCACCATAATCCATATATAGTAAAGAGAAATCATTAGATGCATCATTATAGGAACATATAAATTCTCATGCCATAAAAATTCCATGACATGTTATTTGTATTGTTAGTTTGTTCGAAATTATTGATGGGACTTATATGCCATTTTATAGACAGTTCTATTCCATTCTAGATTACATGTGATTCTTTTGGCACGTGTGATTTCATACCATGTTTAGGTGACTTAATTAGTATATTTTCTTATGTTTCTTGTATTTTTTGTTGTTTATAATAGGCTAAAACATCTTGGCTAAAAATATTTTTTTTTTCAAATTTCAATTCATAACTTGTATGGGAACCTTAAATGATGGAATGTTAAAAACTATATAACTGGTCCATTATTAATTTTCTTAATATACATAAATATTTTTTTATAAATTTTGATGATGTTAAAATTTCCCTTTCATTTTAAATATGATATATATTGTTAAATGGTATCCAATTTCTAATTTATAATGTGTATGGGTAGTTGATGAATTAGAACTGCGTGGACTATGTAACTGAACCATTGTAGATGTATATTTGATGTATAAAGTCTTTGGAATAAATGTTAAAGATACTCCATTTTTTTAATTTTAGTATTAAATGGTTGTGGTATGATAGGGTCTGCATGCAACTTGCAAGGTTTTTGGGCTCTTTATATAGTGAAAGTTGGAAACCCATAGAACCAACACATCCTTTATGAGATTTAATCTTAGATAATGATGATTAAACATAAAATCATTTGACCCAAACAGAATTCATAATTTTTTTTAGTATTTTACCCTATTGATTAGAATTAATTACCCATGTGGTTAAAATTATTTAACACATAACTGGATCCATGTACATCAGTTTGGCCATGTTGTTAATTAAATGATCCCCCAAGGGTGATATTAGATATCTAAATGCTTGAAATACTTGGATTGGTTTTAGTTGAACCCAAAGTGGACTAATATGACCCTAGTTGGCCATCTTTTCTTTAAAATTTATACTACTAAATCCCATGGGGGTAAGCATGATATGTAATGGTGGTTAACTAATGTTTCCACTTCAGGTTGCTTCATTCATGACAATACCCCTTTAATTAATTTATTACCACATAATATTCTTAGTTTTCTCTTGTGTGAGGCTTTATAAATATATTAATTATATTTAAAAGAGTAGTTCATAGATATAATGATCTATTTTTAACATGATTTCAGTAAATAATAATGTATATAAGGGTATTTTTATTATTCTCTTGAGTTCTTCCTTGAAACGAATCATGAGCTCTTCCTTAGGCTTCTTCCTTCCCTTATTGAATCTATATAATAGGCCCCTAATCCTAATGATCCCTATAGGGGTGACCTAGATCAAGGTCCACGTGGTTCATCTTGATAAAAATGGGCTGTCTCATGTTGGTAGAACTGTTAGATATTATGTACCACTGCTTGTTGTTGTGAGTAGATTCCCTTACATGGTATTACTCGAGTGCCATAGTCCCATGTAGGACTCCATGTTTCTAAAATGATACCTTATTTTGATGAGTGTTTGTGAGTTTTTTAAGAATTTATATGATAGTGATAATTTCAAATTACTTACTTTAATCAGGTTATACATGCCAATGGCCATTGTCCGGAACTTAGTGGGTTATGTGACCCTCCTTTTCTTCCATTTAGTGTTGGAAAACTCAGGAGGTCATCAATTAGTTCTGCAGTCTTACCGAGTAATGCAAATCAGTGCTAGATCTTTTATTGGTATATTCAATACTAGAATTCATAGGGTAGATAATCCTATTAATAATATCATTTACGTTTCCCTTTATTGTATAATATACTGATTGTATAGGTTTTGATACATGGTAACTGTTGTTTTTTAAATTTGGGCAACAAACCTTTTAAGTTCAGTTGAACTCATTTAATCTCTGATCCATTATTATTTGAAAACCAGTCAGCTCTATAGTAGAGTTCCCAGATAATATAGGGGAATAAAACCCATCAAAATGATCGGGATGATGTTGTAAAAAGAATCAGATGTTTGACATTTAGGTTATTTTTTTTTGGCTTTTAAGCCTAATTCATTGATGTGTTTGACCATGATTTTAATAAGAATTGGATATAAGTTTAGGTCTGAGTCTAATAGAGCACGCTTGACTGTATAGATATCTCCATAACTTCTATGAACTTTTGTTAAGGCTTGATTGATTCCTCTTGGACATGTGATCCGTGGTCGATTGAGAAATTTTCAAGGAAAGAAACCCATTTCTCTATTAAATCTTATTTTAGGGCCACTCCTATGGTGGGGAGTTTCACATTAACTCTGGTTAAATGTTTCCTTCCAAGTTGAATGAGAAAAATCTAGATGACTATTTCAAACTATTCATACACACTCAAAATTCCCTATGTTTAGTAAATCATTTTTTAAGTCAGTGCTGGATTAAGAGCATGATAATGTTGTGCTTGGAAATATGCCCAATCTATGAAGACTCCACAAATTAGCTATTTACTTCCATGTTTTTTATTAATCATACTGATATGCCATGTTTCGTAATGTCATTGTGGTTGGTTGATGGTGATGTATGAGTGGATATAGCTGATATATTCTTAGGAAGTCATCCTGTATTGGTTCGACCGCCCTTCCCTGGATTTTGGCAGGTTATTTTAAAGAGTACAGAGCACTCTGCCCTCTTTGAGGTGAAAGTGTTTTAGATACTTTATTGAGATCATTAAAATCAATTATTTTACTCTTAGATTTAAGGATACCATTCCACTGATCTTGGTATTATTTGAGTACACTGATTTAGTGTTGGTATTATGACATGTTAATGTTTTAAAATTCCATTGTGTTTGTTCAGGTGGTTTTTATCTGAGTTGAACTTCAGAAAAATTGTTATTATTAAAGTCTTGGTTATTTTTGAGTGATAACATTCCATGTAGGAAGACCTTTTAAAGTCGCATGGACTCCCTATTTTTTCCTTTTTAATTGAATTCCAGATGATTTCAACTTTGGGTTTAATCAATTATCTTGAGATGGAAAGTTCGTCTTGTACTAATGTATCTCTCATAAGTTCTGAATGTGGTTTACATGGATGTGATCCTTGGATTAAAATTATTGAATCCAAATTTTTCATTGTTTTATATTGGTCTAGGAATGAGTTATTTAACTGTGGTGATTGGTCTCGCCCAAATTTACCCATGATTTTAGGGTTAAGATGTGTCTTTTAGTTTAGCATGGGTTGTCGAATCCTCAAAGACCTATGAAGAAACCTATAAACACGTACATTCTATGGACTATTTTTGGCTATGAAGTGGCCAATAAGGGTTAATTTTATATGGTTATAAGTTAACACTAAGTTTATTATGTGAATTTAATTTAAAATAATGAGTTGATCCTAGGTTATCACTTGTGGTGGATTGGATGGAATTATTTTTTTAAAGGATTAAATTTCTTATATTCGAGATGGTTTTATTCAAAAAGTTCAAACAGCTTAATCACATTCTGATTTAATACCCACACACCTTAATACTAATCTACTATACATTAGGAGATTAAATTTGTTATCACTACAAGGTTAAGGTTCATATTATCCCTTGAAGTATGTGGCCATAAAATTCCACAAGGATGAAGATGTTCTAAAATCATAAAAAAAAGATCTCAACTAAGAAATGTGATTAGAAATTAATGGGGTGATAAATAACAACCAATCCAGCCCCTATATACTCCCTCGGATCAACCCATAATCATTTTATCCTTCCATAGAAGCTATTGTTTCAATGGAAGTGAGAAGTAGAATAATGAGGGATGAATTGAAGAAGTAAAAAAAGTTAATGAAATAATGATCTCTCCACTGTCATGTGATAATTTCACAAGGTTTGCTGTTTATAAATTTACACTTTGAGCCTGAAGTATAAACATGATATTAATAATAACCTAATAAGAGGTGAATAAAATCATTTTTTATGAAAATAAGATGAATTATAACAACTTCCAGGAGAAAGACAAACTTGAGCCCACAAAATTGCTGCATAATATTATAATTAATGAAAGCATCCAAGATCAATAAATCCTCCAAGACCACTACCTTAAATAAGAATTTTATGAGCCTTGGGTTGAGACCCCAATAGTAAATGTCATCCCATTTGAGTATGGTAGGCTTAGGGTGGTGGAATGCTTGTCGAATTTAGACTGTTCCACCCTTGACCTGAAGTGGAAGGCAACATGCATCCACCAAACAGAAGCATCGAAATGAAATTCTAGTTAGCTGAGTTAGAGTGATCCATAGTAGAATAAAATGGATCTTCCGATATCTCCTAACCACATATTACATTTCCGCCCAAATTTAATTTTTATGGCGAGAGAATATCGAAATGGGGGGCCATTTTTCTGGGCAATAGAATATGGCCTAGAGTTTTATCTACAAATTGGGATGCCTAGAACTCCACTAAAACATCCGAATTAGCTCTTTCCACTGTTGGAAGAAATGTTCTTCATGATTTCCTCTATCTTTAGATAAATATTTAGAATCATTGGGCTTGTATCTTGGTGGCTACAGTATTTTTATTTGGCTGATGTCTAGTTAACTTTTCCCATAATGTTGTTGGTTCAAGACCATCTTTGGTGGTCTTCTAATGTGAATCGTCTAATGCTCCAAAAACATGAATTATTCCTTATATCATGGGATACCTGAAAATTAAATATGAAAATAAATTCAATACCATTTTTTATTTTATTATGTTTTCAAATATGTACCATGTAATAGTGCACATTTACAACGAATTACAGTCATAATGTGATATAATGTTTAAAGTGTAAAATGCACTAAAATAGTGTTTATGAATAATTAATCTCATGAATATTATAAATGATAAAAATGAATATTATCCTATTTAAGTGTATAATCACACCCCCCCCCCCAAGCCCCCAACTTGGGTTTTTCTAGTCCTCGGAAAAATGTTTTTCAAAAATTTAAAATTTGAATTCCCTTTTCCAAAAACATTTTAATTCACAATGATCACCAAAAACCATTATACCAAACAAAAATGAAACCCCTAAAAAAAATTTAATACAAGATAGTTTCATAAGCCGATCCCAATACCAATCCCATTCAATTTTTCAAATTCATCTCCATATTTCATCCAAAATCAATTAAGCCTAAGGATGTGTTGTGTATCAAAATGGACATGAGAGTTCATATTTATTCATGGGGAAAATGATGGAAGCTCTAGGTAGATTGACATCTCAATATTAAGATGAGTATTCAATTTTTTTTAAATTTTTCCATGGAAATTAAAATTTCACTAAATAGAGACAACACATGTAGCGAGACGTTGCTGATGATTCCCAAGCTCAAAGACCTTATGTCACCATGGGACTCTCATATACTCGGTAATCATCTTGAGTTAACTCAGTAAAAAACCAAGTCCAATTACCAAAAATATAGATGGAATTATTAACTCTTGGCCAGAAAACTATGGATTCATGATCCCCAAGTGTTGAAATACACACATTAGATCATTTCATTGCTCTACGCACAATTTTTTATTTATTGATCTTTTTATTTTTTTTATTTTTTTGAATAATCATATTAAAACTCAATTAATCACCAAAAATATGCTATTTATTTGGGAGAATCCATGAACTCAAACTAAAACCCGACAATCCATAGGACATGCATTGTAGTTTTTTATTTGGAAGAAAATAGAAACAATGAAATATCACATTAGATAGCCACACATTCCAAAATCTATGCTCATGAAAGTATACAATGATTAAAATAAGAATCATTTCATGCTAAATTATTTGATCTTAAATTTCAATGATTGAAATGTGTATTATTATGTTAATGTTTAAAGAAATTTTTTCTTCAACACATTTTTTTCCTGGACAGATTTTTTTTCACCCCCAAACTTATAATAACATTGTCCCCATTGTTGAATGAAAATAAAATTTATAAGGGGTAGTGGTAGAGGAAAGGAGTTCTATATGGAATTTGAAATAACAAACATGGAACAATGTCACCCGAAGGTTGAAGTTGAAGTTATTGCTGCTCCAATTTTGTCCTTTGATATCCATGTCTCTTGTAGAGTTCCCTAGTGGAGAAAGGACAATAAAAAAACATTCAAAAAAAAATATAGATATATATATTTATTAATATAATAAAAAAAGAAAAATATAAGTATATATACAAAAATTATAGAATAATTGAGCACTATAAGATGTAGGTTAGTGGTAAGCGTGCTCCCCTGTCTCCCTTCGGTCCTGGGTTCGAGTCCCCACGACTTCGCCGTTTGTGATGTGGTTTTCCCCACGACATACGATTTGTCATATTAAATTTATTATTATTATTATTATTTTTATATATTAAACAAGAAACACATTATTATAAAATTACCTGATGATACATTCTCTTCTTTTTAAATTTTTGGGTATGTTATTACTCAAGGATCACACCATTTAACACGGATGAATATGAATCTCCCCTTATATAACCGTCCATACTCATAATAGAAGAACATGTCAACAATCTAATTTTTTATTTTTTAATATTTCATAAATAAAAAAATTATTCATTAATTTTATTTGAAAATTAATTATGATTCAAAAATACTAGAAACATGAAAACCAAAGCTTTCTTCTTGTGTAGTGCTTTTATTTATCAATGTTATCTCGACATGAACCCCCCAACTAATCTGAAACCAACTTTTACCATTTTAATGATTAAAATTTTCCCCAGATCACTTATATTGTTATTTATTCTCTATTGGGGTTTATATGAAGGTTTTTAAATTTATTCATGAAAAATTATATACGTCCAAATGAATGGGATAATCCCATGAATAACGATGAGTGTCCATCCAATTTTCTTCATAATATTTCATAAGAAATAAAGTATTATTTTTTCTTTATTAGCATAAAATAGGATGAATTTGTGATAGAATGCATTTGATGATTCTCTATAAAGGAATACTTGAGTTAGGATATAAGGACCTTGAATTTGAGCTCAGATTCTCTATTACATTCACAAATTGGTTGGGACTTTCAATCAAAATCAATATAATTTTCAAAATTTCTCAAGAAAATTAGTTCCTTTAAAATAGAATATTCAACCACAAAATCTGAAAGATCAGTCTTAGAAATGTTTATGTATAGAAAGATTTCGATTTCTCGCATGTTTCACTGATTAGGGTTTCTAAAAAATCATCAATGGTGCTATAATATGGACACTAAATCCACAATGTCAAATTTCATTCTTTTTCATAAATGAAATCAAATTCCTCATGATTTAAAGGCCCTTCCACAATTTTTTGATTCACTTTTTCTACCCCAAATACAATGGTTATTTCTTCAATAAATTCATTAGAGGTTTGTGGGAAACTAGACACTCCACATAAGGTTATGGATGGTATATTCGGGGTAGGGATGAGTTCATCACAAGTATTAATGCATTGTAGTTCTAATCTGAAAGAAGAAACCTTAGAATTAATTATATATAGTTGATTACACAATTGTTTGATTAATTTACTAGGAATAGAATTTATATGAGGTTGAACATCATGGAATTCCCCAAGATTGATCTCTTCAACCATCCTAGAGAGGGTTGGATTTTTTTAAACCGTTATCAATTAAATGATTGTGAATCTCACCAATTGTGGGGTGATATTTCATGGATTGATCAATGAAATTCACTATGTTAGGGTATTACCAATAATTTTTTTTTTATTTTGATTCCAACATGGGTTTATGATTGGTTAATGTTGAAGAGACTCTATCAGGGTATATTGAATCTAGGATTTGAGATTCTTAGGACACACATAATTTGAAAGGTGAAAAGATAAGAGGAATGGGGGTGAGAATAGAGAACTTGGGGTGAGAAAAGAATGATATTGTCTAAGATAACTTACTTAGGTTCTCTAAAAATGGTGCCAAATTTTGGTCTCACCCAAATTTACCTAAAATTGTGGGGTTAAGAAGCTGCATGTTGTTTAGCTTGGGTTATTGAATCCTCATAGACCTAAGTAGAAACCTATAAACACGTAAATTCTATGTACTATTTTTGGCAATGAAGTGGCCATATTGGGTTGATTTTACATGGTTGTAAGTTAAAACTGAGGGTATTGTGTGAATTCAATTTAAAAAAATGAGTTGATCAAAGGATATCACTAGGGGTGGATTGGATGAAATTCTTTTTTAACAATTTCAATTTCTTATATTCGAGATGAGTTTATTCAAGAAGATCAAAAAAATCATCACTTATTTGTTTAATACCAAAACACCATCATTCTAATCACATATAAACTTGGATGATCAAATTTATGAGCACTCGAAGGTAATGGTTCGTATTACCTCTTGAAATATGTGGCCTTAAAATTCAACAAGGACGAAGAAGTTATAAAATCATCCAATAAAAATCTTAATTTAATGAAGTGATTACACATTAATTGGGTGATAATTAATATCAAATACATCCCCTATATACTACCTCAGATCAAACTATAAGATTTTTATCCCTCCATTTATTCTATGGTTTCAATGAAAGCAGGATGTTCACTCATGAGGGAAGAATTGAAGAAGTAAAAAAAGACAATTAAATAATGATCACCGCACCGTTGTGTGATAATTTCACAAGGGTTGGTGTGAATAAATTCACACCATGATCCAATTACATCAACATAAAATTAATAGGAATATAATTGGAGGAGAATAATAATTTTTATTAAGAATATAAGATGAATTATAACAACATACATGTGAAAGAAAAACTTGAGGCAACAAAATTACTGTGTAACATTACAATGAAAGAAAGAATCAAAGATCAATAAATATTCCAACAACACTACATTAAATATTAATTTTATGAGACTTGGGTTGATCCTACAATAGTAAAATTCATCCCACATGAGTATTGCAGGCTTAGGGTGGTGGAATGCTTGTGGAATTTTGACTTTTCCACCCTTGACCTGAAGTGGAAGGCACCATGCATCCTCCTAACAGACACATCAAATTGACCTTCTATATGTTATAATTAGAGTGGGACATTGAGGAATAAAATAGAGCATAGGATTTCTCCTATCCTTCTATAAAATATCATCCCATATGGAATTTTTGTTTGTGAGATATTATCGAAACCATGGGATGATTTTCATTGCCATAAAATCTGGCCCCGAATTTTATCACCAAATTGGGATGCTAGGAACACCGTTATAAAATCCGAATTAGCTCTTTCCACTATTGGAAGAAATGTTTTCCATGATGTTCTCTATCTTCCGATACATTTTTAGGATGATTGGGATTGTATCATGGCCTCTACAGTCTCTTTATTTGGTTGTTGTCCAGTTTACATTACCCAGAATGTTGTTGGTCAAAGGAAAACTTTGGTGGTCTTCTAATGTGAATATTCTAGTGCTCCAAAAATATGAATTGTTCCTTATAACATGGGATACTAGAAAATATAATTTAAAAAAAATCAAGGACATTTTTTATTTCAGCGCGTGTTCAAATATGTACTATGTAATTTTGCTCTTTTACAAAGAATTGTAATCATAATGTGAAATATTGTTCAGTGTAAAATGCGCTAAAATGGTGTTTATGAATAATTAATCTCATGAATATAATAAACATCAAAAATTAATATTATCTTATTTCAGTGGATAATCAATGATCAAAATATGCTGAATCAAGAATGATTCCATGTTTGTATTGTGGAATGACAATTTAAATGACAATTTTGGAAAAAGGAATCAACAAAAATAGGTTGCATGCTTTGATGATTTAACTAGAAGAAGTTATGAAGTGCCTTAATCTAGAGGTACCATGTCTATAGTTTGAAATGAACCATCCATTTATATTGGGTTCCTTGAGGGTAGTCAACCAGGGATGGTGCGACTTGATATCCCTCTATCATGTTATCTGCGGTTAATGAGGAATCTATTTATTGCCTTGTCGAGTGTCATGGTGTTATGGTAGGATTATGTCATTACATTTCATGGAAGGGACAAAAAAATATGTTTAAAGATGGTTGTTTTGGAATTGGCCCTTTGAATGGATCTTGTCTCATGTTGTGAGCATCATTGGAGGGTTATAGGCACGTCTTGAACAAAATTTTGATGGTGGAGGTGTCATGGCTCGAAATTGGCCTCTTTTGATGATAATTCCTATGATGGGTGTAACCATATTACAGATTCATTAAGAGACAATGATGTGAATTTATCTCAGGTTGGATGGGATTGGGTAAGATCAATCTCGAGGTTTCAACTCAGAAACAAGATTTAGGATGAGTTTGTTTAGTTTATATTCCATGTGTTAAGGTGATTCTTGAAGGTTTGTTGGGCGTTAGAAAATGAAACCACACCATTTGAATGATAATTCATGACCCGATTAGGTCGAGTGATGTTCTATTGTTTTTTCCATGTAATATCAGGGATGAGAATTTCTAAGGATGGTAGATTGTAGTGTCCCATGTATTTGGAACAAAATAGAATTCTGAGGGATTTTGAGTTTTATCATTTGGTGGAAGGTCGATTTTGTAAAAAAATTATTTGTAATGATATTATGAGAGAATAATAACTTCAATGTGTTTTTCTTGTATTTCGTTCATGGTCTAGTGGGGGGGGGGTCTTGGGTGTTCCGTAAAGTTTTAAGAGCATCAGCCTCTAAAACCTCAAGTCGGGTGGAGATGATAAGGGATAAAAGATTGTCTAAAACTTTGTCGCATCTGATAGAGAATTGTGAAGACAATCCCATGGGTTTTGTAGGTGTCCCATTGGATACACAAGATATACCAAAACATTTCTTCAAGTCATCTTGCTTAGTTCCATTTTGGTCGTGTGTGTGCACCAGTTATCGCACATTCGACACATGATTTGGTTATCAATGATACCCAAAGAGTGCACAATTTTTCTTGAAAAATATTAAATTAAATAAATTAAATCAAATAATAGAAAAAAAACCTACCCCTACTCTCTCTCATGATGCATCCCATGGGCCTCTTGGCCAAATTTGCGACACCCCTCTATGACCTCCCCAAGACACGATGATTTCACCTAGATTCATTGAGTTTATGTTTTGATACAGCAAGTTAAGATACATCTCACATACTTCTCTTAATTTTTTGAATTTTTTCTCCTTTGCATCACCACATTCATTGGTCTAATTCCTAGGTTTTTATGTTTTATTGTTTTGATGTTTCTCTTCGTAATTGGGTGCGTAATGGGTTGCCTGAGGCTTCTTGTGGCGTGTTTTAGCTTCCACCACTGAAGGTGAAGATATTTGGCTCATTATGGTTCACCCATCATAAATTTCAGGTGCTTTTTAATTCATTTTTAAGTAATAATCAATTTATAATTGGTTATTTTGTATTTTCTATGTTTATAGTATTTTTCTATAGTTCATTTTTGTATTTGTTGGGATGGGTTCAAGTCACCATTATTGAAGGATCCCATGTGTATGAATAGGTAGGAATATAACTAAATATGTTCCCCCTTTATATATATTCATCCATGTAATGATGAATATATATAATGGGTAGATGTGAGCTTATATGGGTTTATGAAAATGAAAACATGTGTAAGTAAAAATGGGTATATGAACTTCTAAGAATATATATAAGGATATCCTTGTACATATTTGGCCCTGAAAATAGTTACATAGGGGAAATGTGTCCTTTCATATAATATAAGGTTAATATTCATGAAATATATAAATGGAATGTAATAGTTTCTGTTATCAGTTTCAATGTTTTTATCTTTTTTATCTCCCTTGAGGCTGGTCATCTGGATTCCTTCTTGTAGTTTGTTGGCCTTATATATGGTGTATCATTGTAACATGCTCTATAACCATTTTGTGACACTTATAATTAGATATATAAAATAAATTGAATATGATACCATGTCTGGTTTGACCCTAGTGTATGAAGAATCACCAAGTTGCGTGACTTCCTTGACATTAGCTACCCCAGTGGGCATGGTTCCTTATTGGAATCTTAATGCGTTGAGCATAAATTTTATTGACACTCTTAAGGTTGTTTTCACCTTAATTAAAATCCCAACACTGATAAAATGAATCAACATATATGGATTCCCAGGTGTTAGTCACTTGATCTTAATGTCTCATGCTTTATATTTCAATGGCTATGCTTTAGGATTTATAATGTAATTATTATGCATATGACCTATAGTTTAGGTCTTTAAATATGAATTATATCATCATCTGTATATCTTTTTCTGATTGTTGAAATTTTATCAGTGTGACTAATTTCTCTTATGCCTTTCCTTTCACTCTTACTTTATGATGTGTGCTATATAATTAATGACTTGTGATAAAATGGTACTCTTTAAATTGAATGAAATGAATTATTAAAGAACAATTTCATGTTTTCTAATAAAACCTCATTGAGGTGTATTATATTCAAATTGGAAAAGGAAATATGTGTTTTCCTGTAGCCTAGAAATTATTTTTATACTTAGTGAAATGTGTACTTTGATGTAATCCATAGTTTCTTGGATTACATGGAATGCTTGTACTAGGTCATTAAGAATGTGTTATTCATTTCCTTATTAAAGAGATGTTATGATACCTTCTATTCCATGTGGATATATATTCTTAATATGACTTGACTACTATGGGTCGATATTGAAAATGGGTCCTAATTTATGGATTTTGTGGATAGACTCACAATGTTCAATTTTGATATACACGATGATCCCAGAACAATACTATGGATAGCTGGGTACAACCTCTCTGGGAATATTACTGTACTTGTGAGTGAAACTGGTTTCAAGGGGGTTAAATCATGGATGGACTAATTTGAAAGATTTATATGACATTCCTCTAGTGATACTCGGTCCCCTATATGAGATACAAGTTATGAACTAAGAGTCTACCATACCATGAGTGTTATGAGGGACACTGTTATGGGTCACCAATGAAAGAATTAGTGGTATTGGTTATTTTTATGGAACTTATAGAGTCATCAGTGATGCTGTTATGGACCTCCTAGGATGCGATATTGTTCCCATTACAAGATTTTATGAGATCCCTAAATGGTTTCACTTATGGTTCATTAATATAATCCTAGTTGATATGGTTACAATGTGGAATTTAAATTAATTGAGGATGTCTTATGGGTGTGACCACTATCCTATGGCACATGTTTGTGGTTAAAAACATTAGTTTATTCTCATATGATGACTTAAATATACCATATTACTTGTACATGTTTTCTTGGTTCACACATCCAGATTAGGCTGACGAGTCTTGTTTATTTAATTATCTTTTTAAATTATAACTGATGGAATGTTTTTCACTTTTATAGAGAATGAACTGGATTTTCCTAGAAAACATGGGTGGTGGAATAATGAGATTACATATCACACCCTGATCAAGAATCTATTGCATTGGGGTACTTGAGAAGATTTTATTGTTCGTAGGTCTATTGATTTATTACTTGTCATGCGTTATATACTTTTGAGCTATATAGAACTAGACTGAGTTGGTACATCGGTTTCTCATGGATTTAAACATTAGATTTTTTTTGTGTTTTTAATTGTTTATTGTAGTTCCCTATTATATTGTAGAATAATCTAACATGCATTAATGATTCTAAATTATTGGTTCTAAATGATTTTATCTAGTTTTTATATTTAGCTTCTTCTACTCTATTATTATTTTATTACTACTTCTACTATTGCTGATTTATTTACACTAGTTATACCATTACATGGATCTAACCATGAGGGTATAGAATCCCAACCATTCTACAATTGGACCCTCAATGCTTGTCGGAATCCTCTGGAGTATGGGGTGGTGCACTTGAGGTCATGTGATGATCGATATAGCTACCAGTTTTGTGGTCGCTTGGGTAAGAAAGTTACATCAGACCTCTTTCCCAAAGGCATGGGAAGATCCAATTTGTACAACATAAGTTCTAAACATAATCCCAACACATAAACTAACATTGAAAATATAAATAAATTATTGGAATATATCAAAAAAAGCTAGAACCATAAATAAACAACGTATCTGTAATAGTAGATAGACCTACTTCATATTCCTCTAGTGCATACTCTTCCATATAAATCCTTCCTGTCCTACCCACATGAACATACCCCTTGGCTAATGGATTTGGACCACCACCATGGGAAGCATCAATACAAACCGATGAACCCTTTCTGGGAGTGGGTACATCTATACTAGTCAATGACATCCTTTCAAAAAATGATTTAAATTTCCTAATAAACCACAATGTTGAATATTCTTAGGAGACTTCATATAGGTAGGGTTGGTAGGAATCCAACATCCATAATTATTGTAGTAAAATTTATTCTATCCAAATGAAGACCCTGAAACTAGTCCTAATGAAATATAAAAACCTTTTCCCTTGATTTTATGGATAAAAGATACCTCCTGGATAACAAATACACCAACAAAATCTCCACCAAAACTATTCTTTCAAGTTATTACAACATCTTGAAAAATATATTTATCTACTACCTCCATGAAGGTCAGAAGGAAAATGTGAATCAACATTGACTAAATAGCAATCCTCAACCCCAAATTAAACCTCCGAACCTTTAGGTATTCATTTGTCACAAGCACCAGTTACAGATGCACATATTCCGAAAATCAGGTTGAATACTCCAAAATAGTATTCTACCCCTAGTCCAAGGATAGAAACTCATAGGTCATATCACTATGTGAAAGATCATGGTAAAACTAATAATTTAAGAATTTTGTAAAAGAAGTCCAAGTAATATCCTCGTGTAAATTATCTATCATAATAGAGTCCCGCCATCTCCATCATGGTCCCCCAAACATGTAAATGAAAAAATTCCTTTTAAGTTTTTTCAAAAGTCTTTAAAAAGTTTAAGATCCTCTCAATCCTGTCAAGACACCCTTGAGATTCCTATGGTCCTCTATCACCACAGCATTTGGGAGGATGTTGCTCAGTAAATTCTGACCCACAATCCAATACATGTCCTTGATTATCAACACCAATTTGACCCAAATTAATTATTGCAAGGTTTATAGATTCAAATAATGAAGGGTAAGTTAGAGGATACACCAATATATCCTGTGTCATAGATTCCTCTCTTGGATTTTGAAGATACCTTCATAGAGGCTTTGTTTGTTAAGAACAAGACAATGACCAGTCATATTTAGAGAATCTTCCAAAATATATTAATGTATATTATTAATAAAATAGAAATGTTAATGAAATAATGGATTATAAAAATGAAAAACCATGAAATAAAAAAAACTTGTTGATTTAAATAAACTTCCCACCTAATTTATTAAAATGAACTGAAACTCCATGTATCTATCGTTTTATATATTTTCTAACCACCCATGGTTGATTGAGATTATATGTGGATGTGAGATGGAAAATAACCATCCCAAACATACTTACTGAATTCTGTTGGTCATAAATGATATATAGCAAGACACAAGACCGTAGTCTGGAAGTGTCAATAAACTAAATGCATAGCATACATCTGATACAGAATTATTAGAAAAAAATTGGTATATCTAAACTATATACCCATTCCGGATGTCACATGGTGAGGTATAAAAAATATACTGGAAACAAGTAATGAATATAACCAAAATATAAAACTCAAAAATAATAAAACACATATGAAAAAGAAAAATATACAAGATTCGTACAACTAGTGAAAAACTATCTGAACAATAATGTAGTAGAAGACATGACTAAAAATTCCCCATGTGACCGACCATCACCTCCAAACCATCCCACTATGAAGGTAATGGTAAGACGAGAAGATGACATGCTAAATAATGGTCTTTCCTTTACCAGATTCCTAGAAATATATATACAATCGCCAAAATAGAAATGAAGGATGTTATTAAAAAGAACAGTAGTATACCACCATAGAGTATATATGTGGAATAATAAAAATAATG
The DNA here is from genome assembly GCA_963277665.1 of Viscum album. Classification (NCBI taxonomy): domain Eukaryota; kingdom Viridiplantae; phylum Streptophyta; class Magnoliopsida; order Santalales; family Viscaceae; genus Viscum; species Viscum album. Next base: position 592,212,993 of record OY728166.1, read on the forward strand.
AAACAATTATATATTAAAAAATTAGATTTAAAAATAAATTTTATAAAATCAAACCCATTTTTAAACCATATTCTTGGTTTTTTTAAAATACTTTCATATTCAAATATCCCAGAATATAAAAAGATTAAGTGGAAAAATACGAAATCATATTCACACTCCAAAAGGTATGAATGTAAACATATATCCATGAAATAAACCATCATGTGAAACCATATGATACAACATAATGGATAATAATGTGAGAAACATTTCATTATTAAAATACATCATTTGATGAAAACCAAAAATGAAAAATAACTATGTACTATTCCCTAGACTCCAGGAATATGTACAAGAGAGAAAATAGCCTAAACCAAGAATACATTAGAACCATCTAATATCGGGTCTGACCATAGTCCATATGTATCTAAAAAGCAACCCCTAGTGGTTCCACACATTATAGGGAAACTTATATCTCATTATCAATACACCTAATGTTTCTAATATAACTCCCAAATGTTTTTAGGAAATATTTTTTAAAACAAGTTTATTTCTTCAATATACTGCATTACAAGAAATATTGATTTTAAACGAACTGCGAGAAGGCCTTAGAGTAAAGTAAACATTATAACCAAGCCATTATGTTAGTGTAAATAAATAACTAACTTATGAAAATTTAGTGTGAGTTCTTTTGCTACCAATTATTTAAAATAATATATTTAAAAGTAAAAAATATATTTGTATTTTTTGTATTAAAATGATATGTAAATTACAATTAGTAAAATAAAATAATAAAATATTTATTATATATATAAAATAAAAGATTTTTTATATTAATCAAACCTATATTTCAATCATTGGGAATGACTAACACCGTATTTTATGTATAAAAACCTATATTTTTAAAAAGGGAAATTTTAATACCATTTAACAGAGAACCTATTTTAAATTAAAATTTTGAAAAATTAATAATTTTTATATGAAAACATAAAACTATTTTTTTACCTGGGATATAAAAATTTATTTTGGATGAATTTTTGAATTTTTTCCGATAACATTCATGTTTTGAGAAATAACCAAATGTACTAGATTTTTATCAAAGATAATTTTTTCACCAAAACAAATTATATTCATAAAATATTTCACTGAATGGTTTCATTGAATAAAAAAATATATTTTTATCAGTTAATATAATTTAAGTCATTAGAATTAAATTTATATAGAATTTATATGTAAAAAAGTTTCAATATTCTGTAAGGTTTTAACTTCTAAAAAAACATGTTCTCTCATTTCGACAATGAGATTAATATTAAATTAATTACATAAACTTATATGATTTAATTATTGAAAAATAGATTCCATATTTGGAATTAGTAGGTCCAAATTATATAAATATCATTATTTTATTTTTGGTCGTTTTCAATAGTATGTTCACTAAATTTTATGAATACGGTAAAAGGTTAAAAAAGGTATTTAAGGATAAAAATAATGTTATACAATTACCCTAACACTTGTCATAATATAATTGGATATGTTTTTTTGACCTAAATCATACTTGGGTTTAAATGGTATCACTTGGAAGAATCTTTGATGAGATTAGAACATTAAATTTATTTTATTTTTAAAAACGTTAAATATTTCTCACCCAAATTTCAATAACTATATCAACTGTCATAAAATTTTATAAATAAGATAAATTAAATTTTAAACAATAATTGTAAATATAATATGTTTTTATTTATGATGGTAATTTATTTTTAATTTTTAGTTAATAAATAATTCCCATATTGGCTTATACATTGACAATGCAGAAATTAATTAATTGATGAAAAATAAATAAACTAATTAATATTAAAATGAAAATAACCAATTAAAGATAAAACCAATTGAAATAACATTATTGGTCTATTATATGTCGACAATAATCATTCAAGGGTCGAGCTGTTGAACATTTGGAGCCGTATGGAAAATATTATGACACTTATATTTTTCGTATTTAATGTGATGTTAAAGTTGTAACATTCAAGTTTTTATAAATATATAATTTTTAATTTATGCTTTTTCAGAATATATATTCAACTATAAATATTCCTATGAAATCTATAAGAAATTTTTTTTAAAGTAAATTTTTTTATTTTTTATTCATCATATAATTTTGTTAAAAAATACCCAAAACAAACGTTGTAATTATTTTATTAATGTAGATAATAAATATATGTTTTTGAAAACTATAAAATAAATATAATTGAGATAATTGATATATAAAATGACTTTTCAAGATGAACTTGAAATTTTTTGAATATAATAAAACATTTTTTTATGTTAACATGTCATCTTTATTTTTTTAATAATCAATTCATTTTATAATATTAAAATTGAAACTATTGATTGTTTGTCAAAATAATGTACTATAAAATTATTTAAAAAACATAATTTTTTTAAATATATATATTAATTATTAAGTGGTTTTAAATGTTCTATATTATTAATATATGTTCTAATTGACATCTAATAAAAAAATAATTCATCATTTTAATATTGAAATATATTTTACCTTAGTTAAAATTGAATTGAAAAACAAGGTATTAAATGATAATGAAAAGGTTTAAATGGACATTAAAACATGTCTAAAAATTATTGGGTGATAATATTATGTCCTTATCTCATATAATATTCAAAACTAATACATTTTTTAGGTTTTTGGATGTCGATTTCATTTATTATAAATTAATTTTTTTTTTTGGAATTTTCAAATGTGCCCTCAACCTCTATTATATAAGGGCACCACCTCCCTCATTTCTTAATAACTAACTGTGCTTTAAATCTCATACATAAAATTCCCAATTACCATATCATCTTCTCTAGTCACATTATATGTGTTTCAGTCCTCTCAAAAGGCCAAATTTCGTGCCTTTAAGTGGAGATCTAGAGGGAGATCTTCGAAAAAGAGGTAATCTCCTTTTCCAAATCTGTCAAGGTCATTTTATTCTTACACATCCTCTTTATTTTTTGTATGCAATATTATTTAATAACTAAATTATCACCTATATAATGAGATATTATTATGGTTATAGAACAACCTTCTTAAACCTTCAATCCATCCTACAAAATATGAAATCACCACGTATGCGTACATTCGACTTACGGTCTCCACACAATGGTGTAATCTGTTTTCACCACCACTTTACTTGGATGGATATAATGACGGAAATAATAGCTATATATGATTATTATAAATAGATATTTATTCTGGAAAAAATATATATACCTTAAACTTCCATACCATTTAAAAATTAAAGGAATGATATCATCACTCGTGCATACGTACGACCTACCGTCACTACAATCATATGTGATTCGTTATATAGGATATCCATTTAAGAATAAATGTATAGAATGAATAAATATGATATATATGATATTAATTTAATTCTAGAAATGATATAACTATAACATATGAAGAAGAATCATAACTTACTTGACAAAACATGCATAATAAAATAAAGCAATTTAAACCAGAATAACGAGTAATAATGAAATGTTATTAACAAATGGATGATAATATTACCATATATGATATCAAAAAACTGAAAATGTTTATGGAAGAAGTCAATAAATTTTTTTAAATTAATATATATAAGGTTAAGATACATAAAAAGGATATCAGACTTAAGGTAAGGGAAAACTTCTAAATATCATTATTATCTAAGATTGTTTATACATAAATATTTAATGGGGTAAATTTATCATCATAGTCCATGTTACAAAAATATGTAATATTATTTATATTATTATACAATTTTTTAAAGTCAATTTTATCCATTCTTTATTTTTTATTTAGTTATATTAAAGGAATATTTTTTCATTTTTTTAAACATGGTCCTTATTGACTTATCTAACAAAAGTATAAGAAGAATGTTTTATTTTAACTTATAAGACATGATGAGTTTTTAAATTTTCATCACACATTATTTTAAATGAGGTTTCAATTAAAATTTTTAATGGTATTTTCAAATATACTTTTTTCTTTAAAAATTTTGTGGCATTTTTAGAGAATAAAATTTTTTTGAATAATAGAGGATATTTTCATCAAGAATTAATTTCAAGTGTTCTTTGAAATTTATTCTCTTTCTAAGATTGAATTATTTAGTAAGGTTATGTTTAATTTATACAATCCCCATTATTCCTATATTTTATTATATTTATATTGGAATGCTATTTATTAAATCCTTTTTTATGTATTATATTACGATGGAATGATGTTTAAGAAACCCATTTTATTCTTTACGTTTTTCTATGAAGAATTATTTATGTTTTTGTGGCCCACATAGGAATGATTTTATAATGACATTCAAGGGACCTATATCTCCTTCCAATGCATTAGGTAAATAGTTATATCTCATGTTATAGACAGGGATAGTACATGAAATGATCTTGGTTCTGTTATATAGGGCTAGAAGGATGAGTGAGATTTGTTCCGTAATGGACTTGGTCTACTATGATGGCCTTGTAAATGATCCTGGACCAATATGAAACAAATTTATTTGATTATATGAATGTTATAAATTCCATGTCCTATGTTATGACTATTAATAATATGAACATTGATTTTTTTATCTTTTATGATTTATCCCATGACATGATATCCCGATCATTCATATACAGTAACATATTTTTAAATGTAATGTTCTAATGAATTATGATTATGATATAGTTGATATATTCCTTTTTTACCCTTACTGAGAATCTGAGCTCACCCTCTCTTATGTTTCTTTTACTAGATCATGATGAATGGAATTACATAATATTTTTCAAAATGGGGTCTAGTTATGATAGAATAAAAAACATATATTGTAGATGTTTTATGAAAAAGTTGTTTATGTTTTTGAGTTTCAAAAGAAACTATACCTATATGTTTTCTTGTGGTATCTTTGTTGTATTTTAAAATGAATAATGTTTAATTTTGATGTAATATATATGAATAAAAGGTATGGGTCATTATATTTTGTATTAGAGGAAATGTATAGCTAAACTTTGTAAACATGGATAAGAAAACCATAGAAAGAACAATACGAATACACCAAATATAGATTACAATACTAGTGTTTTAAAAAATATCCTGAATAACATAAAATAAACCCTAAAATTTCATAAAATAAAATCGTATTCTTTATTATGTGTTTTTTACATTATTATTACTCTTTCTCCTAATATGCCCAATGGTTTTAGTCAATGTATGGAACCTGAAGGAACTGCATTATTGATGAAATTGATAGGCAATGTCTTGATTTTCCTTATGTGAAACTAAATGTTAATATTGATGGAATGAAAAACCATTTTTCATTTCTCACACAACTTTCTGAAGCAATGAATCATACATGACATCCAGACAAACAAAAGAGGGAAAAACATTCTATTAAGTCCTTTATGAAGAAGATCCCACATTCTTTCAGTGGGTCTTCTGATCGACTAATGTATTTGCAATGGATTACTACAACTAAAAGGATATTTTCAGTTCTCTAATGTTCAGAATAAAATAATGTCATCTTGGAAATCTATTGTTTGGAAGGTGATGCTAATCAGTGGTGGGATCTGTTCAAGAATATGAGGCAAAGAGATGAAATTTAATACATAGAATGGGACTAGTTCAAGAACTAATTTTTCAAAAATTAAATCCATTATATTATTCAAACAATGATGGAGAAAGTGTTATTTGGACATAAGAAAATGGATGATGAATTAATTTGTACCTATGAATAAAATTTGACAAGACTTTCAAGGTACACTTCTAAAATTAGTATCTAACATGAGAGTAATATTGATTGATTATTTATGGATTTTAAACCAAGTCTACAAAGGGAATTATCCCTAAAGGATTTCAATATCTATGAGGAAGTCATTTGATGTTCTCTCAAGGTTGAGATGGAGATTAGAGAAACCCATCAGTCCTATGGGATTAATAAGAATAGAAAAATGGAACTCAAGGGAAAACCTAAAGATTGCATTGAAGAGAAGATTATTTTCCCTTATACTCAATGTGTGGAATGAAACATGGAGGAAATTGTCTTTAAGGGTCTAGAAAATGTTTTAAGTGTGATATAAAAGGTCATCAGCTAGTTTAATGCAGAAGTGATGGGAAAATGATTTCTAATGATTCCAATAGAGAAACAAATACATAGAATACACCACCTACACTTCAACTCTACAATTGCAAGGAAATGGGGTGTTATTCCAACTAATGACCAAATACAAGGGTTACAAATGATGACCAATGACAAAAAACCCTTACGTCTACAGAAAAACTAAATTCACCTTCGATTACTATTAGTGGTGTAGAATATGACAATGAAGTGTTGAAAGGTACAGTTACCATCAACTATAAAGTAGATTTTTTTTTTATTTTGGATCCACCCACTCATTTATTTCTAATGTTTTTTCTAAGGGTATTGTCATATTACCTCAGAAATTATATTCTGAGTTAACTATGACAACTCTTAATGGCACAATATTGGAATCAAATGTTTATATTTATTCTCTAGTTGAAGTTTGTGGGAAAGTTCTTCTTGAAAATCTTGTTATCCTTACTTTAATGGAATTTGATGCGATTATTATCATATATTGACTTTCTATATATAGATATCATATTTTTTTCATGAAAGGGAATTCATATTTCATATTCTAGATCAATCTATGATCATTTGTCGATGCATGGATGAGTATGACCTTCAATTGAATATTTCCTCCAACAAGTGGTTTTGGATTCCTATAAACGAAGTTTATCAATCTAAAAGGTTTGGAAACAAACACTCCATTATGAATACATCCATTTTATGGGAGTTTTATGATGTATTTCTTGAATAATTAGCACGTCTTCCACTATATTGTGAAGTTGAGTTTTCAGAATAACTCATACCGGGTGATATATTTATTTCAGAAATACATTATATAATGGCCCAAATTGATATACAATAATTGAACAAGAAACTCCAATAGAATCTTGACAAGGGATTCATTCTACCTAGTACATCACCTTGGTGTTATCCTATTATGTTTTAAATAAGAAATATGGATCAATGATAATCTGCTTTGATTATCAAGAACTTAACAAGATTACTATCAAGAACAAATATCCCCTTCCACACATTGATGACTTATTGAACCAACTACACGAAACTCAAAACATTTCCAAGATTGATCTTCGTTCAGGATATCATCAATTAAGGGGGGAGAAAGAGGATATACGAAAGATGAAAATCCATACAAGGTATGGACACTATGAATTTATAGTGATTTCTTTTTGTCTTAATAATTACTCTAATATCTTAATGGATATAATGAATAAAGTCTTTTGAGACTATCATGATCTATTTTTTGAAGTCTTTATATATTATAGTCTAGTTTATTCTATGACAAAGGAAGAACATGAAGATCACATCATAATTGTACTGATGACCCTGAGAAAGGATAATATTTAAGAAAATTGACAAAGTGTGAATTTTGGCATCAGAATATTTCATTTTTTGGCCACATAATCTCAAGAGATGGGATATCTATGGAGTTAACAAGAATATAAGTTATTGATAGTTGGCCTAGACTGACAACAGTAACTGATATCCAAAATTTTCATGGTTTGGATGGATATTATAGATGTTTTTTGAAATATTTTTCATGACTATCTAATCCACTCCCCATTTTGAATCGGGATGGAGTTTAGTACGTGTGGATGAATGAATGGGATGGTAATTTCAAAGTGATAAAAAGAAGGATATCTAGTTCTCCTGTGCTCATCGATCCTTGTAGTGGATAATGGTTTTGGATTTCCAATGATGCATTCAAGAAGGAGTGTGGATGTGTTCTCATGAAAAATTATATTGTTATAATATTATTCATCGCAAAAAATAAAAATCCATGAGAAAAATTACTTGACTAATGATTTGGAGTTAACTGTGACCATATTTTCATTAATGATATGGTGTAATATCATTAGGATGAAAGGTGTGGAATTTATAGTGATCAAAATTGTTTAAAGTATATTTTCAAAAAAAAAGTTTTGAATATACACCAATGAATTTGGTAGGATTTGATTAAATTGTACGACTTCTTAAAACAATACCACATTGGGAAAGCGAACAAGGTGGCAGATGCTTTGAGTAGAAAGAACCATGCTAGCCAATCCATGATATGGATCACAAAGGATCCAATATTTATGGATTTGTGAAAGATAAATCTTAAAATTATAAAGGGGGGAAATATTATCTTTCTCAAATGAATATTCAACCATCAATTCAATTGAAGATTATAGAGGAATGAATGGAAGATGTGAAGCTATAAAGGAAGGTGAGAAATGTTCATGAATTCAATCTTGACTGTGATAGAATAATAATGTTCAGGAACCATGTTTTTATTCCTCACATTATAGACTTATTGATGGAGTTACTGGATGAGATTAATTAAAATTCATTCTCTATTCATCCAATAGGCAAAAAGATGTATAGGGACCTAAAAGAGTATTTCGAGTGGTATGACATGAAAAGAGTTTTTTTTTAAATTTTTTTCTTAGTGCTTTGTTTGTTAGAAAGTTATTGCTAATAGAAAAAAGTCTAAAGAGATGTTACAACCAATACCTATGCCAGAATATAAATTAAAAACATCACTATAGACATTGTCATCTGACATCACAAAATATCTAAAGTTCATAATTCTAAATGGGATATAGTTGATTGACTTACAAACTCGCAACACTTCATTTCAATTAAATAGGAATCCACTCTTGATCAGCTTTAATATATAAATATATAAAGATGTAATATTTCATAGATTACCACTTCACATTACATCTGATTGGGTTTCCGGGTTTATCTCAATGTTCTAGAGAAGTATTCAGTAGGCTCTTGATACAGAGTTATGTTTTAACACTGATTACCTTCATCAGACAGGAAATCAGGTGATAAATTAAAGTATAAATACTGATTTGAAATATATATATTTTTATTTATCTGGACAATTTATTTTTAATTTTAAGGGGATTAATAATCAACTTAATGTCTTATACATTGATGATGCATAAATTATTTAATTGATAACAAATCAATAAACTAATTTTTATCTAAATGATAAAAACCATTAAAAGACACAAAACCCTGAGCCAAATTTATTAATTGATTATATATTGACCATAATCATCCAAGGGTTGAGTTATTGAGAATTTGGATCGATATGGATAAGATTATGAAAGTTATAATTGTTTTATTTAATGTGATGTCAATGTTTTCACATTCGTGTTTTAATAAATAGATCATCTTTAATATAAAAAATTCTATAAGATATATTCTAATATAAATATTCCTCTAAAATATAGAAGCTGTATATTTGTTATAGTAATTTATTTTTAATTTTTCATCAATAAAAAATTATTTTAAATAATTACACGACATTGATGTTGTAATAATTTGATTAATGAAGATAACAAATAAATGTTATTAAAAATATTAAAATAAATATAAATTGGTTTTATTAATTTATAAAATTAATTTTATTGATTATATTAAAATATTATGGATAAAATAATACATTTTTTCCCTATTTTATTAGTATATTAATATTTTTAATAATCAAATAATTGTATAGTATTAAAATTGACATAATTGACTATTTTTCAAAATAATATATTACTATATTATTTAAAAATCATAAAACATTTTAAAAATATAGAATAATTATTAAATTGTTTAAAATGTTGTAAATTAATCTTTTATGGTCTAATTGGAATTAAAGAAGTAAATATTACACATTTTTAATATTGAAATATTTGTAACCATTGTTAAAATTAAAGAGAATAACGAAGTGTTAAATAAAAATGATAAGGATTAAATGGAAATAAAAACATGTCCAACAATTATTGGATGATGATATTTAAAACTTATCATTTAAAATATTATAAACTAATACATTGTGGATGTTTTTCTATGTGGTTACAATTTATTATAAATTAATACATTTTAAATTTCCAATGGTGCCCCCAACCTCAACTATAAAAGGGAACCTCCACCCTCATTTCTTCATAACTCATTAAGACATCAAACTCATCCATACCATGTAAATTTCCCTTATAAAATTCCCTAGACACATTATATAGGTTTCTTTATTCTCAAAATACAATCTTTAGTGTGTCTAATAGGAGATATAGAGGGAGCTCACCGAAGAAGAGGTAATCTCCTCTATCGACTCTCTTAAGATCATTTCTTATACTAATTCGTATTCCTTTTTTGTTTCCAATATAAAATAATAACTATATTATAACATATATAATGAGATGCTATTATGGTTATGGAATAACATTATTCAACCTTCTATCCATCCTACATAAAATAAAATCACCACGGGTGCGTAGGTATGGTTTACCATCTCCACGCCATGGTGTAATATGTTTTTCACCACCAAATTACATGGATGGATACAATGATGAAGTATAATAACTATATATGATTATTATTACAATTTATTTATTATTTAACAATAAATATATCATCTACTTCTATACCATTTAATAATTAAAGAATGATATCATCTCTCCTATGTTCGAACAACCTACCATCTCCACGATGCGATGTAATTCATTCTACAACATATCCATTTAAGAATAAATGTATTGAAAGAATAAATATGATATTTATTACATTAATATTATTCTATAAATTCTATAACTGAAGGACCCTGGGACACCCTGAGAGGGGAGGGGTGAATCAGGGTGACAACTTTTTCTTTTAATGTGATGGATCATGTTCCCACATTGGTAGGATCTTGTTGAAACTATATGATGAATATGATCAGTAAGCAAACATTCACATACACAGAGAAGACACATCACTTTTTACTTGGTTCACCACTAAGGGCTACGTCCAAGGAGCATACGCCGACAAGTTGTTGGTCGTATCAAATTCCACAAATCTTCAGTAGCTGTGGATTACAAAGGTTCGGGCACAATCACTCTATCCCAGGCTCACTGCCTATACAAAGGTTCAGGGATAGCTCACTACTTTCCTCGGGTCACTCCCGTTGACTCCCCCTAGCTCACTGCCCTTTGTGAAGTCACACTCAGTTTATAGATGTGAAGGTCTCTTCATCATTGCATAAGAATGCATCCTCTGTTGTATGTAGATTCTCTGTTGAAGTCCAACTCTCAAATGGAGACGAATCTCACTTTGGGCTGAGGGTACCGGATGATCCTCCAGCTTTTGTGCCGCTTCAAAAGGACAGATGAACTTTAAAAACCCTGGTGCGCTTCTCCAAGATCTGGCGCGAAAGTTTTAGGAATGGCGCGCAAGTCACTTGCGCGGTAAAAACTCGGCGCGCAGGTGACTCCAAACAACTTGCGTGACATTGCCTCTTTGAACTCCAATCTTGCGCGACTCAGAGCCTCTAAATCCCAAACCACTTTGGACGCACTGCCCATAGCCGGCGCGCAGCCTCTACTTTCATGACCTAACAACCACTTGTTCGATTCAACCACATGAGCGATGAGAGCACAAAAAATCTCTATGTCTTGAACTTCGTTACAAATGAGGAGGGGGTCCTCTATTTTTAGGCAAACTGGACCCCCTGCGCAGTGGCGCGCAAGTCTTCCCTCTTCGTGCAGGCTCCGACATGCAGCTCATCCTTTCTAGCCTCTGTCGCACTAATCACTTGTGTGACGACACAAATACTTGTGCGACCTTCTTTCCATTGCCATATTTTGAAGTTATAATCTTGAAAAAAAATACGTGCAAGTTTCCAATCCTCATAGGCATCGGCGCACAAGTCTCTTCACAGCGCACAGGTCACCTGCATGACCAGCCCAAAACTTGCGTGACCCTTATCCCTTGGCCATTTTCCCATGTTCTGATCTTGAAAAACATATGGCGCACAAGTTTCCTCTCCTTCATGTTCACGGCGTGCAAGTCTCTTTGCCAAAAACACTTTTCTCCATTTGTCAATTTTCAGGCTAAAAAATTTGGCAAACACTGGGAAACGACGCCACCTTCAATACTATTGTCTGCTTGAACTGTATGTTCTCTTTGCTTGTACACATTCAGAACATTCACTACGGATTGACAAAAAACACAAACCATAGTCCAAATCATTCATAGAAGACCATGGTTCCAACAATCTCCCCCTTTGGGTTTGTTGGCAATCAGAAAATAAATTCAATAGATCTCCATCCATGTGAAAACCAAAAACACAAGAATCAACTCAGCCAACACTCTAAGTATACATGAGCAATGCTCGGTGTAGAAAACAAGAGTGGAAGCTTGAATTGGGTTCCAGTGTTTTGGAATTCTCAATGATTCCCAAGAATCATTACATGACTGATGAATTATCAGAGTAGAAAACAAAAGGCTTCAATTGGGTTCCAGTGTTTTGGAATTCTCAATGATGACCAAGAATCATTACATGACTGATAGATTCCTTCTTATCCTTCTCACACTATCCCTGACACTGAATTCACATTGTGTCATACGAGTATTACATGTCTTGTCATGACCCGTCCTTGGGGCCCGTGTCGTGACTACCCCAAGCCCACCTTCCATAGGCCAGGGGCTGGCGACTAGCACCAAGGCATAGATCCTGAAAAAAAGGGAAGGCATTGCCTTTGTAAAGTAAACAAGCACCACAGAGTAAGCAGGCAGAGAAGTAAACACTATGTAAAAACTGTAACAAGTTGTTCTGAAAGTAATAGGGGCCGGAAATACAAGCCCAACTGTAAAGTTCAACTGAAAGGGAAAAATAGCAACTGAAAAGAAAAGTCACAGCGTCGAGCCGTCCTCTGGAAGTCCCAACTGAAGGGTGGGTACAGATAGCCTCCAATGCTCCTCGGGTCCACCTGGCCGCTCCGAGTACGTCCCGCCCAGTGGTCCACCTCCAGGTACCGTCCTTCTCTGCAACCCTCGACCACAATCAGCATTGTCCGTCGTCTGCAACCAACACAACGTAGTGCGGGCATAGCTCGTGCAGGGGTGAGTATAAGCTACTCAGTAGGGACCCCGAGACCCCTGAGGGTCTCCCAAAATCCACAAAGGATAAACCACAAAGGAAAGACACAAACACGAAGTAACAACCGACACTACTTAGGTATATGCCCATACATATACCTCAGTCAACAATTCCAAAACGCTCCAACCTCCGAGCCCAAGTACAACTCAGTCCACACAAGAAAGTATATGTATTCCACACAGGAAAGCAAAACGTAATCCACACAGGATAGCACAACACAATCCACACAGGAAAGCAAACATGATTCATCTCACACAGGTTCGATCATGAAGTTTAACCCAAAGATATTGGGAAACTACTTCTCCACCAAGTGCAGTGGTTATGCCGCTACAACCAAGCGCTTCCCTCTTACCTTGGACTGCTGTAGTTCTCCACCTATCGGGTACTGTGGGCCTACTGCTACCACCAAGCACTCCACCATGCCGTTACAACCAAGTGCTCCTCCGTCGTGGGTCTACCGCTACAACCAAGCACTCCCCTGTGCCGCTACAACCAAGTGCACCTCTGTCGTGGGTCTGCCGCTACAACCAAGCGCTCCCCTATGCCGCTACAACCAAGCGCACCTCTGTCGTGGGTCTGCCGATACAACCAAACACTCCCCTATGCCGCTACAAACAAGAGCACCTCTGTCGTGGGTCTTCCACTACAACCAAGCACTCCCCTGTGCTGCTACAACCAAGCGCTCCTCCGTCGTGGGTCTGCCGCTACAACCAAGCGCTCCTCTGTGCTGCTATAACCAAGCGCACCTCTGTCATTGGTCTGCCGCTACAACCAATAGCTCCCCTGTGTCGCTACAACCAAGAGCTCCCCCACCGGGCTATCCGTAACACACCAATTCGTTCGATCAGCAGTCGTCAAGTCTCAACCGGCTCTAGGGTTTCCGCACACAGCATGCTCGTTTCGGGACGGTCCACTCCACGAGCTAAGAGGTCGATGCATCAACTGACATGTAGTACGGAGTTGATGGATCCCAAGATGTACCGTAGTGGTCACTGCCGAAAACACGGAGGATTCCCATACGGTTTTCATCATCGTCGCAGTCGAATATACTAAGGATCTCTATACAGTCATCTCTGTCACCGCAGCAGTAGCAGCCAGCACTAAGGTTCCCGCAAACAGCAAGCTCGTTCGGGAGGGTCCGCTCCACGATCCGAGAAGCTGATACATCAACTGACTCAAAGTCCAGAGTTGATGTATCCAAAAGTTCCGTATCGTTAATAGGAACTCAACGTCGCAGACGGCGTGTCAATCGGACGCCCTGTCTGGGAGTTATTGGCTTCTTCATCCCAGGGGCCCGGTTGGTTTTTAAGGCAAAACCAACCTGACCGTACTCCACCTGCGTCCAAACCTCGGGCGGAGACTTCTGCGGGCCACCAGAGTTGCTCCGGTGGTCCGTTTTCCTTCCCGTCTGTGCCGCTGCTCCTCCCGGGACCCGTTCTTCACTACTGAATCATCCAAATCGCCCTTGCGTCACATTTTGTCGTCGACCGCCAAATCCGCACAACAATGAAGAACGACGGAGGGTTGTCAGGCCGTGTTCGTTTGGCCTGCACCCTCCGCGTTAGACGGTATCAATCAGGGGATAAAACAACATATCGAAAAACAATTTTAATAAAATAAAATTGTTCATAAGAATCCGGGTTCTTTATTTTAAAAGAAACGATCACGGGAATAAAAAGGTATTTCCAAAATAAAATCCCTACCTTGTTATGTCGTCGCACGCGCGTTCTATGCAGAACTTGATCGTCGCGGAAGGTGGGGATCGTCGCGTCGTCGCGGTATTCGGCGCTGCGTCGACGAACTCCAAGGACCTTGAAACAACAGATTTAATTATAAATAATTAAATCCGTGTTTGTTAAAAACCACAAAGGAGACTTAAAAGAAATCTGAAATCTCTTACCTCCATCAGTAGGTGATCGGAGATCAGGGCGGGGAAGAACGCCTCGGATGAAGTGTCGTCAATTTCCGTGGGTTCGGCGTTCTTCGTTGGAGGTCGGCGTTGTTCGCGTTCTTCGCATTCTTCACGAAGGAGGATGATGAACTCTTGGTTTTTGTCAAATCCTCTCAACAAACATTTTTTCAGAAGTCGTGCGTTGGTCTTATTTTATTATTACGCCAAAGGATTTAAAACAGGTTAAGAAATGAATAAAATTAATTCATAGAATTAATTTCAACGAATAAACCGCCCATTTAATTCAACGAAGAAAACCACCCAATTAATTGGTGCATTAAGAAATTAAGAAAACGCTTCAATTGACATTCATAATGACGGGTTTTCGCGGGTGCGTTACTTAGCGGAAAAGAAACGGTGGGTCTCGTGCGGGCCACACCCCACAAATGTCCTATCAAGTGGATAAGATATTTTGGATTGCACCCTATCCCTTTCAACTGAGCTTAAGCAGCATAAAGTCGTCTTCAAGCGGCTTTAAGTGAAATAAAAATAAAATTGTCGCACAACTTTATTTTATTTCATAACTTAAAACCCAAAAATTAAAAACCACAACCGAGCAAACGCAACTCCGGAAGAGGAGTTTCTAAGCAAATACTGGTGCTGCGATTCCATCGGTGCCCTCGGAATTCGATTCCGAGCACCGGTTCAAATGTTAGAAAAACCCGCTTGTTCGTTCACTGAACGTACTCGATCCAAACTTCGGAAATTAATTCCGGGCACACCGGGCCTCAGAATCAGGCGCCGTCAAAAACAGCATTCTTGTAAAATTACAAAGAAAATTAAGAAACAAAAAATTTCCTTGAAATTTCCGGGTCATTACAAGTCTGAAAAAGCCTGAATTTATCAACTTTCTCCCCCATTGACTATAAACCCAAAGCCTAGTAATTTGTTCAACATTCAGATCAAAAAATACACCCACTGGATAGTATCTCCCCCACAAACATGCATCACATCCATAAACAGATAAAAACAGTTATCATAATCAGAGAGAGGGGTATTGCGTAACCTCCTTATGCACTGGGAGGTGGATGAACACTGAGGTTCAACTGATGCTTCTCAAACACAGCCGCTGACAGTGGCTTGTTCAGGATATCAGCCACTTGCTCATCAGTTCCCACATGATCCATTCTAATCACCCCTTGTTCAACTTTTTCTTTGATAAAGGGATTCCTGATTTCAATATGTTTTGTACGGGAATGTTGAACAGGATTCTTCGTAAGATCAATTACGCTCTTGTTATCACAGTAAATCACCATTGGTTGCTTTACCTCATCACCAATATCTGTTAATTGTTTCCTCATCCATAGTAGTTGAGTGCATGCCTTTGTGGAAGATATATACTCAGCTTCAGCAGTACTAAGAGAAGTACTTTCTTGTTTCTTACTCAACAAGCCAACACATTTATGCCCAATATAGAAGGCTACACCACTAGTGGAATTTCTGTCTAGTACATCACCATCCCAGTCAGCATCAGAAAATGCTGATAATTCATTATCCCTGCCTACAGTAAAAAATAACTCGAAGTTATGTGTACCTTGAATGTACCTTGTGATTCTTTTTACTGCCGCCATATGTTCCTCCTTTGGATTACTCTGAATGCGGACAACAAGGCATGTGGCAAAGACAATATCTGGTCGTGTCACTGTTAGGTACAGTAGGCTCCCAATTATCATCCTATACATGGTGGGATCAAAAGAGGCCCCATCCTCATGCTTTCCATGTTTAGTTCCAACTGCAATCAGAGTTGACATTGGTTTGGAGTCATGCATATTAAACTTCTTCAGAATCTCTCTTGCATACTTTTCCTGAGAAATGAAAGTGTATTCCTTCTTTTGAATCACCTACAGCCCCAAGAAATATGTGGGCTCCCCAATCATAGACATTTCATATTCTGATATCAAGTGGTTGGCAAATTTGTCCACTGATTTCTGTCTGCGGCCACCAAATATGATATCATCAACGTAGACTAGGACCATGAATTGATCTTTTAGATAATTCTTCACATAGAGATTGTGATCTACTCCTACCCTTTTGAATTCCAGATTCTTGGGATATGAATCTAGCCGCGTGTACCATGCCTATGGTGCCTGATTCAAACCATATAGATCTTTATTCAGTTTGCAGACATTCATTTCATCAGTACCCAAAATAAATCCCACTGGTTATTCAATGTAGACTTATTCTTCGAGTACGTCATTCAAGAGTGATTTATTTACATCCATTTGAAATACTTTATATCCGCTTTGGAGTGCCATGGAAAGGAAAAGCCTGAATGAATCCAGTCTAGCCACTAGAGAAAAGGTTTCTTCAACATCAATGCCTTCAATCTAGGAGTATCCTTTACATACCAATCGTGCCTTGTTTTTTATGACACTTCCATGCTCATAAAAATTATTTTTGAAGATCCATTTGGTTCCAATCACATTGTGACCTTTGGGTATCTGGAAAAGATCCCATGTCCGATTCTTGTCAATATGATCTAATTCATCATTCATGGCTTTCACCGAAGATTCATCATTTGTAGCTTCTTCGAATAAGAATGGATCTACAACTGATAGAAATGCAGATTGCATGTTATTACTCATCCTTCTTGTTTGGGTGGGTGCACTCTTGTCCCCAATTATGTTGGATGGATGAATCTCAGCTCTTCGATTTCTCCTAAGAGGTTTAGTTGCATTCTCTTCAACCACAGTTTCTTCATCAGATTCTTCTTCTGAGTCAATATCATGATGTGACTGCTGAGTGTTTTGTATAGCTTCCTCTATTTCTGCATTCGTATTTTCCTCACGTTCACTTTCTTCCTAACTTTCTATCACATCAACATATGACGTCCTTGAATCACTTGTGGTTTTCACTTAAATTATCTTAACATCAATTCTTTCCACAATCCTTCCTAAATTCTTTTTGAAACAATTGTAGGCTTTGCTGTTCATTGAGTAACCAAGGAAAATTCCTTCATCTGCATTGTCGCCATACTTCCCTTGATTTCATTCATTGTTCCTGATGAAGCATTTACTTCCAAATAAACGAATGTATTTTAAAGAGGGCTTCCGTCCATGCCCTAGTTCATATGGTGTCTTCTTCTCACCCATTTGAAGTCATGTTCGATTCTGAATGTACACCGGATCTTGAACATCCTCTTTCCAGTAATGTCGTGGAATATGACTCTCAATCAGCATAGTTTGTGCCATATTGTTCACCTATCGATTCCTACATTCAACAACTCCATTTTGTTGTGGATTTCTCACAGTAGTTACCTCATGCGGTATCCCATGATTCTCTAGATAATTTTCATATTCAATGGTCATGTATTCTCCTCCGTTGTCAGATCTCAACACTTTGATTGTTTGTCCAGTATCATTTTCGTCGATTCACCGACATGTTTTCATGCAGTAATGGACTTTTTGTTTCCTGTGAATGATCATAACACATTCAATTTTACTATAATCATCTATGAAAAGGACAATGTACCTTTCTCCATGAGTTCCAGCAACATTTATCATCCCACATACATCTGTATGAATTAGATCAAGAAGTTGAGATTCCCTTTTCTTCTTTGCCCTATATAAACTCGAGACCAGCGTCCCACGAATGCAATCATCACATCATTTTTCACGGTCACGCTTCAGGTTGGGAATGTCCATGACAATTCTCAATTTTGATATTTTCTCCATGTCTTGTTGATTGATGTGTCCCAGCCTCCGATGCCACAAATTGTTTTCGTCTTCAACAATAATGTAACAAACATTTTCTTCACTATCAACCTGATACAAGTTGCCTTCTGTTCTGCATCCCTTCATAAGTTAATTCCCTGTCTTTCCCTTGATAGTGCAGCCTTTCTGATTAAAAGTAACTATATGTCCTGAGTCACAGAGTTGACTCATGCTGAGGAGATTATGACGTAGGCCATCTACGTAAAGGACTTCGGTCTTCTTTAGTTCTCCATTAGCTAATTCGGTACTTCCACTCCCTTTGATTTTCAGAGAACCATCATTACCAAGTCATATTGTACCATCAACCTTCCTTTTGATATCTGTCAGTAGGCCGACGTTACCTGTCATATGAGATGAACAGCCATTATCCAGAATCCAGGTACTGTTGTTATTTGTAGCTTTGAGGGATACCTCTGCAAGGATGGATTTCTCATTCTTCTCACTTTCCTACCACGAGACATTGGATTGAGTATATAGTATTGATGTCATTTCAATTATCTCTTCCACATACCCAGGTTCTTTTTAGTCGAAATCTTCTTTGAGTGGAGAAAACATGTTTGAAAGAGAAACACTGTCTTGCTGACGATACTTGACTTGTCTTGAACATCTGTATGAGGTGTCCATGTCCCTTCTCTGCCTGCAATTAGCAGCCTTATGACCAAAGTTAGAACAACGATAACAATATCCATATAAATTGTTTCTTCTATAAGAATTAGGATATGAATTTGTTCTCCTTTGTTAAACTTCTAAATCTTCTCCATTCAGAGAGCTTCTTACCTCTTTGTAATAAGACATGGTATGGCCTAGATAGCCACACAACTGAAACTTCATGAGAGGAAAAATGTCTTCTCACTTGAATTTCTCCCCATACCTTCTTCCTTGGGAGAATAGTTAGACTATCTGTCATTTCTGAATGTTTGAGGATAAATTTCAGTTCTCTTTTTAGTTTGGATTGAGGGTTCCTTTTTCATCACATTAGGAAACGTTTCAACATGTTCAACTTTCATCTTATCTTTATTTTCAATCTTTTCACTTCCAGCAGTTGATGTCTCAGCCACACAGCTAATTACACTAATTCCCATGCAAGTGGTTCATTGATCACTCAAGATTTTTCCAACCCCATATGAATCACAGTTGTCTCTTGCTAGTAATTCTGCATCTGAGAGTCTTCCAGACTGTATTTTCTTCCTCGATTCTTTTGGAATTGATTCAGTCTCATGTTTAATCCTTAAAGTAACAACTTCCTCCTCATGACCCTCAGCAGTCTTGGATTTTTCATCTAGTCTGGAGGTGAGGTCATTGATGACCATTGCCTGCTCTTCAATTCTCAGCTTCAGATTCACTACATCATCATTGATTTCAATTATTTTAGACTGTACCTTCACAAATTCTTCCAGTCATTCTATTTTAGCTTCAATTTGATCAACTTATTCAGTTGATTCTTCTACAATTTATTTCCACTTATTGCAACTCTTACATTTAATCTTAAGCTTACTAACCACATCCTTATGTTGTATCTCGTGATCTAAACAAGTTCTCAGTTGTTTTTCTCCACCAGTATCTTCTGACTTTTCAACAGTGGCCATCATGGATGCATGGTTCTCAGTTTCTAATACTGGTTCTTCTTCTTCACAGAATTCATTATTATCTTCTTCCTCTTCATAGAAAAAACACTTCCTTTGCATTTTCTTTCCCGATTTGATGTCTCCCTTTTTGAACAACCTTCTTCAAGGATTCTCGATGCTTTCATCTTCACTATCTTCATTATTGATCTTTCTTAAGCACTAAGAGGCAATGTGCCCTACTTTTCCACAATGAAAACATGCGAGAGGTAACTTCCCTTTGAATTTCCCTTTTCCCTTCTGGAACATCTTTGCAATAAGAGAAATAATTTCTTTTTCTTCATCATATTCACTGCTACTACCTTTTTAGATTTTCAGTTTATCCATGGCCTTGAATGTCATTTCCTTGCTCACACGAGTCGTAGGATCTTCTGGTTTGACTGTCATTTCATATACCACCAAGCTTCTCAGTAGATCGTCCAGAGAATGTTTGGAAAGATCTCTTTCTTTAAGGGATGAAACATTTACATTGTACAGAAGTGGAAGTCTTCTTAGTATTTTCTTTACAATATCAATGTCTTTGATTTCTTCTCCTAGACCCTGAATTGCGCCAACCACTTTAGTAATTCGATTGAAGAATGAGTCTTCATTCTCGTCTGGATGCATCTTCAGATCATCAAACCGATTATGCAGCACTTGCAGTTTCGCCTCCTTCACTTTTCTATCTCTTTCATAAATATTCTTGAGTTTATCCCACATGGATTTTGCTGAGGTGAAATTCATCACCATTAGGTAGATCTGATTAGAAAGGGCTACAGTGAGTGCATTTTGTGCTTTAGCATCTGCATCAAGAATTTTCCTGTCTGTTTCAGTCATAGCCAGGCCTGTAGGATCAGCGACTTGTATTCCTTGCATAGTAGAAAAGAGAACATCCATTCCCTGAGATATTAGAAGAGATCTCATTCTGTTATTCCTGATCGGGAAATTACTTTCATCTAAGTGTGAGATTCCCCTGACATTGATTGCATTCTCCATGGTGATAAAGGACATATTCAACACCAGAAACCTCCCTCTGATACCACTTGAAGGACCTCGGGGCACCCTGAGAGGGGAGGGGTGAATCAGGGTGACAACTTTTTCTTTTAATGTGATTGATCTTGTTCCTGCGTTGGTAGGAACTTTTTGAACCTGTATGATGAATATGATCAGTAAGAAAACATTCACATGCACAGAGAAGACACAACACTTTTTACTTGGTTCACCACTAAGGGCTACGTCCAAGGAGCATTCGCCGACACGTTGTCGGTCGTACCAAATTCCACTAATCTTCACTAGATTTGGATTAAAAAGTTTTGGGAACAATCACTTTATCCTATCTCACTACCTTTACAAAGGTCCAGGGATAGCTCACTGCTTCCCTCGGGTCACTCCCGTTGACTCCCCTTGGCTCACTGCACTTGGTGAAGTCACACTCAGTTTACAGACGTGAAGGTCTCTTCATCGTTGCATAAGAATGCATCCTCTGTTGAATGTAGATGCTCTGTTGAAGTCCAACTCTCAGCTAAATAAGAATCTCACTTTGTGCTAAGGGTACTTGATGATCCTCCGGCTTTTGTGCAGCTTCAAAATGACGGATGAACTTTAACAACCCAGGCGCGCTTATCCAAGCTCCAACGCACAAGTTTCAGGAATGGCGTGCAAGTCACTTGCGCAGTACAAAATCGGTGCACAGATGACTCCAAAAAACTTGTCTGATATTTCCTCTTTGAACTCCAAACTTGCGCGACTCATCTCCTCAAAACCCCAAACCACTTTGGAGGTGCAGCCAATAGCCGGCGCGCAGCCTCTACTTGTGCGAGCCAACAACCACTTGCGCGATTCAACCACTTGCACTACGAGAGCTCGCAAAATATCTAAGGCTTTAACTTCATTACAAATGAAGAGGGGTGGTCCTATATTTATAGGAAAACTGGACCCCCTGTGCGGTGGCGCGCAAGACTTCCCTCGGTGCGCAGGCTCCAGCGCGCAGCTCATCCTCCCTGGCCTCTGTCGCGCTACTCACTTGCGCGACCAAACAAATACTTGCATGAATTTCTTTCATTTTCCATATTTTGAAGTTATAATCCTAAAAAACAATAGGCGAACAAGTTTCCAATCCTCCTAGGCATCGTCGCACAATTCTCTTCACGGCGTACAGGTCAGCTGCACGACCAGCCCAAAACTTGCGTGACCCTTATCCCTTGTCCATTTTCCCATGTTCTGATCTTGAAAAATATATGGCACGCAAGTTTCCTCTCCTTAAAGTACACGGCGTGTAAGTCTCTTTTAGAAAAACACTTTTCTCCATTTGTCAATTTTCAGGCTAAACAATTTGGCAAACAATGGGAAACAGCGCCACCTTCAATACTGTTTTCTTCTTGAACTGTATGTTATCTTTACTGGTACACATTTTGAACATCCACTGAGGATTGACAGCAAACACAAACCATACTCCAAAACATGCATAGAAGACCATGGTTCCAAAAATCTCTCCCTTTGGGTTTGTTGGCAATTAGAAAATAAATTCAATAGAACTCCATCCATGTGAAAACCAAAAACACAAGAATAAACTCAGACAACACTCTAAGTCTATGTGAGCAATGCTCTGTGTAGAAAACAAGAGTGGAAGCTTAAATTGGGTTCTAGTGTTTTGGAATTATCAATGATGCCCAAGAATCATTACATGACTGATGAATTCTCAGTGTAGAAAACAAGAGAGGAAGCTTGAATTGGGTTCCAGTGTTTTGGAATTCTCAATGATTCCCAAGAATCATTACATGACTGTTGAATTACTTCTTATCCTTCTCATCCTATCACTGACACTAAATTCGCATTGTGTCACAGGAGTAATACACGTCTGAACATGCCTGAATTTATCAACTTTCTCCCCCATTGACAATAAACCCAAATCCTGGTAATTTGTTCAACGTTCAGCTCAAAACATACTCCCACTGGATAGTATCTCCCCCATAAACCTGCATCACATCCATAAATTGATAAAAACAGTTATCATAATCGAGGAGAGGGGTATTGCGTAACCTCCTTATGCACTGGGAGGTGGCTGAACACCGAGGTTCAACCGATGCTTCTCAAGCACAGCCGCTGATAGTGGCTTGTTCAAGATATCAGCCACTTTCTCATCAGTTCCCACATGATCCATTCTAATCACCCCGTGTTAAACTTTTTCTTTGATAAAGGGATACCCGATTTCAATATGTTTCGTATGGGAATGATGAACAAGATTCTTCGTAAGATAAATTACGCTCTTTTTTTCATAGTAAATCACCATTCGTTGCTTTACCTCATCACCAATATCTGTTAATTGTTGCTTCATCCATAGTTTTTGAGTGTATGCCTTTGTGGCAAAGATATAATTAGATTCTGTAGTACTAAGAGATGTAATTTCTTGTTTCTTACTCAACCAGCCAACACATTTATGCCTAATATAGAAGGCTACACCACTAGTGGACATTATGTCTACTACATCACCAGCCCAGTCAGCATCAGAAAATGCTGATAATTCACTATACCTACTTGCAGTAAAAAATAAACTGATGTTATGTGTACCTTGAATGTACCTCATGATTCTTTTTACTGCCTCTATATGTTCCTCCTTTGGATTACTCTGAAAGTGGGATGCAAGGAATGTGGGAAAGACAATATATGTTTGTGTCTCTTTCAGGTACAGTAGGCTCCCAATGATCCTCCTGTATATGGTGGGATCAACAGAGGCCCCATCCTCATGCTTTCCATGTTTAGTTCCAACTGCAATCAGAGTTGAAATTGGTATGGAGTCTTTCATATTAAAATTATTCAGAATCTCTCTTGCATACTTTTCCAGAGAAATGAATGTGTATTCCTTCTTTTGAATCACCTGCAGCCCCAAGAAATATGTGAGCTCCCCAATTATAGACATTTCAAATTTTGATATCACGTGGTTGGAAAATTCGTCCACTGATTTCTGTCTGCTGCCACCAAATATGATATCATCAATGTAGACTAGGACCATGAATTGATCTTTTGGAGAATTCTTCACATAGAGATTGTGATCTACTCCTCCCCTTTTGAATTCTAGCTTCTTGAGATATGAATCCAGCCATGAGTACCATGCCCGTGGTGCCTGCTTCAAACCATATAGATCATTATTCAGTTTGCAAACCTTCATTTCATCAGTACCCAAAACAAAGCCCACTGGTTGTTCAATGAAGACTTCTTCTTCGAGTACACCATTCAAGAATGATGTCTTGAAATTCATTTGAAATAATTTATATCCTCTTTAGAGTGCCATGGCATGGAAAAGCCTGATTGACTGCAGTCTATCCATGGGAGCAAAGGTTTCTTCAACATCAATTCCTTCAATCTGGGAGTATCCTTTCCATACCAATCGTGCCTTGTTTTTTATGACACTTCCATGATCATCATACTTATTTTTGAAGATCCATTTGGTTCCAATCACATTGTGACCTTTGGGTATCTAGACAAGATCCCAAGTCTGATTCTTGTCAATATGATCTAATTCATCATTCATGGATTTCATCAAAGATTTATCATTTGCAGCTTCTTCGAATGAGGATGGCTCTAAAACTGATAGAAATGCAGATTGCGTGTTATTCCTCATCCTTCTTATTTGAGTGGGTGCACTCTTGTCCCCAATTATGTTGGATGGATCAATATCAGCTCTTCGATTTCTCCTATGAGGTTCAGTTGCATTCTCTTCAGCCACAGTTTCTTCTTCAGATTCTTCTTCTGAGTCAACATCATGATTTGACTGCTGAGTGTTTTGTACAGCTTCCTCTGTTTCTGCATTTGTATTTCCTCACGTTCACTTTCTTCCTAACTTTCTATCACATCATCATATGACGTCCATGACGTATTTGTGGTTTTCTTTTCAATTATCATCACATCACTGCTTTCCACAATCCTCCCAAAACGATTTTGGAAACACCTGCAGGCTTTGCTGTTCATTGAGTAACCAAGGAAAATTCGTTCATCTGTATTGTCGCCATAATTCCCTTGATTTCATTCTTTGTTCATGCTGAATCATTTTCATCCAAATACACGAAAGTATTTTAAAGAGGGATTCCGTCTATGCCATAGTTCATATGTTGTCTTCGTCTCACCAATATAAAGTCATGTTCGATTCTGAATGTACACTGTAGCTTGAACATTCTCTTTCCAGTAATGTCATGGAATACGACTCTCAATCAGCATAGTTCGTGCCATGTTGTTCACCTGTCGATTCCTACGTTCAACAACTCCATTTTTATGTTGAGTTCTCACAGCAGCTACCTCATGCTGTATCCCATGCTTCTCCAGATAATTTTCATATTCAATGGACGTGTATTCTCCTCCATTCTCAGATCTCAACACTTTGATTGTTCATCCAGTATCATTTTCGATGATTCACCGATATGTTTTCATGCAGTCAAGGAATTTTCGTTTCCTGTGAATGACCATCACACATTCCATTCTACTATAATCATCTATGAAAAGGACAAAGTACCTTTCTCCATGAGTTCCAGCAACATTTATCAGCCCACATACATCTGTATGGATTAGATCAAGAAGGTGAGATTCCCTTTTCTTCTTTGGCCGATATGAACTGGAGACCAGCTTCCCACGAATGCAAGCATCGCATGATTTTTCATGGTTACGCTTCAGGTTGGGAATGTCCATGACAATTTTCAATTTTTATATTTTCTCCATGTCTTGTTGATTGATGTGTCCCAGTCTCCGATGCCACAAATTGTTTTCTTCTTCAACAATCATGTAACAGACATTTTCTTCACTATCAACCTGATACAAGTTGCCTTCTATTATGCATCCCTTCATAAGTGAATTGCAAGTCTTTCCCTTGATAGTGCAGCCTTTCTAATTAAAAGTAACTATATGTCCCGAGTCACAGAGTTGACTCACACTGAGGAGATTATGGCGTAGGCCATCTACGTAAAGGACTTCAGTCTTCTTTAGTTCTCCATTAGCTAATTTTGTACTTCCACTACCTTTGATTTTTAGAGCCACATAATTACCAAATCGTACTATACCATCATCCTTCCTTTTAACATGTATTAGTAGGCCGACATTATCTGTCATATGAGATGAAAAACCACTATCCAGAATCTAGGTACTGTTGTTCTTTGTAGCTTTGAGGGCACCTCTGCAAGGTTGGATTTCTCAATCTTCTTCCTTTCCTTCCATGAGACATTGGATTGAGTATATAGTACTGATGGCCTTTCAATTATCTCTTCCACATACCCAGGTTCTTCATAGTCGAAATATTCTTGGAGAGGAGAAAACCTGTTTGAAAGAGAAACATTGCCTTGCTGACGAGACTTGAGTTGTCTTGAACATTAGTATGAGGTGTCCATGTCTCTTCTCTGCCTGCAATTAGCAGCCTTATGACCAATGTCAGAACAACGATAACAATATCCATAGAAATTTTTTGTTCTATAAGAATTAGGATATGAATTTGTTCTCCTTTGTTGAACTTCTAAATCTTCTTCATTCAGATAGCTTCTTTCCTCTTCGTAATAAGACATGGTATGGCCCAGATAGCCACATAACTGACACTTCATGAGAGGAAATGTATTCTCACTTGAATTTCTCCTCACACCTTCTTCCTTGGGAGAATAGTTATACTGTCTGTCATTTCTGAATGTTTGAGGATAATTTTCAGTTCTCCATTTAGTTTGGATTAAGGGTTCCTTTTTCAGCACTTTAGGCAACGTTTCAACATGTTGAACTTTCATCTTATCTCTCTTTTCGATCTTTTCACTTCCAGCAGTTGATATCTCAGTGACACAGCCAATTCCACTCAATCCCATGCAAGCGGGTCTTTGATTACTCATGATTTTTCCAACCCCATCTGAACCACACATGGATCTTGCTAGTAATTCTGCATCTGGGAGTCTTCTAAACAGTATTTTCTTTCTCGATTCTTTTGGAATTGATTCAGTCTCAAGTTTACTCCTTAGAGTAACAACTTCCTCCTCAAGACACTCAGCAGTCTTGTATTTTTCATCTAGTCTGTAGGTGAGGTCATTGATGACATTTTCCTTCTCTTCAATTCTCAGCTTCAGATCCACTACATCATCATTTCTTTGAATTATTTTCGACTGTACCTTCACAAATTCTTCCAGTCATTCTATTTCAGCTTCAAGTTTATCAATGTATTCAGTTGATTCTTCTACAATTGATTTCCACTTATTGCAACTCTTACATTTAATCTTAAGCTTACTAACGGAATCATTAAGTAGCATCTTCGGATCTACACAAGTTGTCAATTGTTTTTCTCCACCAGTATCCTCTGACTTTCCAACAGAGGCCATATTGGAAGCATGGTTCCCAGTTTTTAATTCTGGTACTTTTTCTTCTTCACAGAATTGATTATCATCTTCTTCCACTTCACATAAAAAACTCTTCCTTTTCATTTTCATTCCCTATTTGATGTCTCCCTTTTGGAAGAACCTTCTCCATGTCTTATTGAAGCTTTCATCTTCACTATCTTCATAATTGATCTTTCTTAAGCACTAAGAGGCAATGTGCCCTGCTTTTCCACACTGAAAACATGCGAGAGGTAACTTCCCTTTGAATTTCCCATTTCCCTTCTGGAAGTTCTTCGCAATGAGAGAAATAATTTCTTTTTCTTCTTCATCTTCACCGCTACTACCTTTGGATATTTTCAGTTTATCCATGGCCTTGAATTCCATTTCCTTTCTCACACGAGTCGTATCATCTTCTGGTTTGACTCTCATTTCATATGCTACCAAGCTGCTCAGTAGATCATCCAGATAAAGTTTGGAAAGATCTCTTTTCTTAAGGGCTGACAAATTTGCATTGTACAGAGGTGGAAGTTTTCGTAGTATTTTCATTACAAAATTAATTTCTCTGATTTCTTTTCCTAGACCCCGAATTTCTCCAACCACTTTAGTAATTAGATTGAAGAATGAGTCTTCATTCTCCTCTGGATGTATCTTCAGATCATCAAACCGATTGTGCAGCACTTGCAGTTTCGCCTCCTTCACTTTGCTATCTCCTTCATAAATATTCTCGAGTTTATCCACATGGATTTTGTTGAGGTGAAATTCATCACCATTAGGTAGATCTGATTAGAAAGGGATGCTGTGAGTACATTTTGTGCTTTAGCATCTTCATTAATAATTTTCTTATTTGTTTCATTCATAGCCATGCCTGTTGGATTAGCAACTTGTATTCCTTGCACAGTAGAAAAGAGAACATCCATTCCAAGAGATCATAGATGAGATCTCATTCTGTTCTTCCAGATTGGGAAATTACTTCCATCTAAGTGAGGGATTCCCCTGACATTGATTGCATTCTCCATGGCGATAAAGGACATATTCATCACCAGCGACCTCTCTCTGATACCACATGAAGGACCACGAGACACCCTGAGAGGGGTGGGGTGAATCAGGGTGACAACTTTTTCTTTTAATGTGATTGATCTTGTTCCCACGTTGGTAGGAAATTTTTGAAATAGTGTGATGAATATGATCTGTAAGAAAACATTCACATGCATAGAGAAGACAAAACACTTTTTACTTGGTTCACCACTAAGGGATACGTCCAAGGAGTATACACTGAAAAGTTTTAGGTCATACCAAATTACACTAATCTTCAGTAGATTTGGATTACAATGGTTTGGGAACAATCACTTTGTCCCAGGCTAATTTCCTTTACAATGGTTCAGGGATAGCTCAGTGCTTCCCTCGGGTCACTCCCATTGACTCCCCCTAGCTCACTGCACTTGGTGATCTTCCACTCCGTTTATAGACGTGAAGGTCTCTTCATCATTTCATAAGAATGCATCCTCTGTTGTATGTAGATGCTCTGTTGAAGTCCAACTCTTAGCTGAAGACGAATCTCACATTGCACTGAGGGTACCAGATGATCCTCCAGTTTTCGTGCAGCTTCAAAAGGACAGATGATCTTTAACAACCCTGGTGCGCTTCTCCAAGCTCGGGTACGCAAGTTTCAGGAATGGTGTGCAAGTCACGTGCACAGTACAAACTCCGCATGCAGATGACTCCAAACAACTTGTGCGACATTGCATCTTTTAACTCCAATCTTGTGCGACTCAGCGCCTCTAAATCCCAAACCACTTTGGACGCACAACTGACAGCCGGCGCGTAGCCTCTACTTGCGCGACCCAACAACCACCTGTGCGATTCAACCACTTGCATGACAAGAGCTCGCAAAATCTCTAAGTATTGAACTTTTTTACAAATGAGGAGGGGGTCCACTATTTATGGGCAAACTGGACCCCCTACACAGTGGCACGCAAGTCTTCCCTCCGCACGCAGGCTCCGGCGCGTAGCTCATCCTCCCTGGCCTCTGTCGCGCTACTCACTTGCGCGACCAAACAAATACTTGCGCGACCTTCTTTCCTTGGCCATATTATGATGTTATAATCTTGAAAAACAATAGACTCACAAGTTTCCAATCCTCCTAGGCATCGGTGCGCAAGTATCTTTATGGCGCGCAGGTCACTTGCCCGACAAGCCCAAAACTTGCGGGACCCTTATCCCTTGTCCATTTTCACATGTTCTGATCTTTAAAAACATATGGCGCACAAGTTTCCTCTCCTTAAAGTACATGGATCCACCTTCAATACTGTTGTCTACTTGAAATGTATGTTCTCTTTGCTGGTACACATTCTGAACATCCACTGAGGATTGACAACAAACACAAACCATACTCAAAAACATGCATAGAAGACCATGGTTCCAACAATCTCCCCCTTAGGGTTTGTTGGCAATCAGAAAATAAATTCAATAGAACTCCATCCATGTGAAAACCAAAAAAACAAGAATCAACTCAGCCAACAATCTAAGTCTACGTGAGCAATGCTCGGTGTAGAAAACAAGAGTGGATGCTTGAATTGGGTTCCAGTGTTTTGGAATTCTCAATGATGCCCAAGAATCATTACATGACTGATGAATTCTTGGTGTAGAAAACAAGAGAGGAATCTTGAATTGGGTTCCAGTGTTTTGGAATTCTCAATGATGCCCAAGAATCATTACATGACTGATGAATTCCTTCTTATCCTTCTCATCCTATCACTGACACTGAATTCGCATTGTGTCACAGGAGTATTACACATCTGAACATGCCTGAATTTATCAACATTCTTCCCCATTGTCAATAAACCCAAAGCCTGGTAATTTGTTCAACGTTCTGCTAAAAACATACTCCCACTGGAGAGTATCTCCCCCACAAACCTTCATCACATCCATAAACAGATAAAAATAGTTATCATAATCGAGGAGAGGGGTATTGCGTAACCTCCTTATTCACTGGGAGGTGGCTAAACACCGAGGTTCAACCGATGCTTCTCAAACACAGCCGCTGACAGTGGCTTGTTCAAGATATCAGCCACTTTCTTATCAGTTCCCACATGATCCATTCTAATGACCCCTTGTTCAACTTTTTCTTTGATAAAGGGATTCCTGATTTCAATATGTTTCGTACGGGAATGCTGAACATGATTCTTCCTAAGATCAACTACGCTTTTGTTATCATAGTAAATCACCATTGGTTGCTTTACCTCATTACCAATATCTGTTAATTGTTACTTCATCCATAGTATTTGAGTGCATGCCTTTGTGGCAGAGATATAGTCAGCTTCAGCAGTACTAAGAGAAGTACTTTCTTGTTTCTTACTCAACAAGCCAACACATTTCTGCCCAATATAGAAGGCTACACCACTAGTCGACTTTCTGTCTACTACATCACCAGCCCAGTCAGCATCAGAAAATGTTAATAATTCACTATCCCTGCCTGCAGCAAAAAATAACCCAATGTTATGTGTACCTTGAATGTACCTCATGATTCTTTTTACTACCGCCATATGTTCCACCTTTAGATTACTATGAAAGTGGGCTGCAAGGCACGTGGCAATGACAATATCTGGTTGAGTCGCTGTCAGGTACAATAGGCTCCCAATGATCCTCTTGTACATGGTGGGATCAACAGAGGCCCCATCCTCATGCTTTCCAAGTATAGTTCCAATTGCAATCAGAGTTGACATTGGTTTAGAGTCTTGCATATTATACTTCTTCAGAATCTCTCTTGCATACTTTTCCTGAAAAATGAAAGTGTATTCCTTCTTTTGAATAACCTGCAGCCCCAAGAAATATGTGAGCTCCCCAATCATAGACATGTCAAATTCTGATATCATGTGGTAGGAAAATGCATC
Source organism: Viscum album (assembly GCA_963277665.1). Lineage (NCBI taxonomy): Eukaryota > Viridiplantae > Streptophyta > Magnoliopsida > Santalales > Viscaceae > Viscum > Viscum album. The sequence continues at coordinate 592,244,481 of OY728166.1, forward strand.
CATTGATTTCTGTCTACCGCCACCAAATATGATATCATCAACGTAGACTAGGACCATGAATTGATCTTTTGGAGAATTCTTCACATAGAGATTGTGATCTACTCATCCCCTTTTTGAATTCCAGCTTCTTGAGATATGAATCCAGCCGCGAGTACCACGCCCGTGGTGCTTGCTTCAAACCATATAGATCTTTATTCAGTTTGCAGACTTTCATTTCATCAGTACCAAAAACAAAGCCCACTGGTTGTTCAATGTAGACTTCTTCTTCGAGTACACCATCCAAGAATGATGTCTTGACATCCATTTGAAATACTTTATATCCTCTTTGGAGTGCCATGGCAAGAAAAATCCTGATTCACTCCCGTATAGCCACTGGATCAAAGGTTTCTTCAACAACAATGCCTTCAATTTGGGAGTATCCTTTACATACCAATCGTGCCTTGTTTTTTATGACACTTCCATTCTCATCAAACTTATTTGTGATGATCCATTTGGTTCCAATCACATTGTGGCCTTTGGGTATCTGGACAAGATCCCAAGTCTGAATCTTGTCAATATGATCTAATACATCATTCATGGATTTCACCCAAGATTCATAATTTTAAGATTCTTAGAATGAGGATGCCTCTACAACTGAGAGAAATGCAGATTGCATGTTATTCCTCATCCTTCTTGTTTGAGTGGGAGCACTCTTGTCCCCAATTATGTTGGATGGATCAATATAATCTCTTCGATTTCTCCTACGAGGTTCAGTTGCATTCTCTTCAGCCACAGTTTCTTCTTCAGATTCTTCTTCTGAGTCAACATCATGATGTGACTGATGAGTGTTTTGTACAACTTCCTCTATTTCTGCATTTTTATTTTCCTCATGTTAACTTTCTTCCTAACTTTCTCTCACATCATCATATGACGTCCTTGAAGCATTTTTGGTTTTCTCTTCAATTATCTTAACATCACGGATTTCCACAATCCTTCCTAAATTCTTTTTGAAACAATTGTAGGCTTTGCTGTTCATTGAGTAACCAAGGAAAATTCCTTCATCTTCATTGTTGCCATACTTCCCTTGATTTCATTCTTTGTTCCTAAGGAAGCATTTACTTCCAAAGACATGAAAGTATTTTAAAGTGGGCTTACATCCATGCCATAGTTCATATGGTGTCTTCATCTCACCCATATAAAGTCCTATTCAATTATGAATGTACACTGTAGCTTGAACATCCTCTTTCCAGTAATTTCGTGGAATACGACTCTCAATCAGCATAGTTCGTGCCATGTTGTTCACCTGTCGATTCCTACGTTCAACAAATCCATTTTGTTATGGAGTTATCACAACAGCTACCTCAGGCTGTATCCCATGCTTCTCCAGATAATTTTCATATTCAATGGACATGTATTCTCCTCCATTTTCAGATCTCAACACTTTGATTGTTCTTCAAGTATCATTTTCGGCGATTTGCCGATATGTTTTCATGTAGTCAAGGACTTTTCGTTTCCTGTGAATAACCATCACACATTCCATTCTACTATAATAATCTATGAAAAGGAAAAAGTACCTTTCTCCATGAGTTCAAGAAACATTTATCAGCCCACATACATCTGTATGAATTAGATCAAGAAGGTGAGATGCCATTTTCTTTATTGGCCGATATGAACTGAAGACCAACTACCCACAAATGCAAGCATCACAGGATTTTTCATGGTCATGCTTCAGGTTGGGAATGTCCATGAAAATTATCAATTTTGATATTTTCTCCATGTCTTATTGATTGATGTGTCCCAGTCTCCAATGCCACAAATTTTTTTATTCTTCAACAATCATGTAACAGACACTTTCTTCACTCTCAACCTGATACAAGTTGCCTTCTGTTCTGCATCCCTTCATAAATGAATTGTCTGTCTTTCCCTTGATAGGGCAGCCTTTCTGATTAAAAGTAACTATATGTCCCATGTCATAGAGTTGACTCACGCTAAGGAGATTATGACGTAGGCCATCTACTTATAGGACTTCAGTCTTCTTTATTTCTCCGTTAGCTAATTCGGTACTTCCACTCCCTTTGATTTTCAGAGCTTCATCATTACCAAATCGTACTGTACCATCAACCTTCCTTTTGATATCTATCAGTAGGCCGACATTACCTATCATTTGAGATGAACAACCGCTATCCAGAATCTAGGTACTGTTTTTCTTTGTAGCTTTGAGGGCCACCTCTGCAAGGTTAGATTTCTCAATCTTCTTCCTTTCATTCCATGAGACATTGGATTGAGTATATAGTACTGATGTCCTTTCATTTATCTCTTCCACATACCCAGGTACTTCATAGTTGAAATCTTCTTTGAGAGGAGAAAACCTGTTTGAAAGAGAAACACTATCTTACTGACGAGGCTTGACTTGTCTTAAACATCAGTATGAGGTGTCCATGTCCCTTCTCTGCCAGCAATTGGCAGCCTTATGACCAAAGTTAGAACAACGATAAAAATATCCATATAAATTTTTTCTTCTATAATAATTAGGATATGAATTTTTTCTCCTTTGTTGAACTTCTAAATCTTCTCCATTCAGATAGCTTCTTGCCTCTTCGTAATAAGACATGGTATGGCCCAGATAGCCACAGAACTGACACTTCATGAGAGGAAATGTTTTCTCACATGAATTTCTCCTCATACCTTCTTCCTTGGAAGAATAGTTAGATTGTCTATCATTTCTGAATGTTTGAGGATAATTTTCAGTTCTCCATTTAGTTTGGATTGGGGGTTCCTTTTTCAGCACTTTAGGCAACGTTTCAACATGTTCAACTTTCATCTTATCTATCTTTTCGATCTTTTCACTTCTAGCAGTTGATGTCTCATCCACACAGCCAATTCCACTCTTTCCCATGCAAGCGGGTCTTTGATCACACAATAATTTTCCAACCCCATCTGAACCACACTTGGATCTTGCTAGTAATTTTGCATCTGAGAGGCTTCCAAACTGTATTTTCTTCCTCGATTCTTTTGGAATTGATTCAGTCTCAATTTTAATCCTTAGAGTAACAAATTCCTCCTCAATACCCTCAGTAGTCTTGGATTTTTCATCTAGTCTGGAGGTGAGGTCATTGATGACCTTTTCCTGATCTTCAATTCTCAGCTTCAGATCCACTACATCATCATTGCTTTCAATTATTTTAGACTGTACCTTCACAAATTATTCCAGTCGTTCTATTTCAGATTCAAGTTGATCAACGTATTCAGTTGATTCTTCTACAATTTATTTCCACTTATTGAAACTCTTACATTTAATCTTAAGCTTACTAACCGCATCCTTAAGTTGCATCTCGGGATCTACACAGGTTCTCAGTTTTTTTTCTCCACCAGTATCCTCTAACTTTTCAATAGTGGCCATCATGAAGCATGGTTCCCAGTTTTTAATTCTTCTTCTTCTTCTTCACAGAATTCATTATCATCTTCTTCCTCTTCACAGAAGAAACTCTTCCTTTGCATTTTCTTTCCCGATTTGATGTCTCCCTTTTTGAAGAACCTTCTCCAAGGCTTCTCGAAGCATTCATCTTCACTATCTTCATCATTGATCTTTATTATGCACTAAGAGGAAATGTGCCCTACTTTTCCACAATGAAAACATGCGAGAGGTAACTTCCCTTTGAATTTCCCTTTTCCCTTCTGGAACTTCTTTACAATGAGAGAAAGAATTTCTTTTACTTCATCATCTTCACCGCTAATACCTTTTGAGATTTTCAGTTTATCCATGGCCTTGAATGCCATTTCCTTTCTCACACGAGTCATAGCATCTTCTGGTTCGACTCTCATTTCATATGCTACCAAGTTGCTCAGTAGATCATCCAGAAAATGTTTGGAAAGATCTATTTCCTTAAGGGCTGACACATTTTCATTTTACAGAGGTGGAAGTCTTCTTAGTATTTTCTTTACAATATCAATGTCTTTGATTTCTTCTCCTAGACCCCGAATTGCTCCAACCACTTTAGTAATTCGATTGAATAATGAGTCTTCATTCTCGTCTGGATGCATCTTCAGATCATCAAACTGATTATGCAACACTTGCAGTTTCGCCTCTTTCACTTTGCTATCTCCTTCATAAATATTCTCGAGTTTATCCCACATGGATTTTTCTGAGGTGAAATTCATCACCATTAGGTAGATCTGATTAGAAAGGGCTGCAGTGAGTGTATTTTGTGCTTTAGCATCTGCATCAAGAATTTTCATGTCTGTTTGAGTCATATCCAGGCATGTAGGATCAGCGACTTGTATTCCTTTCACAGTAGAAAAGAGAACTTCCATTCCAAGATATCTTAGATGAGATCTCATTTTGTTCTTCCAGATCAGGAAATTACTTCCATCAAAGTGTGGGATTCCCCTGACATGGATTTCATTCTTCATGGCGATAAAGGACATATTCAACACCAACAACCTCCCTCTGATACCACTTGAAGGACCCTGGGACACCCTGAGAGGGGAGGGGTGAATCAGGGTGACCGTTTTTTTTAATGTTATTGATCTTGTTCCCACGTTGGTAGGAACTTTTTGAACCTGTATGATGAATATGATTTGTAAGAAAACATTCACATGCATAGAGAAGACACAACACTATTTAATTGGTTCACCTCTAAGGGCTACGTTCAAGGAGCATACGCCGACAAGTTGTCAGTCGTACCAAATTCCACTAATCGTCACTAGATGTGGATTACAACGGTTCGGGAACAATCACTCTGTCCCAGGCTCACTGCCTTTACAAAGTTTCAGGGATAGCTCACTTCTTCCCTCAGTTCATGCCCATTTACTCTCCCTTTCTCACTGCACTTGGTGAAGTCATACTCAGTTTATAGATGTGAAGGTCTCTTCATCATTGCATAAGAATGCATCCTATGTTGTATGTAGATGCTCTGTTGAAGTCCAACTCTCAGCTGAAGACGAATCTCACTTTGCGCTGAGGGTTCCAGATGATCCTCCATTTTTCATGCAGCTTCAAAAGGACGGATGAACTTTAACAACCCTGGCATGCTTTTCCATACTCTGGTACACATGTTTCAAGAATGGTGTGCAAGTCAATTGCATGATACAAACTCAGTGTGCCGATGACTCCAAAAAAATTGCACGACATTCCCTCTTTGAACTCAAATCTTTCACGACTCAGTGCCTCTAAATCCCAAACCACTTTGGACGTGCATCCAATAGCCGGCGCACGACCTCTACTTGCACGACCCAACAACCACTTGTGCAATTCAACCACTTGCACAATGAGATCTCGCAAAATCTCTATGTCTTGAACTTCATTACAAATGAGGAGGGGGGTTCTCTATTTATAGGCAAATTGGACCCCCTGTGTGGTGGCGCGCAAGACTTCCCTCGGCGCACATGCTCCAGCGCGCAGTTCATCCTCCCTGGCCTCTGTCGCGCTACTCACTTGCGCGACCAAACAAATACTTGCACGACCTTCATTCATTTGCCATATTTTGAAGTTATAATCCTAAAAAACAATAGACGCACAAGTTTCCAATCCTCCTAGGCATCGGCGCACAAGAATGATTTCTTGACATCCATTTGAAATAATTTATATCCTCTTTGGAGTTCTATGGCAAGGAAAATCCTGAATGACTCCAGTATAGCCACTAGAGAAAAGGTTTCTTCAATATCAATGCCTTCAATCTGGGAGTATCCTTTATATTCAAATCATGCCTTGTTTTTTATGACACTTCCATGCTCATAAAAATTATTTTTGAAGATCTATTTGGTTCCAATCACATAGTGACATTTGGGTATCTGGAAAAGATCCCATGTACGATTCTTGTCAATATGATCTAATTCATCATTCATTGATTTCACCCAAGATTCATCATTTGTAGCTTCTTCGAATAAGAATGGCTCTACAACTGATAGAAATGCAGATTGCGTGTTATTCCTCATCCTTCTTGTTTGAGTGGGTGCACTCTAATCCCCTATTATGCTGGATGGATCAATCTCAGATCTTTGATTTCTCCTACGAGGTTCAGTTGCATTATCTTCAACAATAGTTTCTTCATCAGATTCTTCTTCTGAGTCAACATCATGATGTGACTGTTGAGTGTTTTGTACAGCTTCTTCTATTTCTGCATTTGTATTTTCCTCACGTTCACTTTCTTCCTAACTTTCTATCACATCAGCATATGACGTCCTTGAAGCATTTGTGGTTTTCACTTCAATTATCATAAAATCAATGCTTTCCACAATCCTTCCAAAATTCTTTTTGAAACAATTGTAGGCTTTGATGTTCATTGAGTAACCAAGGAAAATTCATTCATCTGCATTGTCGCCATACTTCCCTTGATTTCATTCGTTGTTCCTGATGAAGCATTTACTTCCAAATAAATGATAGTATTTTAAAGAGGGATCCCATCCATGCAATAGTTCATATGGTGTCTTCTTCTCTCCCATATAAAGTCCTATTCAATTCTGAATGTACACCGGAGCATGAACATCCTCTTTCCAGTAATGTCGTGGAATACGACTCTCAATCAGCATAGTTTGTGCCATGTTGTTCACCTATCGATTCCTACATTCAACAACTCCATTTTTTTGTGGAGTTCTCACATCAGCTACCTCATTCGGTATCCCATGCTTCTCCAGATAATTTTCATATTCAAGGGACCTGTATTCTCTTCCATTGTCAGATCTCAACACTTTGATTGTTTGTCCAGTATCATTTTAGTCGATTCACCGATATGTTTTCATGCAGTAAAGGACTTTTCGTTTCCTGTGAATGATCATAACATAATCAATTCTACTATAATCATCTATGAAAAGGACAATGTACCTTTCTCCATGAGTTCCAGCAACATTTATCAGCCCACATACATCTGTATGAATTAGATCAAGAAGGTGAGATGCCATTTTCTTTTTTGCCCGATATAAACTCGAGACCAGCTTCCCACGAATGCAATCATCACAATATTTTTCATGGTCACGCTTCAGGTTGGGAATGTCCATGACAATTCTCAATTTTGATATTTTCTCCATGTCTTGTTGATTGATATGTCCCAGCCTCCGATGCCACAAATTGTTTTTCGTCTTTAGCAATCATGTAATAGACATTTTCTTCACTATCAACCTGATACAAGTTGCCTTCTGTTCTGCATCCCTTCATAAGTGAATTGCCCGTCTTTCCCTTGATAGTGCAGCCTTTCTGATTAAAAGTAACTATAAGTCCTGAGTCACAGAGTTGACTCATGCTGAGGAGATTATGACGTAGGCCATCTACGTAAAGGACTTCGGTCTTCTTTAGTTCTCCATTAGCTAATTCGGTACTTCCACTCCCTTTGATTTTCAGAGCCCCATCATTACCAAATCATGTTGTACCATCAACCTTCCTTTTGATATTTGTCAGTAGGCCGACATTACCTGTCATATGAGATGAACAACCGCTATCTAGAATCCAGGTACTGTTGTTCTTTGTAGCTTTGAGGGCTACCTCTCCAAGGATGGATTTCTCAATCTTCTTCCTTTCCTTCCATGAGACATTGGATTGAGTATATAGTATTGATGTCATTTCAATTATCTCTTCCACATACCCAGGTTCTTTTTAGTTGAAATCTTCTTTGAGTGGAGAAAACCTGTTTGAAAGAGAAACACTATCTTGCTGACGATACTTGACTTGTCTTGAACATCCGTATGAGGTGTCCATGTCCCTTCTCTATCTGCAATTAACAGCCTTATGACCAAAGTTAGAGCAACGATAAAAATATCCATAGAAATTGTTTCTTCTATAAGAATTAGGATATGTTTTTGTTCTCCTTTGTTAAACTTCTAAATCTTCTCCATTCAGATATCTTCATTCTTCTTCATAATAAGACATGGTATGGCCTAGATAGCCACATAACTGACACTTCCTGAGAGGAAAAATGTCTTTTCACCTGAATTTCTCCTCATACCTTCTTCCATGGGAGAATAGTTAGACTGTCTGTCATTTCTGAATGTTTGAGGATAAATTTCAGTTCTCTTTTTAGTTTGGATTGAGGGTTCCTTTTTCATCACTTTAGGAAACGTTTCAACATGTTCAACTTTCATCTTATCTTTCTTTTCGATCTTTTCACTTCCAGCAGTAGATGTCTCAGCCACACAGCCAATTACACTAATTCCCATGCAAGCGGGTCATTGATCACTCAAGATTTTTCCAACCCCATCTGAATCACAGTTGGCTCTTGCTAGTAATTCTGCATCTGAGAGTCTTACAAACTGTATCTTCTTCCTCGATTCTTTTGGAATTGATTCAGTCTCATGTTTACTCCTTAGAGTAACAACTTCCTCCTCATGACCCTCAACTATCTTGGATTTTTCATCTAGTCTGGAGGTGAGGTCATTGATGACATTTTCCCGCTCTTCAATTCTCAGCTTCAGATTCACTACATCATCATTTATTTCAATTATTTTAGACTGTACCTTCACAAATTCTTCCAGTCGTTCTATTTTAGCTTCAATTTGATCAACGTATTCAGTTGATTCTTCTACAATTTATTTCCACTTATTGCAACTATTACATTTAATCTTAAGCTTACTAACCGCATCCTTAAGTTGTATCTCATGATCTACACAAGTTCTCAGTTGTTTTTCTCCACCAGTATCTTCTGACTTTTCAACAGTGGCCTTCATGGATGCATGGTTCTCAGTTTTTAATACTGGTTCTTCTTCTTCACAAAATTGATTATCATCTTCTTCCTCTTCACAGAAAAAACACTTCCTTTGCATTTTCTTTCCCGATTTGATGTCTCCCTTTTTGAAGAACCTTCTTCAAGGCTTCTCGAAGGTTTTATCTTCACTATCTTCATTATTGATCTTTCTTAAGCACTAAGAGGCAATTCACCCTACTTTTCCACAATTAAAACATGTGAGAGGTAAATTCCCTTTGAATTTCAGTTTTCCCTTCCGGAACTTCTTTAGAATAAGAGAAATAATTTATTTTTCTTCGTCATCTTCACCACTACTACCTTTTTAGATTTTCAGTTTATCCATGGACTTGAATGCCATTTCCTTGCTCACACGAGTCGTAGCATCTTCTGGTTTGACTGTCATTTCATATGCCACCAAGCTTCTCAGTAGATCATCCAGACACTGTTTGGAAAGATCTCTTTCCTTAAGGGCTGACACATTTACATTGTACAGAGGAGGAAGTCTTCTTAGTATTTTCTTTACAATATCAATGTCTTTGATTTCTTCTCCTAGACCCCGAATTGCTCCCACCACTTTAGTAATTCGATTGAAGAATGATTCTTCATTCTCATCTGGATGCATCTTCAGATGATCAAACCGATTGTGCAGAACTTGTTGTTTCACCTCCTTCACTTTTCTATCTCCTTCATAAATATTCTCAAGTTTATCCCACATGGATTTTGCTGAGGTGAAATTCATCACCATTAGGTAGATCTGATTAGAAAGTGTTGCAGTGAGTTCATTTCATGCTTTAGCATCTGCATCAAGAATTTTCCTGTCTGTTTCAGTCATAGCCAGACATGTTGGATCAGCGACATGTATTACATGAACAATAGAAAAGAGAACATTCATTCCATGAGATCTTAGATGAGATCTCATTCTGTTCTTCCAGATCGAGAAATTAATTTCATCTAAGTGTGAGATTCCCCTGACATTGATTGCATTCTCCATGGTGATAAAGGACATATTCAACACTAGCAACCTCCCTCTGATACCACTTGAAGGACCTCGGGGCACCCTGAGAGGGGAGGGGTGAATCAGGGTGACAACTTTTTCTTTTAATGTGATTGATCTTGTTCTCGCGTTGGTAGGAACTTTTTGAACCAGTATGATGAATATGATCAGTAAGCAAACATTCACATGCACAGAGAAGACACAACACTTTTTACTTGGTTCACCACTAAGGGCTACGTCCAAGGAGAATAAGCCGACAAGTTGTCGGTCGTACCAAATTCCACTAATCTTCACTAGATTTGGATTAAAAAGGTTTGGGAACAATCACTCTGTCCTATCTCACTACCTTTACAATGGTCCAGGGATAGCTCACTGCTTCCCTCGGGTCACTCCCGTTGACTCCCCTTGGATCACTGCACTTGGTGAAGTCGCAATCAGTTTATAGACGTGAAGGTCTCTTCATCATTGCATAAGAATGCATCCTCTGTTGAATGTAGATGCTCTGTTGAAGTCCAACTCTCAGCTAAAGACGAATCTCACTTTGCGCTAAGGGTACCTGATGATCCTCCGGCTTTCGTGCAGCTTCAAAATGACGGATGAACTTTAACAACCCTAGCGCGCTTATCCAAGCTCCAGCGCACAAGTTTCAGGAATGGCGCGCAAGTCACTTGCGCGGTACAAACTCGGTACGCATATGACTCCAAAAAACTTGTGCGATATTGCCTCTTTGAACTCCAAACTTGCGGGACTCATCACCTCTAAATCCCAAACAACTTTGGAGGTGCAGCCAACAGCCGGCGCGCAGCCTCTATTTGTGCGAGCCAACAACCACTTGCGCGATTCAACCACTTGCACGACGAGAGCTCGCAAAATCTCTAAGGCTTTAACTTCATTACAAATGAAGAGGGACAGTCCTATATTTATAGGAAAACTGGACCCCCTATGCGGTGGCGTGCAAGACTTCCCTCGGTGCGCAGGCTCCAGCGCGCAGCTCATCCTCCCTGGCCTCTGTCACGCTACTCTCTCCCTTTGGGTTTGTTGGCAATTAGAAAATAAATTCAACAGAACTCAATCCATGTGAAAACCAAAAACACAAGAATAAACTCAGACAACACTCTAAGTCTACGTGAGCAATGCTCGGTGTAGAAAACAAGTTTGGAAGCTTGAATTGGGTTCCAGTGTTTTGGAATTCTCAATGATGCCCAAGAATCATTACATGATTGATTAATTATCAGTGTAGAAAACAAGAGGGGAAGGTTGAATTGGGTTCCAGTGTTTTGGAATTCCCAATGATTCCCAAGAATCATTACATGACTGTTGAATTACTTCTTATCCTTCTCATCATATCACTGACACTAAATTCGCATTGTGTCACAGGAGTATTACACGTCTGAACATGCCTGAATTTATCAACTTTCTCCCCCATTGACAATAAACCCAAATCCTTGTAATTTGTTCAACGTTCAGCTCAAAACATACTCTCACTGGATAGTATCTCCCCCATAAACCTGCATCACATCCATAAATAGATAAAAAAAGTTATCATAATCGAGGAGAGGGGTATTGCGTAACCTATTTATGCACTGGGAGGTGGATGAACACCGAGGATCAACCGATGCATCTCAAGCACAGCCACTGATAGTGGCCTGTTTAGGATATTAGCCACTTGCTCATCAGTTCCCACATGATCCATTCTAATCACCCCTTGTTCAACTTTTTCTTTGATAAAGGGATACCTGATTTCAATATGTTTCGTATGGGACTGATGAACAAGATTCTTCGTAAGATCAATTACGCTCTTTTTATCACATTAAATCACCATTTGTTGCTTTACTTCATCACCGATATCTGTTAATTGTTGGTTCATCCATAGTTTTTGAGTGCATGCCTTTGTGGCAGAGATATAATTAGATTCTGCAGTACTAAGAGATGTAATTTCTTGTTTCTTACTCAACCAGCCAACACATTTCTGCCTAATATAGAAGGCTACACCACTAGTGGACATTCTGTCTACTACATCACCAGCCCAGTCAGCATCAGAAAATGCTGATAATTCACTATCCCTACCTGCAGTAAAAAATAAACCGAAGTTATGTGTACCTTGAATGTACCTCATCATTCTTTTTACTGCCTCCATATGTTCCTCCTTCAGATTACACTAAAAGCGGGCTGCAATGAATGTGGGAAAGACAATATATGGTCGTGTCTCTTTCAGGTACAGTAGGCTCCCAATGATCATCCTGTATATGGTGGGATCAATAGAGGCTCCATCCTCATGCTTTCCATGTTTAGTTCCAACTGCAATCAGAGTTGAAATTGGTTTGGAGTCTTTCATATTAAACTTATTCAGAATCTCTCTTGCATACTTTTCCAGAGTAATGAAAGTGTATTCCTGCTTTTTAATCACCTGAAGCCCCAAGAAATATGTGAGCTCCCCAATTATAGACATTTCAAATTTTGATATCATGTGGTTGGAAAATTCGTCCACTGATTTATGTCTGCTGCCACCAAATATGATATCATCAATGTAGACAAGGACCACGAATTGATCTTTTGGAGAATTCTTCACATAGAGATTGTGATATACTCCTCCCCTTTTGAATTCCAGCTTCTTGAGATATGAATCCAGCCATGAGTACCATGCCCGTGGTGCCTGCTTCAAACCATATAGATCATTATTCTGTTTTCAAACCTTCATTTCATCTGTACCCAAAACAAATCCCACTGGTTGTTCAATGTAGACTTCTTCTTCGAGTACACCATTAAAGAATGATGTCTTGAAATACATTTGAAATACATTATATCCTCTTTAGAGTGCCATGGCATGGAAAATCCTGATTGACTCCAGTCTAGCCATTGGAGAAAAGGTTTCTTCAACATGAATTCCTTCAATCTGGGAGTATCCTTTACATACCAATTGTGCCTTGTTTTTTATGAAACTTCCATGCTCATCATACTTATTTTTGAGGATCCATTTGGTTCCAATCACATTGTGACCTTTGGGTATCTGGAGAAGATCCCAAGTCTGATTCTTGTCAATATGATCTAATTCATCATTCATGGCTTTCACTGAAGATTTATCATTTGCAGCTTCTTCGAATGAGGATGGCTCTAAAACTGATAGAAATGCAGATTGCGTGTTATTCCCCATCCTTCTTGTTTGAGTGGGTGCACTCTTGTCTCCAATTTTGTTGGATGTATCAATATCAGCTCTTCGATTTCTCCTACGAGGTTCTGTTGCATTCTCTTCAGCCACAGTTTCTTCTTCAGATTCTTCTTCTGAGTCAACATCATGATTTGACTACTGAGTGTTTTGTACAGCTTCCTCTATTTCTGCATTTGTATTTCCTCACATTCACTTTCTTCCAAACTTTCTATCACATCATCATATGACGTCCTTGACGTATTTGTGGTTTTCTTTTCAATTATCATAACATCACTGCTTTCCACAATCCTCCCAAAACGATTTTTGAAACACCTGTAGGTTTCTATTCATTGTGTAACCAAGGAAAATTCGTTCATCTTCATTGTCACCATAATTCCCTTGATTTCATTCTTTGTTCATGATGAAGCATTTACATCCAAAGACACGAAATTATTTTAAAGAGGGCTTCTATCTATGCCATAGTTCATATGCTGTCTTCATCTCACCAATATAAAGTCATGTTTGATTCTGAATGTACACTATAGCTTGAAAATTCTCTTTCCAGTAATGTCGTGGAATACGACTCTCAATCAGTATAGTTTATGCCATGTTGTTCACCTGTCTATTCCTACCTTCAACAACTCCATTTTTATGTTGAGTTCTCACAGCAGCTACCTCATGTTGTATCCCATGCTTCTCCAGATAATTTTCATATTCAATGGGCGTGTATTCTCCACCATTGTCAGATCTCAACACTGTGATTGTTCATCCAGTATCATTTTTGATGATTCACCGATATGATTTCATGCAGTCAAGGACTATTCGTTTCCTGTGAATGACCATCACACATTCCATTCTACTATAATCATCTATGAAAAGGAAAAAGTACCTTTCTCCATGAGTTCCAGCAACATTTATCAGCCCACATACATCTCTATGGATTAGATCAAGAAGGTGAGATTCCCTTTTCTTCTTTGGCCGATATGAACTGGAGACCAGCTTCCCACGAATGCAAGCATCACATGATTTTTCACGGTCACGCTTCAGGTTGGGAATGTCCATGAAAATACTCAATTTTGATATTTTCTCCATGTCTTGTTGATTGATGTGTCCCAGTCTCCTATGCCACAAATTGTTTTCTTCTTCAACAATCATGTAACAAACATTTTCTTCACTATCAACCTGATATAAGTTGCCTTCTGTTATGCATCCCTTCATAAGTGAATTGCAAGTCTTTCCCTTGATAGTGCAGCCATTCTAATTAAAAGAAACTATATGTCCCGAGTCACAGAGTTGACTCACGCTGAGGAGATTATGACGTAGGCCATCTACGTAAAGGACTCAGTCTTCTTTAGTTCTCTATTAGCAAATTTAGTACTTCCACTACCTTTGATTTTCAGAGCCCCATCATTACCAAATCATACTATACCATCAACCTTAATTTTAATATGTATTAGTAGGCCGAAATTATCTGTCATATGATATGAACAACCGCTATCCAGAATCTAGGTACTATTCTTCTTTGTAGGTTTGAGGGCCACCTCTGCAAGGTTGGATTTCTCAATCTTCTTCCTTTCCTTCCATGAGACATTGGATTGAGTATATAGTACTGATGGGCTTTCAATTATCTCTTCCACATACCCAGGTTCTTCATAGTAGAAATATTCTTGGAGAGGAGAAAACCAGTTTGAAAGAGAAACATTGCCTTGCTGACGAGACTTGACTTGTCTTGAACATCAGTATGAGGTGTCCATGTCTCTTCTCTGCCTGCATTTAGCAGCCTTATGACCAATGTCAGAACAACGATAACAATATCCATAGAAATTGTTTCTTCTATAAGAATTAGGATATGAATTTGTTCTCCATTGTTTAACTTCTAAATCTTCTCCATTCAGATAGCTTCTTTCCTCTTCATAATAAGACATGGTATGGCCCAAATAGCCATAGAACTGACACTTCATGAGAGGAAATGTAATCTCACTTGAATTTCTCCTCACACCTTCTTCCTTGGGAGAATAGATAGACTGTATATCATTTCTGAATGTTTGAGGATAATTTTCAGTTCTCCTTTTAGTTTGGATTAAGGGTTCCTTTTTCAGCACTTTAGGCAACGTTTCAACATGTTGAACTTTCAACTTATCTCTCTTTTTGATCTTTTCACTTCCAGCAGTTGATATCTCAGCAACACAGCCAATTACACTCAATCCCATGCAAGCGGGTCTTTGATCACTCATGATTTTTCCAACCCCATTTGAACCACACTTGGCTCTTGCTATTAATTCTGCATCTGAGAGTCTTCCAAACAGTATTTTCTTTCTCGACTGTTTTGGAATTGATTCAGTCTCATGTTTACTCCTTAGAGTAACAACTTCCTCCTCGTGACACTCAGCAGTCTTGTATTTTTCATCTAGTCTGTAGGTGAGGTCATTGATAACCTTTTCATTCTCTTCAATTCTCAGCTTCAGATCCACTACATCATCATTGCTTTGAATTATTTTAGACTGTACCTTCAAAAATTATTCCATTCATTCTATTTCAGCTTCAAGTTTATCAACGTATTCAGTTGATTATTCTACAATTGTTTTCCACTTATTGCAACTCTTACATTTAATCTTAATCTTACTAACCGCATCCTTATGTAGCATCTCAGGATCTACACAAGTTCTCAATTGTTTTTCTCCACCTGTATCCTCTGACTTTTGAATAGTGGCCATAATGGAAGCATGGTTCCTAGTTTTAAATTCTGGTTATTCTTCTTCTTCACAGAATTCATTATCATCTTCTTCCACTTCACAGAAAAAACTCTTCCTTTGCATTTTCATTCTCGATTTGATGTCTCCCTTTTGGAAGAACCTTCTCCAAGTCTTATTGAAGCTTTCATCTTCACTATATTCATCATTGATCTTTCTTAAGCACTAAGAGGCAATGTGCCCTACTTTTCCACAATGAAAACATGCGAGAGGTAACTTCCCTTTGAATTTCCCTTTTCCCTTCTGGAAGTTCTTTGCAATGAGAGAAATAATTTCTTTTTCTTCGTCATCTTCACCGCTACTACCTTTGGAGATTTTCAGTTTATAGATGGCCTTGAATTACATTTCCTTACTCACACGAGTCATATCATCTTCTGGTTTGACTCTCATTTCATATGCTACCAAGCTGCTCAGTAGATCATCCAGATAAAGTTTGGAAAGATCTCTTTTCTTAAGGGATGACAAATTTGCATTGTACAGAGGTGGACGTCTTCTTAGTATTTTCATTACAATATTAATGTCTTTGATTTCTTTGCCTAGACCCCTAATTTATCCAACCACTTTAGTAATTAGACTGAAGAATGAGTCTTCATTCTCCTCTGGATGTATCTTCAGATCATCAAACCGATTGTGCAGCACTTTCAGTTTCACCACCTTCACTTTGATATCTCCTTCATAAATATTCTCGAGTTTATCCCACATGGATTTTGTTGAGGGGAAATTCATCACCATTAGGTAGATCTGATTAGAAAAGGCTGTAGTGAGTACATTTTGTGCTTTAGCATCTTCATCAATAATTTTCTTATTTGTTTCATTCATAGCCATGCCTGTTGGATTAGCGACTTGTATTCCTTGCACAGTAGAAAAAAGAACATCCATTCCAAGAGATCATAGATGAGATCTCATTTTTTTATTACAGATCGGGAAATTACTTCCATATAAGTGAGGGATTCCCTTGATATTGATTGCATTCTCCATGGCGATAAAGGACTGATTCTTCACCAGCAACCTCCCTCTGATACCACATGAAGGACCACGAGACACCCTGAGAGGGGTGGGGTGAATTAGGGTGACAACTTTTTCTTTTAATGTGATTGATCTTGTTCCCACGTTGGTAGGAAATTTTTCAACTAGTATGATGAATATGATCTGTAAGAAAACATTCACATGCACAGAGAAGACACAACACTTTTTACTTGGTTCACCACTAAGGGATACGTCCAAGGAGTATACGCCGACAAGTTGTAGGTTGTACCAAATTACACTAATCTTCACTAGATTTGGATGACAGAGGTTTGGGAACAATCACTCTGTCCCAAGCTGATTTCCTTTACAAAGGTTCAGGGATAGCTCACTACCTCCCTCGGGTCACTCCCATTGACTCCCCCTAGCTCACTGCACTTGGTGAAGTTGCACTCCGTTTATAGACGTGAATGTCTCTTCATCATTTCATAAGAATGCATATTCTGTTGTATGTAGATGCTCTATTGAAGTCCAACTCTTAGCTGAAGACGAATCTAACATTGCACTGAGGGTACCAGATGATCCTCCAGTTTTCGTGCAGCTTCAAAAGGACAGATGATCTTTAACAACCCTGGCGCGCTTCTCCAAGCTCCGGTGCGCAAGTTTCATGAATGGTGCGCAAGTCACTTGCGCGGTACAAACTCGGCATACAGATGACTCTAAACAACTTGTGCAACATTGCCTCTTTGAACTCCAATATTGTGCGACTCAGCGCCTCTAAATCCCAAACCACTTTGGACGCACAACCGACAGCCGACGCGCAGCCTCTACATGCGCGACCCAACAACCACATGCACGATTCAACCACTTGCACGACAAGAGCTCGCAAAATATCTATGTCTTGAACTTCGTTACAAATGAGGACGAGGTCCCCTATTTATAGGCAAACTGGACCCCCTATATAGTGGCACACAAGTCTTCCCTTGGTGCGCAGGCTCCGGCGCACAGCTCATCCTCCCTGGCCTCTGTCGCGCTACTCACTTGCGCGACCAAACAAATACTTGCGTGACCTTCTTTCCTTGGCCATATTATGATGTTATAATCTTCAAAAACAATAGACTCACAAGTTTCCAATCCTCCTAGGCATCAGCGTGCAAGTCTCTTCACGGCGCGCAGGTCACTTGCGCGACCAGCCCAAAACTTGCGGGACCGTTATCCCTTGGCCATTTTCGCATGTTCTGATCTTTAAAAACATATGGCGCACAAGTTTCCTCTCCTTCAAGTACACGACGCCACCTTCAATACTGCTGTCTGATTGAACTGTATGTTCTCTATGCTGGTACACATTCTGAGCATCAACTGAGCATTGACAACAAACACAAACCATACTCCAAAACATGCATAGAAGACCACGGTTCCAACAATCTCCCCCTTTGGGTTTGTTGGCAATCAGAAAATAAATTCAATAGAACTCCATCCATGTGAAAACAAAAAACACAAGAATCAAACCAGCCAACACTCTATGTCTATGTGAGAAATGCTCGGTTTAGAAAACAAGAGTGGAGGCTTGAATTGGGTTCCAGTGTTTTGGAATTCTCAATGATGCCCAAGAATTATTACATGACTGATGAATTCTTGGTGTAGAAAACAAGATAGGAAGATTGAATTGGGTTCCGGTGTTTTGGAATTCTCAATGATGCCCAAGAATCATTACATGACAGATGAATTCCTTCTTATCCTTCTCATCCTATCACTGACACTGAATTTGCATTGTGTCATAGGTGTATTACATGTCTGAACATGCCTGAATTTATCAACTTTCTCCCCCATTGTCAATAAACCCAAAGCCTGGTAATTTGTTCAACGTTCAGCTAAAAACATACTCCCACTGGATAGTATCTCCCCCACAAACCTGCATCACATCCATAAACAGATAAAAATAGTTATCATAATCGAGGAGAGGGGTATTGCGTAACCTCCTTATTCACTGGGAGGTGGCTAAACACCGAGGTTCAACCGATGCTTCTCAAACACAGCCGCTGACAGTGGCTTGTTCAGGATATCAGCCACTTTCTCTTCAGTTCCCACATGATCCATTCTAATCACCCCTTTTTCAACTTTTTCTTTGATAAAGCGATTCCTAATTTCAATATGTTTCGTACGGGAATGCTGAACATGATTCTTCCTAAGATCAATTACGCTCTTGTTATCATAGTAAATCACTATTCGTTGCTTTACCACATCACCAATATCTGTTAATTGTTACTTAATCCATAGTAGTTGAGTGCATGCCTTTGTGGCAGAGATATAGTAAGCTTCAGTAGTACTAAAAGAAGTGATTTCTTGTTTCTTACTCAACAAGCCAACACATTTCTGCCCAATATAGAAGGCCACACCACTAGTCGACTTTCTGTCTACTAAATCACCAGCCCAGTCAGCATCAGAAAATGTTAATAATCCACTATCCCTTCCTGCAGAAAAAATAACCCAAAGTTATGTGTACCTTGAATGAACCTTATGATTCTTTTTACTACCGCCATATGTTCCTCCTTTGGATTACTCTGAAAGTGGGATGCAAGGCATATGGCAATGACAATATCTGGTCGAGTCCCTGTCAGGTACAATAGGCTCCCAATGATCATCTTGTACATGGTGGGATCAACAGAGGCCCCATCCTCATGCTTTCCAAGTATAGTTCCAACTACAATCATAGTTGACATTGGTTTGGAGTCTTGCATATTATACTTCTTCAGAATCTCTCTTGCATACTTTTCCTAAAAAATGAAAGTGTATTCCTTCTTTTGAATCACCTGCAGCCCCATGAAATATGTGAGCTCCCCAATCATAGACATGTCAAATTCTGATATCATTTGGTAGGAAAATTCGTCCACTGATTTCTGTCTACTACCACCAAATATGATATCATCAATGTAGACTAGGACCATGAATTGATCTTTTGGAGAATTCTTCACATAGAGATTGTGATCTACTCCTCCCCTTTTGAATTCCAGCTTCTTGAGATATGAATCCATCCGTGAGTACCACGCCCGTGGTGCCTGCTTCAAACCATAGAGATCTTTATTCAGTTTGCAGACCTTCATTTCATCATTACCCAAAACAAAGCCCACTGGTTGTTCAATGTAGACTTCTTCTTCGAGTACACCATTCAAGAATGATGTCTTTACATCCATTTGAAATACTTTATATCATCTTTGGAGTGCCATGGAAAGGAAAAGCCTGATTCACTCCATTCTAGCCACTGGATCAAAGGTTTCTTCAACATCAATGCCTTCAATTTGGGAGTATCCTTTACATACCAATCGTGCCTTATTTTTTATGACACTTCCATTCTCATCAAACTTATTTGTGATGAAAAATTTGGTTCCAATCACATTTTCACCTTTGTGTATCTGGACATGATCCCAAGACTGATTCTTGTCAATATGATCTAATACATCATTCATGGATTTCACCCATGATTCATCATTTAAATATTCTTCGAATGAGGATGGCTCTACAACTGAGAGAAATGCAGATTGCGTGTTATTCCTCATCCTTCTTGTTTGAGTGGGAGCACTCTTGTCCCCAATTATGTTGGATGGATCAGTATCAGCTCTTCGATTTCTCCAACGAGGTTCAGTTGCATTCTCTTCAGCCACAGTTTCTTCTTCAGATTCTTCTTCTGAGTCAACATCATGATGTGACTGCTGAGTGTTTTGTACAGCTTCCTCTATTTCTGCATTTTTATTTTCCTCACGTTAAATTTCTTCCTAACTTTCTATCACATCATCATATGACGTCCTTAAAGAATTTGTGGTTTTCTCTTCAATTATCTTAACATCACTGATTTCCACAATCCTTCCTAAATTCTTTTTGAAACAATTGTAGGCTTTGCTGTTCATTGAGTAACCAAGGAAAATTCCTTCATCTGCATCATCGCCATACTTCCCTTGATTTCATTCTTTATTCCTAATGAAGCATTTACTTCCAAAGACACGAAAGTATTTTAAAGAGGGCTTACATCCATGCCACAGTTCATATGGTGTCTTCATCTCACCCATATAAAGTCCTGTTCAATTATGAATGTACACTGCAGCTTGGACATCCTCTTTCCACTAATTTCATGGAATACTACTCTCAATCAGCACAGTTCGTTCCATGTTGTTCACCTGTCAATTCCTACATTCAACAACTCCATTTTGTTGTGGAGTTATCACAACAGCTACCTAACGCTGTATCCCATGCTTCTCCAGATAATTTTCATATTCAATGGACATGTATTCTCCTCAATTTTCAGATCTCAACACTTTTATTGTTCGTCAAGTATCATTTTCGGCGATTCGCCGATATGTTTTCATGTAGTCGAGGACTTTTCATTTCCTGTGAATGACCATCACACATTCCATTCTACTATAATAATCTATGAAAAGGAAAAAGTACCTTTCTCCATCAGTTCCAGCAACATTTATCAGCCCACATACATCTGTATGAATTAGATCAAGAAGGTGAGATGCCATTTTCTTCTTTGGCTGATATGAACTGGAGACCAGCTACCCATGAATGCAAGCATCACAAGATTTTTCATGGTCACGCTTCAGGTTGGGAATGTCCATGAAAATTATCAATTTTGATATTTTCTCCATGTATTGTTGATTGATGTGTCCCAGTCTCCAATTCCACAAATTGTTTTCTTCTTCAACAATCATGTAACAGACACTTTCTTCACTCTCAACCTGAAACAAGTTGCCTTCTGTTCTGCATCCCTTCATAAGTGAATTGCCTGTCTTTCCCTTGATAGTGCAGCCTTTCTGATTAAAAGTAACTATATATCCCAAGACATAGAGTTGACTCACGATGAGGAGATTATGACGTAGGCCATCTACGTAAAGGACTTCAGTCTTCTTTAGTTCTCCGTTAGCTAATTCGGTACTTCCACTCCCTTTGATTTTCAGAGCTCCATCATTACCAAATCGTACTGTACCATCAACCTTCCTTTTGATATCTGTTAGTAGGCTTAAATTACCTATCATATGAGATGAACAACCGCTATCCAGAATCTAGGTACTGTTGTTATTTGTAGCTTTTAGGGCCACCTATGCAAGATTATATTTCTCAATCTTCTTCTTTTCCTTCCATGAGACATTGGATTGAGTATATAGTACTGATGTCCTTTCATTTATCTCTTCCACATACCCAGGTACGTCATAGTTGAAATCTTCTTTGATAGGAGAAAACTTGTTTGAAAGAGCAACATTGTCTTGCTGACGAGACTTGACTTGTCTTGAACATCGGTATGAGGTGTCCATGTCCCTTCTCTTCCTGCAATTAGCAGACTTATGACCAAAGTTAGAACAACGATAACAATATCCATAGAAAGTGTTTCTTCTATAAGAATTAGGATATGAATTTTTTCTCCTTTGTTGAACTTCCAAATCTTCTCCGTTCAGATAGCTTCTTGCCTCTTCAAAATAAGACATGGTATGGCCCAGATAGCCACGGAACTAACACTTCATGAGAGGAAATGTTTTCTCACATGAATTTCTCCTCATACCTTCTTCCTTGGAAGAATAGTCAGATTGTCTATCATTTCAGAATGTTTGAGTATAATTTTCAGTTCTCCTTTTAGTTTGGATTGGGGGTTCCTTTTCAGCACTTTAGGCAACGTTTAAACATGTTAAACTTTCATCTTATCTATTTTTTTGATCTTTTCACTTCTAGTAGTTGATGTCTCATCCACACAGCCAATTCCACTCTATCCCATGCAAGCGGGTCTTTGATCACTCAATACTTTTCCAACCCCATCTGAACCACACTTGGATCTTGCTAGTAATTCTGCATTTGAGAGGCTTCCAAACTATATTTTCTTCCTAGATTCTTTTGGAATTGATTCAGTCTCAATTTTACTCCTTAGAGTAAAAACTTCCTCCTCAAGACCCTCAGTAGTCTTGGATTTTTCATCTAGTCTGGAGGTGAGGTCATTGATGACCTTTTCCTGATCTTCAATTCTCAGCTTCAGATCCACTACATCATCATTACATTCAATTATTTTAGACTGTACAATCACAAATTCTTCCAGTCATTCTATTTCAGATTCAATTTGATCAACGTATTCAGTTGATTCTTCTACAATTGATTTCCACTTATTGCAACTCTTACATTTAATCTTAAGCTTACTAACGGCATCCTTAAGTTGCATCTCGGGATATACACAGGTTCTCAGTTTTTTTTCTCCACCATTATCCTCTGACTTTTCAATAGTGGCCATCATGAAGCATGGTTCCCAGTGTTTAATTCTTCTTCTTCTTCTTCACAGAATTCATTATCATATTCTTCCTCTAAAACAGAAGAAACTCTTCCTTTGCATTTTCTTT
Organism: Viscum album; assembly: GCA_963277665.1. Classification (NCBI taxonomy): domain Eukaryota; kingdom Viridiplantae; phylum Streptophyta; class Magnoliopsida; order Santalales; family Viscaceae; genus Viscum; species Viscum album. The sequence continues at coordinate 592,267,352 of OY728166.1, forward strand.
CCCGATTTGATGTCTCCCTTTTTTGAAGAACCTTGTCCAAGGCTTCTCGAAGCTTTCATCTTCACTATCTTCATCATTGATCTTTATTATGCACTAAGAGGCAATGTGCCCTACTTTTCCACAATGAAAACATGCGAGAGGTAACTTCCCTTTGAATTTCCCTTTTCCCTTCCGGAGCTTCATTACAATGACAGAAAGAATTTCTTTTTCTTCATCATCTTCACTGCTACTACCTTTTGAGATTTTCAGTTTATCCATGGCCTTGAATGCCATTTCCTTTCTCACATGAGTCATAGCATCTTCTGGGTTGACTCTCATTTCATATGCTACCAATTTGCTCAGTAGATCATCCAGAGAATGTTTGGGAAGATCTATTTCCTTAAGGGCTGATACATTTGCATTGTACAGAGGTGGAAGTCTTCTTAGTATTTTCTTTACAATATCAATGTCTTTGATTTATTCTCCTAGACCCCGAATTGCTCCAACCACTTTAGTTATTCGATTGAAGAATGAGTCTTCATTCTCGTCTGGATGCACCTTCAGATCATCAAACCGATTATGCAGCACTTGCAGTTTCGCCTCCTTCACTTTGCTATCTCCTTCATAAATATTCTCGAGTTTATCCCACAAGGATTTTGCTGAGGTGAAATTCATCACCATTAGGTAGATCTGATTAGAAAGGGCTGCAGTGAGTGCATTTTGTGCTTTAGCATCTGCATCAATAATTTTCCTATCTGTTTCAGTCATAGCCAGGCCTGTAGGATCAGCGACTTGTATTCCTTGCACAGTAGAAAAGAGAACTTCCATTCCAAGATATCTTAGATGAGATCTCATTTTGTTCTTCCAAATCTGGAAATTACTTCCATCTAAGTACGGGATTCCCCTGACATGGATTGCATTCTTCATGGAGATAAAGGAAAGATTCAACACCAGCATCCTCCCTCTGATACCACTTGAAGGACCCTGGGACACCCTGAGAGGGGAGGGCTGAATCAGGGTGACAACTTTTTCATTTAATGTTATTGATCTTGTTCCCACGTTGGTAGAAACATTTTGAACCTGTATGATGAATATGATCAGTAAGAAAACATTCACATGCATAGAGAAGACACAACACTTTTTACTTGGTTCACCACTAAGGGCTACGTCCAAGGAGCATACGCCGAAAAGTTGTCGGTCGTACCAAATTCCACTAATCGTCACTAGATGTGGATTACAACATTTCGAGAACAATCACTCTGTCCCAGGATCACTGCCTTTACAAAGTTTCAGGGACATCTCACTGCTTCCCTTGGTTCATGCCCATTGACTCCCCCTTGGTCACTGCACTTGGTGAAGTCACACTCAATTTATAGATGTGAAGGTCTCTTTATCATTGCATAAGAATGCATCCTATTTTGTATGTAGATGCTCTGTTGAAGTCCAACTCTCAGCTGAAGATGAATCTGACTTTGCGCTGAGGGTACCTGCTGATCCTCCAGTTTTCGTGCATCTTCAAAAGGACGGATGCACTTTAACAACCCTGGCATGCTTTTCCATGCTCCGGCACGCAAGTTTCAGGAATGGTGTGCAAGTCACTTGCATGATACAAACTCAGTGTGCAGATGACTCCAAACAAATTGCACGACATTGCCTCTTTGAACTCAAACCTTTCACGAATCAGCACCTCTAAATCCCAAACCACTTTGGATGCGTAGCCAACAGCCGGCGCGCAGCCTCTACTTGCACGACCCAACAACCACTTGCGCAATTCAACCACTTGCACAATGAGATCCCACAAAATCTCTAAGTCTTTAACTTCATTACAATTGAGGAGGGGGGGGGGGTCCTCTATTTATAGGCAAATTGGACCCCCTGTGCGGTGGCGAGCAAGACTTCCCTCGGCACGCAGGCTCCAGCGCGTAGCTCATCCTCCCTGGCCTCTGTCGCGCTACTCACTTGCGCGACCAAACATATAATTGCACGAACTTCTTTCATTTGCCATATTTTGAAGTTATAATCCTAAAAAACAATAGACGCACAAGTTTCCAATCCTCCTAGGCATCAGCGCACAAGTCTCTTCATGGCGCACAGGTCACCTGCATGACCAGCCCAAAACTTGCGTGACCCTTATCCCTTGGCCATTTTCCCATGTTCTAATCTTGAAAAACATATGGTGCGTAAATTTCCTCTACTTCAAGTTCACAGCATGCAAGTCTCTTTGCCAAAAAAACTTTTCTCCATTTGTCAATTATCAGGCTAAAAAATTTGGCAAACACTGGGAAACGGCGCCACCTTCAATACTGTTGTCTGCTTGAACTGTATGATCTCTTTGCTGGTACACATTCTGAACATCCACTAAGGATTGACAACAAACACAAACCATATTCCAAAACATTAATAGAATACCATGGTTCCAACAATAAATATAACCTATGTAGAATAATCAGAAATTATTTGAGAAAACATGCATAAGAAAATGAAGCTGTTTATACCCAAATAATAAGTAATAATGAAATGTGGTAAACAAACGGATGATAATATGATCATATATGATACCATAAAAATGACTATGATTATGGAATAATTCAATGACATTATTTAAATCATTATACATTAGGATTATATAAATATAAAGGATATCATACCTAAGGTAAGTGATAATTGCACAATCCCATTATTATTTTAGATTGTTTATACGTAAGTATTTACATGGGCGAATTTATCATCCACATCAATATTTACTAAATATGTAAAAATATTTATATTATTCCCAAAATTTTAATAGTAAATGTTTCCCATTGGTTAATTTTTAGTAGATGGTGTGAATAGAATATCTCTTTCGTTTTTTGATATGAGGTACTTTTTTAATTATTCGATAAGCGTATGAGAAGAATGCTTTCCTTTATCTTATATAGCATGATAGGTTTTTAGATTTTCATAACACAATATTTTAAATGAATATTAGTTAATAATATTTCATGTTTATATTCAAATAAATTATTTTCTCCTAAAATTTTGTGGAATTTTGAGTGAAGAAATATTTTTGGAAGAGGAATGGATATTTTACCCAAGAATTAATTTCAAGTGTTATTTCAAAATTATTTTCCATATAATATTGAATTATTTAATAGGATTATGTGTCAAGTATACTATCCCTATTATTAATATGTTTTATTATTTATATAATGGAATTCTATTTATGAAAATCATTGGTTATGGATTATGTTAGGATGTAATTATGTGAAAGATGCACATTTTATTCTTTGGGTTCTACTACGATGAATGGTTTATGTTTTTGTGGAACACGTAAGAATGATTTCATTATGAGATCAGTGGGGCATCTATCTCCCACCAATGAATTGGATAAATGTTTGTACCTCATGAGATATATAGGACAGGAAAGGGAAATGATCTCAATTCAATTATAGAGGGATGTAATGAGGAGTGATCTTGGTTTAGTAATGGAATTTTTCTACTATAACAGTCTAGGAAATGATCGTTGACCAATATGAAATGATTTTCTATGATTATATGTATTCAAAAAATTCAATTTCATGTGTTATTACTTTTGGGAATATGTTCATTTATTCTTTATTAACTTTTATGATTTATCCCAGGACATGATATCCTGATCTTTCATATGTAGGATATGATTTTCAAAATGTTATGTTATTATGACTTATGATTATTATATTATTAATATGTCCCTTGTTTACCTTTATTGAATGTCTCAGATCACCCTTTCATAGGATTCTTTTTCCCAGGTAAGGAACAATGGTTTTAAGAAAGTTGTTTTAAAAAGGGGTATAGTTTTTAAGGAATAAGAGGGAGACAATGTAGATGTTTTATGAACTAGTTGTATAGGTTTCATAGTTTCAAAAGATATTAAACCTCTACAGTCCTATCGTGGATTTGTTACATTTGTTTAATGAATATTGTTATATTATGAACTAATATCTATGTTTGTAAAGTATGGGTTTTTATATACAACGTCCCATGTTTCACATTATCCATTCGAAAACCATACTCACAATTAATGGGAAATTTTCAATTCCATGCCAATCTACATCATTCTTTGAAAATCTATTTCTGAACCAAAATCACTATTGAAGAATAAAGTCAAACAATTAGTGTGAAATTTCTCGTTTTTAAATATAGACCCCTTCAATAACATTAATATTTACATGAAATCCCTTGAAACCAAAAATCAATTCAAATAAATGAATAAACAATAGGAATTTTGTAAGAACAATAAGAAGTTCATATAATTAACTCATTATATTGAAACAACTACCCCAAGAATTAAGGTATATCTAATTTCGTTCAAAAAAACGAAGAAAGAGGAAGTGTATATTGGATCCTCGCGATCCTAAATCCATATAAAACAACAGAAATCATCTACAAAACCCATTAGATATAGCATCACAACCCAGTTAGATTCTAACAAGATGAGAGGAGATGAAATCTTTCTTAGATCTGTAAAGTAGAATGGAAACTGGGTCAAAACAATAATATTCCTTTACATGATTCATTAATAATGAATAAATTCCACACAGAGTCCATGGGGAGAGACCTTAAAAGAACTAGTAAATGTTTATGATGATCCAAAATGATATTTTTGATGATTATACATTAAAGTGAATACGGGAAAAATGGTAAAATACCACCTTTTAATTATTCTGAAAAGTGTCATATGGTTTCCTAGGTCGAGATGCACATTTAAATTAAATGTGATCCTTAACAGTTTTCCTCTACAATATAGTATACATAGGGTTGTATTATTTTCACTAGGGGACACATTGTTTGGAAAAATCATTTTAAAACAACGGGACACACCATGACAACTACTAGACACCATGCACAGTTCAAAGGGCATGTCTCATGGTTTGATTAACCATGATTCAACCATGAAAATTCTAGTAAAACCTCATAGAGGCATACTGCATGATTAATACATGGTTAAACAAACAATGTTCCATAACTAATAATCTTTCCAAATTCTCTCAAGAACCATTCTTTTCAAAATCTGATCCCCTGAATATTTTTGAACCCCGAAATAGAAAGTCCAAGGGTTATATATGGTGTACCTATGACCTGAAGGGTGTTAGAAAACATATGATTGTGTTAAGTAAATTATCATAAGGAAATATTCATATATTATCCGATTATTGAAAAATAAAAAAAAATCACCATGGGAGAACGAGCAAGTGACAATATATTACAAATTAGATATCCTCATAATTCATTCTATTAATGTATGAAGGATGAAAAAATTAGATCGGAATATTTTAAAACCATGGCAAGAAAAGTTTGTGTACAATTTCAAAGGATGATGATATAGGTGTTTTACCAAAACCAAAATGGAAAAATGATGTTATTTTCACAACATTCTCAAAAGGATGGATGATCAGTGATATATGTATGAAAATATAAATATAGTATGGTAGACCTCTTGAGCTCTTACATTGTAATCTATGTGGTTTGATGAGAAATCAATCAAATAAAGGGAAATAATAAAAAGAGGAATGAGCCTATAAGCGTCTTATCTCCTCACTGCTCTCTATGCTTGCAATTCCTCATCAGTGAATCGAAGGGGGGGGGGGTCACATTGATTCTTCAACATCATCTCCACCTTTCCACTCACCCAACTTCATCCCTATCCACTTCTCCCTTTCCAATTCTTCTTAATTCCTTCACTCTCATTCATTTCTTTTATCGACCTGTTTCCGGGGGTTTTTTGCAGTTCTCTCTTCTAGTTTTCATTTTTCCCTTAGTTTTATTGCTTCTTTGATTCTCACATATGGTAGCTTTATCAGTTGGGGTTCATGGAATAGGAATGGGAAATTCACTCTTTTGATGACCTATTCCATTTCTTACGCTTCTCGGGTCTAATATTCCATCGCAACCCTACAAGTTGGTTTGATGTGGTGGTTTCAAGATAGCTTTGGGATGTGTAGTACGATTGTTTTGTAGTGTTGTGGGAGGCGCATCCAGCATCGACGTCATTACGATGCATTTATCCTTATTCATTTAAGTGTGTTGTGTGATTTTCATTGGTTTTCAAGAGTCTTGCGGAAGGGTTTGGCAGTCCTGGTGTTGTTTGTGTCTTGTTGTTGAGGCCTCACCTGCTTCCACATCAGCTCTGTCTCTAGCTTCCATCGCTCTTCTCATAGTCGGCCTGATGCTATGGATTTCAAGGAGTTTTGGGATATGATGGGTGAGCTATTTATGGTTTTCAAGGTTGTTTGAAATGCGTAGTATTATTCCCTTTGGATTTTTGTGGTTCTTGTTTAGTGGTTGCAGTTTATTCTACTTCGTTGATGGTTTGGCTCACTGACATTTTGTTCTAATGATTGCTGATTCAGCGAGTTGTTATAGTCAGTGTGGAAGGTGCTGATGATTTCGATAGAGTCACTGGTCCCTTCACTCGGTTCATTCAGCTTGAATCTTGACAAGGTTTGTCAGGGGCTCCCATAATTTCATCTGATTGGTGTCTTTATTTAGAATTTTTTAAGGATATGTTGTTTCGGTTCAAGGCACGATGGTTCACCACAGTTTTTTTCATTTCAAGTTTTTGAATTGTTGGGTATTAATTTATTCCTTGACTATTGGAGATGGGTTTATTGGTCTTTGTTGGGTTTGGTTTTGTGACTCACTATTCAAGACGTTGTGGTGTGCTATTTTTGAATTTTGAATTTGAATGGATGATTTATGTTTCCCTCTTTGTTTTGAATTCTGTATGGGGTTGAATTTTGTTATTGGTCTCTGTGTGTGGTTCCCACTCACCCAGAAATTGGTTTTTAGAAAAAAAAGTTGTGTTTGTATAGTTTATATGGGAATAATCATGATATATTAATATAATAATTAAATGTTCTTATATATAGAAGCTTTATCTCCTATTGGAAATGTTTTAAAAAAAATTGATCATTAAAAAAAATCACTATGAGATGTGGTATATGAAAAATCCTAATAAGAGATGTATTTTTTTATGATACCTTTCATTCTAATGATAAAAAATTTGGATTTAGGAATGTTTTTTAAAATTGTGAATAAGGAGATTTCTAGGGATATTCATCCCATGAATGTATCTAGAAATTCAAGAATATATAGAAATATAAGTTGGTTGATTACTTTAATGTAATAGTTATTGAAAACTAGACCACCTTAACAAAAGTTATTGAGGATGATGCGTATGATGTAACATATGATTGAATATTTTCCATTAGATATGTTAATGAGAAGTAATATGACTATTATCTTATTCTTTTCAATTCTTATTTTGATTACTCTATTGATAAAGAATGTAATAGCCCAATAAAACCATAAAAACTAAAAACCATATAAAATTAGTTTGAATTTGATAATATCATTGGATATCTTGAATATCTAATTTAGAAAATATAAAAATTGTTGTCTTAAAAGAAAACATCAATTATCTCATAGGTGGGACCAAAATTCGTTTCAGAAGTACATGATCATAAAGAATTGTGAATCTTTATAAAAGAAGAGTTGGGTATAATTGATAAGAATAACACATGGGATGTTTTTCCATGAACAAAAGAAAGGAACGTTATAGAAAAAAATTGGGTATTATGAAGTAAGCTTAACAGTCATGTAGAAATTTCAAGGAACACGTCATGAATTATTTAAAAAGATAATTCATAAGTGAAAGTCTTGATTTTAATGAAAAGTATATGCCACGACCCGTCCTAGGGGCCCGTGCCGTGACTACCCCAAGCCCACCTTCCATAGGCCAGGGTATGGCGACTAGCACCAAGGCGTAATTCCCAATAAAAAGGGAAGGAATTGCCTTTGTAATGTAAACAAACACCTCAGAGTAAGCAAGCAGATGTAAACACTAAGTAATACTGGGTACAAAAGTAAGTGCGGAAAAGTAAGTGGGCCAGTATACAAACCCAAATTGAAAGTAAAGTACAACTGAAAAGGGAGTACATCAACTGAAAATTAATGCCGCAGCCTCGAGCTGTCCATTGGAAGTCCCACCTGAAGGGTGGGTGCAGATAGCCTCCACAGCTCCTCGGGTCCAGCCGTCTGCTCCAAGTACGCCCCACCCAGTGGTCCACCTCCAGGTACCGACCTGCTCCGCAAGCCTCAACCACGATCAGCGATGTCCGTCATCTTCAACCAACACAACATAGTGCGGGTATAGCCCGTGCAGGGGTGAGTATAAGCAACTAAGTAGGGACCTCGAGACCCCCGAAGGTCTCCCAGATCCCACAAAGGATAATCCACAAAGGAAAGATACAATCACGAAGTAACATCCAACACTACTTAGGTATATTCCCATACATATACCTAAGTCATCAATTCTCATTTGGCTCCAACATCTGAGCTCATGTACAATCCAGTCCACATAGGAAATCACAACCCATTCCACACAGGAAAGCATAACATAATCCACATAGGATATCAAGTCAAACATATCTAAGATAAGGATTGAAAGTCAAGATTCAACTCACACAGGTATACTTCTTCGTAAGACGATAGAGATGATCAGATGTAGCTACTGATTCATCTAAGATGTTAGACCCACATAGGATCGATAGGTATTAACCCCCGAAATGACCCACAAAGGATCGATAGGTAACTAACCCCCGCAATGACCCACACATGATCAGACCCACACAGTATCTGTAGGCGCTGGCCCACACAGGACCGCTGAGCGCTGACCCACATAGGATCTGACACACACAGGATCGGTAGCACTGATCCACGGAGGATCGCTGAGTGTTGTAGTCATCGTCGTCGAATCCACGAAGGATTTCTGTACAGTCATCATCGTCGTCGCAGTCGCAGCCAGTTCTAGGGTTCCCGCACACAGCAAGCTCGTTCGGGAGGGTCCGCTCCATGAGCCGAGGGGATGATACATCAAATGCATCATAGTCCGGATTTGATGTATCCAAAAGATCTGTATCATCTACAGGAACTCTATGCGATAGACGGCGCGTCGATTGGACGCCTGGTCTGAGAGTTATTGGCTTTTTCGTCCCAGAGGGCCGGTTGGTTTTTAATTCAAACCAACCCGACCATACTCTAACAACGTCCAAACCTCAAGATATGTAAGCCAAAAGGTCCATCTCACTTAGAGGAATCCATCAAAGCCGGCGGCACGTCAATCAGACGTCCGGATCTCAAGTTATAAGTGTTTCCGCTCCGAGGGCCCGGTTGGTTTCGTGAATGAACCAAGCCGACTGAAACCAAAATTCTCCGAAACCTTAAGTGTAATATACCGAAACGACCGCCTCGATCCGAGGATCACATTGTAGCTGAAGGTGTGTCGATTGGAGGTCCATAGTCCATGTTATGGGAAAATGACCGTGAGGGGTTCGGTATTAGGGAGTTCGGGCCCGGTCCGACCCAGCCCGAAACCCTCTGGGTCGACCCGACCCGGGTCTGGGTCTGGCCTGCTTGGGCGCGGCCCGGTGCGCTGGCGCCCTGGCCAGGAGGCTCGGCCGAAACGGCCGACGTTGAGGTGTGTGAGGGGGGGGGGGTGAGGGCTACCCCCCACATGTTTGTAACCGTGGCCCCATGTGGTGTCCGCTCTTGTCCGGTCAGCCGGGGGTCATAACCACTGTCTCCTCCCTTGACCGGTCGGCCCGCTCCGGCCGACCGGCTGCTTCCGACACAGGACCCGCGATGGCCGGTCCCCCTGCTCCGATGCCGGCGGCCCAGTACCGGCCGCCAGTCCCTGCTCCGCGGCGGCCTATGGGCACGACCAATGGCCGTGGCCTTGGTCCGCCCGGCGCAGCGCGATGGCGCCGCCCCCTTCCGATGCGGCCTCGCTCCGGCAGCGGTGCCTTCGGGGTTCTCCGGCACGACGTGACGGCACTGTGACCTTGTTCGATTCAACGGCGTAGCGTGATGGTGCCACACATTCCTTGCCGCATGACCTCGCGCGGTGCGACGATAGTACCTCATCCTCGTTCTAATCCACCACATGGTAGACAAGTGAAAAAGGGGAGGAGGGTCAGCCATGTTTGTGCGGTACGGACCCCTCCCGTAAACTGATAGCAAGCGTTCCAAAAGTACGAGTAATGATGATGGAAGAATTCATGAATAGAAACACATAAATCCCCTACCTCGTCGAATTCATTGAGCGAGGGTTCATCGCGGAAATAACAGTCGCAGAAGAAGGCATCGCGGAAGGAGAATCGTCGCGTCGCGGAGAAAAGATTCGTCGGCATCGCGTCGTCGATCTCCAAGGATCCGGTGTTCTTGTCAACCTTCGTTGGAGGTCGGCGTTGTTTGCATTCTTCGCGTTCTTTGCATTCTTCATCGAAGAAGAAGAAGATCTTCAACCCCTTAGCTGTTCTCCAAAATCCTCTCAATGCAACAAGTTCCAACCAAAATAAAATAAGTGCTTCACTTATTTTATTATCATGACTTAAGTATTTGAATTTCAAACATTCAAATTAAACTCAATTATTTAGTTAACGTAAGTTATCTAATTAAATGGTGAGTTGAAGGAGTAAGGGAATATGAAGGGGTGGGGTTTGTGTGGGCCCCACCACTCTCATAACCACCCATGGGAAGTTGGGTAGTTACCCCAAATTCCACTCAAATGTTTAACCACTTAGAAAGAAATAAAAATTGTAGCTCAATTTTTATTTTTAACTTACACACTTTTTAACAACTCCTCCCATGTAAACGCAACTCCAGAAAAGGTGTTCCTAAGAAATTACTGGCGCTGCGAATTCATCGTAGCCCTCGGAATTCGATTCTGAGCCCCGGTTCAAAAGATAGAGAAACCCGCTCGTTCGTTCACTGAACATACCAGAGCTAAAATTCAGAAAATGATTCAGGGTACACCGGGTCTCGGAATCAGGTGCCGTCAGAAACTGCGTTCTTGAAAAATCCCAAAGAAATTTATGAAAAAATTTACCTTTAATTTTACTGGTCTTTACATTACTCCCATCTCAAGGCTTTACGTCCCCGTAAAGATACATCATAAACTAGGGAAACAAATGTGGGTACTGTGCACGCATCTGAGCCTCCCACTCCCAAGTGCTCTCCTAGAGGTTCCCATGCTGCCATCTGATGCACACTAGAGGAATCGACCATCCACATAGGACCCGCTCCTATCGATCCTCGATCTCCACCAGGACTTCTACAAAAGTCACCCCATCAACAATATCCAGCTCCCTATGGTTAGTGATACACGCCGGGTCGTGCACGTATCTCCTCAGCTGAGATACGTGGAAGACGTCGTGCACCCGGTGCAACTGAGGTGGTAGATCTAGGTGATATGCCACCTAGCCAATCTTGATGAGGACCTGTAATGGTCCAATGAAGCGTGGAGACAACTTGCCGCCTCGGCCAAATCTCCTTATTCCATGTCGAGGTGAGACCAGCAAGAAGACGTGGTCGTCATCCTCGAACTCCAGTGGCCTCCGCCTCCTATCAGCATAAGACTTCTTCCAGCTCTGATCTATCCTCATCCGCTCCTGGATGACCTGTACCTTCTCTGTCGTGTCTTGGACCATCTCCGGTCCCACAAGTGCTGACTCCCCAGGGTCTGTCCAGCATAGAGGTGACCTGCAAGGTCAGCCGTACAACGCCTCGTATGGTGTCATCCCGATGGTGGAGTGGTAGCTGTTTTTGTACGCGAACTCCACCAAGGGTATGTGATCCTCCCGGCTACGACCAAAGTCAAGGACACATGCACAGAACATATCCTCGTGAGTCTGAATGGTCCTCTCTATCTGACCATCCGTCTGTGGGTGAAAGGCAGTACTCAGACGTAGCTGCATTCCGAATGCCTCCTCCAACCCCTTCCAAAGTCGGGATGTAAAGCGAGAATCTCGATCGGAGATGATAGATGATGGCACACCATGAAGCCGTATAATCTCCTGAATGTAGAGGCGTCCCAAGCTCTCCACTGAGCCCTGCTCTCTGATGGGTATGAAGTGAGACGACTTGGTGAGTCGGTCAACAATCACCCAAATGGAGTCATGATCTCTGGGAGTACGTGGAAGTCCAATCACGAAGTCCATAGATATGCCGTCCCACTTCCACTCTGGGACCTCCAAGGGCTGGACCAAGCCTGCTGGTACCTGGTGCTCTGCCTTCACCTGCTGGCAGGTGAGGCATCGAGGAAAGAACTCTACCACAACTTTCATCATGCCCGACCACCAATGCTATCATCTGAGATCCCGGTACATCTTCGCCACTCCAGGATGTATCACCAAAGTGGAAGTATGAAACTCTCTCAGCACCTCCTCCCGTAAACTAACTGGTACCAAGGTACGTCCTCTGAAGAGGATGTCGTGCTCTCCTCCTAAAGAGAAACCATCAGGTGCCTGTCCTAAGGATATCTGTGCACGTCGTGTCTCACAGTCGGTGTCCCCACGCTGTGCCTCTCTGACCCGCTGCACTAGTGGAGGAGTGACTGTGAGTGACTGAAGGAAGGCTATTGCATCTCTTTCCAAGAAGGATATCTGCAAAGCAGCTAGCTGATCTGTCACCTTCCCATGTAGCTGAATGCCCATCCTCCTACTAAGGGCATCCGCTACTACATTCCCCTTTCCTGAAGTATAGACTATCTCAAAGTCATAGTCTTGGAGGAAATCGAGCCATCACCGCTGTCTCAGGTTCAGGTATATCTGCGAGAAGATGTACCAGAGACTCTGATGGTCAAAATAGACTGTAAAGCACTTGCCCATCAGATAGTGTTGCCACATCTTCAGAGCGAAGACCACTTCTGCTAACTCCAGGTCGTGGGTAGCATAGTTCTGCTCATGCAGCCTCAACTAACATGATCCATAGGCGATCACTAACCGCTCCTGCATCAGGAAACATCTGAGTGCAGTCCCTGATGCGTCGCAGTAGACTATGTACCCTACTCCCTCCTCAAGTAGCCTCAAGATAGGGGCACTTGTCAATCTCTGACTTAGCTCCTGGAAGCTCTGCTGACATCTGTCTGACCACACAAAGGGTTGCCCCTTCCTCTATAACGTTCTGCAAAGCTGAAAATATTTCTCCATTGCCGAAAAGGGAAATCCGGTCTCATCCCCTGGATGAACCAAGTTCCTTGCCTAATACAGTCAATCCCATCATGATTAGTTAATTCATGCAATGGATTATGTCGTAAGGCCTCGACGCTGCTACCAAGATATCCAACTGGTACTGTCGCCTCCAAGGGTTGAGTCACACTGTCGGCATTAGTGTGTGGTCATTGGGTCACTTCCAGTAAGAAACTCGTAAGTGAGGGTCAACTCAACAGTTTTTAACCTGTACCTCTTAGTATTAACACACAAAAGACAAGAAAGAAAACTTCACCATTGCAAGTGTCTTTTATTACTTCAACTCAAAGTATGAGGACACAAGGCAACACAAAAAAAGAAGCTAGAGGCATTATGGTCAAGGGCCTCTATGCCTAGAGCTAGTCCTGCACTTTTCCACCCACTTCCGGAGCTCCATGATCGTAATCTTCAACTGCCTGAAGATGCTCTCTCTCCTGTGGTCGGGGTGGACCTCCTGGTGGTAGTGGTGGTAGAGCCTCAAAGCATCACCCATCACCTGCTGCTCAACCAACTCCTTTTCCTCATCTGCCTGCTCCCTGTGGACCACCACTATCGAACCTCTGCCTCTGCCTGGGTGGTCCCTCAACCGTCTGCTGCTCCTCTGCACGGCGGGTCGGGCAGTCACGAGCCCAGTAGCCCTGCCCGCTGCATGCATAGCACTGTCTTCCACTCGTAAGACTGGTTCTGCTGTGTGTGCCCCACACCTCTGAGCCAGTATCCTGGGGTCCTACGCCTGATGGCCTATTCCGCTTGGACCGCTGCGACATCTGTCTACTACATGCTGTAGAAGAATCCACTTCGTTCCGCCCTGTGGTAGGTCTCGCTGCAGATGTAGGCTCAGCAAAGAAGCTCTCGATCATAAGGGATCTCTCCAGTACCCATGCTTGTGTCTAAATGCTGCGGGAGATCAGAGATGCCCTGATCTCATGCCTCAATCCCTGCTCAAAGGTCCGAGCCTGGAAGAATGGGTTCCGTACCATGTATGTCGAATTGCGCGAGAGATCGGTAAATCTTGCCTAGTACTGGGCAACTGTCAAGCTGCCCTGCCGCAGCTGTAGAATCTCCTAGATGCGCATTGCACAGAGGGTGGTTGGGACAAACTCCGAGCGGAAGAGGCTCTCAAAGTCTGTCCAGAGGAGAGATGCCTCGTCGTACACCTTGATCATCAAGCTCCACCATCTTCCTGCTATCATGTGCTGGAGGCTCACTACGAGGATCACCATGAGGTCTGCTGGTGTCCTCACTAACCTAAAAACTCATACAACTACCTCCAGCCAATCCTCGGCCACCGGAGGGTCTGTCTCCCCACAGAACCTGGGCGGTCGCTAACATTGAAACTTGTGCAGTGCTTTAAGGTGACGTGGATCGTCAGCGGCTGGGGATGGTAGCATCGGTGGCTCGGCAGGTAGAGGTACCGTCAGGGCCTCTGCTGTCAAAGGGCCCTGTACCGAGGCCTCGTCGCTCGGTGGGCTGTCGTCACGCACAACGCTCGGAACCCTAGATGGCTGCCATCATGGGGCCATCCTGAAAAGAAAAAGGTGTGCCATGGTCAAACATTATACCTGGTGAGATGACATAAAGTAATCATAAAGAAAACTTTTAGAACACACATGAAATCAATGTTTTCGTGTATTAAGTCGGAAATCAGAAGTCATGGTCCTGGTGTACGGATACATCGGCCGCCGCACCAACACTGGAATCCCTAGACTGATAACCACAGTTAATTCTCTTAACACTATTGCTTTACATGGAAAAAGGTCAGAGTCCTGAGTTCTACGGTAGAACCGAACTCCCCTGATACCAATTTGTCACGACCCATCCTCGGGGACTGTGCTGTGACTACCCCAAGCCCGCCATCCATAGGCCAGGGGATGACAACTAGCACCAAGGCGTAATTCCCGATAAAAAGGGAAGGCATTGCCTTTGTAATGTAAACAAAAACCTCAGAGTAAGCATGCATAAGTAAACACTAAGTAAAACCGAGTACAAAAGTATGTGCAGAAAAGTAAGTGGGCCAGTATACAAACCCAAACTGAAAGTAAAGTACATCTAAAAAGGGAGTACAGAAACTGAAAAGTAATGCCGCAGCCTCGAGCCGTCCACTGGAAGTCCCACCTGAAGGGTGGGTATAGACAGCCTCCACAGCTTCTCGGGTCCAGCCGTCCACTCCGAGTACGCCCCGCCCAGTGGTCCACCTCCAGGTACCGACCTGCTCTGCAAGCTTCAACCACGATCAGCGGTGTCCGTCGCCTATAACCAACACGATGTAGTGCGGGTATAGCCCATGCAATAGTGAGTATAAGCTACTCAGTAGGGACCCCGAGACCCCCGAAGGTCTCCCAGAATCCACAAAGGATAATCCACAAAGGAAAGATACAATCACGAAGTAACATCCGACCCTACTTAGGTATATTCCCACAAATATACCTATGTCATCAATTATCGTTTGGCTCCAACATCTGTGCTCAAGTACAACCCAGTCCACAAAAGAAATCACAACCCATTCCACACAGGAAAGCATAACATAATCCACACAGGATATCAAGTCAAACTTATTGAAGAAATGGATTGAAAGTCAAGATTCAGCTCACATAGGTATAATTCTTCGTAAGACGATAGAGATGATCAGATATAGCTACAGATTCATCTAATCCATCGGTCCCACACATGATCGATATGTACTAACCCCTGCAATGACCCAGAAAGGACTGATAGGTAACTAACCCCCACAATGACCCACACAGGAACAGACCCACACAGGATCTGTAGGCGCTGGCCCACACAAGACCACTGAGCGCTGACCCACATAGGATCTGACCCACACAGGATCGGTAGCAATGATCCACATCGGATTTCTGAGTGTTGTAGTCGTTGTCGTTGAATCCAAATAGGATTTCTGTATAGTCGTCATCGTCGTCGTAGTCGCAACCAGCTCTAGGGTTCTCGCACATAGCAAGCTCATTCGGGAAGGTCCGATCCACGAGACGAGGTGCTGATACATCAACTAACACATAGTCTGGAGTTGATGTATCCAAAAGTTCCATATCGTCATTAGGAACTCAATGCGACAGACGGCGCGTCGATCGGATGCCCGGTCTAAGTGTGATTGGCTTTTTTGTCCCAGGGGCCCGGTTGTGTTTTAAGTCAAACCAACCTTACCGTACTCCAACTACTTCCAAACCTCGAGTGGATTAAGCCAAAAGATCCGTCTCACATAGAGGAATCCATCAAAGTCGGTGACACCTCAATCGGACGTCTGGAGCTCAAGTTATAAGCGTTTCAGCTCCGAGGGCCCAGTTGGTTTCATGAATGAACCAACCCGACCAAAGCCAAAGTTCTCCAAAACCTTGAGTGTAATATACCGAAATGACCGTCTCGATCCAAGGATCGCATCGCAGCTGTCGGTGCGTCGATCAGATGTCTGCAGCCCATGTTACGGGCAAAAGACCGTGAGGGGTCTGGTAGTAGGGGGTTCGGTCCCAGTCTGACCCGGCCCGATACCGTCTGGGTCGACACGAACTGGGTCGACCCGACCTGGGTCCGGTTCCGGCCCTCTTGGGGATGGCCCGGCCCGGCTGGCGTGGCCCGGATTGGCCTGGTGTCCCGGAGGCTCGGCTGAAACGGCCGAGCGTTGAGGTGCGGGGGGGGGGGGGGGGGGGGGGGGCGCTGCCCCCTGCTTGTTTGTAACCACGACCCCATGTGGGGACCGCTCTTGTCCAGTCAGTCGCGGGTTGTAACCCTCGGCTCATACCTTGACCGCCCGACCCGCTCCGACCGGCCGCCTGCTGCCGACACGGGACCGGCGCTGGCCAGTCCCCATGCTCCCATGCCGGCGGCCCGGAACCGGCTGTCGGTCCCTGCTCCGCCGCGACCTGTGGCCATGACCTTGGTCCGCCCGGCACGGCGCGATGGCGCCACGCCCCTCCGCCACGGCCCCGCTCCGGTCGCGGTGCCTTCGTGGTTCTCCGGCGTGGCGCGACGGTGCCGCGACCTTGTTCGATTCAACGGCGCGGCGCGACGGCGCCACACATTCCTTGCCGCATGACCCCACACGGTGCGACGACACCGCGCTATCCCCGTTCCAATCCACTACAAGGTAGACAAGAAAAAAGGGGAGGAGGGTCGGCCATGTTTGTGCGGTCCGGCCCCCTCCCATTAACCGATATCAAGTGGTCCAAAATTATGAGGAATGATAATGGAAGAATTCAAGAATAGAAACACATAAATCCCCCAACTCGTTGAATTTGTTGAGCGAGGGTTCTTCACGTAAATAACCATCATGGAAGAAGCGTCGCAGAAGGAGAATCGTTGCGTCGCGGATAAAAGGTCCATCAGTGTCGCGTCGTCGATCTCCGAGGATCCGGAGTTCTTGTCAAACTTCGTTGGAGGTCGGCGTTCTTCGCATTTATTCTCGTTCTTCATCGAAGAATAAGAAGATCTTCCAGCCCCTTAGATTTTCTCTAAAATCCTCTCAACGCAACCAGTTCCAACCAAAATAAAATAAGTGGTTCACTTATTTTATTATCGTGACTTAAGTCTTTGAATTTCAAACATTCTATTTAAACTCACTTATTTAATTAACATAAGTTATCTAATTAAATGGTGAGTTGAAGGAGTTAGGGAATATGAAGGGGTGGGGTTCATGTGGGGCCCACCACTCTCATAACCTCCCATGGGATGTTGGGAGGTTACCCCAACTTCCACTCAAAGGTTTATCCACATAGAAAGAAATAAAAATTGTAGCTCAATTTTTATTTTTAACTACTACAATTTTTAACAACTCCTCTCGTGTAAACACTACTCTGGGAAAGGTGTTCCTAACTAATTACCGGTGCTGCGAATTCATCAGTTCCCTCGAAATTCGATTATGAGCACCTGTTCAAAAGTTAGAAAAACCCGCTTGTTTGTTCACCGAACGTACCCGTGCTAATCTTTAGAAAATGATTCCGGGCACACCGGTGTTCGGAATCAGGTGCTGTCAGAAACTGCATTTTTGGAAAATCCCAATGAAATTTAAGAAAAAATTTTACTAGAATTTTACGGGTCTTTACAGTTTCCCTCATTTAAAGAGTTGAAACTGTCAAAATGTTTTTGGTTATTACTATTCATTAAAATTACATGGAATATTAGATATATGTTAAGTCAACATTCTTGAATAGAGAAATAGAAGAAATATTATATATTAAGAAACCTATATGATTCATATATTATAATGATGGAACTAAATTGAATAACTATTTTTATGGATTGAAACAACATCCTTGTTCCTTGTGTTCAATTATTAGAAGCTTCAAAAAGTATTTTAACCTTTATGAAGTAAAATTTTACAGAATCTTATATGGAAAAAATATTAGTACAGGTACTCTGATAGTCATTGTTTATTATTATGATATTTTTTGCTGATGATAGGGAAAAATCTTTTAATGAATTTTCTGAGAAAATGAAGAAGAAATTTGATATTTCAATTCATATAAAGTTAAAAATTCATTCCATGATTACAATTTTAATAGAATTTAGATACATATTCCTCTCAGAAATATGTATTCCATGGATTTATTAGAAAATGTTCATGGTAATTTTAAATAATGATTCTAATCCTATTTTATGGGTATACAGATGTGTAACCATGAAGATGTCTAAACTATTAATGAGATGGACTTATAGAAGTTAATCATAATTGTACTCTATTATACTACTTCAAGGACAAGAATTTCATATGTTGTATCTTTTTTTGGTAATATATCTTAGTGATATGAAGGAATCACACATGATAATAACAAATAGAATACTCATGTTTGTTAAAGGAACATGATGTTATTAATTAATTTTGAGACATAGTATTTATTTGATCATTCATTTATTCACTAATAATGATTGGGATTGAAATTTTCATGATTAAAAATAAACACCATGATAAACATTATTATTGGGAGAAATTAATTTGAAGTGGAATATATAAAAATAGAGTTATGTAACTTTGGGTAAAACAGAATTAGAATATATTTCTACCACATTGGAAGATACATAAAAATGTGGATGAAAGTTTTAATACCTTGAGATTTTATAATATATTTTTCTTTAAATAATTTGATTTCTCTGATAGCTTGTCTTACATGAAAAATTGAGTTCAAATGATTTGTGATATACTATTAAAATGTAATAACATCATGTTAATCACCTAGCTGTTAAATTAGATTGTATGAATAAGATTATCTAAATTATGAAAATTAATGGTTTACATTTGTGTAAAATGATTTCATTGATTATTAATTAATTGTAAATGACAATAAAAATCATTTGCACAAAAAAGAAACGTTTTTATGAAATAAAATAATGTATGAAAATGTATTTTTATATTAAAATTTTAAATTAATAAAAATTATTAAATGATTTTAATTAAATGTATATGACATATATTAATTTTTTTAACATTCATAAAACGCTTTTAGGAATTATATAGGAATTAGCCCAGTTTCATGCTAAAAATGTATTCTTCAGAGAAATGATTTTTTGTCACATTTTTTACAGTTATTTTATATTTATATTCTTCTACTTATATGGATTTAATACAAAAAAAATTATTCCATATTTTGGAATTATGATGTTCGTATTTGGAAAATAGGGCCCTTTAATTTTTAGGAATTATGAATAGTATTGTTGGAAAAAAATTTCACCTCAGTGTAGGGTAAATCGGGTTAATCTATGATCAAGATAAGTGATAAGGCCATAATGTTTCATCCAAAATCTTTTTAGATAAAAATATTTAGACCCTTATCACCATAGAATTAACATTTAATTCTTTAATATACAATTTCACATGAAAATTAATTAACTAATGTTTAAATAAAAGAAATATATATATATATCATTCTCTTACATTTAAATATATATCATTTTTTAACATAAGGAAAAAATAAAGTGGAGAATGAATATATATTTTAAATTTTATTATAATAAAATTATTTTCATGATTTAAATTTATATATTTTTTGTATTTTAGAATTTCCTTAAATATGTGAACAACTATAATGCAATATTTATTCAATTAATAAAAAAATAAAAATAAATGATATAATAAATATTCAATGTAATATATGTTTTTTGAATTATAGTGTAGCGTGATTTTTTAGAAAAACCAAACATATTAGTGACATGTAAAATGATTATATTTTAATTAAAACATTTTCTTGATTTCATTTAAGTGAAATTAAATGAATAGTTTCTTTAATGCCTCGACCCCAATTACCCTGAGTCGGTGCCTTATTACATAACATTGGCATGATCACAAGAAATATCAAATCCCGAAAGACTGATTAGTTTAGTGGCCTTGGAAACACTAGATATATTCATAAAGTTTTACATTTTATCATAAAAATGAAAACTATAACAAAAAAGACTCCATAGTCCACACTCTTATCCCCACATACTATTCCTGTAGGTCATTCATAATTTACTTCATCACATCCTGGGAAAAATAAAACATATAAAAGGGGTGAGCTCAAATGCCCAGTAAGGATAACGATATAGCGGAAACTTTCAAAAATAAGAATAAACATTTAAAGCAATGTAAAACTAGAACAAAAGCCTTTTAAACTTGAACTTCAACATAGTATGGAAATAATAAAATGAAATAATTCCATTTACTTATTCACATGGATATTTTACAAATTGAATAATCACATGCAATATCAATTACCACTTTCATAATGATGGAATGCATAATTCCATACTATCATAACCAGATAGCCAAGGCCTCATGCCAAGACTAAAAATAAGATTCTTCCATGGCCTTGTGCCCTGATACTAGTTTGTCTCATGAGACCTATCGATGTATCGAGGAGCTATAGCGGGCTCCACCCATCACATATTAAGTCCAATGCATTCCCATATGAAAAGGTTTAAACATAACAAAAGCATTCCTATTAAAACTAGCATAGGAAATGTAAATACTTCATCCATAAACCACGAATGGTATAAAAATAACACATACATAGTCAAAAATATCAAAAAACCTTCAATACAACATAGAAGTTTTGTATCATAATAAATCAACTTCAAATAAGCTTAAAATCCATCAAAGGATGTTGACATAGATGATATCAAAACTCTTTTTAGATAAATATCTAATTGTATGTCAAAATCATTTAGGAGTCATATATCAATAAAATAAAACATTTTATTTGAAAATATTCATATATGCTTGTAAGTGAAGCTTCGACGATTTTATAACGGTGGGAAATAGCCGCACCTGCCGTATAAGTTAAAAAAACACTCTTACCTTAATTCTGTCGAAAAGGTTAAAAAGGGCCTTGTTTGGAAAACGACAGAAGTATTCCTTTGTAAACCACTTATAAATGTCAAAAAGTGTATAAATGACTTTAACCCATATTATAGTAAATAGTAAAAATGTTTTGAAATACATTTTTAAGAAACATGGATTTGGATGATAAAGAAGTCCCAGTAGATAATTACATATAAACAACCTCGGACAATGAAGAGATTGTGAAATAAACCCTTACCTTGTACTTTTCCTTGGTTGAGGGTAGGATAAACTCCTGTATAATGGTGAAATAATTTTTATAAAATTATATAAGAATCATATACATTAATATGATATCATATATTTTCTTTTAACATTGATTTGTTAATAATATCTTAGTATTATCATTGTTCCGGGTGTTAACTTACTCGTTTTCTTTTATATGTTTTGTTACGTAAGTCGTGTTTGTCATGGAAAGGTTGTTTATTATTCATATAAAAATGATATCATATCCTTAAATATTATTTTTAAATCATCAAATGATAATTATAATTTAATGGATATGATGGAGAATGAATCTCATCGCATTCGTGGAGACGGTAGTCCGTATGTACGGATGAACGACAATATCATTCTTTTGATATTTAAATAATATATAATTGGATGGTATATCATATATACAGAATCATTTTCATTTTATATTTATTATTTAAATGAATTACACATCATTATTATACCCATACAAATAATAATTTATTGAATAACTATTAAACCACTACGTGGAGACGATAAGCCGTACGTACGCACACATGGTGACATGTCATTCAAAGGATGGATAGAATACTGAATATTTTTGTACCATATTTATTATAATATTACATTATATAGGAGATACTGGATTCAATATTTTATAATGGGAATAACAAAGAAAGAATAAGTGGAAGAAGAAAGGAACTTGAAAAGGGGTGGTGAAAACATTGCTTCTTCTTCGGGTTCTTCCTTTTGATTTGATCAAAAGGACTGATTAATTTGGATTTATAACTAAAATAAGGAATCTAGGTTGTATTGAGGGAAGTTGAGAGAGTATTTGGGAAGGTTTTGGCCGAAACAAAAGGATTTGATGGTGTGAATTAATGAGAAGGAGGAGTGCCCTTTTATAAGAGGGGTGAGGGGTACCTTCGGAAAAGCTAGAAATATTATTTTATAATAAATTTATATTCGGTTTCAAATTGATACAAAGTGGATTATTTAACGTTTAAGGTGGGGATAGGTCGAAAACCACTCAACCAATAGTATTTAGATAGGTTTGGGTTACAATATAAACCTTATCTTTAAGTTTTAACTCATAGTTAATTAGTTTGACACTTACCATGTCACTTTGTATTTTTATCTTATATAGTTAATAAACTTACTATATACCTCCAAGAGACCCCCAAATGGTCCTTAATGATACACCTATCATGATATAAGTCTCTTGGCAGAACCGTAGATTTTTAGGAATTCAATATCAATTAGTAATATAATATTTGTTTTAAAAACTCTTTTCTGTCAATTTTGACACTATTTGGTAAATTGATTTTTTTGAAAATCATAAAAGAATTATTACTTCAAAAAAAGTTAAATAAATCATTACTAAAAAGTCATATTAACCTATAAAATTATTTTAATTCATAAAAAGTCTCAAATTATATTTCTTTGGGTATTTATAATATCAATTATTATGATTTTTAACTGTTACGGTAATTACTGCATCGTCATTGGTTCATAAATAAATTATATTATTTAATGTCTAAATATAATAATTAAAATACCATTATTTAGGAAATATTTTTAGCTTTCTAATTAATATTTAAAATCTAATTTATCTTATGTATAAACCTATATTAAAAATTATTTCTTAAATAAACTTTGATTTTAACTCTTTTAACTCTTCTTTGAATTAAATAATAATAAATGTCCTAATCTAATCCAAGTGGACCTAAATGATAATATTTTTTTTCCTCAGGTTGTTTTTGGTCAAGATAAACTTGTCCAATAGAATTAGGACATGTGTTAGGGTAATATTAATATCATTTTTACCCTTAATTATCCTATTTACTTTTAACCGTGGTAAAAAAAATTAAAAAGTTACTATTCACCGAAAATTATTTTCATCTAATTGAACCACATTTTACCCCTTGATATTAACCGTGTATCTCGGAATTTCGAAATTCCACTCAGAGAAGCGGTAAAATTAATTTTTATGAAAAATTAATTTTTTTAACTACCACTTAGTGGTTTCACTATTCATCAAAAAATGAAGTTTATCAGAAAAATACAAAAAATTCACCGTAGGCTAATTTTAATATTCCGAATCCAAAAATGAAGTCCATTTTGAAAAATAAAATTTATAAATTTCTAAAAGAGGGTATTACTATTCATAACAACTAGTTTGATTGGTTGTGGTGTGTTAGAACTCGATGTTGCATACAACACACGGTATTGCATTATTCAAAGAAAAGCGTAACGTAGAAGCTTGGGGTGTTACATTCTCCCCTCCTTCAAATAATTTCATCCTTGAAATTTCTAGAATACTACCACATGAAAAGACTTGGGTGGTTGTTCATCATAAGTTCCTCGGGTTCCCTCGTTGCCTCTTCCATCGTATGGTTTCTCGACAAGACTTTTACCAGATGAGTCGTCCGGTTTCTCAGTACTTGTTCTCTCATATCAAGAATCTTGATGAGCTCTTCACAATAAGACAGATTGGGTTCCAATTCTAATTCCTCATAGGCGAGTACATGCGTTGGGTCAGGCATGTATTTCCTCAAGAGTGATAAGTGGAACACATCGTGAACTTTGGAGAGACTTGGAGGCACTTCCAAACAGTAAGCTATAGCCCCAATTCGTTCTAGAATTTCAAAAGGTCTGATGTACATGGGACTCAATTTACCTTTCTTACAAAAACGTATGACTCCCTTCCATGGAGATACCTTCAGGAAAACATGATCACCGACTTTAAATTTAAAATACTTCCTTCCATTATCAGCATAGCTCTTCCGCCTACTTTGAGCTGCTTTAATATGGATTTGGATTACATTCATCTTTTCCATCGTTTCCTCCACCAGTTCTGGGCCTACAAGTTTTCTTTCACCAACATCATCCCAACAGGTTGGTGTGTGACATCTCTTTCTGTATAACGCTTCATATGGTGCCATCTGAATACTGGAATGAAAGCTATTGTTATAGGAAAATTCTAACAGAGATAAATATTGGTCCCACATACCCTAAAAGTCAATTGAGCAGGATCTCAACATGTCTTCTATGTTTTGAATAGTTCGTTCTGATTGTCCATCTGTTTGAGGGTGGTAGGAAGTGCTCAAATGAAGTTCAGTATCCAAGGCTTTATGATGACTTTTACAGAATCTTGAAGTAAAACGGGGATCATGATCATAAACAATCGATAGGGGTACTCCCTGAAGTCTCACAAATTCATTAATATATAGTCTTGCTAGTCCTTCTAGTGGTAAATCTTCCCTTATAGCAATAAAATGTACTGACTTGGTAAGATGATCAACAATGACCCATATTGCATTATTCCTTCTAGGAGTCTTTGGTAGCCCCATGAAAAACTCCATCATAATATTATCCCATTTCCACTCTGGTATGGGAAGAGGTTTCATTACTCCACTAGGCTGTTGCCTTCCATATTTCACTTTTTGACAAACCATACATGTTGACACAAAATCGGCAATCTCCCTCTTCATGTTGTCCCACCAAAAATGTTCCTTCAAATCTATAAACATTTTTGTCATCCCAGGGTGTATAGAGAAATTGGAACTATGATAATCATCTAGCAATTCCCTTTTTAGATCAGGTATATCGGGAACACAAAGCGTCTTCCCGAATTTCAAAATTCCATCTTCATACACAATGTCTCTCAATCTCCCATCATTCAAAGCTTTAATCATCATTTGAAATTCTTCAACATCGGTCTGAGGCCACTTAATCCTTTCTAGTAAAGATGGTTTGGAACCCATTTGAAAAAGCATTGATGTTTCACCTTCCCTGGTTATTCCCATGTCCATCTTCACTAGATCCATGAAAATTGGATCCTTTTAAATTCTCATATTGTTCAAAACTCCATGATCTTTTCTGCTCAAAGCATATGCCACCTTGTTGGCCTTCCTCAGGTGGTAGTGTATTGTGCAATCATAATCCTTGAGTAATTCAAGCAATCTCTTTTGCCTCATGTTGAGTTCTTTTTGTGAGAAAATATACTTCAAACTCTTGCGATCAATATAAATCTCACATTTTTCACCATAGATGTAGTGCCTCCATATCTTCAAAGAAAAGACCACAGCTGCCAACTCGAGATCATGAGTTGGATAGTTTTGTTCATGAATTTTCAACTGTCGTGATGCATAGGCAATAACCATATCATTCTTCATAAGGACACAACCAAGTCCTTTCTTCGATGCATCACTATAAATAACTAACCCATCATTCCCCGATGGTAGAGTCAATATAGGAGAATTGAATAATCTTATCTTCAGTTATTCGAAACATTATTCACACTCTTTTGTCCAAACAAATTTAACCCCTTTACGTTTGAGCTTTGTTAATGGATTAGCCAATCAGGCAAAATTCTGGACGAAACGTCGATAATAACATGCCAAACCAATAAAACTGCGTACCTCAGTTATACTCGTAGGTGCTGGACATTCTTGGATTGCCTTGGTCAAAGAAGGATCAACGGAAATTCCATCCTTAAAGACAATATGGCCAAGAAAAGAAATCTTGTGAAGCCAGAATTCACACTTGCTAAACGTCCCATATAATTCATGTCTTCTCAGAATCTTCAGGATAATGCGCATGTGATTTTCATTATCTTCATAGATTTTGGAGCATACCAAGATATCATAAATAAATACCACCATAAATTCATCGATATATTCCTTGAAAACTCTATTCATCAAATCCATGAATACAGAGGGTCCATTATTCAATCCAAAAGGCATTACTGTAAACTCGAAATTCATGTACCTGGTTCGAAATACTGTCTTCGGACTATCTTCCTTCATTACACACAACTAATGGTATCCAGATCGAAGGTCAATCTTTGAAATGTATTGAGCTCCATGTAGTTGTTCAAATTAATCATCAATGCGAGGTAGGGGATACTTGTTCTTTATTGTTATAGAATTGATCTCCATGTAGTCGATACATAACCTCATAGATCCATCTTTCTTTTTAACAAAAAGAACATGGGATCCCCATGGAGAAACACTAGGGAGAATAAATCCTTTATTACTCATTTCCTTTAGTTTTTTATTTAGTTCAACTAATTCTACAGTGTCCATTCTATAAGGGGTCTTCGATATAGGCCTTGATCCAGGAATTAAATCAATGGAAAACTCAACTTCTAACTCTGGAGGATGTCCAGGTAAATCTTCCGGAAACACATCTACATATTCTTTCAGAATAGGTACATCCTCTATTTGAACATTTCTTTACTCACCCACTGTAATTTCATCCTCTTCGTCCCCAATAATTGAATTTATTTCAGCTACTGGGGGTGGATCTAGATAAGAATTAGGTGGTGACGATTCTGCTCAAAAGATAAGGTGTTCCTTATCATCATCATAAAAAATTGTCACCTCCTTCTTCTTACAATAAATCTTCGTATCATGGTCTGAAAGCCAATCCATATCTAGGATTATATCAAACTCCATCATAGGTATGATGATGAGATCAGCAGATAAAGAACATTTATGTGCTCTAATGGGGACTGATTCACAAAACATTGTTGCAATGATACTCCCCTTAGGAGTTTTAACTAACAACTCCCTTGTTAAATAAAATTTGAAATATCTAATTTTCTTAGTAAACAAGGATGATATGAAACAATGCGATGATACCGAATCAAATAGTGCATTTTCTAAACTTGAGGAAACCATTAAATTACCTGCCACCATGTCTTTCGGAGCTTCTACCTCAGCAGTAGTGATAGCATAAGCCTGGCCTTGATCCCTTGGCCTTTTCTAAGTTAAGTTCCCCTGACACTTAAGACATCCATTTTTATAATGTCCCATCTCCCTGCAATTGTAGCAATGGACATCAGTAGAATCCTTCTTCCCCTTGCAATCACGAGCTTGGTGGCCTTTTTCACCACACTTGTAACAGACTCCCTTTACTTTTAAACAAGTACCGGGGTGTTTCTTCCCGCATTTACTACAGGATGGATATTCAACTTTTCCCTTCTTCCCCTTACTTCCATTCCTAGATTGATCAGAAGATCTCCTCTTCTCTTGCTTTGCTTTAATGTCATAAGACATAGAGAATTCTTTTTATGTCTTGATAGCACATGAGACAATGACTTCGTACGACGAGAAGGATTGTGAGACTAATGCTCGACGGAGAAATGTTTTTAACCCATCAAAGAAAATATCAATCTTACTTATTGGGTTACGTATATAATCTCCAGAATACCTTACTACCCTTGTAATGTTAGTATCATACTTTGCAACATTCTCATCCTCCTTTTGTCTGATACTCAGAAACTGTCTTTCCATATCTGCTCGATGGTCACGAGGAAATTATTTTTCTAAGAACAGATCCTTGAATGACCTCCATTCCATATTTATTACCTAATCATCTTCCTACGTGTTTTGAATCAATGAACACCATTGATCAGCATCTCCAGTGAGGTGGTAAACTGCCATGATAACTTTTTCCTTTTCACTACTCCCCAAAGCCTGAAATATTTTCTCTAGGGAATTTATACATTGCTCAGCTACTATGGGATTTGTACTCCCATTGAATGTTGGTGGTTGCTGTCTCATGAAGCGATCTAACATTGAACCTCCACGCTGTGGATCAGGGTGCTCCATACGGGTAAGGTTATTATTCATAACCAGAGCGAGTTGTCCCAGTATGGTGATAAGTTCATCAGCAGTAGTTGTATCACCACCTCCACTATAATTATCTTGAGCAGGTAGGAAATCCCTACATGGAGTGTGTTCATTGATACAGTTTCCATTTCTTCCACTAGGCACCATTTCTAAACAATGGGATAAACTAGATCTGTTTATGAAACAAAATACATAATTCCATACTTATAAAACAGTTAACATAAATTGAACTATTTATGGATATAATCTATAATCATAAAAATGTTTTCTTTTAGGATGTATATACTCATAAACCCGTCATAATGATTTGTAAAAAAATGAGAGTTATCATAAGAATCTCCCCCGGGAGTGTCGTAACCAAGAGTGAAGCAAGGCCTGTTGTCGTGCACCTGTTCCTGTTCGAGTATAGCTCAAAGCGGTGTTTTCAGGTTTTACCCCTAGGTACATTTGTGTCAGGGCCGCCTCTACCTTCTCGTATCCAGACTGGGATGTATTGCTCGGAAAACTCACAAAATCTCTACAATACCAAAATTCTAGGAAGTTATTCTATACTAATCCTCAAACTCCATCTTAGGTCTATGTGATCTAATCAGAGTTTATCTAAATCTAGCTTCCAAGGTTTGTACTAAACATCCTCTGATACAAACTATAATGCCCCGACCCCAGTTACCCAGAGATGGTGCATTATTACATAACATTGGCATGATCACAAGAAAGATCAAATATCGAAAGACCGATTAGTTTAGTAACCTTGGAAACACTAGATATATTCATAATGATTTACATTACATCATAAAAATGAAAATTATAACAACATAGACTCCATAGTCCACACTCTTATCCCCTCATACTATTCCTGTAGGTCATTCATAATTTACTTCTTCACATCCATGAAAAAATAAATCATAGAAAATGGGTGAGCTCAAATGCCCTGTAAGGAAAACAATATAGCGGAAACTTTCACAAATAAGAATAAACATTTAAGGAAATGTAAAACTAAAACAAAAGCCTTTTAAACTTTAACTTCAACATAGTACGGAAAAAACAAAATGAAATAATTCCATTTACTTATTCACATGGATATTCTACTAATCGAATAATCACATGCAATATCAATAACCACTTTCATAATTATGGAATGCATAATTCCAGACTATCATAACCACATAGCCAAGGCCTCCTGCCAAGACTAAAAATATGATTTTTCCAAGGCCTTGTGCCAAGACAGTAGTTTGTCTCATGAGACCTACCGATGCATCGAGGAGCTATAGCGGGCTCCACCAGTCACATATTCAGTCCAATGAATCCCCATATGAAAATGTTTAAACATAACATAAACATTCGTACTAAAACTAGCATACGAAATGTAAATACTTCATCCATAAACCACGAATGGTATAAAAATAAAACATCCACAGTCAAACATATCACAAAACATTAAATACAATATAGATGTTTTGTATCATAATAAATCAACTTCAAATAATCTTAAAATTCATTAAAGGATGTTGACATAGATGAAATCAAACCTCTTTTTAGAGAATTAAATCTTTCTATTTTGAAATCATTTAGGAGTCATATATCTATAAAATAAAACATTTTCATTGGAAAATATTCTTATAAGCTTGTAAGGGAAGCTTCGATGATTTTATAACGCCGGAAAATAGCCGCACCCACCGTATAAGTTAAAAAAACATTCTTACCTTAATTCTGTCGAAAAGGTTAAAAAGGACCTCGTTTGGAAAATGACGGAAAGATTCCTTTATAAACCACTTATAAAAGTCAACAAGGGTATAAATGACTTTAACCCATATTATAGTAAATAGTAAAAATATTTTGAAATACATTTTTAAGAAACTTGGATGTGGATGATAAAGAAGTCCTAGTGGATAATTATGTATAAACAACCTCGGATAATGAAATGATTGTGAAAAAACCCTTACCTTGTACATTTTCATGGTTGAGGGTAGGTTAACCTCCTATATAATGGGGAAATAATTGTTATTAAATTATACAAGAATCATATACATTAATATTATATCATATATGATCTTTTAACATTGATTTGTTTATAATATCTTAGTATTATCGTTGTTTCGGGTGTTAACTTACTCGTTTTATTTTATATGGTTTGTTACGTAAGCCATGTTTGTCATGGATAAGTTGTATCTTATTCATATCCAGAATGATATCAAGACCTTATACATTATTTTTAAATCATCAAATGATAATTATACTTGAATGGATATGATGGAGAATGAATCTCATCGCATTCGGGGAGACGGTAGTCCGTACGTACGCACGAGCGACAATATCATTCTTTTGATATTTAAATAATATATAATTGGATGGTATATCATATATACAAAATCATTATCATGTTATATTAATTATTTATATGAATTACACATCATTATTATACCCAACAAAATAATAATTTATTGAATAATAATCACACCACGACGTGGAGACGGTAAGCCGTACGTACGCACTTATGGTGACATGTCATTCAACAGATGGATAGAATACTGAATATAGTTGTACCATATTTATAATAATATTACAGTATATAGGAGATGCTGGATTCATTATTTTATAATGGGAATAACAAAGAAAGAAGAAGTGGAAGATCTTCGGGTTCTTCATTTTGATTTGATCAAAGGGCTCCTTAGGTTGGCATTCTAACTAAAGGAAGGCCTCTAGGTTGTATTGAGGGAAGTTGAGAGAGTATTTGGGAAGTGTTTTGACGAACAAAAATGCTTTTGTGGTGTGAATTAATGAGAAGGGGGAGTGCGCTTTTATAAGAGGGGTGAGGGGCCCCTTTGGAAAAGATAGAAATATTATTTTATAATAAATTCATATTCGATTTATAATGGCTCAAAAGTGGATTATTTAAAATTTACAATGGGTATAGGTCGAAAACCACTCAACCAATAGGATTTAGATTGGTTTGGGTTACAATATAAACCATATCTTTAAGTTTTAACTCTTTTTTTATTAGTTTGAAACTTGCCATGTCACTTTGTATTTTTATATTATATAGTTAATAAACTTACTATATACCTCCAAGAGACCCCCAAGTGGTCCATTAATGCTACACCTATCATGATATAAGTCTCTTGGACCATCCTTAGATTTTTAGGAATTTAATATCAATTAATAATATAATATTTTTCTAAAAAGCTCTTTTATGTCAATTTTGACACTATTTGGAAAACTGATTTTTGTAAAACTCATAAAAAAATTATTACTTCAAACAAAGATAATTAAATCATTCCTAAATTGTCAAATTAACCTATAAAATTAGTTTAATTCATTAAAAGTCTCTTATTATAATTATTTGGGTATTTATAATATCAAATATTTTAATTTTTCACTATTATGGTAGTTACTTCATCATCATTGGGTCATAAATAAATAGAATTATTTAATGTCTAAAAATTATAAATAAAATACCATTATGTAGGTAATCCTCTTAGATTTCTAATAAATATTTACAATCGAATTTATCTTATGTATAACCCTAAATTAAAAATGATTTAAAAAATAAACATTGATTTTAACTCTTTTAACTCTTCTTTGAATTAAATATTAATAAATGTCCTAATCTAATCGAAGTTGACCTTAATGATAATATTTTATTCCTAAGGTTGTTTTTGATTGAGATACACTTGTCCAATAGAAATATTACATGTTTTATGGTAATATTAATATCATTTTTACCCATAATTACCCTATTTACTTTTTACCGTGGTAAATAAAATTAAAAGGTTACTATTCACCAAAAATTATTTTCATCTCATTGAACCACATTTTACTCCTTGATATTAACCGTGTCACTCGGATTTTCGAAATTCCACTCACAGAAGTGGTAAAATTAAGTTTTATGAAAGGTTTAGTTTTTTAACTACCACTTAGTGGTTTCACTATAAATCAAAAATTGAAGTTTTTCAGAAAAATACCAAAAATTCACCCTAGGCTAATTTCGATATTCCGAATCCAAAAAATGAAGTCAATTTTGAAAAATAAAATTTATAAATTTCAAAAAGTGGGTATTACTTTTCATAACGGCTAGTTTGATTAGTTTTGGTTTGTTAGAACTCGATGTTGCGTACAACACATGCTATTGCATTATTCAAAGAGAAGCATACCGTAGAAGCTTGGGGTGTTACAGTTTCAATGTTAAAATTCCTGATTTTTTTTAAAAAAATTATTACAATATATAAAAATAAACAATATCATGAATAAAATACAGGTGAGAAAATATATTTTCATTAATTTAATGAGTTTCCCATTTGTGATCTAATTTTACCCTTATACAAAAAATTATAACCCCTTAAGACTAAAAATGGTGTTACCATGGTTAAAGATAAAATAGATTCACCAAGGGGTTAAAACAAAAACAATGTTTAAAATACATCAAAAACCAATAAATATTTTATTTCATGATGATATTTAAAACATAAAATACCTTATTGTTGAATATATATCCATTAGGATTCATTTTCATGACAATATGTTTGTTATTTTTTAATCTTTTAGGAAATTCAAAAATTGTTTTTGTTGTAATTATAAAATAGAACCTCCTCTCGTGACTTCTTCACTTCCAATTTAGCCTTCTATCTTGACCAAGTCTAGAAACATTCTCTTCCCAACTAACATAGACACAATATATGGGTTATTATTTTCACAAAATACAACCCCTCGGGTCCTAAATAGAAGATCTAAAAGTGTTCGTTCAAAGAAGAGGTATTTTCCTTATATTTTCACATTCTTTTTAATTTTTATTTTAAATACTCTGAATATGTTTTATTTTTCATGAAATAATAAATAAATTGTACAAAATATTCTTCAATGTCATTAAAATTGTTAAACTATAATTATCCACCAACTTCTCCATCAAACAGAAAGTGAAAGTATAATTGATGAGTATTGATGGCTCACCGTCCCCATATAGAGATTCAATTTATTTTCCATCAGCATAATTTAAGAATAGTTATTATAATGCATTTAATATTCTTATTTTATATTTATTACATAATTATGATTCTATAATTATAAAATAATATTTACATTCATACATTCCAATCCAATGGAAAATGGTAACGTTGCTTGTGTGTACGTGTGAACTACCTCCTCGAAGAAATGTTGCAGTCAGTTTTTCATTTAAGTTTTATAAGGATTGTAAAAAGGATGAATTTAATGAATATATATGAATTATTTTTTATAATAACTATTCAATAAAAGATAATCATAATTTAACCTTCTTTTGTTCCTTCCATAAAAAATTGAAAACATCATTCATGCGTACACACGACATACCATCTCCATGAATGGTGTACATCATATTTTTATCTCTATATTTTATGGATTAATGTAAAAACATATATAATGAAACTATATAATATCCTTATCATGGTTAAATTTTTTTACATTATATTACTTTGATCAAATTAAAAGGATCATAACTAACTAACCAAGACGTAAATGAAAAAATGTAGTTATTTCACAAAACATTGATTTTAAAAAAACAATTGTTAATAAATGGGTGATAAATGATAATAATTATTTAATATATAGTATAATGTATATTATTTTTATTATTTAATATATATATAATAAATATATATTTATGATATAGGAGGTTCATGAAAATATAAATGAAGTCAAACATAAGGTAAGAGTTTATTTTAAAGACTCATCATTATTCAGGATTTTTTATGTTTATGTGTCCATTGGAAGAATAATATAATATTTATATCATAAAACCAATATATTGTATTCCCCCATGATTATTTTTATAAATTACATGTTTTATTTTTATTTTTCATCTCATTAAGTACTCAATAGACTAGATGATGTTTTTAAGGAAAACAGACTTCATTTCCCTCTTTAGTTGAAATTTATTTATCTCCCATGTCCATTTTCCCTACAAATTAAATTCGAACATATTTTAAATATTATAAAATGACATTTAAAGTCATTTTTACCCATATTTAAAATTTTAAAATATGGTTTAAAATGAATCTTCTTGTCATTTTTGAATGAGGTACTTTTTTACCTTTTTTAAAAAAGTGTGTAATGAATTTTTTAACTTATACGAAATTAATTGAATTTACCTTCATTGTGAAAACTATTTTATATTAGGATTACTTTAAAATTTTAAAATTTCTTTTCAAAAAAATTGTATAACATAATATTTGTGAATGTTTTAGATATGATATTTTTTCTACGTGAAAAGGGTATTTTCTTCAAGAATATTTCAAGTGATCTCTTGAATGTATTTAAAACATTATAAAAATAATTTATATAATCTTATGATTTATTGAGGTTATCATCAAACGATACCATCCACCATAATTCTTTGGATGGTTTATGATTAGCTTTCTTGGAGAAACTAATGATGTTTCTTATGCATGTTTTTTTAATATAGACATTTATTGATTTTTATGTCATGTTGATTGAGTTATGTTATTTATTCACATAATGAATGAATTTAACAGATTAATTGAAGGAAATATAATTAAACGTCTCCTTGATTTATTAGTGGTACTCATGGGACAATGTTGATTTATTTTTGGATGATTCAATTACCATTTATGTAATATATCTTTTCACATTGACATCGAAATATGTTTATCGTATCTTGGAATGAGTCCTTGATTGTAAGTTTCAGATGTCTTGAAATATTAATTCCAGCATTATGAATTTTTTTATTTATTTCCATGTTATTATTTAATTGGTTTTGATATCCATGGATAAGTTTACAGCTCAAGTGATTATTAATATGGAATTATTTGATCATCAAATATTCATTATATATTATCCATGCCTTATTTAGTTTCCACGATATGAATTCATTTATTGAGAATCCAAGATCACCACTTTATTTAGTTTCTATTCACAATGATTCTAGAAAATGTTTTTTGATTAGTATTTCAGGATATTAGAAAAGAAATAAATATGATCCCTAAGAAAATAATATGTTGTCTTTTTAGGGTATAAAATGTAATTTGGGATTTATGTATAAATATATTTTTTGTAATACTACTAAATATTTGGTCCTTTTGTATGTGATTTATTGTATGTAGTATGAATATAATAAATTAACCACAAAAACCGGGCTACATGGGTCTGATATTTTTTAATTGGTATTATATTCATGTCTAGTGGAAAACAAAGAAACTATATTTCGGAATAAACATATAAGGGAACTTATCCTTATGATATACATTGATAATATTCCCAAATAAACAACTTTTGTGAATATATGATTAGCTATGCTTAAAATTTCCAATTTAGGTTAATTGTTTCTCTAGATTCAAAATCATCCATCATGGTTCATAATGTTATTTTCTAATATGGTGTTTCCCATTTTTTATAAATGGATCATAGTTGAATGAATGTAATAGGTATTAATTCACTTAATGCATCTAGAGATTTTTCTAGTGGGAAAGATAATGATGTTGGAAATAGATCATGACCAATTATAAAAGTATTGGGGTAGCTTAATCAGGTTATGATTAATAACATTTCTATTACAGAGCAACCAATTGATCCATAATGCGGTGTAACAATGTTTTACCTCATCATGCGTTAGAAACCTCTACCATTCTATGGGAATAGAAATCCTTTAGTAGCTAAGAAATGAATAGTTTCCCTTGAGAATGTATTTATCTCTATATATGTAATTAAATTGAAAAGGGTGTCATGAATCTTTATAATCTATTATGCGATGGAGATAAATGGTGGTAATTGAATAAAAATACTAAGGATGAGGAGGAAATAATTAGCATTGAATGAATTGATTTTAAGTACTTTTATTGGAAAGGAAATTTCCTTAAGAACAATGAGTGGATATGGAGACACAATTATTAAGTCCAAGACAAAATTAATAAGAATACTTTTCTATGAATGAATATAAATTTATATGGATAACAAGGCATGAAACTAACTATATATGTAATTCAATGAGAAATATTGACAATTTATTTGACGGTATTAAGCCAATCCTTCGAAGGAAACTAGTCTCCCAAATATTATCATAATATGATGATATTAAATGATGTTCTATCACAATAGAGAATTAAGTCTCCAATTATTATGGATTTGAAGTAATGTTATAGATTAAGAGGATGATAGAGAAAGAAACAGATAATGAGAATAAGGGAATGAATATTTTTACAACTTGTGATACTTGTTGAAGGAAGTACCATGGTACAAGCCAAAATTGAAAATCAGTATGATTAAAGTGTGGAGAAAAAGGAAATCATGATAGTGATTTCAAGTGAAATGGGGGAACCATCATATTAGTATTCTTCAATTTTAAGGAAATGGGGCACTTATCCAACCAATTCCACAAATGTCAATGTAACCTACCAATAAAGATACCAAGGGGAGAAGTCCATGTCTAATAAATTACTACAATCAACATGGAAGTTCCTAGTGATGTGGAGAAAGGCAAACTTATCACCCAATATTATATATAAAATCTTTTATTTGATTACATTTCTACCCACCCTTTTATATCTAAATAGTTTTCTATGGGTATCAAATTAGTGCCTCAACAATTAGATGTCGAGTTAGTGTTGAAAAGTAGTAATGGAATGATTACCACATCTCAAGTATATAACTCCTCTCTGATTAAGGTTTTTTTGGATGGTTCTTATTGAGAATATTTTTATTAGTAATCAAATTTAATGTCATTTAATTTTGGGTATGGATTGGCTTTATCAAAATAGAGGTTATATCAAATTTAATGGAAGGTAGATTACATTTTATATTCCTAATTAACCTTTAATCATATATCTATGTGTGGATGTACCTGACCAATCAAAAAAACTTTATTCTAGAATATGGGGTTTTCTAACTATTAATGAGGGATATTTATTTCAAATTGATATAGAGAAACTCAACATTGAAAATGTTCCTATTTTTTTGAAGATACTGATGTATTTCCAGTGGACTTTCAGAGTTTACCCATGATTCATGAAGTTGTGTTCTCAATAGAGCTCATACATTGTGCTATGCCTGTTTCAAAGACTCCATATGTAATGGACCTGATTGGGTTGAAGGAATTATATAATGCACTCTAGGAGAATCTATATAAGGGACTCATTCATCCATTTTTTTACTTGGGGGGTGAACCTGTTCTTTTTTATTAAGAAGAAAGAAGGTTCAATGTGTATTAGCATTGATTATTGAGAACTGAAAAAATAAACAAAAGTAAAAAGATTCCTCTACCCTGTATTGATGATCTATTGATCAATTATGAGGAGCTCTATATTTTTCCAAGATAGATCTTTGATTTAGATATAATCAATTATATATCAATATGGTGTATATATGCAAGGCAACCTTTTGTACGAGGTATGATCATTATGAATTCATATTAATTCAATTTAGACTTATTAATGATCTACATATCATAACATATTTAATGAATATATTATTTAGATATTACATTGATTAGTTTGTCGTAGTCTTTATAGATGATGTTCTTATATATTCAATGAGTAAAGAAGAGCATGATGAATATTTGAGGATTTTGATGAAGAAACCGAGGAATGTAAAGTTGTATGCCAAATCTAAAAAGAATGAATTTTTTATTTAGAGAGTTTCATTATTTTGTTTATATTATATCATGTGAGGGTATATCATTGGATCCATAAAATGTGGATGTTATTAGTAATGGGTGAGACTGAACATGATAGCTGAAATCTATTGTTTTCTTTGGTTTGATGGATATTACCGACACATTGGGAGATATTTCTGAGGACTATATAATCCACTCCGCAAGTTAACTGAAAATGGGATAATGTTCATATGGATAGATTAGTGTGAGGTGTGTTTTATAGAATTTATGAGTAGGTTGGTCATCATTCTTTTTCTTACACTACAATAAATTAGATAAGGGTTTGTGATCTATAATGATGAATCAAACAAAGGACTTGGGTATATCCTCATTAATAATTTTATACTGATAGCTTATTCCACAAAAGAATTTATGGATCCTTAAAAAAATTACTTAACTCATGAATTTCAGTTGGAATCATTAATTTATTCATTAACAATGTGAAGGAATTATATGTATAGTGAATGGTGTGATATATATTGATCATAAAATACTAACATATATATTTTTGTAAAAGGTGTTTAATATACGTCAAATAAGATGGTTGTATATGATTAAATATTATAGATTCTCAATGGATTTCCACCCGGGAAGGATAAAAATGTGGAATATGATTTTATTTGAATGTATGATTCTAGAAAATCTATGACGAGGATAAAAAAGAACCAACATATAAGGATTTTAAAGGATGGATATTGGAATCTTAAGGTAAGGGGGAGAAATCCTATCATTGTGAAATTATTTTCTAATATTCTACAAATATGAGAATTAACGAAAAATAGAAGGAAGATATAGAGTTATTGAATAAGGTGAGAAATATTCATTAATTTTACAATGAACATACAACAATGTTATAGAACTAAGTATGTTTCCCATCAAAATCAGGCATGAAGAAGGAGTTGTTTGATGAGAAACATAGTTCATCATTCATTATTCATCCGAGAAGTATAAATATTATTAGATATATAAAATAATATCTTGGGTGAGACAACATAGATAGAGATAATAAAAAGTATATATCTCAGTGATTGATATTTCAAAAATATATGTTAGAGAAACTGAAGTCTAAGGGGATGTAACTGTCATTATCCATACTAAAATGGAAATGGTAAAACCTAAAGAACATAGATTTTGTCATCAGAATCTGAAAAATATCGAAAGGGAATATTTTATATTATTTTATAATTGATCAACATAAAAATTAATCACACTTTGTTTCCATATAATAAGTGTTATCTCTTGATCAAGATTACATAATATACATTAAAGAGGTAGTAACATTCTATGGAGGACCACTGTCTACTATATCTGATCATGATCTGATGTTTATATCAATGATTTGGAATCTTATTTGGTGAGATATAAATACATAATTGGGTTTCTATACTTCATATCATCATTATAATTATTTTAATTCTAAGAGAACCATTCACACCCTATAGGATATTTTGAATCCTTTTTATTTGGATTTGAATGGTTTTTGGGATCAACAACTTTCTATGACCGAGTTTTTTACCACAGAAACTTTTTATTGAGAATTCTGATTAATTCAAATGATGAACACTATAAGATGATGTTTATAAATCAAACCAATTTGGGTGGTGTTTTAGAAAGAAATATATTGTGACTAGATCTATCTAAAGAAATGGGAGATAAATTTTGACCTATTCAACAACCCATTAACGCATATTCAAATCAATAGAAAAGTTATAATGAAATTAGCAGACTAGATCTTAAATTTGAGTTTGGTGATATGGTATTCCAATGAATACCACAATATAAGATAGTTATTATAATTTGAATGAAGGGTTGGCTAATCAATTGGTATATAAGTTCCATGAAAATTATTTATCATATCCAGGTTGTAAAGTATCAATTAATTCTTCCACTAAATCTCTCAAAATATCGTGATGCATTCCATGTATCTTTCTTAAATAAGTACACACCTGAACAACTCCTTTAAATAATTTAATAAAATGTACTATTATATAATGATCATTTATGAAAGGAATAATCACTATTAATCTTAGATTGTTCAATGATAGTTCTACATTACAAGACCACTCAATTGATTAATATTTGTTTTAAAAAAAACTACGATTTGAGGAAGCTATGTTAGAACCTAAGAATAAAATGAGGTAGATGTACCCTCAATTTTTTTAAAGTGAAAAAATTTAAATGGGGAAATTATATTGATAGGGATATAATTTAGTACCCCAATATATTTTAATATATTTTTCTTTAAATAATTTTATTTCTTCAATATTTTCCATTATACCCAATAACATGGTTAAATGAACAGCAAAAGTTGTTAAGATATTATTATGTAATAGTTATCACCTAACTGATAAAATAGATGTTATGAATAATATCAACTAAATTATGGAATTTTTTGTTTTAAAAATATATAAAATGAATTCATTGATAATTATATAATTAGAAATGAAAATAAAAAATAATTTTAAATTAAGAGAAATTTTTTTGGTATATTTTTATGTGCACGACATTGTATTATATTAATATATTAAATTCAATAAATATTTTTACATTATATTAATTAAAACTATATATTATATATTTAATATATTTTTTAATATCCATCTAATGTTTTTAGGCATGATATTGGAATAAATCAAATTTTGTGGTTAAAAATGTATTTTTCAAAAAATTGCTTTCATCGTATTTTCCAAAAATAATGTTAAATGAATCCCTAACATTTTTAGGAATTTAATTTGAAAAATTGGATTCTATATTTGGAATTGTGAGGTTCGGATTTTCTAAATATTTATATTTTATTTTTAGGCATTATGAATAGTAAATGTGATAAAATTTATCACCATAGTGAATGAAAAATCAAGTTAATATAGGTTCAATATTTGTGATAAGACCAATATTTTTCATTCTAATTATTATTGGATAAGTATAATTAGTCTCTTATCAGTCTATTCAATAAATATATATATTTTAATAGACATTAGCTCATGAAAAGACTTATAATATATTTAAAACAAATGAAAATACAAAATGAAACTCTCTTTATTTAAAATATCTATTATGTGTTCTAAAAGGGAAAAATTTATGTGGTGAATGAATCTAGATTTTTATTTTTATAATGATAAAATAATTTTCACAATAGAAATTTATAATTTTTTCATATCATATAATTTATTTAAATGCTTGCACAATGATAATACAATATTTATTCAATTATTAGAAAACTAAAATATATGATTTTAAAATTATGAGAAATAATATAATTTGAGTGAGTTATATTTTTAAATGAATTTTTATATAAATAAAACATACTTATGATGTTTAAAATAATTTTATTCAAATTATAAATTTCCATTTATGTATTTTATGTAAAATCAATTGAATATTGTAAAAATTGTCATTAATTCTATTTTATTGAAATAATATTTACATAAATATTTAAAAATAATTAAACTGCTGAAAAAGAAGAAGTTGGAGAATATAAGGTTTTAAAATTAATACATTTTCCATAAATGATACTATTTTCAACTAATAAGTAAAATTATAACCTCTTAAAACTAAGAAAGATGTTTCCACATGTTTCCCTTGAAATAGGTTAACTAAGTGGTTAAACCAAAATATAAAGATAGAAATGCAATATAAAAAATTAAAAATTTTATTTTTTAATGTGATTTCATCCATATCATACCTTATCTTCAAATCTATTTCCATTTTATGAATTTTTCTTGAGAATTACTTTTGCAATGTTTTAATCATTGATGAAATCCTATATGTGCCCCTCACCTCAATTATAAATGTAAACCACCTCCCCTCACTTCTTACCACCACATTGAACCATTTATCTCAACCATATCCTTTAATATTATCTTATATAATTCTATATATAGATTGTATATCAAATAGTGTTACCAAAATACCAACCCTAGGTCCCTAAAGAAGTTATCTAAAGGATTTATATCAATGAAGAGGTAATCACATGGTCCAGTAAAATTATTTTCAATTATAATTTCAAGTCCATTAAAACTATAAAATTATTTGTAAAAAATCACTTAAATATAATAAATACACATAAATTTTATAAATATTATGTAATCCAAATTATCCACCATCATTTCAATCAAATAGAAAGCGAATGTGTCGCTCGTGAAAACGTACGACTTTTTACCTCCACGTAGTGATCAATTCAATCATCATCAACATATTTTATGGATGGATATTATGATGGGATTAATCCTTATATATGGTATTTTTTAAAAAATTATTCTTATATAATTATAATATCATATTTACCTTCTTACTTTCTAATCTGTAGGAAAAAGATAATGCCGCTCGTGTATAGATGTGGACTACAACTGTTATGAAGTGATGTGAATTATTTTTTATATCCATTTTATATGGATGGTAGTTAGAACATATATAATTATTATATATAATGTATATGTTATAATAATTAATTTTTAAAGGTGAATTATTTTTTAACTTTTTTCATTTAGTCCTTTGAAAATTAAATCAATGTTCATGCAAGTATATGACTTACCTTCTCCATGAATGATGCAATTCAGTTTTCTCTCTCTCTCAATAAATATATATATTTATGGATGAATAA
The DNA here is from genome assembly GCA_963277665.1 of Viscum album. Taxonomy (NCBI): domain Eukaryota; kingdom Viridiplantae; phylum Streptophyta; class Magnoliopsida; order Santalales; family Viscaceae; genus Viscum; species Viscum album. The sequence goes on from OY728166.1 coordinate 592,309,764, forward strand.
AAATAAATAATATTGGAATATATATGATATTAGAATCATTTTTAAGATTCTATAGATGATGGAACGACAATCAATTTACAAGGACTGAAACTAACTAACCAAAACATACAAAACAAATGAAGAAATTATTATAAAAAAATGATATTAATAAAGAATAATTAATAAATGGGTGATAAAATAAAAATATTATGTGATATGTGATATAATATATATATTTACGGTTCAATAATATATGTATAATAAATTTATATTTATTACATGGGAGGTTCTGACACATACAAAAGAAGTCATACCTAATGTAAGGGTTTATTTCACAGTGTCATCATTACTCGAGCATTTTGATGTTTAAGTACCCATTGGTGGAATTATTTGATATCTTGATATTAAACTAAATAAATTTTATTCTAATATGTTCATTTAGATAAATTAAATGTTTTTATTTCAATTTAACACTATTTAATTATTTAATGGTCTGAATGAATACATTTATGGAAAACCGACTTGATTTCCATATTCCATTGAAAATCCTTTTACTTATATGTCCATGTTTTTAAAAAAAAAAATTCATGAATGTTTTAACAATTTTAATGTGATTTATAAAGTCATTTTCCCTTATTTTACATTTTTTAAAAAATTTAAATAGAAAAGTTTTTTGACTTTTGAAATGTGGTACTTTTTCACCTTTTTACTAAAGTGTGTAAGAAATGCTTGTTTACCTTATAAGGATTGAATATAATTCCTCAATATCATGAAAACTAATTAATTTAATATTAAATAACATTTATAAATGGTTATTGTTTTAAAACAATTCAAAATATTTTTTAAATAATCAGATTTTAAGTGCTTGCTTTTAAAGTGAAAAAGTTTATATTCCTTCCCTAAATTTTTCTCTGAGATTTTAATATTATTTTAATTATTTTTATATCCTTTGATAACTCTTATTTTACAATGTGGTAATAATATTATTTTTCTATATTTCGTTGGATTGTTTATGATCAGCTTGACTGAAAAAATTATTTATATTCTGTATGATTGTTATTTCAATATGGATAGTTATTAATATTTACAAAATATCGATTAATATGGGGATTTATTCATATAATTAATTAATGGAATTATTAATTATTGAGTGGATCCTATAATTACTATTAAACATTAACCATCATGATGGCTCTTTTGGTTTTAGTGTGTTTGTTGACAAGGTTTGAGGTTGTTGACAAAGGATGTCTATTAAAGGAGGCATGATGTGTTAGAATGAGTGATGAATTGATCACACAATGCGATCACACACATGACACTCATAGTTTCCTTTGGAACTCATGATGGGTCCCGAAAAGAATTGGAAGACAACAACATAGAAAATTTCCTAAGTTCGTATGATTGACGTTGAGTCTTGTGGTGAGATCTCAAACATCACACATGATTGTCTTTGGATCTCATAGAGGGATCATGCTCAACACTCATGATTGTCTTTGGATCATGCGGAGGGATATAGAGCAATAATCATGACTGTATTTGGATATCTCACGTAGATCTTATGAAATTATTGAATATGAATAAATCTCAGGACTTGCAAATGTTCATGAAAATAAAGGAAAAATATGGAAATGGCAGAAGGGTCTCGCAGTCATTGAAGATTGTGGGAAGAGCATGATTTTTTTTGAGACTCTCACCAAGGTCTATTGAAATGTGTGAATTCTGACCATAGAATCATGTAAACGGAATGTGAAAAAGTGGAACAAAGGCTTATGCCAAGTGCGAATGCTGACAGAGGACTCGCGTAAAGAGTGTATGAAGACCAGATACTCGTATAAAGGTAAATTGCAAATGATGAATAGGGACTCCTGCATAGTGTGAATTTAGTCTAGAGACATGTGAGATATTTATGTGTGACTGTAGACCAATTACCCATTCAAAGAGTGAATTTTGAAATAGGATAAACATCCATATCTCACACTAAACACAAGAATATCAAGCACACAGATCTTGATGAGTGTGTAAATCCTATGAGGTGAAACATTTTCAAAATTTATTGAGTTAAGGTGGTGGATGCTCACCTATAATTACCCCATGACCTTTCATTAAAGATTTATTAACTTTTTATTAGATATATTGATCTAAATATCATCCAAAGAAGATGCCCACTGTGAGATCTCACGGCAAAGGTTCATATGGAAGGAGAATACATGATTAACATCGTATAAGTTTTGCAAATGATCTGATCTAGTTCTTGATCAAATAGTGAATGATGATTTGAGAAAGAGGTTCCTTGACATAAGACTTATAGAAGAGACATGCATAGATTGGGACTCATAAAAAGTGAAAAAAGGGGTTCATGCCAAGGGTTCATGGAGAAGGTGAATACATGATTGACATCGTGTATGTTTTACACCTTATCGGAATAAGATATTTCATAAATAGAAAATGGGAACTTGTGAAAGTATTCTCACAGAAGTGACTTGCACATAGTGAGAATCATGAATGGTGTGAACATGGGTTCGTGATAGTGGTTTTCTCTATGGATTCACAGAAGGTGACTCACAACAAATGAAAATAACGCAAGGCACATGGGGTTTGATCTAGGGGACTCACATAAGGTTAGAATCTCATAGGGAAACATGGGATTATTCTAGGGGTATCATGCATAGTGAGAATCATGCAAGGCACTAAGGGTTCATTCCAAGGAAATCAAAAAATGTGAAACTCACTCAAGGTGATCGGGGTCTATGCAAGGATCTTAGAGAAGATGATAAATGCCAAGATGTCAGGAAATGGGTTATGAGCCATGGTCTCACACAGGGGTATCACACTAGAATATTCCCCATAAGGATACACAAGTACATTCCTCTATGAATAATATCACTGTAACACATTAACTCTGAAAGATAATGAGAAGACATATGATCTACATCATTTGATAATATTTACTGAAAAAGGTTATTCACTGAAACATTAAAAGTAGTGAAATGAAGTCTTGGAATCATTTTATGATCTTTATGATGAATATGTAATTTTTTTTTCTATATTAAATGGAATTTTGTTCCATTTTTCTAGAAAGTGGAAGTGTTGTATCTAGGCGTTTTCACTAAAGTGAAGGAAAAAAACCATAAAGATCTTCAATAGAGAAGCGGCATACTATTGCAGATGCATTCCGTAGAAATAATGAAGGAAACTACATGTCCGTAAACTATGTGGGACCTACATGTCCATAAATAGTGTGCGGTTACTTTTAAAGAAGTTATTAATGGAACAAGAAGAATATGTTCCTTTCTTGAGGCAACGATCTAGTGAAAGAGACAAATGGAGTGACCCTTGGGAAATTAGTGAGCTAACCCTAATCCTTATCAAGTATGTGATACTAAGAATAGAAGTGATCTAATAAAAACATTATTAATGGAAGTAAGCCTTATAAAATTATATATAATCATCAAATTTATGTTTTATTCTCTTTGGATGTATCCCAGTGAGGGTGAAACATGATAAAAACTTATGTTCCCTTGTGATTGAATTAATTTTTTACATTGAGTTCATTATCATCAGTTAAAATAGGAAAGGATATGATCAATATCAACACTAAAGTGGATTAAATGAGACCTTTATAATATAGAGGTAATTATATAGTGGGGAAGGAATAATTTAGAAAATAATATGCATACCATGATTCACCCCCCCCCCCTTCTCAGGGTATCTATGACCCTTTTAGACATAACGATTGGTATATGAGGGTATATTATGTCTTTTGTTTTTCTCTAAAACCGTTTACTCTACTATTAGAATTGAAGTTTTAGTTTTCTCATATCTCAATGTTCCATGGAAAAGGTAATAACTACAATAAAGAAATTTAAGATAGGTGGTATTCCACAATGTGGATGTGTCTATAAAAATGTGATTCATTTGAAGGAATCCAACAACGTATTGAAGAATGGTTTGGATGAATGAGACAGTGAAAATATAGAATCACTCAATGATGATGCATGAAGGAGTGATGAACTTTAAATTCTATGTGATGTTAAAACTATTAAGGGTATAGAAATTACAAGAAGGAAAATAGTGGAAGTTGTCCATGAAACAAAGGAATCAGATCAGAAATTGGAAGTAGAAATTAAATCTAAAGTTATCCCGATCTAAGCATTGGAAATATAGGTAAAAAAGATACAAGGTTTAAAAAAAATTATTCTTTTTGTGGCTAGTGATTAGAAGGAGAAATATGATTCCCATGTTGAAAAATGTAAAAAATTTATCTACAAAGATAGAAAAACTAAAAGCTAATGAGAAGTGAAAGAATAGACCCTCAAAAGAAATTTAGATTATGAAATCTAGATATAATCATCATACTGCATAGTTATCTGAACTGGTTAGGAAAATAAAATTCTAGAATAGTAAAACGTATGCTATAATTATTCTGTTTCCCAGATTAATTCTACGTTAAAGGAGAAATCTTAAATGAAGGGTAAGATCTCTCAAAAATTTGTAGATGAGATGAGTAGTGGGAAGAATCTTATGAGAGAAATTAGTAGCCAATATGAATGAAGGGATTTGAAGATTCAAAAATTGGTAGAATAGATATAATTAGATAATAATGAAGTGGATAAATCTAATTCCAAATTCATTCCCATGTTAAAGGATTCAATACACTTACTATATGATTATCCTTTGGCTTGTGATAATGAAATGAAATTAAAATTTTCCAATTTAGAAGAAAAATTCAAAGGATTATCTAACACCAAATTACATATATATTAGGAAAATTTGATATTGGACATGATGAACCTCCTTTAATTAATGATCGTATTAATTATTTGAAAATTTCCTAAGATAATAATTTTTTTTACCTTCTTCAAATAATCTTAAAATTTATTTTATAGGATGTATTCATCACATGTTCTATTTTTGTGGGATACATGGTAACAGTCTAAGTTATTGTTTTGAGGAATTTGAATATATTTCATATTATAAAGTCCAAAATTTTGATAACTCTATGAATAAAAAGAGGTTTCTTTAATAGTCTAAAATAAATTTTTCTCAGAAAAATTTAGTTGTAAAATTCTATTACTATGGAAGACAGGGACACACCATGTGTATCTGTCAATAATCTTAAGGGATCAATGTTGAAATAAGAAGTATATTTACATAAACTTATTAGTCAAGAAAGGACGAGATGAGTCATGAATTTAATGGAAGATGTTTTATATGTTCTAATCATTGGAATTTGGAAAGACATTGTAAGATGAAGAATGAGTGAGAGGAAATGAATCTCAGAAAGTGATCCCCAATAATGGAAGTGTATAAATAGAAATACTATATTGAAATAAAATATATCAATATGAAAAATAGGTTTACGAACTCTGGGGAATCACATGGAGCTCATCAAAAGGATTATCAATCCCCTCCTCTATTACAGACACAATATCTCTCTTGGAATGAATGTTAATAGACATTGATGAAAAACGAGGAGATAATTAAATTTTGAATAAGAAGACTAAACACATGGTTGAAAACTCAACCACATGAAAAGAAATAGAAGAAAAAAGGGTTCTTTAATGGAGGAATATGTAAGAGAATATTTCCAGTTAAAATATTCATACATAATGAAAGAGTCAATAAAAATTGAATACCAGTGAAGAATCAAAGAAATAAATTTATAAAAATGGGGTTAAACCCAAAATTATGAGAAGTTCCAGCCTAAAAAATCTATATATCAAAATAAGAATCAACATGTGGGTAAAGAATGTTTATTCATATGGCCAAAACAATTAAAGTTGTCTGGGATGTTGTTACAAGAACAAAATTAGTATAATTCTTTGTAAGAAATTATCAATGGTATCGTCCATCAGGATCGACCAAAATTCTCTTGCGGAGGATTCTAGACGATTCCCTCTCCCAATGTGTATAAATTTTATAAGATTATGTTAATGTGATTCATGTTGAGGGGGATATACGATCTAATGGGAAGTGGTATCAAAAGATGAAAAATAGTAATGTGATGTGATCCTGAATTTCAATTAATTCAAATTTTCCAGAAGAGATAAAAAATTAATTTGGAAGAATTCTTTGATTGGAGTTAACAGTTTAAGGAATCTAGAAATGTATGGAAGTTACTAAGCAAAATAAATTGTCAATGTGTTATTTATTGGTTCTTACACTGAGTTCTAACTCATTAGGCTTAGAGGTTTTGTTGATGGATCATTGCAATGTTCCACATGAGAAAAAATGACGAAGTAGAAGAAGAATGTTTATAAGTCTGAAAAATGGGCCTAACAACTAGAGGAGTTTCCTATAATAGAGGGGTAATTCTATCTACTGATCAGATGAAATTTCTTAATGGTATAAAACATATGAATGTTCATGTTCAAGAAGACATATTAGGGGAAAATCAACAACATTCATGTATTTCATTATTATATATTTTTCTCAAACAACATGGTATTAATTAAAAATTTTATTAATACCAATAAGATGTGAGTGATGATTAAAAGTGTTTTAGATTATTTTCTCATTAAAGAATATGAGAACATAGTTTTTTAGATGAATAAGGTTTTATGTGGGTTGAATCACACACCCCGAGCATGGTATTCAAGACTAGATTGGTTTTTGAAGAATCATAGTTTTCAGTGTGGTAGAGTTAATTAAAATCAATATTTCAAAAATGATAGTAATAAAAAGATGTTGGTTCGAGTATATTTCAATATCATAATATTTTGTGGATCCGATAAAGCTCAGTGAAATTAGTTCATGGAGTTCATGAAATGTGAGTTATGATTGGTGAACTGACATTCCTCTTCATTTTACAGGTGATAAATGGATTGAGTTGAACATTCATTTCCAAATATAAATATGCCAAGTATGATTTGAGAAGATTTGAAATTTATAAATCCAAGAAGCATGGTGAGAAAGAATTCCCAAGGAAACCCACATTCTGGTAGTGAAAATAATTCTTCAAAATATCAAGGGAACAATGGATTTCGGTTTGGGGTACAATGAAAAATAATATTAAGATATATTGGGCTGGAAAGATGTATATTAGGTTAGATCAATATATGAAAAAAATAAACCTCAGATTTGGAATTTTATCTTAGAGTACATGGTATTTCTTGGTTAATTAGGAAACAATATTTCATTTCATTGAGCACCACAGAAGCTGAATATATTATAGCTACCCAATAATGCACACAATTATTAAGGATGAAGCAGCAGCTTGATGATATGAGAGTTTAAGTTATGTCTCCGATTGGAATCAATTGTGATAATTCATGTTCTATAAATATTTGAAAAAATCATGTCCATCAGATGAGGAAAAATAAAATTGAAATCATGTATCATTTTATCAAGGAGAAGGTGGATCAAGGACTTGTGAAGTTGGAGTATGTTCCTACAGAACTACAAGTTGAAGACATTCTTAAAAAGGCATTTCCCAAAGAATAATTTGAATGTTATCAACTGGATATTGGAATTCAGTTGACTTCCCAAACATGAAATGGAGTGGGTGTGGGACCCCCTCTCACCATGGTATGATGTGTTTTTCACGAATATTATGATCTATGTTATTTACTCTGTTTCATACCACAAAAAAGTAACTTCTGGGTTCATTGAAATAAGTGGATGAATTTTGAATGAAAATTGAGAAAGTATCTTAATCAGTATGAGGAGAGAAGATGATAGGGGATGCAGTGAAGTGGGGGTGTGGGGGGTTAAATAAAATGATACTAGATATGACAAATCAAATATTATATATGACAAATTTTTAGGTTTCTGAGTAAATAAGATGAGTCATTTTGGAATGAAATGAAGTGTTTCATTGATGAACTTTGTATTTTACTCTTGTTTCCCATGTTGAGAATGGATTTTGTTGTCTTATAGTGCGTGTTGATTAAATCTATGATCACAATCCTAATAAAAAGAATAAATTATCATAAGATGATGGAAGATTATTTAATATGGTATCAAAATATGGACAGTTATGAATATATCTAGATGGAGAGATTATTATCCCAAAATCGCTTATGATGGTGCTTTTGGGTTGATTGTGTTTACTGATAAGGTCTGATGTTATGGAAAAATGTTGTTTATCAAAGTCGGCATGAATAGGTAGTGCGAGTGCTTAACTGATCTTGTAATGTGATCATGAGAGACACTCATTAAAAATTGTAAGACAGAAACATTGAAAATCTCAATATTTTTCATGATGGACATTGAGTCTCGTTGTGAGATCTCACTCAACACACCTGATTTAATTTGGATATCACATAGGGATGTATTTAAACACTCGTGAATGTATTTGGATCTCACACATGGATCTAGCACAACCCACATGATTGTCTCTGGGGCATGCACTCAAATATTTCAAAAAGAGCGAATATGACTCATGATCATGACTCATGAAAGTACTTGAAAATAAAAGAAATATATGTAAATGGTTCAAGGATCTTGTGTTCATTAAAGATGTTGAAAAGGGCATGATTGGATTTGATACTCACACCAAGGACACACACAAAGCGCAAATACTAACAAGGGACTCTTGCAATGGGAGAGAGTGAAGGTGGAATAGAGGCTCATACAATGTGTGAATGCTAATAGAGGACTCGTGAAAATTATTAATATAAACCATGGAATCCCAAAAATGGAAATCTCGAATGATGGAAAGAGACCCACACAATGAGAGAATAAGGATTAGGGACTCACACGAATCGTAAGTGTGAATAGAGTCCAAAGACTTACGAAAGGCTTGAATGTTGAAAAAGGACTCCCACACAAATATCATGCTAGGAAAAATAAAATCACAAACTCAGATCTTGATGAGCACATGGTTACCAAGTGGTGGATGGATGTCCATTATTTTTCGAGTTAATCTAGTGGACAGTCACATATAAATACCCCAGGATTTGTTCTAAAAAAATGATGATGTTTTTTCCAAAATGATTGATCTGAAGCTCATCTTGAGAAGAGACAAATATTCTGATATCATGATTGAGGATCATATAGAATGATAATACATGATTGACATCGTTTAAGTGTTGTGTATGATCCAAATAAAGGCATATGAAAAGAGAAGAAAATGATTTATGAGTGAGGACTTGATAAGGTAGACTCATGGAAGAGACTTGTGTAGAGTGGGACTTGCGCTATGTGAGAACAAGGGGTCATTCCAGGGGTTCATGGAGAATGAGAATACATTACTAAAATCACATTAGTGTTTCACATAATATGAACAAGGCCTTGTGAAAAGAGTGAAAGAAGACTCGTGAAAGAGGACATGGGAAAGAAGACTCACAGACGTGACATGTGCATTGTTATAATTGTGCACAATTAAAACAGGGGTTCATGGTCGGAGTTCATGACAGAGCTACAATCTAGGGTTTCACACTATAGGTTAACTCTAGAGGTTCATTCTATGGGACTTCTAGAAGGTTATACCCCCACAAGGCACAGGGGGTCCGCACCATGGGACTCACGTAAGGCGAGACTCATGTAAGGCACAAGGGATTTTCACCAGAGTAGTCATGTAAGGTGCTAGGGGTACATTCCAGGTAACTCGTGTAAGGTGAGAATCATACAAGGCCCCAAGGATTCTATTCAGGGTCTTGCTCAAGAGAATACATTCTAGCATCATGCGCAAGTGGTTATGTGCCAGAGACTCTTATTGGGGTATCACACTAGAATATTGTGCATGGAGACACCCACAGACATTTCAATATGAATAGTATGATTGTCACATCTGAATTCTATAGGAGAAGATGAAGATAGAGGATTTAAACCAATATAAAATTATTTATGGAGGTTATTCACTCCTACATTAAAAAGGAGAAATGAAGACTTGACATCACTTGATGATCATTCCAAATAATTTGTAACTTATGTGTATACTGTTATGAAAAGACTATTATAGTTTTCTAGAATGTGGAATTTTTTCATCCAGGTGCTTTCACAGAAGTGATGGAGTAACCAAGAAATAACCTCCACATAGAATCTACATACAGTTGAGGATGCATTCATTAGCCATAAACAAGGGACCTACATGTTTATAAACCATTTTATAACTACAAGAACATAAACTGTGTGTGGTTCCTTTCTAGAGGAGTGAGTAAAAGAAGAGGAAAAAGGCGATCCTTTCCACCACCAGTGATTCAAAGAAAGCGAAAGAGGGAGTGATGCTTGGGAAAGAAGTGAGATAACCCTAAACCCTATAAAAGTAGTGAGACTTCGCATAAAAGTGATCTAGCCTGATCATCATTATTGGTACCGATCCATAGTGAATTTGGTAAAATCAGAACATTGGTATTGTATTCTCCTTGGATGTATCCCCGGAGGGTGAACCGAGTAAAAATATACGTGTCCTTGATAATGTGTTTTTCTTTATTTTAGTTCATTATCATCAAATAAAATTGGAAAGGATATTATCAATATGAGCACTAATGGGAAATAAAAGTGACCCTTATAATAAAGAGATCAAGATCTAGTGGGACATGAAGAATTTTTGAATGAATATACATACCCTGATTCACCCCCCCTTAGGGTATCTAGGCCCCCTTTGGACATAACAATTACATACCACCTATATGCATCAGTATGTATCATGGGACAAACAATATTGGGTTTTGGATAATTATATACCCATTTAGGTAATTTTACTTCACATGAGTAAATGATGATATGTTTAAGATTTCAGGGCATGAGACTTTAATGATAAGTTTCAGATGTCTGAAGTTATGAATTCAATCATATGAAATTAGTTATTTATTTCCAAATGAATATTTGATTAGTTTTGATATTCAAGGATTTTTTTAGTTTATTTTATTATTTATATGTAATTATTTAATTTTCATTTAATCATTCCCTATTATACATGAATTATTTAGATTTTGATGTATCGCTTCCCTCAGTGAGAATATAATATCACTGCTTTATTATGTTTCAATTAAACAATATTCTAGGAACAGTTTAACGATTGATATACATGGTTATGCTAGTGGTAATAAAAATGATCTAAAAAAAGATTATATGATGTATTTTATGTTTTAAAATGTTATGTGGTATTCAAGTATGCATTTAATTAACCAAGAATACTAAACTATTGGGTCATTGGGGATGCATTAGCTTATATTTGGTACCACTATAATTATATAACTACTGAATATAGTATTCAAGTATGGGGTATTTAAAAAATTTTATCTTGAATATTTGAGGGTGATTGTTGGAAAAACATTCAAGATTATTTGTGACAATTACAGTTCCATTAATATTTTCAAAAATACTATTCATATTCAAGATTGAATAACGTTGATATTAAATATCAATTAACTAAGGATGAAGTTTCTAGTTGAGATATAATTCTTGAGAATATAGAGAATGGTCAAATTACTAATGTTTTAACCAATGATATTCCAATGTAAAAATGTGAATAATAAGGGCACAAACATAATTTTTATCCACCTCCACTGACATAATAATCTTCTTGAGTGAGCACCATATCTCTTATTAGTTTTTTGAAAAAGGTGGAGAAGAGGAAAACAATTTACTCTATTTTTTGAATTTGAAGTTGGTGTTTTCATAGAATGTGGGAGTAAAAGGTTTGAAAGTTACAATTTAATATGTTTAGATTATTGATGTGGAGTTTATTAATATAATTTCCTCAAAAGTCCTTGCAAAATTGGGATGAAATTAATTCAAAACACTTTTCAATATAATATATTTGTTTCTATACTCTCTCTATGTTATAGGTTATGGTTAATGGAATTTGCGGAATTATTTTTTAATAATGCTTTCCAAAAATTCAATAGGGTGTGTTGAAGTGTATTCTATTTTATATTGTTATGATTGTTAATTTTATTGTCAATATTTTGAATATGAATGTGTTTTGTGTTTCAGGTGAAAGTGTGTTTATACTTATTAAAAGAATAATTGATCTACATATCAAACATATTCAGACAAATATTCTATGAAATATGTATAACATCATTATTACTAAAATGTTCTCATATTTGAAGCACATAAATTTTCTATATGGATGTAGGTAATAAAATGATTCAGTTTTAAAATTGTAATTTTTAAAACTACATAATGTTTGATGTTATGGGGTTAGATTTGTATGATGTTTGATCTTGGAAGAATGTGATTACACATATAATGATCAAAAAAAGGCTTTTTAATTCCTATAAAAAAAGAGTGTTCCAGTTTACCAGACAATTTAGCACTATAAAATATAATGTATTGATTAACATTCTAGACCGAGTGTCGAATATGAATCTAATTAGACAATGATGATCAGAATGGGGAAATATTTTGTTTATAACAGATAAATAAATCCATTTATATGAAAAAAATATTTTTTAGAATCTCCCCAGAAAAATAATTCTAAAGTCCATCAGATGGATAAAATAGAAAATATGAAATATTATTAGATTACCGTATTTTTTTAAATCCACAAGATACATATAACTATCAATTTATCAGATGAAATGTTGTGTGTTTATCAAATAGAGTATACCTGTGCATAAGTCCAAGTGGAACCTTGTAAGAGCATGTGTCATTATTTACATTATTATTATTTCATAAAAATAAGTTTGAGTTATATATTTGATTGTATGGAAACTCTAACATGTTATAGAGGTTAATTTTCGAGGAAAAGAAGTTTTAATATATCACCACTGATTCAAACCACTTTTTAGTGGTCTATACATTACTAGGAACAGAAACTCTGAATATCACATTGTTAGATAATAATAACATAGATCACATGTAAGTGTAATATTTTGTACATAATTTTACATTAAATTTAATTACCTATGAAATATTAAATATGAAAAAATCATAAACATTAGTTTTAACTGATAAATATGATTTTTCCTAATGTCTTGTAATATAAAATATGTATTATTCGGGAATATTTAATATCATATTTATCTATTCTGTGATTTTATTATATTAAAAAATATCACGATGGTGGTTGATAATCCATGATTGATGATGAGGGATATGGTGATGAGATTTGAAAAAATATTTCACTATGATAAGGAGAATATCTCTGTAATTATATTACTGTATGTGATCATGCATAAATGAATGTGAAGCTAATTTTTTTGTGAGGAAGTTTTAAAGAAGGGAAATTGATGAGATCGATGGTGTATTAATGAAGATTTGATAAATAATTTCGAGGATACATTTATATGTTAAAAATAATTTATTTTGAATCAATTTATAAAGATCATAGAGTAGAGTATTTAAAGAATCATTTTTGTATAGTTTTAAAAGGTGAATATTCCATTACCAACATCCCAATGGTATTTGAATTCCAAATTATATCAAATATTATTATATTCATACCGAAAATACATAAAATTAAATATGATGAGAATAAGAGAGATATATTATAAAATTATTTATGAGATAAATACATATTATCTATAACTAAGACAATATATTACGGGCATCAATGTTCTTCAAGAAGAGTAATCCTAAATTCATGATGAAGATTCAGAAGCATTAAAGTGAAGATATTTCATCCATGCTAAATCATAGGGAGGTTTAAGATGATATTTTCTTTTTTTTTTGTTTTGAAAATTATATTATACACTTGATGTATCTTGTCTAAGGATCATGAAGGTGAATTATTTTTTTGGAAAAATAAATTGGTTAAATACTTATAATTTCCCTTATTACAATAACAGTATTATTTAACTGATACATATTTGTATCAGGATCAGCTATAACATAGAAAATATGGAAACACTAATATGGTAGTATAAAATTGAAAATATCCTTTATGATTTTATGATCTTATTTCATTATATTTCATATATTTTATGTTGAAATTTGAATATTAATAGGATCATTATTATAAAAAACAACATATTTTGGTTTCTTAGTAAATAAATTTTAAAATGGGGAGTAATGATTCAAACTCCTTTATTAGTGTTTCACCATTATGAACATTAGAACTTCACGTCAAAAATTAGATTAAAATGAATTTTTTTTGAATATATACAACCTTTTAAAAGTTAATTTTCATTCAAAATCAATATTCATTTTTAAAACACAATATTTGTTTTTCATTTTATAGTGTGTGTTGTTACGGCTGTAAAACCATTCACTAAAAAATGATTATATGATATATCTTCATTCACACCTAATTTTGGGTTATTTATTTTAAGTGGAATGGGTATATTTTTGTAAAGGATAGTTTTTTATGTAAGCAAAAAATATAATTTAAATAATTTGAATAAGGAAATATAAAACATAGTAGTTTATAAATATATACATTTATGTAATATTTTATAAAATGGGCATTTTTAGATATCCATATGTTTTTCGAAAAAATATATCAGTTCTCAATAATTTTTATCCATGTAACTTGAATAACCATAACCTCATCCCTAATATAGATATTAAACAATGTTATGTTTTTATTTCTGAGTTGTAAATAATCTAGACCATCGTGAAAAGAAGTGACCTATAATGGAAAATTTTCTAAAAACACGTTTGAATATTCTAAAAATAGATTATTTATCAGCTATTCAAATTTCAATTTCAAGATCATAATATATTCACAATAAGAATGAAGTTGTAGAATATATTGGTCCACACTATTTAAATGACAAAACTTATATATAAATTTATTATATATTTTGGAATTGATATATTTGAGAAAATTTATGATAATGGATATAAACAAGAAGAAAAGATCATAAATATATGATAATTTAGAAAAACATTAATGAAAAATTCTTAAAAACTACCTAATGATTCCAAATATAACAGTCATTGTATAAGTTGGTAGATTACACAATTAAAACATTATCAAAACACATTTTCTCACAACACTAAAAATCATAGGTTTAAATAATATATTGATCAATATTTTATAACATCACCTAATATTCTAATTAGAGTTTTCTAGTTTATATTATGAAATACATTGATGAAACATTAATTAATATTAGAAAAATAATATTTTAATTTTATTAATAAAAATGTGAAAGGCTAGTGGTTTCCATTTCTAATTAATAGACTATAAAGTCACCAAGGGATAATAAAACCCTACCTATTTGATAAGAAATACTGATAAATATTATAATCATTAAGCTATAATTAGATGAAAATAAAATACCCCTATCCATAATTTTATAATATTATATAAACATGAATTCTAAAATAAACATAATTTGTAATTAATATACAACTAATATCTAATAAAACTATAGAAGATCACACATAAAATTTATATCACACCATTAGAATGAAAATATTTAAAAAAATCTACCAGATAAAATCCTGATCAAATTAATAAAAATTATGAAACTAAAGAATAATTCCTACCTAAATTAATTAGAATCAAAATTCATTTTAATCAAGGAAGAAACTTAAACAACATCCTTCATATAATGTAAGATAAATTCCCATGATTAAAAACATGGTCACAATGCCATTGTGAAATGAAAAAATCAAATTTAAAACTAATGGAGAAAAAACTAATTAAAATTAAGAAAAAAGATATATGAGTCGAAAGGATAATTATTAAATTGGGTTTACAGGATAAAATCACATTGAGTGACCCATTGTTATGTAGATATGAGGAAGGATGAGTGGATCCTAATAGAGACATA
The DNA here is from genome assembly GCA_963277665.1 of Viscum album. NCBI lineage: Eukaryota > Viridiplantae > Streptophyta > Magnoliopsida > Santalales > Viscaceae > Viscum > Viscum album. The sequence goes on from OY728166.1 coordinate 592,325,360, forward strand.
AGAGGGGATATAAAATTGATTTAAAAAATATGGTCCATATATGTGCTCAAATGGAAATAATGGGGTGGAATGGAAATGACTAAAATATCCTTTAAAAAAATTCTAGCATGGGCCTACCGAGTACTGGCTAGCACCCCCTGGTGAACCCTTCCATTTTTCAAAAAACCATGTATTTGGTGAGAAACTATTAGGCACATGATGCCATTTTATATATAATTATATAGGTTAAACCTCTTTTATACTACCCAAACCCCAATAGACCTCATAAACCAGTAACTATTTATAGAAACACCCAAGATTAAATCATAAATTGTTATAGATCTTATATGAATCCCAAAATAAATAATGACCACCATTAAAAACTGAAAATTCAAATAATCCCATTGTATCATAAACTATATCCTCTAACATACATCTTTAATAACATTCACAAAGAAATAGGTCTTTACAAAGCCTCCACCATAAAAAAATTTCCACTAAAAATCGTAAAACCCATTACTCTATGGAACAACTATTTATTTATGGACAAGTATCCAATTCACAATCAAAATTATTAAATGAACATATAAATAAAATTACCCAAAATTACCAAAAAATCACCAAAAAATATGAAATTATAGAACCATAATGAAAATATCACAGTAACATTATCAATACATATCGAAATCATCTATCACACATTTGATGCAAGACTCCAAAATATTACTCAAATCACCATGCACTATATGTCTCTAAAGTCCACAGATCTAATATAAACCAACATTCAACTCGTCTGTACACATCCCAAATCATAATGAAATATCCAATGAATTATTTCAATGGAACTAAAATAAACTTATAAATATAATTAATCCCAAAAAATACACACAAACTATAAGAATTTTTTTTGTCATTTTCCCAAATTTTTATGCATAAACACTAAGATAAATAAAAAACTCTATAAAACCTAAAAACCCAAATTGAAAAGGGCTAATAAAATTCATATTACCACTAATATTCATTGATTAAACTTACCCCCCTTTTCTATCACAACCCACCCTAAGAATTATTTATGATATCCATATTCTTAATCTACCACCAAGTTTGAGTTTATTAATGGTATATATTTATTTAAATAAATTTACCATAAATTAAATCTAATTTCAAAATCAACATTCATATCCATTTTGTAAGATAGCTTTATAAAAAACTCCCTCATTTTACACATCAATATTTTGGAAAAAACGTTCATGTATTACTTTTTAATAATGTTCCATTATTCAAAAATATTTATTCTACAAAAAAGTTTACCTTAAAATTTTATTTAATAAAATTATTTCTATAATTATTTATAAAAAGATATTAGTTTCAAAAAAACTTCACATTCCTTTAAAAAATATTTCCATTTAGAATCAAAATTACAAAATATATTTTTGAATACATTGAAAATACTGACATGTTCCATATGACAACCCATGATGTATAATTGATATTTAATATGGAATAAAGTAAAAAATAGTATGTAATTCCCAATAGAATGAATAGTTTTATTTCATATAATGGTTTTTAGAGAGCAAACATGTTGCACAATTTGTAGTTAAATATTAAGTAGATGTTAATTAACATGTTTAAAAACCAATAAATTTTTTTCTACCAACATATCTTTATATAGTGAATTATTTGAAAGATTCATAAAAAATAATAATCACATAACATGTAGAATGATTGTAATAATAAAAATTTAAATCATATGACCTAATTTGTCACTATATAAAATCATTTATAAACCAATAATGGTGTATGATTATAGACTATGTGGTCGTATGTTCCTATTTTGCTTTGGTTTAAAGCCTTTAAAGTTGGATAATGAATTCTTTCCCATGTTTTTGTGGAGGGTCGAGGGTGTCCTGAGGGTTTTGTACCAAAAATATGAGAAAAGGGGAACTCCAATGCATGTTTCATAGTTGATTCATGGTTAGTAGTAATTTTATTCCATAATCGTGCTTGCCTAGAGGCAGAGCGTACAATTTATGAAGTCATTCATGGGGGGAGGCCAAACCATGTGGGCTTGGAATGATCCGTCCTGTAAGGCCACCACATGGTTTTTGAAACCTTATGGGGTCCCTAGGAAAATATACGACCTAGATCCCTCTTAGACAGTGATAAGTGTATGATTGGCACGCGAGTTTTCTAACCATGTGGAAAATTAGAAAGGCCCATTAAAAATAGGGAATTTACCATTCCCCCCTCTTGTTTTGTGTTTCCTCGCCAGATTTTTCCCCATTTATACTATAGCATCCATAAATGAAAAATCTAACCATCCAAACTTATCTAGGATTTTTATCCATTTTTATATGCTATATAGAGAACCATTGGGAGTGGATTGAATCTCTAATAGTGTCTAATAATCCCCTTTCTTACTTTTTCTTGATTAGGTATTGTATATATATTATTATTATTTAGAGTCTCCAAAACCCTAATTTTAACGAATATTATATATTGGGGATTGGAAGTGTGTTAGATTTCGAATTAGAGGACATGTTTAAGTGAGAAATCATCAACGAAATCAAGGTTGGTTGTCTATAAGTTGTATCCCATATTCTTATGGTTAAATTTATGAGTATGTTTTTATACTTTTGTTCCATTATGTTGTTCATTTGGTTTTCCATAATTGAAATGATAAATTAATTATTATTAGATGAATTGACCCACTATTAATCATAGTGGGATTCATTGAAGATTTTTAGACTGGGTTATGGGCCACCCATGGGGCGTGCCATCTCCTTGAACATGAATTTGAGTTGTTAGGTGTGGAATTAAATTATTATGTGATAGATCACATGACAAATATGTCAATATGATAGTATGAGTTATGAAATGAAATAATGGTAACTGTGTGTAGTGGTTGAGATGGAATAAGAAATTTTTTGGTATAATGGTAATGGGTTAAATGAATTGTGGGTTTGTAATGGGTAAAGGTATTGATGGGCCAAGGCATGTAACTGATAAGTGTGTTAAATGGATTAATGAATGTATGTTGGGAATGTTTGTGATAATGGGTTGAGGAAAAGTAAAGGTATGCGTTCTAATTATATTTTAATTTGAAATGAAAATTTTTTATTTGTTAATGCATGATGATAGTTTATATGTTAAATCAACCATGTTAGTAAATGGTAAATACATTTAATGAGATGTAGTTTATGAATGATGAATGTTTAAAATGGTTAAAGAATCATGTGGACCTGTATTAGTTGTATTTAGGGTATTGGAATTGATTTTCTATGCCCTTGGGCCAGGTTAGAATGAGGCTATAATCCCCATCCCTATAATGAAGGGGTTATGGAGTTGGACTGTGGCTTTATGCCCCTAATAGATTTATGGGATATGAATACTTAATTTACGATTAAAGGTAAGTGTTATGTATTATTTTCTGTAATGATTTCCCTTATGATGTAAGGAAAATGATTTCTTCCCCTGATGCATAGTTTTTATGATCAAAATAGGCCAAAGAGTACTGGATGTAGAATCCTAACCCATGGAATAAGGATGAGAATATCAATCTAATTAACTAATAGAACCCACTTTTATTCTATATTTACATTGTTGTTTGTTATGTTCCTTCATACCCTATAATATTTAGACTATATATTTTATATAATCCATTGGTTTTGGCCTATTTATTTGTACTCACACCATACTCGGGCCTCCGTTGGGTACCCAAGCATACTTTATATTAGCAGGCCAGGAAAAGGGAATGGGTCTGATAATAAATTGTTGAATCGAGTTTCTGATGGGAATGGATAAGTGAACTAGACTTGGAGTCAATAACCATTTTTGGGATTGTTAATTTGTCTTTATTATTGGGTTTCCATAAATGTTTTATTTTGGGACATGACATAGAGAATTTAATATTTGGTTGTGGGCTTATCCCAAAATTTTAAAATTCATGGTAATGATAGTTTATTGGTTATGATTTTCCATTTATTTAATATCATTATCTATTGTGGCATACATTGATTAAGATGGTGTATTCTCCCCACATAATATATTGGACCCTGACTACTTATAGATAGCCTCTAGCTGATGGGGAGATCCCCCTGAGGTCTTGTGGGGACGAATATTCGGGCTCCGGTTCATTAGCTCCCAGGCTGGGGATGTTAAAAACTGATTGGATCTCAAATGAGCCCTATAACCTCCATTCTAATACACTTTAAATTTAATTTTAATATTATTAAAACATTTCTTCACTTGTTTATATTTGTATTATATAGAACAACTAAACATCCACTACTAATATAGGTTTCCACCATTAACATGTTTTCCAAGCATGATCATAATGTAACCCTTATGTCTTGATACCCTATCTATTATCCAATACATGAAGTCCTAGATCCAAAATTAAATTAAAAACTTATCTATTTTAATTTTATATTATCTTAACCCATATTCTTAAATTACACTTGGATGAGCCACTATAAGATCTTAAGTGAACCACCCAGTCCCCAGAGGCTTCCATAATTGTTAGGGGTTAAATAAAACTCATTTGGGAGGAATTCCCCCAAGAATACAAAAATAAATAATAAAAGTGACTTGTTTAATTTTTATCAATACTTTTAGTGTCATCAACAGTATATAAAAAAAGAAACCTCGATTATGGATCAAAATCATAATAGAGTCAAGGCCAAAAAAACCATCTTATTTAACATTGTAAGTCAATAACTAATAGACATGCATAAATATATTGTAAATATTACATGAATAGAATACATAAACACATTTTATCAGGGTCATAATAAAAAAACAACAATTTATCTAATTTCCAAAAAATAATAATTACTTATTTATACTATAATATCTAATATATCATTATTTCATATAATCATATTTAAAAAAATTATGATAGAAAATATACAATAAAATAATATTACATCATGAAATATCCAACAGGTAGATATTTTGTAATATTGTCCTAACACTCGTTATAGATAAAATCCCACTTAATGTTACTCTAGTAAAATGTTATGTAAAATATAATTTATGTCATAAGTGACATTATATGTTCATTAATTTCTATCCAAACAAGACACTTTCCTGATGTGAGTGTGACATGTAGAAATTATTGAAAATAATGTAAATGTACATGCATGAATTTGTTCATAAACATTACATGCTTATAATAAACGAATAAATATGAAAAAATTACATAAAATATTAATTAATAAAACAATTTAAATGTAAGGTTCCTTTTGAAATCAGTTTTACTTTATAAAGACTCTATAAAGAAATTAATTTTATTCTATGTGATTATAACAAATGAAAAAATAACACAGTAAATTCTTTTTATATAAATTGAAAAATTATTAGTTTTCGTTAAAATTGGAGGTTTATTTAAAATAAACAAGGTTGTATTTTCATAATAGAAAATTAGTTTCATAAGGCCAAATTACTAGTCAATGTATTTCAATTAATAAATATATAACATAGAATAATATAATTAGAACCATTTATTTAATATCTAAAAAATGGGATGTGTTAGGATAAATATATAGTTTAAGAGAAAAATATATGTATAACTGTTATATCGTTTCCTTCAACATAGATATCCTATCCATTACCTTGTCATCGATAAAACACTTAACCAATTTAATGTTAATACTATATACTTATATATCATTTTTTATGATGAATGAAAGTGACCTATTTATCAATACATGGTAACAAACAGAGACGACATGCCCAAATGAAACATGGTGGAGCTCTATAAACATTACTATCAAGGTTATATCATATTCAAAATTAGGAACATATGAGATCATAGATTTTTCAACACAATATTTATAACATTTTTATATGTAATCAAATGAAAACTCATGAATTGATAGTTTTGAGTGAAATAATGAAGATATCATTCAATAATAGTTACAATTACTATGTACTAGAAAATTTATAAATAAAAAAATGGATCATTAATAAAAAATATATATAAGAATCCAATCATAATACTCAATGTAATAAAGCATGGTACCCACACATTATAATTAATCAAAACATATTTGGTGATAATAATATGAGTAACATGTTTAACGACTGGATTGAAAATTATTTTAAAAAATCTATTAAGATTCCAATTAATGTATTCCAATTGATATATTAAATTATCTTGAGTCAAAATCAATACATAATTACAAAATAATATTTATGATTTATTCATAACGATGGGAAAACTAGTGGCAAGAATGTCTTAGGCATAACCTGGAAATTTTCTAAAGGATTAATGAACCCAAACCATATTCAAGAGAAAGTTCTAGAAATATAATGATCATCAATGTATTCTATGAAGACAACTAAATAAATATTATTTACCATTATAAAATATTATATAAGAACAAATTCCAAAATAAACATATTTTTTAATTAAGGAAATATAAAAATACAAGGAACCATAGGAAGATCACACATAAAATCCATGTCACATCCTTTCCATAAAAATCAATAATTAAATCCATTATATAATATTTTTATTCCAACTTAAAATAAATTAAAACACAATAATTATTAATTCTTATAGCATGTTGAATTAAAATAGTTATTAACAGATGGAAGAAAACCCACATTTTCATGTTTTATTTAGAGAATTAGAATCCCCATGATCATATTTGTCTTAATAAATTCATATTGAAATCAAAAATAAAAATCCACAATGGGGGTGTTATTTATAATTAATAGAGTAGATATGGGAAGAATTTATAAGGTTTTGGTTGAATAAATCATATTGAGTCACCCTTAGATCAACATGAATGGAGAACAGATAAAGCGAAATGAAATGAGCCGCTATAGGGGATCTAGAATGGGCTAATAAAATTAGTATTAAAGGAAGTATTAAATATAAATAAAGGGATGATACTTAATTTATTAAATACCCATTTAAATTAAAATCTATTTTTTTCTTGTTGAGTACATAGTATGGTGGTGTCATGAACCCATGGGAACCGCTAGTTGACCAATTCTAATACATAAATAACATCATAACCAATGTCATCTATAGAAAAATAATATTGGTGAAACCTATTTCTAGACAAACAAAAAAATAGAACCACATCAGTGACCTCATTATATACCTAACCATACAGCAGATTACCTAATAAAACATCATAACTCAAATCCAAATCCAAAGAAAAAGAAAAAACTCCCAACCAAAACTGAAAATTCAAATAAACATAGGATCTCATTAACCGAAAACCACTAATTAAATAATTAACAATAATCAGTAGGAAAAAATTATTAATAGATTAAATAAACACATTTTGGATTGGATTTGGTGTTGAGTCAAATGAATATGGTGTAAGTAATTCAATGGATTATGAAAATAGTGTAGGGTTGATGGAAACATTCAATATATTAAATTTGGAGACTGTTAGTGTTTGAGTAATGGGATCATGTATTCCATAACATTTCCTCCCATCATGGTTAGATGAGGATAGAAGAAGGTAACATGTTATCTCCATGAATTTTTAGATTATTCATATTGTTTGAGAATATTTTTATTGTTGTATAACGGTTGGTATTTCCACCTTGGATGGATTAGATTCATGTTGGATTTTACTTATTAATGATTTAGAGATATATTCGTGATACCTATCTATAAATTTAATGGCGATTAATTGGATATTAAAAAGAATGTGGCATTTTTATATTGGCCACTGTATATTCAAGGAAATTTAGAGACGTTTTTAATGATGGAGTTATTCTATTAGAAATTTTTTATAGAGGGATGGAATATTAGGGGAATGTGTGTAAAAAAAGGAGTCAAATATACAAGATCAGTACGTTGATATTTTTTCATCCCCAATGCTTTTTGTTATATTTAACTTCATTAATCATTAAATTAATTAATTTCATCATTTTATTAAAAATTATCCTACAATGATTGAGAGTTTTCTAATGGAAATGTATTTTTTAAGAGGTATCTCATGTATTTATTATGTTTGGGAATATTTTGCTGATTTGTACTAATTTTGTTTAGATTAATGATGATGAGAATCTATTGAGTGATATCTAATATAGTGGTATATTTTTTCTTATATTTAATCCATTATGTTTTTTTAGAAGCTAGTAAAAGAGGAGGATAAAGAGGAGTTAAACATGAGGTGAAATTATATTAAATGTGAAAATCACTCAACATTGCCTCCTAGTATTCCAAGATTTCATATATTTTTTACCCTTTCATTACTTGATTACAGTTATGAAAATAACCCAATATTTTACATTAAATCATATGCACTATTCCATGTTATTTATATTAGAGTGTAAAGGCGTAAATAATTCCATAATGATATGTAGATGAATATTTTAGTTATATGGATAGTATTTTTAAATAAAAAGGATAGGTATTAGTTCGTGAGAGTATTAGTTTAACACTATAATGATTATCGGTAGTGGAAAATGTCCTAAAAATATGACAACATTTCTGTATGAAATGAAACATCTAAAATAACCATAAAAAGAAGCATTCCAAAAACTAGTTTACCATAAAATTCAACTTTTTGAAATCAAGAAAATTTTGAGAGAGATAACTAGTAGAATTTGAATAAATGCATACTTCCTATGAGGGATAATTATGGCTAAAGGTTCCATGATCTCGTGATAGGGATACCCTAAGGCTAAAGATGTGCTAAAACCTTTATTAAGAAAATGTAAACACTTTAGGAAGATTATATCTTCTATAAAACTATTATCATTATACTGATGATCATATCCCAGTCGATAATGAACAATAAGGAGAACAATTATTTTTTATATAATTTATATCCAGATACACTACTTCATAATACAACTACTTTTATTATTCTATTTATTATAATTCATTAATTTTTTTTAAATACCTAATGAAAATCTATTAATGAACTAACCTTGATTCAAATATTGATAAAATAATTTAGGATAATTGATCTATCTATTTCAAATCATTAAATGATTTAAATATCCATCTCATTTATGTTTAATATAATATTATATATATATATATAATATTCATGTATTGTATGAATGATAATAAACATGCAACACGTTCATTTATTAAATATACATTATAAATAAAATATCATATACTATATATATACATACATCATGCATAAATGATTCTATATATTCATCTATTTCATGTATAATTTTCTTCACATAAAACAATCTACCACATTCACTAAAATCATGTAAGGAATTTATTAAATGATTAAACACTCCTCAGGAATCTATACAAACTGTTTGGGATACACATTTTCATAAAAAATAATTCATGTTGAAAAAACTCTATTTTCAAAATTAAATCCTATCCAAGGGCCTAACTATATGAACATTCAGGCCTTAGTTGAATTGAAAACAACAAAAATCACTTTTCATAGAAGTATAAGAATAATGACCTATAGAAAACAATCAGAGCTTCTAAAGAACTTATGGGGTCTGGTGTAATCCATATTAAACACACACACACATATATCAATATGAACATGTACACCAATAGATGTATCATATACATCTTGTATATACCTACATAAAACTATTTTCTATGTAATCGAGTGGCCACTAGATATGGAACATGCCAATTTAGTACAACCAAGCTATATTTTTGTGATTCTATGAAAAGATACTCACCAAATTCGATGAATACATTACATGGAACTTATCTTATAGATGAGAACATATAATCAATCTTATATAATTAGTTTAACACATTATATATAACTCAAATAATAATGACAATGAATTTATATATTCTAATTGATTCATGGTTCATATATGTTTAACATTTCATATAAGAGAAAAATACTATCCTGGTTGTGCTCTAATCAATAACATGTTTAAGAACATACCCAACCACCACCAAATTTTCTATGTCAACGTGTTGAATTGAATAATTAGGGAATAAAATTATCATGTTTCTCATTCTAGGTATCTCACTAACCTCGTGTAAGATGGATTGATATAATTAATAAACTTATAAGTATATCAATGTCTTCATAACATTACAGGAGATATACATTGGCAGGTTAGTCCATGTGACAAGTCTCTACATATTACCTAATGAATCCATTATTTATATCTCACATACAACCCTTTGTAATGATAATATGAATCTATCAAATATAATCAAAAATATTATTACACCCTATAATACTCTATAATTATCATTAGTTAAGGACAACATAAATTGGTAGTTTCAATGGATATTATAATTAATCAATTTATGTAATTTGAATCACACATGATTGAATGATAAATATTTATTCCATTTAATATAAATAAATAATTCATTTTAAAACCTTTTAAAACAATATATAATGTGTTTTACACCTTGAGATTCTATATCACCCTCATGTTTTTGATGTAGTAATTGTTTCATCAATATATCACAAAAATTATCCTATGTCTCCAAATAATTGATCGTTATTTCATCCATCTCATTGAACCACTATTTGAAATAATATTTAAAATGGGTGTTTTTGGTCTATTAGTGAAACTAGGGTTCTTTATCCCAAAAAACATACCCATTGATATCATAATATTTCTCAATTTCTCCCCAGACTCGTGGAACCACTCCATGTTCAGCAATGAACTTTATAATGTAAATATATTACTTTATAGTATTAGATTCTATAATTTTCTCTTAAACTCATTTTTTACTATAGTGGCTTTCATGGAACTAGTATATCTAATAGCTCCACCACATTGGAAAAAACAAATCTTGATTGGGATATCAGAACATCAATGTTGGATTGAAAACATTAATCTATGTAAACATTTACACAAAGATCATTCTCTCCAAAAAAATACCAATAATATATTCGCATTCCATTATTAAAACTTAATAATATTTTTTACAATAATCAAATATCTCTCACCAGGAAAAGTTTTTTATCTAATTTTTTTATCAATTCATTAGAGAAACTGGGCTTTGTAATTAATATTGAATATTTGATGACTCCTATGGTAGAAACATTTAGAATCATATAAATCTATTCCAAATCATTATAAAGACCCAAAATATTATTAATATTCATTCCAAGAAACACCAGTGGAGACCACTTTTTAATATTCTCAATGCTAAACACACATTATCACTTTACTAATATATGTGTTTAACTTACTACAAGAAGCCTTTTATATCTATGTAAATATATCATCATAAAAAAATAGAGCCTTCTTTAAACATTTATTTCATTTAAAAATATTTACCCAACCACACCTTCACAATATAATGTGAAAAGATTTCATTTCTGATAAGCAGTATACCACCGGTACACAATATCAGAAATACTAGAATACCCCCACTAACCCATTAATATACTAAATAATCATACATATTTTGAAAGAATAAAAAATTATTGGACCATAAAACATGATATTAAAACTCTAAGAAACATGGTCTAATACATATATAGATCACTGCAACTTGTATATTATAATATACTCTTTTGGGACTTCAAAATCTTCAGGTTGTATCATAAAAACATCATCAACTAAATTATCATTAATGAATGTGGTTCGAAATACATTTTCTATATCTCATAATAATAACAAGAATATATGAAAATTAATATTATATTTATTTTATCATTGAAATAGGTGAAAATGTTTATTTATTTTCAATACTAAGAATTTTTTAACACTTTACCTCCATGTATTATTTATTGGAAGACACTCTTCTATCCATCTCAGTTTTCTTATGGAAAACCCATTTGAACACTATAGGTCTTACCTATTTATGTGCATCTACAATGTTCTAAAAAAGGTAGGTGTAAATAGATTTTCTCATATAATCCATGGATTTTAAGAACATTGTAGAATTATAACTCTCAATAATTTACTAATGGTTAGTAGCTTATATTGAAATATTTATTTTATTTATCAAAAAATTATGATTACAATGATATTAGAAAGTTCTATATTATCTACAAAAATATTTTATTTTGAGATAGGCGATGAAATTTTCCCTATGTATGAGTCCTTGTTGATGTTGAACCCCCTCCAATCGAGAAATCACCCTAATAATAAACTTTCGATGAAGTCTGAGACACCATTGTCCATGAAACCTTATCTTCATAAAAATATCACTATGGCTGAGACATTGATAGGTTATCTCAAAATCGAGATGTCATGCTTCCAGAGAGTAAAGATGGATATGTCAAAGACACCGTCATCTATGAGAAACCATCATCCATACAATACAAATGTTAAATTTTGGATTTTTTTAAGATACCACCAGTGTCATATCACCAAGATGAGACACTGTTAGCCTACATCACCATTAGCTAATCACCGTCAAGGTGAGACCCCATTGACATGATATACCACTATAATTAGATGTTCCCAGACTCCGACACACCATTAGACTAAGTCACCACAAAAAGTTCACTACTAAAATAACACACAACCACTACATTATTTATTATTTTTTTGAATTACATTACTTTGATGACTGAATTATTCATGTAAATGATGATTGATATGTTAATTATTATCTTTTAAATTATTGATAAAATACCATAAAGAGGATATCATATGAGAATTAAAAAAATAGAATATCCAGATGCTTTTGAATATTCTACCTATTACTACTGTTAAGAAAGTAAGCAGAATCCCTCATGTATATATGCTTTAATAATATTGATAGAAAACTGATATCTCATCATTACTAAACACATATAGAGATGAAGTGATAAATAGTTTTATCATGGAAACATTCGACTGTGGAAGATGAAGCTTAAACTCATCTGATTCTTTCCCCCAGTCACGAAAAATAGTCCATGACACTCTGTTCTACTAAATGTTTTCAAGAGAAACAGAATCAATCTTCATTTAAAAATACTTTTCAAGATTCACCATCTGCATTACAAAATCCTAATCATTTCTATTTCAATACATTCTAGATTTCTATGGTTAGTTAATTTATTATTACGTATTGTGTAGTGTGGATAAATAAAATTCATTTTCACATGAACACTATCTCTTGTGATGAACTGGAAGATACATGATATCTTATTATCCATATATCTTGTACTCCCATGTATAGATTTTGTAGAGGTCCCTGTGTGGCCTGTTTTTTTTTCACACTGATTATAATTATGGAAGAGGTCATGTGTGACCTAGAAATTGTTTGAACTATTGTAAAACCTAATCCAGTTTGTTGATCATGTATTTTATTTTGTATAATCTACATGGTAGAAGATGATCACCATATGGATATGGCTATATCTCAACTTGAGACTGAACCTTTTGTTTCAAATTTCTACTATGTTTTTTTAAATTATTTCCTCTTTTAAATCTAATTTTTTTATCCAATGAAAAACTAATACTTTGATAGTTAAATTTTGTTATCATTTTTATACAATTTTAGTTTTGTAAATTGATTTGAAAGGAATAAGTTATATTGTATATTACATAACTAAGAACTAATAAATACTTAAGAAAACATTTCAAATATAGGAACTTATAATAATCTACTATATTGATTAACCACACCATTTAAATAAATCCATTTTAAATATAACTCTTTATTGGGTACCCAATTCTACCCCTCATGAGATACTCTCTCTTACAAACATTGGGTATAAATGGTTTTTTTATTTGGTATATAATGTTTTAAAAAATGTTTATAACTATGATTTTAGTTGAGTTTTAATGGTCCAAAATTTTTGTTTTTTGTAATCATAGTTCTTTATAATGGATAATCATAAAAAAGGCTCTACTATAAAGTGACCATATTTATTTAATTAAAATAACTATACCTAATGGAAAATTAATATGAGAATGCATATATAAGAAATGGGTTTTGTTATTTGGTCTGTAATTGAAGATCCTTTATCTTACAAATATAAATATAAATCCAAAAATTACCTTTACTATGTAGTAATTATTAATGAGTTTAACAAAATATCTTCCTGTAATGCTTTTTATGAAATTTGGGATACATTGTCTATCAGATATTGGGGAACTTCTAATATTAAGGCGACGAGGGTTAACACTTATACTATCAAATATGATAATTTAAAAATGATGCGTGATTAACCTATTTTGGACATGTACCTCATGTTCAATGAAATTGTGAATACAATGAGCTCGCTTGGCAAACTACTATCTAACAGGGACCAGATTATGAGATTATTGAGATTCCTACCAGAATGATGGTGAGTAATGTCTAACTCCATTTGAGAGTATTGTGATATTTTAATTCTTATAGTAATGGAGATGATCAATATGATTATCAAGTATCAATAAGAGCAAATTTTATACCTCAAAGAAGATAAAGATCAAAAAAGAAGACCAGTATCCTTCAAAAACTACAAAATCTAAATAGAAGGAAAGAGAGAAATAAAAGGGAAAATTTCATGTTACTAAATCATGTGATAGAGAATCCCCAATAAAAGTGTTTAGGGGATGTCTCACCTTTCCGCAAGGTTTAATAAGATTTATACGAAGAAATTTTTTTCCATAATACTAAACTATAATGGAAAATATGACTGTAAAGGAACTTGGAAGAAAGTCTAAAAAATGGATGATAATCTAGAAGAATTTGTCTAATATGAATGTAAATTTAAAGGACATGTCAAAACAAACTTCCCAAAACTGATGTATAAAATGAAATATGATTACAATGACAAAAGATACTAGAATTCTATAAAATACAAATGAATTTTTTTCAATGATAGCTCTAGTGATTCATATTCTTTAAATGAAAAAATAGAATTGAGAAAACATATGTTTTTTTGGAAAACATTTCTAAGGTACCTACTTTATCAAATATAACAGCTGAATCTATTGTGTCATTTAAGCATTACTAATATGAATATGATAATAAAAAAATAATGATGAAATTTGAAATGTAGAATTATGTGAATACTATAACATGCTAGAAGAAACCTTTAATGAGATTAAGGATAAGTATAAAACTCTCAAAAGATAACTTTCTTTGATTTAAAACAGAACATATAAACTATATATTAAAAAAGCACAAAATTATAAACCATTTAAAGGAAAAAACATAACCTAAGTTATTAAATGATAAGTTAAATAAAGACATATAAATGTTCCAAAATGGTATAAAAAATCTTATTCAGATTTCAGGTTACCAATTTTCACTTATTTGTGTCACTGGAATTTGATATCAACCTATATAGAAGAAAATAACAGAGTACTTTTGTTCCTAAATCTAGATCGAAGTGTTTTTCTACAATATATTTTTTTAATGGACGTAATGATGTTTTTATTTCTATTATTATTCAATATATTTATATGAATCCCATTAGAAAAATGTGGGATATCAAAGATATTATTTATAACATTTCGGGACCCAAAAAAATTTGGGTACACAAAATAATCTCTTATTGAAATCATGATTTGTAGGAAATATATTTGAATACCTCATATAGATGTCTGTGGTACATGGGAAATAGTTTTTCATGACACGATAAGAGTTTATTAATGCATCAAGAACCTTTTTATGTTTAATTTGGGTCATGTTACTTTTGGTGATAATGGAAAATGAAAAATCATTTGCCTAAGCCAAATCAGTAATAAAATTCAATTATTATTCTTAAGGTGTTTTTTTGATGGTATATATTATAATAATATTAGTATTTATCAATTATGCAATGAAGGATTTTATGTAAAATTTTATAATGATGCTTGCAATGTTTTTATTATTAAACTCTTTAATATTTTCCTCTATGATAAATGATAATGTTTATGTAGTTGATTTAAATTTATTGGATGTTTAAATTGATTCTTGATTAATTTCCTTTCTCAAGGATTAAATGATTTGGAATAGGAGACCAGCCATTGTAACATATAATAACATAGGGAGCTTACTAGTAAAGGGTTAGTTAGGGATATACCTAATCTTGAGTTCCCAACTAATAAATTATGTAACCTCTATCAAAAAATGAAACAAAATAAAATATCTTTTAAAATAAATAAGGAATTTTATAATTTCTCAACAACTTGAGTTGGATTATATGGATTTATTTGGACCATATAGAGTTTCTAGATTAAATGGGAAACACAATGTTTATGTTATTGTAGATGATTTCTCTTGGTATTTGGGTATAATTTTTATCCTTGAATTTTGAAGTTGTCTCTTACATTACTAAGTATGAAAAGTCTTTAGATAATCTTAGTGGAATTAAAATTTAGGCCTTAAGAAGTGACAATAGCCATGAGTTTGAAAATCAAGATTTTGAATCATTTTTCTCACATAGTGGGTACACTCACAACTTATCTACTCGTAGTATCCATAATAAGAATGGATTTATAGGGAGGACTAATAGATGTTTGTTAGAGATAAACCAAACCATGTTGAATAAGTAAGCCCTTCCTGTTTATTTTTGGGCAGAAACAATCAATACAACCTATTATATCATAAATAGAGTCTTGATTAGACATATCCTTAAGAATACCCCTTATGAAATTTGGAACAATAGGTAACCTATGATTAATTACTTCAGAATTTATATCTTCTAAGTCATTATTCTTAATACTAAGGATAATTTGATCAAATTTTCTTCCAAAAGTGATGAAGGAATTTTTCTGGGTTATTCCATCTCTAGATGGGCCTTTAGAGTTTTTAATATGAAGTTCTAAACTATGGAAGAATTAGTTCATGTGTAATTTGATGAAATTGATCAGCATGAGCCTAATAATTCCCTAGAAATCCTTAAGGATGATTTTTACTCTCTAAACATAAATTCTAGTCCTTTTGATTTTTCTATCAAATAGTTAGAAAAATCACCATGTTCTAAAGACATTACAATATATAATGACTCAAAAAATATAGAACATGGAGTTATTTTTCTATCATGTTATTGAGCTATTAAAACCATTAATTACATTCCTTTACATTCTGTTATAGGAGATTTAAATAGTGGAATACAAACTAGATATTTTCATAGAAATCAGGTTGAACATCAAGTATTCATGTCTCATCTTTACTATTTACACAGCAATGAATCCAATAATTATGAATTCTGAGTAATTTCCATGAAAGAAGAATTAAATAAATTTTAATGAAATAATGTGTTGGAACTTGTTGATAAACCCATGGAAACCTTGACTATTGTAACAAAATTTGTGTTTATGAACATGTTTTATCATTTAGGCAGTATAGTTTGAAACATGGCTTAACTTATTACACAAGTTTATATTTATGAATAAGGCATAGACTGTGAGGAAAAATTTTCACATGTATCCAGACTTGTATTCAATAGAATCCTACTAGATTATGCAGCTCATCTATTTTTCAAGATTTATGAAATGGATGTCAAAAGTGAAT
Organism: Viscum album; assembly: GCA_963277665.1. Classification (NCBI taxonomy): domain Eukaryota; kingdom Viridiplantae; phylum Streptophyta; class Magnoliopsida; order Santalales; family Viscaceae; genus Viscum; species Viscum album. The sequence continues at coordinate 592,342,659 of OY728166.1, forward strand.
AATTGAATGTTTTTATAAATTAGGGTTATTTTGTTGAACAACCCCCATGGTTTTCAAAAATCCCCATTTTTCGAATCATGTTTTTAAATTAAAAAAAGATTTATATGTTTTAAAATATGATCCAAGAGATTTGCATTATAAGATCAAAAAACTTCTTAAAGTAAAAGGATTTTAAAAATGTATAGCTTATCTTAGCCTTATTATAATAACAATTTAAAAAGTTTTATTTGTTTTAAAAATATATGTTGATGATATTATGTTTATATCATCAAGAAATTTTCATTATACATGTTTTTCTAAAGCGGTTATGAATAGTATTAACTGAATTTGGAAATTTATATAATCCTTATAATTTTAGAATCCATATTATGAGTTTCATAGACATAATGTAAGAATAAATACATTTTTTCAGATAAAAGAAATATTTTTCAAAAAATGCAATTTTACCTCCTTTTAATGGAGAACCCTTTTTAAATACAATATATGAAACTTTTATATATTCAATTTTTCAAAATAATATTCTTCTTTAGAATCAGGAAATAATAAATTAGTTTCTATAAATTTTTGGTGTTATTATGATAACTTTCATATATGGGTGAATAGTGAAAAATACTATATTTTAACTGAATTTTTTTTAATAAAAATAATTTGTAGTGTTTAATTATACATTTTAATTGTATGGAAGTATAATTAAATTATATTTTTACCATTGAATCCAATGATGATCATTCTAAGTAAGTTCACTTTGAAATTGAACATAAACAAGTGTCAGTCTTTTGATAGTTATTATTTCAGAAAAATACGCTTCTTGGTTTTGACAACAGAAATTAATTTTAAATTAAGAAATGAATCTTATATTATTTTAAAATTGGTAAAATAGAATTAATTTTTGAATTCTGAATATCAAAATTATCTTAGGGTGATTTTTTGGGATTTTTCGGAAAACATTCAATTTTTGATAAATAGTGAAAAACACTGAGTTATTGTTTAAAACCGACTTTTTATTTAAAAAAATATTTATTTTAATTAAATTTATATTAGGTCAAAATAGATACCTAATACATATATAAATTCAATTTAATTCATTGATTTCAGTTTATAAAAATTTAAGATATATAAAAATTTCATCGAACTTTTTAACGTCTTTTACCCACCTCCTATGAGCATTTGCAAATTTACATAAAACTTAATTTTTCTGCATTTGTGAGTTGAATTAGGAAAATATGAGTGACATGGCTAATATCAAGGAGTAAAATGTGGTTCAATAAGATAAAAATAATTTTTGGTGAATAGTAACTTTTACTTTTATTTACCACGGTTAAAAGTAAATACGGTAATTTAGGGTAAAAATTAAATTATTATTACCCTAAAACTTGTCCTAATTCTATTGGATAAGTTTAATTCGACCAGAAACATCCTTAGGAATAAAATCTGACCCTTTAGGTCCACTTGGATTAGATGAAGACATTTATTATTAGTTTATTTAAGGAAGAGTTAAAAGGGTTGAAATCGTAGTTTAATAAGTAAACCATTTTTAATATAGGGTTATACATAAGATAAATTGGACTATAAATATTATTTAGTATGACAAAAGGACTTCCTACCTAATTTTATTTTATTTATTATTTTTAGAGATTAATAATTTAAATTTATTATGGACACGATGATGATTCAGTAAATACCTTATTAATGAAATAATCAAATAAATGGTATTATAAATTTTAAAATAAATATAATTTCAATGTTTTTATGACATAAAATAATTTTATAGGTGAATAGGACATGTTATTATTGATTCAATTTTTTTTAAGTAATCATTCTGTTATTATTTTATCAAAAAAATACCATATAGTGTCAAAATTTAAATAAAATAGTTTTTAAAACAATTATTATATTATTAATTAATATAATAGTCTTAAAAATATAAGGTTCAGTAAAAGGTCTTCTATAATAATATATATGACATTAATAAAGCAATTGGGGGTCTATTTTCACTTTATAGTATGTTCATTAACCATATAATTTAAAAATACAAAGAGATATGGTAAATTTCAAACTATTTAACTAAGAGTTAAATTTTAAAGTTAAGTTCAATATAGTAACATAAACCTGTCTAAAACCTATTGTTTGAGTTTTTTTTCAACCCATAAAAAGCTTATATTTTAACTAATAAATTTTAGAGCACTTATAAACTGAAAATGAATTTATTATAAAATAATATTTTATGTTTTTCATAATGTTCCCCTCACCCCTCTTATAAAGGGCACTTCCCCTTCTCTAAAATTTACACCTCCAAAGCCATATGGATGGGCCAACATCTACCCAAATATCCTCCCAAATATCCTAACTTCATCCTAGATGCCTTCATTTGGTCTGAAAGCCATCTTATGAAGCCCTTTTGATCAAATAAAAATGAAGAACCTGAAGAAGATGTAATGATTTCACCATCCTCTTTCAAGTTCTCTTATTCTTACACTTACTCATTCATTGTTGTTTCCATTATAAAATAATAAATCCAGTATATTATATATACTGTTATGTTATTATAAATATGGCACAACTATATTCATTATTCTATCCATCTTATGAATGATAATGTCACCATGTGTGCGTACGTACGGCTTATCGTCTACACGCCATGGTGTAATTTGTTATTCAACACTATATTATATGGATGGACATAATGATGAGTAATATGTATATAAATAATGAAAATAACATGATAATGTCTATGTAAAATTAATATACCATCCAATTCCACACCTTCAAGGAAATGATATTTTCGCTCGTGCGTACGTATGGATTACCGTCTCCATGTCGCGATGAGATTCATTTCCACGTTCACCATTCATCGACAATTATAAAAATATATATTACTAATAAGTATGCAATATATGACATAATAATGCTACTAATGATATATATATATATATATATATATATATTTACTTACATATATCTTATTCACATATTTCTGTTCAATATGATATGAAAACAGAAACAACATTTATGCGTACGTACGGACTAGCTTCTCCATAAACGGTGTTTTTCATTTTATATATATGTATTTTATACATATTTAAATACTAAATATATATGATATATAATCATGTATTATATTCTGGAAGTATTTAAATCTTGATCAATGTGATACAATCAAGAGTAACAAGTTAAAACACGTATGATAAAGAAAGTGATTATTACTCGAAATGTTAATTTAACATCAAAATTATTATTAAATGGGTATTGTAAATACATAAATGAATAATGTATGATATCATTAATATTAATATGGTTCTGTTATAATTTAATAACATACTAAAATCTTCAAATAGGAGGTAAAATGTACCCTCGACTAAAGGAAAGTGCAAGGTAAGTGTTAATTCCTCAATCTCATTATTATCTGAGATTGTTTATGTGTAATTATTTACTGGGACATTTTTATCATCCATGGCCATTTTTCAAAAAAATGATTTCAAAATGAACATTTTAAGGATTTTTTAATGGTAATCTTTATCAAGATCATAATTCTAAATGTTTTAATGATTTATCTTTCTAAATCTTTTTATTTAATGTCTATGTTTTCAAAATGATTTTAAGGATTTTTTTATGGCCATGAATGTTTTGAAATGATAATTATTTTTGAAAGATTCAAAGTTTTATGGGACACTTTGATTAAAAAATGTCTTTTAAATTACTTCCTTTATAAATGTGTGACTTTTAAATGATTTTACAAAAAGTATATTTCTCTCAAAAAGTTTTACTCATCCTTTTCAACTGTGTCAGCATCCTTTAATGGATATTATTTTTTATTGTGGTTGATTAATTATAATAAAATATTCCATATTGTTTTGAATGAGTTATAATATGTTTGACTGTGGATGTTCTATTTTTATACAATACATTTTTTATGGCTAATTTATTGAAATTTCGTATTCTAGTTTTAATACGAATGTTTATATTATGTTTCAAGTGTTTCATATGAGGAATGTTGTGGACTTAGTAAGTGACGAGTGGAACCCGCTATAGCTCCTCAAGGCGTCGATATGTCTAATGAGACAAACTAGTGTCTTGCACAAGGCCTTGACAAAAATTTTATTTGTAGTCTTGGAACAAGGCCTTGAATATATGGTAATGATGTTCGGCGTTAGGCATTCCCTCATTATGAAATTAGTTATTAAATGTGATTATTTGACTAGTAGAATATCCATGTGCATGATTATATGATAATGTTTGAATTATTATTTTTATTATGATCATGTTTATGTTTAAAAAGTATTTTGTTTTTATGACACATCTTTCCTTAAAAATTTATTGCTTCCACTAAATTATTTACCCTTACTGGGAATCTGAGATCACCCCTTTCTTATGTTTTATTTTCATAGGATTCCAAGAAGTGTATTATGATTGATAAACAGGGCTAAGCTAAAGGGGTTAATGGGGTTCTAAAAAAACAATCTATGTTGTGTTTTATGTTTTATATTTTAAGGTAAATTTAATATATGTAATCTATTTTCCAAGACTCCTAATCTGATCGGTCCTTTGGGACTTGATTCCTTGTAATCATTCCAATTTATTAAAATAATGCACCGGTTGGGGTAGGGGTGTTACAGTTTGTATCAAAGAAATTTTAGCAATAACCTTGGAAACTTGATTTTGACAAACTCTAATTAGAGAATGTTACCCTAAGATAGACTTTGAGGATTAATATAGAAGAACTTCCTATATTTTTGTTAATGTAGAGATTTTGTGAGTTTTCCAAGAAAATACATCCCTATTAGGATACGAGCCGGTTGAGGTTGCTCTGGCACAGATGTACATATGGGTAAAACCCAAAAACACCGCATTGAGCTAGACTCGAATAGGAACTATTGAACGACTATGGGCCTTGCTGCGCTCTTGGTTACGACACTCCCGGGGGATATGCTTAGGATAATTCTCATTTTCTTTACTAATAATTATAATGGATTTACGGGTATATAACTCCGCAAAGAAAATATTTTTAAGGATTATATCCATTAATAGTTCAATTATTGTTAGGTATTTTTTATGTTTGGAATTATTCATAGCAATTTATAAATTGACCTTGTGTATGCCATTTTATAGAAATGGCACCCAGAAGAAGGAATGTGAACTCCAACATTACGTTTTATCCAAAGAGTTAGAAGGATCACATCTTTCATGGTATTAAGCCAAAATTTAGATACGAAATAGTCACCCATGTATTCTCAACATATGAAGAAATAATATCATGTGTTCATAAGATATGTTAATAATTCTCTGAGTCCTATGTCTTTGAAGGGAAGCAAGAGAATAAATGGCTGGAAGAGAGAAAGATGTATATAGGGTAGTGGGAAAAGAAGGATTTTACCATATGTGATAAATGTGGAAAGAATCACCTTGGTAAATTCATGAAGGTAATGGGAGTTTGTTATAAGTGTGGAGAGAAAGAACACCAAGTAAATGATTTCAAGTGTAAGAAAAGGTTTTCAAATATAAAATGCTTCATCTTCAAGTCGTTGAGACACTATACGAATCAATGTCCCCTTCATAAGAGTATACTAAAAATGATGTTATTCTATAATAATCAAGTTATTATACTACCTCAGATGAAGAGGAATGACTAGTGTTCTTATGTTGTTATTATAGAATTATTTCACTTGAGTGTTGTATCAATAGTATACTGGTTACAATAATTATGGAGATAAATAAGGATTGTATTGAAATACTATTTTATTGAGGATTTGATATTATATGGTTCTAAAAAAAGTGACTTAATAGTAACCTACACTTTTTGGAAATTACATGGTTGAAGTAAATGTAATCCTTAATATGGTCCTGTTAATGAGGTAGTTATTTTGAAATAAGAGATGGTTGATTTGGATAAATTATATTGAATATTCTTTACTTCCTTGAAACTGATTAATGATTTGTATTTTCCATCATTATTGGAGTTTACATATTTTTTGGATAGAAGGAGTATATCCATTATTCTAAAAGGAATAAGGTAGCATGAATGTAATCAATAAGGTTTTATGGTAATTCAAGATGTTGTATTGTTTTAAAATAATACATGATGAAGGCGTTTACATGTTATTACATGGAAAAGAGGATCTTCATTGTGTTAAACTACCTTATAAATTTAGGACTGAGAGTTTGGATATAATTATTTTTGATAAGTCTAATGGTTGGAATGGATTAAGTTTGAAATTGGATACTATTGTTAACGTTATTTTTGGATTGTTATAAAAAGGACAACCCAGAGGTCGGGCGACAACTAGTCGCGTCCAACAAGGCCGTGAGATTTGAACCCGCAACTGAAGAGAGAAAAAGGTGCATCACCTGGGACTAGACTCTGTGATGTACTGGTTTGTATAATTTATATTTTTTAAATAGTCTAAAAAATGAATTATAAATTCATTATTTTTGGAACCCTATACGATTTGGTTAAATAGAATTTTATATTGAAATCATTTGGAGTGAAAGATGATTTTTTGTTAGGAATTTGTTGAAGGATGAAACTCTACTTGTCATGTATATATATATATATATATTTTTTTTTCCCTCTTATTAAGACTAAATTTTTTTAACCCAACCTCAGACGTGGGTTTTCCCACAAAGGTATTTTCTATTTTCAAAAATTTATTTTCGAAGAAAAATTTCAAATTTCAAGGACGCAATTTATTGAATGAGATAAGAATGTAACACCCTCAGATTTCATAGTACGTTATTTCTTCAATGTAATTCTATAACATGCACTATACGCAATACTGAGTTCAAGCACACCACGACTTACAAAACTAGCCGTTCAAAAGCGGTTATGAATAGTATTAACTGAATATTGAATTTTATATAATCCTTATAATTTTAAAATCAATATTAATATTTTCTTAGAAAAAATGTATGAACAAATACATTTTTTTTCAGATAAAAGAAATATTTTTAAAAAATGCAATTTTACCGTCTTTTAATGGAGAACCCATTTTAAATCCAATATTTGAAACCTTTATATATTGAATTTGAAAAAATAAACCCCTTCTTTATAACCGAGAAATAATACTTTAGTTTCGATAAATTTTTGGTGTTTTTCTGATAACATTCATATTTGGGTGAATAGTGAAAAATAATATATTTTAACTGAAAACATATTTTTTAATAAAAATAATTTATAGTAATGAATTATACATTTTAATGGTTTGGAAATATAACTAAATTATATTTTTATAATTTAATACAATTATGGTAATTTTATGTAATTTTACTTTGAAATTGGACTTAAATATGTGTCAATCTTTTGATAGTTATTATTTCATAAATATACGCTTCTTTGTTTCAAAAACAGAAATTAATTTATGATTAATTAATACAACTTATATGTTTTTAAATTGGTAAAATAGAATTAATTTTTGAATTCAGAATATCAAAATTAGCTTAGGGTTAATTTTTGTATTTTTCTGAAACCTTTCAATTTTTGATGAATAGTGAAAACAACTGAGTTTTTGTTTAAAACTAACTTTTTATTTAAATAATTATTTATTTTATTTAAATTTATTTAAGGTAAAAATAGATACATAATAACTATATAAATTCAATGTAATTCATTGGAGTCGGTTTATAATAATTATATATATATAAAAATTTTATCAATCTTTTTACCGTCTTTTACCCACCTCCTAGGAGCATTTGCAAATTTACATAAAACCTAATTTTATCTCTTCTGTGAGTTGAATTTTGAAAATTCAAGAGACATGGTAAATATCAAGGAGTAAAATTTGGTTCAATAAGATAAAAATAATTTTTTCTGAATACTAAATTTTTTACTTTTCATTACCACGGTTTAATGTAAATAGGGTAATTAAGGGTAAAAATGATATTATTATTACCCTAACACATGTCCTAATTCTATTGTTTATGTGTAATTTGACTGAAAAAAACCATAGGAATATAATATTATCCTTTAGGTCCACTTGGATAAGATCAAGACATTTATTTTTTTTAAAGAAGTGTTAAAAGTGTTAAAATCAATGCTTAATAACTAAACCCTTTTTAATTTGTGGTTATACCTAAGATAAATTCAACTATAAGTATTAATTAAAAATATAAAAATATTTCTTACATAATGGTATTTTATTTATAATTTTTAGTGATTAAATAATTAAATTTATTAATGACACAATGATGATGCAGTAATTACCTTATTAATGAATGAATCAAAAAAATGGTATTATAAATATTAAAATAAATATAATTTCAAAGTTTTTATGACATACACGAATTTTCTAGGTGAATATGACATGTTAGGATTGATGTAATTTATTTTTTCGGAAGTAATCATGGTTATATTATTTTATCAAAAAACAAATACCAAAGAGTGTCAAAATTGACAAAAAATAGTTTTAAAAACAAATATTATATTATTAATTGATATTATAGTCCTAACCATCTAAGGCTAGGCCAAAAGATTTATATAATAAAATATATGACATTAATGAACGAATTGGGGTTCTATTCACATTTTATAGTATGTTTATTAACCATATTATTTAAACATACAATGAGACATGATAAATGTCAACCTATTTAACTGAGAGTTAAATATAAAAGTTAAGGTTAATATTATAACCTAAACCTGTCTAAAATATATTGGTTGAGTTTTTTTAGACCCATAACTGCCTTAGAATTTAAATAAATTATTTTGGAGCAATTATAAAACGAAAAGAAATTTATTATAAAATAATATTTTTAGTTTTTCCTATGGTGCGCCTCACCCCTCTTATAAAAGGGAACATCCCTTTCTCACAAATTCACACCTCTAAAGCCATTTGGCTAGGAAAAACTCTTCCCAAATATCCTTCTACTATCCTAACTTCATTTTAGAGGCCTTACTTTGGTCAGAAAGCCAACCTATGAATCCCTTTTGAACAAATCAAAAGGAAGAACCTGAAGAAGAGATAATGATTTCACCACACTATTTCAAGTTCTCTTATTCTTCCACTTACTCTTTCTTTGTTGTTTCCATTATAAAATAAAAAATCATGTATCTTATATATACTGTAATTTTATTATAAATATGGAACAACTATATTCACTATTCTATCCATCTTATGAATGATAATGTCACCATGCGTACGTACGTACGACTTACCGTCTCCATGCTGTGGTGTAATTTGTTATTCAACACTTTGTTATTTGGATGGATATAATGATGTGTAATATGTATATAAATAATGAAAATAACATTCTAATGCATCAATAAAAATAATATACTATCCCATTCCACACCTTTAAAGAAATGATATTGTCGCTTGTGTGTACGTACAGATTACCGTCTCCACGACGCGATTAGATTCATTTCCACGTTCACCATTCATCGACTATTATAAAAATATATATTACTAATATGTATATGATATATGAAATAATAATGCAACTTTATATATATATATATATACTTATATATATCTTATTCACTTAGTTCTGTTCAATACGATATGAAAACGGAAAGAGCATTTATGTGTACGTACGGACTACCGTCTCCATAAACGGTGTTTTTCATTTCATATATATTTCTATTATACATATTTATATTCTAAATAAATATGATATATAAATCAAGTTTTATATTCTGGAGGTATTTAAATCTTGATCTAAGTGATACAATTAAGAGTTGCAAGTCAAAACACGTACGATAAAGAAAGCGATTATTAGCCAAAATGTTAGTTAACATGAAAATTATTATTAAATGGGTATTTAGAGTCATAAATGAATCATGTATAATATCATAAATATAAATATGGTTCTGGTATAATTTAATAACATACTTCTATCTTTATACAAGAGGTTAAACGTACCCTCTACTAAAGGAAATTTCATGGTAAGTGTTATTGCCTCAATCTCATTATTATCCGAGATTGTTTATGTGTATGTAATTAATGGGAAATTTTATCATCCATATCCATTTTTCCTAAATATGATTTCAAAATGAATATTTTAAGGATTTTTGAAAGTTACTCTTTATCAACATCATAATTTTAAATGTCTTAAAGATGTATCTTATAAAATCTTTCTAATTAATATCCATGTTTTCAAAATGATTTTAAGGATTTATTTATATGGACATGAATGTTTTGAAATGATAACTATTTTCAAAAGTTTCAAAGTGGTTTGGGACACTTTGAATCAAAAATCTCTTTTAAATTACATCCTTTATTAATGTGTGACTTTTAAATGATTTTACATAAAGGTTATTTCTCTGAAAAAGGTTTTCTAATCATTTTCAACTATGTCAGCATTACTTACTGGGTATTATTTTCGATTGAGGTTGATTTATTATAATACAATCTTACATATTGTATTGAATGAGTTATGATAAGTTTGATTGTGGATGTTCTATTTTTATACCATTCATTCTTTATGGTTAATGTATTGACATTTCATACGCTAGTTTTAATACGAATGTTTATGTTATGTTTCATATTTTTCATATGAGGAATGCAGTGGACATAGTATGTGACGGCTGGAGCCTGCTATAGTTCCTCGAGGAATCGGTAGGTCTAATGAGAAAAACTAGTGTCTTGGCACAAGGCCTTGACAAAAATTTTATTTGTAGTCTTGGCACAAGGCCTTGACTATGTTGTAATGATTTGCGGCGTTAGGTATTCCCACATTATGAAATTAGTTATTACATGTGATTATTAAACAAGTAGAATATCCATGTGCGTGATTATATGGTAATGTTTGATTTATTTTTTTATATTATGTTCATGTTGATGTTTAAAAAGGAATTTTTATTATCTCACATCAGGCCATAAAAATGTATTGCTTCTGCAAAATTATTTACCCTTACTGGGCATCTATGATCACCCCTTTCTTATGTTTTATTATCCCAGGATTTCAAGAAGTGTATTATGATTGATATGCAGGGTTATGCTAAAGGGAATAATGGCGTTATCAAAGAACTATCTGTGTTTTGTTTTATGTTTGAAATTGTAATGTAATGTTAATGTATGTAATCTATTTTCCAAGACTTCTAAACCGATCGGTCCTTCAGGACTTGATTCCTTGTAATCATGCCAATGTATTAAAATAATGCCCCGGCTCTGGGAAACAGGGGTTGGGGCGTTACATCCAATGACATTAATATTTTTTTATAGATAATTGCTTTATCCTTTGGTTACTACTAGATCAAAGGCCATATAGAAAGTTGGAGGATGTTTCCTCAAAAAGTGACATAAAAAATACATGTTTCTTCATGGAAGAGCAGGTTACACTCTCACATATGAACCAACACCATTTATCACCTGAGTCAATTGATCAATTATTATCAAAAACTGATCAGTTCTAATTCCCACCATTCCAGGCTATATATTTAGAAATATATCATCCATTCAGTTCCTTCCTACTTCAGATTCCCAATTTAGTCAATTGAAAATTGTTCTTAACAGACATATCTTAGTCAAAGAAATATGGTAATCTTAAAATTCTATATCATTTTAAATTTACCATAAACTAAAAATCATTTATATTATTTTGTTAACATCATCATATCCTATATGGTTATCTAAACTAACATATAATACCAACTATAAGGAAATAAACATAAACAATTACATAATATTATGATTAATTCGAAATTTTTCTATTTCATACTATGGATATTTTCAGGTTTATAGTCTTAGATAATTAGTACATAATATATATATATATATATATATATATATATATAATCAACCACATTCAAACAAAGAGGATACAACAATATTAATATCCATTTTTTAAAATTTAAATTCAATTAGAATAAATCATGATTTATTTAAAAAATCATTAAAATATTTAACATGACTTCCTTACATGCATTAAAAAACTTATAATATATAAAAAACATTAAAAAACTCAGGACGAGCACAAAAATATCAAAAAGGGATATAAGGAAATAAAAACTATTAGTCTAGTTATAATGTGAAAACCCATTAAAACCCCATTTCATGAGAACTCATAATCATTTATAGAAACATTATGTAGTTTCATTGCGACATATTTACCATATGACTCTTACATTATCCCATAAACAAGTATTAACTATTTTGTCAATATCCATCATCAGAGAACCCAATACACTAGAGAGATATAGTGGGGCTCACCAATTATATCTTGAGATATAATGGGATCAACCCAACATATCATGATCAATAAAAGGATCAACCCAAAATAGAAAAATTATAGGGAACATTCCATGAGTAAAAATCTTGATAACTCATTTAAAAAATGAGTAAAACACATTCACATTTCTAAAATATCATTTTTTTCATTAAAATCACATTCAAAAAAATATATAAAAACCGCACACACAAAAATGAAATCATATAATTAATAAATAACTATGAAAATTTACAATGGTATCATTATAGTAATAAATAATCATGAATATGGGATAAAGTACTTATACAGTATATAATTTTTAATTTTGAAAAAGACACATTTTAAATGAAATTTAAATTGAACGTTCCTTACATAAAACATGAAAAAGATCCATCTTCAAAATATATAAAAGAAATTAAAGCATTAATAACTATATAGATATGTTGATAAAAACCATATTTATTATATATAAAAAAATATAAATATTCAGAAGATTAAATCTTTAAAATGTTTGAAATAATGTTTTATAAAAAGCGTCCCTTACCTAGAGTTTAACATCCTTAAAAAGTTTTCAAAACACCTGTATAATGGTTTGAAGAGTGTTATTTTTATCTTATTGAACTAAAATCATGTTTATAATTTCATACATTATCATCTTATAACATTTTCCACCAATTTATAAATAATTTTTTTTCATTGTTTCTAGTGATTTCTTTTCATGGTTTCCATGGTCGGATTATTTATGGTATTTGTTGTCATTATGAAATAATAATACAAAAGTAATATCAATATGTATATTTTGGTAAATTTAATCAATTAAATGTGAATTTAAACTATCGATGATTCTGGGAAATGGGTAACAAAAAATCATCATCCATGAAGGTGGTGAATTATCGCACCATAGAAGAAGATTTCATTATTTACGTGTAAAAGGGGATGATAAGGGATTTTATGATGAATATACCAGAAACACAAAAACACTAAAATATATATGTGATATTGGAGCTTTTAGGAAACATTTTAGAAGAGGTGTAAATAAGGTAGAAATGAAAATGAATGTAAAAGAGAAGAAAAAGAAATCCTACTTCATGGAAGTTCCTTATTGAGAACCTTTTTAAGGGTCTTAGAAGTGGCATTTTTGTGATAAAGAGAAGATAAATAATGATGAAATGTATGTGGAGGAGGAAATTTAGAAGAGGATATCCTAGTAACAAGGCTTATGGTGATGAAAATTTGTGATGGAGGGAGCCTCCTTTTATAATTGAGGTGAGGTGTTATATATCAATTATTCAAATTAATAAAATAAAATAAAATTATTATAGGTCTTAAGACATAAATAGGAATGAAAATAATAAGATATCACATTGTAGAAGTAATATTATCATAATTTTTATCCATGTACATTATATTTTTATTTCTAAATAATATAATAAATGTTTTTATTCATGGATAAATGTTTTATAAAAATTAAAAAGAATTCCCAATCATGAATTTAAACACATCTAATAAATGTTTCCAATTATAATTAAAACAATTATTATATCTTATATATATATATTTTAATTACTTAAAGATATTGTGAATTGACTTAAAAACATCATATTATATTTTTATTACTATTTTATTCATCATTAATGTAACTACCTAAACATTTATTAATGAAAATTCCTCTTGATATAATTAAATTTATTATTATGAAAATGTTTACATAACATATGAATTTCCATGGTTTTATGTTTTTGGATTTTAAAATTCCATTATGAACTGTAATGATTTCTAATATTATCGTTGAACAGTGACCATATGATTAGTATAAATACAATGCTTTAACAAATCCAATTTACATAGAAAAGGGAAGCGATGGCCTTATCCAGTAGAATTTCTCCATACCAAGCCCATTTTCAAAGCTCGTAAAGGACATAGAATCCCTCGGTTTCAGTATTTTCCATGCCCAATACGAGAATCGACATGTTTTTCTTGAACGAAACCACCTATGGGAGAAGTGGAAGTTTATAGTGATTACCACCAGTGCGATGTTATCTGAGCCTCCCCAAGAGTCTGTCACTATAGAACACCCTACCATTAGGTCATATGAGGGTGTTTTAAGGGGTTATGTAACCTTACCCTAGCACTTTTATTATGTCTATTACTTTTCTATATAGAATATAAATTCAGTTTATAATAGTTACTTTGTAAATAAATTTTATATCACAAATAGTATTTTTAGTTAGTATTTAATTATGAAATCTATTTTGATGAGTTAATGGTTTATTTAATTATATATTATTTTAATAAAATATAAATACGAAGTTACTTTTTTTAAAATATAAATGATCTTAAAATTTTTTAGGAATACAATTGAAAGTTTTATTAAAGTTTGAACGCTTTTTTTCTAAAACCCCTGAGTGTTCGATAAATGCAACTTTTTATTATAAAATTAAAATTTAACATATTCAAAAAAAATTTGTTAAAGTGAATATTATTTTTGGAATCAGGACGTCAAAATTATCCAACAGTGAATTGTGCATAATTTTCTAGAATAGTTGAATTTTTGGTTAAAAATTAAATACCTTTTAAATATATAATGAGGTTTATGACTTCATAAAGACCCTACAGTGATGTAATATAAAACTATAAGATTAGTTTTGGACAATATTTCTTTTAAATTTAATATAATGCGATTTTGGAATTTTTTATTTATTTTATTTTTCCATAGTGGACCCTCCAATACTTATAAAACATTTGAAATTTTAATATGTTTTCCTTGAGAGTGTGACTAACGTCCACATAATAAAACATAATATTTTATGATGTTCGGCCATTGGACTTATAAAATAATGTTTTCTACTCCCCTTTTAAAAAAACCGTGGGCAAAAACCATGGGTTGGTTTGTGGTTTTGATTAGTTTAATGTATGGTGTCCAGACATAAATAATTAAGAATTCCATTGCTTTTCTTATATAAACCCACCAAAGAACCAACTTATCTACATTAAAAACCCATGGAAAATATGAATACTATTTCATCCTCACTATAGTATCCCCTCAAGGAACCCCAAGTTCAAATTAAGCCGCTCTCAAGCCTCTCCCAAGCCTTTGGATAACACTTTCATGTAAGGGATTCCTTCCTTTCACATTTTTGTCCAAATTTATTTATATTGTTATG
Source organism: Viscum album (assembly GCA_963277665.1). Taxonomy (NCBI): domain Eukaryota; kingdom Viridiplantae; phylum Streptophyta; class Magnoliopsida; order Santalales; family Viscaceae; genus Viscum; species Viscum album. Next base: position 592,357,961 of record OY728166.1, read on the forward strand.
CCCTTTTATTTTCAATTAAAATGTTTTGGTATGATTTATAACCTCCACTATACTTCCCTAATTATGTTTTAATGATGATATACCCTATTATCTCTCATTAATTCCTCCCATGTACACTTGTTACCATGCCGAAATTCCCTAAGGGATTTCTACCTCCTCATTTACATTCAAGAAAATATTTTATTTTATTCATATAAATTCCATTAAATGTGATGATACATGTATATATATAACCCAAATACTTTACATTTTGGGTACATATAACGAGATACCTTTTTCCTTCTCATTAACGATTTTTAAGAATTCTTATGTCACGCCGTTATGATGCCAAATTTGCACAACGTTTTTCCAACCAGTGTCATTGTGTTGTGAATACCATGCTCATTTCTATATCTAGGGTACTCTTCCTTATGAACATTTACCTATTTATTATATAGTTTCATGTATCTATTCCTTATTCCTTTATCATTTAGTAAATGATGATGATGAATGATTCCATGTTGTATGATTCATGTGGAACACATATGCATGAAATTAAATGATTTAGAAGGGTACACCCTAATAGAACTCTAATTCTTTGGTTAATGATTAGTATCAAGATATTTCAAGTGTAATGAGGGTTTAATCATGATAATTCTTTTTCAGTGAGGTTTTACTCATCTCCATGGGCAACAAGCCTTAGCTTATTCTAATATCATTTTAAATGTTGTTTCCACTTTCCATGTTATGATAATCATGATATATCATGACTTTATGTTCCTTTTTCTTTTATTATCTATTGATATTCCTATTCCCTAACATGTATGTTATTTTTCAGGTTATTCCATGCTTACTCCCTTACTGGCCTTTATAGATCACCAATTTATTATGCTTGTCCTCAGGTTATCTCATTCAATGCTAAGTACGAAGGAATGTGTGTTTTCATCTAAAATAATTTTTCAATAAAGATGTGTATTTCATGTTTTAAGTTGTTATTTAATGTTCCTAATCCCAAAATACACTAGAAAAATCTATATTATATGTTTTATCAAGTGAATATTTTATGTAATAAATTATTTTTAAGTGTGAAACAAATAAAAGGGTTGTTAATAGTGGTATTTGAGGATTGGTTCTGTTATTTTTCGGATTATGATTAGAAAACCCTAGTGAAATTCTTAGGGATAAGACAAACTATAATAAATAAATCCCTAAATTTTGGTGAGTATTGAGTATGTTTTTGATCAAGAAAATACATCCATGTCTGGATACGAGAAGATATAGGTGGCTCTGACACAGATGTATATAGGGTAAAACCCAAATACACCACTTTGAGCTAGACCCGAACGAAAACTGGTGCAAAACAGTGGGACTTGCTGAAATCTTGGTTATGACACTCTTGGGGGATATGCATTAGAAAATTAATATTATTAGTATGAACCATTATTAAGGGAATTAAAAAAATCCCCTAAGAATATATATTGGGAAGTAGATCATGAATAACATAGATATGATGAGGAAATAAATGTAATTTATAATTTATCCCTTTTTGTCATTGGATTCCCATTTATGTGTTATCCCTAACCTTCCTATTATTTTAGCCAATGGCTGATAATAAGACTCGAGATAAAACCTGATACCATGATCAATTTTATGACTCTTCTAATGAGATGATGAATATTATGGAAGCAGGAATCAAAACATTTTCCATGATACTCTCTCAATTAACACATGTTTTGAATAGAATCACAGGGCAAGAGAAATGTTCAACCCCTCCTAAGAAATAACAAGCTGAAATCGAGGGCTACATGAGACAAAGGATGCCTACTTTTAATGGATTATATGATCACTAAATCGCCGAACAATAGATCAAATCCCTTGAGAAGATCTTCACCATCCATGCATGTTCTAAATAAGAGAAGGTACTTATGACTGCATATTGTATGGAGGGTGAAGAATATCAATAGTGTACATTAATAAAAAATATTAAGTCTGATATGGAGTTCAAGGAATTGTAATGAATGGATGTCTGGAAAAAACTTTCAGTAAATATTTTCCTCACACTCTCAGACATAATATAGAGAGGGACTTCCTTACCTTCCAGAAAAAAGAAAACAAATCCATCAGATTGTATAAGAAAAAATTCACAAGTCTAGCATGATACACCAATGTCTTTTTCATTACCCTTGAATGAAAAGTTGAATGCTTCTCTGGTGGGCCTAAACCATGCCTAGGGAAAGCCATAACGATTTGTGACTTCAAGAGTTGTGAGGAAATTGTACAATGTGACCTAAAAGTCAAAATGGAGATTGGTGAATCTCATCGGTATCAAGGTGATAAGAAGCATATGGTGGACTTTAATTCTAGTGGTCCGATTGATAAATCCCATGGTTTTATGTAAATTCAGCACCCCACATGCCAAGGGTGTGAAAAAAGGCACCCTGGAAATTTCATAAAGGGGATGAGGAAATGTGTTAGGTGTGGAAGAGAAGGGAACCTGGACACTCAATGGTGAAAAGAAAAACCTACAGCTACGATAGAGGAGAGGAACACTCCATTGTACCCCCAACACATTATTCACTACTTCAACTACAAGGAACCATTGAATTTTGAAACCAATTGCCTAAGACATGTGTTTTTGGAGGCAACCAACAACCTCCAAGGTAGAAAGGGTGAGAGTGTTTCCATCAGTACTACCAAAGTGAACCCCGAAAAAGAAGTGGTGGTTGGTACAATAGTTATTAATTCAATAATAGATAACCCACTTTTTGATTCGGGCTCTACGTATTCTTTTATATCCCAAATTATTAGTAAAACAACCCCAACAACACCATATATCATGGAAGTAATGATCTCAGTGGGAATAAAAAATGGTAAAATCATTGCTTCCCATGAATATAACTCCTCCCATGTCACAATTTGTGGAGTTAACTTCCCAGTGAACCATGTCATACTCCCTCTGGTGGAATGTGATGCAATTAATGGCATGGATGGGCTATCCATATATAAATCTGAAATATATTTTCGTGAGAGGGAAACCACTCTCCATATGGAGAATCAACCCTTGATTCTTTATAAATTAATGTAGGAGTAGAATCTTCTTTAGCACCATCATCTCAAGTGTGAATTTTACTGCCCTATGAAAATGTGTATATATCTCAGATGATTAAGTCAATGGAAGCAACTGTAACACCCCAGGTAAATTAAGAATATGACATTTTTATATTTATCCATATTTGTGAATAAAATTTTAATATTACTTTAAAGGGGACGCTATGCTCGATGGTGTACCCAATACACAACAACGAGTTTCTTGGGAATCTTACGTTGCACTCTAATAATAAAATAATATTATTTCAAATGGTAGTTAATTCCTAGCTGTTTGTGATGAAGGGATTGAATCGAACTAACTAAAAAATGATTATATATTTTTGTCAAATATTTTTACTTTTTACAATAAATGTTAGAGGATTAAAAATGCGAATGAATCGAATTTTAAGCGTAAACCTTCTAATATTCATTAAAAGGACGATTAACCGCCGTTTGATGGCGAACCTCTTTTAAATCCACTTTTTGAAAATATTATGCGTCATATTTGACAAAATAAAATTCTTCTTTAGAATCGGGACATCAAAATTTACTTTGTGTAATTTTTTGGTATTTTTCCGATAAAGTTCATTTTTTAATGAATAGTGAAAATGTTGTATTTTAATTCAAAACCACTTTTTAATCTAATTTATTTATATCATTAGATTATCTTTTGAATTGGTTTTAAATTTAAATTAGAATATACTTTTACCATTTAATCCAATAGTGGTCATTAGAATTAATTTCACTTTGAAATTTGACTTAAACTAGCGTCAATCTTTTGATATATATTGTATCATAAAAACGAGCTATTTGTTCTGACAGTGGGAATTAATTATTAAATTAGTTAATGTAACATATATGTTATGAATTTTTTAAAATAGACATCATTTTTGAATTCAGAATATCAAATATAGCTTAGGGTGAATTTTTGGTAATTTTCTGGAAAACATCCATTTTTGATGAATAGTGAAACCACTAAGTGGTACTTATAAAAACTAATTTTCCGTTTAAATGAAATTTTTTCATCTTTGTGTTTTGAATTTCAAAAATCTGACATACATGGTTGTCATTAGGAAATAAAATGTGGTTCAATGGGATTAAAATAATTTTTTTGGTGAATAGTAACTTACTATGTTTTTAATCGTGATTAGAGGTAATTAGTGTAGTTTAAGGTAAGAATAATGTTTTAATAAAATTAAATGACCTAGAAACATGTCCTACCCTCATTGGATGAGTCATTTCCGACCAAGACAATACATGGGTCAACTTGGGGACCCCATGGAGCCACTTTGGTTGGGAAATGACATAAATAACTTTTTATTTAATGTTAAAGTAAAAATGACACAAACATGAGATGTTTTACTCAAACAATTGTTACATGGGGTTATAAAATTCATATTTTGACTATAAATATTAATTAGAATTATAAAAGGATTTCATACATCATTATATTTTTTTTATAATTTTTACACATTAAATATATTAAATTATTTATGACATAATGATGATGCAGTGATTACCTCATTAATAAAGGATTTAAATAAAATGGAAAGATAATGTAGACTCTAAGACCTAAACATGTACAAAACCAAATTTATGGGTGTATTTATAACCCTTATCAACTTATCCTCGAAACACATCAATGTGGGACCATTAAAATCCGAAACTCATTCTAAAATAAAGTAACATTTCTTTACTTTCGAAGAGTGCCCCTCCTCTCCTCTTATAAAAGGCCCCCACCTCTACCTTTTTACCCACACATTAAAAGCCTTTGGCTCAGCCAAAACATTCCCATTGTGTATCTCCACATCCGTCTATAACTCCTTGATGCCTCACTTTGGGTAGAAGTCTTTCCAAGCAAGCCTTTGAGCTCAAACTAAAGGTAGTTAACCGTTTTTAAGGTAATGTCTTCACTTGAGTCCTTTTGTTTTATTTTCCTTCTCCAACCCCCTAAAATCTTTTTATTTATTTCTTTTGTAACAACTCCAGTATCTTCAATATACTAGGATTTTGTTATAATAAGGATTCTATCTACACTTATAGACACCTACATCTAATGGTTAAAGAACATACTTTTTCTGTGGATGGAAAATTTCTGCCTCACGAAACGATGATTGTTCAACCCTCATATATCACCTTCAAAGGTGGCCATTACGATGTCACTATATTTATATATTTTATATAATATGTTTATGTTTTACTTAATCTTATGTATTTTTCATTTATGGCATATCTTTATGGTTTCCATTATGGGTAAACACGATATCTTCATTTAAGGAAGTGCGGACTACCGCCCCCTCAAAGTGATTTGATTCGTTAATACCATATGTGGGACGTATAAAGGATGGAGTTATGATACTATACACGATATTATACTGGAATTATTATATACCTTTATATCATTATTATTCCATTCCATAAAATACGAAATAGAAATTAAAGTAGCGTTCATGCGTACGTACGGCTTACGGTATCCATGGACGGTGCATTTCATTTATTACCTCTAACTGATTATATAAAATTATAAATTCATGTATATAATGGATATATATAAAATATATGGCATCTAAATCATGAATATAATCATTGAGATAATGGATATTTGACTACGTGAACAACTTGTAAATATAAGAAGTCCACTTTTGACTCAAGTACCAATGATCAACAAAACGGCCATTATTAACTTAAATAATTACATAATGTTCATAACATGGTAATAAGTGATATAAAAGGAATAATGAACTTGAAAAAGGTCATTAATCATGTAGAAATTCACTCAAGTTTATTATTCAGGAATATAAAGAAACGAACAAGACAATTCAGACTTGAGGTAAAGGATCCTACTCCTCTCTTTCTTTTTAAGTACACACTTCTATGTCATTCATTTTAAGCTCATATTTCTTATGATTAGGATGTTATTTTATATTAATCCTATTGTACATCTTATGTTCATATGATGAGATACCCTATTTTCTCTCATCAACCCATTTTGGATGTTTTGAGTGGCGCCGTTAGGCTGCTGAATTTTCGTAAGAGATCAAACATCTCTCTTTCTTTTTATGTACTCTCATTTATGTCACTTCTTTTAAGCTCCTCTTTGTTATGTTGGGGTATGTTCTTTTATATTCCTCTTTCTGTAAAATTTATGTTAATATGATGAGAGACCCTATTTGATCTCATCAGTCCATTTTTGGTAAGTTTTAAGTTGCGTCGTTAGGCTGCCGAGTTTTCGTAAGGGATTTTTCATCTCACTTTTATTCCCGTGAGATTTATGGTACAATTGCCACAATTTCCTTTGAGTGGTGTATGTAATGACCATTATTTTACTCATTGTGTAATTTACTTTCATTTATGAGTATTTACATCAATGTTGTATTGTCTTTCTTTCACGGGGTGTATGTTTTGAAAGAAACCCAAGTCGGTAAGGGAACCTTTCACCATCCTATTTTTAATAGACTTCTTTTGTTATGTCTTTTAATTCACATACTATTATGTTGGGATATGTTATTATATATCCTTATTTATGTAAATTTTATGTCCAAGTGATGAGATACCCTTTTTATCTCTCATCAAATCTTTTTCTGAATTTTGATGTGACGCCGTTAGGCTGTCGAATTTTTGCAAGGGAACTTCTTAACGCAATTTTGATTCTATGGGATAAACTTGTACTCCTTGAATATGCCATACTATGAATATGTGTTAATGTCCTATGATTGTTTTACACTTAATATCCACTTATATTTGATGTATTTGTTTGTCACACATAATTATGTAATTGATTTATCCTTAATCCAAGGATACTGTCTTTGTATGGGACTTCGTCTCAATCTCAATTCATTGAGGCATATTTTGTTTTATACACAACTTTCTTTTATACGGTGTATAAACCCCTTTTAATTTTACGTTTATCCAAGAAGGAATCTTTTTTATACGAAGCGTTTTACTAAATGAAAAAAGGGAATGTTTTTTTCGTACCTATGCGGCGACAATGAATTCTCCACCGCTGTGACCATTATTTGAGTTCCGACGTCCTCTATAAGACATACATTCTTTTTAAAAGAAAAATAAATACCAAGTTTTACTTTTCTTTTATTTTGGTATTGAAAATGGTTTTCATAAGGTTTTTATATCAATGTGTTTTATTGATATCTTGTGATTGAAATGTGGAAATGTTATGTTTCCTTTATGTATGTATTATGTGGTACGATTATGTTATGGTTCTTGGGCATTGTTATGAAGATGGGTAGTTCCATGATAAACTAAGGGCGAGTGAGCTCGATATAGCTCTCCAATGCATTGGGTAACGTGAAAGGGTTAAACGTTAAGCTTTCTCTGAAGAGATTTAGGGAATATACTGTGATGGGTATTCCAAATGTAACTAAGAGGGTTACTCCCTATGTAAGAATGTTATGAATGCCTCAAGTTACCATTATGTCTTATGATTTCAATGATTTATTCATGATTTGATGAGGTATGTTAAAGTGCTTTTATTTTATGGTTAAAGTATGATTTCATTCTTATGTGTATATGTACCCATGTTTCCTTTCCATATTTTTATATCCCTTACCGAGCTTTTTATGCTCATCCCAAGTTTTTGAAATGTTTTTCACGGGTCAAGGGAAAGGTACATGATATGATGATAGTTTCAAGGAAGTGTCAAGAAAGAATCCATGTTTTATTTTAAATATGTTTCCATCGAGGGGTAAAATGAAGACTATCTTTTATGTAACCACTTTGTTTAAATGTGGAATGTAATGAAAGTTTTATGATTTAATTCTCTAAAACACTAAACCTGAAAAGATCCTCAATGTGTAATATTGTAATAACTCAAGATTAAGTAAGGTTTAAGGTCGGGGCCTTATTGTTGGTATCCATGGTCGGTTTAGATAACTTTAGAGGTTAGGGTATTATTTAAGCATAACTAACATTACCATAATGGTTAGCATTTCAGAAAGAGTTCTAGTTTTAGATAAAGTGAATGAGTAAGTATATCTTACCGTTTATCTTCCTCATTAGTACATGATTGTTTTGTTGATATACTCACACTGACCTTTTTGGTTTTAGTAAATGGCTGGATCTAGCAGGCACTAAAGTGACAATAGGTTTGATGGAAACAATGGTGGTTCTCTGATTAAGAGACTGGATGAAATGGGGGATTCAATGAGGAAACTCATGGTTGTTCTAAACAAACTATCCAGGATTCATGATCAACCACTTGTACCATGGTATGTTCTGTAATGCATCATGTACGAGATGACCAATCGATGTGGAAGTTCAGGTAATAATTATAAAGGTAACCATTAGGGTTTATATGATCCTTACATTTGAGGTAATTATGGGTTATTATATGTTATGGTGGAAAATGAAAGGCATGAGATAAACATGAGGTAAAAATATTTTATGATTATTTTTGAAGATTTTATCTCGTTTTGGGGAAAGTTCTATGAATTATATAGTTTTGTAAAAAGGACAACACACAGACCGTGTAACAACCCGTCGCGTCGGACAAAGCTGCGGGAATCGAACCCACAACCAAAGTGCGACTGGTATTTATCGCCTACCACTGGACTACGTGAAGTCCCTGGTTAGTTTGACTAATTCCTTTTAGTTAGATGATTTTAGTAATCAAGAGTTAGTTTATATTGGGTTATGTATGGAAATTTATTAACATATCATGGAGGATATGTGATTAGGTTAATTACTTTTCAATACGAGACATTAAGAGAAACTGATGTTGTTTGGAGATAAATGTTACGATTTAACTTGGAAGACTGTGTGACTAAATCCTTCAAATATTGGGGTTTCAATCCTAGTTTGTTTTACTTTAAAGAATTTTATGGACAATAGTTTATTGAATGGTCTTCGTTAAACTTTGGGTTTGTTTTGAAATTTTTTGGAGATTTAGAATAGATTTTATTTTTATAAAGGATTATACTTTTGTGGATTATCTGATCTCATAGTAACAATTTTGGTTTTGGATTTTGTCGAAAGACATGGGAAATATATAGTTCTCTTTTTTGGATTAGGTGATTCTCAGGAAGTTGATTATAGTACTCTTAATGCGAACAAGTCTTCCTAAATACTCTTCTTTTGGAGAAAATATGAGTTTGATTAAGGAATCTAGTAAAAGTTGAAAGTCTACATGACAAGTAAGTATGTTTCATTATGATTTAGTTAAGCTCAAAAATAAATTCCTCAATGAAAAGTAACTTAAAACAAAAATGTTTTCTGTTAACCTTTCTTACTGGGGAATCGAATACCGTTTAACCCATCACAAGTTTGTGATTTTCTTGTGGTTAACTTTCTCCTAAACATGTTTTCTATCACTCTCCATCAGAACATAACCCTATGTTTTCTCCTCCATGTCCATGTTTTCCTACATGGAATCCTATTATTGGTTAACTCGGGTGACCTTTGTACTTCTCTTTCTTTATTTTAAAGTGATTGTTTTAACGACTCTTGTTCCGATGTGGGACTTTCAAGGATGTTTCCAAGCCCAATTTTAAAATTGCGAGGAAGCAATTCCCAAAAGGGGGGAAGGATGTAACACCCCAGGTAAATAAATAATATCACATTTTTATATTTATCCATCTTTGTGAATAAAATATTAATTTTACTTTAAAGGGGACGCTATGCTTGATGGCGTACCCAATACGCAACAACGAGTTTCTTGGGAATCTTACATTGCACTCTAATAATAAAATAATATTATTTCAAATGGTAGTTAATTCCTAGTTGTTGTGATGGAGGGAATGAATAGAACTAACTACAAAATGATTATATATGTTGGTCAAATATTTTTAATTTTTACAATAAATGTTAGAGGATTAAAAATGCGAATGAATCCAATTTTAAGCGTAAACATTCTAATATTCTTTTAAAGGTCGATTAACCGCCTTTTGATGGAGAACCACTTTTAAATCCCCCTTTTTACAATTTTATGTGTTATATTTTACAAAATAAAATTTTTCTTTAGAATTGGGACATCAAAATTTACTTTGTGTAAATTTTTGGTATTTTTCCGATAAAGTTCATTTTTTAATGGATAGTGAAAAATGTTGTATTTTAATTCAAAACCACTTTTTAATCTAATTTATTTATAAGATTATATTATCTTTTTAATTGGTATTAAAGTTAAATTATAATATATTTTTACCATTTAATCTAATAGTGTTCATTGGAATTAATTTCACTTTGAAATTTGACTTAAACTAGTGTCAATCTTTTGATATATATTGTTCCATAAAAACACGCTATTTGTTCTGACAGCGGGAATTAATTATTAAATTAATTAATGTAAATTATATGTTATGAATTTTATAAAATAGGCATCATTTTTGAATTCAGAATATCAAATATAGCTTAGGGTGAATTTTTTGTAATTTTCTGAAAAACTTCTATTTTTGATGAATAGTGAAACCACTAAGTGGTACTTATAAAAACTGATTTTCCGTTTAAATAAAATTTTCCATCTTTGTGTTTTTAATTTCAAAAATCCGACATACATAGTTTTCATTAAGAAGTAAAATGTGGTTCAATTGGATTAAAATAATTTTTTGGTGAATAGTAACTTATTAAGTTTTTAATCGTGATTAGAGGTAATTAGTGTAGTTTAAGGTAAGAATAATGTTTTAATAAAATGAAATGACCTAGAAACATGTCCTGCACTCATTGGATGAGTCATGGCCGAACAAGAAAATCCATGGGTCAACTTGGGGGCCCCATGGAGGCACTTTTGTTGGGAAGTGACATAAATAACTTTTTATTTAATATTAATTAAAAATGACACAAACATGATATGTTTTACTAAAACAATTGTTACATGGGGTTATACAATTCATATTTTTTACTATAAATATTCATTAGAAAGATAATAATATTTCCTACATCATGATTTATTTTATAATTTTTAGACATTAAATATATTAAATTATTTATGACATCATGATGATGCAGCGATTACCTCATTAATAAGGGATTTAAATAAAATGGAAAGATAATGTAAAATCTAAGACCTAAACATTTCCAAAACCTATTTTATGGGTGTATTTTGAACCCTTATCACCTTATCCTAGAAACAAATCAATTTGGGACCATTAAAATCCGAAACTCATTCTAAAATAAAGTAACATTTCTTTACTTTCCAAGAGTGCCCCTCCTCTCCTCTTATAAAAGGCCCCCACCTCTACCTCTTTACCCACACTTCCAAAGCCTTTTTCTCGGCCAACCCCAGCCAATTTTGTATCTCCACATCCCTCTCTAACTCATTGAAGCCTCACTTTGGGCAAAAGTCTTCCCAATGAAGCCTTTGAGCTCAAACCAAAGGGAGTTACCCGTTTTTAAGGTAATATCTTCAATTGAGTCCTTTTATTTTATTTTGCATCTCCAACCCCCCTAAACTCTTTTTATTTATTTATTTTGTAACAACTCCAGTATCTTAAATATACTAGGATGTTGTTATAATAAGGATTCTAGCTACACTTACAAACACCTACATCTAATGGTTATAGAACATACTGTTCCTATGGATGGACAATTTCTGCCTCACGAAACGATAATTGTTCAACACTCATATATCACCTTCAAAGGTGGAAATTAAGATGTCACTATATTTATATATTATATATTATATTTTTATTTTTTACATAAGTTTTTGTATTTTTCATTTATGGCATATCTTTATGGTTCCCATTATGGGTAAACACGATATCTTCATTTAAGAAAGTGCAGACTACAACCCCCTCAATGTTATTTGATTCGTTAATACCATATGTGGGACGTATAAAGGATGGAGTTATGATACTATATATGATATTATACTGGAATTATAATATACCTTTATATAATTATTATTCCATTCCATAAAATATGAAATGGAAATGAAAGTAGCGTTCATGCGTACGTATGGCTTACCGTCTCCATGAACGGTGCATTTCATTTATTATCTCTAAATGATTATGTAAAATTATAAATGCCTGTATATAATGGATATATATGAAATATATGGCATCTAAATCATGAATATCATTATTTAGATATTTTATATTTGACTACGTGAACAATTTGTAAATATAAGAAGTCCACTTTTGACTCAAGTACCAATGATCAACAAAACGACCATTATTAACTTAAATAATTACATAATGTTCATAACATGGTAATAAGTGATATAAAAGGAATAATGAACTTGAAAGAGGTTCTTAATCAAGTAGAAATTAACTCAAGTTTATTATTCAGGAATATAAAGAAACGAACAAGACAAGTTGGACTTGAGGTAAGGGATCCTACTCCTCTCTTTCTTTTTTAAGTACACTCTTTTATGTCATTCCTTTTAAGCTAATCTTTCTTATGATTGGGATGTTATTTTATATTAATCCTACTCTACATATTATGTTCATATGATGAGAGACACTATTTTCTCTCATCAATCCATTTGGAAGTTTTTAGTCGCGCCGTTAGGATGCCGAATTTTCGTAAGAGATCTAACCGCTCTCTCTTTCTTTTTAAGTACTCTCCTTTATGTCACTTCTTTTAAGATCATATTTTCTATGATGGGGGATGTTATTTTATATTCCTATTTCTTTAAACATTATTTTAATATTATGAGAGACCCTATTTGATCTCATCAATCCATTTTTTGTAAGTTTTAAGTGGCGTCGTTAGGCTACCGAGTATTCGTAAGGGATTTTTCATCTCACTTTTATTCCTGTGAGATTTATGCTACATTTGCCACAATTTCCTTTGAGTGGTGTATGTACTGGCCATTATTTTACTCATTGTGTAATATAATTTCATTTATGAGTATTTACATCAATGTTTTATTGTTTTTCTTTCAAGGGGTGTATGTTTCGAAAGTAACCCAAGTCGGTAAGGGAACCATTCACCCTTTTTTTTAAAAGACTTCTTTTGTTATGTCTTTAAATACACTTACTATTATATTGGGATATGTTTTTCTATATCCTAATTGATGTAAATTTTATGTCCAAGTGATGAGATACCCTTTTTATCTCTCATCAACTCTTTTTTTGAATTCTGAAGTGACGCCATTAGGCTGTCGAATTTTTGCAAAGGAACTTCTTAACCCAATTTTGATTCTTTGGGATAAACTTTTACTCCTTGAATATGTCATTCTATGAATATGTGTGAATGTCCTCTGATTATTTTACACTTAATATCCACTTATATTTGGTGTATTCGTTTGTCACACATAATTATGTAATTGATTTATCCTTAATCCAAGGATACCGTCTTTGTATGGGACTTTATCTTAATCTCCATTCATTGAGGCATATTTTGTTTTATACACAACCATCTTTTATACGATGTATAAACCCATTTGAATTTTATGTTTTTCAAAAAAGGAATCTTTTTTATACTAAGCATTTTACTAAATGACAAAAGGGAAAGTTTTTGTCGTATGTATGTGGCGACAACGACTTCTGCACCGTCACAACAATTATTTGAGTTTAGGCTTCCTCTACAAGACAAACCTTCTTTTTAAAAGAAAAATAAATACCATGTTTTACTTTTCTTTTATTTTGGTATTGAAAATGGTTTTCATAAGGTTTTTATATCAATGTGTTTTATTGATATCTTGTGATTGAAATGTGGAAATGTTATGCTTCCTTTATGCATGAATTATGTGGTACGATTATGTTATGGTTCTTGGGAATTGTTATGAAGACGGGTGGTTCCGTGATAAACTAAGGGTGGGTGAGCCCGATATAGCTCTCCAATGCATTGGGTAACGCGAAGGGGTTAAACATTAAGGTTTCTCCGAATTGATTTAGGGAATATACTGTGATGGGTATTCCAAACGTAACCAAGAGGGTTACTCACTACGTAAGAATGTTATGAATTCCTCAAGTTACCTTTATGTATTATGATTTCTATGATTTATTCAGGATTTGATGAGGTATGTTAAATTCATTATGTTTTATGGGTAAAGTATGATTTCATTTTTATGTGTATATGTACCTATGTTTCCTTTCCATATTTTTATATCCCTTACTGAGCTTTTTATGCTCATCCCATGTTTTTGAAATGCTTTTCATAGGTCAAGGGAAAGGTATATGATATGATGATAGTGTCAAGGAAGTGTCCAGAAAGAATCCATGTTTTATTTTAAATATGTTTCCATCGAGGGGAAAATGAATACTATCTTTTATGTAACCACTTTGTTTAAATGTGGAATGTAATGAATGTTTTATGATATAATTATCTAAAACTCTAAACCTGAAAAGATCCTCAATGTGTAATCTTGTAATAACTCAATATTAAGTAAGGTTTATGGCTGGGGCCTTATAGCAACCATCCTGGAAGACATGCCTATTGTTAGGGAATTTTTAGTAGTGTTTACCAAATAATTTTTTGGTCTTCCTCCTTAAAGGGTTGTTGAATTCTCAATTGATCATGTACCTAGGTCATTCCCGATATCCAATACTCTGTATAGAATTGCTATTCTAGAGCTTAAGGAGTTGAGGAAACAACTAAAAGAGAATACAGATAAAGGGATTATATGCCCACGTGCTTCACCATGGGGTGCACTAGTCCTCTTCATCAAGAAGGATGGGTCAATTCTCCTTTGAATTGATTATCAAGGGAACAAAAAAATCAAGATAAAGAACATGCATCCTATTCCATGAATTGATGACTAGGTTGATCAACTAAATGGACCACAATACTTCTCCAAGGTGGATCTGTGGTAGGGATATTATCATGTAAGTGTGATGAAGGAGGATATCCCCAACAATTCTTTTTTGTACAAGACACAAGAACTATGAATTCATAGTAATGTCTTTAGGACTCACCAGTTCTCTAGAAATATTCATGAACTAGATGAATATAGTATTTCCAGATTACCTCAATAAATTTTTGGTAGTTTTTATAGACGTTATTCTAATATACTCTAAAACCATGGATGGGCATGAGGAGAATAAAAGAACAATATTAGAGACCTTGGGAAATGAGAAGCTCTTTGAAAATTATAACAAGTATGAGTTATGGATGAAGGATATCATATTCTTGGTTCATATCATCATACATAATGGGATATCTGTGGATCCCTCCAAGACAGATGAAATCGAGGGATGACCCCGGCCAACATCGTTAATGGATACTCGTATCTTCCTGAGGTTAGTTTGATATTATTAGAGATTTGTGAGAAAATTGTCATGATTTCCCAACCATCTTACCAAGATGAATTGAAAGATAATAATGTTTTCATGGAGTGATGAATGCGAAGAGAGTTGAAAGGAGTTGAAAATGAGGCTTATCACTACGCCCGTTCCCACACTACCCACAAGTTGAGGAATTTTTTTGGTATTTATTGATGCTTCAAAGAAGGTTTTGGGCTCTGGGTTGATGCCCAATGAAAAATTAATTATCTATACTTCATGGAAATTGAACTTTCATGAGAAAAATTTTCCAACACATGATATGGAGTTGGATTCACAAATCTTCTCTTCAAAAATTTGGAGACATTACCTCTTTTTTGAGAAGTGAAAAATATAAATGGATTAGAGAAGCTTCAAGTATATATTCACATAGAAATAGTTGAATATGAGCCAAAAAAATATGGCTAGATCTGATCAAAGACTCTAACTACTCAATCCATTACCAACCTACAAAATATAACTAGGTGGTAGATGCACTAAGTAGAAAGGGACCAACGATTCTATCCCTGATGAGAATGGAGAAGGATCCAATCTTCTCAGATTTGATGAAGATGGACATGGGAATCATAATTATGGAAACATCATCAATCCATTCACAAATGGTTGCTCAACCATCACTATGGGAATGTTTGAAGTATTTTAAAATGGATGATGTGGGAATTCAGAAGAAAGTGAAAACTATCATAAAAGGGAAATCATTGGAGTTCAATGTTCATGAAAAAGGAATTGTGAGATTTGGGACAAGACTATAAGTTGAATCAAATCTAGAGTTAATGAATGAACATTTTGATGAAGCACATAGTTAAAATTTCTCTATTCACCATGGAAACACCATGATGTATCGAAATCTACGAGAGAAATATTGGTTGGATAACGTGATTAAGGAGATCGCTGAGTATACATCAAATTTCATGGTATGTCAGTAATTAATAGTTAAGAGGAAGATGTCAAAGGGGATGGTGAAGCCACTACCCATACCAGAATGGAAATGGAAAAACATCACCACGGTGTTTGTCATTGGATTTCTGAAGAAAACCAATGGAAACAATTCTATCTGGGTTGTTGTGTATCGTCTTACAAATACTGCACAATTTATTTCAATTCAGGAGGATTTCTCATTGGATCAAATAGCACAAATAAACATCATAGAAGTGTTAAGGCTTCATGGAGTACCATTATATTTTGTATCTAATTGATATCCAAGATTCGCCTCTATGTTCTGGAAGAGTCTTCAATATGCTCTGAATACAGTTTTGTACATCAGTATGACTTATCATCCTCAAACTGATGGCCAATCAGAGTGGACTATCCAAACACTTCAGGACATGTTGAGAGCATTCTCAATGTACTTCAATGGAGGATTTGATCAACATCATCCTCTGTTTGACATCTCTTACAGTAATAGTTTCCACTGAAGCATCCAAGTGGCTTCTTATGAAGCCCTATATGGGAAGTGGTGAAGAACACCGACATTTTGGAATGAAGTTTGGGAGATAAAAATCCTTTGTTGAGAAATGGTCAAAGAAATGGTGGAGAAGGTTAAGACCATCCAGTTGCACATTAAATCTAATCAGAGTCGACAAAAGAGATATGATGATAATGATCAATGAGACCTAGAGTAAGATGTCGGAGACATGGAATTCATCCAAATATCACAATGGAAGAGTGTTTTGAGATTTGGGAAGAAGGGAATGCTTATTCTAAGGTACATAGGCCCTTTTCAGATCCTAGATCTCACTAGAGCAGTGGAAAATCAACTTGCACACCCAAAAATCCTATCTCAAGTACATGATGTATTAAATATACCAATCTTGAGGAAGTACATACCTGGCCCATCAAATGTACTAAATCTAGAGGTGTTACCATAAGAGAAGACCTCTCATATGAAGAGAAGCTGCTGAAGATCTTAGATCTTAAGGGAAATCTTCTATGAAATAAGACAACGGCCCTTATCAAGGTGTTGTGGTGAAATCAAAAGTTGGAAGAAGCAATGTGGGAATCAGAGGAAGTGATAAAGCATCATTTCCCACATTTGTTTTAGTTAGGAGAAAAGAAATTTTGAGGGATAAATTTCTTAATGGGGGAAGATTGTGATGACCCAAACTTTTATAAATGAAAATTACTATTGATTTAATTAAATGACTTATTATGTATAATGGTCAAGTAAAATATTCACTACCATGGTTTTATTATTTATGGATTTTATAATACAGTTAAGAATTCTTACCATTGCTAATATAGTCGTTGAATAGTGACCACATGATTAGTATAAATATTGGGCTTTAACAAATCCAATTTACAAAGACAAAGGAAGGAAAGGCCTCATCATGTAGAATTTCTTCATACGAATCCCATGTGTGGGAGCTCAGAATTTAGGGAGCGTCACTGGGATTCACTCTTGACCAAGCCCAAGCTGAGCTTCAACACGTTAATCTTGAACAGAATCGCCTACGCGAGAAGGGGAAGCTATTATAGATTACAACCCGAGCAATGTAATCTGAGACTCCGCAAGATTCTCTCACCATCACACACCTTACGCTTAAGCCTTATACGGGTGTTTTGATGTGTTATGTAACAAGCCCCTAGCACTATGATTATGCGCATTATTTTTTTATAGATAATATACATTCATTTTATTTTTGTTACATTGTAAATAGATTTTAAATCACAAATAGTATTTTTTTTTTTAATATTCAATTATGAAATAGATTTTCCTGAATTAATGGATTTGTGAATTATATAATATTTTAATAAAATATTATTACTAAATTACATTTTATTAAATATAAATTATTGTCAAATTTTTTTTAATAAAATTATAAATTTTATTAATATTTGAAAGTTGATTTAGTCAAAACCCATGACTTTTTGATAAATGTCAGTTTTTAATTTTAAATGAAAAATTAACATATTTCTAAAATTATTGACAAAAAAATAATAATATTTTTGGAATCCTGATGTTGAGATTTTCCAACGGTGAATGTTTCATAATTTTTTTAGATAGCCGAATTTTTGGGTAAAAATTAAATACCATTTAAATATATAATGTGTTTTATTACTTCATAATGACCCATTGGTGATGTGATAAAATACTATAATTTTTTTAGGTAAATATATGTTTTACATTTAAAATTATGTGATTTCGGATTTGTTTGATTAATTTTATGTCACCTTAGTAGACCCTCCAAAACATTTAAAACATTTTAACATCTAAAATTATTTCTTTGAGAGTGTGACTCACCTCCACATAAGAAAGCCTAATATTTTAAGAAGTTTGGCCATTTTAATTATAATATAATTTTTTCCACTCATCAATGGAAAAAACGATGGGAAAACCCCATGGGTTGGTTTTTTGTTTTGATTAATATAATGTGTGGTGTGAAAAACCTAAATAATAAATAATTCCCTCTATTTATTATATAAATCCACATAAATCCAACTTCTCATCACTAAAACCCCTTGTAGGATGTCCCTATTATGCCCTCATTTCTCTAGTATCCTCCCGAGTCACCCCAAGCTCCCATGAAGCCTCTCTCAAGCTTCTTTCAAGCCTTTGGATCACACTTCAATGTAAGGATTTCTTCATTTATCATTTTTGTCCAAATCACATTGTGTAGTGATGCCCTTTTATTTTCAATTAAAAATGTTGGGATATGATTTTGAACCTCCCCTATACTGACCACATTATGTTTCAATGATGAGATACCCATTTATCTATTATTATTGCCTCCCATGTACACATGTTACCATGCTGAAATTCCACACGTGGTTTCTCCCTCATCATTTACATTCAAGAAATTATTGTATATTATGCATCTAAATACAATTACAAATGTCAGGACACGTATCTATATGACCCCCTTACCATCAATTTCATGTAAAAATTATGATATGCCCATTTCTCTCAAATAAACCCATTTTATAAATTCCTATGTCATGCTGTTATGTTGTAGAAATTGCACCTCATTTTTTCAAGACAAAGTCATTGTGTGGTGAACAGCATGCCCATTTCACTATCAAGGGTATTCACCATTATGACCATTTACATAATGATTAAATATTTTAATGTATTTTTTAAAATTTCCTATATCAGGGAATAAATAATGATGTTGAATGATTCCATGTTGTATGATCCATGTTGCACACTTATGCATGAGATGGAATTATTAAGAAGGATGCGCCATAATAGCACTCCAATGCATTGGGTAAAGATTAGTATCATGAAAAATAAATTAAAATAATGGTTCAATCATGATAATTCATGTTCAATGAGGGTTTACTCATTCTCCATATGCAATGATCCTTGGATCATGCTAATATCATGTTAAATGTTGTTGCCATGTTTCAATGTTATGATAATAATGCTATATCATGTATTTATGTTCATATTTCTATTATTCTCCATTTATATGCCTATTTACAAACATATAAATTATTATTCTTGTTATGAATTTTTTACTCCCATACTGGGCTTCATAGCTCACCATTTTCTTATGGATGTCCTCAGGTTATCCCAAGGAATGCTTAGTATGAAGGAATGTGTGTGGTCATGTAAAATAATTTTTTAATAAAGATATGTATTTCATGTTTTAAGTTGTTATGTAATGTTCTTAATCCCCAAATACAGTAGTCCTATCAATCTTATATGATTTATCATTATGTGTGAAATACAGAGTAGGGTGGTTATAATTATTTCGATTTATTCATTAATTAAATATATAATACATCAGAATTATTCAATCCATTAAGGTAATAAATTTTTACCTAATTTTATTTAAAAAATTATATTAAATAAATAATTTTATTATATTTATTATGAATAATTTGTTTTTGAAAAACAATTATGGAATGCCTCATGGTAGAATATTATACTTATTAAACATTATAATGTGAACAAGTTGACTTTATTTCATATAAAATAATATAAAGGGACTAAGGTGATCCATGTGGGTACAAAATGTCTCAAATAAAAATAAAATTATGATATTGGTCAAAAATTTATTATTTAAAACGTTTTGGCCACAATTTTTATAATTTAATAATTCTTATAAATTAAATAAAAACATTTTTTTATTTTTTATATATTTGTACAATCACTTCATCTACATTTCACATTAATTAATGTTAATTATTTAATATATATAAATTAATGATAAATTAGTTTCCTAAAAATGATACTTATGTTCAAAATAAAATTATAGATTCATTTATTATTTATATTTACTCATATACATGTCATTATAGAATATTAAATTTGTTACTTTGTCTTTTCCTTGTACAAGCATTGCACAAGAATTTGGGAAATATTAATTTTATATAACTATAAAATTATAAATTAATATCCAAAAACAAAAATATTACATAATAATTAATAAATGAGTCTTGAAAATATTTTTATTGTTAAACTATTCTCAAAAAAGAACCAAATTTGGCATTCCCAATGCTGCGTAGGCACTGCGTCGACACTGATAATAATTTGTATACATGTCGTGAATATAATTTAATTATCATGTTATAAGCTTCTTATGTAAAATATTCCTATTATAATATCATTTTTTAATTACTCAATAAATTTAATAAAATTTATATCACAATTATACCTTCACGAAGTCACAGTAAAATATTGTTTTTAAAAAATCTTCATTTTTTGTACTTACAAGAAATTAATATTTTTCTGAAAAATAGGAAAAATTCATTCCAAGAATATTATATCATTATAAATTAAAAATATAAATTATTTTTGTCAAATAAAATTTATATAATAGGAAAAGTGGTTCTCTAAAATAAATAACCATATAATAAATTATTTATTTTAAGATTTACTGTTTATATAAAGAATATTAATAAACAAATTATTCTATAAATACCAGTGTTGCTTCGTTTATATTAAAGAACCAAAATTTGATCTAGTATGTTATTCGAATCCTGATTTTGGTGGATTCAAGTTATATAGTAAAATCATCACTTTAACATGTCACTTTTCTTTGGAAATTCTCATGTTGTATGGGTTTTTAAGAAACAAAATTCTAGTGTATTATCCACTATTAAAGATGAATACTTAGCTGTTGGCAGTTTCTATGCAGAAATTCGGTAGATGAAACATACAATTCTAGAAAATGGATATCAATTTTGACATGTTCCTCTAAAATGTGAAAACACATGTGCTATTAAAATTTCCATGAATCCTATTTCTCATTCTAGGATGAATAACATTGATATAAGACATCACTTTTTGAGAGAACATTTTCAAAAATGTGATGTAACTATAGAGTTTATTGGAACATGACATTAGTTTATTGATATATTTACTAAGCCATTAAATTCTTAGAGAATGAACTATATCAATCATGAACTAGGCATGCTTATATTTGATTGAGTTTAAATTTTTGGTGAAACACAATTGAGTTAGGCACTATTGGGTGACACACTGTCAGATGACACGCTATTAGGTGGCACATCATTGGGAGGACATTCCATTGGGGGACACACCATTGGGGGACACACCGTTGGGAGACCCACCATTGGGGGACACACTGTTGTGTGACACACCATTTGGTGACACAACCTTGTGGTCAATATACTATTGGATCATCCCACCATTAGTTTCATGCCTTGTTGATTTTTCTCTACTTCTAAAATTTCTGAACCACCCACTCTAGTTTCCTATGGTATATTATATGTTAATGAACCTATATGTTTTTTATCTTAATTATACTTTTAATTCTGATTTTTCAATATTATTTCTAATTCAATTTTTCAAATACCTAAATACATAATGATAAAATTGAAACATTGTCTATTTACAACACACCTCTAGCCCATGGGGTTACTCATCAGCAACCAATGAACTCTATTCTCCCAAAATTCAAACCTAAAAAATTTATCTTGGACATCGACCGAGCTAGATGAGATGGTATGTCTTCCATGAAAAAATATATCTTCTATGTCTTCTCCAGATGAGTCACAATCAACAAAGAACCATAAATATAAACTGAGTGATCATGGTCTAGTTCCTCTAGTCGATCATGAGTATTCAATTAGAGTTTTAATAGATGAAATGGAATTTTAATCGAGATGTATGTCATTTAGAATATGAATGTTACTATATGTTCTCCAAAACCAATGATAATTTGAATAGTTCACTTCAAAAAAGACCCTTATATCCGAATATTGTTTATGATTTTTATCAACATGTAGTGTTTTATTTTGATGAAAAATAAAGGCATTGGATAAGATCTTGGTTTAATGGTAAAAGTTGTATTTTCATCTATGTAGTGGGATGAGTGCCCTAAGGAACCACATTAAAGTGGTTATGATGATTACCAATGAACTATTCCTGAAAATAGTTATTTATTTTATTAAGAAGAGGATTTACATTATGTTGCATTGAATGGGAGGGATGAAAGATGCATTTATTCTAAGCTAGATAAAGAATTTAGTTGGTCTTTTAATTTCATACAACACTTCTTAAGTCCCAAAAAGTTGACTTTTACACCCTTCTTTTCTAAGATTTTTACCTTATGAATCTAATGACAGAATGAAATAAGATTTTTTTAGAAATATCAGGGTTCATTTTTCTAAGATGATCAAGCCATTCTCATGATCAAATTAGTTGATCAACCCCATGTTTTTTATGAAATATTAAAGGAAAAGGGTATTGTTATTGAGAATAAAGAAGTAATTAGAGACCATGGTGTTTTTTGCATTTCAAGAGAAATCTGTTCCAGAATGTAAATTAGCTAGAATGCCAAGAAGTGACAGTGGGTTGGATATATTGATATGTTGAATATATAATATAACTCGGATAGATCATCCTAATAGACAAGGGATGTATTTTTTACTGGCATGGAGCTTTATTAGGTTTTAAAATACTCAGATGAGGACGAAGAGGGTGTTAAAAAGGAGATGATGAAAAATAACCTTCTATTGGTGAAGGAGGTAATCTAGACCAGTCTCCCAGATCTTATCGTATCACATAAGGAGATCCTAGTCCACCTAGGAGACTTCAAAAAATAGAAATATTTGTTAAAAGGGATCAATGTGAGACTAATGATTTTGGTGAGGATCAAATCAATATTATTTTAAAATATGATAATGAATATTTTGATGATGTGTATGTGGAACGAGAATATGAAAAATAAAATAGTAAAGTATGTGATGATGATAATGATGACAATCCTAACCCTAATTTCTCAAATGTATGAATTAGAAGGAGATATACAGAGATTCCTCTAGAGATTCATTCTATACTTTGTAAATCTTCTAAAAAATATGATCTGTCTAAACAAGTTTAACCATAGCTAAAATACAATGATCCACATGTTGAGGGGGTGAAATCCCTATCTTCTGAATTACCTAAAAAGGATAAGGATGTTGATATAACTGAAGTGAGTTCATTTGGTGGTGGTCTGATAGTTTCTGATGCTACCATGGTTGAGTAGATAGGTGTTATTTTTATTGTGGAACAATATGTGGCTGGGAATAATCATAATAAAAATGATTTATTTTAATCATGGAAGTGATGAAATTTTTTTGTTCCTACTACTGATGAGAATTCGGTTGACAATTGTGAATAATTTTAACAATCTATTATCTTTAAAGTTGACGTATAGAGATGAAGTGTTCAGAAATCTGATAAATAGATTGAAGAATTGAAAGATGGTGAATAGACAGTCGTTTCTCAGACAACTGAGACTACTTTTTTTAATCCCACTACTGTTGTACATACTGTTTTGGTAATTTTGGCTTTTATACCTACTTATTTGAAACATCATACTAATGGTTTTATCCAATGTTTAAATAGTGGGATAAATTCTCAGGAAAAATATGGAGTCCACCAGTAGACTATGGACCTGATATTCAAAATAATGGGGATCCGATGGAATATATGATTGATCAAACAAACTTTGGAGGTTAATTGGAAAAAATTTCCTCTGTAAGACCTCCTTCACCTGAACCATCTACACTAGATCCTCCTACTATTCATGTGGGTGTTTTCATAGAATATATTTTGAATTAATTTGATAAAACAGAATTTTATGATTTTATTCGGTTTTTTTAAGAATAAATCACTTCTTTTTACCAAGCTTAGTGGTAATGATTCGCGTTATCTTTTTTGAGTCAGAAATCCAACACATTCAACTGAATACTACGCATCAAATCCAAGATGTTGTAATTGAAAATAAGAGTGTATATGGAGAGCTAGAATACATGAAGTATTTTATAGATGGAATAAAACCTTCATTGGCAGCTGGCATATATTTTCTACATGAAATAATTGAAAGTCTTACCACATTGGACTCTACATCAAGTGATCCTCCTTTTCAATTGTTTGATGCTATTGTGAGCTGATATGCTATTAGAGAATAGTTGAGAAATGCCTTAGCGAGTGCATCAAATGTTTTTCTAGATCAAGCTAAGAAACATTGAGTATAATTTGATATTACAGTGGCCATTTATGGAACTGGATTACCTCTTATACCCATGATATGAAATCTCATAGAGATACAATAACCAGGGCCACAAGAAATTATCTCGGTCAGATTTTTAACATGTATGAAATGGATTATAATTTCATGTTCATGGGAAAACATTTGATAATAACATCTACTACTCAAGAATTGATGGAGCAAGTTCTCTAATCGAAAGAAATAAATCTAGTGCTCAATCATTTTATTGAGATAAATGATAACTTCTTTAATGAAATAGAATGAGGTGTTCATATCATTATTAATTTCATCAATCAGATGAAACCATTTCTTCATGTTCCCAACACTGCATTTGTTTCATAAGAATCCATTTCTATTAATCCACAGCTATCCTTTAGACCTGAAGTGACCAAGGATCATCAAGAACCATTACCTTCTGAGTTACAACTTTTCTTTGTTACTCCTATATGTAATCTAAAACAATCCACCCATTTATTCGTGAAAAGGATCATCCTGCTCGAGCTATAGCTGGACAACCCAATAGGGATCCATAAACTATGGCTACAACCACCTCTAATCCTTTTTTCCTTTGATCTAGAGAAATCCAAGGAAAAATAAAAAGAACCTATGGATCCTCCATCCATGCCTTGAAGATGAAATTGAAATTATGTTTTCTATTTCAATAGGACTTCTTTTAAAATTATTTATTGATAAAAACATATCTAAATTCATTTGATACATATTATTCTATTATTCCTATTTATTATTCCTATATTTATATTTTTATTTTTCATTCTCTTTAACATTTTGATAACCCCCAAAGGGTAGAGAAAATACTTGTATAAAATTTATTCTTGATATTTTTCTATTTATTAATTAAATATTTACTTATTCCCATTGATATAATTTTTTTTCTAAGTCATTGTGTCTATACTGCTCAATAATTACTTTTATTTTATCATTATTTATCATTGATACAATCTATTCATACTATGAATTCTATGTCATGTTTCATAATTGTGATACCTTTATTTCCATGATTTTTATCATAAAAAGGCGGATATTGTTGACCACATAGTTTTAACGATAAATAAATCATGACTCGAATGATATTAACAAGTTATATGTTTTCTGTAAGTATGTTATACCCAAATATAGGAGATGAAATTTTCCCTATGTATGATTCATCGTTGATGTCAAGACAATACAAGTCAAGAACTCACCTCTAAGACATATTTTTGAGGAATTATGGGATACCATTTTCCATAAGTCACCATCTTCATGGAAATTTCACTAAAGCTATGACGCCGCTGGGTTTTCTCCTCATTAGAATGCCATGCCACCATAGAATAAGTTATTTATGTCTGAGACACCACAATCTATGATACAATGTTTCCATACATCACTGACATGAATTATTTCTTACGTATAAGACACTAATAGTGTCAGACCAATAAGAAGAGACACTATTAGCCAAATACACCTTTATCTATACATTATCAAGATGATATACCATCAGCTTGAGACACCAATAGAGTGAAAAACTTCCAAACTATGATAAAAAATTATATCGAGTGATCTTTAGACTTACACCTCTTGACTAAGACACCAAAACTATTTAATTATTATTTTTACATTATTCTAATTTAAATATTATTTAACTTAATGATGATTTATTTTTTAATGATTTCTTCCAAAATGACTAAAAAAATTATTTATAGAGGATATCATATGTGATGTATAAAAAAATAGCATATTTGGATACATGTGGATATTAACCATGTTTCTACTATTAAAAAAGGAACTAGTCTTCCTCATGATTATATTCTTGAAGAAGATGGTTAATAAGATGAGATCTCGTGCTTACTGAACTCACTTATATCTAATGAGATGATCTGTTCATCCTAGAAAAAATCAACTAAGGGTGATGAAGTTCAAACACATCAGCTGCTTACCTACAGTGAAGAACAAGATTCTACAACACTCTATTCTATTGTTTTTTTTCAAGAGAACCATACTCAAGATTCATTTCCAAATACATTTCAAGAGTCAATAGTTTCACTACAACATACCAAGAATTTATATATCTACACATTCTATATTACTCTATTTTATATATTAATTATTACATATTGAATAGTGTGTGAGCATACTCTTTTTTATCACACGCACACTGTCTATTATACTGAACATGAAGATACATGACATCTTCTTATCTCACTTTAGTTGTAATACGATTTATAATTGCAGTACAGGTCCATATGTGACCTCTTTTTTTGTACTCCCACATGTGGAAGAGGTCATGTGTGACCTTAAAAATTTGTAAACTACTATAAAACATAATCCTAGTTGTGGATCACATTGTTTCTTTTATGTAAACTGACTGGTGGTATGGGATAACCAAGTAGAGAAGACTAAGTCTCAGATTTGTACCAAACCACTTGCTTCAAATTTAAACTATGTGTTTTTTATTTTATTTATTCTTTTAAAAATAAAATTGTTTGATAAAAAAACTAATAATTTTATAGTTACTCTTTATTAGCGTTTTTATTAAATTTTAATTAAGTAAATTGAAATCAAAAGACTAAGTGATATTGAATATGTCATACCCAAGAACTAATCAATCTTTAACAAAACATTTGAAGAATTAGAACAAATAATAATCTATTATATTGACTAACTATGCTATTATAAATTAATGGTGGCACTTAAAATTAATACATTTTAAATTGAAATTTTTATTTGGTACCCAATTCAACCCCATGCGATACTCACTCTTACCAATAGGTTCATCAGTTATTAAAATTATTTCATCATATTTTTCCATGAGTAATCCATATTTATTAGGTTGCTGATGAATCCAATCTGACCATTGAGGTTATTGTGTAGCATGAGTCAATTCTTATTTTATAACTCATTGTTGAACTAACATTATATCCATATCAACAACAATTTATTTTTTATTGTTCTTGAACTTATTTATGTTCAACATTACTACTATTTACTATTTGACTCATGTGTTTCTTCTCAGGTAAAAAGTAGAATAGGCTCTAATTACATTGTGTTCAATAGGCTAATAAAAGTAATATCCATCAGTTTATTTTGGATTACAAAATAATTTCAATTTTTCTAATTTTTTCCCACGTTTATATGAATTGGAATTTATACCTATATTTTGAAATACCAAATTTTCACATAATACATATTTAGGTCTTCCCATGATCATATCTATTATGGAGTCTTTATAATAACTTTTTATTGAATATAATTTTGTAAAAAAGGCATAGTTTTCAGAGAATACCCCCATAATGAAATAAGGTCACATAGATGCATAATTGATCAAACCATATCAAAAAATGTATGGTATCTTTTCTTAGACTCATAACTATATTTTTTGGGAGAGTGAGTTTTTGAACAATTGAACATGTTCACAATTGATATATATATTCTTGGCTTAATTATTCACTATATCTTTATAATAAAATAATCTTAATACTATTACTAGTCGATTATGTATTTTTTATGAAATTATTTAGACCTTTCAAAAAACCATATAATTTATAAAATACACATAACCACCTTGAATAATGTAATTATTAAAATTAATGAAACACCTATATATAATACCTTCATAAGTTTTCATTGTTCTGAATTCATCACTATTTATGAGATAAAATTGTTCACTTGACCTATCTCCTTTTATCAAGAATGTCTCATTGGTAATTTATTTATAATAAAAAAGATTGAAAGGTATCTAACACTTCTTAATAAAATGTGTCTAAAAATTCATCACTTGGGATTATTTTAATATGTTTCTCATATATATGTATAAGGTTATAATTCTAAATGTATATAGGATCATAATAATCAATGATCTTCTTATTCAGAATTATATAAACTATATTATCCATAAATTGAAGATGAAAATCATTTAATACATTCATAATGTGATAAAAAATTTCATACTTAATTATAGAACAACTATTGTTCTTAATAATGAGTGAAAATACCATCATATCAAAATACGATACAAAAATCAAATACATTTTTATTTTATGAACATAAGAATTAATTTTTATTGGGAAAGAATACACAATGTAATATTCATTAAGAAGTGTAAACTTCTAATGAAATAAGTTTTTTACATTATAGACATTATGTTATAATCTACTATTAATTTGATAATTCTTACTTATGAAGATATTTTTTCCTATAAAAATGTGTTATTTCCTCCTAATATCTAATACCCACATGCCAATGTTGGTGGTATTTCTACCTATATCAATAACATTTAGATACATTAATATATCTCTTTGAGAGAAATTCCCAACCCTAGAGACTATTATTTTAATATTTTATAGGTCATACCAATATTTGTTCTCAAAATTATTATCATTAAGTATTCCATATTATAATAAAATGAATAATAAGTGGTTTATTATCAAGTATTATTTTTTTTATAAAAGATTATTAATGAATGTTCTCTCAATAAAAATGATGACCCCATACATCATATCCATTTAGTGATCCAAGATCCATATTTCATTAGGACTTAAACTAGTTTTTTCTTATAAATAATGCATGATTATTCAAATGATATGGAATACTGATTATAATAGTTATGATTCTTAGATATTTTAGGAGACAACTCTTTAACTGACCTATCATATAGATTTACTAAACTTTATCCCTCTGATATCCTAACCATAAGGGTTTCCTAGCTACAACATCCTAAAGAAAATGTCCAAAAATATTCCATGTGAAGACAATAATGGGGTCTACATGGTTAGATTGTACTACCCAATATGATTAATCCAAAGTAATTTATATATTTCTTTTCTTAAACAAGATAATCTAGGGGTCATCGGGCTAATCTCGACTATACCTGATTAAATGATTGGTGTCTTTATAATTATCTCTGTGGAAGGAATCTCAAACATAGTATTTATAGAGATTTACATTTTGAGCCTCACCAATATAATATAAATCATATTCATATTAAATTAATAACTGTTAAATTTTATGTAATATTTATCATCTCATGTTTTATTACCTGTTCTGCATGCATTCTTATAATGATTTTAATTTTGGAATCCCAATTTTATCAACCAAAATTAATGTTTTTACAACACATTAATTTGTTAATTTTTAAGAAGTCCACAATTTTGTGTTACTTTCCTAAAAATGAGGAAAGATATATTTATAAATTTTTTATTTAATTACATTGGTAAGGTATATAACCATTTCATGTAACAGCAGAGTGTTATATGAGATTAATAATCTATGCATGAGTAAGCTTAGTGTGGAATATTTCTAACCCCATTCACATTTCTAGATAAATGATATCCTCTAGGACGGCTTGTAGTATAACCCAAAGTCCCTATACTAGAGGAAACTCAACATATAAGATAATTCAATTCATTATATTTATAACACATAATATAAAAAGACTATATTTAGAAACCATTCTTATGAACATAACCTTAATTACAATCCAAGAACAATAAAAATGAAATCTAAATTTTAAGGATTCATAAGCAACCTCTGATGCAAGGTTCTAACTCATAGAAATATTTTAACGTTTAAACATAAAACATACACAATATTTACATTTGGTAAATAATTAACTGAACATGAATCTTAGAGTAATTTAATAAATAATTAAATTTTTATTTATTTTATAGTGCATGAAATAAATATTCAAGAATATTTCATAAATAAATGATAATAGTAGACATTTAACAAAGTTGCATGAATAGAAATAGTTTAAATTTTTTATCATTATGAAATCATTAATATTTAACGTTACATGGACTTTATATATGATATTTCATCATTTATAAACATTTTAAAATTCATTTTATAATCCACAAGATTTTTACAAAATTTAAATATCAGAAATATTTTTTTAACTAATAATTTTATAAAAACATTTTTATGTTTAGAAATAACATCAAAATAAGTTCCCATTAATTTTAACACATAAAATATAATAAATCATGAACACCTCATAATTATAAATATAGTATACCTTACATTTTATCCTTATTTTATAATTTATAAATCCATTATAAATTAATTCTCATGATTTCTATATAATCTTTTTTATTTCTAGATCACAAGGCATACCATATAATTTAGGTAAAAAATATGTTAATAAAATCCTTTATTATTTTAAACATCTTTCATAAAAAATATTTAATTAATTATATAAATTTTATTATAAATTTCTTTGTTAATAAATTCTTTATAAATTAAAATATTCCCAATATACAGTTTAAATTATTTATAAACATTTTATAAAATATATAAACCAATTAAATGAATTTTTTTAACAATATCTATTTGGCATGAGGGTAACCTCCCACTATCTTACATATATATTCTATATAATGGTATATTTACCTGAACCTTATTTTGCACATACTGAAAAATTGTATTCTCATTTTACCTTTATGTAAATTATTCCCATAAATGTAAAACGCAGGTTAACCTTATGTGAAAACCCCCACACAAAGATATGTTATGGATTACATTTATGTAAACCCGTCATAAATTTAATTCATCGACTACCTTTACGTGATCCACTTGTATAGAGGTATACATCTAATTAACATTACGCATGTTGGGGATGATGGTGTATCTGTGTAATGTTATTCCCTATCTATCCTGGCATATATCTATTTCAGTATGCCTATCTATGGGAAATATATAAGAACAATTATAGAGCCCCATCTATAAAAAGGTGACGTGAAATTAATTTTAGGCAAGGTATGTAATGGTGACCAATTATGAATAATGTTTTATAAAAATTCATGTCTTCCAAAACAATTGTAAAAAACATATAATCCTTGTTGAACCAAGATTTGGTACAGCTGATGGGATTCATTTAATCATATAATGATCACTGTCTGTGATTAAAAATACAAACACTGACTGATATTTAATTATCAAAACAAAAAAGTAAGATTACTATAAAACAAATAATATTTTATACTCGTTTACAAAAGAAAATATTTTCTTAATATCATGATATTAATGATATAGATCGCTAGGATAAGTGGAATATATTACAATTTCATTTGAGGGAGTACACTGACTAAAATATCAACTATTGTATTATGACGATAAGAAATGAAAAAGGATTCTATTGACTTCATTGACAAATGATAAACAACACTATGGGAGTAAGTGAGTCTCTATAGAAATATTTTCATGAAACTGGTGATCATATAACCATCAATAGTGATAAAAAATGAACCATTCATTATATATATGAGCAGCTCGACACTCGTACATTTTAAAAAATCTCATGTGTTTATGTTGTTGAGTATAATTCACCGAACTAAGTGAAATGTATTAATGCGAAGTCTTTAATGAACTAAAAATTGTTACCAATACCGGTGAAGTTATTTAGGAGAAGTAAACTATCCCTTACATCATATGAAATAGTCTAGAAAAGAATCTCATTCATGTATAATATTATATATATAACATATATATATATAATATAATTTGGAATCATGTACTTGATAATATACTTTCATTATATGCATGTAATAAATGTACACTATATATAATACTATTATTATATATATATATATACTTCATGAATCATATGTATGTGTCCATCTACATTCTTCATGAATAATTTAGTTTTCATCCAACTATTAAAAGATGTAATTTTTAGGGACTTTGTGATGAATTAAAAATAATATCTATTACACCATGATAAATTTTGGATGAGTTCCCATTTAATGGGGATGGTGATTATAGAATTTGAAGATAATAATTAGATATTCAATTAATTCTAGTCAATCCCATTATCTTTATGAATTTATATATAATGATTAATATTACATCAAAATTTGATTGGATATCCTCTAATTTGAATTTCGGGTGACCACACAATTTTAATAGAATATAGGGTTCATAGCACCATTTTATATATCAACAGATTACCAATAAAAATTATAGAAGAATTTTCTACCCTTCACATATTTATAAATTTTGACGGTTTCCTCCCCTAAATTTCGATTTCCTATAATGAGAAATTCGGTAACCTATACCCAACTTGAATAGTAATTTCCAATTACTCTATCATGTATACAGATAATTATGCTTCGTGTATTCTTATGATAATAGAGTTACTAATTATTCAAACACTATTTACATTAATCTACACTTAGAAATCATATCATATGAAAATATTGTAGCAGTTTTCAATTATAATAAAAACCTCAAGATACTATGAATGTATTATTAAATATATATCCTATTGTATAAATATATCATATTGATGGTACATGAATGATTTATAACTATTAGGTTTTGTGGAATTATAAACATTGATACCTTCTCTATGGATTTTTCTCAGACACTAATCTCAATTAGAAGAGATAATGTTGATCGAGATGCCTAAAAGAACACAAAATTTTGTGTGTGTCAATGGATGTTTCTATCTTTGTAATATTGTATCTACCTCTTGACTTGAGATCATTATCAATGTGTATAATTTGATAGATTAAACTAATACAATATATGAAGCACAACAATTATGATTTTAATGATGTATCTTGTGTTTGGAGTATCATTGGAGGCATATCATTGATTGAATGATCAAGATATGATCTGTCACATTTAGAAAGAAGACGGTTTTATTATCCATGTGGTCGGGCTTAAAGTGCCATGAGTAAATCAATTTCCATTATTCAAAAAGTTAATTCCATCTAATAAATTCTATTAAAGATAAATAAATAACCAAAATACGATGAAAAAAAATCAAGAAACCCACTTTATGAGATATTTCAAGAAAAATAGATTATATTACATAGTGCATATTCATAGGAGGTTGTCATAGTTGGGAATTATGATTTTCTCATTAGAGGATTTGAAACAAATCCTGGTATATGAATATAATTCACTACTATAGAGATATGATCTTAGAGGGACATAGACAAGAATTATCCTTATGTTATAGTAATTCTGAATAATTAGAGATTAGTATGATGTGGGCCCTATGTTTGGGGGTTAATGAATTATAGTGTGTGAAAGATCGGAAATTAATTTATTCAATCTTATAATTCAATACTATTATTATAATAATTGAATTTATTTTTCATTTAATTTGAAGGTTATTTAATTATAAAAGTGAATATGAAAAAATATTTTTTTTGAAAAAACAATAAAAGTTAATACTTTGTTACATAAATTTGGTTGAAACATGCTGATTTAGAGGAAAATATTTCATTAAAAGAAATTTAAGAGTGATATAAATGGTTTATTAAATCTTAATGATATGTATTAAAATTTTATTATTTAAATCATGACATAAATGGATTGGTTTTTATGGATAAAATCTTTTAAGTGATTAATTGAAATTTTAAAGAGTTAAACCTAAGTTTAAAAAAACATTTTACATCAATATTGTGTTATGGGATGCATTGGAATGAATTATTGATCCTGATAAGCTCTCTTTCAAGACTTAGAGAGGGAGAATCATGAACACTATTCACAATAGTTTCTTAATAAAAGTTCTTATTCTCCACTTATTCTGTTGTTCTAAATCTCACTTTGATACCTTTTCCTCAAGGTTTGAATTTATTCACACCAAATCTTGTGAAATTATTCACACAACGGTGGAGTGATCATTTTATTTTTGTTGTTTTCTTAACTTCTCCATGTCCTCCCTCATTAGACTACTTTTCGCTTCCATTGAAACCATAGAATCAACTGAGGGCTAACCCACTTATGGATTGATCCAAGGGAGTACCAAGGGTATGGATTGGATGTTATTTATCACCCCATTAATATATAATCACTTCTTTAATTGAGATTTTTATTTCCTTATTTTTAAACTCCATCGTCCTTGTTGAAATTAAGGCCACACACACGGACCATTACCTTGATGTGCTCAAACCCATGATCCCTCAATTGTATAGGTAATTAGTATTAAAGGGTGTAGGAATTAAACCAGTAAGTGATGATGTTGTTTTATCTCCTTAAATGAACCCATCTCAAATATAAGAAATTGAAATCATTGAAAAGGATATACATCCAATCCACCCCGACCGATAACCTAGGATCAACTCATTATTTTAAATTGAATTTACTTAAATATTTTAGTGATACTTTAATCCCATATAAAATAAACCCATGTTGGCCACATCATAGCCAAAAATAGTCCTTAGAATGTGCGTGTCTATAAGTTACTTCTTGGGTCTCTGTGGATTCGACAACCCAAAATAGACTACAAGGACCATTCTACCTTCTTATCTTGGGTAAATTTGAGCGTGAATCAAATTTTGGCACCGTTTCTGGGGACCTAGGTAAGTTATCTTAGACACTATTATCCTTTTTTTCATTCTACTTCTCTTTTCTCACTCCTCACTCCTATGGAATTCAATTTTGAACAAGTCCAAACATGGGAAACCTATCCCTACATGGATCAACCAACCCCATGTGTGATGTACAATGTCCATCCTAATTTCTATATGTGGGATCACCAAAAACCTAATGAACAACAATGTTGTTACTCCTATGATCCACAAAACATCCCAACATATAATGAGTTTCAATCCCCACAAAGCCAATCTGAACACCGTCCTATGCAATTCCATCAACTTAATTATCCACCTGGAATAGACCATCTTTCTCAAACCCTTTCCCATCATTATCCACAACCATTACTTGATAAATTGTGTCAACAAATAGAGAAAATTAATTTTGAGGTTTCATCTTTGAGATTAGAATTACAAAACATTAAGGCGGTTATGGAACCCATTCCCACTCATGCTATCCCTTCTTAATCTTTGATAGATGAATCTTTTCTCCCAAAAAGCTCTGATAAATTTATTGAAGAACTGACTTTTGGATTTGGGGTAGATGAATAGGATAAAGGAATTGTTGATGGGTCTTTAAATCCGGAGGAAATTTACTTTTTGGATTCAATATAGGATAATTTGTCATCATGAATTGAGGCTCATAAGTATAACTCCATTAATAAATTTTCAAAAACACCAACCATTGAACTATTCAGAGAAATCACAAACATTGAGTCCATACCCATTCCTAAAATTAATCTTTCTAATTTTGTGGTTGAATATTCTATTCAAAAGGATCCAATTCAATTGAGAAATTTTGAAAATGAAATTGAGTTTGATTCAAATTCCAAACCTATATCTGAAAGTGTTATCCTACCTGAAATTGAACGAAAGGAATTTACATCCACCCTCAAGTTTACAATAATTGGGGATAGACAAAAACTTCTAATTTTAAAAATTTCATATCTTGAAACCAATAAAGTGGTAATGATTTTTAATGTCTTTCTAATGACTAAAAAAGAAACTAGATTAACAATTTCTGACATTCCTTGGATTTTACCACTCATTATAGAACATAGGTTTGCACACGACAAAAATTATAAACAAAGAATCAATCTCAATCTTGTGGACATGGAGAAATATGGGGTCCTTAAAATGTTGAAAATTGGTATTGGGTAAGTTAGGGGGTCCATGTCGGGCTAACGACATTAAACAAAGAGTTGCATGGGAGGCAACCCATGGTTTTCAAGTTTTCAATCATTTTGTTTTTTTTATTAAATTTATATTTTCAATTGGATTAATGAATCATTTTAATATTTAAAAAATGGAAAAAATAGACTATTGAACTGTTCTTCTATTATGAGTATGGATGGGTACGAAAGGGGATCTCCATATTCATCTGTGTCACGTGGTGTGATCCTTAAGTAATACCTTACCCAGAAATTTAAAAAGAAGACAATGTATCATCAGTTCATTTTATTTTTATGTGTTTTTAGGTTAAAATAAAAATAAAAAAATAAAAAAAATTAATAAATAAAAAAGGTCTACATCATAGTTCCTGGGGAAAACCCCGTCACAACCGGCGAAGCTGCGGGGATTCGAACCCGAGACAGAAGAGAGACATGGGCGCGCGCTTACCACTGACCTACATTTTTTTTGCTTCCTTATTCTATAATTTATATATATATATTTATATTTTACTTTCTTTATTATATATATATATATATTGTTTTGTTTTGTTTTGTTTGTTTTGTTTTTCCTTTTTCTACTAGGGAACTCTGCATAGGACATGGATATCAAAGGATTAAAAGGGAGCAACATGAATTTCAACTTCAACCACCAGGTGACTTCATTCCATGATCCTCATTTTCAATTTCCTTTTTGAACTTTCATTCTTTACCTCTACCCCTTTCTAAATTCTCATTTCATTAAACACTAGGGACAGTGTTATTTTAATTTGGGGGTGGAGAAAAAAAAATCTTTTGTGTCAAAATAAATAAATAAATAAATAAATGATTTAAAATAAATGTGTAAATAGAAGGAAAAATTCCATTAACATTGAACATGGTAATACACATTTCACACTTTGAAACTGAATGTCAAATAATTTACCATACGCTAATTCTAATTTTAATCCTTTTATAATTTCATGAGCATAGATTTTGGAAAGTGTGACTGTCCAATGTGATATTTCATTGTTTATATTTTCATCCAAATATAAAAAATAATCACAATGCAAGTCCTTTGGATAGTGGGGTATTGGTTTGAGTTAATGGGGTCCCCCAAATAAATAGCATAAGTTTGGTGATAATTTTAGTTTTAATATGAGTATTCAATAAGTAAAAAAAAATAAAAAATAATAATAATTAATTTGAAGGTAGAGAAATGAAATGACCTAATGCGAGGCTTTCAGCACTTGGGGATCATGACTCCATAGTTGTCTTGCCCAGAGTTAGTAATTTTATCTCTATTTTTGGTAATTTGATTTTTTTTTGACTGAGTCAACTCGAGATGATGCCCGAGTATGTGGGATTCACTTGGTGGCCTATGGTCTTTGAGCCTGAGAGTCATCGGCAAAGTCTCTCTACATGGGTCGACTCTTTGGAGTGAAACTTCAATTACCATGGAAAAATTGAAAAAAAAGAAAAAAATATACATTAAAAAAATAATACTCATATTAATATTGAAATTTGATTCCACCTAGCACTTCCATCATTTCCCCCTTGAATAAAGATGAACCCCCATATCTATTGTGATACACAACACATCCTCATACTTAATTGATATTGGATGAAATATGGAAATGAATTTGAACAAAGGAATGGGCTTGGGATTGAGATATTCCTATGAAACAATCTTTTATTAAAATATGTTGATGGGTTTCATGATTTTTTGGTATAAGGGTTTTTGGTGATCATTGTGTATTCAAATGTTTTTGGAAAAGGGAATTCAAATATCATATTGTTGAGATATATTTTTCTCGGGACTAGCAAAATTCAAGTTGGGGGTGCGATTAGCATCTAAATGAGGCTAATATCATTATTAATATATATAATAATCATGTTCATTATTATTCATAAACACCATTTTAGTGCATTTTACAGTATGAACGTCATTTCACATTATGATTGTAATACCTTCTTAAAATGCACTGTTATGTGGTACATTTTTTAACATCATTTGAAGTACTCAATGATTCATCTGATTATAAGGAATCTAAATATACATATTTTAATTTTATATTTTTGGAAATTGACTTACACTTCAATATGAACATGTTTGATTCAGGGATCAATGGAGAATTCATGGATGAAGATGAGGATATTTTGTGATTAAAGGAAATATTCTAGAGAAGTTAGATAGGACACCATCTCACTGATGAGTCTGTGGGGCCCCACATATAGGCCCAATGAATCCCAACATTCATGGGATTCTATAAGAAATGTAGAGGAACAAATAACTCTGCATGATCCAATGCTAATTCGGCTTCCATAGTGTCCATATAAGTGGCCCAAGTTAGAGATAAAATTCAGGGCCAGATTTTGTGGCCCCGAAAAACATTCCCATAATCTAATCACATCTCCGAATCCAAAACTCCAAATGGTCCCAAATTGTACATTCGGGTAGTAGACATCCAGAGATCCATTTTATTATCCTATGGACAACTCTGATTTGGCCACCTAAAAGTACTTACAAGCACGTCTGTTTGATGGAAGCTAGCTGGCTGCCACCTCGGGTCAAAGGTGGAAAAGTCTTCTCTCCCTTACATTCCACCACCATAGGCCTACCATACTCAAGTGGGATCCTTTGAACTGTTAGAGACTCGACCCAAGGCTCTCAAAATTTCTATTTAAGGCAGTGGTGGTGAAGGAGTTTTTAATCTTGGGTGCTTTGTCCAATTGTAATGTTATGATGCAATTTTGTTTGTCTCAAATTTATATTTCACTTTTAAGTTGTTCAATTAACATTAGTTTCTTATTAAAATTTCTTCTTCTCCTCTTATTCTGTTGTTATACATCTCACATTGATACTGTTTCCTCATGGTGTGAATTTATTCACACAAAATCTTGTGAAATGTTTTACACAACGGTGGAGTGATCATTTTATTTTTTTTTGTTTTCATTACTTCTCCATGTCCTCCATCATGAGTCTACTTTCTGCTTCCAATGAAACCATAGAATCAATAGAGGGATAACCCACTTATGGGTTTATCTAATGGAGTATCAAGGGGCTGGATTGGATGTTATTTATCACCCCATTAATTTATAATCACTTTTTTAATTGATATTTTCATTTGATGATTTTTAAACTCCAACGTCCATGTTGAAATCAAGGCCACACACTTCAAGTGCTAATACGAACCTTTACCTTGATGTGCTCAAAACTATGATAATTGAAGTGTATAGGTGATTAGTATTAAAGGGTGTAGGTATTAAACCAGTAAGTGATGATGTTGTTTTATCTCCTTAAATGAACCCATGTCAAATATAGGAAATTGAAATCATTGAAAAGGAAATACGTCCAATCCACCCCGAGCGATAACCTAGGATCAACTCATTATATTAAATTAAATTTACATAAATCTGTTAGTGATACTTTAAACCCATCTAAAATCAACCCATGTTGTCCACTTCATAGCCAAAAAAAGTCTTTAGAATTTGTGTGTCTATAGGTTACTTCTTAGGTCTCTGTGGATTCGACAACCCAAGCTAGACTACAAGTATCGTTCTACCATCATATCTTGGGTAAATTTGAGCGTGAATCACCTTTCATTCTGAAAAACCATTTTCAATTCCAAAATATAGATAAAATAGGATATATGGGTTTTCATTGATGAAAACATGAAATCTTGTAGATGAAGAAAGACATAAAATGAAAGTTAAAGTGATTAGAAAAGTAATTTTAACTATAAAAATTAAAATAGAAATTCTTTTGTAATGAATTTCCATGAATCTATAAAAAATTTAATTTTGAAATACTTTGAATGAAATTTAAAGAAAATCATTTATTAAAATATACAAAACATGTACATAAAAACCAAATAAAATTATTTTCATTAAACTATGGAAAATTATAAATTAATATTCAATGTATTGAGGCCTCATTATAGCAAGAAATTATTTTTATGCCATATATTTAAAAAGATAAATTAATTTTTATCTATCAAAATATTGTTAAAAGAGGCACATTAAAAGAGAATTTTTAAAAGAAAGTATCAAACCTCATGTTTGAATCATCACGTATGATATTTATCATCCAGAATTAAAACCTTTATTTTATTATATACTTGATTGAGTACTGTTTTCATGTTCACGGATAATTTATTTCATTTAACACCATATTATATATAGTTACTTATATTATTAAATTCACAATGGGATTTTTGAATATATTCCGTTCATATGTCAGAAATGACATTGGTAAGTTGACTATGGCAAAAGAGGTAATTATTACATGATTTTCTTAATAATAATCATCTATTAATTATAATTTTTTATATACATATTTTAATTTAAAAAACAACCATTAAAATAGTTATGAAAAAATAAAATATGTTATAATCATGGAGATGGTAGACCATAGATACACATAATAAAATTTCCATTTTTTAAATATCATTATGGAATGATGGTAATGCTTATTTAAACATCAAATAATTATAATAATATAATTAATATCACATTTATCCTTTTACATTTATTTATTTATATCATCCATTCGATGCGGTGATTCAAAATGAATCACAATACTTTGTGTTTGTGGTAGTCCACACAGTCACACGAGTGACATTGTAGTTTTTTAGTGAATGGAATGGTAATATGGTAAATATTATATTATATTTTAATAATTATAAATATTTCATTAATGTCATAAATAATCGTTAACTCTGTTATCAAAATCCATCCATGAGAGATGGTGATGGAATCAATTTACATCTTTTTTCAAGGTGGTAGTATGTCGTACAAATGAACGATGGTTT
The DNA here is from genome assembly GCA_963277665.1 of Viscum album. Classification (NCBI taxonomy): domain Eukaryota; kingdom Viridiplantae; phylum Streptophyta; class Magnoliopsida; order Santalales; family Viscaceae; genus Viscum; species Viscum album. The sequence goes on from OY728166.1 coordinate 592,398,933, forward strand.
CATTTCCCATTTAATGGAAGTGGTTAAAGATATGGGCTATAATGTTAACATAATAAAATATTATTTTATGGAGAATAATGTTGTTATTATTAATCATGTAAGAAAAATATTTTAATGAGGTTTAAGAGAATATAAAATAGAAAGAATCAATTGAAAATGATACTTCTTCTTTGAAAAACCTCATTGTCTTAACACCATAGGCCCACTAAGGATTATTTTATGCCTAAACCAATAACTCTATAGTTATAGGAGGTATTCATATAAGGAATTTGGATACAATTTTTCTAATCTAAATGGGTTATTATGTGTGAATTAATGAGATGAATCGATGCCCTTTTATATGAGTAGGGAAAGGAATTCTTGGAATTCCTTAAAATATTAAATGAATATAAATTAATATTCAATTTTAAATGCATAAATATAGTATATTTAAAATATATATTGTGTTTTGGGTTTAAAAACTCTCATAAAATAATTATTGGATAATTTTATGTCAAATATTTACCCTTATCATTTTTCTTTAACTCATTATGAACCCCTTAAACCCTTACCACGACAACAAGTTTTTTTACTCATTGAGGGTTAGTATAATTATCATAAATGTTAAAAAGTCCCCTAAATAGACCTTGGTTTATATTATAAACAATATAATAATAAATGGTATAAATCTAATAATTTTTTGGAATTTAAAATCATTTAGTGAATATAATTTATTATAGTATATCATTAATGTGGTATTCAGAAATATTCATTAAATTTATTTTTATACCATCATGAAAACAAGTAAAATATTAAAAAAATTATTTTAATACATATCTTACATTTCATGGTCATCTATAAATTTATTTGGATCAATATAACTATCTGAAATTATATTATATTTAATATGTGTGATGTCATTAATATATTTTCCCGTAAATTAATATTTACATCATTAGCATTGTGTAAATATTTAAGATAATTATTTATTTACTAAAAATTAAAAATAAATTATCAATATGAATATTAGTATTCTATATTTAAAAAGAATATTTATAATTGAATAAATATAATTTTTTTCCAACGTTAAAAAATTTATTGTTACAAAAAAATAGTGTGTAATTTTTTACTTTTGATCAATTAAAATATTATAACAGTCATAATGCCATCTAGATAGAAAAAACATCTATATAACTAAATATTAGATGAGTATCAAAAAAATGTACTCATAAAATAACTCATAGAATGTGTTTTCATCATTTTATAATCATTATAATTTTACTTTTAGCATTATTTACATGATTTTACCTTTATTTTGTTAAAAAAATTACTACAATTATTATTCAAATTGACAAAAAATAGTAAACTACCTAAAAAATTTATTCTAAATTATTAAAAATATGTAATCAATTTATCAAAATTTAAAACAAATAAGTGGTGAAATTTAAATTAAATTTTAACATTAAAAATGTAGTGAGAAACGATTTTTTTAGAAAAATTATCTTTCAAATATAAAATATTATGATACTAATTAAATGAAGAAAATCCCTTAAATATCCATAATTGAATTATAACAATTAACTAATTATATTTTAATATTAATCCAAAATAGGGTTTTTTATTTTTAAATGCATTATGATAGAATTCAATTTTCAAAACAAATAAACATTTTTTATTATTCATTAAGAATCAATATTTTCCGAAAATTATAAAAAATCCATCATAAGATATTTTTTACATAATGAATTAAAAAATTAAATTAATATTAATAAATAAATTTTTTATAATAAAAAAACTAATTATAATATTCACATATAGAGAAAAGAGGTTCATGATCCAGGCACGCCTGATCATAAAAAATTTATTAAAAAACCAGAGAAATTTGAAGGGAAGGGGGTTTATAGAGTCGGGAATAATAAACACCATGCACATCCAAGTCAACAATGTGAGAAAAAACTCAGGAATAACAAAAAACCAGCCCGAGGAAACCTCTAAAACTGCCCTCTTTGACAATGCGTCTGCAACCTGGTTGGCCTCTCTTTAAACATGAGTGAAATACAGGTGGATGTGCTCAATCAACTGAAGGAATTAAATCCATAAGGGGTGGATTTTCCATGGTACATATTTGGAATGATCCTTGAGTATGTTCACAGTAGTGGTGGTGTCAGATTCTACCCAAAGATGTCTCCAGCCAAATTGAGTGGCATAACTGATCGCTTTGATTATAGCCCACAACTCCGCCTCAATAGTTGTACCATGCCAAATGTAATGGAAGAAGCTGCCCTTAACAAAACCTCAATAAGTGTGGAAGACACCACCACATATTAAGGGAATATGTTCACCTAATGCCACCCCATCAACATTCACCTTAAGACAACTTGGGATTGGTGGGATCCATCGAATTGACATCAGGACAAAAGGTTTCTTGGCTCGCCCTGTAACACCAAATGTTTTCATAATAATCAAATCAGAGAGCTCATTTTTCATTGTACCATGATATAACTTGGATTCAATCAAAATAGCACTATATATGGAGCAGAATTCATCTTGAAAATAGGGGAATTGGCCCTCAAAGGCATCACCATTTCGTGCCAGCCATATAACCAGGAATGAATTAGCAGTGGTTGTGAGGATCCGAGCACCACCTTGCTCACTTAGCTAAGCACCCTGAACAGACTTTAGAAGATCATCATAACTGTTCATAGCAATATGAATTCCAAACACCTCCTGCTGATGTAGCCAAAACCTATAGGGAAAACAGCAAGATATAAAAGTGTGGGTAACAGATTCTTCCTCCTACATGCATAGGTAAAAAAATGAGGCAAGATTTATTCTCGATATATGAAATAGCGCTTCTGTTGCCAGTCACCACTTCCACAACCTCCATACCTACATATAACAAGAGGGATAAATAAAGGTAGTACTGAACATTTTCAGCCAAGCAGTATTGTAAGAAATCCCATCACACAAATTCCTATAAAACTCCCATGAAGAGAAGCAACCATTGGAGTTGGGGGTCCAAATTAAAATGTCATAATTAGTGAAGAAAAAATGCTATATTTTTAGCTTGATATCCATAGGAAGAATTCCATTGAATTAATTCGATACAAGTGCATTAGAAATATTAAGTTTCTATAAGTTAAGGGGAACATTCATCACATTATTTAAGGGTCCTCCCAGCCACGTATTAGACCAAACTTTCAACTGGGACTGTTTACAAACAAGCCATTGTGAGCAGGTCATAATTTTATTATGAGCATACTTGAGGGCAGACCAAGTGGAAGAGAATACATGCAATGAATAGTCACTTTGCATCTTGTGAAGAAACCTATGATTGAGAAATTCTTGAGAGTTATCATCGGATCCCAAAAGGTTCCAAGTGAATTTACAGAGCAGAGCATCATTGAAAGTCATAAGATCCTTAATACCCAAGCCTCCCATATCTATGGGTTTCATACACTCTTTCCAAGCCATAGTCATCAGCTACTGTTCATAGATTGATCATGTCCATATGAAGTTCCTAATAAACAATTGCAACTCTTTAAGAAGATTTTTAGGCCATCTATAAATGGAGAAGGCCTAAAAAAACATCGATGTGATGTCCAGATTAACTAGAAAACCCTCCCAGCTAGGGACATATTCATCCATTTCCATGTGGCAACCTGAGCAACGATTTTTGAGAATATGTTCTCAAGATGAGCTCTTTTCACCATACCCCAAAACAATGGTACCCCCATATAGGTAAAAGGAAAATTTTATTTTTTGACTCCAAGTGTTTTGATAATTTTATTGTACTTATGAAGAGTCATACTATTCCCAAAAAACACAAAGTTCTTATTCCATCTTATCACTTGCCCTGACACCTCCGCATAGTGAGAAAAAAATTCTTTGGACAAAATAAATATTGCCTCTGTTATCCTCTCCAAACATCAATATATCATCACCATAGAAAAGATGTGATAGAGAGACAGTGTTCTTTCCAGCGTTAAGCTTCTTATAAAGTCCCGCCTATACCAAGTCATTAATACCAACACTCAAGTAGTCCTCAGCCATAGAAAAAATCAACCAGGAAAAAGGACCCCAGCTATCTAACACCTCTGATGCGTGAAAAATACCCCATTGGGGATCCATTAATAAGTATAGAAAGGCGAGCACTCCTGAAAATAGAACTGACAAGCTTGATGGAAGGGTTTCTTGTGCCATGTTTCTTTAAAATAGAGAAAATGAATCTCCACTTAATAGTGTCAAATGATTTCGAAATATCCAGCTTAAGAGAAAAACACCCATCCTTGACCCGCTTCCTCATGATGTTGACACATTCAGAAGCAGTGAAAAGACAATTTTGAATGATTCTTCCTAGGGAAAAACCAAACTAGTTGGGAGTACTAACCCTCATGTAAATGGTCCACAATCTAGATGCAATGACTTTTCTAATTATTTCTGGAATGGTATTCCCTATGGAAATTGGTCGAAAGTCTTTAATATTCAGAGCATTATCCTTCATTGGTATTAAGGTAATAAAACAGGCATTCACACCATATGTCATCAATGCATTAGTGAAGAAATATCTAACAACACTAATGAAATCTTGTTGAATAATATCCCAATTGAACAAAAAACGTTTTTTGGTGAATCCTCCCGGACCTCCCACACTATCAATATTAAGGGAGAATAAAGCATGCTTGATTTAACCATCCAAGGGAACAGCGGTCAGCATCTTGTTATGCTAATCCTCAACACTTGGAGAAATGTTTTTAATTAAATTGTGAGAAATATCCTCATTGTCACCTGAATAAAAACCTTCAAAGTAGTGGACCACAATATGTGAAATTTCCAATTCTGAGTTGTATTGATTTCAATCAATTTCAAGTGAGTTTAAACCCGTGAAAATCCTTCTATCTCTATGAAGGAATTGAAAGAACCTAGAATTAGTATCCCCTTCTTGCAACCATATAAAATTATAATTATTTCTAGAAATCCATTCTTGAAGATTCAATAGATCATCAAGATTAGAATGAGCCTAAACCTCATCCCTTGAGGGGGAATTCTGATATTGGTAATCATTTTGGCATTGGAGTAAGTCTTGCTCAGTCACTTTAATGTCATTTTCCAGACCAGATAAAGAAGACCTGCCCCATTACCTAACCATTATTTTTACAATCTTAAGCTTTCTGGCTAGAAAAAATAATGGTATGCCATATAGAATAGCCTTCCAAGAATCAAGGACCATCTCCCTATATCCAGGCATAACCATCCATGCATTGGTAAATTTGAACGGCAAAGGGGAAGACCTCAAATTTCCAGTACATATGTCAATCAGAATGTGATTATGATCTGAGTGATATTTTGGTAAGCTAAGGACATATATTCTCAGAGGATAAAACCCTTCATCAATATGGGCTAAGCATCGATCAAGTTTACTAGCTTGAATCCCATTGATGGTGTACCTGCTCCATGTATAATCAGCACCCACAATTGGAACTTCAACCAGATTACACTGGTCAATGCATGAAGAAAAGTCTGATGTAGCCAACCTATTAAAACACTCACACGTTTTTTCCACCGGCATAAGGACAACATTAAAATCACCCAACACCATCTTGCTTTGAGATATTGTACCAGAAAAATCAACCCTTCCTTCTATAAATCTCTTCTTTTTGTGTATGAATTAGAGGCATAAAAAATGACACATAGTGGGGAACCCCTTCCATAAATAGCTCAACCGTAACCCCATGCCGATGAGAAGTACGAGATTTAATAAGAACACACTAATTCTTAAAGACCATGATATCTTCATCCCCCTTTGTCATTCACATGTTCTGAGACTGGAGAGTATCTAATCGAGGACCATTTAAAATCTTTCCAATTTGAAATCTGCATCCTTGGCTCAGCAATTCCAAAGAATAAAGGTTTGTTGGTCACAGGAATGTGCCGATGGGCTTTGACCATGGGAGGGTTCCCAATACCATGGAAATTTCAAAAGATAATCCTCATTTAAGAAGAGCCGACTTGCCACTAGTTTGAGGCCCTCCAACCTTCATAGAGTTGTGTTGATATGCCTTTCCATTCCCCTTGACATTTAATTTCTCGTCCTGATCATGAGGATGCTCATCAATCATCTCAGGAAGAGAGGGGTATATAGAGATATCATCAGACCAAATCTTTCCACTGAGTGGTATAAACAAATTGGGCAAGGGTTCAAGACCCATGCATGACTCTTTAGGGATTATTCTTCTAGCCAGCTTCCTAGGGCATACAAGAAGAAAAGGTTTCTCCCAAATAATATTCCCTTCCTCAGGAGAGGATCCAAGAGACACCTGTACATGGACCAAGGGTGCCGGATCACCATGCAACACGTACACATCCACAAGAGGATTATCAGCCAACTGGGTGTCTGGCACAGAAGACATCATCACTGGCTCAACTGCCTGAGCCTCTTCCTACTTCTTAAAGATCACTTTAGAGGAAATGCAGTCCATTTCTGGTTCAGGAGAGACCTGCACATTTGATAAAGATTTCATCTCCTTGTTACTATTGCATTCATAAAGGAATATATCCTCATTAGGGCTCTTATCAAAAACAGGTGTGTCATTACATATGTCATGCATGCCAAGCATAGAGTAAGAGTTAGGATCATGGTGAAGAAGAATCTCATAGTTATCCATTTCCAGTACAATAATGTCAATCAAGGCATCCAGGTTATGATCCAGTCCAATAGCCTCCTAAGTTACCCTCCCAGAGGAAATTTGAGAGGAATGCTTAGTAGATTGACCATATGAACTAGAACTAGGGTCTGCATTCACATGACCACTCTCCAGACATCTTCGACATGATGATTTATCATGCCCTTTATGATTGAAAAATGAACAGACGTTGGATCTGTTACATTCAGAGACAAGATCTCCAAAGACCAAGCAGCTACCACAGAATTTTGGCTTTCTTTCATACGCAATGCCAAAATTAATCCTTTCATCCCTCGTGGTGAGTACCATCACCTCCACCAGGTTACTAGCCATATCAACTTCAACCAGTACCTTTGCAATGTGACCATATCTTGGGGTTTCAGTTTGTTTATCAATTCGAATCATATTAGAAACCGAGGATGCAAAGTCCCAAAGAATCTGGGGATAACAATAAAGCAAGTCGAGCTTGATGATACGAATCCACACCTGTGTATATGTGTTCTTAACACTAATGGGGTAATTATGCTGATCCCATTCTTGAACTCTTAAGATTCCAGGCTTCAATGAAATAGATTGAAAACTACATTCCCTCCTCTTATGTTCATCATAGGGGAACAGAATGTGAATTTATCCTCTCCCCATTGAGGTCATCTTCCAGTCACCAAAACCCCAAACCATGGAAATTCGATCAATAAATTCATTGAAGTTCCATATTTACTCACCCATTGGTGTAAAGAAACGTAATATTATTGAGAATTTTCAGATCCTTAACCCTTCCTCTACGGCCTCCTAATAGGATGAGACATGAGACATTCTCCCTTTCTTATCCATTCAAGCTCATTATTTCATGTCTTATAAACTGTCATAGATAGTCTTTATTTTCAAAAAAAATATAGGGGTATTAAAATTAATTTCTTTCCCCAATATGTTTTGTATTCCTTTCATGTATGAAATATTAATCGTAAAATAATTGTGATCTAATTGGTAAATAGGGCCATAATATAACTATTTGGAGTCCCCAATAGTGTATTTGTTTTAGGTAAGAGATACGGTCCTTCCTGCTGAATCTTTCATTATGAAAATGGTGGACTATCCTATAAGTTATAATGGTCAAATCATTATTGAAAAATAATTCCTCAAAAATACCATGATAATCATAAATTTCTATGAGGGTTTACATTTTATGGAATTAAATTATGAGTTTGTAAAATTTAATAATTTAGACTCAATGAATTAACCCTTAATAGAGCATTATGCTCAGTTCTTCTTCCGTTGTAACCCATATTGTAATGATTCTCCAAATATTTATTTTCAATGTTTCTCAAAAGGGGTTGATTCCTTGATTAGTGAAATTTTAGTATTGGTGAATCTCTTGATGTATTATAACATTCCTAAATACATTTTTTATAGTAAAACCACTATTTATATTGATTATTGTTTTGGGGATTTATTTTGATTCTATGAACATACACTCTAATTATGATAATGATATTTCTTTTTCAAAAGTATTTGATGCATTATTCACAAATTTTGATGAAGTGTACTTGAATACAAAAAATACATGAAATTTACATCAATACAACACCCACTAAAAATGGAACATGAGATATTACTCCCAAATTTATCATATTCAAAAAAAATAATGATTAAAAATGACTTTAATTATTGGTAATAATATCCTTCAAAAATAATAACGAAAACATTTATATATTTTCAAGGGAAGTAATAGTGAAATTGGGTGGACCATATTAGAAATACTATGTTTTCACCCCTCAATTTTTATGCATAGGATTATTTTTGGGGATAAGGCTATACCATTAAGGCAATAAAAGAGATGGCTTAATCCCTCTATTTTGGACGTTCTGAAATGAGAGGTCCAAAAGATTATTGAGTTACATATCATGTACCGCATTTATGAATCCCAATGGGTAAGCCTTGTCTATGTTTTAACAAATAGAATAGGATTATCTATTATAAAAAATGAAAAAATGTGTTAGATTCCATGAGAGTGAAAAATAGTTACCATGAGTGCATACATTATAGGAAATTGAATCAGTAAATATGTAAGGATCATATGCCCTTCACTTCATTGAATAATTTTTTGAGATGTAAGTGAGATGGACATTCAATTATTTTTTGGATGGTTTCATTGCTTATTTTTCGGTTCTCATCACACTATTGGATAATGAATAGTGGATAATAAAATACTCTCTTATTACATTTAAATTCAAAATAATTCTATTTGGACGTTGTAATTACATATGAACCTTTTACATGTGAAAGGTTAATATACGTAGTGATTTTATGCAAATATTCATGGATGTAATTATGGATTAATTGGATGTATATTAATCCTCATTTAACCACTGGATATAATTATTGTGATTTTTTTTCATCAATTAATTAAGGAAAAATTTTGTTTTTAATTTATAAAACTATAATTTCAAAGAATATAATTTAATTCTCCTATGTATTGTAGTGAAACAATATGAAAATTAAGTTGAATGATATATGTTCATAATTATTTCATCTTTTCCATCCTTTTTTATTCCATGGTGTTTGATTATTCATAAAAAAGATGTTTTTATAAACACTTCACAAGATTTTTTAGTTCGATTTTCTACCCTTATATGATTTTATTCAAAATTATGTTGACATATTTATTAATGGTTACTGAATTGTATCATTTTATGGGATAATTAAGTGTCTTACCAATCTACTTTTCATAAAACCCCATGATATGATCTTCTATTCAAGATTATGTGTGATGATTTAAATGCTACAGTTGGAGCTATCTTATTATAGAGGGTGGGGTGACATCTATATATGACCTCATATTCATTGAGGACATTAGATAAAACCTAACTAAACTAAAATAATAATAAAATGGTTTATTTTTATAATATTTACTTTTATATAAATTCAATTCTTATTTATTGGTCTCTAAAGTTATAGTGTTTTCAGATCATGTAGATTTGAAGTACCTCTTGAAGAAGCTATATGAAAAGACACAAAATTTTCCATCGGTTGATCACTCTCTAAGTGTTTTATATTATGACAAAGGGAAAGAATGTGTAAGTTAACGTGGAGGTAGAACACGTGAGTATTATTACTCACATGATAGAGGATGACACCTTGGAAAAGGTAGGAATTCATGACACATTTCTCAATAAGCATTTGTATGAACTAGTTGGTACACATATTTGGTATGCCACCAAAAGTAATGATTTTATGCAGTCATTGTTTCAATGTGTAGAGAATAATCTCAATTAAATGAAGGATATGGTTACCATACTCAAATTTTGGTTATCGTGAATATGTAAATCTAGAAATAAATATCTCTTGAAAGGTGTTAGGATATAGATCCAAGCTATGGTTGCGAGGACCAAATTTGTGGTGGTGGATCATTCCAACCCCCTCAAAATTTGGGATCTTTCTCCATATCACAGGTCACTCATGATTAATATGAATAATAATTCTCAAATTTTCGATCCCTCTCATCAAAAACATTAGTTTGGATGATATCCTCCATCTATTAGTCTCAATATTAATGTCCAATGTTCTTTATTTTTACGGGATATGTGTACAAGAGGCTTAGTTTGTGGAAAAAATGGTTCTATGGTGTTCTTACATAAAGATTATTTTGGGAGAAGGGAATCACTTAGGGAGGATTCTAGTTCCATGTTACATGGTTTGGAGTTATAGAGATCAACGTATATATCTGTAGAGGATATTGATACTGATTAAGTTATTTTTCATGCATCCATTAAGAGGAGGACCATTACTCCCTAGACAACCATCTGCCACATTCAGAAATTTAAAAAATTCATCACCGACCAGGTGTAGATCCTCCACACATGTAGTGAAAGGAATCATGCTATAAATTACCTCACTTACATTGACTCTTATAACTATCCTTCTTACTATTTTACCAGCATGATTTCCCTTTCTAGTTTTTGTGTTGATATTTTTAGAGGTGATAGTCTTGGACACCATTTATATAGACCCCTTGATCATCTTCCACTTCATGTTGTGTTATTCTATTCTTCTGTCAATATTTAATCAATAAAATTTCTTCATTATGGGAGATCTAAGGTAAAAATTATAGAGCTATTCAATGTATTAGGTGTTGGATGATCCGTACCTCTAGGTAATGGGTAGTGACCATGCATTTAATATGTTTGTTCTTGATCATGATTTTGATTTTTTTCTACATTTTGGTCATAAAATCACTTGTAGTTGACACCTTATTTAATAATGAACAACATTAAAAGTCTAAGAATATTTATTATATGTTAATAACTTGTTTGATGATACCCATGTGTTTTTTAAGACATGATCTCATTTCCAATAAAATCAAAAAAAAATCTTCGTGAAATGAGATTCCTCAATAACACATATTAATTAATGAAATTCTCAATTTATGGGGAATGGATTATTTGAATCCATCTTTTAGCTATTTTGTATTATTTTAAATTTTAGTGTCTGTTTATTTTTTAAAAAAATTGGATGAGGCTAAGGACACAAGGACTGGTGATTCTCATGTTTTAGAAAACATTTTCATGGTTCAAATATTTTTGAGGTTTGGAATACACAAGGTGATAATCAATTTCTAAAAGTAAAAAATTTTCATTAAAAATTGGTTTCCCTTCTTTAAAAATATGGGGATGTAGAAAAGAATAATATTTGTACGATAAAAAAAGATAGGAAAGGATAATGTTTCAAATCAGGATATAAATCATATTTTGGATAAAACTATGAATCTAAATAGAATGAATTGAATAAACAACATGGATGATGAGATTTGGGCATGGAATATAAAAGAATAGACTCCCTTTATCATATCACCATACCAAATTATATTTGGTAATTATTTCCTTCTCTTCTTAGAGAATTTATATCCTGAATTTTGGGCTATTTAGACACACAACATGGATTATTTCTAATAAGGATATATATAGAAGCATAAATTTCAAGAGCATAGAGAGATCCTGTTATTATCATACTAGAACTCAAGTTTAGAAAATGATATATACAAATCACCCAAGGATAAAATGATCCAAAAAACGTTGTTTCATAGGGGAGGAAAATTACTTTTCTACAGTTCACGAAGAATTATGAAACCTAGTCTATTTGATTTTAAATGGTTCAAACATTATATTTTATATAAATTATTTGAAAATGGTAAAGTGGAGATCATAAACGTTTATTGAATAAGGAGATTTAAATTCAATGAAAAAGGGATGAAGAGTCACTTAAAGGGACCTCCTACAGATGTAGTTGATAACACCACATTAGATTATCCCATAATCATTGGAGAATAACCATATGTCCCTAACCCATTGACTTGTATATTTTTTTACAAATTTTAATCCCTTAATTTTAGGAAAATATTTTTTTATATAGGGTAAAATTGAAAAAAATTACATTTTAAATGCAGGGAAGGGGACACAATTTTAGGTTTACTTTTTGGGTTTTTATTTTTTGTTTTCTATGTTATATTTTAAAAAATACCATAAAAAGAAAAAATAAAAAAACAAAAACATTTGACTCATGTCATGTGTTTATTTTTGTGTGTAACTTATATATAATTAAATTATTATTTTCCCAATATAATTAGTATCATGTTAATAATGATAATGACCTCTTCATTAATGATCAATTTAGATTAATGATAAACGTTGTCAATGATATGATCAATTATATCATTATAAACCCATTTAAATTTGGATACAATTATTTATTATAATGTTATAGGTTGAATTATATAATTTTATTTCCCTAAAAAAACTACACATGGCCATTAATTCTGAAAAAAATTATATTTCATTGAATATACAATCAAAGTAAATAATTGTTTTTTCAACATATATCAGTAGCATTTCTATAGTTAATTTCTATTTCAGTAATTTTCATCACTACACTAAATTAATCTGTGTGTACCTAAAATATGATAGTTCCAAACCATAAAAAATTCAATAAGAAAATATGATAATAATAATAAAGGGAGAAGTGATGGAATATAAAACATGTATTTGTATATAAGCTGGAATTATAAGTTTGTAATTTTACGAAGGCTAAAGTTATTGGGTTTTGAAATTTAATTCCAAAAGGATGTATAATAGTTTCAATGGAAAGCAAAGACATAAATAAATGAGTTTTAATTAAATAATATATATGGAATAAAGGATGGAAAAAATCATGAAATTGATACCATACATAAACAAATAGAGAATTATTTTTATAATAGAATCACGATTTATATCACTACGATTAGTTATCTTAATATCATTGGTTGTTGTTTTGATAAAATTTATAACAAAATGAATATTAAATTTTTTTATTTTAATTATTAATGTTATTATTTATTTTCTCATTTTATTATAACGGTGTAAGAATTTCCAACATGAATATCTTATCATTAATAGTATGAAATCGTAACATGTGACTTTTCACAGGAGTGCAAAAGGGTTAGTGCGAGGGAGTTGATAAAACCAATTTTTATTGAATATATTATTTTAATTAAAATACATAATTTCATATTTTTCTCAAAATATATTTAATTATTAAAAATATGGATTAGACCATTCATTTCATAATTAGTTAAAAATTACATTATAAAACATTAATATGCACTTTGGTATTTTAGAATTAAATAATTTTCTGTCCTCATTTAGAATTGAAATTTCATTGGATTATTATAAAATATATGGGAACTTTTTTTTTAATTTGAACTATCCCCACTATACCTCATTGATGATGGAAAAATGGGAATATAAATTAAATCCATATTGGAATCACTAAAATGGACTCCAATTCACATTTTGGGACATATATTGTTCATTTGTGATTGGATTGAGATAAAATTGGGAAATAATATAGAGGAAACAATTTTGAATAAATAAAACTTCTGTAATAATATATGGGTCACATGATTTTTTAATAATTCCATAATATATCGATTAAAGTAAATGTCCAAATTTCCCCTACAAATTTTCAATGTCTTGAAATCCTAGCCTCACCTATACCCTATACAAGTTTTTTCACATTTATTGATGTTTTTCATTGAATTATGATATGTAGAATATATTATATGTGGTTCTACTCCATTTCAATAATAATTGGAAGAGGTATAACTCTTGAAGAAAGTATTCCTTCCACAATGCAGTCTTCTTTATCTTCTTCTAATGTTTCAACATTAATTTCTTGAAAGAAATCTAATTAATTATCTTATATTTATTTTGTTTCAATAAATTTTCTTCTTTTTTTATTCAATTGTTATGATAGAAAAAATGAGTAAAAAATTTAATTGGATAAAATAATTTCTTGAATTGGTAGATCATGATATTAATTAGAAATTAAAAAAACATGGGATGAATTTATAGATTTCAAATTGTAACGTCCTGGACCCGGGTGCCACGCAATGGGTGCCCCAAGCCCGGTTCGCCACATGGCCTCAATCGTATTTCCCCAAATGCCAGAGGCTACCCACTAGCAGCGAGGGCCCAGTTCTGATAGTGGGGAAACTATGCCCTCATTTTTCAAAGTGTAGCGCAGCGGAATTTAAATAAATCATACAATGACACCAGAAGTAGTAAACATACACAACTGAAATAAACTAAAGCAGTGGATATAACCAATAGTATATAAATTATGATGCTACTTGTTTCATGTTCTAGGAAAGCTGCCAGATCATGTTTTACATCTATACAGTACAACAAAATACAGAGTACAACAAACAAGCAAAACAGCTGGCAGCGGCATCATGAGCCTAGGCTCGGTCCCATGCCCTTCTACTCCTCAGCAACAGTCAAGTACCTATATATGGACTCTTTCCCCTATCTATACGTGTAGAAACGTAATCTGTTTGGGCCAAAAAGCGTGACCCAATCAGGGTGTGAGAAATATATCTCAGTAGGCACCCACCAAAGGCCCGTTCCCAACTGTGTGTAAAGCATGCAACAAGTGTGCAATAGTAAACTGAAATAAACTAAGAAGTACTCAAAAGTAACTAACTTAACAGTTAAATTTCAATTTTTTTATTCATTTAATCCATTTAATTTAGTGACATTCTATGCTCAACAGCACCAAGCCCTTAGACCAACCAGAACCGTGCCCTCAGGATAATATTGTAAACCATGCCCTTAGGCTTGCCCTCAGGCCATACAGAATTCAACCCATAGGTATTGACCTCAGGCGTTTCAGAAATTTCCCTCAGGCATAGGAAGTGTCTCCCTCAAGCACAGAAGTCAAGCCCTCAGGCACAAAAGTATTCCCTTAGGCGAAATACGACAACCCTCGGGATAAAATAGTCACGCCCTCAGGCCAATCACAACAATGCCCTAAGGATAAAAATGTATCCGGGCAATGCCTCACATATCGAGATGTAGTAAACAAGAAATTCCTCTCAAGGAAATTCTACAGTTACTACATTTAAGGAATACGCTTGGGTATCCTATCCAAACAGATATACAGAGGAATGCACCACTCGGGATGGTCCTGGATCCAAGAAGTGATCTCAAACAGCATTTTTACAACTTTATTTAATTACCTATAATGTTCTAGGTAGTTTAATTAGCCACGGACTCAACCTCACGACACCCCAATATGGGTTCATAGCTCAAAAACGCAAAAAAATGCACCACAGTTAGAAAACTAAACACAAAGCCACCTACCTTATACGTCAACGAGCATTATATCCAAACGCCAACTACAGAAACGCCCAAGAACGTCGTAGATCAGATGAAGAACAAAACAAATTTATATGTAAATAACTTACGTTAGGAGAATAATTGGTATGAACTGTACCAAAGGAGGAGATGGATCACCCGTGCGGTTCCAACAAGATTGTCCAAAGCCGAATCGGATTCCAGAAGAACTCCCGGCGGATCTTCAAAGATCAGGCCTCCTCCTTTGTCTCTAAAATGGCTCAAACGCCTCCTCTGCCAAATGAGGAGGCTACTGCCTGTTTTAAGCTGAAAAAACAAAGTACACGGCGTGTACTTATTTCATTTAACTGTTCATTTGGCAGCACCGCCACATTGTTCACCCGTCGACCTGAGTACACGTCATGTACTCCTGAGTACATGGTATGTACTGTCGCCCCTCTGATGGCGACTCCACCACCTTACTATTTAGGCCTGCCGACTGACTACACGATGTGTAAGGTACGACTACACGACATGTAGTCAGTTCCTAGACCCCTCGTCGCCGACAAGGCTACATGCCCCGTGCACTCATCCATACACGACCAATAGTACACGGCGTGTAGTTCCAAAATTTAGTATTTTTACCCATTTTCCATATTTTCTCAAAAACACTTAAGGAAAAGGAAAAAGAAGAAGCCCGTACCTAAAAAATAAGAACCAGGTTCTTACAAACTTCCCCCCTTATAGAAATTCGTCCCCGAATTGCCCTTCCAAGGGTGGAGAAGATAATGCTCAGAACAACTCTGGACACTGAGCATGTATGTCGGTCTCCTGCTCCCAGATCGCGTCCTTCACTCGTCCATGCTATCATAGCATGTGTATGAGAGGAACTGACCGGCCTCAGAGAACCTTCGTGCTCCGGTCAACGATACGGATCATATGCTCCTCATAGGACGCATCATGCTGAAGATCAACCTCCTCTAGCTGAAAGGTGTGTGATGGGTCTGAATGATAGTGACGCAACTAAGACATGTGGAAGACGTCATGCATGGCTCGGTACCGCTGCGGTAACTGCAACCAATATGAAACCATCCCGACTCTCTCCATAATCTCGAATGGCCCCACATACCTCGGTGAAAATTTACCCTATCTCCTGATCCACTTATGTCCCAGCCTCGGCGAAACATGTTGAAAAACCTGATCCCTAACCATGAACTCCAAAGGTCATCTGCGGCGATCATCATAAGACTTCTGACGAGACTGCACGGTATCCATCTACTTCGGAATCAACTGGACCTACTCAGCTGTCTCCTGCATGAGCTATGGCCCCAGTAAAGCTGCCTCACTTGCCTCTAACCAGCACAAAGGTGATCGGTATTGCCTACCATATAAAGCCTCATATGGTGCCATCTCCATAGACGCCTGAAAACTGTTGTTATAGGAAAACTAGACTATGGGTATATACTTCTCCCATGAGCCCCCAAAGTCTAGGACGCATGCACACAACATGTCCTCTAGCACTTGTATCGTCCGTTATGACTGGCCATCTGTCTGAGGGTGGTATACTGTTCTCAGAAGCACCTGTGTACCCAGTGCCCTCTGAAAAATTTTCCAGAAGCGAGATGTAAAGCGGGTGTCCCTATCCGAAATGATAGAATGAGGAACCCCATGAAGACATATGATCTCTCGGATATACAGCCTTCCGATCTCATCCACACCGAAGGTCTCCTTGATCGGCAAGAAGTGAGCTACCTTCGTGAGGTTGTCCACAAAAACCCACACGGCGGCATTGCCTCGAGATGACCTAGGAAATCCAGTCACGAAATCCATCATGACCTCATCCCATTTCCACACTGGAATGGTAAACTGCTGTAACAGCCCAGCTGGCCTCTGGTGCTCTGCCTTCACCTACTGATAGGTGGAACACCTCGTAACAAAACCACCTATCTCTCTCTTCATACCCGGCCACCAGTAATGACGTCTCAAGTCTCGGTACATCCTGGTGACCCCGGGAAGAACTGCCCAAGATAAAGCATGAAACTCCCTCAGCAGCTCCTCACGTATATCTCCTGGAACCCATACTCTTCCATGGAAACGCAAAACCACATCATCGCCTATCGTCCTACCGGGAGGAGGGTCCTCACTTGCCACCAACTCCCGTAGAACTTTCCCTTTTGAATCAGATAGCTTCCGCATCTATACTCTATCCAGGAGGGTAGAAGACCCAGCTAACGAGGAAAGATAAGTCTACCCCTGACTATCGTGCACCACCAGATGCATCTCAGAGAACAAATCCATGAGCTCCCACTCACCACTGGCCTCTTGCACTGCCTGTATCTGAGTCTTTCTTCTCAGTGCATCGGCTACAACATTAACTTTTCCAGGTGTATAGGAAAGCTCAAAATCGAAGGACTGTAGGTACTCAACCCACCTTCTCTGCCTCAGATTCAGGTCACGCTGAGTAAAGATATACTTGAAACTTTTGTGGTCAGCGAAAACCACAAAATGCTCTCCCAATAGATAGTGTCTCCAACAGCACAACGCATGCACAACTGCAGCCAAATCGAGATCATGCGTCGGGTAATTCCTCTCATGTGGCCTTAACTGTCGAGACCCGTACGTAACATATCTGTCTCCCTGCATCAAAACATCTCCCACCCCAATACCTAATGCATAAAAATAATATGTATAGATCTTCCCCTACTCTGGGAGTATCAGGACTAGTGTTGATGTCAACCTTCCCTTCAGGTCCTAAAAAGCTACCTCCCTAGCTTCTGGCCAAATGAACTTCACACCCCTCTTAGTCAGACCTGTCTACGGTGCTGCTAAGCGGGAGAAGTCCCATATGGAATGTCTGTAGTAACCAGTCAGCCTTAAGAAACTCCGTATATAAGATACGTTCTTAGGATTCTCCTAGTAAACTACTGCTCTCACCTTCTCTAGGTCTACTGCAACTCCTTCCTCTAAGATAATGTGACCCAAGAAGTGAATATAGTCAATCCAAAAGTGGCACATCGAGAGCTTAGCATATAGTTGATGCTTTCTCAGTGTACTCAATACAATCTCAAGAAGGGTGGCGTGGTCGTGTCGAGTGTGAGAGTACACCAAGATTTCTTCCACGAATAATACCACAACTGAATCAAGATACGGATGAAACACATGATTAATCAGATCCATGAAAATTGCTGGCGCGTTCATGAGTCCGAACGGAATAACCGTGTACTCATATAGACCATACCTACTCTTGAAAGCTGTGAGAGGTATATCAGATGGACTAACGCGCAGCTGATGATATCCGGATCTCAAGTCAATTTTCGAGAGCCCTCGTGCTCCAGGATGATGATCAAACAGATCATCTATCCTTGGCTAGGGATATCGATTCTTAACCGTCAACTGGTTCAGCTTCCGATAATCCAGGAAAAGTCTGAGGGTACCATTTGCCTTTTTCACAAAATGAACTAGAGAACCCCAAGGAGAAGTACTGGGTCGGATAAAGCCCTTTGCCTGAAACTCCTCTAACTACCTCTTGAGCTCCAGTAACTCAGGTGTGGCCATCCTATAAGGAGTAATGGACACCAGTGCTGCTCCTGACACTAGCTCGATAGAGAAATACACCTCATGCACCGAAGGTGGACCTGAAAAGTTGTCAGGGAAGACATCCCTAAATGATCGACAACTGGAGGGAAATCTATCTGACAAGTCCCCTAATCATCTAGATATAAGCTCACAATCTGGGTTGTGACTCCACTTCACCCATGATGCTCTGGTCCAGCTCGCCTCGCCAGAACATTCCATTCTCTCTTTTATAGAAACTCTCCGCCCTCTGGTGATGTGAAACTCACCCTACGACGATAGCAGTATATAGAGGCTCGAATGGGAACCAACCAGTCCATCCCGAGAATGACATCATAGCTCATCATCTCCAAGACATAGAGGTCCCATAGAAAGTGACACCCTAAAACCTCAAGGGGGCACTCCATGCACTAACGCACACCAGCCATTCTAGTCCCCAACGGAGTGTCTAGCGTCATGATATCCGAAGAAGAAGAAGCACAGATCCCAAGGCTCTCCACTACGGGTACAGATATGAAACTATGCCTAGAACCCATATCAAAAAGTAATGAAGACAAGACAGAAGCTACTAGAATAGTACCTCTGACTGTAGAAGGTCTGGGATCCTGCTGCTGCTGGGTCTGTTGCACTGCATATGCCTGCCCAGTGTCGTGGTCCTGAGACACAACCTGGCTACCCTGAGCTGTCCTACCCTGCTGCCTCTGCGATCCTGGTGTCTGGCTTCCACGGCCACGACCACCATCTCGGCCTGCACGCTCTGAAGTATTCCAGTTCCCCGACTGGTAAGAAGCCACTGGTCCCGCTCCCGCAGGCGGAGTCTGCAAAGAACCCCTCTCACTAGCCACTGGTAGAAACGCCCAACAAAAGCACTACAGATGACCCATATTTCCGCATGCTAGACACTCCACTAGGTCTCGTGGACAATGCAGCCTCTTGTGCCCCTCTCTGTCACACTGGTAGCACCTGATCGGGCCACCTGAAGAAGCTGCCCGACTGGTACTGCCACCCTAAGAGAAGTCCATCAAGCTCTTCCTCTTACCGGCAGAAATAATACCAGTAACGGGTGCTGAACCGCCCTGGCCCACACCACTCGATTCCCGCAGGTTCCTCTCTGTAATCAGCGCCTGGTTCACAATCGTGTGTACAGTAGGCAACCTAAAAACATTCACCAATGCCCGGATGTCATACTGATTACCATCCTCAAAATTTCTGGCTCTCAACGTCTCATCACCCACCAGCACGGGTGCAAAATGATGAAGCTGTGTAAAACGAGCAGAATAGTCCATCACCGACATAGCGCTCGACTGTAGATTCATGAACTCTCGAGCTCTATCTGCCTTCAGTGTCATGGGAAATAAGATGTAAAAGAAGACTGCCTGAAAATCTTCCCACGCAATGTCCCTGTGATGCTCTGACTGGGTGGTAACATCCCACCACCTCTTGGAGGAATCACGCAGCATGTAAGTCGCGATCTTGACCCTCCGCCCTAGATGTGTCTCAAGATGCTCGAAAATAGTCTGCATCAATTCTAGCCAAGACTCTTCAACCTGTGGTCCGCCGTCCCCAGAAAATGTAGGCGGATGCTGCTGGTGAAAGATATGTGTCAGCTCGGCCATAGATGCGGCAGCATGCGGTGCTCCCTGAAAGGTCTGCATGAACCGCAATAAGCCTTCAAGGAACTGCACCTCCGCGCATGTGTCCGGTATAACAGTTGGTGTCGCATTTGGATCTACTGGTGGATCAACTGGTAGCTCATGGCCCACCATCTCTAGAGTATACTCGGCGCCGCTCTCCTGGCGAACAAATCGCGGTCGTCTAGGCGGCATGACACTAAAAGGTCAAAAGCACGCCTCAGATTCAAGAATATTATGACCGAAAAGCGAAGGAACCACAAAGGAACAAGAGGAAGAAGGCATTTCAAAATTTGAAAGACAAGACTACACGGCATGTACAATGACTACACGACGTGTACTTGACTTCCCTTCCCCTTTCTGGGTCCTTCTACATGGCTAAGCAACATGGCTTCCATTCAACAAAACTACATGACATGTATAATATCTACACGGCGTGTACGGTGTTATTTTCCAACTGCCTGTGTCGTCTGTCACATGGCCGACTACTCGGCTTAACACTACATGGTGTGTTACACACGCACACGGCGTGTACACCACCCAGTTTCCCAGCCACACGGCTAACTCCACATGGTTAGTCCTCGGACAAGACTACATGGCATGTCCCACTGGTACACGGCATGTTTAGGGAGAGATGACATAGGCCCGTGTTGTTAGTTACACGGCCGAGTCCCCAGGTCACTCTACATGACATGTTCATCATTGACACGACGTGTTGTACAGGAGTTCACCAACCCGTGTTGTTAGTTACACGGCTGGACTACGGGGCACACTCCACGACATGTACATAAACTACATGGTGTGGTTTACCCAAGCCTTGCCCTACCCCGTGTCGCCTCCCACACAGTTTTTGACATGGGAAGAGACTACACGGCGTGTACTCAGGGTAAACGACGTGTACTAAAAAAGTTCATTTTTCTTCCAAAACAAAAGAACACACACGACATGTATGAGTTCCTACACGGCGTGTATTCTGGGTTTTCCAGAGAGTATGCCTTAGAAACATCCCTGGAACCTGTAAAATACTAAAAACCAACACCTAAGTGTCAAATTCCGATCCGTGAGGGCCCATACTTCCCACGAATCAATGTTTGACATCTTATATGTGGTATAACAAATAAAAAGTCAATGAGCCACCAAATTCCAGTCAATGGGGTCCCATACTCCCCAAAAACCAAAGTGTGGTATCCATTCTATAAACAAGATCAAACAAACATACCATATCACAAGGCATGTATTTATCAAGCAGCTACCACAACAACATGCTTTATTAGCACAACAACTATCACAACAACATGCAAATTTCTAATGCACCTACATAGCATGGATAGTATTCATGGAATGTGATATCCAGCATGTGCCTATATGATTCATGAGATGACATACCCTCATCTCATCAGGTTGCAACTAACTAGAGCCCACAGATAAAATATAAACAGCACAATCCAAGTGTGTCACCCAACGGTGAAAACATATCAACCATAAAATTGCAAAATCAAAAGAATGCAAAATATGAGGTAGACTGGCTTTTCCCTGTACACGAGTTAGCTACGCCCAGGCACAACTTATTAACAACTACCATTCCATCCTATCCCTGACTACGACTCCAAATAGTAAGTCGAAGAAAAGAAACTCATCTGATACCACTTTGTAAAGACCGAGACCCGGGTTCCACTCAATGAGTTCCCCAAGCTCGGTTCGCCACATGACCTCAAGTGCATTTCCCCAAAGGCCAGAGGCTGCCGACTAGTAGTGAGGTCCCAAGTCTGATAGTGGGGAAACTATGCCCTCATTTGTCAATGTGTAGTGAATCAGAATTTAAATAAATCATACATTGACAGCGGAAGCAGTAAACATACACAACTGAAATAAACTACAGCAGTGGATATAACCAATAGTATATAAATGATGATGCTACATGTTTCAGGTTCTAAGAAAGCATCCAGAACATGATATAAATCAATACAGTACAACAAAATACAGAGTACAACAAACAAGAAAAACTGTTGGCAGTGGCATCGCGAGCCTAGGCTCGTTCCCATTCCCTCCTACTCCTCAGCAACATTCAAGTACCTGTATATAGACTCTTGCCCTTATCTACACCTGCAACAACGTAATCTGTTTGGGCCGAAAAGTGTGACCCAAACAGGGTGTGAGAAATATATCTCAGTAGGAACCCACCAAAGGCTCGTTCCAAACTGTGTGTAAATCATGCAACAAGTGTGCACCAGTAAAATGTAATAAACAACGAAATACTCAAAAGTAACAAACATAACAGTTAAATTGAAATTTTATTATTCATTTAATCTATTTAATTTAGTGACATTCTGTGCTCAACAACACCAAGCCCTCAGGCTAACCAGAACTGTGCCCTTATGCTAAGATAGTAAACCACGCCCTCATGCTTTCCTTTAGGCCATATAAAATCCATCCTGCAGGTATTGCCCTCAGGCGTATCAGAAATTGCCCTCAGGCGTAGGAAGTTTCGCCCTCAGGCACAGAATTCAATCCCTTAGGCACGAAAGGTTTCCCTCAGGCGAAATACGACAACCCTCGAGCTAAAACAGTCACACCCTTAGGCCAATCACAACAACACACTCAGGCTAAACAGGTTACCGGGCCATTCCCAACATATCAAAATGTAGTAAAAAAGAAATTCCTATCAAGGAAATTCTACAGTTACTATATTTATGGCATACACTCGGTATCCTGGCCAAATGGATAACCAGAGGAACGCACCCCTCGGGATGGTCCTGGATCAAAGCAACGATCACAAACAACATTTTTACAACTTTATTTAATTACCTATACAGTTCTAGGTAGTTAAATTAGCAATGGCCTCAGCCTCACAACACCCCAATATAGGTTCGTAGCTCAAAAACGAACAAAAACACACGACAATTGGAAATATAAACACAAATCCACATACCTTATACGTCAACGAGTGTTATATCCGAACGCCGACTACAGAAACGCCCAAGAACGACTTATATCTGACGAAGAAAAAAACAAATTTAAATGTAAATAACTTATGTTAGGAGAAGAATTGGTAAGAACGGTACCATGAGATGAGAGGGCTCACCCGTGCGGTTCCAACGAGATCGTCCGAAGCCTAATCAGATTCTAGACGAACACCCGACAGATCTTCAAAGATCTGGCCTCCTCCTTTGGCTCCAAAATGGATCAAACGCCTCCTCTACCAAATGAGGGTGCTACTGCTTGTTTTAAGCTGAAAAACAAATTACACGGTGTGTACTTCTGAGTACACGTGTAATTATTTCATTTAACTGCTCATTTGGTGGCACCGCCACACTATTCACCCGTCTACCTGAATACACGGAATGTAATCATGAGTATACGGCGTGTATTGTCACCCAACCGACGGTGACTCCACCCCCTTACTGTTTAGGCCTGCTGACTGACTACACAGCGTGTAAGGTACCACTACACGGCATGTATTCAGTTACTACACCCCTCGTCGCCGACAAGGCTACATGCCCAGTGTACTCATCCCTACATGGCCAAAAGTATAGGGTCTGTAGTTCCAAAATTTAGGATTTTTCCCCATTTTCCAAATTTTCTCAAAAACACTTAAGGAATGGGAAAACGAAGAAGCATGTACCTCAAAAATAAGAAACGGTTTCTTACGAAAATATAATCCCAAGACTCAATTTATAAAAAACTATTCTCTATATTTTCTAATAATTAAACACTAAAAATATAGTATACTAGGAATTAATATCAATTTAAGGTGATATGATTTTATGTTTTGAGATTATCCTATGTTTTAATCACATTCATCTTAATGGTTTCAATTTAAAAATGGTATGAATATAGGTAAATTATGTGGTTATATGATAATTATTTTAAATTATAAAGTTAATTATTAATTAATTATTAAAGTGGTAAAGTCAGATCAATTATTCATTCAAAAAAGTTTCATAAAAATATATATTCTGATAATATTTTATTAATTAAATTAAAAAATATATACAATCATATTTTTTCATACATATTCTTATGTTATGAAAATAAAAAACCCACCAGTAATTTAATATTTATTTTCATATATTTTATATTAAAAATAACGTTTATATTTTTTTAATTATTGCCTCTATTGATAATGACATTAGTCACTCACTCATCCACACATATGTACTAAATATTTCACATTCCATGAGATCGCCAAGGACAACACTCCATAGTTTTCAGCCAAACCTGAAAAATCAATACGTTTGGAAATTCCTCTATATTCCAGTTATATATTTTATGTGGATGAGATAATTAAAATTTTGGTATAAAATTTTTTAGCTGACCATAAGGGATGATTTCAAATGGAAAAATTCACAAAATACTAAACAACGAATTCACACCCTATCAATGGTACTTAATTATCTTTAGTCACATCACCTTTGTGAAAAATAAATGAAATATTGATCATAAAAATACCTTAGGAGACTCTCTTGGGCATCAATATGAGACTTTGGGTTCCTAAATCATCATTCATGCAACCATTTAGAGGATTCTACACTGATAATACTATATAAAATATTTCAGTCATGCACCATGTGAATAACAATATAGATTTTTTGGAAGACCAGATCATGATTTAAATTTTAAGGTATATGGAAAAAGGAAAATTTCGATGGATTAAAAACTAAGGACATCAAAGTATTGACTTGGTGTAATATTGATATAGATCCTCGATCTTGAAAATTAATATGATAATTTAGTTCAGGATATGGTTGTGTGACTACTACTATGTTTTTTTTTGCTATTTTTCCTTTGTCTTTATGATTTTATTAGTTCTCTAATTCCATATTCAAAACCAATAGACTTTATTAAACTATTAATATTTAGAAATAGTTAGAGATTACAAAATGTGTTGTTTTGTATTAAAATTATTGAGACATTAAATATTATTATAGAAAAATCTCTTATATTGATTAAAATCAGTAATTAGTGGTTTTTGATAATTCTAATATGATTGGGTTCTATATTTTGTGTTTTATCATTATTATTAAATTGGTTGATAACATTTAACCTCCATCCAACTAGTGAGGATTTTATAAAGGAAATAATATGAATTATATAGTGAGTTTATAAGAAGTTTCTTAAATCATATGAAGGTAGTAAATAAACACTGATTTTCGTAGGAAGAACAATACTCAATTTTGTTTTCCAATGGAATGTTGATAGTAAATTAATCAATTTTAACACATAGGAATAAAAGATGACTGAGTAGTAATAAATATTAGATTAGTCTCCACCATGACATCTATCCATGGTTGATTGATTAATTAATTGAATAATCTTTCATTTAACAATTATTAAGAAGGGAAGTAAAAAATATTTTAAAAGATACGGTAGTATAAAATATTTAAATAAAATCATGATCCCAAAAATTTATTTATCATCATAATTTTAATATAATTTTTTCATTACTTTACTTTTTTATCAAAATACCATACAAAAAAAATCTATTTTCATTAATAAAAAATGAATGAATTTTTTTGGCACTCTACCTTAGAGACAACACCAGCATACCACTAATACTACATTTATCCTAGGAGAAGTAATATCTTTTTATAAAACCTATAACATGGTTTTGTATCAGTGAGAATGTTGGAACTAGTTTAAGATGGATTGTTGTAAAATTTGGTGCCTTAGACTAAACATGATAAAATAATTTTGATAACTATATCTTTTATATAAATATTTTGGAATGACATATTGCCTCTAAAATTGTAATATTAATTTTCATACACAATTTACCTTGAAATTTATTTGGATTACTTACCATATAAAAATTTTATAATAGTTCCCAATTTTAGGGAGACATTTGACATACTGTGATAGTAATATTAAAAGAATTTACAATATTATATATACATCATACTTATGAGACATAGATCATGTAAACATATAAGGTTTCTAAGGATTGTAATCATTTAGAATTATTGCATTTATGTTTTTACCTTGGTGATCACAACTAATGGAGAAAACGCAGAATAACTCTATTTTATAACAACATATTTTTGGATGTAATTGTATGTTATTTTCTCAAGGAATTGTTTTATTTTTGAATTTATAACATTGTCAATGTGTATCATTCGATAATATTAATTTATGAAATACAAAACCCACAAAATTTATGTTTTTGGTGATGTAAATAATGTTAGTTACATAATTGGTGGTATTCCACAGAATAAATGACAATGATATGATTTGTTGCTTTAAGAATGATGAAGATATCTTTGTCTATTTAAATGTCCTAGTAGTTTCTTGAATAATTACATCAGCATGGTAAACCAATTTATGTATATCCAATATATTAATAAAATTATAAATAAAGCATCTAAGGATTATAAAATATGTTTTTCATCCTTATTTATGAGATACCATGTGATAATGATATCATATTAGACATTACATATTTATTGGATATTGTTTTGGTGATAACTTATACATGTATCTTTTAAGCCCATTGCGAGTTAATTTATACTGATATTGGTTTATGAATCAGATTTATATCTATAGAAATAAGGTCTAATTGGTGTATACAAAATTTTTATTTATATGCCCTACTAATTTGGATGGATTCATGTTTATGAATAAGTGGTCCCAACGTTCTAGGGCTAGTGAATGTTTGATTGTGATTGACCAGAAATAAATTCATTCAATCTTGTTATTTAAAATTAGAATAATTATAATTGAATTATATCTCAATGTCTTCACAATTTATATAATTATAAAACAATGGAGGGTAAAAATTTTAATTTTTAACTGAACTTTAGACAATCAGGTTTCAT
The DNA here is from genome assembly GCA_963277665.1 of Viscum album. Classification (NCBI taxonomy): domain Eukaryota; kingdom Viridiplantae; phylum Streptophyta; class Magnoliopsida; order Santalales; family Viscaceae; genus Viscum; species Viscum album. The sequence continues at coordinate 592,426,259 of OY728166.1, forward strand.
TAAATATGTACAGAAAAAATTAGAAAAATTATATTTTTATATTTATTTATATGAAACTCAAGAGTATTATAAATTGTTGATGTAATGATCCTTACAATTATGAAAATATTACAAAGTCATTAGAGACATAATAATGTTTTTTAAGTTTAACTCTTTTATGGGTTTAAGTGAAATTTTAAAGAGTTACACAAAAGTAAAAAAATATTATTACAGAATTGAGATAATGCATGATTTTTCAGTAATTATCCCTCTTCACAAGATCACTCTCAATCACTAGAAAGAGAAACCCTTCAAGAACACTTCATCTGAATGGCTTGAAGGATCTCGATCCATGTTTGCGAATCAAATTTGTGTTATTATAGTTATTTATTAAACATCGTATTGAACCAGATCCTTCAATGATAGAATATACAGATTAATGAACAAGGTTCTATAGGTAATGATGCACATTTTGACGGTCTAGAAGACCCTATTTTTGGTTCTATTGAGCTGCAATGATTTGAAAGTGAGAATAGTAAACCAGGATCAAACCACCCATTCAATTCATTGTTTTTATTTCATTTTATTTATTAAATTTATTTTCACTTTATGATTTTAATTAATTAGGCATTGAAATACAAAATCAATTATTTTATTATAGGTTCTTTGTGAAATATTGAAATTTAAATTTTTTTATTAATTCTATAGACAACTCGTTTCTGTCATATTTTTCTATTGGAAAACATTTAGAAAAAAGTAGAGCCTTTAAATAATACTTGGGTATTTATTTAATTATGTTAAACATTGATCTCACTATAAAACATATTATATGAAAATCAAGGTACTATTCCACAAAATCATATCCTATCATTCTTACTAATATGATCCTTGGGATCCATTGATAATGATTGATGTGTTAATGGGTAAGAGGGTTGAGATTGTTTGATTGGTTATATATCAATTAGAGTATGTTAATAAAAATATGGTATTTGAGTCTAGAACCTTATTCCTTAATGCAATGATTGTTTAAGTATGTGATTGACCCGAGATTTTGTGAGATATTTTTTTTGATATCTTGTGTTGCACGCTACATTAATATTATCTTGTGCTATACAAAACACAATATTATCTTACAGTGTATGCAACAATATTCTAGTCTTGTATTACTCACATGTTATTGTTCATTATATATGCTATATATATGTTTCATATAAAAGAAGTATTTTTTTAAAAAATATAGTTTTACCTCCCTTAAATGAATAACTCATTTTAAATCTAGTTTTTACATGATTATATGTTATTTTACACAAAACAATTTTCTTATTTTTAATTGGGACATCAAAATTTAATTTGGTTGAAATTTTTTTTTCTGATAAAATTCATATTTTAATGAATAGTGAAAATATTGTATCTTAATTTAAAACTTCAATTTTTTATAATTTATTTATATAGTTAGATTATATATTGAATTTGTTTTAAGGAATATTTGGATTATTTTTTATCATTCAATACATTTTTTGACGTTGAATGTAATCTCACAATGAAATTAGATATGAACACATGTAAATCATTTGATGGTTTTTACTTTTAAAAAACCTGTTTTCTCATTTAGACTATAGGGATTAATTTTTTATTAAAATTTTAAAATTATATGTATTGAATTTTTAAAAATTGATTCCGTATTTTAAATTATTAGGTACAAATTTTTTAAATAGGTCCCTTTTGTTTTTTGGACATGATGAATAGTTACTACTTTAATTTTTATTTACCACAATTAATGTAAAATCAGGTAAATTAATTTAACAAACAATTTAATTTGGATAATAAAATTACCCTATCACCTGAAATATACTATTGGACGAATTAATGTCTACCCATATTACCTAAGGGCCAGAATGGATACATTTATTGGATTTTTTTCCATGAACGTGATGTAATTATTATTAAAAGAAATAGAAGTGACAACATTGCACTCTCTTATCACTTATAAGTATAATAATATTAATATAGTGATAAACGTGATGAACCTCAAACATAAAAAGTCTCTATAAATCTATTGAAATTATCAATAAAAATGGGAATTTTATTTTTATTTTTAAGATATTTGATAATTAAAATAAATATTGACATAATACATATAAAATACTTATTTATTTAAGATAAATAACAAATAAATAATATTGTAAATATTAATATAAAACTTATATGACATAAATTATGTCATAAACTAATTTAATTGATTGTTATGATATATTAGGATTGATTTGACTTATTATTTTGGATGTAATGTAGTTGTAATGATTTTTGGAATGTCAAGTATGAATAGTTTCAAAATTTTCATAATTCATGACATAAAATATATAATTGTTTATTAAATGTTATAAAATTCATAATAATCTAAAATTATATCAAATGGTTAAGATAAGTCGTATTATGTCATAAATACCAATTTTTTGGTCCATTGACATGTTAAGATAATTACATTAACACATAATGTGTAAATAACATGATTTTAATGTATGATTAAAAAAGGAAAAATACGGGTTGAACCAAAAAATTAAGGATTCAAAAAATATTAAAAACTGGTCTAAAAATCATTTTATGATATTATTTAAACTAAAAATATTATTATATTACAAATAAATTCTTTTTAGAACATTAGAAACTGAAAATAATGTTATAATAAATATATATTTTTAAACATTCCTAAGGTTCCCCTAACCGCTCCTATAAAATGGAACCTCTACTTATCTTTTGATCACACCTCTAAAGACTATTTTATCCCCCCAAAACTCCCCATTTCTGCTCGCAACATCCCCCCTTCATCATAAAGGAAAAATGTTGGAATAAATTTATCCAAGGGAGACCATTTTTCAAATAAAAAAGGGATACTGGAAAAAGAGGTAATTGTTTTATCTCCTCATTCAAAAATATTTCCATATTCTAATTACTTTTATTATGTTACATCCATAATAAGGTGATACATATAGTGTATTATATATTATGAGATGTTATTATAAATATGGTACAACTTTGGACCTCATTCTATCCATCTTACGAATAATAATATCACCATGCATGCGTACGTACAACTTACCATATCCACACCATGGTGTAATTTGTTATTAAACAATCCATAATTTGGATGTGTATAATGAAAAATATAATATATGTAAATAACTAATATAATATTATAATTATTTTATATAATTTTACTCCCATGGGCTTTGTTGGGATTTGAAAGAATTCTCCTCTTTCTGTTGTAGGATCTCCTACTTGCACTAACCCCTCAAATATATTCATGAATCCTGGCACTGATTTACATTGTGATGAGTCTGTTGGGATGAATTTTATCACTGAGGGTCCTCCCTAGGTTGATTTCCATCAGGAGATCCAGAATCTCTTGAACTCTTCTAGGATATCTGGGAAGTGGGGTGACATCTTAGGGGCAAAAGGGACAACAGTGGGTAGTAGTGGTCCTACTTCATTCAAGGACAAACTCATTTATGGAAAAGGGGGAGTTTACTACACTCTTGCCCCCTCGACGCACATGCCAAGGATGGACTATTCTAATACACCTCACACTGTGTGTACTCACTCTTCTGAGCTATCATGTATGTTTAATGCTGATATTCTTATGATTCTCAATCGGGGTAAATCCCCCTCTGAATGGGAAACTGCTGATGATTCTGATTATGGGAATGATATGTCTTATTATGATCTATAACATAGTGTTTTGATGGATGTTGGAAAGTACCTTTGTTTGACCCTACGAGTATCTGCTGTACTCCTTTGCTTTTATAATAAATAGTCAGAAGTATCGCTTCTGGATGGTCTTACTAGTATTCTAAATACTTAATATACCACCCAATTCTATACTGTTTAACCATTAATTAAATGATATCATAGCTCATACCTACTTACGACCTACTGTCTCCATGATGCGATGTGATTCACATTACATGATCATCAATAAAAATTGATAATATACATGACTGTAGAGAATAAATATGTTATATATTATACTTATATCATTCGTTAAATGATATAACTATATCTTAATATTTGTAACTAGAACTTATCTGACAAAGCATGCCTAGGAACATAAATTAGTTAATATTTGAATAATGAGTGACAATGAAATGTTACAAATAGAAATATGTTAATATTATAATAGATGATATCCTAAAAATAACTATTTTCTATAAAAAGTCAGAAACATTATTTAAATCATTATACATTAATTTTGGATACATAATAAGCATATAATACCTAAGGTAATGGAATATTGTGTCTCACTTTTATTCATATGTTTCATATTCTAAATACACCACATATTGTGCGTGGGTGGTGTTTATGCATCCCATGAATGTTTTATGATTATTATTTTTAAGGTTATGATATTTTATTTTTCATAATTTTATTTTATTTTATGAGGCATATGATTTGAATGATTATAATTGGTAAGGTATTATTTTTCAATCTCATTTTTTTCTGAGATTGATTATACATAAGTATCTACTAGGGATATATTTATCATAAATTTCCATGTTTTCAAAAAATATAATCATAATATGTTTAAAATTTATATATGTATTTTTAAATTAATTTTTTCACTTTTTTACTTTTACTACACTCTTTTATCGAAATTTTATTTTGTTTACAATACAAGGTACATGTTGGGTTTTTTTGAAAAAAGTACGATGAGAATGTTTTTTAACATATATAACATGAATGATTTTTTACACATTCATAACAATTTATTTCCATGATTCTTTCCTTACATGTTTTCATAGTTATTTTTAATGAAATTAATTTCTTTTAAAATTAGACAGAGTTTTAAGAGAATGAACTGTTTTTTATGAAGAAATGATATTTTTTTCATGTATCGTTTTCAATTGTTTTATAAAAACTATTTTCCATCTCAGATGTCATTATTTAATATTGTTATGTTTCAAGTATACTATCCCTAATAATTATATTTTTTAATTTTTTTCTATTTTTGACATCCATTTGCTATTCCTATATTATGTTTTGATAGAATCTTATATAAGAAACCTATTTTATCACAAGGGTTATACTATGATGAGTGATTTGTGTTTTTATGGAACATATAAGAATGAATTATTTATGATAATGGATAGACCTTTATCTCACTCTAATGCATTAGGTAAATATGTATAACTCATGAGGTATGTATGTTATGAGTGAACATTATTTCTCGCTCACAATTCAATGTACGAACATGGTTTTCATGTCCATAATTTATTGAGTGGACTTGGTTTCTATTTCCATAATTTTAAGTTGGGGTCTGATTTCATGTCTATAAATTAATGAGTGAACCGATTACAATTTATACATGTTCAAAATTTATTATTTTATGTGTAATCCACAATTTCATGTCTTATGTTATAGTTATGATCCTATTTATTATTATATTTGATTTTCGTTATGATTAATGTTTTCCATTAACATGAATGGTCTGATTTCTTAATGTTATGATCATGCTAGCATACCCTTTATTCTCATGTTTATTGTTACATGACACCACTGTTAACCCTTATTGAGAATCTACGCTCACTCCTTTTTATGATTCTTTTCAATGGAATTTGATGAAAGGTTTTAAGTATGATGTGTCAGAAGTGTTTCCAGTTATGAAGGATAAAGTAGGAGGTTCCATAGATATTTTATAAACATGTTGTTTATGCACCCCTATTTCCAAAGACACTAAAGTAACATAGTACTTGGGTGTCTGTTTGTTTAATGTATTAAGAATTCCTTAGATGAAATGTAACTTCCATGTACATCAAGCCTGTTTCATTATAATTGGTATCATATCAAAGGTTTAGTCAACCTTTGGAAACTAGAATGAGAAAACTTTTTGTGAGATCCCTAAAGATATGTCAAAGGTCATGTCTAGGGATTTCCTAAGGATAAGTCACTTATATGTTAAAATCATAGTGGTTTTTTGGATAATAATGAATAACCTAGGGCTATAAAAAATATATCATAGATTAAAATATAATATATAATTTAACTTACATCAGTGTTTCTAATCTCTGATATGTTTTTCTCAATCTTTTTATTCTTGTATTTGTTGATATAAAGAACTACATAGAACATAGTTAACCATTGAATATTTCATATATGGAAATTATGGGAATTATGAATATAGATCTCATAAGTAGAAATATCATGAAGATAAACAAGTTTATTGCATAATTATTGGCCATAATGGTGATGTTGATGTGATTTTAAAGGACATGTGAGTGGTATGTGATGTTCTTCCAGTATTGTTTACATTAAAACTAAGAAGATTGAGGTTGAGACACCATAATACATGATTTATATTTTAAGAAAGAATAAGATGATGGATCCGAAATAATGGTTTAAGAAAAAAATTGGATGATTGAGATTTAAATATTTCAGAATTCAAAGATTATGTTATATGAATCATGAAATATATAGGAGTTTTCTGTAAAAGTTTTTCATTAATTAATGGAAAGGATATGGTTAATTGTCTTAAGGATACAAAAATGTAATTTAAGGTTATGTTGATACACTTTGAGAACTCATTATTAGGAGAAATATATCCCTTAATATATCCCTTATCTTAAGACAATAATATTTTGATAAAGAAAAGTTATATTTGAATAAGTAAATTGGATTATGCAAGTTTCTTAGGACCAAATTATGGATTTTTTTTTCAAGAGGGTTATACTATCATGGATGATGTATAAAATTATTTGGAACATAAAAAATATATCCAATAAATTTAGGAATAAAGAAACTTGCATGTCTTCCATAAGGATATTTGATAATTTTGGTTCTCACCATGAATCAAGAGAATACATGATGAAGGTGTTCACATTTTTTAATTGTGACCTACCAGATATACCTTTTTATATATTTGGGATAAAAGTTAAGCCTAGTTTGTGATCCTTTTTCTATCGATTTTGGATTTCATGTTTCATAAGTACGGTAAGGTTATCAAATGATTGGAAATTCTATGTTAAACATCACATGATGTTTGTTAGAATAAATTATTATCTCACTATATATGTACTCATGCATATTTGATAACATGTGATAAATGTTTTTTGAGATAGATGGAATGAGAAAAAAGTTCAATTTATATACATCGTGAGCTAAAAACACATCAAGAATGACAAATTCAACTTCATTTCATTAAATAAAAGATGAAGTGGAATATTTTCAAGGAACAAACAATAGTGAGATTGCACTAAATCAGGTTAGTATTTTTTTCTCATAAAACATTTTTCCACTTTAGGAAAAGGATCTTGAAACCAAAAATGTTATCATAGTACCTTATTGTTTGATGAATAATAAGGTCCCTTAAATCATCACAAATTTATGACTTTTTGATTCTTAACTTTCTCTTAACCTTGTTCTATATCACTCTCCAACAAATCTTGATGGTGAGATTTTTACTTCCATATCCATGTTTTTGCTTCCCAGCTATGTTATCCTATGTGGAAACATATTGATGAGTTATGTGGGGTAACTATTTTGTTTCTAAATTTAATTTTTAAATAAGGCTTTACTATTCCTTTTTATGATGTGGGTTTATATGAATGAAACATTCAAGTAGTAAACATTTGATAAGCCCAACGAGTTTTAAAGGTGGAATTCATTTTAAGGGTGGTAGAATGTGACACCCTGATATTTTTTTAGAGATATTTATTTATTGTCTTCTATTTTACACTACTATTATATTAGATTGTGCTATATGAAACCCTATATTAGCTTGTGGTATATGAGACCCTATTCTTGGCCAGTGATATCGACATGTTTCTGTTCTTTTGATATAATTCATTTCACACAAGACCTAGTATAAGTGAAAAACTAAATATTATTAAGTTATCTTATAAACAAACTATTAAAATGGGGGAAAATAATTTTATTAATAGATTTATTCAAATATTTTATACACATGTATTTAATTAATTCTTTTTAGAAAAAATATTTATAACATAAAATATTGTTTTTTATTTAGAAGGATATGTTTTTACGAAAAAATATTTAAATAAAAATATCTGAGTCAATAAAATAATAAAACAAATTTTTACGGATTTTATTAATAAAATATATATTTAATATATTCAATTTAATGTTCCAAATTCACCATATATGTTTTCTATGCATTATATAAGAACAAATTCAATTTCTTTGGATAAAAGATGTATTTTTCAAAAAATATACAGTTTTACAGCCTTTTGATGGAGAACATATTTGAATTATGGTTTTTTACACCTTTATAAGTTATTTTTAGCAGAATTAACTTTTTATTTGGAATACAGACATCAATATTTATTTTTTATTAATTTTTGTATTTTTATGAGAAAACACATATTTTATTGAATTGTTAAAAATACTGCATTTTAATTTAAAATTGAATTTTTTATAATTTTTTTATATAGTTAGGTTATATTTTAAATTTATTTTAAATTATATTTTGATTTTTTATCATTTAATCCAATTTTATTCATTGGATTAAATTTCATATTGATATTAGATATAAACTCATGTAAATATTTAAATGTTTTTTGTTTTTAAAAACTCATGTTCTCATTTTGATAATGAGGATTAATTTTTAATTAATTTCCACAAACTCTATGTTTTGAATTTCTAAAAATTGATTCCTTATTTATCATAATAATTTAAAAATTATTTTAATAGGTCCCTTTAATTTTTTGACATAATTACTTGTAACTATGATAATTTTTATTTACCAAAATTAATGGAAACTCCGGTAAATTGAGGTAACAAATAATTTGACTGCGATAATAAAATCACCATATCGTCTTCAAAATCTAGTTGGATGGATAATTTGAGACCCATATAATCTAAGGGTCTCAATTGAATAATTTTTTATACTTTTTTCAATAAATGCGTCGTAATTATTCTTCAAATTAAAAAGTTAAAACATGTCTGTCTCTTATCTTTTATAAGAATAATAATTTAAATGTGTTCATAAAAATTATGAAACATCCAAAATAAAGTGCATCCTTAAAGGTAATAAAATTATCTAAATAATAAGGATTTATTTTTAGATTTCATTAATTATATAATTACAATAAATATTGATACAACAGTGATACAATACTTATTTTAATAAGGGAAATTTCAAATAAATGATACTTTAAATATTTAAAATAAATATAATATGAGATACTTTATGTCATACAATAATTTTATGGATTACAATGACATATTACGACTAATTTAATGTATTTTTATGAAGCAATAAAATTGTTATGAATTTGTGAAAGGGTGAAGTATGAATAGTGTCAAAATTGACATAATTCATAACTTAAAATATAAAATAGTTTATAAAATGTCATTAAATCCCATGAAACATAAGATTTGACCAAATGTTTAATATATGTCATAATGTTTCATAAATACCATTTTTCTAACTTTTTACAAGTTATGATAATTACATTAACACACAGAGGGGAAATATCATTATATCACAGTATGATTAAAAAGGGTAAAATAAGCATTAAACAAAAAAACATGGATTAAAACAAATTTTTAAAACTTATCGAAAAATAAATTGATAAATTTTTCTCAACCCAAAATAATCTTATATTCTAAATAAATTTGTTTTAGACCATTCAAAACATAAAATTAATTTATAATAAATAAATATTTCAAGACTTCCCTAAGATACCCCTTACCTCACCTATAAGAGGGAACTAATTATTCACTTTTGATCACACAACTAAATCCATCTTTCTCATTCCAACATTTCCTATATCCTCAAAAAAGTCCCTCACTTCATCCAAGAGGCCACACATTGGGAAGAAATCCAACCTAGGGAGACCTTTTGTGAAAATCAAAAGGAGATACTCGAAAACGAGGTAATTGTTTTATCACATATTTCAAAATTCTTTTCTTCGTCTACTTCTTCTTATTTAGTTGTTTTCATACTAAGGTATCAAATCTTGTATCATACGATGAATATAAATTTTTATAATTATGTTATAACCTTATACCTTCTTTTATCTATCCTAATAATAACAATATACCCATGTGTGTGTACGTATGAGTTACTGTCCCAATGTTGTGGTGTAATTTTTTATTCAACAAGACATAATTTGGATGCATATATTGATGGTTATAATGTATTTAAATAATTAATATAACATGATAATTATTCTGTATAATTAATATACCATCCAATTCCATACAATTTAACCATTATGAGAATGATATCGTCGCTCTTGCGTACGTACGACCTAACGTATCCACGATGCAATGCGATGTATTTCATTATACATGATTTTCATTAAAAAAATTTATAGATGATTGGAATTATTCATAAGATATATATTATAATAATATAATTATTATAATTATATAATAGTAAACTAATAAGTGGAACATAAACTCTTCTTATAAAACATGCATAAGTACTTCATGCAGTTTATATCAGAATAATGATTGACAATATAATGTTACGAACCTAGAGAAGATAATATGACCATATATGATATCATAAATGTGACTGTGATTTTGAAATATGTCAATAACATTATTTATGTCATTATTCATGATTTTTGGATACATACGAATCATATTGGACCTACAATAAGGGATTATTTTGACTCACTTTTATTCTTGCAGGACATCTACCACATAGACCACCTATTTCTTTTATGTAGTGTTTTTCATTCCCATGAAGGATTTAAGATTCATATTGTAATGTTTATCACATTTACTTATACATATAATTTTATTTATTTTACGGGGTGTACAATTTAACTTCTTATAATTTTTACGAGATAAATTTGCAATCTCATTTCCTTTCGATATTATTTATATATAATTATTTACTGGGGAAACATTTATCATGAATGTACATGTTTTATAAATGTGTTTTCATTATAGATTAAATATTATTATATTTATGTTTAAATTCATTTTTACCATTTTTTGACTATTACTACATGGTTTGGATTAAATCATTCGCTTGTTTACCCTATGAGGTCCCTTTGGAATTTACTAGCAAAAGTACGGGGAGAATTTTTTATTGATATATACTGTATGAACAGATTTTTAGGATTTCATAACACCAAATTTCCATGAAGATTCAGGTATAGAATTACAAAGTTATTTTTTAAATAAAATATTTAATGTTTAAATTTCATTGTATTTTTAGAAAATGAAATTTTATTGAAGAAGAAATTATATTTTCATTCAGAATTGATATCAAGTGTTTTAAAAAAATTATTTTCCATATAAGATGAACTTATTTAATAAGAATATTTTCCATGCATAGTATCCCTAAAATTTTTATGGTTTGATTAAGTTTATTATATTTTCTAAATACCTTGGTATTTCCTATATTATGTTTTGATGGAATGATATTTATGAAACGCATTTTATCCTTTTGATTATACAATGATCAGTTATTTATATTTTTGCAGGACACATAATAATGATTTCATTATGAGATGGAAGGGACCTTTGTCTCCCTCAAGTGCATTGGGTAAATATGGATCACTCATGAGGTATGTATGTTATGAGTGAACCTGATTTGATGTTTTTAATTTTATCAGTGGAGGTGGTTTTCATGTGTATAATTTTATGAGTGGAACAGGTTTCCATGACAGTATGTTTATGAAAATGCCTGATTTCATGTCCTTAATTTAATTAGTGAACATGATCCTATTTATAATTGTTCACAACGTTATTAGTTTATCAATATGAATGAATTTCATGTCTTACGTAATAGTTAGGATATTATGTATCACGATCATTGATTTTACTTATGATTCACGTTTTCTATTGACTTACAGGGCATGATTTTTCAATGGTATGATGATATTTTTACACCATTTATGCTCATGTTTATTTTTTACATAACACCCTTATTAATCCTTATTGAGCATCAAAGATTACCCTATTTTATGTTTCTTTTCCCTGGGATTTGAATAAGGGTATTATGTATGATTTGTCAAAATGGGTTATAGTTTTGAATGATAAACCAAGAGATGATGTAGATGTTTTATGAACAAGTTTTTTATGTTTCCCGTTTTTGAAATTCACTATGCAAATACTTTTTTTGGGAACCTATTTTTTAATGTATTAACCATTCCTGAAAAGAAATTTAATTTCCATATACATCAATCTTAGGTTTTTAGAGAGTTTCAGTTCAATGTGAAGATTTAGAAACACAAATTTTTATAAAAAATTATGCCGTAGTATTATTATTTATTTTCATTGATTAGATTGTTGAGATGGATATAGCATATCAGAAAAATTGAAATTTGCGGTGGTTATGAAGAACTTTGGAAATATCCCATCTTAGTATTATTATTTTTATGTTTATTTGATATATATATTTGTAGTGTATAATCAGTCGGGATAAATACATTATAATGTGTGATTTAATTGGTAATAAAATATGGTAGGTACTATTATAATGATGATACTATTTTACCCTGTGTAATGAAATAATGATCAGAATAAAGAAGAGGAATTGGATTGAATGTGAAATATAAAATGAATTAACGGGTTAGGAAAATAAATTATCCAAAGAGGATATTAATTATTTGGGATTTTTATAACATATTTGTTAGTAATTATAAAATTATAAATATGTGGTATTTTTTAGAATCCAATTTAATTTATTTATAGGGTTGAAAGTTTGATTTGTTTATATAGTTAAATATAGTGGTGGTATATGTGAATAAAAAAATTATGTGTGTGATAAGATGATTATAAGGGTGAATTTTATTGGATGTTCACGATATGGGGTTCTATGAGAAATTATATACCATGAATTTTTTCTATTTACTTGAATCACTAATAATGTGAGATAACCTAACAAACTACCATAAGGATTTTCGTATTGGGTGGACCCCTTGAATCAAACATATACTAGGAATATATAATTAGATACTCTCAATATTTTCCTTTACCATTTAATTTTTGTGGTGGTTTGGGTAGTGGTAAAGGTTATGTGCATTGGGAATGAGGTGAATTAGATGTGTTTATAGTAAGATGAGGTTGTGAACGTGGTATGATGTAGTATATTTAAGGATAAGGGTGTGAAATATGTCTTATATTTCTTGGATGTGAGGGATAATAATTCTATTAATTTGTTAATTAGAGGTGCCTATCTAGGTATATTATAATGATGTATAATATGTATATACTTATAGAGGATTATTACAGTGATATGGGAAGCCAGGACACCTAGGATAGGATCTCAAGTTTCATTTATTATTTAATCCAATTTCATATGATTATTTAACATTAACATGAGTGTGATTAGTGAGAAACCTAAAGAGTATATTTATATGATCACTCAATATTATATATATATATATATTATGTATTTCTTATATGATGAAGTAGATTGCGATGAATCAATGTAGCTCAAGACTTGGTGATTATTGGATAGTGGGGGAGTCCCTTGATGATTTTTAAGGATTGATTGAATTATTTTTGTCAATATTAGTAGATTTTTTATTCCTTGGGGTTTTATAGAAGATATATCTTTTTTAATTTAATAGGATAAATTATATGAATTTACTATGGGTGTGATAGTGGTGATAGGTAGTTATATTTATAATTTATGATTATTAAATATAATTCCACTAATATGTCCCATTATATTCAAGTAGTTCTTGCATCCAGCCAATGGTTGATTTCTTGTGGGATTTTACATATCCTTATTATCTCACCACCAACATTTGTGGGCAATTGGATACTTTTGTTCCTAACACACCATATATGGAAACTTATTCAATGTGACTGTGTATCTTGGGAATAATACATGAAATAGAAATTATGTGTTGGTTATCTTACTAGAGTAATTGTACTATGATCATTGAATATTCTATGAATTAGGGATTCTATGTGTACAAAACATTAAAATATATTCATTAATGTGAATATATACGGAATCATATATTAATTTAATTTAGCTATATGAAACTCTTATATATTATTATAGAGAAACATGGTTTCTTAAAGAATAGATTACTAAAATTTATATATTATTAAAACTATATATATTAATACATTAAAATATAAGGTTAAATTAAAAAGGGATATCAATGTATTATTTTATTCAACATAAAATGAAGTGGGATAAATAATAGGGTGTGTGACATTGATACATCAAATGTTATGGATAACATTATAACAATAACAGGTGTTATAACATAATAATAAAACATAAAAAATTAAAGTGATGAAGATGAATAAAATATTGTTATAATTAGTGTAAATATATATTATTTGAGATAAATATTATTTACATTATATAATATGTCTATATTTTAAATTATATATATAAGAACTCCACAAAACCCCAATCCTCCAATCATATAAAACATAATTTCTAAACATGTAAACTCATATGACCTAACTTATATAAACTAAATCCTAAAATCATAAACATATATAACCATAATAATATATCCTATATCATATGAAAAAATAATGAAAACAATTATGTAACTAATATGTATTTATTTGATTATTATTAATTATATCGATTATTATTCTTTTTTGGTGTTGAATATCATTTTTTTTAAAATTTACCTATATGAATGAGTAGGTCTCATGACCGACAGGAGCATAAAAGTGTACCAAGGATGAAGTAATTGCTTTAGATTATTTTTTAAAGATCAATTTTTTGTGGTAATTGTAATATCATTTTATATATGAATTTAAATATATTTTTATATATATGATAAATATTCAGTTTGGGAGTATTCACCTCTCATTTTATCCTAGGAGGATAGATTTTTTGATCATGAGGAATAAAATTCATTTATTTTTAATATAATTATCCATGGGAATGTATTATAATTAATATGTGGAATTCATTATATTCTAAAAATAGATGTTGAATTTTAGTAGACTAGGGTTATAAATTTATGTATATTTATTAATAACTAGAGACAATTATTTTTTGAAACAAATAATTCAGATATCTAGTTTGGGAGTTTTCACCTCTCATTTTATCCTAGGAGGTTAGATATTTTGATCATGAGGAATAAAATGCATTTATTTTTAATATAATTATCCAATATGGGTGTTTCCACCTATTATTTTATATTATGTGGTTTTATTTTTTTTTCTATAGCTTCTCTGAGATAAAACCATAAACTCTTCCCCCCTATATTTTGATAAATTCTCAGTGGAATCTAAAGGTTAAAGAATCTTTATCAATTATATATATTATTTCTCTTCATCATGATTGTTTTAAACCTAATATCCAATGGAGGGTGGATTTCTGAATTATTTTTTTCAAAAAATAATTTTCTCTAGTTATTAATAAATATACATCAATTTATAACCCTAGTCTACTAAAATTCAACATCTATTTTTGGAATATAATGAATTCCGCATATTAATTATACTACATTCCCATCCTTCCATGTATCCATATTGGATTGGATTTTTAGTTTTTTATACATATTAATTAGTCTTCATGAAATTATTTTATGAATATTTATAAGCATATTTATCCATCATTTTGAATAATTTTTTCTCAAAAGAAAACTTTTTCAATGGTTTTTCATTAAATTAATATCTCATAGATTTATGTGTATATAAATATTTACATAAAATATTATTTTGTATTATTATTCCATGTTAAGGTATTCCAAATTTTAATTTACATTATTCTCTGTTATATATGGAATGCAATAGAAGGATATTAACATGAATGGGGTTTTTCTCTATGAGATGGAGTATTGGAGGTTTATAAGAATGATGATATGAAATAATTTTTTCATTCAATTTATTTATTCTATAAAACATAAAAGATATATTTTGGGGGATATGTTGAAATTATAAAAACATTCAGTCTATTAGTTATTGATCATTATTTATCTAGTGGTTCCCATTGAGGTTAATTTTATTTGGGTATAAAATAATGTGTTGGGGGGATCACATCAATGGTCACTACATTGTTTCATTGAGTTAATTCCATAGGTGAACTTTTGAAGACTATTGTTTTAATCAATTAATATTTTTTATAATTTCTATTTATTATTTTGTATTACAATTTTAAAACCATTTATATTTTTTCTAAATATTTTCGAATAATTTTACAAGAATTTTATTTGATGTGATCCTTTTATTTTAGTTTCATAAGTAATGTTTAAAAGAATACATGTTCTATCACTTTCCATTAATCACAACATGTTTTATTTTTGATATGAATATAAATTTATAGAATATTTGCAAGAATCCAAAATATATTTTATTTTTTATTATATACACATGGTTACGTATATATAAACCGTATTTCCGATGAAACAACTAAAGTGTATCTATTTCTTCAGGATATACCATAGATTCACATTTAGATATATGGTGGAGGTGATTTCTGTGAGAGAGTTAAATATCACATAAATTTGTTGCCTATGATGGTATTTGGATATTTATTTGGTTTTTTTTGAATATTGTGTATAGGAAAAAATCAATGACATGATATCCTATCTCATTTTAGTCTGCATATATATAATATCATTCATGTATTAATAATGATATGTTTTATAGATTCTGTGATGTTTTGGATGATAAATTATATATGTATTTTTACAAGGTACATTATATCTTAATATATTTTTAATTTAGGTTATTCCATGTTTGGATTAATCTTATTAATTTTTTTAATTGACTTATCAAATATAATCAATGACTTTTTCATGTATGAATATTGGATAAAATATATGTTTTCATTTTTTAAAGACAACAACATTTTTTCCCTTTGTCAATAATACACTCCGAAAATATTCTATCCTACGGTGATCATGAACATTTATTAGGACATGTAGAATTCAGTTTTGGCTTTTGAGTGAGGATATACAGCCTGATATGTTAAAACAATAATATAAAATACTTTTATAAATTTTTTATTTTGAGAGTAATGGTTGATAGCGGACAATATCATCCAAATTCCATGCATATAATTGGATAATGTGTCTGAAAAACACTTTTATTGCTAATATTAGATTCATCATGAGAGGATAGTTAATTTTATTTTAGATCTAAACATTATTTTATCAATTTATTTAATGATGTTTTAATATGAAATATTTTTATTATTATTTATATATAATCTTATAATGGTAATTTTATAAATTTTGAATTTTGATCAAAAATGTGAAAAAGAAGTTGCAAATCCATGTTTTTCATTATGTTTATGTTGCATGTAGACTATAAATGGAACTATGGGGAATATAGTTGGTTTGATTCAGTTGGATACATGGTCCAATAAACTATACATCATTATTTTTCATTGTCTGAAAATTATTGTTATTTTACATTATTCTTATGTGTATACATGATTTATTAATGTGTTTATGATTAATTTTCGATTTTTATGTGAGAATATGTTTTATATGATGATAATATTTTGTTGAGTTATGATTTCATTAATTAAATTTTGTTTTTTTTAAATGTTGTTCAATTTTTTATAATTTCTAGAAATAGGCATCCCAAAAGAGTGATGAAGAATCCATAGTAAGAGAGTACATATAAACTCCCATGATGAAAGAATCCATTTTATCCAAACCTACTAGATGAGATTATTTAATCAATCATGGACTTTCGAAGGGGATTATATAAATAACCCTCTGAATCCATGGATCATGGTGATGATTTAAATATGTAGAATCTATATATAGTTCATGGTGAGAAATAGCCTCTATTAATCTATGTTTAATCCTTGAGATGGGGACGAGATATGTATTAACATGAATTTAATTTTTGAATTTGGATAGGATTTCATAATAGAAACTACGTATAAAGATAAGATAACACTAATTAAACGTCTCTATCTATTTGACATTGGAAATTAGGATAAGGGTTATCATGAATGTGGCCTTGGGGAGGATTTTCCCATTAAAATTGTCAACAATCACATCAATAACCACCTTCTTTATGAGATCTCCTGATGTGATGAAAAAATATATTGGGAAGACAATGGAGTCCACAGAACTATTTGGGTTTATCTATTTATTTTACAAATAAATTTAAGTCATGCCAGGAATCGATAATTGGCATTTATCTGCATTTTCATCTAGGGAGTACGAAATTGCATCAAAAAACAATTCCTTTATCCCTGATTAGGTATACCCCTTGAGTTTTTTCCAAATAAAATGGCTGAGATATGATACGAGGAGAGGGTTACAATAATTCTATTTCCATACGTATTAGAGAAATATTCAATATATGGTAGTTAAGATTGAATATGAAATTTACTTCCTTAACTAATGATTATAAATTCATTTCATTCTTATCTGAATCGTTGATCCAAAATTTTTGATATTTTTCAAAAGTGACCTACACATTAAAAAGACCCTATACCATTTCACTTTTAATGATAATTAAATCCACCAATACTTTATCACACAATATTCATTTAAGGAATATATATGTTTATTGATCAAAGTGTCCATATATTTTTTGATTTTAATGGTATAAGGACCATTTTTAACTCCTAACAAGAGTTATCCATTAAAAAAATTTAGATTATTTTTTAAAATTCTACAAGGGTACCCTTATAGTGTCAAATTAAAAAATATTTTCAAAATTTTCTGTTATCTGTTATCATGAATACATCATTTTAAAAATAAGACATATAGGTTTTCAAAATTATATCATTCTAACCTATGAATAGGTGGGTTGAATATACCTAATCCATTTGAGTTACAATGATATTTCAAAAGATAAAGATCCCTTTAATGTTAAAAAATATCCTATCTAAAAAACATTATTATCTCTAACTCCACTTATTATTGTTAAAATAGTTATATGAAAAACCTAAAAAACCCAGATATTGGGGTTATTGGGGAATCAAATTAAACATAATCCAAAATAACCCATGGATTTTTTCCATGACCAAAAATACATCAAGAATAATGTTCTAATATACATAATGTTGTCACATTATATGTGAAATAATGTTGAAGAGAAATATGATCTACGGTAAGGGTATCTTGAACTTATTATTTATCAGTTGAGTTTGAATTAATTCTTATAATAGTTACTTATTCAAATCCATATGTTTTTTAATATTCTTGTTTTTAAAATGTATTTCTTTGATATTTTTTGATATTATTCTTTTATGAATCCCATTCACAATTACTGTAATATTTTTTGATCAAATAATTTCATATCACTTTGAAAACACATTATCTTTATAAATATCCTTGTGGATTCTTTGAATGATATTTTGGTATATTTTTCATCTCTATGCATTGGGAATCCATTAACCTATTTCCACTGTTTATTTTTTCTTTTTTCCCATGTTTTGAAATTTTAGGTAATGGTTCTCTGAAAATGTGATATTGACTTCATCCCATATTTATTTTAGGTTTCATTTTGATGTTAAAAAAATTGTTTTTATCATAATTAAAAATAAAGACCTTTTGGTTCATCATCATGATTTCATTACTGTCTTTATAATATAACTCTAAATTTATGGATCACAATGAAATATTATTTTATTATGATAATTTTTTCAATTTATATTTTATATTATCAATGCTATGTTTTTATGTTTATGTGTTACAACTTTATCATGTCTCTTGTATGTGTCATGAATTATTGTGATACTATTATAATCTGATTGGCGGTCATAAAATTATAAAACTCTACAAGGATTTGGGTAATGTTGTTTTATCACATTTTATAATTTAACTGGGCCAGGGATAGATCTTATAATACATTTTTAACATTTTATTGGATATAAGAGTTGATTTATGGTTATGATGTTTCATTATTATGTATAAACCACATTTCATATCTCATTAAAATTAATTTTGTAAGAACCCAGTTCTTATTTTTGAGGTATGAGTTTCGTCTTTTCTCTTTTCCTTAAGTGTTTTTGTGAAAATAAGTAAAATGGGGAAAATCCAAAATTTTGGAACTACACGACATGTACTATTCCACTCGCCATGTACTTTTGGCCATGTGGGATGGGTACACAGGGTGTGTAGCCTTGTCGGAGATGAAGGGTATAAAAACCAACTACACGCCATGTAGTGGGTATTTACACGCCGTGTAGTCAGTCGGCAAGCAAATAGTATTGTAGTTGAAGAAGCCTCCATCTAGGCGAAAGTAGACGCCATGTAGTCGGGAAAACATGTCGTGTACTCATGTCGATGGATGAACAGTTTGGTGGTGCCGCTAGAGAAACAATTAAATGAAGGAAGTACATGCCGTGTAGTAAAAGGTACACGCTGTATACATTGTTTTTTTCTCTTAAAATGGGCAGTAGCCAACCCTATTCATAGGATTGGCTTTGAACCGGATGGGAGATCGGGAGAGGATGACCAAACCTTCATGGATCAGTCGATCGAGTGTCGTGAATCCATTTCTGCTTCCATCGATCATGTTGGAACTGCACGGGTAAGACCTCCCTTCTCCTTGCATTATTTTTTCCAATTATTCCTCTAATGGAAGTTATTTTAGGTTGAATGAGAATTCTTTTACCTTAGATCTCTGATGTTTTAGGGCGTTTCTAGAATCGACGTTTGCGTATATCGTTCATTGGTGTTAAAGGTAGGTGGCTTGGTGTTTAATTTCCAACTATTGTGCGGTTGTGTGTATTTTTGTGGTACGGACCCATGTTGGGATGTCGTATGGCTGAGTTCGTGGCTAGTTTAACTACCTAGAAATGTATAGGGGATTAAATGTGATAATAAACTGCTGTTTGGGATCACTGCTTGGATCCAGGACCACCCCGGGGGTGCGTTCCTCTGTTTATCCATTTGGCTAGGATAACCAAGGGTATTCCATTATAATAATGTTTGATAAATTTCCCTGAGACGAGTTTTATGTGAATTGTTTATTTACATGTTAGGCTCGTCCCAGTTACTTGTGCCTGAGGGTGGTGTATTACTCTAGCATGAGGGCATGACTGGATTAGCCTTAGGGAAACGTTCTGTTTCGCATGAGGGAAACCTTTCGTATGCCTAAGGGATATGACTTCTATGCCTGAGGGAGAAACTTCGTACACATGAGGGAAATATTTGTTACGCCTAAGGGAAATACCTACGTGTTGGATTCTGAATAGCCCGAGGGCATGGTTTTACTACACTAGCTTGAGGGCACGATTTTGATAGGCATGAGGGCTTGGCTCTGATGAGCAGTGAATGTTATTAAATTTAATGATTAAATGATTAATAAAATGGTAATATAACTAGTCGGTTAGTTACTTTTTGAGTCCTATTTAGTTTATTGCATTTTACTTTTGTGCACTGTTGTTGCATGCTTACACACAGTTGGGAACGTGCCTTTGGTTGGTGCCTACTAGGATTTATTTCTCACACCCTGGTTGGGTCATGGTTTTCGGCCCAAACAGATTACATTTCTGCAGATGTGGATAAGTGAAAGGGTCCCTATACAAGTACTTGATTACTGCTGAGGAGTTGGGGAGCATGGGACCGGGAATAGGCTCACGATGCTACTGGTTGTTTTGTTTTGCCTTTTTGAACTATGTATTGTATTGTAATGATATGTAACATGTTATGGTTGTTTTATTAGAACTTGAGACATGTTGCGTCATATCAATATAACTGGTTAGTTATCTTTTAATGAAGTTGTTAATATTAAATGTGAATGATTTATTTATTCCGATGTTGTTGTATGCTTTTCATTTTATTCCGCTGCGCTACACTTTGACAAATGAGGGCATAGATTCCCCACTATCAGACCTGGGAACTCGGTGCTAGCTGGTAGAATCTGGCGTTTGGGGAAATGTGCTTGAGGTCATGTGGAGAACCGGGTTCGAGGCACCCGTTGAGTGGAACCCGGGTTCGGGACGATACAAAGTGGTATCAAAGGGTTTCTTTTCTTTGACTTGCTATTTGGATCTTTAGTCATGGATAAGATGGAAATGGTAGTTAGTAATAAGTCATACCCTTGCGTAGCTAACCTGTGTACAATGAAAAGACATTCTACCTCGTATTTTTTCAATTTTTTGAATTTTCAAATTTTACAGGTGATTTGATTTAACTGTTTGGTGACACACTTGCGATTATGCTGTTATATTCTATCAATTGGTTCTATTTAGTTTCAACCCGATGAGATGAAGGTATTCCATCTCATGCATCATTTAGGCACAAGCTAAAAATCACATCTCATGCATAGTTCCATGCCATATAGGTGCTTTAGAAATTGCATGTCATTGTGATAGTTGTTGTACTAGAAAAGAATGTTATTGTGATAACTGCTTTGATAAAATACCTGCTATGTGATAGGGTATTGTTGTATAATCTTGTTTATAGAATGAATGCCAAACTTTGGTTTTTGGGGAGTACGGGCCCCCATTTACCAGAATTTGGCATATCATTGACTGTTTATTTTATTATAACAGTGATAAGATGTCAATCTTTGATTCGCGGGGAGTATGGACCCTCACGGATCGGAATTTTGCACTTAGGTGCTATTTTTAGTATTTTTTGGGTTCCGGAGAGGTTTCTGAGGCATACTATCTGGAAAACCCTGTATAAATGTCATGTATTTTTTTGAACATGTCGTGTATGTTCTTCTGTTCGAGAAGAAAAGAAATCATTTTGAGTAAACGTCGTGTACCCTGTGTACACGCCGTGTAGTCTCTTCCCGTTTCACAAACCGTGTGGGTGGCGACACGGGGAAGGGATATGTTTGGGTAAAACACTCAATGTACTGTATGTACACGTGGTGTAGATTTGACCCAGAGACCTGTCCGTGTATCTAACAAACACAGGCCGGTGTAATCTTTTCATGAACATGTCGTGTTAATGTGGAACACGCCGTGTAGTCTGACCTGGGATCCGACAGTGTAACTAACAACACGGGTTGGTCTAATCCATTCGTGTACATGCCGTATGTATATAGAACATGTCTTTTAGTTCGAGTCGTGTATCTGGAAGTGTAACTAACAACACATGCCATCATAGCCCGCCTAGTACACGCCGTGTACCTGTGAGACATGCCATGTAGTCTCGTCCGAGGACAGACCGTGTGGGATTAGCCATGTGGCTATGGAAACGGTGTGGCCTACACGCCATGTGCAGGTGTAACACACAGTGTTGTATCAATCCGAGTAGTCGGCCGTGTCCCAAACGACACGAGAAATTTCAAATTTCACCATACACACCACGTTGATTATATACATGCCATGTAGTTTTGTTCAAAGGGATCCATGTGGCTTAGCCGTGTAGAAGGACCCGGGTAGGGAAAGTGAAGTCAGGTACATGCCGTGTAGTCAGTATACACTCCGTGTAGTCTTTTTTTTGCAAATCTTGAAATTCCTTCTTCCCCTTGTTCCCCTTTTGTTCCCTTTGTTTTCAGTCTTGATAATCTGGATCTAAGGTGTCTGTTTGACCTTGTAGAGTCATGCCACCGATACGACCATGCGTTGTTTTCCAGGAGAGAGTCAATTATTATACTCCAGAGATGGTGGGCCATGGGATACCAGTGGATCCTCCAGCAGAGCCAGATGCGGCGCCTGTTATTATACCAAACATAGGCACATAGGCGCAGTACCGTGAAGGCTTTAGGCAGTTCATGCGGTCCTTTTAGAGAGCACCGCATGCTGCCACATCTATGGATGAGCTGACTTGTATCTTCTAGTAGTAGAATCCGCCTACGTTTATAAGGGATGGCGGACCATAGGATGCAGAATCTTGGTTGGGGTATATGCAGATTACCTTCGAGCATCTTGAGATGCCTCTAGGGAGGAGGGTCAAGATCGCGAGGTATATGCTGCGTGATTCTGCCAAGAGGTGGTGGGATGTTACCACCCAGTCAGAGCATCACATGGACATGGGGTGGGAAGATTTTCAGGCAGTCTTCTATGAATTATTCTTTCAGAGACGCTGAGAGCATATAGAGCTCAAGAGTTCATGAATCTGCAGCAGGGTGCTATGTTGGTGATGGATTATTCTGCTCGTTTCACCGAGCTTCTGTTTTTTTTCATCCGTTCTGGTGGGTGATGAGATGTTGAGAGCCAGACGCTTTGAGGATGGTCTTTGTTATGACATCTGGGTGCTGGTGAATGTTATTTGGTTTCCTTCAGTACATGCTATTGTGAACCAGGAGCAGATTACAGAGATGAACATGCGGGAATCTAGTGTTGTCGGATAGGGTGGTTCAACACCGGTTTCTGGTACTATTTCTACCGGGAAGAGGAAGCGATAGATGAGTTTCTCTCATGATGGAAGTACTATCCATGCAGTTTCTTTAGGTGGACCGGTATTTTTCTATGAGTGTGGTAAAGTGGGGCACAAGAGACCTCAGTGTCCACGTGATCCAGTGGAGTGCCGAGCTTGCGGCAAGATGGCTAATCTGCATCGCTTTTGTGGGGCGTTTCCACCAGTGGCTAGAGAGAGGGGTTCTGTGTAGACTCCGTGTACGGGTGCAGGACCAGTGGCTTCTTACCAGTTAGGAAACTAGAATACGTCAGGGTGTGCAGGCAGAGATGGTGGTCATGGTCGTGGTAGCCAGACACCAAGATCTTAGAGGCAGCAGGGCAGGACAACATAGGGTAGTCAGGCTGTGTCGCAGGGCCCCGAAACTGGGCAGGAATATGCAGTGCAATAGACCCAGTAGGAGTAGGATCCCGGACCTTCTACAGTCAGAGGTACTATTCTAGTAATTTCTATCTTATCATAAGTACTTTTTGATATGGGTGCCACACATAGTTTCATATCTGTACCTGTTGTGGAGAGCCTTGGTCTCTGAGTTTCTTTTTCTTCTTCTACTGTTATGACACTAGACACTCTGTTGGGAACTAGAACTACTGGTGTGCGTCAGTGAAGGAGGTTCCCCTTTGAGGTTGGAGGGTGTCACTTCTTTTGGGACCACATTTTCTTAGAGATGCCGAGTTATGATGTCATTCTCGGGATGGACTGGTTAGTTCCCTTTCGAGCCTTTGTAGACTGCTATCGTCGTTGGGTGAGTTTCATGTCACTGTAGGGTGGAGTGTTTCTATTCAAAGGTGAATGGGATGTTCATGCGAGTCGAGCTGGACCAGAGCATCATCTACGAGGTGAAGTCATAGCCCCGATGGAGAGTTAATATCTGGATGATCAGGGGAATTGTCAGATGGATTTCTGTAACGCCCCGACCCCAGCTACCCAGAGTTGGTGCATTAATTACATAACATTGGCATGATCACAAGAAGATCAAATCTCGAAAGACCGATTGGTTTAGTAGCCTTGGAAACACTAGATATATTCATAAGTTTTACATTACATCATAAAATGAAAAACTAATACAACAACATAATGTTTCCACAATCCACGCTATTAACCCCTCATAAAATCCCTGCAGGTCATTCATAACTTATTTCTTCACTTCCTGGGAAAAATAAAACATAGAAAAGGGGTGAGCTCAAATGCCCAGTAAGGATAACAATATAGCGGAACATTTCAAAATAAGCATAAACATTTAAGGCAATGCATTACTAAAACAAAAAGCCTTTTAAACTTGAAATTCAACATAGTATGGCAAAAGTAAAATGAAATAATGCCATTTACTTATTCACATGGATATTCTACTAATCGAATAATCACATGCAAAAATCAATAACCACTTTCATAATGTTGGAATGCATAATGCCAGACTATCATAACCACATAGCCAAGGCCTCGTGCCAAGACTACAAATAAGATTTTGTCAAGGCCTTGTGCCAAGACACTAGTTTGTCTCATGAGACCTACCGATGCATCGAGGAGCTATAGCGGGCACCACCCGTCACTTATTAAGTCCAATGCATTCCCATATGAAAAGGTTTAAACATAACATAAACATTCGTATTAAAACTAGCATACGAAATGTCAATAATTTCACCATAAACTATGAATGGTATAAAAATAGCACATACACAGTCAAACATATCACAAAACCTTCAATACAATATAGAAGTTTTGTATCATAATAAATCAACTTCAAATAATCTTAAAATCCATCAAAGGATGTTGACATAGATGAAATCAAAATTCTTTTTAAAGAAATATCTCCTTTTATTTTGAAATCATTTATGATCCATAAAAAATAAAACATTTTCTTTGAAAATATTCTTATAAGCTTGTAAGGAAAGCTTTGAAGATTTTATAACGGCGTAAAATAACCGCACCCGCCGTATAAGTTAAAAAAAACATTCTTACCTCAATTCTGTCGAAAAGGTTAAAAAGGACCTTGTTTTGAAAACAACGGAAAGATTCCTTTATAAACCTCTTATAAAAAGTCAAACAAGGGTATAAATGACTTTAACCCATATTCTTGTAAATAGTAAAAATGTTTTGAAATACATTTTTAAGAAACATGGATGTGGATGATAAAGAGATCCTAGTAGATTATTACATATAAACAACCTCGGATAATGAAGAGATTGTGAAATAACCCTTACCTTGTACTTTTCCATGGTTGGGGTAGGTTAACCTCATGTATAATTGTGAAATAATTGTTATTAAATTATACAAGAATCATATATATTAATATGATATCATATATGATCTTTTAACATTGATTTGTTAATAATATCTTAGTATTATCGTTGTTTCGGGTGTTAACTTACTCGTTTGCTTTTGTATGTTTTGTTAGGTAAGACATGTTTGTAAAGGATAGGTTGTATATTATTCAAATCCAGAATGGTATTAAGTCCTTAAACATCATTTTTAAATCATCAAATGATAATTATACTTGAATGGATACGATGGAGAGTGAATCTCATCGCGTTCGTGGAGACGGTAGTCCGTACGTACGCACGAACGCTACTTCCATTTAATTTTTATTTTAAAAGAATCGAATCCAAATGATACATAGGTATATTACTATTCCAGTATAATATAATATTTTATATATGTTACTTAAGTTCATTAACACCATCCTTTATACGTTCCATTGTGGTATGAACGAGTCATATCATTTTAAGGGGGCGGTAGTCCGCACTTCCTCAAATGAAATTATCGTATGTATATACAACATGAAATGAATAATGGTATGAAATAAAATGGAATTACAGAAGCTTATATATAAAATATATATCATTAATATCATATTTAATTACAGTTCCATCATAATGGCCACCATGAGAGGTGGTAATATGCATTTGAACAATCATCGTTTCGTGAGGCGTTAGTTTGCCATCCACAGAAACATTATGTTCATCATCCATTAGATGGAGTTGTGTGTATGTGTAGTTTGAATCCTTCTTATAACAACATCCTAGTATATTTAGGATACTGGTGTTGTTACAAAAGAAGGGAAATAAAATGATTTTGGGGGTTGAAGAGGCAAAATAAATGAAAATAATTTAAGAGAAATCGTTACCTTTAATTTAGGTAACTCACTTTGGTTGGAACCAAAGGACTTCTTGAAATGCTTTCTGCCTAAGGGGAAGCTTCAAGGAGGAGGAGAGAGATGTGGGGAGCTTAGTTGGGCAGAGTTTGGACGAGCGAAGTGGCTTGAGAGGTGTGAAGAAATGAGAAGGAGGAGTGCCCTTTTATAAGAGGGGTGAGGGGCACCTTTGGAAAAGCTAGAAATATTAATTTATAATAAATTCATATTCGGTTTATAATGGCTCCAAAGTTGACTATTCAAAGGTTAAGGTGGGGATAGGTCGAAAACCACTCAACCAATAGAATTTAGACAGGTTTGGGTACTTATATTAACCTTATCTTTAAGTATTAACTCTAAGTTAATTAGTTTAACTTTTACAATGTCTCTTTGTATTTTTATATAATATGGTTAATAAACTTACTATATACATACAAGCGACCCCCAAGTAGTCCATTAATGAGGAACCTATCATAATATAAGTCTCTTGGCCGAACCGTAGATTTTTAGGAATTTAATATCAATTAATAATATGATATTTGTTTTAAGAACTCTTTTATGTCAATTTTGACACTATTCAATAGTTGATTTTTGTGAAACTCCTAACAGATTGATTAATTCGAAAAAGGTCAATTAAATCAATCCTAATATATCATATTATCCTAGAAAATTAGTTTAATTCATTAAAAGTTTCATATTATATTTATTTGGGTATTTATAAAATCAATTATTTTAATTTTTCACTATTATAGTAATTACTGCATCATCATTGTGTCATAAATAAAATAAATTATTTAATGTCTAAAAATTATAAGTAAAATATCATTATGTAGGAAATATTTTTATCTTTCTAATGAATATTTATAATCGAAAATCCAACATGTATAACCCTATGTAAAAAATGTTCTTCTAAAAGATGTAAGCTTATACCATTTTTATTTTTATTTTAACTTTATTAATATAATGTGTCCTTATCACTTACAAGTGGCTCCAAGGGGTCCCCAAATTGACCCAAGGATGCCCATGGTCGGGTATGTGTCCACCAATAAGGTTAGGACACGTTTTAGGGTAATTTTGTATTATTATAATATTATTTTTTTACCCCTTATCTACCGGATTTACCCTTAACCATGGTAAATAAAATATTTACCGCAGTAATTATTCAAAATGTCTAAAAATAAAAGTTACCTATTTACACAATTTGAACATCCTGATTCCAAATATGGAATCCATTTTTCTAAATTCAAAACACAGAAGTGGCAGAAATTAATTTAAAATTAATTCCCGCTGTCAAAACAAAAAGCGTGTTTTTAAGAGATAATAACTACCAAAAGATTGACACTTGTTTATGTTCGGTTTAATTGTAAAATTATGTCCAATGACCAACATTATATTAAATGGTAAAAATATATTCTAAATATACTTTAAAACAATTCAAATTCATAATTTATCACTATTAATTATTTTGATTAAAAAAGTTGTTTTTAATTAAAATTTAGTAATTTTCACTATTCATCAAAATATAAAAGTTATCCGAAAAGTACCAAAATTTCACCCTAGGATAATTTCGATATTCCGAATCCAAAAATGAAGTCCATTTTGAAATATAAAATATATATGATTTCAAAAAGTATGTATTACTATTTACAACGGCTAGTTTAATTAGTTGTGGTGTGTGTTAGAACTCGAGGTTGCGTACAACACACGCTATCGCATTATTCGAAGGGAAACGTACCGTAGAAGCTTGGGGTGTTACAATTTCCCTCCAGTGGATTATTATTTTAGAGATGTGTTCCCAGACAACTTTTCAGGTCTACCATTGGAGTGAGAGGTGGATTTCTCTATCGAGCTTGTTCCAGGGGCAGCACCGGTGTCCATTCCTCCTTTTAGGATGGCTACACCAGAGTTGCAGGAGCTCAAGAGGGAGTTATAGGAGTTTCATGCAAATGGTTTTATCCAAACCAGTACTTCTCCATTGGGTTCTCTATTCCTTCTCATGACGAATATGGACGGTACCCTCAGACTCTGTGTTGAGTATTGGAAGTTGAACTAGTTGAAGGTTAAGAACCGATATTCCTTTTCGAGGATTGATGATCTTTTTTATCACCTTTGTGGATAACGAGTGTTCTAAAAGATTGACTTAAGATCTGGATATCATCAACTATGCGTGAGACCATCAGATATACATCTTACATCTTTTCGGAGCAGATATGGTCTGTACAGATACTTGGTTATGTCGTTCGGACTCATGAATGCGCCAGTATTTTTCTTGGCTATGATGAATTGCGTGTTCCATCCTTATCTGGACTCTTTCATGATAGTATTCATGGTTGATATATTGGTGTACTCTTACACTCGACACGACCATGCCACCCTTGTTGATTTCGTATTGAGTACACTGAGCAAGCATCACCTGTATGCTAAGCTCCCAAAGTGCCACTTCTGGATGGACCAGATTCACTTCCTAGGTCATATAATCTCAGAGGCAAGAGTTGTAGTATAGCCAGAGAAGTTGAGAGTAGTAGTTTCCTGGGAGCATCCTAAGAACGTGTTTGAGATATGGAGTTTCTTAGGGCTGGCTGGTTACTATAGACTCTTCATTCTGGACCTCTCTCGCTTATCAGTGCCGTTGAATGGTTTGACTAAGAAGGGTGTGAAGTTTGTTTGGTCGGAAGCTTGCAAAACAGCCTTTTAGGACCTAATGGTAAGGTTGACATCAGAACCAGTCCTGATACTCCCAGAGAAAGGGAAGAGCTACACATTTTACTGTGATGCATCAGGTATTGGGATGGGGGGAGTGTTGAATCAGGGTGATCAATTCATTGCGTACGATTATCAGCTATTGAGGCCACATGAGAGAAATTACCCAGCGCATGATCTCGAGTTGGCTGCAGTTGTTCATGTGTTGCACTGTTTGAGACATTATCTCTAGGGAGAACATTTTGTGGTTTTCACAAACCAAAAAAGTCTCTAGTATATCTTTATTCAGCATGACTTGATCCGGAGACAGTGAAGGTGGGTCGAATACCTACAGTCCTTCGACTTTGAGCTTTCCTATACACCTGGTGAGGGTAATACCATAGGTGATGCACTGGGAAAGAGGACTCAGGTACAGGTGGTACATGAGGCCATTGGCGAGTGGCAGCTTATGGAATTGTTCTCTGTGAAGCATTTGGAGGTGCATGGCAGTCAGGGGCAGACCTATCATTCTTCTTTAGCTGTGACTTCTACCCTCCAGGATAGTGTGAGGATGAGACAACTATCGGATTCATAAGGCCTAGTTCTACGGGAGTCGGTGGCAAGTGAGGCCCCTCCTCCTGGTAGGAGGATATGCGATGATGAAATTATGTGTTTCCTTGGACGAGTGTGGTTTCCAGGGGATATACGCGAGGAGTTGATGTGGGAGTTTCATGATTCCGCTTGGGCAGTTCATCCCGGGGTTTTCAAGATGTAACGTGACTTGAGACGTCAGTACTGGTGGCCGGGTATGAAGAGATAAGTAGCTAGTTTTTTTAAGAAATGTTCCACCTCTCAGCAGGTGAAGGCGGAGCATCACAGACCAACTGAACTATTGCAGCAGTTACCCATCCTAGAGTGGAAATGGGATGATGTCACGATGGACTTCGTGACTGTGTTACTGAGGTCACATAAAGACAATGATGTTGTGTGGGTTGTTGTGGACAGACTAACGAAGGTAGCTTACTTTTTCTAATCAAGGAAACCATTGGTGTTGATGAGATCAAGAAGTTGTATATCCGAGAGGTCGTACATATTAACGGGGTTCCTCGTCCTATCGTTTCAAATAGGGACGCCCGTTTTATGTCTCATTTCTGGAAGAGTATTCAGAGGTCACTAGGTACACAAGTGCATCTGAGCACAGCTTACCCCCCTCAGACTGATGGCCAGTCAGAGAGTACGATACATGTGTTTGAGGACATGCTGTGAGCATGCATCCTGGACTTTGGGGGTTTTGGGAGAAACACATACGCCAAGTCGAGTTTTCCTATAATAATAGTTCTCAGGAAACTATTGAGATGACACCTTAGAAGGCCTTATATGGTAGGCCCTGTCGATCACCTTTGTGTAGGTTAGAGATTGGTGACGCAACTTTACTAGGACCACGTCTCTTATAGAAGATTTTTGAGAGAGTATAGTTGATTCGGAAGTAGATGGCTACCACACAATCTAATTAGAAATCTTATGCTGATCGCCGCAAACGACCTTTGGAGTTCATGGTCGGGGATCAGTTTTTCTTGCATGTTTCGCCGAGGTTGGGACCCAGGTGGATCAGAAGACAGGTTAAAATTTCATCGAGGTATGTGGGGCAATTTAAGATTCTGGAGAGAGTCGGGCCAGTTGCCTATAGGTTGCAATTACCATAGAGGTATCGGGAAATGCATAACGTCTTCCATGTATCTCAGTTGCGCCACTATCATTCAGTCATGTCTCACGTTTTTCAGCCCGAGGAGGTTGAGCTTGAGGTAGATGCATCCTTTGATGAGCATCCAATTCATATTGTTGATAGGATCACAAAGGATCTCCGAGGCCTGACAGTTTCTCTTGTATGGGTGCTATAGAATCATGGCCGAGTGTAGAACGAAACCTGGGAGTAGGAGACCGACGTACATGCTCAGTGGCCAGAGATATTCTACGCTTTATCTTCGCTACCCTTGGAAGGGAAATTTAGGGTTGGATTACTTTAAGGGGGGATGTTTGTAAGAACCCGGTTCTTATTTTTGAGGTACGAGTTTATTCTTTTCTCTTTTCCTTAGGTGCTTTTGTGAAAATAAGGAAAATTGGGAAAATCCAAAATTTTGGTAGTACACGCCGT
Organism: Viscum album; assembly: GCA_963277665.1. Lineage (NCBI taxonomy): Eukaryota > Viridiplantae > Streptophyta > Magnoliopsida > Santalales > Viscaceae > Viscum > Viscum album. The sequence continues at coordinate 592,458,402 of OY728166.1, forward strand.
GTACTTTTGGCCGTGTGGGATGATTATATAGGGTGTGTAGCCATGTCGGCGACGAAGGGTGTAAAAACCGACAACACGCCATGTAGTGGGTATTTACACGCCATGTAGTCAGTTGGCAGACAAATTTTAAGGCGGTGGAAGCAACCGCCATCGGGGCGATAGTACACACTATGTAGTCAGCAATACACGCCATTTACTCATGTCGACGGATGAACAGTTTGGCGGTGCCGCTAGAGGAACAGTTAAATGAAGGAAGTACACGCTATGTAGTCCAAACTACACGCCGTGTACTTTTTTTTTCACATAACGTGGGCAGTAGCCAACCATGTTTAGAGGATTGGCTTAGAACCATACGGGAGCTCGTGAGAGGACAACCGAACCTTCGTGGATCAACTGATCGAGCGTCGGGAATCCGTTTTGGCTTTCGTCGATCACGTTGGAACCGAACGGGTAAGACCTCCCTTCTCATTGCACAATTTTTTCCAATTATTCCTATAAGGGATGTTATTTGAGGTTGAATGAGAATTATTTTACCTCAGATCTACGACATTTTTGGACATTTCTAGAATCTACGTTCGCATATATCGTTCGTTGGTGTTATAGGTAGGTGGCTTGGTGTTTAATTTCTAACTGTTCTGCATTTGTGTGTATTTTTGTGCTACGATCCCATGTTGGGGTGTCGTATGGATGAGGATATGGATATTTTAACTACCTAAAAATGTATAGGTGATTAAATGTACAAATAAACTATGGTTCGGGATCGCTGCTTGGATCCAGGACCACCCTGGGGGTGAGTTCCTCTGTTTAGTTGTTTGTCCAGGATACCCGAGGGTATGCCATTATAATAATGTTTATTGAATTTACTAGAGGGTAATTGTATATGAATTGCTTATTTACATGTTGGGATCGACCCGTTTACTTGTGCCTGAGGGCGGTGTTTTACTATAGCCTGAGGGAATGACTGGATTGGCCTGAGGGCAACGTTCTATTTCACATGAGGGCAACCTTTCATATGCATGAGGTTTGTGACTTTTGTGCCTAAGGGAGATAATTCGTATGCCTAAGGGAAATATCTATTACGCCTGAGGGCAATACCTGTGGGTTGGATTCTGAATAGCCTGAGGGCATGGTTTTACTATACTAGCCTAAGGGCACTATTCTGATAGGCCTGAGGTCTTGGCTCTTATGAGTATTGAATGTTATTAAATTGAATTATGAAATGATTAATAATATGGGAATATAACTTGTAAGTTAGTTACTTTTTGAGTACATCTTAGTTTATTACATATTTACTTTGCACACAGTTGTTGCATGCTTACACACAGTTGGGAACGAGCCTTTATTTATTTCTCACACCCTGGTTGGGTCATGCTTTTCGGCCCAAATAGATTACATTTATATAGTTGTGGATAAGGGCCAGGGTCCCTATACAATTACTTGATTACTGCTGAGGAGTAGGGGAGCATGGGACCGAGGTTAGGCTCATGATGCTACTGGTTGTTTTGTTTTGCTTTGAGGTACTCTGTATTGTATTGTACTGCTATGTACCATGTTCTGGTTGTTTTCTTAGAACGTGAGACATGTTGCATCATATCTATATAACTGGTTGGTTATCTTTCACTACAGTTGTTAATACTAAATGTTAATGGTTTATTGCTTCCACTATTGTTGTATGTCTTTTATTTTATTCCGCTGCACTACACTTTGACAAATGAGGGCATAGTTTCCCTACTATCAGACCTGGTCTCTCGCTGCTAGTCGGCAGCCTCTGGTATTTGGGGAAATGTGCTTGAGGTCATGTGGAGAACTGGGCTCTGGGCACCCGTAGAGTGGAACCCGGATCCAGGACGTTACAAATTTTATATTTATATTACTAATACGTTTTTCTTATTTCGTGATAACATTAATTATCCTAATTTATATACACATATTGACTCATGCATGTGTTTATTTTTTTGTATTCCTCTTATTATTTGGCCTTTACCATGAACTTTGGTTAATAAATTCTCCCAGATGATCTTATGTTATAATAAGTCAATGATCAATTTATAGGATAAAAATGTTTAATTATTGAAATTAATTATAAAAATTTATGACTTAATGTTATTCAAAACTATATTTTGAAAAAATCAAACCTATTAATTTTTATATTTATATTATTATATTTTTTAGAATAATTTTTTATAAATAAGTATTCGACATAAATGATTTTATAATTTTCACATGTATAAAGCTAATATTCAACCATAAAATAATATATCTATTATATATAATGAATTAGAATTTTGCGATTAAGGGAGAGATAACCCTCTCAAAAAATACATGTTTAGAAGAAGTCTAATATTTATAAAGTGAAAATTGAGTTTAAAGTTTAGATATTGTGAAAAATTTGGGGAATATATGATTAACCATGTAAGGATGATAAAATTTTTATTAAAATATTATCATATAATTTTATTTTGAATCATAATAATGTAATGTTTTAGAAGAAGCATATTAAATGATATGAGAGCGATCTTATGGTGAGGTTTCATTGAATGATTCTCAGAAGTAACATCAATATATTTTTTAAAATTGAATTGAATTTAATATGATACGAGATGTGATGATTTTTAAAAACGAATAAAAATTTCAAGGTGTGATTTGTTTTCTTAGGATATAACAGGGTAGTCAAATCATAGGATTGGGATAATTGATAATTTTAAAAAATATAATGATATCAAGTAAAACATTTTTTTATCGAGGATTGAAATATACATTAATAAAAAATTTACATATATGTAATGAAGGATGTAATATGATTATAATAAAATATATGTAATTATTAAAGATTCTGAAGGATTATCACATTATGACTACAAGAAAATGAAAAACGTGTAACTTTTTTTGAGTAGTTGAAGCTCTCTACTATAGTTATTTTTGTTTGAAAGATGAGAATGAGTTTTGGAAACCTATTCCTGAGAAAATTAGTCGAAAAAATTAATAATCTGAAAAAATTATAAAAATGATATAATATACCAATATGAAACACATCAAAAAATCCAGTTTGATTCATTTGCCGGGTTAGAAGGTTTTTAATTATTTTCACAATAATGTGGGGATTCTAAAATCTCATTAATTTTATATTTTTAATGTAGTTATTTCTAGGTAAATTAAAATATATATATGATTTGATATAGGTGCATTACCAAATTTATTTATTTCATAATTTGGATTACATGAATTTTATTCATAAAGCATAAATATTTGTATTTTAGGATTATTAGGAGTTTCCAGAGAAGTCTAAAAGATGAATGAGGATGTTCCTTGATGTAAATTAGAATGAATAATAAGGTTGAATTCCCACGTAAATAGTTTAAATATTCTATTTAAAATAATGGTATTAAATATTTTCATAGAAAACTATATACCCTATAAAACATGATTCTTCAAGTGGTATCTGTTTTTAGTATAAATGGATTAAATAAGATTATTGGATTAAAATTAGCAACATTTTATTTTTTTTACATGTAATTTAATATTCAATTCATATTCAATCCCACTTAATAATATAATATAAATTATGTTATGTTTCAATATGATATATTTTACAAGAACATTATGGAATTTTTTTACATTTGAGTGTTCGGTACCCCTTATGTTCCCAAGGTAAAATGTACTGATATAATTAAATTTGTTACAAAAATTCTTGTTGTAACATTTCAATTTTTTAGAAATAATAGAATATGTAATCATTGATAAGATAATGAAATTGAAAATATTATTTATTTACTAGTGTAATTATGATTTAAAACACATTAAAAGAGTGTGGGAAGAAAAAAATTTCTAACAAAAATGAAAAATTAGGAATACCATTGGTTAGACAGAACATTATAAATTATGAAAATTTTAAACACTTGAGTGATGATCATGAAGATAGAAATGATACAACCCAATCAAGTAAGGAAGGAGAATGAAATTTAGTACATCCATTGTGGATAAATTCGGTAAATGGTTATAACATCATTAAATATTAATGTGAGATTATTGACATGTGAAGGTATTTAAGAAAATTATAACATAACTCCTCATTTCGTAGTTGGAACCAAAATATATTGAATAAGAATTAAATAATTAAGAGTTGATATATAATATGAATGAATAATTGGATAATATTAATAAGATAAGCATATAGGAGTTGGTTGATAATACAATATATAATAATTCTATTCAAATGGAGTGGTGTCCCTAAATTAAATGAATAAAAATGGATATGTAGTGAGAAACAATAAAAATATTGTTTGAAAATGGTTCTCACATGTAGGATAAATTATTATTGATTTGAAATTTCCATAGTTTCCTAGGATTAAAAACGTATGAATATTTATTGAAACCATGGTTCAAATAACATACAAGATTTTCTAAATTGATATTAATTAATCCTATATCAATTTTCAATTTGAAGAGGTATTTATCACTAAACTACATAAAACTTTTATACTTGGAGATGATGAAGGATTTGCCTATACATTGAAGAAAGAATTATATGTGTTTAATAAATTCACAAGGTCTTATTTCCCTATTTTAGATATATTATTGAATTTACCAAATTTTTAAAAGGGAAGAGTGTAAAAAACCTCTATATAAGAAAAACATTAAATAAATCATTCATTCTCATTTTTTCTGGAAATAAAATTATTTTTACTAGAAATATAGAAGGGTTTTTTGACATTTTAACAAAAATAACATAGGTCGTTATGGTATTTATTTCGGGAAAGATGATGCATTTCCTATATTTTAAAATCTCATGAGGTAAGAATGATATTTTTTATGAAGATAAATACATTGTGAAATATTTTAGAAGTTGGAAATGAATAATAAAAGGGGTTTTAGTGTGAAATTTCAATAGGCAAAAAATTTCAAATGAATATAAAGATGAATAAATAAATAAAAAAATTTATAACCCACTACGATATTACATTTCCAATTTTATTTTATACATGTCTTCCTTTATGTTATTAAAATTTGTTCTCATTAATAAAGTACAATGACATAATGTCACTTAATTCATGATAATATGATTCAATGGTAAATAAATTGAAATATTCATTGTGGTCTAACATATTAAAATAAATAAAAGTTATATACCTATAACACCCCATGATTTTACTATGTACATTCATGTAAGTGTATATTGTTTGTTGGATGTTTTTGATTTATAAAACATCAATCTAAAATAGAAAATTCATTATTTTATTATGATGAATATTAAAACACAAAATTATATACATTATGATATAACGAAATGAAACATAATTAGTAAAATTACAAAAGGATTGAAAAACATTGTATATAAAAACTATATATGGTTGAAATTTTATATCATAATAATATTCTATAAATATCATACCATCTATGATTAATATATATTAAATATTGTTTCTATAAAAAAGGTAAACATCTTTACAAAAAATTAGATAATTTTGAAATTGATTTTTGAAATTAATGGGTATAGTTAGAAAATATGAGAAAAAATTTCTATATATGAATTTATGAGGGAATTATATACCTACAATCATCATAATTTCCTTATTTTTCATCTTTGTAAGTATATTCTATGTTGATAACATTCCATAGACATTAAGGATGAGGTATTCATGAAACATCCACTCAATATCACTAATATAAATACCCCTCTCCCCACTTAATCTAATACCCTTCCATTAGTTACCTCATAGATCCATTCCAAACATACTTCCAAAAAATATTATCCCTCATTGGGGAATCTCTGGGAAAAATAATGTGTCAAAATACTGGATTTAAATTAAGATTTATAATATAAAATTAATATCTGTAAGACAATTGTTGTCCACTCCATAATAGTTTTTCACTATACTCCTAATACAAATATTCTAAAATTACATTGATAAAATTAATAAATTTTATTTATATCAATAATATTATATAAAAGTGATATTATTTCAACAAATTAAAATGTTCTTAGACATTAAATCATTATAGCGTGTTTGGTTTGGGTTTAGTATACATTGTAAATAAATGTTGATATATCAGTGTCAACAAGAATGAAGAAGAGAATTTAATTATTTGTAGAAATATATAAAAAATGTTATTTAGAAAGGTTTTCATAATTATTTCATTGTAATATGATAAATTATATTAACCAATAAAAGAAATTATTTTTATTTATTCAATAATAATTAAGAATTTGATTTTATGCATTAATTTGGATTTTTCATCAATTATTATAGTAAATGTACCTAAGTATATATAAATATATTTAATTAAAACACTACATCATCTATAAAATTAGGTATGTGAATATCCATTGATTAATGATCATGGAAAACAACTGAAAAACTGAATCATGTGTGGAAAGGTAAAAAAATTAACACTAGAGTATTAATTTTCCCTATAAATAGTTATTAGGTTTGTAATAATGAATAAAAAGGTATCATGACAAGTTAAATGAATATTAATATGATTATAATTGAAATTAATTATATAACTAAATTTAGTATATATGGCCTTAAATAATTTTTGACCATGGAAGAAAATGTGGTCTATGTTTTTTTTCCAATCTCAATTTCAAATCGATACTTCCTATGTAAAAATTCATAACTGGATAAAAATTATATTTTTTCTCTATAAAGACACATTAATTTTATTATTTTATAGTTAATTAAACTTTTTCTTATTTTTAAACCATTTCACCTTCATATTGTTTATAATTCCAAGGAAATGATGATTTTCATTGGATAAAACCTTAACATTTCTTTTTTACAGGAATAATTATCTTCTATATCCATGTTATTCATTTTTATGGAAATAATTTCCCAAAATATATAAGATTACATAACTCCTTTTTCTATTATATTTTTTATTTTATTTACAGAATGTCTGTATGAATATATATTTATAATTTTATTCATAGCTTCTTTATCCTAGTGTTTTATTTACTTTTCAATTTTAAACATCTTTTTAATGTTTTCATAAGTATTTAATAATATTTTTTTTCTATTTATAATTTTATAAAAAAATAATTTATAAATAATTTATATTGAAAATAAATGTTATTAAAAAGTAATTTCTATTTTCTTAAAAGATAATTTTTAATGCACATGTAAAGTGTAACTTATTTATTTCTTCCATTAAATGTTTCTTTATTATTAGCCTATGAGATTCAATAATTATTACATTAAAAATATTTATTAAGATGGTTGATTTATATTTATTATATAAATTTTTATGAATCCCATGTCTTCTTTATGGGATATGTAAGTTATGGTTGATTTATGAATGTGACTATGTGTGGGTGGAACACATACGCATGATTTTCATGACATGATTGAAGAAAATGGAATTATATATACCACTAATTCATTTTTTAATGTTTAATATTTCATTATATGATATATTAGGGAATATATATTGAAACCAATCAACTATCAAACTCAATGATATCAATTTAAGGGAGTGGGGAGAGAACCCAATCTACCAAGACACTTTATTTTCATGGCATATTTGTGTTCGGAATTCATATACCATATCTATATATGATGAATAATTTATAAAAAATAGGTAATGTAAATATTAAATCACTATCGTAACTTATTAATATTCATCGATAATATTTTATTTATTTATATTCACTTTAAAAATTTAATGTATTTTTTTAAAAAAAAAACTAAATATTTTTGTGGTTCGTAAATTTTATGAAACATAATATATGGTTTTATTTACAGGACCAAATTAATAATATTATAATTTTAATTGAAACAATAAGCATAATTTCCTAAATTATAATCACAAAATCATCTTATAGGTATTTTTTGGGGATTTTTTGGAAATGATTATATTTTGGTGAATACTGTAAAATAACAAATTTTTAAGAAAACTATATTTTCATATAAATTATCAACATAGTAATATTTTGTTTTCAATTGTTTTTAAAATATAATATGTTTCTTTATATTAAAAACAATTCGTTTAATTTCATCAGAGTCAACATAATATTATAATTTTCTATAAAAATATTTTTATATATAAAATAATTTTTTTTTCAAAAATCCATTTATTTCTGTATTACTGTTTATTTTAATATTAAATTCATTAAAATTTATAAATTGAATTTTATAATATATAATCCATATTTTGAATCATAATTTCCATATTTTATCACTATTGCACTTCTATTTCTTATAATTGAGAATTTTAACACCAGTAAAAAATATATTTACCAAAATAAGAACTAAAATGGGTTAAAAGGGATGGACTAAAAATAAAAGGGTTAAAATGGCATATAAACTTGTATAAATACTATTTTACGGAAATATTTCAACCCTATATAATATAATATTCTAATATATTCCATCTTGAATATAATTGTCTAGAGTAATAAGTTAATATATTTGTATCCTTGAAAACATGCATGTGTGTCCTCTCCGCCATTTATTATTGGAAACCCCTATTCTCATTTCTCCACACTTCTAGATCCTATTATCTTAGGGAATCATTGTGAAAATACCTTCTTAAAAGCTCTCCAAAATTCTTAGTATCATATATTTGATCATAATACCTTTCTTTGGTGACCAATGTTTTAAACCTAAGGAGGATATCGAAAATGTGGTACATAACACAATTATTTGTTATTTTTTTTCTTATTTTATTTTAATAAAATTATCATAACATTGAAATATAAAAAAAATAATTATCTATATTATACATATATGTTAATATGCTGTTGTAATAACCATTAAAATCTCTTGTACCATCAAATATGAAATGAAACCATCATATTTGTGTGTAGAAAACTACAACCTAACTAAAAAATTTAATTAATTTTCCATGACAACATCTCATGATTGGTAATAATGATATACTTTATGTATATATATAATAGTCAATACATAAAATTATTTATTTAATTAAAATATATCATCGATTTTATTTCCATTCCATCCGATAAAAAATGAAATCATCGTTCGTTTGTACATGTTGATTAACAGATCCACGAAGCGATGCGAATCATTTTTCATCACCCTTCAGATATATGGTATATATATTAGTGTATTCAACTTTATAATTTTATATTTATTTTATATTAACAATTTTGTAAGGATAGAATGACACTAATATTCTTTCTTTCATAAATGTTGAAAAACTGAAACATTACTCAGATATATATACGAACTACCATCTCCATTATTGTTATGTAATACATGTTTCATAACAAGGTTACATGGTTGGATATGAAAGTATAATTTATTTTTAAAAAATAATATTATATCACGATTAATTTTTTTTAATTTTAAAATAATTAGCGGTTTAAATAAATTCAATAGACTAATGTCATTTAGGACTTCTAAACAAGTAATCCTCCAAATTTTTGAGGTTAAATTTAAAAATTATGTAATAGAGTATTACTTAGATATAAGAGAAACAAAATGAGTAATAAAAAAGAATTATGTAATTAAGATATTAAATAATTAACATAATTTTAATTTTCAGGAAGATAAAGAACATGCGTAAGATATCCATCTCTAGGTATGGGAAATTATACCTTAAAAACAACATTTAAATGTTTTAATTATTTATTTACTAAATATTTCAATAAAATATTTATTATTATAAAATTAATACTTTAATTTAAATATATATATATAAATATCTTAAGAATAATATCTAATGACTTTTATGAAATTCTATCATGAATTCCAAAAGTAAAGTTCATATGTTTATAAAATGGATTGTTTCTAAAAAGGAAATAGGAATGTTCTATTTTAATTTATATGACATTAATGAATTTTATTTCTACCATATCATTTATATCATTTTTTGTATTCCTTTATAAGATTCTATGTATTATTCAAATACAAAAAATCATTTCCTTTTTTCAAAGTATTTTATTTTTGAAAATTGGGATTTAATGAAATGGATATATCAATATCAGAGAATGTTTTTCATATAGGTTCAAAAAATAATTTATGAGTTTTGTTATGAAATTGTAATATTTTATATGTTTCCTAAATTTAATGGTCCTTAAAAGATTATTATTAATGTTAGAGGATCCTGATATAGCTTCAAAGATGGGTGATCCTGGTATAGACCTCAAATGAATTAGTTAATGATTATTTTCTATAGTGAATTGTATTGGAATTAAATGAGTTGGTTATTCAATTTTTATGGTTTCATGTAAGGGTTATTGTATGGTTTATATTAATATGATACCTAGAGAACGAAAATTAATTTTCGATATTTTTTAATTACTTTTTATGGAAATGATTTGATTTCATAATGTAATTAAATGATGTTTTTTTCAAGGAATGATAATTAAAATTTAGGTGTCAAACGTATACATTTTTACTATTTTTTATTCAACTGTTCCCATGTTTTCTATGAAAACCTCATTATTATAGTTTTTCATTTATGTTTTCCAAAATTGTGTTTGATGAAAAAACGTGTGCATTAAATGTGTTTTTTGTTTATCAAAATGTATATTTTGAGGTTAATGTTATTATATTAAATGAAAAAAACACTTTTATGATATCATGGTTTTGAAATATGAAAACAAGTTTCCTCAATAATTTTTATATCTCCCTTACTAAAATTTAGATTCTCCCCCCATCATTTCAATTTTTGGTCATGATTTGTTAATGAGTAGAAACAATCATGATATCCCATTGAAAAAAATGATGATTTTTAAGTAAACAAAAACTTGTTACATTTTATATGTTTTAATGGATATTATTTGGTTGTTTTCATATTATATTTTATTCAGAAGTAATGTTATAGTTATTACCTAATTCTCTATAACTGTAATTGTAACATTATATTTAGTAATATAAAAAAAATGAATTCTTGTGAAAAATTAAATTATGGATTGAATAATGATATGTTGTTTATATCATTTATCATATAATGTTTTAGATAATTTTTAAGGATAGGATAATGACAGAATGTACCCTTAATAGATTATATTTTATAGTTATCTGTATATTTAATTCCAAGATTACCATTTTCTTTTATCTAAACAATGTATGTTCAGAGTGGTTTTTCAATGAGGAAGCATTGAAGCTAAAATATGTAGGAATCAATAGGATAGTATCCTTCTAAATAAGTAACCTATAATGGTTGAAATTGTATCTTATCATATTTTTGTTTTGATGGATTAAGTCAAAAAATATATAAATGGAGGAGGCATCCATACAAGGGTGAAACAACGTTAACCATAGAAAAATTTGTCCACAGTTGTAAATCCATGAAACAATAACCCCTGGAATTCAATGGATCATCTAAACCTATTATTCGAACCCTTGTTTTAATGATAACCAAATATTTTTTATTATGATATTAATGAGTTTTAGGTTTTATGATAGTATTTTATAGTATAAGGAAGAATGGTGTAATTTGCCTATGTATTGAAAACCCCACCATTGATGTTTAGTAACCATTCAAAATGTATCAAAATTTAGGATAAAGAATTCTCCTAAGTATCTCAAAAACCAAAAATAATCTAGGAGTCACCACCATGATGGAATTTTTCCAAGGTATGGAAAATACCAACTATTATATGATGACTCACTATTGTGCCCAAAATTTATTAAATAATTAACAACACATAGAACTAGTGGATGTCACACAACCATGGTGAAAATAGTGAGAAGTATGGAAATGAAATTCCTCTAGAGGATGAACTACCATTGAAATTGAAATTTGGGAATGTGTTGTAAAAACCTATTACCAGAGCTCGACTCATCGTTGAGGCAGACACACTACCATCTTGAATCACCACCAGAGATTAACTCAACATTCAAAGGAGTCACCATCGTTTGTTTTCAACATTATTATTAATTAACTATTTATAACATATGTTTTATTGAATTTAATGTTGAATGTTAATTTAATTACATTTATAAAAAATTTACAAAGATTTATTAATGTTCATTTGATTTATCCAGTGTAAGGAGAAGAGAATACAGATGATTATTCTCGGGTGATGGTGTAAAATTAATTAAAAGAATCCATCGTGAACACACAAAATAAAAGATACCCATGATAAAGAGTGAAATACACATACATTTTGAGAGTGTCTCTTTATAATATATTATGTGCTTAATTTTTCATACATGAAAAAAGTGGAAGAGGTAAGCTTACAGATCATTCAGCTTCATTACAAACATAGAACAAAGGTGTTCACAAGACAATATTCTACTTTGATTTTTAAATCCCATCTTGAGTTTTCTTTCAAGCGACACTCGAGGAGTCACATGCTTCCAGTCTTATCATACCAAAAATAATATCATCCCTACAAAACTATCTTTCCATTCTATTTAATTTATTTACATTATTAGTAGTGTGTTTTTACACTTTTCTTAAACATACACAGTAACTCCTTTTTTATAACTTGAAGACACTAGCTATCTACTCAAACGCCCTTTACCTATTTTCCCACATGTTGTTGAAGTGGTACCCGAAAGACATGTATTTGTCTTATTCCATGATTGTGGAGTAAATGTCTTGTGTGGCATAGAAAAATTTTATATTGAATTCCTGATCCTTGTTGTGGACCATATATTACATTATAGAATCTACTTAGTAGTGGGTGGTTTCTAAGTGGACATGATTAGGTATTAGATGGAAATATGGCTCATATTTTTATTAAACTGCGTGTTATGTTTTATATATGCTTTTAACATAATCTAATTTAAATAAAAAAACCACTACATTGATAGTTAGTCTTAATTAGTGATTATGTAAGGTTGAGATTCTGTAAATAAATTTCAATAGTTTATGCAGTTTTTAATAACTATTTTTACTATGACTTAATCATTCATTGGGATATATTATAAAATAATAATCTTATATCAATATTACATTTTGAATAAAAGGGCTATTTTAAATATTAGGCCGATTAAATTTAAAAATGATTTAAATAAAAAAAATTATTTGGTTATAAATTCAACCCCCTCTTGAGATATTCACTTCGACCAACATTTGAAATTAAATTATTTTAATAACTTTTCAATTGATATTTTAGTAGTGTTTTAATGATATTAAATTTCGATTCCATAAATGTTTAGTTATTTAAATGGATAATTGTGAAGAAGGTACTACTACAAACAGACCTACTTTTTTAATGGAAATAAGTATTATCAATCAAAAATAATGATGTAAATTCACATAGAATTCATGAGTATTGAAATATTCAATTTTATAGAGGATACATATGGGATACCTAAGTCTACTATGAATAAATGGGATGATTAAACTAATCTTTCATACAATTATAATTACAAATATATGAATGATATTTAGTATTCTTTAGGAGATGAATAATATGTTTCATAAAAACGCATATGGGACGTATTATGGAAAGGGAAAATTATAAGAATCTTCTAGATGTTTTTTTGGAATATTCTTTCCTAAATTTTTTTTGTCTTTCTCCTTGTTGTGTATGATATTTTCATAGGTATGAATTGGATTTATATTTATAATTAAATGATATATGTTAAATATATAAATGTTTTTGCAGAATGTGTATCATTTTGTATAAAATAATGACTTCATATCTATAATAAAATACTACGATGCAATGACAACGGTTAATGATATAAATGAAAAATATCCGGTACTGATTTCAAAGAAAGAATAATAATGGAAAAAGTGGGGATGTTCTTGTAGTAGAAGAATATATGGACATATTTCCTGATTAATTTTCTAGTATTATACATAATCAAAAGATTTAATTTACTGTAGAATTAGTGCATGTTTCTAATCCCATATCAAAACCATATTATCGAATGGTGCAAGTAGAACATTTGTAATTGAAAATTAGTTATAATGTTTATATATAGGGAACTCATTCATCCTTTAAATTCAATATTCTTTTCCCCTATTTTGATTATTAATAATAGTGATAGTTTAATGAGTATTTTAACTGATCGTAGAGCATTCATCGCTATTAAAATTATGTATATATTTATTCATACATGTTACTTGTTTGATCAGCTATTGGGGTATATGTATTTCTTAAAGGATGATATTAAGTCATAGTACCATCATCTAGAGGTAAAGGGGGGTTATATTCTGAAAAAATTAGAATATGAGTGGCTATTATGAGTTTATTGATTTCCTATTTAGTTTGAAAAATTCTCAAATTGTATTAATGGACCCCGTGAATATTGTTTCCAAGAGTTCATAGATGAATTTTTTGTTGTGTTTATTGATGAAATGATGATATATTTTAAAATTTATTTTGATAATTAGAAATATATGGGGGTTGTTCATAAAACATTTGATGAGAATAATTTATATGGAATATTTATTAAATATTAATTTATATTATATAATATACATTTTCGTGGAAATATTTTAAATTAAAATGTAAAAATTATTGATCTAGAAAATTTTAATGTTGTTGAAGTGGCTCAAGAAACTTAAAATTTCATATAGATTTTTGTTTTCCTAAATTTATCAGGTTACTATCAATGGTTTCTTAAAAAATTTGTGGGATTTGTAGACTAAAAACTATGATAACATGAAAAGGAGTTAAATTCATCTAGATTAGACAATATTATGAATGATTTCATGATTTTAATAAAAAAATTCTAAATTTACTAATTTTCTCCCTGCCCTATAAAAATGTTGAATTTGGTCTTCACATTGATGCTTATTTGAAGGGAATTGAGTTTTTCTAAAATAGAATGATTAGATAAATTCATTATCTTCTTGGAAATATAAATCATATTAGATAAATCACCGTACACATGATATTAAACTATAATTTGTAGTGATTGACATAAAAATCTATAGGTATAATTTATATAGAGTAAACTAAAAATATTAAATAATAAATGTTTCAAGTACATATTAACTTAGGAAGAGTTGAAAATGAAAAATACAAAAAGGATAGAATTTATTAATTATTATGACTACATGATTCATTACCTTCTAGAAATGAAAAAAAGAGTAATTGATTCTTTATGTAAGAAGGATAATTACTCCTTAAATACCATATTTTTAGAAGATAATCCATTGGTAAATGATTTGATTAATGTTTTTTATAAATTTTTCTAGCATAAACTTACTTTTTTTTGTTTCTATTGTTAGTGTAATATTAATTATTATATAGAATTATGAATGATGAGAAGGAGGGGCATGTTTTAATGTAAATGGTTGAATCATTCCACATGGGAATGTTTTCAGAGATTAATGTTCCCAATGAATATGCTATTTGATTTAGAAAGTTATTATTTATGCCTTGTTATTACAAGTTTAAGGGATAATTTTTTGGTAAAGGTAATAGTTATCAATTTTATGTTTTTCCCGATAGCACTATTGTAACATCTATAAGGTTACATCCCCAATACAAAAAATAATGAAAATAAATTCCAAGGGCCTAAAGAATACATGTGTGATGATTTCCCCTTTAAAATATAAATATCCAAACCATAAGAAAATATACAAACAAACTACTAAATGATACATGAGTACAAAACAATTTGATAAAAACAAATCCAAACCATCATTTATATCTAAGTAAAAGAAAATGAAACTTAGTGAAATAATAAAATATGATAGAAGAAAAAAATCTTGAGACACCCAATACATCCAACCTAAAAATACCAACCTCCACCAAACTCCAAATTGAAAAACCACAACCCCAATATCCAGAAGAATCATCAATGAATTGAGATACATTTCATTTACCTATGTCATGATAGATAACATCTAAAAATGGAAATTAATGGAAAAGATAGGGGTGACTTTAAACATGGTCAGATTTATTGAATGATATCCCATATCATGTCAAATGGAAAAAATTATGATAAAATTTATATAAAATATTTTATAATGATTTAAAATTGATTATATCAAATGAATTATAGAATTCCATGATTGGAATATTTTCTAATCCAAAACTATTTACCAAGAAAAAAATAGTTCTCCATGGGATGAAATAAAAAAATCATCTAAAAAATAACTAATTACATTTGGAAGTATCATTTCATTGTTACACAACACACCCAACCTCACATGAATTCAAAGGTGATATTTCCATACTCATGAAAGGTTACTCTTTAATCTAAAATGTCAACAAAATTTAAAAAATATAAGGTTACCTAATGGAACGCCCCCATTCTAAATGGTCATGTGTAATGAAAATGAACTCACTCCAACCAAGTAAGGAAAAACCCATGCAAAAACTAAAACCATTATTTATTTGTAATATTTCAACAAACATTTTCCATGATAAAAAATACATAACAGTAAAATCACTATCTTAAAAACATCATCAAATGGGGATCTCTACTATACTATAAAAGGTACACAATTTATTAAAAAGCATCAAAAAATTTATTTACAACCAGAATCAATAAATCATTTCATATTAAATTCATGAAAATAATTTATTTTATGTTAAAACTTCTTGTTCCAAATAACTGGAATCGAGAGGAAGCAAGTTACTTCTTAAATAGTTGTAGAAATAAAGAACATTATAAAGATTATATATGTTTGATCACAACCCAATGTTGTTTCAATTTATCGAACCAAATAACATTACCATCATCATAAATGACAAGGATTGATCCCCAACATATTAGATATATGGTTCTGGAAAAGAGAATAAAAATATATCCAATAAGAAGGACCAATATCAAGCCCTTACTAATGAATTTGGGTTTCTAATGAAATTTAATTTTCATATGGGTCACTCTAGGACTGATGTGAAATGTCTCTCATGAATTTAGTGAAAAAGTAAAACATGTTATGGGATAATTGGTGGAAAACTCTGGCATAATGAAATTTAAAAATAATTATAAGCATTAATTTTTAGGGAAAACTGTACATCGCATAATTATGTCACATGTTTTGGAATACCATACACCAACTATGTGAGTTATACTACCTTAATCAACACCTCACATGGTTATAACACTCAGTTAAACAAACCACGCACCAACCATGTGTTTACCTAGTATTTCAAAGTGCATTGTTTCCCCATGAAATCAATAAGGATTGGATAATATATGAACCAACCATGTTGTGATATTGTCCCTCCTTTTACACAGTTCTCACAATTTCATATGTGGGGTGAATAATTTTTACTGACCATTCCTAAACAATGGACCTCCATAAAAGCCTCCAAAACATTTGGTAACTCATTAAAACCTCTTAAATCAAAACCTAATAATTATATATACTTAAAATTTATTTCTAAAGGGTAATGTAACTAAGAAAACTAGATGCTATATTATCCCCCCAATTATTCTTTCCATCCCCTAATATTTTAAAACTAGAGTTATTCATGATGTGTTTTGGTCGTTTCTCAATTGATTAATTTTCATTCTCTCATGTTTATTCATGAATCAGACTATGCATCAATAAAAGTGACACTAGATCGATGCTTTTTGCATGTAATATGCTCTATGTTTTATACTAAATATGCACTAGAACATGAACCAACATAGAATTTGTGTCCATGTCAATGTGATCCCATCGAATCAACAAATCTGTATTAAGTTGTTACTTCTTTAATCAAGATAGATGAAACAAATTATGACCTAAAAAAGGCCTTGGTGGAAAAATCAAGGTATCTAATATATCATGAATATGTTTAAGTAAATCAGAAGGGCCTATGTATCAAGGAAATAACTCTCCCTACTTACCAAAATGGTGATTTTTTGGACATTGAAGGATTCTAAAAAACACACTATTACACACCTCAAACGACAATAATCATCAAAGAAGATTCACTAAAGATTTTTGAAAACTCTGTGATGTCTCTATTCTCATTAATATATAATGAAAATTATATATTTCCCCTTACATAAGGATAGGTTTAACCAGAGATGTATATCCTCTTTACAACCAACAATGTAGAGAATGACAAGGATGCCTACACATTTCTTTAAAAGGATCCATATGTTTTGAGTCCTGATAAATGTTTTTTATGAGAACTCCACAAATGGTATGTTCTCCTCCCACAAGCCACCGAAGTCCATTACATATGCCCCATTCACATATTCTATTGATTAGATCATCCATTGATATTATCTATCCATTTACAGGTTATATTCCATGCTCATATTTAAATGAGTCCCAGTGGATGAAAGGTTGGGGTTATGAAAAAATGAGATGTAAATCTTGAGTCTTGATCTTATAAAATTGATATTGGAACTCGATATATATTTACAACTTATCAAATGTCAATTTTGGAAAATTCCTCCAATATATCGGATTCATGAATAGAGACAAAATGAGTTGAATTCAAGTGTTGATTCACAATTACCCATTTGAAATTTTTTTTCCTAAATATTCTTGGTAAATTTTACAAAAAATCCATGGATATTTTTCCCAACATCCACATGATAATTTTTAAAGACTACATCATTAAAATTTGTTAATGGTACTCCACCTTGACTTTTAAATTGGTGAGGCATCTCTAAATATACTCCAACACATCCATTTTAATTACAACCCATAAAAAATTATCTATCATTAATCTATACATAATTTGAATTTCGTGGTAAAAACTCACTTAGAAGGGTGGTAATAATTTTGACACTTATATAAACAAACATAAGGTACTAAGATATGGTATCTAAATAAAATATTAACTCCAATCTAGATTCCATTCCTTAATAGTCTCCCCACCCTTAAGTTTTGAAATCATATAACGATATATAGGATCAGATATCTCATCCTATTTTATAGGCTTGATCAAATCAGAAGTAAATGAAATTGGGATGAATAGTATAACATCACCCTAGTTAGTGGAATCGAGGAGCATGTATGTTGTAAATAACATCTGTTGCCACGAATATAAAGATTCATTATCCAACTGATTATAAGTCTTCCTTATTAATGCATCTTTAACTAAATTTCCATTACCTAATGTATTAAATCATGTCAATGTTGAATATTTTTATATATTTTCTTCATTCTATTTTCCTTATGTTATAATATCATTCTGAGAAAATTTGTTTCAAACTCTTATGATCCATAAAATCTGAAAAATTTACCCCTAAAAAGATAATGATTCTAGGTATCTTATGTATGGACTATAACAACCAATTAAAAATCATGTGTTGGTTAGTTCTTTTCTGGAAATTGTATGTGTCATGAGCCATAAGAAACAACTTTATCTATCAGCATGAGAATGTTAGATTTTGTGTCCTAGAACCAATTTTTTTTTATTTTAATAAATGAATATTTGATGTATTAATTATTAAATTAAACATCCTGTTAAATGTTGTTCATGGTTCTTCATGACCAAAATGTGATAATGTACTAGAGTATATGTCACATTGATATGGTAATAATGGTTTCCCATTAGGATGATAACCGTGAAGGGAGATAAAAGTATTTTTAATATAGATTTGTAGTTGGATAACATATTATGATGGTAAAAATTGTATATAGGCCGTTAAGTGTGAGTAGTTGTAAGAAGATAAGACATATTATAAATAAGTTTTCACCTGATAATATCACAGACATCAAATTATGTGAACATACCCACTAGTAGGAATTCCCTATATTTTGGTGTCAAAGTATATTCCTATATATGAGTATGTGTTTTTGTATTCTGACTGTAAGACTATAATTAATCCATGTCATAACTTGTGCACTTTGATTTGATGATGAAAAATGTCACACTATATGTTGGAAGGAAGAATGGTATGTTGGGTGTGTCACAAAGGACATGTTGTTAATGGACATGTGAAAAGGGATTTTCCCTTCATATATATGGAAGTAAATATCTCGACCCTTTGATTGAAATAGAGTTATCTCCCTATATTCCATTTCCATGGTGTTATGACGAGTTTATTTTAGATTGTCAGAGAATGATGTATCAAGTATATAGGTTGATGAGACTGTCATGAAACCTTCTTGATGAGATTATGTCATGAAGGAATTATATTACATAGTGGCCATTTGTATTTGGTTGTCATCATTACCACTTATTGTTATTTATGTTTGGTTCTTTAACCCGTTGCTAGTTAGTAATCTTTGACTTTAGGAAGACCTGCTTATTGCCAATGAGAAAGAATTCTAGAGGGTCCTAGACTATGTGTTTCTACTAGTCTCGATTAAATTCTATTTGAATGTAATTAATGGAATAAATATTATTCTCATCACTGAAAAATATTTTTATTTAGGTTATATTTATCACATAAATTAAATA
This sequence comes from Viscum album, assembly GCA_963277665.1. Taxonomy (NCBI): domain Eukaryota; kingdom Viridiplantae; phylum Streptophyta; class Magnoliopsida; order Santalales; family Viscaceae; genus Viscum; species Viscum album. The sequence continues at coordinate 592,478,590 of OY728166.1, forward strand.
CCCATTTATTCACTGAATTGTAAAAATCAAATTTATTTATTTTATTTTATATTTAATAAATATTTATTTACTAGTTGGTGAATAAATTTTTATTTAAGAGAATAAAATATTTATTCAGGTGTTAAATAAATTCAAGAGGAGTATCAACAGACTAAGACCATGTTCCGTGATAAAATAACTATTTGTGAGTTGATAAAAATTATTTATCCATTTTATGCAAGTTTCCATACCATAAAATAATAACACTATTATAATTACTATATGTGATGGGATTTCATTAATAGTTATAATTAAATTTCATTGTTATTATGAAATAAATTTTTATAACTAAAAACCCAGATCTTTAAATAGACTTCTACTTCTATTGTGTAATTTATTCGAAACTAATTTCATGTTTTGGATAGAGAATTGTTTCACACAAATAATTCTCTCTCCAGTCCTCCTCAACTCTCCCTCTTAAGAAAGAAAACCCCAAGAAAGAATTTATTCTTGATCAATGAATGAGTGATCATGAACGAACAATGGAATACATTCAATTCACCATTCTAGAACATGTAAATTGAGTGGAATTTTTTGGAGTTCATTGAATCATGTGTGGATCACAGCTAGAGGGATTATACGGCTAGATCCTCACATGCGCAACTATTTAAATCTAGAAAGGCCGTTTCAGAAGATCAAAAATCACCAACGAAGAATGTTCCTAAGCCCATGTATTTATTTAGTCAGATATTAAATAAATTAATTATAAATATGACATCCATGGTCCCCGCTCTTTGTTTCAGGACACAATTATTGATAAAAAATTGAATATATCTATCACTATTGCATGCTTCTATTGTTCCTGTAACAAAAAAATGGTTACAGAGTAGTCATGTTTATATTTATAATTTAAAATTTTATTGTTGATCTATGCAGAATTGTGGTTAGATTTTATTTCATGTTAGTCATTAATTACTCTGGTTTTAATTAACATGTCATCAACTTATTAATCATGTTTATTGAGGGTTTCATTTTATTAATTTCTTATGAAAAAATGAATAATTACCGAAAATTCCAATTGGAAGTGCCAAATAATTGCCTAATAAAACTAGGTTACACAATGTGTGGCCGAGACACACATTGTATTCCAATGTGTAATATATTTAGATACAACGAGTAATTATTTACATGTCGTTATTTTGTTTCTCATTGTGGGTTGACTAGGAATACCTGGCACCTGACAGTCGAACATCAGGTGAGTAATTGGCATGTGCATACCATCTACTCTTCCTGAGTCAACTCATTAAAGCCCAAGCATGTGACATTGATATATGGAAACCGAAGTATAGGGCATGTAAATATATGTACATTCCATTTAGTATACCTAAATGAAATAAAATTAAAAATAAATTAAATTTTCTACTGCATAATTAACACCTTATTTTATTGATTAGCCCACCATTGTGTGTTTGAATATTTATTAATCATTTTAATGAATTTTAAAATGATTATTTAATTTATTGTATTTAATATTTTATTATTAGATCTACAATTTACTTTCCATTAATTTCAATAATTATTGTTGTCTCAAAATAAGATCAAATTATCATCTGGATGGGAGATAATTAATTAATTAATGGAAGCTTTATTATCATAAATAATAAAATAATTAATAACAAAATGAATTCTAGGCATTTCATTTTTCATATTTATTTCATGTGTGAACATTCACCAGATTGAAAAAGACCTAGGTATGTGTTGGAATTTTTTTATTTAAATTTAATACATAGTTTTCAATTATTTAATATTAAATTAAATGTTCGCAAGGGAGTCATCCCTCTCTCCATTATTATATAGGACCTACGTGACCATGTATATTTATGTAATTCAGTTTCACCAATCCTTTGGATTCCCTCACTGGTGTGTGAGTAATAAATAATTGTAATTAATGAAGCATCTCGAGGTGTAATGGGGAATGTTCAAGATGAAACCATAATGATGCCAAGTCGATGATACATCGATGGACACATGGAATGTTGTAGCTCATGTCAAGTACGACATAAGGAGTTATTTACCCTTCGCCATATGTTGATTTAATATATTATCATTAAATCAACCATTATATTATCTCATGATTAGTTTGTTTAATTAATTAATTATATTCCTTCCAATGCATTAAAATTATATTTATTAAGGAAATACCCTTATCAGATAAATGAATGAATTAATATTCAAAGATAAAATTTAATTAAAATTGATTATTTATAAATGATTTATCAAAACATGGTTAATTAATTATGTAAACATATACATATATATTAACAAGGCATGTAATGGATAAACAAGATAACAAATTTTTGTATAATAAAATAAAATCTATTAATCAAATATTATGTCCGACTAAGCCTTTCGTTACTTTATTCAGATCAAAAATCAATAGTTCTATGAGATTGACCAACCTTGCTTGGGACACATACATTTATAAGGGTATTTTATATGAAATTTTTGGGTTCACATAACCATTTTACATCATGGGGATTATCCAATTCTATGCTTGGTGTAATTTTGAGGAAATTTTTGGGAAAATCAAGGACATTATTTCTAGATTTGGGTGTCCAGTAAAATGGATACGGAGTTGCAAGGCCACATTTTGAAAAGACTTTAATACAAAATTACCTTCAAAATTTCATTGATAACCCTATTAGGGTTTATGTGAAGGGGAATATGGATCTTTTCCACTAGAATGTACTGGAAATTAGACATTCCCTGTTCAATGGTGGGGACTGTTGGGACATGATAAAATATTATGAGATTTAACAAAATCAATTAATTATTTCTAAAAAAATATGTAACAAAAAAATTACTAATAAACTATTCATTTAGATTTTAGAATAAAATGAAAAACTCACTATACCTATGGTCAATATTGTATAAATGGAATATTTTCAATAGTAGTAACTTCAAGGAATGTTTTACACAACTTCGAGTTGTTATACTCCATGAACGAAAATATTACGTGCTGGAATCCTCAATACCCGATCCACACACTCAGGAAGAGAGTGATGAAGAGTTTATAATATAAAAAACAGATGAATGTCGTAGTCAATGTTCAATGTTACATTATTTAATCTATGTCTAGTGAACTCATGATGTCTCATGAAAACATGAATGTGTACAACCTGATTATGCCACTGTATAGTCTTTACATAGAGTGAGATATCCATGATTGCTATGAGATTTACAAGGAACTATTTCAGTGTAATATTGGATAGTTATCCAGATTAGGACCTCATGTAGTCAATCTCATTAACTACATTGATCTACTAGAGGGTATAGGGTTTAAACTACCTGATGAACTGGTCCATGATCTAATTCAGGAATCACTCCCTCAAACCTTCTCCAGTTTTATTGTAAATTTTCATATGAACAACATTGAGTATTCTAATCTATATATTCTTATCCTTTATTGAAAAGTTGTTAATGATATAAAGTTTGAAAATATTTCTATCCTTATAGTGAAAAATGAAATGAAAAAAATAGATTTAAGATTATATCTCTTTCATGCCCATATAAGAAGAAAGAGATCAAAGCGGAAACAAGGGAACATGATGTTTTCTATTTCACATGTTGTATGAATGTCTACTAGAAGAAACATTTCACCCAAATAATCAATCAAGGGGAAACATATGGAGTATTTTATATCTAGTGCAATTTATCTATTTCTACATATTGGGTATTAGATATATCTCGTGGATCTGACATATGTATTCAAAAATAGAAACCATGTAGATTCTGAAAAATTGGCTAAGGGTAGGTAGACATTCGATAAGGCAACATATCTAATCTTTTTGTTGCATCTAGTAGTGAATACCACATCACATTAAATACTGAAATGATCTCAGTTTCAATGGTTTTTTAATATGTGCCTTCAATTACCATAATAATTTTTTCAATATCCATACTAGATAAAGATGGATTCATTTTACAATTTGTAAATAAATGATTCTTCCTTTATAAACATAGCATTTGTTATTTTAATTCACATGTACATAACTATCTTTACATGTTAGATTACATTAACCAAGTAATGGAAATCAATAATGATGTTATATCACATGACTCATACCACACCAAAATAAGTCATCATATGATCGGTTATGGAAATGAAAAATGATTGAAAACGTTATATCAATATGGATATTTAGATCCATTAAAACTAAAACCACTTGGTGTAAGTCATGCATGATTTCAAGGAATAATATCTATAGCTCCATTTAGGGGGAAAAGGTTAAAGGGATACAGATCTTCATAAATTAGTTCCTCCCAATGTGTGTGGACCATTCCTATTAATGAAAGGGGTGGGTACTCATACAAAATTTATTTTATAGACTCCTTTAGTAGATATGTATATATTTACATAATGATTTATAAGTCAGATTCTTTAGATAAATTCTAGAAATACAATAATGAAGATGAGAACCATCTTTGTAGGTAGATTAAGAACCTCCACATAGAACAGGGAGGGGAATGTACTAATCAATACATCATTGATTACATACATGATTTTGGGATCTTATACCAACACACACCTCCTTACATTCCACTATGGAATGGTGTAAGAAAATGGAGGAACCACACCTTGTTGGATATGGATAGATCTATTATAAGTCATTCAAGTCTTCGATTATCCTTTTTGGGATATGCATTTTAAATAGTGTCAAAAATACTACACTATGTACTAAATAAATTAATAGATGTTATTCCATAAAACTTTTGGAGTGGATGAAAAACCTTGTTATCAAATATACATGTGTGGAGAACAGAATCATTTGTTATAGCATGTTCAGGAATGAATGTTTCACCCTATTGCATAAAGTGTACCATTATGGGATACCCTAATGAAACTATGTGATATTACCTATATGAAACCACATAAAAATGTGTTTTAGTGGAAAGACAATCTATATTCCATGAGAGGGAGAAAATTTCCAAAATAGATAGTGGGATCAAGTTGAACTTTTGATGAAGTACATGCGTAAGGCATAGAATAGTTAGTACAATATAATATTACACAAAGCCCTATGGGAGAAGAAATTGTTCCAGAGACACAATAACTGTGTAGGAGTATAAGAGAGGTTATAGAACTAGAACCTCATGGTTTTCTAATTATAGATAATGGTGATTCAATATTAGTTGATAATAATGATACTCTAAAGTAAAAAAGAAGAATTAAGTGGAACAAATGTTTCCAGGTGACAAAAATCCATTAATTATGAAATGAATTCTATTCACCCAACACAAGTCTATATTTCTGGTGTATTCTTAGTGGATGTAATTATTGTTGGTTTAAAATGGGTGTTCAAGAAAAAATTGAACATGGAAATACATTTTAGTGCCTATAAGTCATGACTGGTTTCCAAAATGTTTAAATAGTATCAATATATTGACTAAAATAAAGTATTTTCACCAATTGTAAAGCTGAAATCCATCATTATTCTATATAACATTGTAGATAACCAAGAATATAATATTTAAAAAATTAATTTCAAAACACCCTTCCTTAGTTGGAACATACACGAAGGTATCTACCAGACACAACCTAAAGGGTTCGTTCCCCCAAAGGATTAAAATATGTTATTCATGTTGAAAAAATTCATATATGGATTATAGAAAGATTCCATATCATGGAACATTGGTTTTGATGAAGCCATAACAAAATTTGGTTTTATAAAGAATGAATGTAAGCCTTGTGTCTACAAAGGGTTTAGTGGGAGTGCATTAATTTTATTAACAGTATATGTTTTTGAAATATTACGTATTGGAAATGAGAAAATAGTATTATATTATGTTAAGACTTGGTGGAATAAATGATTTTATAGGATGAAATTTTGAAAGGAAGCATATATTCTTTGGATCCAGATCCATCGTGATAGATCCAAGAGGTAACCCAGCCAACATCAATGTACATAAATTGACAAGATACTCAAGAGATTCAGAATGGAACAAAATAAGAGGAGGCTGTTTTCTGCATCACATGGAATTCATATTTCTCTGAAAATGTGTCCTCAAAATCACAATGAATGAAATATAATGTAAAGGACTCTATGAACCATAGTGATTACATTCGTCTACTATATTAGGTTATTTACTAGGCTATATTTCACCAACAAGTTAGGTGTCGTGGGTGGATATCATGCTAATACATGTGAACACGATTTGATGTATGTCAAGACCCTACATATGTATTTGAGGTGTTCTAAAGATATATTCATGGTTTATGGATGAGATAATGAACTATTCATCAAAGGATATGAATATGATAGTTATAGACTAATCAAAATGACATGATGTCACAAAACGAATACATATTAAATTATAATGGAGGTGTTGTGAGCTGGAAGAGTTCAAAAAAGACTGTGGTATCATATTATACAGTAGAGTCTGAGTATATTTCCACTTTTGAGGTAGCTAAAGAAGAAGTTTGGATGAAAACTTTAGTCCATGATCATAATGTGGTACCTAGAAGTAAATACCCCATCACACTCTATTGTTATAATACTGTTGTTTTGACTCTCGAAAAAAGATCCATGGTCACATCAGCAGACTAATAATATACATAGGAAGTATAATATCTTGATGGAATTTTCTCAAAGAGGTGAAGTTGTAGTTACTATTATTTCTTGGAAAGATAACATGCAGGACCCCATGAAAAATCATTTACTCAGTAGAAACATTATGTTCTTGTGTGGTCTAGTTGACGGAATGTCGTATGTAGTTGGAAGTAGTCCAAGTGGGAGTTTTTTAGAGTTGGTCTCCAAGAAATAGAAATTTTTACTTCAGTTGCGTGGATATTTTATGTCTTAAATATTAAATTAATCATCTTATTACACATTGTTAATTATTTTACATGAACATAATGTAATGATTTCATAGAGTATTATTTGCATTGATACGGTCATATTAGTTCCTCGCTATGATAAGAACATTGAAGTTATATGACAATATAATTAATATAGTTCTCCGGTTGGAAAACATGATATTATGAGAAACATAGCATATAGAAAGTTAGGTGAAAGTACTCCTTAAAAGATGGGACACCATCTCAGGAAGTTTACTCTATGTAATCTTAAGGAAGGGAGATTATGATAATAGACACACATGTAAGAATTCCACACGTTTCGGAGGAATTGGATATTCTTATATTTGAGCATGTGTAATGGTCCTTATACATTAATATTACCATTAATGCAAGTCACGACTCACACACATAGATTTTTTGACTAAAACCATCACCCCAAATGTTAGAGGAAAGTAGGGTACCTTAGGTACAACATGATCAACATGTTATTAATAGATAATTCATGAAAGGATTTGTCCCTTCCATACTTATGGAATTTGATATCTCAATCCATTTATTGAAATAGAATCGTCACCCTAAATTCCATGGATATTGTGTAATGATGTGTTTATTTCATATTGTCTAAGAATGATGTATCAATCATATTGTTTGATGACACCATAATGAAGCCTTCTCAATGATATTATGTTACAAACGAATTTATATTACATAGTGAGAATTAATATGTAGTTGTCTACATTGTAACTTTAATTTATTTCTCTAGGGTACCTTGACACATTACTAGAAAGTGATCATGAACTTTAAGCAAGCCAGAAAAATGTCAATGTGAATAAATCCTAGAGGTTCACACACTAAGTGTTTTTGGTGGCCTCGATAAAATTCTATATAAAATTAATTAATGGAATAAATATTAGTCTCAAGATAGATGAATAATTTTTATTAAGGTATATTGATCGCATAAATTAAATTAAAATTTCTACACCAAATTGTGAATAAAATATATTTAAATATTTTATTTAATATTTAATAAATTTTTAATATATAATTTGTGATTAAAATATTTTTTTAAGAGAATAAAATATTTATTTCAGTTTTCAGTAAATGCAAGATGATTTCAAAAAGACCATGATCGTGTTCGGTGTAAAATAATTATTTTGGATTTTGTAAATATTATATACCCATTTTGTGAAATTTGGCTCACTAAATAATAATAATAATAATAATAATAATAATAATATTACATGGCAAGGGAATTCACTAATATTCCCCAGTAGGAGATCAATTATAAAATTCAATTATATTTTCAGTGGAAACCGTGTTAAATTGTAAGGAACCAAATCAAGAAACTCATCCAAAATGGTTCAAAAATATGTATTCCTGATATCATCTACCACTACCAAATCTCCTACTACCAATAGGTAATAGACTGTTCAAAAAATTGGTGCCAAGGGTCATTCTCTACATATATCAACTTCTCAATCTCCTTTAAGGATATCTCTAACTTCCTCGGGACATTTAAAACTGACCTACTTTGAATAATAATCATTATGGGCCTGAAACATCATCAACCAATAAATTCCAAGAATCAAATCAGAGAAACCCATCTCTACCATAGAGAAATATCATATCAATTTATTCCCATAAATTATCATTGAACAAATTAGACATTAAAAGGATTAACACTCCTATTATCCCAATGTTGTTTGGATTTTCAAAATAAAAGTCATTATCTCAACATGTAAACCTATCAGTTCAATGACACAAGAAGAAATAAAAGAGCCAGATGTAAACATATCAAATAAATATTGTATATAGATAGAAATAAAAATAATCATACCTCTCCCCATCAAAGGTCCAAATTGATCATCCATGATCATTTTCTCATCTCCATTCAATTGCATACATAGTGAATGTTCCTCTTTATTAGCCTCATGAAATTGTATTGGCTAAGGATTCATGATATTCATAAAAACACCATGGAATTATCAACTATTTTGGTGTGATATATATTTTTTAATTCACCACATTAATTAATATGATTCATAGGAAGAATTAGATAAGTCACTAGATCCTTACATTAGAGAACTAAGATATTAGTGCGGAATATGTCTCATCTAGTTACAAGAATCTAATTATAAGATATACGACCCCCTTGAGAATAGGTGCCCCTCCTTCACCTGTTTCCCACATTAGAGTTCCAACATGTTCCCATATGAATATTGATGACTCCTATTACAATGGATCCAAAGATACCTATTTCTCAGACAATAACATTTTTAACCATCTCTATATAATCTTTTATACAAGTCACAACAAATCGTTGATCGATTATATAGTTTTAACATTGACTCAAAAATATTTTTCTTCAAGGATAATGTTGCAGGAACATCTGATGCAAAGTGGACTGAATTTTTAAATTATTCCAAAAACTCTATTACCCGTAGATTATCCTTCTTTATAAAGAAGATGTACATTATTTTAGAGATTCTGAGCATGTGAGCATAGAATTTTTTGTTTAAATATTCATCAAAATCATCACATTCTGTGCCTTGATCAAGTTTATCCATAAGTAATAAATCCCACCACTAACATGATAAACCCTGCAGCATATATGTTTCTAAGTTAAATTTTAGATTTGTCAGTATCCCAAGGATATTAAATATTTTATGTATCATATTCAACCAGACTTATTCTCTTCATGGTTCAAAATACCCCCAAATGATGGTGGTATTTTCATTTAGAACTAAACTGAATGATCCACATTCCTTGGTTCATCGTTTCTATAATTTCTATCCAAATCATGAAAATCATGAACCATACTATGTACCATCTATAGGATCATCTATGTATTGAGTGAAACCACATGCCTCACTAGCCAATTCTAGTTGGTTTTTATGGTGCCAACCTTATTCAATTGTTTATAAAAAACTCCATGTATATAAAGACCCGGAAATTTCATGGAATTTTTTTTCATAAATACATTGGAATTTTACGAGTCTGTTTCTTCTGACGGCACCTAATTCCGAGGCCCGGTGTTCCCAAAATCAATTTCATAAGTTTAGCTCGTGTATGTTCTGTAAACGAATGATAGGGTTTGTCAATCTTTTGAACCGGTGCTTGGAATTGAAATCTGAGGGAACCAACAAACATGCAACGCCGGTATCTAAGGAGGTCATTTCCTCCCATGGGAAGTTGTTGGTGGGTTCCACAACCACCAAACATCCCATGTGTGGATAATTGAAAGGTGGGGCGCACATGATCCCAAACCTTTCAACTCCTCCAAAACTCCTTAACCCTCTTTAACCCCCCCCCCCATTAAACTGCCATATTAATGCGGACTACTCTCCCATATTTATGAGATCTCTCACCTCCTCCTCTCTCCCTCTTTAACTCATTCCAACAAATTAATTTAATGAATTAAACCACATCAATTAATTAAATGAAGTGGTTTGAATTTTAATTTTAAAAGGAATGTGATAATAAAATAATATGATAATACTATTATTATATTTTGGGAGATATTTCATTGTGCTATGGAAGATTGAGAGAGCTCGTGGGATTTTTGAAGAACATCGGCCTCCAATGAAGAATGATGTATCCTTCGAAGAAGAACGCTGGTTCCACGAAGAATGACAACGCACCTTCCATTGTCTTCTTTGCGACAAGTGAGGAGACACCGCTTCCTCCTCAGACGCACTCTGTCGATGTCTAGGAATCCTCACCTCGCGACGCCATCTACCGTGACGCCAATGATTGTCATCAATTGTTGAGGTAGGGGGTTTGATTAATTTATTTAAAATAAAGTACTCAATTGTTATTGTTGTATTCAAGTGAATACCTTGGCCTATTTTTATCACTTACGCGGAGGGCGCGGGCCGAACGAACAGGGCCCGGTGACCCTCTATTTGATCTTGTTTATTATTCTTAGAATCTTCAACCAAAGGTGGAAGAGGCACGATGTCGTCGCACCGTGCCAGGAATGCGGCAAAGGAAGGCGGCTCCCTCGTGATGGCCATGTGGGAGGAACTGTGGCCCGCATCGTGGGTTAATACGGTGGAAGAACGGGCCGGGTGAAGGGGAGCCGCAGTGCCAAGAGGGGGCCGCGGCGCCATCCTGGCACCGCGCCAGAAAACAGGACGGTCCATCTGATGGTCGGGCGGATCCGGACCGCGGCACCGCTTTGCACCGCTGGTTCGGACAGCCGGGGGGGCTGCGCCCCCCACGGACAGTGCAGCCTACGGGCCGAGCTGCTCGGCCGGCTCGACGAGCCAGCTGGGCCGCGCCCACCCCTGCCGCGCCAGGCCGGGTTGGGCCGCGCCCCTACAGTCCCAGCTGTGTTTTCCTTCGGATCGGTCTGACACCCCTGTCGGGTCGGACCCGTCAAACTGGGTTCACCCGATCCGTGGGCCTACAGGGATAAACAGGTCTGGCCCATTATTCATTTAAAAATAAATAACTCAAAGATTGTGCCTCTGATCAATGCGCTGTCTGCGGAACTGGGACCCTTTCTATGAGGAGAAACTTTTGCGACACTTGAAGTGAGTTTTGGACAACATTGCTAAACAGCCGGGTTTGGAATGAGTATATTTCCAACCGGGCCCTGGAACAGAAAAACCAATATCTCTCAGACCGGGTGTCCATTGGATGCGCCGTCTGTCGCGTTGAGTTCCTTTTGACAAGGCAGAACTTCAGGATATATCAAATCCGTGATTCATGACAGTTGATGTATCCACCCATTAACTCGAGGAGCGTACCCTCTTGGAATGGAGCACGCTGTGTGCGGGAACACTAGAGCTGGCTACAACTGCGGCGAAAATGACGACTATACTTTGATCCAATGTGGGTTCGGCAGTGAGGAAGATGGTACTTGGATCCTCAGTGGGTTTTTCAGTGATGATGCGTGTACATGGATCCTACATGGGTTCTCCAACGATGGTTACTGTACTTGGATCCTACGTGGGTTCGGTAGTGAGGAATTTTGTACAAGGATCCTATGTGGGTTCGGTAGAGGAGATGATTCAGAGGCTACATCTAATCATCTCAACCCATCTACGTGAGAAGTATACCTATGTGAGATGAGTCGTGCCTTTCAATCATTATCATTGGTATGATTGACTTCTTTCCTGTGTGGACTGGATCGTGCTTGGCCTCAGAAGTTGGAGCCATACTGAGATTGATGACTCAGGTATATGTATGGTCATATACCTAAGTAGAGTTGTTTGATACTTTTTGTTTTTATCATTCTGGTTTGTCCTTTGTGGATTCTGGGGTACTTTCGGAGGTCTCAGGGTCTCTACTGAGTATCTATGTACTCACCCATGCACTGGAATTTCCCGCACTACATTGTGTTGGTTGCAGACGACGGACTACACTGATCGTGTTTGTGTCCTGTGGATTTGGACAGTATCCAGAGGTGAACCACCTGGCGGGATGTACATAGAGTGGACGGACGGACCCGATGTACTGACGAGACTATATGTACCCACCATTGAGGTGGGAATTTCAGAGGACAACTCGGTGGTTGCTGCTTACATTACAATTGTTGTACTTTATTTATCAGTTGTAATGTACTTTCAGTTGGGTTTGTATACTGGCCCATTTACTTTACAAAACTTACTTTTTTACTTAGTTTACTTTGTGTTTACTTCAGCTTGCATACTCTGTTGTTTTTGTTTAATTCCATAAAGGCAATGCCTTCCCTTTTTATCAGGATTTGCGCGTTTGGTGCTAGTCGCTAGTCCCTGGCCAATGGAAGGAGGGATTGGGGTAGTCACGACATGGGCCTCGAGGATGGGTCATGACAAATTGGTATCAGAGGAGTTGGTTCTACCTCATATCTCAGGAATCTGATAATATCTTCTTGGTGAAACAATAGTTATAAGAGTATAGAGTGTGGTTTTCAATCCAAGGAGTCCAGTGTTGGTGCGGTGGCCGACTTATCCACACACCAGGACCCTAACTTATGAATTCCAACTCAGTGATTGAAAACACTGATTGAATGTGTGTTTCAAATGTTTACTTTGTGATTACTTTGTGTCAGCTCTCCAGGTATATTGTTTGACAGTGGAACACCTATTTCTTTTAAGGATGGCCCCACGAAGGAAGCCCTCTAGGGTTCCTAGTTACGTGCGGGATGGCAGCCCACCGAGCGACGAGGCCTCAGTGCAGGGCCCCATTACAGCAGAGGCACCAGTGGTACCACTACTATCTAGGAAACATATACCACAAGACCCAATAGTGGAGAGTGCATGCTGCCTCAGTGCGTTGCACGAGTTTCAACGATAAAGGCCACCAATGTTCTATGGAGAGACGAACCCTCAGGCAGCCGAGGATTGGAAGGAGGCTATTTTAAGAGTCTTCAGATAGATAGGGACAGCAGCAGACATTATGGTGATCCTTTCCGTGAGACTACTGCACATAGAAGAAAGTAGATGGTGGAGCCTGATGCTCTAGGTGCAAGACGAGGAATCTCTACTTTGAAAGGATTTCGAGAGCCTCTTCCGCTTGGAGTTTGTTCCATCCACCCTTCGTGCGGTGCGCATCCAGGAGTTACTTCATCTGCGGCAGGGTATCATGACAATAGCCCAGTGCGCAATGAGATTTACCGACATCTTGCTCTACTCCACGGACATGGTATGTGACCCATTCGTCCAGGCCCAGACAATTGAGAAGGGACCGAGGCATGAGATCAGGGCTTCGATGGGCTCCCTCATCATTCTGATGCAGACAGGAGTACTGAAGTGAGCCCTTCTTGTGGAGAGAATTATTGCTGAGCCTACGCTAGCAGCGAGACCCATAGTTAGGTGACATGTAGCGGAGTCTTCTATAGTCGGCAGTAGATAGATGTCACAGAGGTCGAAACAGATCAGGCCATCAGGTGGGCAACCACAGGATTCTGGTTCGGATGTGCGGGGATCACGCAGCAGAGCCAACCATATGACGGGCAGGCAGGGCTATGCATGCGGCAGGCAGGGCCACATGGCTCGTGACTGCCCACCCCACCATGCAGAGGAGCAGCAGACAGTAGAGGGACCTCCCAGGCAGAGGGAGTGGTTCGACCGTTGCGGTCTGTAGGGAGCAGGCGGATGAGGCAGAGGAGCTGGCCGAGCAATAGGTGGTGGACGATGCTTCGAGGCTCTAACACCACCACCACCAGGAGGACCACCCAGACCTGAGGGAGCTGGAAGGCATAGGCAGACACAGCTCCTGGCAGTCGACACCTATGACCACGACACACCTGAGATGATTCAAGGTACTATCTGTGTCCACTTCACCCTTGATGCAGTACTTATAGACATTGGAGCGAGTCATTCTTTTATTGCCGCTACCCTTGTTCGAAGCTCGGAGATTCCGATGGAGCCATTGGCTCGATCCTTACATCTAGATACTCCTACAGGAGCAGACTCTACAATTACAAACTAGTGTCAGTAGTGTGATCTTACTCTAGGAGGTGAGAGATTCGCTGGGATATTCTTGTAGTAGGATTGAGGCCTTACGACGTCATCATGGGCATGGATTGGTTATCTATAGTCCATGCTCAGATCGACTGTATTAGGCACAAAGTGTGGTGTGTCCACACAGATGGTAGAATGTTCACCTTCACCGGCGAGAAGGGAGAATTTGTAGTGCGGGATGGACTTACGCAGAGGAGAGGGAATTCGATCACACATCAGTTGGCTAGTCTCATCCTAAGAGAGGTTGATGTGCAGAGTCTGAGTTTTCTTATTGTGGTGGATCAGTATGAAGACGTTTTTCCTAACAATGTTCCGGGATTACCTCCTCACCGAGAGGTAGACTTCAACAAAGACCTATACCACGGGACATCACCGATATCTACTCCAGCATATAGGATGGCTCCCACCGAGCTTCGTGAGCTACGGGTATAGCTGGAGGAAATACAAGGAATGGGATTCATCTGACCCAGTGTTTCACCCTGGGCTTCTCCGATTTTAATCTCCAAGAAGACGGATGGGAGCTTACGACTATGTGTCAACTACTGTCACCTGAATCAGGTGACTATAGAGAACAAGTACCCACTCTCAAGGATTGAAGAACTATTTGATCATCTCAAGGGAGAATGATGGTTCTCGAAGATAGACCTCAGGTCAGGCTGTCATTAGCTCAGAGTTCGAAATGAGGATGTGAAGAAGACGGCCTTCAGGTGTCAGTATAGCCACTACGAGTTCTTGGTTATGCCCTTTGGCATAACCAATGCACCAACAGTGTTCATGAGTCTCATGAATAGGAAATTCCAGCCTCACATTGATCATTTTGTCGTAGTCTTCATTGAAGACATACTAATTTACTCGACTACTAAGGAGGAGCATGCCTTCTACTTACGGGTTGTACTGGACACACTCTGAGAGCACCAAATTTATGGTAAGCTCTCGAAGTTCCAGTTTTGGATTTGATAGGTTCACTTCTTTGGGCACGTTATCTCAGAGGCGGGAGTTTGTTTGGATCCTTTGAAGATCTAAGTAGTACTTTCATGGGAGCCACCCAGGAGTGTGAAGGAGGTTTGGAGTTTCCTAGGTCTGGCTGGGTACTATCGGAGATTTGTGCTAGACTTCTCCAGAGTTGCTGCACCACTTTCAACATTGACGAAGAAGGGTAAAACCTTCATGTGGTCAGATATATGCTAACAGGGCTTCCAGGAGATGAGACAAAGATAGACTCGTGCGACCATATTGAGGTTACCAGAGGAGGGCGTAGGGTTCATAGTTTACTGCGAAGCATCAGGGACCAGACTCGGTTGTGTCCTGATGTAGGAGCGGGCAGTGATAATCTATGGTTCATGACAGTTGAGTCAGCATGAGCAGAACTATGCTACCCATGACCTGTAGTTAGCAGTAGTGGTCTTCACCCTGATGATGTGGAGACACTATCTGATGGGCGAGCGATTTAAAGTCTACTCTGACCACCAGAGTCTCAGGTACATCTTCTCACAGAAGGACCTGAACCTGAAACATCGGTGATGGCTCGAGTTTTTACAGGACTATGACTTTGAGATAATATGTACTCCTGGGAAGTGGAATATAGTAGATGATGCTCTCAGTAGGAGATCAGGATTTCAACTACTTGGATATGCGATGGAGTAGTAAGACGATTTGCAGATATCCTTCATGGATAGAGATGGGGAAGCTTTTCTACAGTCCCTCAATGTCACTCCTCCACTACTCCAGCGCGTCAGAGATGAACAGTGTGGGGATGTTGACTGTGAGACACGACATCCTTATATTTCCATAGGGCAGGCGCCTGATGGATTTTCTGAAGGATGAGAGCAAGTCATCCTCTTCAGGGGACGTACCATGGTACTAGTTGCACTACAGAAGGATGTTCTAAGGTAGTTTCATACTTCCACTCTAGAGGTACATACAGGAGTGGAAAACATGTACTAGGACCTCAGACGACATCACTGGTGGCCGGGTATGAAGAAGTTTGTAGCAGAGTTTGTTTCTCGATGCCTCACTTTCCCGCAATTGAGGACAGAGCACCAGGTACCAGCAGGTTTGGTACAGCCCTTAGAGGTTCCAGAGTAGAAGTGGGGTGAAATATCCATGGATTTCATGATGGGGCTTCCACGTACTTCCAAAGGACATGAATCCATCTGGGTTATCATAGACCGACTCACCATGTCATCCCAATACCTACCGATCAGAGGGAAGGGCTCAGTAGAGAGCTTGGGATGCCTCTACGTTCAGGATATCGTACGGATTCATGGGGTGCCATCATCTATCGTCTTCGATCAAGACGATTGCTTTAATTCTTGGATTTGGAAGGGATTTCATGAGGTATTCGGGATGAAGATACGCATGAGCACCACCTTTCATCCTCGGAAGGATGGCCAGATAGAGAGGACCATTCAGACACTCGAAGACATGCTCCGTGCATGTGTCCTTGACTTTGGTCACATATGGGAGGATCACCTACCCTTGGTGTAGTTTTCGTACAACAAAAGCTACCACTCCACCACCGGGATGACACATTATGAGGAACTATACGGCCGACCTTTCAGATCGCCTCTATGTTGGACTGACCGTGGGGGGTTAGTACTCGTAGGACCAGAGATGGCTCAGGCTATGATGGAGAAGGTGCAAATCATCCATTAGCAGATGAGGATTGCACAGAGCAGACAGAAGTCCTATACCGATATGAGGTGGAGACCACTAGAGTTCAAGGTTGGCGACCACATTTTCTTATGGGTCTCACCTCGACATGGATTATGCAAATTTGGCCAGGGTGGAAAATTATCTCCGTGCTTCATCGGACCATTCTAGGTCCTCAGTAGGGTGGGCGAGGGGGCTTACCACCTGCCCCTTCCACCTCAGTTGCACGGGGTGCAATACGTCTTCCACGTATCTTAGTTGAGGAGATACATACATGACCCGATCCACATCATTGATCATAGGGAGCTAGACATCGATGACAGTGCTACATTCACGAAGGTCCTAGTGGAAATCGAGGATCGACAGGAGCGGGTCCTACGTGGATGGTCAATTCCTCTGGTGCACATTCGTTGGCAGCATGGGAACCTCTAAGAGAGCACATTGGAGAAGGAGGTTCAGATGAGTGATCAGTACCCTCATTTGTTTCCCAAGTTTATATTGTAGCTTTACGGGGACATAAAGCTCGGAGGTGGGTGTAATGTAAAAACCGAGAAATTTCAAGGAAATTTTTTTCTTAAATACTTTGGAATTTTATGAGTCTATGTGTTCTAACGACACTTGATTTCGAGGCCCGGTGTGCCCAAAATCAATTTCTGAAGTTTAGTTCGGGTACGTTCAGCAAACGAATGAGCGGGGTTTTCTATATTTTGACCTGATGCTTGGAATTGAAATCTGAGGGCACTAATGAACTCACAATGCTGGTAATTTCTTAAGGGGGCCTTTACTATAGTCGTGTTTGCACGAGAGGAGAAGTTATTTTTTGGGGTTTAATCAAAGAAGTAAATAAAATTGTTTGTACAATTTTATTCTATATCTAAGGAGGTTAATCCCTCCCATGGGAAGTTGTTGGTGGGGCCCACACCCACCCAACTTCCCATCTGTGGATAATTGAAAGGTGGGTCCCACACGAGCCCCAACCTTTCACCTCCGCGTAAACTCCTTAACCCTCTTTAACCCCACCCCCCCATTAAACTTCCATATTAATATTGACAACTCTCCCATGTTTATGAGACATCTCGCTTCCTCCTCTCTCCCTCTTTAACTCTTGCCAACACATTAATTTAATGAATTCAACAACATCAATTAATTAAATGAGGTGGTTTGAATTTGAATTTTAAATGGCACGTGATAATAAAATAATAGGAGAATCCAATTATTTTATTTTGGGAGAACTTTCGTTGTGCTAAGGAAGATTGGGAGATTTCTTTAGAATTTGGAAGAACACCGGCCTCCGATGAAGAACGACGTCTCCTTTGATGAAGAATAATGGTTACACAAAGAACGACAACACACATTCTATTCTCTTCTTTGTGACGAGTTAGGAGACACCGCTTCCTCCTCGAACGTACTTCGTCAACGTCTACAAATCCTCACCTCGCGACGCCGTCTACCGCGAAGCTGATGTTCGTCATCAATTTTTGAGTTAGGGGTTTTGATTAATTTATTTAAAATAAATTACTCCCTCGTCCTCATTGTCTTTAAGGGAATACCTTGGCCTATTGCTATAACTGATGTGGAGGGCACGAGCCAAACGAACACGGCCCAGTGACCCTCTGTTTTATCTTGTTTATTTTTCTTAGAATCTGCAACCAAAGGCGGAGGAGGCACGATGCAGTCATGTTGTGCCGGGAACGTGGTGAACGAAGTTGGATCCATCTCGCCGGCTTTGCGAGAGGAACCGCGGCCCGCATCGCGGGCCGCTACGGTGGAAGAACCGGCCGGATCATTGGCTAGTTGGGTTAAAAGGAGTCGTGACGCTAGGAGGGCACCGCACTGAGGAAACCTGCAGCCCGCCGTGCAGGCCGCATACGCCAGAAGGCCGGCTGGCCTAGCCGGCTAGTTTGGGAAGGGCGGCGCTGCTTGGCGCTGCCGGTTCAGACAGCAGGGGGGGCCGCGCCCCCCTCGGACTGCTCGGCCTACGGTCCGAGCAAGCCGGGTCGGGCCACATCCTTCGGGATGAGCTGCATTTTCCTTCCAATCGGTCTGACACCCCTGCTGGGTCGAACCCCTCTAACTGGGTTAACCCGACCCATGGGCCCACTAGGCTAAACAGGTCGGGCCCCTTATTCAAATAAACATGAATAATTCAAAGACTGCGCGTCTGATTGACGCGCCGTCTGCGACACTGGGTCCTTTTCGATGAGGCGGTCCTTTGGAGACACCCTTAGTGAGTTTTGGAAAACATTGGTAAACGACCAGGTTTGGAATTAGCATATTTGTAACTGGGCCCCTAGAACAGAAATGCCAATATTTCTCAGACCGGGCGTCTGTTTGACGCGCCGTATGTCTCTTTTATTTCCTTTTGATGAGACAGAACTTTGGGATACATCAAATCTGGACTTCGTGACAGTTGATCTATCGAACCCTTTAATCGAGGAGCGGACCCTCCCGAAATCAAACACGCTTTGTGCGAGAACCCTAGAGCTGGATGAGACTGTGACGATGATGATGACTGTAATTGGATCCTACGTGGGTTCGGTAGCGAGGACGATTGTAAAAGGATCCTCCGTGGGTTTAGTAGTGATGACGACTGTACGTGGATCCTACGTGGGTTCGGCAGCGATGGTAACTATACTTGGATCCTATGGGGGTTCGGTAGTGAGGGCTTTTGTACTTGGATCGTATGTGGGTCTGGCAAAGGAGATGATTTAGAGGCTACATCTAACCATCTCCACCCCTCTACGTGAGAAGTATACATGTGTGAGATGAGTCATGCCTTTCAATCATTATCATTGGTATGATTGACTTATTTTTTGTTGGACTGGATCGTGGTTGGGAACGGAAGTTGGAGTCGTACTGAGATTGATTACTTAGGTATATGTATAGGCATATACTTTTGTAGAGTTGGTTGATACTTCGTGTTAGTATCTTTCCTTTATGGTTTATCCTTTGTTGATTCTGGGAGACTTTTGGAGGCGTCGGGTCCCTAGTGAGTATCGATGTACTCACCCCTACACGGGCATTGACCTCACTATGTTGTGTTGGTTGTAGACGACGGACATCACTGATCATGGTAGAGGCTTGTGGAGCTGGACGGTATCCAGAATTGGACCACCTGGCGGGACATACACGGAGGGGACAGACATACCCGAGGAACCAACGAGACTATCTGTACCCACTCATCAGTTGGTAATTACGGAGGGCGACTCGGTGGTCGCTGCTTACTTTATAGTTGTTGTACTTTCTTTCTCAATTGACCTGTACTTCCAGTTGGGTTTGTATACTATCCCATTTACATTGAAACACATACTTTTGTACTCATTTTACTTTGCATTTACTCCATCATGCGTACTTTGTTAAGTTTGTTAATTCTATAAGGGCAATGTCTTCCCTTTTTATCGAGATTTACACCTTTGGTGCTAGTCTCCATCCCCTGGCCTATGGAAGACGAGCTTGGGGTAGTCACAACACGAGCCCTGAGGACGGGTCGTGACAATGTAGTATTACTTACTTGTATGTTAAGGCTATGCTACTTACAATTACCATCTCTACAATGTCCAAAATTATGTTTATCAAAATAATTTTGTTAACAATTTTGAAATACTACCATCAATACTTCTCCAAATCCCACCATTTGAAAACATTTTCACACTTTTAAAAAAGATTACTTCTAACCACTTCCTTAAATAATTGACTCAATAATGAAAAATGATGTACTATGTAGGAGTGATACTAACAATTCATTTCATGAAAATATAATTGGATTAACCGAAGTTGATGAGGATAGAACACACCTAGGAGTATCTAAAAATATACATGTATCAGAAAATCCCAGTTAATATGAATTTCTTCCTAAATGGGTTACAAACACCTTTTTATGCACTCAATTTCATGTTTTGATCATTCTATCTCATTTCTACCATCCCAAAAGGTAGTTGAAATTATTATAGCCAATAAAATATTCAAATATTTTACATAACACAACTGATTATAGAGGATCAAAAAACATGATACCATTTAAAAAATTTCATCCCTCACCCATTTTATTTTGAAGAGTTGATAGGTGTTACTATACTTAGGTTACATCACCATGATTCAAAATGACAGAAATATATGACAAGTGCTGCAAAAAATCCTAGGGGAAGATTTTTCACAATGAAATATAAAAATAAAACCTCTAGAAAATAACAGAACAAATTAATATATGATGCATGAGTACAAAAAAATTCAACTAAAAATAAAACCAAACCATGAACCATATCAGATTGCAAATTAAAAACAAGGTGAAAAAATATAAGGGGTCTAAAGACAAAAAAATGTAGAGAAACCAAATGCATAGTACCATTAACTACCAATATTATCCAAAATCCATCTCGAAAAACCATTCCCATGATAACATGAAGAATCACTAAATAACTAAGATAAATTTCCTATACATGTTTCTCAATAGACAACATCTACAAATTCACAACTCTGCACAATAAGGGGGCGAGTCCAAACTCAGTAGGATTTCACCAATTAATTCCCAACTCATGCCACTAGGATTAAAATTGTTAGAAAATTTATATAAAAGAGTTTTTATAAATCGAAAATAATTTATATCAAGGCCACGAAAATTTACCAAACAAAAACCATCTTCCATTCCATAGATGTTTTCCATTCCAATATAGGATTCCATGGAATGAAATAAAAAAGAGTTCAATCATCTCCCAATTCCATTTAGAATAATCATTCAATAATCTCACAAACTACCATCTACAATTACATTCCTAGGGGATAGTTCCATAATATAGATTGGTCTCTCATTGAACAACCAAGTTAACAAAATTTAATCAATACTATGTTCCCCAATGGCACACACACATTCCAAAGTGTCAAATATAATAAAAATGAATTCATGCAACCATGTAAACCAAAACCCATGATAATCCAATGAACATAAACCCTTTAATTCATTAGATCAATTTAAAACCCTATTTTTTTGGAATAAAAAATATATATATATCATTAAAATAACAATTTTAAAATTATCATCCAATATGACTTTCTTAGAACTATAACATTCCCATGATTTTCAAAAAAAGCTTCACTAAAGTGTTTTCAAATTAGAATAACTAAATAAATGTACAATAATTTCTAGAAAAAATTATTTTTCAAGATAATAAAAAATGTTTTAATCAAATTAAATCATGAATGATTCCACCTACCTCACCACAAATAAGAGAAATAAAGAAAAACACCATGATTCTATAGATTTTATAACAAACGGCATTTAATTCCCAAGATCGTACCATGAAACATCACAATTTGCATAATGAAATAAGGGCATGACCCTAGTGAATTATGTATAGGATTCCAGGAATTTGAAGAACGTGATATATAAGAATAATGGCCAATAATGATCACTTAAAAATGAATCCAGTCTTCCAACTCACTTTAATTTCCCTATGAATTTATCTCAGGCCTAAGGAAAACATATCTTACACATTGGTAGAAAAATGAATTTTTGTTATAAGCTAATTATGTGAAAATAACATGATTAATGAATCTAAATCGAATAAGATCAAATAAATTTTGAGGGAAAACTATACTCCACGTTATTAGGCCACGTGGTTTGGATAACCATGTACTAATAATGTGGGTGGTACTACCCTATACCACCCTCAAATAGTTTACTCAAATGGTTAGAAAAACCATGTGATATCTTTGAGTTTCCCCACTGTATAAAAGTGTATGGTTTCTCATTGACATCCTCCTGGTTTGGCATAACCATTCACCAACTGTGTGATGCTATTGTCCCTCCTTCCACACAAGTCACATGATTTTCTGGGTGGGGTGTAGAGTTTTCACTAACTGTAATCACACTCAAACCTACAATCAAGGAACGAAAAAATTCCAATAATCCTCTGAACCTCCAAATACATAAAATAATAATTATATATTCTTAAAATAAAAAAATAATGGGTCATTTTCCAATGTCCCGGTGTTCTACAAAAAAATATATAGTGTCCTTCATGAACATTTCGGTTGGGTTGTAATTAAAATACATATTGATGAAATTACAATAATACGTTTGAATTATCAATTGGTTAAAGAAGAATGAAAATTACCAAAGGTGATTCTTCATCCTTTTCCAATTCAATAATGGAAAAGGAAAAATTTATCTATAGACCTTATGGTAGTATTTCAAAATATATTTTGATTTAATTATTCACTTTGTGTTATTATCGATTGATTAAATGAATCAACACTTATCCTTCATATTCAATATTCAATGTATTTAGTTTAAATTTCTAAACAATATATCAATGAAATACCTAGGATACATGGATTTCTATATTAATTTTATTTTACCATGATACTAGGTTTAGGTATAATATTTTAAAAATTGAATAGAAGACACTAGTTATAGAATTAATTTTTAGTAAATATTTTTATTCTAAATTTAATAGAGAGTAAGAGAGAATTATTTATAATTTAGAAGAAAAGAAGCATTATTGTTAACTAGTGTATCATGGATGTTAAAATAAATAAAATTAATAAGATTAATTTCTTTATAATAATGGTTTTAATTCCAATATAAAGATTACATTATTTTGAAATTATAGATAAAGTAGTTTTTGGATGTAGTTTTTTCAAAAGATTTAGGTGAATGAAGGTTTTTGGGACTATAATTGGTATATTAAATGGTTCAGAAGTTGAATATGAATTTAAAAAACATGGGGATAGATCAAAGTATGTAGAAAAGTTATACAGATTACCAGAGGAATGGAATTTCATTTAAGTACAGAGATTATATATTTCTTAAAGTAACTCCGTGGAAGTATGATTTTATTTTGTTGAAAGAGAACATTATTGTAATGTATGAAATAATAGAGAAATTTGGATCATTTTCCTATAAATTTTACATTCATCAGAGTTTATCCCTGGTACATGAGGTGTTTTTTGATTCACTATTATGAAAATATATTTTGAGATGCATCTCATGTTTTGAGCTCTAATGTATTACTATTAGAAGACAATATTTCTTTTGAGGAAATTTTTTTTAATATTTTTGAGAATTGAGATTAGGTTTTAAAATTATTTAGATTCATGAATTTAAGAAAATGTGGAAAATCCAACTCATCTAATAAGAAACACGAGAATCCAATAAATTCTAAGAAGTATAAATATTCCCGATTATTAATGTAATGAATAAAATTACAATAATGTAATTTTTAAAAGGGATAATGATGTAAAAATCATGTAATTATAATATTAAGAAAATTAAATTCCTTATTATTATTCATTACTTTTATTTTAATTATTTATTTCCAAAATAAAAATATTAAGCATTTTCTAATGAAAAGAGAAATAGTTATATTCCCAAAAAAAATTATTTACATAAATTATATGGTTTTATTTAAAAAATTATTTCCATATTTGTGAATTTTAATTTGAAAAAATAAAATTTATTTTTTATATATTTAAATCAAAATTATCACATAATTTGATTTGGAATATTATAAAAATTATTATTTTTCAGTGAATAGTTGAAAATACTAATATTTAAGAAAATCAGCTTTTCAATATCAGTTTTTACATTGTCTCATTTGGATTTCAATTAGTTTATACATTTAATTATTATAATTTTTCGAAAAATATTCTAAAAAATATTATTTTAATCAAAATTTTACTTGAATTTTATAAAAAATATTGTCTTCCTAAAAAAACTATTCTATTGAAAAATATTTTTAGGTTGAATTTTATAGATTTATTTGAAAATTATTTTATAAAACTTTTATCAGTTTAATTAGATAAAATGGAATCCAAATTTTTAATTATAATTTTACAATATATTAATGTAACTAAATTCCACAATAGTCATTTTGAATAGTAATTTTTGTAAAACAAAAAGTTACAATGATAAGAGATAAAATATGTTAAAAGGGTTAAAAGTAAACATACAAGTGTTAAAAGGACCTAAACACTATTAATCCTATTGTAGAAAACTATTTAAGCACTATATCATCTTATATTTAGAAATTATCTAGTTTATGTCGATTTTAAATAATTTAGAAATTAACATATTTTAGTATTTTAAAATATTCCAAGTTTTACATCTCCATAACTTATAAAATGACACCCATCATATATTTAATTTTCAATTAAGGTCCCCTTTATATAAAAATATTTATACCCAAACACCATTATAATTTATTTTAAAATAGAATATAGTCCCTATTTTTTCATTATACCCACCTTAGGAGGCCAACAATGTAAAATTAATGTGGTTGTCTGATGTAGAGTTATATCACTTAATTATGGGTTCGTATTTTATTTCTTCATTTATCTCCCCAAAACATCTAGTAATCATCCCAATAAAATAAACTATGTACCATCCTTATACTAGATGTTATAAGTTATATTTAATAATGTAATACCCAAATTTTAAAGAATTTTTTTTCTATATTAATATAATTTATTCAATAACTTTAGTTATATGAATCCTTGAGATTAAACGAAAAAAATATAATATGAATATATTATTATGTTATGGTTATTTACTATAAATTATATTTTTAGGTACGAATATAAATAAATAATTTTTGGGAATTATATAGTCATAGATATATTAAATTATTTCATCAGTTATCAATTAATGAGAATTGAAAATAAAAATAATTTCACAATAAGAAAAGGGGTTTTTATTAAAAAATGGTTACTTTCCATGAAATTTATTTTTACAAAATACACTAAATTGATCAGTAATGGGAAATTAATTTAATGATATTTTAATATTATATATTAAATAAAAAAATTATTATTTATTTAATAATTTTCTAACCACAGAATAATAATAAATCATGTCTTATTATTAAAAATGTTGTGTTATAAAAAAATAATTTTCATGTCATTTTCAATGAATATATTTAATTTAATTTATAAAACCTCTAGGTATTGAATTTAAAAAAATTTATTCCATATTTGGAATCATATTATTTGTAATTTTTTGAAAGAGTCACTTTTATTTTTGTTCAATATGAATTATAATCATGGTAAAATGTATTACCTAATAAAGTGGTAAATTTGGTTAATCTAGGTTAAAACTGTCTAATAAGGAAACAAAATTTCAAATAATTATGTACTTTTTAAATTTAATTATAGACATATAATTTTGTTCCAAAAATTTATTTTTTAATGTACACTATTTTATGAAAATGGCTTATATAATTTTTTAACTATATAAAGTTGTAAAATATAACCCTGTAATATTTAAATATCACTTATATGTCCTCATTTAGAAAGAAGAAAGTTATTAATGACGAAAAATATATATTTTCAGACTAATGAAATTATTTTCAGGATATAAATTTAATTATAATTTTTAGTTATTAAATTAATACCTAAAATTCTTGTGCATTACTAATACATCATTTATTAAATTATTAGAAAATAAAAGTAATGATTTTAAAAATATTAAATGTAATAGAATAAGAGCAAGTTATAGTGTTCCAAGAATTTTGTTGATGAATACATAATATTTTTGCTATTTTAAATGATTATATTTGAATTGAAAATTTTTATTTATGAAATTTAAGTAAATTATAATGAATATTGTCAAAATTAACATTAATGGTACTTTATAATAAATAATATATTACAAATGTTATTACAAATATTATAAATATTAAATTTTACCATATGAATTGAATGTAGTTTAAAACATCATATATGGTCTATTTATGAGCCATTCGTCAATTTAGGTAAAAATTCATATCCCATTGTGGTTAAAATAGTTGTTTTCATGGATATAGAGAAAAATAATTAAAAAAGGGTTTAATCGAAAAGATAATGTTTAAAACACAACTTAAACCTCTAAATATACTATTTTTAGATGGGTTTCTAACATTTCATACCTTATATTATAATTTATGGCCATTTAGACGTATGTTTATAGATAATATCATTATATAAATATAATCTTATAGGAAATTACAAAGCATCCCCACACCATAATTATTAAAAGGGAACCTCTCATTTCTCTTATTCACAACACATATAGTCATCTAGTTGAATCGTAAGCTGATAAAATACCTTATCAAAATCCCTATCCAAATTATATAGGTTATTCTATTAAAAAAATACAAACCGTAGGAACTTCAAGAGGAGATGTAAAGGAGTTCATTCAAAAAATCGGTAATCACTACATGTGATAACATTATTTTTTACTTATTCATTTCGCCCACTAAATCTATTATATTTATCATAAAATAATTTATTTAGAATCCCCAATATAATTATATATTATTTTTATTATGATATCATCATTATCCACCCTCTTTCAAATCAATTGGAAAGTAAAATTGTCACTCGTGCGTACGTATGACTTACAGTCTCAATTTAGCAATATAATTAATTTTCCATTACCATATTTTATGGACTGTTATAATGATGGGTTTACTGTTTATATGTGATAATTATGACATATGTATAATTTTTTAACAAATATATAATAAATATTTTCTTACCTTCTAATCAATTGGAAAATTATTACGGAACTCATGCACTCATGAGGACTACCACCACTACAAAGTGATGCAATTGTTTTTCATTTCCATTTTCATTAGTTTTTAATAAGGATGTGTTTGATGAATAATGTAAATCATTTTTCTATCCACAAAGGTATGGATTAATATTAATATATATATATAATGATTATATATGATATTTATCTAAGGATTATAAATATGGATACTACGAAAGCATCATCAATGTACTTGTACCAAAACAATCGAACAAAAACATACATGAAATAATGATGCATATATCACTGAAAATATATATTTTCTTAAATAATAATCAATAAAAGGGTGATAAAAATAAATAATTAACTAATACCTGTAATGATATGTAAAATTAAGTTCCATTAATTTATTTTTAATAAACATATATTTATCATATATGAGGTTCAAACTATTATGAAGGATGTAAATCCTGAGTTAAGGGATTTCCTTATCACTTTTATCAATCTGGTAAATATTCCATATTCAAAATTTGAATATTTTATGAGGTGTACATAATTCCCATAAATTTTTTTATTATTCTTATAAATTTTAAAGGGGTTCAAATATACATATAATGTTATTTTGTTCATCGGAATTATGACTCAAATGTTACCAAAGCGATTAGGGGATTTTGTTTCAATATCCCTATTTTTTAGTATTTGTTATGACCATGTTTTTTAACGATAAAATATTAATATATAACGCTAGAGAAAATCCGTAATTTACTTCTATTCTTTTTTATTTCTTTAATAGAAATTATTTTGGTTCTTTTTACTCACTTTAGAAAACCAAGAGATGGGGAAAATGTTTTTATGTAAAATCAAATCTATTTATATCATTGGCCAAAAATTCTTTCTCCTCTGTATCCATGTATTCTAAAAATATTTTATAGAAGGTTTTTCGTATTATCTATTTTTTATAAAGGCATTTGTATCCATTTTTAATTTTTTAGAAAATGTTTTAATATGAATCATCTTATCATTTTCCAAAATTTACGGTTTTTTGGATTTTATAAATATATAAAATGAATGTTTTATTCTAACCTATATGGAATGAAAAAAATTTACTACCCTAATGATTGAAAAATTATTTTATAATTAACTTAAACCATTTGATGGTCATTTTCAAATAAGTTTATTTCGATAATTTGTTTTCTTATTTTAAAAGTTATTTTCAATGGGGAAAGGGAATTTTCATCAGGTGTGTTTTAATGATCATATAATTGTATTCTTGTTTTTTTAAGACAGAAACCATTGATTTAATTTAATATATGATTTAAGGATTCCATCCTTATTCTTTAAATGGATTGTTTGTGAAACCCATTTCTTTTCCATGGGTTATTATATGATGAGTTGTTTAATAAACCAACTTCTTTTAATTTATTTTATATGAAGATTGTTTTTATCTTGCAGGGAACATATATATGATTTTTTTGTATTATATGGGTGGGCCCTAAATTATATGGCCCTCAAATTAATTAGTTAAATATTAGTTTCTCTTGGGATAAATATGACTGTAATAGGGATTTATCCCATTTTTGTAAGGGAATCTATCAATTATTATAATATTGGGAGAGGATATTTACTACTAAGATGGTATGGGGAGTGAACAAAATCCACTATGAAAGTCTTGTGAGTTACTCTTGACCACTAAGATATTTCGAGGATTCAACCCAATACACTATGATAGTCTTTGAAAAGATTATTGACTACTAAGGAAGTGATTTTATATACTTATTTGTATACTAAAAACTCATGTCATATGGAAATGTTATTCTACTTCAAATCATGTTCTCTAATTCCATTATGATTAATGTTATATAAATTACCATTATTTATGATGTGACTCAATATTTGTATCTGTGGTATTCATGGTATGGTTTTTCAGATGATATTCTCATGTTCCCATACATTTATGATCATGTTATCTTGATATATCAATTTTTTTTGCTCACTAAGAATCTAACATCTCAATTTATTATGTTCAATTTCCCCAATTTATGATGAAATTTATTAAATATTTTATGTCTAAAAGTTATGAATATCTATTTGGAAGAATCTGGGGGTCTTTTATGAACCAGTTGTTTATGTATCGATGATTTCTAGAATACAATACCTATAAATTTCAATTGAGAATCTTTATTTTATGCATTTAATATTAAACTAAAAATATTTAATATCCATATATGAAAATAATGGTACATTATAGTTGGTATTATTGAAATGTTTATTTAAAAATTCGATAATAGGATTAGAAAACTAATAAAGCAACCCAGGGATAAGTGTAAATATAGGATAACATCAAAAGTTTTTGGTAATGAAGATGAATTAACTAGGATAAAACTAATGTTTCATAGATTGGAAGGAAGGTGTCATGATTTTGAAATTGTAATAAAGAATGATCACTCTAATCAATGATTCATGATGGTCATGTTGACCATTTTAGTTTTAATATAGTATTAAATATAGAACAATGATGTTGGGTTGGATATTGGCATGCTCAAATAAGGATGTATCATATCTAATACTAGTAATATAAATTCACATATATCATGACAAGTTTTTATAAATTTTAATTATAAATCCCAATTATTATATGTTTAACTTGTAGGGAAATCCCTTAATGGTGCAATGATAAAATATCATTTCTGTGATTCATCGTGGATTTATTTTTGGGGGAATATGCATCCTACATTTCACGTTATTATCCATCTCATTAAATTTGGTGTTATCATAGGAATTTATTATATTTCTCCACATATATCCCAAATAAATTTTTTCAGATCGAAAGTAATGTTTTATATTTCAAACCAACTAATGATCATTGATCAGTGAAACAATGAATATGAACTTATAATGTTAATTTCATGCATCATATGGTTTATTATTCCATTAAAAATGGGTTATTATCTAAGATGGTTGAGGATAAAAATTATCTTCTTCAATTAAGTGTTAAACCATTTATCAAAGTGACATATAATGAATGAAATAAGAAAGATACAGAGCTACACAAGAATGTGATAGCTGTTCTTGAGTTGAACTTTGATTATGATGGAATAATAATGTTTTGGAATGATTTATGTGTTCCCTCTATATAATATTTGAATAAGGATATATTGAAAAAATATCATAGTTCATCATTCCCTATTCATTATGAATGTTAAAATATGTGTAGAGATCTAAAAGGGTATTTTAGGGTGGAATACATGAAGGGTGATATTGCTGAATATTTATGTATGTTCACTATATGTATAAAAGTAATATTTGATAGATATAAGTCTATGTGGATGTTACCAACAATTACCATACATGAATGGAATTTGGAAATCATCCATATGGACATCATCATTGGAATCCAAAAAACTTTTAGGGGCCATAATTCCATTTTTGTTGTAATTGGTCTACTTACAAAGTAACAAAAATTCACAACCCTTAGAGAAGGCTTCTATCTCTATTTTTTCTTGGATATAAATTCAATAAATATAAATGTTTAACGAAATATGAAATTATAATTAATATGATCAAGATATAAGGATTACCTCAACATTATAATGATTTTATCTGCAGGATCTATATATAGAGTTGATTTTTATTTTGTTGTATTAGCCACATAAAATTGGTTAGTATGAGAGAACTATTAAAACCGGGGAGGATATGTTGAGATCATGTTATATTTAGATCAAATGTGTTTGGGATCATCACCTTCCTATGGTCTACTATTTTTATAAATAATAGATTTAAATATTACATTCAAATGGATCCTCATGAATCATTTTAATTTTTGAACTCAAACCTATTGAGATGCTGTTTGATAAAGAAATATATTGGGACATGTTCTATCTGAATAAATGGAAATGAAAATTAGAGCAACCACAAATTGTCATAGGTTCCTTAGTAAACCAATAATTGAGCAAGTCCTGACGTAGCCCGAAGGGAATTCACGATCCCAATGGGATGGAAATAAGAACCCGGTATTGTGCAATATGAAAGTGTAAAAAAATTTCCATAAACACTACAGAAGTAAGAAAAATACGAATGTATGAATACAATGAAAAATCAATAGGGATAAGCATATGGGAAGGAAAACATGTATGAAAACCCATATAACAACCAAAAATTACACGTAAATAAAAAGGTAAACAAATCATGTCCCAACATACACTACTCATAAAGAAAAAGTTTCAACCGCTACTACCACCTCAATGTGGCACCTTACCTTTGCTCGAACAAGGAAATAGAAATTCTAAAAACATATGACGGTATAGGTAGATTTTGAGATTAACTCCTAGTAGTGTGTTACCATGGATTCCATAAAACATGGAAACATATAATTTTAAAAAAAATATAATTTAATTTTAAATAAATATGCATAGAATTTAATAATCAAATTTTAGAAAAAACAACAAATTTTAAATTGTGGAAAAATGTAAACAATTAGTTTAAAAAACATTTTATATAAAGCATGTTATATAAATTCAAAGGTAATTGTAGACTATTTATTAAATGGAATATATTTAAAATAAAAACATATGATAAACATGGTCATGGGCAGAGAGGACAAATATCTCAGTGATATGTGACTCTCTCACATTTAAACAGTTTTCACAACTATATGTATACACACATATCCTAGATACTTTCCAAAGTGGACATATCATCATCTCATAAAGTATGTGACCTGCTATATTTTTGTATTCATAGTATTGTATATTATAGAGTGATTTTTGAATGAATAACTAACTACCTATGATTTCATGATCTATAATAAAAATTAATTATGGTAAATTTATTTTAAGACTACATAAAATACAATTCATCCCACTCCCCCCTTTTAAAAATTTCAATTTTTAATTTAAAACCAAAATTTGGTTTTTAATAAAAACATTCACATTTCATGATAAAACCACTGTGTTTATATCAAAATATTTTAATGAAATTTTTAAAAAATACCAATTTGAAATCAATTCGATAAAATAAACATTGAAATTTAAATGAAATATTTTAAATTGAAAAAAATTCCATCAATTTCACAAATACACCTAAATTCAATGGAATGGGGGGTTGTCCCCAAAATCAGGGAAAAATCCAAAATTCAAAACCCCAATTCAATGGAACTAGGTTTTTAATCAACCAAACGAAAGAAATTTCATTTAAATTAAGTGATTTAATTTAAATTAATGAATTGAAGTTAAATCATTCAGTTTAGGGTTAATAATAATTAACCATCATAATTGAAAAAACAAACCTCGGGATCACTAGATCTCTAATCACAAATCCATTATCGAAAAACATCATCGAAGAACACTGCTAATGAAGATCCATGAAGCGACCCTATATTATATATATATATAATCAATATTAGAAACTCCACCAACACATAGAGATCAATAAATTCCTATGGAGAAAATAAGGGATAAAAGGATAAATAAAAAATGAAGAGGAAACCTATCAGGTAGTGATCAAACATCATTATCCTTATTTTGATCCACTTCATGAAGGGTTTAGACAGAATAAAATCAAATATTGGGAGATCCGATGGAATAAGAAATTATAATATGTAAAAAAATTTACATAATTTTCTTCAATGAAGGGTTCTTAGACTTTTAAATATAGTTTTCACATTAAAGAATCTCATAAGCATGGTCAGCTAGGCTGGGCCACATGGACAGAAAAACTATTCAACCTAACTATGTTCCCCTATTAATGGGGTTTCATTGTTTTTTACTTGATGGGTGTGTGATTTCTCAAACCAGGCACTTTCCATGTAAAATCCCACTATCTGGGTTTGTATGGTTTTTACTGAGAGTTTTCACGCTTTAGGAAAATTATGCTCCAATCGTGCAGAGCCTAGAAGCATTGAACATTTCTATATTTTTACCTAAAACCAACAGAAATGAAACAAAACCTATGAAAATAAAAAATAATGGTTTAAAAATACCTAAAAATAGTAATAGGATGTCACAAACTACCAATTATAGAATCATTTTGTCTCCTGAAATCCTATAATAAAGCATCCATTTGAAAATTATGAGACCACTAGTTTCTTATCCATTCCTCACTCTCCTATGTTTAATGAGAATCAGGACTATTCTCATATATAACTTTAAATAAAGGTATCATCCTCACATGAAGTACCTTTGTTTTAGATTCTACATTCATTACTAGATGTTATATCACAGATACATCAGGTTTATCCTAAAGATTTCTCCAACTCAGAACCTAACATGGATTAAATAGATACTTTATGAACTCTAATATATTAAACATTTTATATATCGACTACATCTATGGTGGATGTTCTAGAGGGTATGAATATTTCCCCACTAGAATAACAACTTTAGAAAGTCCCACAAATTAAGGAGGAAGATTCCCTTACATCCCAAGCCGTCGATGTCCTAAACAAGGTGACCGTTTCAAGAACACTTGCTCGCAAATTAGAAAGTACAATATAATATGAAGATGATAAACATAACACTTAATCCAACTATGTGCTGTCAAAATTCTTTGATGAATCAACTATATATTTTTTTTCAAATTTTCAGCCAAGATCAGCCCAACCAAGGAACATTCACCAGTCTTGGACTAACACAATTGATATCTTCAAGGATTGCTATAAAATTATTCACAAAGATCCATTATGATCATATAATGGAAAATATTGTCACATAAAAACATAAATAGCCTCAAATGGTCATCCCAAGCCCCACTAGATTCATGTACACAATCTAGAAGTATATACTCATGAATATGTATAGATCATTCTATTTGTCCATCCAAATGTGGATGGTATGCCTTAATCAGATAGAGCTAAGATCCTAGTGCATTTTGATGGCATCTCAGAAGTTGAGGAGTAAACCAGGAATCTCTATTAGATATTATAACTAATGGATCTCCGTGAAAATTAATAACCTCTTTCACATAATGATTTCCTAACTCTTAAACATTGGTTGAATCACGAATGGGAATTATGTGAGCTGAATTGGTCAGAGTATCACTCATAACCCATATCATATTATTCTTTTGTTAGGAACATGAATATTCAACCAAAAATTCCATAGAGATCATATCCCACTTCCATGATGGAACTAGAAGTGGCAGAAAAATTATAGATGGTTTCTAGTGCCCTAACCGGACATATTAATATGTAAAACATCAAGAGAACAAATTATCAATACCCTATAGTATACAAAGCGACTAGAATAACCCCCTCATGTCATAGAACTTCATCACTAATTTTGGTTTCACTACCCACTGGGAGTTATGATAATCCCCAATCACAGCTTTCCTAACTGATAACGGATCAAAAAATTGATTGCAATAGCATTGAATTCCCTAGGTGAAGAATGACCAGTTCTACATTGTTGACCCCACATAAAGAGCATCTATAATACTATGGAACTCTTCATCATGATGATGTTTCTAAAGGATCATATCATGAATAGTGGAGGTAAACAGAACAATGGAAAAAGAATCCTCTTCCCATATTTTCTAAACTCCAATATCCAATTGTTCAAAGATATCCATCAAGTTCCACCATTCTGATGATTCTTTCCCTACATGGTTTGGAAGAATATTTTTCAACTCATCAATGATGTCATTCTTTTTCTGTCATGAACCGCCCTCAGGGCCCGTGTCGTGACTACCCCAAGCCCACCTTCCATAGGCTAGGGCCTGGATACTAGCACCTAAGGCGTAAATCCCGTTAACTGGGAAGGCATTGCCTTTATAAAACATAAAAAATCCAACCAGAGTACAAGAGGAAGTAAAACACTAAGTACAAAATATAGCGCTGAAATGTAAATGGGCCAGAATACAAACCCAATTGAAAAGAAACAGCTACAAATGAAAAAAAGTACAACGGAAAAGACAACAGCTGGAATATAGAAGCAGCTCATGGGTCATCCACCTCGGATCTTACCTGATGGGTAGGTACAGATAGTGCAGCTACTGATCGTCCACCATAGATCCTACCTAAATGATAGGTACATATATCCTCCTCAACGCTCTCTCCCGTCAACCTCCTCCGAGTACTGTCTCGTCGAGTTGTCCAACTCTGGATACTTACTCGTCGTGAGGTCCACCACCGGGTACCATCCAGTACTTGAACACTTGGCCTCTGTCTGTGTTGTCCGTCATCTGTATCCAACAAAACGAGGTGCGGGTATAGCCCATGAAGGGGTGAGTACAACGATACTCAGTAAGGACCCGGAGACCCTCAAGGTCTCACTAAATCCAACAAGGATAACCACAATGAAGTATCTAATAGATAACCCTTACTTAGGTATAATCCCATACTTATACCTAAGTTATCAAGTATCCCATCTCAATCATGAAGTATCACAAAGATATGAAATCAACGGATAACCACTACTTTTGTATATTTCCATACATATACCTATGTTATCAAGTAACCCATATCAATCATGAGGTAAGCACAAAGGTCATTGACTCTGCTCAAACCAGGATTTTCATTAATGATATCGTAACCGCAACTGCTGAAGAGATCCCTCTCTTTCGAGTACACTGATCATGTCACGACTTTGAGGCGCTACTCACTAACCTAAGACTACTGAGGTACTCCTCCTGTCGAGTACCGCGGGTCAGCCACCCAAACATAGTAGTGTTTCCCGCCTGGGTCTTCCACCCAAACACAGCAGTGCACCCCCCCTAATAGCCTGCAGAGGTCCTCCTTCTGTTGAGTACCGTGAGTCTTCCACCCAAACACAGTAGTGCTCCCCTTCTTGGGTCTGCCACCCAAACACAGTATTTCTCCCAACTGGTCTATTCAAGTCACTTGGACTCGAATAGGACAAGCAATCTTCAAGACTCAGCCAGCTATACGGTCTTTGTACTCCATATGCTCATCTCTGGGAGGATCCTCTCCATGAGTTACTGGTCGATACTCCAAGTATCACAAATTCCCACGATAAAATATCTCAAAGGACCTCCTCATCATAGGGGTTTCAACGCGATAGACGGTGCGTCAATCGGACGCCCGGTCTGTGCGTTATTAGCCTTTTAGTCCTGGGGGCCCGGTTGGTTTCATGTACGAACCAACCCTGCCGTATCTCATCTGTATCCCGAACACTCATAGGGTATACTCATATGGACTGTTTCTCAACAATATTACCAAAGCCGCTGACGGTTCGTCAAACAAACGTCTGGACTGAAAGTTATCGGCTTTTCCATTCCAGGGGCCCAGTTGGATTTCGGGTACATTCTAACCCAGAAAAACTCCAACTGCATCCAAACCTCGTGTAAAGTATTCCAAAAGATCTATCTCATCAAAATGAATCCGAAAAAGTTGACATCACATCAATCGGACGTCAGGAACTCAAGTTATAACTGTTTCTGCTCCGAGGGCCCAGTTGGTTTCGGGTTCGAACCAACTCGGCCATACACAAACTTTACCAAAAGCATGATTGTAATATACCGAAAGGACCGTCTCAATTCAAGGAACCCTACAAAACTGACGGTGCATCTATCGGAGGTCTGTAGCCCAAAATATGGGCATTTGAACAGATCGTTCCGAAAGTAGGGGGTTCGGGCCCGGTCCGACCCGGTCTGATACCCCCTTGGTCGGCCCGAACCGGGTCGACCCAAACCGGGTCCGGGTCCATCCCATTTGGGTGTGGCCCGGCCTGGGCGGTCCAGCTCACAGCGGGCGGTGCGGCCCAGCACGGGTGGCTCGGCGTTGGCCGAGCGAGGTGGCTCAGCACTGGCAGAGCAGGGCGGCTCGGTACTGGTGGAGCGGGGGGAAAAGGGGGGCGCCGCCCCTTGCGCTGGCCGAGGGTTTCAGCCCCTGACTATTTTGGGATGGCTGGACATTAAGGCCATCCTTGTTCTATCTGTGGGACCCGAGGGGTCCCGCCTCCAGGTGGCGCCGGTGGCCAGCTTGGTTGTTCGCCCCTTTGAGAAGCAGTCGCAGCCTTAGGTCGCGGCTTCAGTCCGTCCGGTGCAGTGTGACGGTGCCGCGCCACTCCGCCGCGGCCCGCTTTTGGCCGTGGATTCCTTTGGTCTTGTCGGTGCGGTGTGTGGTGCCGCACACCTCCACCGGGGCCCGCTTCGGCCGCATTCCCCTTTCATTACCGCGCGGTGCAACAGCACTGCGCCGCATTCGCCGCAAGTTCATCAACGATCAAAAAATTAAAGGGGAGGAGGATCAGCGGTGTTTTTGCTGTTTGATCTCCTCTCGTTATGTCGATAACAAGCAGCCAATTTATTTAACAAAGAATTTTAAATTATTCATGAACGAAAATAACCCCTACCTCAACACAAGTTGTCGAACGATGATCGTCGCGGGAAACGACGTCACGGGGTAAAGCTCTGTATACGTCGATGGAGAATGTCTGAGGAGGAAGTGGTGCCCCCTTCCATTGTCGCGGAAAGAAAATGGAATGTTTCCACGTATTTTCCTCCTCCTTGGTCATAGAGGAAGAATATGACGGAAGAAACCGAGTCACCGAGTCGATTCTCTCCCTCAGAGAAATATCGTTTTTTGCCGAAGAAGATGAAGTTATTCCAAGGGACAAGAGCTCTCCCTCACCCAATATCCTCACACAACTAGCATAACCAAATAAAATAAGACCTCCCCCTTATTTTATTATGTTTTCCATTCCTTTTAAAAAACCCAAAATTCAAAAACTAAACCATTTAATTAAATGATCTTGAGTTGTCGAATTAAATGGGGTGTTAAGTTGGAAAGATTAATGAGGGAGAGAGAGAGAGTAGAGTTAATCACTTTTAAGGGGAGTTAAAGGAATTTGAAGGGGTGGGGATCCTGTAGACCCCACATCACAAATATCCTAACAATAGGAGTTAGGATTTAGTGGGTCCCACCCCAACTCCAACTCATAGGATTAAACCACTTAGAAGTAGAAAATAAAATTAACCAAAATTTTATTTTCTTCACATTTAATCCTTAAATTTTTAACAACTATTCCCAAGAAAACACATCTACAGTAAAGGTTATCGTAAGAAATTATCGGCCCTGCGGTTTCATCAGTGTTCTCAGACTTCGATTTTGAGCTCCGGTTCAAAAGATAGAAAAACCCGCTTGTTCGTTCACTGAACGTACCCAAGCTAAACTTCAGAAATTGATTCTGGGCACACTGGGCCTCAGAATCAGGTGCCGTCAAAAACTGCAGACTCGTAAAATTACAAATAAATTAAGAAAAATAATTCCTTCAAATTTACGAGTCTTTACATTGCTCCCACCTCAAGTCTTTACGTCCCCGTAAAGCTTCAACACATACTAGGGAAAACAATGTGGTAGTGAGCACGCATCTGAGCCTTCCACTCTCAGGTGCTCTCCTGGAGGTTGTCGTGCTACCAGTGAAAGCGCACATGAGGAATCGACGGTACACGTAGGACCCACTCTTGTCGATCCTCTATCTCCACTAGAACCTCTGTGCATGTCGCCCTATCATCAATGTCAAACTCCTTGTGGTCGATGATGTGTGATGGCTCGTGCATGTATCTCCACAGTTGAGATACTTGAATGACATCATGCACCCGGTGCAACTGAGGTTGAAAGGTCAAGCGGTAAACCTCCTCTCCTACCCTGCTGAAGACCTAGAAAGGTCCGTTGACCCTTGGAGATAACTTCCAACCTAGCCACATCTCCGTAAACCTCATTGAGGTGAGACCCATATAAATATGTGGTCGCCAACCTCGAACTCTAGAGGCCTCCATTTCCTTATTAGAACTGGAACTCCTAACTCCTGCTCCCATGTGGGTAAGGTTGACAGACTCAAGTGTGATCGACCGCACCCTCCTGTGCTGCCTGGGGTTTCCTTTTTACGGACCAAGGAAAACTCATCCCAATGTTGTAGGTAAACCAAAACCTTTTTGCCTAATACAGTCAATCTAAGTATGAAATGTGAATCCAATCCATACCCAGACCAACTTCGTAAGGCCTCAACGCTTCCACTAAGAGATTCCAACCGAAACTCTCACCTCGAGGGTTAGATCACGCTATCTGCGTATGTGTGATTATTGAGTCTCCTCCCAAAGGTATCTCTAGACATGAGGGTCAAGTCAACGTCTTACCAGATACTATATACCTGGGAAAAGATTCATGGATGAAAGGAATGATTCGTAACAACGTCTGTTGTAATGACAGCTAGAAGTGGATGCTGACTATCCCTCGAATCATTCTTAGAGCCATTAGGTCACACTCCTTGAACACATGCAGCTACTCTTTTTCCCCCGCCCTCCAGCTCCCTGAGACTATCGGGGACAACAAAGGCTAGTGGTTGCAACATGTCAAAATGTTCACCACCCCATTCTGCACTCCTACATCTGCATCCATGTCTGCTGCCTTGCAGATTCATTTTTCCTTTTCGCCTCCTCTTCTTCAAACATTCGCACGCCCAAGTCTCTCAGACTGTCACCAGTTCGCTGCATTCCCACTTCTAACATTCTCTAGCTATATTCTTTCATCCAAAGAACATTCAACCAAAAAAGTTATCTCTAGAACCCTAACATGAGTGGGAATGCATAGAGGAAATAAAAGTGTTGGCTCGGATTTCCTTAATCACACCACGCTCAGAGGTCCAAGCTCTATAGCATTGATCGAATCGTATTCATAGAGTACCCGGAATGATCGGTATGCCTCGATGAATACTATGCTACCAACACGTCTTCCTTCCAATGGTATATAAGCTCTAAGAAACTCTCAGCCACCTCCTCAAGCCAGTACTCAGCCGCCTGAGAGTCAGGCTTGCCTCAAAACATGAGGGTATCAGATATTAGAACACGTGTAAGGAAGTAATCCTACATGTGTCACCTACCGGTACTTCCGGTTGTAACTACTGGCCAATAGGTAGTGATGTATAACTGACACACTACTCGAAGGTACTATCTCAGACATCGGTACACATACCAAAGCCTCATCACTATTAAGATCATCCTCATGGTCAGTCACTGAAAACCACTAGTCTTCAGGTCCACCATCTACTCTACTAGTGTCTTAGCTAGGCGGAAAACTCTAGCAATCGCCTCCAGCTATCCTCTGATGTCTGTGAATCTGCCTCACCTCGTATCCTCTGAGGACTCTACTACTAGAACTCGTGAAACACGCTCTATCGGCGTGCACCGTATGATAGTATCGCTAGTGGAATCCGCTTCCCAAAAGGTGGTGGTGCTACTGGTACACCACCCGAGGGTGCCAATATAGTAAAAATGGCCCTGCACCGGGGCCTCGTCGCTCAGTGGGCCGTCATTGTGTACTATCTCATAACTCCAACTAACTATCTGCGTGGAGACATCCTGAAAAGATGCAACATGGTCAACGATTTATACCTGGTGAGATGAACTGGTTTGAGCCGACATTAAAACTTTTTGAAACACACACGCAATTAGTGTTTTCATGTACAAAGTCAGAAATCAGTAGTCGGGGTCCTAGTGTATGGATACGTCAGCTGCCGCACCAACACTGGACTCTCTAAACTGAAGAGAACACTTGGTACCCTTAACACTGTTGTTTCACCGAAAGGAATGATTGGAGTCATATTTTCATCGGTAGAACCGACTCCTCTGATACCAATTTATCAAAACCCGCCCTTGGGGCCCATGTCATGAATACCCCAATCCCGCCTTCCATAGGCCAGGGGCTGGCGACTAGCACCTAAGGCGTAAATCACATTATCTGGGAAAGAATTTCCTTTATAAAACATAACACATCCAACCGGAGTACAAGCGGAAGTAAAACACTAAGTAAAAAAGATAGTGTTGAAAATTAAATGGGCCCTAATACAAACCCAACTAAAAAGATAATGCTACAACTGAACGATAGTACAACAGAAAAGACAACAACTGGAAGATAGAAGTAGCTCCTAGGTCGTCCACCTCAGATCCTACCTGATGGGTAGGTACAGATAGCGCAGCTCCAGGATCGTCCACCACGCATCCTACCTGAAAGGTAGGTATAGATAGCCTCCTCAACACACTCTCCCGTAATCCTCCTCCAAGTACCGTCTCATCATGAATCCCACCTCCGGATAATGACTCTTTGTGAGGTCCACCTCCTGGTACAGTCCAGCCCTCAAACACTCGGCCTCTATCAGTGTTGTCTGTCGTCTGCATCCAAGACAACGAGGTACGGGCATATCCCGTGCAGCGGTGAGTATAACGATACTTAGTAGGGACCCCGAGACCCTCAAGGTCCCACTAAATCAAGAAAGGATAACCACAAAAAAGGATCTAACATATAACCCTTACTTAGGTATAAGCCCATACTTATACCTAAGTTATCAAGTAAGCCATCTCAATCATGAGGTATCACAAAGATATGAAATCAACGAATAACCACAACTTAGGTATATGCCCATACATATACATAAGTTATCAAGTAACCCACTTAAATCATGAGGTAAACACAAAGGTCATAGACTTAGCTCAAACCAGGATTTTCATTAATGATATCGAAACCACAACTACTGAAGGGCTCCCTCTCTTTCGAGTACACTGATTCTGTCATGACTCTGAGGCGCTGCTCACAATCCTAAGACTACTGAGGTACTCCTCCTATTGATTACAGTGGGTCAGCCACCCAAACACAGTAGTGCTCCCCGCCGGGGTCTGCCACCCAAACACAATAGTGCACCCCACTAATAGCCTACAGAGGTACTCCTTCTTTAGAGTACCGCGGGTCTGCCACCCAAACACAGTAGTGCTCCCAGCTGTGGTTCTTCCACTAAAACACAGTAGTGCTCCCCAATGGGATATACAAGTCACTCTGACTCGAATCAGACAAGAATTCTTTAGGCCTCAGCCAACTACAACGTCTCCGTACTCCGTATGCTCATCTTCGGGAGGATCTTCACCACGAGCTACTGGTTGATACTCCAAGGATCACAAATTCCCAAAAATAAGTATCTCAAAGGATCGCCTCATCATAGAGATCTCAACGCGATAGACGGCATGTCAATCGGACGCCCAGTCTGTGAATTATTAGCCTTTTAGTCCCGGGGGCCCGGTTGGATTCGTGTACGAACCAACCCGGTCGTATCTCAACTGTACACCAAACTCTCATAGAGTATACTCATAGGTACCTTTTCTCAACGAGATTACCAACACCACTGACTGTTTGTCAAACGGACGTTCGGTCTGAAAGTT
The DNA here is from genome assembly GCA_963277665.1 of Viscum album. NCBI lineage: Eukaryota > Viridiplantae > Streptophyta > Magnoliopsida > Santalales > Viscaceae > Viscum > Viscum album. Next base: position 592,521,200 of record OY728166.1, read on the forward strand.
ATCAGCTTTTCCATTCCAGGGCCCTAGTTGGATTTCTGGTACAATCCAACCCGGCCAAACTCAAACTGCATCCAAACCTCAGGTGATGTATGCCAAAAGATCCATCTCATCAAAAGGAATCCGAAAAAGTTGACAGCATGTCAATCGGACGTCCGGAGCTCATGTCATAACCATTTCTGCTTCGAGGGCCTGATTGGTTTCAGGTTCGAACCAACCCGGCCATACACAAACCTTACCAGCCCGGCCATACACAAACCTTACCGAAAGGTTGAGTGTACTATACTGAAACGTCTGTCTCGATCTGAGGATCTCTATTCAACTGACGTTGAATCGATTGGAGGTATGTAGCCCAAAATATTTGAGTTTGAACGGATCTGTCCGAAAGTAGGGGTTTTGGGCCTGGTCCGACCCGACCCGATACCCCCTGGGTCAGCCTGAACCGGGTCGACCCATCCCGGGTCCGGGTCCGGCCCATTTGGGTGCGCCTCGGCCCACACAGGTGGCCAGGCCCAGCACGGGCGGTCGGGCTCGGTGCGGGTGGTCCGGCCCAGCGCGGGCGGCTCAGCGCTGGCCGAACGGGGCAGCTCGCCGGTGGCCGAGCAGGGCGGCTCGGCGCTGGCCGAGCAGGGCGCAAAGGGGAGCACTGCCCCTTGCGCTGGCCCGGGGTTTCGACCCCTGGCTTTTATGGAACGGCCAGCCATTAGGGCCGCCCTTGTGCAATCCATGGTAACCGTGTGGTCCAGCCTCTATATAAGGACCCACACTTATTTCATACATAATCTTGAATTTATTCAAGAAAACACTTCATTATACATTGATGATCATTTCAAGTTTAGAGATTTAGAGAGTTAAGACAAAACATTCATAACATTACACATTGTTACATAGTGGATACCATAAAATCAGTTTCCATTTTCCTCAGAATATAAAACATTAAAACATAAAACAAGACTCCTTGACAATTCTTCAACATTTAACATGTCTTCCTTCCTTGTATTACTCATCCATTAACCTGTGAAAAATCATTTAAAAACTTGGGATGAGCACAAAAGCTCAGTAAGGTATGAAAAAGAAGGAAAAATCACATTAGTCCATGAATACGCATGACGTATGAAAACATTTTCAAAAGACATGCTTTCCACCCATAAAATATTACTTAGCGTAACATGAGATTTACACAAGATCCACACAAACATAATTATAATCATAGAGGAATATTGGGGCATTACTTACATAATCTTGTAACCATCTTGGCTACCTTAAAATTTGTAACCCTCACGGCTACCTTACTTTGTGTAACCATCACAGTTACACTTGGAGTAACCATACGGCCGACCTCCAACTTAATCATACCCAATGCATTGGAGGGAAATATAGGTCCCACCCTTCATCATAAACAATGCCCAATAACCAAAACATAATCATACAACATAAACAATAGCATAAAAACATTGCCTTTTAATCTTATAAAACAGAATTTTAAAAGAGGATTTTAGAAGAAAAGTCCCTTATAAACATCATATACTTTAAGTGAGGCTTAATAGAGTGGATGTAATATGTATATACTCTATAAATACACATAATGAAACATAATATAAACAAAACCCATCACACAAACAATTTAAATAGCACATAAATTATAAAGTAGAATGTTAACCCAAAGAATGGAAATTGGGTTAAGAATTCCCTTACCTTGGGCTTGCCTTACTTCAAAATTGTTTAAAACTCCTGTATAATGGTTAAAAGAGTGTTATTAGTATTTTACCGAAACATGTTCATGTTTATAACATCTTATATGGTCATTTCATAACCTCATTTCACCCCTTAATTGTTAGTATTTTGTTCCTTGAATTATTTTGGGTGAGTTCTTTTGTGATTTTTACGATCGGTTCATGATGAATCGCCCTTGTTGATTGGAAGTGAAACTCCAGAATTAGAATGGAGTAGTATTTACATAATTCCAGTACAATAAATTATACCATTTATCACTTTGGTGCTTTATATGATGATGATTTATAAGTTAAAACATTAATTATGTTCGTTTAGGTCATTTAAGTGGTTCTTTGATAATTACAACTTCATTTAGTCTTATAAATTTGAATCATGTGTACAAAAGAATTCCAGAACCTTATATGAGTCATAAAACGTATCTTATAACCTGGTTCAACCATATAAATGGTTTCACAACCAGACTTGAAAGAATTAATGGAAATTGAAAATACATCGTCCATGATATCGGTAATTCGACACAAATGGACAATGTTTTTTGATTCATTAAATATGTGAGATAGGAGAGGAATAATGATTTGTAATTTTTCATAAACATGAAAACATCCAGAATATACATGATTCAGGAGATTTCATGCCTCTTGGATAAGAGGGGGTGAAGAAAGAAGAGGAAGGAATCGTGAAATAAAGAAAACATGAGAAATTTCTTACAAAAAATTCGGCAGCCTAACGGTGAATTTGGACAGTATGGGGAAATATTTAATTAAATATCCCAACAAAATACAAAGGGAAAGGAAGAGAATAACATAAAATGGAAGAAAAGAATGAAAATGAAAAAGGATATTTACCTCTTGATCTCTTCTCCTTGAGATCCTTCTTAAGGGTTTTGGTCTTGGTCTTTTGGTGAGACCAGCAGCTCTAGGACGTGGGGAAGATGATTGGGGAGGGAATTTGGCAGAAATTAGACAATGCTCAAGGCTTGAGAGGTGTGGGAGGAAGAGGGGAGTGAGGGTGATATTTATAGTGGAGGAGGGGAGGTATTTTAGATTATTTTAATTATTATTATAATATTTTTATCAAGACTATGAATAATCTCAAATCAAGTGGCCTTAATTAGTGAAAATATCAAGTGAGTTCGAAGTAAGTGGCCTTGCATCACTTATGATGTCATAAATAGTGCATTTTTACTGATAAATTGATTATACGATATTTTATCGTATTTCACTATTCACTGAAAATTCAAGAGTTTCGGAAAAATACCAAAAATATACCCCTACCATTTTTCGACGTGTAGAATTAAAAAATGAACTCCATTTTTCAAAAATAATTTTCTAAATATTATTAATTTAATTTTTAAATAATGTCATAGTTAATTCGAAAAATAACATTATTTATGTGCAACTAGTTTTTTGTGACATTGGAAAATTAATTAAGATCCCATTATCCTATTGCCATGGGAAACTAAAATAATAATATTATTTACTATTCATGAGGTCATATTACTATTCATATTACTATTCATAAGGGCATGTTACTATTCACCCAAAAAACAAGTTTCTTCCATCAGACTCTAAATAACATACTGAACACAATTGTAGATGACTGTTTCTTGAAATTCAAAACATAGAAGAAATAAAATTTTGTTTAAAGGATACTTATAAAAATATACCTTAAACAAAATTTCAAGCATTTTCAATTTATTTTTAGAAAACCTTGTGATGTTACATTATCCCCACCTTCTTGAAATTGTGTCCTCACAATTTTATTTACTTATTAAACAACTGAGGTTATTTTTCCCTCATAGCATTTTCAGACTCCCATGTTGCTTCTTCAACCATGTGGTTTCTCCACAAAACCTTTACCTGGTGGATTACCTTATTCCACAATACCTGTTCTCTTCGATCAAGAATCTGAACCAGTTTTTCTTCATAAGAAAGGTTCTCTGCCAGATGAACTGCTTCCGGCCTCAAGTTATGTGATGAATCTAGAACATACTTTCTCAAAATCGAAACATGAAAACATTGTGTACCTAAAATAAGCTCGGAGGAAAAGCTACGCGGTATGCGACTGTTCCAACTTTATCCAAGATTTCAAAAGGACCGATGAACCGTGGACATAGTTTCCCTTTCTTACCGAAACCTATCACACTTTTCCAAGGAGATATTTTAAAGAAACCATGGTCACCTACCTTGAAAGAGAAGTCTTTCCTTCTGTTATCTGCATAACTTTTCTGCCTGCTCTGAGCTGTCCTCATGTGTTGAGGGATCATCCTCACTTTCTCAGCCACATCTTCTACTAATTCTGGCCCCATCAATTTTCTTTCACCGACCTCATCCCAAAATGTAGGAGTCTGACACCGCTTTCCATACAAGGCCTCAAAAGGTGCCATCTGAATACTGGAATGGAAAAAATTATTATAAGAAAACTCAACTAGTGAAAGATGTTGATCCCAACTTCCCTGATAGTCCATTGAACAAGCTCGAAGCATATCCTCCAAAGTTTGAATCGTTCGTTCTGACTGCCCATCTGATTGAGGATGAAAAGCTGTACTGAAATTCAACTGTGTGCCCAAAGACTTCTGAAGTCCCTTCCAAAATTTAGAAGTGAACCTGGGATCTCGGTCAGACACAATGGAATGGGGAACTCCATGTAACCTGACAATCTCTTTGAGGTACAATCGAGAAATCTGATCTAATTCCATTGTATCTTGAATAGAAAAAAATGAGCAGACTTTTTTAGCTGATCAACAATAACCCATATCGCATTGTTACCTCGATAAGTCTTTGGTAGTCCCACCACAAAATCCATGGATATATTCTCTCATTTCCATTCTGGCACTGGAAAAGGCTTAAGCATCCCCTTCGGTAACTGTCGCTCTGCTTTAACCTGCTGACATGTCAAACATTTCATTGTAAAATCAGCAATATCTCTTTTCATCCCATTCCACCAGTAATACTCCCAATGTTCTCTGTACATCTTAGTACTTCCCGGATGAAATGAAAATGGTGAACTATGAGCTTCACACAACAATTATTTCTTCAGCTGGGAATCACAAGGCACACACAACCTTTTTCCAAAACTTAAAACACAATCTTTATCAAGATTAAATTCTGGAAACTTACCCATTTTAACCAATTCTACCTTTTTCTGTATCTCATGGTCTTCCCTCTGCGCTTTCATAATTCTGTCTGACAACAAAGACTGCACAGAAACCTGAAACAAAACAGATATATTCCCTGCAGCAACAACTTCTAAGCCAAAATTTATCAAATCATTAATCAAGGGATCACGTTCCAAACGTAGCATGGTTAATGATGCATGATTTTTCCGACTTAAGGCATCCGCTACTTTGTTTGCTTTTCTAGGATGTTAATTAATCGTGCAGTCATAATCCTTTATCAGTTCTAGCCATATTCTCTGCCTCATGTTTTATTCCTTCTTTGTGAATATATACTTATGACTTTTATGGTCAGTATATATTTGGAATTTGGTTCCGTAAAGTTGATGCCTCCATATTTTCAACGAAAAAACCACAGCTGCCAATTCCAAATCATGTGTGGGATAATTCCGCTCATGAGGTTTAAGTTGTCTCGAATCATAGGCAATTACCTGATCATTCTGCATCAAAACACAACCAAGCCCCATCAAAGAAGCATCACTATAGAGGACAAACTCACCATTCTGGGAAGGTAAGGCCAAAACTGGAGCATTCACCAATCTCTTCTTTAGTTCCTGAAAACAAACATCACATTCCTCTGTCAAAACAAATTTATCCCCTTTCCGTGTTAACTTAGTTATTGGGCTAGATAACCGTGCAATGTTCTTAACAAAGAGTCGGTAATAACTTGCTAAGCCCAAAAAACTACGAATCTCTGTAACATTTGTGGGTCGTGGCCATTCCTCAACTACTTTTGTTTTGGAAGCATCAACTATTATTCCATTCTTATTTACAATGTTCCTAAGAAAAGAAATCCGTTGCTACCAAAAATCACACTTGCTGAATTTTCCATATAGTTTATTTTCTTTTAAAGTTTGTAAAACAACCCTTAGATGTGTTTCATGCTCCTCTTTATTTTTAGAAAAAACCAGAATGTCATCAATAAATACAACCACAAACTTATCCAAGAACTCATGAAATACTCTATTCATAAGATTCATGAATACATCAGGTGCATTAGTTAACCCAAATGGCATAACAACAAATTCATAATTCCCATATCTAGTACGAAAGGTTGTTTTCGGGATGTCATCCTCCTTCACCTTCAGCTGATGGTATCCAGATCTCAAGTCAATCTTGGAAAAGTACTGAGCTCCCTGGAGCTGATCAAACAAGTCATCAATATGAGGAAAAGGATACTTGTTTTTAATAGTGATGTTATTCAAAGCTCTATAATCAATGCAATGTCTTATGGAACCATCTTTCTTTTTAACAAACAAAAAAGGGCTCCCCATGGTGAAGTACTGGGACGAATGAAGCCTTTGACAAGAAAATCCTACAACTGATTTTTCAATTCAAGAAGTTCTATTGGAGCCATACGATATGGGGGCTTTGAAATTGGCATAGCATCAGGAACTAAGTCAATTGTGAATTCGACTTCTCGTTTCGGTATGACACTGGGTAACTCCTCAGGAAAAACCTCAAGGTATTCATTTACCACTGGCACATCATTAATTTGAATAGTTCACTTGTTTTCAAAAATATGAGCCAGATAACTTTCATTTCCATCTTTCAGTAGTTTCTCAGCTTCTTGATATGTTATCAATTGTATGGGTTCATTCTTGTATACAAACTAAAACTCTTTCTGAAAAAAAAAACTTCTTTAGCTCTACAGTCAATCTTAGCATGATAATCAGAAATCCAGTCCATCCCCAGAATAACATAAAACTCGACTAAGGGTAAAACAACAAGGTTTGCATGTAAAGTCTTTCCACATACCAAAATATAAATATTCTTATAATTTCTCTTTGCTATAACATTTCCCCCTGGTGTTTTAACAACAAGTTTGGGTATCATTTGTTGAGGTGATATTTCCAATTTACTAGAAAATTTCTCAGAGATGATGGAATGTGTAGACCCCGTATCAAACAAAACTTTAGCAAAATCTGAGTGAACAATCAAAGTACCTGATACAACTTCATTGGATGGCCCAACATCTGCTGACGTAGTCGCAAAGGATCTCACTACACCTTTCTGCTTGTAATCTGGCTTCTTTGCATCATTTGGATCCCTCTTTGGACAGGCATTTGCATAGTGACCCATTTCACCACATTTAAAACACTTTACATTTTTCTTATCAGGATTAGTCTTGGGATAATTTTCATTGCAATCTCGGTCCATATGTCCAAACTTACCACATTTAAAACACTTCCCAGTTTTGATAATACATTCCCCAGGGTGCTTCTTGCCACACTTTTCACAAACTGGAAACTGTATTTTCTTACCATCAGATTTCATTGGTTGATTCTTACCCATTTCTTTCCAATTGGACCTCTTCTTCTCTTTGTTTCCAAATTGCATGTGATCGTCAGCAAACTCCATCTCTACCCTCTCAGCACATCGGACAAGTTTCTCGTAACTTTTAAATTCACGGGAGGCCAACGCCCTTCGATACCTTGGCTTCAATCCTGAGTAAATGCGGTTGATTTTGCTATCGAGATCCAGAATAAGATTTGGAGCATACCTCGCCAGTCGGGTGAAGTTCGCCTCATACATAGCCACTGAATCTTCTTCCTTTTGTTTCAATTCAAGGAATTGTTTCTCCATTCTAAGTCGCACCACCTTAGGAAAATATTTTTCAAGAAAAAGACTTTTAAATTCATCCCACACTAAGGAATCAAAATCCTCTCTACCCCTGATATTCCTTACCATTGACCACCACTGATCATCTTCCCCTTCAAAACGATAAATGGAAAGACTTACCTTTTGATTGTCCGAACATCCCATAACATCAAATATCTTTTCAAGGGATTTAATCCATCCTTCTGCTACCACCGGGTCAGAAGATCCATTGAATGCAGGAGGATGTTGTCTCATAAAATGTTCCACCACTATCATGTTCCGTTGGGGTACCTCTATTTTTCCTCTTGCATGGATGCCACCACCATTTATTGCCTGTGTTAGCGGAGCCATTACTGTCACAAACTACTCGGTTCCAATCCCTACCATTCCGGGATGTTGATCAGGAAGGATGTCATTATGTCGGTGCCTATCCTCTTCAGCATCCATGTTCCTTCTGCGGACAACCATTCTAAACAAACATTTCTTAGATGAAGCAACATGGTAATATTTAAATTCTATATCAATTTAAGCATAGAGTGACAATTATTTATGGTATTCTATTAGCATCACCTTAACCCCTAAAGTTATCTAAGCCATCCTCTGATACCAACTCTAAGTACCCGCACTTATTTCATACATAATCTTGAATTTATTCAAGAAAACACTTCATTATACATTGAGGATCATTTCAAGTTTAGAGCTTTAGAGAGTTAAGACAAAACATTCATAACATTACACATTGTTACATAGTGGATACCATAAAATCAGTTTCGATTTTCCTCAGAATATAAAACATTAAAACATAAAACAAGACTCCTTGACAATTCTTCAACATTTAACATGTCTTCCTTCCTTGTATTACTCAACCATTAACCTGTGAAAAATCATTTAAAAACATGGGATGAGCACAAAAGCTCAGTAAGGTATGAAAAACAAGTAAAAATCACATTAGTCCATGAATACGCATGACGTATGAAAACATTTTCAAAAACATGTTTTCCACCCATAAAATATTACTTAGCATAACATGAGATTTACACAAGATCCACACAAACATAATTATAATCATAGAGGTATATTGGGGCATTACTTACATAATCTTGTAACCATCTTGGCTACCTTAAAATTTGTAACCCCCACGGCTACCTTACTTTGCGTAACCATCATAGTTATCGTTGGAGTAACCATACAGCCGACCTCCAACTTAATCATACCCAATGCATTGGAGGGAAATATAGGTCCCACCCTTCATCATAAACAATGCCCAATAACCAAAACATAATCATACAACATAAACAATAGCATAAAAACATTTCCTTTGAATCTTATAAAACAGAATTTTAAAAGAGGATTTTAGAAGAAAAGTCCCTTATAAACATCATATACATGATGTGAGGCTTAATAGAGTGGATATAATATGTATATACTCTATAAATACACATAATGAAACATAATATAAACAAAACCCATCACACTAACAATTTAAATAGCACCTAAATTATAAAGTAGAATGTTAACACAAAGAATGGAAATCGGGTTAAGAATTCCCTTACCTTGGGCTTGCCTTACTTCAAAATTATTTAAACCTCCTGTGTAATGGTTAAAAGAGTGTTATTAGTATTTTACAGAAACATTTTCATGTTTATAACATCTTATATGGTCATTTCATAACCTCTTTTCACCCCTTAATTGTTAGTATTTTGTTCCTTGCATTATTTTGGGTGATTTCTTTTGTGATTTTTACGATCGGTTCATGATGAATCGTTCTTGTTGATTGGAAGTGAAACTCCAGAATTGGAATGGAGTAGTATTTACATATTTCCAGTACCATAAATTATACCATTTATCACTTTGGTGCTTTATATGATGATGATTTATAAGTTAAAACATTAATTATGTTCGTTTAGGTCATTTAAGTGGTTCTTTGATAATTACAACTTCATTTAGTCTTATAAATTTGAATCATGAGTAAAAAAGAATTCCAGAACCTTATATGAGTCATAAAACATATCTTATAAACTGGTTCAACCATATAAATGGTTTCACAACCAGACTTGAAAGAATTAATGGAAATTGAAAATACATCATCCACGATATCGGTAATTCGACACAAATGGACAATGTTTTTTTATTCTTCAAATAAGTGAGAGAGGAGAGGAATAATGATTTTTAATTTTTCATAAACATGACAACATCCAGAATATACATGATTCTGGAGATTTCATGCCTCTTGGATAAGAGGGGGTGAAGAAAGAAGAGGAAGGAATCATGAAATAATGAAAACATGTGAAATTTCTTACAAACAATTCGGCAGCCTAACGGCGCCTCTTAACATTTCATAAAAACAAGATTTATGAGAGGAATGGAATATCTCATCAATCATACAAAATTTGGACAGTAAGGGGAAATATTTAATTAAATATCCCATCAAAATACAAAGGGAAAGGAAGAGAATAACATAAAATGGAAGAAAAGAATGAAAATGAAAGAGGATGTTTACCTCTTGATCTCTTCTCCTTGAGATCCTTCTTAAGGGCTTTGGTCTTGGTCTTTTGGTGAGACCAGAAGCTCTAGGACGTGGGGAAGAAGATTGGGGAGGGAATTTGGTAGAAATTAGACAATGCTCAAGGCTTGAGAGGTGTGGGAGGAAGAGGGGAGTGAGGGTGATATTTATAGTGGAGGAGGGGAGGTATTTTAGATTATTTTAATTATTATTATAATATTATTATCAAGACTATGAATAATCTCAAATCAAGTGGCCTTAATTAGTGAAAATATCAAGTGAGTTCGAAGCAAGTGGCCTTGCATCACTTATGATGTCATAAATAGTGCATTTTTACTGATAAATTGATTATACGGTATTTTATCGTATTTCACTATTTACTGAAAATTCAAGAGTTTCAGAAAAATACCAAAAATTTACCCCTACCATTTTTCGACGTGTAGAATTCAAAAATGAACTCCATTTTTCAAAAATAATTTTCTAAATATTATTAATTTAACTTTTAAATAATGTCACAGTTAATTTTCAAAATAACAATATTTAAGTGCAACTAGTTTTATGTGACATTGGAAAATTAATTATGATCCCATTATCCTATTGCCATGGGAAAATAAAATAATAATATTATTTACTATTCATGATGTTATATTACTATTCATATTACTATTCATAAGGGCATGTTACTATTCACCAAAAAAACAAGTTTGTTCCATCAGACTCTAAATAACATACTGAACACAATTGTAGATGATGGTTTCTTGAAATTCAAAACATAGAAGAAATAAAATTATGTTTAAAGGATACTTATAAATATATACCTTAAACAAAATTTCAAGCATTTTCAATTTATTTTTAGAAAACCTTGGGATGTTACACTCCAGGTGGCGCCGGCGGCGAGATCGGCTGGCCGCCGCGGCCTTGTGCCGCGGCTTCATTCCAACCGGCGGTGCGCGAAGGCGCTGCGCCCCTCCGCCGCGGCCTGCCCCGGCAATGGCCCCTTGGTGATCCGGCGTGGCTCAACTATGTCGTTCCCCTCTGCCGCGGACCTCTCTTGGACGCGGCTTCCATTGGTCTCACAGGCGCGGCACAACGACACCGCCCACCTCCACCGCGGCCTGCTCCGGCCGCGATCCCTCTTCGTTCCCTCATGGTGCAACGACACCGCGTCGCCTTCACCAAAACTTCAACAAGGATCAACAAATTAATGGGGAGGAGGATCATCTGTGTTTGTGGGGTTCGATCTCCTCTCGTTATGTCGATAAAAAGTGTCCAATTTATTTGACAAAGAACATTAAATTATTCCTGAACAAAAATAAACCCTACCTCGACACATGTTGTGGAACGATGATTGTTGCGGGAAACGACATCGCGGGGTGAAGTTCTGTTTATGTCGACGGAGAATGTCGGAGGATGAAGGGGTATCTCCCTTCCTTTTTCACGGAAAGGAGATTATATGGCGAGTTTCTACGTCGGTGCCTCCTCCTTGGTCGTGGATGAAAACGACGAAGGAAGAAACAGAGTCGTCGAGTCGATGCTCTCCCTCCGAGAAATAGCATTCTTCACCATAGAAGATGAAGTTCATCCAAGGTACAAGAGCTCTCCCTCACCATATATCCTCACACAACTATCCCACCCTAATAAAATAAGGCCTCCCCCTTATTTTATTATGTTTTCCAGGCCTTTTCAAATACTCAAAATTCAAAAACTAAACCATTTATTTAAATGAGCATGAGTTGTCAAATTAAATGGGGTGTTAAGTTGGCATGATTAATGAGGGAGAGAGAGAGAGAGAACAATTACTCACATTTAAGGGGTGTTAAAGGAATTTGAAGGGGTGGGGCTCGTGTGGGCCCCACCTCACAAATATCCTAACAAGAGGAGTTTGGATAAAATGGGTCCCACCCCAACTCCCACTCATAGGATTAAACCACTTACAAGTAGAAAATAAAATTGTACCAAAATTTTATTTTCCTCACATTTAATCCTCAAATTTTTAACAACTCTTCCCAAGAGAACGCACCTCCCCTAAAGGGCTTCTTAAGCAATTACCAGCACAGTGGATTCATCGGTGCCCCTGGATTTCGATTCCGAGCTACGGTTCAAAAGATAGAAAAACCCGCTCATTCATTCACTGAACGTACCCGAGGTAAACTTTGGAAATTGATTCCGGGCACACCGGGCCTCAGAATCAGGTGTCGTCAGAATTTGCGGACTCGTAAAAGTTCCAAGAAATTAATAAAAAAAATTCTCTAAAATTTTTGAGACATTACAATTTCCCCATGGTATAAGGGATATCAATGTTGATTGGATTACGTTTACTCTACCAAACACTTTTAGAGGATATTATAATATTTTGGATAGAATATTTAACTAAGTAGTTTTTGTTCAAAATAAACAGTAAACCTATTTTCTTAATTGTACTTCCATCAACTCTTAAGCACATGGATCATAGTAGTGAGTCTAAGGACATGAGTTGGGTAGTTATTCTCATGTGTATAAAGATGAAAAGAGCCATATACAATGCCATGATGACCTTTCATTAAAAATCAACCAAAAAACTGAACCCAATTCCTCACAAGATGTCCAAATACCCCTACCCATCCTCTAAAAGGGTAAAAAAGTGCAGCTATAAACAAAAATTTCAGATAAACAAAAGAACATTGATAGTTTTTATCCAAAATTTTTTTGACTCCTTCGAAGTTAGATATTTAATTAGAGAAGACATAATTTAGAAGTACTTAAAGGATTGTCTATATTACCAAACTAATCCTAATAGGCGCCAAATATATAAAACATTATAAGGTTGTTACCATTTCCTAAGATCCTTATCCTTTCTAGGATCAACTAATATACCATATTCAGAAACACCTTTCACCATTAAATTCACATCATGAATCATGAAATCATATTTATATCGCTTGGTATAAAGTTATAAATTTATCAAAAATTAAAAAACTGATCTCAGATGATGCGCATGATCCTCCTGGGACGTATTGTAAACCAAGATTCCATTGAAAAAGACCACTACAAAAGTATAAATATACCCATGTAAAATCTGATTCATTATATTGATAAATACTAAAATATCATTGGCTTAACCAAAAGGAATGAAATTATACTCATAATGGTAATACTATATTCGAAAGGCAGATTTCTAAAAGTCGGATTTTTTTATTCCCAACTGAATGTAATCATATGATGATCAGTCAACAAGAACCACTTTATCCTTTCATTTGAAGAGATAGATATTTATTCATTACCATAGATTTATTGACTTTTAGTAATCAACACAAAGGCTGTGTGAACCATTAACATTAATAGAAGATAGAACCATCACTTCCCAAGATGACTCATGATAACATATAAATAATTTCTCTTGAAGGTCATCCAACTAGGTCTTCAACACCTTAATTTTCGTTAGTGCCATGTGGTGAGAAGGAATAAACAATGTTTGGAAACACAGAACTAGTTTCATAGGAAACTCTACCTGTCCTTCAAGTAGAAAACAAGAAAATTATTAGGGAAAATGATAGGAAATTGGATGAAAATTTGATGGAGATCTCCACTCAAGTATTCCAAATTTAGATATAAATTAAAAAAAAATATCACATTCACAAAAACTAGATTATGGGGTCTGACTCTACTTGACATCAAGCCCCATTCATCTTTAAATATATGATGCCCACCATAGGGTGCATGAATGATGAAACATTGAAGATACCAATAAATATTGGCTTTATTATAAATGTGAAAATCCATTTCAAAAAATGATATCAAGTGGTTCGATGTCAAGAACCATAAGACACAATGAATGATCAATATCTAATAAATAGAAAACACAAGAGGGACTACCACATCCCTACCCTATATTCATTCCAATGGGTTTAGTAATATCCAACAAGTAAGAAAAAATATCTATAGGGTGATTTAGAAGACTAAAAATATAGTATCAAATAAATGAATTAGATGAACCAATATCAAAGAAATCAATCAAAAATGACAAAAGTATAGTGATGATGCCTCAAATAGTCATTGGAACCGTATTTCATTCCTCTAGAGACTCTTCCAATGTGTCAAGAAGATTTTTTCATGATTCATGTTGATAGAACCCATTTGACCGTGAAGCATCTGATTGCACCATATTTTTAGAAGGCACTAAAGATTTATTGACACTATACGAAGGGGAATAAACATGTTAGAACATCTTCCAGTTACCTATGTGTCTGTAGAAGAAACTGATCATGAGAGCCATAGAGAAAACAATATAAGAATTCCCAGGATTTATACACTGGTAGCAAATAAAATAGACTTTTCTAGGAATTTTAGGAGGTTTTGAATGAACCAACTGATGAGAACCACAAAAAGAATTATTACTCGTTCTCTTCCCATTAATGGAATTCATACCACTAATGGGAGAAAAATAAAATACTGTCAACCTTGACTTTCCAGCTAGGTCCATTTTTACAATCAAATCCACAACTAGTACATTACAATAAGAGGACATTTTTTGCAGGAATACCTAATAACTAATATCATATCAAATTCCCAACTCATATAGTCAATTATTAATCTTCACATTTTATACTATCATTGGTGAAAAATGCAGTAGCTCTAGAAAATGGTTTCCATACTTCATCACGGTCTTGTCAGCCTATTTAGGTTTGAAATGCTCAATATAATAAGCCAACATCATCAATTATAGAAAGAACATTTGGTGAAAATATATTTTATTTCCTTCCTCTCTAATCCTTAACGTTTATTTTCCTTTAACATCATGTCCCACAATCTTATTCTCGGCCCCTATGACATGAAAGTTGAACACCTCACATTGATTTCTTCTGGTGTCTCCAAAACCGAGATCAAATGTTCATTCACTCTCATGAATTCCTCATCCTTTTGAAGAGAATTGGAACCCTTGAAATATGATGTATTTTAGATATTGAACTCCTGATAATGATTGTTGATATCAACCCCTTGATGTTCCACCACTGATTCATCAACAAAAAGTGGTGGTTTAGTCTATCAAAAATCATGGACAATACACACTATCACCTCGACTAGACTCGTGTCTATGAGAAGATTTTCTCGGTGAGGTTCATCATAAGCTCCCTCCTAGATATGGTTTTCACATTTCCATGAATCTATGATGCTACACAACATTAATATAAAACAATGATGAAATATTATATTCACCCATCCCATGAGACAATGGAAATTAATTCGAAAAGAAAATAATATAAGATTTTGATTTCAATAAATCCAAATCAAAACTAATGAAATGAATAGAACTCATCCTTAATAGGTATATCCCAAAACACCCCTGGTTAGTGAAGGAACATTATGGTGAGGCATGGGTTGTAACTCAATAAAAACATCCTCCTATGTCATGAAAAGAATACCCAACTACATAATGACATCAATAAAAGATGAAAAAAATGCACCTTTGATACAAATTTTTAACGAACCATCCCAAGTACCCCGGTAAAATAATAATTGAGATAGCCCTGACATAGACTGAAGGGAGTTCCCAACCACCATGCATTGGAGAAATATACCCAAAATTATACAATATGAAAGCTGCACTGAATATTACACAAACAAAATGAAAGAAAGATAAAAATGGATGTATCTATACAAGGAAAACAACATAGGGGTAAGTGTGACAAACGTCAAGAAGGTTTGGAAAATTAAAATAATATAGTAGAGTACAAGAAAAAATGAAGGTAAAAAACCCATATACTAACACACTCAACTCCCCAAGCCCAAGGCTAAATAGCTCATACCACATCTAAGTGGTTACTTAACGTTGCTCAATCACGGAAAAAAGAAAATTTAAAAAACACCCCAAGCCACAAGTTGGTTGTGAGCTAATATCCTATTTGGGTCTCACCAAGGATTCCAAAAAATCATCTTAATTTTAATTAACCAAAATAAATAGTTTAATTTTAAATACATAAGAATAGAAGATCAAAATAATATTTTAAAAAATATTTATTTAAATTTCAAAAGATTCAAATAAATTAAACATATAGATTAACAAGCTTTTTATGTAAAAAAATTATAAAAATTCAGTGGCCAAGGTAAACCCTTTAAAACAATAATAGAATATATTTAAAATATAACCAAATTGATAAAAAATGTTATGAGAAAATGGTATGATATTTCTATGAAATGGGTCTCCCTCAAACTCAAATATTTATCATGATAATATGTGTACACACATTCTCCTAGATACTGACCAAAAAGGACACCTCATCATCCCAATGGAATTGAAGCTTTATTATAAATTCATGCCAAAATAATAATTTACAAATCCCATTTCAATGGAATTTAGTTTTAATTAACCAATAAAAAGAAATTTAATTTATATCAAGATATTTAAATTTAATCAAACAATTTATGCTAAACCAATAAATTTAGAGTTAATAAAAATTGGCCATTATAATAGAACCACCTACCTAGGATCACTTGACCTCAAATCACAAATCTAATTTCGAGAAACTTCATTGAAGAAATCCAGGAGAAAAGATCCAATAATCTCTCATAGATTAAATATACAATATTTCTAAATGAGATCTTACAAAAATAAAAAAAAAGATCTATAAAACCCTAGGGAGAAAAGAAGCGAGAGTGAGATGACAAAAATGTGAATAGGAAACCTAACAGGTAGAGATTAAATGTCATTATCCAATCTCAGATCCAACATAAGAATTCTTATGAGGGAAAAAATAAAATATTGGGAGTTCCCATAGAAGAATAAATAATAATAGGTAAAAATAGATCTATCAGTCCCCTTAAACATGGGTTTTATGACATTTAAGTATAAATTTCAAATAAAAATATTTTTTACACACGATTAGATGGAAAGGGTCATATAGTTAGCTAAACCATATTCCATAATGATGTGCCACATTTAATGGGGCTGAACATTTTCTCCTTGGTAGGTGCATGGTTTTACAAACCATGTGAGGGTCATGAAAAACCATATTTTTTTGGGTTTTCACGGTTTTTACTGAGAGGGGTCACAGTTTGAGAAAACAATGTACTAACTGTGAACATCCAAAAAACTATCAGGCTATCCAAAATGATAATCTGAAACAACCCCTAACGAAACCCAACCAGAGAAAACACAAAATGAGGTTTAGGAGTACCTAAAAAGATTTAGAGGATGTTTTAAGATCCATTCGACATTAGTTTAATGAATCTTTGAGTCAACAATTTTTTTTTGCTGACATCTGTTTGAGTGATGCATAATTTGATATTATTGAGAATGATTTTTATTGATAATTTCTCTATAGAATAATGTTATGAGATTTATAATGAAGGTAAATTATTTCCGACGGTATATCGATAGTTTTGTGATTCTTGATCTCATTTGGATGGTAGATTACAACATGTCACTTCCACCGAACTTCTCTCATGTTCATGACATGTTCTATGTATATGTCATGAGGAATTACATTACTATCCTATCACATGTAATCAACATAGTGGTTGAAACCCTTGTTAATGATATTTCACATGAATGAAAACCGATATTGATACTAGATTATGAATATAATGATCTTGGAAATTACACTTCTCACAAGTTGAAGGTTCTCGAGAGGAATTAGAATCTTAATGAAGTTACTTGAGATCCTAACGATGTGATGTAATAGGGATATCCTCATATGTTTATATCAGTGTGAAACTTTTTAATGGTTAAAATCATTTTATTATGGCAATAATGTAACACCATGATATTTCATGAAATATATATATTGTAAATAAATTTACATTCCTCAATTGCATTCATTACACAAAACACTAAGTCAAAATGAATCGGGATATACTATTCAAAAATTATTTTATGAAAATTATTAAATAGACGTTGAATTAATTGGTATTAATATAAATAACTAAGTTATAAAATACATATAGTTACCTATATATATATATAATTAATTAATTGGTTATGAAATAATTAGAAAAAGAAAATCATTTGAAAATACAAAATGATGCTTTCCAGAAAAACTATTTTATTGCAATAAATGTATTTTTAACTTAATAAATTCAACTAATCAATATCGGTGAATGATTTAAATTAAATGTATATATTATATATTAAATTTACTATTTTATAATTCATTTTATATTATTCAAATCAGGGTATAAGAGTAAACATTATTTATGGTAAACAATTCATTAAAAGCGGTTTCATTGTATTTTATGCTCTTTAAAAAAAATATTCAACTTATAGGTAGTGAATTTGATAAATGGAATCAATATTTAAATTAATGAGGTTACAATTTGATAAATAGAACCATTTTATTTATGGTTTATATGAATAATGACTATAGTAAATTTATCCCCACAGTAAAGGATAAATCCAGTAAATCTAGGATTGAAATTTCTCATAAGACCATAAGTATTCATTTTAATTATTATTTTATAAATTGAATTTTAACCTTATAATCCTGGGGTCTTAATTTATTTTTTTAATGGAAAATTTATCATGAAAATTACCTATATAATTTTCAATTAAATGAATGTTACAAAAAGTCAATATTATTTTTTAATAACACATATATGTCATCATATTTACAAAAGAAAGTTATGAATGAATATAGAGGTATATTTTGAGAGTAATGAAATTTTTGTAATTATTACATATTATTTCATGTTTTTAGTTATTAAATCATTACCTTAAAAACTTTTGGATCAATAATATATTGTTAATTTGAATACTATGAAAATAATATTAATGATTTAAAAATATTAAATGTAATATAATTTGACAGAGTTATAGTGTTCAAAAATTTTATTTATTTAATATAAAATATTAATTCTTAGGGTGTTATATTCAAATCCAACAGTTTTATTTATATAATTCATTTCAAATTAAATGAATATTTTTAAAATTGACATTAATGATATTTTATAATAAATAATATTTGATTCAATGATTTCAATAAAATAAAAAATATTATATTAAATCATGTCAATATAATAATGTTTTAAAAATCAATAAAGGTCTATAAATGAGCCAAATTACAATTTATGGTAATATTAATGTCCCTTTATCGCTAAAATAGTTGTTACTATAGCTAAACTCAAATATAATTATAAAACAGATTAATCCAAAATATAATGTTTAAAACACCACATAAAACTATAAAAAATTAATTTTTTATGGGATTATAATCATATCCTACCTTATATTATAATATATTTCCATTTGGAATCATTTTTCTTGAGAATTAATTTATTATAATTTTATATTTTAAGAAACAAAAAAAATTACCCTCACTATAAGTATAAAAAATGGCCCAAATCATTTCTCATATTTACTAAAATATGAGTCTTCAATCCCGAGTTTACACTAAAAACCCAATTCTAAACTTACCAGCCACATTATATTCATGTTATTATTCTTAAAATACAAACCTCATGATCCTTAATAGGTTATCTAAAGGATTTATTTCAAAGAAGAGGAAATCACATTAATTGATCACTTTATTTTTATTTTTCCCTTATCTAATGAAAATATGTGGTATTTATCATAAAATAATAATTTTTGTATCCCAAATATATTTAAATATTATTTTAAATACTAAATCCAAACTATCCACCCACTTTCCCATCAGATGATAAGTAAAAGTATCACTCATGCATACATACGAGTTACCTATGTGTGTAGTGATATGATTAATTTTCCGTCACCATATTTTTTTGATGGTTATTGTGATGATTTTACAGTTTATATATGGTAAATTATAAAAAATACTTTTGAAATTGTAATATCACACATATTTTCTTGCCTTGTAATCTATTAGAAAATGACAACATCACTTGTGAATATGAGTGGACAACCACCTCTATGAAGTGATGTGATTTTTTTCATTTCCATTTAAAATGGATAGTAATAAATATAGAAGTAATGAATATATATGATATATTTTATATAATAATAATTATTTAATTGTGATTTTTATTTACCTTTATTTCATCAATCTATTATAAAAGTATTGTCATGATCGCGTATACATACGACCTACCGTCTCAATGATAGGTGTAATTATCTATTCAATATTTAATTTTATGGATAATTATAAATATGTGTATAATTAATATATAATATATATAATTTTTAAAATTTTATTGATGATGGAACAATGATCAATTTACATGGACCCAAACAACCAAACCATGACATTCATTAAAAATAAAGCAGATATAACCTTGAATAATGATTTAAATAATGAATACTCAATAAAATAGTGATATAATGTTATAAATAAATACTATTTTTTATGATAAATATAATTATGGTTATATAATTTATTTTTAATAAATTTATATCTATTATACAAGAGGTTTGAACATGCATGAATGAAGATTAACCAAAGGTATGTGATTTTATTCTAACTTTTATCTTCATTATACACATCCCATATTAACCAATTTATTATTTAATGTGACGTATACAATACCCATGAATTTATTTTACGATTGTTATTATTATTTTTAATTTAATTTTAATATAAATATAATGTTATTTATTTAATGTGTCATGTGATTCAAATGTTACCATAATGGTAAGAGTTTTATGTTACAATCTAATTGTTTATCTGGATTATTTATTACTATGTTTATTATGATAGAATATTATGATATACTTAAAATTAAATAGATTAATATACTTATTTTATATAATCTTATTAACTCAAGATAGAATTATTTTTAAGAAAAATAAATTATATTTATATCTTTAGTCAAAAATGTTTTCTTTCTATAATCGTGCATTCTAAAAAAAATTAAACATGTTTTTTAAAATTATAATATGATTATTTTAATTCAATTTTACCCATGTTTTATTTTTTTTATAAAATATTTTAACTAGAATATTCTTTTATTTTTCTAAATGATGTAATTTTTTTACTTTTTATAAAAATAGGAATGAAATATTTTCTTCTAACATATATTGTATGAATGAAATTAATCAACATCATGAATGAATAATTGATAAAATATTCCATTATAGTTGAAAAGGATATTTTAATAGAAAATGTTTTCCAAAATATTATATAAATGTTGTGTTTTTTAAAAGTTATTTTCAACGTGCAAAGTGTCTTTTCTTCAAGAATGTTTTAATGATCATGTAATGATTTTTATATTAATAGAAGAAAAAATCATTTATTTCAACTACTACATGATTCAATGATACAATCCATTTAATTTTTATAGATGTTTTTTGGATGAAAATATGTTTATATACCCATTAAATTTCCATGGGTTACACTATGATGAAATGATTATTAAATCCTTTTCTTTTAATGGGTTTTGATATGATGAATATTTTACGATCTTATTGAAAAAAATAATTATGATTTAAATTATGTGATGGGTTCTCCAAGAATTATATATCTCAAAAATTCATTAGAAAAATATTGGTATCTCATGAGATAATTAAGCCAAGAATGGGTTGTGAACTGAGTTCAATGAGGGACTCGGACCACTATTGGTAATAAATAATGCTCATTGATTTATTTATGATTAGTGACTTATGAATTTCAATGATATATTCAATGAATCAATATTTTTATCTATGATATGTTGGATATAGTTTCTCAAATGATATTCTCATATGCTCATGTCCTTATGATCATGTTATGTTGATATCTCACTTTTTTACCCTTAATGATTATATGATATTCCATTTTCTTATCTTAAAATTCTCTTGGTTATTAATAAATGTATCATGAATGATATGTCTTATAATTATGATTTTTATGAATAACTAAGATGGAGTTGATTAATATTTATTTATAAACTAGTTATTTATGTATCACGGTTTATAATGATAGTAGATCTATAAAAATAAAAAAGTAATCAAAAAATTAAATAATAAGAAAAATATATTATTCAGTGATATAATGAACATACATGACATGTCATACTTGAGGTTAGAACACTTTTCCATAAAAAAATTGTTTAAAATGTTTCAATGATTTATTTTCAAAATATTTTTCATCCAGGTCCACATTAAAAAAATCATATTTGAATGTATTTATATAGAAAAATTAAATAATACAAGATATTTTGGGTCCATTTTGGACATTATCTCAAAGGTATTCAAATGTACTATTTTACGTATTTAAAACTGAATGTTTTAACAGAAGGAAAAAGTAATGTTATATTTTGATATATACAACATCGATGATTTTTACCTTCATTTTAACATTTGTTACATTTTTTGATTCAATTATAATATTACATTTTTTCAAATAAACCCATACATACCGTTTTACTTGTTGTTACAGCTGTGAAAATTGGGTTTTAATGGATGTTGATATATTAATTGGTGATAATGCTTATTTATGGGTTGAAAAATATTTTTTTATAATGTGAAAATATAAAATGAATACTATTATTTGTTTCAAGAGTTTTATTGTCCTTAGATAATTTTAATGAATAAAGGATATTCCTAATATAGCTCTATTGATGGCTGATCCTGATATTTCTCTCCAATGCAATGAGTAATTATTATGTTAACCACATAATTATTTTGGACTTAACAGAGTTGTTGATTAAATTTTTAAGATAGATTATATGGTTTCAATTTAATTTATTTACTAAGGAAACTATATGAATTTTGTATTCTATTTCATGAGTTTTCATGAAAGCATTTAGATTTTAGAATGCAATCTAATTATGTTTTGTTATAAAATAATTATTATTCCCTTTTAAGGTAAAAAAATCCTTTAAGAATTTTCATTCAAGGGTAACCATGTTTGTATGAATCCACATGATTATGAATATACATGCACATTTTATTATTAAGGTTTTTATGAAAATCATTTTGTATTAAATAATTTTTCATGTGTAAGTAAATGAGAATTTAATATAAAAATTTATAATGTAAAAGGAAAACCCACTTTTATGGTTTCATGGTTCTTCCCTTTTATATGTCCCTTTTTGAGACATTTTTTCTCTTCCAACTTTTTTAAATATTTGTCTATGAATTTAATGATGATTATTAAATATTATAAGGTTAGGTTTAAATTTTTCAATATCCATGAGTATAAGAAAATCTGTTTCATTTTAGATGTATCTTATAGTGGAAGAATGAATATTAAGAGGAATTTTACAACTTGTAATGTATATTTTTTTTAATTAAGAGTTATAAAACAATATTTAAAAATCTCAATCTAAATAGATATTCTAGAATGAATAAATATTAAATATTTTTTATAAGTTAAATTATCATTTAAATTAGGATAGAGTAATTTTAATTTCATTGTTATGTTTTCAGAACACATTATTATTAACTCATTTATCTACACAAAACAAGAAATATTATTTCTTTTATAATAAATTAATCACATAAATAAGATATAATAACACTTTTAAAAACTTTTTAAAATTTAATTAATCATCAATTATGATAATAAATTTTTAATATATATTTTATATACAGTTCTATTACTCATATATTATGTTATATGAAAGGACTCATGTTATGAATATAGATTTATGACCTATGTTTTTTGTGTATGATATTCTTCTTTCATGTTCATGCACCTTGATTACGATCTCATTCCCACATTTTCATTTGATGTTCAATTATAGTAATGGATTGTTCAATATTATATTTACCTTTTTATGTATATAGGATAACCCTTTTTTATGTTTCCATTACAATGAAAATTAAGAGGTGTATTTTTTAAATATGATTAGTAGGGTATAATCTAAGAATATTATTTAAGGGAGATGTTTAATAATGTTTGTTAAATATATTTTTTGTTATATATATAATTTCCAATAATAGTAAACCAATTTTTATTCGGTTTGATTTTCTATGAAATGTATTGAATATTTTTATAAAATAATAAAATATGTATTTATTATCTACTTCGAACATTCCATTTTGTATCTGAGTGGGTTTGGAATATTTTTGTGATTAGGTCACAAAAAAATATGTATAATGAAATTAAAACATCCTTTATTAAACCATTAGTGATATTGGATGAACATAAAATGTCAATGGATGAAAAAAAAATGTCATTATTTTGTACATATTATGATTCATTTTTGTTATAATTTAATTTATTTCAAAGATTATTATTTCTAGATTCGAACTCTATCCTTTTCTGTATTTAAAAATTGGTTTAACAATAAGGAATAGTGTAAAAAATGAGTGCAAAGAATAATAAAATGATTATACCAATGAGAAAAAGGATAGAGGGTGAAGTTTTATATAACATGTAGATTCTCCCAAAAAGTTCTTATGTTAGGAAGAATAATTTGAATCATGGTAAACACTCAAAAAATCCCGAAAAAAGAATAAATATCCATTTATTCCTTTATGAGGAAACATTTATACTACTTTATTGGGTCATCTAGTCCACTAATCTATGAGTAATGGATTTTCATGAAAGAAAAGATAGTTTTTTTCTCCAATACTCTATGTATAAAATGATTTATTTATTCATTTATCATTTGGAAGGTTAGTTAATAAAAAAATTGGAACATAATATATAACAAGAGACATGAGAATAATTTAATTCTAAGGAATGAGAGGATACTAAGAAGATAATTTTAGTTAAATATTTTTCATATACCCCTCAAACTAAAATAGGGAGAGAATGAAAAGAACTAAATAAAAAAGTGGATGAATGTATTGGTTCTTATGAAGAAAAGTTCATATTAACCTCAAGGTACACTTTTGGTTTTATCATTGACACTAAAAAGAAAATTTATTATTATATATGTTTATTAAAACCAAATATAGAAAATGAATTAGTTATAATGGACTTTTTTTCAATGATGATATTGTTCGATAAGACCCAAGGCATAAATATAAATTGGATAATCCCATGATTTTCATGGTATTTTGGACTAGAATATAAAATTGGTATTCATTGAAACCAAAATGTAAAAAATTATTGTGGAAAATAATATTAATATTTCCACAAGATATTAATATGGGAATAAATAGATTGTGGATTTTTTCAACAGAATTATTAAATTATACATGTATGGAAGAGAAATCCATCAATGAAATGAATGCTGAAGGGATATGTAGATTTTAACAAATGAAATTATTATAAGTAATGATCTACCTAGTTAACCACCCAGACTCCACTCATTTAGTGGTACGAATGATGGATATTATTAAAATGATCACACAAATATAATGGAAAATTATGAAAATGTACATAATTATTCTCATATGATAAGGGATATATAGAAATCGTATGAAATCAAAATGGCTGAATTGGGTTATGATAATGATGTGGTAAAAAGAACACTTATCTTCCACTCAAGAAATACAAATTTATTATTTATTTTTAATTTTACACAGTCATTTATATCATGACTGTTTTCTGTGTGAACCAAATCAGCACCCCAATTTCACAACTTTGAATTATCATAGAAAAATTCAATTGGTAAGATGATTATATACCATGTATATAACTACTCTCTAATAATAATGTTTGGTGGGGATAGTGTTCCATTAAATCGAATTACTCTAATTTTTCAAATTTGAGGAAGTCTTTAGAATAGATGGATATATATAAAGGACCATATTAATTGTATAGATTTGGAAATCATATTTTAAATCCCAAAACATTCTATGATCATATATCTATACTAGGTTGATTTTGAAATCCATATGCGAATTACTTCCATATATAAATTTTAATACAAAATCATGATGGATATTTATCTGAAATGTTTTAATGAGAAACTCTATATTTAATATATTCTAATATTAATATAATATATTCCAATTTTTTATTAATGTTTCATATTCTTTAAAAAGTTCATGAGGTTGATATTATCTATTAAACTCATACCTTGTGTTATACCTATGTTAAAATTTTCTTATATAATTAAATAGATTGAATTTAAGGATTTTAATGATCAACATTAAGTGAATGTGTATTAGTTTTTTAAAACCCATTGTGATTTTATTTGGTGTTCCCTAGTCCACTAATAATTGATCAAATATGGATCGATGATTTTCTATACAG
Organism: Viscum album; assembly: GCA_963277665.1. NCBI lineage: Eukaryota > Viridiplantae > Streptophyta > Magnoliopsida > Santalales > Viscaceae > Viscum > Viscum album. The sequence continues at coordinate 592,547,229 of OY728166.1, forward strand.
ATAATTATGAACATAAGAATATCACAATCTATAATAGGTATTTTTTACCACATATTAATAACTTTTTTAATCAAAAACATTGGAGTTAAGATGTATCAATGATATATATTCAAAATAATTATCATCAATTAAAAGATAAAAATCTAGTATATACCTAAGAAATCCTCTCATACCAGATATAAACACTATTACATTAATGTAATGAAATTCATACATAATAATTCCTAGGGTATATACATATATATGAGAAATATTATATTTTTCATATTACCATTTTCATATTATGGTGATATTTATTTATCATATAATCATATATTAAAAATTCATATAGAATATAAAGATCATTTGAGTATTGTACTAACATTATAAAAGAGAAAATGTATTCCAAATTTACAAAGTGGGAATTCTGGAAACAAATTGTAACAGTTTTAAATCATAAATAACAATTGAGGATATATCTATGGATTAATCAATGTAAAAAGATATTCATGAATTGTATAAACCAATTACTATTATATTGATCTGTAGTTTTATTTCAATCAATTGACACCAAACATGATTTTTATATTATCAAATTATCTAACCAAGTTAACTCAAAATAGATATATGTCCCCTTATATTGATGAATGTGAAGGAAAAAATAAATTATATTAATGGACGGCTGGTCACTACACCTATTCTCACACTAATTTATAGTGGAAAAGGATTTTTCATATAAATTGATGTATCGAATAATAAAATGCGACTTGTCGTCATGAAAAAATTACACTGAGTTAGATTATTCATCACATTAATCAATTTTCTATAAGAAATGTTACTCGACACATGACTTGATATATCATTAGTAATATATTAATTAAATATGTGGGAGAATTACCTATATTGGGAAAATTATAAAGAATATAATAATCAAAAGAGGTTATATTGTATATTCATCAATGAAAGTTGAACTTTCATTTAATGATATGGTTAGAATTGATAACTAATTGTGAATACAAAATCGATTACCACCCTAAGAAGGAAATCATGGGGGATGATTCATTGGGTGTCAAATATGATTCAACCTTATCCATGAGAAGGATTTAATGAGACTCAATAATCTTGAATTTGAAATGGCTTGACCAAAAAATATAATGAATAGATGTTACATTGTTTATTCACAAAAAATATTGAACATGCATTGAATGATATGGTTATATTTGATAACATAATATGAATACTAATTATATTACCACCCTAGGAAGGAAAACATGGTGGATGATTCATTGAGTGTCAAGGATCATTCAACCTTATCTAGGTGAAGTATTAAAAGTGAATCAAAAATATTGGATTTGAAATTACTTTACTTAATTAATATCTATGAGAAATGATACTCGACACATGTATTTGATATATCATTGGTAATATATTCAATAAATACGTTGAATAATTTCCTATACAGTGAAAATAATAATGTATATAACAATCAAAAGAGTTTCTATTATATATTCCCTCAAATAAAGTTAAACATGCATTGAAAGACATGGTTAGAATTGATCACTAACTTTGACTAATAAATAGATTACCACCATGGGATGAAAAACATGGTGGATGATTCATTGACTTTCAAGGACCATTATACATTATCCATGAGAAGGATTGAAAGAGACTCAATAATCATGGATTTGAAACTACTTGACCTAAAAAAATAAACAATGTGTAGAAATGACATCTTTCCCATTTGACTTCTATAGAATCCTTCCATGTAAAGGTAATGGATTTATACATTTTTGACATTGTCCTAAAAAATAATGTAGAGAATATTCAATATCATAACCAATTTTTTTTGGGAATTATAATATCCAGAAAATAAATAGGTGTCTTATCAATATAAATGTTATATAAATTGATTTTCGACGACACACATATCTTAGGCTTCTCATTCCTTCATGGAAGCAGAATTACATATATATATATATATATCATGGAGAAATTTTTGTGCGACCAAATTATGATGTATATTATTGAGTATATATATCAACGATTTTTTCTCTTTACAGATGAAATTTATAAGTTAATGGGGGTGATGTAACCATTATACTCTCTTATATGGAAATAAGAGAACACCACAATGTATTTTCTAACATGATATTCAAAGACTAATAATGGTATTAATTCTATTTGGTTTATAAATCACCACCATATTAACATTTCTCATTCCAAATATATTAAATAAGATATTTTTATCTTACAATTTTCCATGATATACATTTATTAAGTGATAATGATACCTTATGTATGACTTTACATTATATTTAGGTGAGATATAATATTTCCTTAAATGTTAAAGAAGAGTATTATATAATAAAATCAATAAAAATATTTGATTTAAGACATATTATCATCGTTAGATATATGTTAAATCTAGAAAGACCATTTGATCTCTAAAAAAATACAGAGAACATATTCAATAGATTTCCAAATAGGTTGGGATCAATAACTTCCCATGGTATACATGTATTAAAAAAACACCTTCCATCTATAATTTAAATTGGAATTTATAAGGATATGTATGGGAAGTTTTGATAAAATACACAATTTCACGATGAACACAAATAGTGAAATATTCTAGGTAGAGATATGTCTCATGAAATTTTACAGAAGAATTAAAATATTTTTAAAGAAATTAAAGTAGAAAAATGTCAATAGAAGAGATACACTGATTATCATTAATGAGATTTATATTTTGATGATAGTGAAAAGTTAATCCTTAAAATATTATCATGGAATATAGTTATAATTTTTGATAATAATGGAATGTCGTACTATAGATACATTTTTCCATTCAAAACCCATGGTCATATGGGAAATATAACATTTCATTTTTTTCTTCAACTAAACCCCTCGATATATAATGACGTGTTTCTTTTATAACCTTTGAGAAAGTACATAAATGACTCATCACATTTATTTAATTCAATAGTTGTATAGCTATAATTTGATAAATATTATGGGAAAAAATTGTAGAAATATTAGAATATAGAGATAATAAACATAAAAAATAGACTGCTGACATGGTTAATATTCTATAGAAGAGTCACTAATTTATGTAATGTGGAAACCTTAAGATTTAAAGATTTTGTAGTACCATCATTATTTTTAAAATGAGTAAATAAATTTTGTAGGAGAAATTTTATTGGTTGAGGTATAATGTTACATCCCATAAATTTAATATTTATTTCCCACTATAAAATTATTATGTGTCCAATAAAATGTGATATATTAATGTTTGAACATATATGAGAAAAGAGTTATTTAATCATAGTAATATATTACATTATAATATTAATAAATTATGAGATAAATAAATGAAAAATAATTTATAAAATTAGTAATAGAATAAAACCATATGTAAAAAAAAATACTATATGTAAGATCCAGAAAATTTTGGATTGGCATTGTGATTGTTTTTAGGTACACATTTACATTGTCTTGAGTATATGAATTTTGGGTTTTTCTTTGGTTTTGTATTAGGTTGTGTTGGAGAAATTGGAAATCCCAAGGGACTTTGAATGGTTAGTGAATGGTTATGGAAAACCGTGCAGCTAACCCATGGAAACATTGTACCCGTTTTTGGAGTCATAGGAGGTGGAACACTGTTGGACCACAGTCTGTCCAAACCATTGGGTCTCCTTCCCCAAACTATGAACCCTCCAATGGAAGGTATTTTCATGGTTTCTGCATCATTTTCAAAGCATGCACCACATAGGATAAATTTTGTGACTCTTATGTAAATGCTCATAGTAAAGTTGTATAGTTTGGAAAACCATGTGCCTCCACCTAGAAAATCATGTGTGTGGGTTTTAAATAACCTAAATGTTTTAGAAAAAAATTAAAACACCCCTAATTTGTATCCCCATTCACCCCCTCTATAACTAAAAGGGTTTCCATTTTTTCCAAATCTCCTAAGATGATTCTATTTCTCCTTAAACACTTTAGTTGATAATCCAACGATTTTATTCAAGGGTAGTCTCCTCAGTGGTATTTATTTTCATCCAAATTTGGTTTCATCTCTATCTCATCTCTATTTCTATATGAATAGGTCTGATTTTAAATCCATTATAAATGATTTATATCTACGGTTTAAAGGGAACTTATTTTATTGAATATTAATATTAGGAATTGGTAATAGATCCTCTGATCTACTGTGATTTGGATCGTTCCAAAATAATTTGAGAATTTTTTGTTTTGAGAAAACCCATAAAAAACCATGAGGAGGGTGGAATAAATGACAATTAACATGGTTAGGTTCTTATTTTTGTTTATATAACTATGAAATTTCAGTGTCAATGATGGGAAATTTCATTTTTAGTTGAACTAAATGATTAGTTGATAAATGTGATTTTGAAATTAATGGGGACCTAGGGGGTGTGCAGATATGATTGAAAAAATGACTTATAAATTATGCATGGTAAATGAATTAATTTATTAACTGGTTTGAATAATTAATTATTAAAATAGTTTATAAATGGTTTGAAAATGTAAATCCACAAGATGTGAAATTTTGGACTCTGTTGTGGGATAGGGAATGCTACTCCAAATACCCATGGGGTTGTATACTTTCTCTCTAGGACCCCAATATATATGGATTTCATGTGATCATTGTGTTTTGGGATAAGGACTGCTACACCAAATAAAGATGGTGTGATAGACTTCTACTCTATTCCACCATAGTATTAATGTAACATTGGAATTAAACGATTAATGAAAACACATGACCGATTAAAATGTGATATCATATAGTGGATAGTTCATATGTCCCAAAGGAAGTATTATTGGTTCAGGTGTCACCATGAACCTAGGGATTTTGTATTTGATTAAACAATAATTTATGTGTGAAACTATTTACATTATCATTAGTATTTTATTCTTTATTTAATTTCACCCATTGTTATATGATGAATTTTGTTTTAGATACTACTGGTAGTGAAATACTAAGTTTTACTCACCCACTAACCTTGATTATAGACTGGTACACTAATTGACATCATATTTTCATGAGAGGATAAGGGAAAGAACCCAATATTAGATATATGAGTTCAGATGTAGGAAGAAGCATTGATTATGGAACTAGGAGTGATATTTAGAGCATATAGGAGAGTTTGAATTGTTTCTTTATTTTTGGTTTTCATTCTCACATGACATTAATATAGAATTACATACCTACAATTATTGTTTATGGGCATTAATCTATGATTTATATTATCATTGGTAGTGGTCTTATTGATTTAGTATTTTCATAATTAATTTTGTTATAATGTTGATATAAAATTATTCAAAATATTTTGAGTCTTGGAAAAATAGGGAACAGTTTCTCCACTTGCATATTAAACCCTCGCTGCTAGTTGGTAGACTCTAGCATTAGGGGAGTCACACCTGAAGTCATGTAACTGACTGGCTCTAGACACTGCATGTAGAACCCAGGTCAACATGTTACAAAGTTGTATCAATGTTTGTTCTTATAATTTTATTTTTCATAATATTTCAAAAAGGTAGAAAATATACTAGAATGTGATGGGCTTTGGAAATAATATTTTTTAATGGGATTATCTAACCCATGAATTATTGAATAACCAATTACCCAGGGTGGGATTATTTTTTTTATGTTTGATGTTATATTTGGATGTTATTTCAACTTGGGTGGTTCACATGAATTGTGAAATTATGGTTTTCATATAATTATTTCATTGTGGCCAATTGTTGAATCAATGATGAGTATATAATCATCATTCTAAGAACTCATTATTTTATCTGACATAAAACATTTGAGGAATGCATGGAAATTCTAGTTTTTGGCGAGTTATTGAAATGGAAATGATTTTCCTTATATTATTATTTTAAAAAGAAAAGATAGTTAACGATTTTTTAAAATTGTAAGAATCATGAATGTGATGACAATTTGAAAATATAAAAAATGGGTGTCTAATGAGAAATTAGGAAATGGTTAAGTGTTTTACCTTATGTTATCCATGACCCAGATGTGGGATTGTTGTGGGTAGTGATAGTTTCTTGGTTTTCACCAGGTGATTGTGCATGGGATACGACTTTTCATATATTTATGTGAATATCCATTACATATATATGAAAATAGTATGTTATGTTTCCTAATATGTATGTTTTGAATTTGAGAGATATGCCTCAATAAAGTCTCATTTTGAAATGATGAAAGGAGGAAATTGATGGAAATGATCCTCCCGTGGAGGATCATAAGGATTTGATAATTTCGTGTGAAGTATATAAAGATTATTTCTGTGAGAAAATTTTTTATTACATATATCTAATTGATAGAGAACTAAAAAGGGATGTGAAGAATATGTCTGGGCTAACATTGGTGTTCCCATTGCAGAACCCTTCAATATTCACTAGAGAGGGTGGGCATGAGGTAGGTAGTTTCAAGATTGAATCCATCAAGATGATCCTTGACCATTAGGGACTCTTTATGAGAGGAGTTTAGACATGATTGAGGATTCACTAAATTTTACTATTACCTATATAGAAAATATTTTTGTTTAGAAATGATGGAGGATAATTCATGTTTAATGACACGATGCCACACCTCTGAACATGTGAGGGATGATCCCCAAAACATGGTGGATTAATATATCTATTTACCCTTCTTGAATGTAAGAGGAATGACATTTAAATGAACATATTATTAGGTCTTCCATGGAATCCTTGGAAGAATTACACTATTTGGGTTATTCTTAACCAATAAAACAAATTAGCTCATTTATTACCAATTAGGGATAATTTCATAGATTATCATCTTGGCATATGTATTTTTGGGATATAGTATATCTGAACGGGGTTCTATACATCATAATTTCATAACATGACTCATGTTTTACATCACAATTATGGTAGGACATACAGAAGGGGTTGGTAACCAAGGTATTTCTATGTATGTATTTTCACCCACAGACAGATGGGTAGTCTAAAAGTTCTACATAGTATTTTGAATGATATTCTAGATGGTTCCATCCTAAACTTTGGGGGGTCTTAGTGGAAGACATTATATCTTCTTGAGTTTTCCTATAAAAATAGTTATCATGTGAATATTTAGATGGGACTATTTGTGTCACTTTGTGGTATTCCATATAGATCAACACTATATTGGATGGTGGAATGTGAGTCTGGGTTTTTAGGATTGAGCATCATACATGAGACATCATAGAAGAACCAAATGATTTTTTAATGTATGGATAAGGGTCAATGTAAATAGATACCATATGCTGATAAATGTCAAAAACCAATTCAGTTTACTGTGTTTGATCGTGTGTTCCGCCGTGTACCACCTGGATTAGGTCAACATAGGATTTAGTGGATGGGAAATTTGTTACACAGGTTCATTGGACCTTTTGATATTTTAGAGATGATCAGACCAATGACATACCCATGGGATCTTCCCAATTGTTATAATGAAATTAATAATGTTTTCCATTATTCATAGCATCATCGACATCATCCCGACCCTTCTCTTGTGACAAACATTATTAATGTTGATCTTGAGGATGATGCATCCTTTGAGGAGAATCTGGTTCGTATTATGGATCAAAATGTGAATGTGTTGTGGGGAATGAACATGCCTATGGTTCGAGTTTTGTGGAAACATGTCCATGTTCAGGAAAAGACAAGGCATAGACAAGCATATATGTTGGATCAGTGTCTTTATATTTTTACCTCATAATATTATATAATATTTGGAGTAAAGGTTAAGGAAGCGTTATTATAAGTTTAGGTGATTTTAATATCCCGCCCTTTCTAAATATTCCACATGCATGCTTTTAGGTACTCTATTACCATGTTTTGAGTTTATCATGGTTGGGTTTTTATTTGGGGTTGTTCCAGGTGGTTCTGTGGAAATTTGGAATCCCAAGGGGCTGTGCATGGTTTGTGAATAGTTAGGGTAAACCATGTGGTTTTCCCCAAGAGACAATGTTCCCAATTTTTGTGGCGTGGGAGGTCACATGACTTGTATAAATAGTGCAGCTTCCTTCCCCAAACCATGAATCCTCCAACATATGATATTCTTAACGATGGAGACTGATTTTTTAAACTATGCACCACTTTGGTAGAGTTTTGATCTCCCTTAGTATTGGGGAACAGTTAATTAACATGGGTTTTTAAAATATGTTCCTCTTCTTAATACCTATTCAAGATGGTTTTAAATCCCTTGTTTTTTTAAAAATAATCTCTAACACCTAAGCTTTTATCCCGATTTTCCACTACTCGGCCTAAATGTTTTTTATTCTATTTTGGAATCTCTCTAGAGGATTCTATAGCTCCTATAACCCTTTTTATGATTAATAAAAGATTTTATTGAAAGATTGTCTCCTCAATAGTATGTAATTTCTCCCCCATATGGTTTCCTCTATCTACCATCTCCATTTCCCAATAAAAAGGGTTGATTTTTTAACTATTGGAAATGTTTTTTATTGGTTTTAATGAATATTGTTCCTTAGAATCTCAATCGTTAGAATTTTACCTAGATCTCCAGTGCCATTGTGTTATCAACCATTGAATAACAATATAGGAACTTCAGTTTTGTGAATATCAATGAATGACCATGAGCCAAGTAGTCTAAATTTCAATTCCCATAGTCTTCATATTATATTGGTGTATGTTACTATGAAACTAAATTATCATGTTTGAAATCAATTTTGTAATTGAATAAATTTATTGGTATATTAATGGGATTATGAAATTGATGGAGATCCATTTGGTGTGATTATATGATTGAAATGATGATATAAAAACTTTGAATTATTGATGAAAGAAATTACGAAATGGGTTGAATAAAGAATTGATGAAATGGTTTATATATCAGTTGAGAATTTGAATCCATGAGAAGTGATATTGGTGAATGAGTTATGGATAGGGAAAACTGATTAAAATTCCCACGGGGTGACATACTATCACTCTAGGCCCCTAATATATAAATGTATTGTATATGATCATATAGTTGTGGGATATGCTCTTCTGCTCAAAATACCTACAGGGTTCTAGACTATTGGTCTTGGTCCCCATTATATAAATGTGAAATTAGAATTAAATTAATATTGGTATCCCAAGATAGATTAAAATGTGATATCTATTAGTGGTTGTTTCAAACTATGGAATGGGCCGAAGTAAGTATTGTTGGTTTAGTTGTCACTGTGAACCTAGAGATTTTGTAGTTAATTTAATAATAAAAAAATGGAAATTGTTTACTTTGTTATATTTATTCTATTATTTATTCGATCTCATTGACTATTATAGAGTGGTTATTGTTTTAGACACCATTGATGGTGGCCTATAGAGTTATACTCACACCCTACCCATGAAGCCTGATCAGTACTCAAATAATGTTCATGTTTTTAAGAAATGATAAAGGAATGAGCCATATGATAAATCTCTAAATTGGGGTACATGATGAAGCATCGATGAGGGAACCGGAAATGATGTTAGAACCCGCTTTAAAAGTTGACAGTGTGTCATTGTTGTGGAATTTCATTTGAAAATTGAAACTTATGTAACATGAAATACCAAATGTCGTTGTTTATGGTCATTTATACATGATTTTCATTATCATTCAATATAGGTATTATTGATTTTAGTGTAATATTTTTAATTTTGGTTATTTTTTAGATATTGTTTCTTTATTTCATTTTTTGGTGCTTTGTTAAAGAGGGTATTGTCTCCCCACAGTGCATATTAGACCCTTACTTCTAGACATATGATTCTAGTGTATGGAGTGGTCTACTTGAGGTCATGATACTGACTATACGAGGACACTAGCATGCTGATGATCCCAATGGATCTTGTAACTACACGTGGGGGTGAATTCATGTACCCAAGTTTAACTAATTTTTCTTTTATTTTTTGTTACCCCTTTTATGTAATCTAATCCTCTACAGTTGTTAGAGAGAATGAATCATCCTCATTAACATGAAAAATTATACCACATTCACAACAAAAATTAAATGAATAACAACACAAATTATTTTTACATGGCTTCCCCAAAATTAGAAAAATATGTCCTTTATGTGCTCTGGATGATCCAAGTTCTAAATTGTCTTCTAAGAATGATTCACCAATTACAAATGTGTTAGTCAGGTATCACCTTGAAACCAATGTGGGTAGGTACGAACCTTTTCCCAAATTATAATCACATCCCACTAGAATTGTTTATATTGGTATATTTCTAGTGTTTCAAAAATACAATACCAAACACAATGATAAATATCAGAATAACTTCATATTGCCACAACATCACCAAACATATATTCTTCTGCCTACCATTGAGAATAAATTTATTTCAAACCTTCTTAATTCAACTCAAAATCAGAGAATACTACTGAATATAATCAACAAAACTATAGGCTAGTCATCATATTATACTCTTTTGAATTATAGAAAATAACAATTCAGATTAAAATCACTATAGTAATATAATGAACAACTGATGTTCTATCAACAAAATGCACGTTTTTTTATTCTTTTATTTACTAAAACGTATTAACTCATCGCATCCCAATTGTTACACACATCAAAATCATTTTTTCTTCATGCCTGTCATTCTCAATATCATATGAAAATATTGAATTCATGCAATTATTCAAGTTATTTTTATATCATCTTTGTGAAATAACAAATGAAAAACATTATTTATTCCATTGATCCTATTTTTACAAGTAAATGATACTACCATGAACACAAAATGTATATATAGTGTTACATTATATATAAGTATATTTTCTATAACTTTTCACATACCTGAATGGGTGTATGTGAAACCATCATTTTGAACAAATCTCACATAGGCACCATGAACACACACTGTCTAAATTTCCTTCACACATTACCTTTTCAATGCATATATGTAAATTTTTGTATCATGTATGGATTAAAAATCATGTCTATATCACTCTTAATTTATACGAAAATAGAACATGATATACTCATATTTAATCCCCACTATCAAAAAAACTTTTCATAAGTGTCCATAAAATTCACTACCATAAGATTATTTCCCACTACAAAAGGAACCTTCACAAATGGATTAATGTTTGTGCATACACAAGAATACACATATAGTATTCTTTACATGCTTTGTGTAAGAATGAATCCCACTAATTCATTCCCTTATTTTTCTTCACACAACACCTGTGTACATTCTGTGAATTCGTATAACTAAAATATAAAATATAAATATCTTCTTTCTAATCACCCTTCATGCAATAAAAATATTTCATGCATAGTTTTTTAAACACATCGTGAAAAAAAATATATGGATAACAACTACAGAATATCGTCTTTTCATAACATTGTATAGTTCTTGCAAGAAGTATTAAATATATGAGTAAGGGATGATAATATCATGGTCTCTTCCTGGAACCATGATATTAACTATGAAAATGAGTGTAAAAAGTACATGCGATTTTCCTACGACCTTCTTCGTATAATATAAAGCTGTGTAGAACCATATCCTCCCGAAAATCTTATTTTTTGGTCATTTTCCCCCAATAAATTTTATCATATTATATTGGACCATAGATGATATCATACATAGAAAATGATATGGGCCTTTGATATTTATAGGAAACTACACCACCAAACTAGATTGATCGAAATACCACGCTTCAATCAATCATCCTTTGTTTCGTGACAAAAGAAAAACACAATCGTTTGAAAACCAATTTCCAATTGACATTGTTTTTCATTGATTGATCATTGTTTTTAGAATGAAAATATTATTCCATGATACTTTTATTATCATTGAGTCGTTACAATGATTAATTGATGTTCATAATACTCATTTTGAACCTTAAATGATATTTTATGGGGGAAGATCGAGTTATTTCATCTCCCATATGGGCTCAATGTAGATGATGATATGAATAAGTGAATAAATGACTCAAATTATTAAATTTGAAGACCATAGGGTCATATTTATTTTTAGCTAAATTAAACTTATCCAACATCAAAATTATATTCATTTTAGAATGTCCTTGTAATACTAGGTGCATATTCATTCTATATGTTATGGTTACAGATAGAAAATATCGAGCATTGGCACTGCCCAATGCATGTGCCCCCCATCCATTGTCATGCTGCACTATATGGTGGTGCATCAACCCATTCATATTCTTATGTATTCTTCTTCTGTCCTTGAATTCCCATGTTTCCCATACTGGCAAGAATATTTGTTGACTTCCCACCTAAGTAGTGGTTATAGTCCACATAGACTGGCTGGGGTGGAAATGTGTAATTTTTTATATAAGGCCGAAATTGATAAAATTTAAAAACATCTATGTAATATAATGATTTAAAAATTCATTAATTATAATGAAAACCCCCTCAAATACCATTCAACCGTCCTCTAAACCCACATGAAAAATAAACAGTATTTTTTCATGGACCTTCTTACTAAAATTCCTATAATATGATAAACAATTCGTGAATTTGCACAAGTTTGAGAACTAAAGGCCAGTTCTTCTTGTCATCCCAATTATTTTTGCTTTATTTAATGCTACTTGTTCAAATAAAAAAACTTTCCAAACCATTAAAAATTCAAAAAAAAATATTCAAAGGAAGAACTTCGTCCTTGAATTAATATTACATTGATATTTTAATGTCACATTGAATATTCAATGTCATAATGAATTTTAAATGTAGCATTGACTTTTTATCAAACAACTGTATTGAAAACAATTACAGCGCTAATATCACATTCAATAAATTTGGGTTACATAATCGCCAACATGGATTTTTTGTCAACACCCATTTTACATTAAAAATTATTTTTATCTTCTCCGCCTAAATTTACTATAATTCAGAATATATAAGTATGGGAACGAATTTAAGTAATCTCATAATAATAAAAATTATTATTCTATCATTCAATATTCTCATTTCATAAGATATTTGTTGACGCTCCTTTCGTCACAGAATCTAAAGATCGGAAAAGCGGAATATCTGAGCATAAATTGATTTATCCTTTGAAGAAACATCAAAAATCGACAAAGGGATGAACAAGGAGAACATTGCCCATAGGTCGCGCAAGTTACCTTATGGTCGCGCAAGTAAACTTGCGCACCGCCTAGTGGGCGTGCAAGTACTTGCGCGGCACCCTTGGTCGTGCAAGTGACTTGCGCGACATAAGGGGTAACCGCCTGGTAACTGCCCGGTAACCGCCTGGGGTCTTGTTTTGCCTATAAATAGACCCTGTGGGCCCCCCATTCGAGAGGATCTTTTTTCAGAAACTCGGATTGAAGCTCCCGACGCCCAAGTCTATTCTCAAAGCTTCCGGAACACTTCTAAGGTAATTTCTTACCTAGAATGGAAGATCTAAAGAGAAGAAGGAAGGCCTAAGTGTTGAAACCTATCAAACACTTGTGCGCCGACTTATTTTCTTCAATATAACTTGTGCGTCCCTTTTCTGGAAGAACCTCAAGGGGATTCTAAAGGGTTTAATGAAGAGTCGCTCAAGAAATTCAATTCTGATTGAAAATCGCGCAAGTACACCATGTGTCGCGCAAGTATACTTGCGCGACCAGGACTTGCGTGCCGCCGCAGGACTTGCGCGCCTTTCAAGACTTGCGCGCCCCTACCTTTTTGAGTGCCCATATTGCCCATTTTACCCCACTTCAGCCATTTCACCTTTCCTTTTTAAGATTCAGTCTTCAAGACACTCTTCAAAGCCATTTATGGCATGAATTCTTGATTTGAATTTCTTATCTGAAAGGAATTCTGTGAAATCTCTCTCAAAGTCTACTGATTTAAATATCCTTATGTCACTAAAAGACGGGGAGTTCATTCATTCAACCTCATCCTTTAAGATGAGAAAATCCTAACTTGGGTCTCCTTTTCAGGAATAATCCCCAATTATAAAACCTTTAATCTGGGCATCTTCCTCAGGAGTAAGCCCCAAATTCTTAAAGTTTTCAACTTGGGCATCTTCCTCAGGAGTAAGCCCCAAATTCTTAAAGTTTTCAACTTGGGCATCCTCCTCAAGAGTAAGCCCCAAACCTTAATCCCTAACCTGAGTCTCCTTTTCAGGAATAAGACTCAGTCATAACCTTGGGCTTCCTTTTCAGGAGTAAGCCCCAAGTCCCTTAACCTGAGTCTCCTTTTCAGGAATAAGACTCAGTCATAACCTTGGGCTTCCTTTTCAGGAGTAAGCCCCAAGTTCCCTTAAATTTCTCTTAACCAGTCATAATTTACCTTTGATTTGGGTTTCCTTTTTTAGGAGTAAAACCCAATCATAAGTCCCCTCCTAACTTGGGCATCCTCCTTAGGAGTAAGCCCCAAGATTAGAGTATTCAAATCTCCATAAAGCACATATCCCTTTATGGACCTTGTTCCTGGATTTTCTCCCTAAAAGTGAATCCTAAACCTTCATCTATCTGGGCAGTCATACATACATAAGCCCCAAACAATTTCTTATGATTGCATCATTCATGGCACAATTATCTAAATTTTACCAATACCTCTTGTTTATCACACCGAGCATGAATCACGTGAGCTTAGAGTGTAAAAGTAATTATGAAATTTATCTTTGAGCCATCAATCATAAACATCATACTCCATAATTCGAACTACGTGGGTTCTGATTCCTTTTCCAAAACAAAGGATACGTAGGTAGCCCATTTATGGGCTCGATCCAAACTTTGAAATAATCTATGTCCTTCTGAATGACGATAAACTTCTAGTGCCCCACTGAGTGGCTTTAAAACCAGCCTGGTCATCAAAATGACCAAGAGACTTTTATATAAATGTTTTGAAGGATACCATTGACCAAGAATCTCTAAACAAATATAGACGATTCTATATTGATGAAGAACCTCGAATACATATAAAAGATTCTCTAAATTTCTTGCATATTTAATCATTGATTGTTAAAACTAAAGGAAAGATCATTTTATACTTGGTAATGTAATAAGGATTCACGAACATAACATAAATCTATAAAGAGAGTCCCGGAGTAGACAATAATTCCCCTCAAAAAGGTGTGATGAGTCCGACCTCCCATCCTCTCGACCAATGCAAATTCCTAAGCCTCATTAGTCCACAAGCTAATGAGCGCCTACCTTTGGAAAGTAGGTCCAAACGGATGTGGAATCATTGGATGTTTCCGGTTCTACGAACAAACCCATAAGAAACCGATCGGAACGTTTGAATCTCCCGTCCAGGAGGTCATCCCCGGATTCCATGCGAAACAAAAATGGTGAACCCGAAGTGAATCCTTAACCAAGTTAAAGTGATGTTCTTCTTATCTGTTAGGCCCCTTGGGCCAACAAGGCAATCATTGACATATGATCATCCAAAAGATGCAGTAGCCAGATTTATCTTGATTATGTCTGTTACATGGAACAGGCACTCTTTTCTCAAGATCTTCTGCAGAAATGGCTTTCCATAAATTCACCCCTGTGAATACTGCTGTTGTGAATACCTCTACTGTGAGGTCTGCTGCTGTGAAAACCAATGCTGCTACTCCTGCTGGAACGTCATCCGCTCTGAGGATGACATCACCAACTCAGCGTATTCAACGCTGTGTTTCTAATGCACTGGTTAAGGAGTACCGTTGCAACGGTACTATCCCAACTCTGGAGGCCGCTCGTCAAGCCCTCCAAGTTAACAACTCTACCTGGTCATCCGAACAACGGTGGCCAGCAATCAAGAAGCAGGCGGTGCTGACTACCGTCTCCAACCGTTTCGGGTCATTATCCCCGGAACGCAATTTCCATTCAATCCCTTACTCCGAGGAAGTGAATGAGCAGGTCCCTCGGGGCCTTAATTTAAAAAGACAGGAGTCCTTCCCGAGGGCTCCCATCAACAATCGCCGCCAGACTTGTGCGGTAATGCGCCCTCAACATGATGAGGGTACCGACTCCAGGCATTCAGCTCAGGTTCCTCGAACCCGAGCAGGCAAGATGAACCACCAGAGACGGAATCCGGTTAACAATAGGCAGGTTGTCATCCCTACCATCTCCGGAGAAGTCCACCAACCTAACATGGTGGCAAACAACGAGAAGGCATACACACCTGCCCGTTTTAATTCAGCTGTCCAGCAGACTCGTCTGGCAGCATCAAGCCGATCCCGCCAGGCAATTCCGGCGGAGTACCATAGGCAGGAACATACACCTGCTTATACATCACCAGTTAGTCAGCAGGCTCGTCTGACTACATATGATGGATCTCGTCAACCGCGTTTGGCGAAGTGTAATCAGCAGGCACATACACCTGCTAATACTAATCAAGCCTACCAACAGTCTCGCTTGGTGGCGCACAGAGAAGTCAGTCGGAAAGCCCCGACGACAAACAGGAGGCAGACTAAACTCTCTGCCTCCACACTTAAGTACTGTCAGGATTCACTGATAGGAAAAGGAGGACAGGAGCAGGCACATACACCTACTCCAAGCCCGGAATGGACGTATATCCCTGTTCCGGCGGCTGAAGTCACCAAGCATATTTTGTCAATGGTGAAAGAGCAGAAGCAAATTCCTGCTCATATTCTGGATGCTTGCCAGGATATCATAACAGCTTCAGCATCATCTCAGGGACAAACACATAAATCTATCCCTAGTAATGGAGTGACACATCAATGATTCACTCCAGAACAGACACACACATCTGTTCCAGTCCAAGAGCGTTATGGGGCATACTCCCCCATATCATACGGACAACCAAGTCAGGCACATACACCTGATTTGAGCGATGATCGTCAGCCTAACCTGACCATCTTTCCTGATCAGGCACATACACCTGCTCATAGCAATCACTTTCGTCACCAAGTGGTTTCTAAAGCGAGTAAGAAGGCATCTAAGAAAAAGATCCGCCCAGCACAGTCAGGAGATCAAAGGCCAATCTGTAACCAAGCCTTGCTCGATGCTGGAGTTCTTGAAGCCCTCAGACATTTATCTGTCGGAATTCAAGATTCTACTCCCTCAGTTCCCAATAACGGGAACATTAATTCTGAAGGTCTTCAACAGACACTTCCTCATGAAGACTTTCTTCATGAAAATTCGGTCAATCTTGAAGTTTCTTCTTCAGATGAGAGCCACAGGAACCCTCTGTGTGGTCAGAAGGCCAAGGAGCAAGAGATTTCATCTTTTGTTGTAACCCATCATGACGGTCCTCCTCATGGTGATGAACTTCGCTGCGAAAGTCCTCTCCGCAGTAGTGATTCACGTTGTCTCGAAAATTCTTCAGAAGGAAATGTAGTGACGAGAAAGCCCTCCTATCTCGAGGCACTTGCAAACGTAAAACCAGTCATGTCTGATGCTTTACTATCAGCAGGTGAAACTCTTTCTCCATCAGAAGATAGCCTGGGGTTTAGGTTATTCTCCGAACCTTCCCTAGGTCATTCATCTTCTAGCATGAATAGTGATTTCTCTACCAATCTTGTTGAATCCGATAAAGCAACAAGGAAACAACAACTCTGGTCCAAAAAGGTAGAAGAATCTTCATTTAATGATAAAGAGGAAATGCTGAACATGAGGAAAAAACTGGCAAAAGGTGAAGTACCAGTCATGTTTTGGCCTTTGGCTGATTCCCAGTACGACATTCCAAAGATGTTGACGGATGATGGAATCCATGATATTCGTCTCAACATATGGAAAACTCTTTGTCAATTAAAGAAGAAGGTATTATCTTACGATGAATATGAAAATCATCTTAAGATAATAGAAGGGTTACAACGCCAGATTGATTTGGCATCTCTATCAGTCTCTCGGTATCCGAAGGCTGAAAAGCAACAGAGAACCCTTCAACGTTCATGCCTTGGCGCACTAAGAAGATTGCGTCAGTTAACTTCCAATTCTCCATCTAATGTTCATATCAGAGGATGGGGTGTTCACGGAGCACTACATTTCACAGTGCTTTCCGGTCAGCAAAGCCCGCCGAAAATGGTCTCATGCAATGTTATTGCCCATGGCCGGCCACAGTCAATGGGCTTTGTTCATAATCAAAAGCTTGCTCGAGATCAAGCTTCAACTAGTTCCTCTCAAAATCAAGTATATAGAGAACAGGTTGTTGAATTGCTCCTACATCAAGCAGGCGAGAATATTGCACAAGCCTCTCGTCTGGAGCAAACACGTCATCAAATGACAGAAGTTTCGGAAATCATCCAACGGTCTGTTGAACCAGGTGATAAAAGTGGATACAGGTTAATGCATCCAGCTAATTTCCGAACTAAGATTCGCAAGATCAAGAAAGATTTCAAAAAGATCTCAGACATAGCATGTCAAGAGACACCCCAGCTTGCCAGACTGGGGACTTCTCTAACCCAACCCTTAGAATCAATGAATGGGATTCGAGGAGTTGAGCGGAAGAAACAGGAACACCCCCTGTCCACCGGACTGGGGACTTTTTCAAATCTTCAATCCCTCCCTCAGAGAAAGTCAGTATTCTCTCGATTAGGGAATAAGCCTCAAGAGGAACGAAGAGCCAAGATGTCAGGAGATTCTCTCCAAGTGACGGTTCTCCAAGAAATTTCTGAGGGATCAAGTCAACGGAATGGCATGTCTCATCATGGACATAGAAGGAGACAATATCACAGAAATGCTGATAGAAAGGATTCCATGCAATATGCATCCATTAATGTCATCAATGCCGTTGCTGCTGATTCACCAGATGAGGCTCAATCAGAGGGATCAGACGAAGAGGTTCTCGCTCAAGAAGTCGCGCACACAGACCTAAATGAAGAAGGTGTGCGCACACGTAATCAAAGGCTTACCCAAAATCTGGGTATTCCTTCAAGTAACCCACTTCCCCCTCTCCGAAAAGGATCCAATAAGGGGAAAGTTAAGAATCAGGTTACTTCTCACCCTTCCTCTGAAAGAGGTCAATCGCTCTCATTAGAGTAAAGGTTTTCACAACAGGAGGAAGAAATGAAAGAATTAAGAAGGTTGAATGCAGAACTACTTCAGAATAGTCTTCTTCTTAAGAATGCTGAAGTCCGACAGCCGAAGGAATTTGTTGTAACTACTGAGATGGATCAAGAATATCCTCCTTTATCAGTACACCCACAGAGGTCTAATCCTACGGGTCAAACGCAACAACGGTTGGCAGCACTACCATCAGTTGCAGCACCAACCACCACGTCTGTCCAAGCTCCATTCATTGCACCTACCCAAAACCAAGTTCAACCTGACGTTTCTCAAAAGTTAATAACTACTATTGAGTCATTAACAGCTCGGTTAGAAACTATGGAAGGGAAACGGGCGCAAGTTCAACCTGAAAAGAACGTTTATCCTGAATGGGTAGATTCAATTTCTCCTCCATCCAGTTTTGGAAACCCTATTTTCCCTACTTTCAATGGATCAGGCGACCCTGAACAACATTTGACGCATTACGTATCTTGTTGTCATCCTATGATGGGAACTCCAGAGCAGCAAGAAGCAGTGAAACTCAGATGCTTCGTGCGAACCTTGCAAGGACCAGTTTTTGTCTGGTATACAAGCTTGAAATCCCGGTCAGTCATCGGATGGGAGGATCTTTGTCAAAAATTCCTTCTTCAGTTTAGCTCAACTTTGCCAAAAACGACAGTTTTCGATCTTACAAACTGCAAGCAAAGGGAGAATGAAAGAGTCTCTGATTTCATTGCTCGTTGGAAGGGATTAACGTATTCCTTGAGTTTATCACTCCCTCAGGAGGAATTGTTGCCAATCTGTGTGGAAAATTTGCGTGACGAATTACGCACGCCATTGATCCCTGTGAAATACACAGGAGGGTTTCGAGACCTTACTTCAATCGCTCAACAGATTGAAGATTCCCTTATACAGGCTAAGGTTAAATCTCATGTAATTCCATCAGCTCCAGGAAGAAGAATGGTTAAAGCAGAAACTGCTACAGTTATGCTTAAACAGGCACCTGTACCTATTTCTACTTCAAAACCTTCATCTTCTCGAAGAGCTCCTCCTCCTGAATGCCAACAACAAAGGCTATTTCATCCAAATGATCAAAAAGATCAACGACGAAAACAATTTGACGATACGAAGAGTAAAACATACTCTTTCTGAAGTGAGCAAGTTCCTGGTTACTTCATTTCAGCTCTGGAAAATAATTTGGTTCAATTACCAGTACCCAAGAGGCCAAACAAGAAAGGAGATGAAGACCGTCCCAATTATTGTCCTTTTCATCAAATGTTCGGGCATCCCATCCAGGAGTGTTTTGTCTTTAAAGACCTCCTGCAAAAGATGGTCGACTTGGGACACGTCAAATTGAAAGGTTCTTCAGCTCATGTAGCGTGTATTACCGCTACAGATCCATAAGAAGGAGGCGAGTGGCAGGAAGTCAAAAGCAAAACTGCGAAAAAAATATGATTATTGGATGGTCAGAAAGACAATCAATCGGACCCATTCCATTTTGCGAACACAATTGAAGAAGCCAATTGTGTCTCCTACAAAAGCTGCAGTAAAGCCTCCATCAAAGGACAAATCCTCAAAAGGGCAGCACAATTCAAAGAAGAAAGAGGAATCAGGAGAAGATGAGTATGCATCAAAGCCTAAATTGTCTTTGACTCTGGCAGATTTCATGCCATCTACTTCAAAGCAACGGGCACCGTCCCACCAAACGGCACAGCCTAAACAGGCTAACCAGGCAGAGTCTCTATCAGACGAAGAGTTAATATTTGGTTCTGTTAATATGATTCAATTAACAGATTCATATTCCAGTCTTGATGAGCCTGAATTCCCTGTATCAAATAAGGGAACCCGAGGAAGTTCTAGAGGTTCAGGATATAGGGGAGGACGTGGATCTTTCCGAAGCCACTACTCTAATTCTACCCCTTCTAGCACTGTATATGCAGCAGAAACTCGTGGTAGAGCCCTTCAGCGAGCTCAAAAAGAACAAGCAAGTACTTCTGCCAATGGCCAACTCAGTTTTGGCACAGTTATTTTGGAAGACCGATTAAAGGTTCCATCTTCATTATCTCAGCAAGTAAATGGATCTAATCAGTATAATCTTCCAAAACCAAGGATGTTGCCAACTTCAATACAAGATGCATCAGCTTCCAAAGCATCTGCTTCCAAGGTACCTGCTAAACCGCATATTCCTATTAGGAAACGCAGGCCTCTAGATCAAAAGTATGATATATTGAAACACTTGGCCCAAGTACCAGCCAAATTATCAATTTTGGATGCTTTGAATCTATCAATAGATCTTCGGGAAGCACTCATCGAAGCTTTGTCAAGTCCTCAGGAGTTTGAAGCTGAAATTGCTGCAGTTGAAATTTATCACATAGAGAATAATCCTGCAGAATGTCATGCAGTGATATCTTTTACTGATAAAGATGAAGATGATGTTGTGCATGGACACATAAATCCTTTGTACTTATCTAGAAAAGTCAATGGTATAGATGTTCGAAGAGCTTTTATTGACAATGGTTCATGAGTCAACCTCATGCCCATTCGTACACTTCGTCGATTGGGCCTCACGGAATCTGATTTATCTCCTTCTACCATGATGTTGCAAGGATATGATAAAAATGAACAAGAACCACTGGGAGAAGTTACACTCAGAACTCAGTTTGGAGATCTTGTTTCCAATTCGGATTTTATGATTGTTGATCAGGACTCAGCTTTCAATATCTTGCTTGGAAGACCCTGGCTACATCAGCATGCAGCTATTCCGTCATCATACCATCAATGTCTCAAATACTGTTTCGATGGTCAAGTTGGAACATTGTATGGTGATAAGGCCCCATTCAAGACATGTGAGTCTCAATACATTGAGGCGGAATTTTATCACACGAAGGGAAGAGAAAAATCTACAATGAAGGAAATTACCAAAGTTAATGCTCCATATGGTTTGGAAAAAATTCCAATAAATCTATTTTCACATGTGAGTACAGATTATGTGTTACCTATCAGTCAAATTGACAAAATAGGCCCAAATCAAAATACTATTATGGAAAGATCCATAATATCAATTACGGCAATCAAGCCAGACAACATGGGAGAAATTGGTAACTTACCAAGTAGTGATGAAAGCATAAGTGGTGACGTTTTCATTTCGTCTGCTGAAATCCAACAAGTCTATACTTTGCTAATCAGGCCAGAAGAAGTTATAGCAACACCAGAGGTGAATATTGATGTCGATTCTCAATCCATCATCTCCTCTTTAATTCCCAAAGAAGACCCTTTATCATCAATAGGGTCGGAAATGGAAGCTTCTTCTTCAAAATGTGAAAATTTTGACATCTCTTATGGTCATGAGAATTTCATTTTTTCATCTACTTTTCAAGTGGAAACGGAAGAAATAACACATGATGAAGTGGAAGAGGAAGATCTTAGAGATGCTCCTCCAGCATTTGAAGAGGGTATCTCTACCACTGTGGATGAACTCAGAGAAGTAAATCTGGGTACAGAGAAAGATCCACGCCCCACTTTAATTAGTGCGGCCATGACTCTTGAAGAACAAGAGATGTATATTTCTTTTCTAAGGCAAAATAAAGATATTTTGGCTTGGAATTATACAGATATACCTGGCCTTGATCCTGATATTTCCACCCATCATTTGGGTTTGCCAAAAGAACATCGAGGATTCAAGCAAGCCGCGAGAAGAACACACCCAACCTATGCTTCCAAAATTGAGGCTGAAGTGGATAAGCTTATCAAAGCTAACTTCGCCAGAGAAGTTCAATATCCCAAGTGGTTGGCTAATATTTTCCCTGTAAAGAAAAAGAATGGACAAATTAGGGTTTTCATCGATTTCAGAGATCTTAATCGGTATTGTCCCAAAGATGATTTTCCAGTTCCGATTACAGAACTCTTAATTGATGCGACGGCTGGCTATGAAGTACTTTCTTTCATGGATGGATATTCTGGATATAATCAGATCCGAATGGCCCCAGAAGATGAGGAATATACAGCCTTCAAAGCTCCTCAAGGTGTGTTTTGTTACCGGGTGATGCCCTTTGGTTTAAAGAATGCAGGTGCAACATATCAACGCGCCATGCATCGTATCTTCAAACCTTTTCTAGGGAAATTTGTTGAATGCTATGTAGACGATTTGGTGGTTAAATCCAAACAACGTTCTGATCACTTGGCTGATTTGGAAGTCATATTCCACAAGCTTTGACAACATAATTTGAAGATGAACCCCTTAAAATGTGCTTTTGGGGTAACCTCAGGAAAATTCCTCGGCTTTGTTGTACGCCATCGTGGTATTGAAGTCGATCCTGAGAAGACCAAATCAATCCTTGGTATGTCACCTCCTCAGAATTTGAAAGAATTAAGAGGACTTCAAGGACACTTAGCCTATATTCGGCGTTTCATCGCCAATTTGGCAGGCAAAAGTTTACCCTTTACCAAATTATTGAAGAAAGGAGTCACTTACCAGTGGACTAAAGAATGTCAAGAAGCATTTGATGTTCTCAAGAAATACCTATTGAGTCCACCAGTACTCATGCCACCTGTTGAGGGTAGGCCTCTTATCCTCTATGTGACAGCTTTAGAGCGATCATTGGGTGCCTTTCTCGCTCAAAAGAATGATGCTGGGAATGAAAATAGTCTCTACTATCTCAGTAGAACTATGCTTGAAGCAGAAACCCGGTATTCGAGTATTGAAAAGTGCTGCCTAGCATTAATCTTTGCAGTTCAGAAACTGAGACACTACCTGCAACATCACGAGGTCCAATTGGTATCTCGTAATAATCCACTCAAATTCATCCTTAGTCGTCCAATGCTTACAGGACGTCTGGCAAGGTGGGCGGTTATTCTACAGCAGTTCAACATCCAGTATGTGTCTCAAAAGGCAATTAAGGGCCAAGCTCTGGCTGATTTCCTGGCTGAACACCCTTTAGTGGAAGACACGTATTCAGATATCGAACTCCCTGATGAGGAAGTTTTTTCTATTCAAGAGATTCCTCAAACATGGGAAATGTATTTTGATGGTGCTTCTAGAAGTCCAACAGGGAAGAAAATGGAAAATCCTAAATTCAACAAAGTTGGTTTAGGAATTGTGCTCATTTCTCCAGATAAGGCAGTGTTACCTTATTCCTTTTTGTTGTGGGAAGGTGGTACCAATAATGAAGCTGAATACCAAGCTCTCATTGCAGGCTTGGAGTTAGCACTTCAAGCACAAGTGAATCACTTAAAGGTGAAAGGTGATTCAGACCTGGTAATAAAACAAGTCAATGGGGATTATGCCATCAGAAAAGAAGAATTAATCCCTTTGTATGATTACGTCAGAGAGTTAATGTCAGAATTCCCTTCAGAACCGACATTTTCTTATGTCCCAAGATCACAAAATGCTCAAGCTGATGCACTGGCTAATATAGCCACATCTTTAGCAGATCCAAATCGGGACGAGACAACAATCGGTATTACCCACCGTCGTGCAATTTCACCTTATGTTCAAGTCAGAACAGAGGAAATTAATGAAATTAGTCCCATTCCTGAACCGTATGGTCATACTACATGATGGATGTCACCTATCAAGGAATACCTTCAAAATGGAACACTTCCACCTGATAGAGCCAAGAAAGAACAAATTCGGCGACGTGTGGTCAATTTTACTCTTTATGATGGTCCAAACCACCTCGAGAAAATTCTCTACAAATGTGGTTTTGATGGAGTCCTCTTCAGATGTATTGATGGTGAAGAGACAATGGCTGTCATAAAAGAAGTGCATGCAGGAGTCTGTGGTGCCCACCAATCTGGACATAGATTGTCTGATCAAATTCGAAGGCTTGGATACTTTTGGCCTTCAATGATACAAGATTGTGTTAATTTCACAAAGAAGTGTCATTCATGCCAAGTATATGCCAACTTCATTCATCAACCTCCAGAGTTGCTTCATACAGCTAAATACTCATGGCCATTTTCCACATGGGGAATGGATGTGGTGGGACCTTACCCTTCAGCTACGGCCAAGCAGTTTAAGTACATTCTTACTGCTACTGATTTCTTTTCCAAATGGGCAGAGGCAGTACCTCTCAAAGAAGTCAGTTCTAAATGCATTTTTGGCTTCATCAAGTCTAACATCATTACTAGATTTGGTGTCCCTCATACCATATTGACGGACAACGACACCAAATTCTGTTCTTCTGAGGTAAAGAAATTGTATCAAGAATACAACATTAAGTCCAACCATTCATCTCGATATCATGCAGCGGCTAATGGCCAGATAGAGGCCTTCAACAAGACTCTTTCAAATATACTACAAAAGATGGTAGATAAAGATAAGAGGTCATGGCCTGATAAACTCTATCATGCTTTATGGGCTTATCGGACTACCACTCGCAATGCAACGCGGTCTACTCCATATTCATTGGTATATGGAACAGAAGCAGTCTTGCCAATTGAAGTTCAATTGCCCTCACTCAGAATAGCCATTTGTGATCAGTTATCAACAGATGAGCAATCCCAAAAACGGTTGAATGAATTGGAACAGTTAGATGAGAAGAGATTGTGCACTTTGCACCACTTGGAAATCTATCAGAATCGGATAGCACGAGCTTTTAACAAAAAAGTTCGTCTTCGTTCATTCATTCAGGGAGAATTGGTATTGGTTCTCAGAACACCAATGATACCAGGAAAGAAGCCTCCCAAGCTTGAACCAAAATGGGAAGGACCTTATTCAATACATAAGGTCTACTCCAATGGAGCGTATTCTCTGATCTCAATGGATGGAGAACACATCACGACTCCAACTAATGCCAGATTTCTGAAGAAGTATTTTGTATGAACACAAAATATTGTTCCCAGAACCAAGACTCTTACATTTGGTTCGTACAGTAATGGTCTAGTATGACCTTAAACTGCAACTTCGTCCAACATGACGTTAAAACTGTGTCACCTTCAATGTCCTACATGACATTAAACTGTAAAAAGTCCCCCGAACTGATATCCTCATATTGATTCACTTTAGTCCTAGCTATAAGACTTTAAACTGTATAGCACCAGTTCGTCCTAACTACATGACTTTAAACTGTACAGTAATGGTCCAGTATGACCTTAAACTGCAACTTCGTCCCACACGACATTAAATTGTGAAAAAGTTCCCTAAACCGTCCAGCATGACCTTAAATCCCTGGTCCATGTATATGACCATAAACTATTTGCAAATCCCTTATGTCCAGCAAGACGTTAAACTGTGACGTCCTAACTACATGACGCTAAACTATATAAAAGTCCCTCACGTCCGGAAAGACGTTAAACTATATAATCATCAAAATTCCAGCATGACATTAAACTGTACAATCCCCCTTTCGTCCAAAATGACGTTAAACTATATTGTCCCCATTGTCCTAACTACATGACGCTAAACTGTACAGAAAGTCCTTAATATGTCCTATATGACATTAAACTGTTATTTTGTCTCTGTTACATGACACTAAACTGTGCAGCACCATTAGTCCTAACTGCAAGACTTTAAACGGCATAGTCCCTTTTTTATGTCCTACATGACATTAAACTGTGCACCGTTAAGGTTGTTGTTTCTTCTTGTTTCTCACACCGAGTATGACTCACGTGAGCTTAGAGCGAACATCAACCATAACACTCCCTTTGGGACACTAACCATGTGTAAGTCCCAACAACATTTTTTATTAGATCATTGTACCCAAGAATAACTTGATCATTGATTCATTCTTTAATTGAACTACACGGACTTTGATCCTTGCCCTCCAGGCTGGGTATGTAGGCAACCTCCCAAGGTTCAAGCCCAAAAACAAATCTCTTCACATCGGTTCACAACCATCTCATATGATGATGATTTGTGAAACCACCCCTGGAATCAATATCTTTACATTGATTCACTTTCGTCCTTGTTTTATGATGTTAAACTATACAACACTTTTGTCCGGTACGACAATAAACTACAATATTCTTTGATTTCCTCATTTGAGAAGGAACCATTATTAACATTGATTCTTTTTCAATCATGGTTTTCATTTTCAAAAGACTACGTGCATACATGGTAATGCCTAATTTTTTTTATCTCAGGTTAAACCATTATTGCACTAAAGTCCCCTTTCACCCTTCACATGTACGAACCAAATTTGTACAAAGGGTAGTTCTAGAACTATGTGGACTTGATTCCCATCCTTATGGGATACGTAGGAACATTCGAGTGTCCCTCGAATCCAGTCCCAAGTCTTTTGGGCATAACCCCAAATTTCACTTTCAGTCCCTTGGCTGAAAAGTCCTCATGAAAACACACATTGTGTATTCATTATTATGGTCCGAATTCCACGACCCTAAACTAAGATCACTCATCCTTTCGTCCTGTACGACGTTAAACTGCATTTCATGAACTATGTATGGCTTGATTCTCATTCTTATGAGATACGTAGTGAAGTCCAAAATTTCAATTTAGGACCCAGCCACAACATGATTATGGTTTTCATTGACCTATGTATCTCTATATACATTGGACAAGACCCATATTTATGTATTATAATCCTAACCTTAAATATTTTCAGATCTTCATAACCCTTTTCATGACTTCTAGTCACAAAAATGTCAAAAATTATGAGAATTCTTTTTGCCTGACTATGCAGCACGTGCCCATAGGTGGCCTTGCATAAACAGTCCACATAACAGACTTGTCAGCCAAAAGATGCTATTTTATTTGACTATGCAGCCAATGCCCATAGGTGGCCCTGCATATTTCAACCCCCTAACGGGTTTTGTTAAATAATAGTAACTTCATTCTTGGGAAGAATGCCTCTTTTGTCCTTATTTGTCTTAAACGACAGTATGTAGGGATCCGCAAAAATAGCCATCCTTAACATATTTGTCCCATATCCTTTTTCATGATCTGAAAGTATTCAAGTCTATGGTTTATTCTTCTTCCCTACGTTTGGGTCAGACCTTCGTAGGAGTGATTTTCATCCAGTTCTTCGATATTCTTGTTTGGAAATATCTTCTCCATATTCAAGTACCTCTTTCCATACAACAAACTCTATGCTTTAGAAAATTTGAATCTCCATAAACTTTCACTAGCTTTTAGCACTAGGAAAGTAAATTTCTAGGAGTTCTTTTGCCTGACTATGCAGCACGTTCCCATAGGTGGCCTTGCATAAACAGTCCACATAACAGACTTGTCCGCCAAAAGATGCTATTTTATTTGACTATGCAGCCAATGCCCATAGGTGGCCCTGCATATTTCAACCCCCTAACGGGTTTTGTTAAATAATAGTAACTTCATTCTTGGAAACTACTTCTTCTAATGCCTTTTAGCTCTTTTTCATATCATTCCTCAGATTCAAATATTCTTAATCCATAGTTTACATTTTTTCCCTCATACTTGAGTAGGGTAATATGTTTTCAGATAAATTATCATGGAATTGAATCCATTTTTTTTCATTTTGTTCAAAGCTATTTCGACCTTAAACATTAGCACCTTTATGTCCGGCATGCATGACTTTAAACTGCCCACAAAAGACAAAGGAACTCTGAATAAAAGTCAAGTTCCAACTCACTAAATATACATTCTTTGTATGATTTAGGTAATGAAAGAATGCAGGTACAAATGATTGAAGACAAAAGTGTTTTTCATTGATACACAAGAGTTAGAAGGACATCCACAGACTGGAGTCTCTTCTCTTTTTCAAGAATTACAGAAGATTGTCAACATAAGTCTTCATTTGATGTATAGCATCCTGAGCCTTATCAACAGTTACTTGAAGCTCGTGCACTTGACCAGCTTCACTCTTTTCAGCTTGCTGAAGTGCCTTCTTAGCATCTGCAATGGCTTTCATGCCATTCATATGAGTTTCATCCAATTATTTATTAAGCTGATCAAGTTCCCCAGTAACAACATCTAACTGTTGCTGGAGTTGCACCTGCTGGACGACCTTTTCTTTGATTTTTTGCTTCAGATCCTTCATCTTGACAGCATAATCAGCTTCAGCCTGGGATATCGCAGCCTCAAATTCGCCTATGTTGACTGACAATTTCACTCTGGTCAAATCTTCGCGACTTGTCTGCATTTGCTCCCTCCTGAAGATGATCTGTTTCACCGCAGCATGGATCTTTTCATACCCAAAACCACCAAGTCCCATTATAACAAATTGGGATGACAATCGGGAAATTTTTGAATGTAGCTCTTCTAAAGGCACCCCCGATATGATGTTCCATATGTTATTCCATGCCTTACGTCGTGAAAAGCTGAATGCTTTAAGCATATCTGGATCTGATTCAATATCATCGTCAGAAGGGGGTTTGTAATCTGGAATTAGCGCACTTAGGGAGGTGCCTTGTCCTGCTCTTTCCCCCCTGACTTGTGCTTCTTCACTTTCAATTCCCGTTGGGGCAGAGGCTGAGGCCTCATCTTCGGATCTAATTATTGCAGTTGATGGTCCTGCATGATTAATTGAAAGGTTTAGTCAGCTTCAAAGGATAACAAAAGAATGGATTGTCTTGCGAATAAAGTACAATCACAAATATTGTTATCCATTACCCAATGGTGGTTCAGCAACCTGAGAAGACTTCTCCCTATCTTTCCCAGTTTCAACAGGATTTTTAAGATGAGTCTCAGGAGAGTTTATTGGATTTAGCTCTACTTGAGCTAATGTTTCTGCAATGATAGGGTTGACATCAGCGTCCACACCCTCTTCGGGCATTGACAGTTCAGCGGCTTCTACAGAAGAAACTGCATATTATATTACATCATGGTTAGAAGTATATTTTTTAAAAGAAAAAATTTGGGCGAAGGGTAACACTCATGCCCAAGGTCTTCTAAATCATATGAAAACATAGAATGATCATAAAATTCTTCAAAATTCATTCCTTGATTCATCATTTCATCCAATGATACTTCAGAATCTTGATTAGTCCCACCAGTGGGAGCATTTGCTACGTCTTCTTGCCGACTTATGTCCTGCAACCCCTGACCCTGGACAACATCTTCAGTGATAGGAGGGATACTGGGAATGGATGGTAGCTCTTCTCCAGGAGCAACCAAGTCAGCCTGAGTATGTGATTGTTCTACAACACCCTCCACGACCTTTGAAGAAGGATCAGTCCCTTCCCTCAAATGGGAAATTGAAGAAGCCCCTGCAATCCTCAGAAATATGAGTAACCATATGATTATGGGTATAAAATCATGATTGTTCGAAAGACTTACCACTGCTAATGAAACGTTTAGCTATGGATTTCCTCTGTTGCCTTGGATTCTTTTGTTTTTTCGGAGTATCAGTAGTCTCCCTTATTGGCACTTGGATTGGAGAATGAAAGGCTATGTCTAGCGCCTCATTCATGGCCTGCTGGCCTGGAGATATCTCGCCTGGTTCACGAGGAGAATCAGCAGCAGCCCCGATAGCAGTACCACCAGGGATATATTGTGGCGAAGGAACCCCGGTTCCTTTCTTTGCAAGCTGCAAGATGAAGAAAATAACTTCCTTAAGTAAACAAAGCTTCAACTAAAATCAAGTTGCAAAGAAAATAAGGAAAGAAAACTTACATCTTCAGGAGCCACGTACTCTTGCCATTCCTCATCTCCAGAACCACCAGCCCCCTCAGTGGTTCCACGATCAATCATTTCCTTCACCCGCCTGGTGATAGGAACCGAATTGTCAGTGGCATATATGAGCATTTCCAGCTCTCTGATGTAATCTCGCACTTCATTGGGGTTATCTCCATATTGAAGGTCTTTAGAAGCTAGAAGATATCCTATTCCAGGAAGTTGTAGTCCCTCACACAAATCCAGCCAGGCTGTCTCAGTATCACAGTATAAGCTCTGCCATAGCTGAACAGCCTCTGGTCTTAGATATAAAGGCTGTGAGGAAGGTCCTACAATTTTTGATTTTAATTTCTTCCCGACTCCTGCAACTACAGATAGAGAATAAGAAAGTAAGACTTATTACTTTATAAAGTAGCAGTGATTGAAGTTATTACAATCAAATAACTCACCAGGAGCTGATGGAGTGGGTCTTTTAACTCTGGTCGGAGGATTATATCGTGCATGAAACCGCTTTGCTGCCGGTTGTGCCTCATCATCCTCATCGTGATAATCCGATGAATCAGTTCTGGAAGAGGAATCTGTTGAACCTATATCAGGTGGAGAAGCGTCACCTTCATGAGGAAGAGTTTCTTTCTCTACAGTCCTCTTCCTCTTTCCCACTTGATATACTGGGTGATTCAATATCCATTTAGGGTATGATGCTATCCAGTGTTCGGCATAAAATGTAGTCAGATAATGTGCCGCTTTTTCAACTGGTAGATCAAATACTACCCCAGTCTTCTCTCTTGATGTCAGCAATCATAGTTGTCGAGCAACCATCAGATGTTTCTCTAACCTAACATGTACTGGAGGGGATACAACAATCTGTTGCAAACATTTGAATTGGCGTGCAAATCTATATGGAGCATAGGCCTCGCATATGATTTCTCCATCAATCCTGGCTACTAACACGCCATCCCTGCAAGCTAGCATGTATGCCCTCAAATCCAAATGGGATTTCCCATCATCAACAAACCGCCCAGATGGAGGACTTCCATAAGGAAAGAATTTGAATTCCTTATACATGCTTAGTCTTACTTTCATGTCATAACCATTAACATCTAATGGAGCAATTCCAGAGAATGCTTGCACTGACGGTCTGAAAGAGCTTCCAGGTATTTGTAATCCATTCTGTACATTGTAAGTCCTGAAGTGAGTGGCGATCCATCCCCACAAAACCTGGAATGGTCCCACTCTTCTTAAAGGAGATTTACCCTGGAAGACGTGAAGTAAACTCCTGTGAATCTTTGCTAAAATGGGGGTAGCTAACCCAACCATTTTTACCTCAGCCAACTTGGCCGCAATGACGAAGGTCCCTGGCCTAACGCCTCCCTTCGAATCCCTGACCGGCAAGAGATAGACACTGAGCCACATTGCCAAGAAACCCGCCAGACGAGTTTTCTTTGGAATTCTTTGATTCACTTCATAGCCCCATTTTTCAAACTCTCCTGCTTCTAGAGTTGGCCAGAATGTGCCAGGAGCTCCTCTCTTCTCAGGTTTTGGACAAGTGGTAGGACGTCTGGGCCGGGTATCCTTGGATTTCTTTTTCTTGGATCCTTTTTCTTTTGGCTCCATCCCTTTCTTCTCAGTAAGAAACACATTCATCCATTCTTCCGGATGAATATCTTTTCTAAAATGAGTTAATGAGGTCTCTGAACTCTTGAGCCTGTGAAAGATTTTAAATAATTCTTGAGCCAAAGCAGGAGTCTTCTCTGGATCATTCCAAGTCACCTTGGGAGGAATGAATTAATCATACATATCACCCAAGATTGGAGCTCCTGAAATCTTGTGGACATCCCACAAACTGATACCTACTTCTCCATGAGTCAAATGGAAAGAATTAGTCACTGGGCTCCAGTGGCTGAGTATCTCTGGCACGAAGTTATCATGTCTGTAAATATATGTTTGCCCAACCCAAACAGCCTCATATATTGCAGCTCTCTTCAGATCCTCAATAAACTCTGCGCAAGTTTGTCGCACCCAGTATACCCACATCCAAGTTGGCTTCACACCTCCCCCAGGACGGAAATCCCAACTTTTCTTCCAGCCTTTGGATTGATCCATCTGAGCATTTCGGAAGATTGAAGGATGACAACGTGGTTGAAGCTCAGGTGTATGTTTTTTCAGATCTGGTGTGAAAGGGCTATGATGCATCACATAAGCCTTCTCCACTGTTCCAGCAGTTTGAAATACTCCTCCGCCTGAGATATTTGCTGAAGCAAAATTGGTATAATTCTGAAACCAAGAAAATGGAAGATAATTCTTTACTTCTGGAATAATGACTTCTTGCAGATGACCATGACCATACAAAGGTAGATAAGTGCAGTAAGGAAAGTCGCGATGATATTTCTTCAGATACTTAGCCAAATTTGGAAGAGTACTTTCTTTTACAGTATAGTAATCGGGGACAATGATATTCATCATATCATCTATCCGCTTGCTAGCCAGTTCATCAATTAATCCATTTCTAAGAGCCATTGAATCTGCACAGGAGTTGAATAAATTAAACTCTTAAGTGGGTTTATTTCTTTTCATAAAATTTGTGAAAGAATTTGGAAAAAAATGGCCAAGGCATTAAGGCGCGCAAGTATGGAAATATCGCGCAAGTAATACATGTGCCGCGCAAGTTTTTGTCGCGCAAGTATTTCCGCGCAAGCCTTATTACCTTGAGAGTAGCGCGGCAGCGAGGAAACAGTGAAAACAGAAGACTTGCGCGGCGACTAAGACTTGCGCGGCAAGAGCTCGAGAAATCCGGAAGTCCAGATGCATGTAACGGAGATGAGGCTGGACATTTATAGGCTAGGAAGCCTACCTGCGCGCCACACCCAGAGCGCTTAAGGCCTGCGCGACGCAGACTTGCGCGACGCCCTCTGCGCACTGAAAGACTTGCGCACCCTCCCTTTTCCTTTGGAAGGATTCGATTTCCTCAGAGTCAAATCCTCATTTCTCTCCGGATCCAACTCTGAGGGGGGACTTTTGTTGACGCTCATTTCGTCACCGAATCTACAGATCGGAAAAGGGGAATATCTGAGCATAAATTGATTTATCCTTTGAAGAAACATCAAAAATCGACAAAGGGATGAACAAGGAGAACATTGCCCATAGGTCGCGCAAGTTACCTTATGGTCGCGCAAGTACACTTGCGCGCCGCCTAGTGGGCGTGCAAGTACTTGCGCGGCACCCTTGGTCGTGAAAGTGACTTGCGCGACATAAGGGGTAACCGCCTGGTAACTGCCCGGTAACCGCCTGGGGTCTTGTTTTGCCTATAAATAGACCCTGTGGGCCCCCCATTCGAGAGGATCTTTTTTCAGAAACTCGGATTGAAGCTCCCGACGCCCAAGTCTCTTCTCAAAGCTTCTGGAACACTTCTAAGGTAATTTCTTACCTAGAATGGAAGATCTAAAGAGAAGAAGGAAGGCCTAAGTGTTGAAACCTATCAAACACTTGCGCGCCGACTTATTTTCTTCAATATAACTTGCGTGTCCCTTTTCTGGAAGAACCTCAAGGGGATTCTAAAGGGTTTAATGAAGAGTCGCTCAAGAAATTCAATTCTGATTTAAAATCGCGCAAGTACACCATGTGTCGCGCAAGTATACTTGCGTGACCAGGACTTGCGCGCCTTTCAAGACTTGCGCGCCCCTACCTTTTTGAGTGCCCATCTTTCCCATTTTACCCCTCTTCAGCCATTTCACCTTTCCTTTTTAAGATTCAGTCTTCAAGACACTCTTCAAAACCATTTATGGCATGAATTCTTGATTTGACTTTCTAATCTGAAAGGAATTCTGTGAAATCTCTCTCAAACTCTAGTGATTTAAATATCCTTATGTCACTAAAAGACGGGGAGTTCATTCATTCAACCTCATCCTTTAAGATGAGAAAATCCTAACTTGGGTCTCCTTTTCAGGAATAATCCCCAATTATAAAACCTTTAATCTGGGCATCTTCCTCAGGAGTAAGCCCCAAATTCTTAAAGTTTTCAACTTGGGCATCCTCCTCAGGAGTAAGCCCCAAACCTTAATCCCTAACCTAAGTCTCCTTTTCAGGAATAAGACTCAGTCATAACCTTGGGCTTCCTTTCCAGGAGTAAGCCCCAAGTACCTTAACCTGAGTCTCCTTTTCAGGAATAAGACTCAGTCATAACATTGGGCTTCCTTTTCAGGAGTAAGACCCAAGTTCCCTTAAATTTCTCTTAACCAGTCATAATTTACCTTTGATTTGGGTTTCCTTTTTTAGGAGTAAAACCCAATCATAAGTCCCCTCCTAACTTGGGCATCCTCCTTAGGAGTAAGCCCCAAGATTAGAGTATTCAAATCTCCATAAAGCACATATCCCTTTATGGACCTTGTTCCTGGATTTTCTCCCTAAAAGTGAATCCTAAACCTTCATCTATCTGGGCAGTCATACATACATAAGCCCCAAACAATTTCTTATGATTGCATCGTTCATGGCACAATTATCTAAATTTTACCAATACCTCTTGTTTCTCACACCGAGCATGACTCACGCGAGCTTAGAGTGTAAAAGTAATTATGACATTTATCTTTGAGCCATCAATCATAAACATCATACTCCATAATTCGAACTACGTGGGTTCTGATTCCTTTTCCAAAACAAAGGATACGTAGGTAGCCCATTTATGGGCTCGATCCCAACTTTTAAATAATCTATGTCCTTCTGAATGACGATAAACTTCAAGTGCCCCACTGAGTGGCTTTAAAACCAGCCTGGTCATCAAAATGACCAAGATACTTTTATATAAATGTTTTGAAGGATACCATTGACCAAGAATCTCTAAACAAATATAGATGATTCTATATTGATGAAGAATCTCGAATACATATAAAAGATTCTCTAAATTTCTTGCATATTTAATCATTGATTGTTAAAACTAAAGGAAAGCTCATTTTATACTTGGTAATGTAATAAGGATTCACGAACATAACATAAATCTATAAAGAGAGTCCCGGAGTAGACAATAATTCTCCTCAAAAAGGTGTGATGAGTCCGACCTCCCATCCTCTCGACCAATGAAAATTCCTAAGCCTCATTAGTCCACAAGCTAATGAGCGCCTACCTTTGGAAAGTAGGTCCAAACGGATGTGGAATCATTGGATGTTTCCGGTTCTACGAACAAACCCGTTAGAAACCGATCGGAATGTTTGAATCTCCCGTCCAGGAGGTCATCCCCGGATTCCGTGCGAAACAAAAATGGTGAACCCGACGTGAGGAATGAATTCATCATACATATCACCCAAGATTGGAGCTCCTGAAATCTTGTGGACATCCCACAAACTGATACCTACTTCTCCATGAGTCAAATGGAAAGAATTAGTCGCTGGGCTCCAGTGGCTGAGTATCTCTGGCACGATGTTATCATGTCTGTAAATATATGTTTGCCCAACCCAAACAGCCTCATATATTGCAGCTCTCTTCAGATCCTCAATAAACTCTGCGCAAGTCTGTCGCACCCAGTATACCCACATCCAAGTTGGCTTCACACCTCCCCCAGGACGGAAATCCCAACTTTTCTTCCAGCCTTTGGATTGATCCATCTGAGCATTTCGGAAGATTGAAGGATGACAATGTGGTTGAAGCTCAGGTGTATGTTTTTTCAGATCTGGTGTGCAAGGGCTATGATGCATCACATAAGCCTTCTCCACTGTTCCAGCAGTTTGAAATACTCCTCCGCCTGAGATATTTGCTGAAGCAAAATTGGTATAATTCTGAAACCAAGAAAATGGAAGATAATTCTTTACTTCTGGAATAATGACTTCTTGCAGATGACCATGACCATACAAAGGTAGATAAGTGCAGTAAGGAAAGTCGCGATGATATTTCTTCAGATACTTAGCCAAATTTGGAAGAGTACTGTCTTTTACAGTATAGTAATCAGGGCCAATGATATTCATCATATCATCTATCCGCTTGCTAGCCAGTTCATCAATTAATCCAGGTCTAAGAGCCATTGAATCTGCACAGGAGTTGAATAAATTAAACTCTTAAGTGGGTTTATTTCTTTTCATAAAATTTGTGAAAGAATTTGGAAAAAAATGGCCAATGCATTAAGGCGCGCAAGTATGGAAATATCGTGCAAGTAATACATGTTCCGCGCAAGTTTTTGTCGCGCAAGTATTTCCGCGCAAGCCTTATTACCTTGAGAGTAGCGCGGCAGCGAGGAAACAGTGAAAACAGAAGACTTGCGTGGCGACTAAGACTTGCGCGGCGAGAGCTCGAGAAATCCGGAAGTCCAGATGCATGTAACGGAGATGAGGCTGGATATTTATAGGCCAGGAAGCCTACCTGCGCGCCACACCCAGAGCGCTTGAGGCCTGCGCGACGCAGACTTGCGCGACGCCCTCTGCGCACTGAAAGACTTGCGCGCCCTCCCTTTTCCTTTGGAAGGATTCGATTTCTTCAGAGTCAAATCCTCATTTCTCTCCGGATCCAACTCTGAGGGGGGACTTTTGTTGACGCTCCTTTCGTCACAGAATCTAAAGATCGGAAAAGGGGAATATCTGAGCATAAATTGATTTATCCTTTGAAGAAACATCAAAAATCGACAAAGGGATGAACAAGGAGAACATTTCTCATAGGTCGCGCAAGTTACCTTATGGTCGCGCAAGTACACTTGCGCGCCGCCTAGTGGGCGTTCAAGTACTTGCGCGGCACCCTTGGTCGTGTAAGTGACTTGCGCGACATAAGGGGTAACCGCCTGGTAACTGCCCGGTAACTGCCTGGGGTCTTGTTTTGTCTATAAATAGACCCTGTGGGCCCCCCATTCGAGAGGATCTTTTTTCAGAAACTCGGATTGAAGCTCCCGACGCCCAAGTCTCTTCTCAAATCTTCCGGAACACTTCTAAGGTAATTTCTTACCTAGAATGGAAGATCTAAAGAGAAGAAGGAAGGCCTAAGTGTTGAAACCTATCAAACACTTGCGCGCCGACTAATTTTCTTCAATATAACTTGCTCGTCCCCTTTCTGGAAGAACCTCAAGGGGATTCTAAAGGGTTTAATGAAGAGTCGCTCAAGAAATTCAATTCTGATTGAAAATCGCGCAAGTACACCATGTGTCGCACAAGTATACTTGCGCGACCAGGACTTGCGCGCCGCCGCAGGACTTGCGCGCCTTTCAAGACTTGCGCGCCCCTACCTTTTTGAGTGCCCATCTTGCCCATTTTACCCCTCTTCAGCCATTTCACCTTTCCTTTTTAAGATTCAGTCTTCAAGACACTCTTCAAAATCATTTATGGCATGAATTCTTGATTTGACTTTCTTATCTGAAAGGAATTCTGTGAAATCTCTCTCAAAGTCTAGTGATTTAAATATCCTTATGTCACTAAAAGACGGAGAGTTCATTTATTCAACCTCATCCTTTAAGATGAGAAAATCCTAACTTGGGTCTCCATTTCAGGAATAATCCCCAATTATAAAACCTTTAATCTGGGCATCTTCCTCAGGAGTAAGCCCCAAATTCTTAAAGTTTTCAACTTGGGCATCGTCCTCAGGAGTAAGCCCCAAATTCTTAATGTTTTCAACTTGGGCATCCTCCTTAGGAGTAAGCCCCAAACCTTAATCCCTAACCTGAGTCTCCTTTTCAGGAATAAGACTCGGTTATAACCTTGGGCTTCCTTTTCAGGAGTAAGCCCCAAGTCCCTTAACCTGAGTCTCCTTTTCAGGAATAAGACTCAGTCATAACCTTGGGCTTCCTTTTCAGGAGTAAGCCCCAAGTTCCCTTAAATTTCTCTTAACCAGTCATAATTTACCTTTGATTTGGGTTTCCTTTTTTAGGAGTAAAACCCAATCATAAGTCCCCTCCTAACTTGGGCATCCTCCTTAGGAGTAAGCCCCAAGATTAGAGTATTCAAATCTCCATAAAGCACATATCCCTTTATGGACCTTGTTCCTGGATTTTCTCCCTAAAAGTGAATCCTAAACCTTCATCTATCTGGGCAGTCATACATACATAAGCCCCAAACAATTTCTTATGATTGCATCGTTCATGGCACAATTATCTAAATTTTACCAATACCACTTGTTTCTCACACCGAGCATGACTCACGTGAGCTTAGAGTGTAAAAGTAATTATGACATTTATCTTTGAGCCATCAATCATAAACATAATACTCCATAATTCGAACTACGTGGGTTCTGATTCCTTTTCCAAAACAAAGGATACGTAGGTAGCCCATTTATGGGCTCGATCCCAACTTTGAAATAATCTATGTCCTTCTGAATGACGATAAACTTCAAGTGCCCCACTGAGTGGCTTTAAAACTAGCCTGGTCATCAAAATGACCAAGAGACTTTTATATAAATGTTTTGAAGGATACCATTGACCAAGAATCTCTAAACAAATATAGATGATTCTATATTGATGAAGAACCTCGAATACATATAAAAGATTCTCTAAATTTCTTGCATATTTAATCATTGATTGTTAAAACTAAAGGAAAGCTCATTTTATACTTGGTAATGTAATAAGGATTCACGAACATAACTTAAATCTATAAAGAGAGTCCCGGAGTAGACAATAATTCCCCTCAAAAAGGTGTGATGAGTCCGACCTCCCATCCTCTCGACCAATGCAAATTCCTAAGCCTCATTAGTCCACAAGCTAATGAGCGCCTACCTTTGGAAAGTAGGTCCAAACGGATGAGGAATCATTGGATGTTTCTGGTTCTACGAACAAACCCGTTAGAAACCGATCGGAACGTTTGAATCTCCCGTCCAAGAGGTCATCCCCGGATTCCGTGCGAAACAATATTTCACCGATGAAAAATTAAAATTGATATTCTTGAGAGATGGAAGGCACCACCTATCATAAAAGAATGAGCCATTAATTATTTGTCTTTATGGATGCATGGGAGAACCCAGTGTAGAAAAAATGTGTGATCCATTTATACAATAAATAACAACAATAGATTTTTTCTAATAAAATTCCATCACAAAATCCGTTTTACAGGTGTTGTTCAAAATCTATTTAATTTATTTCCAACAGTCATCTTGACAACCAGATTAAAAGAATTAAATTGCAAGAATGTACTTCCCCTCTTCTAAAATAATTTTTCTTTTCTCATTAAATTACAAGGTTCTCTCGTTCTAATTTATAATGGCCATTCATAAATAAGTAAGTGAACATATGTTTTTTATGATAAGAAGCAATTTATAGGATATGAAAATATTTGATAAATCCATTACCAGAACATCTGATATTCAATGATACTAGTTGAGATATTGAAATCTGTTTGTGGTTTAACATTCCCCCTAGAGATATGATATTAAACGATCTTCTTCCTCATGATTATATTTCTCCAGCAATGAATTCCAAGAACAATTTTAATAGACATTAAAATAAATAAATCCCTGATGGATAGCCTCTGGAATGTTGTATAATATTTTCATAACACTGTAATATTTATAACCCCCTCAGAATATTTTCCTCGCTTTCAATTCCATACACAAAAAAACAAACAAAAAATATATATGGGAATAAGTTGGTTCTAAAATGATTTTTAGTTAGATGAATAAGGGTGATATTTATTTCTCAACCTATAATCTCCATTAAATTCTGCTCCAGAATTATGAAAATCGTCATTTTTGATCATTAATTGACATTAAAATGTAATAATATGAGGAAAAATTGTACTTTTTGATTTCTTCATCTTTTATCTTATATAAAATAATCTTCTTCAAATTGGTATGTTGTTAAATTTCATTATTTTGTTCATGCTCGAGTGTTTTATATAATTCCTACTGTTCTGGACATATGACTTGGGAGAATTTTGGTCTATGATCAAA
Organism: Viscum album; assembly: GCA_963277665.1. Lineage (NCBI taxonomy): Eukaryota > Viridiplantae > Streptophyta > Magnoliopsida > Santalales > Viscaceae > Viscum > Viscum album. The sequence goes on from OY728166.1 coordinate 592,587,501, forward strand.
ATAATTCTTATTTGTAGACTCCCTCATCATAGTACCGTTTTTACATATAAATCCATCAATGTGTATTTTTTATTCTTAAATAGTTCTATTTGTTCATACAACCGCATCATGCATTTGTCAGCAACACACCATGAAAATATTCACCATCCACATAAATCTCTAGATATCATTTTTTTATCCTTTTTACAAAACCACTCATGATATTTGAATTTTTCATCTTCATTTTCATTCACCAAATAATTAATTTTACTTGATTTTGTGAATAATTTCGTATTCTTCCTTAGCAAGATTCTATAAGAAGTAGTGTTTATAACATATCTTCCAAGGTTCATTATATGGGATTTTCACCCAGAGTAGAATCATATTTTAAGTGGTGTAACCATCATCTCATCATTCTTCTTGGGTGTTGCTTTCATCATAATTTTCATGACTCTCTTATTCATCACTCACCGCAAGGGATATTTTTTTACATTTTTTCATTTCTTATGAATTTGATGTGCTATTTCCTTCATATTAAAAAATTAATAGTGCATAGTTGTTATATACTAGTAATAATTATATTTGTGTCCATAATAACAAAATACATCAAGAAAATAAAATCTATTCTTGGTAAACAATATTTTCTTCCATATATGAATTAGGATTCACAGTTGAAAGAATTGTATTCACATAAGATTTAAACCCTATTAATGTTATCCTTACCCACAGTAAATAGCTAAATGCCCAAATTTTCAACAACACCAGCAATATCTAATAAATACATATCTCATTTTCTGTGTTAGAACTCATACATGATCAACAACTTATTGTTTTGGGAGAGTCTAATTATTAATCTAATCAATTTGTAGGGAACAAGAATTCACCTTGTTATTCATATCCAACATTGATAATATGGTGGATTTTTCATCAGTCTTCTTCAACCATGTTTGACTAGAATTTATTTTAGAACCTGTTATTATAGATGAAAAAATAAAAGTACTAACAAAATTTTTTGGAATAAGGGTTACCTATTTCATTGAGCGTTCATCATATTTATCATCAGATAATCTCAAACACTTCGTTAAACTTGAATGGTTCATTTCAAATGTAAAACTCTTATCAGAATTACACTTGGATGATTTTTTTTAATCTCAGTAGTTATTAAATATTTAGCTTGAAAATTCTCACAATTTTTGAAATGGAAATATAACTCAATATATTTTATATTTATAGTGATATTAAGGTCTTTAAGATTATTCTCCATATCTTCATATTCATCATCGGAAGTTTTTAATTATGTCTCTTTATGAGTTTTTAAATTGAGATCCATTTCAAGACACCTCATGTGGATGAATGTTCTCTCACCCTCAAAAAATTTACGTTTTCTTTCAGATAACTCTTAAATATCTGAACATGATCATCATGAATTTTATTTGGATCTAGTAGATAATTATTAAACACTATAAATCTATTTATCAAATCCTCTAGTATGGTTTATTTAAAATTTATAGAGGCTATTTATAGATTCGAAAATGTACATATCACTTCTATATGAAATATATAAATCACATAGTTCTCATAAATATCTTCATTTAATTCATATTTGAACAAATATAGTCATTAATTATAATGAAATATAGATCGTTATTTTTATTTTTTTGCTAGGATAAATGTCTCATATTGGTATTTGATTTACAAATCAGAATCCATAATGCTCATGGTATCTTTATGAGATTCATCAAGTGTATGAATAATCTAAACAATGACCCATCATCAAGTGTATGAATAATCTCAACAAAGGAACCTCTCAGTAAATTCTTTCTCAAAAAAATTTCTTTACAATTTTTCTTCAAAATATGAAATATGTTCGTTTCATTGATCTGGTGTTTTTTCTTTGGAGTTAGTGATTTATTAGAGAAGATCTCATATTTGAAAATTTTATCCTTGTATTAATCTAAATACATTGCTTCCATTTCATGATATGACTTTTCATCATATAGTCCATTCATAAAAGAAAATATGTAAGTGACATACTTAGTATGCACATTAATTGGAAAAAATTTTATTTTTGAATAAAAATAATTGAGTGAATAAAAAATTATACTATGACAGTCCTGGAACCATACTCATCAAAAGGATCTTTGTTAACAAATTTAAAATATAATACTAATATACTATCATTATAACTTCATCTATCGTTTGAAGTATCCTTGTTCTTATTAAATTTCTTTCATACAATTACTTCCACATTATTTTGCTTATTTTTTATGGTTTAGTCACAATCCACTATTTTGAAATTGATAAGGATAAGAACATTACTCTGACAATCTATGAAAACTCCATTACTTATTAAAATTCAAACTAGGAAAATAATATAAATCATGAGGGTACATTTCCATGCGGGGGGGGTGATGAATCAGTATACCCAGGTTTTACCAGTTGTTTTTTATTTTACACCTTTTATATAATCTGAACTACTGCACTTGTTAGAGTGAATGGATATTCCATGTTATCAAACAAAATTATACCATATTCAAGATCTAAATTATATAAAGAACAAAACAAATTATTTTTACAGGGTTTACACCCAATGTGGGTGAATACCTCTTTAATGAGTTTATGATGATCTAAGACATAGATTATTCTCTAATAACAAATCACCAATGAAACGTGTGTTGGTCAGGGATCACCTTTAACCATTGTAGAATGGAATGAACCTTTTCCCATATTATACTTGAACTCCACCATAGTTTTTATTCAGGTATCCCACCAATTCATTATAAATATAACACTAATAATGATGACAATGAAAATAATATCTTTTATCTCCCACTACAATAAAATTATGATCATCCACTTCAAATGTTGTAGAATAAAATGAATCTTCACATAATCACTACAATTGATACTCTTTTAACTCCATTAAATGTAATTGAAAACATTACATGCTACTCATCATAGTATACTCTCTTTAATTTTAAATAATGACACTTATAATTCATCCAACTATAGTATAAAATTAATAACTGATGTCATATCATTAAACTGTATGTTTTCTTCTTAATTTATTATTTGGAAAATATTTCATCATCTTCACTAAATTATTACTCACATCAATATCATGTGTTCCTCAATAATGTAGTTCTCAATATCAAATGAAAATATATAATTCATATATTTATATAGACTATTATTATCTTCATTGTGAAACAAAAAATCACCACACTCTGTATTATTTTGATTATATTTATACAAGTAATAATTACTACCATAAAAATAGTGTGTATATTTTGTGAGACCTTATAAGTATGTAGATTTGGTTTTCTTTTTCACAATCAAGAATTGGTGTAATAACATCATTGTTTCTGTAAAAATCTCATAAAGTCACAATGCAAGAACACTATTTCAATTTCCTTCACAGGTTACATTTTCTATGCATGCCTATCAACATGTTTATAATGTATGGATTACGAATCTTGGATTTTTCACTCTAAATGCATGTGAAAACATTGCATGGTCTGCATAGTTTTATTTCATATATAAAAAATTCTCCTAAGTTTCATTTAAACATACTTCATCAAGTGTATTTCTCACTATCAAAACCACCTTTATATAAACCTATATGTATGAGAACATAGAATCTTACACACATGTTATTCACAACATATTTTATGTAATAATACACCATGCGAAATAAGTCTTTACTATTACTTCATAAGAAACATGGGAACCTATATGAGATTCTATAATACAAATATGAAATATGAATATCATCACTATAATCAACTTTCAAACGTTAAAACCCTTTCATGTATTTTTTGCAAACACTGAAGGCAACAATATATATGGGAGTCAACTTCAGAATTTCTTCTTTTCATAAAAATGTACAGTGCATGAAATAACTAGTAAATAGTGGACTATAGGATCATAATATCAGGTTTTCATCATAGAATCAGGTTATTTGTGAAAAAAATTAGTTTAGAAAGTACATTTTACCAACCTATGACCTTAACCACATACGCTAATTCTTATCAGAACCATGTCATCATGAAATTGTTATTGTATGGTCCTCTTTTTCTTCAATATGTTTTCTTATATTATCACACATGAGTGATAATATAATTAAGAAAATGAGTTTATCCTACGATATTTTTTGGGACCACTGAAAAATATTGTGTGCACCACCTCTCTTCAATCAGACAGCCTTTGTTTTACAACTATGGAATAACAACATGATTAGAAAACCATTTTCGTCATCACACTATTTTTCATATTTTGATATTTTTTGCCATGAAAAATATTTTTTATTGATATTTTGATCATCATATAGAAATTACAATGATCAATTGATGAACATAAGACTTAGTTTGATTCTCTGGTGATGTTTCATATAGAAATATTGATGAAATGAAGCTCCTAAATGGGCTTAGTATAGACGAAGATTTGTAAAAGCGAACATATGATGGATATGATCAGATGAGTAGATCACACCATCACATTTTTTGAGATACAATAAACTAATCCCATACTAAAACACTCTTCATTTGTGAACCTCCTTGTAATAAAAGGTGCATTGTTATTATACAAGAAATGTTTACCAAGAGAAAATATCAAGTGTTTTAATCACCTAGTCCATGTGCACCCATCAACAACTGTGCTTCCCCACATAGTGGTGGATCCACCAATAAATGTTTTGGTGGGTGGTTCTTCTGTCCTTGAAAACCCATGTTTCCCACCTACGCTATCATGGGTGTCGATTTCCCACATAAGCAGTGGTTACAGTCCACCAAGGTTGATTGGTGTGGGGTTGCTTAAAATTTTATATAAGTCCCAAAATTTACAAAATCAAAAATATTCATTGAAATTAAATGAAATAAAAAGACCCTAAAATATATTTGCAACCCCCAAAAATACTCTTCAACCACACTATAAACCCTCCTTCAAAATAAAAAATATTTTTTTCATGGATCATTTTACCTGAAATCCAATCATTTTTGTAAATAATGTGCACATTTTCAAAAGATAGAGAAATAAAGAATAGTTTTACCAGTTATTAAACATATTTTTCATTTTGTTAAAGAAAAATCATTATCTCAAATAAATATTTCAAAAAAATCAATCATTATTAACTATAATTAAAATTAATAACACCAACTATCATATTAATGTCACATTGAATTTTTTTCAAACAACTATATTGAAATAAATTACAACAGAAATAATACATTCAATGAATTTGGGTTCTTTATATGTGCCACCTAGGTCTGGACATTACACAACAAGGGTGAAATTTTCAACATTATTATTTTCCATAAATATCATATCAGTTATAATAAGTATATAAATTTTATAAAATATAAAAAATATGATAATAATACTAAAAATAAAATTTGAGAAAATAATGAATGATTTAATAGATGCATGAAATGATATATATAACACTGTATTAAAACAATTATATATACGGTCATTAGTTATACAATCGCTGGACATATTTCTATTTTCTATATAGCTATTGGACATATTGTAGTTGGTTATTAATATTGGATATATGGTCATTGGATATATATAAGTAAAATATGTATTCATATGCTGTGTAAATGTTAGTAAATAATTAAAAATGATATAATTAATATATAGTAATTTATTCTCTAATAATATATGTTGATAATATTTAATGGTGTGATATAAAAATCATCGAAATACCAAAAATGGTTACCTTTCAATGAATTTATATTTTCCTAATTATTGTGCATTTTTATTTTAAAAAATTAAATTGTTAAATTTAATGGCATATGCTAAAAAAATTTAATTTTTAAATGTATATATTAGAATAAAAATCATTTAATTTGTAATTGATATGATATAATATTAAAAAAAATTATATTTAAAATGTAATTTTTAATAATAATATTTTTTCTATATAGTTTTTTTTTCGTTTAAATATTAAATTTATTATATTTAGAAATAAAAATAGATTAATTGGATTAATATATAGTCATTTTATCCACTAAATTTTTTATCAAGGTCAATTAATTTTGTTATTTACACTTTTATGTTACCAAGGTTAATGTTATTCCTCCCAAAAATGGTTAAATGAGATAAAGGGTTAAATTATGGTGTCAAGTAATAAATTACTAGAAAAGGTTATATCTAAATGATTTTATGAGGATGTTTTTTTTCCTTCTCTCAACAAATTACAATTAATCATCCACTTTTGATAAAATTTCTTATGAAAATATATTCCATGGAAATTAATGAATGAGTAGTTGTGAAAATTCCACTAAAGAACCCCTATAAAAGGATATATCCACATGAAATTCTAAAAAATGCCATTACTTATGTTTTCTCTCAAAATACATACCAAAACCCCCTCTATATAAATAATCTCCCACATTTGGCATCTTTTAGTCTAAAGAAGGATGCCAAAATCCTTATTTTCAAACAACCTCAGTCAGATAAGTTTTAATTCTTCAATTTATGTGTTATCTCCACCTTAATAATTTTCCCTTATATTCACCATAAATTACATTTTAAATATTATTTATCACTTTATTTTTAAGTTTTTCAAATCATTAATCTTTGGTGAAAATGATTTTATATATATACAAAAAAAATTCTGTATCATATTATCATTATAGAATGTTCTTGTTTGATTCATTTATTTATTACTTTATTTTTATATTTTTAAAATCATTAATCAGTGGTAAAAATGATTTTATATATATTAAAAAAATTCTCACTCATTTAATCTTTATAGAATGTTCCTGTTTGATTCATTTTTTCACGGTTACTCTCCCAACCATGAGCCTTCTCGGTTACCATCATATGGCCAGTTCTGCCTTTTTCCCTTTCTGCCCGAACATTCCAGAAACTCGTTTGCACTCCATCAATCACTGCCCTAGAGCTATGAATATTTGGAATAAATGGGGCCCGACTTCTGCTGCTTCACTGAAATAGGCTTCTGACCTTCTCGATCTTCTAACGCGTTGGTGATCCTCTCTCTCCTCGGCTCTTTTAGGATATCTTTGCTCTTTAGCCTAGATTATTTGGGTCCGGTGTAACGATGTTTTTTTTCATAAAGCTAAAAACCCCCACAATTTTTTGATTGAACGGGCCAGTTATTGGATTGAGGGCCAGAAAGACCACAATAGACATTTTATGCCAGGTGTATCCTATACTTTCCCTCTCATTGGAAACCCCAACGGAAGGGATTCTTAAGATTAATGTGGACGTGTATCTTTAAAAATTTGGGCTTGTTTCCCTTGGCCTACTTGTCTGAAATGATCTGGGGCAAATCATTGATGAAGATTTTTTACCTCACTAGGCTTTCTTGGAACATCCAATTGCTGAGGCCATGGCCATCCTTTCCGGTATGTTTCTAGCCTTGGAATGTGTGTGAAGTAATATTATTATTTAGTCTAACTTCATTACAGTTATCGATGCTATTAACCACAACAATGGTGGGCTCATGTCCTTTGGTATAATCATCAAGAGAATTATCTCATTGTGCTAATGCTTCTCTTTATTCACCTTCTCCTTTACCAAAAGGGAAGGAAACCACATGGCACATCTTTTATCAGCCTCCGGCCCATTCGACTCCAAACAGCTCTAGTTGAACAATTTCCCTTCATGGATTTGCACTTGTACTTCTGATGATACTCATCATTGATGAATTCTGTTATTAATCAAAAAATAATAATAAATGAATGGTGTTAACAAAAATAAATATTAATTATTTTTTAGACATATGGCTAAAGATTAAAATAATTTATATAGGGAGTTAGTGAACTTTTATCGAATCATAAATCATATTTGTTTTCTTATCTAACATTAAAATTGGGATCATCTATGTCTAAATTCATAATTGGGGATATTATATGTCATTACATTAACAAATAAGAATGATTCAATATGGGTATAGTGAATATTTGTTTAAAATAACTTCAAAATTTCACCCAATCAGGAATTAAACATTTTTAATAATTATAATCTTTAAAAATATTTGAGTACTATAATTAATACAGAAGATAATTAAAATTAAAACACTCAAAAGTTCATATTTAACAGAGGTAAATAATTAAATTATATACATGAATGATACAAGTAGAAAAAAATTGTATATTTATGACGGATAACTATTAATTTCATTTAATACATTTATTAATGTATATAATTAGATTCAATTAAAGTAAATCTTCTCCTTTACACCAATATGATGGAGGATCATCATTTAGATCCAATGGGTACATTTTTTAAACATATAAATATTATAGATCCAACATATTTTAAAATATATGTTCAAATAATTAAATTTTATTCATAAAAAATTAATGGTACGTTCTTTACCTTTGTGACCCTCTTTGACTAACATAATTGGAAAATTACATCCTCAGACTTCATCATAAAAGTATTCAGAAACACTGAAATTTGTATCTATAAAATCTCATCGATCCTATTGAATTGAAATTAACCAACAATAATATAGAAATTAGATCTTTTGAAATAATGACACCACACATAGGAGCTCTAATAACTAACTAAATATCATTAAAAATCAAAACCTTTCCATTATTGAGTTAATGAAGAACACTCAATTTAAGTATTTACATAATAATTCATTCCTCAAAAGTTAATCACAATTTATAAGATTTAATGTAAAAAATATTTTTGGATTATAAGAGTAATGTTTTAAAAATCATGATTTATTTAATATCTTCATTTGAATTCATCCAATGTATATTTACAATGTTTTAGAAATTACATATTATAAATTTTTCTCAGTAATACATAGTGGTCTATAATATAATATCATTATACATAATAGAATATAAATAAAAAATCATTTAAAATTATATTTTACATTAATTTTACTATGATTTTTAAAATAATGGATATGAAATAAGTTTTCATGAAACTGAATCAATACTAGAACCCCTTTATTAATTAATAAGGGACATAATAAAAGAAAATTTTAAATAAAATTAAAAGTAAAAACTCCCTATAATATTTGAAAAACTATCTCCCCTTGATTATATGATGAAGAAAATTTTATTTAACCCATTTAATTTAAATATTATTTATTATAATAATACAAAACCTGAATAAAAAGAAAAAATAATATACAGTAACATTTCAATATTATCTCTTTGTTATCATAATTTTTTATTATAAAAAGAGAACAAAATAATATTGAGATTTGAGTATTAATAATAATTTATTTTTGCAAAACTAGTGAAAATAATGTGTTAAACCATTCATCAATAAGTATCATTTTCTCAATAAAAATTGTTATAGAATATAAAATTAAAAATTATTCACACTCACGATATAAAAAACATGAAATAATATCCAAAATATATAAATAAATTTGAAATTTGTTCTATTTTATAAGATTTAATTACAATATATTCACATTATTTTTTTCATTTTCTCAGGTTCTTCAGTATTTTTAACCTTATACAACACATTATTCATTGAAATATTATAATCCATTAGATTTATAATGTTAATTTATTTATCCTTCATGTACCTACCAATCTTTAATAAATCCAAAATAGATATTCTAACTCACTATTATAATAAATAATATTATAATGAAGTTCAAAATTATGATCTAATATCGAATTGAACCACCATAATATTAGAAAGACCATACTACAGTCCTGTCAATGGCTAATCCAATAGTTCAATTTTTTCTATATGTAAATAAATATTAATAGTCCACGTAAATGTTCTTACATCAAGGATAATATATCTTCCATTCTCTTCATTCTATAATGAGAATTATGTTCCCAATGTTGGAGATAAACTTAAACATACTTATCTATCAATCATGCTTCTAAATTTATCTTCTCTTGATGTGATGAATTTTAAATATATATAATTTTTACATTTTAGATATCAAAATCAATATAAAATCATCCTTTCCCTATCATTTTATAAACATCATTTTTATGGACCCTAACATCTTAAATAACTTCACCTTCTCAAAATATTATTCTAATGAATATGTTTTCATTTTATTCACATTATTGGAAGAAGAGATTTCTATAAAGGTGTCATATTTAGATAAACTGTCATACATATATAAACTATATGTGTATTTAATTTACATAGAATTTGATACTAAAATTTATCATGGATTACACTTATTTAATGAAATATATTCCTTACAACATAGTGTTTCACCAATTCTCTATAACACACCAATGTTTTTATAAAAAAACAAATTTAAATAGTTTTAATTCATCTAGTAGCTTGTGTTTCATTCAATCCTAAGTTTAAACGAACTGTAAGATTATCGAAGTTTAATATAAACATTATAGCATATATTTTTTGGTTAACATGAGTAATTATAACTAACTTATTAAAATACATTGTGAATTCTTTGGCTATCAATTATTTAAGGAAAATATAAATTACATATTTTTTATTTTTTAGTGAATTACAATTGGTAGAGAAATTAATGAGAAATTGTTTTTATAATTAATAATTATTTTTCATCGAATGTATCTTTTAATCGTATGGTGGGAATATGCCAAATTTGTTGTATAAAAACCAATTTTTTTAAAAAAGGGTAATCTTACCTATTAGAATGGTGATTCCCTTTTACATTAAGATTATGAGAAATTGATAATTTTTAAATGCCAACATAAACATGTTCTTTCATAGAAGGATATAAATATTTACATCGGATGAATTTATGATATTTTATTATAACATTCATGTTTTGATTAATAGTAAAAATTCAATAAATATCAGTGAAAACAATTTTTTTCATCATGACAATTTATATAGAAATAATTTTATTGACTGATTTTAAATTAAAAATAGAATCTATTTTTATCATTCAATATAATTTATATCATTTTCATTGATTTTACACTGAATTCATATTTAAAAACATTTCAATCTTTTTTAATGTTTTAACTTTTAAAAACTCATTATCTCATTCGATCAATATGGTTGATTTTAAATTAATTACTAAAACTTAAGTGTTTTGAATTTTAAACAGTTGACTCTATATTTGGAATCATCAGGTCCAAATTATGTTAGTAATCTTCTTTTATTTTTGAGAATTATGAATAGAAATGTTAGTAAATATTTTTATTAGCATGGTTAACGGAAAATCGGGTAATTATAGGTAACAATAATATTATAAATTTACCTTAAAATATGTAAAAATTCTATTTGATGACTAAATTAAACCTTTATAATCTATTTTTTTAAATGGAATCACTTTATGGCCACATACATATGAATATGACATGAATGTAATAAAAAATAATGAATGTGACAAAATGTCACAATCTCATTTTATATAAGTATATTAATTTTAATACATGGATAACTATGAGATCATATCGACTATACATAATATTTTTAAAGATAAAGTATTTACCTAAATCATATATGTTTATTTATAATTTTTACATAATAAATAATTACCATTTTTAATGACACAATAGTGATGTAAACAATATTTTATTAACAGAAATATCAAATAAAAGGGGTTAAAAATATTAAAAGAAAATCATATGTACTAATAAATGTGATCATGTAATATTCTAAGTGACTAAAAAATTTTAGTGGTGCATTGAATATTTTTGATTGAATTTCTATTTTGCATGGATTATTTTTAAGTCAAATAAATTAATAGTGTGAAAATTAACAATATTGATATTTTATAAAATTAAGATTTTATTAAATAATTTAAAGATCATAAATATATTTAAAAATTAAAATTTTCTTATTATAAGATATAAAATGTCATAAAATATGCATATATGATCAATCTATACCATATAAGAAAATATTTAAAAAAATAAATACTTCGAAAGTTATTAGAACAATTAAAATTAAACAGAATAACAAAGATTCAATTAAAATGATATGGTTTAAAATTAAAAAATAACATGTCCAAAATTTATTTTTTTATTATATTAAAACCCTATCTCAACTCGAATTCATTATTGGGTTTTTTTGGAGGTTTTTTGGGTAGGTTTTGATTTTATTATAAATTATTATTTATAGAATTTCCAAAATTACCCATCAGATCAATTATAAATGAGCATCGCCTCCCTCGCGTCTTCACTTCATTTTGAGCCTTCATGATCTAACATTCCTTATACCGTTTCCTTCTAAACCTCATTATTTTTGTTATATCAGTTATCGTTTTCTTCAAAGAATAACTCTAGTGCTCTAAGAAGAGATTTAGAGGAAGCACGTCAAGGAAGAGGTAATCTCTTCAACTGATTCTTTCAAACTTATTTCTTCTTATACTTCCTCTTCATTAGTTATTTCATTATAAAGTAACGACATAAATATAACTCATATAAATATATGTTATTATAAATTTGAAACCAACAAATTCCACCTTCTACCCAACCTTTGAAAAAGGAAATCAGTACACATTCGTACATACGACTTACGGTCCCCACACCGTGATGTAATATGTTTTTACCACCACATTACCTGGATGGGTATAATGATGGAATTAATAAACATATACCTGATTAATATAAAATTATTTTTATTCTGAGATACTATATACCGTCTACGTTAATACCATTCATCAATTATGGGAATGATATTGTCGCTCATTCATACGTATGACTTACCATCTCCACAGTGCGATGTGATTCATTCTACACAATATTACTTAATGAATGATTATATAAATGAATTGAATGAATAAATATGATATAAATTATAGTAATAAAAATTTATAAATTATATAAATATAACCTAAAAATAGGAATAAGAACTTATCTGACAAAACACGCATACGAACAAAATATAGTTAATACTCGAAAAATGAGTGACAATGAAATGTTAAAAACAAACGGATGAAAATATGACCATAAATATTACCACTAATATTATTATGATTCTAGTATAAATAAGTACATTAATTAAATCATTATATAGTTGTTTTGGGTATATACGAAGCATATCAGACTTAATGTACGGAATAACTTTACAAATCACTTTTTATTTGATATTGTTTATTTGTAAATTTTTTCTAAGGTTATATTTATCATCGATGTCCATGTTTCCTAAATAAGTATTTAAAAATATTATTTTTATTCCTCTATAAGTTTACCCATTGTTTAATTTTTAATAAACTCTATGAATGAAATCTTTTTTAGTTTTCGGTATGAGGTACTTTAGAATTTTTCGGCAAGAGTATGAGAAGAATATTTTTTTACCATATACGTCATGAATGGATTTTTAAGATTTCATATTTCTTTATTTAGATGAATATTCCCCTATAATATTAAAAGGTTATTTTCAAATAAAATGATTTCTTTAAAAAATGTTTTTCATTTTGAGGAAGAAAAATGTTTTTGAGGATGAAAGGATATTTTCCTCAGGAATTAATTTCAAGTGTTCTCTCAAAATTATTCTTCATATAAGATGACACATTTTAAATAGGGTAATATCTATAACAATATTTTTACTATGATTTTATTGTGTTTTATTTTGGAAATCCATTTTATTATATCAATTATTATTGAATGATGTTTAAGAAACACATTTTATTTCATGGGTTATGCTATAATGAATGTTTTTATGTTTTTTAGAAAATATAAGAATGGTTTAATTATGAGATGTGTGGGACCTTTATAACCCTTCAATGAATTGTGTAATTATTAATATCTCATGATATAGACATGAATATAGCTACCAGTAAATCTGGTTTAGTAATACAGGGCTAGAACGAGAAGTGAACATTGATATGTAATGGACTTTGTCCACTATGATGGTATTAGAAATGAGAATTGAATAATATGAAATTATTTTATATTCTTATGTCTGTTTGACACGAAATTTCAAGTCTTATGTTATGACTATTTGGATTAAATTTTTCTTTTATGATTTATCCTATGACATGACTTGATTATCTATTATATTAATGACAATATTTTCAAATGTTATGTTCATATGATTATGATATGATAGATATTTCACTTTTTTAACCTTAATGGGAATTTGAGCTCACCCTTTCATATGTTACATTTGACCAGGTCAAAGAGAAGGGTATTAATTAAGATATTCGAAAAGAAGTATTGTTATGAATAAATTAATATGAGACAATGTGGATGTTTTAAGAACCATTTGTTTTTATTTTCTAGATTCTAAAGACACTATACATATATAGTATTTCATTGGTTTTTGTTAAGTTATGTAATAAATATTATTCAATGTTGATGTAAGAACTGTATGTGTTGTTTGGGCCATTACAGTTGGTATAAGAGAAAAGGTATAGTTAAAATTTTGAAACAAGGATGGGAGAGCCTTAGTAAGAATCCTAAGGATATTCATAAGTATAGGATACAATCCCAGTGTTTATAACCATGAGTATCCCTGGATAAAACTTAAATTTTCCTAAATTGATATTTTATATTTTATTATTTGGTTTTAATGTTATGATTAGTGTTTCTCTCACTATGATTATTGGTTTTAGTCAATGTATAGAACTCGATGGAACTGCGTTAATGTGTATTGTGATGAGAAATGCAATGATTTTACCATTAAGAAACCAAATTATATGGGAGTTGGAATGAAAAATTTTGTAACCATACTCACACAACTTTCTCAAGCTATGAATCACAAAGGTCTTCCAAATTTCAAAAGGAGGGAGAAATATTATGTTTAATGTTTCATGACATAGTATCTACCTTCATTCAATGGGTTTTCTAATCCATTAGAGTTTTAACAATAGATCAATACCACTGATAAGATATTTTTAGTTCTACAATGTGATAAATGAGATAAATCCATCTTATAAATATTTCATTTAGACCGTGAATCAAATCAACAGTGGAATCTTCTCATGAATATGAGAAAAAGAGATGAAATTAAGACTATTGAGAGGCATGAGTTCAATACCTTATTATTCAACAAGTATAATCCTTATATTCTTCAAAAAAATATGGGTAAGGAGTTCCTTGAACTCAAGGAAAATATGACAAATCTGTTGGTACATACGAATACAATTTTTCCAAACATGAATGGTATTATGCTATAATAATTATCCAACACGACTATAAAATTGATTGATGTTTTATATGCTTAAAACCAAGTCTCCGTTGGTCATTTTCCATAAGGGACGTCAATAGTTACAAGGAAATTGTTCAATGTGCTCTCATGGTTGGGATGAGGAATGGGGTAATCCACCAGTTATATGGGTATGATAAGAATGGAAAATGGAATTAAAAGGAAAATATAAAGACCATAGTGAAAAGAAAATTATTTTCCTCTTATGGACAGTGTTTGGAAAGAATCATGGGTGAATTTTTATATAGGGACTAAAAAATGTTTTATGTTTGGAAAAGAAGGTCATCAGGTAGTTGATTGCCGAAGTGATGGTAAAAATAAGTTTAATCATATGAATAAAAAAATCTACATATAATGACCCTCTTATACATCAATGTTACATATGCAAGAAAATTCGTCATTATACTAATCAATGCCCCAATGTATGGGTTATTGATGATGATTGATCTCAAAAAACTCTTAAAGATAAAGATAATGTAAAATCTCTTGTAATCATAGTCATCGATGTGGTGTATGATAATTATGTCATGAAAGGTACATTTACCATCCACTCTAAAGTCAAAAATATTTTATTTTATTATATATCCACCCACTATTTTAACTCTCAAAAATTTTCTAAGGGTCTTGCCATATTACATCAATAACTACTTATTGAGTTATCTTTGACAACTCTTAATGACACAGCGGTTTCATCAAAAGTTTATAACTCTTCTCAAATTGAAGTTTGTCTAAAATTGCTAGTGTCAAATCATGTAATCCTTCTAATAATGGAATTTTATGTGATTATTGGCATGAAATTTCTTTCACTATATAGAGATCATATCAATTTCTAAGGAAGGGATGTCACATTTCATTTTCCAGATCAATCTATGATCATCAATCGAAGCAATGATGAATATAACATTCCATTAGAAATTTATCCCATCTTATGGGTCCTGATTCCTATAAATGAATTTTATTTATATAAAATGATTGGGGATAAACTCACACTTTAGAATGCACCCATTGTATTTGGGTTTGATGATGTCTTTTTAGAGTAATTGCAAGGTCTTCCAACAAATTGTGAAGTTGAGTTTTCAATAGAACTCATACTGAGTGTTATGCCTACATCAAAGATTTCTTATATAATGGCCCCAATTTAGTTGAATAAATTGAAGAAGCAACTCCAAAATAATTTTGATAAGGTATTCATATTCCCTAGTTCTTCACTATGGGGAGAACCTATTTTATTAGTTAATGTAAAGCCCTAACCCCAATTACCTAGAGTCGGTGCATTATTACATAAAATTGGCATGATCACAAGAAAGATCAAATCTCGAAAGACCGATTATTTTAGTAGCCTTGGAAACACTAGATATATTCATAATGTTTTACATTACATCATAAAATGAAACATACAACAATATAGTCTCCATATTCAACACTCTTATCCCCTCATACTATCCCCGCGGGTCATTCATAAATTACTTTTTCACATCTTGGGAAAAATAAAACATAGAAAAGGGGTGAGATTGAATGCCCAATAAAGATAACAATATAGAGGAAACTTTCATAAATAAGAAGAAACATTTAAGGCAATGTATAACTAAAACGAAATCCTTTTAAAATTTAACTTTAACATCGTATGGAAAAAATAAAATGAAATAATCCCATTTACTTATTCACATGGATATTCTACTAATCGAATAATCACATGCAATATCAATAACAACTTTCATAATGATGGAATGCATAATTCCAGACTATCATAACCACATAGCCAAGGCATCGTGACAAGACAAAAAATAAGATTTTGCGAAGGACATGTGCCAAGACACTAGTTTGTCTCATGAGACCTACTGATTCATCGAGGAGATATAGTGGGCTCCACCCGTCACATATTAAGTCCAATTCATTTCCATATGAAAAGGATTAAACATAACATAAGCATTCATATTAAAACTAGCATAAGAAGTGTGAATACATCATCCATAAACCTCGAATGGTATAAAAATAACACATACATAGTCAAACATATCACAAAACCTTCAATACAATATATAAGTTTTCTATATTAATAAATAAACTTCAAATAATCTTAAAATCCATCAAAGGATGTTGACATAGATGAAATCAAAAATCTTTTTAGAGAAATATCTTTTTCTATTTTTGAAATCATTTAGGAGTCATATATCTATAAAATAAAACATTTTCTTTAAAAATATTATTATAATATTGTAAGGGAAGCTTCAATGATTTTATAACGGTGGGAAATATCTGCACCCACCATATAAGTTAGAAAAAACATTCTTAGCTTAATTCTGTCAAAAAGGTTAAAAAGGACCTTGTTTGGAAAACGACGGAAAGATTACTTTATAAACCACTTATAAAAGTCAAAAAGGGTATAAATGACTTTATCCCATATTATAGGAAATAGTAAAAATGTTTTGAAATACATTTTGAAGAAACATAGATGTGGATGATAAAGAAGTCCCAGTAGATAATTACGTATAAACAACCTCGGATAATGAAGAGATTGTGAAATAAATCATTACCTTGTACTTTTCCATGGTTGAGGGTAGGTTAAACTCCTGTATAATGGTGAAATAATTGTTATTAAATTATAAAAGAATAATATACATTAATTTGATATCATATATGATCTTTTAACAATGATTTGTTAATAATATCTTAGTATTATCGTTGTTTCGGGTGTTAACTTACTCATTTTCTTTTATATGATTTGTTATGTAAGCTGTGTTTGTCATTGGTAGATTGTATCTTATTCATATCCAAAATTATATCAAGTCCATAAACATTATTTTTAAATCATCAAATGATAATTATACTTGAATGGATATGATGGAGAATGAATCTCATCGCGTTCGTGGAGACGGTAGTCCGTACGTACGCACGAACGACAATATCATTCTTTTGATAATTAAATAATATATAATTGGATGGTATATCATATATACAAGATCATCATCATGTTATATTTATTATTTACAATAATTACACATCATTATTATACCCATCCAAATAATAATTTATTGAATAACATTTACACCACGACGTGGAGACGGTAAGACGTACGTACGCACGTATGGTGACATGTCATTCAAAGGATCGATAGAATACTGAATATGGTTGTACCATATTTATAATAATATTATAGTATATAGGAGACAGTGTATTCATTACTTTAGACTGGGAATAACAAATAAAGAAGAAGTGGAAGAAGAAAGGAACATGAAAAGGGGTGGTGAAAACATTACCTCTTTTCGGGTTATTCCTTTTTATTTGATCAAAAGTGCTCCATAGGATGGCCTTCTGACTAAAGGAAGGACTCTAGGTTGTATTGAAGGAATTTGAGAGAGAATTGTGTAAGGTTTTGGCCGATCCAGAAGGCTTTTATGGTGTGAATTAATGAGAAGGGGGAGTGCCTTTTTATAAGAGGGGTGAGGGGAACCTTTGGAAAAGCTAGAAATATTATTTTATAATAAATTCATATTCGGTTTCTACGGGCTCCAAAGTGGATTATATAAAGGTTAAGGTGGGGATAGGTTTAAAACCACTCAACCAATAGGACTTAGACAGGTTTGGGTTAAAATATTAACCTTGCCTTTATGTTTTCACTCTCAGTTAATTAGTTTGACACTTACCGTGTCACTTTGTTGTTTTATATTATATAGTTAATAAACGTACTATATACCTACAAGTGACCCCCAAGTGGTCCATTAATGATACACCTATCATCATATAACTCTCTTGGACTAATCTTAGATTTTTAGGAATTGAATATCAATTAATAATATAATATTTGTTTTAAAAACTCTTTTTTGTCAATTTTGACACAATTTTAAACTTTTATTTTTGTGAAAATAATAACAGAATAATTACTTCTAAAAAAGTTAATTAAATCATTAATAACATGTAATATTAACCCTGAAAATTAGATTCATTCATTAAAAGTCTCATATTATATTTATTTGGGTATTTATAATATCAATTATTTTAATTTTTCACTATTATGGTAATTACTGCATCATCATTGGGTCATAAATATATTACATTATTTAATGTCTAAAAATTATAAATAAAATACTATTATGTAGGAAATAGTTTAAACTTTCTAATGAATATTTACAATCATATTTATCTTATGTATAACACAATATTAAAAATGATTTAGTAAATTAACATTGATTTTAACTCTTTTAACTCTTCTTTGAATTAAATAATAATAAATGTCCTAATCTAATCCAAGTGGACCTAAATGACAATATTTTATTCCTAAGTTTGTTTTTGGTCGAGATACACTTGTCAAATAGAATTAGGACATGTTTTACGGTAATATTAATATCATTTTTACCCTTAATTCTTTACTTACTTTTAACTGTGGTAAATAAAAGTAAAAAGTTACTATTCACCAAAAATAATTTTCATCTCATTGAACCACATTTTACTCCTTGATATTAACCGTGTTTCTCAGATTTTCGAAATTCCACCCACAGAAGCAGTAAAATTATGTTTTATGAAAAATTTAGAGTTTTAACTACCACCTAGTGGTTTCACTGTTCATCAAAAAATGAAGTTTTTTAGAAAAATACCAAAAATTCACCCTAGTCTAATTTCAATATTCCGAATCCAAAAATGAAGTCCATTTTGGGAGATAAAATTTATAAAATTTTAAAAAGTAGGTATTACTATTCATAACGGATAGTTTTATTGGTTGTGGTGTGTGTTAGAACTCGATGTTGCGTATGACACACACTATTAAATTATTCAAAGAGAAGCGTACCGTAGAAGCTTGGGGTGTTACATTCTCCCCTCCTTCAAATAAATTCATCCTCGAAATTTCTCGAATACTACCTCATGAAAAGGCTCGGGTGGTTCTTTATAATAAGTTCCTCGGGTTCCCACGTTGCATCTTCCATCTTATGGTTTCTCCACAAGACTTTTACCAGACGAGTCGTCCGGTTTCTCAGTACTTGATCTCTCATATCAAGAATCTTGACGGGCTCTTCAAAATAAGACAGATCAGGTTCTAGTTCTAATTCCTCATAGGTGAGTACATGTGTTGGACCAGGCATGAATTTCCTCAATAGTGATATGCGGAACACAACGTGAACTTTGGAGAGACTTGGCGGCATTTCCAAACGGTAATCTACAACCCCAATTCGTTCTAGAATTTCGAATGGTCCGATGTACCTGGGACTCAATTTACCTTTCATAACAAAACATATGACTCCCTTCAATGGAGATACCTTCAAGAAACATGATCACCGACTTGAAATTCCAAATCCTTCCGTCGATTATTGGCATAGCTCTTCTGCCTACTTTGAGCTGCTTTGATATGGTTTTGGATTACCTTCACCTTTTCTATCGTTTCCTCCACCAGTTCTGGGCCTACAAGTTTTCTTTCACCAATGTCATCCCAACAGGTTGTTTTGCGACATCTTTTTCTGTATAACGCTTCATATGGTGCCATCGGAATAGTCGAATAGAAGCTATTATTATAAAAAGATTCTACCATAGGTAAATATTGATCCCACATACCTTGAAAGTCAAGTGAGAAGGATCTCAACATGTCTTCAAAGGTTTGAATAGTTCGTTCTGATTGTTCATCTATTTGAGGGTGGTAGGCAGTTCTCAAATGAAGTTCAGTATCCAAGGCATTCTGATGAATTTTCCAGAAACTTGAAGTAAAACTGGGATCACGATCAGAAAATATCGATAGAGGTACTCCATGATGTCTCACAACTTCATTAATATATAGTCTTGCTAGTCGTTCAAGTGGTAAATCTTCCCTATAGCAAGACAATGTGATGACTTGGTAAGACGATCAACAATGACCCATATTGCATCTTTCCTTCTAGGAGTCTTTGGTAGACCATTGAAAAAGTCCATCGTAATATTATCTCATTTCCACTCAGGTATTGGAAGAGGTTGCAATATTCCACCAGGCTGTTGCCTTCCAGCTTTCACATGTTGAAAACCCATACATCTTGATACAAAATTGGAAATCTCCCTCTTCATGTTGTCCCACCAAAAATGTTCCTTCAAATCTCAATTCATTTTGGTGCTCCCAGGGTGTATAGAGAAATTGGAACTATGGGCATCATCTAGCAATTACCTTTTTAGATCAGGTATATCGGGAACACAAAGCCACTTCCCAAATTTCAAAATTCCATCTTCATAAACATAGTCTCTCAATCTCCCATCATTCATAGCTTTAATCTTCTTTTGAAATTCTTCATCATCGGTCTGAGAACTCTTAGTCCTTTCTAGTAAATATGGTTTGGAAACTATTTGAAAAAGCATTGATGTTTCACCATCCCTGGTTATTCCCATGTACATCTTCACTAGATCCATGAAAATTGGATCCCTTTCAATTTTAAAATTGTTCAAAACTCCAGGATATTTTCTGCTCAATGCATCTACCACCTTGTTTTCCTTCCCCTGGTGGTAGTGTATCATTCAATCATAATCCTAGAGTAATTCAATCCATCTCCTTTGCCTCATTTTGAGTTCTTTTTGTGATAAAATATACTTCAAAGTCTTGTGATCAGTATAAGTCTCACATTTTTCACCATAGAGGTAGTGCCTCCATATCTTCAAAGAAAATATCACAGCTTCTAACTCGAGATCATGAGTAGGATAGTTTTGTTCATGAATTTTCAACTGTTGTGAAGTATAGGCAATAACCTTATCATTTTTCATAAGGACACAACCAAGTCATTTCTTCGATGCATCACTATAAATAACAAACCCTTCATTCCATGATTGTAGAGTCAATATAGGAGCATTGACTAATCTTCTCTTCATCTCTTAGAAAAATTCTTGACACTCTTTTGTCCAATCAAATTTAACCCCTTTACGTGTGAGCTTCATTAATGGGTTAGACAATCGGGAAAAATTCTGGACGAAACGTCGATGATAACCTACCAAACCAATAAAATTGTTTACCTCAGTTATACTCGTAGGTTCTGGCCATTCTTGGATTTCCTTGGTCTTAGAAGGACCAATGGAAATTCCATCCTTAGTGACAATATGGCCAAGAAAAGAAATCTCGAGAAGCCAAAATTCACAGTTGCTAAACATCCCATATAATTCATGTCTTCTTAGAGTCATCATGACAATGAGAAAGTAATTTTCATGATCTTCGTAGGTTTTGGAGTATACCAAGATATCATCAATAAATACCACCACAAATTCATCGAGATATTCCTTGAAAACTCTATTCATAAAATCCATGAATACAAAGGGTGAATTAGTTAATCCAAAAGGAATTACTGTAAACTCGTAATGCACGTACCTAGTTCGAAATGTTGTCTTCGGAATGTCTTCCTCCATCACACACTACTGATGGTATCCAGATCGAAGGTCAATATTTGAAAAGTACTGAGCTCCATTCAGTTGGTCAAATAAATCATCAATGCGAGGTAGATGATACTTTTTCTATATTGTTATAGCATTGATCTCCCTGTAGTCGATACATAACCTCATAGATCCATCTTTCTTTTTAATAAAAAGAACAGGGTCTTCCCATGGAGTAACACTAGGGCGAATAAATCCTTTATTACTAAATTACTCTAGTTGTTTCTTTAGTTCAACTAATTATAAATATTCCATTCTATAAGGGGTCTTTGATATAGGCCTTGATCCAGGAATTAAATCCATGGAAAAATCAACTTCTCGTTCTGGAGGATGTCCAGGTAAATCTTCCAGAAACACATCTATATATTGTTTCACAATAGGTACATCCTATATTTGAACATTCCTTTCCTCACCCACTATAATTTCATCCTCTTCCTCCCCAATAATTGAATTTAGTTGAGCTACTGGGGGTGGATCTAGATAAGAATTAGGTGGTGACGATTTTGCTCTAAGGATAAGGTGTTCCTTATCATCATCATAAAAAATCGTAACCTCCTTCTTCTAACAATAAATCTTCGCATCATGGTCAGAAATACAATCCATACCAAGGATTATATCAAACTCAATTATAGGTATGACGATGATATCAGCAGACAAAGAACATTTATGTGCTCTAATGGGGACTGATTCACAAAACTTTGTTGCAAAGATACTTCCCTTAGGAGTTTTAACTGACAACTCCCTTGTTAAATAAAATTGGAAATATCTAATTTTCATAGAAAACTGGGACGATATGAAACAATGCGATGATCCAGAATCAAATGGTGCATTTTCTAAACTTGAGGAAACCATTAAATTACCTGCCACCACGCCTTTCAGAGCTTCTACCTCAGTAGTAGTGATAGTAAAAGCTTGGCCTCGATCACTTGGTCTTTTCTAAGGTAAGTTCCCCTGACGCTTAGGACATTCATTTGCATAATGTCCCATCTCCCTGCAATTGTAGCATTGGAAATCGGTAGCTTCTTTCTTCCCCTTGAAATCATGAGCTTGGTGGCCTTTTTCACCACACTTGTAAGAGACTCCCGTTCCTTTTAAGCAAGTACCGGGGAGTTTCTTCCCAAATTTACTGCAGGATGGATATTCAACTCTTCCCTTCTTCCCCTTACTTCCATTCCCAGATTGATCAGCAGATATTTTATTCTCTTGCTTTTCTTTAAAGTCATAAGACGTAGAGAATTCCTTTTCTGTCATGATAGCACATGAGGCAATGTTTTTTATGACGAGAAGGATTGTGAGACTAATTCTCAATAGAGAAATGGCTTTAACCCATCAAAGAAATGGTCAATCTCACTTCTTGGGATACGTATATAATATCCAGCATACCTTTCTAACCTTGTAAAGTTAGCCTCATACATTGCGACATTCTCATCCTCCATTTGTCTCAGACTCAGAAATTATCTTTCCATATCTGCTCGATGGTCACGAGGAAAGTATTTTTCTAAGAACAAATCTTTCAACTCCCTCCATTCCATATTTGATATTTCATCATCTTCCTTCGTGTTTTGAATCAATGACCACCATTGATCAGCATCTCCGGGGAGGAGGTAAACTTCCATGATAACTTTTTCCCTTTCACTACTCCTCAAATCCTAAAATATTTTCTCTAGGGAATTTATCCATTGTTCAGCTAATAAGGGATTTGTACTTCCATTGAATGTTGGTGGTTGATGCCTCATGAAATTATATAACATTGATCCTCCATGCTGCCGATCAGGGTGCTCCATACGAGAAAGGTTATTATTCATAACCTGAGTGAGTTGTCCCAGTATGGTGATAAGTTGATCAGCACCAGTTGTATCACTATATCCACTACAATTATCTTGAGCAGGCGGGCAATCCCTATATGGAGTGTGTGCATTGATACGGTTACCATTTCTTCCACTAGGCGCCATTTCTAAACAATGGCATAAACTAGATCGGTTTATGTATCAAAATACATAATTCCATACTTATAAAACACTTAACATAAATTGAACTATTTATGGATATAATCCATAATCAAAAAAAATTTTCTTTGAAGAAGTATATAATCATAAACCCTTCATAATGATTTGTAAAGAAAATGAGAGTTATCCTAAACATATCCCCCAGGAGTGTCGTAACCAAGAGTGCAGCAAGGCCCGTTTTCGTGCACCAGTTCCCGTTCGAGTCTAGCTCAAAGCGGTGTTTTCGGGTTTTACCCCTAGGTATATCTATGCCAGATCCACCTCTACCTGCTCATATCCAGACAGGGGTGTTTTGCTTGGAAAACTCACAAAATTTCTACAATACCAAAATTCAAGGAAGTTCTTCTATACTAATTCTCAAATACCATCTTAGATATATGTGCTCTAATCAGAGGTTATCTAAATATAATTTCCATGGTTTTTACTAAACTCTCTCTGATACCAATTGTAACGCCCCAACCCTAGTTACCCAAAGTTGGTGCATTATTACAAAACATTGGCATGATCACAAGAAAGATCAAATCTCGGAAGACCTATTAGTTTAGTAGCCATGGAAACAGTAGATATATTATAAATATTTTCATTACATAATAAAATGAAGACTAAAACAATATAGTCTCCATAGTCCACACTCTTATCCCCTCATAAAATCCCTGCAGGTCATTTATAAATTACTTCTTCACATCCTGGAAAAATAAAACATAGAAAAGGGGTGAGCTCAAATTCTCAGTAAGGATAACAATATAGCGATAACTTTCATAAATAAGAACAAACATTTAAGGCAATGTATAACTAAAATAAAATCCTTTTAAACTTGAACTTCAACACAGTATGGAAAAAATAAAATGAAATAATTCCATTTACTTATTCACATTGATATTCTACTAATCGAAAAATCACATGCAATATCAATAACAACTTTCTTAATGATGGAATGCATAATTCCAGACTATCATAACCACATAGCCAAGACCTCGTGCCAAGACTACAAATAATATTTTTCCAAGGCCTTCTTCCAAGACCCTAGTTTGTCTCATGGGACCTACCGATGCATCGAGGAGCTATAGCGGGCTCCACCCATCACATATTAAGTCTAA
Source organism: Viscum album (assembly GCA_963277665.1). Lineage (NCBI taxonomy): Eukaryota > Viridiplantae > Streptophyta > Magnoliopsida > Santalales > Viscaceae > Viscum > Viscum album. The sequence continues at coordinate 592,613,011 of OY728166.1, forward strand.
TGCATTCCCATATGAGAAGGATTAAACATAACATAAACATTCGTACTAAAAATAACATACAAAATGTAAATACTTCATCCATAAACCACGAACGGTATAAAAATAACACATCCATAGTCAAACATACCACAAAACCCTCAATACAATATAAAAGTTTTGTATCGTAATATATAAACTTCAAATAAGCATAAAATCCATCAAAGGATGTTGACATAGATGAAATCAAAAATCTTTTTAGAGAAATATATCATTATATTTTGAAATCATTTATGAGTCACATATCTATAAAATAAAACATTTTCTTTGAAAATATTATTATATGCTTATAAGGGAAGCTTCGACGATTTTATAATGGTGGAAAATAGTTGCACCCATCATATAGGTTTGAAAAAACATTCTTACCTTAATTCTGTCAGAAAAGGTTAAAAAGGACCTTGTTTGGAAAATGACGGAAAGATTACTTTATAAACCACTTATAAAAGTAAACTAGGGTATAAATGACTTTAACCCATATTATAGTAAAGAGTAAATTAAATTTAAATACATTTTTATGAAACATGGATTTGGATGATAAAGAAGTCCTAGTAGATAATTACATATAAGCAACCTCGGATAGTGAAGAGATTGTGAAATAAACCCTTAACTTGTACTTTTCCTTGGTTGAGGGTAGGTTAACCTCATATATAATGGTGAAATAATTTTATTAAATTATACAAGAATCATATACATTAATATGATATCATATATGATCTTTTAACATTTATTTGTTAATAATATCATAGTATTATCGTTGTTTCTGGTGTTAACTTACTCATTTTCTTTTATATGTTTTGTTATGTAAGTTGTGTTTGTCATGTATAAATTGTATCTTATTCATATCCAGAATGATATAAATTCCTTAAACAATATTTTGGAAATATCAAATGATAATTATTCTTGAATGGATACGATGGAGAATGAATCTCATCACGTTTGTGGAGATGGTAGTCCGTATGTACGCACAAGCGACAATATCATTCTTTTGATATTTAAATAATATATAATTGGATGTTATATCATATATACAGAATCATTATCAAGTTATATTTATTATTTACAAGAATTACTCATCATTATTATACCCATCCAAATAATAATTTATTGAATAACATTTACACCACGACGTGGAGACGGTAAGCCGTACGTACGCACGTATGGTGACATGTCATTCAAAGGATGGATAGAATACTGAATATGGTTATACCATATTTATAATAATATTATAGTATATAGGAGACACTGGATTCATTATTTTATTCTGGGAATAAAAAATAAAGAATAAGTGGAAGAAGAAAGGAACATGAAAAGGGGTGGTGAAAACATTACCTCTTCTTCGGGTTATTCCTTTTGATTTGATAAAAAGGGATCCATAGGTTGCCTTTCTAACTAAAGGAAGGCCTCTAGGTTCTATTGAGGGAAGTTGAGAGAGTATTTGGGCAGGGTTTGGCCTACCCAAAAGGCTTTGATGGTGTGAATTAATGAGAAGGGGGAGTGCCTTTTTATAAGAGGGGTGAGGGGCACCTTTGGAAAAGCTATAAATATTATTTTATAATAAATTCATATTCGGTTTCTAAATGCTCCAAAGTTGATTATATAAAGGTTAAGGTAGGTGTAGGTCTAAAACCACTCAACCAATAGGACTTAGACAGGTTTGGTTTACAATATTATCCTTATCTTTATGTTTTAACTCTCAGTTAATTAGTTTGACACTTACCATGTCACATTGTATTTTTATATTATATAGTTAATAAACTTACTATATACCTCCAAGAGACCCCCAAGTGGTCCATTAATGATACACCTATCATGATATGACTCTATTTCCTGAACCTTAGTTTTTTAGGAATTGAATATCAATTAATTATATAATATGTTTTTAGAAAACTCTTTTATGTCATTTTTGACACTATTTGGAAATTTGATTTTTCTGAAAATAATAACAGAATGATTACTTATAAATAGGTTAATTAAATCATTCCTAACATGTCATATTAACCATGAAAATTAGTTTCATTCCTAAATAGTTTCAAATTATATTTATTTGGGTATTTATAATATCATCTATTTTAATTTTTCACTGTTATGGTAATTAATGCATCATCATTGGGTCATAAATATATTACATTATTAAATGTCTAAAAATTATAAATAAAATACTGTTATGTAGGAAATCGTTTTACCTTCCTAATGAATATTTATAATCTAATTTATCTTATGTATTACCCTATATTAATAATGATTTAGTAAATGAACATTGATTTTAACTCTTTTAACTCTTCTTTGAATTAAATAATAATAAATGTCCTGATCTAATCCAAGTGGACCTAAATGATAATATTTTATTCCTAAGGTTGTTTTTGGTCGAGATACACTTGTCCAATAGAATTAGGACATGTGTTATGGTAATATTAATATAATTTTTACCCTTAATTACCCTATTTACTTTTAACCGTGGTAAATAAAAGTAAAAAGTTACTATTCACCAAAAATTATTTTCATCTCATTGAACAACATTTTACTCCTTGATATTAACCATGTCTCTCAGAATTTATAAATTCCACTTACAGAAGCGGTAAAATTAAGTTTTATGAAAAATTTAGTTTTTTAACTACCACTTAGTGGTTTCACTATTCATAAAAAAAATTGATGTTTTTCAGAAAAATACCAGAAATTAACCCTAGGATAATTTCGATATTCCGAATCCAAAAATGAAGTCCATTTTGGGAGATAAAATTTATAAAATTTTAAAAAGTATGTATTACTATTCATAATGGCTAGTTTGATTGGTTGTGGTGTGTGTTAGAATTCGAGATTGCGTACAACACACGCTATTTCATTATTCAAAGAGAAGCGTACCGTAGAAGCTTGGGGTGTTACATTCTCCCCTCCATCAAATAATTTTTCCCTCGAAATTTCTAGTATAATACCGCATGAAAATACTCGGGTGGTTCTTCATCATAAGTTTTTCGGGTTCCCACGTTGCCTCTTTCATCTTATGGTTTCTCCACAAGACTTTTACCAGACGAGTCGTTCGGTTTCTCATTACTTGTTCATTCGTATCAAGAATCTTGATGGGCTCTTTGCAATAAGACAGATCGGGTTCCAGTTCTAATTCCTCATATGTGAGTACATGTGTTGGGTCAGGCATGTATTTCCTCAATAGTGATATGCGGAACACATCGTGAACTTTGGAGATACTTGGCGGCATTGCCAAACGGTAAGCTACAGCCCCAATTCGTTCTAGAATTTCGAAAGGTCCTATGTAACTGAGACTTAATTTACCTTTCTTAACAAAACGTATGTCCCCCTTCCATGGATATACCTTCAAGAAAACATGATCACCGACTTGAAATTCCAAATACTTCCTTCGACTATCGGTATAGCTCTTCTGCCTACTTTGAGCTGCTTTGATATGGTTTTGGATTACCTTCACCTTTTCCATCGTTTCCTCCACCAGTTCTGGGCCTACAAGTTTTCTTTCACCAATGTCATCCCAATAGGTTGGTGTGTGACATCTTTTTCCGTATAAAGCTTCATATGGTGCCATCTGAATACTCAAATGGATGCTATTATTATAGAAAAATTCTACCAGAGGTAAATATTGATCCCACATACCCTGAAAGTAAATTTATCAGGATCTCAACGTGTCTTCTAATGTTTGAATAGGTCGTTTTGATTGTCCATCTGTTTGAGGGTGGTAGGGAGTGCTCAAATGAAGTTCAGTATCCAATGCATTCTGAAGAATTTTCCAGAATCTTGAAGTAAAACTGGGATCAAGATCAGAAACAATTGATAGGGGGTACTCCATGATGTCTCACAACATCATTAATATATATTCATGCTAGTATTTCAAGTGGTAAATCATTCCTTATAGCATGAAAATATGCTGACTTGGTAAGACGATCAACAATGACCCATATTGCATCGTTCTTTCTAGGATTCATTGGTAGCCCAATGAAAAATTCCATCGTAATATTAGCCCATTTCCACTCAGCTATGGGAAGAGGTTTCAATACTCCACCAGGTTGTTGCCTTGCAGCTTTCACTTGTTGACAAACCATACATCTTGACACAAAATTGGAAATCTCCCTCTCCATGTTGTCCCACCAAAAATGTTCATTCAAATATCTATACATTTTGGTGCTCCCAGGGTGTATAGAGAAATTGGAACTATGAGCATCATCTACAAATTCCATTTTTAGATCAGGTATATCTAGAACACAAAGCCTCTTCCTGAATATCAAAATTCCATCTTCATACAAAAAGTATCTCAATACCCCATTATTCAGAGCTTTAATATTCTTTTGAAATTCTTCATCATCGGTCTGAGGACTCTTAATTCTTTTCTAGTAAAGATGGTTTGGAAACCATTTGAAAAAGCATGATGTTTCACCTTCCTTGGTTATTCCCATGTCCATCTTCACTAGATCCATGAAAATTGGATCCCTTTGAATTATCATATTGTTCAAAACTCCATGATCTTTTCTGCTCAAAACATCAGCCACCTTGTTTGCCTACCCCGGGTGGTAGGGTATCGTTCAGTCATAATCGTTGAGTAATTCAATCCATATCCTTTGTCTCATTTTGAGGTCTTTTTGTGAGAAAATATACTTCAAACTCTTGTGATCAGTATAAATCTCACATTTTTTTCCATTGAGGTAGTGCCTCCATATCTTCAAAGAAAATATCACAGCTGATAACTCGATATCATGAGTAGGATAGTTTTTTTCATGAATTTTCAACTGTCATGATGCATAGGCAATAACCCTATCATTCTGCATAAGGACACAACCAAGTCCTTTCTTTGATGCATCTCTATAAATAACGAACCCATCATTCCCCGATGGTAGAGTCAATATAAGAGAATTGAATAATCTTCTCTTCAGTTCTTCGAAACATTCTTCACACTCTTTTTTCCAACCAAATTTAACCCCTTTACGTGTGAGCTTCATTAATGGGTTAGCCAATCGGGCAAAATTCTGGACGAAACGTCGATAATAACCTGCCAAACCAATAAAATTGTGTACCTCAGTTATACTCGTAGGTGCTGTCCATTATTGGATTTCCTTGGTCTTAGAAGGACCAACGGAAATTCCATCCTTAGAGACAATATATCCAAGAAAAGAAATATCAGGAATCCAAAATTCACACGTGCTAAACTTCCCATATAATTCATGTCTTCTTAGAGTCTTCAGGACAACGCGCAAGTAATTTTCATGATCTTCGTAGCTTTTGGAGTATACCAAGATATCATCAATAAATTCAACCACAAATTCATCGAGATATTCCTTGAAAACTCTATTTATAAAATCCATGAATATAGAGGGTGAATTAGTTAATCCAAAAGGCATTACTGTAAACTCGTAATGCCCATACCTAGTTCAAAATGTTGTCTTCAGAATGTCTTCCTTCATCACACACTACTGATGGTATCCATATCAAAGGTCAATCTTTGAAAAGTATTGATATCCATGCAGTTGGTCAAATAAATCATCAATGTGAGGTAGGGGATACTTGTTCTATATTGTTATAGCATTGATCTCCCTGTAGTCGATACATAACCTCATAGATCCATCTTTCTTTTTAACAAAAAAACAGGGGCTTCCCATGGAGAAACACTAGGGAGAATAAATCCTTTATTACTCAATTCCTCTAGTTGTTTCTTTAGTTCAACTAATTCTACAGTGGCCATTCTATAAGGGGTCTTTGATATAGGACTTGATCCAAGAATTAAATCCAGGGAAAAATCAAGTTCTAGTTCTGGTGGATGTCCAGGCAAATCTTCCGGAAACACATCTATATATTCTTTCACAATATGTACATCCTCTATTTGAACATTCCATTCCTCACCCACTATAATGTCATCCTCTTCCTCCCCAATAATTGAATTTAGTTGAGCTACTGGGGGTGGATCTAGATAAGAATTAGGTGGTGAAGATTCTGCTCTATGGATAAGGTGTTCCTTATCATCATCATAAAAAATCGTAACCTCATTATTCTAATAATAAATAATTGCATCATGGTCAGAAAGCCAATCCGTACCGAGGATTATATCAAACTCAATCATAGGTATGATGATGAGATTAGTGGATAAAGAACATTTATGTGCTCTAATGGGGACTGACTCACATAACTTTGTTGTAATGACACTTTTCTTAGGAGTTTTAACTTACAACTCCCTTATTAAATAAAATTGGAAATATCTAATTTTATTAGAAAACTGGGACGATATGAAACAAAGCGATGATCTAGAATCAAATAGTGCATTTTCTAAACTTGAGGAAACCATTAAATTACCTGTCACTACGTCTTTCGGAGCTTCTTCCTCAGTAGTAGTGATAATATAAGCTTGGCCTTGATCCCATGGACTTTTCTGAGGTAAGTTCCCCTGACACATAGGAAATTCATTTGTATAATTTCCCATCTCCCTGCAACTGTAGCATTGGACATCGGTAGCATCCTTCTTCCACATGCAATCACGAGCTTGGTGGCCTTTTTCACCACACTTGTAATAGACTATCGTTCCTTTTAAGCAAGTATCGGGGTGTTTCTTCCCACATTTACTGCTGGATGGATATTCAACTTTTCCTTTCTTCCCCTTACATCCATTCTCAGATTGATCAGCAGATCTTTTCTTCTCTTTCTTTTCATTAAAGTCATAAGACTTAGAGAATTCCTTTTCTGTCTTGATAGCACATGAGACAATGTCTTCATAGGACGAGAAGGATTGTGAGACTAATGCTGGATGGAGAAATGGTTTTAAACCATTAATGAAACGGTTAATCTTACTTCATGGGTTATGTATATAATATCCAGCATAACTTGATAACATTGTAAAGTTAGCCTCTTACTTTGTGACATTCTCATCCTCCATTTGTCTGAGACTCAGAAATAGTCTTTCCATATCTACTCGATGGTCACGAGGAAAGTATTTTTCTAAGAACAGATCTTTGAACTCCCTCCATTCCATATTTGATACTTCATCATATTCCTTCGTGTTTTGAATCAATGACCACCATTGATTAGCATCTCCAGTGAGGTAGTAAACTGCCATGATAACTTTTTCCCTTTCACTACACCCCAAATCATGAAATATTTTCTCTAGGGAATTTTTCCATTGCTATACTACTAAGGGATTTTTACTCCCATTGAATGTTGGTGGTTGCTTCCTCATGAAGCAATCTAACATTTATCATCCACGCTGCAGATCAGGGTGCTCTATACGGGAAAGGTTATTATTCATAACCTGAGTGAGTTGTCCCAGTATGGTGATAATTTGAAGAGCACCAGTTATATCACCAGTTACACAATAATTATCTTGAGTAGGTGGGAAATCCCTACATGGAGTGTGTGCATTGATACAGTTTCCATTTCTTCCACTAGGCGCCTTTTCTAAACAATGGCATAAACTAGATCAGTTTATGAATCAAAATACATAATTCCATACTTATAAAACACTTAACATAAATTGAACAATTTATGTATATAATCCATAATCAAAGAAATGTTTTATTTTAGGAATTATATAATCATAAACCCTTCATAATTATTTTCAATGAAAATGAGAGTTATCCTAAGCATATCCCCCAGGAGTGTCATACCCAAGAGTGTAGCAAGACCTGTTGTCGTGCAGCAGTTCCCATTCGAGTCTAGCTCAAAGAGGTGTTTTTGTGTTTTACCCCAAGGTACATCTGTACCAGATCCACCTCTACCTGCTCATATTCAGACATGGATGTATTTCTCGGAAAACTCACAAAATTTCTACAATACCAAAATTCTAGGAAGTTCTTCTATACAAATTCTCAAAGTCCATCTTAGATATATGTGCTCTAATCAGTGGTTATCTTAATCTATCTTTCAAGTTTTGTACTAAACACCCTCTGATACCAATTGTAATGCCCCAACCCCATTTTCCCAGAGTCGGTGCATTATTACATAACATTGGCATGATCACTAGATAGATCAAATCTCGAAAGACCGATTAGTTTAGTATCCTTGGAAATACTAGATATATTCATAATGTTTTACATTACATAATAAAATGAAGACTACAACAATATAATCTCCATAGTCCACACTATTATCCCCTCATACTATGCCTACAGGTCATTCATAAATTATTTCTTCACATCCTGGGAAAAATAAAACATAGAAAATGGGGGAGATCAAATGCACAGTAAGGATAACAATATAGAGGAAACTTTCATAAATAAGAACAAAAATTTAATGCAATGTATAACTAAAATAAAATCCTTTTAAAATTGAACTTCAACATAGTATGGAAAAAATAAAATGAAATAATTTCATTTACTTATTCACATGGATATTCTACTAATCGAATAATCACAAGCAATATCAATAACCACTTTCATAATGATGGAATGTATAATGCCAGACTATCATAACCACATATCCAAGGCCTCGTGCCAAGACTAAAAATAATATATTGCCAGGGCCTTGTGCCAAGACACTAGTTTATATCATGAGACCTACTGATGCATCGAGGAGCTATCTCGGGCTCCACCCGTCACATATTAAGTCCAATACATTCCCATATGAAAATGTTTAAACATAACATAAAAATTCGTATTAAAACTAGCTTACGAAATGTAAATACTGCATCCATAAACCACGAATGGTATAAAAATAACACATCCACAATCAAACATATCAAATAACCTTCAATACAATAGAGAAGTTTTGTATCATAATAAATCAACTTCAAATAAGCTTAAAATCCATCAAAGGATGTTGACATAGATGAAATCAAAACTATTTTTAGAGAAATAACTCTTTCTATTATGAAATCATTTAGGAGTCATATATCTATAAAATAAAACATTTTGTTTGAAAATATTCTTATATGCTTGTAAGGGAAGCTTTGACGATTTTATAATGCCGGAAAATAGCCGCACCCTCCGTATACGTTAAAAAAACTTTCTTACCTTAATTTTGTCAAAAAGGTTAAAAAGGACCTTGTTTGGAAAACCACAGAAATATTCCTTTATAAACAACTTATAAAAGTCAACAAGGGTATAAATGACTTTAACCCATATTATAGTAAATAGTAAAAATGTTTTGAATTACATTTTTATGAAACATGGATATGGATGATAAAGAAGTCCCAGTAGATAATTACATATAAACAACCTCGGATAATGAAGAGATTGGGAAATAAACCCTTACCTTGTAGTTTTCCTTGGTTTAGGGTAGGTTAACCATCTATATAATGGTGAAATAATTGTTATTAAATTATAAAAGAATCATATACATTAATATGATATCATATATGATCTTTTAACATTGATTTGTTAATAATATCTTAGTATTATCGTTGTTTTGGGTGTTAACTTACTCGTTTTCTTTTATATGTTTTGTTACATAAGCCGTGTTTGTCATGGATAGGTTGTATCTTCTTCATATCCAGAATTATATCAAGTCCTTAAAAATTAATTTTAAATCATCAAATGATAAATATACTTGAATGGATACGATGGAGAATGAATCTCATCGCGTTTGTGGAGACTTTAGTCCGTACGTACGCACGAGAGACAATATCATTCTTTTGATATTTAAATAATATATAATTGGATGGTATATCATATATACAGAATCATTATAATGTTATATTTATTATTTAAATGAATTACACATAATTATTATACCCATCCAAATAGTAATTTATTGAATAACAATTACACCACGACGTGGAGATGGTAAGCCGTACGTACGCACGTATGGTGACATGTCATTCAAAGGATGCATAGAATACTGAATATGGTTGTAAAATATCTATGATAATATTACAGTATATAGGAGATACTGGATTCATTATTTTATAATGTGAATAACAAAGAAATAAGAAGTGGAAGAAGAAAGGAACTTGAAAAGGGGTGGTGAAAACGTTACCTCTTCTTCGGGTTCTTCCTTTTGATTTGATCAAAAGGGATCCTTAGGTTGGCTTTATAACTAAAGAAAGGCCTCTAGGTTGTATTGAGAGAAGTTGAGAGAGTATTTGGGCAGGTTTTGGTGGAACAGAAAGGCTTTGATGGTGTTAATTAATGAATTGGGGGAGTGCCCTTTTATAAGAGGAGTGAGGGGCACCTTTGGAAAAGCTAGAAATTTTATTTTATAATAAATTCATATTCAGATTATAATGGCTCCAATGTAGATTATTTAAAGGTTAAGGTGGGGATATGTTGAAAACCACTAAACCAATAGTATTTAGATAGGAGTGGGATACAATATTAACCTTATCATTAATTTTAACTCTTAGTTAATTAGTTTGACACTTACCAGGTAACTTTGTATTTTTATATTATATAGTTAATAAACATACTATATACCTCAAAGCGACCCTCAATTTGGCCATTAATGATACACATATCATGATATAAGTCTCTTGGACGATCCTTAGATTTTTAGGAATTGAAAATCAATTAATAATATAATATTTGTTTTAAAAACTCTTTTATGTCAATTTTGATACTATTTGGAAAAATTATTTTTGTGAAAATCATAACAGAATGATTACTTCGAAAAAAGTTAATTAAATCATTCCTAACATGTAATATTAACCTAGAAAACTATTTTAATTCATAAAAAGTCTCAAATTATATTTATTTGAGTATTTATAATATCAATTATTTTAATTTTTCAATATTATGGTTATTACTGCATCATCATTGGGTCATAAATAAATTAAATTATTTAATGTCTAAAAATTATAAATAAAATATAATTTTGTAGGAAATCTTTTGAGATTTATAATTAATATTTACAATCGAATTTATCTTTTGTATAACCCTATATTAAAAATTATTTAGTAAATAAACATTGATTTTAACTCTTTTAACTCTTCTTTGAATTAAATAATAATAAATGTCCTAATCTAATCCATGTTGACCTATTTGATAATATTTTATTCCTAAGGTTGGTTTTGGTCTAGATACACTTGTCCAATAGAATTAGGACATGTTTTAGGGTAATATTAATATCATTTTTACCCTTAATAAATCTATTTACTTTTAACCGTGGTAAATAAAAGTAAAAGGTTACTATTCACCAAAAATTATTTTCATCTCATTGATCCACATTTTACTCCTTGATATTAACTGTGTCTCTCGGATTTTTGAAATTCCACTCACAGATGCGGTAAAATTATGTTTTATGGAAAATTTAATTTTTTAACTACCACTTAGTGGTTTCACTATTCATCAATAAATGATGTTTTTTAGAAAAATACCAAAAATTCACCCTAGGCTAATTTCGATATTTTGAATCCAAAAATGAAGTCCATTTTGAGAGATAAAATTTATAAAATTGTAAAAAATAGGTATTACTATTCATAACAGCTAGTTTGGTTGGTTGTGGTGTGTGTTAAAACTCGATGTTGCGTACAACACACGCTATTGAATTTTTTAAAGAGAAGCATACCATAGAAGCTTGGGGTGTTACAGTTAAGAAGAAAGATGGATTAATGAGACTCTGTGTTGATTATCGAGAACATAACATGATTACTATCACGAAAAAAATTTCATCTTCCCCACATTGATGACTTATTTGACCAACTATATAGATCTCAACACTTTTATAATATTGATCTTTATTTAGGATATCAGTAATTAAGGGTCAAATGGAAGATATACCAAAGATGACATTCTGTACAATCTGCAGAAAATATGAATTTATAGTGATGCCTTTTGGTCTTAAAAATTCCCCTACTATCTTCCGGGATCTAATTAATAGAGTCTTCATAGACTATCTTGATCCACCATTGGTAGACTTTAGTTACAATATTCTTGTCTATTCATATAGAAAGGTAGAACATGAAGATCACTTGATGATTGCATTAAAGGCCCTGAGAAAGGTGACTCTTTATGACAAATCTACCAATTGTGAATTTTTTCCTTAGAAAATGTCATTGTTACATCAAATAATGTCAAGAGAGGGGATATATATTGATCCATAAAACTAGATATTATTGAAAGCTGGTTGAGACCAACTATGATAACAGAGATACAAAGTTTTCTTGGATTGGATGGATATTATCGATGTTTTGGAAATACTTTTCATGATATTCTAATCAAATCCCCATGTTGACACTAAAATTAGTTTAGTTTGTTTTTATGGAGGAATGGGAAGAGAATTTCAGAGAACTAAAAAGAATGTTAGATAGTGAAAATGTTCTCTCAATACCTTGTAGTGGAGAATGGTTTCTGCTCTATAGTGATGCATCAAAGAAGGGGATACAATGTGTTCTAAAGAAATATTATATGGTGATAGCTTAAGCATCGTGGCAGCTGAAAATTACGGAGAAAAATTACAGAACTCATGATTTACAGTTAGTTGTGGTAATATTTTCATTAAATTTATGGAGGTATTATGATTATGGGGGATTGTGTGATATTTATACTGACCATAAAATTTTAAATTATATTTTCACATAAAATGAACTTAATATGTGCCAAATAAGATGGTTGGAGTTGATTAAATATTATGATTGATCAATACAATACCTCCATAGGAAAGCCGAAAAAGTTGCAGTTTCTTTGAGTAGAAAAGACCATGCTAGATTATCCCAGATGAGGATCATGAAAGATCCAATATTTATCAATTTTCCTTGGATGGATCCAGAAATTTTAATGGAAGGGTAGAAATCTTATCTTTCTAAAATAAATTTTAAACCATCTATACTAGTTTAGATTAAGGGGGGGCAGAAGGATGATGTAGAGTTACAAATTTAGGTGTGAAATGTTCCTAAATTCAACCATGATTGGGATGAAATAATAATGTCCAGGAACCGGGATTATATTCCTGCCATACCAAAATTAAAGAACGAGCTATTTGAGGAGGATCATAGTTCTTCATTCTCTATACAACTTGGAAGCACAAATATGTACAGGGACCTAAAAGAGTAATGATGATGGGATGACATGAAAAGAGATGTCACTGAATATGTCTCTCGACGCATGGTTTGCCAGAAACTTAAGGATAAGAGACAAAAGTCCAAGGGGATGTTACAACTATTACCTATACATGAATGGAAATGGGAAAATATCACTACATACATTATCATAAATATAAGTACCCGCCCATAAAACATTATATAAACATGAATTAAATGAAAAATTCACATTGAATAACTTTTTAGGTTTAGAGTTTTAGAGAGTAATGCCATAACAATTAAATTACATCTCAAAAATTTCAAACTAGACACTTCTACTTAGTTTCCATTTTTTCCTTAAAATAACAACTCTTGAAAAAAAGATTCATGTCTACTTCCATGTTTTAGGCCACATGACATTCCCTTGATCCCATCCTTCACCCTATTCATTATTAGGTCCTATGAAATACATTTCAAAACATAGGATGAGATTAAAAATCCCAGTAAGGATAATAAAACCAAGAAAGAAAACATTATTTCATCAATACATACATAACATAAGCAATTTTACACACCTCATTAAATCATAATATTTATGAATCACACATAGAAAACAAAAATCATAACAATAAATTAGAGAATCCATATCATACATACATTGTAGCTATCATTGCTACATAGGAAGTTACATTTGGAATACCCATCAAAGCATATTCCCTAAATATATTATGAGAAACATTCACGTTTACTTCTATCATGTTACCCAATGCATTGGAGATCAATCTCGAGCTCACCCACCCTAGGTTTATCGCGGAACAACCCGTATACATAAACAATCCCCAATGTCAATAATATAATCATGACACATAACATAAGCATAAAAAAAGATAACATTCCCAAATTGCAATCAAAATATATCACATCATGAAATTGGACAAGATATTGAAATAATAAATCCAAAAACCATTTTCAATACCAAAATACATAAACGAGTACATGGTATTTAATTTTCTTTTAAAAACAATACAACTTGTTAATGTGGCCAAAGATCAAATAATACTCGTGGCGGTGGAAAGGTCATTGTCACAGCGTATATTAAAAAAAATTTCCTATAGTTTAGTAAAACATCTTTTAGAAAAAGGTTCACTTTGAATTAAATTAAAAGTCAATGGTGTTTATATAGCGTTTAAAAAATGATGTGTATAAAACAACCTATGCCTCAATAAAAGGAGATTAAGACAAAGTCCCATACAAAGATCATTTTGTAAATAACATTGACCGATTATGTGTATTAAATATAAGCACACACAAAGAAAGTATAAATAAATGATAAGATATAAGAAATCCATTTTGTCACATAATCAAATAATGACATTAACAAGAAAGAGAAGATCAACCCAATGAACAAAAATTTATTTAAGAAGTTCCCTTACCTCATGTCTGACTTGACCCATTCGTTCATTAATCAGTAGAATATTAAACTAAAGTTAATTTAAAATTGATTATGAAAAATTTTCAAGTTTATTATTCCATTTATATCATATATTACAATGTCATAGACATTATGTAATCATTTATGTTAATAACAATGCTTTGGTCGATATTTGTACTTGAGTCAAAAAGGAACTTCTTCTATTTACAAGTTGTCCATGTTTCCAAGAGTTCACTATATCTAGAATGATATTCATAATTTAGATATCAAATATATCAAATATATCTGGTATATAAATGTATTTTTAATAGTACATATCATTTGGTGGTAAGAAATGAAATGCACCGTTCATGGAGATGGTAAGTCGTACGTACGCATGAACGCTAATTTCATTTCTATTTCTTATTTTAATTGAATGAAAACATAATAATACATATTTATATTGTAATTTAATTATAATATCATATATAATATCATTAAATTTCTCCTTTTTTACTTCGTACATGTTGAATTAACGAGTCGGATCACTTTAAAGGGGTGGTTGTCCGCACTTCCTAAAATAAAATTATCACATTTACCCATAATGGGAACCATAAAGGCATGATATAAATTGACAATACAGAATAATAAAGAAAATATAAATATAATAAATATCATACATAATTAAAAATCCATCTCAATTTCCAACATGAGAGGCCGCATGATATAATTTAACGACCATCGTTTCGTGAGGCGTTAGTTTGTCGTCCACAGAAACAATATGTTCTTTACCCAATAGATGGAGGTGTGTGTAAGTCTAGTTTGAATACATCACAAAAAAACATACTAGTATATTGAGGATATATGTTTCCGTTTAAAATAAGGTAATAAAAAGTGTTTAGGTGGATGGTGGAGTAAAATAAAACAAAAGAACTAAAGAGAAGATGTTACCTTTAAATCGGGTAACTCTCTTTGGTTTTAACCAAAAGGGTTTGTTGAAGTGGATTATGCCTATTTCAAGGATTATAGGAGGAGGATAGGGATTTAGGGAGATTAATTGGTCCGAGTATGGATGAGACAAGGAGCTTTAGAGGTGTGAGGAATGGGTAAGAGGTGAGTGCTTTTCATAAGGGGGAGGATCTCTTTAGGAAAGAGTGAAAACATTATTTTATTACATAATGATTGTCGGTTTCTAAATGTCCAATTTTATTAAAGTCAAAGATAAGATGAGTCATGGTCAAAATAAAATCATCCAATTAGATTTGGACAGGTTTTGGATATTATTTTAAACCTTATTATTTTATTTATTTAAATCATTTATTAATGAGGCAAACAATACATCATTAGTGTGTCGTACAAATTTTAATTTATTTAATTTCTAAAAATTAAAAAAAAATACCACGATTTACGAAATATTATTATCTTTTCAAATAATATTCATAGTAGAAAAGATAACCTATATAACCCTATATAAAAATTAATTTACTTAAGGATATTTGTTTATGTCATTTTTGTCTTTACTTTATGTTATTTAAAATAAAGTGTCTCTATCACTCCCAAGTGGATACATGGGGTCCCAAAATCGACCCCAGGATTCCCACGGTCGGATATGTATCAACAAATATGATTAAGAAACATGTTATTGTAATTTATTATTATTATAATATTATTTTTACCCTTAATTCCTAGATTTACCTTTTAACAATGGTAAATAAAATATTTACTAATGTAAATAATCATAATGTCTAAAAATAAAAGTTACCTATTTACAAGATTTGGATATCATGATTCAAAATATATAATACATTTTTCCAAATTACAAACAAATAATTGGCAGAAATTTATTTAAATTTAATTCTTGTTGTCAAAACAAAACGATTTTTCTTAAGAAATAACTATCAAAAGGCTGACACTTTTTTATGTCCAATTTCAATGTGAAATTACTTCCAATGACCCAAAATGGATTAGATGGTAAAAATATATTCTAATTATACTATAAATCTAATTATAAATATAATATAAAATTATAAATAAATTAGATTAAATGGATGTTTTAAATTAAAAGAGTATTTTTCACTATTCATAAAAAATAAACATTACGAGAAACAAAAACCCAAATTTCCTCAATATTATATTTTGATGTCCCAATTCTAAAGAAGAATTTTTTTCCCAAATAGAACATATAAATGTGATAAAAAAATAGATTTAAAAATAGTTCTCCATCAAATGGTGGTAAATCGGCCTTTTAAATAATATTAGAGTATTTGTGCTTAAAATTGGATTCATTCACATTTTAAGCCTCTAAATTTTATTGCATAAATGTAAACACATTTAACAAACAAGTATAATCATATTTTAGTTAGATCTATTCAATCATTCCAATACAACTTCTAGGCGTTAACTAAAATTTTAAAAAATAATATTATATTATTAGTGAGCAATGGTAGATTTCAATGAAACTCGTTGTCGCGTATCGAGCATGCCATCAAACATAACATCCCATTTAAAGAAAAATTAATATTTAATTCACAAATATTAATAAATAAGAAAATTTTATATTTCTTTATTTACCTGGGATGTTACATCCTTCCCCATTTTGGAAATTGCATCCTCGCAATTTTTCTCACTTATCAAATAAATAAGGGTATTTATCTAGTCATAGCATTTTCAGATTCCCACATTTCCTCTTCAATCATATGGTTTTTCGAAAAAAAACATTTACATGATTAGTTACCTTATTCTACAAAAATCTCTCTCTTCAGTCAAGAATCTGGACGAGTTGTTCCTCACAAGAGATATTCTCTTCCAACTGAACTACCCCTAAGCTCAAAACATGAGATGGACCACGCATATATTTTCTCTATATTGAAACATGAAAAACATTGTGTACCTGGGACAAACATGGAGGTAAAGCCACTCTGTATGCAATTGATCCAACTTTCTCGTAGATTTCATAAGGTACAATGAGCATCAGACTCAACTTTCCCTTCATACCAAAATGCATCACACCGTTCCTTGGAGAAACTTTGAGAAAGACATGATCACATACCTTCAAAGAAAGATCCTTCCTCTGATTATCCGCATAACCTTTATGCCTACTCTGAGCTATTCTGGTGTGCTTCTGAATCATCTGAAAATTTTATGCCATCTCTTCTACCAATTCTGGTCCCATGAACTTCCTTTCACCTACTTCATCCCCAAAATCTAGAGTTTGACACCGCTTCCAAAATAATTCCTTAAATAGATACTTCTGTATGCCGGAATGAAACGGTTATTATTAAAAAATTCATCCAAAGAAAGATTTTGGTACCAAATTCCATTGTAATCCAGTGATCAAGCACGTATCATATCCCCCAAGGTCTAAATGGTTTGTTATGAATTCCCATCTGATTAAGGATGAAAATCTGTACTAAAATTTAATTTAGTACCCAACCAATTCTGAAGGCCTTTTAAATAGTTAGAAGTAAACCTGCGATCATTACCAAATACAATGGATAGGGGAACACCACGAATCTTGACTATCTCTTTAACATATAATGAAGAATGTTTACCTAGAGACAATGTATCTTGAATAGGAAGGAAATGAATAGATTTAGTCAATCGATCAACAATAACCCAGATTTCATTACTACCTCGAGATGTCTTTGGTAATCGCATAACGAAGTCCACATATATATTTTCCCATTTCCACACTGGCACCGGTAATGACTGATGCGTCCGATTTGGTAACTACAACTCTGTTTTAACCTACTAATAATCCATACACTTCATAGTAAAATCAGTAATATCTCCTTTCATTTCATCCCACCATAAATACTCCCGAAGATATCTGTAAATCATACTACTATTAGGATGAACTGAAAACGGGGAAATATGTTCTTTATATAATAACTCATTCCTCAAATTTGAATCACAAGGAACGTATAATATATTTTGAAATCTCAAAACACAATCATTATAAATGTAAAATTCTGGAAACATACACTTCTAAACCAACTCTACCTTTTTCTTCAATTCATTATCTTCTTTCTGCGGTTGCTTTATTATGTCTGATATAGATGATTTCTATAACACCTAAAACAAAATAGAATAATTTCATGCACCAAAAACTTCTATTACAATGTTCATCAAATCAACAAACAAAGGATCTCATTCCAAATGTAAAAATGTTAATGTAGAATTACTTTTACAACTCAACGAATCAGAAACATTATTTTCCTTTCCTAGATGACAATGAATCGTAAATTCATAATCATTGATTAATTCTAGTCATCTTCTCCATCACATGTTCAATTATTTCAGAGTGAATATATACTTCAATCTTTAGTGCTCAGTATATATTTCCCATTTTACTCCATACAAATGATGACTCAAAATTTTTAAAGTAAAAAAACAACATAAGCTAATTACAAATCAAGTGTATGGTAATTAAACTCATGAGGTTTCAACTAACGTGATGCATATTCCATTAACAGATCATTCTTCATAAGGACACATCCATGTCCTTTCAACGAAGCATAATTGTAAATAACAAACTAACCATTTCTAGAAGTTAGTTCCATAACTGGAGCATTCATTGATCTTCTTTTCAATTCCGGAAAAAAATCATCACATTCTTTTGTCTAGATAAAAATTACACCTTCATTATTTATCTTAGACATTGGACTAGATAAATATTAAAAATTTTCAACAAACCACCATTAATAACCTACCAAAACAAGAAAACCATGGATCTCAGATATATTTGTCTGTCCTGGACATTCTTCAAAAACATTTGTTTTAGCATGATGAACAGTTATTCCATTTTTTGAAACAATGAGACCAAGTGAATAATGTTGTTGTAACATAGACTCACACTTGTTGACTTTCCCATACAATATCTTATCTTTTATGGTTTGTAGGACAACCCTTAAATGAATTTCATTCTCCTCATTACATTCCTAATAAACCAAAATATCATTAATAAACATGACCACAAACATATCCAAGAACTCATGAAAAATTCTATTCATATTATCCATTAATACAGCAGGTTCATTGTTTAACCCAAAAGAAAAAACTACAAATTCATAATGTCCATATCTTGTACCAAAAGCGGTCTTCGGAATGCCTGCATCGTTTACATTCAATTGATGGTACTCAAAACTCAAGTCAAATTTCTAAAAATATTGTGCTCCCTGGAGTTTATCAAACAAATCATTGATATGAGACAAAGGATTCTTGTTCTTAATAGTGATGTTATTCGATGCCCTATAATTGATGAAAAGTCTCACTGAACCCTCTTTATTTTTAAAAAATAATACAAGATCACCCCATGGTGATGTGCTAGATCAAATGAATCCTTTATATAATAACTCAATTAATTGCTTATTTAACACTAAAAGTTCAATTTGAACCATTCTATAAGGGGGTTTTGAAATTGTCTTAGTATCAGAAACTAAGTCAACAGTAAATTCAACTTCTCGATAAGGTATAATAATAGGAAACTCAAAAGGAAAATCATCAAGGTACTCATTTACCACTGAAACATCATTAATTTTAATGTTCCTTTATATTCAACATTATGTGAATGGTAACATTCATTTCCATCTTTTACTAGTTTCTCAGCTTCCTGATATGTTATCAAAAGTAAGGGTTCATTCTTGTACACAAACATAAAATATTTTAGAAAAGAAACCTCCTTAGCTCTGTAGTCAATCATATCATGATAAATAGAAATCAAATTCATACCCAAAATAACATCAAACTATACTAGAGTCAAAACAATAAGGTTTGAAGGTAGGTTATTTCTGCACACAAGGATAAGAAGGTTCTTATAATTTCTATATGTTTCATCATTTCCTCCACATTTTTTTACCATAAGTTCAGGATTCATATCTTGATATGTAATTTCAAATTTACTAGAAAACTTCTAAAAAATGAACGAATGTGTGGACCCTGAATCAAACAACACATTATCCAAATCTAAACAAACAAAAAGTGTACCAAAAACTATTTCATTTGATGGCCCAACATTGGCTGACGTAGTTGCAATGGATTTCACCACCCCTTTTTGCTTGTAGTCTAGATTCATTCCCTCAGTTGTGTACTTGTTTGGACACTCATTCGCATAATGACCCATTTAATTTAAACATTTTATTGATTGTAAATCGGATTTTGTCTTACCATTACCCTGATCTCTTTTAGTGCAATTATGAGCCTTGTGTCCCATTTCACCACATAGGTATCACTTACCATAATTCAAATGACATTACCCTATATTTTTTTTAATATAATTTTCACAAAATTTAATCTTAAATTTCTTACCATCAGAATTTTTTGAAGAGTTCTTCCCTTTCACCTACCACCTTGACCCTTTATTTTGTTATTTTCCAAAGAACACCTAATCCTCAACATAATCCATTTCCACCTTATCCGCACATCGAACATATTTTTCATAACTTTTGAACTCACGAGAAACTAAATCCCTTCGATAATTTGGCTTTAATCCAGATTAAAACTTTTCATTTTAATATCAATATCACATATGAAATTTGAAACATACCATGCCAGTCATGTGAATTTTTCTTCATTAGCTGCTACTGAGTCATCCAACTTACACAATTCTAGGAATTTTTTTTCTATCCTAATAAAAACCACCTTAGGAAAATATTTCTCAGGAAACATACCTTTGAATTCATCCCAAACAATAGAGTCAATCTCCTCACTATCCCTGATATTTTTCACCATCGACCACCACTCATCTGCTTCACCTTCAAAATAGTAAAGAGTGAAACTATCCTTTTGATGTTTTGAACAACCCATGACATCAAAAATCATCTTGCAATACTTTAATACAACTTCTTCTAGCATGGGGTCAGATAATCCTCTAAATGATGGGGGATGTTGCCTCATGAAATGCTACACTACAAAAATGTTCATCTATGGTTGATCTTGATGATCTCGTGCATGGATACCACCGCCGTTTATAGCCTAAGTCAACTGGGCCATCACATCAACAAATTGTTCAGTTCTGATTTCAACCATCCCAGGTTGCGGATTTGGATGGTTTTCTTCCTCCTGATACCGTCCAAACATACCTTCCTTGTTTCCTCTACGGAAAACCATTCTGAACATAGAAATATCATAGGCGAAGAAATATGGTAATATGTTAATGCAATGTAACTTCAATATGACCATAAATTAATTTATGGACATTAATTTTACAATATCGTAACTTCCAATGTTATCTAAATTGACCTATGATACCAACTATAAGGAACATACCTTAAAACATTACATAATATTGAATTAAATGAATGAATCACATTGGGGATCTTTTCAGGTTTATAGTTTTAGAGAGTTAGGACATAACTATAACATTAAATCTCAAAATTTTCAAATTAGACACTCAGTTTATATCTTTTTCATTAAACAAATACTCTTGAAAAAAAGTTTCATGTCCTATTCCATGTTTTATATAGCATGCCATTCCGTTGATCCCATCCTTGACCATATTCATGTTTAGCTCCTGTGAAAAACATTTCAAAACATAGAATGAGCATAAAAAGCTTAGTAAGGGTTAAAAAACAAAGAAACAAATCATTAGTTCATCAATAGATACATAATGTAAGGTCTTTAACATACCTCATGAAATCCTATGATTTATGAATCACACATAGAAAAACTAAATCATAAAGGTAACTTGTTGCATATATATCACACTTACATTGTAGCTGTAACAACTACGTAGGAGTTACATTTGGAACACCCATCATATCATATTGCCTAAATCTCATAGGAGAAACATTCACCTTTACCTTAATCATGTTACCCAATGCATTGGAGAGCTATCTGAGACTCACATGCCCTAGGTTTATCATTGAACTACACGTTTATGTAAACAATTCCAAAGGACCATAATATAATCATAACACCTAACATAAGCATAAAAAGAAGATAAAATTCCAAAATTGCAATAACAATATATCATTTCAAGATATTGAACAAGATATTGAAATAATAAATCCAAAAACCATTATCAATAACATAATATGTAAAAGTGTATATGGTATTTCTTTTTCATTTAGAAACATTACAGCTTGTTATGGAAACCAAACATAAAATAATACTCACAATGGCAGAAAGGTCATTGTCACAACGTACGTTAAAAATACACATTATTTTTATAATTTAGTAAAGCGCCTTGTAGAAGAAGATTCCCTTTGAATGAAATAAAAATTCAAAGGTGTTTATACATCGTATAAAATAAAGTTGTGTATAAAACAATATGTACCTCAATTAATGGAGAATGAGATGAAGTCACTTACAGAGATAAATTTTTAAACAAAATAGATCAATTATGTGTTTTCAATATTATTACACATAATGAAAGTACAAATACTTGATAAGATATAAAAATTATTTTCTCACATAATCAAATAATGACATAAACAAGAAAGAGAATATCATCCTAATGAACGGTAATTGTGTTAAGATGTTCTCGTACCTAATGTCTGACTAGACCTGTTCGATCATTAATCTGTTGAATAATAAACTAAAGATTATTTATAGTTGATTAAGAAACTTTTTTCAAGTTTATTATTTCTTTTATATCATATATTACCATTTTATAAACATTATATATTCATTTATGTTAATAACAGTCATTTTGTCGATATTTGGCACTTCAGTCAAAAATGAACTTCTTATATTTACAAGTTATCCATGTGGTCAGAATTTCATTACATATAGAATTATATTAATGATTTAAATATCATAAATATCATCTATATATATATATATTATATACATGTATTTATAATAGTACATAACATTTGGAGGTAATAAATGAAATGCACCGTTCATGGAGACGGTAAGCCCTACGTACGCAAGAATGCTACTTTCATTTCTATTTCATATTTTAATGAAATGAAAACATAATAATACATTGGTAAATTATAATTATAGGATAATATAAAATATAATATATTTAGCTTCATCCTTTATATTCCCCATATATGGAATTAAGGAGTCATATCACTTTGAGGGGGGTGTAGTCCGCACTTCCTAAAATAAAATTATCGCGTTTACCCATAATGGAAACCATAAAGGCATGATATAAATATAAAATACAGAACCATAAGGAAAACATAAACATAGTAAATATCATTTATAAATATAGTTTCATCTTAATGGACAACATGAGAGGCGGTATGAGATAATTGAAAAATCATCATTTCGTGAGGCGTTAGTTCGCCATCCAAAGAAACAATATGTTATTTACCATTTAGATGGAGGTGTGTGTAAGTGTAGTTCAAATAATTCTCATAAAAACATACTAGTATATTGAGTATACTTTTGTAGTTAAAAAAAGGAATAAAAAGAGTTTATGGGGATGGACAAGTAAAATAAACAAAAGAACTTAAGAGAAGATGTTACATTTAAATCGGGTAACTCCATTTGGTTTGAACCGAAAGGGTATGTTGTAGTTCTTTCTGCCTACGTTAAGGCTTCTAGAAGGAGGAGAGGGATGTAGGGATTTTAATTGGGAAGATCTTAGACATGCCGAGGGGCTTTAATGGTGTGAGGAATCGGATAGATGTGAGATCATTTTATAAGGGGGTAGGGGCTCTTCAAGAAAGTGTAAAAATATTATTTTATTACATAATGATTATAGGTTTCTAAATGTCAAAATCATATTAAAGACAAATATATGATGACTAATGGTCTAAATAAAATCATCCAATTAGAATTTGATAGGTTTTGGATATTATTTTAATCTTTATAATCTTATTTATTTAAATTATTTATTAATGATGTCGACACTGCATCATTATTGTGTCATAAATATTTTATTTCATTTAATAGCTAAAAATTATAAAAAACCAGGATTTATTAATTATTCCTATCATCCCAAATAATATTTATAGTAAAAAATAGAGCATATATAATTCTATGTAAAAATTAATTTACTAAATGATATAGTTTTATTTCATTTTTGTCTTTACTTCAAGTTAATTAAAATAAAGTGTCATTATCAGTCCCAAGTTTCCCCATGGGGTCCCAAAATCAACAAAAGGATGCCAATGGTAGGATATGTATCAACCAATAGTATTAGGATACATATTATGGAAATTTAATATTATTATAATATTAATTTTTAACCTTAATTACCATAGATAACATTTAAGCATGGTAAATAAAGTATTTAAAGAAATAAATATTCATAATGTATAAAAATAAATGTTACATATTTACACAAATTAGACCTCCAGATTAAAAATATGGAATAAAATTTTGCAAATTCATAACAAAAAATTGGTATAAATTAATTTAATATTAATTCTTGTTGTCAAAACAAAAAGCGTGTTTTTATGAAATAACAATCAAAAGATTGACACTTCTTTTTGTCCAATTTCAATGTGAAATTACATCCAATGACTGACATTGGATTAGTTGGTAAAAATATATTCCTCATGAAATTTAATAACAATTAAAAAGGTAATATATTCATATAAATAAATTAGATTAAAAAGCATCTTTGTATAAAAATACAATATTTTTCATTATTTATTAAAAAATGAAATTTATTAGAAAAATAACAATATTTCATGAAAATTATATTTTGATGACCCTATTCTAAAGAACAATATTTTTCTTCAAATATAACATATAAAAGTGAAAAAATATATATTTAAAAATGGTTCACCACCAAAAGAGAGTAAATCGACCTTTTAAAGAATATAAGATTATTTGTGCTTAAATTTGGATTCATTACAATTTTAAGCCTCTAAATTTTATTTGATAAATGTAAAAACATTTTACAAAAATGTATAATCAGATTGTAGTTAATTCTATTCATTATCACCAATACACCAGTGAGGCGTTAACTACCATTTAAAATATTAATATTTTATTATTAGTGTGCAATGTAAGGTTTCAAAGAAACCCAATGTTGCGTATCGGGCTGGCCATCAAACATAGAATTCCCTTTAAAGTATAATTAATATTTAATTCAAAAATATTAATAAATATAAAAATATCATATTTCTCTATTTACCTGGGATGGTACAGTAAAACATCCCATAACATCTGAAGGCAATAATTCAATTTCTTTATAGTTGATAACATTACGATGTTGGCTCACAACATTGCACTTAGAGGTGATATATCTCTTGATCAACTTTCCTAGATATCTGTAAAGACAGTGGTTCTATTTCATGGAATACCACTTTCCATTATATCTAATCATGATCTATGTTTTACCTTGATGTTCAGGTGAGTTCTTCAACATGTTCGGGATAAAATGTTATGTTTTATCATTTCTTATCATGATCATATAGATGATCAGTCAGAGAGGAAAATTTAAACTATTCAAGACATGTTGAGATATGTCTCTATAGATTTCAAAGGTGGTTGGGATCAACACTTACCATTGATGGGATTTTCATGAAATAATATCATTCACTCCAATATTTAGATACCACTTTATCAAGACATATATGTAAATAAGTGCAGAACTCGATCTTTTTGGGATGAAGTAGGGGAAATAAAGCTATTAGAATTTGATCTTATAGATGAAAAGGAAGAAAAAATCATATCTATTCAACAAAAGATAAGAGCAGGTCGTAGTCGACAAAAATGATATGATAATAATTGAAATAAAATACCTAGAGTATGAAGTGGTTGATATGGTGTTTTAATTAATATCTCCCTGGAAGTGAGTAATGAGATTTGGAATGAAGGGAATGTCGGGCCCCAGTTATATCAGTTTTTTGGAAAATCTTGATCATGTTGGGAAGGTAAATTACCAATTAGAGCTTCCACTAAATCTACCTCATGTTTATTATGTGTTTAATGTATATCTCTTGAGAAATTACAGATCTGATCCTTCATATATACTATGCTCAGATGTTGTACCACAAGAGCAAGATCATTCTTATGAAGACAAACTAATAGAGATTCAGGATCATAACCAAAAGTTCTTGGAAACAAGACCGCTCCCATGGTAAATGTTTTATGGAAAAAACAAAAAATTTAAATATTCTAAATGGGAACTTGAGGATATGATAAGGGATAAGTATCTCCATCTATTTGTTTCCACATAATTAATTCTGAGAGAAAAATTCAGTTTATGGGTAGTATAATATTACACCTGATTGTTTTTATTAAAATATTTCTTTAAATACTTATTATTCATCTTGTGGATTTGGTTTCATGAAATTGTGAGTTTAAACAAACCCCGAGATTCCCTCAATATAAAATTTCTATAATATTCTAGCCATTAGTTTATCGGTAATAATAATAACTAATATATGAAAGTGCATTGTGAATTCTTTTTCTATCAATTATTAATGAATAATATAAATTACATATTTGTATTTTTGAGAGAATTACTATTGGTAATGAAGTTAATGAAATATATATGTTATATACTTCATAAAATATTTTTTTATCCATTTTATATTTGAATTATATGGTGTCAATAAACTCGATCTTTTGTATAAAAACCATCTTTTTTTAAAAGGGTAATCTTACACCTTTGAATGGAAAAACCCTTTTAAATTATGATTTTGACACAATAATAATTTTTATATAAAAACATTAACTTGTTCTTCTAATGTGGGATATAGAAATTTACATTGGCTGAATTTATGATATTTCATGATAACATTCTTATTTTGATGAATAGTTAAAACACAATAAATTTAATTTGAAAAAAAAATATTTTTATTGAGATAAATTATATGGTTAAAATATAAAATTGAATTGTTTTAAAGTATAAATATAATATATTTTTATCATTATATATTATGTATGTCATTACCAATAATTTTACTCTGAATTCATTTGTAAAAACAATCCAATATTTTACAATGTTTTAACTTTAAAAAAACTCGTTCTCTCATTCCAACAACATGATTGATTTTAAATTAATTACTGAAAATTTATTGTTTTGAATTTTTATAAATAAACTCCATATTTTGAATCAGTAAGTCTATATCATATTAATAGGGTACTTTTATTTTTGTGAATTATGAATAGTAAATTTGGAAATTATATTTATTTCCATGGTAACAGGTAATTCAGTTAAATAAAAGTAATAAATAATATTATAAAATTTCCTTCACACCTAAATGATTCTATTAAATAACCAAATTTAACCCTTATTATCTATTTTTTGAAATGGAGTCACAATATGGCCCCTTACATATGAATATCTCATGATTTTTAAAAAAAAACTAATCAATGTGACAAAATGTCCCAATCTCATTTCATATAAGTATATTAATTTTATTATATGGATAAATATGAGATAATATCGACTATAGATGTTATTTGGAATGATAAAATAATTACCTACGTTGTTGTAATTTATTTATAATATTTAGAGATTAGATAATAATCATTAATGATGACCCAATAGTGATGTAAATTTTGTTTTATTAATAGAAATATAAAATAAATGGTTTTAAAAATTTTATAATAAATATCATCTGAAATAATAATCTGATCAACAAATTTGCTACGTTAATATGACATGTTATGAGTGTATTTAATATTTTGGTTCAAATTTAACATCTGTGTGGATTTTTTTAACATCAAATAAATGAATAGTGTCAAAAATGACACTATTGATATTTAAAATAATGATTTTATTAAAATATTTAAATATCATTAAAATATTTAAAAAATACAAGGTGATAATTATAAGATCTAAAATGTATTAAAATATCCATTTATAGTCAATTAACACAACATATGTATATATCTGTAAACATTAAATTTTAAGATTGTTATTAACATAATTATAATTAAATAGAATAACCAAGTGTTAATAAAAGATATATGGTTTAAATTGAAATAATAACTAGTCCAAAATTTATCGGTTGATGATCATAAAACCCTATCTCATCTTGTATTCTAAATTGGTACTTCTTGTGGTTTTCTTGGTAGCATTTAATTTTATTGAAAATTATTAAATATGGTGTTTCCACAAGTGACCCTCACCACAATTATAAAAATGCACTTCCTATGTTACCTCTTAAATTAATTTTGAGCCATAAAACTCAAACATCCATAGCCATTTTTCCTTCCTATCTTCCTCATTATTTTGAGAGGTTCTTTCCATCCATAAAAACAAACTATAGTTCTCTAAGTAGAGATTTGGAGGAAGCACATTGCGGAAGAGGTAATCTCTTATACTGATTCTTTAAAACTTTATTCTGCTTATACTTCATATGTATTAGTTATTTAATTATAAATTAATAACATTAGTATCAATAATTTAAATATATGTTATTATAAATATGAAAGAACCATATTCCACCTTATTCCCATCCTATGTAAAATGAAATCACTACATGTGTGTATGTAATGCTTATTGTCTCCCCGCCATGGTGTAATCTATTTTCACCACCAACTTACATGGATGAGTATAATGGTGGAATAAATAAATAAATATGTGATTCAGAAAAAATTATTTTTATTTTTAAATACTATACAAAATACACTTCAATACCATTCTACAAATTATCGGAATGATATCGTTGCTCATGCGTAAGTATGAATTACTATATCCATGGTATGATGTGATTCATTCTATATAGTGTTTATTAAATCGTGATTATTTAAATGAATTGAATGAATAAATAGGAAAAATATTATAATAATAAAATTATTTAAATTAAATAACCATAACCTATAAATATGTATAAGAACATATCAAACAAAACATGGATAAGAACAAAAAGCAGTTCATACACGAATAACATGACACAATGAGATGTTACTAAGAAACATATGAAAATATGATCATAAATGTTATAATTAAAAATACTATGATTTTTTAATAAATTAGTAACATTATTTAAATCCTTATATAGGAGGTTGCTTCCAATTATTATTTTTTATTTTATTAATATCGGTTTAATGGTGTCTGGTTCCCAACATACAACGCCAATCATGTTCAAGATAACCAAAACAACAAACAACACAAAACAACAAAGATTTAAACATCATAATATCCCTAGTCATCCCCGTATCCCATACAGGATTCTTCTTCTCTAGTAGCCGATTCCCATTCCATATTTCACCAAAAAAATTCACTTTGAACCTGATTTCTATGTAGGACCAGATTAGTCATAATTGATGATTCCTTCTTAACCCCACATCACTTTTTGACAGTAAGAACCACCTAAATATTCCATTTTGAAGTAGACCTTGTCCGCATTGGACACTAGAGATATGATTAGTCTTTTGTTGTCTTCCTTGTTGAGGTTTCAGATAAAGGTTTATAACCTGGAGACCCCATCTAATTCCCATTTTGAACAATATCGCTAAATGAACGACTATAAGGGGTAATATGGTTCTTCCTTCCTCCCATAGATATATCCTTTTGCACCCTGGACTGTTCCTTCAACCTAGCCTCATGACATCAGGCAATGTCGCCAAGCCTCTTATAAGAAGGGTTACATTCCATAAAGGGTTTTCACCCCTCCTGCAGGGGAAATTACTCCCGAGCCATCACATATTACTCCTTCACCTTACCCTCAAATAGAAGGGCCTAAATAGTCTTATCCCCCCGTCAACAAATTTCACAGAAAAAACCTGCTCATCATTCTCTTCTAGAGGTCCTGCAAACAGTTCCTGCCCCAAGAGATCCTCAGACCTATCCTCCACAATCACAACATCACCCTCACCCCCTGTAATGACCTCCTCCTCTAGAACCTCAGCCAAATTACTCTCAGTAAGGACATAAAACTTGTTATTCAAATCCATATATGGTTTATCCCGAGTATCCAAACCTTTTTCCACATTCGGTCTTGTCATGTTATCCACCTCCACAAAACTGCAGCTCCGATCCTTTTCAACATGTTCTAGACCCGCAATATTAGAAGGCGTAACAACCCTCTACTTATCCAGATCAATCCCAATGATGCTATTTCCAACTATTTGAACTTCCTCATAAACAATAACACGAGATCCAGAGGTGAGATCCTCCCTGGCTGATGCATTCAGCTGACAAACCCTCCCTCCTTCAACTAACCCCTTCATCGACAAATCCAGAACAACCCTCATATCTTTTCCCAGTTCATTGTTCCTTGTACACTCCTATGTGGTCATCCTAGAATCCTTCCCACTGTAAGAAGCACCCCTCGCTCAGCAAACATCACTTGAATGCCCCATGTGATTGAAAAAACATCAAAAATTCATCCAACTTTCATAGAAAACCATTTGTTTGCATATATACTCCTCCCCAATCGTAATCCAAATATAATAAAAAGGGACGCACGATGCATCCATTTCTACACACACCCGACAGTTTACCGGAAGGCACACTACCTCTGTGAGACAATCAGAATATAGGTATCTTCCTACCATGTTACCTAATAAACGAATAATAGAAGGGGTTTGAAATGGTAAAGGTAGTTTAGGAAAACATACCCAAACAATGATGGAGGGTTAATCCCTATTCATATGTAGATCAAAAGACAAGAGCAGAAGCATAAAACAATTTCCTTTGAATATGCGAGGCACCCTTTCCCAAGCCTGAATGAGATCTGACTCTGACTCGAATCTAATCATAATTTCATTACTATACAGTAATCCCACAACTGCTCTTCGCGAAGATCCCATGATCAAAATAAAAATCGATTGAAGTCATCCACCGAAGGCCTTCTGTTCTTGAATCAAGACACCTGGGTGAGATTCAGCAATGCCAAAGACTCCATGAACTCAGATAATGAGAGAGGAAGAATCGGTGCTCCATCAATAAGGTCAGGAAACTTAGGGATAATCGATGCTTTCAGAAAAGGAGGAAGAAACTCCAGGTTGGAGATAGACCGAAAGGACCTATCTCTCTCATGAGACAGTGATTCGCCCTCCCCCACCAAGGGGGGAAGAGCCGATGTCACGACCGCCATCATCACCAGAGGTGAGAGAGCATCGAGAGGTCACAGAGTGTCCGGGACACCACCATTTTATAGGAGGTTCCGATACATATTTAGTATAACAGATCTAATGTAAGAGATAAATTCCAAATTGTGTTTTTATCTAAGATTGATTATTCATAAGTATTTACTAGGGGTATATTTTTCTTCAACATCCATGTTTCCAAAAAATGTAATAAAAAATAATTTTTATATTCTTATATAATTTTACCCATTGCATAATTTTTAGTAAAATGTATGAATGGATTTTTTTTTTCTATTTCGGTATGACGTACTTTATACGTTACGTACAAATGGAAAAAATTTTTTATTTAACTTCTATGACATGAAGGAATTTTTACTCTTTCATAATGACATATTTTATTAATGATTACCCTAAAATATTACGTAGTTATTTTCACATATAATTATTTCTTCCAAAATTGTGTGGAATTTTGTGAATGGAAAATGTTCATGAAGATGAAATTATAGTTTCCTTAGGAATTATTTTCATGTGTTTTCTCAAAAACAATTCCATCTAAGATGACTCTATTTTAATAGGGTAATATTTATATTCCAATTATTACTATGATTTTATTGTTTGTTATTTATGAATTCCATTTGATTTATTTTAATTATGACATAATTATGTTTAAGAAATAAATTTTATTTCCTTGATTATTCTACGTAGAATAGTTTTATATTTTTGTGGCCCACATAATAATGGTATCATTGTGATATTGGTGTGACCTATATCTCCCTCCAATGAATTGGGTAAAGATTCCTATCTCAAGATATAGACATAACTATGATGGAAGATAAATCCATTTTAGAAATACAGGGATGGAATGTGTAGTGAACTCTGTTCAGTAGTGGACTTTTACCATTATGATTGACTCAGAAACGGGACTTGAAAAATATGAAATTATTTTCTATTCTTATGATTGTATGCCACAAAATTTCATGTCATATGTTATGAATATTGGGTTACATTTCTCTTTTATGATTCATCCCATGACAATACATGATGATTTTTTATATACAAGATCATATTTTCAAATTTGATGTTCTTATGATTATGATATGATTGATTTTTAATTTATTTACCCTTACTTAAAATTTGAACCCACACATTCATATGTTTATTTTCCCTAGTCCATGAAGAATGGTTTTACATAAAATCTGTCAAAAATGAGTCTAGTTATAATGAAATAAGTTGGAGCAAATATGGATGTTTTATGAACCATGTTGTTTATGTTTCTAATATTCTAAAGACAATAAATCTATATGGTCCTAATATGGGTTTTATTATGTTATATAATAAATATTTCTCAATGATGATGTAATGTCTATATGTAATGTTTGGGCTATTATAATCTTCCTCCTTTCACCCTAGGTGTAAGCAAAAAGGATCATGGTGAAGGATATAAATCACTTCTATTGATTTAGAAATCCATTTTATAGATTTATATATTGGAATGAACCTTGAAGACCATTACTTTAAAAAAATGAATAATTTAGGTGCTTGGGGGATGCTTGAGGCCTTTTTAGGACGTATTAGACACTTCAATGCTTATACATTATAATAATTTTCAAAATATCTAGTTTCCAATTTTAATTATTTCTAATGGTGAGTAATTCCAATTGTTTTTTAAAATTTATAGTTTTCAATGGTGAGTCCTTCCAACAGTGAGTTGTTCTAATAGTTTAATGAATTTTTCATTTTCCAATGGAGATTCATTCTAAAAGTGAGTCATTCCAATAGTCTTCCTAATTTTTATTTCTCAATTGGTGAGTCATTCCAATGGTGGTTCAATGTAATATTTTTTAAAATTCTTAGTTTTACAACATTGATTACGTCCAATGGCGATTCTTCCCAAAAGTTTTTAAAATTTATAGTTTTTCTATACTGAGTCATTGAAATGGTGTTTCAATCTATAAGTTTGATAAATTTATAGTTTTTTAATTTAGTTTCATTATAACGGTGAGTCATAGTGCAATAGGTTAGATTTCTATACCATCATAGTCTTCAAGTTTCACCCCAAAAACTATCATAGTGGAAAAATTTATTTACTAAATTGGTTTCACCTCACTTTCCAATAATGTACATCTCATGAGATATAATATCAGTTTCCAATGAATTGGAGGTTTATATAGGAACCAACTATGACATAATGTAAAATTTCTATATGTGTTCTATAATAACATTAATCATATCATCACACAAAACCGAGGTAAATTAATGGGATTAATAAAAATTCAATCATTTTATGATCCATAAAAAATAAATGGTTTTTATAAATATCATGAAATAATATAACGTATTGAAACCTTAACAAAAATAAGGATAGTTTAGTGGAATAATATCCCCATTAAAGAATAAGTAACATAAAAGAATGTAATCTTAGATGGAAAATAATATGATGAGATTACATGAAATAATTTTTGGGGAAAATATATTTTTTTAGAAATTTTCAAATATTTAGATATAAAAGAAGAAAAAAAAATTCATCAAAAAATATCTCTTAAATCTTTTAAATGAATATTAATTGAATTAAGGTGTTATTAGCCAGGGAAAACTACTCATTCTGTATATGGTAAAATAACATTCCTTTTGTATTTTTCTTAGAAAATTCACAAACAACCTCTTTTGAATATCGAAAAAATGAATCCTTTTTAAATGTGCTTTTTTATTTAAAATTTAGTTAAAATGGTTAAATATATTAATAGAATAGGTCATTTTTCTGAATAATTTTAAATAACATTTATATGGTTCAAAAGATAGTTTTAATGGGAAACTATAAGAAGATAATTTTTAAACGAAATCCCTTTACAAATATCGTATCATTGATGTGAGAATTAATAAAACTTTTTTATTGTTTATATTCACTGTAAATAAAAAAAATTTAAAATAAAATCATAATATAACCAATAGTATTTCCACACAAAATTATACCATCACATAATCCATCATGTATATGTATAACCCAAATAATGGAAATTGGGTTAATAATTCCCCTTCCTCATTGTGATCAGTCGAATCATATGCCCCATAAATGTGATAATTATCAAATTAAACATTGAATAAAATTTATATAATTATACTCATGATATTATCTATCAAATAGCTGTATATACACCACACACATGAAATATGTGGTGATTAAATCATGTTTCTTGCTGAAGTAAAGGTGAGATGAGAAACCCACACAACACAATTCCCATTAGTTTTTCATACCATAACCTTTATAATAAATATTTAATAAATGTTATTTAATCATATTATCAAAATATTTATATTTATAATACCTTTTATAATACTTTTATAACATCTTACCATAGTTTCATTAATAATTCTTCATTATTTTCATCATTTCGTTTGTATTCATTTCATGGTTTCATTGTCTGTTAATTTGTGTATTATTATAAATTTTCATGAAAAAATGAAATAAAAATATGTAAGAGAAAATAAATGGTATTTATTGATATTAATAATTTAAAATTGTCTTATATAAACTTTTTATTAATGGTATGATGATGACTAATTTGATAAAACCTTAATAATAAATGTTTAGTTTATTTGGGATGTTTTTTCAACTATCTTGAACTACTTTAGTATTAATTAAATTTATGTCTATATATCATTTATAGAGAAATAATAGTTTATAAGATAGATATTAAAATCTTATATTAATCTGAATAATACTTTTTTACCATCCTTTAAAGTGAAAATTTAAAAATAACATCATATGTATTCACAGAGATGATTAACCACTGTAATTTGGAAAATGGTTCTCCTTCCATCACTAAGAGGATGTAATAAAGGGGATGGATATAAGATATTCTGTGATGAACATAATATTAAATTATATGATTATTATGGATTTATAATTCCTTTATATATGGGGGAGGTTATGGGAATGCAAAATACGATAAGAAAATATGAGTAATGGTTTTAGAAACATGCCTCTTGAATATCACCTCTAAAAAGGATCCCATAAAGACCATAGAATTAGTATTTTCTGATACAAATAGTACATGAATATAGTTAATGTGGGTAGGTTAGGGTTTGAAATATTATTTTGGAGATATAAGGATTTTTAGCAGAAAGGTGGTGGCTATGAGTAGTATTTATACATGAGGAGCGGTGGTTTAATGAGACTAAATAATGATTATTTCAAATGTAAATCCAACTACATTTTGGTCTGATTAATTCCAATGAATTGTATTAAAATTAAAATCATATAGGATATTTATGGTATATAAACACATCAACCAGAATTTAATGATTTTATTTTTAGGTATTTAATCCTTTTAACTATTAACTTTAACCAATTTCATTGTATCACCTATACTGTGGTGATTGTTTTTACCATGATAAACATTATTATTCATAAAATTAAAGATGAACATACAAAATAATTTAGACCTTCTGATTCAAAATATTAAATCCATTTTTTCAAATTCAATTCATATAATTTAAAAAACATATATATTTATAAAACATCGCAGACGCGATGCCAATGCATATATTTAAGAACTATATTTTTTAAGTAAAAGAGGATTTTATATCAACTCCTGGACTAATAATTTTTAATTTTGGAATAAACATAAATATGTAATGATATATAATATATAAATTTCATTTAAAACATTTCTCATTAAGGATTATTTTTATTAACTATGTATAAGAAACACAATGTACATAAAAATAATTTTAAAAAAAATACCATTTATAAACCCAAAAATAAACTTATTCAAAAATAGTAAATAAATTTGAATCAAAATAATTTAATGTTTTGAAAAATAAATAAATATTAATTAATTTAATATAAATCATATTATAGAACAAGTGACATAAAATTTTCTAAATTTGTAGAAATGAAATGACATATGTACAAAAATCGATATTTTTCACTATTCACTGAAAAATTATTATTTTTGGAAGATTATTAAAAATTCATCTTAAGATAATTATACATTTTGAATCAAAAATATATATTAATTTTATTGAATAAATTTTATTTTAATTTCATGAATCATTTATATTTATGTTTTCACATAATGAAATAAAATTTTTTATGGAAGAAAACATAGGTTTGAAAAACTAAATGACTTTACTAAAAATTATGTTTCTATCCCCTAAGAATAAATTAATATCTTATCATTCTGTTTTAAAATAGTATATTTATTAATACGGTTTGTACTATTCAATCCCTCCAATTTAATGACTAGTTTATAATGGTTATGTTAAAATAATAATATTTTTGAGTTTGTAAAAGATCAGGGTTCTATTCAACATATGGTATCAATAAGATAAAAATTATCTATAAAGAGTCATACCCCAAAATATTGG
Source organism: Viscum album (assembly GCA_963277665.1). Classification (NCBI taxonomy): domain Eukaryota; kingdom Viridiplantae; phylum Streptophyta; class Magnoliopsida; order Santalales; family Viscaceae; genus Viscum; species Viscum album. The sequence continues at coordinate 592,649,616 of OY728166.1, forward strand.
TGTGTTAATGTGTGGTTCCACTATAAAACATAGACTATATGACTTTTCTTATTTCATATAACATTGTCTCTATGATATACGTATCCACTAACAGTTTCTTGTATGAAATATCTTTCTCCAGCGGTACCACATATGAATTCAGTACATGTGAGGGGTCTAGTAATTTATTCTTCAAGAGGGGTACATGGGACACATAATTTACATGAGAAAGTGGATGTGGTAATTCTAATTAGTAGGATACTTTTCTGATGTGATCAAGTATCTTAATGGTGTTGATGTATATAATATTAAGATGCACCTTCTTCCCAAACAACATGAATATGTTCCATAGTGACATATAAAGGAAGAATTTATCATTGACCTCAAAATCTAGGCCTTGTTGATATTTTTACATCACAATTTTATGTCAGATTTTTTCAGATTTTATATGATGTTTAATGGTTTAAATATTCGATGTCATCTCTTTGATAGGATCAAGTGCCATTGGATTCTTCTCATAAGTTTCCTCATATTTCAAAACAGAGCCTCATAAAGTTACATTTGAATGCTATAATATAAATTATTGTAATATGATACCTTTATTACGTGAATGTTCTGGTAAAATAATCTTGATAAATCCATTTTACATGATTCCAAAATATCCTAAAGAGTAAGAATTTTCCATTTAGATTGACCATCAATCGTTTGGTGGTATATAGTGATGAAGCTTAGTTTGGTATCCAACTCTTCCTTTAATTTTCTCCTAAACTATGAGGTAATATGTGGATATCGATCATATAAAATAAATATTTGAACTATAAGAAATTATGTACATCATGTGGAGTTTTCCCAATAGATAAATATTTAGTGACAAAAGTGAAATTTTATAAAATGTTAAAAAATCTACTACCTCATATATGTTGTTGTAACCTTTTGGTGTCTTAGAGAAATCATATGATGAAATCGATAATTATGTGTTTCAATTTTTTTACCTATACGGGAAATGGATTCATCGTACCCTTATACATTTTTATATTATCCATAAAATGATTTCATACAAATCATCATGATATAAATTATGAAATCTGTCTCTACATTTTGTATGAACAAATGTTTTTCTTCAAACGTTTGTATATCATATTTCATTATTGTCAAATTTATAAATATGAGATATTTGGATAGTCCATATGTTCCCTCTTTTTTCTAGTTTTTATGGGATACAAATTCAAGTTCAAAACCTTATAACTCTTTCTTTATCCAATTTTATTTTTTGGATTTTCAATAACCATTACCATAGAATCCCATCCAATTCCATAAACTACATAATACTCTCAAGAATGGATGGTTTAATCGTTATTTGAGAATTATAGGATGAATATCCTTTTAGTATTCACATATCCATCCTTTTGAGGTCCATTATTATTGGATCCCTTATAATCCTAATCAACAATAAGGTTGTATGAACCATTTCAATCAGAGAATATACATGTTTTTTCACGTTCACATAATGGTAATGGATTGGAAAATCATAATAATTGAGAAAATCTAATAAATTTAATTAGATCACATTGAGATACTTTTTAAATATATACTTGTGGATTTTTTATCACATTTTATATCAAACTCCCCCATAAAGATAATCTATCCAAATATTAAATGTGAATATATTTTTATCCACTTCTAGAACTAGCATTGGGTAGTTATACTCATGGGTATTTAATAGGTGGGAGGAATAGGATATCACATTATCTTCTTGCCTAAATACAGAACCCAATAATTTTTGGATTCATCTTGGTTGATAATAAATCCTTCCCTAGTACTAGGTAATGTGAGAACATGTTCTTCATTTACCCTCTTCTTCAATTCATTAATGGTTTTTTCCAATTCATTATTCAAGTATCTCATGTCTCCCCTATGAGGAAGAATAGTTACAAGATTGAAAATTGTGAAGGGTTTATCTCAAATTTATTATATTACCCAACTAATCCAATGAAAACATGGATTTTTCCTCAAATTCCCGCATATGACATCATTTTATGGCATCTGTTTTTTTTAAGGATCCAATCACATCAATATTTATTGATAACATACCAAATGAATGTTACATGTTCATTCCAAAATTTACATTTACTATACATTTTATATAACTTTTTATACCTCATGTTCTTCTTTATAGTATTTAAATTATACTCTTATTCCACTTTAATTTAAGAGAAGATATGAATTTCCTCTATAAAGGAAACTATACATCTATGAAGGTAATCCTTAAATACATTCTTTCTTATATCGATATAAATTGATGGAGAAATTGTAATTAGATATATAATCCCTATGTACTCGTAGTTCCCATACATTGTATGAAAGGTAGACCTAGGTATATCCTCATTCTTCAGCAATACATAATAATTTCTTGATAATATATCATCCTTAGAGATGTAATAGGTTTCACATAACTGATATAATATAATATAAATCTATATAAAGGGATACTTGTTCTCTATCATGTAATTAATGAGATCATGATAATCAATATAGAGACACATTGGCCCATCCTTTTTAATAATGATGTGAACTAAGGAACCCTATGGTGAATAATGTGGGTATCTGAAAACATTATGTAGATTCTCCTATAACTATTTTTATTGATCCTTAAGTTAAATAATTGAAATCATTTATATATTATTGGATACCATGAAATGATTTTTGGATTTTGTTTATTGAAAACTATTCCACGTAGAAAGGTGGAAGACAAAGAAATTGTTTAGGAAACACATCAGTGAATTCCCTTAAAATAGGAATTTCAGAAATGATTATCTTTTTATAAGGCACAATTATTTGATATATATTGGTTTATCTCACATGTCTATAATACCCACACTTGGGTTGTTTCAATCAAATAATAATTATCATCATCCTTTCACTAGTATAATAATAGAGGGAGAATTTCAATACAGAGGGAGACTTCATTCTCTTGGAAGTTTATATTGGGTCATTATAAGGAAAGAAAATACTTTCATCAAATTCCATTAAATTATTATAATGAGAGAATCATAAGGGTTTCTATGAAATTAATCATATAAATTTTGATAGGGGATAATATATATATAATTTGGATCAAACAATTGACTAATTTTCCATCATCATCGATAACTCTACATCAATGTTTTTAGGTGGTGTTTGAGTACTTCTAATAATCATGCATGATATGAACTAAATTCATTGATCCATAATAAAAAAGTAAATTAAATATTATTAAATTATTAACAAAACTATAAATCCCAACATCATTGTTCAGAAACTTCATAAAAATTTGATTACATATGCTCACCCTCGCTCTAATGGCATTGGATATTTTTTTAATTGGTCTCATAAAAAATACTTTTTGGGGAATTGATTTACATAATTTCTTTGTTCCATATTGTAGAAACATTATATATCCTTATAAGGGTTGACAAGATAATTCCTTATATCCATCACATTATTGGTTTTCTATTTTATGTAATTTCAAGATAGGTTCCCTTCATTCCCACACCGAATCCATTTTTCTTTTCCCTTCATGAAATCTACTTGATTCTTCTTCCCACATATAGGAAAAGTGGTATGTTGTAAATTATTTAATGCATTATATTTCCACATCACACCATTAAAATTACAATACATTCTCTACTTCAAATCCCAAAATAAACCTTGACATTCACTAATATCCATTTTCACTTTTAGGTCACATTGTATAATTTCTTCATAGTTGTCAATTTGTTGAATGAAAAATTATTATTTTTACTCAACATTATCTGAACAATGTGGTGATTAACATTTATTTTTTGGGAGATGAAGAAATAAAACGTGTATCATGAAAATATTATGATTTTTCCCACATATTACCAAATTTATTTTTCAACCTTTTGTTTATGTCTAAAGAAATAAATCTCAGATTTTTTCAATGAGTGTAAGGAAAATTGTTTAAAAAAAACATTTTTTGAAATTCCATCCACTCCATAGATTCATCCTCCTCCTGAATACCTATATGTATTACCAACATTCAACAAATATACATTTGTAAATCCCTATGATATGTAGAAGGAGTGACCTTATCCTTAACAAAGCATTATATAATGGTGAATATCTTTTCAATGGAGTTGATTCATTACTCAATTATTATGGGAATAAAAATTCCACTAAAATTTGGAGGCCTTTATCAAATAAAGGGCTCAATTTACACTTTCCCTTTAATAGGGGGATTTTGGATTTTCTCATTAGTCATGTTTCGGTTCAATACAATTGTCAACTTTTGAATTATTATAACGATGTTCCCAATGACATCTCCCATCATATTTTCTATATCATTTGGGAATTCTCCAGATTTCCACTCTTTTTAACTCATTTGTTTGCCTATTTCTAGAAACTAAATAAAAATAAAGACAAAATTATGGATTATAATTATTTAACTATGAAATAAATATATATTAAATATTAAATATTAAAATAATAACACAAAAATTTAATATATACCTTAACCTATGAATTTATAAATGTAATTTTAATTTATCCATGATATATTACATAATATAAAATAATATATTAATTTTATTCCCCTAATATTGATTTAAACGGAGATTAAGAAATTTACTGAAGTATATCCTTCATAAGTGTCATACTAGATGTGAGGTAAGGAAGTTTCTAGTACATTAGGTAAAGATTTATTCTATTTTTATGTTACTATGTTTTCTTTATAAACCATATTTCATATGTTCCTTATACATATCCTCTTAAATTATCTGTACATGGATAGTCATACCTATTTTTATTTATATAATTAAGTATATATCTTAATAAATTTAAAAATCAATATAAAATTATTATGAAAACTCCATAACAGGGTCTTACATTCAATGTTTCTTCTAAAACTACCTAGGATAACATGGGATTCTATATAAGAAAGGGGATATCTATAAAAACCATTAAAGGAATAAAAATATAATATAATAAGGTGAAGTAGTATATTTTATCCAACATGAATATCAAGGAAACATAATTGGGTTGAGAATAATAATATTCATCAATAAGACATGATATAACATGATAGCTTAAAGGTAATTGAGGAAGAAGGAAACAATAGGTAACATGAAATCCTAGACACCACTCAAAGATAAATAAAAGGAAAAAATAATTTAGTGTGATTAGTATCACATCCCAAGAACTATAAATTTAATATAATGACATAAAATAAATAACGAATTCATTGGAGGTCTATATAATTCAAATCTGAAACATCACTTTCATATCATGTACATTCAAAACTATGCCACATATATTATTCAATATAAGTATTTATCTTACCAATTTTAACCCCATGATTAAGGAAATAGGTTTCCAAACATGAAACCATAAAAAAATTATGTATATTTATAACTTGGTAAATACCCGTGTGTGTAAATGGAGGAAGATATTCACTATAAAATGATATTAATAGAATATATTTGGATAAATTTTGGAGAATAATAAGGGTAAATAATGTTTATTAGAAGGGATATATCGTACTAAAATGGGTATATAATTACATATAAATCATAAGTATAGTAATATGGATGAGTGAAAATATATTCTAAAATTATTAATTGGAAATCAAGAGTCCAAATATAAATATGGTCCTTCACTGAAGAGGATTAGGAAAGGATCCAATATTTAGACCTAGTTACGGATTATTTAAATCATATAATGAGAAGGTATAAATTATCTCCCAATATTAAATTATAAATTTGATAGTAAATTAATATTTATAAATTCATCGCATCCTAATAAATTTTGATTCAAGAGGCTAAATTCATAGAAGGTTCTGGAATGGAAAATAATATTGGAATATCCCTTTTCTTGAGAGGGTGATTCTAAAATCTTGGGTGGAGTTTTATGTGTTAAAAGAGAACCTTGGCCCCCCTAATGATTGATGAATATATTAAATTAATTATCTATTGGTTTTGAGTGAAGAGTTGTTGAATTATTTTGTGTTTAATAGAAATATAGAGGATAAATATTTATTAATTTATAAACCGAGGATGAGTATAACATGTGATAAAGTAATCAAACTCACAAACCTTAAAATTATTTTTTCTGATTGTTTTACTCATAGTTGAGTGGTTTTAATAATTTTATATATTAAATAATCTAACTCATTAAAATAACACACTCAATGATGTGAAAGTGAGCCATTTTTAGTAAGAATTTAGTTTAATCTCTTAAAATATAATCTAGGTTTTGGAAAATTCATTATCAGGTTAAATTATTAATAAAATAACCAAAAAAATATTATTTTAAGGGGAAAATTAATTTGGTTAAGGGATACATCTTTTGGAATATATTAAATCACATTTGAGGTATTTTTACATCACAATAAATATATTATATTTATATCAAATTAATATTTAAACTACAATTTCACTGTCTCGTGAAGTTATGAAACATTCGCCAATTGATAAATTTGATGTGATAATTTAAAAAATATTATTTATTTTATTAAAATAATTCTCTAAATATTATAATTTACACATTTTAATGAAAATCATTACATATTTAAAAATAATGTTTTTCCAATAAATAATAGATTTTTTAAAATTAATGTTGACTTTGTAAACTTATATTATTGGACTTATTAAGTATATATTATATAATAAAAATATATAAAAAAATATTTATTATTTCATACATTATTAAATTTATAAAAATATATTTCTCAATTGAAACTATATATTTCCAAAAATATAAATTGTGTTTCATCGAATCAAAATATATTTTCCATCATATTTATTATTTAGTTATTATAAATTAATAAAAAAAGATAAATATATTAATTATTTTATTAAAAAATATAAAAAATCCACATGTTAGGTTCTTTATACATTACCCTTTATTACTAAAATAAATTTATTAAGGGTAATGTGTGCGATGGTGTGATTTTAATGAGGTTTTATGAAGGACATGGTTAGGGTCATCATCTTGATCAAATTGTTTTCGTCATATAAATGGAATCTATCATTATTTAGTGGCTAAATCTTTGATTGGGCTTCGTGATGGGAAACACCCTGAATGCTACCACCCTTGGAAGCTCTGATATGTAGTCATCAAATGGAATGATACAAATGGGTTTGGCCATTTTTTCATTAGTCAATGTCAACTAGACATTATCATAACCCATAAAATACGAATCTTAATAGCCTCTATAAAAATCTATATTATCAACGCTTATGATTATTAATAGACATTAAAATATGATACGATATTACTTATAATATTCCCTATTGTCAAAAATTGTTCACATATTTTCTATATATATTATACATGATAAATATTTAATTTATTCAAAAATGTAATTTTATTTATTAATGATTAGGTTATTACATCATTATATGAATGATAACATGAAACATATTTATCATCTGACTAACTAAATTAATGATTGACTCACCATTGAGTCTTATATGTGTAAATTTTTACCTTATATATTTATGTCTATGATTCGACTTATTTAGGGTAAATGGATCAATTTTTTTGAAAATATATTTTTGGTTATCTAGATTTCAAAAATATTGGAATGTTTCCTTGGATTTGTATTTATTGGGTGGTGAAGTCCATAAATGGTTGAATATTTTGAAAAATATTTTGAAAGAGGATGAAATGAACCCTATAAAATGAGATGTGTTTTATAATGTTAATTTAAAATAGTATTTCCATCAAACACTAAAAATTAAATTTCAAAGTGAAATAATATGACATAAAAATGATGATGAATCTGTTGTTACATATAAGGAAAAGTTCACAATACTTTCAACTCATAACATTTATTTTACCATCAATGTTAAAATAAAATTTTAATAATTAATTTCATCGAATAAAAACATTTATTTGAATTAAAATGGATAAAATAGAATTTTTAGATGTAAAGAAATGTAGTGATGTTCCCCCTATGATTAAATGGAAGTTGGAGACTCTCATCATTATCCCTGGTCTAAGGAAAGGAATGTAAAAATTTATTTTGGTGGAAAATCAAAAATATATAAACCATATGGATGATACATTTTCCAAATTCTATTGTGACAAAAGTGTTGAATGAATCAAGGAGAAAATGTTTTATAATGTAATTTTTTTATTTCATATGTGTAAGATATGGTAATTAAGCATAGGAATGATAATGAGGTATGGGCTAAAAGAAATATCAAAAAAATATCACTCACACACCAACACATAATTTATAAAAATAATAGTAATTTTTCAAAAAAAATTAGAGTAATCTAATGATTAATAATAAAAACAAACATTAGTGACCTACTTATCTGATGGAAAAAAGGAAGGCATATGTGATCACATCTACTAATGTGATGCATGATAATGGAGTGATGAATGGTATACTTATCAACCATTCAATAACTAAAAATGTCTAATTTTATATAGGTTTTAAAAAATATTTTATATTTAGAGACTTTTAATAGAGTATCAAATTACCATCTTATTAGTTAAATATTAAACTGTTGTTAAAAACAATGAATGTAATGTGAAATTAACCTCATGTATATAACTCCTCTCATATAGTTGTTAGTGGAAATTTCCGTTTTGAAAATAATTTTATTCTTAAACGAGTTTAATTTGAAATTATTTTTGGAATATATTGGATATCTTTCTATATGTATCATATCAATTTACATGTAATGTGTAATCACATTTCATTTTTTAATCAACATATGACCATATATCAGTGGTATAATTAATATGAACTCATAATGGAAATTCCATCAATTGAATTTCTCTTAGTGCCTATTCATGGGGGTTATTTATCTCAAATGGTTATAGAGAAACACTACATCTAGGATATAAATATTTTTGGGGAATATGTCGATGTATTTCATAAATATATTACTCATCTTCCCCTAAATCATGAAAATCAGTTTTTAGTAGAACTCATAGCATGTATTATTCATATATCAATGAGTCCTTCCATAATGCCTTTAATTGATATGCTCAAATTGTTGTAGACTCTCCATGAGAATTTGCGAGAATGGATTCATGTGGAATATTCTATCACTATGGGTCGTAACCTTTTTTAAGAATAATGATGTATTTTTTTTTCTTTAAATGATTATCAGGAACTAAAAAAGACCACTATCAAGAACATTTACCATCTATCATTTATAAATAAATCCATTCATTTACTATTTATATCTAAATACAATTCCAATATTAATATTTTATTTGAATATCATATGTTAAAGGTCAAAATAGTAGTTATACCCCTTATTGATTTTATTATGTTTTATAGACACCATAAATTTATAGTTATTTAATAAAGACATCCCAATACCCCCACTATCATCGTCAATATAATGAATATAATTGGTAGTGATTACCTAGATCTATTTTTGGTAGTATATATAGATGATACACTCAAATATTAATATATAATGACAAATCATAATGAAAAATTGAGTATTATGATGTTTTCCTTGAGGAATGATGAGAAATATTATAAATTTAGAAACAATGAAGTATCGGCACATAGAGGATAATTCATGGGAAAATTAATTAAAAATGAACGTATATTGATAGACCCATGAAAGACTGATATTCCTAAATACTTTAGTATAATACAACCATTATTCATATCTATATCTTTCACCAATTTATTGTATATTATAAATTCATTGTTTTTAATTTTTCATGTCTATTAAATCCATTAAAAAATTTAATATTGAAGGAATTTGAGTTCCTTTGGATAGATTGATGTGGATATAAATTCATGGAGCTATGCTTGCTAAATATTATACTATTGGAGGGAACATTATATATAATGAACCATAAATGGAGTAATGTAGATGTGTTCTCTAGAAAAATTACATTATAGTAGTGTTTGTGTCATGGAATTGCTTGTTTAATGGATTAATTACCCAAATCATATTTTTGACCAGGTGGAAATAATATTTTAGAATGAAACTATATAGGAACTATATTTATTTTGAAATGTGTGATATATATAAATATAACATATACATGAATTATATATTCACAAACAAGGAGTTGAATATGTACCAAAAAATATATTTGGATTTGATCAAATATTAATACTTGTCAATATATTTCCAACCATGTGAATGAGAACAAAGTTCTTATTGTTGTAATTTACAAAACCCAAGCTAGTACGATGATGATGTGGATTAAAAGCAATCTGATACTTATATATTTAAAAATTTGGACCATGAAATCATAATAAAATTGGCTAAATCCCACCATTCTCATATTGTTGTTTAACTATATATCATTTGGATGATTAATGTGGTTCATATATAATATTTTGATATAAAAACAAGGTAATGAATGTTTAGGAGTATTAATATGTCCATGAAGGACTGATAATATTTTGGAACATGATTTATATCTCATTAATAAAATAATTGATTAAGGTGAAATTTGATGAAGGAAAAATCTCATAATTCTATAACCTTCCTAAAAAAATATGATTTATAGAGATGTAAAAAATAATTTTGGGTGGGAAAGTATGAAATTATACATTTAGAAGTATATATATTTATGTTTTTTATAAAATAATGTTATGTTTTTTCATAAAAATTATATAATAATTATGAAACCATTACGCATACATATTTTTTAATGGGAAAAATCACAATAACATTAATCCTATGACACCACAATAAAACAAATTGTTATGTCATACTTTAGAATGAAATAAATAGAATTCTAAATAAATGTTATTTCATTTATATGATATATAATTTCTGGTATGACTAAAATACCAGTACATAATTTTACGATGTTCAATTTTTTCATGATGTTCCACTGCAAATTGTATTTGATCGAGATTTTAGGATTACCTCATAATTATAAAAAGGACTTCAACATTATTTAAATACATTTTAGAATTTAAATATATCCTATAACCCCCAAAATATGTGAAATACAATAGAACTATCCAACAAACATATAATATTATAAGATCATATTATGTATACATCAATGGTTGTTTCGATCGACAACATCATAAATTGTAAAATTCCTAAAAAACGTTATCCAACAAGGAATTTTGATGGATCATTAAGGATCCAATTTTGATAAGTAGTATATAACTCCACTGTTAGGGGATGAAATTATGGGAATACAATTATTATATCATGAACTAGATTTTAATGTCCTATAAAATTTTATAATGATTTAGTAACATACATTATTATCTCAAAGTTGACCAAAATTATTTTATAAATCAATGGAGTGAAATTGAGTTGAATATTGATGAATTTTATTCTTATAGATATCTCATTTGATGATATATATATCAATTGGTTAGATGGGTTCAATGATTCTAAGATATATTTGTCCGTATGATATTATTAATCATATCGAGATGGAATTATATAATATATAGATTCTACTGAACATCTCTAAAGATCAATATGTTTTCCATGTATCTCTTTGGCGAAAGTAATATTTTTTAATAAAACAATTCCACACGTTAATCTAGAATCATTTTGGATAAATATTAAATAAATATTATAATAACACCCAAAATAAAACTATACGATTTAATGTTTTTAGAGACAAAAATAATAATCATCCTATTTTTTGTAGATCTTCAAAATATCTGAAACTGTTCTTCTAGTGAATTAATCATCATAAACATACCCTATACTAATCCTTTCATTATATTCTTGAAAAAGGATACAAGATAAATAATTATATCAGATTCATAGTAAAATTAATCCCGAGTGATATTAGTCAATGATCACAAGTGATCATTATATAAGAATAAGTTTATTAAAACATGATCATAACATTCAATAAATAGACAAATATGGAAAATAACATTAACCATAAAATATAGAATTATGATTTTAGAGAATAAAATCATGACTTATAATTGTCTAGAATCATATAAAATCAACCAGAAGCCATGAGAACATATATATAGTTACCCAGTATTATCATACGCAATTTTAGAATATTTCATATGAATATTCATCATATGAAAAGAGAAAATTCTAGAGGGATGTAATTTTTTTTGTGTATTTGGATAATTGGAACATAATCTTATGTTATTGTGAAATATCTTTATTGTTTCCCACAAATATTGTACACTTTAATAATCCAACTCAAAATATTTCTTTATAATATGGGGAATTGAAACATAATATAGGATGAGCTCAGATTTCCATTAATGGTTAACAAAGGAGATATTTAACCATAATCATGAGAATAAGGGTATGAAAAGAAGACTATAACACTAGAAGATCATACCATGTAAATAAAAGATCATAATCAAGAGTCATTGAATAAATATTAGCCACACAAAATAAATAAATCATAATATATTTCAGAGAATAAATGATGAAAGAATAAAATAAAAATTAAGCATGTGACTATGGGTGACACATATGCATATAAAATAATTACCTATAAGTAGTGGATCATTTCGAAAACTAATTAGGACACCTCATGGGGGAAAAAATAATAGGGTGGGAAACCCCAGCACCATAGTCGTATGCCTTTCATTAAAGTGGAATGGGTTAACTCTAGAAACCATATTATTAACCATGGATCTCTCCCAAGATCATCCAATCTATTAATGTTCACTCCCAAAACCATCATTGTAGTGTTGGAGTACTCCCAATACCATATCGCATGAAAAACACCATTACAGAACCAAGTTCACACCTTCATCCAACCATGTATACCTCGTGAGATATATATTTTTACCAAATGAATTGTATGTATGTATAGGTCCCACCCATCCCATAATGAAATTATACATACATGTTCAACATGATAACAAAACATTCATCATATTAATACAAATAAAATGATATGGGCATAATAAACATCATATAATAACCTATGAAATTAAATGTGAATTATAAACATATGATCATGTCATAACATATGTAAATTGGTTGGATTCATAACAATAAAATATCCCTTGAACCTGAAATTGGTTTCACAAAAATTTCATCATGGTATAAACTCTATAAAGGAAATAGGTTTCATAAAAAACATATCAAATTATAAATAAAAAACTTAAAGAAATAATAATAACGGTGTCCATAAATAGTATCCATAGTAAATCACAAACTATATAAAAATTAGTTCATCTTATAAGGGGAATTATTTTGATATATCACTTGGATCCTTTCTTAAGGTCCATAATCATTCATTGAAAATAAAATTTTTAAACATAAATAATTTGTAAAATAATTTTTTTTGAAAACATATTAATCATGTTTTAAAAATAATTTAAAATACTTCCTATAATTAGAAAATTTATGAAAACCTATATCATTTAAATTAATTTAAAAAATTATAAGAGTATATTTTAAATAATACAAATCCTTCTGAATGAAAATACCACTTTGAAAGAAAATAATGTAATATTAAAATAAAATTTAAAAAATTATTCCAATTAATTTTTTTTGAAAATAATTATCTTCTAAAATATCTTATAAAAAATTTTGAATAATAATTATAAACATTGGAATCCTTTTATTTTAAAATAACTATGAAAACCAATAATGGAATTGTGATGAAATTTTGAAAACCTAATCTTACATAATATCACTGAAAACTTATATACGAAACATAGAAACTTTTTAAAAACTATATATTTGATAATATAATTAAAAACAAATAAATTAAACATGAATAAATTTAGAACACATTTTCATTGAAAATATTATTATAATATTAAAAAAGAACCATTGAATCATTAAAAACATTTTCTTTGAAATCATATTAAAAAAATATATACTGCATTCCTAAAAAATTCATAATTTATTTCATAAAATAAAACACTTTTAAAATTATTTTCCATGAAAATGATATTTAATTATTATTTATAAGCATTTTTTTGAAATATAATATTTGTTTTTTAATAATACAGATCTCTAACCAAAGAGAGAGATAATCGTTTATTTTATGAAAAACTTTTTCTTATTAATATTAAATATCAAAGAGTGTAAACATGTAACCATAACTAGAAAATATCATGAATAATTGTAGTAAAATAAAATTCATTGAAATTTTTGATAGATGAATTATAATATTTCATTAATATAAGCCTAACCATAATGAATCTTGATAAATGGTGAAATTGAATCAATGAAGTTTTACCACCATGGAAACATTGAATCCAAATCAACATGAAATAATAAAATTACATGAAGATGAACATATACATAAATGAATTATATTCATGATCTAACATGTAAAATGGTAGTACATAAACATCATAAAATAGTATTGGTTGATAATGAAACATGTGCCTTAATTATGGAAAATTGAGAAAACATTACATTACCGATTTGGTTTCTTTGGATCTTTAAAACCCCATGAAATAGGGATAAAAATGGATATGTAAATCCCCATAAATTTAAGAATAATTACCATGTAAAAAATTAAAAGGGAAATATATTCACCATTAAAAACTAATGAGTGTTTAATTAAGATAAATCTTGCAGTAGTAAAAGTGAAGCTACAAATCCACTTACTACCTGAGTAACTTTTTAATCATGAGATATGTGAAAGAAACGAAATAAATTTAAACCTATAATATCATTGAATTAGGTAAATTCATGATTTAACTTTTCAACAGAAATTATATACTCCAAAAAACAATAATAAGTGTTTAATATAGATTATATCTCAACGAAATAAAATTGAAGCGAGAAAACCATTATATTAAGTCTTTAATTTCTTTGTACATGTTCAATGCACATATATATTAAATTCATGTTTATTAAAAATAAAACCTAGAATATTATTATAATGTATCATGCCATATATTTATTCATTATGAATTTATATTATATATTTATTAACAATTTCATGTTAATAATAAGTTTTAGCTATTAACCACATTGTTTTTAACATATGTTTTTGACTTATTATTCAAGATCCTATTAAATAGACCATGATTTACCTATTTTCCAAAATTAAAACATGATATAAATAATATATATTTATTAACAAATAATTTATAATAATAAATAAAATATAGAAATATGAAATGAAATATGTCATTCATGGAGACTGTAGGTTGTATGTATTCAATGACATTATTTCCATTTTATTGTTGTATTATTAATGAAAAACAATTAACGATATATATATTTTTTTATAATATTTATGTTATAATTATTATTTCATATATATCTCATATTTTTATAAAATCGATCCTTAATATATTCTTGTTAATGCATGAATGAATCACATCACTTTGAGTAGATGGTATTCCACATGTATACAAACAAAGTTATCATATTCCCACAAAATGATAATCATGAAGTTTTGTGTTGTAAAATAAATTTATAAGCTTAAATACATCCTGAATATCATATATATCCTATAAAAATATTAATTTCATCACTATTACTAACCATGATTGGTTTTAATGGAACAACAGACAACATCAGTTTGCGAGGCGGTAGTCCCCCGTACACAAGAACGATGATTGCATGTCCCAATTGATAGATGTGTGTGACTGTAAGTAAAAAGAATTAAATAATATAACAAATAAATATTTTTGGAAAATTGGGATATTATATAACCATATAATTAAAACTATTTAGTGGGAGTAGAAAGAAATAAAACCAATGTGCTTGTTGAATGATGTTACTACTTTTTTCGGTATCTCCTTTTTGTTTCCAACAATGGGCTTCCATTTTTGTATTTATTCAAAAAGGTAGGAAATTAAGAATAAGGTATTTATTATGGGAGATTATTTTTGTAGTTGTTTATTATCCTAATGGATTTATATGTGTTAATAAGTGTGGTGGTGAGTGCCCTTTCATAGTGGACGAGGAATGACATTAAGGTAAATATAAATTGTAAACACTATTTGGAGGTCTCACTTATATAATGTTCCTACAATAATGGTAGATCATATAGAAAATAGATTATATGGTATAAATGTGTCCATAATATTTATTTTGGATGTGTTTCTAGTTTATGTAACCACTTCATTTAAGGTTTTACCACTAAATATACTCATTTTTACCTTAATCTCTGTAATTAATTTTAATTACCTTCATTAATCCCATTGATCAAAAAATAAGTTTTCCATAATATAAATTATAAATTATGTTGATCCCTAATATTAAATCAAGTTTTTAAAATTAAAATCACATAATTGGATTAAATTAATTTAAAATTAATCTCACAGACGGGATGAGACAACAAATTTTTTATTGTAAAAATGTTTGAACGTTTGAAATGATTTAATATCCGATTTCATTGTGAAATTTAATTTAATGGAATAAATTTAATTAATAAATTTATATTTCTTAAAATTATATTTTTTAAAAAATTAAAATATCAAATAACTATATAAATAAATTAGGCAAAAAATGCTGTTTTCAATTAAACTGAAGTGTTTTCACTATTCATCATAAAATAAATGTTTTCATAAAAACACAAAACATTTACCAAAAATATATTGTTATTTTATTATTTAAAAAAAATTATAGTTTCAAAAAATAAATTTAAATATGTGTTTCATTATATGGTGGTATCATTACCTTTTAGAAAAATCTATATCATTATGCATAAAACTAAATTTATTATCTCTTATATAGAGAACACATCAGTTGAATTATCATTATTATACTATATTTAATATATATATATATAATTTAAATATTTATCTAATAGTTTTTTAATTAAATTATTGAACTCACACATGCTTGATTGCGTTATTATAGTTTTCCAGTAAAATATTTCATATATTTTCAAATGGGTTGTATATTAATTCTGAGTTATTTGGTAGAAATATAATAATTTTTTATACATGTGTTAATAATTTTTAATTATTTAATTAATCCTATTAAAAACCTCCAATATTACGGCCAGGGAAAAAATGTCATAATATTTTTATAATAATATTAACAGTACATTGTGTATTGGTAAAAAGATACTCGGGTATGTCAGAAGAATTGTTGAATGAAATTAATATTTTGGGTATCAAAACCCAATCATAGTTTTCTATGTATTTCATGTCTATCAAAGTGTTTCACATATCCTACCATTATCTTGGTGTTGTGTTCCACACAAAACAAACATATTGCTTTTATATAACTAATGATATATTCAGTATTTTATAAAATGAAATATATTGAAAAGATTAAATTAATTTAAATAATTATATTTCAAAAAATATCATGGTGTTATATTCTATGCCCCTTAAAAAGAAATTCTCCCAATATATTATTTTTGGTTATCAAATTATTAATACCTGAATTTTCATTTCATAAAAACTCACATTGTAATAATCAATACAAAAAACATCCATTAATAAAAGAAACAAAGAAACATAATGTTTAGAAAATCTAATTCATAATTTGGTTTCCAGATATGATAACATATGTGGAAAGTGAAAAAATGGTCATTGATGAGAAATCTAACTATCATGTTCTTATGGAGAGTAACGTAGATCATGGTCATTAGAATTTTAATGATTACAAAGTCATAAATCAAATAGACTTGAAGAAGGTCGTTGATATCATCAAAAATGATGATAGTTGGAAAATATTTTATTTCAATATCCTTGTTCAAAAATTGAATTACTATCACAATGATATATACATATAGGATTTCGATCCATATCATATGAACAATATCACCCTTTGGTTGTTCCTTGACCAATTTACACATCATCTCTTACTCCAAAAATGATGGTGGATTTTTTATTCCTGAATCCCTAAAGGATCTTAAATTTCATAAGTAAAATGATAAGTGAATCCATATATATTTAGTTATCATCACAAAAAAATGATCACACATGATATCCAATAAGTTTAAATCATTATATAGAAATATAATAATTTAATCTCTAAAACCACGTATGAAGATTGACACATGGCATTCCCTAAATAGTTAACATTTTAACCCTTCCAAGTGATAGAAATACAAAACATTGTAAATAAGTTTACTAAATTTCTTCAAATCAGGTTAACATTGATCCCCCATATATCATAAAGTTTCTCTTATTTTTCACATACCTTACATTTGAATACTTTCATCATTTATTCTCTTGAAAAGTTTTTTTAAACAGAATTACCATAATTTATTATTTAAAACATGCAAGTTCCCTTATTCCAATTTTATTTTTTAAAGAAAAAATTGTTATAGACTTCATCAATGATATCATATGACACTTTTAAACAAATCATTAATAAGATCCATGGTATTCAATAATATCTAATTTAATTTATCCCAAAATACATATCTTAACTTTAAGAACATATTAATGGTTATCTTACCCCTAAACACATGTTTCCAATAAATATCATATTTTCATTAAATGATGTTTCTAGTCCATCAATACTCTTCAACATATTCTAGTAAATCCAAAGAGAAAAACATCAACTGAACTATCCTTATATATTTCACAATTCATATAACCCAATTCATTAATCAAAATATATAAAAACATTTATTATTAGACTTCATTATTAATAAATTAAAAAGGATATTATATCCTCCAACTTATACCTCATTACTTTTACATTTCAACTATAGTGTCATCATTTACATAAATATAAGCAATAATCACACCACCATGATGATTCTCATCACGAGTTTTTCACTTTGGTTGTTAATTTTGATAATGCCCGTTCAATCCAAATTTAAAGCATTAAACTTCCATTTTTCCCTTATATAGGCCATTATTCTCATTCATTAGAAAGACCTAACATTTTGTTTTTCCATTCCTATTACTTTATTTCTCTCCTTATTTTCCACATTGACATTATCTTTTTATGACTATAATACATTCACTTAGGTTATTATTTCCACATTCCCAACACAATGGAAAATGAATATTCTATTCTCAATGGTTTCTATTACTAAAAATCCTTGTTAACTCCTTTATTTCATGATTTTATGAGTCTGATATATTGTTATAGTACACATTATTAATCATGTTCTATGAAAATTATTTTGGGCTTGTTGTTCTTGATATTATTATTAATTATATCATTATTTAATTACGTAAATAATTTAAATCATGATTTATATATCATATATATTCAGTATATATATATATATAATAGATACATAAATGAAATTAAATACACCGTTCCTGGAGACGGTAGGCCGTACGTACGCATGAACACTGTTTTCTTTTCCTTGTCGACTTGAATGAAAGTAAGTAGATGTCATATATATATATATAAAGTAGATTTATCATGTCATATATTTCATTATTATTCATTATATATACTTTATAATAATTATTTGAGTGGTTAACATGGAGAACAAATTTTATCACGTCATGGAGACAGTAATTCGTACGTACGCATGAGTGATGATATCGTTCCCATACTTATTGAATTGAATTGGTGTGGATGATATAATATCTCAGAATCCTTATGATGTTATATTAACCATATATAGTTATTCTTTACACCATTACACCCATCCAAGTATGGTGGTGGAGGAAAAACAGATTACACCACGGCGTGAAGACGGTATTCCGTACGTACGCACACGCGGTGATTTCATTTTCCGTTGGATGGATAGAAGGTGGAATAGGGTTGTTTCATATTTATAATAACATATCAGTATATAAGTAATACTTATGTTATTACATTATAATGAAACAACTAAAGTAGAGGACGTATAAGAAGAAGGAAACTTGAAAGAGTCGGTAGAAGAGATTACCTCTTCCTCGACACACCTCTTTTAAACTTCTTCTTAGGGAATTAGAGTGGGTCTTTTGAGAAGACCAGAACCTCTATGATATAACTAGAGTGGTTGAGAAGAAAAATTGGTAGGGTTTGGCCATGATTCAAGGCTCAAAAGAGTTTCAAGAGAAGAGGGAAGGGGTTCCCTTTTTATAACATAGGAGAGGGGCACCTTTGGTAACATAAGAAATATTAATTTATAATAAATTCAACCTCACGTAAAAACCTCCAAAAATGACTCAAATTTGAAGATGAGATGACATAGGGTTGTAATCTTATCAACCAATAAAATTTAGACATATTGTGTACTTATTTTAAACCTTATCAATTTGATTTATCCTTATTTAATATATTTAATTTTATTTATGGTAATAATATTCTAAATTTTAAATTGATATAAATAATTAATTATGTGCTGTGAATTATCCATAATTAGATACGTTATCGTATTTTAGAGCATATAAATTTAAATTTATAATTTATAAATATTTTTTTTTGATTTTTAAACAATTTTATAATATGTTATTTTTATAAAATAACAATAGTGTCAATTTTGACACAATTAATTTAGTTGAATTTAAATAAAATCTACATTGAGAAAATATTCGAACTAAAAGCTTTAATAAATTAATAACATGTAATATCTATCTATAAAATTAGTGGATCACATTAAATAGTTATTATAATATTTATTTTAATAATTTTAAAACAATTTATTTGATATTTCAATGAATAAAATTATTTCAACATCACTATTGTGTCACCTTTAATGAGAGTTATATAATTCCTAATCATTATAAATAAATTCACATGATGTAGAAAATTTTATTATATTTCTGGAAACTATTCATCTTCGAAGCATCATGAATTTTATCACTAAATTAGAATGTTATAATTATAAGATTTAAGAGAGTGACATGTTTTCACATTCTTTGGTTTTAATAATAATTAAATTATTTAAATTGTCAAATTTCCACAAAATGAATTTATTCCGACCCTTATGTGATAAGGGTATATTGTTAGTCATCAAATAGAATTTTTTCAGGTGTTAGTATAATTTTATAATCTTATTTTAACCCTTAATTACATGATTTACTTTTAATTTCAGTAAATAAAAATTACAGTAGTTACTGATCATAATACCAAAAAAAGTAACCAATTAACATAATTTTGACCCACTGAATCCAAATATGGAATCCATTTTTCAAAATTTAAAATACATATGTTGCAGTAATGAATTTAAAATTAATCCCATTGTTAAGAAAATGAGATTTCAAAGTTGAAACATTGCCAAAGATTGAAATGTTTTTACCTATGAATTCATTGTAAAATTAATGCTAAAGACATCCGTTATATTAAATTGTAAAAATATATTCTATATATACTTTAAAAACATTAAACAATATAATTTAACCATATAAATTATTATGAGGGAAAAAATTTAATTAAAATATAGCGTGTTTTTACTGTTCATTAAAATATGAAAGTTATCAGAATAATATGAAAATTTTATCAAAAGTAAATTTTTATATCCTCATTCCAAATAAAATTTTTTTTTTCAAATTTAACTTATAAACATGTCAAAAACTTGATTTAAATTTTGTGTGCCATCAAAAGGCGACAAACTGCATTTTTTGAAAAATAATTATTTTACCCAAAAAAAATATTTTTTTCTCATACCATGTTCTAGAAAATGTGTAAGATGAATAATTATGTCATAAAATATAAAATTTAGTTAATACTGTTCATAATTCCTAGTTCATAATAATATTACAACCATATATCGTTGTTTAGTGAAACACGATATTGCGTACTACAAACGCTATCGAGGAAAGTCGTGATTGTATGTAACTCAATCGAAGTCAAAGATGCGTGTAGTGAAAGCTCCCTTTGTTGTTGCATATAACATAATAAAAAATTATTTCATTTATTCATTAAACAAACTATATACTTAATGTTGCGTAGAATAATTTCTACAAAACGAACTTGAAATTGTGTGTAACTCGAGCCAAGAATAGTGTTGCGTATGCTGCAAGCTAAAACGGTGTTGTGTATAAAACAAGCTATATTTGGTGTATCTTAAAACACAAGAAATCATTTAAATTAAAAAGAATAATTCAAAAAAATCTCAGGTTGTTACATTCTACCCCTCTTAAAATTAATTTCTCCCTCGAAATTCGTCGGGGGATGTAAATGGTTTACTACATGAAAGTTTCTTTCATAAAAACCACATTGTAATAAGGAATACTAAAACATAATTTTAATAAGTTATGTATGAAACATAATGGTTACTCAAATTAGATCATCACTGGGTTTCCACATAGGAGAACATAGGTAGAAATAAGGGGATGGAAAAAAATCTAACCATCAAGTTTTGATGGAGAGTGGTAGAGGACATGGCCATGAAAAAGATAAAAGTAACAAAGCCATAAATTTGTGATGATTTAATGTAGCATATGATTAATCAGATATAAGGAAACTAGGACAACATTTTTGGTTTTCATGATCATTTCTTTAATGATGATGCATTTAAATTAGAAGATATACTTACTTTATTTGGGTACAATCTCATCGTTGTCCATGCCATGAACAATTTCCACGTCATCTCTTAAAGAAATGAAGTTGAATTTGTATTCCATGAAGTGTTAGCAGATCATGTGATAGAATCATAGGTCATTCAATAAGTCTCAAAGAAAAGGATAGCTAATGTTATTAAATATACATAACACTATCTATAGTGACATTAATCTTATATGGTTCCAAAAATTCACTTATACTTTATATATCATACAGCTTTATATAATAAAACTAGTTTCTACTAACCATGGACTTCCTGTAGCCAGTGGTAGGTGATAAAGGCCTGTCGCACTTCGGTTGTGTGTTTGATTCTAACAGCCTTTTCTGACGTGCCCGGTTGTCACACATCCTGCAGGTTGTCCTTTTTTCTAGAACTACATTGTTATAAAATCCCATAAAATAATATCAAAAAAATTCCTAGCCTTATACAATACTAACTTATTTCCAACATAATCCATTCCAATCATTAGGCGTATCCAAAATACTTCTGTCCAAGCTCATAGTGTAAAGAAAACAATTACTATAAATTTCACCTACCGAGCATGTGAATACCATCGTTTATCCAAGATGTATTTTGTTGATCACATTCTAGACATGTGAATACCTTAATCATGTATTCTCTTGAAACAAAAACTACCCTAGAATCGTTGTGAAAACATGAATGCTGTCAAAAGTTATCTCTTTCCACATACCAAAATCCCAAAATTTCTATATAATCAAACCATGATATAACATTGTCCTTATATCGGTTATGAGATCATGAATACTATCAAACATAATATTTTCTCTTTGTCCCTTCATTATGCTCATATCATCTAATTTCCAAAAATATTTCAATCACTTTTCATGGATACTGATGCCATATTCTTATGGAAAACCGTAATGGACCAATACATAGATATTCCAATATACCATAAAAGTACCTCAAAAAATTATTATTGAATACAAATACATAAACACTTTAATCCATCCACTTCAATGATTTCCATGGAATAAGTCCTTCCTTGATTTAGAAGTAACCTCTTAGGTCAGGGCATTAAGTTGGGTAATTCCCAAGTTCTCCATAGATAAGACATTGAACTCCGTAACAGTCTGTCACTCTATAACCCTTCTCTCCACAGAGATAACATATTCCCCTACATTTTATGTATTCATTAAGGTTCTTCTTCCCTTCTTTATAAATCTCAATCTTCCTATATCTATGATCATCAACATGCGAACATTTTAAAAAATTTCATCTTCCACTTATTTGATGAATTAGGAATGCCATTAAAGCTCACCTTATTAATCATATATTGCGATGAATGATTCGGCATTAACACAAAATCATTATTTCTTGGAATTACACAATTTCATTTCTCATAGTAACCAATTTTTCCATTGGATGCAATGTTGACCCAATTCCTTCTGGTTCCCTCTATTGACTAAAACCAAAAACAACTGTGTAAGAAACAATTATTATAATGAGGAACCATGTAATCATAAAACTCACTTGTGGGATGTCTAATATATCATGCACTATTTTATCCCTGACATCTTAGGTTCACCCTAGGTGGTAAAATTAATTCTAGTACTGTAACCCGTAGTTATACTAATCCTTAGGGACATCCTTAGACATACCTTATAAATATATCTAAGGAAATCACTAATGTTTTCGCATCCTAGTTACCAAAGGTTAACTAAAACTTCCCACTGATACCAACTGTAGTGACCCAAATCTTGACGTATAGGGACAGTAAATTACTTTTGTGTAATACTTAATTCATAAAAAAAACAGACCCCAAAAGACCGTAATAGTTTGGTGTCTTTGGAAACATGGAACATAAACTTCTAATCTTGGTGAAATATCTTCAACATCTCCCATTAAGAAATACCATTTTTTACCTAAAGCCTTTCATTATATCCTGGGTAAAAGAAAACATATAAAGGGTATGCTCAAATGCTCAGTAAGGGTAAGCATTGAGAAAATAAAACAATCCGTATACATTTGAACTTTAAAACATGAACGTAAATTTTAAACATCAAAATCACGAGTTGTGAAATAAATTTTGGCAGCACTTAAGACATTGATCATAAGGGAACATCAATCATGATAAAATTTAATGGGAGTAAAACATTTAATTGTGTAAAACCATTAATCATATGATATGATTTCCATAGTAGCCATGTATTTGCATCCAAGACCATCTTAGTGGACAAAGTCCCTTTCTGAATCGAGTTAACTCCTCGTTCCAGTCCTGTATCACTGAACTGGATTAACTTATCATTCCATCCATGTATATCTCATGAGATATAAATCATTACCCAATTAATTGGAGGGAGATATAGGTCACACACATCACATAATGAAATCATTCTTATGTGTGCCACAACATAAACATAAATCATTCATTATAAACCAAATAATAAAATTGGTTTCATAAACATCATCCCATCATAATATAATCCATATTAAACAAATGGATATCATTTCATCATAAGATAAGTGAAACCATGTAAATCATAGATACATTATACTTGAAACATAATCATACTAAATAATGTCATCTTAGATATAAAATAGTTTTGACAAAACACTTGAAATCAATTCCTGAGGGAAATATCCTTTCTTCTTCAAAATCTTTTTATTTTCACAAAATGCCAATCAATTTTAAGAGAAATGGATTTTTTAAAAAAAATAATCAAATATTTTTGATTAATCTTAATTAAAATAAGGATTTATTAAACCGTAAAATATCCTTTCATTCTGTATAAGTTAAAAAAACTTTCTTCTCGTACTTTTGCAGGAAAAGTCAAAACGTGCCACATATGGTAAACAAAATTACTTCCATAACACAAAGTAATAGTCAAAGAGGGGTAAAAATGAATTTAAAAATAAATGGAAGAATATTAAACACTTTATAAAAAACATTTTTATGGACATGGATGAGAAATATAACCCCAGTAAATACTTACGTATAAGCAATCTCAGATAAAAATGAGATTGAAAAATTTTCCCTTACCTTAGGTCTGATATGCTTCGTACATATCCAAACCTCCTATATAATGATTTAAATAATATTATTTACTTATGAAGGAATCATATTCATTGTTATGATATCATATATGCTTCACTTATGACTTTATGTTACCCGTTCTTTTGTAAATTCCACGTTAAAGCAGCGTTTTGGGTAAAATCGTTTTATTTATCGTACATATTTGGAATTTTTGTTCATGATATTATTATTACATATATCATTATTTAATTCCTTACATAATGTAAAGAATAATTTATATATCATATATATTCAGTATATATAAATAATAGTTAGACAAATGAAATGAAATACACCGTTCATGGAGATGGTGGGCCGTACGTACGCATGAACGCTGTTTTCTTTTCCTTGTTGACATTAATGAAAGTAAGTAGATTTCATATATATATATATATATATATATATATATATAAATACAGTAGCTTTATTATGTCATATATTTCATTATTATTCATTATATATACTTTATAGTCATTTTTGAGTGGTTAACATGGAGACTGAATCTCATCGGGTCATGGAGACGGTAATCCGTACGTATGCACGACCGATGATATCGTTACCATAATTATTGAATTGAATTAGAGTGAATGATATAATATCTTATAATTAGTATGATTTTATATTAACCATATATATTTATTATTTACACCATTATACCCATCCAAATAAGGTGGTGGTGGAAAAAGAGATTACACCACGACGTGGAGACGGTATTCCGTACGTACGCATGCGTGGTGATTTCGTTTTCCATAGGATGGATAGAAGATGAAATTGGGTTGTTTAATATTTATAATAACACATAAGTATATAAGTAATACTTATGTTATTACATTATAATCAAACAACTAATGAAGATGAAGTATAAGAATAAAGAAACTTGAAAGAGTCGGTAGAAGAGATTACCTCTTCCTCAACACACCTCCTTTAAACTTCTTCTTAAGGAACTAGAGTTGGTATTTTGAGAATACCAGAACCTCTATGATAAAACTAAATAGTTTTATAAGAGGAATCGGCATGGGTTGTCCGATCTTCAAGGCTCGAAAGGGTGTGAAGAGAAGAGGGAAGGGGTGACCTTTTTATAAGGGAGGAGAAGGGCACCTTTGGTAACATAAGAAATATTAATTTATAATAAATTAAACCTCACATAAAAACCTTCAAAAATGACTCAAATCCAAAGGTTAGATTATATAGGGTTTTAATCTCATCAAAAAATAAATTTTATACATGTTTTAAATTTATTTTAAACCTTATCAAATCGATTTATCCTTATTTAATCTATTTAATTTTATTTGTGGTAATAATAATCTAAATTTTTAATTGATATAAATAAGTACTTATATACTATGTATTTTCCATAATTAGATAATTTATAACATTTTAGACCATATAACAGTAAATTTATAATTTTTAAATAATTTTAGGATTTTTAATCAATTTTAGAATATGTTATTTTTTTATAAAATAACAATAGTGTCAATTTTGTCACTATTCATTTATTTGAATTTAAATAAAATATAAATAGAGGTTATATTCGAACTAGAAGCTTTAATTGATTCATAAAATGTCATATTTATCTGTAAAATTAGTGGAGCTAATTAAATTGTTCATATAATATTTAGTTTAATATTTTTAAACCAATTTATTTGATATTTAGATCAATAAAATAACTTCTTCATCCCTATTGTGTAACCTTTAATGATAAGTATTTAATCCCTAAAAATTCTAAATATATTCACATGATGTATATAATGTTATTAGATTTCTGTATACTATTCATGTATAAAGATTCATTATGTTTATCACTAAATTAAAATTATTATACTTATAATATTTAAAAGAGTAACATGTTGTCACTTTCTTTGGTTTTAATAATAATTAAATAATTTTAATGGTAAAAAGTCCTTAAAATTAATTTATTCAGACCCTTAGGTGATAAGGGTATACTTTTATTCATCCAATAGAATTTTATCAGGTGTTAGGGTAATTTTATAATCTTATTTTTACCCTTAATTACCAGATTTTCCTTTAACTGTAGTAAATTAAAATTACCGTAGTTACAATTCATAACATCATAAAAAAATAAAAGTAACCTATTAACATAATTTGGACACACTGAATCCAAATATGGAATCCATTTTTCAAAATTCAAAACATATAATTTTCAGTAATTAATTTAAAATTAATCCCGTTGTTAAGAAAATAGGTTTTAAAAGTTAAAACATTGCCAAAGATTGAAATGTTTTTACCTATGAAAATTCAATGTAAAATTAATGATAATGACATAAATCATAATAAATGGTAAAATTATATTCTATTTATACTTTTAAACCATTAAATATAATAATTTATCCATATAAATTATTATGTTGAAAAAATATTTTTTTAATTAAAATATAGCGTGTTTTTACTATTCATTAAAATATGAAAGTTATCAAAATAATATGAAAAAATTATTCAAAGTAAATTTTTATATCCTGATTCTAAAGAATAGTTCTATTTTGTAAAATTTAACTTATAAACATGTCATAAACAATATTTTAATTGGGTTTCCCATCAAAAGGTGGCAATGTGCATTTTTGAAAAGAAATCTTATTTTACCCAAAAAAATTATTTTGTTCTCATACCATCTTCTAGAAAATGTGTAAGATGAATAATAATGTTATAAAATTAAAAATATAGCCAATACTATTTATAAAAGAAAGTTCATAATAATATTATTACAATATATCATTGATTAGTGAAACCTAGTATTGCGTACTACACACGCTATTGAGGAAGGTCGTGATTGCGTGTAATGCATGCCAAGTCAAGGTTTCTTGTAGTGAAAGCTCCCTTTGTTGTTGCGTATAATATAATCAAAACTTATTTCATTTATACATTAAACAAAATCAATAGTTAATGTTGCGTAGAATAATTTCTACAAAACAAACTTGAAATTGTGTGTAATACGAGCCAAGAATAGTGATACGTATATTGCAAGCTTATACGGTGTTGTGTATAGAACAAGCTAAATTTGGTGTAGCATACAACACACAACATAAACGAAATTAAGAGGAATAATTCTCATAAAATCATGAGTTGTCACATTGCATATCCCATTTTATGGAAGTGCGTGTATGTGTATCTAATAACTATAACAAAAAAATTACAATTATATTTATGATACTATAGTTATTATATAAACATTTAATAATAATAATTTATGTGTTGTTGAAACAAATAAAACAAAATTTTATGTGAAGGATGTCAACTCTTCTTTGGGTAACTCTTTTTGGTTTTCACCAAAGGAAATCCTTGGCAATATTTCATAAAAAGATAGAATTATTTGATGAAGGGAGGGATGTTTGATGATTATTTTAATTGTTTTCAATCAAAATTTATTTATTGGTGCGAAGAGATTTTTGGGTGAGTTATATATTCTAATGAAGGATGATTTTACTTGCGTTAAATATAAAAATGATAAACAATAGTGGGATGTCTTGATTACATCACATCCCTCTAATAATAGTCCCTTTTAGATCGATTGAAGTATATATTATAAATATTTCCATCCAATTAATTTTGGACATGTTTATTTCTTATTTCACACTAAAGATTACTTTTAACTAATAATTAAACTTGTATTTACATTAATCTCTTAATTAATTATAATTACATTCAATAATGTTTTTTATGAAAAACTATTTTGACCATAATATAAAAATGTAAATTATGATATTTAAATACAAGAATTTAATTTTTATAAATTCCAATAACATAAGCGGTTGAAATTAATATAAAATAAATCACACAGATTGGACAAGAAAATTATTTTTTAATGAAATGTTCAATTGTATAATATAATTTTATATCCAATTTGAACGTGAAATTCATTTAAATAACATTAAGTTTGTTAATATATTTATAAAGTACATAAATGTACATTAATAAAATTGAAAATAAAATTTATTTATATAAATAAATTAGAAAATAATGTATATTTCTATTTAAATTAATTGTTTTTCCCTATTCATTAACAATAAATCATACCATAAAAATACAATAAATTCACTCTATGTAAATTTTGATATTATGATATCATATGTGAATATAATTTTTGAAATAAAATTTATAAATGTTTCTAAAATTATATAAAAAATAGGTAAACAATTAGAAGGTGAAACATTTTGCTTTTAGAAAAACATAGATATTTATGCAAACAATTAGATTAATTCTTGCCTTTTATCATGAAAACATTCATTAAAATCATTTATATAATTGTTTTTTATTAATTTGTTTTTGTAAACCATGTTTTATTTCATAAATATTGTTTTCAAGAAAAATAATTACTATATTTTCAAAATATTTAAATATTCTATTCTATTTAGTTTCTCACAAAATAATTTTTCTTCTATACATATGTAATACATATTTTAGAAATTTTATTTATCTCATTAGTTACCACCATTTCAACTAAAAAATGACAACTATAATATTATTTTAATAATTATATTAATATTACATTGTAATTTGGTAAATTCAATGTTTTATGTGTGACGTAAGTTATCAAAGGAACTCAGAACTATGTGTAAAACAATCTAATAAAACATTTTTGTGTATCAAAATCTAATCGTATTGTCTCATTTAGTTTAAGATTAACATCATGTTTCATGCAATGCAGACTAAAATGAAATTTTTATATAACATACGATATAGTAAGTGTTGTGTGAAATGAAAAATAGGAAAATGTTTTAATTAATTAAAAAATATATATTTAACATAATCTATGGGTTTTAATATATTATAAACAGAAAACATAATATTCTATCATACCCATTAGAAGGAAAAATAATTACTATAACCAAGTACCAATGTATAGGAAATCATAGTGGATTGGGTTCACTACAAAATCCATCATTTCTTTCGTGAAGATTCAATTATAAGACTATATTATTTAATAGAGTCCTTTGTGAAACTAGTTTCACTCGCTAATCTAGTTAATTTAATATCTTTTGATATCAATATTCATCCAAATATTTTTAAAGATATATAATTATGGGTTTAATAATAACATGATGAAATACATGAAAATATGTCCAAAAGGTCATAAATCATTCATCAAATAATCATATCAAAACCTATGGTAGTGAATAATATTTAAAATAACATTATTTTTCTATAGCATAACATGTTGAAAAAAATGAGTATAAAAAATGTTTCAACATAACATAATTAATCCATGGGAAAGAATGTAGTTATAAAACAATGATACCTAAATCATCAATTTCATAATTCATACATAAAAATCTTTTATTTTTTATTATAAGATCATTTCCTTAGTGAGGAATAATAATATTTAATGAATGTTGTTATTTATGAAAAATACCCCGATGAGATCATTCGAACCAATCATTGAAAACATCATAAAATAACATTTTCCATTTATAAAATTTTAACAATATTTCATAGAATATTTTGAAAATATAATTCATATAATATATAAAAGTAAAAAACATTAATGATGAATCAATTTAAAAAAGGTCCATCAATCTTATAAAATATATTTTAGGTTAATAACATTAAAAAATATTCTTTTTTCACTTCAATTAAAAAATAAAAAAATGTGTTGCTCAATAACCTTTTTGAAATATATTTCATTAGAATACTATAAATAATTATAATTTTATTGAAAATGAACATTTAATAAAATCCCACCTATAAGTATGAACATTCATAACACAATATTTTTTTAGTATGGAATATGAAGAAAAATATGATCGACCAAATAAAAAGTAATGTTATTTTTTCTATAAAAACATTTACTACATAATATTATGTACTAAAGACAAAAAATGGTATTAATAAAAAAAACTCTATAATTAATCATATGATATTAAAATAGATGAATTTTAAATGGAATGTATCCATATAATTTTCCTCAATGGGAACTTATCATATGAAATCCCAAAAAATAAATTATATTTTAACATAAACCCGTCACTTCAAGTGTCATTTTACATCCTATTTTTTCAATATATGATAAAATAAATATTTATTTAATATAAATATAATCGAAAAAAATATTTATACATTACATAGTAAGTTTCATTCCTTTATAATTTCCATTTATCAAATTATAAACATTTTCTTCATCAAAATCTATATTATTGTGAATACTGGACTATTTTCCATGCATGTTTTGTTTCTATGGTCCTAGTATATGCATCATGTTCATTGTTTCATAATATCTATAATGATAATAAAAAATAATCATTATATTTATTAATGAGTAAACATTTAATAATTATTCATATAATGTGGTGATGAAAAATAAATTACATCACTTTGTTGAGAGGGTAGTATGTATGTACGTAGATGAGATCATCCTACCAATCAATGATTGGACCAAAATAAAGAAGAATAATACTTCAAATTTTTATATTAATTACTACTATATATATAATATTTATTCAATAAAAATTTATTACATGCCCTATAATTATGAAATTATAAACACATTGTATTTATTCTTGGAGTTGGTAGTCCACACATATGCATGAGCGACACGATCATCTTCCATAGGATTAAAATTTTAGATGGTAGATAAGATAATATAATTTTAAAAGTGTAATTATGTAATAATTATCACATATTAAAATTAAATCCATCATAATTACCCTTCATTAATGATGGTGACCTAAAATTAGTCATATCTCTATGTGGAAGAAGTGGACTACACGTACACATGAGAGATAATCTCATTATTAATTTGAAAAAATGAGGTAGATAATACTTCTTAAATAATCATAATAAAATCATAGAATATTTATAATATTTTATAAATCCTTTTAGGTTGAAAAATAGTTTCAGATAAGTTCTCAGAAGAAATAATGTTGAATGCAACGGTTTAGGTGTTACACCAGTACTTTGAAAAAAAAATTCTTTTTATATCATCATTTACCAATAAAGTATGTTATTGTGAATAAACCATGAAATATAGGTCTTGGAAAGATATTTTTGGAATGAATTTGGGAATTTTTTTCTTATATAGAAGGATTGTGAATTTTTAGGATTATGGTATAAATTGTGTCTTTTTTTATAGAGGGAGAGGTAATATTATTAAATTTTATAAAGATTAAATTATATTGATGTATTACTCAAGTGAAGTGGATAAAAAAACATTGATAATAATATAATAGTTATATGGTACAAATTGGAAATATCAACCAGTCAACTATTTTCAGATTTTTTTCATCTTTATATATTTTAACCCTCCCCCAATCACATTTTTACCATAACCATTGTAGTAATATTATACTATTTTTACTATTAACTATGAATAAAAATGACATTGAACACATTAAATAATATTAATTGAGATGATTAAAAATATATAATCCACATTAACATATTAATTTTCATTAATTTATTGTAATTCATTTTTCATTTAGTGTGAAAACAACAATAAAATATTTATAATAAAAATATATTTTTATGATTAAAATTTTATCTACCTTCATAGAATTCTATGTTAAAACCTCTAAATGAATATAAAATTATTTTATTTAATATAAAATCAATTGTTTTTTATAAATAATTCATAACATGAGATTAAATTATGTAAAAATGTTAAAAAAAATGTTTTCATAAAAACAGTTTTCTCAGAAAAACATCCATTTTTAACATAATGTTATTTTATATTAATTTAAAACCAATTACAAACAAATGAAATAATTTTATACATTTGTAAAAAGCAATATTTCATATTTTTTATGTCCAATTTATAGTAGAAAATCCAATGAAAATGTGTAAAATATCATACTAAATAACAATATTTAAATAGTAATTATTATCAATTTGAAACATTTTATATATACATATAATTATATTAATGAAAATAAATTTATTTTCATTTGATTATATAAAACAAAATATCATGGAGTTAAATTATAATCCACTTATATAAAGTTTTCCACTAATGTTATATCAATAGGACAAAAAATGGAGGACACTTATACCTCATCACATATTTGTGTTCCCATATAGCTTCATAAAATATATTTATCACTGTAAAGCATTAATTTATTGAGTGGTACTATTTTATTAAACTTATTTATCATGATCTATAATCACGGATGATTATTCTAATAAGATATATCATCCAATATTCATAAAATATCATAGGTTATTTCAATTTAATGTTACAAGATATACTTCTTCATTTGTATACAATGAACACAACATGAACAAGAGAGAGATTTAGTGAAAGTACCATTTCATAAGAAAACATTCTAATATAATAATGAATTTAGAAGATATTGAAATATCTAATTGTTAAATTTCTATTTATTACTTATATCATAACCATATTCCCAGTAGAAATCCATATTAATACGTTATCACCAACTTTAAAATATAAATCTTATAAATGCTACTTAGCATAATGTTCCTTTCAAATATATGATGAGCTGGGGTGATAGTAAATATATATAACCTTATATTTTATTTCCTAATAAATATCTTGTCCCAATACTAGTATTTCTTTGACTTCATCCCATCATGTTGGTGTTCTACATTGCTTCTCACATATGGATTTATAAATAACCCTCTAAATTCAAAATCTACTGATATTATTATTAGAAAATTATACCAAAGTAATTTTTTATATCAATTATATTTTAAATACACAAAATAAGATATTAGAAAATAAACTAGGGATCTAATGGTACTCTTTGACTGAAAATAAATATATGGAGGATACACAATGGTTAATTTGATCACTATTTTAAATGCCTTTTTACGTATTCTTCCGAACATTGTGGTAAAATAATATCCAAGTTTGATACAATAATATGTGTTTCTCCATGGAACCTTCCAAACTTCTTAATATATATATTATAAAACTAATCAACCAGTTATCATTGTAAATATAAATGAAATGAATTTTTTTTAAGGTGAATGTGTACAACCTAATTAGTGTTGCTACCATTAGATTATTTTGTGAGTTTAATGAAAAAATCAATAGTGATGTTTTCACAGTTATATAATTTTATGGATAATGTTTAAAACAACCCGTGAGGATCATTTCTATCACCCATAACTTATGGACATACTATGCATTAAAAGACACACTATAAAATATCCCTTTACAAGTTATCCTATAGTAAATACTGTAACAAATCTCTATATACCATCACAAATCCTGGATGAGTAGATAATGATGAACTATTAGTATCAACCAACTAGTTCTTCTTCATTTCTAATTATGAAAGAAAATATACAAAATTTCAGAATGTTATCATTCCATCAGAATCATAGTGGAACTAGAATGAGTTTCTCACCTTCTTTTATAGTTACTAACCATCATTGTACACCTCTTTAATATTCTAATGGTTGGATTCTGGATCATTCAATGTGAAAAGTTATGGATTTTCCCATATCCTCACGATTTTAATGAATTAATTTTTTATTTATATTAATATTTCAACATTTCTAATATTCATCATGGAAAAAATATAAATGTTTTTTTAACATTTAGAATTATGCACCTAGTTTTCCTTCCCTTAGTGGAAGAATATTCAGTACTTATAACATTTTATCAACTCCCAAAATTTCATTTATCAGGAAATATACTATCATTGTGTGAATATATGATTCAAATTTTCTTAATATTATATATATTAAACAATTAATTATAAAAATAATTCAACCATATTTTGAATGCAAAAAATTAATACTTCCTTCACCAAATCTTTACTTGAGTATTTTTTCTTGATAATTTAAATTTGGTGAAATTAATAATATATTAATTTATAATTTTTCATCATAATGCATCCCTTTCCATTAATTAATTAACAATTAAAGATCATGAACCCTTATTAACATTTGTTTACTGTAAAAATAGCTTCACAGACCAACATTATTCTCAACAACATAATGTTTTATCACATTCATATATTCGAGGAACATAGATACCTCCCATGTAAACTATACTACAGGATTAGATAGACATTATTAATATTTCACAAGGATAAAGTAGTATACATCCATGAAAATAGAATCATATATCGCATTTATCAGGGTTGGCTTGAGCCATTTTTAAATAACATTTATCCTTGGAGGATCCCCTGATATACACTCACATGGGATTATATGACCCATCAATACAACAATCTAAAATGAAAATTTAAACCCTATAAGGTTTCCATAATGTATGTTTATCCTCTAAGTATTCATAAAAATCATTTAATGATCTTCACACTCATCCTTTCACATCAAATATACATGAATATAATCAATAAATACTACCTAAAACTAAGAAAATTAATCTCAGAATACACTAGTCATTAAACCCCAAGATGATAATTGGATCATTAGGAGGTCTAAATGGAATAAATATTAATTCATAATGATCATACATTATGCCGGAGATTTATTTTGTATAATTTTCTTCATGACCATTATTTGATGATTCTATTCCAAATATAAATCAAGAAAAATATTAAGATCCATATTTTTTTTATCATATAGGACATCATTTATAGGGAGACAAAAATTGTTCTTGACAGTGATAATTTAATATCATTAATAATAAATGTAATGAATCATTAAGATAAATTTCATCTTAATAATAAGAATATGATTAAAACAAGGTGATTAACTATGGAATATATTTCCATATTCAAGATTCTCCTCGAGTATCTTATTAAAATATTTGAACACAATCATTGACATTATATATAGATTCCTTGAATTGGGTGTATCACCTTATATGAGATATAGAAAACTCAACTAATGTATTTGGGGGAAGGTTTGAAACTTATTTAGGATAGATTTGATAAAATTATTTAATAATGGATATATATTTAATTTTTATATTCTATAAAATAATTTTGGATTAATAATCCTCATGTATAGTTATTGTTGATAATTTATTTCAATAGACTTCTATTATAATATCACA
This sequence comes from Viscum album, assembly GCA_963277665.1. Taxonomy (NCBI): domain Eukaryota; kingdom Viridiplantae; phylum Streptophyta; class Magnoliopsida; order Santalales; family Viscaceae; genus Viscum; species Viscum album. The sequence goes on from OY728166.1 coordinate 592,685,870, forward strand.
TTCATCCTCCCCCAAAAATATTATCATAGGTTTTTTCGGAATATAAATCATGGTTTCACTTCATAAATCATGATATAAAATATCTAGAGAGAGTAAATTTATTCCCAAATTCACCTAAAATTCAGCTAATGGGGGAATCTAAACATTTTCCAGAAATAAATTCAAACAAAAACCCATTAAATATGGTTTATAATATTGATATGTAATCACCATTCTATTAAGAAATTTATCAAATAAATCCACATCAAATCATTTACATGGTGATGTGTAACCCTTTGCATAATATATATATATATATATTAGTTTTTTATCTTCAATCAAATTAAACAATTATAGTTATCGAGTTTCTGGTAGGGGTGCCTTTCACCTCATCATTCTTGGGACCCACATGAGTAGTTGTAATAATATGATATTTCCTACTCTCTATCATATTCACATGATACAATTTCTAATTTCTACCATTAACTAACTAATCCATGCACTTAACGGTCTAATTTACATACTATATGATGTTATTGAACTTGATTATGTGATGCATATTTAGTTTATATTTTTCATTATTTCATTCATTGAAAGGGATCTACATATATCTTTGACATTATTTTTCTATATTGACTTTTTCAATACATAAAAAACTCACAAGAACTATAAAATAAATTACATTCATGAAACCATTCATGAATCTGACATGAAATAAGATTAATCATTATTCCTCCTTTGGTTTTATTATAATAATTTTCTAAAAATACATTTTTTCTATGCCCCCCAAATATAATTCTTATAGCCTAAAATTTACATTTTTAAATTATATTCATATTTTTATATATATTTAAAGCTATCCATGTCTTTAATATGAAACTTATATTAGATACAGGGTCTCAACCAACTAATGAATTCATTTTTTATTCATTCATGTTCATTGATAAAACACAAATCTTACCATGAAATTCATCTAAAATTATTCTCATTGGTACTAATTGATTGGTAATATTCCTTATTTAGTTAAAGGAATTACCTTTCAATTTCAGATTTATGTGTCCAAGGAAAATAAAAACAAAAAACTACATTTTTAATACTGTACCATGACATGGACTCAATTTCCTCATCCTACCACATATTCTTGAAAAGATTACACCATTTAACATCATCATTGTATAAATGATAAATTACAAAAATTACCTTCTAATGATTTAGAAATTATCAAAAAAATATTATATTTTTGATAATAGTGATCCATTTCATATACATACACGGATTAGAGGAACCAATAAAGTAATAACAAGGTTCTCTCATTAATGACTCAATAATGACTTCTTTATATCATTATCTATAGGGGTGTTCATCACGATTCATGTTAATTTTCATATCTTTACTGAATTGAGTGAGAAAAAACATAATATTTATCTTCCCAACTCAAATGGAAAGGGATACTTGAAAAAACATTAGTTAAATTATCCATGACATTCATTGTTCACATGATTCCTCATCGATCTATCCATTTAATTTAGCAAATAATTAGTAGGGTGAGAAACATTAATCATAGTAAGTAATCATGAACTCATTAAAATTCCTTAATAGGATGTCTAAATAATGAAACCATATTTTATAGCTATGACACCATATGTGTAATATAGGTCATTCATATTCATAATCTATTCAAATCCTTTAATATGGTTTATAAGGAAAATTTTAATTAACCCATTCATATACCCCAGTAGTGTCTATATATGTGTGTACTCTTAGTCTCACTTTTCACACATTGATAATGATTGATTTAACACCAAATGCACCCATTGAAGAGTTTCTAACCCTTTATAATTTATTAAACATCCACATGGACATTCTAGTAAACACAAATAGATTTATTTTAAAGACAAATTTCATGATACAAATATTACCGATGAATCAGAATATTTTCCGATACATAGACTTGTCTTCAATGTTTTTAACAATGATCTATAATACTAATATCCAAAAAAAATTAAAATCTTCTCATGTGAATTATGATTACATGATATTTTAAAGAATTATTATTTCATCAAGATAGATTAATAATCACTAAATTTCATAAAAATTAATGTCCAAGAACCATAAATTTTTATATTCATTTAAGACTGGATATATAATCATCTTATTTCATGTGATATCTTCAACATTTACAACAATGGTCTTCTTGTATAGTACACATCATAGACATACCCTACTCAAAACCCTTATTTATAACATAGATGAATGAAACATAATAAAGTGTTATCTCAAAAACACAGTAAGGGAAAAAATATAATTGTAAATAAATGCTCATATGTAAGAATAAGATAGTCAAAAGGGTATGAATAGATTCTAATAACCTAAAATAATCATAAAAATTTAGGTAAAGAAAATTATTCATAAATCATGGAATAAATATTTTCATAATAAAATACATAATTCATAAGTGTTAGGAATTATATAAATTCATCCATGAACCATGACAATATATCATATGAATAAGCCATAACATTCAAGAAAACATATAAGAATTTACAAATATTACAATATCTAATGTTCAGTATCAATACTATAAAAGTAGATTTGGGTCACTCCCAATTATATCATTTCCTTTGTCAATGTTAATAACCAGGACTATATTATCTATTAGAGTCCATTAATAAATAGGGTTAACTCCCCATTCGAGTACGTTTTATTTCATTAAATATCTATATTTACCCAATGCATTAGAGGGTTATATAATTTTTTTACACACTGAAAAATAATGAAAAACACACATTTTTCTATTATGAGATCATGAAAAATCATAATATCTTTATACTATAATCCATAGAAAGGAAAAAAAATTTATAAACAATTCATCATAGTATATCTGAGTGAAAAGAAACATGATTTATAATGGTTTTATCAAATATTAATTAACCCAAAGTAAAGAAACACCTTTCATATAATCATTATTAAATCTTGATCATCATACACTATAAAATTAATTAATGTGAATGGTGTTATAATATCATATCCATTGTGAATCATTAAAACACTTAAAGGGTGCATATATCGGTGAATAAATATCTTTAAAATATCATTATTACCACTCTATGGATCCATGAAAAAATATACATGTCCGTAGAAAACATATTAACTAAAAAGTACTTATTTTTTTAAAAAAAATCCATTGAATCGAAAATTGAAAAACAAACAAATAATACCAGATTAAATAAGAATAATTATAATGAGGGATATATAATTTATCCATTCCATATATATAAATTTATTAAAACATTCCGTTTATAATTTTATAAGAAGTAAAAAAAGGATTGCTTAAAAAAAATTATAATAAATCATTTTCAAACACTTCTAAATGAATTAACTGTTAGTGAAAATTAAATTTTTATGATATTTCATGTATAGGTAATAAACTTCATAAATGTTTTTAAGTTCATGTTTAAAGAAGAATTTTTTTTTCAATTGAAGAGATAATAATGTTTGATTTTATATAGAAACATTTCCGGAAAAAAGGTATAATGTGTGTAAAAAGGTACTAATAAAATACTATTTAATTAACCAATTGAGATATAAAATGGGTATTAATTTAGATTTACCATATACCCCCCCTTAATATAATTGTTTGAAATAAATCTTTGAATGAAAATGAGATTTAAACACAAACCTCTTACCTAAAGTCACATATTACATAATACACGTTGAAATATCTGTTACAATAAATACTGATTTATTATAAAAATATTACTGAGAAATTTTTATAAATTACATACTATGCATCATACCATTATAATTTTATTTTTTCTTTTTATTAACTTATTAATTATTAAAATGATCACTATGGTGAAAACATGTCTATTTTTTATGTTTCTTTTGGTTTAATGGATATGATACATGAAACCTGGATATTGTTTCATCATTTCTAGAAAAATAACAATTAAAAAAGTATCATATTTATTCATTATATTTACTTCTAAAATTATTCATTTAAATTAGTGATGAAAATTTAATTACATCACTTCATGGAGACTCTAGTTTGTACGTTGGCACAAGTAATGTTTCTTCATTTTGATAGTTAGAGTGAATGGAATGTAAATAATTATTCCAATTTATAGAATCATAATAATATCATATATATTAATTTTATTAATTAATTATATCCTTATTACCAAAATATTAATGTTAAAGTAAAAAATATATCACATTGCATCATAGAGGTGTTATTATAAACATACACATGAACATCAATTTCATTTTCCAACGGATTGAATGGTTTTTTTGTAGAGATGTTTATATATTTATTTAAATACATCTATTTAATAAATATCATATAAAAAATTTAATATATCCTGATATTGTACCATGAAATATAGAGATAGAAAATTAAGTGTATTGTTATGTGGAGGTTGTAGTCCACACATACAAATGAGTGATAAATTCATTTTTTATATTATTGTAAAAATTGGGTAAAATAGTTATTTCATGTGCATATTTAAATAAAATAATATTCAAGATATTATTTTAATAATTTTATTAGGGGTATAGTGTTTTTATGTTATTTGGGAGAATAAATAATATTAAAGGTACATAGTTAAGAGTAATAACTCTTCCTTGAGAAACCTCCTTTCACTTAAATCATCATCCTTGAAACAATGATATTATATTAAATCCAATACCTCTAGAAACTTGTAATATATATTCGAAAAGGATTTATATATATCCTGAATGAGATATAATGTTTAATTGTTATGAGTAATATTTGATAAGCGGTGTCCATTTATAGGGGAGGGAGCGGATCAAAAGGGAAATTTTGAAAAGAAGAAAATTATTAATGTATTACTCAAGTGATAAGCCACCAAAATACCAAATTAAATATGATAATAAGTATATGTAATAATTAAAATAATCTAATGATATTAAATGATGTGATTTGTGATATTTTAAACATTATATCTTACATTAATGCATGGTAAACTTATAGAATATTTCTATTTTTCATTTAATTATGACTAAACACTAAGTTTTATGTATTATATAATAATAATTATTCTGGTTCTAGATATAGAATCTATTTTTAAAACATCAATTTTTATAAGTATAATGAATTCATTTTACAAAAATAACACAAAATACAACAAACCCATTTTTGAAAAAGGGATTACTAGGAATAAAATTGATTTTTCATTTTATCCAAATAATTTAAAAACTATTATATAAATGTTAAAATATTTTATTGAAAATATTATCTACTAATTAATTAATAATCATTAAAAAATAAATACTAATTTAATTTAGTATGATAAAAAATATATTGTTCACAAAGAAATATTTTTTAGAAATACAACTCTTTTATATAAAATGTGTTTACCTTAATATAAAATTAGTCAAAAAGTAATGCATTAATTGTAGAAATATATCAGAAATATTTTTCTTGAATTTATTTTTTTCAATTCATATAGACCAAATAAACGAATATGTGATAACTTCTAGATTGAAAATTATTATTGTAATAGTATATTAGAGTTCATTTAAACTAAATGTTTCTTGTAAGGAAGGATATAATGGTAATTAAATTTAATTAAAGATAAATATGTCATAAAATATAATTGTGTTACATTCCTATATAATCATTCATGTGTATTGTAATCCAAGTATTTATAAATGAAGTATTGTTTTTTATAATCAATATCTGGTTTAAGTTATAACTCAAAGAGAGAATGTACTAGACAAGAAGACAACTTATTAGGTAAATGTATTATGGAGAATTAAATAATTTATTGAAGTCACATGGAAGAATGATAATTTTATGAAGTATATGTATCTAAATATAATTATAATATAATAATTTCATTTAATTGGTGATATTTTATTATAGGGTTAAATTAAAGGACATAACATTTTAAAATATATTTCCCTATATTAAATTTGACTTGATCTGTAACATGTAATGTATGAAAGAATAAAAATAATTGAATATTTCTTTATTTTAATAAAATATTATAGTAATTGTTATATATGTAAAAGAAATTTATTCATTAAATTCACTTGTAAATAACATCAAATCTACATAAGTTTCTTGAGAAACTATTTTTAACTATTTTTTATTCACTTTTTTTAAATTTAATAATTTTTAGTAATAATATAACTTTTTTTGAAATATTGATACAATAAATACTAAAATAAATTAATTATATCCTTAAAATCTTATTTAATGACATGGAATACCGGTATGTTAATTCAATTTAACAAAAATGTTTTCTTTACAATATTTTATTATTAATATATGTCTTAATTGAATTCAAATGTTATTTTTAATGTCATTAAAATTCTCAAAATGAATATTATTTAAATAAATTAAAATGAATCATTATAAATACATTTATTATCAATTGGTTAAAATTGAAGATCAATTCATTTCTTTGTAAAAAATTAATTTTTTGGGAAATGGGTTTTTATGTGTGTAATGCATTTTTATATCACATAATTAAATAAATAATTATTAGAAATTGATTATAATGATATTCTTAGATAATATATTTAATAAAAAAATTAAAATTTATTTAATATTTGATATTAATAATTAAATGATGGCAAAATAATTTATGTGCTTAATTATACATTACTTCTAAAAAACAATTTACGAATTTTGGTCACATATATGGAAATTAATATTTACCAGATTTAGGAATTGAGGGTTATAAAATCAACCCATATTTAGAATAATTGATTCAAAATTTTCTAATAAGGTTGATTTTTTTAGAAATTATGTATTGATACCGATGAAAAAGTTTATTCATCCCAATAAATGTTAAGACATTTTAAAAGATGTTATGTTATGTGATAAGGATAATAATATTTCCCAAAACTTATCACTATTAGATTATTTTATGGATCTATTCTACACATAATTTTATGTTAATATTTGGTTTTATTTGGTTACACAATCTATTTAAAGGTAATTTATATTATTTTAAAGCTCAAAGTATTTATAAGGGACACACTCTACCCTATTCTAAATGTGCACCACATATCATCAGATAACCAAACCCTATGAGTTAATTAACACAATAATGTTCTCCATTAATAACATAAAAACTCTCTAATTTACACCCTAGAGGATATAGTGTCACTAATATCCCATCCTAATATACTATAAGTTTTAATCAAAACATTATTTCCCAAAGGAGAGGTAATTTTCTTAATTGATTAATTTCAAGTGTATTTCTTCATCCTGAAATTAAAAATTGTTATATATGTATAATAATTTGATTAGAATATTATTCTAAATATATTAAAATATTATTATATTTATATAGTCACAATTATGTACATTTCATCCATCCAACAGAAAGTGAAAACATTATCTAGTCATTAGTGCATACAACCATCTCTACAAATGGATGAATTTGACTATTAATCACCATATATAATGGATTGTTATTTGGATGTATTTAATTAATATATAAAATTAGTTGGACTTTTTTATGATTCTACATTATAAATTATTATCAAACTTTATTTGTTTCCACCCATTGAAAAATGAAAACATCAAATGTGTGTACATGATGAATACCACATCCACAAAGTGGAATAATTATATTTAGATCAATTCATTACATGAATTGATATAAAGGAGTATATAAAAAAGTTATTCATATTTTTCTATTTTTTGAGGAATAAAACTTCAATAAGGTCAAATAACTAAATTTTTGAGTAAGAAAACAATGTGTTAAATAACACAATTGATAACTAAATATTTATTTTAATCATGTTTCATCATTAATTGGGTAATTAGAAATTATAATAGTAACAAATATACCATATTAATTAGGTTGAGACGTGAAGGGTGTACATTATGGCCTTAGGAAACATCCCCAAGACACAAATTTTAGGATGTTAATAACATAGTCCTTAATAAAATTTCAGGGATGGTTTTCTATATGAAAGATAAAACATACAAATATAAAAAAAAGACCTCTATATGATGCATGAATATAAAATAAAACTAAATACATAACTAATCAACTAAAATAAATCAAAGTACCAATAGAAACAAAAATACATAAATTAATATAATTAAAGGAATACCAAACCCAATACATTAAAGTGACATCAACCAATAACATCAAACCCATTCCAAGATCCAAATATACATTCTATGCCAACTGTCTCCTGAAGCATCATAAAATAATTGAGACACCAACCCTTATCTTTTTTAGGATAGATTGTTTCTATAATATCCAAAAATTTATTGGGGGGGGGGGAGTTCTAATCTCAATAGGATTTTCCGAATGACATCCCAACTCATGATAAATGGAAAAAACTTATTATTATTATTATATAAATCAATATAAATGATTTTAAACCAAAATATATCAAAATAGTAGACAATATCTAGGTAAAAAATCCATAATTAGAAAAAAAATCATATTCATTTGTTATATTTGTTTCCTGTCTAGAAATAGATCTAGACACACACACACACACACAGTAAATATTGTAGTTACCATTGAAGTTGTAGCAATATGTTCATACTCTATCCAAATATTGATAGTGGAAATTTATAATCATTATTCATCCCACGTTAGACACACCAAATTGGTTATTCCAGAATCATATAAATTCAATTCCAATGAAATTTTTTTTATTAAATAATTTCAACAAATACTTTACATGAATCCAAAACCAAATATTAATTACTAAACAATACATTGAAAATATTAACAATGTAGTCATCCGAAAACAAAATCAAAATTACACAACTTCTAAAACAAAAATAAAATAATATTTTTCTGATAAAATTAACAAAATTATTTCCCCAAAATTTCAATGAATAAATTTAATTAAAAATATCCCATAATATTCTATGTCAAATGGAGTCATGAGAGAATCCACCTTGAACAAAAAGGTTTGGTAAAATTTTGAATGACAGTATAAAACTTCTGGATCTGATTTCAACTCATGTTTCCTTGACTAGATCCAAAATGATTTCATCACAATTTACATAACACATCATTGATATATACCCACCATATTATTTATATGGTTCTTGTCAGGGAGATGGAAAAATGATTTATGAAGAAAAAGGAATCATGGGTACTAACCAATGAATCCATGGATCCAACAAATATTGATTTTAAAAAAAAATTAGATCATAGTAGATCATCTTGAAAAACTGGCGAAAAAATTAATTTTTCTTATTGAGGTAATAGGAGATTAATGAATCACAAGTGAATTAATTTAGATTGGAACATCATATTTTTGTTAGACTACTGTACTCTGCACGGTTAGGACACATGGTTTGGAAAACTATACACCAACTGTCCAGTGCTACTATGTATAGGCTACACCTCACATGGTTGTCTCACATAGTTATAAAAACAAGGCATCAATATTGTTTTAACACTATTTCATGAATCAATAATTCCCTCAATCACTCTAAAGATATAACAAAACTATTTTCTAATTGTGTGCCTTCCTATTTCCCATTGTCTTCCTCCACACAATTTCCAAAAGATAGTTCATGGTTTATGTTAACTATTAACAAATTGTGTACCTCCATTAAATAATAAAAAATATTATAAAACCCCTATAAATATCCTAAATCGGGAAATAATCATTATATAGACTCGAAATACATAAATTAATTGACTTGTACAAGAATTCATGGGTTCTGTATTCTTTGCACCATTGTTCTTTCTGTCCCCTGAATGTAAAAAATTGTTATTAGCTTATAATAGGTCCAAGAACTTCTCTAATATTTTCTACTATTTTTCCCATATTTCATCTTGATTCCTCTCTTGAAGTCATAAAACCTACACTAGATAGTTTATTTTCCCAAATAATATTTTCCCTTACTTATCCAAACTCTGTAATATCTCATGAATCAATTTTACATACAAATCATGCTCAATGTCATCCCATCAAATTAAATGGTCAGAATCGTGTTGTTGATTCTTCAACTGATATACATGAAACACATTATGCTATGAATTTATCCGTGATAAAATCTCCCAATGATATTCCACCGAACCAGCGCATTCTTGTTTTTCAAAAGGGCCTAATTATCTATGAGACAGCATTCCCATAATAATCAAATGAATCATCCCCATCCTTGGAGATAAAATCAAAATCACATGATCACTCACCTAAATAACAATGATAATAAATAATGATCATCATGTGATTATATATGGATCATATATTTCAATTTTATATTTTTATCAACTAAATCTTCTCAATTTTCTCTTACATAAGGCTATGTCCAACTATTGAATTATCACTTGGTTTCACCTTACAATACGGAGGAAAAAATGATTCTTATATAGTTCTTAAAATCTATCCATGTTTACCAATTCGTGATAACATTTATTGAATTATTACTCTAATGAACGTATATGATCCTTTAAAAAGGCACCTCAATCCATCTTATAATCTCTAAGCATGTACTCTAATGCTTGGACCATCTGTTTAAAATGACCATATATTTGGAGAAAATTTTTTTGTACTCATAGGGTATTGTTTTCCAATGGATTTCTATAATTATTTCCAAAAATAAGATAGCACCATTGGGTCATGTTTCAATATAATTGATATTGGAACTTGAATAATCATTATAATTTCGCAAATTTATATTTTATTCAAGACTTTCACATTATTAGATTCACGAAGTAGGATGTAGTGAGCTAGAATTTTGAGACAATCCACAATTACATATATGGAATATCTTTTATTAACCATCATTGGAAGATATATTACAAAATCCATGATTGTCTTAACAAATATCCACATAGGAATTAGTAAAGAAGAAAACATACATTCTGTTAATTGATGTTTTGAATTAACATTTTAACCAGTGAGGCATCCATAAACATACTATTCTATTGCTAATTTCAGGGAATACCACAAAAATTCCATTTCATCTCTTTGTAAATATTTTTTATTCCCGTATGAATAACCCATCTCAAATATTGGAAGGAACTAGGAATATGTTCCTAATAATAAAATGGTATGACCATCCGATCTCTAAACCATAAATATGAAATCCCATCTAGATTTCAACCCTTAAGTCCCCCCTCCACTATTCAGTTTTGACCTCCAAATAACACAATCATGATAATATGGCAGAGAAACTATAACATTATAAACTAAATCAAGAAATAATAAATCTATCAATAAAACTAAAACATCACATAATTTAGTATAATCTAGATGTATATCAGATATGAATTCCATTATATTCCACTACATTGAATATACTTTATCCATATAATCTTATTAATCCAATATCAATTCATCTACCATATTGTTCCCATCTCATATTGTATAAATAAATTCAAAGTCATATATTTTAAGATTTTCCATCCATATTCATTACCTTAGATTTACATCAATTTTATAATAAAATGTTTATCAAACTCTTATGATCTTAAACTCCAATTTCATAGCAATGTGATAACAATTACATAAATTTCATGAATGGAACTCAGTAGAAAATTCAAATTCATGTGTTTTTTTGTTATTCTCACGCCTCCATTACTTTCGTGAACCATAAGTAATAACATGATATCTCTATAGGAAAACACATCACAACCCAAATCTAGATACTTCACAATCGACAATGTTTCCCTATCCAAAATCTAGAAATGTAAAAATGGGTGTCGATGTAAATATATAATAATGATATTGAAATATGTTTTTGCATTCATTATTCCATTTTAATGTAATTTTTTACGACAAAATAGATTTTAGCAGTGGGGAAAATGTGAAAAATTAAGTACAAATCATTTTTAGTGTCCCTTTAATATAAATAAACGTTGTATCACAAACACATTCGTGGTTAATTTCCATGATATAATTGCTTCTATACTTTCATGATCTAGAAAAATTAATTTTTTAGAAATAAAATGTCAATGTAAATGAATCTCTTCTATATAGAAATCTCAATTTGATTATGTGCAATACAAACAGTGATAATAAAAGATACAATCTCTATCGATATGTATTTATCTTGATCTGTTTTAGTCCTAGAGTGAAATATTATATAATCAATAAGAACCACTATAATGAAATTTGGATACCTATAAAATATATGATTCATCAATTCAATAAGGAATTTTAGTGCAATCATAATAACAAAAATCATTATTACATACTTATAATTTACCTATATACTTATGAAATATGTATTTAGAGTATCCTCATATAGAATAAAAAATTTGTGATACCCCAAACATAATTAAATTTTGAAGAACCATTGGGATACCCACAACTGATCAAAAATGTCTTCAATTTATGACAGCGGGTATTCATTCTTTATTGTAACATGGTTATTCTAATGATAATCAAACCAATGTCATACAATTTCATTGTCTTCCTTTATAAATAGAACGCGTACATCCAAAAATGATATTCTTGGGGAAATGAATCCTTTTCATTCTAATTATTCAAAAGAATGTTTAATTAAATCAATTATATTGGTGTTATCCAATTATATATATATGCGAATTTAGACTGGCCCCCAATATTAGAATAATCATAAACTCTATTTTTCTTTTAGGTAGAAACCCCTTCAATTTTCTTGAGTAAACATCCAAAAAACGTCTAAATAATAGTTAAAAAATATATAATCTCAATATCATAAAAATATTATAATGTTATCACTAACAATTGATATGGGATAACTCGAACCAGCAGTTTAAAATGTATTTATATATGTGTCCTTACAACCCAATTTCCAAAAAAATGGTTCTCAATGCCATATATAGTTGTGAAATAATCATTTAGGGAATAAGAATCATTGTGAGCCTTATTCAATTTCAAAAAAATCCTTACACAAAATTATGTTAAAAACATCCATCTCCATTATAGAGAAATTGAAAATTGTCTCATCCTAATAGATAGTTATAAAAATATTTACAAAATAATCGCTCAACATTGTCTTTTTCTAAGAGGAGTTTGAAGTTTCAACAATTAACATATCATCAAAACATGAAAACAGTTATAATCAATAACATGGGAGTCAATAAAATAATTATTCATGCCCGTAACAAATAATATTTTATGTAATTGTGTAATTAAAAAGAATCATACATTTGACTATCAAAGGTCTAGAATGATCATCCAAAATCACATTCTCAACTCAGTAAAATTTCATACTCACTTCCCTTTTCACATTCAAATCCAGTTGTAAATTCACTACATGAGGAGTCATGGTTTTCATTTAATCACAATCTAATACATGATTATGATGATGGTAATTATTCTATTATGTGGATCTCATTGTGTCATACATTTTTTGGGGACCCTGAGATGTGTCTCTGGCACATGACCACAACGAATTGGGAAAATAGAAAAAAAAATATTTCCAATTAAATTTAAATTGTGACAATATTTATGAGGTGTTGTAAAATCTCCCTTCAAGTGGTCAAAGGATCCATAATCAAAACACCTCAGCTTACATTTAGGTCAAGGATGAATTTTTACTAATATTTTGGTCGGATTCATAGGTGTACCCCCACTTTGGAGGTAAGTGACCCTCTTTATATTACTCTCATTATTAGAGTTCCCAAATTTTCTCATATGAATTAAAATTCATCCCAAAATATTATTTGTTGATATTTCCCTTTAAATCATTGTTTCTCTGTTGAAAAACTCTTTTAAATGTATTTTACAATGACTGATAATTTTTGAGTAAATATTTGACCTCAACCCTGACAAGAAATTTTTTTCCTTCAAGTATGATCTCAAAGAATATACCATAGAATAGTGAAATAGATAATTAAATTTAACTACATGATATATCACCAAGAGATTCACTTTCATCAATCTGAATAAGACTATTGTTCTAGAAATATTTATGGAGTGAGGAGGTAATTTATTATTTAAAAATCCCAAAAACATAACCCATGTCATTACGTATTCTAATTAAGATTTAACTTCTTATTTCCAATATTGGAGATCCTAATACTCAATCATATACATTACTGATATAATTTTTCCCTAGAAGTTATCCCAAGGAAATCGATGACTTGATACATCCAATTAACACAAACGTAATCTATTTCTGGATTAGAATGCCCTGAAAATATGAATTGATACTAATTTTAGAACACAATAAAATTATCCAAATTCTATGTTTCATCATTCTAAATAACCTTATCAATGGGATAAAAATCAAGTATAATTATTTATACATTCTTTTCATTCACATGTGGCTCAGGTACAATCACATTTTCAACAACCACTTCTGGGATCTTTTTGTGATTATTCATGATTTCATTCACTATAAAAAAATATTCATCTAGTTTTTATGATTATAAAACTATGAATTATAAATTCCAAACTACCACATCAACACATATCAAACCGATTTCATTCAAAAATACAATTATCCACATTCTAAATATATTTCAAATTATTACAAACACTATTAAAAATAAAATAACTAACCATTTATAAAATGAAAATTTATTCAGATTTAATAAATCATTAACAACATAATTAAAAAAAGTATAAGTGTGATGTCTTATCATTAATGAATTTTATGAAACATTCATCGCTCAACATAGGATGAAGAAGTGACTATAAACATAGAACTGTCTCTAGACACTTATGTACCCAAACACCATGGTAACATGATGTACTTTATAAAATGGAAACTATTTCAATTTTTGATATACATATCATGTTACAATGATCATATTTCCTTGAATCTAACCAAACTCATAGAATAAACAATAATTATACTATTTGTAATGGAAACACAAACAAACTAATAAATACTGGTACCATTTTCAACTAAAGGGCCAAAAAATATGATACCATATTATGTGAGGAATCACACATGAGGATACATTTTTCAAGTAAGGAATGAAAAATATTATTCCATTTGTGACAACCCAACCCTTATTAATATCATTAAAAGATATAGGTCTACTACGGGGCCATATGTGACATCTCCAAGACACTAAATGATGGAAATGAATTCCAATGGTCTCAAAAATGTTTCGTGGATGATATTCCCATTGAATGATAACTCATTTAAACAATATAATCAATATCCTAAATACCCATATATGATGCATCAATAAAAAATAAAACACAATAAAAAACTAAACCAATGAACCATTTCAGAATATAAGTGGAAACCAAATTACTAACTCAGAGAGAACCAAAAGAAATCAAAACTCTAAACTCATAAGGGAAATATACTTGTAAAACCCAAACTACTCCATGCTTCAACATCACATATTATTTACATTATTTAAAGAAGCATAAAAAATGATCTGATATAAATTTCTTTTATATTTTTCTCGATAGATTACATATGCAAACACAAAATATTTCCCATGTAGGGGTATGTCTAAATTCAGTTTTATTTTCAAACTGACATCAAAACTAATTCTATTAGGGAAGAAAAATCTTATCAAAATTATATAAAATAGTAAAATAGAATCATAAAATATTTAATTATCAAAATATTAATAATTATTCATGAAAAAATAATCAACACTATCCAATCCAATTTCATGTTAATTTGGAATATTCATTACGATGCCCAGACACACAACTACTCAATATTGGTTATACCATTAATTGGGGAACAACATGTAAAACTTATATCCAAACAATGATTGTTTTACTTACCTACCATAATCCTTCCAACATTAGACACACAAAACTATTTATACCAGAATCTTATAATGAAATAAAAATGAAAATAATATTTTCATTAAACTAGTTCAAATTTTTTCTATAGTCATCCAAAAGCATATAATAATTTTGAAACTATCCCTGTTTAATTATATGAAATATTATTCCAGAAAACAAATTAACATTCCATAATTTGAAATAAACAAAATATGATTTCCCAACAAGAATCACATACAGATTTCCCACCTATTTCTATCAAATAATTCAACACAAACAAATAATTGAAGTTCAAAATCAATTGCTTTCGGGGGAGAAGACACCTGCATCAAAAATGTTTAAAATATCAAATAATGAAACTAAAAACATCAATATCTGGTCACAATCCACATTAAATTCACAATATCCAAAAATATCTCATCATTATTTAAATTACAGAGAATATTTCTATTCCCATTTGATTAGTTATATTGTTCCAAGAGGTAGAAGAAGAATTTATCTATGAAGAACATTGATGAAAAGGTATATTATGTTGAATCATGACCTCTAATTATTTTCCTAAAAATCACTCCAAGATAGAAGGGGATCATCTATGAATCTTAGGGAGAGAAAATAAATCAGTTTATTAGGGTAATAAAAGATTGAGATGGCTAAAATGGAATAAATCAGATTCGATCCAATAATTAAGAGGGAAAAAATAAGCCTCATCATTAGACCACATGAAATTATAAATCATGCATTGACCAAGTGGTACTACTATCTAGAGGCCACACCTCATGTAGTTTTCTAACATAATTTTAAATATCATTCCACAACCATGTATTTTCAACTATCTAAGGAAGCAGGGTTTCCCTTAGGAACTCACATTGTTTTTCCAAATCATGTTCCAACCATTAACCTTCACAGTGCCCACATTATTCCATTGAAAAATTTCTTAGTGATGGTGTATGGATTCTACTAACCATATACAGACCATGCACTTCTAGAAAAGCATCCAATGCATCCTAGAACACATTAGAACCTCCGAAAACACAATCAATGCATTATATAAGCTAAAAATACCAATCTAAATTGACATGTATGTAAAAATGAAGATTATATATTAAAGAAATTAAATATATAATGATTAATAAGAATATGGTTTTGTTATATAAATAGAATAATTCCAAATATTTTATATAGGATACTATATCTCATTGAAATAATTTCAAAATATCACTTTTTCACAAGAATATTTATTTTTCTTTTTACATTACTAGCAATTATCAATTATTTTTCTCCAAACCCTTATATATTTTCATATCCTATTATATTTATTATTATATTAATGTAGTCATTCCATTTTCCACCACTATGGCACTAAATAGACTAAATTAATGCTTTATTGAAATGAAAATCTTGTTTTCCCTTTTGGCTATGTGAATATTTTCCTATATATCCATATTGTTAAAGAAATTATGGATTTAATTATCAACATTTATATTTCTTTTTTCTTATTTTTCTAGTGTTGATGAATTCATATAAGCATTACTAAATGTAGTATTCTTCTAATTATCCAGATGTTTCATTTATTAAATTCTTTATATGTGTGAGAATGTTCTAATTTTTTATATCTATGTCATGAAATTTTTTCTTGGTTTACTATATATTCATATTCAGGATGATGGCTTTACATATTTACATGTTTTTTTAATAGAAAGTCTTATTCCCATTATTGTTTTATTTTAAATTTTTATTATATAAAAAATTTTTTTTCATTTTATTTTTCTATTAATAATTATAATCCTAATATAAATATTTCATTATCTAAATCAATATATATTATTAATTTTTATCCCTCACTAACCGGAAATTCATATGCAACCATCCATGCTTTTTATTTCTTTGTAATTTAGTGATGGTGATTTATATATGTTTTTTGTATTCTGTATTCATTCCATGGGAAAATTATTTGTGGTTAAAATGATGAATATTTTTAGGAACTTGTGGTATACATATATACAATATATTATTTTATTTTGATTTCATCCATTATTTAACTCAAATAAATTTGTTAACACTTTATTTCTCATGAACCCAATGGATATATCATGGGTTTCCATTTCTTGAGTTTAAATGGGATGTTTACCTAATAAAAATTGGGTACATAGGAAGTTTGATCAGGCCCTAGAAGGCACACATGCTATAAGACAAAACCTAATATGCATAGAATTATATGGTGGGAAGAATTGACAAATGAATTATATGAAATTGTATATTCCAAAAAAAAATGTATTATGGTTATAAAACTATTAAAAAATAATCCTTTGACAGTTCTAAAATTTTTATTTATTCATGAATGAGAAGCTCACAGTACTGGATCGAGACTAGAAAACATAGTAAATTTTCCAAACTATCAAAAGTGGTCATTAAGTGGTACTTTATTATTGGTTTAAAAAATTTATGATGATTGGACCATTTATTAGCACTTCTAAATGGGATGACAATGGAATCCAATATGTTTTCTTGTAGAAGAACACCTAACAGGGCATACTTCAGTGTGGAATAATAGTACACTATAGCTATAGGTAAATGTTCTATAAAAAACCACAACACCAAAAACACAACAAATTCAGAAAAATTTGGTGCCAATATATAATTTAAATGAAATTAAATTTTCAACAAAAAGAAAAAGAAAATCTACTTTATTGAAATTTCAAGCATTTGTTTACACAATTACATAAATAATTTTTTTTACATGCATTCAAAAGAAGTAGTGTTCCTTTGTATTTTGATCCTAACCCCCTACTCAATAAAAACAGGTACCTTTATTAAAAAAAATTTAGTAATAATATCAGGATATAAATTAATAGAAATTGTTAATTTTAAATTAAAACTTGATTCGCACTTGGAAACATGTGTATCTAATTAATTTACACTTGATTCATGCACGTCACATTATTTCTTGTTCAACTACAAGAATTATTTATTTGAAAATTATCAAAATAATAAAAAGATAAAAATGATAAGGGAATTAATTAATTAATATCCGATAGAATGATAAGAAAAAAATCAAGGATATTTTTCTATGTTTTTGTAGTTGGATAAAAACATTAAACTAAAAGTACTCTTATATATTGAAAAGATGAACTTAGAGTCATAATAGTCACACTCGGTCAGATTGTAGTACAATTAATTACTAGACATCTCATATTATGTACAGATCATTTTCCTATAGTATGATGACAATTAGACTATTTTTTTCTCAGTTTAGAGTTATTCAGTGGTCTTTTTACTTAAATTGATTTCTATTTTAAACAAAAATATTCACATGGAGACATACTAGTCACCAAATTCATTGGATTGAGGGGTGGAAATTTTTTGAAAATATAAAATGATTTATGGATCATTTTATTAATGTATCAAATTAATATAACCATCTTTACTCGATTTTTTGTAGGTTAGTTGTCCTTATTATGAAAAATGTTTTCAAATTTAAATAAATAGTCACACTTGTATTCATATCAGTCTCACCATGCATTGGATTGTGGTTTTGATGATTCCTAAAAATTATAAATAATCTATGATTCATTTTCATGAAGTATCAAAACAATCTAAATATTTTTGTGTATTTTTGAAAATGTTAGTGGTCCGTTTCAATAAAATTGATGATACTTTTTAAATATAATGATGAAAATGGAGTCATACTAGTCACATCGGGCATCATATTGAGGTTCATATGATTCCTAATCATCAAAATGTAATATGGATCATTTTACTAATATATCAAAACAATATAAATGTGTTTTTTCATTTTTGAGATGATCAGTTGTGATTTTTTATAAAATTGACGTCCATTTTAAATAAAAAGACGCACTTGTAGTCATACCAATCACATCATGAATTTGAATGTAGGGATAATAATTTTTACACTTACAAAATGAGATATGTTTTATTTTCCTAAATAATCAACACAATCTGATTGCGTTTGTATGGTTTTCAGTAGGTTAGTTGTCCTTTTTAGTAAAATTGATTTCAATTTCAAATAAGAAGATGCACAAGGAGTCATACCAATCACACATTTAATTATATTGAGGTTATATTGATTCATAAATGTCCCAAATGACATGTGGATAGTGTTTAAAAATTGTTAATAAAATTACAATAATTTTTCTAGGTTTTCAGTGCATCACTTGACTTTTTTATAAAATTTTCATTTTAATATTTAAAGACACATTTATTCATACCAATAACATTGTGTATCGTTTTGATATAAGAATAATTCCTATAAATCATAAAATACTTATTAATCAATTTTATAAATTATCAATAAAATCCAAGAGTGTTTTATTAGTTTTCAATGACGGTTACTTTTTGAACAAAACTGTCAATTTTAAATTGACCATGGAACATTTGAGTCACACCAAGATTATTAGGTGTTGGAATGAGGTGACACATACTCCTACATGTCAATAACGACTTATGTATCATTTTTCTAAAGTATCAAAACATTCCTAATCCATTTTCCTAGTTTTGAGTATGCCAGGTTTCTTTTTCACAAAAATGTGATATTAAACTATAAACGAACACTTTGACACCTACCAATCACATTAGGTGTTGTTTTGATGTTGAAATAATTATTACACATCCCAAATTAAATAGGAATATATTTACTATATTATCTAAAAAATCTAATATTATTTTCTTGTTTTTCAGTGACTAGAACATTTTGAATTGAATTGTATATTTTAAATAGATAATAGACACATTGAATCATACCGGGGACATTATGTATCATATTGAGATGAGGATGATTCCTACACATAAAAAATTACTTATATATCATTTATATAAATTATAAATTAAATCATAAGAAATTTTCTTTATTTTTGGTACATAACGTTTCTTTTTTACTAAAATGACATTTATAGCTATAAATATGCACTCTAAATCATACAGATTACATCATGTATCAGTTTAACAAAATACAAATTCCTACACATCAAAATTTTCTATATAATTGATTTACTAAATCTTTAAGAAAATATGAGAGAATTTTCTTAGTTTCTATTGAATAAAACTTCTGGAGCTAAACTATAAATTTTAATCAATGGATGGACACATTGATTCTAACCTGGAACATCATGATATAGATTGAGGTTCATGAAATCCAATAGATCAAAAATGGATTAAATAATGTTTAAATAAACTATAAAAAATTCAAATGATTTTTATCATTTTTTAGTACATCAATTGTCTTTTTTACTAAAATTTCATTTTACACTAGAAACACACACTATGACTAATTTAAATCGCATTGTGAATTGTTTTAATGTAAGACTATCTCATACACATAAATAAAATTAATTATGAATCAATTTCTTAAATTATCAAAAAAACAAGAGAGAGTTTTCTTGGATTTTAGCGAGTGACAGGTTATTGACTAAACTCCCACTTTAAAAATGATAATAGTTACATTACGTCATACCAACCACATCGTGTATCAGATTCTAGTGAGGCTGATTACAACATGTCAAATATGTCTTATGTATTATTTCCCCAAAGTATTAAAAAATAATGCATTTTAATTGTTTTGAGTATGTCACTTTTATTGTTTACTAAAATTGATGTACATTTTAAATAAAAAGATTCACTTATGGTCATACCATTCTCACCATGGGTTGGATGGAGGTGCGGCTGATTCCTACAAATACCAAATGATATAATGATAATTTTACCAATGTATCAAAACAATACAAATATTATTTCTTGGTTTTGAGTATGTAATTTCCCTTTTCACTAAAATTAATGTCAATTTTAATTTAATATAATAAATATTAGTCATATTGGTCACACAATGTGATACGATGGAGGTGTTGTTGTTTCCTACAAGTCCCAAAGTATCAAAATTAACCTAAAGATAAATCTTACAATGACTTCCACTATCTTTATTAGTTTTATTGAATGCATTTCATATTGACTCAATGTTCTCAGACAATAAACCGTTATCTTTACTAAAATCTTAAAAATTGGAGGAAAATCATTTATCCATTATATGATGAGAAGACACAACAATGGGAACATGGTATCCCAATGCTACTATGGATTTCAAATATGATAATGTTCTTTCAGATAATAAAGTAGAGAAAATATGTTGTGTTGGAATCTCGAAAAGGAATGGTAATAGAAATTGAAATCATAGTAACAATTAGTAAAAAGAACCATTTTATATCTTTTGTGTATTGTTACATATATTTGAATGAAAAATCTGACTTCCTAATAGATTAATCCAAAAACTATATATGTATTAGATAAAAATTATTTGGAACTTAACTTTAAAATAGTATATACTATGATGACCAAATTAATTAAGCAGTATGAATTGACATTTTAATGATGTATTTAAGCATTAATGATTCATTTACTTTATTTCATTATCTCATTTGTAGCATCAATGTCCAATCCTTCATGCTCATGATAATCTTTAAACAAACCACTACGACTCAAACAAAATAATACAAATGTATAAGAAAATAATTATTATATGATAAATACTAAAATTAAAATATTTAAGAAGAAATATAAAACAATACATTAATTCAATATAAAATGATTTTATTTTGAGAAAATCAATATTACATATGTGATTGATAAGTGGAGGTTACATTACGGAATGTGATAAATGCCTACACAACATGTGTGTAATGTTTTTGAGGGATAAGAAGTTTGTTGAAGTTTTTGTGTAGAAAGGAATGAATGAAGGATAAACAACCCCAAATAAAACAAAAAAATTCACATTTATAATAAAAATACTGTTGTGACTAATTTCTGAAAGAAATAAATGTGAAGGAATCAAGATTGCCTTTAATATAGTGAATAAGAAGTGTTTTTTCTCTTCTGGAAAAGGCAGTGGAGTAAACATGGTGTAAAGTGAAAAATGAAACACTATAGGTTTGAAATGGTTTTGAGGGGGATGATGTTTATGAAAGTTATATTATTTAAGGAAATCAATGATGGAAAAAATATTATCAAATAAATGGATTATTTTAAGAATAAAAAAAAATTATTCATTGTTTCATTATATAATTTTTAATTAAAATATAGAAATTATATAATCTTGTTACCTTTAAATTTTCACAAACGGTTTCCTTTATTATAGTTTGTTATTTAGATGGATTGGTAACATCATCAAATGTATAATACATTATTTTCATGGGTACTAAAACATTTAATTTTGATGATGATAATGTTGTGGAGAATATAAAATATTATGTGAAAAAAATATATAAAAATTAAATTTACATTCTCATTAAAGTCTCTTTCTTTTTATATAGGTTTAGGTATTTGGTTCTTCTATAGAGAATCCATATCCCCACTTTGTGGTCTCCTTTAACATACATGATATATTTTACATTGGGAGCTACATGAATTGATATTGATATCCCAACGAATGTTATAGAAAACTGTCATCCTCCTCAACTAATATTTAGAACATTTATCATAGAATTTTTTTGTTTTACAAACATCCCCCATCTCTTGTTGACATGAACCTATGTTTCTTGAAATACTCTAAGGATTAGTCATCCATGAGATGACTAATGCTCCGAGTAGTACAAGAAACATAAAGCAGTTGGAGGATGAATCTCAATGAAACAAAATACAGTAATAACTATATGTGAAATCAGGTTGATGAGGATTAAAATTGTACTACATTGGTTTCTCTAAAAGAGGTAATGCCTCCCATTTTTTTAGACATACACCATTAGAACATGTTAGTAACTCTTGTACTAATGAATGATATATTTGAGGTTATAAAGAGTTATTCCATATATATGGATGATAATTAAAGATTCAAAGGGGTGGAACCAATACATGTACACCAAATATGATAAATACCTAAAAAAATTCCAAATAATTATTCCAACATATATATATTTCGATAACCTTTATTAATTTATTTCAATAAGTCATGTGATAACCTCAAGAATTATTATATAAAATATTTATGGTATATCAATTATTTTAAAACAACTCAATATTATAATTTCAATTAAAAATCAATATAGAATGGGAAAAAAATTTTAGGGAAATATTATACCAAATAACGATAAAGGCTTTAAAAATAATAAAATTATTAGTTGAAAATTTATTTAATAATTATGTATATATATGTTGAAAATAAGAATAATTTTCAAGAATATAAATAGTAGGATTTATATGAAAATTTCATTTTCATGGACCATTATGAGTTCTATGATGATTTCAGGCACATGGTATAATATTAGAGAAATAATGAAAAATAATAATATTAATTATAGAAGATATGTTGGTTTTAACTAAAAGGGGAGATGTCCCACTCTTACCAAAATAGTTTCATATTGATACGAATGATCATATATAAAATTGGTTGATGAATTTCAACCATTGAATAGAATATATTGAAATATATTTATATGCTATAATAGTATAATATATTTTTATAAAAAACTTGTTTAATATATATTTTTATTATCCCCCCATAGTTTGATGGGGAGGTTAGGGTGAGATAGGGTTTTGGGGCGTGGTTGCGGGGTCAAGTCATCAAGCTTACAAGTTTATTTGTAGATTCATATAGCATGTGTGAGCTTCTAATGGTAGTATTACTTAATATAAATATATATCAGTATAATAAATATTTTTTTATTTTATTATATATATAAATATTTTTATTTGTATTTTTGTAATGTATATATATATTTTTATTTGTATTTTTGTAATGTATATATATATTTTTATTTATAATGTATCTTTTGATTATATATATTTTGGTAATATAATATATATTTGATTAGGAAAAATATATTGTTCTGAAAAATATTTGTATAATATATAAATATATATATATATATGTATTAAAATATATAACAATTTTTTCTTATACTTATAAATTTGTGTAATGTTTTTGTATGACATATTTTTATTGTATTGTAGGGTCCTGAAAATCCATAAAAAGGATGGAAAACACTTATACATGTTGGGAGAAGCAAAGAAATACAAATTTGATTTAAAATTATAGAATAATTTTTAGAAATAAAATATGGAAATGGAATCCAAATAGGCTGCATATCGATTAATGGGAATGGTTCGCGGAAGGCGTAAACCACAAACCATTTGGTATGTAGAAGTCCTATGACACGTCGGCCAACAAGTTGTTAGCCATCCAACAAAGCAGTTCACAGTGAATTTCCACCGTTGATCTAAAGTCGTTGTGAACTGTTTTAACATGAGATAATTTGAAGGAAGTGTTCCCCATGTACCATCCACACCAACAATGTGGTTCGCAGATGAGGAGATGTTGATGGCGTACCACACATCTACGAACCCCGGATTGACCGAGTCTTCCATGGTTCATATTTCCTCTATGGGCTTCCGGATACGGTATTGTACATACCACAGATCGTAAAGACATGGAATTTCCACGTAAAATTGTTTTTTCAATTAAATGGAGAATTTTACTAGTCTTTGAAAATGTACAGCACATGATTCGGAGGCTCAGAGGGACCAGAATAAATTTCTGAACATTTCATTGGGTACATTCAGCAAACGTATGAGTGGGTTTTTACAACTTTTGAATAGGTGCTCTGAATTGAAATATTAGTGCACCATTGAAATCACAACACTAGTATTAATTTAAAGAGGCTTTTACCTCGACGACAATTGGTGGGGAGTGAAATTTAGTTTTTAGGGTTTTCGTGAAAGAATAAAATAAAAATAAAATTCTGTAACAAATTGTTTTTATTTGAAACACCCATGTGGATGTTGGGAGGTGGGTACCACCACAACTAAATCACCTTTTGAAAGTTAAGAAGTTGTGTCCACCAAAACTAAACCTCCCTTATGAGGTTGTGGTGGTGGGGACCACCCGAACCAAAACCCAAAATTTGAATTTTAGAGGTGGGGGCCACCTGACCCCTCTTAATGGGAAGAAACCTCCAAACTCCCCAATATTCCACCACTCCCATTAAATTGAGACATTATATTGGGCCAATTAATTGAGCTAATTAATTGTGCCAACATGGTACATTAATTACGCCAACTTGGTTGTGCCAACATAATTAAACCATTATGTTAATTATATTGGAACCTCTTTCATTATTGGGTGGAATTGGGTGAGGAGAACCCTGGGAGAATTACACTTCTTCAACGAAGAACTCTCCTCTAAAGAAGAACAACAACTTTGACTTCTTCGTCAGGACACCCTCCAACGAGAAACGTCTTTGACTACGACGAACCGACGCATGAGCATGGGATTGGAGGTGTGTCGAGGACGAGACGAACGTCAACAACTTCAAATTCTTCTCACACCATCATCAATGAACAATCCAATGTAGGGATTTAATAAAATATGATTATCTCATTCCATGTACTACCCTTCTAATGCTTTTGCTGGATTTGGGAATAGTGATTGATGGGGATTGTTGGGAGGGTGTTTGATTAATGTTTTTTACCTATTATTGATACTCTTGTTTTTGTTTAGCCACTTGTTACCGCTCTAATGCAGAGAGTGAGGGAAAAACTAACATGGCCATCCTCTCCGTAAATCTTCTGATGAATTGTGTTGTTCTTCGCGATGGAGGAGGATGACAACCAAACACTATGGGGCAAGCGAACGATGCCCCCCCGGCCACGATGATGGTGACAATGCATCAGTGCCATTTGGCACACCGTCATTGTGTCCTTGCAGTGCCGCCCCCACCGAACCCCTGTCGCGGCCTCACCGCCCCCCGGCTGAACCCCTGTTGCGGCCTCATCGCGCCGCGCCGCTGTGCCCGGGCCGTCGCCGCCTTCACTGTCCGGGCCAATCCACCACCTGAGTCGTCGCTGCCAAGCCGAGCCATCACTGTCCGAGCTGAGCCGCCACCGCCGAGCCGAGATGCTGCTATTCGGGCCGAGCTAAAATCCGAGCTGCCACTGTTGTCCGGGCCGCCACTGCTGTCTGGGCCGAACCACCTCCCAGGCCGCCACAACCATCCGGGTCGAGTCACCGCCGCCCTTCTTGCAGAACAGCCCTGGCCGAGCCGCCCCGTGGCCTCACACCCTCTACGGCCCTCAGAGGCCTCACGGCCACCCAAGGCCCTCTGCGGCCCCTCGCGGCCTGCCGTCATGGACCCAACGGTGTGGGCCGAAGCTAATGGGCCAGGCTGCCCTGCAGGTCAGCCTAGACCCAGCGGGTCAATATAGGTCAACCCGAATGGGGTCAGACCAAGCCGAGTCGGGCCGGATTTGTCCAACCAGGTCGGACCGAACCCATGCCACTATGACCCATTTACTCTCTTTTGGCCATAACATTGGCACCAGATGACCATTTGACGAACCATCAGTGGTTCTGTAAATCTTGGAGTGATTAGGTACCTTTGAGTAATCCCAATAGAGTTTTGGGTAATGTTGAGGTACAATAGGGTTGGATCGAGAATGAATCCAACCGGGCCCCAGGGGTTAAAAGGCTAGTAACTCAAAGATCGGGTGTCTGATTGACCCATCGTCTTTTGTGTTGAGACCCCTATGACATGGCACTCCTTTGAGATACTTCTTCGTGGGATATTGTGGTAGTTGGAAAATTGACCAGTGGCTTGGGGAGGAGACTTTCCCAGAGACAAGCAAGCCTACTGTGAAAACCAAGGGGATGGTTGTGACAAGAAGAGTGCTACTAGCTATCCTGTGTGGGTCAGCTACTTTTGATTCAACATAGGTCAGCTCCTAACGATCATGTGTGGGTATGCTCCTCGCGATCCTATGTGGGTCAGCTCCAGCGATCTTGTGTGGGTCAGCTCCTACCGATCCTATGCAGGTCTTCTCCAAGCGATCCTGTGTGGGTCAGCTCCTACCAATCCTGTGTGGGTCAACTCTTTGCAATCCTGTGTGGGTCATCTGCAAGCGATCCACTGTGGGTCAGCTTTTAGCGATCCTATGTCGGTCAGCTCCAGTGATCCTTTTTGGGTTAGCTCCAGCGATGCTATGTGGGTCAGATCCTAGTGATTTTTTGAAAGTTAGCAGTAAAGCCTCTTATCTAAGTAAGATGATTTAGTTGTTACATCTAATCATCTCTACTACTGTGACTAAAGATATACCTGCTGTGATATATGTCATAACCTTTGAGTTCCTTCATTCTGGAGATATATTACTTGATAACATAGGTATATTTATAGACATATACAAAAGTAGGGTTATTTGTTTATTTCATACTTTGTGGTTTAACCTTGGTTGATTTTGTAAGACCTTGATGGTATTAGGGTCCCTATTTAGTATCATTATACTCACCCCTACACGAGATATGCCCGCACCTTGTTGTGTTGGATGAAGGTGAAAGACAGTTTAGACTGAGGACGAGGGTACCAAGACTAGAGGTAGCTCGGAGGTGGACCTAGACGAGGCGTACCACAGAGACAACCAATCAAGAGCTATACCAACCCTTCAGGTAGGATCCTTGGTGGGGGATCATAGGATCTGTTCCAGTTACTTGTACTTTCAGTTGTCTTGTACTTTCCAGTTTTCCTTTTACATTCCATTTCGGCATGTATTCTAGCCCATTTTTACTTATTGTAGTCACTCAGTTTATTATTTAGCTTACTTGAGATCGTATCTTGATGTGTTCTTGGTTTTGTGTATTAAAAAATATAAAGTAAATTCCTTCCCAGTTTTAGGGATTGTGCCTTCGGTGCTAGTCACGAGCCCCTGGCCTATGGAAGGCAGGCTTTGGGTAGTCACGACACGGGCCCCAGGGGACGGGTCTTGACAAATTTGTATCAGAGGAGTCATTTCTACCGTAGAACATAAGACTATAATATTTCTTTTAAGGGAAATAGTTTTATGTGTTTTGAGTGTGGTTATCATTATAGGGAATCCAGTGTTGGTGTGGCGGTTGACGTATCCATACACCAGGACCCAGAATTCTGATTTTCTACTCAGTGCACGAAAACAGTGATTGCGTGTGTGTTTTCAAGAGTCTTTATTGTGAAATCTTTGATTCAGCTCACCAGGTATAACTTATTAACTGTGGAAGACCTATTTTTTTTTCAGGATGCCTCTACACAGATAGCTAGATAGGGTTCCGAGAGTTGTACGCACTGATATCCCACCAAGAAATGAGGCCTTGGTACAGGGCCCCATTTTAGTATAGGCACCAGAGAAGACACTAATGGTACCTTTCCCCATTGGGCCACTAATGCCATCAGCCCTAGAAGTAGATGGTGCACACCGCTTGAGCACGTTTCACGAGTTCTAGCACCAGAGGCCACCCAGGTTCAGGGGTGAGATAGACCCACATGCGGTTGAGGATTGGTTGTAGGATGTGGTGAGAGTCTTACGACTAGTAGGGACACTATCCGATCTCATGGTGATCCATTCCACCAGCCTTCTATAGGTAATAGCATGCAGATGGTGGAGCATGATGCTCCATGTTAATGACGAGGCGATGCTTCTCAGGGTAGACTTATAGAGCCTGTTTTAAGAAGATCTGGTTCCAGTGACACATTGTGTAGTGCACATACAGGAGCTACTTCATTTGCAACAGGGAATCATGACTGTGGATCAGTACCCAGCAAGGTTCACTGACATCTCATGCTACTCTACACATATGGTCCATGACCCATTTTCCAGGGCTCGGACCTTTGATAAGCGGCTCAGGTGGTAGATCATGGCTTTGATGATCTCACTCAGCATCTCGACATAGGAGGGGGTGTTAGAGAGAGCCTTCCTATTGGAGAGTTTCCTCACTAATAAGTCTTCAACAGTGAGATCCACCACAAGTCATCGTGTAGATGAGTTTTCTATAGCTGGCAACAGATATATTTCATAGAGGATCAGGCCTATATGTCGATGATCACAGGATTCAGGGAAGGTTGTTCGGGGCCCCTGAGGCAGATCCAATCATACTATGAGCAGGCAGTGTTACACATGTGCGGGTAGGGTCACATAGCTTGCGACAATCCAACCCATCGTACGGATGATCAGTAGACGATCTAAGGACCACACAGGAAGATACAAAGATTCGATTGGGGAGGTTTGTAGGGATCATGCAGACGTGGCAGAGGAGCTGGTCGTGTAGGTGGCGGTGGTCGACGATTTGAGATTTTACCGCCACCACCACTCGGAGGTCCACCCCGACTGTAGGGAGTAGGTGGATAGGGGAGATCTCAGCCCTAGGAAGCTGAGTATTATGATCATGGTGCTCTAGGGATGATACTAGGTATGATCTGTGTCTACTCTACCTTAGTTGCAGTTCTTATAGACACAGGTGCCTTTCATTATTTTATTGCCACCACACTCATTCAGATCTCGAAGATTCTGAAGGATCCTTTGTCTTGATCTTTATGGTTTGAAACTTCTATGGGAGTGGATTCGAGGATTACACACCTATGCCAGAAGTTCGATATTACACTAGGAGGCGAGAGGTTCAGCTAGGATCTCTTAGTTGCGGCATCGAGGAATTACGACGTCATCTAGGGTATGGACTGGTTATCTACAGTCCATGCTCATATGGATTGTATTAGTAACAGAATGCGGTGTGTCCAGATGGATGGGACCAGGATTAACCTCACTGGTGTTAAGGGAGCCTTTGCAGTGCTACATGGACTTGCCCGATGGAGGGTTCAGTCGATCACTCATCAGTTGGATAGCCTTAACTTTAGAGAAGATGTTGTGGAAAGTCCGAGTTATCCTGTAGTGGTGGACCAGTACACGTATGTATTCACTATTGATGTTCCGAGTCTACCTCCTCGAAGAGAGGTGTACTTTTACATTGAATTTTACCCCGAGACAACACTAATATATACACCAGCATATTAGATGGCTCTTGCGAAGCTTCATGAGCTGTGGGTACAGCCAGAGGACATACAGGGGAAGCAGTTCATCTGGCCTAGTGTTTCACCCTGGGAAGCCCCGATTTTATTCTCCATGGAGGTGGATGGGGGCTTCAAGATTTGTGTTGAAAATTGGCGCATGAACCAGGTGATCTTGAAGAACAAGTACACACTCCCGAGGATTGACGACCTCATTGGTCATCCGAAGGGATCACCGTGATTCTTGAAGATAGACCTCAGATTCGGCTATCATCTACTCAATATACGAGATGAGGATGTGCAGAAGAATGCTTTCAGATGCCGGTACAGCCACTATGACTTCATGGTTATGAAATTCAGAGTAACCAATGCTCTAGCAGTGTTCCTGGGACTCAAGAACAAGATCTTTTAGCCATACCTTGTTTACTTTGTATTTTTCTTCATCGACGACATTCTGATCTACTCAGCTACTAAGGAGGAGCATGCCTATCATTTGCAGGTTGTACTGGACACATTCTGAGAGCACCTTCTTTGGGGTAAGCTCTCGATGTTCCAGTTATGGATCTAAGAATTTCACATTTTGGAACAAGTCATATAGGAGGCTGGAGTTGCAGTGGATGTAGTAATGATTGAGGTGGTACTTTCTTGGGAGCCACCCAATACTGTGACAGAGGTACGTAGTTTCCTAGGTTTGGCCGGATACTACAAGAGATTTGTACTAGATTTCTCCAGAGGTGCAACATCACTATCAGCATTGAAGAAGAAGGGGAAACCCTTCGTGTGGTCTAAGAGATGCTAGAAGAGTTTTCAGGAGCTGAGGCAGAGGCTAACTAGTGCCCCTATCTTGAGGCTTCTAGATGAAGGCGTTCGGTACGTAGTCTACTGCAATGCATCCGGGACCAGACTCGGATGTGTCCTGATGAAGGAGCGTGCAGTTATCTCATATGGTTCATGATAGCTGAGACAACATGAGCAGAACTACACTATCCATGACCTGGAGTTAGTAGCAATCATTTTTTCCTTGTAGATGTGGAGACAATATTTGATGGGAGAACACATTACAGTCTACTCGGATCACGAGTGTCTCAGGTATATCTTCTCTCTGAATGACTTGAACCTGAGACAGTGACGTTTTCTTGATTTCATCTAGGACTATGAATTCGAGATAGCCTATACTCTTGGGAAGGGGATTGTTATGGAAAATACACTCACTTGGAGGTATGGTATACAACTATTAGGTTATGTGACATAGCACCTGGCTGCTTTGCAGATATCCTTTGAAGATAGAGATAGAGCATCTTTACATCATTCTCTTACAGTCACTCCCCTACTACATCTGTGAGTTAGAGAGGCACAACGTGGTGATGCTGACTACGAGGCACAATGTGCTCAGATATATACATTATGGGAACCTAATGGATTTTATGAAGTTGGGGAGCACTTCATCCGGTTCAGAAGATGTACCATGGTACCAGTGTCACTTCCGAAGGAAGTGTTGAGGGAGTTCCACACATCCCCTCTAGCGGTACATCCATTAGTAGAAAATATGTACCAGGATCTCCGAAAACAACACTGGTGGTTGGGAATAAAGAAGGTGGTAGGAGAGTTTGTCTCTCGGTACCTCACTTGTCAGCAAGTGAAGGCGGAGCATCTGGTACCAGCATGTTTGGTTTAGCCTTTGGAGGTCCCATATTGTAAGTGGGGTGGGATATCCATGGACATCGTGACAAGACATCCACATACATCCAGCGTTCATGACTTGATCTAGGTGATCGTCGACCGACTCACCAAGTCGGCCCACTTCCTACCAATCAAAGATCAGAGTTCAGTAGAGAGTGTGGGATGACTCTATTTGCAAGAGATTGTATGGCTACATGTAGTATCCTTGATGATTGTATCTGATTGTGATCCACGTTTTACTACCCAGTTATGGAAGGGGTTGCAGGAGGCTTTTAGGACGCAGCATCATTTGAGAACCGCCTTGAATCGTCATACGAATGGTCAGACTGAGCGGACCATTTAGACTTTCAAGGATATGATGTGTGCTTGTGTCCTCGACTTCGGTCGCAGTTGGAAGGATCACATGCCTTTTGAAGAGTTTGTGTAAAACACCAGCTATAACTCCACCATTGGGATGACAACATTAAAGGAGTTTTATGGGTGACCATGAAGATCACCCTTGTGCTGGACTGACCCAGGGGAGTAGGAACTAGTGGGATCAAAGATGGTAAGGGCTACCACAGAGAAAGTGAATATCATCCAGGAGCATATGAAGACTACACATAGCAGTCAGAAGTCTTATGCAGACAGGAGACGAAGACCTCTGGAGTTAGGGGATGGCGACCACGTCTTTCTACGGGTCTCACCTCGACGGGTTTGTATTGGTATGGCTGAGGCAGAAAGTTATCTCCAAGGTTCATCAAAAATTTTTAGATCCTCAACAGATTTGGTGAGCTGGATTACTGCTTATCTCTTCCACCATAGTTTCACCGGGTGCACGACGTCAGACACATATCCTATCTAAGAAGATATGTGCCCGACCCTTCTCACTTCATCGACCATGGTGAGATGGATATCAATGATGGGGACACTATTATGGAGGTTCTTATAGATATTGAGGATCAATAAGAACATTTCCTTTGTGGACAGTCGATACCTTTGGTGCGCATTCGCTGGTAGCATGGGAACCTCCAGGAGAGCCCATGGGAGCGGGAGGCTCAGATGCGTGCTTAGTATCCCCACTTGTTTAACTAGATAAGAGTTATGGATTATAGGAACATAAAGCCCTGAGGTGGGGATAATGTAAATACCTAGAATTTCCATGTAACTTTTTAAATTAAATATGAATTTTATGAGTCCGAAAAATTTTACAGTGCGTCATTCTGAGGCCCGGAGTGCCCGGAATAAATTTCTGAACATTTCTTTGGGTACATTCATTAAAAAAATAAGAGGGTTTTTATAACTTTTTAATCAGTGCTCAGAATTGAAATTTGAGGGAAACATTGAACTCACAGTGCTTGTATTCTATTAAAGATACTTTCACCTACACGATAGTTAGTCGAGAGTGAATGTTATATTTTGGGTTTTTTGTGAAAGAATAAAATAAAAATAAAATTGTGTAACAATTTATTTTTATCTGAAACACCCATGTGGGTGTTTGGAGGTGGGGACCACCAGAACTAAACCACCCTTTGAAAGTTAAGATGTGGGGTCAACCAGAACTAAACCTTCCTTGTGTGGTTATGGTGGTGGGGACTACCTGAACCTAAACCCCCAATTTTGAATTTTAGAGGCGGGGACCACCCGACCCCTCTTAGTGGGGAGAAACCTCCCAAATCCCCAATATTCCACCCCTCCCATTAAATTGAGCCATTAAATTGGGCCAATTAATTTTGCTAATTAGTTCTGCCAGTGCGGTACTTTAATTACACCAACTTGGTTGTGGAAACATAATTAATCTTTCATGTTATTTATATTGGCACCTCTCTCATTTTTGGGTGGAATTGAGAGAGGAGACCCCTTGGAGGATTACACTTCACCAACAAAGAACGCTCCTCCAACGAAGAACGCTACCTATGACTTCTTCCTCAGTACACCCTTCAATGAGGATCATCTTCCACTAAAACGAACCAACGCACGAGCTCGAGATTGGAGGTGTGTGGCAGATGAGACAAAAATAGAAAACTTCAACTTCTTCTCACGCCAACATCAACGGACATTCCAAGGTAGGGGTTTACTACAATATTATTGTCACTCTCCATGTTCTCCCCTTCAAATTATTTTGGGGGATTTGGGAATAGTGATTTAAGAGGATTGTTGGTAGGGTGTTTGATTATTGTTTTCTTTACTAGTTCTTGATACTCTTTTTCTTGTTGAGCAACTTGCTATTGCTATAATGTAGGGAGTGCAGGCCAAACTATCATGGCTCGTCTTCTCCGTAATTCTTCTGATGAATTGTGATGTGCTTCGCGATGGAGGAGGATGGAGACCAACCACGATGGGGCACGAGAACGGCAGCTAGAACCCCAACCGGCCGAGATGAAGGCGACAGTGAAAAGGTGTCGTTCTTCGAACCGTCGTCGCGGCCTCACCGGGCTGCCCGACCGAACCACCATCACATCCTCGCAGATTAGCCCCGCCCGAGCCGCTACCGTTGTCTTAGCCGCTGCCACTGTCTGCGCTGAGCCACCGCCCGAGCCCCCACCGTTGAGCCGAGCCACCATCGCCCAAGCCGAGCCGCCATCAAAGCTGTCGCCATCGTCCGGGCTGAGCTTTCGCTGCCATCTGGGTCGAGCCACTATCGCCATTCATGCCGAACCGCCACTGCTGAGCAGCCCCGTAGCCTCATGCCCTCTGCAGCACTCTACTGCCTCACGACCACTGGTAGCCCTCCGAGGCCCATCGCGGTCTATGGGATCGGACCCTGCGGGATAGTCCGTACCCAATAGATCGGGCCACCCAGCGTGTCAGGCTGGACCTAGCAAGTCAGGTCGGGTCTACCTGAACTAGGTCAGCCTTGGCTGGGTTGGTCCGGGTCGGTCCAACTAGGTTGGACCGGACCCGGGCCCATTACGACCCATTGAATCTCTTTTGGCCATAACATTGGCACCGAATGTCCGTTTAATGAACCGCCAGTGGTGTTGGAAATCTCAGAGTGAGACAGTCCCTTTGAGTATACCCCACTAATGTTTTGGGTAAATTTGAGTGAAGGTTGGGTTGTATCAAGAACGAATCCAACCGAGCCCTAGGACTAAAAGGATAACAACTCATAGGTCGAGCATCTGATTGACGCGATGTCTATTGCATTGACACCCCTATGACGTGGTAGTACTTTGAGATACATCTTTGTAAGACATTGTGGTAGTTGAAGAATCTACCCGTGGATTGGGGAGTGGATTCTCCAGAGGAGAGAAAACCTAGTGCGGAAACCCAGTAAATGGATGTGACAAGAAGAGTGCTCATAGCTATCCAATGCTGGTCATCTACTAGTGATCCCACATGGGTTAGATCCTATAAATACTTTGTGGGTAAACTTTTAGTGATCCATTGTGGGTCAGCTCGCGTGATCCTATTTGCATCAGCTCCTAGCGATCCTATGCGGGTCAGCTCTAGAGATCCTGTGTGGGTCATCTCCAAACGATCCTCTGTAGGTCAGCTCTGAGAAACCTTGAGTGGGTCAGCCACTACTGATCCTTTGTGGGTCAGCTCTAGTGATCCTATGTGGGTCAACTTCTTGTGTGGATCAGCTCCTAGCGATCATGTGGTTGTCAACTCTAGTGATCCTGTGTGGGCCATCTCCTAGCAATTCATTGTAGGATAGGAGCAGGGCCTCTTATCGAAGTAAGATGATTTAGTAGTTATATCAAATCATCTCTATTATTGTACATAATGATATACCTGGTGTGATATGTGTTATAACCACTGAGTTCCTTCATGATTGAGATGGATTACATGATAACATAGGTATATGTATGGGAATAAAGCTATGTTAGGTTATCTATTGATTTCATACCTTGTGGTTTATCCTTGGTGGATTTTGTGAGATCTTGAGGGTCTCGGGGACCCTACTGAGAATCTTTATTCTCACCCCTACACGGGCTATGCTTACACTTTGATGTATTCGATGTAGACGATTGACAACACTGACTGAGGACGACGGAACCAAGACTAGAGGTAGCTGGGAGGTGGACCTAGACGAGGCGTACCGTAGAGATGACCGATCAAGAGCTATACCTACCCTTCAGGTAGGATTCTTTCTGGGTGATCACAGGAGCTTTTCCAGTTACTTGTACTTTCAGTTATCTTGTACTTTCCAGTTTTCCTTGTACTTTCCAGTTGGGCTTGTATTTTGGCCCCTTTTTTCTTATTGTACTCACTATGTTTATTATTCAGTTTGCATGATATCGTATCTTGTTTTGTACTTGGTTGTTTTTATTACTGGTTATAAAGGCAATACCTTCCCAGTTTTAGGGATTACGCCATCGGTGCTAGTCACCTGCCCCAGGCCTATGGAAGGTGGCTTTGGGGTAGTCATGGCACGGGCCTCGGGGGTTGGGTCGTGACACAAATATAGATTTCACAAATCACTATAAATATACAACCATTGGAATCGATAAAGGAAAGGAATGAAAGAAGAAGAAAGGGAGAGAGATCAGGGATGGGAGAAAATGGGACAAAGACCGCATAGGGTTCGGTGGGAAGACTCCCCTACACCCGATGTAGTTTGAGGATTCCATCGGGAAAACAATAAGAAGTTGGAAGAATCCATCACAAGAACCATATACAGAAAGCGGTTCACAGAATTACATCCCATGGACCTTATCTGTAATACCCGTCACATCCAACTAGCGAAACAAAAAAAAATTAAAATAAAATAAATTGTGGATGCCCATATTCCGAAAGTAGTTTGCGAATTCCCATATGCAGAAAGCGGTTCTTGGATTCCCATATGTAGAAATAGGTTTGCGGACACCCATATGAAGAAGACAGTACACGAACCCCTTTGTGGAAGATAGCTCATGGAATGCTCCTCGTCGTACCATCATACGTGGTTAACTCCTCTGCATACCATTCTAAGTGGCCAGCTCCTTTGCGGCTAGTAACTACGCAGCCAGGTTTATGCGGAAAGCATTTTGAGCCCACCGGTCCCTTTGTTTCTCTCACTGACCTCCATGACAAATGGGGAGACGCACCGTGGAATTTTTGGGCTCGGTCGATAAAATATTTCATTTCTCATGTATTCCACACAAACACCCCTCCCTTAAATACCATGAGAAGATACATTCCTCATGAACCTCCCAAAAATCTCTATCATCTGCCTCCTATACCAGGATGAACTAGAATTACCTAGAAAATCACAGCCAGGGTGTTTCTTAAATGCCTGAATACATCATTCACATCCACCCAACTATGCGACTTTGGTGATTTTGGGTCCTCATAAACATCCATCCCCATCAGAAGCGGAAGTCCAGTGTCCTACAGAAACTTTTCTTAACTATGCACATCATGCCCCGGTGGATCTGCATATGAAGCCTTCAATACAGTCATCAATAAAAAGGAAAATTCGTCATTCGGAGAGTCCATTCATACCTCTATACACCTCAATGGCTTACATGCCCCCATATATTTTCTCCTGATCCATGAATCCCAAGAGTATTGGTTTACACAGTCTTTCCATCTCATGTTCGAGGTGTATCAGAACATCTTTTCCTCATTATCCTTCAGTAAATAATGTCTCTTTCCCTCCACTTTCAAAAATATATGACCTTAAACTCTGAGTTATCGTTCTAACCACATGAAATTAAACTATATGTTATTCATCCAAGCTATATGACATTAAATTTTAGTATATCAGATGATTTTGAAACCTCATAAACATCATTGGACATACTAAGTGTAAATCCAGTGTCTCGCAGACACCTTTGTTGACTATGCACATCAGGCACCAGTAGAACTACATATGTTTCCTATAAGACGACCTTCATCCAAAGGAAAACTCATCCTCAAGAGAGTCCTTTTTTACCTCTATATTCCTCAAGGGTTTCTATTCCTCGTGTCATTTCTCTTGATCTAAGATCCTAAGGAAACAAAAACCTCAATGGCCATTAAAAGAGGAAGACCAGTGTCCTATGGACACCTTTGTTTGTGTATGCACATCATGACCAAGTGGCTCTGCATATATTGTGCACAAATATTGTCATCAACCAAAGAAAAAATTTTCCCCATGAGATACTTTTCTTATCTCTGTACACCTCAAGGGCTTCCACACCCCATGTCTTTTCTCATGATCTAGGATCCTCAGTAATCATGGTTTACATGTTGGGATATCCATACATGATTTTCCTCCAAATAATCATGGTTTCTATAGCAAGTGGTCCTCATCTCATATTCCTAAACTGCAAGACCGAAAAAAGTACATTCCACATGACACTAAACTGTGATTCCATCATCCTTGATATCTGACTTTAAACAACAGTATACCCCATATTTCTGCTCTCGGGCCCTCCCACTGTGGTATGTCCCAAATAATTAGAGGCCGGACCACATGACCATTAATTTCATTTCACATTAAAAGGTTCATCGCTTCACATCATCACCCACTGTCTCCCTGAACCCTTCCGCTATGGGTTCTCCCTCACCCACCAATAAGAGAGGAGGCATGTATATGGTCGAATATTTAAAATCATAATGTTTCATACATCGATCATGACTGGCGTGGTATTAGAGGTTTGTGAAGATTGCAACATGCACACATTCTGAACTTTGAGAACTCTTATTCCTAACCTGATCAGGATATGGTGGATGCCTTCTAGAAGTCTAGATCTCAAAAGGGTGCACGTTCCAAGATGGTTTACCTAACCGTGCATGCTCCCTCAAATGGATAGCTTCCATGAACAAGCCCCACACATTTTTTACTACAAGAACTCTGATTCCTGACCAAATCTAGATACACAGGACACCTTCTAGAAGGCTTGATCTCCAAAGGTTGTCCATCTAAAAATGCCCCCCCCCCCAATCATGTGTGTCAAGTGGAAAGCATACGTGCATAATCCCCTCACAATCCAAACTATGTGTGTTTTTATTCCCCTCCTGAGGATATGTATGAATCCCTCCTTTTGGTCCTGATCCCAACATCATGTCACCTTCTATCCCCCAGGATGATTCAGAGCGCCTTAAAATATGTCTAAGTTTGCATCACCTCTGTGGAATCCAATATATGCATTCTCACTAAGATCATGAAAACCAAGGGTAGTCCATGGAAACACTCTTCAAGAATGAACCAATGATTCGAAAACATACGAACATGACATAAATCTATAATAGAGACCTAGAACAAGAGACAATCCTCCCCTAGAAGGGTGCGGTGAGCCTGACCTCCCATCCTCTTTACCAATATAGTCCTCAAGTGTCTCTGGCGAAATCGTCAGCCGAAGAGCACCTGCCATTGGAATGTAGGTACAT
Source organism: Viscum album (assembly GCA_963277665.1). NCBI lineage: Eukaryota > Viridiplantae > Streptophyta > Magnoliopsida > Santalales > Viscaceae > Viscum > Viscum album. Next base: position 592,725,268 of record OY728166.1, read on the forward strand.
GAATCATGGATATCAGGGTTGTTGGGAGTCTGTGAATACATTAATATACCCATTGGACACCATTTGTTGAAGTTATATAAGAGAAGGATCAATTTCATGAGTTCCTGACCCCCATGCAATCACCCACTGAGACCAACAGTTCCCCACAGGGTTAATTCAAACTTTTTAAAGGATAATGACATAGAACAGTTCGAAACAAAAGAATGGTAAATTCGACGAGAGTCTATCTCTATGAAAAAAGTGACAGGTGATGATCCTCATCGGGCCATATCCGCATCACCCATAGATGCACCACATCGGAGGTAGAACAATTATATATATTTATAATATAGTTGTATAATAAATTTATATAGTATATTTTAATAATATATTGGTATAAAATATTTGTTTGATATATTTGTATAATATATATTTGTATAGTGCAATATATATTTTTATTTGTTTAATATATTAATTTACAAAATTTATTTATAAAATATATATTCATTTTATATGTGTGTGTTTATTTTTAAAATATACATGTTTGAGTGTGCATGTGTATAAAAAATCATATATTTTGAACATCTATCCTAATGCATGGAAAACTAAGTAATTTTTCACTTTTCATTCGTGTACCATGAGAGAAATCCAACTACATCCAAATGAACAATTGAAATTATGTTCATCCATAATCATGGTATGTGTCTTAAATCATTCTATGTTAAAGGTACATTCATATGAAATATCATCTTTAACAATGACCTTCACCATAATCTCAAGATAATTATCATCAACAAAATGGAAATTCCTAAAAAAATGTGATACATAATAATCAATGCATCCATTCGTTGTAAATAAGTGGAATGAAGTCTCATAATTAATGATCCATGATATCAATTTAATTTCTAAACACAAAAATAAATAGTTACTTCCTTTATTGGCATTGGGGTGGGTGGGTTGCATAGAATCGGTATTAGGAGAGGGTGAGGGACTGAAAGGAACAATAAACATGTCTCTATTCAACCGAAAATCCGCAATAATCAATGTTGACCATTGGGATATGCGGATAGTAAAAAATGAAAATTGAAAAAAAAATGAAATTAGATTTCTGCAAACTATCAATCAATGACTAGGGACGATGATGTGAAAATAAAAAACCATGGATTGATGATTTGAATCATCTTAGAGAAAGTAGAGTTATCTAAAACCTAGAAAACATTTCAGCCATGGATGAATTCCGACACTTGAATCACAAAAAATTTAGATTTGAGTTAGGAATCTTTGTGAGCCGTGATTCAACTCCTGATTTTTGATTCGACTCGCTGAGGTGGAGCACCAGAAGAGGGTGGCTTATGTGGAAATATTCGGATAACACGACAAGCTCAAAACTGGTTATGTTTATTTTAAATTGATCATAGATCTTTTCTTAGTGATTTGAAAAGATAACTTATAATGATCACTTATATCAGTGGTAGATTAATTAGCATGCATAAAATATAACTTTATTCATGCTAAAAAGAACTAATAATGAGGCCTTTTATCAGTGCTAATGTTTTACCACTGATAATGCTGGATTTTATGAGTGATAAAAAAGTGATGATAAATCTCTACCTTTATTACTGATAAAAACGATGATAAATATTTCTTTTATTTGGAGTAATTAATCAAGCCCTGATAAAAGTATTATAATTATAAATATAAATAATTATTCTAATATATTTTTATAATTATATATATATAATAAATATATATAAATATAAATACAGTAAATATATACTTTATTTAAATTTATTTATTATGATTTTATTATTATTAAATATATAATTATTTATTGTTTGTAATATAAATAATTTTTTAAAAAAGTATATATAAATTATTATATTGATTTATATAATTATATATATATAATAAATATATATATAGAATAAAATATATTAATTAATTAAATATATTTATTATAAATTTATTATTTTTCAAATATTTATAATTATTTATTTAAAATGAAACAAATAATTTATTAAAATAATAATTATTATTTATAATTATAAATATATAAATGTATAAAAATATTAAATATGCACATTTATGAATATATTTAATTATAAATTTTTTTTACAAATATTTTTTAAATATTATTAATCAATATTTAATCTTAACTGTATGCTTGCTAAAAATGAGTGAAATGAATCATTAAAAATGATAACACTTTAACAAAATTAATTATTTAGATAAGTTTGATTGATTAAATATAAATTATTAAAAAAATCAATATATATTGATATAAAGATGAATAAATATTGAAAATATTAAAATATACCAAATAAGTATTATCAAATAAATAAGAGAAATTGAATGAATTTACAAGAAAAATATTTATATGTCTGTATTTTATATAAAACATTATTAATTATGTATATGTAATGTAAATATAATAAATTTGATATGTGTTAAATTGAAAAATAAAATTATATTTAATAATGTCCATTACTCAGTGTAATTAGTCCATATTTTTAATTCATATTAATTTGAAATTAAACACCCTTATTTGTTAAATATATTTCTATTTAATTTAATGAATAAATATTTTTCATTATATAAATCATATTGATATAGATTTATATATATATTTGATATATAATATTAATTAACATTATTAATAATTTTTTAATTAATAATTTTTTTTAACATATTCCCCTATTTACTTATTTTTAATATTTATTTGCGTAATTTCCATTTTACATATATCAATATATTTAATATAAACTATTTATTTGTATTTATAATTTCTATAAATTTTAATCAATTTATTTATTTATGCTTAAATATTCATTTGATTAATAAATATATAATTAATAAATATTTTCATATATTTTTTATTAATGTATTTTTTTGTTTATATAGTTATTTAATTTTATTTAGAAATTTATCAGTACTGATAAAGAAGCCCATTATGGGTGATAATAAATAAAGAAACTAAAATGGGTACCATTTTTCCGTGCTAAAATTAATTCTTTGTTAAAGGATACCCTTAATCAAGGCTTAAAATAAAGCAGTGATAAAGGGAACACTTTATTAGTGTTAGAAAATGCATTGATAGTGGATGACTTTTATTAGTGCTTAAAATATGTGTTAAAAAGGCACCCTTTACCAATGCTTGTTTTAGCACTGATAAAGGGAATATTTACCAATAATTTTTCCTTGCATTGATAAAGAACAACACTATTAAAGGCTAGGTTTCACTACTGGAAAATGGACATATCCCCACGGTTTTCCTCAAAACCATGGGTATAGGTACCCCCTATACCCACGGTTTTGGAAAACCGTGGGTATAGGTCAATTTTCAAGACCTGTACCCACGGTTTTGAATAACCATGGGCATAGGGGGGTCTATCCCCACGGTTTTCCAAAACCGTGGGGATAGGTCTTGAAAATTGTCCTATACCCACGGTTTTCAAGAACCGTGGGTATAGGGGTACCTATCCCCACGGTTTTGAGGAGAACCGTGGGGATATGTATAGGATAAAAAACCTATACCCACGGTTTTGAAAAACCGTGGGTATAGGTTTCCCATGTGTGCGCAGGAAAAAAAATTTTCCGCGGGAAAGAATTTTTTTTGGCGGGAGTCCTATACCTACGGTTCTTCCCTCTATACCCACGGTTTATATAACTATATTTAACTAAATATATATATATATACACATAATTGATAGTAGGGTAGTGGTAGACGCGGTACATTGCAGCGAAGAGGTCGTGGGATCGAAACCCGCCTGCAGCTTTATTTTAGGATCTATACCCACGGTTTTGAAACCGTGGGTAAAAGCCATTGACACCGTGGAAATTGGGAATGTTTTGTTGACACGGTGGCAGAACACCTATACCCACGGTTTTGGAAAACCGTGGGTATAGGCTGGGGACCTATACCGACGGCGTTCCAGCCCACGGTTCCCAAAACCGTGGGTATAGCCTATACCAACGGTTTTGGGGGCTATACCCACGGTTTTGAACCGTGGGTATAGGCCTTTTTTCCAGTAGTGTTTGTAGTACTGTAATACACTCCCATTGATATATTTTGTGAAATATGATTATTTTTGAATATTTTTAACAATATAATTAACCATGACATTCACCTTATTACTATACCAAGTAGATTCATTTCAGACTATGTACAGTTCCTCGCCTTGAATGAAATTATAAAATGATACCTCATTTTGAATGCCTAATATTCATGTTATTTGATATAAAATCATGATATCCTCTATTAGGTTCACATGTCCCTTTTAATCATTGATTACAATGTTGAACACATGGATAATGATTATTCATCTCCTCAATCGTTATTACACATCTTATTTCATTTATTGGTATCTCACCACTACATGGTATGGGTGATCATTCACTTTCATGACTAAAATTTATTACTAAAATTTATCCCATGAAAAAAATGAAGGAAAATCCTTAATAATTATCAAATATTTTCCTTGATCTTAAATATAAGTCCTTGAGGGACAATCAAAAATATTTTTTCACCCATCTACAAGTTGTAACAAAACCTCATTAATTCATTGATTTCAAGTACCACATAAATGATCAAGAATAAAATGAAAACATATTTATTAAATATATCATATGGTTATGATTATTTTCCCCAACATATTGATTTTCATCTTATTTGATTCTTCAAAATTTATCTCAATAAATTTTTAAGGATGTCGAAAAATAATAAATGTAACCTTACTAAAAAAACTTTTTAAACCTCCAATATAATCCCCTATTACCCAAAAATAATTTGTCATACTGTATATTAGTATTTAATGGTGAGGTGATAATTATTTCAATTTTAGACTTATCCTTTTTATTCACATGTTTATTATCACAAATCCTAAAACAATCCCCCTGTCTACCATGATATTGCTAGATCCTGGTTCTAATTCTTGAGGTACGAGTTTCTTCTTTTACTTTTTCCTAAAGAGTTTTTGAGAAAATGAGGGAAATGTGGGAAAAATCCCAAATTTAAGGGTACATGCTATGTACTTTTTCACATGTCATGTACTTTGGCTACGTGGGATGAGAATACAAGGTGTGTAGGCTTGTCGGCGATTAAGGCTGTAAAAACTAACTACACAGTGTGTACTTAGTAATAAATGCCGTATAATCAGTCAGTAGGTAAACAGTAAGGAGGTGGAAGTAGTCGCCAGAGGAACGATGGTACACACCATGTACATAGTAATAAACATTGTGTATTCATACATTTGATGAACAGTAAGGTGTTGGAGAGTAGCCGCCAGTGAATAGTTAAATGAAAAGTACATGTTATGTACTTTAGAGTACACGCTGTGTAGTTATGTTTTATCGTCAAATATAGGCATTAGCCTCCTCATTCGGCAGAGGATGCAGAATAATCGATAGGAGTACAGGGAGAGGAGACTAAGGATTAGAAGAGATCTCGAACGCTCACCGATATTCCAATTCTTCCGCTGATGATCTTGCTTGAACCGCGCGGCTAAGGTCTTCCCTCTCATTGAGTCTTTCCTTCCAATTCATTCCCTAAGGGACGTTGTTTGGGGTTGAATGGGAAAATGTCTATATCAGATCAACGATGTTCTTAGTTCTTTCGGAAGGCGCCTTTCACGTGTATCAATCAGAGGAGATCGAGGTAGGTGTTATTGTGTTTATTTCTAAACTGTCAAGTTGTTTTTGTGTACCATTGTTCCACGCGCCCATGTTTGGGATCTTTTAGGGTTGAATCCTTGGCTATTATGATACCTAGAATTTCATATGTAATCTAATGAAAAAAAGTGTAAACTATTGTTGGGGATCATTGTTTTGATTTGGGGCCACACCGAGGGGGTGTTTCCCTTGTTTAGTTGTATCGTTAGGATACCCATGAGTATGCCATAATTAAAGCATGTTTTGAGTTTTATTGAGAGAAAAATATATAAATTTCTTTCTTATGCATTGGGTCAACCCTGTTACTTTATTTTCCCATGTAATGTCTGAGGGAAGTGTTTCATTTAGCCTGAGGGAAACATTACTTAGGCCTGTGGGCTGTTGCTTCCATGCCTGATGGTGATATCTCATATGCTTTAGAGAAATATTCATTATTCTTGAGGGAAGTCACCTGAGGGATTCGTTTATGCTTTCCTGAGGGTAAGGACTTGCAAGTTCTAGAAAAATGTTTACTTGAATATTCACTGTGGTGATTTTCTTATGTTGTACCTTCCAAGATAAATCACATGCTTGGTATTATTGTCATCTTTTACTTGTTAGATAGACTATTGTGGTTTTTGTTGTGGCACTGGTATGAGAGATTCTCGGTCGAGGCCAAGTCTTGGGAAACTCATAATTCAACTATATTGAATTGTTAAATAATTATTAAAATGGTAATGTAACTGGTAGGAATCATTACTTTTGAGTACATCCTAGTTTACTGCAATTTATGATTGAACACTATTGTTGAAAATTTTCACAGACAGTTGGGCACGTGCCTTCAGTGGTTTCCTACTGGGATTTATTTCTCACACCCTATTTGGGTCATGTCATGGGCCCATACATATTATATTGATATAAGTGTCGATAAATGAAAGATTCCCTATAAAGGCAAATGATTATTCCAGGGGAGTAGGAGAGAATAGGACCGAGATTAGGCTTGTGATGATGTCGGGTTCCTGTTTCACTATTTTGGATTTGTTTTGTTGTACTTGTACCTTGTGCTGTATTGTATTATATTGTAGTGTATCCAGTTTTGGATGCTTTTTTATAATTAGAGACATGTTGCATAATCATATATATGATTTTTGGTTTTCTTTTACTTCAGTTCTGTTGTCCATTTCAGGTTGATATTGTATTCTACTTCCGCTTTTGTATGATATATTTATTTCCGCTACACTACACTTTGAAAAATGAGGGCATTGTTTCCCCACTATCTGTCTTAGGCCCTCACTGCTAGTTGGTAGCCTCTAGGGTTTGGGGAAATGCACTTGAGGTCATGTGACCAACTGGGTTTGCGGCACCCGTCTTGTGGAACTAGGATCCTGGACGTTATAAAGTGGTATCAGAGGTTTTATTTTCTTATTGACCTACTGTTTAGAGCCTATATCCAGCGATAGGACAGAAAAGATACATGGTAATAAGTTGTGCCTGGGAGTAGCTAACTCGTCTATAAGGTAAAGCCAATCTACCTCGTTTAATAGAAATTTTTTGGTTTTGAAATTTTACAGTTGATTTGATTTTCAGCATAGAGTGACACACTTGTGTTGTGGTTTTTATATTTTTTATATACTTGGGTTCTATTTTGTTTCAACCTGATGAGATGAGGGTATGCCATCTCATGCATCATTTAAGCACATGTTAGAATCACATTCCATGCATAGTTTCCTTGCGATGTAGGTGCATTAGAAATGGCATGTTGTTGTGATAGAAGTTGTCCAATAAAATGCAAGATGTTGTGATATATGCCTTGATAAAATTCCTGCAGTTTGATAGGGTATAGTTATGTATGGTTTTGTGAATGAATTCCAAACATTGGCTCTCGAGAATTATGGGAAAACATCAATTGGAATTTGGTTGATCATTGACTTGTTTACCTTGTTATAACATGTATAAGATTCCCATCTTTGGCTCGCGGGGAGTATGGGCCCTCACAGATCGAAATTTGGAACTTTGGTGTTTGTTTTAGTGTTTCTATGGAATCCAGATTAGTTTCTGAGGCTTACTATTTGAAAAAACACAGAATTCACACCATGTAGTTCTGACTACATGCCTTGTTCTCTTCTATTCGAGAAGAATTGAAACAATTATATATACATGCCATGTACCTTATCTACACGCCTTGTAGTTTCAAACCTTGTCATAGGCCGTGTAGGCAGACACGTGAGATAAGGAAACTCTAGAGGGAACACGCCGGGTAACAGTTATACACGCCATGTCGTGTTGACCCTATGTACGTCGTGTGCCTAACAACACAGATGGAGAAATCTTAGCTTAAACACACAGTCTCAATGTCGAACATGCCATGTAGTTTAATCCGGGGATCCAGCTATGTAACTAACAACACGGGTTGGTGTTACCTCTTCTGGCACACATCATGTCCATATGGAACACATCATGTAGTATGAGCCATGTATATAGTCGTGTCACTAACAACATAGGTTGGTGAAGCTCGTCTAGTATAGGTTATGTACCTAGGGGACACACCGTCTAGTCTTGACCGATGATAGATCATGTGGACTTGGTCGTGTGGATGGGGAGATGGGGTGGTGTACACACCGTGTGCATGTGTAACATGCCGTGTACCTAGGTTTGAGACACGCCTGACCCGGTATCAGATAACAACCATGTAAGTTCTTAAGGGTACACTCCCTATAGACCATATACACGTTGTGTAGTCAATTTTTCCAGTTCATTTGGTTTTTGTTTTTCTTTTCATTAGAACTCTAAACCAGACAATGAAACCTCGACAGTAAATTAAACTAAGGCGTGTGTTTGAACTTGTATATTCATGCTACAGAGATGACAATGAGTAGTTCGCCAAGAAAGTGGTGATGATTGTACTCCAGACAAGGTAGTCCATAGGCTACCAATGGAACCTCCAGCAGTGCTAGATGTGGCACTAACCGTTATACCGGACATAGGTGCGGATGCGCATTTCCATGAGGGCTTCATGTAGTTTATGCAGAACATCCATGGAGCACCACCGGTTGCCACATCTATGGAAGAGCTGACATGTATAGTCCAGTAGCAGCATCTGCCTATGTTTTTAGAGGATTGAGAACCATAGGTTGTGGAGTAAGGGCTGGGTTCTATGCAGACGATCTTCGAGCATCTGTAGATGCCTTCGGGGAGGAGGGTCATGATCGGTACTTACATGTTGTGTGATTATGATTAGAGATGGTGGGATTTTACCACCCATACTAAGAATCTCCAAGACATGGAATGAGAATATTTTCAGGAATTATTCAATGAATTTTTCTTTCTAGAGATGCTAATGGAAGATTGGGCTCAATAGTTCATGAATCCGTAGTAGGGCGCCATGTCAGTGAAGGAATTTTGAGCCCGCTTCACCGAGCTACAACATTTTCAACTGTTCTGGTGGGTGATGAGACATTGATGGAATCACACTTTGAGAATGGTCTTCAATAAGACATTCGAGTGGTGGTGAATGTTTTCATGTTGCCTACAATGCATGATATTATGAACCTGGCATTGATTACTAAGCAGAACCTGTGGGAAGCAAGTAGTGTGGTCTATGGCGGTTCAGCACCGGTCTCTGGTACTATCTCTATCGGCAAGAGGATGAGGAAGATGTATTTCTCTCACGATGGCAGTACTAGCCAGAATAAATTTTCAGGTGTCCAGGTAATGTGCTACTAGTGTGGTAAATAGGGGAACAAGAGACCTCAGTGCCCACGTGACCCAGTGGTGTGCTGAGCTTATGACAGGAAGGGTCATCTACACCATTTTTGCCAGGCGTTTCCACCAGTGACTAGTGAGAGGGGTTCTGTATAAACTCTTCATACAGGAGAATGGCCAACAACTTCTTACCACTCACGGAATTGGAATGCCTCAGGACGTTCAGGTCGAGGTGGTGGTCGTGGCCGTGGTTTCCAGACACTAGGATCTCCGAGACTATAGGGCAGGTCAGCTCAGGGTAGTCGAGTTGTGTCATAGGGTCGCGGCACAGGACAGACATATGTAGTGCAACATACCCAACTAGAGCAGGATCTTAGTCCTTCCACTACCAGAGGTTCTATTCTATTTTAATCTGTTATATCTTTGGTAGTTTACGATATTGGTGATACACATAGCTTTATATCTGTGTGTTTTGTGGAGAGCCTTGTGCTAAGTGTTTGTTCTTCTTCGTATATCATTACCCGAGACACTCCGTTGGGAATTATAATGGCAATTGTGCGTCAGTGCAAGGATTTCCCCATAGAGGTTAGTGGGTGCCACTTTCTATGGGACCTCTATGTCATATAGATGACGGATTATGAATTCATTCTTGAGATGGACTAGTTGGTACCCCTTCTAGCCTTTGTATATTAATATCGTTGTAGGGTGAGTTTCACATCACCCGTGGGGAGAGAGTTTCTATCCAAGGGTGGATGGGGTGTCAAGGCGAGCCGAGCTAGACCCAAGCATCGTGGGCGAGGTGGAGTGATATCCCAGATTTCATGTTTATATCAGAATGACCAGAAAACTTTTTAGAAAGATTTCTATCTCATGGTTAATCGTTTCATGGATGTATTTTTAGATGAGTTTTCAGGTCTACCACCAGAGCGAGAGGTGGATTTCTCTGTTGCGCTCGTGCTAGGAGCGACATCGGTGTCCATTCATCTTTATAGGATGGATACGCATGAATTATAGGAGATGAAGAAGTAGTTGGAGGAGTTGCAAGCAAAGGGTTTCATCCAACCCAGTAAATCTCGTTGGGGTTCTCCTATCCTGTTTGCGAAGAAGGCGGATGGTACCCTCATACACTGCATGGATAATCAAAAACTGAACCAGTTGACGATTAAGAACCGATATCCCTTACAAAGGATTGATGATTTTTTGATCAAATTCGAGGATCAAGAGTGATCTTGAAGATTGATTTGAGATTCGGATTTCTTCATTTGTGTGTTAGACCATCGAACATTTTGCTTACAGCCTTTTGGAGTATATAAGGTCTATACAAGTACTTGTATATGCTTTTCGGACTCACAAACAGGCCAACGATCTTCATTGATATGATGAATCGTGTGTACCACCCATATCTAGATTTTTTTTGTTTGTATTTGTGGATGATATCTTGGTGTTCTCTCACACTCTAAACAACCATGCCACCCATCTTCAGATTATGTTGGCTCTCAAATAGCCACTTTTGGAAGGACTAGATTTACTTCAATGGTCATATTATCTTAGAGGCATGAGTTATAGTAGACCCAGAGAAGGTGAGAAGAGTAGTTTCATGTCAGTATCATAAGAACATGTTTGAAATATAGAGTTTCTTTTGGCTATATGGTTACTACATGTGATTTATATAGGAATTCTCCCACTTAGTAGCTCCATTGATGTGTTTGACTAAGAAGGGTTTGAAGTTCGTTTGGTCATAATCTTGCCAGACAGCCTTTTAGGAGCTGGAGGAACGGTTGAAATCTGCACCAGTCCTGATACTTCTAGAGCACGGGAAGATCTATATAGTTTACTTTGATGCATCAGGTATGGGGCTGGGAGCAGTGTTGATGATGGGTGATTGAGTAGTTGTGTACGGGTCTCGGTAGTTGACGCCACATGAGAGGAATTTCCCGACACATGATCTCGAGTTGGATGCAGTTGTTCATGAATTATGCTATTGGATACATTATCTTTTTGTAGAACATTTTGTGGTGTTTACAGACCAAAAATTTCCTAAAATAATCTTTAATCAGCGTGACTTGAATTTTAGATAGCAAAGGTGGGATGAATACCATTATTCCTTCGACATTGAGCTTGCCTATACACCTAGTAAGGGAAACGCAGTGGCCGATGCACTGAGTATGAGGACTCAGATATAGGTAGTGTAGGTGTCCAGTGGTGAGTGGAAGCTTATGGCTTTGTTCTAGGAGATGCATCTGGAGGTGCATGATAGTCATGGGCGAGCCTATATTTTATCCTTAGCTGTGACTTCTACCCTCTTGGATAGAGTGAGGATCAGATAGCTATAAGATTCTGAATACCTAGTTTTACGGGAGTCAGTGGAAAGTGAGGACCCTCCTACTAGTTGGAAAATAGGTGATGATGAGGTACTGCATATCCATGGATGACTGTTGGTTCCATGGGATATACATGACATGTTGATACTGGAATTTCATTCTTTAGCTTGGGTAGTGCATCCAAGAGTTACCAAAATGTACTGTGACTTGAGACGTCAGTATTGGTGGCCAGGTATTAAAATAGAGGTAGTTGGTTTTGTTACGAGATGTTCTACCTATTAGTAGATGAAGGCGATGCATCAGAGGCCAGCCAGACTGTTATAGTAGTTACCCATTCTAGAGTGGTAATGGGATGATGTCATGATAGACTTCATGACCGGGTTGCCGAGGTCACCTTGAGGCAATTATGTCGTATGTGTTGTTGTGGATAGAATTACAAAGGTAGCTAACATTTTACCGATCAAGGAGACATTCAGTTGTGAAGACCTCGAGAAGTTTTTTATCCAAGATTGAGTACGTCCCCATGGGGTCCCTCGTTCTATCATTTCCGATAGGGATTCCCATTTTACGTCTCATTTCTAGCATGGTTTTCAGAGTGCACTGGGTACACAGGTGCTTTTGAGCACAACATACCACCCTCAGACCGATGGCCAGTCAGTGCATACAATACAGGTGCTAGAGGACATGTTGCCTCCATGCATCCTGGACATTGGGGGATCATGGGAGAATCACATACACCTGGTCATGTTTTCCTACAATAATTGTTTTTAGGAAAGAATTGAGATGGAACCTTACGAGGCATTATATTGTAGTCCATGCCGATCACTATTATGATGGATGGAGGTAGGTGTGGTAGCTTTACTAGGACCACATCTAGTGGAGGAGACTTTAGAGCAGGTCTAGTAGATTTAGAAGTGGATGGATACTGCACAGTCTTGTCCGAAATCTTATGATGATCGCCGCAGATGACCCTTGGAGTTCGTGGTCGGGGATAATGTATTCTTACATGTTTCACCAGGGTTGGGGCACAGGCGGATAAGGAGACAGGATAAACATTCCCCATGGTATATAGGGCCGTTTGAGATTCTAGAGAGAGTCTGGCCAGTTTCCTATCAGTTGTAGTTACCATATAGGTACCAGGCCATGCACGACATCTTCCATGTACCTCACCTGTGCCATTATCACTCAGAACCATCTCACATTTTTCATCCTGAGGAGGTTGAAATTTAGGATGTTGTATCCTTTGAGGAGAATCCAATTCGTATTATTGATAGGAGCACAAAGGTTCTCCAAGGATGGTTAGTTCCTCTCGTATGGGTGCTATGACAGCATGGCCGAGTTCATGATGAAACCTCAGTGCGGGAAATGGACATTTGTGCTCAGTGGGTAGGGTTGTTCTCAACTTCATCTTCACCACCCTTGGAAGTGAAATTTGGGGATGAATTTTTTTATGGGGGGATGCTTGTAAGAACACGGTTCCCATTCTTGAGGTATGAGTTTCTTCTTTTCCTTTTTCCTTAAGTGTTTTTGATAGAAAAAGGGAAATGTCAGAAAAATACCAGATTTATGGGTACACGCCATGTAATTTTTCACACATCATGTACCCTATCCATGTGGTATAAGAATATAGGGTGTGTAGGATTGTTAGTGATTAAGGGTGTAAAAACTAACTACACGCCTTGTACTTAGTAATACATGCCTTGTAATCAGTCGGCAGGTGAATAGTAAGGCGGTGGAAGTAGTCTCCAGAGGAACGATGGTACCCAGTGTGTACTTAGTAATAAACTCCGTGTAATAAATCGAGAGACGATCATTACGGCGGTAGAGAGTAGCTTCCTGTGAAAATATAAAAGTGATGTACACATTGTTTACTTGATAGTACATGCCGTGTAGTTCCATTTTATCATTAAAAAGAGGATGTATCCTCCTCATTCGGTAGAGGAGGCAAAATAAAACAGGATAGGTGCACCTGGAGTGGGGGCTGACGCTTGGATGAGCACCTGAATGCTCACCAAGATTCCAATTTATCTTCCAATGATCTCTTTTTGAACTGTGTGGGTAAGGTCTTCCCTATCATTGAGTATATACTTCCAATTCTTTACCTAAGGGAAGTTACTTTAGTATGAATGGGAAAATTTCTATCTGAGATCTATGCCATTTTTGTTTCTTTTGGAAGGCACCTTTCACGTATATCGATCACAGGAGATCGAGGTAGGTGGTCTTGTGTTAATTTCCAAACTTTCAAGTTGTTTTTGTGCACCATTGTGCCACGCGTCCATGTTCGGGGAGTCATAGGGCTGAATCCTTGATTGTTAAGATACCTATAATTTCCTAGATAATCTAATGAATAAAGTGTAATCTACGGTTTGAGATCATTGCTTTGATGTGGGGCCACCCTGAAAGTGTGTTTTCCAATTTCATCCATTATTCCAGGATACCCGTGGGTATGCCGTGATTATAGAATGCTTTGAGTTTTCTTGAGAGGAAACAAATATAAATTATTTCCTTAGGTGTTGGGCTCTGCCCGGTTAACTGTTTTTCCCATCGAATGTCTGAGGGAAGTGTTTCGTTTAGCCCGAGGGAAACATTCTTTATGCCTCTTGGCAGTAGCTTCCATGCCTGAGGGAGATATCTTCTATGCCTGAGGGAAATATTTGTTATGCTTGAGGGAAGTCACCTGAGGGATTCATTTTTGCTTGTCTGAGGGTAAGGAATTGAATGTTTGAGGACAATGTTTACTTGAATATTCACTATGGTGATTTTATTATGTTTTACCTACCATGCTAAAGCACATGATAGGTATTATTATCATCTTTTACCTGTTAGATAGACTGCATTGGTTTCTGTTGTGGCACTGGTATGAGAGATTGTCGGTCTTGGCCGTGTCTTAGGAAACTCATAATTCAATTATATTTAATTGTTAAATAATTATTAAAATCGTAATGTAACTGGTAGGAATGGTTACTTTTGATTACTTCCAAGTTTACTGCATTTTATTATTGCACACTATTGTTGCACATTTTCACAGATAGTTGGGAAAAAGCCTTCGGTGGTTGTCTACTGGGATTTATTTCTCACACCATGTTTGGGTCATGTCTTGGGCCCAAACAGATTATATTGCTGCAGGTGTCGATAAGGGCAAGAGTCTCTATACAAGTACATGATTATTGTAGATGAGTATGAGAGCATGGGACCGAGCATAGGCTTGAGATGCTCCTAGGAACCTATTGCAAATTTTTTGTTTTGTTTTTATATACTTTTACTGTGTTCCGTATTGTATTATATTTCAATGTATCCTATTTTGGATTCTTTCTTAGAATTAGAGACATATTGCATCATCATATATATGAATGTAGGTTGTCTTTTACTTCAGTTCTGTTGTCCATTTCAAGTCGATATTGTTTACTGCTTCTGCTTTTTAATGTTATATTTATATCCGATGCATTTCACTTTGAAAAATGATGTCATATTTTCCCCACTATCAGTCTTAGGCCCTCGATACTAGTCGACGGCCACTGGTGTTTGGGGAAATTCGCTTGAGGTCGTGTGACTAACCGGGTTCGGTGCACCTGTTGTGTGGCACTCGGATTCAGGATGATACAGATATGGCTCTTTTCAAACAAAATAAAACAAATTCATTCTATTAATGTTTTTTAAAACATGGTTTATGGATGATAGACATAGCTAAATGAGGTTTTAAAAATAGTAAACTTATAGAGAAATACCTCTATAATGTCTATTTTTAAGTAAAAAAGAATACATATCACGCACCATTGGAAATATTTTACTTTCATTATAATTCTAAATAACATTCTAGTACTTGAAGATGTACCATATAGACATGTGAAATTTATTTTATCTTGACCCTACAGAGAAATGGGAACCTGTAGGTGATCAAAAAACTCATCAATTAAGTTATAAATCATTCTCCCTGAAAAAAATAAATACCTTTATGAATTAAATGAATTGTAAAATAATATTTATGATTGAATCAAATATTTATTCTCTAGTCAAGAAACGACCTATAACTATTTTTTACTCACTAGAATACGTTCAATTTTTTTATTTTTGATGATTGATATTTGATATTTCTTTACTATGTCTTGAATTTGTCTCACCTATTTTGATTAATATATGGGATATATTATTCAATATTGAAATAGTTTGTATGATTTTTACAACATCATGAAATATTTTTTAATGTCTCCTTTGGTGTCATCTCGCTTATTAAGATTCATTTTCCCATTACATTTGTTGTTAGAAAATTGATGGATTTATTATAGGTATATTGTTGATAGTACTTCAAAATAATCTACAGTTTTACATCAAGATGTTCAGATAGCCCAATTCACTGTTTTGGAAAATATATCATTTTATTATGATAGATAATGACTTTTCATAAATTAATTAATAATATTTTAAATTTTTTAAAAATAGATTTTATATATATTCAGGAGATATTATTAGTGGAAATATCATGTTGGGATCATTGTTGTTCCATATACATTCCATCCCAAAATCATGTGATAACAAACACATTTTTTACAAGTCAATAATGATATAAATCAAAATTTATGAGTTTAAATAATAAAAATTTAAAATATCACCAAAAAATATTCAGTAACAAACATTAAATATTCCTTTTAGTATTAGTTTTTTTTAGTCCGAGGAAAAAAATTTATCTAAAAAATACAATTTCTTTCTAAAAAATATAAAAAAAAATTACTATTATATTTGGAATAATGTGATCTATAATATGTATTCAATGTCTTTGAAAAAAAATCTTCAAACATGTGAATCATATATACAGATCATCGATAATAATATTGCTTATAACATTGAGAATTAGAATCTATATAAGTATGAGATCAATTTCTCAGTATGGTTAAATATTACTAATAACAATATAGGATCATAAGTTACTACAATAATATGGTCAGGATAGAGAAAAACTAAAATTTTATTATAGAATGATATGTAAATCCTAAAATATTTATGGATTAAAATAGAAATATAAGATCACATGGATATAAATGAATTGTTCCTTTGAAATGTAATGAAAAACATTATATTACTAATTCAATTATCTCATTGAAGTTATAATTATTATATATATCATGATAATACCGTCTTTCCCCTATGTCTAAGAAATATTATTGTCTAGGTAGTTATACTCCCCAATACCCATGACTGTTTCTTTCATTTGGCCTATTAATGGAACAAGGGGCGAAATATAATGATTACCCCATCCATTGAGAATTACTTTTAATTAATTAATTAGATAAATAATGATTAGTGTATAACAAACATAATTATTAATCCATAGAAATAAATAAGCATCTTTATTGGAATTAAAAGAATTCCAATTTTCAATAATTTACAAATAAATATATGAAATTGTTTTCAATGAATGTTTCCCTAAAATTAACATTGTATGGGAGAGTGTTGTATAGTTTAGTCAATAATTCTGATAATCAATTGATGTATTGAATCTATGGCATCACCCTTTAATAAAAGGAAGGAAATGTTTTATTTCCATAGTGCAAATCAATTATAATATATATAATTCCAATAAAAGAGGTTGATTACACAAGAAAAATGATGGAAAGGTATTTCATTGAGTTTAATCCACCTAAAAATATTCTAAAAGTATTTAGAAGCTAATACATGACAAATATATACTCTATAAAATTGAAATAATTGATTAATGTGAATCATATCTCAGTGATGAAATACTGAGACGACAAAACAATTAGGATCATGGAAATGTAGGAATCAAAATAACATGAGGGGGATACCATGGAATTTAAATATAATGAAATAAGAGATAGCCATTATACATAATGGAAATAGGGAAGTGAATACACCATAGAAAATTAAATATGGTTTTCAATATCAAAATTTTTTCAATGATTACAATATTGTGAAAAAAACAGTTATTATTTTAGAAATATTCAAATGAAAACACCTTGAATGGTAAAATTGAAAATGCATCAAAAAATTAAATCTATAAATTGATTACCTTGATGATATGTTAGGTCCACAAGGATGAATACCCTGAGAGGGGGGTGAATTAGGGAATGACTAATTAAAATTAATGCTCGTTCTGATCTTGTTTCACTGTTAAGCAGAACACTCTTCTCTCTCATTCATGTTGCACAATATAAACAGAATGTAAACCAGCAATGGACACAACAATTTTACATGGTTCACCGCTAAGGGCTACATCCAAGGAGCATACGCCGTCAGGTTTCCAGTCGTACAAAATTCTACTATACTCCACTAGTTGTAGATTATAATGTTTGGGTACAGTCACTCTATCCCAGGCTCACTACCTTTGCAAGGTTTAGGGTCAGCTCACTGCTTTCCCAAGGGTCACTCCCTGTTTCACTCTCTCTTGCTCACTACCGGTGGAGAGGATCACCTACTTCCTCTTCCTAAGCTCACTGCTCCAGAAGGGAATCCACTCACAGTTTATAGACCTGTAGGTCTCTTCATTTGCATGGAACAACGCATCTTCAACTGTTGATAGATGCTCTATTGAAGTCCAACTTTCATCCACTGATGAATAACAATTTTCCTCTGAACACTGGGAATTCCTTTTGGAAACACCTTTTAAAAGCACCCTACTTCGCGAAGCACCCAATTTCGGGAAGCTCAAACAAGCCTCTGTGGAGCTCCTACCTTTTCGCGAAGCACTTTCGTGAAGCTCAAGCCCTCGCAACGCAACGTCCCTCGTGAAGATTACTAAGCCAATGCGGAGCTCACAGATTTCACGGAGTTACAGTAGACGCCATGAAGCTCCTCTTTCACGAAGCACACTAGCTCCACGAACCACCTTCGCAAATCGAGAGCAAAGGATTTTCTCTGAAAAATCTCTCTACTCTTCTCGAGGGGTTCGGCCTCTATTTATAGGTGATTCCACTGACCCTCTCCCCTTCCGCACGATGTAAATGCCACGTCATCACCAATCACGAAGCTCTGAAGTTTCCGCCGAAATTCTGTCCAAATCGCGAAGCACCAAGGCAGTTTTCCGTTTGCGGAGCCCATCGTAATCGCGAAGGATCACTGTCAACATTCCTTCACACCTTCGCCGCAAAGCTCCCTCGCAAAGCCCTTCACTGCCGCGATGCGCTTCAACTCTGCCGTTCGCGAAGCTTTGACGTAATCGCGAATCATCACCACCTCCATTTTTCTGGCCTTTACGAAATCCAATCTATAAATATCATCTTCGTGAAACTCATGCCTTTTCCATATAAAGATATTATCTTCATGGAAATCAACATTTTGTGATTCTCACCAAATTCCAAATTTTGGACCCGAAAAACTTGGCAAACACTGGGAGACGGCGCCACCTTGTACTGCTCTTTTGTAACGCCTCCAGATCTTCCTTTCCTTTGTCATCGTTCTTTGTCAACAAGGATTGTCAACAACTTCTCGGGAACTCGACAATTCTCCATGGAAACCTACTTTTTCAATAAACACAATAAACCCAAAAATACTACAATGTTACGTTGAGGGATTTTTTCCCAACAATCTCCCCCTTTGGGTTTGTTGACAACTCTTCACAACTCTACTCAGAATGATTTTCTGCACTTTGATACCTCACTGAGTCTTATTCCAGCCGCTACCACCATTCGCCTCTTGCGATTATGATAGTGTTCAAGGAATCACATAACACGTACTCTAAGCCCACATGAGCAATGCTCAGCGTGAGAAACAAGAGTAGTATGAAAAGTTCATCAATGAATCACTTCATGTCAAACACCAATTGTCGATTCCAACCTGATACCAATTCTTAAATTGATACCAATTGTTAAACCACACTGATACCAATTGATGAATGCTGGACACCTTCTCACACCATTCCAACATCACTCTTCTTCTTTTATCACGATCCTTAGATGTCGTGATATCTATTCATTGATCGATCACTTCTAGCATCG
The DNA here is from genome assembly GCA_963277665.1 of Viscum album. Taxonomy (NCBI): domain Eukaryota; kingdom Viridiplantae; phylum Streptophyta; class Magnoliopsida; order Santalales; family Viscaceae; genus Viscum; species Viscum album. The sequence continues at coordinate 592,744,862 of OY728166.1, forward strand.
TCAGATTTAAAAATCTCCCCCTTTCTCATTGCTCCCCCTATCTGGCTGCACCACTTGTCAGCTTCCCCCCGTATCTGTCATGATTTATCAAATCTCCGCACTGTCTCCGCCTTGAACAAACACTATTTTCTCCCCCTTTGTCAATGAACCCAAAGGTCACTCCATTGAAGTCTGTAACAGAGTAGAGAACATATCATCACATTAGGGAAAACACATCATACCTTGGGGAGATGGGGGTATGGGCCCACACAATTTCAAGCGCGGAGAGTCGATTGAACTCCCAGATCCAGTCGATGTCTCTCAAATGCTACCTTGGGTAAGGCCTTTGTCAGGATGTCTACAACCTGTAGTTCTGTAGGCACATACTCCAACTTCATGATCCCCTGATCAACTTTCTCCTTAATAAAATGATACTTTATCTCAATGTGCTTTGTCCTAGAGTGATGGATAAGATTTTTGCTGAGATTTATATCACTTGATTTATCGTACTTGATTCCGATCGGACACTTCACTTCAACTCCCATATCTTCAAGCTGTTGTTTCATCCATAATAACTATGTGCATGCTTGAGTGGCCGCAATATACTCAGCTTGCACGGTGCTCAATGAAATGCAATCATGCTCCTTTCTTAGCCATGAAATACAAAATCCACCAAGATAGAAAGCACCACCTGACGTTGATTTCCTATCATCCGCTGAACCGTCCCAGTCTGCATCAGTATATCCCAATAACTTTGTCTGAGATTTTTCATTGTATGTCAAGCCAAAGTCCATCGTGCCCTTGATATACCGAATTATTATTTTTACTACGAACATGTGACTTTCCTTGGGATTACTCTGATATCTCACTGCTTGGCATGAGGAGAAAACAATATCAGGCCTTGTTGCGGTTAAGTACAACAGACTTCCAGTGATTTTCCTATATTCTGTGATATTAACTACCTTGCCATCCTCATATTTTGATAATTTCATCCGGGTAGCAACCAGAGTATTCATCTCCTTGGAATTTTCCATTCCAAACCTTCTCAGGACCTCTTTGGCATATTTAGATTGAGAAATGAATGTTCCATTCCTTCCTTGTGTCACCTGTAGACCAAGAAAAAACGTTAGCTCTCCAATCATTGACATTTCAAACTCATTTTTCATGAATTCAGAAAACTGTCTGCACTGAGCTTCATCTGATCTGCCAAATATTATGTCATCAACATAAACCAATAACATCATCCTTTGATTACTGTCATTACTGAAATAGAGAATATAATCAACTCCTTCACGCTGAAAACCAGGTTTCTTCAAATACTGATCACGCCTTGAGTATCATGCCCTTGGTGCTTGTTTCAACCCATACAATGACTTTTTCAGCCTACAAACTTTGTTCTCATCCTCATGAATGGGAAAACAATCTGGCTGCTCAATGTACACCTCCTCTTCCAGAACTCCATTTAAAGAAGGCAGATTTGACATCCATCTAGAAAACCTTGAACTTTCTTTGCACTATAATGGCCAAAAATAGACTGATTGTTTCCAGCCTTGCGACCGGTGCAAATGTCTCATCAACATCTATTACCACTATCTGGGAGTATCCCTTGCACAATAGTCATGCTTTGTTCCGAATCACTATGCCATATTCATTCACCTTGTTGTGATAGACCCATTTAGTCCCGATGACATTCTTGTCTGCTGGCCTCGAAACAATCTCCCATGTCCGGTTCTTCTCAATCTGATCAAGCTCTTCATTCATAGCCTGAACCCAGTTTTCATCTTCAGCTGCATCGAAAAAACATTTTGGCTCTACCTGAGATAAAAACGATGTTTGCTATAATGACTTCATTCTGCGAGTCTGAGCTGGAGCTTTCTGGTCACCAATGATATTCTGCATATCAATTTCAGCTCGACTCGTTGGATTCCTTGCAGACAAAGACTTGACACTTTCTTGTTCATCATTAGTATCTTCTTCTGAGTCAGCCTCTGCCACTTTTGCTCCCCCTGTGTTTCTTACCTTCATCACATTCATCCAGGAACTGTTCACTCTGTTGTTCAGTATTCTATTCCTTTTCAACTATGGTGACATCATTACTCTTGAAAAATTTTCCCAGCTTCTTGTTGAAGCATTTATACGCTTTTCATTTCCCTGAGTAGCCAAAGAATATCCCCTCATCTCCTCATGCCTCAAACTTCCTATGTTTTTTTATGTTGATAATGAAAGATTCAAAAGTATTTCAACGTTGGCTTCTTTCTGTTCCATAGTTCGTACGGAGTCTTCCTTTGCTTCAGACACAACAGAGACCTGTTTGAAACATAGACCGATGTCAACACTGCTTCCTTCCAAAATTTCTCTGGTAGGTCTTTGCCAATAAGCATTGTTCTGGACATGTTTTTGAAGATCCGATTTCTTCTTTCAACCACACCATTCTGTTGGGTAGTTTTTATTGATGAAACATGATGCCTTATCCCGTGTTTCTCGAGATACTCGTCCACTTGACTGTTTGTGAATTCTATACCGTTATCTATACGGAACTTCAAAATTTTCTGCCCAAGCATCCTTTCTAATTCCATCCTGTACTATTTTATGCAACTAAACACCTCTGTCTTATGGGTAATGACAAATACCCAGGCCATTTTGTTGTAATCATCAATGAAAAGAACATAGTACCTTTGCCCATTTATAGCTCGTGGTGAGACAAGTCCACATACATCAGCATGAACCAGTTCGATCACTCTTGTTGATTTCTGTTCCTTTAGCCTGTATGTCTTTCTAATGATCTTCCCTTGATGGAAAGCAACACACTTATGAGTGCGATCACGTGATAGTTTGGGAAGGTCTCTAGCAGCATCACACATTACGAGATCCTCCATAGATGGTTGGAATAGATGACCAAGTCACTTATGCCACAACTTGTTTTCTTCATCTCTAGATAAAAGACATGTATCTTCTTCCCCACCTATAATGTAGAGATTCCCCTTTAACCATTTCCCTGCAGAACAACTACTCCATCTTTTCCTTTCACAACACACATCTACTTGGTAAATCGGATAGAGTGCACATAGTCACATAGTTGACTGACACTGAGTATGTTATGACTAAGACCCTATACTACCAAGACATCAGCACATCTCATCTCTTTGCCCCCAAACTTGGCTTTCCTTGAGCCAACAATCTTCAGGCCTTCATCATTTCCAAATTTGAAATCTCTTTCTTTGTCATATTAGATACCTGTAACAAGATCCTTATTACCCATCATGTGGGATGTGCAACCAATATCATGGATCCAAACACCAGATCGATCTGATGCTTTAAGGGCAATCTCCGCCACAACGGCCTTCTCATTTTTCTTCTTCTTGGTTCATATTTTGTTCTTTCACACTCGACATGGATTGAGACTTTTGTTCCTTCTTAGAGTATGATGAACCATCCTCATCTTGAAAAGCCGCAAATCTATTCTGTATTTTTAACTCACCTGTTGGTTTATTGACCTTCTACTTGCGAACGTTTTGATTCTGCATTGGCACATTTCTCTGAATGGTTGAAGTACAGTACCTAGCCATATGCCCAAATCCTCCGCACCAAAATCAGTGTCCTTCGAAATATGTTCTGGAAAACCGTTCTCAATTAGGCTTCCATCTCTGTTCTTGTTCCCTTCGATATATTTTGGCTATGGAATATACATAATGTGAATGTACCATCTTTCCACAACAATAACACCTGATATAAGGTGTATTCCCTCATGTTACTTCAACACTATGAGTTTCCCCTTGAGATATCTGAATATTATGATTCTGCTTTGTACCAAATTCCACCTTCAATCTTGGGACGGGTGCTTGCGGTCTGACTTCAACTGCCACATATTTTTGTTTCTGATTAAGCCATGAATCAGCATTAAATTCTAAGCTCAATTGCAGCTTCTTTCCTGCTGAACTACTAGGATCTTCTTTCTTCTTTTCAGTCTTCGTGACGACCTGCTTTCCCAAGAATGTGTTGGGATTCAATGGTTTTTCCTGGTCTTTAACTTTTCTCCGCAGACCAACAACTTCCTCTTCATGGTCTTCAATACGTTGGATGTGATCTTTCACTTTTCTATTCAATAAATCGATCTCCCTTTTATGTTCTTCAATCATGAGCTTATTCTCATCAACCTTTTCTGTGCGCTCTGGCCTGGAAGACTTAAGATCTTCAATTTCATTCACTAGCTCAGATATCTCTTCTTTTTTCTATTGAATGTAGAGTTTGGCATCTTGTACCACCTTGTTGGATTTCTTTGTTTTTGCTCTGTAAACATCTATCTCTTCAAGAGCTGCTTCTAATTCAGCTTCAACGTAAACTCTCCCTTCAATTTCTTCTTCTTCCTCAGCGTCAACTTCTTCATTTTTCTGAGAACTACCAACAATCGCCACCAAGGAATTTACCCCACAATCTCTGCAATTTTCTATTTCCTCAACCTCTTCATTCTCAGACTCATCTGAACTTTCAAATTCATGTGAAAGAAGATTCTTTTTCTTGATGAAATTTCTCTTAAATTGCTTCTTCCCTTTCACAAACGTTGAAGTATTATTCTTGGAAATTTCAACTTTATCATCATCATCATCATTATCTTGAAAGTTCTTGGGGCATCTTGCTGCAAGATGACCAACCATTCCACATCAAAAGCATGCTAGTGGAAGTTTACCTTTAAACATTCCTCTTCCTCTTTGTATATTTGAAGAAAGAAATGACATCACCTCATCTGTCTCTTCTTCTTCATTAGAATCTTCAATGGTGAGTTTCATCATGGCCTTGAATGCCAACTCTTTGGATTTCCCCTTTTCCATAGTCTCGTTATCATCGTTTCTTATTTCATATGCAAAAAGAGTGTTGTGCAGTTTATCCAATGTCAGTTCTTTTGGGTCTTTATCTTCCAAAACAGAAACTTTTGGATTGAACCGAGATAGAAGTTTTCTCAATATGTGCTTCACAATTTTTATATCTTCAATAATTTCCCCAAGACCGCTCATTTCTTCCACCATAACATTTACCCTGTCAAAGAATGCATCAACAGTCTCATTCGGGTTCATTCTCTGATCTTTATACTTGTTCCACAAAACTTGCATCTTTGCCTCTCTGAATTTTGTATCCCCTTCATAAATAATCAAAATCTTTTCCCACATGGCATCTGACGTTTTCCATGACATCAGCTTTGTATATATTGGATTGGAAAGGGCTCCCCCTAAGGCATTGATTTCTTTGGAATCAACATCCAACTCTTTATGCTCAACTTCTAATAATGCACCACTAGTAATATCAGCTGTGATACCATGCATAGCTGTTGAAAGCACATCCATTCCCAAAGATTGGAAAAAGTGTTGCATTCGATTCTTCCATATCTGAGAATTACATCCGTCGAAGATCGGAACCCCTCTATGATTAGTGACCTCCATTTGAGTGAAGAACAACTTTCAACCTTCCCTCTAATACCATTTGTTAGGTCCACAAGGCTGAATACCCTGAGAGGGGGGTGAATCAGGGCATGACTAATTAAAATTAATGCATGTTCTGATCTTGTTTCGCTGTTAAGAAAAACACTCTTCTCTCTATTTCCTGTTGCATAATATAAACAGAACGTAAAGCATGAACAAGAAACATCAATTTTACTTGGTTCACCGCTAAGGGCTACATCCAAGGAGCATAAGACGACAGGTTGCCGGTCGTATCAAATTCCACTATACTTCACTAGCTGTGGATTACAATGTTCGGGTACAGTCACTCTCTCCAAGGCTCATTTCCTTTGCAAGGTTTAGGGTCAGCTCACTACTTTCCCAAGGGTCACTCCCTGTTTCTCTCTCTCTGGCTCACTACCGGTGGAGAGGATCACCAACTTCCTTTTCCTAAGCTCACTGCTCCAGAAGGGAATCCACTCAAAGTTTATAGACCGGTAGGTCTCTTCATCTGCATGAAACAATGCATCTTCAACTGTTGATAGATGCTCTATTGAAGTCCAACTTTCATCCACTGATGAATAACTCTTTTCCTCTGAACACTGGTCAATTCCTTTTGGAAACACCTTCACAAATCACCCTACTTCGCGAAGCTCCCAATTTCGCGAATCCCAAACAAGCCTTCGCGAAGCTCTTGCCTTTTCGCGAATCACTTTCGCGAAGCTCAAGCCGTCATAAAGAAACGTCCCTTATGAAGCTTACTAATCCAATGCAGAGCTCGCAGGTTTCGTAGAGCTACAATATCCGCCACGAAGCTCCTCTTTCGCGAAGCACACTGGCACCACAAACCAACATCGCAAATCGAGAGCAAAGGATTTTCTCTGAAAATTCTCTCTACTCTTCTCGAGGGGGTCGTCCTCTATTTATAGGCGATTCCACCGACCCTCGCCCCTTCCGTGCGAAGTCAATGCCACGTCATCGCCAATAACGAAGCTCTGAAGTTTCCTCTGAAATTCTGTCCAAATCGCGAAGCACCATGGAAGTTTTCCGTTCATGGAGCTCGTCGTAATCGCGAAGGATCACGGTCAACATTCCTTCGCGCCTTCACCGCGAAGCTCCCTCGCAAATCCCTTCACTGTCGCGATGCGCTACAACTCTACCGTTCCTGAAGCTTTGACGTAATCGCGAATCATTACTGCCTCCATTTCTTTGGCCTTTGCGAAATCCAATCTATAAATCTCATCTTCATGAAACTCATGCCTTTTCCATATAAAAAAACGGTGCCACCTTGTACTGCTCTTTTGTATCACCCCCCAGATCGTCCTTTCCTTTGTCATTGTTCTTTGTCAATAAGGATTGTCAATAACTTCTCAGGAACTCGACAATCCTCCATGTAAAACTGATTTTTCAACAAACACAATCAACCCAAAAATACTGCAATGTTACCTTGACAGATTTTTTTCCAACATGATATATATTAATGGGGAAGTAAATACACCATTCATATCGAACTATGATGTATAAAAAGATAAATGTTTCAGGAAATTAAATTTTATAAAATTAAATCTCACCATTAACTATTTATTTAACAAATGATCCAGAATCACATGTATAAAAAATTATTCCTTACCTTTGTTCTCTACATGTATATTAGTTTGTTAATAAAAAATCAATATTAATAATGAGTAATATTGAACGTTTGAACATGTTTTTTAATAAATTTGTTTTTATATATTATTCTACCAATTATCATAATTTCTAAACAATTAATGGTGATAGATAACATATATTATATTTACTAATAAATCTATTATCATAATCTATTAGTTTTTTAGTTATGTTTTATAATAATGAAATTCATGTCGCTTTTTACATAAATTTTAATTGTTAATTATGATATGTTAACTAATGTTAAATACCTAATATAACCTTTATAGATACATAAAAAAGTAATATATTTATTCTTAATCATAAATTATATAATTATTTATGTTCCCATAGTCATCTACGATGGTGTAATATAGAATAGTTTATGTAGATGGTTGGACAGACCCCCCGTAACAGGTGAAAAATGATGCTTTTGGATTTGAATTTTGAATGTTTGAAATTTGAAAGCGGGTTGCTGGGGTTTTGATGTAATTGTTTTTTGGTTTTTTCTATACGGTGTGAAAGGCATGTGGGTTCCCACTAACCCCTTAAAAGTGGTTTATTATGAAAATACAAAAAAAATCATTTTTATTGTTAGACATACCCAAACAAAAATATTAAATTATTTTAATGGTGACTATTTTTAATAAATTTATCATTTGAATGTAATATCATTAAAAATAGAATGTATTGATATGATTGATATGATTTTATTTTTTTAAAAGAAATTTTAATGGTTTTGGATAATGAATGAAAATTAGGACAAAAACATTACATCATGGAGGTGGTTTTCCACACAAAGCATGGTTTAATTTTTAATTTATAATAAACAATGGGAAATGAAGATGAATTATATTTTATGAAAGGTTACTTATAATTATTTTAAAATTTTAATTTTAATTTTTCATTTAAATCATATATACTTCAAATACAGATCATGGGGAAAACAAATGATGTTTCTCTATGGAGTCTGTAGTTTTCACATCTCTTAGTCAACATTTTATTGATTGTTCTTGGGGATGAAAAGGAATAATTATTATTTTTTCACTAATATAATAAAAAATAATTATAGTAATGATATGTATTTAATTATATAAAAAATATATGATAATATATTATAGGAAATAATAAACTAAAATTGATAAGAATTATCTAATACTGACTTTTTTGGACCATGACGATTTTCTTGAACATTTCCTTTGGAAAAAGTGATTAGAATAAATAATTTAGACTATAGGATTAAAACATCATTAGGGAATTATATATGGTTAAAAATATTAGTTTTAAATGTCCTTAAAATTATAAATATTGGATTGTGTGGTGAAAATGGTTTTATAAATCCTCAAATTAGTAATTAAACACTTTTTTATACATTATGTATGTCATTTGTCAAAATATTGTTATTTTTAACAATATTTATTAGAGGGGTGAATAGTTTTAACCGAGGTGACTAATGATTTAAAAAGCATATAAAATAACCAATATTATCATATTCTGTTATATTTAATATTAATTAAATCTTCATTTTATTTAATTCTCTTCAAAATTAATATAGTAATATATTTTAGATTAAAATAGTTTTCATATATAAAAAATCATAGAAAAAAATATCATCTCAAAATTATGTATTCCTCGTCTTATTTTCTATTGATTACTAGCTGAATTAGATATAGATTATTAATATATTGGGAAAATTATTATATTAATTTAACATTAAAAAACTGATAAATTCATTTCATTGCATAAAAATTATATAATGTTAATAAATTAATTAATTGAAAATAGTATTTTTTACCATTATCATGTTTTTTAATTTATATATTAGTAATCATTAGTTTATAACCTAGAATAATGAAGAAATTATTTTGAAATTTTAGTATTTTTACCTAAATTAGTATAAGCATATAGTTTTATTTAATTGATACATGTTATAGAAAATATATTTTTTAAATATAAGAAAATAAATTAGTTTTTGGCCTAAAATATTACTAATGATTCCAAAATTATATATTTTGGTTTATTAAATATAAAATAATTATTTGAAATATTTTATTTTACATAAATAAATAAATATTTATATAATTTATATAAAAATGGATATATGTTATTTAATTCATTCTTGTATTAATATAATGTCATAAAATGATAGTTGTAGAAATATTTTTATTTTTTTCTATTAACCTAAAATATTATATTTTTAAAAAGTCCAAAAATATCATAATAATATATTTTGGATTTTATAAATCAAAAAACGAAATTAGTTTCATCTGATTGAGATTGTATATTTTTTCATTTTTTTTAAATATGTGTATAAAGAAAACATATAATTATAGAAAAATAATATTTAGTTTCTTTCTTTTAAAGTCAAAATATGATATTTGGGAAATTAATATGATAAATAAAATATTTATTTAACAAATTCATGATTATATTGTCCTATTTTTTTACTATATATCTCATTATGATATCCTCGTATGATATTATCAAAGGGTATACTATCTTGGAAGTTGAGGGTGGTGATTACACTAGCATAGATATAATTGTATTTTCAATATGATTTAATTTCTCTCAAATAACATTTATTATGCAATAATTGTTTGAGTTCAGCTTTGGCATGGTTTATAAAATACCCCACTATTTATACCTCTTCCTATTCTAAATTAAATGAGATTCGTAAATATTCCTTCCATTACGTGATTTTATTATATTGATTTTCAATTGTATATATTTTAAAATGGATAAATCATTATATATTGACTAATGTACCAGATATATCATAATGTTGAAATTTTATTATAAAGTATAACGGTTTGTTAGTTGGGGTTGTATTTTGAGAAAGATATTAAAATTATTATTACATAATTGAGTATATGTTAAACATTCAGTTTGTTACATTCTCACCATCATAAATAATTGGTGTCCTCAAAATATTAATTATTCCAAACTAATGAAAATTATAACTGTCTAAATAAGATTGATATGGATCTGCATTTAATTTCTAATAGGGTTTCAACCTTAACACCTTTTCATGACCACATAACTCATCATTTCCATAATAATAAGAATATATCTAATATTGAGTTAAATACACCAATATAATGTTAATAAATTTTTATAAGGACTTCATAGTTATAATTTTATTTATAGTGACCAAGTTGTATTTTTAGATTTCATTTTCCTATATTTGAAGAAATCATTTCATCTATGTTAAGAGTGGAATTCCATTACTAATATAAGATAAAATTTAAATGAAGGAATGATCATATTATTGTATAGGAATCAAATTATTATAAATATATATTAGAGAGGAGTTTTAAACATGGGATATAAAATTAATAACATTAAAACATTATACTCGAAATTCAACATCCATTTATCACGGTGTAAATTTAATGATTACAAGAAAAAACAATATATTGAGGAGTTGGTTGAACATGATATGAATTGAATACATGTAGTTATTAAGTCATTGATGGATGTTCCTTAAAAAATATTATCATTAGAACTAACATTTATTGTTTTTATTTTATAGAAATTTGATTGTCATGAAAATTTTTAGTGCCTAAAATCATTTTTAATCCCTGTAAAAGGGAATTGACTTGAATAACATCCAATTTCATAACATATGACATAGTGTATTGTATGTGTTAGTTTAGTATGTACACTTCACACTTTTTTCCCCACTATTCTCTTAAAATTACCTTAAAAAATTGATATTTATAACTTCCTTTCCAAATAGGATAAAACATCAGGTTCCTTTTAAAATTATTATTCTTCTTATTCAATCTTTTTTGACATGATTATGATTTATCCTTCATCCATTAATTAAATTAATTTTTAGAAAATTAATGAAAATCATTCATATACATATTTAGTGTGTTTGGAAACTCAATTATCTTCTATTGAAAATTATAATTCATGAATGATGATTTCTAATAGTCATATTATTTTAATCTATCTCCATTAAAATTAAGTTTCCCATTGGGAGAACCTTAGAGTTCTATGTGGCTTCGATTGTTAATTTTATTCCATTATACACTAGCCATTATTAAATTAATAAGTTAATGCTATTTTGAACACAACAAGTGAATTGATATCAGTTAATTATATTCAACTTCAAAGTGTATTACTCATCAAAATTTTATTACTATAATTCAGTTCAACCTATATCCACATTGGTTCAGTTTATGATGCCATTATTTTTTTAATCATATTCCACACCATAATTCCTAAAAATACTTAATCCATTTTAATGGTACATAAGGTGAATGTGATCAACAATGAATATCCAGGAGGAGTTTCAACAATGGTGGAAATGTATATCCACAATCAGCATGGAACAAAATTAATATTGAGTCACCACTCGATCATCCTTTTGGGATGATTACCTAAAGGTGAATTTATGACACAACCCAATCCATATTATTGTATCCTGATAGGGATTTAATTTCTTAGAGAACCACATAATATATAATTTTCCAATTTTTCCTGATGTTGTCCCATACTTATACTTAATCCCTAGAGTTACCCCTAATGATTCGAGTAATTTTCTCCAATCATAATCCCTGAAATATTATATATTGCTTATAATAAAATAATGTTTATATATATCATTGAAATTATGGTAGAACCAAACATATCACTCCATAAATTATCCCAAGTTAATATCCCACTCTCCAATATTACATAAACCCTCATTTGATAAAAAAAATTGATACTCGAGACCCACACATTTATAAACTTGTGTGAATAAAAAGAATTCGTATATATATGATTTTAAATAAAATCAATAGTCCATATTTAAACCATAAATATTTATTATACAACAAAAATATATTTATTCACATAAATTGAAAATATATATTTATGTATATAGAGTTATATATTCAGGGAAAAAATTTAAATTGTTAAATACCTTTGATTTCCAAATAAATGGAAATATTTTCCACTATAAATGAAAAAACAATCTATATTATGTGTTAAACATATTTTAAAAAACATAGAATATGATTCTTTTCAAGACACATCATATGTAAAAAATTTACTAAAAAATAGTAGTTGGAAACATAATAATAGCGAGATTAATCACTCAGTAGTGGTAAACTTAAAAGGTAGTAATCAAATTTTATAAGGGATAATTAACTAATTATAAATGTTATAGAAAGAATATATAAGCCAAAAAAATTCAATAATAACATTAAAGTTAATGAAAAATGAAACTGTGAATAAAAATTAATATAAAAATATCACATTTATAAAAATAATTACTTCCTCATAAACGAAATGAACAATTTCAGTAGGTAATATAGTACCCTAATCAAAGACATACAGATCTTAGACATCATGAACTGAATTAAAAAGATATGTGTAAATGAAACATTTTTTTCAAGGTAGGAATACACAAAAAAGAGCCATGATAGTTTATCTAATGAAACCTATCATGGAATTGAAAAAAATATCAATAACCATTCCATATAACAGACCAAAGACATTATAAAATGATATTACATATTTTTAGATGAATATTAATTATATTACACCAATAAATTCATGGGGATCATTGAGATATAAATCCTTTGGAGTGTAGACAAAAATTATTTTTATTTGATAAATGTTATTCAACATATCACATAATTTTCATTCACATAGATATTTTTTTATAAATACCCAACCTAAAACACTTTTTCATAACAATGTTAAATAAGACATAAGAATGGGTTAGCTCAGATTCCTAAATATTAAAAAAAAGAGACATCAACATATGATTTCCATAAGGGTATGGGAACATGAGAATTAAATTTGGAAAGTACACCTTATATATCATTGATCATAAACATGAGTAATTTCATAAATCATTAGTGTTCATAAGTTATTATTTATAATGGAACAAAATAACATGAACTATGAGAACTTGACATTTGAGTAATGTTATGATTTATAGCATACATATAATATTATAAAATTTTGAACATTTACAAATTGAAACCAGTTCACTCCTTTCATTAAGAATGTAGAATCAAGTCCTGTTATAAATTAATGGGAATAAAACAAGGTCTACTCAAAACCTTATAGGAATTAATTGTATATCTACCCGTAACATTGTAAATATGTAATCATTGTCTCACAAAACATTGTTAACATTTAATCAGGTCCACAAATAACATTGTGAACACGTAATCAGTTTCACTCATAACATATTTACTCAGGATTTTTGAATCATTACCCAATTCATTGGAGGGATAAATACATTCCACACTTCACATAATCCATAAATATGTGATCCATAATACCATCAAACAATATTAATATTAAAACCAATAAAAATACAACTTATTTATAAAACATTTCATTATTTTATACCAAATGGAAAACAGTCTGTTTTCATAAAAATAATTTTTTCATAAACAGAGACCATCTAGATAATAAATAATGATGGTGTAGTTCAATAATATATCTATTAAAATATAAGTAAATTCAATGGATTTCATGTATTACTGAAAAATATTTTCAAAAATTAAATAAAAGATTTATTTTGGAAAATTATCCTTCCAATTAAAAAATCACATTTTAAAAATTACTGTATTTTAAAAATACATTTATTTGAATATACAGTTTTCAAAATATAATGTATGTATTAAAACATTTAATAGTTATGTTGGTGGAAAATGCCAATTATATATTGTAGGTTTAAATAATGATTCCTCTAACATTTTTAATAAAATAAATGTATGCATTTCTTTTAAAAAAATGACATGAATATTCCATTTAAAAAATTATGTTAAACGTTTAACTTGGGAAAAATAATTATTAAATCCTTATAAAAATAATAATTTTTTGAAAACATATTTATAAAATATTAATATAGAAGAAAATTTATTTTCTTATTATGAGAAAAATAAAATCAATTATTTTTCAAAACATTATTTTAAAAACATAATTTCATAAAAAGAGTATAATTAATTGAAAGCATTAATTAAAATGGAATATGTAGGGAATAAGAATATTCATGAATTTATTTGGAAATATATCATAAAATTCTATCATCAAAATTATAATCATAAATAATTATGATAAAAAATTAGATTCTAAAACCCAAACCATACCTATTTTTTATGTTTTTAATTATAAAACCATTAATGTTTAAAATGTATGGATATACACCTCATAAAATTATATATCTTCCTAACATGATATATTACTCAAAGAATAAAAATTGAGACAAAATTCTCTTACGATTTTCTAAATTTTGAACCATAAAATCCATCAATGATATATCCTTAAATAGATATGTAAATAACCATATTTTAAAGAAAATAATCAAAAATTATATACATGGGAATTATATATAGAACGAAAATTAAGTATTTAAAGAATATGGGATGTGTCTCACATAAGTAAAAAGTGATATGGAAATCATAGACCTTAAGTTGTGAATTCTTTCATACATGTCTGAAATGCATATATAATATATATAAGATTATTATAAATATATTTAAGAACCATAATTATATATATAATACTATATATTATTTTTATATGACCTTTTATTGATATGTTTTTCAATAATTCCTTTTAAAAGTATGTTTTAGTTAATAACTACTTTTTTGTCATATTGGTTTTGATTTTTTTCTGTTAGTCCGCATTAATTGATCATGGTTCTATAATATAAATATTTTAAACATGATATAATTATCATATTTATTCAGTATATATATTTATTATAATCCATATAAGGTAGATATTTAAAATGAAATACAGTGTTCATAGAGATGGTATGTCTCATGTTTGAATGAATGTTTCTCCCATTTTAAGATGGATTGAAAAAATGAATCTTAAATAATAAATTAATGTTATAGAATAAATTTTATTTTATATATATCACATATATTCATTAAATTTTCCATATTTACCATCCATGAAAAGCCTCCGTCATGAATGGAACATATTACTTCCTAAGGCGGTAGTCCAATGTGTACACAAACGATGTTATTGTATCCCCATCCTAATGTAAAATAAAAAGGTATACATGATATAAAAATTTATAAAGTATAATTATATTAAAAAGATCAAATATATTTTAGTAATATTTCTTTATTATAATACAAGTAGAATTTAAATGGGAAAAAACATCACATAAGTCCACAAGGCGGTTGTCCTCTGTATACATGAGAAATTGTATTATATTCCCAAAGGATTAGATTTTAAGAATGTATATTATGTATTAAAATTCCATGGTTATTTTAATATCATAAATATCGTATATATAAATTTAATTCATCATTATATCCATCTTCAGATAACTTCATTATGTTTTCACCAGAATCCTTCATACGTGGATTTCTAACCAAATGCAGAATTTTAGGATTAAGGGATGGAATAAATGTAGTTATTTAGACTTTTCTTAGATGAAAGAATATTTTTGTAGGTTTGAATATGATAGGAGAGTGTGTGTTCATTTATATTTGCAGTGAGTGGCACACTTGTAACTGTTGAAAAGAAAAAAGTGAACACTTGTTCTTTAAGCACCAAAAGGCTATGAAATGGGTAATTAGTGAAGCCTAGAGGTTATAAGGTCAAAATATAGACACAATAATTATGTTTTTACCAATTTATAGGTTATTTTAACCCATATATGTTTATCTCAACCACTCAGTAAATATGTTTCTTCTCTATAGATGATAATACATTTTTATGGATTTTACTATTAATTATAATAAAATATTAATTTTACCTTAATAGATAATATTAATTAATCTAATTAAAAATAAATAATAAAATTTTCAAAATTTTATTCACATATGTGGAAGAATTATATATAATTTTAATCCTATGGATGCAATAAAAACCCAGTTTTCCAAAGAGAAAAGTTTCTAATGATTAAAACTATTTTTTTATGAAACTTAATATGATATTAATTACAATGAAAATATATATTTATATATATATATTTATATATAATTAAACCAATTTTAGTTTTAATACCATTTTATAAAATTTTGGATATTTTTAAATGCATCAAAAGAAATTAAAATTAATAATAAAATCTTATAGTTTTCATTATTCATCATAAAATATATAATTTCAAAAAAATAAGTAAAAATAAAAATAGTAAAATTTTTAAATTAAAATTTAAAATATAATATTTAACATATTCAGATAAATTTTCTAAAAGTTTGAAAAATAAATTTTAGAAGAAGAGTGCAAAATGATACAAAACTACATTTCAGAAAAATATTGTTTTGAAGAAAAACTTATTTTAATTCTTATATCATATATAGAAAATAAATAATATGATTTTTAATAATTTTATTTCATATATAATGTAAATCCCTGACCCTAGAACCATGATACGGTGCATTATTTTAATATATTAGAAGGATTACAAGGAATCAAGTCCCGAAGGACTGATCAGTTTAGTGTTTTTAAAAGATAGATTACATACCTGATCATTATATTACACATTGAAAAATCAAACACAACATAAATAATAAATTGACAACCCAATTATTCTCCAATATTAACCCTTCATATCAAACATTATACACTTCTTGTAATCCTAGGAAGATAACACATAAGAAAGGGGTGATCTCAGAGGCTCAATAAGGGTAAATAATTTAGCGGACGGTATAAACTTGTATGGAAAGACGTGTAATAAATAAACATCTTTTTAAACACAAACATGAACATAATATGGAGAATATAAATCACAAAATTACTATATAAACATGCACATGAATATTCTACTAGTTGAATAATCACATGTAATAATTTATTTAATAATGGGGGAATTCCTAACTCCGGACATAATTACCACATAGTCATGCCCTCATTCCATGACTACAAATAACACATCCACAGAAAAACATATCATAACTCATTTAAAACAATATGAGAAATTGTATTATAATAAATCATCCCCAATCATGAATAATATCCAGTAAAGGATGATGATATAGTTGAAAAGGATCAGTAAAACTCCTTTAGTGAAATACCCATTTTTCATAAAATCATTTAAAAATCACAAAATTTATAATCGATGACATATAAAATATATTTCTGAATCAATTCTTACCATAAAACATTGAATCTTTTTATAGGAATTAACATTTTAAAACATTCATGTCCATATAATTAAATCCTTTAAACCATTTTGGAAACATGTACATTAATGAGAAAAATTTATAAGAATAAATATATATAGAATTTAAAATGTTTTTTAGTTAAAGAGTACCTTAAAATAATAATTTTAAAAACGTATTTTATAAAACTTGGATAAATATAAAAAAATATTTCCAAAAAAATACTTACAGATAAACAATCTTGGATAATAATGAGATCGATGAATTAAACCTTACCTCGTACTTTCCTTTGGTTGAGGGTATGTTTAACCTCCTGTATAATGACCGTAGTATGTTATTAAATTATACCAAAACAATATTAATATTTACTATATCATAAATGATTCATTTATGACTTTATAATGCCCATTTAATAATGATATCCTTGTAAAATTAACATTTTGGGTAATAATCACTTTCATTATCGTACATGTTTTAACTTGTTATTGATGATCGTATCATTTAGATCATGATTTAAATACATCTAGAATATAGAACATGATTTATATATCATATTTATTTTGAATATAAATATGTATAATTGATAGATATATGAAATGGAAAACACCATTTATGGAGACAGTAGGTTGTACATATGCTTAAATGTTGTTTCTGTTTTTATATTTGATTGAACGAATGTAAGGGAATAAGATATATGAAAGTAAATATATATACTTATATATATATTAGCATTATTATGTCATAAATTACATGCATATTAATAATATATTTTCTATAACCATCGTTGTATGGTGAACGTGGAAATGAATCTCATCACGTCGTGGATACGGTAATCCGTACGTACACAAGAGAGATGATATCAATTATATGATGATTAAAAGGTGTGGAATTGGATGGTATATAAATTTTAAATAGAAATTAGAATGTTATTTTCATTATTTATATTCTTATTATTCGTCATTATATCCATCCAATGAACATAGTGTTGAATAACAAATTACACCACGACGTGGAGACGGTAAGCCGTACGTACGCACACATAGTGAAATTGCAATTCACATGATGGTTAGAATAATGAATATAGTTGTACCATATTTATAATAACATCACATCATGTAGAAGGTACTTGAGTTATTATTTTTTTATTGAAATATCAATGAAAACGAAAGTGGAAAAAGAAAAGAACTTTGAAAGAGGTGATAAAATAATTATCTCTTATTTGGCTGTTTCATTTTGATTTGAACAAAAGGGATCCATAGGATGGATTTATGCTTAAGGTAAGGCCTCTAGGATGATGTGTGGGAAGTTGGGAGAATATTTTGGTAGAATTTGGCTGATCCAAATGACTTTGGAGGTGGGATTTTGAGAGAAGGGGAAGTATCCTTTTATAAGAGTGATGAAGGTCACTTTAGGAAATGTTTGAAATATTATTTTCTTATAAATTAATTTTCAGTTTTTTAATGGCTCCAAATGGATTTATTTCGACGCTATGGTGGTGATGTGTAGAAGAAATCTCAAGAAATTTGTTTTATAAAAATTTAGGTCACCATATTAACCTTATCTTCTATATTTAACTCTTAGTTGATTAGTTTACCTTTTATCATGTCTTCTTGTATTATTGTAATAATTGTTTAATAAACACAATATATTATGCCAAGAGAACCACAATTGGTTTATTAAGGACATAACTATGATTATATATTTCATTTAGATGAACGATATATTTTTAATACTATTATATAATTTAATAAAATAATATTTGTTTTAAAAATACATTTATATCAATGTTGACACTATTTAGTATTTGGTTTTTGTGAAAGTCATAACAATATTATTTCTTCAAAAAAAAATCATTTTATTAACTGTAAAATTCTTATTAACCATGAAAATTTGGATAATGCATCAAAAGTATCAATTTAAATTTTTCTTAATATTTATAATATAAATTATATTAATATTTCATTAATAAGTTAATTACTTCATCATCATTGTATCATAAATAATTATAATAATATAATGTCTAAAAATTATAAATAAAATACCTTGATGTAGGAAATTATTGTATATTTATAATGAATATTTATAGTCGAATTAATCTTATGTATTACCCTATATTAAAAATGATTCAGTTATTAAATGTTGAACTTTACCCTTCTAAAAATTTAAATAAAATAATAATAAATTCCATAATCTAATCCATTTGAATTAAAAAGGATAATATTTTATTACTAAGGTGTTTTTTGTCAATATACTCTTATCCAATAGAATTAGGGCATGTGTTGGGGTAATTATATTATCATTTTTAAATGTGAACTCACTTCTAATAACCCACATTTTATTAAATGATAAAAGTATACTCTAATTATACTTCCAACCCATTCAAATGTATAATTTAACACAATAAATTATTTTTATTAAAAAAGATGTTTTCAATTAATATTTTGTATTTGTCACTATTCACCTAAATATGAAAGTTATCAGAAAAACACCATTTTTTTTTAAACTTAATATTTATGTCCCGATTATAAAAAAGATGTGTATTTTGTCAAATTTAATATTTAAAAGTGTCAAATATTCGATTTAAAATTGGTTCTCCATTAAAAGGTGGTAAAATTTCATTTTCTAAAAAATACTTCCTTTATCTGAAAAATTGAATTTGTCCTTATATTATGTATAAGAAACACTAAATATGAATGTTAAAATTATATAGATATATATAAAATTAAATGTTTGGTTAATACTATTCATAACTGTTTTTTAAATGACTAGTTTGGTAACTTCTGCTGCGCTCGAACTCAGTGTTGTATGAAGCGAATATTTTTGAATTACTTTAGAGAGATAACATATTCTGAAATATTAGGGTTTTACATTCTCCAATCATTCAATAAATCATGTCCTCACAAATTGAATTTTATCATCCAAAATAAATGGTTTAAATTAGAAATTACCATTCTGGAAAACCCACATTGGAAATATGATTAATAAAATTTAGTCTTAATAAGAGGGAAAGGTAAATGAAATTTCACCACCAAATTAGGTTTTCTAATAGGAGAACATTGCTAGAACTTTTTGACACATAGTTGGAGGTAAAATGTAAATATTTATAAGGAGTTATAGAGCGGCCCAATCACAGATAAGGGAACAATAAATGTAATATTGATGGCCTTAGATCCAACAGTCTATGATCATTTAAAGTATCATCAGATAAGAAGAACATAATGTATTAGGACAACATATTTTTTAGATTTCTTTTTTGAAGAGGAGGGATTGGTTTATAATCACGATAAGAACTCATGAAAAAATACCTTATTTCATTACAGTTCATAATAATATTCTCAATATTTGGTTGTGGATATATCATTTTTCTCTACATCCATACACTAGGAAATGAATGTTCAACAATGATTTTTTATGACAGAAGCACATTTCATAAATAATAATGTCTAAAAATATTCCCTTAAACCTATGAATTTTTACTAAAAACAAAAAGGTTAGGTTAAAGTATCCAAAAAATTATACCTTAACCTCATATAGAAAAAATTGTTCAACTTACTCAATTCAATCCTTTTGAATTAACCAAATACTTGTGTCCAGACTCACAGTCCAAAAATTTATAAGGAAGGACAACATAACATAATGTAGATCAACATGTGAAAAAATTCATCATGTATTTTATTAAAACATGGTAACAACCTGAATTATCATAAATCCATATTTGAATATGTATGTACTTTTTTATTTCTTTAGTAAAACACAGTATACTTGATATAATCCAAAAATACATAAATGTTGTAAACTCCAACAACAATGGAATATAGAAATCAATAATCCGTTTCAATGTAGTCATGAATATCAAATATAATTTATCTAAATAGATCATATCTTATTCCATAATCACTTCCTCAGTATCAGAACCATGTTTGGGTTTATCTGTCCTTCAACCATAAATATTCAAAAAAATTAAACTTTTTTTGATTGACATTACTCCATATAGTTTCAAATACTCAATGAAATAATACTACAATACAATACTTATTTATTTCCATAATTTATATAAGCAGTACATCTTTGATAAACACTCAAATGAAATAATTATTTAATAACAACATAAGAACACAAGTCATTCCTCTTCATCGGTTATAGTATCATAACTTTATTATTATCCTATAACATCATTTGAGGCATTCTCTGATGATTTAGACATTGATTCGCGTAGATTTCCCACTCCTTTTAGATGAAGCATTGTACATTTGAAACATTTTTCTTTACCTTACAATAACATACTTGGTGTCCTTTTATCTCCACACTTATAACACACTCTATTTCCCTTAAAGAATTTACCAAGGTGACGCTTTCCACAGTTATCACAAATGGGAAAAATCAGCATGTCCCCTCTCCCTTTATACACCATTCTCTCTACCATCCTTTTCTTCTATTTCTTCCCTTCAAAGCCATAGGACTCATAGAATTATTTAAATATCTTATTAACAGATGATACTATTTATTCATATGATGAGAATACCGATGGGACAATTTCCCTGTTAAATTATGGCTTAATAACATGAAAGATATGATCTTTCTTACTAGTTGGATCATGCGTATTGCTGGAGTTCTCATTCCTTCTACTAGGTTCAATTTCTAAAAAATCGCATACAATAGGTTAGTTTATGAATCACAATAAATAATTCCAATCTTGTAAAATTCAAAATGTAAATTAAGAAGATTATGTATATAATCTATAATAAAAAAAATGTTTTCTTTGAGTAAGTATTTTCTCTTAAACCATTCATAATGTCTTGAAAGGAAAATTTGAATTATCCTAAGAATATCCCCCATGACTGTTGTAACTAAGAGTGTAGAAAGACACATTTTCATGTACCATGATACCCTTGGTCAAGACCAAGACTCATTGTCAGAGTTTTCACTCTTATGTACATTTGTGTCATAGCCACCTCTACCATCTCCTATCCAGATAGGGATGTATTTCTTGGAAAATACTCAAAATCTCTACATTACCTAAATTCTAAGAAGTTCTTGTATACTAATCCTCTATGTATATCTTAGGATAATGTTTCAAAATCAGAGTTTATCTAAATCTATTTCCAAGGTTGTTGCTAAACTTCCTCTGATACCAAATGTAATCCCCTGCCCCCATAACATGGAGTCAGTGCATTATTTTAATACACTAGAATGATTACAAGGAATCATGTCCCGAAGGACCGTTCAGTTTACTAGTCATGGAATATATATTACATACATGAACATTACATTACACATTCAAACATAAAAAAACATAAATAATCCATTGAAAATGACATTATTCCCCAAGCATAACCCTGTATATCAAACATAATAAACTTCTTGGAATCTTGGGAAAACATAATATAATAAAGGGATGTTCTTAGATTCTAATTAAGAGTAAATAATTTTGAAGAAGATATAAAAATTTAAGTCAAGATGTGTAATAAAAACAATATATTTTTTAACATAGAACTTGAACATAATATATAGAAAGTAAATCAATCATTACCATATAAACATGCACATGGATATTCTACTTGTCGAATTATCACATGTAATAATTAATTTCATAATGGTGGAATACCTAACGAACGATATCATTACCACTTAGTCAAGGAATATTTCCAATAAAACAAATCAGATTTTTTGTCAAGGCCTTATGCCATGTCACTAATTTGTCTCATGAGACCAAGCGATGCATCGATGATCTATAGTCAGCTCCACTCGTCACTTACTAATTTCACTGCATTCCTCATATGAAATTGTTAAAACATAACATAAGCATTCATGTTAAAACTAGCTTACGAAATGTCAATAATTTATCTATAAACCAAGTATGGTATAAAAATAGCACATCCATTTTAAAACATATCATAACTGATTCAATAAAATACGGAAAATTGTATTATAATAAATCAACCTCAATCATGAATAATAACCAGTAAAGGGTGATGATATAGTTGAAAATGAGCAGTAAAACTCCTTGAGTGAAATACCACATTTTCAACAAATCATTTAATATTTGTAAAATTTTTAAATGATGAAATTTGAAAGATATTTTTTAATAAAAGTGTCACATACCACTTCGAAACCTTTTAATGGAATAATCATTTTAAAACATTTATGTCTATATAAAAAAAATCCTTAAACCCATTTGGAAAACATCGACATTAATGAGAAAGATTTTTAAAAATAAATATTTAAAACATTTAAAATGATGTTTTATATAAAGTGTACCTTAAAAAATAATTTTGAAAAATAATTTTATTAATCATGGACATGGATAATAAATATTTCTCAGAAAATACTTACACATAAACAATCTCAGTGAATAACGATATTGATGAATTAACCTTTACCTTGCACTTTATTTTGGTCGAGGGTACATTTTTACTCCTATATAATGACTATAGTATGTTATAAAATTATACCATAACCATATTCATATTTATTATATCATACAAGATTTATTTATGACTTTAAACTACCCATTTAATAATGGCTTCCATGTTAAATTATCATTTCAGGTAGTAATCACTTTCTTTATCGTAAAAGTTTTAACTTGTTATTAATGATCGTATCATTTAGATCATGATCTAAATACTTATATAATATAAAACATGATTTACATATCATATATATTTTTAATATATATATTTATAAATGAAATATATATATGTAATGCAAAACACTATTTAAATAGACGGATGGTCGTATGTACAGATAAATGATGTCTCCATTTTCATATCGTATTAAACAGACGTAAGTGAATAAGATATATGTAAGTACACACAGATATATATATATATATATCTCCAGTTGCATTACTATGTCATATATTACATACTTATTAATAATATATATTTTTATAATCATCGTTGAATCGTGAACGTGGAAATTAATCTCATCACACCGTGAAGACGGTATGCCATACGCACACACGAGTGATGATATCATTTCCTTGAGGATTAAAAGGTGTGGAAATGGATGATATATTATTTTTACAGAGATATTAGATTGTTATTTTCATTATTTATATACATATTACTCATCATTATATCCATCTAAATAACATAGTGTTGAATAACAAATTACACCACGACATGGAGATGGTAAGTCGTACGTACATACGAATGGTGACATTATCATTCATAGGATAGATAGAATAATAAATATAGTTACACCACATTTATAATAACATCAATGGCTGTAAAAGTAACTTTAGTTCTTATTTTGGTTTGGAAATAACAAATATAATGAAAGTGAAAGACGAAAAGAACTTTGAAAGAGATGATAAAATATTTACTTCATCTTTGGGTGTTTATTGTTAATTTGAACTAAAGAGCTCTTAAGGATGGTTGTATGATCAATTGAAGGCCTCTATGATGAAGTGAGGGGTGTTGGGAGAAGTTTTTCATAGGGGTTGGTCGAGCCAAATGGCTTTGGAGTTCTATGTTTTAGAGAAGGTGAAGCACCCTTTTATAAGAGAGGTGAGGGTCACTTTAGGAATAGATTGAAATTTTATTTTATTATAAAATCATCTTCGGTTTCTAATTTCTCCAAATGGATTTATTTTATATATAATGTGTTTATGGGTCTAAAAAATTTCAACCAAAAGGTTTTAGACATGTTTATGTAACCATATTAGCCTTATAATTTATATTTAATCCTTAGTTTACGAGTTAACCTTTTACGATGTCTTGTTATATTATTATAAAAATTGGTTAACATACTTACTATAATATGACCATAGAATATAAATTTTTTAATTAGTCACCTATCTATTATTATATATGATATTTGGATGAACCATATATTTTAGGATTAGTATATAATTTAATAAAATAGTATTTGTTTTAAAAACTTATTTATGTCAATTTTTACACTATTTAGTAATTGGTTTTTGTGAAAGTAATAAAAATTTGATATCATCAAGAAAAATTCATTGAACTAACTCTAACATGTCATATTATCCTAGAATATTCGTGAAATGCATTAAAAGTATGAATTTACATTTATTTTTACATTTATAATATCAATTATTTTAATCATTCACTAATAAGTTAATTACTACATCATCATTGTGTCATAAATAAATTTAATTAGTTAATGTCAAAAAATTATAAATAAAATACCATGATGTATTAAATATGTTTGTCTTTCTAGTAAATATTTATCGACGAATTTATATTCTGTATAATCTTATATTAAAACTTTTTTAGTTATTAAATGTTGAACTTTACACCTTTAACTCTTCCTTAAATAAAATATTAATAAATTTCCTAATCTAATCCAAGTGAATAAAAAAGGATATTATTGTATTCTTAATTTGTTTTTGTCAAAATACACTTATCAAATAGAATTAGGACATGTGTTGGGGTAATTATAATATCATTTTTACCTTTATTAACATATTTACTTTTAATAGTGGTAAATAAAATTCAAAAGTAACAATTCACCAAAAATTCTTTTCACCTTATTGAACCAAATTTTACTTGATGATGTCATCAGTGTCTCTCTGATTTTTGAAATTCAATTCACAGATGTGGTAAATTACATTTTATGCAAATTTGCAAATGTTCTTAGGAGGTGGGTAAAAGATGTTAAAAAGTTCAATAAAATTTTATACATCTAATTTTATTATTATGTGAAATCCAATTAATTACTTTTAACATATATTGGTAATATATAACTATTTTGACTAAAAAAATTAAATTAAATAAATATTTATTTATTTAAATAAAATGTCAGTTTTAAAAAATAACGCAGTGTTTTTCACTATTCATAAAAAATTGAATGTCTTCTAGATAATAAAAAAAATTCTCCCTAAGAAAATTTAGATATTCCCAATTCCAAAATTAATTATATTTTATCAAATTCAAAAACTATAAGTTTCATTAATTAATTTAAAATTAATTACCGTGGTTAAAACCAGAAAGCAGGTTTTTAAAAAGTAAAAACAATAAAAATGATTGACATGTGCTTATTTCATATTTAAATATAAAATTACTTAGAATGACCTATGTTTTATAAAATCACTAAAATATAATCTAATGATAATTAAAAAATTCAAATGTATAATTTAGTAATTTAAATTATATTGATTAAAAAAGATTCATACAATTTAAATTAAGTATTTTTCACTATTCACCAAAATATAAAAGTTATCAGAAAAACACAAAAAATTTATCAAAACTAAGTTTTTATGTCCTGATTCTAAATAAAAAGTTTATTTTGTAAAATTGAATATATAAAAGTTTCAAATATTGCATTTAAAAATAATTCACCATTATAAGTTAGAAAATTCCATTTTCTGAAAAATAATTCATTTATCTTAAAAATTCAATTTGTCATTATATTATGTCTAATAAAAAAGTTTAATGTTAAAATTATATAGGATACATATATAATTAAAAATGTGGTTAATACAGTTCATAACAGTTTTTTGAATGGCTAGTTACATAAGTCGTGATACACTCGAACTCGATATAGCATGTAGCAGAAGTTATTGAATTATATTAAAGTAATAATGTATTATGAAATATGGGGGTGTTACATATAATATATAAATTTCCCCAAAATAATTCCCCAAAATTGAAATTTTTATTTTGTTGAGGAAAAATTTTGTTCTACACATAAATGAAGATTATAAAAAATAATTTCTATAGTCTATTAAAAGTTTTGTTATTTTCATTTCTAATTAATTGGTCACCAAATATTTAAATCGATATGAAATTTTAAACCATATCTTTTTATATTTTAGTTTATCATTTTCATTCCCTCCTTCCTAATGGCTACACAAAAACTATAATATTAAATAAATATTTTTAGCGGTATTTAATATTTCGTTTAATCTTGGTGTTTCATATAATATAAGCTAAATTCATTGTTTGGTGTAATGAATGTTAAAATATGTGTTATTAGTAACACAATCTGAACACTATGTTGCATGTAACAAAAATATTGAAATTATTAATTTTTTTAAATAAAAAATAATTCAAAAAATATCATGGGGATACATTCTATCCTAGTCAAATAAATTGAATCCTCTTAATTTGAACATGTGCTCAGTAATCAAGGATTTAAAATTTTAAAATCTTTTTGTGAAAAACCCATATCATAAAATTGTTTATAAACCATAATGTTCGAAATATATTATGTGATATTAATGATCATATTGAATAATACATTCTAGGATTTAGAATAGGATAATAATATTGGGATGTGAAGACTTGTACATGGAAAAATGTAATATCCAAATAATGATAGATAATTACACAGATCATTGGTCACAATAAAGTTAATGGTCAATTTAAAATCAACAAAAAACATCCCATAAGCCAAAGCTGGAAGAAGAAGTTTGTTGAAGTCATTAAAAATGATGGTAATATGACAACATTTTATTTAAGGATATTATCTCTAATGTTGTTTATTTTTCATGAATATATATATATTTACATGATTTCATTCCACTTCATAAGAATAGTCTCAACCATTGCTTATTCTTGGATAAATTTCAACTTCATCTGTTGTGAATTTCCAATGATTGAAGAACTTATCTTATAGAAAGCGCAGGACCAAGCCAAAGATGATCCCAAAAATTGTTAAATAAAACATAAATAAGGCTCATGTTTTTTAGGGAATTTGAATATATGATAATGCTTCACTCCATGCATATATACTTCAACCGATAACAGATGATAATCTGATGATGCGAAGGACCACTTGTTACTCATCTTTATGGCCTCCTTCTTTGGAAAGGAATCCACAACCAGGTTGGATTCCCTGAATACATGTGAATCAACTTGGTTGAGATGCTTCTCCTAGATCAGGGATTAGATCCAATAAGGAATGATCTTCCAAGGATCATCTATGGTTCATAGATTTCAGTCCCTCCCTAAAATTTTAGATCTAGGTTCCAACTATATATACATATAGTTATATAGGACTACATAATTAATAGCATACATATTATCCCATAGTTATTATTTTTAGGAAAAATAAATCCCTGTAAACCGATAAAAGAATCTTTTGACAAACGTGTTGTATGTGTGAAAGACACCTCCCTACCCTAGATGCTCTTAGAATACCTTATGTATCACCATCAACATTTATTTTGATCCACTAGTTAATTAGAGGTATATATCACACATATTTTACATAAGGGTTTGTTTGGGTCTATCCATAATACCATTTGATCTCAAAACATTCATATCATCAAATGTGTTATGCATTACCCCTGTGTGTAACCTCAAAGAAACGAAAAATCCTATGGGAATGAAATTAATTACCTAGGGAATTGAAGGTGAATGATTTTTTTAAATCCAATGCAATACAATACTTCCAAATATCATCCAAAATAGTGGCCGCTACTACAAGAATCATGTTAAAAATCCTCTCACTCAAGCCATGAAATCCAATGTGCTGCATGTTTTACTCCACCTGCATGTTAGAGAAATTTTCTAGCCCAACAAATACCAAAAACAAACCTCTATAAGTCTGTTTTAAAGTTAATTTAAATATAGTTGTAATTAAAATTTTCTTCATTACACATGCACAAATGGAATGTTGAGACTAAATATTTCTCGAACCTCTTTAATTGGTCATGAGTATGTATCATATTCTTCAATTTCCTCCAAAGAATAATATATTTGGATAGCTAAATAAAATTTTCCTTAAATGTGGGAATACACGATGGTTGAAAAGTATAAATATCACAACATATCTTATATAAGTCCTGTACATGGAAAATAATATGACTTATGGGTTTCCAAACAATGGATTCCACATCCATAAGGGAGTAGTTTTTCATTTTCATCATAATTTGAGTAGGAAGAAAACATTTAGGATTATTAATATATGTTTTGAGTTCAGAATAAGACATCATGGCTTTGTCTTCTAGAATATGAATGATGAATTTAATAAGGCTACTCATCCATGAGGTAGTCCAAAAATTGGGTCTTTACTGTTCATCCACCATCCATAGAGAGTTATACAATATATGATTAATGGTATACATAAGATATTTCTATATAGTTGAAGCAAGGTGTTGCGAGAAACCATTTTATAATCTCATCTTAAACCTATCTGATAGAAAATTACATAAAAGGTCATTAGTGCTTATAAATATCTATTTGAATTTCCCAATAACCCCACTAATAAAGATATTAGATATTTAATTCCATGTCCCCCCATTTCAGTAGGCTTTATCCATTCTTTCGATGAAAATGTTATCAAATTCCATTCATTAACTGACCTAGACTACTTGGAATTTATTATCAAACTTGGTTAATCACTAATAAACCCTATAGGCCATCTGTAAAAATTTAAGGAGGGAACATATT
Source organism: Viscum album (assembly GCA_963277665.1). NCBI lineage: Eukaryota > Viridiplantae > Streptophyta > Magnoliopsida > Santalales > Viscaceae > Viscum > Viscum album. The sequence continues at coordinate 592,774,361 of OY728166.1, forward strand.
TTTCTTTAATAATTGAATATACAAGAGAAATTATTCCAGATTTATACTTTTATTTCCCATTAAAACTTGCATTATGGTTGATAATTATGGAGTAAATATCCAAAAAATTATTGTCTCCTCACTTTACTCTAGAATAGTGAGACACAATGATAATTAAATGGATGTGAAACCTTCCTCACTCCAGGACTTCTATTAATTTTATTTTTCCTTCCCATAGTAACTCCCCAAAAAACCCCAATATAGAATATTTAGTCCAATTGATAGAATTCCATTCCACATCCTCATAATTTGAAAAAAAAAGTTCATTAATCAACAAGATGGTTGTTTTAGAGGCCAGTCCAAATAAGATTATTTCACCTGTGAATAAATGATTTTTCTTGTGAAATCATCCCTAGCAGCTCTAATTCTCCAACAGAATCCAAAATAAGCATGGTAATTTGTGCATCTTATCAAATAATCATTAGTAATAGCAAACAATATCTATGAAATTGGATCAACCTATCTCACAACATATTTTTATCCAAATAATCCTCCAGGTGATCCATTAATTAAGATGGATAATATTTCATTGGGGGAATTTTGTTGAAAATATTAATAGAATATTCTCAATACCATTCTTCCAGATGATTGAAAAATAAAACCCCACTTCAGAGTATCAAACTCTTTTGAAATTTGAATATTGAATGAAAATTTCCATTTATTTTTATTTTCATAAAGTCGACACTCTCATAGGATGTGGAAAATAAATTTGAATGATTATAAATGGAAACCACATATTGTTTTGGGGTGATATGATCATTAAAAATTATAGCCAACATAATCATAATAATTTTTTTGATGTTATTATAAATAGTATTCCCAATATCAATAGGCCTGAACTCCATAATATCAATTGAACCTTCATTCTTTGGAATAAAAGAAATGAAATGAGAATTTAAACTATAAGGGATAGAGGGATTAAGGAAAAATTCTATCACTGCACTAATCATACCATTTTGAATAACATCTAAGTAAAACATGAGTATTTTTTTGTAAAAACAATCAGGCCAGTTGTGCTACACATATTTAGAGAAAAGAGTGACACTTAGAAATTATAATTTTAAGAGGATACAATTAGATATTTATTCAATTATGCTTAAATACATAATGGAATAATGTCAATAATTTTGGCTTTGTTTTCATTTTTATAATCATAATAAACCATATAAAATATTTCAAAACTACACTATAGATAGAATACTCAAAGGTGGGAATACACCCATCAATGGTCATGTTAGTATTTATTGTCCATTGTTTCATATGTTTGCATATCATTAGAAAAAACATCAAATTTCCATGAACCTCCATCAACAATTATATATTCAACTAAATAACTCCATTGATTTCATTTATATGCAAGATATCACCATGGCTCAAATGAGCGTATGATTTTTCTCTAGATGGAGAAATTTGATGATGATTTATGATCTGTAATTTTTCATGCTTTCCTTCTACATCCTTAATATGGGAATAAATTATAGAAAATGTTCTACTAATCCAATACCATATAATTAATTTATTATGATTTAATTTTACTACAATGAAATACAAATAGATGATAATAATAATAGAGTTCCAAGACTCTGAAATAATATAAATGAAACCCGGAGTGATTTGAAAACCATTATTAAAATGAAAAGGTAAAGGTAATGACCTAGTTATCTTACTAGATACTTCCACAATAAGGTAATTATGGTCTAAAAGATTTATTGGAATACTGAAACCCGATACACCATCATCCCCACTACCATCATTCGTTTTTATAAAAAACCAACCAAGATTACATATTTTCCTCCCATTCAAAGTTACATATTCCATGTGATGGAATCTCAAGAATGGAATAACACTATAAGATTACACTTTCCCATGTTAGATACAAATTCCAATGTTATAATTTTATTGAAACTAGTTTCAATTCATTATTCAGGATTAAACATAGTATTCAAATCCCTAATGGCCATCCATTTTTTATACATGTATACAAAGATAACACTATGTTCCCTCTAGAGCTCCCTTATTCTTATTTTGGATGTGGAATAAAAACAAAAGCAGTATAAATTTCACTATTTGGGGATATAAGATGCATATAGATGCCCCAAGCCTTTATAATGCACTTTATTATTTGAATGCTACCATGCTAAAGTGACCATAAATGGTCCATGTTAGAATTATGTACATTTTTGGAAACAAAGATATTTTTGAGAGTAGTCCACTATAAATCATTATATATCACAAAAAACAATTTTTTCTTAGCAATTCGTATGATCAAGGGATTATATGCTAATATATATTTTATAGTGTATTTGGACATTAGGGAATTCCCTAGACATTAACAATTACAATAATTATTCCTCATTATTGAATGAATCTTCCTCCTCTTGGATGCCCATATTTATTGGTCTCATCCAACTAGATTTTATTTTTCCTTACACTCTAATTCTTCATTCCCCTTATTGAGGCTTTATCTTATGTTGATTCATCCACAACTTATATTCCAATAGTGAAATTCTCAATAATTATTTCATATTCATTAGTTTAGTTGGATACATCATGGTATATCTCATCATTATACTATGTACCTTATATATCCTTATATCATAAAATCCCCCTCCATATAGTGAATTTATTACTGGATCACATATGCCTAAGAGTTTTATCAGTGTTTATCTTTCATTAAGAATCCTTAGTTGAAAAGACTTTAGAAAACGAAACATCTCATACAATGTCATCGTGATTAAAATATGTATGATCTAGCACCTTAATAGATTTGTTAACAAGATTATTAAGACTATCTATACCATGTAAACAAATGGATGGTTTTTATTATAATGGATAGACAGCCAGTAAGTATGCTCAATGAGAGGGGTCTCACCCAGTGTAAGAGGTTAATGATGCATTACTTGTGCAGATGGCCCCATTTTATTATCATTCAAATATATATATTTCATTGATCATTCAGTTTTTTTCATCAGGGTATATATAACCAGATGGGCCATCCAAAATAGTGATATGTTTCCCATCATCCGAATTATGCACCCTATCATTATGTTTAGGGAGAGGAATCAGTTCCACTTCACATGGCACATCCGAATGAGTTATATATTCATGAGAGGCTTGTGATGGTGTCTCATCATGAGAAACCACATTAACTATGCTATTCCCTACCCCCACATCATTAGATTATTAGTAATCCGAATTAGAAATAGGTGAATCTCTATTGTTAGGGATATGAACTTTAGGAAATTAATGTGATTCCCCAGAATGAATAAGTTTAGTTTTTGTAATTTTATGCTGCTCATTTAATCCATATTTAGGGTATGAAGAAATCTTACCACCATGATTTTTTGTAATTAAAAATTTATTCTCATCTATAGAAGAACCACCATTGGAGGTGCCTAAACCCATAAAAATTTTTAATTCTACGGGCATAGTCCTTTCTTTTTTTCTCCTTTAGAATGAATCTCCATCAATCCCTCTCATATTGAAATATTTATACTCTTTATCCCATTTGTACTAATAAGAGAGATTAAAAAATTACTTGTAATTCATATAGAATGTTGGTTTACTCTAATATTGTATTCCAAGCTTCATGTGATAATGTCTCGTAGTAAGAACAACCTCCTATAAAAATGTATTAGACATATCAACTTTATCCAACACCCTATCATAGTGTCCAAAACATGGATTATCTATTTTCTTGTCCATTAGATTGTGAATTCTAGTCGAGGAACAAAAATACCATAAAATTCATGGATACCAATATATCCAATTCAATCAATATATGTGAATCCAACTTTGAACCTGAGATTTCATTACATTACTAGGGTCTAAGATCCTTTCATAATCTTATATTCATTGAAACCAAGGATTGATAGGAATTGGATTGAAACTCCATGCTCTCCGCTTTGATCCATCGGAAGGGGAGATTATATAATAGTCTTCCCTTCCCACTGAGGTCATTATCCAATATTAAATCCTCATATCTTTCCACTTCTTTTAGTAAGATAATTATTAATACATAATGTACCACCCATTGGAATGAAACGTGCATGAGATAATTGAATACCAATATTATTTAACACCCTTATCAACCACATCTTGATTGCACTATTTGTTGAACATCATTTCCTTCTCAATGATCCTTCCCAGTGGAGGTGTGCAAAAATCTGAGAAAGGGAGCATTGGATCATATTTCACTAATTCTAAAAATTTACTCCTCAGTTCAGCCACATTGTTTTTTGAATTTCCCACCATATTGTATTTCAAAGAATTGTGAAATAGTTCCTTACACCCAACATATTTAGCTAGTCTTGCAATGTATACATGATTCTTCTCCCCATATCCTTTGATTTCATTAAGTTTGATCACATCCTTTATCCCACATTCCTTTCCATCGTCTCTATAATCTATAATAAAATCAATAAAATAATAATAAATCGTTTATTCTATCTCATTTTAATATGATAATTTTTTTCATAGGTTGTCTAATATGAATAAATATTCAAGGGAGAGTTAATATAATATTCTCTTAAAGCTAATTTAAATTTCAACAAAAACCATTAGATAAATAATAAACCATATAAACTTCAGAAATTCATAACATACAAAAAGATAATAAGAATAGACATGACATTAATTCCCTATATATCCTAATGTATGCCTTAATTTTCAAGATCCAAACATGTGAATACATTTTCATATATTTTATTGAAACATTATTATAACTATATTTACCCTGAAACCCTTATGAAACATATATATTTCATCATTCCTTGAATATATCCATCGATTAATGAATATATTCCATAAATAATATAATTTTGTATACCCCATAAATGATAGCATAAACCACTATTTTCAAAAATCATTAATCAGTTCAAACATCATCCACATGATCCAATTTGCATTATTCATATAAACCATATATTTTTTCCAACATCATTGTCTCTATATTTGGAACGTATTAGGGTTTTTGTCCAATTAATCATGTGTTTTCCAAAAAAATATCACCTTTATATTAAATCTATTTTCTTGAACATTGGTACTATTCAAAATATTATTTCAAATCTATAATAAAATACTTATAAAAGACAATCCTTCAATATTTCACAATTCCTATAACATATTATTGATTTACAATACTTAGAAAACCATTAATTGTACTTAATTTTTCATCCATTAACTAGGAATCAAAAATTTATATCATAAATCAACTTTCCAATAGTCTGAAATATGAAATATGTCTTAGTAATCATGAACATTAATCGAATCCTAGTTCTAACATTTAACATAATAAATATTGTTATAATATCTCATAAAATTGATATTTTATTTTTAGTATCTTCATCATTTGTAGTATAACAATTAATCATACTAACATTATTACATCACCATGTTATAAAAATATTTTTTAGTTGTGGAGGAATAAAAAATATAAAACACTCAGTTAGGGATGTTAACTCTTCATCAAATAACTTCTTCTGGTTTTCACCAAAACCTTTCCTATGATTGATTTATGAAAAAACTAAGGATTATATGAAGATATGATGAATTATGGATGTCATATTATTATGTATTTTTTGGTCCAAAATCTTTTGGATCGATGACTAGAATAAGAGATGAGGTGGCCTTTTATAAGCGGGGTGAGTGGAACACTTGAAATTTTTGAAATGAAAAACGTGTTACCAAGTTTTTTACTGGCTATATGGATCCAAAATAAGACATTTTAAAATATTAAAGACGATACAGTAAAAATATAGTCATAAAATATATTATATCTATGTTTCAAGTTTATTTTACCAATTATCTTTTTATTTTAATCCCCAGTAAACCACTTTTAACCTTAACCATGGTAAATAATATTTACTATTTTTACAATTCATTAAGGTCAAATTTTGAATTGGATTTATTATATAATATAAAATATTTTTTTTCAAAATATTGAATCACTTTATCCATATTTCATTCATATAAGTGTAAAATACAAATTTAAAATTAATCTAAAAAACGCAGCAGAATAAAGATATCCAAAAGTAAAAACTTTGAAAAGTGTAAAATGTTTTTATATCAAAATTAAAAATGAAAATTTTTATCCTAAAATAAATTGGTTATGTTGACTTAAAATGTAACCGTTTTTGTTTTCGAAAATGTATTAATTAATTTTTTTATTCATTAATCAAATGATAACTCTTCATAAAAACAACTATTTTCAGTAACCATCCTAAAATTTGTCGTTTCAAAAAATTTAAAAAAATCACTACAAGTTATGTTTACATGATTATTTCAAGAATAAAATTTTTTAAAAGAGATTTTAAATGGGGAAATTTAATTTTAAAATAAATACTCAATATGAGAGAAAACTTCTTTTTATAAAAATATTATTTTTTGAATAAATTTTTTTATTCATATCACTTGTCTTGAAAACACATAATATAAATTTTTATCATTTTATTAGATAATTTTATATAAAAATTTTCTTAAAATCATTCACTAAATGCGACATTCAGAATCTATCAAGGTAAAACGTGGTTTTGTGCATCATAATAGTTTTACAGTGAAATCATTCCATTTTTTTGAAATAGTTTTTATTTTTTTTTCTAATTACATAGTAACCAAAGAATTAATTATATAAACATGTGTCAATCATATATTATCATAATTTAGTAAATCATATTCATGAATACCAATCCAATTTCTTGGTGATAACTATAATTTTCCATAAAATTATTTCAAACCAATGTTCCTTTATGAATAAACATAGCGTTTTATATAACACAAGATAAAATCATTATTGTGTGTATCAAAATCTAAAAAAATGTTTCATATAATATAATAAGAACATGGTGTTATATATAACATTAAGCTAATAAACGTTTCATCATAATTGAAAACTTTATCTCACAAAATATCAGGTTGTTACATACCCACACATAGTAAAAATTAATTATAATCCATTAATCATATCAATGAATGACTAATATATAAAATAAAAATACATTATTCCATAGTAATCCATAAATATATGTATTAGAATCACATTAATCACGATTTAAAATATTTTCCAGGACATTAGGTAGAATTTATATCTATCAAGGCTTCCATGAAACAAACTCCATATAGATGGATGGCTATACATTTTTGTTTATAATTCCCCCCATCAATCTAGTCATTGAATCCACGTAAATATAATTCAATCAAAGGAAAAAAATATAAAATGACCATATAAGAAATGCATTGGATGATTAATCATGTCTATAATAGTTAAAAATAAAAAAATACAAGGGTTGTGCTGTATTTCAATGATTTTAGTACTTTAATGAAAAAAATATATATGATAGGATTTAGAATGTAATCCATGAATAATATATACACTAAAAATTCAGTGGATTTAAAGAGATCATATAAATGTAGAACTATTCACTAATGTGCATATGATGGAATGTATTTTTTGTATCTATCAATTTATACTTGTTTTAAGTTCATTACACATAATGTATACCTTGATATTTCCTTTTTATTTAATACATTTTTATTAGATATGGGTTGGGAAACCAACTCAAATCTCATATCGTTTTCTGTATACACTAAAAAAGGGAAATAAGTATTGAATATTTACCATATCTCAATAAATAATGATAAAAATTAAAAATCCCTTAAAACAATGATAATATAAGTTCCAAAATTATTTGATTGAGATAATATTAAATTAAAATAAAGGATGATATTAATTATTAATTAAGTCAATTGGGATGTAAACAAACCATATAATTGAAATAAATGTGTACAAGATCAAACATTTTATAATATTTGGAAAATATAGTCAAATAAAAATTACTAATTTAAAAGAATCTAACTCTAAAAGACATGAAGGATCTAATTTCAAATGAAAAATTATATAAAACGAGTAATTACTGGGTCATGATACAAAATATTAATAGGTTTTGAGACGCACCATCTAATGAAATGAAGATGTGTAGTAAAAATATATATCTATTTGTTAAGTTTGAGGAATAAAACACATACCTTTATTAATGGAATCATCTATGGAACATTAATATCCACTATAAAAATTAATCCTTTACTTAATTATAGAAATGTATATTACTTATTATCTAATTTAAATATCTGCTGTGAGTAACCATGATCATTTAAAAGATATATCATAAAAATTCTATTTTTAATTATTTTTATCAAAATTTTAATAATTTCTAGATAATTTAAAGTAATTGAATAAATAAATTATATTTTTTATAAATCTCTTTTATCATAAATTTAGTTTTATAGTTATGCTTCATTAAAATAGAATCATTGTTAGCTTATTTTTGTAATTATAGTGAACAAAGATGATATTTTAATTTTAATGTAAATAATTAATATATAAATTTCAGAATAAAGAAGCGTCATGTTATTCTTATTAACATATAAAAAAACTATTTTTTAAGTCCCCATATTTATCTATGATATATTGTTATATATTTCCCATATAAGTGGTTAGACTGAACTGAACATGAATTTACCATAATTTTATGGGTGATAATTTTTTTGAAATAGCGCATTTTTTAAATAATATATATGTGACAGTATAATAATGATATTATTTTATTTTTTAATGTTTTTAATTAGATTTCAAGTTTTTTCAGTAAATAATAAATAACAGTATGAAAACCATTACTTCATGGAGGTATTAGTATAAAAATGCATGTTTAATTTAATTATATCCACTGAATCATGGGAAAGAATATGGATTTAAAATTTTTCATCCACATATTTATTATTAAATTATTATTTAATAATTTATATTTTCGATTCCAACCTTATAACTTGTCAATATATGTGGTGATAAGAAACAATTGTCTTCCCTTTGTTGAAGCGATAGTTATCCTGAGACATAATTGCTATTCTTTTTTCCTGTGTGGACTGAATGGAAATATTATGTTTTGTAACATTAATATAATAACAATAATGTATAAAAGTGACCCATATTTCATAATATAAATATGAATAGGAAATTTTTGGACAGTTATGGATAGGAAAAAAAAGAAATGAAAAATGTAATACTAATGTTGGGATCTTGAACGTTTTCTTGAATATATCCTGGAAACAATTGGATTTAGAAGGATAATGGATAGTACATAGTAATTAAATGAAGATGTTTTTCAGTGGAAGAAAAAGGGATGAGTTTTATTAAAAAATTTATTAGAATGAGAGAAGAATAAATATGTGGAAATATCCCCTTATATATGTTAAAATGTAGATCTTTGTGAACAAACATTATTTTTCAGGAATGAAATTACAGTACACAAGTGAAATGGTTCCAACATTATTAAATAATGGCTATTGGTTTGAGATTGATTATAGAAATTCTCTACCTAGTTTTTACACTCATGTTTAAATCAAGACGTATGTCATTGGTCCTTATATTTTTGACTTTTTTATATTTTTAATAGGGGTAATGAGTTTTTACATGAGATACGTATGTTTTAGTAAACACGTAAAATGACCTATAAAACAAAATTTGGGTATTATTAATATCAATTCAGTCCCATATTATACATTTATTTACATAATTAATAAAGAAAAATATATTTAAATTATAACATTTTCTGCATAGAAAAACAGTTCTCTAAAAATTTGTTGTTCACAAAATAGTGCCTTTTTAATATTATTTAGTATTAAATGCAATTTTATTTAATGATATGTTATATAAATATAAGATTAATAATTATATGAAAATAAATTTAGATATTTTATTTATTTTAATGACCAGATAAAAATTACACAATATTAATTAAATAATTCTTATAACTGAAATGTTTTACCATTACCCTAGGCATTTTCATCAATTTTAGTAATCATACATTTATTCTAAAACAAATTAAATTAATCTAATTATATAATATGATTATTTTTATCTAAAATATTGAATCCATTTTTTCATTTAAAATTTACATGTTATGATATATAATTTTTTATATAAGATATTAAATAAGTTTTTATAGTAAAAAATTTGTTATTTTTTTATAATTATATGAGTGGGTTGAATAAATAAATAATATAAATTTTAAATGGATTATTTAAAATCTATATTATAGGTAATTATTTTAAAAAATCATTATTTAATTATGATAATGTCATAATAGTCACGATTTTCATAATATTTGTGATTTTCACTGTTCTCATAATACACATTATCTTTTACAAATTTCTGAAAAATTAATACAAAAATAATGTTGAATTTATATATAAACAAATAAATTGTTTTCTCTAAATTAGATTCCAAAATTTTCCATTTAAATTTTTAAAAAATATATAATTTTTTTTAAGAAAAATAATGTGTCTTTACATTGAACATGAAAAGGCTAGTTGGGAAAAATAAAATTGTTATAAAACATATTACATTAATATACAACATATTATACCATCATAATTTCAAGTTTCATAGCCCCTCATGATCTTCTGTTATGGTCAATGTTATTTAATTCCCTAGATGATGTTATGTGTGGTCATTGCGAAATTGTTAATCAATGGATATTTTGATGAGCATGAATTTTTTTCAAATATGATTAAGATCATATTGTAATTGATTGAGTTCACCATGGTCATAGTTTAGAGAAAACCATAGTGACACAACATTCATCTAAATATCAAATAAATTATTTTCATATTTATGATTTTGGCTAACTCATTCAATTTATTTCACTTTTTTATAGATTTAATAATATAGTTACCTCTTTTTAAATAAGTTAAATTTAATACTATATTATTGATTAAAAATATTATTTTACCATATTAAATTTCATTATAGTTATTTTTAATATAAAGAATAATATATTTACATAATATTTTCATAAATAGAATATATTTTTATGTTTTTTTGTTACATTCAACTTCATTTTCCACCAACATTTTGAAAATGAGAAAATCAATTTCATCATCAACATTAATTTTGGAATTCGAATCATCACTAATATACATAATGGATTTGATATCATTTTAATATAGTATTGTTTCTTATGTGATGTGAAAAATGTCACTTTATTACATAGATTTTAAATAAACTATTTGAGTTTTAATTTTCAGAAACATGTTTATAAAATTGTTTTTCTCACATCAATTGATTTGAGAAAATTTTCATTTTCCATAAAATATTCTTATTCAAACATAAATTCCTTTGAATAAAAAAATATTTCTATGAAAAATATTTTCATCAGATTTCATTAAAAGGTTTCCATCATTCCATTTAAAATTTGTATTTTTGTTTTTAGAAATGGTATTCTATGTTTAATAATTCGAAGGAAATTACCACAATATTCTTATTTGATTAGTATATAAAAATATAATAGGAAAATAAGGTATTTCACAGTAACAAGGATGCCATAAAAATCCCTTACAAGGAATGTTCTATCATTTATAAAATTGATATAATTTTCATATATTCATAAATAATATAATCTAAAAATTATTTTAAATAGGGGGAGACATGGATTTTATAGGACCCCTTTTGATAACACAACAACACAATGAAAATTTCCTTTATAATAGTACATGGTTTAGAGAATGTACGAAGGTATTTTCCTTTTATGGGATGTCTTTTGGAGATTAAGGAAGTTAGATTACATCCTAAACATACTCCATAATTCCCTTATTGAATTTTTCTATAGGAAAATGCATCCTAAAATTTGATACCAATTCTGAAATTTGAATATAGGCATCCATCATCTTGATGTCTTCAAAAAATATTTGTTCTAAAACATGATTCATGATTTCTTTATTAATGGAAATTATCAGGGTATTTTTAGTAGATATTATACAATTTTGATTCCACTATTATAAATTTAAAACACATTTATTTATTTTTTACATTCATACTCATGGTTTAGATTGGAGTTTTTTTCTCATGGAATTCAGGTTGGACATCAAAATATCTTCTCAATTAAATGAAATTAACATTTCATTTTTGGATCTGAGAGGACTGGTATGGGAAGATACCAAATCCAAGATTCCTAATTTTTTAAAATATATAATAGATTTATCTATAATATTTTTTAACCCTATATCATAGGAAGTATTATTTTTTAGAGAATATTGTTTATTGAAATGATTTTCTACCCGTTTCTTCATCATGACCTCAAGGAGAGCATCACAATTTTTATCCTAGGTGGAATTTTTTTTATTGTTTTGGAAGGGTTTAAATAACTAAGAAATGATATAATAAATTATTTTCATGTTTATTAATATGAATAATATAGTTATATTCATTTGAAAAATATTAATTATTATTTATATGAAAAAATATTAAATTATACTCTTCTATTATAAGTTTTTATTCCATGTTTAATTTCTAAATTTTATAATAATATTTTTAAGAAAAATAAATTTTTAAATAATTTTATAATAAATTATTTTTATGAAATTGGTACATTTTTCAAAAAATATTGATTATTTTGTGAATAGGGGAATTATCCATTTTTCTAAAAATGTCAACTCTTATTAAAAATTAAGTAATTAAAAATTAATATTTTTTAATATTATTTTAGATATCATAGGAATTATTTATTTATATTTGAACCACTTAAATATTTTTTATTATAATTTATATTGGATTTTAGTATAAGTTTATTTATTTGACTAAAAATACGATTTTTCAGAAAACTATTTTAAAGTGCATGGAGTTTCTCTATTAGAATTATTAAAAAACCACTAATGATTTTTTTCCAATTAAATTGATATGTCATATTTCAATAAATATTAACTAAAATTCCTATAATTATAATTACTAGTCATATATTTAATATAAATTCATCTTATTCTTCAAAAATACACATCATGAAAACCCAATTTTTGTCGTGTTTGTGCGTTTAATATTTAATTAAATTATTTGACATATATAAATTGAATTTCTTATAATTGAGTATATATTTTAAATTATAAATTTTTATATAATCTAATTAGTTTTTGAAAAAAAAATTACATATTGAATAGTAAATACTATAAAAATATTTTACAGTGGTTAAGGTAAAAATTATATTTTTATGGGTGAAACTAAAATGATATGGGTTACAATGATCTATAAAAAATTTAAAAATTATATTTCAAAGAGATATTTTGACATTTTAATGTCTATTGATATAGAATTGTCCATTTAGACACTTTTTATAAGTGAAAAATGTGCATACACCTTTTTCATTAAAAAAAATAAAAGTGTGGAAGTCACCTCACTTATAAAAGTCCACCCCTCTCATCTCTTATTCACACATTCATATACATTTTTAAATAAAATAACATAATCCTTCCTTACTAAATTCCGTCCCCAAATATGAGAATATTGTTTTATAAAAAATTAACACTATCATGGTTTTGGTTGAAATTTATGGAGGTTGTCTACAGAAGAGGTATCATGATTAGTAGAGAATTTTTATATTAATTATGATTCTTCCTCCTTAAAAACTAATTTTATTATGATAATATAAAATAAAATTTTATTAAATATACAGATTCATTTTTTGGTTAGTGGGATAACCTAAATCCAACTCATTATCTGTAAAATTGGAATGTAAATCCCCATTCTTGTGTATAGTAGACTACCTTTTCATGAACCAATGTCAATTTCTCGTCATCTACTATCACAAATTTTTATAATGATTTATATAAACTAAATATATGATATTTTTAACATATTTATACTTATTTAAATATGATATGAAATATATCTTTTTAATTTCCATTTTGTGGGGTATACAATGATGTTTCTCTTGTGTATTGTGGGCTACAATCATACAATGCAATGTTATTCATTTTTCAATATATATATTCATTTAAGGTAATAAAAATTTAGTTTTTAAATATATGAAACATAAAAATTATATTAATGAAATATTTTACTTTTTCATAGTATATTATATCATTTTCATTCTTACCCTTTCTCTCACTAAAAATATATTACATTGTTCATGTGTTTGTGTGGCCTACCACCTCCATGAAGCGGTGTGATTTCTTTTTAATCACCACATCACATTGATGATATATAGAAGAATAATTAATGAAATAAAATTTTATTTAAAATATTAATATCAAATATATAATTAATTATATTATATACATAATTTCGATAATTATTATTGAAAAATAGATTCTTACGCATGCGTATTCATGGAATATCATCTCCGTGATTCTAACATAGTTCATTTTTCATAACTATCATTCATATATTCTATTAAAATTTAAATTATTCCATAAAAATAAAAAAAAATTAATGATTATTAATATACATTTTTTAAATAATATCCCCTTTGACCATCGGCCACCTACTGAAGTAATTTTTGACACATTAGGTGAATATCCTCAAAACATAAAAAATCAAATTAATTTATTAATTGATCATATATATCATGTTAATAATTGAAATAAAAGTAATAATAAACTTGAAAATATTATCAATCATGTATGTATATAAAATAATTTTATTATTCATGATGATAAAGAATGTATATGATGAGTATGACTCAAGGTAATAGGTATTATCTCAATTTTATTTCATTGAAGAATATTTTGATGTTTTGCATCTATATTATTTTAAAATGAGTATATATATCCCTAATTTTAAATTTAATACCCTAAATACTTATATAATAATTATATTTACTATTGCGTTTAATTTTATTCTTTCATGGTACTTATGATTCAAATGTTTCAATAGTCGTAAGAGACTTGATTTTAAATGAAATCATATTTTAAAGAATTTATTATAATTTTATTACTATACCATGTTTATATTTTAAAAATGATTTTTGTAATGTATAAATATGTAAATGATATATTTATTATGAAATTTTCTTTTATTTTTTAATTTTATGCAAAGAATAATCCTTGTATAGAATCATTCACATTACATACATATGAGAAAAGGAATGGCCTCTTTCAATATATATGGAGACAATAGATTTTCATACCACAATAACCATTATTTAATGTTTGGATTAACTTAAAATATTTCTTGTTTTATTCGTTTAAGCCCCCCTATATGTTTTTATAATTATTTAGGTATTGATAATGTTTCTCCGAAAAATATGGTATTTTGGAATTGAAAATGGGGTAATTTAAGAAATGAGAATTTTGATGTCTCATAGTCATTTTTATATGGATATAAAATAATTTTTTTTATTTTTTTATTAAAAAGGGAAGGAATTATATACATATTTTTTATGCCATTGGTAATCACTGTATGAGAAACATAGAACTTAATAGAGCCTATATTATGCGTGTACCTAGATAGAATTGAGAAATACCAATATAGCTTATATGATGGGTTCACTAGGATAGTGTCAAGTGAGCTCTATATATTATATATATGGCTGGGTGCAGATATCACTCAACTACTTATGGTAAGGTTCCTTATCTTTATAAATAATATTTACGGAGTTATTTGGGTCTTACCATGTGGACTTGATTGGGCACTAGTTATTTGTTCCATGAGTTTAAAATTTACAATTTATGTGATTTAATATGTTACTGAAAAAGGTATAATTTTATTTCTATGTGTTTTAATGTTTTGGTTGGAGAATTTTTTTTATTTTCATGTGGAAATGATTTAATTAATTATATAACATAATATTTTGATAGATTTAATTTTATTATGGGGTTTTGTAACAATATGATATTTTATGAAACATTTAATTTTGATTAAATTTAATTTCATTAATGGATTAACCTACATGTTAAAGCTTGTTCTAAAAACATTAAAACTGTATTTCTATTTCAATTTAAAAATTTTTTATGATGTAGATATTAAATTAAGTATAATGAAATGTAAAAAATACATTTTAAAATTTATTTACATTGATTTATATAAATAATTAATATTTAAAAAATGTACATAATATAATGTGAAGATATTACATGTTTTGAAAATACTATTTTCCCTATAAATTATTTTATTTATTTTTGTGAAAAAATAATAAAATTATTTTTTGAAATTTTTTGAAATTTTATTTGAAACATTTAATCTATTTTATAATCAAAATAACAATTTTATTTTAGGTTTAATTTTTTAGTTTTTTCTCATATGATTAATTTTTTCATGAATTTTGATAAATACTAGGTTTTGTTGAAAACATTCTTTTTATTCAATGTTGTTTTAATGATAATATTTTTTTAAATGCTAATAAATATAAAATATTTCAATTATATTATAATTAATCAAATATACATAATCAGGATTAATAACAGATGGAATATTTATATAAAACCTTTTTGATCATTTGAATGTTTTCTTTGGAAAACTATTTTTTCAACACAATGATGGGTATACGTATAAATTAAATTATACCAATTATTTAATTTGAATTTATAAAAATGAATTACATATTTTTTTAACACATCAAAATATTTAAATAAAAACATTTTATTCAATATCGTATATGACACATAACCCTAAACATAAATACACCATCAAATATATTTCAATAAATGTGATCTCAATAATAGTTTACGAAACACCCAACCCCGAGTCTAAATGAAACCTAATATAATATATTATTATAATCTAGGTATTAAATTTTATGGTATGATTAGTATTAAAAACAATTACCTAAATAATATTTATCTATTAATTAAAAATAAAATAAGAATCATTGAAGAAATTAAATGTTTTCTAGAAAATTTATTCTTCAAAAAGAAAGATTATTGTCTCTTTAAAAAAAATAATTTTAATTTTTACTAAGTTATATATATATATACTTAATAAAACATAAATAATGTTTTAAAAAATGATATCAAAAACATTATTCTGTTAATTTTTTAGATTTTCCTAAAATATTTCAATATTCGATGAATAATGAAAAACACATAATTTTAATTCAAAATTTATATTTAATTGTATTATTATTTTTTTAATATTTTTGATTAATTATAATAACAAAATAGTTAAATTATATAAAAATTAACCCAATTTTGTTTTAATTTTTTTAGGTTGAATATTTCCATAATAAACTGTAATACTTATGAACATTTTCATCTAAAAACTCGCTTTCATGTCACTTTAGGGGGAGTCATATAAAAATAATATTTCTCAAATTCTATTATTAGTATTTGGAAAAATGTATTCAATATGTGGAAAAATAATAAAATGTATGTTATAATTATTTAAATATAAATTTTGATCAAATTTAATTGAGAGAAAAAAATATTATACTGGTTTAGGTAATAATTGATTTATTATGGGTTAAACTAAATTGATAAGGGTAAAAATAACCTAAAACTGGAATTAAATAAATTCACTATAAAAAATTTAGAAACTATAATTTCTAATTATAGATAATACTCCACTTTTAACCACTGTTCATTTGAAAAACAAGGATAAACCCTTTTTAATTCAATCATTAAAATACTTCCACTCACTTATCTTATAAATGGAATCCCCATATTCTTCCTTCTTCACCAATTCTCACTCATATTTTTGGTCAATCCTTACCCACATTAATTTACAAAATTACTCCACCAATTATATATGAATTATTTTTTCTATAAATCATACCATTGATTTATTCTTGTGAAAACCTAAAGTGGATACCTCAAAAATAGGTAACGATATTCAACAAGAATATTTATTTTATTTATTCAACAAAATATATCAACTATTATTAAACCATAATGAAATAAAAAACATATGATAATCCAAATAATTATATTTCATAATTTTATGGTAATGAACTACAACTATCCCCTCATCCATCAAATTGGTTATGAACTTTTCATTCATGTGTAAAAAAGACCACTACCTCACAAACTGATGTTATTTGTTTAGATTAATATCTATCAAGGTTAAATTGGATAATGGATATAAATTATATATATTATATTTATAAAATAATTAGATATATTTATAAATTATATCATATATACCTTTTAACATTCCATTCAATAGGGGATATGATAATGTTTCTTGTCAGCATGATCGACTACACCCTCACAAATCGATGTGATTTTTTTTCAATGACTCTCTACATGGAATGTATTAATGAGACAAATAAGAAATATTTATGAAATAAATTATATAATTTTGATATACATAACAAATTTTTCATTATGAAAAAATGATAAATCATTTTCGTCCATACATTAAAAATTTATAACACTGTTCATTTATTGGTCGACTAATACCTTCAGGAAGCGATGCCACACTTTTTCTTCACCTCAGCACATAGATGATATATATATGTAAGTATAATTAAATATAAAATATTTTATTTATAATAAAATGAAAATTCTATAATGTTAAAATACCACTTACCTTCTTTTCATAATGATCATTGTAAAAAAGAAAGGTTACTCATGTGTACATACAACTTATCATCTCCATGTTCATAATATTCTTCATTTCTAAAATCCATCTTTCATGATTAGTATTAGAATTAATATTTAAGTAAAAATATGATAAATATATTTTTTATTATTCATTATATGATGTAACTATATCTCCTTAACATGAACTTGAGCATTTATAATAATTCATAAATGTGAAAATAAGGAAATTTACACTCAAAATAATGAAATTAAATAATTCTTATTAACTAAAAAGAGATAAGATGTTATAAAAAGATCATATATAATATTCTAAATATTAATATTGATCTTTAATAAGTTCATGAAGTGAATGAAACCACTATATAGGGGGTTAAATATTTTTCAACCAAAACGAATAATGGTGCAAAGGATTTCTCACCTCGATTTTAATCATGGGGTTAGTATTTTAATTCATTTAATATATAATGATAATATAATATATGTAATTAAATTTCACTATTTTATGATGTATTCTAAAAATATTTAAGTGTATTTAAATTTTATACACATAATAAATTAATGTATTAATTTGCGGTTCAATGATCTGATCACTGTAAGGGATTCTGTCTCAATTTCCTTTCCATGGGGAATATTTGTATTTTACGCACCAATTTATTTTTTATTTTGTAAACACTAAAATCACATGAGTAATATTAATAATACATAATAAATCATCGTATTTTTATTTCAAATTTTAATTAATTAATCTTCTTGGGTTTGGCCTAGAAGTTAGAAACTGTTAAAGAATTTCCTAATACAACTTATTTTTTTATGTTATTTAATTTATTCATCATCATTAATATTTTAAATTTATATAGGTAATGAATTTTTATTATGTTATATTTTATTTACACTTTTTTAATTTTATTTATATGTTACCCAAATTATCAACTTATTAATTAATTCACACTTCAATGTTATTATTTTTTAAGGGTTTGTTTCACAATTTTATTCTAATTAAGATCACTTATTCTTGAATTTTAGTTTAATTAAATTATTATATAATTGTATATTAAAACCATATAATTTTAGTAACCTTCGGATATGAATCATATATTCAAGTAATATTAAAAAATTTAATGTCATTGGAATTTAATGTAATTTAGAAAATAATTTTCAGAAATCCGGACTTCATTTCTCATTGAGTTATAAATAAAATTTCTACAAAAAATATAATTTATAAAATTTTATCAAAAAATGATGTCAACAAAAGAAATATTTATTTATTAAATATGTTTTTAACAATTGTTAAATTTTATAAAAAATAATGAATGTAATCTTCATATTATTTTCAAAACTATACCGATTTGAATTTTATCGAAAAAGTTAAAGTTACATTTTTTTAACATGTATAACATGAATATAATTTATATCCATCATGAACACTATATTTTTTTAAATAAAATTTTTTGGGTTGAAAATGATATTTTAAAAATAAAATAATTTTTATATTTTTTTATGAAATTTTATTTTTAAATGTTCATTCTAAAAAGTAAAAGATATTTTTCTCAAGAATTATTTTAATTATCTCCTAATGGTATTTCTACTAATCCACAAAAACAACCCATTATTCATAGTCAAATTGATATATGTTTTATTTGTACCATCCTTGTTTTTTATTTAGATGGGTTTTCATGGTTTTAATCAAGTAAATTATTAGCATTCACCTCTTGGATTCGTTTTTTATAGTCATTGTAATTTCTTATAATTATTCACTTTCACATGGACATTAACTTTTCTTGAAATATCCATATTATTTATCAAAAAATATTTTTAGTTAAAAAACGAAATATAATTTATACATATAGTGTTCAACATTAAATGTTATTATTTTGAAAAAATTATTGTTAAATTTTTAATACATTCTCAATATGGATATTTGATGATAAGGCACATTGTTTATCAATTAGATCTATCATTAGATATAAAAGGAATAATTTGGAAATTAAAACATGGGGACTAGTTAAATATAACCCCTTTATGTATCAATAGTCTCATGAGGTGAATCAATAAGAAATAATAAAATTATTTTCTAAAAATGAATTGGTTTATACCCAGTAGTATTAAAATATCTTGTGAAAGGTCATGATGATAGAGTTGTCATGATCCCAAATTCATAATTTCCAACAACTAATTATTTCTTTAATTAATTATTCATTTGTTATTATTGTAGAGATTTTATCAATTATATTATCTATATATGCATTTAACTCTCAATTATTGATTATATGGAATGAGTTTTAAGGTATTTACTATTATATATTAATTAAGAATTATCCAAAAATTATTATAATGTTATTGATGTAATGGAATGTGTTTTCTGTTATATAATTTGATATATTAATTATTATCCGGGATATTTTTTCCATTTATATTATCAATGGATTCACATCCATCTTATTTTGTAGATTACATGGAATATGTGTTCAGTTATTTACCTTTCAATATTGATTATACTTTTTGATTCATGATTTCTTCAAACATATATTACCCGACTTGAGAATTTGAGATCTCGTTTATTTTTTTCATTACCTATGATTTCATGATGTATAATATCATTTTTGTGTAAGGATACACTAGAGAGAATAATTGTTTCCAACAAAATTATGATGTAATATTTTATCTAAGGGGTAATGAAAGAAAAAACTATATATCTAGATTACTATGATTATTATAGTATTTTTTCCATTAGGGTTTCGCTTAATTTATGTTATGAAAATATATTGAATGACACACTAACTCTAGGATATTGGGATCAAGATCACTATACTTGTTTTTAGTGGAAGTTTATTTGAAAGCATAAAAACTGGATATTGTAAAATATAGATTATAAAGCATAACCCAATGACAGAAATTGATGATATGTATATAAGAAAATCCTAACTTTTTTTAAGGTATAGAGTATGTGTTTTTTCATTGCATTAAATATCTTTATGGATACTACAAGTAGAGATGGTTCAATAATAGATGTATCTTGCCGTAATTACTTCGAAAAGGGTGCATTGAGCTTGACCCGATCATCACCTGGTACATGACAATGGGCATTACTATACCCCTAGTTGATACTAAAAGGGGGTATTATTAGGATAATTAATATTTTAATTCAAAACCACTATGAAAGATTAGAACACAAAATGAAATTGGATAAACCTGTTGAAATATAATGTGTATTATACTTATATTAAGGTGTCTCAAATTAATTAGATTCTATTCGATATGTGAAAAATTATAGCGTAATTCAATGAATTATTGAGGAAAAATGAAGTGTATAATGGAATGAAATAAATATCATCTGAACAGTCCATTTATAGTTTTTTTTAATAGGGAACATGGGTTTTTTCTGAGTCAATCCCCTCTTTAAATATAAAACCATGGACCAAATCCAGACAAATATAGAAATAAAACTGAAGAGGTTTTTATATATTATGATTAAAGAATTCTATAGTATAATTAATTTCAAAAATGGAATTTTGGTTATAAGAATCATGAAACATCAAAGGATTTTGTTAAATTTTAGAATAATGTGTTTATTCATTAACATAAATGTTATGTATTACACCAAAGTGTTTGGAGTTTGGTATTGATCGTAAGATCAATTTCGTAAAACCCTATTTTTTTTGGTTATATGTGATTGGATTCTACTATCATAAAACATATATTGGTAGAATTTATATAAGTAATATATTTTAGTGGAAAACTAATTTGAATAACAATGCATATATATTTTATAGAAATTGGTTTAATGGTATTTATAACCTTTATGGTTAATGTGATCATTAATGACATTATTATAATAGTAAAATAGTATTCTTAGATTCAATGGAAATGAATTACATTGAACACTATAGTAAAAAAATTTATTTAATGATTAATGTTATTTCAATGATGCCCATAATATTTACGGAATAATTAGTGGATTTATATTAATATAATTTTGAAGATGGAAAACCCACTGGTTGGGTTACCACCCATCAAATTTGGCAAGGTTTTAGGTCCAGAACCTAGAACCTAATGATTATAGGGGTTTAGATCCAATCATTGGTGTGTGGGATTCTTAATTAATATGTTTCCATATTTATTTAAATGAAGTGAAAAATAAAATGATGATCTGGTGGTCTTACTACTTTAGTTTATATATTAATTTATTATATAAGATAATCTGGTCAAACCAAATTGTTTTTACAAAATTACTTGAGAAGAGAGAAATATTTTTCATGATTATATAGATCTTGCAACACATTTAATGGATATTTTGGTTCTTAGTGGATAAGTTAAATATTTTTGGTTGTTCATTTATTGGTCTAAACGATGAATTTGAAATTCATTGAAGCATAACCAACTGATGATATTGTTCATATATTATATTAACATATCATGTATATAAATATATATCAATAAATTATTATATTGTAAAAATAAATCCACATCATAAGTAAAATGGATCTACCAAAAAAGTATATTATTACATTCATATTTGATGAATTAAATGTCTTTTTAAATCCTCATAGATTTATTTTTTGGAGGCCCATAACAGTCAATTTATCATTCCTTTTCTAGTGATCAATGGACATAACCACTATCAATTAGTATTTACACCTTTGTTCACAGTCAATGTCTTCAAATTACACCAATTTAATCTTACATATAATCCTAGTTATGTGTTATTCCATATAGATTTTATACTTCTCTTTCTTTCTTACTATATAGATATTTTAATAACTCTTGCTGGATATGGTATTTTCCAAAGCCAAAAAATTCATTATTGATATCCTATTTAAATAATAAGAAAGAATTTTATTTATGGTGGGGAGAATGTAACACATAGAAATTATAAATTAAGAACATTTTTTTCAATAACGTATGTGACATGAAAAACCAATCATAAAAAATAGATAAAATATATTCCCTTAAAATTTAATCCATTCAATTGCATGTGGAACATGAAAACATGAGTCTAAATGAACCATTATATAACATACCATTACATCCTTACCATTAAGTTATTGATTATTAATTTTTAAAATTATATTATAAAAATTTCAGTAATATATTGATTTGTAATAATAATAATTATCAATTATAAATATTGATTTTTAAAAACAATATATTTCTAAACGACAATTTAGTCTCTCTTTATGAACATAATTTAAATTTATCTTTTTCCTATTTTAGAAAATTTATCTAATCAAAATGTATTCAATATTTTAATAATAATATAAAAATAATATGATTGCGACTTTTTGGTATATTTCGGAAATATTTCATTTTTAAATAAATATTATAAATAATGATTTTGAATTAAAAAAATGGTCTTCATTTAAATTGTTTATAAATTAAAATTATATTTAATATCTTTTTTATTATATTTTTTTCAATTATAAATCTAATAATCCAATATTGTTCATTGAAATAATTTTCATATTGAATTTTTATATATAAACATTGTAATGTTTTGAACGTTTTCTCTTTGAAAACTAACTTTCTCATCACTTTTTAAGGATTACAATTAAATTATAATTTCCCACTTATGTGAATGGAATTTTAAAAAATGGATTTCATATTTTGAATTGAAGTATTTTTTTACCAAAAAAATATGAAATCTTTTATGAAAAAATAATTGTGCAAATAAAAAAACTAATTTTCATTGTTAGAGTAAAAAATAGTTCATCGGGGGATAAACTGAACTTGTAAGGGTTAAAATGAGTAAAAAATTTGTATAAATTTTTTTCCACCATATATCTACCCAATTATGTATAATTTTATATAATAATCTATTTTGAACCATTTTTAATGAGAAAAAATTGTGGTTATACATTTTTTTCTAAAGTTACAAGTGTGACACTCTTCTATCTTATAAAAGGTCAACCCTCTCTTCTCTTCTCCACACCTGGAAAAAATCATGGTTCATCAAATCCCAACAAAACTAAATTCCCAAATTCCCTCTACTAATCCTAGAAGCGTTGTATTTAGAATAAATATGTCCTAGGAAAGATTTTTCTGAAATGAAAATGAGGATTCCCAAAGAATATGTGATGTTCTTCAAAGAGAATTTTAATATTACTTCTTCCACCACTAACATAAACTAAAATTTAACCATGATAATATATTAACATAATTATATTATATATTATTTTATTCTCTATGATAATTTTATGACCTACAATTTTCACAACTCATATAAAATGGGTCTTAAAATCAACATTTATGTGTCTGGAGGACTACCGCCATGTAAACTGATGTGGTTCAATTTTCCATAATAACCCCTAATATTTGTATATTATGATGGATATAAAGTATATATTTTTAATTTATAACATATATATACCTATTATTTAGTTATAAAATTTATTAATTTGAAATTTGAATTCTATAGGTGACATGATAATGTCACTCCTCTATACACTGAATTGTCTCCTCGCGAATTGACGTGACCCCTCTTCCATTAATGATTTACATGGAATTTAATAAGGATAAAATTAATTAATATATGTGATGTTAATGAAATCATTATGATATTAATTAAATATTTATCACCCTAAAAATATATTGAATAATTTTATTTTAGACAACAAAAACTAATAACATCATTCATGTATGTGTGGACAACCGCCTTCAAAAAGTTACGTTGCATCCTTTTCCTCGCTACAGCACATGGATAATATACACACATATAAGTATATTAAATTAAATTTTATATTATTTATGATATTATGATAATTGTTTAAATAAAATATATTACATATCTTCCTACAATAATGATCAAGGAAAAATGAAAAGGTAACTCATGTGTATGTACAGCCTACCGTCTCCATCATCAAAACATACCTCCTTTCTCACAACTATATTTCATGATAGGATTTAAAAATAAAATTGATTATAAAATTATATAATTATTTAAGGATTTTAATTAAGGACATGATGTAACTATATACTATGCACAAGAATTGAAAATATCATAACAAATAAGGAATAATAAAAAATGAATTTTACACCTGATGCATGAAACATTCTCAATGAATAGGTGATAAGTTGATAAAAAAGGATCATATATGATATAATAAATATTAACATAGATCTTTAATAAGTTAATTTCATGTTTAAAATTATTGTATAGGTTTTCAAGTCACATTGAACCAAATGTAACCATGAGGTAAGGGATTTAGTAAATCTATTTCCATTCATTTGGGTTGGCATCTACATAATAGATTACAAAATATTCGGATTATGTTTATAATGAAATTTTATTATTTTTTCTATTAATAAAACAAAATTTGTTTATTTTTCATTTTATAGTAATAATCAATTCATTTATCAATCCCCACTTCTATGATATGCTCTTTTTAAGGGATTCTATCTCAATTTTGTTACATTGAGACACATTTGAATATTTGGGCTCAATTAATTTTATATTGTGAATACACATCCCACTACACATTTAATACCATGAAAACATTGAAATTCAACGTTTTTTTATATTTAATATAAATGATTTTATCAATTCTTATTTTACATAAAATAATTCTAGTAGTAAATAATTTAATATGTCAATTTATATTAATTTGGTGATATTATATTTTTATCTTATTTAATATTATATGATTATGTGTGTAATGGATTTTGAATATATTATAATGTATTTACAATTTTTTTATGTGGATATACATTTAATATACACAATATTTTGATTTATAAATTATTACGTCAATTTTATGATCATTTTAAGGGTTTATTTAACACTCTCATTCTAATCGAGGTGGTTTATTAATTAATTTCAATTGAATTAAATTATATTATAATAATAAAACAAAAAAAATACAATTTTAGATTACTCTATTTATTCATGATATTTTAAAGTAATAATTTTTTTTCTAATCATTTTACTTAAAATAGATGAGAAATGTTTTTTAGAAACTGTGACATCATTACTCCCTTTGATCAATAATCATTTTAATTACAAATCCTTAGTTTCTAAAAAAATTCCAAAAAACATTAACCCAATTCCAAATGGTGGGTTATAATTTTTTTTAATAAAATTACACAATTTATTAGAATTAATCTTCAAGTCCTTTTCAATAAGATTTTGGTTTGAATTTTATCTAAAAAGTGTAAAGAATATTTTTTTAATGTGTATGACATGATGGTAATTTCAAGAATTCATGACCACATAAATGTTTTCATGAAATTTTATTATTTCCAAAATGATTTTTTTTAAATTAATATTATTTTTATTTTTTGGGGTTTTTGTCCTAAATATTTATTTTCATAATTAAAAGGGTATTTTATTCAAGAATTTTTTAAAATAACCTTTCATTTTATTTCTACTTGTCAATGAAAACCACCCTTTATTCTTAATCCATTGGGTTTATATTGCATTGATACCTTCATTATTATTCATTAGTATTGACAATTATCATTTTGACCAAGTAATGAATATTAACATTCAACTACATGAGTCATTTTTTCAATAGATTCCCATTGAATTATTCACATTCTTTGGAATATTATATATTTTTTCTAAATATCCATATTATTTGTGAATAATATGTTTATTTCAAAAACCATATATCATTTTAAAAAAAATCAACATTTAATGTTTTTTTTACTTGGGGGATATTTATAAATTTTTGTTCCTCCTGTAATACAATTAGTTTATGATAAGAATCATTATTCATGAATTAAATTAAATATTAAAAATAGAAAGAATTCATCGGACATAAAGACATGGGTGGGATCAGTTATAAATGGCCACAAGCATAAATATTCCATTGAAATGAATTAGTAAGCTATAATAGAATTATTTGTTCAAACTAGTTGGGTTTTCATGTAGAATTCTCATTCTTTCATGAAAAGGTCTTGATGGTAGAGGTTTAATGATCATGAGTTCATGACATCAAATAATTTAGTATCACCTTAATTAAGAATATATTTATTATTATTCAAGATATTTTAAAAATTATATTATCATTAGATGAATATCATTCAATGATATTGATTAGATGTAATGTGTTTTTAGTTATTTACATTGTTGTATTGATTATTCGTTATCCAATAATGAAAATCATGTTTTTGATTAAATGGTATGTGATATCAGTTATCTCCATTTCCATATTGATAATTTGTTATTATATTTTCATATTTATATTATCTCTAGAAGATTGTACTTATAATTTTATTGATTATATTTAATTTGTGTTAAGTTATTTACCTTTAATTATTGATATGGATAATTGATTCATGATATCTCCCATTGTACATAACCCTTACTACACATTTGAGTTATCCCCTGTTTTCCTTTCCCCAGGATTCCCTGAAGAGAAATAGTATTGATTTAGAAGTATATTATATAGTAAAAATGATACTCTTTTAAAAAAATTATGTTTTTATATGTGTTTTCAAATGCAATGAGAGGCTCACGTTTTTATCTACTTTACCAAGACAACTAAACTATTCATTTATTTGGGATGTGATTTCTGGAATCTTATTCTAATTTAATAAATAATACTCTAGCTCTGTGATACTAGGTTTCTGTAAACTGAATTTTGAACATGAATAATTTATATAATCCAATAATGGTAATATAATAAGTGATTATACTAAATAGTGAAAAAAATCACCATTTATAGTGGTTAAGGTGAAAATATGTTTAATGGGGGATAAACATAAAAATTAAGAGTTAAAAATGACCTAAGACATGTATAATTACTATTTTGGCCATTTACAGGTATTATTTCATTTATATATATAAAAGTTTTCATTGTTTTTCTTTTTGGAATGGGAAAAACATGGGCGAAATTCTTTCTTTCAAAAAATCTGAAGTGTCATCTCTCCGCATATAAATATCCCACCCTATAATCGTCATTACACACTTCAAATACCAATTGTATCAGATAATAACTATAAAAATAAATTCCTTAATTCCTTTCCATAATGATATGGGTCTTTTTTGGTTACAATTCCATCTTAGGGAGGATTCAGGTGAAAAAAATAAGTTTTCTGAAGAAGTAATTATTCCCATTTCATAGAATTTAATTTTATTTCCTTATTTAAGTCATTAAAATATTATTAATACATTATTATTTAAAATATTAATTATATTAAATATATTTATAAGATTTTTTATTAATGTAATGACCTAAACCCATCTCCTCCACTCCCAAAAAAAATTGTTCATCATATGTATGGCAGACGAGTGCCTTGTGATCTAATGTACGTTGTTTTCCATCACCTCCTATCAAAGATGGATATAATAATATGTTTAATGATTATATATGATAATTATGATTTAATAATACTTCTTTAATTATAACATTATATATATCTTTTCAATTTCGATTCTCTATAAAATAAAATATCATCATTTGTGCGTAGGGTGGACTACTACCTCACAAAGAGATGTGATTTCTTTTTCATAAAAAATTATCATTGAAGGTAATAAGTTAAATATTAATAAATATATGATATAAATATATATGAAATAATAATGTTTATATTTGTTTACATTATTATTTATTATTATTTTGTTTCATCTTTTATGAGAGGGAAATAACATTCATGTGTATGTAAAACCTAACAACTCAATGAATGGCGTATTTCATTTTATATCATTAACATTAATGGATTACTAAATATATATGATATTTCTATAATTATAAAAAAGGAATTATTATTTATTAATGATCAATGTAAAAGGATTGAAAACATTATATTCAACAAACACCAAAAAATGAATTTAATAACCAAAATTAAATTTTAACATGAAATTATTGAAAACAATGTACTTAAATGTAATTTTTAAACCAGATATAGTATGAAAAATATTATTTTGGTTATTTATTATATATTTAATAACCATATATTTATAATAAAAAATTATGGAACATGTACAACAAAATCGAGACATAGGGTATTGGATTTTTGTCTCAATTTTCAGTCTTTGAGATATAATATATATTAGGAACATATCATATATTATGAGTAGTATACACCACCCAGTGACAAGTAATATCATGAATATCTTTATTTTCATGATTTTTAATTTGACATATTGTAGTTATTTTTAATGATTCATACGATTCAAAGTATACCAAAGTGGTTGATGAGTATTTGTTTAAATATCATGATTTATGGGTATTTATTATGATTAGGTTTCCTATGATGACATATTATTATACCACTCTCATGAAACTAATGAATTTACATATAATATTTCTGTTTCATGATTATAATATGTTATCCTTCATTTTTCTCTATTAATTTAATTACAAATAAAAGATAGTGGGTTTTTGAAAAAACATCTTTATTTTCCTCTTGTTTTCAAAAACGTTATTTCATTCGTACACAAGTTTTCAAAAAAACCATTTCATATTTTTATTTAAAAATACACTAATATTTTTTAAATTACTTTATAAACATATTTTAATTTTAACAATATTTCTAAAAGGAATCTCCGGGTCAGGTTTTTAGTGTGCTTCTTTGGAATTTTACTGAAAATGTGAACAGAATCATGCATTTATTGTTTATGGAATGAATATAAATTTAAACCTTCCATAACACTCATTCTTTTAAATATTCAATTACATGTTTTGGAAGAATATTTTCCTAGAAAATTTTTTATATAATATTTAGGATGTCTATAGTTTTTAAAATACTTTTTTCAAAATGGAATGGTTATTTTCTACAAGAATGCTTTAAAGTTTTTATTAAATTTCAATTAATCAAAGAAAAAAAATTATTGTTTGCTATGTTATACTCATTAATTGATCTTTTTGTACCATTTTTATTATTTCTCATGTTTTTTTATAATTTTTTTTGAGATATTTTTTAAAACTCAATTTACTTTTGACGTGTTACGTAATGATAATCTATATAGGAACCATTTCTCTTACATATGTTATGTTATGCTGAAATGAATATCAAACCCATTTATTTACATTGGGTTATTCTATAATATAGTTATTATGAAACCCAATTCTTCTCATGGGTTTTTATGTGAATAATTTTTTATGATCTTATTGCTCAAATTTGTAAGATTTCTATTCTCTGATGGTTTGGACCAATATATGCCTATAATACATTTGGTAAATATAGAAATCTCATTTTCTAAACAATGATAAATGGGGGATCATTGTTTATTAAGGGAAAATATGAACTATGATAGTCCTTTGAGTGAACATTAACTACTATGATAATTTGGTGATTGAACCTATACCAATATGATATATTTTAAAATGATCCTTGAATACTATGGAAATTACATTCTATGATTATGTATGTTCTGTGATTCTATTTTATATTCCCTTTTTAATATCACATGGATCATATTATTTGAATACCTTATATTTTAGGTATTTTTATCTTCCAATATTTTTTCCATGACCCAAAAAATGTGATATCTGATATTCAGGGTATTGTTTTGAAATGTTAATCTCATGTTCTCATACCCTTATTATCATGTTTTGTTTATATATCTCAATTATTTACCCTTGATGAGAATATAATATCACCCATTTTTATGTTTATTCTCCACAAATTATGTTGAAATTTATTATTTTTTATTTATATAATATTTTTCTAGTTAATAATAAATTTGTGAAAGATGATGAAGTTCGCCTAAGAACCTATTGTTTATGTTTCCATGTTTTCGAAGGCACTATAACATTATGATAGACATGTGTTTTTGTGTGTAAATAAATGATTTTTTGTAAAGAAAAAATATATATATATCTATTAAAATCTTGGTTTTTTACAATTGGTTTCACTGGATAGGTTAAGTTAACCGTTAGAAACTTCGAAGATAAATAATTACGGAAAACCCTTAGGCTAATCTAAAATATATGTTAACATCCATATATTTTGATAAGGAATGGATTATATTGACTACCCAGAAATACTTATTTATATGGATTTTATATGTGAATGTGGTTTTTTAAAATATATACTTATTGGTAGAATCATTTAAAATTATATGTTGGTATTTACCCAAAAATTACATGGTACAGGATAATTGCCTTATTTTGCACCTTGAATGACACACCTAGGGAATATTACATGGTTAATTTACATTTTCATTACTTAAAATCCAAAATTATTTGAGTAGAGTTTTACCACAAATAATATATGTTATACATTAGGTGTCATGGATTTAAAAAAAATATCATGATTTTTAAATTAAATAAATTATTTTTCATTACATTGTTTTTTCCAATATGATTATGATTTCTCATATTGTGATTTTTAGATTTTATTGATGGTTGGAACCCTAATGAACCATTTTAATTATGAATAAAATTAAAAATATAATGATTTACCACCTATTGAGTATAATATTGTGCGATATGGAATCATAAAATATGTATTTACACATAAAAGCATTATCAATCTATGAATCGTGATGGACATCAAAATGAGAGAAGAATGGACAAAAATTCTCTTAATTCCTTCTAGTGGAAACTTACACCACAATTTTATGGTTTTGGTGATCCTCTAGTTTTTTGGAAATTGATCAATACCAATGAAAAGTTATTCTCCATTATCCATTTTTTATAAGATGAAATTTTCATTATGTCAATCAATTTATTGGAATGTGAAGAAGATAAATTGTGTTATATAATTAGAAATATGAGAAAAAATATGAAATTTACTAAATTTATAGGGATGGGTTTTGATATAATTTATTAATAATTACATCCCTCGAGTTATTTAGATAGATAGCATATAATAAACACCTTAAGATATAGAAGAATAATTATGAATCCATTGGAACTCATAAGTATCATTTTACATGTCATTTAAGGTAAGCATCTAGAATTATCATCTATCCTGAATGTATGGTTGATCGATTCTTATTGTATTAAAACCATGTCTTCGAATAGAATTTCCATAAGTTACTATAGTATATATGAATAAATAATTAGATGTTCCCTTATTATGAAAAACAAGATTATAGTTACCCCTCAATGACATTATTTTTTGTTTGAAAATAATGATAGATTCCAAATAAAACACAATGTACCATATAAATAAGATGTTGATCATTCCATTACTATAAAATTGTATAATGAAATATGGAGGAAACGATATTAAGGATACTATTATATTTTTAATATGTACAATGAAATTTCATTATGAAATTGACTTTTAATGTTATGGGAAGAGGTTAACTACTGATTTGAATAGAGAGAATGTTCCACAGAATTCACTACCCACACTCAAGATTTTTAAATGAAATGTGTATGGTAACTATAATAACCGAAACCCAAATTTTATGTTTAATGATGATGATTGATGTTAGAAAACTATCAATCTAGGGAGTACATGTAAATATCAGGTCATTCCTATTTGTGATGATGGATGTGATAATGATGTGGTGATAGGTACACATACCATCCAATATAGAAATGATAAAGACATTTTTACCCTAGACTACCTATTATTTTATATTTGAATAATTTTTAAGGGTATACAGATACCAGCCAACTAGTTACCTATAGAATTATTTTTGTAACCCTCTAATTATAAGATGATCACTTCATTAGTATATGATTCCCCACCAATTTTTTTTTGTGGGAATATAATTCTTGTAAATATTATCATTGTCTATATTGTTGAATTTTTATTCAAAAATAGATTTGACATGATTACTCAGATAGATCTATAAAAATCCATCTATATAAATAACAATAGATTTACAATTTTATGAAATAATGATCAATAATGGAATTTATTCGGACTTTATATGGTTTATGGAATTGATGATATTGTTAAATATATTTGAAATCACATGAATGTAGAACACACTCTATATTAAGGTTATGCTGATAATCACGGGAGTAAAATGGATTATGGTATAAGTGGAAATTTATTTCTATGAATTTATCCATGGAATATTTTTATGAGATTCAAGAAGGAATGGAAACTAATCCTTATTTATATTGGTCCTTTTGAAATTAATGATCGTAATAGGATCGTATCCTATTGTTTGGTGCTTCCACTATACCTCACTCGAGTCTATGATATGTTACATGTATCTCTCCTGAGAAGTACATACATGACTACTAACATGTACTAAACTGAGAGGTAATACTATTGGAGCATTATCCTTATTATAAGGACTAACTGGTGGAGATTATGTACCATACATATAATATTCCTTAAAATAATACCCCAAACCTAGTCAATGTTTTGTGGTGAAACCACCAGTTTGAGGAAGCTATGTGATAACCAAGGGATGAAATAATGTAGAAGTAACATATGTTTTTTTTATATAAATGTGATAATATATCATATGAAATGTCACCATAATATCAATATAATGTAACATCGTAATATTTTATGAAATATTTTTTTCTATTACATTTTATTTCATTGGTAGCTTATGCTAAAAGAATCCTTGGGTTCTGACCATCCCAAAATTCTATTTAAATTTATCATGTCTGTTGTAAACTACCCATTAATATTGAAGGTACAAATAGTAATAACCACATTTTAAAATTTATGTTTAATGGTTTTATATAAAGAATACATATTGATAAAAATTTCATAATTTTTTTATAATCATTGTATTTTTCGAAAAGACCATTCTCTATGAAAATTCATTTTATTATGAACAAATTAAAAAATAAATTTGGAAACATTTAAAAAAATGAACTTACTTTTTTGAGTCAACATTTCAAAATTATCTTATGGTGAAAATTTGTGATTTTTTTACAAATTATCATTTTTTGGATGAACAGTTAAGAACTATGGTTATTATTGAAAACAAACATTTCATTTAATGTATTTATAATGAAATTTTTAGTTTTCAAACAGTTTTTAAGTAATATTAGTTAAAATATGTTATAATTAATCCAAAATAAGAAATTTAATCAATTTTATATTGAAATTAGAGATAATAACAATTTAATCTTTTGAATTTTTATCTTTTGGAAAACAATATTTTTGACAAGACCATGGGTATTAATTTATATTATATTAATCCACTTACGTGAATTTAAATTTGAAAATTTTATTCAAATTTTTAAATCAGAATAATTTATTTTATATAATAAGATTAAAATAATATTCTACGATAATGAAATGTGAAAATATTAAAAATTATTTAACAAGTTCAAGGGGAAAATGGGCTTATCAGGAAGTAAACATAAAATATAAGGATCAAAATGAAAAGGAAAATATAATATAATAACTAATTTATGTAAATATATATAAATTCAATTATTTATGGATTTAAAATTGTATTTTTATACCTTTAAGAATGATAAAATGTAGGTGTAATTCTTTCACTTTAAAAGTTCCATGTCTCCTTTCACCCAAACATATAAAATGCCATAAACACTCCTATCATTTACAGACATAAAAGAATATGATCATCCAAAACATAAAAAAATAACTAACATACATCCATTAAATAATTCTATATATTTTTCCCACAAATTCAACTGAGAATATATTTTTTTACAAACCAATAATAGTTTTTCGAAAATGAGGTGACATCCTTAAATGAGCAATTTATTTATTTTTTCTTCCTCCACCTCATTCAAAAAATATTAAAACAT
The DNA here is from genome assembly GCA_963277665.1 of Viscum album. NCBI lineage: Eukaryota > Viridiplantae > Streptophyta > Magnoliopsida > Santalales > Viscaceae > Viscum > Viscum album. Next base: position 592,809,292 of record OY728166.1, read on the forward strand.
GATGTTATTATAATAATAATATCATAAATATATAAAAAAATTTATGTCAAATACTTGAAAAAAAATATATACTCTTCCATCAAATGGAAAACTATACTGATGATCGGGTGTTAGGATGACCACTTCCTCTAAGAACGAATAAATTCTTTATCCCTCACAACTACCCAAGGGTATATCTAATGATGTATATATTTTAAATATAATATAATTATTATATATTAATATTATTTTAATTATAATATCATATATAACTTCTTACTGTTAATTATATATATAAAATGATAAAATCGTTCAAGTGTACTATGGACTACCACCTCAAAAATAAATATGATTCATTCTCACTAATGATTATCATGAAAAAAATATAGGAATAAAATAAAATAACATATATATATATATATAACATAAAATGAAAATTCATGGATAATATACTATTTAACTTCCTTTCATCCCAACCATTAAGTGGTGGAAATATCATTAGTGTACGTACAACACATCTTCTCTATGAAATTTTTATTTCATAATATATATATTAAAATATTATGGATTACTATAAATACATATATATTGAATATATATTATATTTATATAATGTTTAAAATTTTGATTATTATGGAACCATAATAATTATAAATAGATAAAAAATACCAAACCATGACATACATGAAATGAAAATTCTGTACTACCATAATTGTGATTTATAAATGAACTACTTATAAAAAATACTAAAAGTTAATAATTAAATAATATATTTTATGATACATATCATTATGAGTCTTAAATATATTTATAAAGAACTTATATTTATTATAATGGAGTTTTGATCATTTAGTAAGGAAGTTGAGAGTTAAATAATAGTAATTTGTTCTCAAGTTATCTACTATGGGACGTGAAATATGTTATCAATTTATGCTCTTTTATGCGTTTTATATAATAACCATTGAAATTTTATATCATGAATATACTTATTTTACTTCAATTTAAGGTTTCATTTTATTCTAAAATTTAATGTTTCTTACAATTCAAATGTTACTATAGTGGTAATGGTTATTTTTCTTATAATCTCATTGTTTATTGAGATTGATTAAGTTTCAAATTCTAATGATGGAATATTATGATACACCACCCATGAAACTCATTAATTTTATTAACCTATATTTATTTCATTATAATGTATGATTTTCATTCATATTACTCTATTTATATACATAAAATTTCAAAAGAATGTCTTTATGAAAAAAACACCTTTATGTCTCTCTTCATTTAAAAATGATTTTTCTTCCATATTTATGTTTTCAAAAAATGTAATTAAAGTTATATTTTTAAAATCCTAGAAGATTGTATAAGGTAACTTCTACCCTTTATTGACTTTAGAAAAAATATAAAAGGAATCTTTTTGGTATTTTCTTAATGAGGTGATTTTAACAATTATAGAAAATATGAATGGAATTATTATTTTAAGGTGTTCTACAAGGAATGAATTTCCTTTCCGATTAAACACTAAATGCATTAAAAAATTCCTTATATTATTACAAAACTAATATCAAAGAAATTGTTTCATTAATAATGGGGTTTATATATATTTTAAATAAGATAATTGGAAATGGAAATGATATTTTAACCGATAATGTTTTTATTATTATTTTAGGGAATTTATATTCATCAATGATTACAATCTTTAGATTGTCTTCTATTTTACTGGGGATATGATAAATCTTCACCATCCTCTTTATTGTTTAGGAATTTATAGAAATTTTTTGAATATATGTTTATGAAATCATTTTCATTTCCATATGATAATTTATTATGATATATATATGTAACTCATTCCTTTATCAAATGTTATTTTATGATTAAATTCAGATGAATCAGATTTAATTTCCATATCTTATACTATTGTGTAATGCCTATGTATCCCAATTCAATTAATTGGTTCTGATATGTTGAATGATTTATGATCATGTGACACAAATTTTTATGAACATTATTATGTGATGGGTGGGATCTATATCCCCTTATAATTCATTGGTTATAGATTGAAATATCATGAGATAAACATTAATATAATTGGGGTGAACTCAATTAAGTAAGGGAATTTGTCAGCTATGATAGTATTTAGAGTGAACCAATTCTACAAGTATAGTCTTGGGAGTTAACCCATTACACAATTATAAATATTTAAATGATAATTCACTAATATAGAAATTATTTCTTATGTTTATGTGTGTGTAAAATTCCATGTCTTATTCCATTTTTATGCACTCATGACTCATGTTAAATTATTATCTTATTATTAATAACTTATGAGTTTCCAATCATTATTCCATGAACCAATATTATGATCCTTGATATGAAGGGTATGGTTTTTCAAATTTTATGATCATGTTCTCAAAATATTTTTCTCACGTTATGTTTACTTATCTATCTTATTTACCCAAGGTAGGAATTTTAGATTACCCTTTAATAGGTTTTCTTCCCCATGTTATGAAGATATATTTTTTATTTTATTTTTATAAAAAGCGTGATAGTTATGAAGAAATTACTGGCATATTATGTAGATCTACTTTGAACCTATTTTTTATGATTCCATATTTTCAAACGAACTGTAACATTAAAATTCTAATGAATATTTTTTAATTTAATAAATGTTTATAAAAAACATGTAATATCTATGTATGAAAAGTATTCTCCGTTACAGTTTTCATTTTTTACACCAGAATAGTGGTTGTATTTATTTATTAAAACTAAATAATGGGAATTCTTATACCAAATAATTATTTTAAAATTTTAATATGGATTTGATTATGGGAAAGAGAAATGATGAATTCATGCTGAATGAAATGAATAATTTTTTTTAAAATAATCTTGTTTTATCTTAAATGCTTTATATCATTGAAAAAATGGAAACTAATTGAAATTGTCCAAGTTACATAATATGAATTTTTAGGTATAATCTATGATCTAATTATCTAAAACTCAAATCCTAAAAATATCCTAAAATATAGAATTTAAGTTCATCACATAATACAAATTATGATGATTTCTTCATGGTCCAACCCATAGAGTTGATATCTAAAAAAATGTTTCATGTTAATATTGAGATTCTAATAATGTAAATAACAAGGAATTGAATTGTTTTACCTTATGGGTATGTTGAAATGATATAGGATTTTAAGATTACCATGTTTTTTTTGTCTAAAGGATTTTGGTTCAAAAACAATTTCCATAGAGGAAACATATAAAATTTAGTAAGAAAGAACTGAAGGAAATTTCATTCTAAATCAGCATCCCAATAATGGTATAATTAGAACATATCATTTTTCTAGAGTGGATCAATTGAAAAAAAAATTATAAATGGTTGTGGTGTCTATGCTTGAGGGAATCCAAATCATCCATAGAAGAGAATGGTGATTGTGAGGGATTTCAGGAGAAAATATACCTCATCATTTAGCCGAACATCTCACCTCATGGTAGCCGAATGATTGATCAATTTCCTAGAGAATATATTTGAAACAATTTTATTTTTTTATCATTAAAATATTACCCTTTGAATTTATTATTTTTAAGGTTAATATTATTGATGGTAGTCAATGGAGTCTAATAAAAAAAAGGATGATCTTGATTCCATGTAATCGGACACATTAATGACTCTTTTTATTGATACATATTTCTCTATGGTTTTTCCGCTATGGATATGGAAAAATATTTCAATTGAGGAAATAGATGAAGATTATATTGCAACATATAATGAATACTTCACAACATTACCTAGTTATGTCCAAATTTTATACGGACAAGATAATTGAAATATTTTACTAAGGTTGTAAAACATGTCTTCTAAGAACAATGGCCACATGATAATTTAAAATATTTCATAATGTGGTTAATTGGAATTAGAAACTTGATATTGAGTTTTTGAACACATATGTTCCTAGATATGACACCAATATGATACATTCATGGTTTCAAGACATATGCAATACCTAGGAAACAATTCTGAATCTAAGCCTCCAAAATGATCCATGTGTGGTAAAATAAATTTCATGTAATGCTTAATAGGATCTATGATGTGTTTCTAGTGTGGTCAGTTTGGTAACAGGGCTGGTGAATATAATGAAAGGTATCATGAACAATCAAAGAATCAGTAATTGATAAATGTATAATGGTATGGTGCTTTAGTTTAAATAATATGTGTAGTAATGAAAAACATTGTGTGATGTTAGTTAAAAATCATAGAACACATCAAGATCAGAAACAACTAGGTGAAGAAAATTCATTTTCAACTACGATAGTTGATGTAGGACCATTGAATAAAGTGGTTACAAGTATGGAACATATTTTTTCAAATTATGAAAATTTAGTTTTTGAATCATGATCATCACATTCATTAATTATAGATTTATATGAATCAAATATTGGAATATCCGCACATGGTAAAAAGATTGATCTTTTGTTATAAACTTTAGGTTGAAATATAAACGATTCCATGATTTATAGGTATCTACCTATTGTTATCAATGGAATTAAATTTCATGAAAATATTATTGAACTACCCATAGAAGTTTTTGATATATATTTTTATGGATTTTCGTTTATTTAAAAATCTATGATAGTATGTATAGAGATGAAATTTTCATTCAACAATTCCATATCTTTGATAACATACTAAGATACGGATATATTAGTAAGGGATGGAAGTGTATATTACCTAGTTCCTATTGTTGAAAATAATTAAACAATTCAAATTAGTAATTTTGAACTAGTGAATGATTACATGGATGCATTCATTAATAATTTTCAGGGTGTTATTCCTACTCAGGAGGTTGAGTTTACTATTAACTAAGTGTCTCATGCTAAGACTATTTCAAAATACCCTTATTGAATAATTCAATTTGAACGTTTAGAATAGAAAAGGAAATTAAAGTTATTTTTATATAAAGTTACCATTTTACCTATAACATTACCATATAGTGACCCTATATTATTAGTTAACAGAATGATGTTTCCATGTGGCTATTCATGTAGTATATAGGTTTGAATAACGTTACTGTTATGAAAAAGTATCCTCTGGCTCATATCAATGATTTGTTTCTTCAGCACCATGGATCTAAATGATTTTTTAAAGTTAATCTAATGACCTTGTAAAATAAGTAAATGGTGGAGGAAAAAGAAACTATGAATATAGAATTTTGGAATGGATAAGGGAAGTATGAGTTAATAGTTATTCTATATTGGTTTTTTAATAGACATGTTATATTTATGGACCATATAAATACTTCATTCCATGAGATATTGGATATGCTTATTGTGTTGTTTATAGATGATATGTTGATAAATTAAAAAGGTCAATAGGAACATGATGGAATTTAAAGTCTCAAATCCAGTTCCACATAGCGATGCCTTGAGCCAGTTTATCGCGTTACCTTGGATGCACCTCCCCATATTCTAGAGGAATCCGACTAGATGTGGTGGTCTAATATGTACCTTGATCAGACCATAACCTCTTTATCAAAGTGGATAAATATCAAAAAAAATATATAAATTACCCAAATTATAATAAACAATAACCAATAATAAACAGTAATTGATAAGGCCGATCATATAATGGTAATACAAAATAGAGATACTGATAATATACCATGGTAGTAGTTATTTCATTCCATATATGGGTAAACTGTCTAATAAAATCCAAAAAATAAAGACACACAAACAACTCCCCATAGATTATTGATATCATTTTTGGATCCCATACATCTCCACCCTGAATAAAAATTCATCCATCTATCATGGGTTTCTTAAACATATCTTGTCTTTTCACCCAAAATTCTATTCGTGTTCTAATCAGGTAGCCTATGTAGGGTGTGAGTACAACTCAATAGAACACCACCAATGGAATCTGTATAAATATCTTGTATATATTAGTTTATACAATTTAATAAATAATAAATATAAATGAAAAAACTCAATAGGTTCTTTATTTATTATTCCTTAATATACCACAACATAATATATCTGGCCCGTGACAGAGTCATAACCACATATCATAGGAATATCACAATTTTCCCTTTCATGGGATTTCATAATTCATGTAATTATAATTTCATATATTGCACCATGGAGTATTAAATTTAATATCAATATTTTAGGAAGACAGATTAATAGTTCTATGCTAATATCTTGGGGGCATAAAAGCTTCAATCTAGAACTCTATGGGTATTTGGATATTCTGTGCCTATCAAACATCTCATGGGTATATGGTGAAAGAGTCTCTTTCCCATACATAATTGTTCACATTCTTGCATTAGGGGCATGGAGTCGCAATCTCGCACCTCATGGGTATTTGTTTCACTAGTCCATGACAAACACAACAATTATCAATCAGTCACAAATGTCACATATATCACTTTTATATTAAGGATCCAAATAGTAAAAAAAATTAATCATACCATCGTTAGCCCGTGACAGAGTTATAACCACTTATCATAGGAATATGACAATTTTTTCTTTCATGGGATTTCATTATTCATGTAATTCTAATTTCATATATGATACCATGGAGTATTAAACTGAGTACCAATATTTTAGGAAAATGGATTATTAGTCCAATGCTAATTTCATGGGGGCATAAAGCTTTCATATTTCACTCTATGGGTATTTAATGAATTATTCACTATCCAACATCTCATGGGTATATGGTGAAATTGTCTTTGTCCCATACATAATTTCTCACATTCATTCATTTTGGGCATGGAGAAGCAATCTCGCAACTCATGGGTATTTGTTTCATTAGTCTATGACAAACACTACATTTATCAATCAATAACAAATGTCACATATATCACGTTCATATTAAGGATCAAAACAGTAAAACATCGTTTAAATTATTCTCGTCATGATTCCCCATATCAATTATCAATAAAAACTATTGTTAATTACTTTAATGACATTAAAATATATTAAAAATTCACCATTAATCAAATTATCATCATTTAATCACACCATTCATTAACCCTAAAATTTTAATCAAACTAACACATTAATTCCCATTATCAACATCAATCCATAATTTAATTCAATTACAATAACATATTATTCCTCTTTTCCATTTCCATAAATTATCATTTTCATGATAATGAAACACTCAATTCGTTTCATTATGTTTGTTTTCAAAATATCCAACAGTCCAATGGGATCAAAGATAGATTTTTTAATTTCATATAATTAAATTTAATTATTCTATTTAAATTCTATTTATCAATGTCACCACATAACTTCCTAATTAAATTCATGCTATCATAACCATGACTACGGGAAATATCAATTGGACCACCTACATCATGATCATTTTCAAACACTTTCCAAACCATAACCCTTAATTCAATGTAAAATGGTCAAATTCACAGTATTAGATGATATATAGGATCAAAACATTTGATCATGATCCAATGAAACAAGATCCATCAAGAAAATAGATCTAAAATAGTTTACAATAACGTAAAATCCATCACTCACTCAAGATAAACAAATAAGATAGAGAGAGGGGGGAATCTAAATGAGTAATAAATAGCATACCAATGAGCCAATATTTTTCCACTGGATCTTTCATTCATAAAGAAAGGGCATTTTTTAACACCTTGGAATCTAATATAGAGGTTCCAAAAATCATTTTAAATTATTTAATGATGAAATAGGACGGTTACATAAGATAATAGAGGGGTTAGAAGATTTTTTAATAAAATATGTGGCATTTAACATCTTGTACGCTTGGTTTCCTAGGTGGGGTGCATGTTTTGTGAAATATTTTACCTCAACTTTGTGCCCCTACTATGAGGGGTTCACTATTAATTCTATGTGGCCACATAGTGTTCAAAACCATGAAAAATCAATGAAAAATCTCTCTATACTTGGGTTCATAGTTTAGGGGGAGAGGCCTCAGGGTTTCTCAAAACATCTAGTACCTCCCATGTATCCATAACTGAGGTGCGCAGTTTTCATGGTAAAGCTACATGGTTCACTCTATCTATGCACTAAACATGAAATACCCCATGTGCATCAAAAAAATTTCAAATTATCCTGAAACAACCCCAATTAAAATCCCATCTAATATATAATTAAACCAAGTGTAAAAATAACAAAAACAAAACTCAAGGAAACTCCAAAAAATAGATATAAATCAATCTCCCCACCTTATAATATCTCATACTCAATTTCCACTCCCATGAATCAGTAATCCTTCAAGGTAAAACAGTTTGTCCATTGGGCCTGAATACCTTCTTCCCTCTCCCTTGTTTCCTCCAAAGAATATCCATGTAACCATAACACTCATACCAACAACATAGTCTTCCACAATAAGAGTTTCTCACTGGGATCTACAACATGAATTAGATGCTCCTCAAAGGACGCATAAGCCCCATGATCATCATCATAAACATCAGTCACATTAGAAGTTCTTTGGTCATATTACCCAAGCTGTGACACATGAAAAACATCATTCATATCATTTTACATCTATGGAATATCTAGTTTATATTCCACCATTTAGAAACTCTCCAAAATCTCAAAAGTTTTGAAAAATATTGGCCTTCAGAGTCCATGATATTGTATTTGATGGTGACACAATATAAGTGACACTCGAAAGAATACATGATCACCCATTGTAAACTCTAGATGTTGGTATATGACTTCTCTCTACTATATAGTAAAACAAAAAATTTCTAAATCACATGAACCTTATTCGATGTCTATTTCAAGGGGCTTGATCATAAGAACTTAGACTCCCCTACCTCCATCTATAATAATCTTGATATTCATGGCCTACTATAAAGTTCCTCATATGTTTCAATCTAAATAGTATTATGATAACTATTATTATATTTCAACATAGTGAGCACTAAGTGGCACTCCCAAGACCCACCAAATTTGAGAACTCATACCCACACCATGTCCTCAAATACCTGAATAGTATGCTTCGACTGAATGTTTATATGTGGGTAAAAAGTTATACTCATCAGAACCAACATACTAAGAAAATTCAAAAATTACTCTAGAATCATAGATTAAAATTCGAGTCTCCATTTTAAAAATGACATCACATCTCTCTAGGAAAATGGATTATCTATTGTGTGACCTATAGGACCCGAATTCCACTTAATAGGTTCCCCGAGTCTAGTGGCCCACATGGCCTCATGTGGATCTCCTTGAATGCTAGAGGATTTCTATATGTACTAAGGGACTTTGGTGTGTTTGTGGGGAATCTATTACCTCATAATGATAGTCTAGCACAATGGATCAATAATAACATTGATAAATAGTGAAATAAATATAAGTATACAGTTGAAGTAGACTAAAGTAACAAATAGACAAGGATAACAATAACTGAATAAACTTGAATAACTAATGATGATATGTCATGTCACTAGAAAAATATAAAACATGGATACCAGAATACATGAATAAGATGTTCCACACAAGTATAAAGTAAATAAAAATATTATCCCAAGAATCACAAGCTCTATCCAAGTAATCTACTATCTTTATCTATTCTAAACAGTAAGCAATCAAATGTTCGAATCCATATTGTTACCTTAATCAATACATGCATTCTTGTAATCATCCCCGGGTACCAAATGATTCCCATAGAGGCTGTGAGATAAATTATAGTGGGCCACCACGAATGATGTCCCTAACATTCTACCCATGTAATAGAAATCTTACAGAGTGGATGTAATCAAATATAAAGAAATGAAGAACCATGTAACTAAATAACTAATACCATATTTAGACCTCGGTTGGTGTCTAAACATGTAACCAGTTTATTACATGATTATTACTAGTTTACAAATAAGTCAAATGTTATCCATACTAAAGCTACTTAGATATAAGAAGTAGGCTCGTAATGATATGTAATATTTTATTTCCAAGGTAATAACCAAGGAAATGTTGACGAGAAGGGTCACCAAATTAGTAACTAATGTATCCTAGATAATGGTAAGATCGTAATCCAAGGAGCATAGTCTAAGGCATTCCCTAATATGATTCCTACTAATTCCCGAAGTTCATCCACTATAAAATGGGGATAATCAATGACTGGGCCCAAATGGGATTAAACCATTGAACCGAATTGTCAATGATAGATCCAAGGAATATATAAAATGCATCGTGTAATAATATTTTAGGGATCATATGGTGTCATTCCATGAATCCAAATATAAAAAGGATCAGGTTCTAGGTGGTTCTCAACCTATGTAAGTTGTATCATTCAATCAGAATGGGGTTACTATGTGCTCAAGGAATTCCGTATGGAATCCAATGAGATCAAGACTCAAGGAAATTTTATGTTTGTTATAAAGTCTCATATAATTTATAGGTTTCAATCCATTACAATTCAATAGTTATACAAGGCTAATTGAGCATGAAACCATCTAATGAAGTCATAATTAATCAATAAGTCCATTTGTTATAAGCCTTTCCTTTCATTAGTATGACAATTCCATGTAGCATGAAACCATTTCATTTAATCCATTTAGGGAATATATAATAATTAAGGTTCACTCTAATACATTCCATTAACATAAAAGGGTTGATATGAACATGAAACCAAAAATTCATTTACATATAATATAGAAACATCATATTCATAGTATACTTATCAATTTCCATGTAATATTGGTTTATGAAGTTGAATAACTTACCTTAGATAGGTCAACTGTCAAGCATACATGGTACATTACATTTTTAAGTTCTAAATTTCAATTAATCCATTTAATATATATAATCATTCCCTTATAAAATGCATTTCGAGGCACACCCGAATGATGGATCAAACTTGTAAAACTCTAAAATGAAAGCCGGACTCTAAAGTTCCTATCCTCCACTCTGAGGAGGACATGGTGGAATAATTCCTCTATGTCAACATACCACAAGAAGAGTAATAGATGATGGGAAGACCTATTCATGTTGAGTCCAAAAGAGAGCATGCAAATTGTATTGACAAATATGTTATGATCCTGATGACAAGCTTCAATGATGGGAAAATCAGCAATGAAGAGTATATTCAGTCCTAGGACAAAATGGAATCTCTCTTGGAATTAGTTATCGGCGAAGAATCTAATGCTAAGGTATGGATTATGAACTGGAAACATTATAGAGTGGAACGTACCAATAGGCTGAGGTTATTCTTTGATGGCTTTTCTTTTTATTTTGAGGCTTCGCCACCGGATTGATTGTGACGGGTTTCTCACTTTGACAAAAAAATTATTCTATTAATAAAAAGATAATTCCCAATCAGTTAATATTATAGGAAAACATCCTCCAAGGGATGGATGTAGTTGTAGGCATAACCACTAATAACTAATCAAATATTTAGAATGGCCATAAAAATAAATTTCTAATTATTATAAGAATTGAATATAAATTCAGTAAATGTAAATAGATGAAATCAGTGGGCCCCACATGACAATTCGAAATTCATGGGACTTGAGGGATCAGTTACAGACTTCCCACCTTAGGCCTGTACAACTCTACTCATCCAGTATTAGCCTCTAATATGTCCTAGAATGGAGTAGATTTTTTCACATCCAATGTGATGAGTAGAAGCCCGAACAGATCCTGGATGAAGGAAATTTCTTGATCCCAAGATTTGGCCTTCAAAACCACAGAAATGGGAGAAAATGGATATTATATCTAGTAGAATTAAGATTTGTGAATAATAAAGGATTAATTTTAAAATTAACGATAAAATAATAAAATTACATATAATTTAGCCTTTTCATGTTTTGTCCATATGGTTTTACAATTCATGTTCTAACCATGCATGGTCACATGAAGGATGAGGCATACCATATGATTAGGCATCACAGTTATGTAGACCATGCCACAACAATGTGATATGGCTTGGCCTCAAAATGAAATTATCTACATAGTTAGATCTAACAGTATAACCTATCATCACAATTTACTCTAACCATGCGACAAGTCCACTTTTCCAAAAAAGATGGGTTTTGGGCTCCCAACAATTCATAGTCACCCTTTGGCTGTTTTCTAACTCACTAGGCCTCCATATTAGGTCCAAAATAATGAAATAGAATTAAATTTAAAGGATCCAAACCAATGTTAAAAACTGGGTTCTTATAGTCTCCCCCCGTAAAATAAATCATTCCCGAGTTCACCTTCCAAGGGTGGTGAATCACTAACTGAGAACTACTCTGGCCAGTAGGTACATATGTCAGCCTCCCTCCCCTTAGTCTCATCCTGAAAATAGATGTGCTACTCTAGTACCCATACAGAATGGATATACTACCCTCATCGATCCTTCATTCTCTGCTCAGTGATTCATATTGGATACTCTTCAATGGAAGCATCGACATATAACTCAACATCCTTGGGATAAAAATAATGAGATATGTCATCATGATACTGGGGAAGCTATGAAACGTGTAAGCAGTCATTCATGGAATGATATATAGGAGGTAATAGAAATGGATAAGATACTTTCCCTACTCCCTCTAGAGTCATAATCATCCCTATGTAATTAGGGGACAACTTCCCTTTATTTCGTAACCGTCTATTCCCAATCCTGGGCGGTACCCAAAGGGAAACACAATCCCTGACCTCAAACTCAAGAGGTCATCAATGATTATTGACATATTATTTCTATCCATATTGAGCTATATTCATATGATTTCTAATAAGATAATCCTACTATGAAGTCTCATTTATGATATGAGGACCTTTTAGGGCTTGTTCACCTGCCTCTGGCCAGCATAGGGGTGAACGACATGACCAACCATATAATGAATCAAAATGATATATATAATTTTTCCAAAATCATTTATTATAGGTGAAATCAATGAGAAGGATATACATCTCCCAACAACCACATAAATCAACGACACATTCTCAGAGAATATCCTCTAGAAAATGTATTATCTATTTCGATTTTCTACCGGTTTGATGGTGGAAATTTGTGCTCATGAAAAGCTTTGTTTCAAAAGTTTCAATATCTTTTATTGAAATGTGGTGTTAAATGGGAATATTGATCAATAAAAATAGTAGGAGGGACCTCATGTAGTCATATGATCTTATGGAAATGCAGTATTCCAAGCTCATAAACTAATAATGTCTCCAACGTAAGAATGAAGTGAGGGAATTTCATTTCAGTCTTCCAATGAAAACTAATACAACATCGCTACCTCTAGGTTTCATAGGTAACCCAACAACAAATTAAATGGAATGAAAATTCCATTTCAATTATAGGGTTCAAATTGACTATAAGAAGCCTATTGGTATCTTGTTCTCCACCTTCATCTGATTACAGGTGGAACCCCAAGTCATAATGCCAGCTATCTTACTTTTCAACCTAGGGAACCAATAATGGTGTCTAATATATCGATGGATCTTTAAGATACTTGGTGAACATCCCACCAATAAGAATGTAATATTTCATCAACTCATCTCTCATATCTATAGAAACTCTGGAAAGTCCACTAATACAGATGATATCATCTATGTCCATCGACCAATCCTTACGTGGGTTAACCCCCGATATAAATTCATAGAGAACCAATCCCTTAGGATCTATAAATTTTATACCATTTACCTTCCCGGGTACATAAGAGGTGACTATCAAGGAAAAGAGGTAAGGATGATTGTGACTATCATGAAACTCAAGATATAGCATAAAAAATATTTCCATCATCTTCCATTCATTACTGACAACTCGTACAGCCTATGCCTGAGTATTCAGATATTGCTCATCTGATACTCCATTGCCCTTCCTAGGCGTATAGGCAAGATCAAAATCAATGAATTGTAGATATTTGACCAATCACAACTACCTTAGTTTTAAGTCATGTTGTATAGATATATTTTAGGCTCTTTTGGTCCACGTACACCTGAAATCACTCACCTCATAGATAGTTTCTACAGAAATTTATGTCATTAAAAACAACTATTATCTCAAGGTTTTGTGTTTTAGTAATTTCTCTTTTGAGGCCTCAATTGTCGAGAGACATTCACAATGACTCTATACTTCTACCTCAACACTATTACTGGGATGATTCTTGATGCATCACAACAGACGATATAACCAATTCTAGGCATTGATAATATTAGAATCGATGCTAAGAAAAGCATCCCTTTGACCACTTTAAAGGATTTCTTGCCCAATTCTGACCACATAAAATTAACTCTCTTTATTTAATGTCTGGTAAGAGGTGATGAAAGATGTGATAAGCCCTTTATGAAATGGATATAATTTCAAACCATACCCATTAAAATAAATATATTATACACATTCTTGGAATAATCCTAGGAAACTATATACTAACCTCATATGGGTCAACAGATACTCCTGATTCCAATATGATATGACCAAAGATGTGTACTTCATCGATCCAAAAGTCGAACAAAGAAATCATTCCATAATTTTTATTCTCTCTAAGTGTATTCAGAACAATCTAAATGTGTCTAGTACAGTCGTTATGTGGTTTAGAATACACCAATATATCATCTTCAAAGACCACAACAAAAGAATCAAAATATGGGTGAAAACACCCTATTCATCAGAGCCACGAAAATTCTAGGTGTGTTTGTAAAACCAAATGACATAACAAGAAACTAATATACACCATAACTACTATGGAAAACTGTATGAGGTATGTCCAATGTCCTAATTTACACCTGAGGATAAAATGCTCTCATTCCGATCTTATAGAATACATTTTCTCCTCAGAGCTGGTCAATGATATCATCTATTCATGGTATTAGTTACTTGTTCATGTCTATAAGTTGGTTTAATAATCTATAATCCACACATAGATGACTGTTTTTATCATCCTCATTAGGAAAAAAAATCAGAGGACCCTATAATGATGTAATAGTTCATATAAATACTTCATCCTCTAAATACTATAACAGTCACATAAGCTCTTGATGATCAATAAGTGTCATCCTATATAGAATAATGGACACTGGAGATACTCTGAGAATAAGGTCGATCATATGATCTACCACTCTTTGAAGAGGTAAGGTAAAAAAAATTTGGGGAAGATATCTCTTAAATAATACAATACAATAGGAAAATGAACTTGATGTAAACCATCATCCTACAGTAATATATCTTCAATATGGATGGTCACTTCACCTAGCTCATGATTCTATGGTCCCTCTCTACTAGATTGGACATCCCACACCCCCTTATGTATATAACTACAACCTTCAAGTGATGTAAATGGTACCTTGTTGAAATAAAAGTCTACAAAATCCTGATTCCAAACCAACCATTCAATCTTGAGATTGCATTTGAAACCTATCATCATAAGAAATAAGAGGTTAATTAAGATGTTTAACTGCCGACCTTAAGGGGACAGTCCCTACATTGTTATATGTCCTCTTACTGCACTCATAACGGTTTATCTATTACCATTAACCCATACTAATAATGTATCTACAGTTTTAGAATTACCTAAATAGATATAGAGATAAATGTTTTCACATATCCTGTATACAATAATAAAGATACGATAGTGGAGGCTATTTGAATAGTACATCATATTGTAGACAGTCCCACAGCTTAATACTTGGGTATCGACTTTAGTGAATGCAACTGGCTTGATTCTAGGCCTTGGGAAGGAGATGGACTATAAGGATAAATACTACTATATAGGAACTATTAGTGATCAAGAGTCTGACTACTATTTCCATGACTTCTACCTTGGCCAGACAAGTCAGTTCTATTCTGACACCCGGCATGACGCTATGAAAAATAACCCACTCCTGAAGGTGGAGCTGGCGCAGATCATTTTCCACAAAAAGTTGGTGGAATGGTCTGGTATAATCTCTCAATACTCCCTATAGGGAAACAATACCAACACTACATTGGGTCACTATCAAAATTATGCTTCAGGAAAACCCAATCTCCATATTTATGACACACCATAGAGTTGTAAAAATGGGTACTCTCATTGTCATTGTCCAGACGAGAAACCTTGATGGAACATTTCCTACCACCTGTGGAATTATTTACCTACTATGACAATGATCCTCTATACGTGGAGCTATTTTTATCCCTCTAGTTTCACTCAATGATAGGAGGAAGATTGAATATTTTAGAAAAGTTAGTCGATAAAAGGACATTCACCACCTTATGGATGGCACACACAATCCCCTCCTTGAAGCGTCTAGTATGAAAAAGCTCATTCGTGGCTTGAAGTGGTGAAAACCATTGAAACTCTTCAAAAAACACTTAATACTATATAAATGACATAGAACCCTTCTCAAGATTCATGATCTTTCTCTATCTGTTAGTTCTATACATTTCAGGAATGAAATATTCATAGAAGGTAGTCTCTATATAAACCCACAACAAGACTTGATAACGGCCATCCTGGGTAATCACACCCCACTAGTGTTTGTAAGAATCACAAAACATGTATCTTTCAAGCATCACCCTCTTATATGGGGGTGCATCCAGATTCCCAATGATAGATAGGGTGGCCTCCTACAAAGAATCAGCAGCCTACGGACCATCATCCTTTAAAAAAGTAGGAGGAAAATGATGATATTACTCATGAGTCAGATCAATCATCATAGGAGTATCTCATGGAAAACCATGCATGGACTACATCAGACCAAGAAAACCAACATTGATGTGGGTAGTAGTTCTTGGATCAGGTACAATAGGTGGTGTGTCATGTGGCACTCGTAGAATTAAGGATGGCGGCTCTGGGCCTAGCACATTCAGAGTATGGTTATCTCTATCCTCATAAAGTATGATATGACGGTGTCATGGAGGCATTGGTCGAAAAAATCTAGGAACACTCCTTAGAATAAACTTGAAGCAGATATATAATGACACATACATATTCTAAATATATAAAGGTTCAGTACCCATGTTATAAAACCCAAACAACCCACTTGGATTACTAGGTACTAGTAAGTTCTCAAGTTAGAGTTTCATTTGATATTAAATTTAATTACAACGTTCACACCTTTACCTTTTATAAACATGAAAATGTTGGATATGTAAATTCAACTAATTAATTTTGGATTTCAGGTTTCACATTATAATTGATATCCATTCCCATAGAATCAGTGCGCGTAGACCTTATCACTAAAAATGACACCTGTTTATTTATTTCATAATTGACCGAATCAGTATATTACTTATCCCAACCCGCGATGGCCCATAAAACTCGTGAATTGAGAAAGAAAATCACACAGTATCAACCAAGGAATATAAAAATCCTAAGATAAATATCACATTATCACTCAATAATCACATGGATATCAAGCAATAAATGTAGTGAAATGATCCTATATGGCTTAGCAATATGTATGAAATGAGAATTCGAGGTGCCTATAATGATGCATGAAACCATGTTCTTTACTTATTATAGTTGGTCCAAAGATAAAATAGAATATATTTCAGAAAGAAATGGACAACCCCGCGATTCATGTGCATAACCCGATGGTGAACGAATAACAATATTAATAGGAAAAAAAGAACAATTATTATAGTAAGGAATATCATCATTGACACCTGAACATGGGTTCTCAATGACCAAGAACACTTATTACCGTGTTCCAAGTGTTTCTAATCTCCAATATAATAATATTGTGGATGTTGGGCCTTTATAGGGGTAGATTTTGTTAATCCCACATCAAATGAGGAGGAGAACGAATCACCCCTTTATAAGGAGGTGTGGATACCTCTCATATCATGAGGCCTTTTCCTAGGGGATGCATGAGGGCCAGATCCCATGGAATGAAAAACAATATGGGCTCGTCCCAAGATGATAATATGATGATCATAGGATGTATAGGGCTATCACATCTTGAACATAAAATTTATGCAACAGAATCATTTTAAAATCTTCCCTTATAAGTGAAAAATGGGTGACATTCATTAATCGTTCCAAAATCACCCATATAACTTCATTCCTCTGAGTAATCCATGAAGGAGCCACCTTTAATTCCACTATAACATCATCCCACTTACATTCTAGAATGAGAAACGACTATAGAAAACAAATATGTCATTTATTGTTGGCCTTCCCCTACATATAGGTGTAGCATCATGTAACAAAAACTATAATGCCCATTTTAAAGAATGGACACCAACACTATCATTGTAGGTCATGGTACATTTTTTCCAAAATTGGATACACTGGAAACTGCATCTCCAGAAACCCATGCATCATCTTATCATGAATACACATAGGCACAAAAACATGGTCTTGAGATAAATGATCTAATCCTCTTTTATAATCCAATCAAAAGGTGCATCCCCACCATCAAGGCTTTCCATAAATTAAAAATTCATCGGATCCATATATTTCCTATCCTTGATCCAAATCCAAAGTTTGGACTCCACTGATATGGAAATGAGGTTCATTTGTTGTGGGCCCGTCTGAACATCAATATACATCTCATACTAAAAATCCATCATCTTTTACTCAAAACTAATAATGTTAAATTACACGAGTATGTGTCTTTAGCCTCAAAGTTTCATCATTATTGTTTCCCTCCCCAAGTATATATGATATGTCTAGCTCATCCGAATGTATATTTTCAACCCATCTTCAGAACCAAAGATTTAAATATTACTATGAAAAGATGTAATTTAATACTTTTTGGTCAGTATACACGATAATATTTTCAACCAATAGGTAATTTCACTAACGATCAAGGAATCAACCACTTAAGCTAACAAAAGATCTTGTGTTAGGTCATTTAGTTCATGGGCACCAACTATCTTTATCAGTATTCCATGACTCAATCTTTATGCATCAATGGTACTCCACATCCAATCCTTGACTCATCACAAAAAAAAAAATATACTCAATAACTAGCTTTAGTAAGATAAAAATAGATTCATAAGAAGGAGGATTCATCGACTCTAGGAATGAATTATCACATTCTCCAAACCATTCAAAATTAATCATCTTCATGGTCAATTTTAAAACTGGTGCTACCAAATTATAAATTTCCAAGATTAATATTCGATAATAACATGCCAAACCCAAAAAACATAGAATATCAAAAAACAATTATTGCTATTCTCCCATGAAAGATCTTCCTTAACATTATTTGGGTCCACTAACACACAATTAATTTAGATGATGTGACTTAATAAATAAACCATGTGGATCTAAAATTAAAACTATGATATCTTGGGGTATAGAATATACCATCTCAGTCTAATCATGATGATGTCAACATGTTGGGAATGGTATTCATGAGTCTTGATATACATTAGGATGTGATCCTCAAAAACAACCTCAAAATAATCCCAAAATGAGAGAATGATTTGGGTCATCAAGTCCATTATCACATTCAGATTTTTCATCAGTCTGAAAAGTAACATGTCAACCTCATATATATCATACCTTCTTATGAAATTAGTAAATGGAATATCATATTGTCTCACTATAAATTGATGATACCCTGAATATATGTAAATATTAGAGAACACATCATCTCGGCTTATCTATTCTCATATATCACTTACACATTAAAGATGATATGGATTCTTCACTATTGTCTGGTTCAACATTCATTAATCAACACATAAATTCATTTTCAGGATATTAATCTTAGAAAAACACTAATTAACTACAAGATAAAAAAATCAAATAGATAAATCCGTTATCCATATGCTCTTATCGTTGAGTATTATTCTCATGATGATTTTTTCATTTCATTTAGTAAGGGGATATGGAAACTATTTCAGCTCCAAAAATGAGATGAATTTTAAACCCAAAAAGTCTCCCAGATGGAAGGCCTGAGATATCTCCAGGAAACACACCATAAAATTAATCCACTATAGATGGAAAGGAATTATTTTTCACACCCCCTAATTCTAGAAAAAGACATGAAACATGGATATTTTGAGCCCCTAATCACTGATTAACAAGACGTACATGGCTATCATAGATATCCCATTCTCTACGATCAACAAAAATGCTACCCTCAGGTTATAGAAAATTCTCTCTCCTACTGTAAAAATCTATGTGTGGTCGATACAATACCAACTAGTCCAGAAACAAAACTAATTCAAAACATGACATGAAAAGTACATAAAGATAACAAAGGATACAATATTCACTATCCTTGAAAGATCAAACCTTACATTAACATATGTCCCTTGACCAAATACACATTGAAATTTCAAATGACAAAACCCCACTCACAAACTCCTTCATCAGTCTCAAACCATTCATAATTTGAGAAGATATAAAGACTTATAGTATGATGTATCAAATAATGATCTTGAAATAATAGAATCTTCCTAAATAATTCCTCTAATAATTGATGGGCTAGACTTTCTATCCACATGTGAAGGATGAACTATATGCAACTATCCTTCCCCTCTACCATATCTTCTATTCTATTTCACCTCCCACTAATTAATCTACTGATATGGGTAGTCTTTCCACTAAGTGTCACATCCACCACCACAACCATCATAGTCAGTGGAACTCTAACTACCCGAAAAGTCTGAGGAATAAGAACCCCTACTAAAATATGGTTTTATCTAGCTCATCCCAAAATACAAATATGTCATGGTTTTCAAAATTACCATTTTTGGCGACCATCCTTCCATATTTTAAGCATTATTACAATTTTCATAGAAACTAAATATAGTAGGGGACTGTCATTCTGCTGTAATGTAATGTCAATTGTGTATTTCCTTGAGTACCTAATTACTTTCTATGGATATATTGATTACCACTACTCTAGTTAATATTCAATAATATATTATTCCGAACATAAGAATAAATACCACCTTATCTTACATAAGAGACAAAATATCCACCACTTGAGTCCTTATTCAGTTTCACCTTAGAAATGAGATCTTGATTCATCACCTCTGCAAGCTTCATAAAATAAAACATATTAACTGGGGACATAATCTCACATTTATGTTCATTGTCAAAATATTTCATCGTGTTTTCTACTTACCCTGAAAAAGTAGGAATAAAGAAAAAAACACAGTGAAGATACTTGCAAAATCCATCACATACATACTCTATATGGTCAAAAATAAAAACACTACTACTCTCTACTTCATGTGCTTCTCCCGTAAAAGATGTTACATGATCTTCTCATGGAGGTCTATCTATACCATGTTCTCAAACTCGCAATCCCAATCCTAAATATCCCATTGATTCTATTCTTTACCATGTATCATATAATTATCAAATATTACACCTTTCTCTAATGGAGTCTCTAAGGTTCCATTAATTTTCTACATGGACCCATTCTAGAACATAGCTGCCTCTATTACAGCCTCTTGGGGATCATCAAAGGGTAATGCAGCAGGAAAATTCTTGTCAAATTATATAGGTTCCACACATACTACCCTAAGTCTCCATCCAAAAAAATTAAAAATAAGAAAGATTCAAATGTAATTGATCTCCCTACCTTTAACAAGGATTAATTGGGGCCTCTTGTCCCACTTTTATAAGCACAATTCCATCCATTTTCTCATGTCATCATATCAATAGACGTCTTCATTGAGGCATGTCTCTACAATTCAAAGAACAAATGTTAGGAAACAAAACACATCGTTGAAATATTTTAACATGTGTGATTCAAAAAATTCCATATCCAATCATTACATATACAACAATACAAAGTCAATCCTAAGACATTGTACCAATGATCAACCATCTCTTACCTAGTTCATATAAAAACTTTAGTAAAAACATTAAAATTTCCATGAATCTCATTAGACACCCATTTTTATCCATTCAACATTACCAAATATTGTATCATTTACAATACTCATTGAATTAATTTGAAACATTTCATTTAAAATTTTTAAATAAATAAAATGATATTTATTATCCATATCCCACTCATAGATATCCATTTCATGTATGTATAAAATGATACATGTCCCATTGAATCCTTGTTTCCTAGAATGATTCATGCATACTCATATCTAATTCCATGTCATTCCATGAGGAAGATATCCAAAAATAATAACATCACACAATAAATGAATCACCAATGTAGATATAATAACTGACTGAATCAATATAGAGGTGTTCCCCCACATATTTGATACCCACTCCAATGAATTATCACAATACAAAGGACTGAATCATCCATGTCCCATCTCGAACATTCATATATAATAAGAAAAGTAAAAATGAAAAGAAAACCTCATTTTATACAACTTTGTAACATCCTGTGATGAGTTCCAGAAATCTGTCCCTCGATCTATTTTGTCACATGATCTCATGTGTGCCTCCTCATACCCAAAAGACTTTCAAATAGCATTGAGTGTCTAATATATATTGTGGAAAGACTATACCCTCTTTATAAAAGTTTAATAATATAAAAAATAAATAAACAATATAAAAAATTTAATAAAATATAACAAATAATCCTCCATAATCGATACTACCAAGAATCTCATAGTAATTAAAATAGATAAAATAAAATAAAAACAAATTAATTGATATGTCATCCAATGTATGTTTGAAAAACTAATGAAAACCCCAAAATAAAGACACACTCACATCTCTTATGAGGGTACTAACATTATATCAGGTTCCCTCATCCTTGCCCCATCCTGAATCCCAACTCATCTATCTTATATAGGGATATTTCCTTTTTCTTATTCTATAACATAATGTCTATTCTGGTAACAATCTGGTAGCTCATGTAGGGTGTGAGTAGAACTCAGTAGGCCACCACCAATAGGTTCTAAATAAATATCCATTCTTCAATAGTGAATGAAATTCTATAATGAATAAAAATAAATGATAAAATTAACTAGCTTCGAGTTTGTTATCTTTAATAAACAACATTATATTTCCTTCAGTTTTTATTAGAGTCTAAACAAGAAAACATTAGAATAACATGATTCATCGTTCATGGGATTTTTTATTCATTTAATTCCAATTTCTTATCAGGTACCATGAAGCATCAATTCAGGTACCAATATCTCATTCCCTTGGAATATCAGTCAAATTTTAATATCTAGGGAACCGGGAACATCATTCTGGCACTATGTGGGTATTTAGGGTATAATTCCTAGTCAGACACCACATGGGTATTTAGATCATTAGTCCATGACCCCTATTCATTTTTAACATTCATGAATTTGGGGATAAAGCATTAGTTTGGAACCTCATGGGTAGTTATATCATCAATCCCTAACCCACACCTCATTTATAAATCTATCAAAAATATAACATATATCATATTAATATCATGGTTTAACATTTTTTACCATATATATATATATGATGATCCATATAGTAGTTCAGAATTTCAATTATCAAACATTATTATGGTTCATTAATTTAATATCATGGAATAATATTAAATGTTCTCCATTAATCCAATTATCAATAAATCACGTAATTTATTAACACTTGAAGTTTAATCCAAATAACCATTTAATTCACATTATAAACATGGAAAAATGATTTCATTTAATTACACTAACCGATTAGTATTCTTCTTTCATTCCATAAATCATCATTTTTGAGATATTTCTACATGCCATGATTTTCTATGTAGTACGGTCTCATAATCTATAACGATCCAATGAGATTTATTATGGGTTTCCAAATTTCATAGAACTAAAAAAATTAATTAAATTTAATGTCTTGTTCCAAACATGGTGATGTAATTACAAAATTATTTAACCCTGATGATAGTCATGAATATGGTAAATAATATTTAGATCTCTTAACTGAATATCATTGATGAATGTTAACAAAACATGAACCCATAATTCAATAAATAATTTTCGAATTTACAATGGATGAGGATATATAGGATCAACACCTAAGATAAATACCCAATGAAAAAATATCCATCAAAACACATACCTAAACTGACTTCTAATGGAAAACAATATCCCACTCATAAGAGACATAATTATGGGAGATAGTGGAATATAAAATAATAATAAATCACTTATGGGAGATCTAATTTACTTCAACCAAATCATTGATTCACAAAATAAGGGGTTTGAAGAGCCTTGGAAACCACTTTGGACCCTCCAAAATTATCATAAGTATTTTAAGGATTAAATAGAATGATTAGGGGTAAGAACTAAGTGTTCTATAATTTTAAACTAATGTTTTTTTAGGTTTACAATCCTAAATTTATTGTTTCATGGTTGACTCGCATGGTTTTCAAAACAATGAGCCTAATCAGTGGGAAACTACAATCTATGGTTTCCTGTTACTAATTTTATGGACGATTATTTTCCAAATAGTGGACCAATAGTAAAAACCCACTCTGTCCAAGGGTATATGGTTTGGGGAGGGAGGTCGAGCGGTTTGGTCAAACTGTGCGCCACCAAAAATAAATTGAATAATGGGTGCATGAATTCAAACTAAAAATTACATGGATTTCACTAACCATGAACTAACTATGAACATACCTAAAATCTTACAAAATTTTAAAATTTTACCCTAAACAACCCCAAATAAAATATAAACCAATATATGATTAAAACAAGGGAAAATGAATACATAAAAACAATCATGAAAAAACTCTAGGATATTGAGGATCTTACATGTACATTTAACTATTTTCTTACCAAAAGTAAAATTAAAAACAATATTGGAAATTTAGAATGGGTTAATTTTGGTTTCAACAACTTTCTTTTTATTTCCATAATGTTCCATAATATTACATTGTTATTGACCCTACTAAAAGGAATTTTTTCAATAATGTCCCTGACCCATAAATGTTATGGTGATTCACAGTTTTCATATACTTTTGGGTTACCATTGATGGTTTTCTAAACACATTTATTGGTTTCCCAGAACATTGACTATGTTACCTCAAAATAAGATATATTTATCTGGAAAAAATAATTCACTGAATCTTTTTTAGAACAGAAATAAAGATTGGTGAATTCCTTAGTTTTGACCATGCATTCTAAACATCATGAATTTTTTATCTACAGTGATGCATCATTGATGGGACTTGGTTATGTCTGGATGTAGAATGATCAGGTAATTGTGTGTGCCTCAAAGTAGTTGAAACGTCAAATGTAAAGTCACCCTACACCAGATTATGAATTAGATACCATTTTTTTCTTATTGAAATTTTTGAGGAAAAAAATTTATAGACTGAAGTGTAATTTATATACTGATCACAAAAATATTTGAATAATTTATTCACTTGAAAGTAATTGAATATACTATGGAAATAATAGTTGAAATTGATTGTGGATTATTATTTCCAGATTAATTACCATACCATAAAATAAAACAATGTGTTTGATGCTTTGAGTTAGTTAAATAATGACAAATTAATCGGGTTATATTTCAAAAATAATAATTATGTAATCTCTATGATGAATTTTTTCCTAGATATTATTGATTGTTTCAGGATTTTTTGTTGTCCACATTGCCAGAAATTATTATGAAAACTCAAAAGGAAGATCATGTAGTATAGTAAAATGTATAATATGTTATTAAGGGTATGATTCATGAGTTTATTGATTTTTAAAATGTGTAACTAGTTTTTAAAATAGATTTTGTGTGCCACGAGATTCCCAAACAAAGAGTGTGTTTTAGAGTGAAGCTCATTTTTCTCCATTTTCCATTTATCATGCAAACATTATTATGTATATAGACCCTTGGGAGTAGTAAGTGTGGGATGGAATTAAATGATATATTGTGGATATTACCTTAAATTATTGACATGTCAGTAGGTTAAACTAGAATAACAATTACCAAAGGGTATAATTTATACTTTACCAATACCAGAGTGTAAAATTCAATATATAATCATTAATGTTTTGGTGGGATTACCAAATACTTGATGGGTTTAAAATGTGATTTGGTTTCCTGTTAGTTATTTTATTAGATCTGTATATTAACTTCCCATTCAAAATACTATAAAATTGGATCAAATTTCTTGACTATATCAAAGGAATATAGATATGTCTCAGGGAGTCTGTCTCTATCGATTATATCAGATCAGGATCCTTGGATTACATACAATTTATTGGAAAGTCAATTTGAATTCATTATGTTCTAATGTAAATTTCAATTTTTATTTTGATCATCATACCAATGGAGAGTCTGAGAGAATGATTCATACAACAGAATATATGCTTATTTTTTTCAATTAATTGTTAG
Source organism: Viscum album (assembly GCA_963277665.1). NCBI lineage: Eukaryota > Viridiplantae > Streptophyta > Magnoliopsida > Santalales > Viscaceae > Viscum > Viscum album. Next base: position 592,835,421 of record OY728166.1, read on the forward strand.
GGATGTTTAGATAAATATATTTCTTTAAATGTGTTTTATATTAATAATGATTTTCATTCCTGTATACATATGTTACCTTTTGAGTCATTATATAGAATGCTGTGTTGAATACCGTATTTCTAGGAAGAAGTCGATGAAAAGAAGATGATGGGATCATATTTCCTAGAGGAAATGGATATGATAGTGTTTTTTATTCGAATTCAAATGGGAATTTCTAAATGAAGATCAATAATATATGTGGATAACTATATGATAGATCATTCATTCAAGGTAGGTGAAAATGTTTTCCTTAAATAATATCTATGTAAATATTTTATCAAATTTAAAAAAAATGAAATTTATTTTTTTAGTTATTTTTTAGAAATTATTAAACCCAAAAGTAGGATGAATAAATTTACTACATCATGTATTAGCCTCCTAGATTGTCCTTAGAATATGACAAATTTAATGGTTTACGGTTAAGAAAATATGGGTACGTTTTTTTTCATAGTTTATAGCCTTATAGTAGTTCAGTTGGAAGAGGTGATTTCTTAACGGGATTATAATGTTAATATTATTTACCAAATATGTCAACTATTGTTGAATAATTTGAATTATCTAGTTAAGGTTCAACGTAAATAAAATATGGTTGAAGAAGGATCATGTGAATCATAAAAATATACACCTGAAAGATATCCAAACATGTTTAATAAGTGAATTAAATTTTGAGGGGAAAACATAAAAAAGGTGGAAGAATGTATCAGCCTATGTAATGAGAGAATAAATAATATTCTTTTTGTTAATATTAATTATATTTTTATTATTGTAAAAATAATAATTATATTTTATATCAATGATGAAATTATTTTAATGAAACTCTTTTATTATATGTATTTATTTAAAAGTTTATGTGATAAATATTGTAATTTTAATATGAAAAAAGTAAATAACATATTTGATTTAATCATATAAAAATTAATATAAGTTTAATTTATTTTATTTTTTAAAAAAAATTATTTTTTTGAATAGTGGAAAATACAGCTTTTTATAAAAATGTCAAATTTTTCAATAAATAAAGTAATTTAAAAGTCCTATTAGGTTTTTAATGTCATTTTATGCCACTTATGTATTATTTAGTTACATTTAATCCACATAATTACCTTTTAATCATCTTTACAATAGATTTTAGTATAATTTTATTTTTGTGCGTAAAAACATGATTTTTCTTTAAAATGTATGAAAGTGAATAATGATTATTCATTTTAATTATTCAAAAACCCCAAATTAAGAATTATTTACACTAAATTTAGATAATATATATCAATAATAATTCTTGTAAATTCATGAAATGATAATTAATTAAAATATAGTTAATTTACAATACTTTTATATAGGAAAAACACTCTTCTTGAAAAACGTATTTTTCACCATGTTTATGGGATAAATTTTAAATTCTATTCATCAAATTATATGACTTTTATTTGTATATATTGATTAAAAATTTGTAATAATCATTATTTATATTGTATAATATGGTCAACTTATTTTTTTTTATTATGTATAGTGAAACCCGTAAAATGATTTTACCAAGGTGAAGGTACAAACGGTTTTTCTTGGTGTATAAACTTAAAAGATAATATTTAAAATAACATTGAAACAGTGATAAAATCTATTTTAGGTCCATATTTTGAACTTATCATTCCTCATTATTGTTATTTGTGAATTTTTTACCCTTATGAAATGTGAAAAATGTTGGTATACCATTTTTTAAAAAATTCACAAGTGTTATACTCACCTCACATATAAAAGGTCATCCACTTTCCTATCCTCTCCAAACCATAAAGAAATTTCATATTGGACAATACCTGCCCAAATAACTTACATTATTCACTACACACATATTATAATCCTTAGGGTTTATGATAAATCAATCATATGAAGTCTTATTCGGCTAACATATGGAGGTTGTCCATAAAATAGGTATGGTGCTTTACCAAATATTTTTTTTTATTTTCTTCATTCAACACAATAAAATCTATTTAAAATATTTTAATATAAAATAAATACTATATAGCCTATATTTATATGTTACTATTTAAATATAATATCCTATATCTATATCCTCTTCCATAAAATGAGAAAGGGAATCATTATTCTTTTGTATGGCTGACTACTGCCAGACAAACCAAATTAATTCATTCATGAGTTGTTATAATTATGGATTTTAAGTATAAATTTTATATTTTTACCAAACATATACTTCTTTATTAATTATATCAAATATTAGTTTTAAATTTTAATTCAATGGGGGTATGATTACATCGCTCACGTGTACGGCAGACAACCACCTCACAAAGCTGTATAAATAAATTTTCACTAACGATTTTCAGTTATGTTAATAGCGATAAATTTGATTAATATATGTAAAATAATTATAATATTTATGAAATATTTAGCATCATTATAATGTATTATATCAATTAATTTATTTCACTTTCACTCAAATATAAATTAGTACATCGTTCTTGTGTTTGTGTGGTCTACAATCTCTACAAAGCGATGTGATTATTTTTTTATCACCAAAACATATAGTTGATATATATAAGTATATAATGAAATAATATGGTATTTATGATATTATTATCTTTTATAAAATTACATAATTAAATTCTATAATTTTCATTAAAAATGGAAATGTTACACATGCATACATACATCCTATTGTCTCCATCATTGTACTGTAGTTCATCTTTCATGACAAACATTCATGATTTCATTAGAAGGTAAAATTTACATATAAAAATGTTAATTATTTAATTATTATTATTCTAGATATGTTTAATAATGGAAATTTTGAACCCAATCATTATATTTTTCTCATTTATGAAACACAATCCAAGTATCATTAAAACATCTAATGTGAACATAATTGAAAAAATTATTCATATATAACATGTTATTAATTGAATAATAAATAATAATAAAATTGAAAAAATACCTTATTAATGTAAATAAATAACCTAATTTTATTATTATGGATTAATAATAACTATTTTGATTAGACAGACTCAGTGTAAGAGACATAGTCTTTATTTACCTTCATTGAGGAATATTTTGAGGTTGTACAAAATTATTATTTTAGGATGTGTATTGTCATCCGTATTTAAAATGTTATATCACAAATTAATCTATTCTCATGATATTTAATTGATTTTTTCATTTTATCATTGTATCAGGATTATGGATCAAAAGTTTAATAGTGTTAAGGTATATTTTTTAAAAATTCCATTGTGAATGTTTTCATTATAACTCTTCTTTACTTCCATGTCCATGTCTTCTATATAATTTTATAAATGTAATTATATGGACCAAATTTTTTATAAATGAAATTTTATCAATAATACTTAGTTTTAGAAAAAAAAGGAATATCTCTTTGTAATGCTTAACATTCGTTGAAAATGAAAAGGGAATATTCTATTTTATCAATCATGATGACAATAGATTTTCCTAAATAGTACCCATTTTTTGATGCTTGGGTTCCATTATAGTGTATCATATTTTAATTAATGAAAATCCATCAATTCATTTTTCATATTATATTTCTATTAATAAAGGGGTTTGAATGAAAATGGTATTTTTGTATTGAAAATGGGGTTTTAAATGAAAATAGTTTTTTCTAAGGAATATGGGGTTTTAAATGAAAAAAGGTTTTGTGAAACAGGAATGTAATTTTCATAGGATATTAATGATGTTTTAAAAATGTTTTATGATGAAAAATATCATGAATAAAATGTTTTATTCATAATATTATACTTGAGCATTATATGGGAAATGGGTGCGCCTGATACTTCTTATAAGACGGTTGCAACTAGATTGAAATGGGTGGTCCTGATATAGATTATATGATGGTTCCACTGATATACCATTGAGTTACCTCGATATAGCTTATATAATGGTTGTTCCAAGATATTTTTATTATTTATTGGTTACCGATCCTTGTATTAATAGGAAGGGTGTTCCCAGGGGTTTCTCCTAAGGATTTAACCAAGATCCATTTATTTTTTATTTTGGTTCAAAATAATTTATGAATTTGATGTTGTTTGTTTCCAAAAATGGTTTCTATTTTCTTTTTTTGCGTTTTAATAATTATTTAAAAAATGTTTTTTCTCATTTTTAAATGATTTATTTAATTCTCACAAATAACATTGATATAATAGTAAACACTTCATGTATTTCATGTTTTTCACTTGCTAACATTTTTCATTATTCTTAAAATGCCTTCATGGGAAAATTTATGGTCACTCTAACTTTTAAAAAACAATAATAGGATTTCAAAATGGGTACGTGAAGGGAAGAATTGCGGTTGAAATTATTTATTTATTTTCAATAAAAGATATATTTTTATCTTCAATTTTTTAAATTAAGGGGGGAAATGCTTACTAATCGAAATAGTGTACTATGTATTATATAGTATTATTTATATGTGAGTTTGGAATAATTGTCTATAAATACGAACCTAAAAGTATACTCAAATTTACGGAATGAGGTATTGAAATTAATCTCTCTATTATGTGATATATAACTTTTGGGTCCTTATAATCATATTCATATTTACATGAAATTTTATGGCTGTAAACATTGTCAGAATGGTTAGAATCAGTTAATAACTTTTGTTGGAACCAAAAATTAATATCATCCCTATAATACAATAAATTCTACCATAATTGGTCTAGAGGAATAGAACATTTCTCAAGCATCAAATTGATGGGATATAGTGCCCAAACAGTGTTACAGATCAGAATTTATGGCTGTTGGAAACCAGACTGCAAAAAATGGACAACAAAGACAATTTTGGGGAAATGTAAGAATTTTCATGCAAGATAGAAGTTGTGTTCCCTAGAATGTAATCATTCACACAAAATCAATCAGTGTGTAAATATATTACGTGCCAAATGTGATGTAAAAGGGGCCCCTTCCCATTGGTCCCACAAAAAAGACTATTTAAGGTGTGTGCTAGTGGTGGTCCCTGCATGTAAAAAATGTCAGTCAATGTGAAAAGATCTTACGTGCTCAATGAAATATTATCCAACTTATTTCCACACAAAAATTAGTATGTTCTTCCATGAATTCCTATTTGTATATATTGATGTGAACCCATTTTCTTCATGGGATGTTCCATAATTCATCCTCTACTCAGTTGTGTGTAAAACTGATCTTTTGTGGAATCATGGAACATTATATCCCTTGAGGTATAAGATCCAGCACGATAGATCCCATGTGGATCCTCCTTCGAATGGTCCCATAATTGGTTGATCGTTACCCAATGTTATTTTTTCCTATTGCAATTGTGCATAAAGCCTCTTCATTTTGAAAACATGATCTTGCATGCAAGCCTCCAATGATTCATGCAACATCACCATGGTGCCCGTTCATGTGTGCTCCAGTGTCTCACTACCAAAGATTACACCCAACGGTGTACATGCATGTACCAATGAACATTTCTTATTGGGTCGATCACTATTTATCTTGGGCCTTTCTATGGTCCAAGATTTCTTGCCTAGAATACCATAGTTCTAGATACTCCTCCCCACTCCGTGAAATACATTGAGTTGACCTATTTTTATTGGCCACTTTCTCTGGTAGAGAGTTGTGGTTATCACCATGGATTCCACGAGCACCTTGAGTCAAACCATTCTTCAAGAAACTCTTCAATCCCAATCACATAACTCCCATTCTAGGTCAAATTAGAAGGGATATCCATGCCTATGTACCACACCATCCATTAAAAGGTGTCTTCCACATAGTAATTCTCACTACATGACCTAAACCGATATCATTTTCTATCATTCAAGAATATGATGCCTCCTATGACACAAATGAGATTCCTTATGTGTCAAACATAACATTCCTCATGTCATTATATTGAGACCAACCCGAAGATGTAACTATGGGCCTCCTCATCTAGTTCAAGACTCTATCATATACATCAACACATTATCGATTCAATATTCCCTCAAAACATGAAATGAGGAATAAATAATGGACATCTTCTATGTGGAAGGCACATCCATACCATTGTCATTCTATAATGGATATTGGGAAGATCCCACATGTAATCCCCATTCACACCAGTGTCTCTCCATAGTAACACCCTAAAAGCTACCACGTGTAAGACCATTTCCCACCATTGTCACTTCATAGATGCACCTGGGAAGCTCCCACACATAAGCATTATTAAAACCATTATCACTCCATAGCGGCACTAGAGCCTCCTCCTTAGGTGTCAAAACCCCTCCCCACATGGTGTACCCATCCTGGGATATAAATTAAAGAAGATATATAGTGAAACTCGAGTCCCACCTATAGTAGGCCTCGAGTTGGCGAATAGAACCAAGGGTATAGTAAACACACATATGGGATGCATTACCCTATATGGGATCAAATGTGAAAGAGAGGGATAAGACATAAACCAACAAACTCCCGCTCGATATTCAATATAGAATAAAACCCGAGGGAACATATGTAATGTCATTAATGAACTACTATAACTGAATGGAAAACTGCACAAACTAAAATAATGGTAAAGGTGGTAGTGACCAAGAATCCCAAAAGATATCCTACTAAACCCAAGATAGTAGTGACCAGGCTGATCTCTAACCATTCCAACTTACCGGAAAAATTTTATATATAAGTAGGGTGAGTATAAAAATACTCATTAGGATCATCCATGGAGACACTTGTACATAAGGTAAATAATGCTAGCTAAAGCACATTCAACAATAGGTGAAAACAAACTCATCACATAAACAGGTATACTATGTTCTGAGCCTCACTATGGAAACCCTCACCAAATATCACATAAAATATATTATAATATAATAATGAATAACAAGGGTAACCCACTACCACTTCCCCACTAGTTTTCCACTCTTACCCACCATCGTACATCCTGAGTATCTCTCTCCAAAAGGCTAGCCCGAATATACCTGAGTGATGCATCACAACATGCACCTCGTGCAACCCAAAAACATGTCCACATAACAAAAATTAACCAAGTAGATTCAGGGAGCCCCTACTGCCTATATAACATGTATCACACATCAAGTATTATACCTCATTCCAATACAACAAATACACCGAGTAAGGATCCGCAATATATCAAATTCTATACATGTTATAACAATAGTTGTCCTAAGGAAACTATATCTAGAATACATGCGTGTCAAAAAAACAAGAATCTATCACATCCCCAACAAGTATATATTAAAAAATAACCATTTTGCATACTAGAAAAAATAACTTCCAAGAGAATAGAGTGGAGCTAAAGGGGGTAGCCATCCATTTGTCCTCCCACCGGTGTGTTGGGGGAAACAACCTTAAGGATCTGAATCCCAAGGCTATCAGTCACCCTAACCAACTGGGTGTATTAGTGAATAAATATATAAAAAGTACACGATACAATATATCTCACAACCACACTATGGGAATTAAATAGTCTCAGACTCTACGATATCTAACGCCTATTGGACTCCTTGATGCCTCGATAAAGACCATATATACTATAAGGACTCCACCATTTAAAGAGTTACATTAAATAAGATTTTAATCTGTTTTACATTATTTTAACTAAATTTTTTTCTATCAATTTACCATTATCACCACTAAATTATATCACATTAGTATTAAAATAATGTTTTCATCCACCCATGAGGAAGAAAACCATGTCCATGGATTCTAAGAATTATGACCTCTCCATTCAATCCGAGCAAGATGCAATCCCATGGGTTAAATATTTATAATTTATTGCATAATTTATTTCCCTATATTATGAGGTATTCCCAGAAAACATTCCAAGATAACAACACAAGGAGATAAAAATAGTGAGAAAATTAAGTATTTATCGAGTATTCTCCACCAATACTAGGAGTGTAGAATCATCTGTCCTTGAAAAGCTAAACACTATGATCATGTGGCTTACCCCACAAATATTTTCCTCTCTTGAAATGAGTGTAAGAAAAACCATCTTCCTCAAGTACTATAGAATGTATAGAAGAAGAGAAAAAAATATTCTTTGTCCAAGATATTGATTAAAACAAGCATCTAACTTTCATAAAAATGGGTAAGCCAAGCCTCAACCTATTATATTATCTCTAGTGTCCTCCCTAACACCCACATTAAAATCCCAATTCATCTTTCCACTCCATGAATCAAATTATTCCACCAAACCTGGGCCTCCCCACCCCACATACCATAACAACCCACAAGGATCATCGATCCAATTATTATTTCATATTCGGGCCACCCTATCCCACAAACCAAAACAACCCTGATGGATCATCTGTCCCATGCTCCTGTCACATCCCAAGTAGTAGAAACAAATATCAAATGGACACTTAGTCCTAAATAAGCCTTTCATCCTTCACACACAACATGATCTCATTGCTCCAAAGCAAAATTCACTCAGCCTTTACATGAAAATGGGAAACCCAAACCTTACATGGGCATTATCATTTTTCACAAAATTCATTCATACTCTATGTTGAATTAACTGACTCAGTAATCATTGGTTCTAACTACCAAGAACCTAAGAAAAAAAGATATATTAATTTGTCAAAAAATAATTAAAAAATTATGTTAACATGCCTTTAATTCTTTTATCAAAAATCATACTCATAATTTGGGTTCATTAACCAATTCAATTAAACATTAAATTTAGAATCAATTTGACTGTCATCAAATTAAAAAAACATCCAGATTCATTAAATATGGGTCATTAATCTTTTATCCAATTAATCATCAATTAATTTCATATTTATATAAATTACCAATTTCACATGCTAAACCAAGAAGAAGAATCATATAATATATATCACACTATAGACTAAATCGAGACATAGCTTGTTATCATGGTACAAACAACAACACCACCAAGCTATTGATATCATTTTTTAATCTGGTTCAAGTAATTTTTAGGTTGATGTAATTTATATCCAAGAGGATAAATCATATAACATCATTAATGAATATAAATAAACAAATAATAAATTGATCCCCTACCTCATAAGAGTGTTATTGATTGTAGAACAAGAATGATCCATGATAGAGATATCTGATCACCCCTCCCACAGTAATTGCATCCATTCGAGGATTATTTGACAAAAACGCAACAACAAAAACCAATATAAACCCCATTCGAAACATGGGACATAATCCTCCATTGCATGGTAGTATGGATTGGATGAAAACATATCAAAAGTTGGAAACCGATGGGAAATGAAGGAAAAAAACAAAATCTAATAACATATGACACCATAGATAGAAGATGAAAGACCATTGATCAATTCAAATAGAAGGGATACAAAAAAATCAATTAATATGGATTTTGGACACCTAAAACAAAAGGGAGATCCACAACAACAATAGGATTATTAATAAACTAAGCGGATTAAAATGTTTAATTCCACACTACAGCAGTTAATTACACAACATGTAATCCCCTATCACATTGTGTAATCCTCAAGGTTTGGTTTTCACTGAAAAATGAATCCCCTATTCAATTTTATTATTTTTGAAACCCTGGTCTATTACATGATTTGAAACCATCATTCACATCATGTAGAAGTTTACATGGCGTTAAATCTCCCTACATCCAGCTCCACGCAACCGAACTACTCCAGACTTCCTTCAACCCTCCTATGAGAACCTTGGTCTTTAGAAACATTAAAAGTGTCAATCATTGTGGAATTAGTCCCTTACATTAGAAACATCTCAAAACATTTTCATCCTAGATAATCCATAACCATCGTAGAGAGAAAAAAGAAATGGGGTCATTTCAATTGACACTGTATGAGATACCTCTCAAGGATCTCACCCCCATATTAGTTCAACCACCTCAATAGGGGAATAACAAAAAACCTGAAAAAATGACAACCATAACTTAAAAATTATCCCAGTGTATAAATCTCTCAAAATATAGAAATACACAACAAACAATAAGGGAAATCCATCTCATAAACCACAAAATGGAAAATAATCAAGAAATAAACACCACTATAAGGGAAACGATAAATAGTAAATAATATAGGGTACTAAGCATATATATATGACTAATGGACCAAAGTTCTCTCCACCATGACACCATGTAACTACAAGACACAAACCAAGGGGATATAATTTCAGTGCAACACCATATCCTAGCATTCTTGGATCTCTATATTCCCCTCCTCAAAGGTTGTATCCTCATCAATAGCAATCACTCACCAATGGATAATGTGAGACTCATCATGAAGATAATGATAGTTATTCAACACATGAAAAAACATCATGTATCTAGATCATCGATAGTAGAAGGTCTATCTGATACGCTAAATCACCAACATGAGACAACACCTTGAAAGGCCCCACAAACTAGGGAGAAAAATTACTCATATGACCAATCCTTCACTTTCAATGATGGGGAGTCGCATTTAAGAATAAAATATCCCAAATTCTGAACTCTATAAGTATCCTCCTATGAAATATATATGATTTATGATGATCTTCTTCTGCTTCCATCCTCTCATGAATCATTTGAACAAACTTGGTTGCATTTTATACCAGTTCTAGCCTGAGATTATCGGACTCTTTGTCCCCAATCCAATGTAAAATATATAGTAAATGTCAGACATAAAAGGCTTAATATGATTTTATAATGATGGTGGAGTGAAAAAAATTTATTTAAGTGAACTCTACTTAGTTAAGGTTCCTCATCCACGAACCTACAAAATCTAGGAAACAAGAGCACCACATGTCCTCATGAGTCTGGATGGTCTACTCTGTCTGACCATTCGTCTGCAGATAAAAAGAAGTGCTAAGACATAGTTGATAACCAAAATCATGATAAAGAAATATCCACACCAATGAGGTAATAAAAGGATATCTATTAAAAATGATAATCCTAGGAACTCGTGGAGTCTCACCACCACCTCTAGATACTGTATCGAATCAACCTCCACTAAACATGACTTCATGATCTAAGAAAAGTGACATAATTCCATAAAATGATCATCTACCAAACATGTAAAATCATATCCTCCATAGGATTTAGTAAAAATACCAGTAATGTCCATTAATATGCCCTCCCACTTTTGTTGATGAACTTATAATAGTTGGACAAAACAACCTAGAACATGGTGCTCAGCCATCACCTTATAGAAGACCAACCATCGAGACAGTAAACATAAAACTGTATTCATAATCCAAGATCCCAAAAACTGAACTCTCAAAGCACAGTACATCTTTGTCACACAAGTATTTTTTCCAAAAATAAACAATGGAACACTCTCCAAACCATCTCATGCATCTCTAAGGGAATGAAAGGCCTTACCAGAAACAAAAATCATTATTGTACATATTCATACCAACCATCATGATCCTTGCCACAATTATCTCAGTCCCACAAAAACATAACCAAAATATCCCATAGCTGGGACTCTTATTCCGATTTCACCAGAGTTAACTCCACCATTACTGGGAAAAAGACAACCTCTCCCCCTCAATTTTTCCAATATATAGGTGTAACCCTAAAATTTATTCTATCACTCTATAGGAATCACATGTTTCTTACACTAAATCACTACACAACATCCTACATTGTGCATCGACCACAAAATTCCCCTTCCCATGTGTATACAATATCATGAAGTTGTAATTCTATAAGAACTCCAACCATTGAGGATGGGATAGCTTCGAGACACATTGGGAAAAAAACATAACTCATAATATTATGATTGGTGAAGACCAAATAATGCTCATTGAAGAGGTATTGTCCCATTAGGTTAGGTAAAACACTACCACTACTAACTCAAGATAGTGTGTGGCATTGTTACACTCCTGGTGGTGTAACATCCAAGGCCTATATGAAATGACTATTCAATGCTTTTTCAGGACACAAACCAACCCCAGATGTGAAGCATAATAAAAATAATCAAACATAAATCATTATACAAAGTGAAAAACAACTAGATCACTGACCAAATTATCCTTCAAATACTCAAAAGCTATCTAATTCCACTCAGTCCACCTGAACAACTGATCCTTTATGGTCAACAATGTCATATGATTCACAGCCTGAGAAGAATCACCTATGAAACTCGTGAAATAGAATACAAGACCAAAGAAACATTTCAACTCTACCAAAGTCTTGGTGGATTCCCAAGACACAACTTCTTCTATATTCAATGCACCCACAACTACACCCTCCTTAGATAAAACATTCCCTAATAAAAGGAATTATTAATCACAAGACTGAAACTTCAACCACTTCCCAAACAACCTTTCTTTGTGAAGAACTATCAAAAAGGCATTAATATGCTCTTCTTGATCCTCATTAGATGCATAGTAAAAAGGGGTTTAATAAATAAAACCCACCATGAATTTATTCAGGTACTCACGGATCAAAGGGTTCATTGACTACATGATATCAACTAGAGAATTCGTCAATCCAAACGACATCAAAATAAACTCCAAATTCCCATGAAGACAACAGAAATGTGTTTTCAGGATATCGTCATCTTTTACAAACATCTGACAATATCCTAACCACTTGGTTCATGTAACAATAATCGATACACAACCACAAATAGATATCATCCTTATTTATGATAAAAACTGGTGCACCCCATGGTGACACAGTTGGCCAGAAAAAACCACACTCCAATATATCATCGAGATTTATACGTATCTCTCGTAACTCATAAGTCACCATATTATCTGGGCACAATCAGATTGGAGACACCACTGAATTTAGATTGATCTCGAACTTGACCTTTCAATAGGGGGTACTGATAGAACCTACTCTCAAAGGATATTAGGGTAATCTTTTATGACCCTATAAAATGATGATTGTTGAACCTCATACGAACTCAACAATATCTCATCCATAAAAAATAACAAGGATAGAACACACCTCTGACCCATCGGAGGGTCTCGATCTCCAGCAATCATTGTCGTCTCTCTATCAACATCAAAGAACAAGACCGACCTTATAAATAAATTTATGATATCCTTACCTGAATAAAAACAATATATGTTGATGATGATTTTAATTGATTATATCTATAAATATATGGAATCTCCCCACGAGTGGTGCTCCCCTAGTGCTTTCTCATTGTCTCTATATTCACCAATCCAGTCATCTCACATAGAGAGTATCCCTTTTCATACATTAAAATTACATATCATTTATGGAATAAAAAAACAATTATAAAAATTAACTACCAAAGATAATACCGGTCTAGTGCCCTTAGAAACATAAACACCGGTAAATAAATTAGCTAAATTATCTCCCATAAATTTATCTTGAAAATAACCATTCTTAAAAAATCAAACATAATACATATCTTCATAACAAGGGTAAGGAAACATAAAAAGGGGTGAGACCAGATGCTCCAAAAGGGTAAACAAGGGAGACATGTAATCTTAAAGATGATCATAGGGGTATAAAAACATGACAACTAAAATAAAATATCATACCCTGGATATAAAATATCATAAATAGGAATTGTGGAATAATGATTGGCAGTTCTTGAGACATGAAAAAAATATAAATACATAACAATATCCATGAAATCATAACATTGAAATAATATATGCAATTGTGTCCAAACACATAAGCATATAATATGATATATATAGTAGTCAAGACCATATTAATAGTATGATTTCACTCCCCATACCGTATTGGTAGTCATGGATAACTCCCATGGCCATGTTAGTATCATGAGTTCACTCCCCATACCATCTTGGTTGTCATGGTTTACTCTTATTCACATGTTAGTAGCATGAATTCACTCATCATACCATCTTAGGGGTCATGGTTCATTCCCATGGCCATATTAGTAGTCATGGTCTACTCCCAAGACCATATTAGTTTATTTTATGAGACCTAAATATTTACCCAGTTCATTGGAGGGAGATATAGGTCTCACTGATATTATAATAAAAAATAAATACATTTTACACAAAATCCTATAATATAATATCTTAACTCATGAAATGTAATGTGTATCATAAACCTGTAATCATATCAAAACCATTGAAAAAATATATAGGCATCATAATCAATTTTTCAAAATCATAACCCATGAAAGAGATACATATATCAAAAACATAAACAACTTAAATAGAAATTGATTTTTTAAACAAATAACCTATGAAAGAGATACAGGTTTCATAGTGACCATTACATTAAGCAAAAACATTCAGAGAAATAATATAAATGGATCCTTTAGATCATATCCTATAAAGGAAGGAGTAGCTTTAAAGTATGTTATCATAGATGTAAAATAATTTGTAAATATCTTTTATAAATCATTTCTTGGGTAAAGTATCCTTTCTACTTTGAGATTAGATTTTTAATGCATAAAACCATTTATGTAACACCCCAAGCTTCTATGGTACGTTTCCCTTCGAATAATGCGATAGCGTGTGTTGTACGCAACCTCGAGTTCTAACACACACCACAACTAATTAAACTAGCCGTTGTGAATAGTAATACCTACTTTTTGAAATCATATACATTCAATATTTCAAAATGGACTTCATTTTTGGATTCGGAATATCAAAATTAGCCTAGGGTGAAATTTTGGTACATTTCGGATAACTTTCATATTTTGATGAATAGTGAAAATTACTAAATTTTAATTAAAAACAACTTTTTTAATCAAAATAATTAATAGTGATAAATTGTGAATTTGAGTGGTTTTAAAATATATTTAGAATATATTTTTACCATTTAATATAATGTTGGTCATTGGACATAATTTTACAATTAAACCGAACATAAACAAGTGTCAATCTTTTGATAGTTATTACCTCTTAAAAACATGCTTTTTGTTTTGACTGCGGGAATTAATTTTAAATTAAATTCTGCCACTTCTGTGTTTTGAATTTAGGAAAATGGATTCCATATTTGGAATCAGGATGTCCAAATTATGTAAATAGGTAACTTTTATTTTTAGACATTTTGAATAATTACTGCGGTAAATATTTTATTTACCATGGTTAAGGGTAAATCCGGTAGATAAGGGTTAAAAAAATAATATTATAATAATACAAAATTACCCTAAAACGTGTCCTAACCTTATTGGTGGACACATACCCGACCATGGGAATCCTTGGGTCAATTTGGGGACCCCTTGGAGCCACTTGTAAGTGATAAGGACACATTATATTAATAAAGTTAAAATAAAAATAAAAATGGCATAAGCTTACATCTTTTAGAAGAACATTTTTTACATAGGGTTATACATGTTGGATTTTCGATTATAAATATTCATTAGAAATTTAAAAAGATTTCCTACATAATGATATTTTTTTTATAATTTTTAGACATTAAATAATTTATTTTATTTATGACACAATGATGATGCATTAATTACTATAATAGTGAAAAATTAAAATAATTGATATTATAAATACCCAAATAAATATAATATGAAACTTTTAATGAATTAAACTAATTTTATAGGATAATATGACATATTATGATTGATTTAATTGACTTTGTTCGAAGTAATCAATCTGTTAGGAGTTTTACAAAAATCAACTATTGAATAGTGTCAAAATTGACATAAAAGAGTTCTTAAAACAAATATTATATTATTAATTGATATTAAATTCCTAAAAATCTAAGGTTCGGCCAAGAGACTTATATTATGATAGGTTCCTTATTAATGGACCACTTGGGGGTCGCTTGGATGTATATAGTAAGTTTATTAACCATATTATATAAAAATACAAAGAGACATTGTAAAAGTGAAACTAATTAACTTAGAGTTAACACTTAAAGATAAGGTTAATATAAGTACCCAAACCTGTCTAAATTCTATTGGTTGAGTGGTTTTCGACCTATCCCCACCTTAACATTTGAATAGTCAACTTTGGAGCCATTAGAAACCGAATATGAATTTATTATAAATTAATATTTCTAGCTTTTCCAAAGGTGCCCCTCACCCCTCTTATAAAAGGGCACTCCTCCTTCTCATTTCTTCACACCTCTCAAGCCACTTGGCTCGTCCAAACTCTGCCCAACTAAGCTCCCCACATCCCTCTCCTCCTCCTTGAAGCTTCCCCTTAGGCATAAAGCATTTCAAGAAGTCCTTTGGTTCCAACCAAAGTGAGTTACCTAAATTAAAGGTAACGATTTCTCTTAAATTATTTTCATTTATTTTGCCTCTTCAACCCCCAAAATCTTTTTATTTCCCTTCTTTTGTAACAACACCAGTATCCTAAATATACTAGGATGTTGTTATAAGAAGGATTCAAACTACACATACACACAACTCCATCTAATGGATGATGAACATAATGTTTCTGTGGATGGCAAACTAACGCCTCACGAAACGATGATTGTTCAAATGCATATTACCACCTATCATGGTGGCCATTATGATGGCACTGTAATTAAATATGATATTAATGATATATATTTTATATATAAGCTTCTGTAATTCCATTTTATTTCATACCATTATTTGTTTCATGTTGTATATACATACGATAATTTCATTTGAGGAAGTGCGGACTACCGCCCCCTTAAAATGATATGACTCGTTCATACCACACATGGAACGTATAAAGGATGGTGTTAATGAACTTAAGTAACATATATAAAATATTATATTATACTGGAATAGTAATATACCTATGAATCATTTGGATTCGATTCTTTTAAAATAAAAATTAAATGGAAGTAGCGTTCGTGCGTACGTACGGACTACCGTCTCCACGAACGCGATGAGATTCACTCTCCATCGTATCCATTCAAGTATAATTATCATTTGATGATTTAAAAATGATGTTTAAGGACTTAATACCATTATGGATTTGAATAATATACAACCTATCCTTTACAAACATGTCTTACGTAACAAAACATACAAAAGCAAACGAGTAAGTTAACACCCGAAACAACGATAATACTAAGATATTATTAACAAATCAATGTTAAAAGATCATATATGATATCATATTAATATATATGATTCTTGTATTATTTAATAACAATTATTTCACCATTATACAGGAGGTTAACCTACCCCAACCAAGGAAAATTACAAGGTAAGGGTTATTTCACAATCTCTTCATTATCCGAGGTTGTTTATATGTAATAATCTACTAGGATCTCTTTATCATCCACATCCATGTTTCTTAAAAATGTATTTCAAAACATTTTTACTATTTACAAGAATATGGGTTAAAGTCATTTATACCCTTGTTTGACTTTTTATAAGAGGTTTAGAAAGGAATCTTTCCGTTGTTTTCAAAACAAGGTCCTTTTTAACCTTTTCGACAAAATTGAGGTAAGAATGTTTTTTTTAACTTATACGGAGGGTGCGGTTATTTTACGCCATTATAAAATCTTCAAAGCTTTCCTTACAAGCTTATAAGAATATTTTCAAAGAAAATGTTTTATTTTTTATGGATCATAAATGATTTCAAAATAAAAGGAGATATTTCTTTAAAAAGAATTTTGATTTCATCTATGTCAACATCCTTTGATGGATTTTAAGATTATTTAAAGTTGATTTATTATGATACAAAACTTCTATATTGTATTGAAGGTTTTGTGATATGTTTGACTGTGGATGTGCTATTTTTATACCATTCATAGTTTATGGTGAAATTATTGACATTTCGTTTGCTAGTTTTAATACGAATGTTTATGTTATGTTTAAACCTTTTCATATGGGAATGCATTGGACTTAATAAGTGACGGGTAGAGCCCGCTATAGCTCCTCGATGCATCGGTAGGTCTCATGAGACAAACTAGTGTCTTGGCACAAGGCCTTGACAAAATCTTATTTGTAGTCTTGGCACGAGGCCTTGGCTATGTGGTTATGATAGTCTGGCATTATGCATTCCAACATTATGAAAGTGGTTATTGATTTTTGCATGTGATTATTCGATTAGTAGAATATCCATGTGAATAAGTAAATGGCATTATTTCATTTTATTTATGCCATACCATGTTGAAAGTTCATGTTTAAAAGGCTTTTTTTTAGTTATACATTGCCTTAAATGTTTATTCTTATTGATGAAAGTTTCCGCTATATTGTTATCCTTACTAGGCATTTGAGCTCACCCCTTTTCTATGTTTTATTTTTCCCAGGAAGTGAAGATGTAAGTTATGAATGACCTGCAGGGATATTATGAGGAGATTATAGTGTGGACTGTGGAAACATTATGTTGTTATAGTAGTTTTTCATTTTATGATGTAATGTAAAACTTATGAATATATCTAGTGTTTCCAAGGCTACTAAACCAATCGGTGTTTCGAGATTTGATCTTTCTTGTGATCATGCCAATGTTATGTAATTAATGCACCGACTCTGGGTAACTGGGGTCGGGGCGTTACAGTTGGTATCAGAGGAGGTTTAGTACAAACCTTGGAAGCTAGATTTAGATAAACTCTGATTAGAGCACGTAGACTTAAGATGAACTTTGAGGATTAGTATAGAAGAACTTCCTAGAATTTTGGTATTGTAGAGATTTTGTGAGTTTTCCGAGCAATACATCCCTGTCTGGATACGAGCAGGTAGAGGCGGCTCTGGCACAGATGTACCTAGGGGTAAAACCCGAAAACACTGCTTTGAGCTAGACTCGAACGGGAACTGGTGCACGACAACGGGCCTTGTCGCACTCTTGGTTACGACACTCCCGGGGGATATGCTTAGGATAACTCTAATTTTCTTTACAAATCATTATGAAGGGTTTATGAGTATATACTTCCTCAAAGAAAACATTTTTATGATTATGGATTATATCCATAAATAGTTCAATTTATGTTAAGTGTTTTATAAGTATGGGATTATGTATTTTGATTCATAAACTGATCTAGTTTATGCCATTGTTTAGAAATGGCGCCTAGTGGAAGAAATGGAAACCGTATCAATGCACGCACTCCATGTAGGTATTGCCCTCCTGCTCAAGATAATTATAGTGGGGCTGGTGATGCAACTGGTGCTGATCAGCTAATCACCGTACTGGGACAACTTACTCAGGTTATGAATAATAACCTTACCCGTATGGAGCACCCTGATCCGCAGCGTGGAGGATCAATGTTAGATCGATTCATGAGACAACAACCACCAAAGTTCAATGGGAGTACAAATCCCTTAGTAGCTGAGCAATGGATATTTTCCCTAGAGAAAATATTTCAGGCTTTGGGGAGTAGTGAAAGGGAAAAAGTTACCATGGCAGTTTACCGCCTCACTGGAGATGCTGATCAATGGTGGTCATTGATTCAAAACATGAAGGAAGATGATGAAGTATCAAACATGGAATGGAGGGAGTTCAAAGATATGTTTTTAGAAAAATACTTTCCTCGCGACCATCGAGCAGATATGGAAAGGCAATTTCTGAGTCTGAGACAAAAGGAGGATGATAATGTCACAAAGTATGAGGCTAACTTTACAAGGTTAGCGACGTATGCTGGAGATTATATTCGCAACCCAAGAAGTAAGATTTATCGTTTCTTTGATGGGTTAAAACCATTTCTCCGTCGAGCATTAGTCTCACAATCCTTTTCATCGTACGAAGACATTGTCTCATGTGCTATCAAGACCGAGAAGGAATTCTCTAAGTCTTATGACTTTAAAGCAAAGCAAGAGAAGAAGAGACCTGCTGATCAATCTGGGAATGGAAATAAGGGGAAGAAGGGAAAGGTTGAATATCCATCTTGTGGTAAATGCGGGAAGAAACATCCTGGTACTTGCTTGAAGGGAATGGGAGTCTGTTACAAGTGTGGTGAAAAAGGCCACCAAGCTCATGATTGCAAGGGGAAGAAGGAAGCTACCAACGTTCAGTGCTACAATTGCAGGGAGATGGGGCATTATGCAAATGCATGTCCTAAGCGTCAGGAGAACTTATCTCAGAAAAGGCCAAGGGATCAAGGCCAGGCTTATGCTATCACTACTGCTGAGGTAGAAGCTCCGAAAGACGTGGTGGCAGGTAATTTAATGGTTTCCTCATGTTTAGAAAATGCATTATTTGATTCTGGATCATCACATTGTTTCATATCTTCCCAGTTTTCTAAGAAAATTAGATATTTCCAATTTGATTTAATAAGGGAGTTGTCGGTTAAAACTCCTAAGGGAAGTATCGTTGCAACAAAGTTTTGTGAATCAGTCCCCATTAGAGCACATAAATTTTCTTTATCTGCTGATCTCATCATCATACCTATGATTGAGTTTGATATAATCCTCGGTATGGACTGGCTTTCGGACTATGATGCGAAGATTTATTGTAAGAATAAAGAGGTTACGATTATTGATGATAATGATAAGGAACACCTTATTTTTAGAGCAGAATCGTCACCACCTAATTCTTATTTAGATCCACCCCCAGTAGCTCAACTAAATTCAATTATTGGGGAGGAAGAGAATGAAATAACTGCGGGTGAGGAAAGGAATGTTCAAATAGAGGATGTACCTGTTGTGAAAGAGTTTGTAGATGTATTTCCGGAAGATTTACCTGGACATCCTCCAGAACGAGAAGTAGAGTTTTCCATTGATTTAATTCCTGGATCAAGGCCTATATCAAAGACCCCGTATAGAATGGCCACTGTAGAATTAGTCGAACTAAAGAAACAACTAGAGGAATTGAGTAATAAGGGATTTATTCGCCCTAGTGTTTCTCCATGGGGAGCCCCTGTTCTTTTTGTTAAAAAGAAAGATGGATCTATGAGGTTATGTATCGACTACAGGGAGATCAATGCTATAACGATAAAGAACAAGTATCCCCTACCTCGTATTGATGATTTATTTGACCAACTGCATGGAGCTCAATACTTTTCAAAGATTGACCTTCGATCTGGATACCATCAGTTGTGTGTGAAGAAGGAAGACATTCCGAAAACAGCATTTCGAAGCAGGTATGGGCATTACGAGTTTACTGTAATGCCGTTTGGATTGACTAATGCACCATCTGTATTCATGGATCTGATGAATAGAGTTTTCACGGAGTATCTCGATGAATTTGTGGTGGTATTTATTGATGATATCTTGGTATACTCCAAAACCTACGAAGATCATGAAAATCACTTGCGCATTATCTTGAAGACTCTGAGGAGGCATGAATTATATGGGACGTTTAGCAAGTGTGAATTCTGGCTTCAGGAGATTTCTTTTCTTGGCCATATTGTCTCTAAAGATGGAATCTCTGTTGAACCTTCTAAGACCAAGGAAATCCAAGAATGGCCAGCACCTACGAGTATAACTGAGGTACGTAGTTTTATTGGCTTGGCAGGTTATTATCGACGTTTCGTCCAGAATTTTGCCCGATTGGCTAACCCATTAACGAAGCTCACACGTAAAGGGGTTAAATTTGTTTGGACAAAAGAGTGTGAGGAATGTTTCAAAGAACTGAAGAGAAGATTAGTCAATGCTCCTATATTGACTCTACCATCGGGGAATGATGGGTTCGTTATTTATAGTGATGCATCAAAGAAAGGACTTGGTTGTGTCCTTATGCAGAATGATAGAGTTATTGCCTATGCATCACGACAGTTGAAAATTCATGAACAAAACTATCCTACTCATGATCTTGAGTTAGCAGCTGTGATCTTTGCTTTGAAGATATGGAGGCACTACCTCTATGGTGAAAAATGTGAGATTTATACTGATCACAAGAGTTTGAAGTATATTTTATCACAAAAAGAACTCAACATGAGGCAAAGGAGATGGCTTGAATTACTCAAGGTTTATGATTGTACGATACACTACCACCCGGGGAAGGCAAACAAGGTGGCAGATGCTTTGAGCAGAAAAGACCATGGAGTTTTGAACATGATGAGAATTGAAAGGGATCCAATTTTCATGGATCTAGTGAAGATGGACATGGGAATAACCAGGGAAGGTGAAACATCAATGCTTTTTCAAATGGTTGCCAAACCATCTTTACTAGAAAGGATTAAGAGTTCTCAGACCGATGATGAAGAATTTCAGAAGAAGATTAAAGCTGTGAATGATGGGAGATTGAGAGACTTTGTGTATGAAGATGGAACTTTGAAATTTGGAAAGAGACTTTGTGTTCCCGATTTACCTGATCTGAAAAGGGAATTACTGGATGATGCTCATAGTTCCAATTTCTCTATACACCCTGGGAGCACCAAAATGTATAGAGATTTGAAGGAACATTTTTGGTGGGACAACATGAAGAGGGAGATTGCTGATTTTGTATCAAGATGTATGGTTTGTCAACAAGTGAAAGCTGGAAGGCAACAGCCTGGAGGAGTCATGCAACCTCTTCCCATACCGGAGTGGAAATGGGACAATATTACGATGGACTTTGTCATGGGGCTACCAAAGACTCCTAGAAGGAACGATGCAATATGGGTTATTGTTGATCGTCTTACCATGTCAGCACATTTTCTTGCTATAAGAGAAGATCTACCCCTGGAACGTCTAGCAAGACTATATATTAATGAAGTTGTGAGACTTCATGGAGTACCCCTATCAATTGTTTTGGATCGTGATCCCCGTTTTACTTCAAGGTTTTGGAAAAGTCTTCAGAAATCCCTGGATACTGAACTTCATTTGAGCACTGCTTACCACCCTCAGACAGACGGACAATCAGAACGGACTATTCAGACCTTAGAAGACATGTTGAGATCTTGCTCACTTGATTTTCAGGGTATGTGGGATCAATATTTACCACTGGTAGAATTTTCCTATAACAATAGCTTCCATTCGAGTATTCAGATGGCACCATATGAAGCGTTATACGGAAAGAGATGTCGTACCCCAACCTGTTGGGATGACGTTGGTGAAAGAAAACTTGTAGGCCCAGAACTGGTGGAGGAAACGGTGGAAAAGGTGAAGGTAATCCAAAATCACTTCAAAGCAGCTCAAAGTAGGCAGAAAAGCTATGCTGATATTCGAAGGAAGGATTTGGAATTTCAAGTCGGTGATCATGTTTTCCTGAAGGTATCTCCATGGAAGGGAGTCATACGTTTTGGTAAGAAAGGTAAATTGAGTCCCAGGTACATCGGACCTTTCGAAATTCTAAAACGAATTGGGGTTGTAGCTTACCGATTGGCAATGCCGCCAAGTCTCTCCAATGTTCACGATGTGTTCCACGTATCTCTGTTGAGGAAATACATGCCTGACCCAACGCATGTACTCACCTATGAGGAATTAGAACTGGAACCCGATCTTTCCTATTGTGAAGAGCCCATCAGGATTCTTGATACAAGAGAACAAGTACTGAGAAACCGGACGACGCGTCTGGTAAAAATTTTGTGGAGAAATCATAAGATGGAAGAGGCAACGTGGGAACCTGAGGAACTTATGATGAAGAACCACCCGAGTCTTTTTATGCAGTAATACCCTAGAAATTTCGAGGACGCAATTATTTGAAGGAGGGGAGAATGTAACACCCCAAGCTTCTATGGTACGTTTCCCTTCGAATAATGCGATAGCGTGTGTTGTACGCAACCTCGAGTTCTAACACACACCACAACTAATTAAACTAGTCGTTGTGAATAGTAATACCTACTTTTTGAAATCATATACATTCAATATTTCAAAATGGACTTCATTTTTGGATTCGGAATATCAAAATTAGCCTAGGGTGAAATTTTGGTACATTTCGGATAACTTTCATATTTTGATGAATAGTGAAAATTACTAAATTTTAATTAAAAACAACTTTTTTAATCAAAATAATTAATAGTGATAAATTGTGAATTTGAGTAGTTTTAAAATATATTTAGAATATATTTTTACCATTTAATATAATGTTGGTCATTGGACATAATTTTACAATTAAACCGAACATAAACAAGTGTCAATCTTTTGATAGTTATTACCTCTTAAAAACACGCTTTTTGTTTTGACAGCGGGAATTAATTTTAAATTAATTTCTGCCACTTCTGTGTTTTGAATTTAGGAAAATGGATTCCATATTTGGAATCAGGATGTCCAAATTATGTAAATAGGTAACTTTTATTTTTAGACATTTTGAATAATTACTGCGGTAAATATTTTATTTACCATGGTTAAGGGTAAATCCGGTAGATAAGGGTTAAAAAAATAATATTATAATAATACAAAATTACCCTAAAACGTGTCCTAAACTTATTGGTGGACACATACCCGACCATGGGCATCCTTGGGTCAATTTGGGGACCCCTTGGATCCACTTGTAAGTGATAAGGACACATTATATTAATAAAGTTAAAATAAAAATAAAAATGGAATAAGCTTACATCTTTTAGAATAACATTTTTTACATAGGGTTATACATGTTGGATTTTCGATTATAAATATTAATTAGAAAGATAAATAGATTTCCTACATAATGATATTTTATTTATAATTTTTAGACATTAAATAATTTATTTTATTTATGACACAATGATGATGCAGTAATTACTATAATAGTGAAAAATTAAAATAATTCATATTATAAATACCCAAATAAATATAATATGAAACTTTTAATGAATTAAACTAATTTTCTAGGATAATATGATATATTAGTATTGATTTAATTGACTTTGTTCGAAGTAATCAATCTTTTAGGAGTTTCCCAAAAATCAACTATTGAATAGTGTCAAAATTGACATAAAAGAGTTCTTAAAACAAATATTATATTATTAATTGATATTAAATTCCTAAAAATCTAAGGTTCGGCCAAGAGACTTATATTATGATAGGTTCCTCATTAATGGACCACTTGGGGGTCGCTTGGATGTATATAGTAAGTTTATTAACTATAATATATAAAAATACAAAGAGACATTGTAAAAGTGAAACTAATTAACTTAGAGTTAATACTTAAAGATAAGGTTAATATAAGTACCCAAACCCGTCTAAATTCTATTGGTTGAGTGGTTTTCTACCTATCCCCACCTTAACCTTTGAATAGTCAACTTTGGAGCCATTAGAAACCGAATATGAATTTATTATAAATTAATATTTCTAGCTTTTCCAAAGGTGCCCCTCACCCCTCTTATAAAAGGGCACTCCTCCTTCTCATTTCTTCACACCTCTCAAGCCACTTGGCTCGTCCAAACTCTGCCCAACTAAGCTCCCCACATCCCTCTCCTCCTCCTTGAAGCTTCTACTTAGGCAGAAAGCATTTCAAGAAGTCCTTTGGTTCCAACCAAAGTGAGTTACCTAAATTAAAGATAACGATTTCTCTTAAATTATTTTCATTTATTTTGCCTCTTCAACCCCCAAAATCTTTTTATTTCCCTTCTTTTGTAACAACACCAGTATCCTAAATATACTAGGATGTTGTTATAAGAAGGATTAAAACTACACATACACACAACTCCATCTAATGGATGATGAACATAATGTTTCTGTGGATGGAAAACTAACGCCTCACGAAACGATGATTGTTCAAATGCATATTACCACCTCTCATGGTGGCCATTATGATGGCACTGTAATTAAATATGATATTAATGATATATATTTTATATATAAGCTTCTGTAATTCCATTTTATTTCATACCATTATTCTTTTCATGTTGTATATACATACGATAATTTCATTTGAGGAAGTGCGGACTACCGCCCCCTTAAAATGATATGACTCGTTCATACCACACATGGAACGTATAAAGGATGGTGTTAATGAACTTAAGTAACATATATAAAATATTATATTATACTGGAATAGTAATATACCTATGTATCATTTGGATTCGATTCTTTTAAAAAAAAATTAAATGGAAGTAGCGTTCGTGCGTACGTATGGACTACCGTCTCCACGAACGCGATGAGATTCACTCTCCATCGTATCCATTCAAGTATAATTATCATTTGATGATTTAAAAATGATGTTTAAGGACTTAATACCATTCTGGATTTGAATAATATACAACCTATCCTTTACAAACATGTCTTACGTAACAAAACATACAAAAGCAAACGAGTAAGTTAACACCCGAAACAACGATAATACTAAGATATTATTAACAAATCAATGTTAAAAGATCATATATGATATCATATTAATATATATGATTCTTGTATAATTTAATAACAATTATTTCACCATTATACAGGAGGTTAACCTACCCCAACCAAGGAAAAGTACAAGGTAAGGGTTATTTCACAATCTCTTCATTATCCGAGGTTGTTTATATGTAATAATCTACTAGGATCTCTTTATCATCCACATCCATGTTTCTTAAAAATGTATTTCAAAACATTTTTACTATTTACAAGAATATGGGTTAAAGTCATTTATACCCTTGTTTGACTTTTTATAAGAGGTTTATAAAGGAATCTTTCCGTTGTTTTCAAAACAAGGTCCTTTTTAACCTTTTCGACAGAATTGAGGTAAGAATGTTTTTTTTAACTTATACGGCGGGTGCGGTTATTTTACACCGTTATAAAATCTTCAAAGCTTTCCTTACAAGCTTATAAGAATATTTTCAAAGAAAATGTTTTATTTTTTATGGATCATAAATGATTTCAAAATAAAAGGAGATATTTCTTTAAAAAGAATTTTGATTTCATCTATGTCAACATCCTTTGATGGATTTTAAGATTATTTGAAGTTGATTTATTATGATACAAAACTTCTATATTGTATTGAAGGTTTTGTGATATGTTTGACTGTGGATGTGCTATTTTTATACCATTCATAGTTTATGGTGAAATTATTGACATTTCGTATGCTAGTTTTAATACGAATGTTTATGTTATGTTTAAACCTTTTCATATGGGAATGAATTGGACTTAATAAGTGACGGGTGGAGCCCGCTATAGCTCCTCGATGCATCGGTAGGTCTCATGAGACAAACTAGTGTCTTGGCACAAGGCCATGACAAAATCTTATTTGTAGTCTTGGCACGAGGCCTTGGCTATGTGGTTATGATAGTCTGGCATTATGCATTCCAACATTATGAAAGTGGTTATTGATTTTTGCATGTGATTATTCGATTAGTAGAATATCCATGTGAATAAGTAAATGGCATTATTTAATTTTATTTATGCCATACCATGTTGAAAGTTCATGTTTAAAAGGCTTTTGTTTTAGTTATACATTGCCTTAAATGTTTATTCTTATTGATGATAGTTTCCGCTATATTGTTATCCTTACTGGGCATTTGAGCTCACCCCTTTTCTATGTTTTATTTTTCCCAGGAAGTGAAGATGTAAGTTATGAATGACCTGCAGGGATATTATGAGGGGATTATAGTGTGGACTGTGGAAACATTATGTTGTTGTAGTAGTTTTTCATTTTATGATGTAATGTAAAACTTATGAATATATCTAGTGTTTCCAAGGCTACTAAACCAATCGGTCTTTCGAGATTTGATCTTTCTTGTGATCATGCTAATGTTATGTAATTAATGCACCGACTCTGGGTAACTGGGGTCGGGGCGTTACAATTTAGAAGTTATTTTCAAAAACAATATCTTGAAAATATATAACTAAGACTGGAAATCATTTTGAAAACCTTTTGTCATGAAAACATATAAAATTAAATATGAAAAAGTTTAAAGAATTTTTCTATTGAAAACACTTTTAATACATTAAAACAAATTATGAAAGAAATTTAAAACCATTGAATTGAAAATACAATAAAACATTGTAATGAAATATTGAAAAAAATTTAAAAACCATTTCTTAGAATGTATCTTTTATATAATCTAATGAATGCTTCAAAATGTTTTGAAAACATTTATACTTTTAAACTTATGAAAGAATCTTGAAAAAATTTTGAAAACCAGTTTCCTTGAAAACATATAAAATAAGTTTAAAAACATTTTGATGTCAATTTTCATTGAAAATTAAATTGAATACTTATAAAAAATATTGAGAATGTTTTGAAATTCAATTATTCTAAAATTAAATTTATATATTTTTTATTAAAAATTAACCATTTAAATATGCAATTGAAGCTTCATAGAAATGAGGGTTGGTAAATCTATACCTATGGTATGAGGTAAAAGGAGTATTCTTTTTTCATTGTAAAAGGTTATTAAAATATCATCTTCATAGAGAGAGGAGAATATTCATTTGAAAAAAAAAATTAAAAGAATTTTTTTAAAAAAAAATTATAAGATTGTATTATAATATTATAATATTCATGGTAACACATTTTTTGAAAAAATGGTTTTAAACGAACATTGATTTTCTACCCAAGAAGGGGTAAAGTTAGTATTTCATAAAAAAATTCTATAATATCATTTGAACTAATGAGTGGAAAAAATGGTATCAACACATTAATATATAATAAATTATCCCAGGAAAAAATAATTCATGAGTTTTCTTGAAATATTTATCATTATATTTCATCAATGGAAGCTTAATCCAAATCAATCTTGAGAAAGGATGCAATTTTTTCAATAATCATCTTATCACATTGTATCATTGAATAATACTTATCATGTAGGAAAATGAATTTATATGAATCACAAAATACCATGAAATGAATTATATTAATGATATAATATTTCAAATATATTATCTAAATCTTTTATAAAATATATAGGTGCGTAACATGGCTTGTGTCTCAGATAAGGGAAATTAAGAAGAAATTTTATTACTGATTAGGTTACTTTTGGACCATAAATACCATGAAAAAAAGATCATATAATTGAAATTTTAAAACACATAAATTTTATAAAAATAATAATCTAAGAACACATTCATGTATGGTATATACACGATTCAAGGGAAAATAATGGTGAACATGGCATGTATCTCACGGATATAAAAATATAGAATAAATTACCTTACCATGTGTCTTGACTAACGCCATAATCATTTAAAATTAATGTATATTAAATATAATTTTATTATAAATAAATAAAAAACAAGTTACTTTATCTAATAAAATATATTGTCAGATTATGACTTTATATTATCCTCTTGTTAACAATTCCTTGTTAAGGATATGATTCTGTTAATATTCACTTTGTTTTCCACATGTGTCTCGATTTGTTATATCCTTGGTAAATATACATATATCCTGATTTAAATAATTTAAAAAAGATATACATGTCATTTATATTTTTTTATATTTTTACTATAATAATCTATAGAATATATATGTATGAAATGGAATACATTATTTATGTTGACAGAAGGTCTTATGTACGCATGAACACAGTTTCTATTTAATAGTTGTAATGAATGAAGGTAAGTATAAAAAAATATAAGAATATATATCAATTTTTAGTTGCATTATTATATAATATATATCATATAATTTCACTAAAATTACCCATAATAGATTCCATGAAGTGTGTGAATGAATTACATCGCTTTGAGGGGGTTGTATTCTACACTTTCTCAAAAGAAATTATAATATTTAATCAAAATGGTATGTATAATAATATTTTTTGTAAAAGAATTAATGAAACACAAATGCATGATAAATATAATATATATCATATATGAACATATTTTCCATAATAATTTCCATCATGAGACATGGTAATGAAAAATGAATAATTGTCATTTTGTGGGGTGACTGTTCATCATACATTTAAAAAATATGATTGTTACCCATTTGAAAAAGGATTTTGTAAATGTAGGTAGAAAAAATAGTTCAACAAAATAATAGAATATTTAAGATACATTATTCATATACAATCATTTGAATAAAGAGTGTGAATGGGTTGGATAATGAAATTAAAAGAAAGGGGTTTGAGAGAAGTTGTTACCTATTTAATGAGTAACTCTTTTTTGTTTATGAAAAAATGCTTCCTCGGATTGATTTATTCAAATGTGGAGGATTATGGGAGAAATTTAGAGATTTTTAGAAGTGTATTTGGAAGATATTTCCTGAACTTATGTGGTTTGAGAGGTTTCTATAAGAGGGGGAATTTGTTGCCTTTTAAGGAAAGGGAATGTACACACATGGAATTTCATAAAATAAGTTAGGTGTATCCAAATGGTTTCCCAAAAAAGTCATAAAAAACAAAATAAATCAATAATGGAAAGTTAATGGACGATTAATGGCTATAAAATTGATTTTTGACCAGTTTCTAGGTCATTTTGGGTCTTAAATTTTTAGGTTTGGTACTTTTTTAACCAAATTTTTCTCTCGACCATTGTCATTAATTTAAACAACCTTTATTAAAATAATTGGTAAAAAAATTTAAACTTATTTGGAATTAAAAATTATTCTTTATAAATTTATCTAATCTTTTTTTCCAAATTCTAATATGAGAATAGGCATAAATGAATTTAAAAATAATCCAGATGATAGGATAACCCTATGGGTTTTTAAAGTAAAAACTTCTAATAGTTTGGTAAACCTTTATAACAAATTTCAAAGTGAAACTAATTACAATGACCTGCATTGGATAGATTTATTAATTTAATTTCTAAATAAACATTAAAACCAATTTAAAATATAAATAATCATTATAAGTGAATTAGATGAAAAATAATTTTTGAATTAATAATCAGTATTTTTATCTATTAATTATAAAATGGAACCTTATAGAAAAATACTAAAAAACAGTAATAAATTAATTTTTTATGTTTCTCATTCTAATAATATTTTTATTTTGAAACATAATATATAGAAATTTTCAAAAATGGGATTTAAAATGGGTTCTCCATTAAAATGTGGTAAAACAATATTTATAAAAATATATGATTTTAGGCATAAAATTTGGTTTGTTCTTATCATATATCTATAAAATATATTGAATGACTATCAATTTTTTAATATATATACTATAAATTTATTTAATATTTTTTACAATTATTAGTTAATTAATATTATTAATATAAGTTGTCTTTTT
Organism: Viscum album; assembly: GCA_963277665.1. Lineage (NCBI taxonomy): Eukaryota > Viridiplantae > Streptophyta > Magnoliopsida > Santalales > Viscaceae > Viscum > Viscum album. The sequence continues at coordinate 592,866,172 of OY728166.1, forward strand.
CCCAAAAAAATTGTTTCTTATTATATCAGTCTCTTTATATTAAGTTTGTTTCAATAATATTTTCTAATTATTAGGTTAAAAATGAATTTAAATATGTATATATATATATATTAATTACATATTTAATCCAATAATGTTCAATTTAATTGACATGTTATATCCTATTAAATAATATTATTTCAATTATGAACATAGTGCGCTATAACATGGTCTTGAGTGTTATGTAAGTCATCAATGAGTGTTTGTATTACATGTAATGTAAGATAACCTCGGTGTTCCATGTAGATGTAGGTAAAAAAATTTAGTGTGTCATGTATAATTAACATTATTTTCTATATAACACTAGCCAGATGTAGTGCTTTAATATAAACTAATCTATTTTCAAAGAGGTGTGAAATGAAAAATATCAATACGATTAAATTAATTTGAAAAACATTTTTCACAAAATCTCGGGGTGTTATATTATACCGCCTTAAAATGAATTTCTCTCTAAAAATTTTTCTGGGTTATCAACGGTTTAATAATTTGTAGTTTCATTCATAGAAACCCACATCATAAAAATTAATAATGAATATTTCTATAAATAGGGAATTTCAGAACCATTACTTTCATTCATTGTATCTCATAATAGGATTCCCACATAAGAGAACATAGGTTGTAAGTGAAACTAGGACATGGAAGTGAAATATTAAAATATAGTTTTGATGGAGATTGATAGGGAACAAATTCATGAGAACATTAAAATCATAATGACATAAATCTGTGAGGACTGAAGGGACCTAAGGATTCATCAGAAACAAATTTTTATGACAACATTTTTTTGAAGATAATTTTTCCAAAAGATGAAGAATTTTCATGGAAATATTTACTTTCATTATTTCAAGAAAATGTCTCCCTTTGTTGTTCCTTCATCCACCTCACCTCATTCTCTAAAAAAGAAGGTGGATTTTTCAATCCTGATGTACTAACAGATCAATGGATCTATGATATGACATCCCATTTGTTATCACTTATCATCAACATAATGTTTTTTGAATGGGCAATCCAATATAAAGAAATACTCATATGAAGAGAGAACTCTTAAATTTTATCTACTTCATCTGAATTATAACTTAATCTTTCGATAAATGGTTAACCTTATAAACCTTATAAAAGGTGAAAATTCAAATAATTCGAATGAATGTCATGCAATTGGATTAAAATTTGTCCCCTATATATAATAATTTACCACATGGTTGTCACATTCCAAACATTTGAATGCCATCATCATATATTCTGTTGAAACCTGGTGAAAAACATAATTGCAATAAATAATTTTGGAAAACATGTATGATTCCTTATTCGAAAGATCATTGGATATGTACTTTAAATAAATGATTTTGTAAACTTACTCCTTCAGTACATTGAACAATTTTTCAATAATCTGTTCCTTGGTAATCTATACTATCCGATTTACTTATTCATATCCTGCATATCTTTATCCAAAAAACATTATCTCAACACTAGAAATTAATTATGGTTTACCTTTCTGTAAATAAAATATCACATTTCCACGAAGTCACATTTATATTTCTTCACCATTGTTCAACAAATCCACTTTAATCCTTAAAAAATTATACTGATAATACTTATATATTTCATGATTAATATAATATAATCATTGAATTTAAAACCATAAATACGTCATTAATCCATCCTTATTCATAAATCATTACTAAGGCTTAATCAACTTATTTCATCATATAAATTTCCTATAATATGAAATATTTTTCATCATTAGGTTTCCTTAACCACAATCTAGTAATGCTTCTTATGTTTATTTTAAGAAATACTAGAATAACATCACCTACCTTTCACATGAATTTTTTGGTCACATAATATTTAGATGTATAATCAATACATGTACCACATTCTAATTCTATTTATGAGATTTCCAGTTGGGAAATAGATTCACATAATGAATATTCATTCCACATCCAAAACAATAAATGTTATTCATGTTCCATCTAGTTCTCTCTATTGACTAAAACCAAAAATCATAGTGTGAGAAACATTTATCATATTGGGATTCCATATAATCATGAATAATTATTCTATGGTTCCCAAAGCAAGGATCTTAAATAATTAATATATGAAACCATAGGTTTATCATGGGTTTTTCATAGTCAGCCGATATTTAAATCCATCATTATGGTTCATAAAGATTTTGTAAATTACCAGAGTATATCCCTAAGGATTTTCCAACCTTGCGTGCAGCAAACCCCATTATCATGTTCTAGATTACACTGAGTTAGGATTCAAGAAATCATTGAAATGTTTTTACCCCAAGGTACATATTTTCCAGATCCGCATCCAATTTTAGTATCTAGACAGAGATATATTTCTAGGAATCCATTCCCTGTATCCTTTACCAAAATTCCATGATATTTTCCTAAACATTAACTCATCCATTTACTTAACCTTAGACACATCCAAAGACATATACATAGAAATATACATAGGGATCTCACTAATTTTATCTCTTATATATTTCTAGTGCTTAACTAAACCTTTTCATGGACACCATATAGAGAGATCCTCACTTATATAAAATTAACATTATATATCATTTGGGGAAAACATAAAACATTATAAAAATAGACGCCCAAAGACCATACTTGTATACTGATTTTGGAAACATGGAAACATGAACACAGGTACGTAAGTGAGATATATTATCTCCTAGTACATTTTTCATGACTAGAACCCTTTTTAGACACATCAAACATAGTACATATCTTTATAACTGGGGGAGAGAAACATAAAAAGGGGTGTGATCAGATGCTCAATTAGGGTAAAAAAGGGAGACATATAAGCATAAACCGTATCATATGGCTATTAAAATGGGATCATAAAAATATAATATCACCCCCTATATAAAAATATCATAAACAAGAATCATGGAATAAATATTAGTTGTTTATAAGACATTAATCATAAGAAAATAGACAACATAATCCATAAAATTTTAACATTGGAATGAAACTTGGAATTGTGGAAAATGCATACGCATATAATATGATTTACATAGTAGCCGGAAAAAAATTTCCAATAAAATATTAGTTGAATAGGTTAATGCCTTACACTATCATTATTATCATAGTTCACTCTCATGGTTATTTTAGTATCATAATTTTACACTTCATACCATCTTTGAAGTCATGGTTCACTTCTATATCCATCTTAGTACTCATGTTTTAGTCCCAATACCATATTAGTCTATAAAATTAGATATAGATCCTTTTTCAGATCTTTGGACTGAGATATAGTTCCAACCCATCATAGAATTAAATCATATATAAATGTTCCACAAAATCATAAATGATCATATCTTAGCCCATGAAATATAATGGGTATCATAAACATGTAAACATTTATGAACATGTGAAAAAGGATATTGGTTTCATAATCATTTCCTTAAATGAATAACCCATGAAAGAGAAATGGAATTCATAAACACATAACCTATGAATGAGAAATGGATTTTCGAAACATATGACATGTAAAAGAGAAACGGGTCTCAAAAAGACCATGAAATTATTCATAAAAAATCAGAAAAAAAATATTAATGGAACCATTCTATAATTTTATAGAATGGAAAGATTAAAATCAAAAAATGTAATCATAAATGGAAAATAATTTTTAGATATCATTCAAAAACATTTTTTTTAAATTATTCTTTCATCATAGAATATTTATTTTTAATTCATAAAACCATTTGAAAATAATTTTCATAGAAAATATTTTGAAATAATATAAATAAGACATCAAATCATTTTGAAAAAAAAATCCCATTATAACATAAAGGAAAATATTCAAAACATTTTTATTTAAAAACACTTTTAAAATAGTAAAAGAAACTGTTAAAACATTTTGAAAACCATTTCTATAAAAAAACATTGAAAACATAAAAGAAATCTTGAAATCATTTTGAAAATCATTTCATCAAAAATAACATTGAAAACTTATAAATAAATAATGAAAATATTTTGAAAATATTTTTCTAATAAATCTTATGAAATAATATTGAAAAGGTTTTAAAACTAGTTTTCCTTGAAAATGTATAAAATAATTTTGAAAATATTTTGAAACTAATTATCCCAGAAAAATACATAGAAAAAATATAAAAAAATAAATAAACTTGTTTTGAAAACCAATTCCTTAAAATTAAATTTTTAATTTTTTTTAAAAATTAACTATTTAAATATTTAAGGGAATCTTCACAAAAATTATGGTTGACAAATCCTTATATGTCGTGTGAGGTAAAAGAATGTTCCTTTGTCACGATAAAAAGGAAAAATGACAGGTTTATAAAGAAATAATTATATTCCATTAAAACGTTCATAAAAGAAAAAAATGTATTTTTTTTAATATTTTATGGAAATAGTGTAGTATTGTTGGGAAACCTTTTTTTAAAACATAGTTTTGAAGGAACACAAATTTTTGACTGAAGAGAGCGTAATGTCAGAATTTCTTAAAAACACATTCAAAAATAACATTTATATCAAAAAGTGGAGACAAATATTACCAATACATGAGAAAATACAATATATCCATATTATAAGAAACATCATAAGTTTTATTGAAATATAGATCATAATATTTCTTCAATGGAAGCGTAATCATGAACAACCTTGATAAACGATGAGATTATTTCAATAATCTTCTTATCACATAGTAACATTAAATCAAAATCATCATGTAAGAAAATGAATTTAAATAAATCTTAAACTATCATGAAATTAATTATATTAACAATATAACATTTCAAATACAGTATATACATATTATATAGAAATATAGGTGCGTAACATGGCATGTATCTCAAAGAAGGTAAATTGAGACAAAATATCTCTTCAAATTTTGTGAATGTATTAACATAAATCGTATGAAATAAATAACATTGAATGGATATGTAAATACCTATAAAATTAATAATAATAATAATAATAATACAATCCATTCGTTGGTAGTATATAAACTGTAAAATAGGAATTAATGGTGAACATGGAATGTGTCTAATGGATATAAAAACTGAGATGAAATTCCCTTACACTATGTATGGACTCACATCGTACTCATAAAGACATCCTATATAAAAAAATATTTTTATTATACATATATCACCTAACCATATTCCTATATATAATAACATATATTGTTTTATTATGACTTTATGTTACCTCCTTCTTAACAATTTCATGTTAAGGTTATGCTTCGGGTAATATTTGCTATGATTTTCTCATGAGTTTTAATTTGTTATATTATTCTTCCTTAAACTTATATCTCAATTTAAGTAATGTAAAACATGATATAAATATAATTTATAATTATTACATTTGTATTATAATACACTATAAAATATATAATTATGAAATGGAATACAACTCTCATTGAGACGGTAGGTTGTACGAATGCATGAACACTATTTCATTTTAATAGTATAATTTTAAGAAATCATGTAAATGAAATATATGTATGTACATATCATTGTTAAATTATAATTATTATATAATATATAACATATAATTTCACTAAACTCGTCCTTAAAACATTTCATTTAGTGTGTGAATTAATCACATCTCTTTGAGGAGGCGGAAGTCCACACTTCCTCAAATGATATTATGGCATTAACACTAAATGGACAGTATAAAGATATGATTTTCAAATTAATTAAATAAGAATAAATTCATAATAAATATAATATAAATCATATATAAAAATATCTTCCATAACAATTTCCACTATGATAGGTAGTACGAAAAAATGAAAAATCATAGAAAAAAATACTGTTATATTAAATATATGTTTTACACCATCATAGATTAAGGTGATTGTAATGGAAGGATAATTAAAATAATATAAAGGAGCTTGAGAGAAGTTGTTTCCTATTAATCGAGTAACTCCTTTTGGTTTATTCCAAAATGCTTCCTTGGAATTATTGATTCAAAAAGGGAGATTTCTAGGTGGAACGAGAGATGTTGGGATGTTTATTTATTATAACATGGACAATACTATTTGGATTGAGATGTGTCAAAAATATGGATATTTGGTGGCCCTTTATATGGAATATAAAGGACACCCATGGCATTTTTTGAAAACATGTTATGTGACACTTGTTTTTACCTAACAATAGTCATACAAAACAAAAAAAGACAATGGTTGGTAGAAAGCCTTATATTTTACACCAAATGGATAATGGGAAAGTTTCTAGGTATTTTTGTTTCTTAAATTTATTGTTTAGTACTTTGTTAACATAATTTTTCATTTTATCATTGTAATTAATTTTAATCACTCTCATTAATACTTTTGGTCAAAAACAATTTTAACAATATTAGACATTATAAATTTTGTTGATTCATAATTTTGAATCCATTTTTCCAAATTCAAATAACATAAGTCGCAAAAATTAATTTAAAAATAATCCCACAGATTGGATGACAATGAAGGTTTTAATGTAAAAACATCCAAATGTTTGCTGAGTTTCTATACCCAAATTCAATGTGAAATTGATTCCAATGAACAAAATAGGATTAATTTATTAAAATATTATCTAATTAAACTTTACACCCAATTTAAAATATAATTTTTATTATTAATGAATTAAATAAAAGAGTTTTATCTACTATTTATTATTTTTAACTATTCATCAAAAATAAACCCTTACAGAAAAATTAAAAAAATTATCCTTGCATAATTTTTTTGTTTTTATTTCACATATGAATATTATTTTGACATATTAAATGTAAAAAACATCCAAAAATTTTATTTAAAATGGGTTCTTAATTAAGATGCGGTAAAACTACCTTTATAAAAATAGAAGTTTTTACGAATTCAATTGTTTTTGTTCTCATATTATATCTATCAAATCTGTTGGATGATTATCAATAATATTTGTTTAAATATATAACATTTAAATTTATATATTATCATTCACTATTAGTAATTAATTTAACTTATTAATATAAATCATCTTTTTCACATAAAAATATACATTTAATACATTATTCCTATTATACTCAATTTGTTGACAAATTCCTTTCTAAATAATAGATAAATAATGAATTCGAATATATATATATATATATATATCTTTATTCATACATTTTTTAATCATATAATCTTTAATTTAATGTCTATGTTAAATCATACTCAATAATAATAATTTAATTATGAATTATTTTTCTGTAATAGTGAGTCTATAATGTTATATAAGACATCGAGGAAAGTTAGTGTTGCTTATTATGTAATCTAACCTTGGTGATCCATATAGATATTAATAAAAATTTACGTTGTGTGTATTACATGATTAACTTGATATTTTAAATAACACATGCTTCAAATAGTTCATTCATATAAAATAAATTTTTCAATCTAGATTTAAATGATAATTATCCAATAGATTAAATTAATTCAAAAGACAAAATTTCACTAAATATTGGGGTGTTACAACTCAACCTCCATCTGGAATAGTCATTTATAAAGGAACTTGAAGTCTCTCTTACTCATGTCCCAAATCCTAGAAAACGGTAGGTGATATGAAAGAGTGCATCACTCCTAGATTAAACAAGGAAAACACCCAAGTAGAGAACTAGAAAAGGGTACCACGAATGATGTTTACATCTCCTGGTGCTGGAAACACTAAAGAATTTAGATGAGAATTACCTACTACATGGCCTCACTTACCCATCTGAAAATGACCTCCATGGTTGTGATATGCTCTATGAGGATGTGGATTGTCTAGGTTATGTATTTTTCATGCCCCAAATACTCTCGGCATGTCCCAAACAGAAGAAATATATTGATGATGTATCACCTAGAACTGCTGCAATATAGGTACCTGAAGTGGAACCATTGGTGCGCACTGACTGCTCAGATTGGTCAGGAAATATATACATTTATTGTTATGACTTCTATAAAAAACATGTTTCTGATGCCTTGGAATATTCTTAGGGGTCGCTACCTCCATTGAAATGATACAATGAGGGCTGGGACCTACCCCCAGCTGATCAGAAGCTCTTTTTTCTGGACATCTAGGAAACATGGACCATATATCTACTTCATGTGGAATCATGATAACTCTCCTCTCATGACAATATGGTTCGGTCAAATATCCAATGGATGACATATGATCTCAACGGAACCTCAAGATATGTCTTCAGCATAAACGATATGACATGGACCTGGATCTCTAAATGCAAAGCCTCTTCAAAATGTCACATCCTGGCCCCCTCATCTCGAAAATGGTTTAAATGATATAACAGAAGATTCCTGAAATGGATCTCAAACTCCTTTACAGCATATATCCCTTCCTAAAGAGTAATTAGATCATGGGGACTTGACATCTTCTTGATCCAAGAATGGAATGTTTATCTTAATTGGTCATGGAACTCCTCCAACAAGATTGTAGACTCCTTGTGAACACCAAGGAATAAAAACCACCACTACCAAACTACCCTAAGAAACATCATCAAAGACAATGATACATAGTGGTTCATCCGAGTATGGATCGAACTGATGGTGATCTCAACCTCCTCCAAATAGTCTTCCATGAATGAATCTGAAATAGAAATCTCATACCCCTGTAGTCTATTGGGTGAAACTCTAGGAGTATCCTCCTCCATGATTCTTCATATTGAACCTCTAATATATAGCGATCAGTTGGGATATCTGATTGAACATCTTCAATGCGAACCTTTTGAAGACATTGACCTAGAACCATTCTAGAAATATAAAAAATAGATAGATCTCATAAACCAAAATATAGAATACCTTAAAATTAATTTTTATTTTCTTTTATTATTTTTTGTTTATTCTATCCAAAAATATACCAATTAAAACACGAGTGTAAGAAAAATGATTCGTTATCCTTTATTAGGTCTATACGGTGATACTAGTATTAGCACATTGAGTAGCTACTATAAGAGTAATTGTATGTGCATCATATAACAAGGGTCCTTAAATACCCATGTCTAGGAGAGGCTTATTTGTTTATTGTTCTTTCTAAAATTAGCTTCCACTATTTCCCTTCCAACCCATGCATACTCACATGTGCCCAACTCTGAACTCAATCATATCTCTCAACTGACCTCTAATACGACTATGTTTTTTCCCCTTCCAACAAGGTGAACCCAACCTGGGCTGTAAATGGGATTTGAGAGATACTGACACCCGAGTCCCACCTCTAGCAGGCCCCAAGATAGTGACTTGCACATATTGAATAGTAAATAGGAAGATGGGATGCATTACTATCTAAGAGATCACCTGGGAAAGAGAAAGGATGTAAATACACCAACCAACTCAAGATAAGACTCTAATATTGAATAAAACCAAAGTGAACATTTGAAATTTCATTCAAGATCTAGTACAACTGAAAGTTAAACTTAATGTACCAAAATAAATGTAATGACAATAGCTCCCACGATGCCCAAACTGCTCATGTTAAACCCCAAGGTTGTAGTAACTAGGTAGATCTCTAAACCATTCCAAATGAACTGAAAATTATTATATATATATGTTGGGTGAGTATTGTACTATACTCAGTAGGATCATCCCTAGAACCTCTAGTGAATATTTCAATAAGTCCTGCTAAGGCCCAGTGAAATAATGGTAAACTAACTCGTCAACTAAATAGGTATACTCAATTCCCAGCCTCACCATGGATGCTCTGACGAAGTATCACATACAAGAGAATATAATATAATAAATAATATCATGGGTACCCTGTTACCGGTTCCCCACTGGGTTTCCAGTCGACCCAAATGAAGAACGTCCAAAACATCTCTCTTCAAAAAGGATAGTCCATGTACAACTGGGTGAAGCACTACAACATGAACCACAGGAAACACCCCACCACTTCCATGTAACCAAAATTAATTGGGTATTTTTTGGGATCCACCATATCCAGTATAACGTTTATCATACATCAGGTATTATAGAGCAACTCATTGCATCACATACATTGAGTAAATATCCTCAAGCTTTCATATCCTATACATGTTATACCTATAGTCATGTTTAGAAATATATATCCAGAATACATGTCTAAGAAATAACCACAAGCCCTCACATCCCTCTACAAACATGTTTGGAAAAAAGTAACCATTATTCATAGTAGTCCATGTAATAAGAGAGAGAACAGAGCTTGTCCAAAGGGTGTATTCATCCATCCATCCTCCCTCCAATATGTTATGTAAAACATCACCCACCATCTAGGGATCATATTCCTCAGGGTGTTAGTCACCCTTACCAAAAGGGTTGAGTAGCATATAGAAACACAAAAAGTACATGATATATTCTGTCTCACAACCATAATATGGGAATTAACTAGTCTCATACTCAACTACATATGACATCTCTCAAACTACCAACTACCTTAGCTAAGAATACATACCATGTAAGAACACAACCATCCAAAGAGTTACATTGTATGAACTTTTTCCTTTTCATCAGTTTCATATTAAATTAATTAATTTTTTTAAACCATTAATTAACCATTAACATCTCCACATTACATTACATAATCATGACTACAAAGTTTCATGCCATCCTGGTATAAGAAAGTCAAGTCCACAACTTATCAGAATTATAACCTTTGCAGTCCATCCTAGTAAGCTCCATCCACATAGGTTAAACATTTATCCATTTATTAACATCATTACATTACATAGTACCAGGTATTCTAGGAAAACATTATAAGATTCCAAACACAAGAAGCTAAACATGGTGAGTATATGATCTAACGATCGAGTCTTATCCATGTATAGAAGGAGAATATATTGATCCAACAATGAGAATCTAAAAATGAAATGCATTTTGAATACCCCATGCATCTATTCATCTCATCGAAGTAAAGTATCAAAAAACATCCTCCTCAAGTAGTGTGAAAAAAAAAGATAATCAATGACATTTACATTAGACAAGAAACTAATTCAAAGAAGAATCTAACTTTCATTACAATGGGTAATCCCATCTTCATCCCATTTTTCATCTCCATTATCCTCCCCAACACCCACATTCACATCCTAATGCATCTCACCACTCTAGTCATAAACTAATTGCAAAGAAAATGATCCTACCAACCACCACATACCACAATTTCCCTCGATGATCATCCATCCCAGGCTCATGTCATATCCAGGCCTCCCTACCCAACATAAAATAATATTCCTCTTGGATCATCCATCCCAGGATCATTTCATATCTTGGCCTCCCTACCCCACATAATACAACAACCCTCTAGGATCATCCATACTAGGATCATGTCACATCACACGAAACAAGAAAAAAATATTGAAACTGGGATGTTGTCCCTAAACAAGTAATTCATCCTTCACACACAATGAGATCTCATGACACCAAAGCACAAGGAACTCCACCATTACAAGAAAGCAAGCATCCTTGGCCCAAAAAAATCATTAAATTTTATCACAGAACTGTTTCATATTCCATATTGAATCAAATAATTCATTTATCATAGGTTAAAACTATAGGAAACTTATGAAATAGAATATATCAAGATATGACACTTTTATTAAACAATTAACATAACATTCATTTAATTATTTTATCAATAACTGTCCACATGCTTCAAGTTTATTAACTAATTCAATTAAACAATCACACTTCAAACAATTTGATTATCATTAAATTACAACAACAAATGGATTCATTAATTATGGAATTACATTCTTTATCAATTTCACAAGCTGACCCATAAAAACCCAACCCAAAAAAGACATCACACTACCTTCAAAATCAAGAGGCAACCCATTATCACAGTATAAATAACAACAGTTCCAAGTGCTTAATTCCAATACTTTAATTTAATTAAAGTAATTATAAGGTTAATTCAATTACGATCTAAGGGTCTAAAACATTTTATCTACATTATTTAACATAAATAAATACAAAATAAATGTATCTGTGACTTCAAAATAAAATAAATGTTCTTCACACGATAACAAACCACACAAAGGATCTCTGATCACCCCTCCCTCAAGAATGGCATTCATTTGGGGATGTTACACCACAAACACACCTCCAAAAACCTAGAGAAACCCCACTAAAACATGAGGGCTCATCCTCCATTTCATAGCAAAAATTATGGATATAAAATAAATCAAATCAGATAAAATAAATAGAAAACAGTTGAAGCTATCATTAAACCCAAGTAACCAAGGAACAATGATGAAATCATGATGATAAATTCCCATCGATGTAATCTCAAAAAAATAAAAGTAGAGGGTTGTCCTTTTCTTAGAATGAAATGGAGATCCGTTGTAGAAGTAGGGTTATGATTTGCCTGTGGGGATGAAAATTATTAATATTGCACTATAGTGGGGAGTTATTTGACATGAAATTCCTTTTAACATCACATAATCCTCAGGGTATGATTTCAACAAAAAAATGTGTCACCAACTTAATTTATTTACTTTTCAAACCCTAATCTATTAATCATCATGAAACCTCCTTTAACATTTTGTACACATTTACATGCTGTTAAATCTCCCCGCTTCCAGCTTCGAGTAATAGAACTTCTCCAAACATCCTTTGATCATCCTCTAAGTGCATAGTCGTAGAAAACACGAAAAGGTTAGATCCATGTGGATATAGGCCCTTAAATCAATTATAATCCCCTACATCCCCTTCCATAATGATGTGTATTTTGATCACGAAATAATTGGGGTATGTAGGAAACCTCATTGAGGTTCAAGCCTAACACTCCATCAAATAAACCTTTTCACATCAGTTCACATCATCTTGATAATAGAATGTTGAAATGTACCATGCATCATCCATACCATCTAACATTAAACTATATTTCTATCATCCTCATAGCATGATTTTAACCACTATGGGACTCTAAATCTATGTGGGATTTCATATTGGCCTCCTAGGTAGGGTACATAGGATTCATCATTGAGGTCCAATACTGACCAATGGTAATCCTTAGTGTTGCCTCCCGGGGTCGTACCCCCATTATGGGGTGACATATTCCACTTTATGGGACACACCACCCAAGGTATGATCTCATATAGAATTATAATTCCTCTAATGGAAAACTCAGGTGCTCCATTGTAGGGATGTACCCTCATGATGTGACATCATCCCTTAATGGGACACATCCCCTGGATCCACCTCCATTGGGTGTTCTTATCCATCGTCCAACATCCAACACCCATTATAATTTTTCATGGGCTACCACATCCTAGTAAAGTCATGACATTTATCCACCAAAATCATATAGGCCACCTCCTTAAGTTTAAGTCCTAATCCCCACCTCATAACTATGTAGACTTTGATTCCCAACAAAATGCTATATGTAGGAATCCTCCCGGAGGCCTAATCTGGACACACCCATCAAACCGATCTATTTCATCTAATCCACCCATAATCCATCATGACTTTTCCATTGTCAGAACATCTTGGTGTAATTATGCCACTTCATCCACATCATGGATTCTCTAAGAAGAACACAGATTATCTCATTGTGTTAGCTCCACATATTCCAACCAACAATAATCCTCTTATGATAGTGAGTCTCGGTGAGTAATCCCCACACCATCCGGCCAACTTTGTTGATTTTTATCCTTGTCCTCTAAACTTGGTACGTATGACACCTCTGTGAGGATCAACACCAACAATTAGTAAAACGTTGTGTCCCCCACCATGGGGAGCACCACCCTGGTTCAGCCTTAGTGGTGTATAGATCTACCTTCATGGTGTGAAATATTCACATTATTGGACATGCCACCTGGGGTCTTCCCTCATTGGGCGTCCTGACCCACCCAATGGTAAACATTAGTGCCTTCCTCCATGCGATGTACCGATTCATTATGTGAAATCTTCCCATTATGTAACATACCACCATTGGTACGCCCATGTTGGGCATACTGACACATCCAATGCTAAAAAATGGTCCCTCCCTCATAGGGATGCACCCCTCTACACTGTGACATATTCTCTTTATGGGACACACCACCTTGGATCTGCCAATATAGGTTTTATGACCCATATATTCAGTAAACATCCATGGTACTTAGACCTAAGGATGATCTTATCTGATCCGCCTCCATCCCACATTCTAATCATCCACTATGTATCTCTATAAGACATTATACTCAGGGACTACTCAATGTTAAAAATGGGATGCCTATGAAAAACCTCAGAATACATTACTATGGAATAAGATAGCCCTTGATTAATAGGGGATGCCTTATGTTTTATGCATTTGGGAAGCCCTCCTATGAGGAATAATACATGTATCCAATGATCCACCATATAGACATTCCAACGATACCTAATGTGACAACTCCTATAACTGATGGTTACTAGATTTTCAAGACACACTATAATTTCTGGATCGAAGCAACATAATTAAATGGATTCTAAATAGAGATGGCATGGTGATTATGTTCCCATACATGTCTTATTCTATGAGGGAGTCTCAAACTAGATGACGTGCAATGAGGACGAATCCTTGGAGAGATAAACCAGTATCCCATCATACTGTGTTGGTTAAGGAGAAGACATATTTATAAATGTGCTGAATGTCCATAACCTTTAAAAAATGAGAATGTGTGACAAAAATGTGACATCAATGAACATTAAAATTCATGGCAGATGTTCCTCTACAAAATTTCCAGAAACACCCCCTATATTACCATAGAATATAACACAAAATGTCTATTTCACAATATTCTTATAAACAATAATTTGTGAATTTCACCACTGATTTTGGGGTCCTTTACATGATGGTATTGATCATTATAGTGTTTTATATATTTAAAATCATTAAATATATATATTAATGTGTGATAGTGATTCACCTTACCAATTCAGTGGTATCTCTCCCAAAAGAAAGATATGTTTTTATACTATAGTTTCATGTAATGGAAGCATGAATTTTTTTTTCACGAACCATCCCTTGGCCCGTGTCGTGACTACCCCAGCCCCACCTTCCATAGGCCAAGGGTTGGCGACTAGCTTTGGAAGGGAATTTCCCTAAAATGAGAAGGAATCACCTCAAAACATGTACACACACAGATAGGGTACACAACGCACAATTCAAGAACTACAGAAGAAGAAAGGTTAAAACACGATTAAAAATCACAACAACTTGTAAAAGTAAGTATTAAAGTAAAGGGGGCCAGAATAAAAGCCCAACTGAAAATGGAAATACAACAAATATGAAGACACAGCTCCTAAGTTTGTCCGCCAAGGATCCTACCTAAAGGGTAGGTATAACTATTTACTGTAGCTCCCCATGTCTACTGATCACCTCTGCACACTGTCAAGTCCTAGCTCCTTGAGACTCAGCCAAAGCTTCCTCTCATCTGTATAAGACAGAACAACATGTAGGTGAAACCCGTATAGGGGTGAGTATAACAATACACAGTAGGGACCCAAAAGCCCCTGAAGGTATCTCTGAATTCCACAAAGGAATAACTGAGAATCATGATCTCAATCACAAAACACAAAGGAAAAGATAGCTCACACATGGTATATAACTCAAAGATTAGGAATAAAGATGAATAGTCTTATGTTATATAATTTTATTCTATTAGGAAGTTCCACAACTGAACCATGTAGAAGTTGCTCCATTTTTGATCCACATAGGGTCTTATGTCATTGGTCCACGACGGACAACTCTAAATATGGTCCTCGTCGGGTCACACACTACTGATCAACAGAGGGTCAGTGTGATTTTGATCCACACAAGGTCATTATGATTCTGATCAACATATGGTCATTATGATTCTGATCCACAAAATGTCACTATGATATAGATTCACATAGGGTCACTCTTCAATTGACAGCCAGCCATAGGATTCCCCGCACTAAGTGCGTTAGTGTTCCGTATAATATTCTCCTCAAGATATCGGTAATTCATCCACTTCCATAATGATCCACAAATGAGTAAGCCGAAGTACCACTATGTTGTAAGGGTTACAACATGATAGACTATGTGACAATCAGATGCCCAGTCTATGAGTTATAAACGTTTTAGGACTGGGGATCTGGTTGGATTCGGGTTCGATCCAAATTGTCATATTCCAAATTTTTTTAAAACACGGGTGGAGTGTCTCAAAAGCGTAGTCATGTTCGAAGGATTCCAGCACCACATATGGTTCATCAAACTGACGTCTGGTTTGGTGTGATACGACCTTCTAATTGTATTTGGGCCGAAAAGGGTCTAGGTCTGGTCTGACCCAGTCGGGCCGACCTAACCATCCCCGACCTAGGGAGACCCAAACTAATTCAGGTCACCTGACCCCGTCAGAGTCCTACCCAGCCTGACCCTAACTAGCTGGGCCGGCACGAGTGATTTGGGTCATGGTGGGCTCAACTAGTTGCACCGCGGACTAGCCCGACCCACCTTAGATGGGTGCGGCCCACCAGCTGGGTGGCTCGTCACCTTTCATGAACCTTCGATCTATTCTGGATTCATTAACCAGCAATGCCACATGGCACTTCCACCTCTAAGCAAGACCCATAGCGCGTGGTTCTTTCTCGGCTATGTCCTTCTTTATAGTGAGTGGCGGTGCGCAACCCTACTGCCATCGCGGCTGGCCAAGTACTGGCTGCCCCTGCTTCCCGCAGCAGCTCCTCAGGGCGCCGTTTTTGTCACCCGCTGGCACTGGTTGCCAGCCAAGGTCGTCGCCTGCCGTCACCGGACACCGTCCACCAGCTGCGATCGCCCGCCACCACCATGACCCGCTGGCACCAGTCGCTCGACGGCACCAACACACCATTTCCACATAGGAGGGGCACTCACGGGCCACTAAGTGAGCTTCGGTGGTCTGTTTCTTTTTACCATTGTGTCTAAAGAACTCCTTGGATGCTTCCGTCACTATGTGCCTCCCAAATTCATGATTTCATGGTGTTGAAAATCTGCCCTAAAATAACACGAAAAAAACATGAGTGCCAGGTGGTCTAAGCCATGTTCGTTTGGCCTGCGTCATCCCCACTATTATTTTATCAAGTCGGTAGTAAAAAACATCAAATAGATAATGATTAACCCCATTCAAACTTTTCTCTCAACAACCACCAGCAGTTTTTACAAATCCTTGATAAAGTCATTTTTTTATTAGTGTTATTAATGTTTTTCTTAAAATGATAGATTGAAACAAATTCACATTAATTTAAACAAGAACTCCTACCTTGAGCTCCATATAAATCGTTGCGGATGTGGAAAGAGCGTCCACGCCTGATGGTATTGTAAATGAAGGAGAAGGTTCATGTCCTTTGGTGCTCCTCATCGAATCCTCCCATGTTCATCGAATCCTCGATCTAGGTTGGTGGAAGACGTTGTGACACTTCATTAGAGGTTCCTCTCTTGAGTTCCAAAAACCCATTCCTGATCTTCGTTTAAGTAGACGTGAGAGACCAACCATGATGCATAATATTAATGTGGTTCATTAATGAACTGAATTTACTATTCCATTAATACAACCACCATCAAGGTTACGCAACCCAAGGTTCAATTCATTGAAGGACCTATTAACATTGAAGTCATTCTACAAAACTCAATGGATACAAAAAGAGATAAAATAACTCATGGAGTTATAATATTAATTTTTTGTAAAGTCCAAAAATTAAAAATTTTACCCAACCCTTTCTGGTTGAAGTTATGGTTTGCCTAAGTGAATCCCTACACATTGAATTCAACGGTGCCCTCAAAATTTTAATCTGAGCACTGGTTCAAAAGATATAAATATTCGCTCACATGTTTACTGAACGTAACATAAAAAATGTTCAATAATTCTTAACAGTCATCCTCAACCCGTACCGATCAATGTTAGACTCTACCTAAGGGGGACACAATCTCATGATCTCAACATTACTCTCAGATTTCCAATCTATGTTAATGTTTAGGAGTTATAAAATTTAACAATAAAATAATTCTAACATAATTATTCAATTTACGGCCAAAAATTAACATCTATTGTTGGTCCGCATGAGCCAATTTTTGGATCTATATAAGGAAAGAAAACCCTCACGAGTTTAGAAATGGTCTCGGATTTTTAATATGACTCTCTTTTTGTGAGTAATAATCATTTTAAAAATAAAATAATAATATTTTGATTATTTTATTTATGGTTATGCCATTCCAATGATTTCTCACCGGAGGCCTGTGTCGGCTAAACATAAGTCACGGCTAGGGAAAACACGCCATCCTGAAAGCAAAGGTGACCTCAGATTTTGGATTCAAGCAACCATTCAATAGTTATTCATGTTTTTCAAGAAAACCACTCACACGTGCTATTTAAATAATTACATTTTTCGACAGATCATTCGGAGCACTACGGGACTTAGAATCACGTGCCATCAATTTTCAGAGTCTCTTAACAATTCTATATAATTAAAAAAACATTATAAATTATTTCGTGGACATTATATTCACCCCACCTTAGAGATTTACATCTCCAAAATCCAAAAAATGGAAAATCAATCAAATTAGGGTGTTGTTCACAAATCTGAGCCTATCGTTCCCATATACTCTCAGAGAGGTTCCCATGCTACCACCGATCTCACACTAGAGTGATCGACCTCCCACACAGGACCCACTCCTGTCAATCATCTATCTCTACCAGGAACTTTATAACAGTCACCCCATCATCAAAGTCCAACTCACCGAAGTTGATAACATTTGATTTATCATGCACTAATCTCCTTAGCTGTGACACATGGAAAACGTTATGCACCCGGTGCATTTTTGGGGGATGACCTAGGTGGTAATCCACCTCACCAATTCTACTAAGAATCTGGAAGGGTCCGATGAACCTCAGAGATATCTCGCCACCCTGACCATATCTCTGCAATCCTCTTTAGGGTGAGACCCATAGAAATACATGATCTTCCTCCTCGAACTTCATGGGTATCCATCTCCTTTCGGCATAAGATTTATTATAACTCTATGATATCTTCATTTACACTTGTATGATATGAACCTTTTCATTGGTATCCCATACTAACATTGGACTTATAAGTGTTGACCCCCTAGGTTTGTCCAACATAGAGGTGATCAACATGGTTTCCCGTACAGGGCCACAAATAGAGCCATGATGATGGTGGAGTGATATATATTGTTGTATACTAACTCCACTAGTGGAAGGTGGTCCTCCCAACTATGGATATAATCTAGGACGCATGCACCATGCAGTTCCTCGATTGTCTATATGGCTGCTGAGTCTGAACATCTGTCTGCAGATGAAATGTGATGCTCAAGTCCAGCTGAGTCTTGAATGACTCCTGCAATCCATTTCATATATGGGAGGTAAAAAGAGAATCTCAGTGTTAGACAATCGACAATGGTGTCCTGTGAATCCATAAGATCCCTTGTACATAGAGGCGTCCTAATCCCTCTGCTGATCCTTTCTCTCAGATTGGTAAGAAGTGGGCCATCTTGGTGAGTCGGTCAAAGATCACCTAGATGGAATTGTGTCCCCGAGAAGTATGTGTTTTCCTTGTTATGGATTACATGGATATACCATCCAAATTTCATTATGGATCCTCATGTGGATGTGATAAGCCTACTGGAACATGATGTCAGACCTTCACATGCTGATAAGTGAGGCATCATGAAACATACTCTACCACTGCTTTCATCACCCCTGGCCACCTGTACTGATGCTGGAGATACTAGTACATCTTCACCACACTCATATGTACAACCATAGGGGATGTGTGGAACTCCCCAAACACCTATTCTTGTAGCATCACTGGTAACATGATTCATCCTAGGAAGAGGACAACATACTCCCCACCTTCATAAAATCCTTCAAGAGCTTATCATGTGGATATCTGAGTGTCCGGCCTCTCAGTCCACGTCCTCAAGAAGTTTCTCTTGAACTTGGTGAATGAGTGAGGGAGTGACAATCACTGACTGGAGGTATGCTTTTATATCACTATCCACAATGGATATCATCAACATGGATAGCTTATATATCTCCTCACCCATCAACTACGCACCAGAACTCATGTTGAGTGTGTCTACCACCACATCCCCCTACCCTAGAGTATAGACTATATCAAAGCCATAGTCCTGGTGGAACTCCAACCATCTTCATTGTCTCAACTACTAAAAATCATACGAGCACCATTCCATCCCAAGGAAATGCTACCACCTTTTAACTAATTGATGTCCCCATCAATCCATTGGTAGTGGGTTCTCATTAACAACTTCCACTTGGTTAATGTGTTGGTAATCCACACATAACCTCAAACACTAGGTAATATTAAGCACTTCCTATACAATTATCCCAATTGTACTCTCAACTCCTGAAGCTCTGTAGGAGCCATCCGATATGGATTTGTAGATATTATGGTCATACCAAGGTACAATCCAATGCAGATGTCCCTCTCCCTATGGAAAGGTAATTCTGGATTCATCTTTAGAAAAGATGTTCCCGCGGTATGCAACAACTATTGGTAACTAAAAAATATAAACTCCAGCTACCATGAGGGTAAGGATGGCCGACTCAAGAGTGATCAGGTGCACCCTCTTTTTCCGGAGTTTATCATGTGCTACATAGGTTTCCTTTTTAACCGACCATGGGAAACCTCATTCAAATGATGTAGATATACCACATCATTTTCTCCTAAAACATTCAATCTGAACAAGAATTTTAGATGACCAGTCCATACCCAAACCAATGTCATAAGGCCTTGATGCTGCAACCAATAGGGTCTAACAGAAACTCTCTCCTCAGTGGTCAGATCACACTGTCTACATATTTGTGATTATCATGCCTCATTTAATAGGTATCTCCAGACATAAGGGTCAAGTCAATGGTTTAACCAGAAACACTAGGTCTTAACAAAGATGCATGACACGAAGGAACGACGAATAACATTGTCTATTAATTAAGGAAGTAAATAGTAGACACAAACCACAACTCAAATCATTCATGGAGCCCTTGGGTCACCCACTTTGACAGCATGCACCTACTCACTTCCCCTTTCCCCCATCTCCTTGAGCCTTGTTGGGACCACATTGTATTTTTGGTTGTAACACGTAGAAATATATACCACCTCATGCTACTCTCCTAGGTCCACTTCCAAGTATGCTACCCTGCTAATTCATCTATATCTTTCACTTCAACTTCCAAAAACATTTTACAAACCCATGTCTCTGATACTTACGTCAGTTTCTTCCTTTCCCACAACTAACATTCACTGGTAGTATTTTCTCTGCCAAAGAACATTCAACCACAATGGTTCTCTCTATCACCCTAACATAAGTTGGAATCAACATTGGAATATTACTGGCTCAGTTGTCCCTAAACACATCTTTCTCGAAAGTCCGATCCCTGAAGCACTGTTCGTATAATATTCATCAAGTGCCTGGAATGATCGGTATGCCTCAAAAAATACTTAGCTACCAACATGTCGTCCTTCCGAATCTGTAGAAGCTCTTGGGAACACATACCCCTTTCTTTTTATGGAAATAGACCCCTTCTCTTAAGAAGGTTCTCAAGCTCTATCCACAAAAACGTCTCCTCATTGTATGATATGGGTAATATAAACATTGTCATCACCCTAATAAGATACATAGAAATATCACAGATAAGACCTCCATCAATTCTAATGGTGCTCTGGAAAGATGGAATCTTGGTCAACAACTGAAGTCAATCTATAGCCAACTATGAGTCTGGATCACCACGAAAAATAAGGGGTGTCTATCATTGAAATAAGTGTAAGGAACTGATCCTATAGATTTCATTAACGTGTAGTGCCTGTAGTAACTGCTGACCAATGGGTAGTGGTATCACTGGGACACTGCCCGAAATACCATCTCTGGTAACTGTCGTTGTACTAAAGCATCATCACACTGTGGACCATCCTCATAATCACGCATTGGAATCCTACTTGGTTGTCTGTGTGGAGAAATCTTAAAAGGGAATCAAGATAAAAAATGGTCAATAAGTCATACATAGTGAGTTGACTTCAAAATAGATCAATAGAAAAACATTTTAAAAACAGATGCAACTAGTGTATTCATGTATCGAGTTGAAAAACAGAATTTAGGGTCCTACTGTATAGATACCTCGGTTGCTGCACGAACACTAGAATTTCTAAACTAAAACATGAAATCATGTCACATAACACTATTTATCCATTAAAAACACATACTCTTAGTTTTTCTGATTGAACCGACCTCCCTTAGATACCAATTTGTCATGACCTGTCCCCCGGGGACCATTTCGTGACAACCCCATGCCCACTATCCATAGGCTAGGGGTTGGCGACTAGCACGGGAAATGAAATTCCCTAAAATGTGATGTAATTGGCTCAAAACCTATACACATACATATAGGGTACACTGCACACAAGTAAAACAAAACAAAAGAAGAAATGTGAAACCACAAATAAAAACCTCCACAAAGTGTAAATGTACGTACTTATGTAAAGGGGATAGAATACTAGCCCAACTAAAATTGGAAATACAGTAAAAAAGGAAAAATAGCTCATGAGGTCATCCACCATTTATCCTACCTAAATGGTACTTACAACTCGTCATTGCGGCTCTCCATGTCAACCGGCCACCTCCGTACACCATCAAGTCATGGCTCCTCAAGACTTAGTCAAAGCTTCTCATCGTCTATACAAGACACAATAAGGTGGGGGAAAATCCCATGTAGGGGGTGAGTATAACAATACTCAATAGGGACCACGATACCCCCCAAAGGTCTCTCATAATTACACAATGAAAAAAACACAAAACATGATCTCATTCACCAAGCACAAAGAAAAAGACATATCACACCAGGTAAATAATGAGTAGTTCAGGAATAAAAATGATTAGCCTTATGCTATATCATTTTATTCTATTAGGAATCTCCATAACTAAACCACAGAGAAGTTGTTCCATTGTCAATCCACACAGGGTCGTAAGTCACTGATCCATGATGGGCCGCTCTAAGGCTGGTTCTCATCGGGTCGGGCACTGCTGATCTATGCAGGGTCACTATGATGTTATTCCACATATGGAAGTTAGAATGTTGGTCCCCACAAAGCCTCTATTTTTCCGATTCACAAAGGGTTGCTATGATTTTGATTCACACAGGGTCACTAGGATGGCGATCCAAATAGGGTCACTATGATGATGATCCACACAGGGTGACTATGATGCTGGTCCACCCAGGGTCACTATTATACTGATCCACACACACTCTCTATGATGTTGATCCGCACAGGGTTTCTCTTCAATTTATAGCTAGCCACAAGAATCCCCGCTCTCGGTACACTTGAGTTCTATATATTCTTCTCCTCAAGATATAGTCTATGCCTCAACTACCATGAAGTTCCTAAAATAATTAATTCAAAGTAAAACTATGTCGTAAGAGTTATAATGTGATATAAAACGCGTCAATTGGACGCCCAGTCTGTGAGTTATAATTATTTTAGTACCGAGGGCCCGATTGGATTCGGGTTTGATCCAACCCGGTCGTACCCCAACATTCTCCCAAAAACATGTGCAGTATCTCAAATGTACCATATTGTTCCAAGTATTCCAGTGTTGCAGAGGGTTCATCAAACTAACGTCTATTTGGGAGATATGGCTTTTTAAGCTTATCTAGGTCAAAAATGGTCTAGGTTCGGTCTGAGTCAGTCGAACCAACCCAACCCACCCCGACCTAGACTGAACCGACTCGGTTAGAGTCCAAATCGGCCAAGCCTAAAATGGTGGGGCAGGCCTGAGTGAGCTGGGCAATGGTGGGATCGGCCCACTGGTCTACGGGTTCAGCCCATAGGGATGCGAACCGGCTTAGCCCGCCTTGGCTAGGCACGACCCGCCTGGTAGCCTGACCCACAGGCTGGCGCGGCCCGCCAGCTGGGTGGTCCACCCCCTTCCTGAGTGGTCAAGACATTCTGTATTCTTCAATCGGTAGCGCGATGTGGTGCCTCCCCCTGTTTGCAAGACCCGTGGGGTGTGGGTCCTCCTCTATCGCAGATCAAAGATGTTGCCTCCTTCCGCAGCGCCGGATGGCATGCCGCCCTACTAACAACGTAGTCGGCGAACGGTCGCCGCCCCTACTTCCCTATATGGCACCTTCTTGGTGCCGCCTCTCCTCCATGGATAGTGGGAGCGAGCCGCCACCGTCGCTCGATGGCGCCTGTGGTCATCACCCACTAGCACCGGTCGCCGGCTCCTGCGGTCGTCGCCCGCCATCACCGGTTGTCGGTGCCACCATGCCGTAGGGCTTCCACGGGCCACTAAGTGAGCTCTGGTGGTCCATTATTCCTTCTAATTCCGTCTACGGTCCTCCTAGGGTGCTTCCATTGTAGTGTTCCACCTAGATTCAACATTTTTTCGAGTTTAAAATCAGCCCCCAAATAATGTGACAAAAACAAAAGCTGCGGAGGGTTCGTGCCTTGTTCGTTTTTCCAATGCCCACTTCATTAGCATCATATCAAGCAAGTAGTAAACAAATCCTCACATAGATAAATATTAACCCCATTCAAAATTTTCCCTCATCAATCACCCGCAGTTTCATATGAATCACATATCAACTTCTTTTGGTTGATCCATGTTCGTCGTGTTTTTCAAAAAACGAAATATTGGAACAAAATCACTTGAATTTAAACAAAACCCATACCTCGAGCTCGATAGAAGCCGGTGTGGACGAGGAAGGAGTGTCCGCATTCGAGGGTGTTTCAGACAAAGTAAAAGGTTCACATCCCTTGCCGCTCGACATTGAATCCTCCAATGATCTTTGAAGCCTAATTCTTGGTTGGTTGAAGACGTCGAGACACACTGTCAGAGCTTTTTCTCTTGAGTGCCAAAAACCCATGCCCATGAATCGTATAAATAATCATGAGGAACCGACCACATTGCATAACATTTATGTGGTTCATTATGGAACCACATTTAGTGTTCCATTAAAACAACCAACGTTGAGGATACACATCCTAATGGTCATGTCATTTAATTACCTATTAACTCTATGGTCCCGCCACATCACTTAATGGTTACAAAAGAGGTAAAATAACTCATGGAGTTAATTTATTTTTTTCTTAATGTCCAAATATTTAATTTTTCGTCTGACCCTTTTTGGTCAATGTAAAGCTTCGCCTAAGCAATTCCCGGTAATGAGATTTCAACGGCACCCCCTATTTTTTATTCTGAGAAGTAGTTCAATATATAGAGATCGTCGCTCGCACGTTTATTGAATGTACCTTAAAAAAAGTTCAAAAATAATTTAAATCACCCTCGACTCCCACCAGTCGTGGTTAGGCTCTACTGAAGGGGAAACCGCCCACACGAGCTCAACGGTAGTCTTGTCTTTCAAATCAGAGATACCGTTTATGAGTTGTACAATTTAACAAAAAAAATAATTTTTACTTAGTTATTTTACTTACGGCCAAAAACTAACATCCACTTTTGGCCCACACCGGCCAATGTTAGGATCTATATATGGAAATAATACCCTCACGAGTTCATTGGTGGTCACAAATTTTTTAATTCATGTCTCATTTCGTGAGTTATAAGCATTTGAAAAATAAAATAATTTTATTTAATTATTTTATTTATGGTGTTACCATTTGCAGGTGTTCTCACCGGAGGCCTGTGCCGACTAAACTTAAGTCACGCCAAGGATAAGCCCGCCGTCCTAAATCCAATGGAGCCCTCGTATTTATGATCTAGGAACCAATTTAATAGTTATTCCAAATTTTTAGGAAAAACAATCACACACACTATTTAATGCTTAACATTTTTAATAGATCATTTCAAGCACTTCAGGCCTCAAAATCACGTAACATCAATTTTTTCAGTCTCGTAATAATTACATATAATTAAAAAAAGATACAGAATAACAAGGACATTATAATTGTATTAATGCGTACCTTTTGTGGTCTCTTTCCATATACTAATTTTTTATTTGATTCATATTTATTACATCGATCATTTTTCCTTTATAGAGATTTTAAAACGATATATCATTTTAAATATTCATTAGATTTATTTTTATCATCTAAAAATATCCCTTGTTAGATGAAAATCAAAAAAATAGTTACCCTCTATGATTTGACAAGTGAAACTTCCACAAAGTTTCTTGAACCATTCCATATATTTGTTGATATCTTATCCTCTATATAGCCTTATGTCATAGATTTCTTTTCTATGTGTGCTAAACTATCATATATAAGAAAATGTTTAGTATAATATTCTTTGAAGTGTATCCCATCCAATTAATTCTCCCTATTATAAAATATTCAAGAACCTAGAGGATTCACCATTAATAGAAAACAATAATTCACTCTATTTTTTGTTAACCTCATCCACTCATTTCAATTTTTTGGTTATACATATATTAATATATTCTTTTAAGGGTTTGTTGGTAATTTCAGCTGCTAAACAAATAAAAATTTGTATGAAATGAATGATTCCAAATTTTAATTCAATATTTATATGATTATTTTGAAAAAACATATAATTATTTTGATAATTAATTTTCATTATTTTAGGTCCCTTAAGGTTATGTTTCTTCCAAACTATTTGTAGCACCTTGATACTTTAGTATGTATTACTTTTAGTAAACATATTGTTCAAAAATAAGTGATATCTACTACACAAAAATAATGGATGCAATAATTTATTAAAAATAATGGATAAAATTAATAAATTATTAATATAAAATTTTAGTAATTTATAGTCATCGGTAAATGATATTAAATAATCATATGAATAATTAATTTGTAAAAGAATTATTTTTATATAGAATTATTTTTCATTAAATATTTTTCATTTAAATGATGTCATTTTGAGTTTGTGAATATAAATTTTAAGAAATGGTCATCATTTTTTAATTTACCTTTTCAAAAAAATCAACTTATGGGAATGTTATAAAACATTTAATTTTGGCTTGAATATTTAAAAATATAGATTTTATTAATAGTATCATTTTTTGGACATTATAATGATATAATGACCACATGACAGTTTATGAAACCTCTTTTCTAGAGAAAATATATATTTGTGACGATATATAATATATTTAACTATATAATTTTTGACATATAAATCTATATGAACAATTTTTTTAAATATATTTAATGGCCTTATTAAAATTAATAAAATATATTTTTTTCTTTTTAAATCATGTTTTCCAAAGAATCCAATCTATTTTTTTATGAAAATTTAAAATTAAAATATTTTAATTTAACTTATTCAATTTCAGTACCATTAAATCATCCTTCTTATTTATTTTTATATGAAATAATTTTGATTCTAAAAATAAATCATTCTATAAATATTCTTTAAAATTTTGAAATTTACATAAAATGTAATTTTCTAGAAATTTTGAAATAGGTTCACTAACAAATTCATTCCATATTTGGGACTATTTTGTTATAATTTATTAATCATTTCAGTTTCATATTATTCTATAATGAATAGTCATAATAGTAAAAGTTAGTCCATTCAGTAATTGTTTAAATACATAATGAGGGGGGTTGAACTAACAATTAATTTCTCAAATATCTATAAATATTGTCCAAATTTTATTATCATTGTATATTTTGACTTTTATGTTTCCTTTCATTAAAATTAAACTAAATCCCCGATAAATTCTATAATAATGTAATTTTTTATTGTATCTACCCATGATTATATATCTTTTAAAATTAGAACTATGTTAGATAACAAGTTTTATATTAAATGTGAAGCCATTTGGTTCATTGGTATGTTTATGTTTGAGTTTTTTTTATCCGATTTTGGTTTCTAGAGTCTTTTGAGGGTTATTGTTGAAGATTTAATATATTTGGGTAAAAAATGGAGGCCCGCAATTTTTGAACATGGTTAGTATTATCCATGTGATAACAATGAACTATTTCATAGTAGGTTCTTGTAATGATTTTCATGGTTGGAGAATAGTTTTTCTAACTATGTCAGCCACTAAGAAAACCGTGTTGATTAATGGGTTTGGGATCATATTTTATCACATATAATGAGTACAGAAAAATAAACCATATATATATTCCCAGGAAACCATGTAATGTGGTTTTTAATGGACAATGGCTATCGCATGGTTAGTGCATGTTTTTTTTAATAGTGTATCCTAACTAGGATCCCCGATATGAGATTTAAAAAATAGAAAATTACACTGATGAACCTATATATTTTTAAATGTAATATTTTTATAATAATTATTTATCCAAAAAATATCCCCTCTAATATTATTTATAGCACTCTCTTGTTGATTCCTTTGGTATCATTGGTTAATTTGGGTGGATCTCACTAATGTGCAACAGGGTTTCCTCTAGGTTTCTCCTCTTTTAGCTAGTTAATCTCTTGTTCTATCTTGCCCTAGAGTCATTAGAACACAAATGGCCAGTGGTTTTTTGATCAAGGGGTTTTTATGGGTAATTTAGTGTATTTATCATGGATATAGTATTTTGAGGACTCGATCAATTCATTTTACATCACCAATTTGGAAGGCGGAATTTTTATATCTTTTGGTGAGTTGGGTGACTCTATCAGATATTATATCCCTTGATCTGAAAGTTGTCATATTTTCATTGTCCTTTTGTTTTGATTTATGAGATTCCATATTTTGTATTAATTTGAGATGTAATTTTTCTTTTGTGGTAATAGGTAGTGTTTTCCAAAATTGATTTCTTTTGAAGAATATATTTTAGGCACATGATTTTTTTAAAAATTCCCCAATAGAGGTTTTGAATTGAAATTAGTTTTCAATTAGGGAAAAGAAGTTACATTATAACAGAAATTATTTTCTAAATTTTGGTATTATTTTTTTAACAATAAAATAGAATTATATAGAACCCTGGGTGATCCTGGGGTATTGTGGGAAACATTTTATATATAAAACATAGTGGACTAATATTTCACAAGGGAACGTGCCCATGATTACATGGTTTCTATTGGGTTTCCTACTAAGGGACTAAGGTTACTAGATATTTATATGCACATTTTTAGGATATAATTCCATTATGAGTCTTTTTTTAGTCCTCCAACATGTTTTGGATTTCCCAGTGGTGTTTTGTGGATATCTTATGTGAATATTTATTTTCATTTCTTATTTCCCCTAGATATGAATATTCAAGCAACAAAAACTCTTTAATTCATCTTATTTGTGCTCTATTGATGAATTTTATGTCATATTAATTTTATTTTATTAATATGTAATGTTTTTTAAAAGAAAAACCCAGTAATATATCATTCAAAAAATTTATTTCATTTAATTTTTTCAAACTATTTTATACAAAAAATAAAATGAATATTACAAATTGAAATTTTATAAATTCAGTAGTTATATTGTAGTGATTTATAATTATAAAACCAAATTTTTTATTTTTGTGTTTAAAACTATGGTCATTAAATATACGAGTAAAGATACTATAATTATATAGAGGATGAATTTCTTGGGTCATGTAATATTCTGGTGGTTTGGATACTATTGAAACATATTCAAGTGGATTTACACCCATTGGATTGTTTAGGATCCATTTTAATGGTATTTTAGTTTTCTCATAACAATATTTTGTATATAGTTATTAGATGTTTATTTTATTGTTTATTTATTTTGATATATGATGTATTTTTTATTTCTATTATTATACTCTAATTATATCTCTTTTATCATATTTCGTTTCTACGAAAAAACCATTCCAAATTTTTTTATGATTCCTAGGTAGTTTCAGCTACACTATGTTGATTGGTAATGTTCCACAGGCCTTCTAAAAGGCCAAATCAAGAAAAATTATTGGTTGAATTGGGTTCTTTTGTTACAAATTTATATTATTAACTCATGTTATCTTTAATTCATGTTCTCATGGTTGTCTATAAGCCTCATGTGTCTATGGGTTATTTATATGGTGGATATAGGACCATGTACTCTATAGGTATTGTGGGATTATTCCTAGCTAGTTCACATTCAATAAAACCCACGATTTTCCATGGGTTGTTTTTTGTTTTCTAGTAGCCTTGTTTTTAATTTTTATTTTTTGGATTTAGTCCTCTAAATTTTTTATGGTAAAGGATTATAATATTGCCATTTTTTATTTCATTCCACTGATCATGAAAATATGGATACTTCAAGAAGAATATCTTTGAATGATAGAGAGGATATTGAAAAGTGACCCCCGTATAGAAATCCATAGTTTGACTCTATTTTCATGATAATATAGTTTCATTGGTCTTATCCTTGGTCTATTTAGTCAGTGTCTAACCTAAATAAAAGGTGGATTGTACCTCTATATTTTATTAGAATGATCCATTAATCAATTATGTTGTCATGGGAACATCTAAATAATATAAGATAGATCCTGAAAATTGAGAATACTTTACATGTCATGGAAAATCTAAATGAATATGTGTTTTATTATGATACTCAGATGTTTGAGGGACTGGGATTGAAGTGGTGGAAATATAAGTTAAATTAAATTTTGAAAGAATATCTCACCTGGGATACTTTCAATAAATCCTTTGGTTAATATTTCTATCATGGTACTCTGAGAGTGGATAAGGCATGGGAGTTCCTTAAATTGGATCATGAAGATTGTTCTCAACTTGTGTATGATTATCAGTTTTCAAAACAAGTGAACTACCATCCAAATCTTGTTTCCAGTGACTATCACAATGGATATATGTTCAAAATGGGGTTTTGGATTTATATTAGATCTATATTGAATCTTTTTTGGCGACCCATATTCATAGAGGTTTCATGAATGGTACTAATGGATGAGGTTGACATATCATTTATAGAATGGATATTTAATGAATAATTGACTGTATGGGTATACGAGAGTAAATTTTGTGGTCGGAAGAAGAAACGTGGTTACTAGAACCATGTCCTTCTTTAGGGTGTTAAATAATTTCCATTTATGTGATTTGGGGACTATTTTTAGTGTATGGTAAATGGAATTCTCCAACATGATTGTCTGGTTTCACCAATTGGGTTTCATGTGTGCTTGTTATATAGTCATCTTATGTGGTGTTTTGGCATGGAATCCCAGGGATGTAGTGCCAAATCTACCATCACCAAGAGATCTCAATTTCGATAATATATAGAAAAAGTGATGTTTTATCATGATCATTACTTTTGTGATTATTAGCATGGGATGATTAGGAATAATTCTTTATGTGGTATCAATGTATCAGAGTGTGTCTTAGAGAGTTTAGAGCAAGGAATGGCTACCATGAGACATAAAATGTTATTCTCATTGTATACTGTTATTTAATTAATTTATATATGAGAAACTCATTTTATTCTCACATCCAACCATAATGATCTGTTGGGGTTGTTTTTTGAGCTTATGATTTTTAGGATGACTATTTCCACAAATTTGGGAATGATGTTATATAAGGGTTCTATATGTACTGACTATCAGATTTCTAATCACTAACCAAGAAATAGTATTGAATTTCTATGTTTTTTTACTATATCATTGGCAGGAATTTGATTATAAGCTATAATTTCCAGATTTATTTAAACTTTTATTGGGTCTACATACATTCTCTTAGATGAGTAACTCAATTCATTCTTGGTGTGTGGGATCATAGATCTAGGATATTAGGTCTCCTTATCCTTGACACTTAGATGACATTAGGATATTTGTTAGAGATTCTTCTTATTGTTGTCGACCTATATATTAGAGTCCCTCTTCTAATGGTGGTTAGTGATCATCCTAATGTTATTCCTGATTATTTATCTATTTTTTAATTAGAGGTATGTTCAGATTAAAATTAGATTTCTTTTAGGTGTGAGGATCATTTCCCTTCCATTATATTGTATAAGATATGCTAAATAGAAACAATAAAAAGTTCAGCATCCGGATCATTGTGATAATAAATTTATTCATCATAATGTATCAACAAGGGCATTGCATGTAATATTAATAAAGAAGGTGGACATGACTCTCTATTTTTTTTACTGGACAATCATCAAGGTAATAATTGAGAAAAAAATATATATTCCCTATGATTTATAATTATTTCTATTAGTTAAAGGGTTCTTGTGGGTTTTCAAAAGTTTATTTGATATCAGGGTATAATTAGATAAGGGATTAAGAGAATCATAATCCAAAAAAGGTTTTCAGGAGAAGTTGTGGGAATCATTCACATGTATATATGAATTTTTGAATTTCAAAGGTCATATTATATTTATAAATTAAGGAATAGATATTCTATCATTACGTGGATTCATTCATTGATGTTTTTTAGATGATACATTTTTTTATTCTTGATCTATATAAATTCATGATGAGAATTTAAATATCACCCATGTAATCATGGTATAGAATCATATTTTTTTGAATAAATGGAAATATATATTTATAATCGAAGCAGTGATATTTTAGTACCATGTGACTTCAATGGAGTTTGTCTTTGTTGAATTTGAGATGATTTAAATAGTGACATCTTTCGATAATCAAAAACATATGTTTGAGATAGATATTTTTTTGAAATTAAATTGTCATGACATAGTTTTTTTCTACGATTCTCTAAGATTTCATCTCTTATGACAGAGTTAATCGTTACAGGTGTGATCTTAGTTTTGATTAGTTAGTTACAAAGATCATTTGATGAGTCCAAAGTGATGTTGATTTTATCCATAGTCCGGATCATTCCTAATATGGATTTTTGATATCATGCTTACTATGAGGCCTTAGGTATAGTATTTGATTATATTACATTAAATGTAAGATATACCGTTCATATAGATATCTTCGATATTCCCTCCAGAAAGGAACTACCACATTATTGATCCTCTGTTGGCGGAAATGATAGACACTCTTAAGACATTATGAGACAAACTCTTTAGTGATTGTTTTAAAATATATTTTTAATCGTTTATTCTTTTATATCTCTTCACCCAATGGGATTTTAACTCCATATAGATATTTTATATGGAGAACAATTTGAAATTTTATTTTTAATTTTATATATATCATTGAAAAAGAAATTATAGTAACTAATACATTTATAAAAAATTTCTTACTTAGGATGTGAAGGAATCAATGGAAGTGTTCTAAATGATTATTATAATTATTTAAATGTTTTTGGATCTTGGGAGAACATATGGATAATTATACATTGTATGTTATTAGTATATATCATTTATTTATGATCTAATTTTACTAGGGACAACTGATGATATGGATGGTAAGATCTTTAGTATGGTCCATTATGGTGGGTGACCACTTGTATGAGTTCTCCACCTTTGAATGGTATTTTGAACTTACAAGAAAATATGGTTATTCTAGAACACATGAGAATGGAAATTATATTTAATAGGAAATTATCATATTGGCCTATGATCCTTAAATATTCATAGAAATATAAGTAAATGAGACATAACTATTTGGAGTTCGAAAATGATTTGATCGATTGTATATTTTGTATCTCGATTTGTTAAGCAACATAGAATTTATAGTGAATGTTATAGTCCTTCTTTTTTAAAGTTTCCATTTACCTTTTAATTATTTAAATTGGAATTATATTTTGATGGACATCATGGTTGTGATACCTTAGACTCATTTTGTTAAGGATGAAATATGGGTGATTATTAATAGATACATGAAATTAGTGCACCTTGTACTCAACAATGAGAAAACTATAGTATTGGATCTTACTAAACTATTGGTATATGAGTTTATAATAATCCATGGTGTTCGCTTATATATAATTTTACACAGTGATTCACACTTCCAATATTCATTTTGGAAAATATTTTTGGTATTGATTGTTTCTCAATTAATATTGAGTTTGGAATATCATACCCCAATGGATAACTATAATAATTGGGAAATATAAATGCATGAATAAATTTTTCAAGAAACACTCATGAAACTAGTTGATCATGGGATAAAATCTTACCATATTAATGTTTTGCATCGGAAGATTCATTATTATTGAACAAGATGGTTCCATTCATGTCATTGTTTGGGGGCCTCGTTGGTCTCCTATTTAAGGGGATGATATTGGAGAATGGACCTTTGTTGGAACAAGCATCATTCAAGATAAAATTATTATATTTAAATTTATCATAAATAGGTTGGTGATAAGTCTAAATCTCTAGAATTCCTATGCGGAAAACTATCATTGTCCATTAAAATTTGATGTAGTTGATCAGGTTGTCCTATGATTTTCAACATGGTTTGGATATAGATGTTTGGGGTAGAAATTATTGTCTGAACCACATCATGATAGTCTATTTGAGATAGTGGAGTGAGTGTCGAATATGGATTAAAGAATAAAATTTCAAACTTTGTTTTCCAAAATCCATGTGGTGTTCACGTTCCCAAACTAAGGAATTGCATATTGGATCAATCCTACTTGATAGAGTGAGAAGATATTGAAATTGGTGTTGACATCTCTAGGTTTAAAAGGCATGTTCATACAGTGAGTTTGCAATTTCAGGTGGTATATGAAAATATGTTCCCATTTTTTTTATTATGATAGAATTGAGTTAGGGACATTGATGATACATGTGAACAAGAGTCCTTGATAATTCTCAAAATGGACTAATCTTAATTTATGGTTACTAACATGATCCTTTCTGGGGAAAAATGTTTTTATGGTGGTGATAATTATGAAACCCATTATGTCACAGTTATATCTGATTTTGAGGGTGTTTTATCTATTTTGTGGTTATAGAGGCCTTTAAAAGTTAGCGAATGACTATTTTGATTTTGGGGGGAAATAGGATTGGTCCACTGTTTGAGTGCATAGTTAGTTGTAATCATTTGGTAACCATGTGATATGGCCAAATCATTTTAATTAGAGATGTTTAAGGTTGGAGCATGGTTTATCATGAAATGAGAGTCTCCAAGAAACCTATATAGATTATAGGTATTAGGTATAATGGATACCACATTGATTGAGCATGGTTTTTCAAATAGTGATGTTATTCCCATGAAATGATGTGACGTCATTTTCAAGGGATAAGGGCAATTTTACTATTAGTGCACAAATTATCTAACATTACGGCCTAACCATGATCAATGATCCAACTATCTACAAATGGAATATTAATCTAATTCAATATGTAATTTTTAATTCTAATCTTCCCTTATTATATTATTATCTTAAAATAACCCCTCCATGATGCTTAAAAAAGCTTCCCCATGATTCTTTGGTGATACCTGATCTATTTATGTTGATCCCACTAGGGTACATTATGATTTTCTCTCAGTTCAAATTATTTTATATAGATCATCTATTTATCCATATTAAATTTCTCTCATTGGGAATGTTATGGTCATTTATTTATTGACCTAGAGCTCCTGAATGGGAATTGATTATTTTTTCTAAGATCTAGTCTTGTGTGGATCATATCCATTCATTTCCCTACACTGGTTTCAAATTCAACATAATTCACTCTTCTGGGAAGGTAGATACCTCAATAATATGGTCTATCCATTTAAATAATTGAATTATTATGATTCTATCCGTAGGAATTAATTTATACAATAAAATTGTTGACAATTTTTAATATTTTCCATTATATTTGATGGAAATGGAATCGTTTGTGAAAAATTATTTTCACTAAAAACAATATTTTATTTGAATTAAGTGTCTGTTAAAATTCCTAAATGATGTTTCAAAATTAGAAATGGGTTTTCAAGAATGGCAGTTGTGTGGTATAAGTACATGGGTTTTTAAATTTTTTTATAACCATTCATGAATCTTAATAATGGTAGAGAGAACATAGAACAACATTATAGTGTGGGGAGACTAAACATATGAAAACCTTAGTGAAGTAATATATACCTAGTTTATCTTCAAATTATTCCATGGTATCATGTATGTAATTTTAGTAGGGAATGAAGGTTACTATACATTGAGATTGATTTATTTTGGTTGGTGTTTCATTATGTGTCTTTGATGTGTAAATCCTCTAGTATGGGATTTACCATTGGTTATTTTTGGATATATTACATTATTTTTTTGGTATTTTAATTCTTTTTCATCATATTTATATTGTGGCAAGGAAAAATATTTCCTTAATATGAAAAATTCTCATACATATATGGTGTTTTATATTAAACTAATTATAATAACATGGCATTTTTGAAAAAATAGAAAACAAATATTGATTTTATATTGAAAATGAGTTTCTTTTATAATAATTTAAATTTGTTTTATTTATGAATAAACAATTTCACGTGAGTACACAATGTATATATTATTTAGGGAATTATAATAATATTTAGTTCTCATTCCCTTATTTATTTTCTTTAGGTGTTTCTATCCATGTTTTTATATGATATGGTTAATGGTAAGAGAATCATACCAGGGATGGCTCTCAAAAATCTAGTATCCTTATAGAGGGATGAGATACCAGTGGAAAACAGTCACTTGGAGATAGATCCATCATCATCATTTATTTCCATGTTTATCTTCATTCATTTTTTCTATCTTGATGTTGTTATCAAGTTATTGGATAATTTTCTGGTTTTTTATATATGATGCATTTCAAATATCTATTATGATACTCTCCATTATTCTATATGATCATATGTTTTTAATGGTGAAATAGTTCCCATAATTTTTTATGTTACCCTGGTTCTTGTTTCCAATCCATAACCACCGATAACACTCTTCAAGCCTTTGGGAATACATTGTTAGGTGACATTAGTTGTTGATGTGGATTTGTCTTTTACACCAAACACCTAACATAAACTAGTCACAAAATATTGAATAAGTAATATAAAAAAATAAAATTAATCCAATAAGATATATTTAATTAAAAAATATAAACATTAGTGGAGAAGGAATTAATAATATTTTAAAATAAATGGGTTATTTTCAATAAAACATTATTTTCATTATATTTTCTATTTTAATTGATTATAATATATATAAATTTTAGAATATTAAAATAAAAAAAATTAATAATTCTTTTATATAAAAAATATCAGCATTATCCTAATTTCAATTTCATCAATTTTTCAAAATATATTTTTTTAGTAAAATATTGAAAATAAGGATTTTACCAAAACCATTATATTACTTATATAAAAATGAGAAAAAAATTTAACAAAAAAATCATTTGCAACAGTTTTATAATATGTAACAATATTCATTTTAAAGACACTATATTGATTATAGAAAGTACATGATTAACATTTTATAGACTTTAGTAATATTTTTCAATAACAACTTTTTTTGACATTTATTTTAATTATATAATATTTGTATAAATTTTATTTTAGATTCTATGGAATCTAGTATAACTTTTATTTACATTATATGTCATTAAATTCAATTAAAATGGTAAATTTAACCTACACCCAAATTTTTATCTTATGAAATAACTTTTTCTAGAAATAGGTTTTCAAGTGTGACATTTTATTATGATAAAATTGGTTTTTTGTACACATATGTAGTTTCTAAATAATTGGATTTTATACTTTTATTTAGTATTTATAAATTATAAAATAAAAATAATTTTATTTTAATATAATAAAATTAATTTTTTTTTGGTAGAAACTAGTAACAATGTTAATACAAAAATTAGTAATAGTAAAAAAAACCAAGATTAAAGGACATGAAAATGATCAAGAAATATTTGAAAATTTACTTTTTGAGTTATAATTGAAATTAAATTATATATAACTATATTATTTTATATTTGGGATTCACATCACATGTTTAACATGTGCCAAATTTATACTATCAATTTATATTTATATAAATTTCATTATCATCAATTATTAAAGGGGGCTCTCACAAGCCATTCATAACAAATTTAATAATTAATTTTACAAAATAAATATACCAATTTTCCCTCCATTATAATCCTCTCCCATTTTCATGGGACTTTGGTGTAAATAATTTTATTTAGACCCCTGGTTTTGGGAAATCCTATAAGGAAACTAAAATGATTTCAACATGTGTACTCAGTTTTTCTAACGTCTTTTCTATTATATATTACAATTTAAATTTAAATTTTATAATTTTTATTAAATTAAATAAAATATATTATAATACATATGGTTATTATTATAATGTAATTATTATTATCCAACATTTTCCATTTGAATTTAAAAATATAAAACCGATATTCTTCAATTCTGTGGACATCTTCCTCTACAAAACAACTTATGTTTTTTAACCACCACATCTATTCACTAATTATTATAATAAAATTAAACATTAAATTTGAAATATAATATATAATTTTCATTATTAAGATAATATGTATAATTCACCTATATGTTTTCTCATTCCTCAATATTTTAAAGCATTTACTATATATTATGTGAAATTTCAACTCCACGAAGTAATTTATCCCCCTTTTCTACTATTTTCATTCATAATTATTAATAATTCATGAAATATTATTATAAAACAATATAGAATACTTATAATATAACAATTTTTATATAATTGCAATATGAAAAAAGGTAAAAATATCATAATCCTAATAATAAATTAATTGTGGAATGTTTATATTTGTGTTTGTTTAACATCCTACATGAAAAATTATCCAAAATAATATCATTGATCACTGAGAGAAAAACAAATATTTATAATATATGATATTAATATTAAAATAATGATTTTTAGATTTTTAATGGTTGGATTTATTTTAATCACATTAATTAAAATACAAATGTATGTTTATGAAAAATTAAATTAAATTTATCAAAATTGATTTTATCTTTAAGGAATGTATAATTAAATCACAAAAAATAAATTTATAATTTTATAAATAAATCTAATCCCTAAATAAAATTACCTAATATGATATCGAATTGGTAAAAATTTGGAGATTAATGTAGAAAAATATTGTTTTAATGAAACTAGTTGAAAAAGATCCAAATAAATCATACCTGATATTAAAAACAAATAATAACTACCTTAATATATATAAAAATTATAAACATAATTTAAATAGGGTTTTTATATGAATAAGGATATAGAAATGGTTATTAACATAATTATTTATTCTATATTGGATAATAAATGGCTTTAGTTTAATCAATAGTTAATCTAAGGGTTTCTTGTCAGAATATTCCATCCATTGAGATATTCTTTTTATAATACACTATGTATTATTTAGAATAGTTACTATACTTACATTTTATTTTTTTATACCCTAAAACTTTAATTATTTATTTTATTAATTTTTTTATCTTAAGTCATATTCTTCATGATATTATATGTAATAATCCAATATTAATCGTACATTTTCATTAAAAAAACTTGTTTCGGTAGCTTGTAGCACACACATCAATCAGTATAAGAAAGCTATGAAAAATTATTTTTTAAATATAGTCACTATAATATAGTCATTGAAATTTAATCTATAAATATAATTAAACATTTTATAATATATTAATATATTTATATAGTTTTGACACAAATAAATTGTTTCCATTAATTCGTTAGAAATACACACACTCTTTTTAGTAATGTAATGTTATGCTTAAAAATGTGTTTTATTCATAAATTGTTTTTATTTATTTTTTTGAGGCAATATTATAATAAATTTATATACTATTTGTAAAATATAGTTGATAAATATTATATTAGTTTTTAAATAAACATATCAAAAGAATTTTATGGAGAAATATTTGGATTTGATAAAATTATTAATATTTCTATGAATGGTTATAAATGCTGATTTTAAAGAATAACACATATTCCTTTCTTGTGTTTATAAATTACAAAGGCAATTTGAATTTATATAAAGAAATAATTATTTTTTATGAAATATTATTCAATTAATGTTTTTGAAATCATCATTTTTTAGTTCTAATAAAAAAATAAACATGAAATTTATTTTTCTGAAAAACATATTGTCAACTTGTTATTATTTTTTAATAAAAAAGATATTTCATCTGATTATTGGTGTCTGATATGTTAAATTGCATTCTATATTTGGAATCAACATGTTAAAATTCATTAAATACCTAAATATTATTTTTGGTTTTAGTGAATTGTAAATTTGTTAAAATTAATTAACATTTTAAATGGTAAAGTTACATAAGTATGGTTAAAACCAATGTGAAAAGGATTTACAATAACCAAAAAAATTATATAAATATTTTAATTCAAAATTTTTAAAAATATATATTCTTATGTTCTAAAATATATAATTTTTATTCCATTGGAATTTCATGAAGTCCTTTATAATATTTTCTCAAAAGAATGAATCCATAATATCACTTTCTTGTTTTTATTAACAATAAAATGTTTTCATGAAGATAAAAACATATCATGAGTGGTTAAATATTTTTATATTTAATAATATTAATTTTCTTATTATAGTTGATTTAAAATTCCTTATGAATAAATAAAAACCTTTAATTCATAAGAAACAGTCACATAGTGCTTGTGCAAGATGTTGAAAAATCAAGTGAATGGTTGAAAAAAATAAAATTATATTTTTTGTTTTAGTTATGGATTTGTAATAATTTATTTTGATAAATATTATGTATCATTTATTTTTTATTTTTTAAATTTGACACTAATATAGTATTGATATTTTTTAAATCTAACTATATAAATTTTATAAAAAATGATTATATTGGTATCTTATGTAAATTATAGATTATTAAATTCTATAAAATTATTAAGAATAAATTATTTTGTATTTTTGTAAATATTTGGTCTAGAATATCATCCATTTTCAGTAAATATTCACTTTTCCTTTTATCGTAACATTCACGAGACTTAAAGAGTAAAATCTACTGGTATCAAGGTAATCAATAAAAGATTAACAAAGTTTTAAAATAAGAGATAAAATTTAAAATATCACATAAAATTGTATAAAATATTATGGTATGAGATTATTTTTAAATATCATCACCTTGTATTTGATATATTTTTATTTTTGTGCCACATGAAACTAAAAAGTATTTTAAATTATTTTAATACATTATGTAATTCCAAGGGTGTCCATCTCCTCTCTTATATTCAGACACCACACCTCCACTATTCCTCACACATCATGTAGAGAC
Source organism: Viscum album (assembly GCA_963277665.1). Classification (NCBI taxonomy): domain Eukaryota; kingdom Viridiplantae; phylum Streptophyta; class Magnoliopsida; order Santalales; family Viscaceae; genus Viscum; species Viscum album. Next base: position 592,907,158 of record OY728166.1, read on the forward strand.
CCATAGCCTAATGTACATAGACATTAAATTACATTTTTGGAATACTTTATACATAATAAAAAAAATAGACAAGGATTGTAATAGTTTAGTGACTTCGAAACTGAGACAAAAATAATCTTCAGATCATGGTGAAAGATCATCAACATCTCCCATAAAGATCTTCCCCTTTTGTTTTCTTACCTAAAACCATTATTTATATCCTGGGAAAAAGAAAACATAAAAAGGGTGAGCTCAAATGCTCAGTAAGGGTAAACATAGATAACATAAAACAATCCATAAACATTTGAATGCAAAAACATGAACATAAAATCTAAACATCAAAATATTGAGCAAAGACATAAATCATGGAATTACATATGGAATATATCATAAAGGAACATCAATCATGATAAAATAGCATGGTAATAAAACATGTAATTATGGAAAACCATTAAGAACATGATATGATTTCCATAGTAGCCAAGGCATTGCTGCCAAGACCATCTTAGTGGACCATGTCCCTTTTGGAATCGAGTTCACTACTCATTCCAGTCCTGTAACATTGAACCAGATTAACTTAACATTCCAGAAATGTATATCTCATGAAATATAAATCATTACCCAATGAATTGGAGGGAGATATAGGTCCCACCCCTCTCATAATAAAATCATTCTTACGTGTGCCACAAAATAAACATAAGTCATTCATCATAAACCAAAGAATAAAATGGGTTTCATAAACCTCATCCCATCATAACATAATCCATATAAAACAAATGGATATCATTTCATCATATGATTTGTGAAACCATGTAAATCATATATACATTATACTTGAAACATACACATATGAAATAATGTAATCTTAGATTGAAAATGGTTTTGATAAAACACTTGAAATAAATTCTTGAGGAAAATATTATTTATTATTCAAAATATTTTTCTTTTCAAAAAATTCCATGAAATTTTAAAAGAAGGGGATTTTGTGGAAAATTGTCCTAAAATATTATAGAGTAAGCTTCATGAAAATAAGGTGTTTTGAAAGCGTTAAAATTCGTTCATGTCGTATAATTTAAAAAACATTATCATCGCACTTTTGTCGGAAAAGTCCAAATGGTCTTCATATGGTAAACAAAAGAAATATTCCTTTCACAACATGTGGTAAAAGTAAAAAATGGGTAAAAATGACTTTAAACATACATAAAAAAACTTTTAGAAAACATGGACATGGTTGATAACAATAACCCTAGTAAATACTTACGAATAAACAATCTCAGATAAGAACGAGATTGGATTATTCATCCCTTACCTTAGGTCTGATTTGCTTCGTACGTATCTGAACCTCCTGTATAATGATATAAATAATTACATTGACTTATTAAAGAATCATATTCATTTTTTTGATATCATATATGGTTCAGTTATGACTTTATATTACCCTTTCTTTTGTAAATTCCATGTTAAATCAATGTTTTGGGTAAAATCGTTTTATATATCGTACGTGTTTGGACTTGTGGTTCCAGATATTACTATTACTTATATCATGATTTAATTAATTCCAGAATTTAAATCTTGATTTATATATCATATATATTATGTATATATATATATATAATAGATAGATAAATGAAATGAAATACACCGTTCATGGAGATGGTAGGCCACACGTACGCATGAACGTTGTTTTCCTTTCCCTATTGACTTGAATGGAAGTAAGTAGATGACATAAATATATATATATATATACATAAATCTAGTATCATTATCAGTTCATATATTTCATTATTTTTTATTATATATACATTATAATCATTCTTGAGTGGTTAACCTGGACAATGAATCTCATCACGTCGTGGAGACGGTAATCCGTACGTACGCACAAGCGATGATATCGTTCCAATAATTATTGAATTGAATTGAAGTGGATGATATAATATCTCAAAATAAGTTTTATTTTATAATAACTATATGTAGTTATTCATTACACCATTATACCCATCCATGTAAGGTGGTGGTGGAAAAACAGATTACACCACAGCGTGGAGGCGGTATTTCGTACGTACGCACGCACGGTGATTTCATTTTCCGTAGGATGGATAGAAGATGAAATGGGGTTGTTTCATATTTATAATAATATATAAGTTTATTATTGATACTTATGTTATTACTTTATAATGAAACAGATAAATAAGAATAAGTCAAAGAAGAATGAAACTTGAAACAAAAATCGGTAGAAGAGATTACCTCTTCTTCGACACACCTCTTTTAAGCTTCCTCTTAAGGCACTAGAGTTGGTCTTTTGAGGAGACAATAACTGATATAATGTTTCTAGGAACATCGAGAAGGGATATTGGAGGGGGTTGGCTGAGCTTGAAGCCTCAAAATTGTGTGAAGGTTAGAGGAAGGAGGTTCTCTTTTATAAGGGAGGAGAGGGGCTTATTAAGAAAAAACATAAACAATTATTTTATAATAAAGTAATATTCGGTTTGTAATGGCTCCAAAGTGACTTATTTAGAATCTAAAGTGGTTATGGGTCGAAATACTCTCAACAAATAGGTTTTATACAATTTTATGTTACTATTTTAACCATATCATTTAGATTTAACTCCAAGTTAAATAATAAACTTTTACCATGTCTTCTTGTATTCATACACTATATGGTTAATAAACATACTATAAAAAGAAAAAGGAACCCTAAGTGGTTCATTATTAATATATATAACCTTATCTAAGTCATTTGGATGAATCTTGTATTTTTATAAATTTAATAACAATTAATAATATGATATTAGTTTTAAAAACTATTATATGTAAATTTCGACACTATTTGGTAATTGATTTTTTTGAAAATCATTACAGCCTGATTAGTTTGAAAAAATTTAATTAAATAAATACTAACATGTCATATTAACCTAAAAAATATTGTAATTTATAAAAAGTCTCAAATTTCATTTATTTGGGTATTTATAACATCCATTATTTAAATATTTCATTAATTATGTAATTACTGCATCATCATTGTGTCATAAATAAATTAAACTATTTATTTTCTAAAAATTGTAAATAAAATTCCATTATGTAGGAAATCTTTTTATATTTATAATTAATATTTATAGTCAAGTTTATATTATGTATAACCCTATATTAATAATGTTTTAGTTATTAATCTTTGATTTTAACTCTTTTAACTCTTCTTTGAATTAAATAATAATAAATGTCCTAATCTACTCCAAGTGGAACTCAATGATAATATTATATTCCTAAGCCTATTTTTGGTCGAATTATACTTATCCAATAGAATTAGGACATTGTTTACGGTAATAATAATATCATTTTAACCCTTAATTACCATATTTACTTTTAACCGTGGTAAATATAAGTAAAAAGTTAGTATTCGCCAAAAATTATTTTTATCTTATTGAACCACATTTTAATCCTTGATATTAACTGTGTCTCTCAAATTTTCAAAATTCCACTCACAAAAGTGGCTAGATTATGTTTTATGTAAATTTTCAAATTCTCATAGGAGGTGGGTAAAAGATGGTGAAAAGTTCAATGAAATTTTTATATATCTAAAATTATTATAAAATGACTCCAATGAATTACATTGAACATATATAGGTATTATGTATCAATTTTTACCTAAAATAAATTTAAATAAAAATAATTATTATTTTCATAAAAAGTCAGTTTTTAAATAATAACCTAGTGTTTTCACTATTCATAAAAAATTGAATGTTTTCAGAAAAATAAAAAAATCACCCTAGGATAATTTTGATATTATGAATCAAAAAATGAAGTCCATTTTGAAAGAGAAAAATTATAAAATTTCAAAAAGTGGGTATTACTATTCATAAATGCTCTTTCATAATAATATTATAATATTATCTCGTTTAGTGAAACTCGGTATTGCGTACTACAGATGCTATCAAGGAATGTCTTGATTGTGTGTAATGAAATCCAAGTCAGGGATTCGTGTAGTGAAAGCTCTATTTAGTTTTGTGTATAACATAATCAAAACATATTTCATTTATATATTAAACAAAATCGTTACTTAATGTTGCGTAGAATAATTTCAACAAAACGAACATGATATTGTGTGTAACACGATCCAAGAATTTTGTTGCGTATACTACAAGATATTACGGTGTTGTGTATAGTAAAATCTAATCTTGGTTGTAGTGTATAATAGAAGACATCAAAGAAGTTAAAAATAATATATCTCTTAAAATCTCAGGGTGTTACATTCTACCCCCTTAAAATAAATTTCGCCCTCAAAATTCAACGGGGTTATAAATCGTTTACTACTTGAATGTTTCATTCGTAGAAACCCACATCATAAAAGGAATACTAAAACATAATTTTAAAAAATAATTAATAAATGTAATGGTTACCCAGATTAACTCATCACTGGGTTTCCACATATGTTAACATAGATGAAAATATGCATATGGCAGAAAAATCTAACCATCATTTTATAATGGAAAGTGGTATAGGACGTGACTATGAAAAATCCAACAATAAAAAAGCCATAATTTTGTGATGATTTGAGGTACTATCTGATTAATCGGATATAAGGACACTAGGACAACATTTTTGGTTTTTAAGATCATTTCCCTAAAGTTGAAGAATGGATGAATTAAAAGAAATACTTACTTGATTTTGGTATAATATCACCGTTGTTCGTACTATGAACAATTTCCACTTCATATCTTAAAGGAATGAAGTTGAATTTGTCATTCGTGAAGAATTTACATATCATGTGATAGAACAGTGGGTCATTCTATCTTTCTCAAATAAAAGTTAGAAAAAGTTATTAAATATAAATAAGTACATCTATGGTGAGATTAATCGTATATAGTTCATAAAATGGATGTATACATCGTATATCATACCACATAATAAATTGAAACTAATTTATACAAACCAGGGACTTCCTGTAGGCTAGTGGTATGTGATAAAGGCCTATCGCACTTCGGTTGTGGGTTCGATTCTCATATCCTTTTCTGACACGACGGGTTGTCGCTCGTCCTACGGGTTGTCCTTTTTCTAAATCTATACTATTATAACATTCCAAATATAATATCTAAAAGTTCTAGCCTTAAACAATACTATCTGATGTCTAGCTTAATCTATTCCGATCATTAGGCTTACCTAAACTCACAGTATAAGGGAAAAGATTGATAGAGAGGCCATATACCAGGCATGTAAATACCATCATTTATCCCCATATATCATAAGATATGTCTTGTTGGTCACATTCCAAACATTATAATGCCTTAATCACATATTCTACTGAAAAATAAATACCCATTGAACCTTAGTAAAAATATGAATGCAGTTAAATGTTAACACTTTCCACATACCAAACTCCCAAAAATTCTATATACTCAAACCATGATATCACTTAGTCCTTATACCAGTCATGTGCTCATTAATATTATCAAACATCTCATTATCTCTTTATCCTTTCATTATGCACATATCATCTACATTCCAAAAAGAATTGAATAACCTTTCATGGTTACCAGTTCCATTCATCATATACTTTCAAAAACTCAAGGAATGACAACAGTGTAACAGTCCTCAGATTTTTCTTTATTCCATAGTATCAAACATTATTCTTGATAAACATACAATCATTCCACTACCTTCGTAAACAACTGATTGAGCTTCAAGATTTCTTTCATCTCATATATCATTTTTAGTCACTTCTTCATCATCCACATACATACTACCCATATGACAATGTCGATACTCTTCATGATATTTTCCCTATGGGAATTGGTTTGCATAATGCCCGTAAATTCCACATTTAAATCATTTAACCATTGTTGATGTCTTATAAATACCATTATCCTTGTCCATGGTTTTAACCGAACCTTTTCCTTTACAATTAATGGATTTGTGTCCTTCTTTTCCACACCCAATGCATCTTCTAGTTCCTCTAAAACATTCTCCCTGATGCCGCTTCCCACAAAATTTACATGAGGAAAATGGAACTTTCTTTCCTCTATGATCATCATGAAACTCTATCTTTCTCTTATTAGCTGAGTCGGGAATCTTACCAAAGATGATATTATTGATCATATTATGTGATTTCTTATTAGGAATAATAATTATATGTGGAATTCCATATCCAATTTCATTTGGTTTTCATGAATAATATAATTCCATTGTCCATCATATCCTCCATTATTGCAAATATTCCTGTTTCCACCCATTTTCTAAATCCTAAAAAGAATACTGTGAATGGAAAAAATCATAATCAAGGGGTAGTGCCTTAAATATTTAACATCTTAGGTTTAATTATAATATTGTTTTCTTAATTATATGTCTATAACATATTCATATAATTAACCTTAGGTACATCCCCATACATACCTTATAAATATCTCTATGGATCTCACAAAAGTTTTTGCATCATAGTTTCCAAACGATAACTAAACCTTTCCTCTGATACCAACTGTAGCGGTCTGGAATTAATTACATTGGACTATAATTGATACCTATTGGGGAACTCCATGGGCGGCTACACCCCCTTGGGCGGGACACAACACCATCCCTAGTGGCATCCATTTTCTCATGAAGCCATTGGGCGGAGATCCATGCTTCGTCCAAAGCTCACATGTGAGAGTTCCCAATGATAGGAATAATTAATACCTCCATTGCCTATGATACACACTGTAGAGACCCATATCCTAACGTACATAAACATTACATTACTTTTTCAGAATACTTAATACATAACAGAAACAAACACACAAGGACCGTAATAGTTTAGTGACTTTGGAAACTCGAAAAAAATAATCTTCTAATCACGGTGAAAGATCATCAACATCTCCCATAAAGATCTTTCCCTTTTTTTCTTACATAAAACATTTATTAATATCCTAGGGAAAAGAAACCATAAAATGGGTGAGCTCAAATTCTCAGTAAGGGTAAACATAGGGAACATAAATCAATCCATAAACAATTGAATGCAAAAAATTGAACATAAAATCTAAAAATCAAAATCTTGAGAAAAGATATAAATCTTTGAAGTATGTAAGGCATATATCATAAAGGAACATCAATCATGATAAAATAGAATGGGAATAAAACATGTAATTGTGGTAAAGCATTAATCACATGATATGATTTCTATAGTATCTAAGGCATTTCTTACAAGACCATCTTAGTGGACAAAGTCCCTTTCTAAATCGAGTTCACTCCTTGTTCCAGTATAATTACACTGAACCAGATTAACTTACCGTTCTATCCATGTCTATCCCATGAGATATGAATCTTTACCCAATGCATTGGAGGGAGATATAGGTCCCACCCATCTAATAATGGAATCATTATTACGTGTTCCACAACATTAACATAAATCATTCATCATAAACCAAAGAATAAAATGGGTTTCATAAACATCATCCCATCATAACATAATCCATATAAAACAAATGGATATTATTTAATCATAAGAGAATTGAATCCATTTAAATCATAGAGAAATTATATTTGAAACATACACATATGAAATAATGTAATCTTATATGGAAATGGTTTTGATAAAACACTTGAAATAAATTCATGAGGAAAATATCCTTTCTTATTCAAAATCATTTTCATTTCACAAAAATCGAGGAAATTTTCAAAGAAAACTATTCTGTTGAAAATAGTCATGAAATCTTGTAGTGTATGATTCATGAAAATATGGTGTTATGAAACCGTAAAAATCTTGTCATGCCGTATAAGTTAAAAAAACATTCTCCTCGTACTTTTTCGGAAAAGTTGAAAAGTTCCTCGTATGGTAAACAAAAGAAATATTCCTTTAATAACATGTGGAAAAAGTAAAAAATGGGTAAAAAAGTACTTTAAACATACATGAAACCACTTTTAGAAAACATTTTTAGGGATGATAACAATAACCCCAGTAAATACTTACGAATAAAAAATCTTCGATAAGAATGAGATTGGAATAATTATCCCTTACCTTAGGTCTGATATGCTTCGTATGTATCCGAACCTCCTTCATAATGATTTAAATAATGTCATTGACTTATTACAGAATCATATTAATTTTTTTGATATCATATATGGTTCACTTATGACTTTATATTACCCGTTCTTCTGTAAATTCCATGTTAATGCTATGTTTTGGGTAAAATCGTTTTATTTATCGTAAGTGTTTGGACTTGTTGTTCTCGATATTATTATTACTTATATCATGATTTAATTACTTACAAAATTTAAATAATTATTTATATATTATATATATTCAGTATATATATATAATAGATAGATAAATGAAATGAAATACACCGTTCATGGAGACGATAGGCCGTACGGAAGCATGAACATTGTTTTCCTTTCCTTATTGAATTGAATGGAAGTAAGTAGATGACATATATATATAGTATCTTTATCATGTCATATATTTCATTATTTTTCATTATATATACTTTATAATCATTCTTGAGTGGTTAACATGGAGAATGAATCTCATCGCGTCGTGGAGACGGTAATCCGTACGTACGCACAAGGGATGATATCGTTCCCATAATTATTGAATTGAATTGGAGTGGATGATATAATATCTGAGAATAAGTATGATTTTATAATAAATATATGTAGTTATTCATTACACCATTCTACCCATCCATGTAAGGTGGTGGTGGAAAGAATGATTACACCACAGCGTGGAGACGGTATTCCGTACATACGCACATGCGGTGATTTTTTTTCCGTATGAAGGATAGAAGGTGAAATGTGGGTGTTTCATATTTATAATAACATATCATTATATTAGTGATACTTATGTTATAACTATATAATGACACAAACATCATAGAATATGTTGAAGAAGAAATAAACTTGAAAAAAAATCGGTAGAAGAGATTACCTCTTCTTTGACGCACCACTTTTAAGATTCCTCTTAAGGAACTAGAGTTGGTCTTTTTAGGAGACCAGAACTGATATAATGTTTCTAGGTAAGGTGAGAACGGAAATGGGCAGGGGTTGGCTGAGATTGAATCCTCAAAATTGTGTGAAGGGAAGAGGGGGGAGGTGCCCTTTTATAAGGAAGGAGAGAGAGGCACTTTAGGAAAAAACATAAAATATTATTTTATAATAAAGTCATATTCAGTTTATAATGGATCTAAAGTATTTAATTTGAAGATAAAGTGGGTATGTGTTAAAATCCTTTCATCCAATAGGTTTTATACATGTTTATGTTACTATTTTATCCTTATAAATTTGATTTAACTCTAAGTTAAATAATTTAACTTTTACCATGTCTTCTTGTTTTCATACACTATGTGGTTAATAAACTTACTATAACAAGCCAAAAGAACCCCAAGTTGTTCATTATTAATAAATAAAACTTTATCAACGTCATTTGACAATTCCTTACATTTTTAGGAATATAATAACAATTAATTATATAATATTTGTTTTCAAAACTATTTTATGTCAATTTTGACACTATTTGGTCATTGATTTTTGTGAAAATCATTACACCCTGATTAGTTCTAACAATGTTAATTAAATCAATACTAACATGTTATATTTGCCTAAAACTACTGGAATTTATAAAAAGTCTCAAATTACATTTATTTGGGTATTTATAACATCCATTGCGTAAATATATCATTAATTAGGTAATTACTACATCGTCATTGTGTCATAAATAAATTAACTTATTTAATGTATAAAAATTATAAATAAAATACCATTCTGTAAGAAATATTATTATCATTATAATTAATATTTATATTCAAATTTATCTTATGTATAACCCTATATTAAAAATATTTTAGTTATTAAATGTTGATTTTAACTCTTTTAACTCTTCTTTAAATTAAATAATAATAAATGTCCCAATCTAGACCAAGTGGACCTAAATAATAATATTATATTCCTAAGTTTTTTCCCTTGAATTATATTTATCCATTAGAATGAGGAAATTTTTTAAGGTAATAATAATATCATTTTTACCCTTAATTACCCTATTTACTTTTAACCGTGGTCAATAAAAGTAAAAAGATATTGTTCACCAAAAATTATTTTTATCTTATTGAACCACATTTTTACACATTGATATTAACCATGTCTCTCGAATTTTGAAAATTCCACTCACAGAAGCAGTAAAATTAAGTTTTATGTAAATGTTAAAATTCTCCTAGGAGGTGGGTAAAGACGGTGAAAAGTTCAATAAAATTTTTATATATCTAAAATTATTATAAACTGACTCCAATGAATTAAATTGAACATATATAGGTATTATGTATAAATTTTTACCTGAAATAAATTTAAAAAAAATATATAATTATTTAAATAAAATTTCAGTTTTTAAATTGTATCCGAGTGTTTTCACTATTCATCAAAAACTGAATGTTTTTAGAAAAATAAAAAAAATTCACCCTAAGATTATTTCGATATTCCGAATCCAAGAATGAAGTCCATTTTAAAAGATAAAATTTATAAAATTTCAAAATGCGGGTATTACTATTCATAACGGCTAGTTCATAATAATATCTCGTTTAGTAAAACTCGGTATTGCGTACTACACACGCTGTCGAGGAAGGTCTTGATTGCGTGTAATGCAAGCCAAGTCAGGGATGTGTTTAGTGAAAGCTCCGTTTGGTGTTGCGTATAACATAATCAAAACTTATTTCATTTATACAAGATACAAAATCTATACTTAATGTTGCGTAGAATAATTTCCACAAAACGAACATGAAATTGTGTGTAACCCGAGCCAAGAATAGTGTTGCATATATGCAAGATAATATGGTGTTGCGTATAGTACAAGCTAATATTAGTGTAGTGTATAATATAAGACATCAAATAAATTAAAAATAATATAACTCATAAAATCTCTGGGTGTTACACATCATAGGCCATGTAGCATGACCCATATATTCCCAAAAAAATTCCGAACCATCGTCTCCACGAACCATAGTATATGTAAACATCAAAGTATCATTCTTAAGGGAATATTTTTTAAGCTAGTTGTTGTTTTCCATGGAATAGTTTTAACTCTTAACTGGGGGTTTTCATTTTACTCTCTCTTATGACTTGTTCAAATATTCTATAAAATTTATTATATAGAAATATTATTATCTTACATATACTGAAATTCAATTATTCATGATAAAATAACACATATCCATCTCACGTACATTAACTAGACAATGAAAACACAGTACATTCATAAATATGGCCTATTATGTCCACATGGAATGGAAATTCATTTTTCATTACCATTTTAAAGAGGTTTTTTAAATATGGTCGTATTGAGTACATATTAAATATAAAAGGAAATTGTGTATATATAAATGAAATAAAGTAAAAACCTCTTTACACATTCACACACAATAAATGATAATGTCTCTCTTGCAAACATCTGGACAACCACCTCTATAAAAAGACATTATTTATTTATCGTATTACAATTTCAATAATTATTCTATATATATATATATAATTTTTATGTATTATATTTACATTAGGATTCAAAATCAGGATATGATGGAACTATTAGAAATATGTGGAGGCTAAATGTAAAACTGAAACACACATGAAAAAATAAAACAGTTAATAGTCATTAATGATGATTTTAATATTTTATTAATAGTAAATAGGTTTTGAAAAGGTATAGGTGGATGTGAAATGATCATATATGTATGTTTATGTATTAATGTATATTAATAATTTATATAAATTTCTAATATTTGAGGCTAAAATTACCTAAAATCCAAGTTTCACCAGATATAAGGGTTCTTCATCTCAATATTATATTGTTGAGACATGATGAATTTTATGCACCTATTAATGATTATGAGGTGTATATAATTCCCCTTTGAAATTTTATATCATGTTTAAATATTAATTTATAATATTTAATGTTTAAATTTAAAATATTTCACCCATGAGGTTTTGATTTTAATATTATATATGTGGTAGGTGTTAACTCAACAATCACATACTAATTTCAGATCGTTTCTCTTTAAGTCTCTATTCGGGGAATTAAATTTTATTATTTTCATAAACCTCGCCTAGATTTGTCTTAATTATTTATTTCATTATATTAAAAAGAATCTTTCATTTTCTACTCTCTAGGTAGAAAAAAGACCAAAAAATTGGAAAATAATCTTTGGTTTTCTATTTAGTGAGTAATTTTTCCTTCAATATAAATATAAATATAAATTTATATATATATATATATTAAAAATATCATTATTATTTTTAGTTTTTTAAAATGATTTATTAAGTTAATTTTTACCAATTATATAATTTATAAATTTTTAAATGAATATTTTAATCACATCCTATATAAGATGCTTTTAAAGAATGTATAAAAAGAATAGTTAATTTAATAGTTACATTAAAAACATATTTTCCCATCATTACTGCAATTAATTTCATTAAAGAGTTTATTAAATATTGCAATGGTTCCTTCCAAAGAATTTTTTTGATAATATTCATCAAAGTTTTATATTTAAATATGTTTAAAAAATGAATACTGTATTTTCCTCAAAAAATAAAGTGGTGGTCTTTGAAAATAATTTTCATCATTGTAAACATACATTTATAAAATATGCGATATTATTGGGATATATTCTAGTGACACCATACCCCTTATTTATCAAGATGTATTATGATCCTTTTTTCAAGGGAAATTATTACTATTTTGAATACTAATTCTTCCAATATTGATTATTATTGATTTTTAATGTATGATGATTTAGTTGTACTGTATTCACAAATAAATAATTTAATTGACTTAATAAGGGGATGGTGGGGCCAGGAATTTCATTTTTCCTAGATACATTGATTGATATCATGAGAGAAAACATATTGGGAATTTTCAATATGTCTTTCCCTTTTATAGAAGATTTCATGGATTTGGGTCTCAACTACTACATTAAAATGTATGAATTTATGAATTCTAGCATTATTAAATCAGTTAATGTTATCTAAATGATTATATTTTATGTAATCCTAGTATATATTTTTATTTAATGATTTTTTTTACATATATTATTTGATTGTTCTTTAACTATACCACATTATTCATGATTTATTTATTCGATGATATTTTTTTACACTTTCACATAATATGTTTTTAAGCTCACACATTAAAACGTTTTCCTTATATAGAATAACCATAAGGATCCATTTCTATTTTGAATGATATAATTGAATAAAAAATATTGGTTTATATTATATTTTTATATTTAATTTCATTTTTAAAGATTTAATATAATTATCATATATATATATCTACATTCCCAATATTGGAAATTTTTTCAATCCTTTGGGATTTTATCTCTTGTTTCTTTTTTTTAATTTAGTAAAATCATAATTAGATCCCAGGTAATAGATTATTTTTGTTATATTTTATAAGAAATTATGTTTAGTAGTAACCATGGAAACTTGATTTCAGAAAATCAACATTTGATAACATTTCCTTATGATCGATTCTAGGGTTAATTATACTTATATGGAAACATATTAAAGCATTGAAAAATAAGACAATTTGGTTATTTTATAAGAATATAAATTACAATATGGATACTAGAATATGGATGTGTGGGTTGAATATATTCTCTTAGGGGGGAAATTCTGAAATGAATTAATTGGTTATTAACTCGATCGTCACTAATTCAAGATTAGCTAAACTATGATTTCACACATGGTTAGATATTCCTTAAGTAAATTCTAGGATTTATTGTGATTTTTACAATGAACCATTATAATAAATATAATGATAAAACCTATATAAACCTATGATATTACATTTTTATATTAGATAAACCTAATGATTTAAGAGTTTATATGTTTATGGTTGATCATAAGTTTAGAGGCATAAATACCACTTTTGAGCTATTTTGTGGTAGGTGTTTAAGATTGGTAAGTATATTTTAATTATTTTTTGTAATTGGATGATTTTGTTTAGTAAGTGTTTACGTTCAAAGGATATTTTGGGAAAAATGGTTTTAAATTTAAATACTTAAAATGAAAGGAATTTGTAACTGTTAGGTTTAATATAATATTTTATGATAATTTCGATATTTAGAATAAAAGGGATATTATGTGTTGGGAATATATGATTTATAATATATATGAACAGAGGATAAAAAATTTATTTATTAACTCTATTAAATAATATCATTATATAGATAACCTTATATGAATTTGATAAGTGAAAATATTTTTTTGAAAATATGTGAATTTTTTGAAGAGTAAAGGATGAGTTGCCTTTTGAGAGAATATATGATTTTATTATGTGACTATGCTGATTGAGGATATTTACATGAATAATTTTTTTTTGGAAATTATATGATAAGGAATAATTTTTTTTGGTATATTCCATTAGGTTGGATTAATGATTCCAATAGAAAAATATTAAGTTATTATCAGAATTATATGTCATAACATATTCATGGTGTTTGGGTTTTTAACTTAGTTTGGAATATTTTTGATTTTTTTCAAAGTTAGTCAATATTTTGGTAATTTAAATTGGAATTTCGATGTTATTGTGGATGATTTTGATATTAATGGATTATTTAATTATATGAAATTTTATTTCAGTTGTTAATTATTTTATATTTGTCTAACCATTTTATTCTTTAAAAGGAGGAATAAGTTTTCATCATTTATTATACATTATAACTAATTAAATGATTATTTTAGTGAACATGGAATGAAATATTCGTCATGATCATAGTGATGAAAATTGATGAATGAAATTGTCCATATAGAATTGGAAAATTTCATGTATTTAAGTTTTATTATATTTTATATCTCTATAGTAATGTAATTTCTCAAAAACGAGAGATATAATGATAAATCCAATATACCATATGTTGAATCAGACACTCGACTACAAAGATACATTATTAGGAAATCCTTTTAAAGTATGAGTCTTATAGATATAAATTCATAATAAGTTTCATTTATTACATAAAAATTAATATTCATGAAATAATAAATATATAAATATATTGAAATTTGGTATCCAATTTAGAAAAAATAATTAAAATTCTGAGGATTCAATTTCTATAATGATGTGATAATGTAATTCCTTTAGATATCAGTTTAAAATTTATTATAGGAAAATAATTTATTTGATATTGAATATACCACGAAATAACTATTTTATACAAAATGTAAAATAATATCATTTTAATATGACAATTATATCTTGATATGAATTGATGGGTATTAATAAAACTAACAAAACTCTAAAAATATTTATTTATCTAAAAATTCTAATGAATAAAACTGTATTCATTAAATTTTATTAAATAACACATAAATTTTACTAACGTCATTTTACTATTAAAAAATATGTTTCTTTTAACTGATTATTGACTCAATTGTTGATTATACGGGATTAATTTAGTTTTTAATCATTCATATTGGTATGATTTATCTCTGGAAAAACCCAAATACTCGAACATCTATAACGAGATACGTGCTTACATTCTAATTCTACAAAGTCATGTGGGTTACATACCAATGATGTTCAAGGTCAAACATTTTTTGAGATGATGGAGGTTTTACATAATTAAACATTATTGGTAGAAATTATTGCCTACTCTGGGAAAATATAATGAATTTATGATATATTTGGGAATCCTTCATTTTCCCTCATATGGGACTGGATACCCTAATTATGTTGACTTCATCAAAATTAGGTGTTTGTGAGAATAACTCTATATATTTAATTTTCACCATTATTCTTTTATCTATTTATAATACATTAGTTTATATCCATAATTTGGCACTATCGAGTTTATTTCCATGTATGGAGGATATTGATGTATTGGGATTTGGATTTATCCTTAATGAGGTTCCATTAAAATAATACGGATTAAACAATAAAAACCCATGTATTTTGTATGAAATATTATCATTTTCTATTATATTGATACCTCGTTTAGTTTCATGTCATAATTTAAGGACATAAATATTGGTTTTTAGACATGGAGATGCACTCTATATATCAAGTGTAGATATGAATAAATTTTCTTTTATTTCTCTTCTTTTGGGGGTTGGTGTCATAAAAGGCACAAAAAAAGTGGATTTAACATGGCTAATTCATATAAATAATCCCATACCTTATTCAATAGTCAGGTGTCCCTTTAATTTAATAGATGTTGTAATTAGACTTATACCTAAATAGAATCCCATATTATGGTATTTATATCATACTGATAAAATAATCAATGTTAGTCCCCAATCCCATTTGAGGTGTGGTTTTTATGAGAAACAATATATAATAGAAGATTGGAAACATTGCATGATAGTGTAATATTGAATTTTTACTTGGTATAAACATGAAGGTTTCCCTAATAATTGTGTTGCCTGATTACTACTTTGATGGTGAATATGTATTTATGAGAAAATAGTTAACGTCATTCACATAGATTACTGTGGTGTAAAAGATTGGTTGTGGGTGTTTTAGTCTTTACAGTGAATATAGCCTCATGGAATGACATGATGGTTATTAAATATTGAGTTTGGGACATATTAATGAATCCTATAAATAATCGTTACAATAGTAATCAATATCATCATTGATGACCTCATTTTTAATCCACAGATTAGTATATATGTATATTTATGAATCAAGAGGAGTATTCCTTAGAGTTTATAAATATTAATATATTTTAGGTATATATACCATGGTTTATTCCCACTTTATAGTACTCAAGAATTGGAATATGAGATCGAACTGATGATGCATGATAAATATGAAAGTATAGGACTTAGATTAATGATTTTGTTACATGGTTTTGGTTAACACTGAAGATCATTCATGGGTATGAAACCATTCCTCATACTCTGATAGATGAAAATGAATTATATAAACAAAATATAGTTTTTTGCCATGATCTATAATAATTAGAATATTAAGGGACATATGCAATGGCGGATGACCATGAAATATATTAATTCCTTACCCTCTGATGGTTGGTAATAGATGATAACCATTTTATGTCTATCAAAAATGATTTCATGGCATGGGATCTCATTTTATGGTATGAAACTTGTTAACTACCCATAAATTACAAGGGATCCACTTTTCATTTCTTCAAGTCCATGGTTTTCAACATGACATGGATGACATGTTTTAGTGTTTCTTCTGAAAAAATCGGGTATTTCCATGGGTGTCTTCCTAACATGGATGACATGATCCTTGGTGTCTTCACGAAATTGATGAATTGTCTACGGGTGAATTTTTGAAATGGATAACATGTTTTAGGACTTTTTCTTGATCAATATAAAATGTAAAAGGGATTTCACATGATCAAACATAAAATGTCCAAGGTATTTTCTATTGTCAATTTAACATGTCCATATATAGTTCATTTGATCAGATTGATATTTTTGAATTCCTTCATGTTTTCTTTCATTAAATTTCCAAGGGCCTTTTCATGTCAAGGAAAACATGTCCAGGGACTTCCATGAATCAAGGACAAATAAAAAATGGTTCACATGTCATTGGTGGTGCATCATTGAGTATTTGTATCTAGGATGCACATTCTAGTTTTTAATGAAAACAAGGTGGATTTAAAATTCCAACATCAATGATATCCAAAAGGCTTTGAAAGTCTGTTGGGGAGTCAAGTGATCATGTTTTTTCATCATGTGGTGGGGGATCATGTTCCGGGCTAACATCCCTCATAAAAAGACTTTCTAGGTTGTGGGTTGTCAATCCTTCTACACATGTCATGATTTTATGAAAAAATGTCACATGTCATTGGTTCTAAAAAAAGAATTATATCAAATGATTTCATCTTGTGCTCTCATTAGGCTGTCACAATACTAAGTGGGAGTTACAAAATTTCATGACCTCAAAGTGGTTCATATAATGGGGTTTCAAATAAATGTTTTGGGTTTATTTCACAGGAAAATGGGTTCACATATTCATTACATAATATAGGTTTTTAAGTGGACATCATGTGATTATCAGTTTATTATGTAGTCATGTCACCATAAATGTATCACATGATGGGTTATCATAATGGGTACACATGATTCAATCTCCAAATTACATAGAAAACATTATTCAAATAAATACCCTATGCTTCTTCTATTCTCCATTTCATCTTCTTACTTCTACTCCCATCCTTTTTAAAGTTGGGAAATTGTTTATAAGTTAAAACATAGGTGAATTTTCTGTAACATTTCATGACGATAATGTCACATGTACTAGAATGAGGATGTGTGGGAATAACATCATGGAAATAAAAATCCTATTTATTTTCACACCCATGGGACATTGATGGCTTCACAAGTTCATTATTAGGAGACTTATGAAGGATCATGTGATGACTTCATGTGATTGAGATATATTAGTAGATATAAGCATGAAACCCATTGAGGGCTTCCGTTTATTTTTTTTCATGATCAGGTAATCACTTCACATGATCATGTGACATGTTTTTTGAAAATAACATGAAAAACACTAAGGATTTCAGGTAATCAAGGTATTAAATTAATGGATCATCATGTGATGTGATGATAGAAATTTTTTTACTTGAATCCATAGTGATGTCAGAATTTCTTCATGTCATTTTCATAACATGAACATGATATACACTATACACCTCATGATAACTTCTTGTGATTCATGTGATTGGAATAACTTGATCACATGATGGATTTAGTTGTTGTCACTAATTCTTTTCCAGGTCATATTCTTCATGTGATTTTATATGATTGTGTTATCTAATGAACATCTTGAATGAGAGGATTTCCCTTGGATTTAATTTGTTTTTCAAATAAACCCATGCATTCAAGATGTACATTTCATACAAGGTGGTGTGGTATATATATGGTCATGTGATACATGATTATTCACGTTACTGATTAACTTCATGTGATGGGTCAATATTTTAATTAAATAAAACCTTGTATAAAATATAGATGTTTCATGAATTTTTTAGGATATTTTGCCTCATCATGGTTTTTTATCTTGATAACTAAATATAGATAGACCGATGCACATTAGACACTAGAATTTCATGATTTGTTTCCCCATCTTGTGTATAAATCATCAAAGTATGGATGTTTTAAGATGATGATGTTTGTTTGATCAGACACTAGTGTATAGAATACATTAGGTGTGTCCCTATTCATCAAACTAGTGGTGTCAAGGTGTGTGTGTGATGATTTTCAGTTTAATAAGATGGAGTAATCAATGAGATGGTTAAAATAGATTGGATTAGATTATTTATATTTTATTCATTGTGTTTTTAATGGGAGAAACGTGTCACATGTGGTTTCTAACCCGCATATGTCTTGTGTGATGTATTGTCTCACATATTATGGTATCCCATGTCATCGATATATCAAGCTGGTATTAGGGTTTATCACCCATAGAACTCTATACATTCTCTTTCATGGTCCATGTGGTACCCTTCTATATCCCAACTAGAAACCATTATCATCCATATTCATAGATAGTGGTTCCTTAATTTTCCACATCTACCACTATGGTATCTAGTTCTTATGGAAAAAAATAGTCGTTGTTGTTTTCCCACAAATTCCATGGTTGAGAATTATGGATAGCAAGAATATATGGCCATTATGTTTTTAATAAGGGCTCATCAAAACATATATAATATTTATAATAAAACATCCATGTAAATGATGCCACATCTAAACCATGAGGCCTTCATAAAGATATATCAATATTTTTTCTATGGGACTCAAACATCTTAAATCCCTAATAAAAATTACATTATAATCATTTATGAGTCGCAACACAATGTCCCCCCATAGAACATGATTCATTCAAAATTAAATGGTTTTTATTCTAATGTAATTTTCAGTCAGATTGATATATACATGGATATTTGTATTTATCTAATATCTAATATAAAGAGAGGGTTTTTCAGGGGGTGTGTATTGACTAATGAAATTAAATTCTAATCAAGAAAATATTATAGACCATGATTTATTTTATTATCAGTTTGGGTAACCTCAAGATTTCCTAGAAGAATAATTTTCTCAGGGCACATATGTACGAAATTGGAAATGTACATATTCGAGGATATAAATGGGTTTTCGGGAAAGAATCTAGTTAATAGGCCTAAAAATCTATATGTATCCCAATAAAATTGCATTCAAAGCATATAAATCATTGAGGAAAGACTCTTATGATGATTAGGATTATGATTCAGAAACATTTGTTCATGGATGAAGGAATCAATGATAAAATCTCACAAAAACTTTTTCTCATACATGGGAAAGTAGATGTCATCACTTTATAGACAAATCATTATTCGAGACCTATATTGGATTCCTGGATCTTGATATCCTTCCACAAGGATTAGTTTTATCTATGTATATTAATCCCAATATGGCTAGACCATGTGTCATGTAGTTTCAAGAAATTATAAAACTGGGTACATTAAGAGGGGGCTTAAGAAATAGATATGTGTTGTAATTATTTCCTATGTTATTGGAACTAGTGATCATAGATCGATTTTTTCAATGGATATATAATATTCCATACATGATTTTTATCCATTATTATGATTTTCATGTTTCAACCATCAGATCATTGTGACTGTTTCTAGTTTTATATTTAAGATCTTACGAATCTGAACAATATTGCTGATGTTTCAGGGGAAATTACATAGCCATAATATTTATAAAGAATACATTCATATTTCATTTATATACATTTTCTATAGTATAGGTGATAATATCATGGTCATAATATTTATTTATTCCAGGTTCTTATGTATCATGCCATATTTTACTATAGTTAATGTTCTTATAGCTCTGACATTCATTTATTGTAGTATAGGGTTATATAGCTAATACATTTTTAATGTTTTTATGGTCATATAATAATGAATTATTTACCTAATTTAGTGTCATATTTATCATAACCATAATTTAAATAGATTATATTTATTTATCATGGATGATATTTTTATAACTTAGGGTCTTATTGATTAGACCATCATTTTTTTATTTTTGGGTCATGTAGTTCATACAATCTATATTGGTAGATTATGGTCATATAGATTGGACCATGTTTTTCCATTATATAAGGTCATATATGTTGGACCATAATTTGTTTATTATTAAGTTCACACATCTTGTAACTTTTTCTTTAGTTTATTGCCATACATTATGAGCCTAATTTTATAGTTGTTTATGGTCATTTAGCTCAGACCATTATTTGTTGTTGTTATATTTTCTATAGCATGAACCTTATTTTTCTTTGGTTTTGGTTCATACATATTGGACATTATTAGTTTTAATTTAGTGTTTTATATATTGGGAAAAATTAGTTTAGGATTGTATAGTGTGGAATATTTTCTAATGGATACGAAGGATGTGTTTTCATGATTGGTTATAACACCATAATATATTTTTTATATTATGAAAGATGAATATTCAAGAATTGTTTGGACACACAAAATCGACAAAAAATTATAAAGGTTTCAAATTCATGAATGTTTCATATACACTTTATTCTAATAGTAATAACGATATATGGATATTATTTATGGGTATAGACACGCTGGATCATTATTGATGTTGTTGAGGATGAATACTATTAAAGGCCTCAGATGTGAAGTATCCATGATGTAATTATAAAGGATGAATATTTTGGACGATTGATGATACCATTCATTATTATTTTAATTATGAAGGATGAATAACAATGTATAATTCATACAAAAAACATCCTTAATATTGTTGTGAATGATGATTTTTCACTATGGGTTTAGACACCTTTCATCCTTAATTTAATGGGAACTGTAGATAGTGACATAATTTTAGGGATTTAAAATCCACTCAGATAATTGGATTATGGGATGTGTAAACTAGACCTCATTGTCATTGAATCATGGATAATGAAATATGTCGAAAACACCAAGGATGATCACAAAACACTACGAGGTGTCGAGCTCTATTTTGATGTTATTAGGGCTCACAAGGATCCAAGGTCCCTTCTTTCATGGCCAATATGACTTCGGTTGATGGTTCTAGGCACCTTACACATATTCAAGTATCACATGTTCACGAATATGGTTTTATTTTATATATTAATGTTATTAGATGATTTAAAAATATTAAAACATGTATAAAGTGAAGTAGGTTGTGTATGAAAGGTTATCTAAAGAGGTATATAGAACCATTGTGGTAGTTCAGTTTATGATCATGAATCCTAGATCCATATATCATGTTATTTAGTGTTATGCGATAAGGACTAAAAATTCTAGAATGTGGTACCTCTCTTCTTCTATAAGAATCAGTAAAATAAACATTGACTTAACATCGTGGTTGTCAAATCCACATAAAATGTTTGGTCGTGGGAACTGTAAGTCATAACCCTTGAATATTAGAGTCAATGGAATGTGGAAGACTAATGGTATAGGTCACCAATTTGTATTGGTGGAATCTTTTATCACACAAACTCATGAAAATATATTCTGTATTTAAAGGGTACATTTCATCTCGGTACAAAATATATCATTGGCCCAATCCCTTTTGGTGTTGTTTTATTTACCAGTGAATCCTTGTGGGGTCACTTCAAATCATGTAAACCTTTTAAGTTATACCCTAAAAGTTTAAAATAAGAGAAATGACTCTTGGATATGGGGTTATAAGATAAGTATTTCAACTCAAGTAATTATTGGCTATCAACTAATAAATCAAATACATTAAAGTGGTTTATAGAAAATATAACATTCATGAAGAGTTTAAGAATACTAAATGTTGTTTCCCTTCATACTTAACACGTTATTATAGTGATAATATGTGATAAATCATTTCTCAATGTTTTTTATACACCAGAAGGGTCCTTTGATTAATGGTAGGATTTGATTGGGGTTATAATATAGGAACCATGAGCTTTGTTCCCCTTTATTTACCCTATATCGTTTACTCAATCCCTAAAGATGATGATTTTAGTTAGTAGATACTGGATTTTTTGTGAGACCACCACTTGTGGGTTTTGATCATAATAATTTTTAGTTTTCTTTAAATCACATTTTAGGGTCATTAAATATGATCCATCCTATGATACAGTTTATGATTATGTATCGTTATCCAAGGTTCATGTTATCTAAATTCCTAGTATGTGGAACTATTATCAAGTGAGTGTTATACAACATCCAGATGATGATTTCAAATGTCCATAGTACACCAACACCCTTTTGAGTGAACGATGATGATGAGGAAAACCATGGTTGAAGGTTATGGGATCATGAGTTATGGGATGAAACAAACATGAAATTGATAATAATTAATCACACTATAGTGACAAGTTTGACTATAATGTTTTCAAGGATCCCAACAATTTTAAGGCCCATCATGAAAGGCCATGATACCTTTTTTTATTCTCCCAAGGAAATTATTTAGAGCCATATAATACATTTTCAATAAGAGGGATAATTCTTCATTTCCAATGTCCAAGGATGGTTGATGGGAATCCTAGATTCTCATGAAACAATGTTGCATTTAGCGGATGAGTTGAATAGAAAGGTAATGAAATTACGTAATGCTTTGGTTTCTAATTTCCAGGATGTTATGATCCATTAATAAGTATGGATTTTGGATGAAGGCTTGTTCATTTTAACCACATTTACTAGGGATACAATGGATATGGATATTACTATCTTGGGACATGGATGAAACTATTTGTGCTGTTTAATCTCATGTGATGATGATCTCATCCATTCAATTTAACATCATGAGATAAGTATATCAGAAAAAATGTGAATTTATGAAATCAGATCCTTAGAGACACTCTAAATGGGTTGGAGAAATTTTAATCAATTATTTTTATTAAGGGTTGTTGGGACATATTTTATATAGATATGATAGATTTGCATGCATTCCATACATATTTATGGTTCAAACTAAAGTGTGGTTAGATTTTAGACCTCATCCATAATTGATGAGTTTATGTCCTTGAATGGTAAAATTTAGATATGTGAATATGAAATGTTTTTTTGATAGTACTACCATGGTTTACCCAATCATTTATAATGGTAAATAATTATGTCACATATAGAACTTTGAAATTGACTCTTAATGTAAATCAATATCATATGAAACTGGTGAGTGAGAATTTTAGA
Source organism: Viscum album (assembly GCA_963277665.1). Classification (NCBI taxonomy): domain Eukaryota; kingdom Viridiplantae; phylum Streptophyta; class Magnoliopsida; order Santalales; family Viscaceae; genus Viscum; species Viscum album. The sequence goes on from OY728166.1 coordinate 592,931,253, forward strand.
TTTCTTTTGTGAGTAGTCACTTTTTTGAAGTATTTTGGTGTCACTATATATCCTGTGATAATATATATCAATCCACATGACGTACCCATATTGATCCTTATACAGATCAAACACATTTGTGTGGAGGGGGAATTATTTTCACGATATATGATGCATTTTTTAGGATTACTCTCCCCGGATCTATATCATGTGTACAGAAGGAGAATTATGTCCTTCAATATAGTAGATCAATTTGGGAAGTGAGGTATTGATTAAAAGATCCATAAAACTATGGAATTATTGGAATGTTTTTGAGATTTATAGTTGGTAATAATGATGGGTGGTCCAACCATCATGTTGTTTCCTATATGGAGATGAATCTAGGCATGCATAGTTATTGAAAAGATAAAGGGTCCCCTACATAGATCTGAATCATATGTAGAAGATGTGGTTCTGTTATTCCTAAAATGATTTGTCTCTAAATCTCTCCTAGGTCCATGATATCTATCAATCAGTGACACCATCGATATAAAGGTCTCTGATATTTTGGGAGTCTCTAATTGTTGAGATCAAACCAAAAAATCTCAGCCAGGGGATAACCCCATGACCATTTATTAAAGAAAATGAAAAGCACAGTACACAAGCATCAAAAGGAAAAAAGAAAGGAACTTATATGTCACACAACCCATACCCATCTCTATAATCCTCCTCCACTGTGGAAATTTCCCATTCCGAGCTTTCATAATGCCTAAGAACCTTAGCATATTTTCTTCGTAGGTTCATCCGCTCCAATGATAAGAGCTCCTCGTTGCCACTAGAGGACCTAGTGACTAACGGATTTGGGAAATAGGAGTAATCTTTCTTTGACCTGTGTCGCGGAGGAGTAGTCAAGACTTCTTGAGCCCCACTCACCTTCGCCTTCCAGCCTTGGACCACATCACTAAAAGAAGTCTTGATCGTACCTCCATAATTTTCTTGATCACTATCATAGCAATCCCCCCCACCTTCCATGGTTAAGAAACTGCTGAAAACTATCATTCCCTCTACGACGCTACTGGAATTGACCGTTTGTGTCAATCACAGCAAGGCACCGTGGCTGTTCTGGGGACTCCGGATGAACTAAGGTCCCCTACAACACATCCTTGGACCCATTTCCCCCCCCTGCGAAGGAGCCTCATGCTGCATCACAATCATGGAAGTTACCTCCTCTACCCACTCCTTTTCCAACTCCTGGAACCAATTAGAAGTAGTAACTATGAATTCCACCTCCCCACCAGTCACAACCCTTCCTTGCACCCCATTACTACCATCTTCAACCTCCATCGTATCACTACCTCTGCAAACATCATCCTACACTCCATTTACCACAATCACTGCTTCCATGCACCAATTGCTAGCCATTTCAGTAGGTATAAACACACACACCTCATGATGAAACTCCCTCACAACAATGTTTGCACCTGCAGTACCTCCCCCTTCACCAGAACTAGAGGCCTTCTTTGTATTCGCATGAAGCACCCCATCACCCAACTGCAGGTCATGTTGAAGCCTTCTGAACACAGCAGACACATCAGGATTCAAAGGGGCCTCCGCACAGCTCCTCAAAGGCACTGACGACCGATTCTCCTCCATAGTTCCAGGATCCACACCCCCAAAAGACACCAAACTCATCCATGAGGAATCATCCACCCTCCCCTTCCGGTTATAGGACCTTCTGTTCAGCACCTCAGAGTGACAGATGGATGCCATATTCCCCAGATGACAGCAGGTGTTACATTATCCTACCCATGATTCGAAAATCACGGGCTGCCTCCATATGAACTCCTCACCAACAGTGATCCATACCCAATTGACCATGGGCCTTGCAACATCCACCTCCACACAGAGACGAGGATTCACCGGATGACTTATGGTGGACGTATGAACATCAGAACAGAGAAAACGCCCCACCATATTACCAATCATGCGAATAATTGCCAGATTTTGAAATGGAAGAGGGAGCTGTGGAAGACTAACCCATGCCGCAGTGGTTGACAGATCACGGTTCAAGTATAAATCAAACGACCAACGATGGAGGAAGAACCAGCATCTGTTACATCTGCGAGAGGCACTGGACTAGGCGCAGATCAAATCATCCTCCGAGGAAAAGCGAATCATGAATTTGCGACTGTCGAGAAGCCCAACAACAACACACTCTTGAAAATCCCACTTTCCAAAGATGAAACGGTCGAAGTCATCGACCGAGGGCCTTCTCCGGTCAAAGCACGCCACCAGCATTAAATCCAAGTGACTCGAAGCTTCAAAGAACTCGGATGAAGAGATCAGTAGCTGAGGATCACCGTGATGAAGATCAGGAACTTTCGAGCATAAATAAATCAATGTGAATTCCGGAAGGTAGCTAGGGATTGAGTTAGGAATGAAAGGCTTCCACAGTGTTGGAGGCTATGAGACCCGGTCCATCGGCTCCCTCCCACCTCCTGGAAAGGGAGGGAAGTCATCCCCGAGCTTCATCTAGGGTTTCAGAGAACTCCATTGCCATGCCGCAGGTCGCCGCGAGTCGCCGTCGCCGTCTCCGCGAGTTGCCATTGTTTGGTGAGATCATATTTTAAGTATATTTTCTTAAAAATGATGATTAGTTTATATATAGATCACGCATAGGGTGATATTTGGATGGAGAAAAAACATTGAATAGGTCCAATAAAATATAACAAGGAATCAGTAAATATCAAGGGAGGTCAAGAATCAATTTATAAATAGTTTTTATTAGATATGGTTACCTAAATAGTGTATGATTTTCAGCATGGATGGGGGAATTTATTATTTTCAATGTTAATGTTGGGGCTATGTTAGAGCATTTGGGAATCACTATGTATAATTTGATAACATGAATCAATGAAAATTTTTATCTCAATTAAATGCTATGATATATATATTTGACTCATGTGTGCGGTATAAAGAATTATATTTAGAGTCTTCACAATATTGTAAGGCCTAAAATAGTGAATTTTGGTGTCACGGTGTATCTTTAGATGGAATGAATCAAGGTCCATTTGTTTATTTTTTTTTTAGGAAACTACCTCCATAGATTTTATTCACATCAGTGGATCATGGGGATTTAATATTATTGGTAATAGATTATAAATGTGCCTAAAATATCACCATGGATAGAGCTCTCACATAGAAGGGGAAGTGTTGATGATTATTTTTCCACTGTCATTATTTTAGAGTCATGTAGGATACATTCTCATATCATACTTTAACAACATATTATATGGATGAAAGCCATATACCTTAACATAAAAGGGTAAGTACATGTGGTTTTTTAGGGTTATGATCCACATGAAAATTGTGATAACACGTTCTTTGTTGATTGATGGTTGAAGCACCAAGACTAGGTCATAGATTTTTTATTTCTGATTTGAAGCGAGATCGACATCATTTTGTATTATTTCAGAAATCCGTGCTTGGTCCTAGAGTATAAGATATAATAATCACTACATTAATCAATGGAATGATAATAGAGAAAATTTCATAGTTTGAAAATATATTCATATAATAATTTTATTCATATATATAGGGAGTACATTTATATTTTAATATTCTAGATCTCATGTGATTCATGGGGCCTGTAGGGTGGCTCACCATAGGAAGAATATGTTCTTACAAGATTGAGCATGGGTGTCCTACAGTTTAGCATCATATCGTGGGGACCTAGTTCCCAATATTTTGATAAAATGATCTAAATTGTGCTAGTTGGAATATGTTTCAAGGTCCTCTAAGATCTCTTGAATCATTCAGGGAATGAGAAACATAAGATATCTTGGAAATAAATTAATCCTCATAAGATTACATCATAAAGAACATGTCTAAATATCCATATTTAAATGTTTACCAGATCCAATAAATAGATTTGAATCTCATGGAGGGATCTTAATGATTAATCATATAAAAAATGGTCAATTTATCAATATGCATCCAATGGTATGGGTATAAATAATAATGTAGTTCTATTAGATAAAAACCCTCTATATAGTGTTCACAAATATGACGGTAGAGGGAATTTTTCAACATTGTGGCTAGTCCGCGGTAATATGATCTAGGTGTCTCTACATATGACAAAAGAATGAGAGAAATTCTGTATGTAGTTCTTATAATGACTCCCCAGATATATCCAGATCATATGTAGGGAGAGATAGTTTTTCTATTTTATCATTAGTGATCCTTTACAACATATTTTCCAAATTGTTAATCAATGTAGATAGATATTATAAATAGGGAAATGGATCTTCTTTATCATATTTCATTATGGAGATAAACCATCCAACCTTATCCAAGAATTATGGATAACTTCCATATATATCTTCATGGACAGAGAACTGATTTATGTCGTCTGTCTCATAAGATGGCCCACTTGATATTGTTTTAGGACTTGCTAGATAGACCAAACATCATTAATATTAAAATAAAATTCCAAATACTATGATTCTTTTAGTTGAAAGTCATATTATAGGGACCTATGGGCTATTGTTTGATAGTCTTATAGCTTCAACAAAATGGAACTGTCGATATGAATGGAAACCCTAATTTATTGAGGAATTTACATGAAATTTATTCCCCAAAATGAATCGGTACAATAATATTATTTTAAAATAATTATTTGAATATATGTGTGACACATAGAAACATAACATAAGGGTATATTAATCTTATTAAATAGTCTTTTTATGGGAAATGTAAATAATAACCCATGAATATATGAGTAAAGGGAATATTGAGAGATGCTGTTATACTTTAACCATTAATAATGGTGGAATTCCATATCTCGCATAGTCAGGATAAAAAATCATTGAATTTTTGGGGGCTTATCCTCATGAACTAGTAAACATCAAAAGAATAATCTCTGATTGATTTTTAATTCAATAGAGAATCCTATTGGGGTCCCTTTGGATAATCCACTCCATGATACCAATTTTCAATAGGGTATAACCAAAATTAAATGGGCTCGAGGTCCATGGTTTTCTTTAAGAATTGTTCCAACACATGGAATTGGATATTATGAAATCATATATGGAAGATTTGATATTGGATTATGAATAATTAAATAGGCAATAATGGGTTGAGGTCCCAAATTCTATGACAATGTGTATTGAACACAATTTGATTCAAAGGTTTTAAATGTGTAGTTATTCGGTAAAAATCATAAAATGTGTTCTAGGTTCAAAATGAATACCTCATGTTTTCGAATTTAACAGCATTAAATAGGGAAATGGATCCCAATAATTAAATAATAACATTATAAACCAATACTTTTATAAATGAAATTCCTATTATGAATTAATAAATGAATCATTAATTAATGATTTGTTGAAAACATGTGAAATATTTTTTTATTTTGGAACATAATAAATAATATCCTTTAAAATAAAAATTTTATAATGAATCAAAATAATTAATTATATATTCACTTATTGTGATTATTAATACTGTTATATATATTAGTTTATGATGAAACAATTTAAAAAATACAATGGAAGCAATGACCTCCACTAGTAGGAACATAAACATCAAAGCCCATTTATAGGAGATTACAATGGATATTTCATCATTGAAAATTTCCCATGACCAAACACAACAAATTTTTCAATAAAAATATCATGATAAAAAAATTATAGAACAGTTAAATCTCATTGATATCATGAACCAAACCATGTTTTTGGAACCACCCCACAAAAATATCACCATTTCACACCATACCCTTCGGGAATTCACTAGCGTAATAAAGGGGTGTGTGTATGGTCCTTAACAGTGTGAATATTTATATTATAATCAATATAATAATGATTATATTTATTCATTTTCGTTATTCTTTTTTAAATTATTTAATTATGAGTTAGATAGAAATTTTATTTTGGTACGATGAAACATAAATTTTAGTCTTTAGAATAATATGGTTTCAATCTAAACCTTATTTTTTATGAATTTATGAATTAATTTAATTAATAATATTAAAATATAATATTTTTATAAAATATATTTTTAAAAAAAATTATAATATAATTTTTTGAAGTCAAATGTAATTTTTCAGTTTGTTTGAAAGCATTTACTATCAAGAACCCATAACTTTTCACTAAATGGGGATTATAAATTGAATGATAAAATTTTAATATTTATAATGTTTTTTAGGTCAAATAAGTATTATTTAAAAAATCAGCACATTGAAATTATCAAATGGTGAAGTTTTAAAAAAATTCATAGAGAGTTTTTTTGGATAAAATTAAATACGGTATAAATATATTGCATGTATTACAACCTCATAAAATCACAAAAGTTATGTAACAAATACTATAAATTTTATCCATGAAAAAAAAGTATTTTTCCATTTAAAGATAATATCTTTCTTATATCATTTTATTAATTTTATAAACCCTTAATTAATCCTCAAACCCCAATATTATATTTTATGGTTTTAATGTTAATTATTTATAAACATGACACAATTCCACATCAACAATGGTTATATTTTAATGAGTTGAGTTCAAAGAATTATAGAAAAATTAAAACTACTCATATTGGGTAGAACTCACCAAAAAATTCCATGTGATGGATTGTGGTTTAAATTACATTACCAATTTGAGTATAATTTTTTTTAGAAAGTAATAAAAAATTCTCCAGGATTTTTAATACAAACCCACCCAACCACTAATTTTTCTTCAATGAAAACCATTTTAGGATGATTTTACTCTTAAACACTCCGTATAGATCCCTACCATGGTTCCCCTATTCTCTTAAGAGTCTCCTCGGGATCTTTTATATGTTCCATATCAAGGTAAGTGATCCTCTTATTCTCCTATTTTTCAAGAACCTTCTCTCTATTAGTCCTTTGATTTCTAAATAATCATATTGTAATATGTTTTCAAACATAAATATTAATGTATATATAATGTTAAAGAAATTATTGAACCATTTTATTCTAATTTATCCCTTCCATAAAACTTCATGCACTCCCATTTTTCATTCAAAATTCTGATGAGATTTTACATATAAATCATTCTTATAGGGAGTACATGTCACCATTTCCACTCTAGGGTATTATATTTGTTTTAAATATCCTCTATTTTTTGGTTGTTTCAATTTATTTAAGCTAAAATCCATAATAATAGGGTTGAAATTTATGATATACATCATTATGTTGATGTATCTATGTTTCACACTTATACAAGTACATAATATGAAATAGATAGGTGGACTAATAATTATAAGGATCTCCAATGAATTGAGTAATGTTTTTATCTCATATTATTCCATTTATTGGGCATGGTACCATATCCTATGAACTCTATTCTGTGATGTGTCATCATTTATCATTGACTTCTTCTTTTGATGAATTATTTTATGTTATTTCAACATTCCAATTTACATTTATGTTATCATGATATATCATGCATCGTTGTTGAAGATTTTTATTCTCACCCCACTTATTTTACCTTGATACGACTCTTGGAAAACATGTCTTAAATTAAATTATTATATTCCTTTTTTTATTCACATACATGTAATAGTAGATCACATTTTTCTTTTTTACATCCCTTAGTTATCCCATACAGTATTAGAGGTTTGACTGAATATAGGGCCATGTTTTAGAGTTTTCAAACATGGTTACATCCATGTATCATGTTAATGTGATATGTACCTAATTCTTCCAAGACTTGTCATCTAAATATCTAATGGTTGAACTAAATTTATATTTATGTATGAAACCATAAAATAATTTTTCTGATTATATGGGTTGTTTTTCTTTTATTAGAGGAGTTCCTTGCAATTTATGGGATTATGAATAATTCATGATACTGAAAGTCTTACATATTAGATTTATAATATGAAAAGATCTAAAAATTTTGTTTAGGTATATATTATATGGTTTTGAATAATATCAATCTATATCTGGATACTATATTGATGTCGATCTATCACTACAGTACCTAGGGGTATTAACCCTGAAATGGGTCCATTGAGATGAACTCAATAGTCAGTAGATGTATGAAAACATGTGTTACTGAACAACTAGTTTGACACCCTTGAAAGATATACATTGGTATATTCATATTAACTTTATAAACTATTATGACGGAAAAAATACACCTAAATTATTATTCTGGAAAAGAGTCCATGGAAATCATTGATTGAAACCTAGAAATTATTAAGATAAAGAATACATGTCATTTATTATTTATCCCTTTAATATTCAAAGTCACCTGCTAAATTTATTAAAATTTAAAATTATCATCTCTAATTATATTTCAGTTGACGTAAATAATTATAACCATAATCAAATAGTGAATGGTGGAATTATCTCTCTACAATTAAATTTCAATGTTCCATGTGATAATAATTCTTTTAAATCCTTCTTATTAGGAATTTTTAGTAAAACTATTATAGAACTACCTCAAAACATTAAAGTTGAGTAATCAATGAAGCTATTGAATGGGTCAATTATTTCATCCAAATCATATAACTCATTCCATGTCTAAACAATATAAAGAACCTTGTGATGCTCCTTTTATCATAATTTGAATGGATATATGGTATGTATTGGATTTCCTTATATCGAACCAATATAAATTATGAGAGAACGAAATCAATTTCTATATCATGATTTTCCTTCTGATTCGATACAAGTGAAATGAAAATGATGAATATAATTTAGTATAATAATCTGAAACCTCGATACTGTCTCCCTTAGATAAAAAGTGTCTTTCCCAAATGATTGAGACCAAGAAAAATTTTATCATTTAAGACAGTCCCATTGTAAGTGAATTCACTGATGCTTTCCCAGAATAATTTTTTAGTCATTATTATAGTAGATTTATTGACTTCCCAATCAATCATATAATCAAATAATTTCTATTATCCAAGTATGTATATATAATGGACACTATTGAACTTGACTGGATAAATAACATTATATTGGGGACTCTACATAATGGTTTTATACACTCATGTCATCACTTTGGGGTTCAAGGGTCCTCTTTATTAGTAAGAATGATAGTTTAGTTCAGCATTTTTTTTATTATCCAAATATTGAAAAGATCATGATAATGAAAAATTATCATCTTACCTAGATTGAAGGGTTTTTTGATCATCTATATATAAAACTATAATTCTTTATGTTTGATCTTCATTCAGGTTAATGTCATGTAATATTGATGAATGTGGACATCCCTGATGAACATTTTTATATAAGTTTCATGAAATATTATTTAATAGTGATTCCATATGGAATCAATAATTATTTAGAAATATTAATGGATATGATAAATAAAGTATTTATGGATTTCCTTTCTATATGTATGGCAGTATTTATATATTATATTATAGACAACTTTAAAAGAATAGATGAATATGATGGGAATTGGAATTCTGTACCGAATGATTTTTAAATTTTAATTAATTTGGATAGAGTAAATGTGAGTTCTCTGTTAAGAAGGTAACATTCATTGGGTATTTTAACACTACGAAAGGGATACATGTGGATCCATTAAAAACTGAATCAATTGAATAATGGCCCAGATAAACATTCGTGATGAAAATACAATATTATCCTTATATGAACTATGTACTATTGTCGATTTAAGAACCATAACATGAATATAAAACCCATTAACCAAGGTAACACAAGAAAGAAGATTTTTATTAGATTATTGAAGTGAGGAAGCCAATAACTATTTGAATAAGATGCCAATAACTGAACATGTGGTTAAACTTCTCACCATTGGGAAATTACTTGGAATCTACAGTGATACATCTAAAAAGTTCTTAGTCTATGTACTAATTCATGAAAAAAAATTCATACCTTAGTCCTTAAAAAAATTAATGATCTATGAGAATAACTACCCAATAGATGATCTAGAATTAGCATTAGTGATATTAACATAGATGATTTGGAAATATTATCTCAATAAAAAAATTTCTTCCAATATAAAAATCATAATATCTCAAATTATATATTAATGGAATAGGATTATTATATGAGATAGTGATGGATGTTAGATTTGACAATGGATTATGATTTTTCAATCCATTTCAATCTCTAAAATGAAATAAAAGTGGAAGATTTTGGGAATAGGAGGGATCCTGCAACACTATCCCTGATGAGTATTGAAAGAGATCTAATATTATTGGACATACATGGTATATAAATATGAATAATTATTTAATATTTATCCTGCCATTATAAAATAACATATCGAACATCAATTATTTAGAGGATCATGGAATCTTATAAAGATAATGAGGCTTTATAAAAAATGTAGAAAATATTACATAGTTAATAAAAAAAATTATAAGTATTGAAAACTTGATATGTGTCCCATTAAATCATAAAATGAATAGGTAACTTCAAGATGATTCACAAAACATATCATTCTATATTCATCCTAGAAGCACTATGACATGTAGATATTTGATGTGAAACATCATGTGGGATATATTGAAGAGGTAGATCAAGAATTTGTATCTCAATGCTCGGTATTTTATCAAGTCAACGAACAACAATGTATTACTAAATTTACGACGTAATAATTTAGTATAACAATAATTAAATGGAAAAACATAGTAATGGAATTCATAATAGGACACCCTAAGACACATAAGGTCCACAACGCCATATGGGTGGTAAGTGATATCCTTATAAAGTCAAAAAAATCACTATTGTTAGGGAATATTAAGCTCTTAACAAACTCTCCATGATATTTATATATTTACTATTTTAATTATTCGTATATTTCCACATTAAAATATAATTAATTGATATTTGAGGTTTACCTAATGTTTATAGAGAAGAAGTGAATAAGAATTCGATAAAAATATCATTTATATAAGTAATACCACCTTCATTATGATGGATAATATAAAAACTATTCAAACTCTAGTGGATATGTTCTAATGAAGTTCAATATATTTGTAGGTATTTTTTGATCAATATCTTCCCCAAGTGGGTTTCTCATATATAAATAATTTCCATCTTGTCGTTCAAATAGAACATTATGAGGATTTGTATAGGAATATGTGTCAAACTCTATCATTTTATAATTATTTTTATTAGAGGTAGTCGATGGGACATGATCTTATCGATTAAATTACTAAGACGTTTAAAAGTAATCATTATTGTATTGAATATGTACAATGTAGACATAAAAGAAATGTAGACAATCATCGGCTAAACCTTGAATTTGTGGTCAGAGATATTTTGTTCATTATTATATATCCATGGAAGAAATTCATGATGTTTGGGAAGAAGGGAAATAATACTGTGAGATACATCAACACCTTTCATATCTATTATCGCATCAAAGTGATGGAAAATTGACTGCAAATCCCAAATGACCTTTCTAAAGTATTTGATGTGTTTCATGTATCCCTGTTAGAAAATTACATATGAGACCCCAAATATATACTAAATTTTTAGGTGGAACTATGGGAGGATGATCTTTAAAATATGGAGTGGATGGTGAGTTTATTAAATCTTATAGAAAATGTTATATGAGATAAGGAAACTTAGTTGATTAATTATTATAATAGAACCACATGTTAGAGGAAGTGACATGAGAGACATAATAAGAATGAAAAAAATTACCCTCTACTATTTTAGTGTATAAAATGAATCTTTTGAGGGCTGAGTTTCAAAATGGAGAAATTATTTAATTACTAATCCATTTATAGATGAATTTAACATTCAGAATGAATAAATGAACAATTATTTAATGTTGATATACAGAAAACATGAAATAATTTAGTTATTTTAGATCATTGTTATTTATATAATATAAGATTTGAAATTTTTTTAATCATACTATATGTTATTGATATAGTAATTATGGTGTGACCAATATGATTAGTATATATATAGAATTATAATAAATACATTATATATAGAGAAAGGAATCTGTGGACGCAACTAATAGAATCATACCATATGAGGCCCATTTATTAGAGATTCTGAAAAAGACCGAATCACTAAGATTTTTCCTTCACTATGTCCTTTTAGAGATTCAACACCTAATGCATTAGAAAAACTATGTATGTGAAATGTTCAAGCGCATAGAGATCATGACCCTAACAATGTTCACCAAACCACCCATTAAAAATCTCCCCATCACACATGTCTCCATTAGGTAATTCACTAGTGTAATAAAGGTAAATGTATTTATTCCCTATTAGTATAATTTCTTTTATTATATTAATTTATAAATAGGATTATATAAATTTCTTTTAATTATTTAATTTTGAAAGATTATATACTGTGTTTGATAATTATTTTATTTTTGATATGACAAAACATAAATTATATGTTGGAGAAATAAAGAGTTCTAATTAAGACAAAATTTTGATGAATTCAGTGATTGTTGAAATAAATTATATTTTTACAAAATATATTTATTAAAAAATATTTTAACAAAATATAAACAATATCATAATTATAAGATGTTAGATTTTATTTTTATATGGGTCATAAAAATTTTAACTTCAAAAAGAACTTTTATATTTCAATAATTGAGGGGTTTACTTAAATGTGTAAATTCTAAAATATTGAAAATTAATTTGTTATAGTAAGTATTGTTTTTGAAATTCTGAATTATAAATTATCACATAATGATTTTTCAAACATTTCAGAGACTATTAAATTTGTTTGTAAAAAATAAATATGATTTTAATATACAATATATATTATGAAATCATAAAATATAAATAATGTTGTAGTAAAAACAATTAACGGTATCCCTGAACAAAATTAAGCGTACAATTTCAATTGATTTTCATGTTAGTTTATTATCTTTATTAATCCACAGAATTATCCAAAACTAATATTATATTTTACATTTTTAAAATAAATTCATTATAAAAATTATTCACATCCACATTACCGAGGATATTATTTTATTGTGCTTAATTATTATCGATAAAAAATAAAAACCACACCTCAAATGAATAATTAGTAGTAATTAAACATGGGATGGTACGTTGTTTTGTTCTTATTATCATATATAGTCCAAAACAAATGTTTTGAAATTAATAGAGAACTATCTTTTTTTTTCTATATAAACCCATCCAAACTCTGATTCTCCTTTACTAAAAACCATTGGAGTATACATTTACTCAAATATTTCCTCTCTAGATCCCTCCCATGATTTAGAAATCTCTTACTAGTTTTATCACATATTTTTATAAGTTCCCTTTCAATGTAATGGATCCTCTCGTTCTTCCCTTTATCAAGGATCCTTCATTATATTATTACATTAATTTTCAATTTTTAATGTTTGGATTTTCATTCATGCATCCATCTTTTAATATTTATTATTACTATGTGATCAGATACCCCTTTCACTATCATTTATCCCTTCTGTGAAACTTCATGTAACATAATTTTTCTACCAAATTTTGAAGTGATTTTCAATGGAAAATAGTAGTTTATAGAATACCCATCCCCATTTCCACTCAAGGATATTCACCTACATGTACCTATAATTAATTTTTTGGGATTTAAAGATATGTTACCAAAAATCATTAATCATGGGGTTAAATGTGTTGAAATACATCCTTATTTAATTTGATCTATGTGGAACAATAATTCATATATATAATATGATTCTGATGTCTGCGAACATAATTAAATATTCCTCCAATTATTTTGGTGCTGTTTTTATATCATGATACTCTATGTATGGTTAATGGGAGGTTATCATAATAACACTATGTTATGATTTATTTGTTGTTATCCTTGAAATATGTTTATGAAATCAATTTTTATGTTGCTTCCACAATACTATGTTTCCATTATGTTTTCATATTGTATCACAACTAATTACTCAAGACTTTAAAACCAATCTTTGTTATATTACCTTGGTTTCTCTCAATGATGACTTTAATACTTTAAGTTATTATGGGATTTATTTATTCCCTGACATTGCCTTATATCTCACCATTTTTTATATATTTCCATATGTTATCCAATGATAGATTAGAGAATTGATATAATATGTGGACATGATTTGGACTTTATATACATTTATATATCCACATACAAAGTTAATGTGATATATACCTAATTTTCAAAAATCAAGAGGAACAATTATCTTCCTAGGTTGTATAATGTGTATCATTGTGTGATAAATCATGGAATAAAATATTTTGAATATATGGGATGTCATAAGATACATCTCAATAATGTTAGTCAGAGAATTATTTTTGGTTGATTATGTAAAAAGATGTTATTATTAGTGTGAGAAATATGATATGTGTTAGAAGATGATTAAACAACATGAGACTCTATAACATTGATCTTTTTCCTAATAAACATTTTGATGTGTGGTAGGATCCCCATTAAAATATTTTAATTATCAAGTTACATTGTAAAAAAGTGAAGATGTTTCACTAATATTCACTCAATAGTTGATCAAGTGTCACTATGTATCCCATAAGGATTAGAATCAAGAAACATGAAGATCAACAATATTGTTCCTATGTATATATTTCTCTCACATAGGTACTGATCCTTTTATCTACTCTTAGAATTGTGGTTTTTACCAAGATAAAATGAATCTGGATAACGATGTATCCTATAAGAACATAAATCATGACACATGTAATTCTTATAGAGAAAAACGTCCTTGCACTGGTCTGGACCATATTCATTGAGATGTAATATTTTATCATATTTCCCAGTCCTAGATTCATTTTTGGTCAAGGCCAATTAGGGGTAGTCCACTGTAATTAGTTTCCAATGTTTAATGGCGCTCTATACTTCATTTACATTATCATCTTGTTACTAGAATTTTTTACTGCATTATGACATCGTGTGACATGTAAATACGTGTCTATCTATTTAATTCATCTTATGAAAACCTCAACACTAGGATGTAAAGATTCATTAAATATGGACATTGGTATGAATGCATAAATCACTATTAAATTATTAATCCCGTCTAGATATGGGAATATAGTTTAATTCATTCATTCTATTAAATGCATAAATCATGGATGTTGTTCCATGATTGGAGGTGTCAATGATAGAAGATTATACAGATAGAATATGATGTTAAGGGTGCCTTTCATAGAGGATCAAATCACCCATTGGAATAATAACTAACATATTGTGTTATTCACCAGGAAATCCATGTTGTGTCCCTTCATATTAGTTAGTCAATGTCAAAAATATGCTATAAGAGAGATCTTAAAAGGAATGGGATAATGTTCCATAGAATTCCAAGAGAATATGAAATCAGTTCATCTAGAAATCTATACATGGAAATGGGAAAAAATCTTCCAGAATTATGGTGTCCAAAGGGATTTAGAATCTCCATGAAATTAGTACTTCAATGGAAACTCACAATCCTAAATAAAAGGGTACTATAATAAGATATTATAATCATTACTTAAAAATGTGCATGATTAAAGTTTTAGTAACATCAACAATATGTCAATCTTCATGAATAGTTAGTTCTTGGGAAATTTAAATCATAACCGAAGAATATCTAAGTCAATGGAAGGTTGATACAGGTTGGTATAGGTCATCCATTAATAATTTTTGGAACCAGAATCACATGTAATCAGGGAAATGGCTCTTGGATTTAATGGGGGAATATTTTCTAAGGTGATAATATCCCCTTGGGAATAGCTCTTAGGAATAATGTAATTCACTAGAAAATATGAGTGGGGTCTATTCAGATCCGTCATCCCCTATTTCTGATATGACATAAGGGTACTATGTGTATGTGGGATTTAGGTTCCGGGTGTTCCATTGCAAGTGTATCAACCTATGTTATTAGTTTGTACTAACTCATATATATAAGGCATGAAGTTGGTTCATAGTGAATTAAAAATTCAGGAATGGTTTATGGACCCTAAAATATATGTAATTATATATTGAACCCATTTTTATGGTGAAGGGATAAGAAATGTTTCTCCCAAGTACACATTAATTAGAGGGGTGATATCCCAAATTTGAAGGCCTCATGTCATGTAGTTTAATGTCAGAAAATGAGGACATGGTTCACTATTATTGAATAATATGAATGTAACACACCAATACGTTACCGTATTTTCATTTTAAATTTTAATTAATTTTTTTTCTATCTCTCTTTATACAGAAATCCATGTTGACATTACACTATACTAAAAACAGAGTTATCTTTTGTTATATGCAAGACCATGTTTTACCACCTATTAATAGAACACCTATTGTAAAACATGTTTTTGAAACTTTGGTAAATTTTATTTTTTAAACGAAAAATAAATTCTTAATGTATAATTTAAAAATTTTCTTAGCATAAATTTTTGTGGTTTTTTCTGAGAAATATGATTTTTTGATGAATAGTGAAAAATACTGTATTTTATTTCAAAACTACCTTTTTTTTTAAATATGTATTAAAGTTAAATTAAATTTTAAATTGGATGTAAAGTCATAATAGATAAATTATACATATATTTATCTGAGTTAGTTCATTGGGATCATTATTATATTTAATTTAGATATAAAAAAATAACAAACTTCTCAACACCTTCTATTTAAAAAGAAACGCTTTGTCAGCACATCTGTTGGATTTGATTTAAATTTAATTTTTTCAATTTTGTGGATTGAATTTTCAAAAGAGGATATAAATGATTATAATACATATAATCTTCAGGGTCTAATAATATGATCTTTTATTTTGATAAAAATATTGTTGAAAGTAATTAAAATCTAATACAACGATTAAGGTAAAATTAAGCTTAACGAGGGACTAATCCTTAATCTAAAGGGAGACAATGGAATATAAACCATTCCAAAATCCATTGAATGAAAATAATTATACCATATTTCTTATTGGATATAATATTACACGTTATGGGGATACCATTCGATAAAATATACTTATATAATATGTTTTGTATAGAAAAGGAATAAAATGAACCTTTCATACCATTAACAGTTATAATGGGTTGAGATATTCAAAAAATAAAATATATTTAGTCAAACATATACTTTTTTATGATAAATAATTTTTTATCGTAATGAATTATCATTAATTTTTTATAGATAAATTATTTACATTAAACGCTTAACAAACACTAACATAAGGATCATTTAGTAAATAATTAAATCAAATAATTGATTCTAAAAGCATTAAATGTTAAGAAAATTTATTTAATTATTATGTTCCATTATTTTAGTTGATGAATATATCATCTTAAACTAAAAGGAACTTTATATATATAAATTACATTATTGGATTTTAATTTTAGAATTTAAATTAAGAAAATATTATCAAAATTGACATTATTGTTATTTTATAATAAATGATATTTTATTAAAAAGAATATAATTTAAATATAATAATAAATTATGAAAATTGATTTTTATATTTATGTAATTATAAAATATTCTCTATTCATATACCAATTTATCTTTTATAATTAAAATATTTATCCATAAATAATAAAACTTTGCTAGCATAGTTTGGGTTAAAATTTTGTTTTTATGCATTACATGATCTTGTTTTAAAATTAATTTCCAACACCCATGGTATATATAATTTTTAAATTGGAAATAATATTTATAATTAATTAAGTCTATATATTCTAATAAATATCACAAGAATTTATTATTAATGGTTAAATTAATTAGTTTAAGAAACTAATTACCTTGATATTAAAAAAATAGTAAACATAGGGAATCAAAATAGTTAAGGAACAAAATTATATAATTTATTTATTGAGGGCTGAGTGTTTATAGAACATAGTTCAAATTTTCTCTATTATTTATCTATTTTTGGACAACATGAGGTATATATACCTCACAATAGTGTTTACCTTTTTTGTATTTATAAGGATAACACGCCTCCCCCACTATAAAAATGCATTGACTCTTCCCCTTGTTCACACATATTAATACACATTTACTTATACAAAAACATCAAAAATAAACTCCCAAAATCCATCCCCTCAACATATATGCCTCAGATTGGTCAAAAAATATCCAAGGATTTCATTTGGTGTATACCAAAATGAGTAACCCGAAAAGAATGTAACATTACTCAATTATCACTTCTGTATTATTTCTTTCCCAAAACATGAAATTATTATTACTCCATTATTATATAATAAATTACGTGTAATAAATATAAAAATATGTTTATATGTTAAGGGTTTTACCTATAGTAGAACACACTTCTATCAAATGGGTAAAAAAAATCAATTCTTGTATTGTTAACTACCACTTCTTGAAATGATGCCCTTCATTTTTTCCTTTATCAACTCTCACTGTTGGTAATTATGATGGAATAAATGTGTATATGTGATATAAATATAATAATTATTATTGATTCATAACTCTGAAACCTATATATATAACCTTTTTATTTCTATTTTTTAAAATATGATAACATAGTTTCTGGACGTGTGGACCACCACCTCCTCAATGCAATGTGATATTTTCACACATTACATAGAATGTATTAATGATGATTTTAATTATAAAAATGCGGAATAAATGAAATATATTTTATATTCATGACATAACTAAATTTATTTAAATAAATATATCATTTTCATTATCAAAATTTCCCCCATTTAAAATATTATTACATCATTCATGTACATGTGGACTACCGCCTCCTCAAAATAATGTGATTGAGTTTACATCACAATAGTTTTATATATATGTATATATGATTAAATAAATTGGTATTTATAATATAATTATAATTCTATAAAAATAAATATTACATTAATTATTTCCATTATGTTCATTGAAAAATGGAAATTTTACTCCTGTGCACATACGACCTACCGTCTCTATGATTGTAGCATTGGGTAATTTTTCATAACCCTATTTAATGAATGGTATTAATTTAATAATTTATGTTTACTTATATTAATTATTAACTGATTATTATTATTTATTTATTTATATAATGACCCATTTTGTCGTCGTTTACCCACTAAAGTAGTTTTTGACACATTAGATGAATATGGTCAAAATATCCAACAAAAACAAATTTTTTTAATTTGATGGGTAAATAATTTTTTAATTTTAAATTAATGTAATTATATACTTTAAAAAGGTTATTAATTAAATTTAATGTTCTTTTTATAATATCACTTTGTAATTTAATATCCCGATTCTCTAATATTTCATTTTATTTTAAGTTTCACTTTAATTTATCCCATCTAAAGTGATTTTATTTCGAAAATTTCCATGTGATAATGTTATTGTGAAGTCTTTTCTCATTGTCACATTTCACATGAAATAATAAATTTATATTATTCCTTTTTCATTGGTTATTATATTTTCCGTGAATATACATATTATAATTCAATGTATATTATTATTTCATATACTCTATAACCTTTCTACTTATGGTGTTCTCTTTGATATTTATTTGATTAATTGGAAAAATATTGATAAATCTATATATTTTACTAAATATGGATATTTGATGATAGGTAATGTTATTCATTAATTAAAATAAAATATTTTATATATGATGAAATATTTGGATACGAAATATATAGGTTGGGGACAATTTAAAGTAATCACCTTGATGCATTAGTAGTCTCATGGGATGAAATTAGATGGAGAAAAACATTTCAGTCTGTTTCCAAAAAAATAGTTATGTTTTTTCCCATAGATTTACACTATCTTGTGAAAGGTCTTGATAGTATTATTATAAACGTTCATTTAAAACATATTGATGGTAATAGTACCATATTCCTCAAAAATCTAACAGCTCATAATTAATCATTTTCTTCATAGTGTATTCAATTTTTATTATCCATGAGATTTATTCTTTTACATTATCCATAGATACATTTCATTATAAGTTCATCAATTATATGGATTTTTGGTTTACTTATTACCTTTCCATTTTTGATTATTCTCATTGATTCATTATTTCTTCTACTATAATTTACCTTTACTGAGAGTCTAAGCTCACCATTTTTTTATTTTCGAAGTATATAAAGTTTAATCCATTGAATATGTTCCAAAAATGTATTTTAATAGAATTTTATATGTATTATGTTTCATTTTATATTCTCCAATGTAAAAATGGAATAATGTATGTAATTTTAATTTCCAAAATTATTAAACTTATAGTCATTAGATATATGATTCCTTGTAATCATTATATTTTGATAATTTTAATCATTGTATCCAAGCTTCAAGGGTTGGGGCATTACAGTTGGTATTAGTAAAATTTTAGTAAAAACAATGGAAACTAGATTTACGAAAACATAGATTGAAGAAAATAAATCTAAGGAATTCTTTGGGGATAATTATATGAAAATATAATAGACTTTTGGTGAGGGAGAGATTATATGGGTCTTCCTAGCTATACATCCATGTAAGGATAATAGAAGTAGAAATGGTTCTAGAATAGATGTTCCTAAGGGTATCGACTCTAAAAAGGTGCATCAATCCTAACTATAACCTAACATGGTACACAAAAATTTACTTTAATGCACACCAGGTTTGACACTCCTGAGTGATGAACATAGGATAATTCACATTCATTAACAAACCATTATGAAGGATTTGAATGTGAATATATCCCCAATGAAACAATGTTTATGATTATGATATTGTATATGGATAATTTTTTAAATTTATGTAATTTATTTCAATATCATGGGGATTATTTATGATATAATATAATCAAGTATGTGTCTTCATTTAGAAATGGTGGAAATAATAAGGAATGTGAAACCAACCAATGCACGTGGTCCAAAGTGTAAGAGGCATCATATTTTTTATCATCTTAGAATAATAATAATAAGGGAACTTGTCACCCAAATATTACTATCATATGAGGATATTGAATCATGAGATAATGATACATGAAAACAATTCTCAATGTATTATGGAATCAAAGTAATTAACTATAATTGTAGGATATAAGGGGAAAATAATGATAATAGAAATAAGTAAAGAAATTATTTTCAAACATGTGATAATTATAGAAAGAAACACTCTTGTACTTTATTAAAATAAATTATATCTTACTATAACTGTAGATAAAAATTCTATTTTTCTTGGTATTTTTTAGGTATGAAAATGTTTTCAAATTTATAATGATTCCAATGCAACATGATAGTACACTGTGCAAATCAATGTATCAACGTCAACAAAATATACCCTAAAAGAGGATAATGGATCTTATTCAGGACTATTCTATGACCACATAAGATTAGGAATGATTAATATTTATATGCTAAGATTCATGAAATATTTCATTGAGAATTATATCTATCATTTATTTGTTATATGAATTATGAAATATTTAAGGATTGGGTTTTAGTTCTATTTCATGAAGGATTTGAGAGAATATGTTAAATGATACCATGAAAAGATAATTTTTAGAAAGTTAAACAATTAAAAAATAAATGATTGAGATAAGGAAAACCATTAATAATTTCTCAATACTGAGATAATTAATTTGGAATAACAAATGGATTGATTTGGATAATGTACATTGGATTGTACAGACTACCTAGGGACTATTAATTTTTGGTCAATAAAGTGGTTTAGACTATCATTGTTGGAGTTTAAAAAACATTTTTATTTATTGAATATATCCAATATCATGTGTTTTACTTAAGGAATACTAAATAATTCATGTTTATAATAACATTTTTGTAAATTTATGTTATTACCATATTAACATGTTTGGAATGTGATAATTAATATCTCTATCACGTTTTCCTATAATTAGATTTTAGAAATTCAATGAACTTATTTCTAAAGTGTTGGATTATATTCTTATGGAAAAGATAAACATTTGTAGAATCGTTTTTGTTGATATTTATATGAGGATTTAGGGATTGATGTATTACATCCCCCTGTGATAGAACTTGTGCTAAGAGATGAAGCAGATATTGTTCAAGTCATAACCAAAGGATAAAATTATACTAATAAAATATAAATTTACCAAGTAATTATACTTACATAAAATGTCATAGAGTGAATGAATCCCTAAACTCTAGGAAAAGTGGCTTGAAACAAAAAAAATTCATATTATCATCATTTTTTATGAAGTCAAATACCTTCTTCATAACCATGGTTTTAAGAATTGTGGTCATCAAATTTCAACTGAACATGTTCTCAATAATTCTATTTCAAAACATGATACTAATATTATCTTCCATGTACAAGTATTCACCATTTCTCAACTATTTGAAATCCTAGTTTTTTTGAGATCATCATATTTTCCTATCCATAATATTAAAAATATCTGATAGTAACCATATTCTTGTTGTTGTTTTTTAATAATAGTATTTTAAAATATCAATCCCTCATTTCTTGAGATCATGTTTAAATTGTGAGGACACAATTAAATTATGGAGGATAGAATGTAACACTATAATACCTTAAAATAATATCATTTTAGAAAAAATATATTATTTCTTACAATTTTCATTAGACGCATCACCATGTTACGATTATGCTTCACAAAAAATTGAGTTAGCTTTTGTTTTATTCCAGACTAAGTTTTCCACCTTTTAACGAGGCACATATATTATTACTAAATTTTGTGTGTTTAAAATATTAAATTACACAATAAAATTTATTTATGAATAAGTAATGAAAAACTTATCTTTGGGTTCATTTTTAGTATCTTTCTGAGAAGATTAATTTTTTTTGAATAGTGAAAAATATTTAATTTTAGTTGAAAATTTTATTTTTGTTTAAATATTTATTAATTTAAAATTACATTTTATTTTTTTGTGAAGAAAGAATATATCTATTATACCTAAATTAATCTCATTTAGATCATTTGGATCATTTTTATATTTTATCTACACATAAGAACAAAGTGATGTTTTAAACATTTTCATATTAGAAAACCGCTTTCACACCACATTCATGGGGTTAGCTCTAAATTTAATTTTTCCACATGAGGGAATTGAATTTAGTAAAATATATATACATTCTTGTAATATTTATTATATTTATTGTCTAATAAGACAATCAATGTTTTTTCCAAAAAGATTAATATATGTAATTAAATTAATTAGAGTGATTAAGGAAAAATTAAGGTAGAAAATGGACTAAATCTTAAACTTAAGCGAAAAAACAACATATACATTTGTCCAAAATCCATTTTATGCAAATATTTCGACCATATACTCGCTATATTCTAATTTTATATTTTATTTTCATACCATTAGACTAAATTTAGAAATATAATAAGTTATGTAAAAAAATTCTAAAAATGCAACTTTTTTACATTTAACAATTAATTTTTTTGTTATATGGAAAAACAACATATTTTCAATTATACATATCAGTTTGAAAGATAAAAAAGTTATTATAATACTAATGAATTATCATTAATTTATATATAATAATTACTTACAAAAAATGACTAACAAACACTAATGCACAGATTATTTAGTTAGTAATTAAATAAAGTAAATGATACTAAAAACATTAAAAGTAATAAAAATTTAATAAATTATAATGTTACATTATTTTTTGGATGAATATATTGTATTAAACATGTTAAGACTTAATATAATTTAATTCCATCATTATCTTGATATTTTTAAATATAAATTAATTAAATAATGTAAAAATTGTCCTTAATGTTCATTTATAATAAATTATATATTATTAAAAAAGTAAAAACTACATAAAATGATATTTTTCAAATATAATTTTAAATATTATTAAATATTAAATATTTATTATTAAAGTAAGAATTTTTCTTTTATAATGAACACAGTTTCCCCTATATAACTAATTATTACTAGCACATTTCTTGTTAAACTATTGTTTTTACACATTTCAAGCACATACTTTAATAATAATTTACAACAAACATGTGATATAAATTTTTAAAATTAGATATAATATTTATAACTAATTGTTAAATATTTTATAATAAACCTCACATTAATTTAACCCTAATTGTTAAATTACTTATGCCAGAAAACTAGTTACCTCAATAGAAAACCAAATGGTAAATGTCGGGAAATATAGATGTTAAGGAACAAAATTAGGGAAATGATTTTATTTCTGGGTTTTTTGTGTATTTTGTGACTATACATCCCATTTAATTCATTATTTTTCAATTTTTTTAGAACATGGTGTATGGTAGACCACCCAATAGTGTTGACTTTCTGGAATTTACAAAAATTCCACTCCTCTTACACTATAAAAATGAATTAAATATTACCCTTACTCACATTTATAAAGCTATATTGAAGGATCAAAACATAGAACAAATAATATCCAAACATACCAAACCTAAACCTAGAAGAATCATTTTGGGAATAAGGAATTACATGGAAGTCCTGTAGTGAAAACCTAAATAAGCTACCTGAAAAGTGGTAACATTCTTCCATTATCAATTTTTGTATTATTTTCTTCTAAACCCGCAATATTTTTATTATTACATGACTATATAATAAAATAGTTATCCCAATTATACTTATGGGTTGTTATTTATGGATTTTGACTGGCACATACACATGCTTCCATCAAATGTGTAACAAAATTTCCATTCGTGTTAAAAGAGCTACTACCTGCTAAAACAATATAGCTGGTTTTTCTATTACCACCTATAATGGTTGAGATTTTTGATGAAAAAAATCATATGAAATATATATGATTTTTATAAATTATTAATAATTACATAATCTTTATATAAACTCACCTTTATGCTTTATTATTTTTGTAAATATGATAACATTGTTTTTGTACATGTGGACTATTGCCTCATCAAAGTGTTGTGATATGTTCATATGTTACATGGAATGTATTAAGGATGGTTTTAATGAAATATTTTTGGTATAAATGAAATATATATAATATTAATTATATAATTATTTTTTGAGAAATATAATATATCAATTTCTTTAACATCTTTTCAAACACTGAAAAAGTGACAACTTTATTCGTCGAAATGTGGACTACTAGCTCCTTGACGGGATGTGATCCCTTTTACATCCAAAAAAATTTATATATAAATATATATAATTAAAAATATATATTATTTATGGTATAATGATAATTATGGAATGATAAATGTAACTTACCTTATTTATATGATGATCATTAAAAAAATGGGTTCGTTACTCATGTGTGCATACAGCCTGTCATCCCCAGGATTGTAAGGTTGGTTAATTTTTTGATACTATATTCATGAATGGTTTTAAATTTATTGTTTTTGTATAAATATGTTAATTATTTCATTATTATTATTATTATTATTATTATTATATAATGCCCACTTTGACCATATTTTTTCGACCAAAGTCATGTTTGGCATATAAACCAAATATAGTCGGAACACTCTACGAAAACCTAATTGTTTAAATAGTTGTCCAAAAAATTGTAATAATTTTAATAAAACTAATTAATAACTTGAAAATTTTCTTCTTTATGTAAATAATTATCATTCTTTTGTTATTCAGGAAGATAAATACTCACATCTCATGTTAGAATCATGGTAAGCAGTTTCATATCAATTTACATTTCAATTAGACTTATTTGTTATTTTGAACTAATTCTATTTAATGTTGTTTATATACATCCAAATTTTCATTTAATATCATGATTATCTCATAATTCATATAATTTTATGTTTTATTTGTAATTATCTCATCTAATGGGGCTTAATTTTTAAAATTTCTATGTGATAATATTATTGTGAAATCTTTTTTGAATGTTAACATTCTCTTGAAAAAATCACTTTATAGTTATAAATTTTCATTGCTTATTATATTTATCTAGAATATTCATATTATCCTGAAATATATTTTATTAATTCTTAAATTGTATATAAATTCTATATACTGTGTTTGATTTCATAGTTATTTGATTATGTGGGAAAATATGGATAAATTTGTATCTTTTAATCAATACAACAATTTGGTGATAAGTCACGTCGTCAATTAATTACATTGACTATTTCATATATGTGTAATTATTTGGAAATTAAATACATGTGTATTAGACCATTTAAATTAATCCCCACTGTGCAACTGTAGTATAATAGAATAAAATATAATTTCAACAAACCAATCATGTTTGTTTCCAAGAATAATAGGTGGGTTTCTACCCATAGATTTAAACTGTCTTGTGAAATTTCATATCAATAGTATGGTAAAATATCTGTTGAAAGGTCATGATGATAAGGTATCATGTTCCAGAAAAACATAACATTTTATAATTATTCATTTCCATCATTCAATATTCAATTTTTGTAATCTATCATATTTTTTCTTGGGTATTACCTATAAATAAATTTCATTCTCATTTCATTTATTATATGGAATCTATGCTCAGTTATTAACATTACATATTTATTATTCCAAGTGATTCATTATTGATTCATCAATAATTTACCCTTATAGAGCATTTGAGCTCAATATTATTTTGTTTCCTTTACCTGATTTATGAAGTGGAATCCTTTGAATGAGTTTTAAGTGTGCATTTTATTAGATTTTTTATGTATTATGTTTCACTTTCTATTTCCCAATGTAAAATAGGTATAATGTATTTAATCTGGATTTCCAAAACTTATAAAATTTCATTCCTTCAGGATTTTAATACTTTTAATCAAGCCAATTTAATAAAGTATGGCGCAAACACTGGGATTTAACGGTTGGGGAGTTTCAATGAATATCAATTTTCCATGTCATAATGGCTTCCTTGATTCATTGTTCTCACAATATTCATTACCAACATAGGAAATACAATATTATTGTGAATTATATTAAACTAACTGAGTGTACATAAAAGAGGTCTTTTAAGGATATTCACATATTGTTTTTTGACTTGAATCTCTACAAGAATTTGAATACGGCTGTGGTGTATGGTTAGTTGTGTTTAAAATTAATGGATGGGTATAAAATAGAAGGTAAATGGGTCAATATTTATCTCTTAATATTTTAATAATGACACATGTAGTTCTTATATATATTCCATGATATATATATTTGAATTTTAATTTCATATATTGGAACATCAGTTTTCACTACATAGACCAGGATAATGTAATGGTTGTTGAAAAAAAGAAGTTTCATATATTGATAAAAAAGGTAACCTTTGGTGGATAGGGTTTCAGTTTCTGGATAATGGGGGAGCTACTAAATACACATGGTTTTTATGGGAGTAAACTTAGTCTGAGATAAAATACCACTGCACTAAATACCTTTTATTATGATATAGATCATATATAATTGCAGAGGTAGTCTGACAAAGTAAAATAACTTTTTTTCAGTTCAGTATATTTAAACAAGTAACACTATATAGTTTCAAAATCATGTAACAAATACAGAATATTTCTTACGATTTAACATCATTCGACCAGAATGTGTTCCATGTAGTTTGAAATCATTTAGTGTATGTTTTTTTATTCCATTTAACATCATGAAACTAGTACATTGACATGAAATTTAAGATAATGAGATGAGGATGTTGTCATGATATTAGATTATTGTCTTATATTTTAACATCATTCCAGTAGAATTTTGTCATGTTGTTTAATTTCATGTGGATATGATGTGTCTGTGTAGTTTAATGTCATGTGACAAGGTTGTGTTGGCCGCACTCCTCTAGCAGGTTAGACAATCAAATTTCAATCCCTGGTTCACCTGCTAAATATGATGAGGTGTATGAAATGGATGATGGTGAAATATAAATATTGGAAACAATTTTGATTACATCTCTACAATAATGTTTCTTGAAAATGATTGGTTTTTATTTTTAGGTGTTATATCACCATGGGATGGTTAGCCACAGTGTATGTTAGTTGTAAGAACCATGTAATACATCTTTATACTATCATGATGAGTACTACTAAGGTAGTTATATCCTACATTATAAAAAGATTCATTGGGTACAATAGGATCCACATATATGCATTGTATGGTCATAAGGACATTAGAAATTATAATGGTAGGAATATGAGCCTTTTCCCATGTCATGGTCAGAAAATGTCGACCTGACATCTAGTATTCAGAAGGAGTGTAGAGATGATGTTTAGTGGTCAAGGATGTTTTCAAATGAACATATTTATAATGGAGATTTTATCTCACTAATGAGATACTCTAAATGTTTTCCAGTGATCTTCTATACTTTTGGAAGGAAAATGACACTTCCTTTGGGTGCTGGTGCAAAAATACTTGTTATCCCAGGTTAAAACAGGGGTATGACCCTAGTTTAAATATGAATTCCCCATTAAGATATGTCAATGGACCTCCTAAATGGGATAATGAATATAGGTCTCCTCATGTATAACCTTTTAATGATAATGATGCAATCTTCCATTGGTGGAAGTAGGTACATGTTCATGAATCTTGTAGGCTACTGGATAACATTAGATAGATTTATTATTAAGTATCTGAGCCAAAATTGATGTGATTACCAATATAAGATAATGAAATGACGTTTTTACAATAATATGATCATATTCATGTGTCTTTTGAGTACATTGAATGCTTTCATTGAAAATAATATACATTTATCCTAATGTTATTTCTGAACTAGGTTCATGAACCCTAGTATGAATCAGAATATTAGACCAATCCTGTACTACATCATTTTTTATAATTTATGAATAGTCATTCTATATGGGAGAAAGAATATGTTCATTCTTAAAATTACACATTTTTCATATTGACCGTGTTTATATACTGGTTAGGCTATTGGGATTAGAATATGTGATCATTCCTATAACATATTAGTAGAAAATTTTAATTCATGTGCGCATATATGACCACTCATAACCTTCTTGTGCCATCAAAATATTCTGATGGGATTTATTCTAGGGTGTGGGGATATGTGGATGCCCCATTCTTACTACTGGATATTCTATCATACATGGTTTGAGCGAGTAGGGATATGGTCCCCCTCCATGGTTATAATTTAGAATCATTTGGTAAGTACATTTTATTGAAATTTAATATTGTCAAACTAAGATGTTGGACTCCTGTAACACATTGATATTTTGTGAATTATTTTTTTCAAAAAAAATAATCTTTATGATATTTTTCATTTCACACAATAATTAAAATATATTATTTTATATGTTTGGATTACATTATACCGAAAACCATGTTAATTGTAAACTAAATAAAAAATTCAATTTCCCTTTACAGAACAATGAGGTTAAAATATTTTACATGTAATAACAACTTTCTTTAATGGCATGTGTAACACTCATGATCGAGTTTCACCAAACAATATTATATTATTAAAATATTATTATTTAATATAATTAGATATAACATAGACATTAAATCAGAGTTTATTAATATTATTAATTAGTGTATGGAAATATATTTTTTTTAAAAATATAATATGAATTCATAAATTACCAATTACTTAGAGATGAATATGAAAACTAAATGAATATAATGGTAAATATTAATATTTGTACTGCGAGAAATATGTTTTGCACCATTAAAATTAATTAATTAGAATTATTGAGTAATATTATTTTAATAGATATGTTATATATTAAAAAAATATTATTTATATTTATCTAATATATTATATAAACAAAAGACCAGAAAAAACGCATTTTTATACAGAAAACAATATAGTTTTTATAATGGATGTTTTTTCACCTTTTAATAGATAACCCATTTTAAATCCATTTTTTTTACCTTTATAAATTTAAAATTTCAAAATAAACTTCATATTTTTAAGAGAAAAATAATAATTATTTTCGAATAAATTTATTGTATATATCAATAACATTTCATTTTTATAATGAATAGATAATAAACTAGATGTCAATTCTAAACCTATTTTTAATATAATTTATTTATAAGGTTAAATTATATTTCAGAACATTTAAAAATGTTTATTATATAATATTATTATCTATTAATTCAATTTAGGTCATTATATCAAATTTCACATTTCAATTGGATATATAAACATTGCACAATTTAGATCATTTTTACTTTAAAAACCTCTATTCTCAACTCGGCTGTGGGATTAAATTCAAATTAATTTCTTCCAGTTATGTGTTTAGAATTTTTAAAATGGATAAAATATTTTAAATAATAATAATTTAAATTTCTGATTTGGTAAACTTATTTTTGATCGAAAAAATTATGTAAAGTCATTAAAATTAATTAAAATTATTAAGAGATAAATTTTGATAACAATGTAATAAACATTAAATTTAAGACCCAAAACGACCAAGAAACATTTATAAAACCAATTTTATGGACATTATTAGTTTTTTACTAATACATTAATTATTTTGATAGATTTTTCATGAGTTTAATTAGTTAGAATTGTGGGTACACATAACTTTATATCAAAAATTCAAAGTGTGTCATTTCCCTTCCCTGTAAAAGGCCACCATAACTCCCTCTTCTTCACACATCTTGAACCACTTAGGTTTGACAATATAGTTTCAATACACTTAATAAAATCCCTTACTTACTCATATAATCCTCCCATTTGAAATAAATAATTATAATGAATCCTTTTGGAACAAACAAAAAGGAGTTATCTGATTAAGAGGTAACATCATATCTCAAACACCATTCTTTTAATTTCTTTATCCACCCCCTCCACTCTCTTTATTTCATGATTGTATAAAAAAGTATAATAAATATACTTGGATTTTTTATGATAATTATATTACCTAAACATACACAAACATCCATCTAATGGGTAATTGAGATACTATTTGTGTGTTTAACAAATAATAGCCTCACTAAAAGATGAATGTTCATTTTTCCATTACCGCATCTCATGGTGGAATTTTTGATTGAAACTCAAATTTATTATTTCATATATTATATATTTAAAATTATTAACTCCTTTTACAACACATATCATTATACTTTTAGTTTGGTGTAAATATGAGAATTTTGTTTGAGGAAGTATAGTTTACCACTCCGCCAAAGTGATATGATTCATTTAAACACTACATGAAATGTATACATGATGTGTATAGTGAATATATATGATTTATATGATAAACTAAATTTATTAAAATAATGATTTATATAAATATATTTATATATTTTTTTACTTTCTTTCTTTCAACACAATATTTAAACAAAAACATCGTTCATACGTACATACGACCTACCGTCTTCCTGAACGGTGCCTTCTGTTTTTAAAATATATATCCTATTGTTCTTATAACAAAAATATAGTGAATATAAATTATATTTAAATAATGGTTTAAAATCTTGAAATCAAGATATATTTATAAAGACCTATGATATAAAAAATTAATAGAAATTAAAAAACAGTGTGAATATTACCTTAAGCGAAACCTTAACATAAAATTGTTAACAAAAGGGTAAAAATCCAAAATAAGTTAATATATTTTATTAGATATAATAAAATAGTTTTTTTATATATTTATAATAATTTTAAATTTATTAAATCGTAGGTTTTTTTTAGTAAGAAGAGTTTCATGACACATGATGAGAGGATTTCAACTCAATTTGTATTTCTATACAATATATGCTTTATTCACCCCATTCGTTTTATGTGGTGTTTATATTTCTGATAGATGAACTAAATTATTATTATAAATAAATTTATAGGTATTTAAATATCCATTTTATGATATTTCTTTCATGGGGTTTATGTTTCCCTTGTTACCAAACTGGTAAAATATTTTCCTCTCAGTTTTCCTTCATTGAGACTCGTGTTTTATTATGCACCTCAATACTTTTTCTGGGTGTATATAATTCCACTTGAAATTTTCTATATTGAATCTAATTAAATTAATTATATTTTTGAGTTCCTTGAAATTCTTTATCTTTCATGGATAGTATGATCCCAACTAACCCAGTTGTAAGAGTTTATTGAAACAATCTCACCGCTTTCAAAGATTGTTAATAATTATGGATCATTGAGGTAATTTTCTGATCCATCTCTTATGATCCCTCGCAAATTATTTTATACACTATTGTTTCAATATATCCGCATGTATTTTTACCATTATTCACTCTTTTGTAATTATTATAATTAATATAAAAATTAAGAATTATATGACAGTTATTTCTCATTGGTGAGAAATCTATGTTCTTTCAAAACCATGTTTTATGAAATGGTTTTCAAAAATATTTAATGAATTATTTATATGATTTCGGTGAATTTTTAATGAAATGGTTTTCAAATTTTTTAATAATTCTTTATATATTTTGATATTATTTTCAATGAAATTTTTGTCAAAATTTTTTACATAATTATTTGTTTGTCTTCAAATTATTTTGAAGAAAAAGGTTATAAAAATTATTTCAAGACATCATTCTAGGTTTTCAAATAATTTTCAATGAAACGGGTTTTAAAAAATCTTCTTCCTAATTTTTATGTTTCATGGAAAATAGTTTTGAAATTTTTTTGAGATTTCATTTTTTGTTATAAATGAAGAAGGTTTACAAAAGTTTTTCAAAGATTTATTTATAATATATCATGTTTTTTCAAGAATATGGTTTTAAAAAGATTATTTTTCAAATAAGAATGGATATTTTTCTCAGAAAGATTTTTTAAAAGTTCTTTCCAAATTATTTCCCATATAAGATGACGTTCATTGGTGTTACTTAATACTTTCTCAAAAAATTATTCAATGATTCCATTAATATTCATTCTATGAATGTTTAATTTTTTTATTGAATGTTTTTTATGAAACCCATTTCTTTTACAAGTGTTATATGATTTTGAAACCCACTTCATTGCATGGTTAGTGATTATGAGACTTACCTCTTTTCCATAGGTAATGATATGATTAAAATTACATGATGCCTATATTATTTCATGAGTTACTATATTATTGTTGTTTATAATCTTTTGGTAATTGTATGTATGATTTCGTTGTTTCCTGGGTTGAATATATATCTCCCTCCAATGAATTGGGTAATGATGGATTGCACATGAGTATGTATGTTATGCGTGAACCTGATTTTATGTTCACAATGTTATGCGTGAACCTAATTACATCTTCACAATGTTATAAATAGATCATAAATCTTGCCCATAATTTTATGCATAAACTTGATTACACTTTCACAATGTTATGAGTGACCCATATTACATGTTCACAATGTTATGCATGGACCTGTTTTCATGTCCATAAGTTTATGCATGAACCATATTTGATTTTCAAAATGTTATGTGAGATCCTGATTAAATGTTCACAATATTATACATGGACTTGGGTAATTTCATTTCCATTAAATAATGAGTGAACATGTTTCGACTTATACATGTTCACAACATTATAAACCAATGAGCATGCCAAAAATTCCATTTCTTGTTTCTATGTTATCATATCATGAATTATGCTCATAATTATCTAATAACCCATTTATTATGATCTTATAATTGTTATTATGATATGTAATATGAATAGTGTGATCTTTAAATATTATGTTAAGGTATCATACACATTATTTCATGTTATGCAAGCACATTTCCTTTATTTTCCCTTACTGATAAAATTAGCTCACCCATTTCTTTGGTTTCCTTTCCCCAGTATATAATGAATGGTTTTATGTATAATTAATAAATTTGCATATCTTCTTAGTATATTTTGAAGATCATTTATTAGGGTAGAAGAATTTTTCTCCATGATTCCAAATAAATTAAACCTTTACAGTTCACGGGCATGTAGATTTGAAATGTATTGAATGTCCGTATAAAATGATTTAATATCGATGAATGTTAAGTCTGGGTTTCTATAATTTGTATCAAAGGAATTGTTTATTCAATAATTATAAACTAGGATCAGAAAAAATTATGGTAATCTCTAGGTGTATTTATAAGAATATGCCTAATGATATATCTAAGGATAAGATTAAGGATGAGTCAATGATTCATTCAAGTTCTTGAAATTTTTTTAAAGGATAGGGTGAGTGGTTTCTTAGGAATACATCCCTATTAAGATACAAAAAGTGGATGTGGATCTAAATAAGATTTACTAAGGGGTAACAAGTCCAACAAGATTTCATAGGCCTGATATGCGGTAATCTGGTACAGAATGATAGGGCTTACTACACCCCTGGTTTGAAACTCTTGAGGGATACTCTTTTATAATTCACGAACTCTTTTGGAACTATCATGAAAAATTTAAATAGAAGATGACTGTGAATAACCTTAGATAAACCTATGGTTTCATAGATGAAAAAAAGATAGAGGAATAATTTTGGCATCCTATATGTTTTTTAATGATTATACAGTATCCAATTATGATAAATAATACATACAATAATCGTTCTTATTTTAGTCAATGGTGAGAACATTAAGGATCATGGTTAACATTTAATTTTTCAGATGTGGAAATTATAGTCATTATGGGAATATATTTCATAAGTGTAAATATCATAGTTAGAATCAATTAGGTGGTATGAGTATTTTTCATACTTATAAAGATAAAAAGTCTCCAAACAACATGTGAAAGGTATCTGATGTTCTTCTGGTATTATTTACATTAAACATAAGAATCATTGTTTTATTGAGGTAGAGAAACCACACTACATTATTCATATTTCATATTCTAGTAATGTGGTATTAAGGATTAAGGTGATAAAGCCTCCGTAATGTTTAAAATTTTTTTTGGATGAATGAAGTAATTATGTTTTGGAACTCAATGATTATGTTATATGAACCGTTAAATATATAAGTATTTTTATTATAATATTTCCATAGTTGTTGAAAATGATATTCTTATTGATGAAGACATAGATATGTGAAGTTTTTTTATGTGAAGGAAAACCTTAATGTGATCAAGATGTTGAGAAATTTGTCTTTTCCATGGATAAAGAGATGACTGATTATGATAATGTAAATTGTATAGAATAGATTACCGTGGATCTGATTATTGATTGGATCAAAATTTAGTCTATTTCATCACAGACGATGTTTAAAACATCTTTGATCTATGGAATATATCCAGTAACCATTAGAATAAGGAATCATGAATTTTTTCTTAATGTTTTTATTTTAATTCAGGTAATTACACTGATTCAAGAGCATATATGATGAGGGTATTCACCTCATGTAATCCCTCATTTTTCATTATATAAATTGTCATCCAAGAATACACTTTTAATAAATAGGAAGAACGTCTGGGTTTAATGTCTTGTAAATTATGTAAATATTACATAAAAACATAAATGATTCTTCTAAAAAACATGACAGTCGTATTAATTGGTTCATCTTATGTTCAATTACTACATATTAAAATCTTCGAAAAAATACATCAAAGAAATTGGTGATCATAAAGCCCAGCAAGTTAAGAATAAACCATTAGATTGTATGCAAGAGGCACAGAACCAAGAATAATTATAAGAAAATGAGGCATAACATAAAATAAATAACATTAATAATAACATGAAAATGTGGACACAACATAAAATTTTTACATTCATAATAATATAACTATGGTCTATCCCCATGGTTTCATAAAACATAATTACCGAGGTTATTCACTAAGGCATCGTAAAACATGTCAACTCTAGAGATTAAAATCATTACCCAATGCATTAGAGCAATATTAGGGAGCACCATTAGAATTATTTACTTAATATGATCCACATATATCATAATAATAAATCTCATAAATATCTCTTGGATAATAAAATAGATGAGTTTCATAATGAAATCAAGGCATTTTAAAAAGTGATAAAATATATACTGCTTTTGTCATTATAAATCCAAAGAAAAGAAATGTGGGATTAATTTATACTAATCCTAGAATTAAAATATACCATTTTTCAATATATGTCGAAACATTTAGAGAGGATATAGGTGTGGGTATTCAAAAAATAAAATAAAATAATTTCTTGATAAAAAGAATGAAATTTTTAGATGAAAATTCATCTGCGAAATGTGTATGAAACATGGATTTAGAAATCATAATAGAAATAGGAACAAGGGTATCCCATTAATAATTGACAATTAATGAAGTAAAAAAGATAGAATAAAATTAAAATAAGAGCCTGATATGATAATTTCATAGACATACCACATAATAAGAGAACTTGAAATGAGAAGAGAAGTTGAGATTTCCCTAACATTTAAGATTGGATCCTAAAATAATAATATCAGGTCTATGGGGGTTAATGTCACCTTTTGAGGACTCTTTATGAGGTAATAATAACAAGGATTCAAGGATAGTGAACTATGAATGAAATATTATTGAGAAATGGGTGGGTATTTATTGTAAAAGTGAGGGAGTTTTAAATTAATTTTAGAGGAAATCACGGTAGTGGTCTTTTGAAAACCATTTTCTTTCCAATATTATTTTCCATTGGTATTAGTCCCATGGGAAACCTATTGATTTAATATAACACATAATATTCAAACATTATTTTAAATTAATTAATACATCATTATGACACATCTATGATGTCATTAAACATACCGAAAAACTAAAACCATATTTTTTTGATTCATAAAAACCTGAAGTATTTTATAAAATTATCCTAAAATTCACCCTAATATAATATTGACGTTTCAAATTTAAAATTGAATAAAATTTTATGAATATATGTATTTAAATAGGAGAAAATTATTATTTATGTAAATGCATCATTTACTAAAAAATACAAATTCTGACATTATAATATTTTTTAAATAGATTGGGTATGAAGCCTTTTTTTATGATAAATACAATGAAAATATAACTTTTGAAATGGCTTAGGAAGGCCCATTACATAGCTCAAAGGCATAGGGAAATGAGATCCCATTTATTCCCAAAGGTCCCTCTATGGAATAGTACTGCTACAGTACCCGGGATGCATCATTATCATCACTGATACTATCCCTACTACAGAACCTTTTCCTCTACAGTTCATCTATTGATATAGTACGAATATAATGACCTACTATAGTCCTTCTATAGTACTTGGAAATTTTATCCCTACCCGAAATCAATCCTCAGCCTTTTGGATGCCACTTCAGAGCCGTTACCACTTAGGTATAGGCTCGTTGCCATGAAAATTAAAACTGATTTTCTAACACATTGAAAAAATTATCTATGGTCTCATAAAATAATCTTATAAAAAGGAAAAAAAATAATTTATTATTCTATTTATGAAAATTATTTTTATTTTATTTCATTATATTAATTATAAATTCGTAAATAAACATTTGTGTTTTATAAAAATACTAATAGTTAACATAAAATTTCTAAAACAGTTATTGACTTATACTATAATTATTATATCACATAACCATTTATAAGATTCCTAAATCTTACTTATACTTCTTAGGTGAGTTTACTATTCCATTGGTCATATTACTACTCAAAAGTGTAACATTACTATTTCAAAGGGCCAAGTTACTAAAAACCAAAAAATTAAGGTGATCCTATCATACTCAAAATATCATACTTATCTCAACGGTGTGTGTCTGTTTTTTAAAAATCAATTCACAGAAGCAGAAAAATTATGATTAATACAAATCTCTTGGATGTGGGAAGAAGGTGGGTAAAAAGAATGTTCAAAAGTTCAATAAATTTATATATCTATTTTAAATATTAAAATGATTATAATGATCTACATTAGATTAAAATATATATAATTGATCTATTGTGACATTAAGGATCAATTTAAATTATAATCATTATTTAAACAAAAACACATTGTTTTAACTACAATGCATTATTTTTTAGTACTCATAAAAAATTTAATAATCATAGAAAAAAAAATCACCCAAAATTAATTTTTAAATTAGAAAATAAAAATGTATTTTTATTTTTCCATAATAATTCTCTACAAATGAGAAATTTGTGTTTTAAATATAGAAATCCCATGTTTTTAAAAAAACTCCGGATATAAAATTCATAGTGAAATTTTAGGGTAAAATTATTGAGAGTTAAAAAAAATAAAATTATTTTATCATTTACATTTAAAAATGGGTCTTTTAATCATACCACCTAAAAAATAATAATTATTTATAATACCTTAATTTATTCTAGTAATTATATAATTTATTAAAAGTTTAATTTTGGCCCAAAAATATAATTTATCAAATTTTTCTCCATTAAACAAATATTTTATTAAGAAAAACTATACTTGAATGTTTATATCCCATTATTGTTCACAATTATAATAATCAAAATATATTAAAGATGTATGATTTTATCATGAAATTTAAATTCATTATATGTTCTTCTATTATAAAATATAATAATATTTATTTGGAGGAAAGAGATCCATAAATAAAAGAAGTATTTTTTTAAGGTCATCACATTCTCCCCCCTTAAAGAATTAGAATCTTCACAATTTTATCATATTAGAAATTTGTCACTGTTATGAATCTTCAAATTATAAATCAATTTTATTTCATAGAACATCATGCTTAAAAAATATTATTCATTCACAACAATTAAATTTACTATAAATCCTTCATAATGGTCTATAAAAATATTATGATTCACCTATCATATCCTTTTGGAGTGTACAAATAGGATTCTAACAAGGCCCATTTTCAGGCTCCAGATCCCATTGGGGTCTATCTCAATGCTGCGTTTTTAGGGTTTAACTATTGATACATTAGTTCTAGAGCCACATCCACTTGTTTGTATGCATATATGGATTTATCTGTTCAGAAACCACTTATTATTTAATAAAATACCAGGATACATTCTTATATTTAAAAAAATTTATGAGGTTCATCCTAATTTTTTCAAATCATAATATCTAAAAAAACTAAACCATCCCTTTCTACCAACTATAGAATTCCACCTTTTTCATTAGATAATTTTTATCAATAATAAACTTTTATCAAATTGGAAGATCGTTTTTGTTTAGTGTCTTGGACATTAGTTAAATATTACATGAATACATAAAAAATTATTAAAAAAACTTGAAATTCCACATCACTGGTTCATAATAAGTTCAATTACTGAATCATATAACAGTGGGAAAACACATCAAATAAAGGGGTGCGAATAAATCTAAACAAGGGAAAAAGGAACATATTGAATGTGAGGAATATGCATATAATCATGAATGATCAAATGAAAATTTGGAATACCATAAAATACCAAAAGTATTTGTTCAAATACCTTTGTATTAAAAAGAAATTAAAATATAGAAGGACGGTGGATGTTGTCATACAATAATACATTCCCTCATGCAAAGGAGAAAAAAGAAAAAAATCAATGATCATTGTCATATTTGGAAGCATCATAGTCATCATCTCAATAAAATTCTTAATATAAAGAACCATGGGACCTAGTAACCATTGTAGGATTCAAATATTAGTAGCCATTCATAGATCATGCTATCATAAGAGGAATGGGTTTAAAACCTTCATCATCCACAACATATTTCCATTTTCATAAGGAATGACTATATGTTGGTTTTTTAGGGAATTAACCTCTACATCCTCCATCCATCGATGGATTCCATGTGTTTCCCTTATTATGGAAATTTTCACCTAAATATTTGAAATATTTTTACCGTTACTTATAGTTTGTTTCCTCAAGAATTTAGGACCAAAAAAATCATATTCTATAAATAAATTAATTAAATCATAACATGTAAATTTAGCTACATCATTTTATTTTTAATTGCATAAGCATATCACCATGGTCTATAACCAGGGTGTCATAAATAATAATTATTGGGGTTATTCACTAAGAAAACATAAAACATGATATATCAAGATATTAATTTATTTAACCAATGAATTGGAGGGCTATCAATTTTGACCTTTCATATTTTGTAATAAATTTTATCCACATGGATAATAATAAAAATCTCATAAATAACATTTGGATAATAAAATTGACTAGTTTAATGTCGAAATCATTGCGTTTTAAAAAAATTATTAAAAACTTGATGCTTCTATCATATTAATCCTATAGAAAAAGAAGGTGGGTTCCATGTTTTTTATTCCTAGAATTCAAATATAACATTTTCTGATCTATGTGAATAATATTGGAGAAGATAAAGGTTATGTTATTCAAAAAATAAATAAATAAAGGTCTTGATAATATTTGAAAAAAGATAATATGAAAATACTCTAGCATAACGTGTATGAAACATGATTTAAAAAATGATTATTAACTAAGAGCGAAAAAGGTATCCCATTCATAAATGAATCTTAATATAGTAAATGAAAAAAATAAAATTGATAGATTAATAAGATTTTGAAATTTTATTGACTTTCCATATAAAAATTAAAATATATAGTAGAAGAGAAGTTGACATTTCCATTAATTTAAAGAGTAACACCTTAAACTCAATGATCGGGACCATAGGGTCTTGATATCTCTTTTTCAGGACTCCTTGGGATGTAATACTATCAAGTCCTTGAGGATAGTAAATTTGAAATGAAATCTAATGGAGAAATTGGTGGGTATTTATATAAAATGTGATAGAGTTTTAATTAATTTCTAAGGACAACTCAGTAGTGGTATTTGAAAAAACCTTGGGATTTACCATGATATTTTCATGTGATATTGGCCACTTGGGACACCAATTGGGATAACATAACATATATGAGTCATTAATAATTTTAAATCAATTATTACAACATTATTAAAAATTTATGATGTCATTAAACTTAACAAAACCTAAAATTGAATTTTCACTATTCACAAAAAACTATAGTATTTTATAAAATATTCATAAATTCAACCAAACCTGGCATCAAAATTCTGAATTCAAAAATGAACTCTATTTTTTGAAAAAAATAATACACATTTGAGAAAAAAAATTAAGCCTCTTCCTCATTTACTCAAACATACTAATTATAAAATTATAACTAATCTTATAACACTTTAAAAAATCATCTAAGGTCTCATAAAATTATCTGGTAATCATAAGTCAATAACATCATAATTTAATATTCAATTTTATAAAACTAAATTTTATTTTTAATCGTTATATTGATTATAAGTTTGCAAATAAGTATTTATGTTTTATATAAATACTAATAATTGAATAATAATTTCGAAAACATTTATTTATATATACTATTATAATTATATCACATTACCATTTTTAAAATCCTAAATTATTTTTATATATCTTAAGTGAGGTTTCTATTCCATTGGTCATATTACTATTCATAAGGGTAAATTTACAATTCCCATGGGTCGTGTTACAATTCACCAAAAATTAAATTGATCATATCCGACTCTAAATATATTACTGATATCAACTGTGTATCTCTGATTTTTGAAATTAAATTTATAAAAGTTGAATAATTATGTTAAATACTATTCTCATGGGTGTGGCAAGAAGACAAGTAAAAATAATGTTCCAAAATTTACTATGTTTTATATTTAATTCTAATATAAAACTGATTCCAATGATTTAAATTGGATTTAAATTTGTATAATTAATTTATTGTGAAATATAGAATCAATTATTGTATAAAAATTATTTAAACTAAAAACACATTTTTTTACTTCAACTCAATATTTTCCAATATAAATAAAAAAGAAACATCGTTACAAAATACGAAAAATTCACCATAAAATATTTATGGAAATCTAAATTCAAAAAAGATCGTTATTTTACGATAATAATTATCTAAGTATGTGAATTTTATCTTTTAAATAAAAAACATTAGTTATTAAAAATAATAGTGGATAGAAAGTGAATAGTGAAATTGCATAGAGAAATTTATGACACTTAGAAAATAAAATTATATTATCATTTACATTTAAAAAGTGTTGTTTTATTCATAATATTTCATCAAAATAATAATTATTTACGATACCTAGATTAATTATAATAATTATATAATTTCTGAAAATTAGATTTTGGTTCTGAAAAGTCAATTTATTAATTTTGTCTCAATTAAACAAATATTTTATTAAGAAAAGCTACTCTTAAATGTGTATATCCATTTTTTGTTATTAGTTATACTAATCCAAATTTATTAATGATGTATGATGTTTACATAAAATAGAAATTCATTCTATGTGATTTTATTGTAATACATAATAAAAATTTATTAGGAGGAAATACATCTATAAATAAAATTAGTACAA
Source organism: Viscum album (assembly GCA_963277665.1). Taxonomy (NCBI): domain Eukaryota; kingdom Viridiplantae; phylum Streptophyta; class Magnoliopsida; order Santalales; family Viscaceae; genus Viscum; species Viscum album. Next base: position 592,973,216 of record OY728166.1, read on the forward strand.
TTTTTATGTCATTAAACACATGTTTTTAATTTGACAACCAAGAGATACATTATGATATATATGGGATAAATGTTGAGCTGATTTTGGGAATTATTTCTACATATTATGATTTTCATCTTTCATAACAGTCATAAGGTTAAAAATTAATGGAAATATTAATTTAAATAGTTAATGAAGTTTCAGAGAATAATGTATTATCTTACCAAATGAGGATTTAAGAATAATGGATAACCTATTACAAAAATGTGATGTTATTGTTAATTGATGAATTAAATGATGACATATCCTGAATCTGATGATGTTTTAGTGCTTTGGGAAGGAAAATTTCACTTTTTTTAGAAAGTTGTGAAATGGATTAATAAACAACAAAGGGTGAGGTTTTCATGAAATCATGCAAGTATATAATTTCATAAAAATTAATTAACTTTATAAAAAAGGATCTTGAATCCATAAAATCTATCCTAGTACATATGTTTCTAATGAAATATATGGTCTCTTAGTTCATCACAGATTTATGGATCTCTGATTGTTAACTTTCTCCTAAACGTCTTCTCTATCACTCTTCATCTATAGAAGATGGTAAGATTTCACTTCTATGTCCATGTTTTCACATTCCACCTATGTTCTCCCTTGTGGAAACCATGTACTATGTTACTCTGTGTAACCTTCATGTATTCAAATATTAATTGTAAAATGATGTTTTAGTATTACTTTTTGTAATGGGGTTTTATAAGAAAGAAACATTCACTTATTAATCCTTAACTAAGTGGGAAAAAATTCAAGGGAGAAACTCATTTTAATGGGGGATGAATGTAACACCCTGAGATTTTGTGAATTATTTTTTTCCAAATTAATTTAATCTTTGTAACATTTTTTATTTCAGAAAACATTGATGTAGTTTATTTTATTTGTTTGGGTAACATTATATGCTAATCCAAGTTAATCATGCACTATATGTAACATAAATTTTAGCATTCTCTACATGTAACACTTAAAATAGCTTCTACGTAGTTGGGGTTAGGCTTAGTGGTAAGCACCCCGTAATACTACATGAAAAATGCGGGTTCAAAACTCATGGCCTGCATGTTACTATAGCAGTATTGTAATGGTACTATAGCAGCGGTGGTACTGTTGATCGGTGGGTACTGTAGCGGTAGCAAGATACTGTAGCAGTAGCGGGTAGTGTATCAGTCGGGTTACTATTCACAGAATGGGCCTTAGGCTACAAATTGGGGCCTATGGGCTATATAATCGGCTACATGCCCACTAGGCCTTCGGGCTGTGTAATGGGTCTTTCTCTACCTAGTTAAAAGAGGTCTTTGATTTTATTTAATAATAAAATGAGGCTTCGACCCCAACCAATTAAAAAACATAAAATAGCTTCTATTACATGAAATGATGAATTTCCTTGATAGCTTGCGTAAAACATAAGACCGAGTTTTATTAAACAATAATATATTATTGAAACATTATTATTTAATATAATAATTTTTCTCCTAGCCATTAAATTAGCATTTATGGATATTATTAAATAATTTATGAAAATATATGGTTTACAGAAATATAATATGAATTTATGGGATACCAATTATTTATAAAAGAATATGAAAACAAATTGAATATTAAAGAAAATATTAATATTTTTATGGTTACAAATTTATTGTACCCTATTAAATTTAATTAATTGCAATTATTGAGTGATATTAATATAATATATATTTAATATATTAAATCATATATATTTAAAAATCATAAAATAGATTCAATAAACATAAGATAAAAACAAACCCCATTTTATGTATAAAATCATATATTTTTTTATAAAAGATGTAATAAAACCTTTTATTGGAGAACCCAATTTAAAGACAATTTTTTAAACTCATATAGATTAAAATTTTAAAAATAAACATCATATTTTAAATAGAAACATAAAAATTTGTTTAGGATAATTTTTCTGTATTTTTATGTATGGTTTCACTTTCTACTGAATAGTTAAAAATACTAAATTTTAATTCAATACTATTTTTTATCTAATTTACTTATATTGTTAAATTGTATTTTTCATTATTTTTAATGTTTAGTTATATAATATTTTTTTCAATTAATCCAACATATGTTATTACAATAAACTTTTCATTGAAATGGTATATAAAAAAATAGTGTGCTTTTGAATATTGTTTACTTTAAAAATATGCATTGTCAACCAGACTACAGGATTTAATTTAAATTAATTTTTTCAATTTAATTGTTTATAATTTGGTAAAATGGATTAAATATTTTTAATATTAATAACTTATAACTTATAATAAGTTCAAATTATTTTTTTATCAAAAATATTAGTGAATGTGATTTAAATTAATTACAGCGATGAAGAAACAAATTTCGATAATGAAGTATTAAAACATATATTTAAGAACAAAAACCCTAGAAACGTGTCAAACCTCATTATATGACCATTATTCAGAAATTAATCTTCCATTATTGAGTTTTTTGGTTTGGTATGACTTTTTTAGGTAAAAAATATTGTACATCTAACTTCTTTTAAAAAATGTCAAGTGTGTCCTTTCTTTCCCTATAAAATGCCACCACATCTTTTTCTTTTTCACACCACTCATACCACATAGGATCGACCTAGATCTTCCAAATAAACATAAAGATTTCCCTATATGACAAATATAATCCTCCCATTTCGGATAATGAAATCTAAGGAATCCTATTGGAATAAACCAAAAGGAGTTACCGAGTGAAGAGGTAGTGTCTTCTCTAAAGCTCATTTCCTTTATTTTCATTATCCACCTTATTTATTTTATGTTTTTTCAAAAAAAAAATAGTATCAAAAATATACTATTATGTTTTGATTGTAAGATTTATACCTAAAAATACATAAAAATACATCTAATTGATAACAATAATATTATTTATGTGTTTGGAAAAATACTACTTCACTAAAAGATGATAGTTCATATTCCCTTTACCACATATCAGGGTGGAACTTATGATGGAAACTATATTTATATATGTAATATATTATATATATTGTGTAAATATGATAATTTCATTTTGGGAAATGTTGTCTACTGCACCCTCAAAGTGATATGATTCATTCACACATTACATATAATGTATTAAAAATATGTTTAGTTAATATATATGATAAATATAATATAATAAATATAAATTAATAATGATATATAAATAAGTGTGAATATATTTAATTTGATTTATTTCTTTAAACAAGATAATAAAGTAGAAATATCATTCTTGCACACGTACGACTTACCCTCTCCATGAACAGTGTATTATGTTTCATATTTTTTTATTATATGGTATTTATATTACATGTATAATTAGTATAAATTATATTTAAATAATATTTTAAATTCTTTAAATAGTGATATAAGTATAAGTACCATAGATATACCAAATTCATACACATGTGAAAAAAGTGGATATCACCTGAAGTTAAACCTTAACATAGAATTATTAACAGGTGGGTAATATAAAGCCATAACAAAACTATATAAGATATTATATATAATAATATAGTTCTATGATATTTTTATAATAAATTTATATTTATTATAGAATAGGTATGTACTAATATGACGAGATTCAATGCACAAGGTAAGGGGATTTCATCTCACTTTTTATTTTCGAAACATACATGTATTATTCACCACTCATTCCATTTGTGAGGTGTGTATAATGCACATGTATGTATTCAATTATTCATTATCTTAAATTTATTTGTATTTACATATCCATTTTATGATATTTATTTGATGGGGTTAATGTTTTAGATGTTACCAAATCGGTAAAATAGTTCTGTCTCAATTTTCCTTCTTTCAGAATCACATTTTGTTATACACCAAAATTATTATTTAATATGTTTAGAATTTAATTATACATTTTATAAAATGAATAATATTATATTCATGATATTTTAATCTTAATTAATTTTCATTATATTATATTGAAAGTATGATCCCATTTTACCAAGTGGTAAGATATTATTCAATCAATCTCTACGCTTTTTGAGATAGGTAATGATTACACTTATTTGATGAAATCTTGTGATCCACCTCTTAATAAAACTAATGAATTTTATTCTTATCTATTTATTCAGTATATCATCATGTTTTAGTACCATTTCTCTGACCTTTGGAACTAATGATAAATAAGAAAATCGTTTTAAAGGAAAATATTAAGGTATTTCTATCTTTGGTTAGAAATTTGTTTTCGTTCAAAACCATGTTTTATAAAATGGTTTTCTAAATTTTTTCATGTATTATTTATAATATTTCAAATTATTTTCAATGAAATGTTTTTTTAAAATTCTTATAATATTTCCCTATTAGTTTTTAAATTGTTTTCATAGAAATGCTTTTGAAAACATTTTTATTCTCACTTTGTATTTTTTAAAATTATATTCAGATAATGGTTTTCATAATGATTTAAAGCCTTATTTATATGTTTTTTCATATTATTTTCAATGAAATGGGTTTTTACAAAAAGTCTACTTTTATTTGTTTTCTAGTAAAATGTATTCAAAATGTTTACAAGTTTCTTTTTAATGTTTCAAAGGAAATGGTTTCCAAAAGGATTCCAAAGCATTCTTTATATGCTTTCATGTTTTTAAATAAAATGGGAATCAATAGGTTATATGTTTTAAAATGATAATTTTTCATATAATAAATTATATTTTCCAAAATATGTGTTTTTAAATGATTTTTTCAAATTATTTCCAATCTAAGATGCCATCCATTGGTTTCACTCATGCCTTCCTGGGGAAATAATTCAATGTTTCCATTTATATTTTTTCAATGAATGTTTAAGGTTTTGATTCCATGTTGTTTGTGAGACTTGTTTCTCTTTCAAAAGTTATATGGTTTTGAGACATGTTTTTTTCTTGTGTGGTGATTATGTGACCAATCTTTTTTCCATAGGTAATGATAGGATTAAATATTCATTATTCCATTCTTATTTCATGGGTTGTGATATGATTATTTTTTATAATATTGTAGACCTTATTTGTATAATTTTTTATATCTAAGGTTGGATATATATCTTCCTTTAATGAATTGGATATCAATGGATTGATCATGAGTATTAATGTTAGGCATGATGCTGATTTCATGTTCATAATGTTATGTGAAAACATGATTAAATGTTCAAAATGTTATATGTCGACATGGTTGCATGTCCATTTGTTTATTAATGAACATGATTACATGTTCACAATGTTACGAGTGAACCATATCACATATTGAAAATGTTATGGATGGACCCAGATTCATGTTGATAGGTTTATGTGTTTACCTAACTACATGTTTAACATATTAAACATGAACCATATTACATGTTCATAGTTTTATGCATGGAACTAGTATCTTGTTCACAATGTTATGTGTAAACCTAATTACATATTCATTATTTTATGCATGTACCAAGTTTTATTTGTCTAAGTTGATATGAGGGACTGATTTCATGTATTTATATTAATGAGGGAACCTGTTTCAACTTATAAATTATCAAAACGTTATAAACCAATGTGCATGCCACAAATTCCATGACTTCTTCTTATTTTATGATTCCTTGACTTATTCTCTTAATTATATTATGATCTGTGTCTTCTGAACTGCCAATTTTTATTATGATATATAATGTGTAGGGTATGATCTTTAAATTTTATGCTCAACATCCATATCCTTTTTGTCATGTTATGCATACACATTTCGTTTATTTACCCATACTGAGCATTTGATCTCACCCCCATTCTTATGTTTCTTTTCCCCATGTTAGGATGAATGGTTTTTGGTAGAATTAGTAATGTTGTAAATATATATGGGAGATGTCGAATATCTTTCATTAGGATATAAGACATTATTTCCATGTTTCCTAATACAAAAAAACGGTTATGGTCCTTGGTAATGTATTTTTGTGATGTACTGAATACTAATATATAATTATGTAATATCCATGTATGGTAAGACTGGGTCACTATAATTCCAATAGTTCAAGGTCATTTAATAACAACCTGGATATTGTATTTATTATTGTCTTGTAGCTAGGATATTCTCACTGTAGTTTAATATCACATGGTAATGATGTTATTTTGGAGTTTTACATCATGTGTCAAAGTTGATGTTGTGGAATTTAACATCTTGTGAAAAAGAAATTTTTGTTAATATAACATTTCAGGTGTGATTATTTTCTAAACTATATATGATTACTTGTATACATGTTTAATGAGTTTCTTAATTTTTTAAATCTATCAATATTTCTTATAGATTCGTATGTAGATAATTTTTAAAGACAATACATCATTCAGTGTAATTCCCTAAGAATAGATGTCAGAGAAAAAAATTGATGTAAGAATTCATGAATTCCCCTATCGTTATCCAAAATCTTGGTACACTGATAAGGTCATTCTCTACTGAACAAGTGAAGTATGCAGTTGTATGATTAGTGATAAAATAATATGTTTTGTTCCATCTATTACAAAGATACGGTCATCTATCACATGGATATATGTGAAACATATTATAATAAACATATTTTTTGTTCTTATAAGGGTTCTCAAATGACTATAGTGGTTATTATGTTTCATTGGTTACAATGTCCCCTCATCTATCTACTTCAAGATACAATATTTAATGTTAAATAATCTATTTATTCCTTTCCTAGGATTTCGATGGTAGGGATATGATTGTTAGAGACAATATTATCTTCAAAATTCGTATTCTTAATTATTAGAATTTTTATAAAATAATTATCCATTAATGAAGTGAAATTCATAGATACTTAATTTTTTTTAATGAATATACTATTCATTTGCTTCTATCAAGAGATGGATGACCACACTACTTCCAACATGTTCCACATACTACACTAATGGGATGGGAACATAGTTGAATTGAGATCCCAAGTTGTGGAAACTATATAATAATCAATTTTGGGATAAGTGATGATTAATTAGGTTCCTTGATGATGATTATTGTTTCCATATATTATAGGAATGTGGCTCGTCGGGATACCTTGTGGTATGTGCTAATCTCATATGGTGTCCTTAGTGTACCCAGGGATGGGGTGGGAAATATGGAATTTCAATTAGAACTATGTAAGGAGATTATAAGAAATATGAAACTTTACTCAACCCTAGGCGCTTTGGTGGTGTGGAACAATGTCCAGATTTCAAAAAATGAGGGTGAAAATAATATAAAAATAACCCCATCCCTAAAGACTATGGTAATTAACTATTAGGAAGGGTTTTCAGGGAGTGGTGATGAACCATCAAAATGAATTTATTATAAGATAATTACAATAATAATTTTCATATGATCCCTAATAAATTTTTAGATCTGAGTGATTTGTTCTTCAGCATAAATTATTCGGTCATCCTTGTGGGTATGTCTGGGAGTAGTCACCATAAAACCATTTTCATTGTCAATGTTAGGGTGGGATGTTGATAATGGTAGTATAAATTTAGACCCTTTAGATTCAATATTATATTACCATCGATCTTATTCCCTATAATTAGTGTACTTTAAAGCATCAACTTGGTTGATAATTCCGTTAGTAGATAAATAAATGGTATCATTTATCCCTTTTTCACCAACACTTTACACTAAATATGGGCTATCATATTAGGGCTTGGGATATTTAAAAATGGTAAAATCATGCTCAAACCAAATTAAATCATTTTATTGTGGAGGAATGTTCATGGATCTTGCTAATATATAATTGATGGAGCACAAGTGATCTGGTGATCATCTTTGATGTAGTATCTCATTTAGTGGGATAGTGCCTGATGTACAATTTGGATGGATGGTGCCCATTAAAATATTTGTTGGAACATCACCTATTTTAGGTTATAAATGATAAATATTCCACTAAACCAATGGGATGTGGTTGTATTATGTGTGCCCTGGTAACCAATGCTTGTTGTTATGTTTTTTGATGATTCTGGATAGTCATGACCCTTGATTGATTCTGGTACACTATTGGGAAACACCGATCAATCTTAGAAACATTAGAAATAGTTAGGATATAGTCCTACACAAAGGATTCACTATTTAAATACCCGATGTGGGATCAAAGATTGGATTCCCAAGTTATGATTTTTGGGTTTAAAACAACTTCCTCTTTAACTCTTGATGGAATTAAGAACCTATGTCGACAACATAGGAAATAGTGGGGTTATGAACCTACTATGATATTTCAATCTTTCAGTACCATTGGTGGGATCTCCCATTGGATTCCTTAGTTTGAAAGTTAGGAGTAGGCATAATTACTCCAAATATACCTATAGAATTGAGATCATATGTTGATGACGAGGACTATAGAAGAGAGGATCCCTCCATTTAAGTTAATGTGTCTTTGAGATGTCATGGTGATTTACCACATCCACCTACCAGATATTGGACTATTACATGGTTTTAAAATTTAGATAAAATATCTCAAATCCATTGAATGTAGAAATATGGGAAATTTTATTAATTTCTCTCTATTATGGGATATATAGTCTATGGTGCTTCATCATTTAGTGTATTTCCTATGCTATCTAAAATACATGATGGAGCTACTGAGATTGTATTCCTGGACAAAGATATTCACAAACCAGAAAAAAGTTGTTGGGTTGGTGACATCATATGATAGAACGTTGAGGACAAAGTTTCAATGACAGATGAAGTTTCTGATCAATGTTATAACTTGTTGTAAAACACACCTTGATGTATTTTCTAATTTTTTTCATCATTTTCTAATGGTCTTGGAATACATTGATGCATTTTTTGATGCAATTTAGATTGTAAGGACCTATAAAATTCATATGGAGGAAATAAGTATCCATATTATTGAAGCCTCATATATAAGCTTAAATTATCAATCAATTAATTTAACATTTGATGGATAAAACTGAATCCCCTTTATTTCATGTTAGAGGATTATAATTATTAAAGGAATAGTTTTGTGTTCAATGTTTTTTTATGTTTCACACATAGAACAAAATGTATAATAAAATAGGTAATCAATTCATTTATAATTATGAAAGGTTTGACATGTTTATAGGATTCACATCACATCCACCATTTTTCATCCATATTCATGGAATAATGGATTATTTTTGGGGGCATTATGTAGTTGAAAATCATTCACATCAATATGGTCAATCCATAGAAACATCCAAAAAATCATAAATATTTAAAATGATATGGATATACTTTATAAATTATTTTGGACATTTGTGTTTCTAAAAAATGATTCATTAGATCTCACTTTGGTAAATTGGATTGTTGGTCGCTCTCATCGGAACATGTTGGGGTGAATTATTGAATACATCAATACTTTATTATAGATTTATGATATGTTCATGAATCGGTCTGATATCTCTATATGGGACAAGTTTCACCTATGCGGATGACTTGATCAAAACAATGTGTGGATGCGAATAAAAAATAAAAATGGTTCTCCCATATTCTATTATTTATTTATGATGTTGTTCTTCATAACCATAATTATTTACTTTGGAGTTTGTTATCATATAAAGAGGTGATCAGTGTTTTAATAATGGGGTTTATCTTTTGGGAGAAGTCAAATGTAACCTATGGAAATAAAAATCAAAAACCACATAGTTTATTTGACATTTGTTTAAGTCAATATTAGATGACCACACCATACATTTTAACATCATGCAACATGAATGTAAATACAGATCTCAATATTTAGAGAGTAATATTATGTATCATTTCAATATAGGAATCATACTCTTTGTATTTCTCATTACACATGTGTATATGTTATAATAGGTGCGACCAAAGATTCTTGAGTAGGACTTATGTATATAAGGATTCCCAAAACCGCTTCATTGGGTGTGGGGATATTTATTGAAAGGAACGATGTAACCTGAATTACTTCTGAGAGGGGTCCAAATTAGGGCATTTGTATCATGCTGATGGAATGATATTCATCATTATATAATCCCATGTTAGTCATTATTGGGATAATAAAAAAGTGATATTAGAATATTGGACACTTTTTAAGAGAGAATAAGATGGAATTTTTATGGGGAATACACAAAAAGGTTTACAAAATATATATGAGGTATGATTACCATACTAATAAAAAATGGATCTATGAGAGAAGAGTTATGATATTTTAAATTGATTATGGTGTTGTGGAAGGCTATGTATGTGGGTTCTAATTGTTATGGGTAATATAGCCTCATGGAAAGAGATGGTGGGTATTGAATATGGAGCTTCTGACATAGTACGCATTCATACATCTCATATTTTGTATCAAGATTTATATCCCATGTTGTTCACATCATTCCAATACAACTAATTCATTTTTATGGACATTTAATCCTCATAAAGATTACTTCATCATATGATAGAAAATCTAATATATTTTAGGTACATACACCAAGGTGGATTACATGATAGTATTATCCAATAACGTGAATATAAACTCAATCAGATGATGCTGGATAAAATTTGATTTAGACGTTTCAACATATGATGATTAACATCATGGTTGGGGATTACATTGAAGAGGATAGTTATGTATAAAATCATTCCTCATTCAATAATAGATGATTATGGATGATATAATGATAATATAATGTTTTCTCCAATATCAAGAATAATTCTAATATTTAGGGACATACACCAAGGATGATTCCCATGTAACATATTCCTTCTTTGTCCTCTAACATGAGAAGATTGTTGAAGTCCATTAGAGGTATATAGAATATTATTTCATGGAAAAAATACCATTTTTGGGTATGGGACATGTAAAATCCCCCATTCCATATAATGGTTCCACATATCAATGAGGATGTCGGTGGTTTTCTGCATAATAAGGGTGACATGTCTAATGGAATCTCCTTCACGTGGATGACATGTATGAGGGTGTTTATAGTAAAATGTTTCCCTGAATGATAGTTTCATAATGATAAGGCTGACACTTATACATGTTTAATTCTTATAATTTTTAGATGTCTACGTGGTTTTATGGGATTAAGATGAAATGTCTCAGGGATTTCATGTTATCAAGATCGATATTTCAATGAGATTCTATCTGATCAAACTAGTATTTCGGGGGTATATTTACATGATCTATCCCACATTTCCAATGAAATATATTTTATCATGCCTAACATGTCTAAGAGACTTTTCATGCGAAGGGGTATCTCATAATGGTGAATACCCTTGATAGAGAAATTTGTATGGTATTCACATACATGATGATTTTGGAATGGAAATTTTGGTGTAACTTTTATAGCATATAAACGTCAAATAGAAATCATAAAATGCGTTAATGAGAGATAATGGGGTATCTCATCATTTATAAATTAAATGGAGAGTAAGAGGGTCATTGGGAATAATAACCCAACATATCTAATGAAATTTGGATGCATAATATAAAAAAATTCTTGAATGTAAATGAGGAGAGACAAATCTCGTACGTTATTTTAGCATGGTAGCGGTTGTTCATGGGAGGAATTAATGAGAGAGAAAGGGGTTTCTCATCATTAAAATAAAAGTATTGAAGTACATGGGGGGATATAAATCATACCCCAATAATTTTAATGGAAGATAAAATAGCATAACGATATAAGGAAATATGGACAAAACATAATAAGGAAGGAATGATATAATCCCTTACTTGGAACTATGTGACTTCAAGAGATTATGGAAAGACTTATTGAGAGCTTGGAGAACCTTGGGAAGATTATAGAGTAAGGATGGACGAGTTGAGATGTTATACAAGGGTTTTGAGAGAATATATTTGGGATCATGTGTGGGTTTATATAGGAAAAGAGAGGGGAACTCTTTACTATTTCACAAACATAGGTTTCATAATCATTATAATTAAATATACAAAACCACAAACCAACCCATTTGTTTTTCCCATGTTTTTTTAAAAGGTGAGTGGAAAAAAATAATTTATAATTCCAATGGCTGAACGTATTAAAATATTTGTCTTTCTTATGTGGAGGTGAGTCACACTATCAATGAAAACATTTTAAGATGATAAAATATGTTATAAGTCTTGAAGAATTCTATAAGGGATCATAAATTTAATCAAAAAATATAAAATCACAATAATTTAAAGTTATTTAATATATTAGTCGAATGAACCTTTTATAGTATTTTATTAAATCTCTATTACGTCATTATGATGTCATCAAACACATTGTATATTTAAAAGGGATTAAATTATTACCCCAAAAAACAACTGTCTCAAAAAATTATGAAAAATTCTTTGTTAGATAACTTCCATATACTGAATCCAAAAATAATATTCATTTTATCTGAATAATTTTATAATTTTGTAATTTTTAAATTTTAAAATAAAAACTGACCATTATAAAAAATTCATTGGTTTTGGAAAAAAACTGCTTTAAAACCTTTAAAAAATTACAATTGTATAAAAATTATAATTGAATTTATATTTAATTAAAATTAATTTAGTAATAATATTTTATTAAAAAATTATTTAATTAAAAAATCAATTATTTACTAAAAATATATTTAGTAATTTAATATTAACAAATAATACTATTTGTGCTTTAAAAACCATTAACAAAATAACAATAATAAATTGAATGTATATTCTTTATTTTATAAAAATTACTTCACATAATAATAGTGTTAGGTTCTTGTTACATAAACCCTTATAACACCCACATAATACTTATTTGAAAGGCGGGCGATGGTGACATACTCTTAGGGTGTCTTGGATAACATCGGTATGGTGGTAATCTCTATTGACTTCCACTTATCCCATATGTAGTTCCATTCATGATTAATGTGTTCATTCTTGGATTGTGATTAGTCAAGAAGAAATCCCAGTGAGTCTATGTCCTTTTTGAGCTCTGACTAGTGGGATTCGAATGGAGAAATTATACTGGATGAGTCCATTGCTTCCTTTTTCTAATTACATTGGATTTTTTATGCCCTATATTTCTACTAATGATCTGATAACTATTCAACAGTTATATTATAAATGATAACAATTATTAATGGTATTTTAAAATCCATACATGTAAAACCATGGATGTCCATATGTTTTACATAACCTTATTACATAATAATACTTTTAATTTGATCAATATGAATTTTCATTAATAAAATTTTGGGTCTTTACCATCTTCCCCCATTGAAAAATTTCACCTGAGAAGTATCCTTTTCCCCACACTAAAATAGATGTAGTTAACTCTGACTCATCACTTCCTTTGGTTCCCACATTGCCTCTTCAAAATTTTGGTTTCGCCACAACACCTTGACAAGCAACATTATCTTATTTTATAGAAATTTTTCATTACAATATAAGATCATCACATGCTTCTCTTAAAAATAGAGGTCATTATCTAATGGTACCACCTCTATATTGAGTATATACGATGTTTCAAGTGTGTACTTATTCAAGAGTGAATCCGGGAATACATCATGTAATTAAGATAGGTTTTTTCGGAGTTCATGTCAATTGGCCACCACTATAATAAAGTTAGAGATATAAAAAGGGTCGATGTACCTTGTACTAAGCTTTCCCATATTCCCAAATATCATACTCTCTTCCACAATGATATGTGTAGGAATACCACGTCTCTAACATCAAACTCTAGGTCCAGTCTAGGATTATCAGCGTAGCTCTTTTGTCAACTCTGAGTAGCTTTAATGTGCTGCATGATGGTCTTAACATTCTCCACCATTTCTTCAACCATTTCTGGACATAGGAGTTTTCTCTCCCCAACATCATCCCAACAAGTCAGTTTTCTACACCTCTATCCATAAAGGGATTTATAATGATCCATTTAAATGTTTGAGTGTAAATTGTTATTGTAAGAGAACCAAATATGGGAAGATGTTGATCTTTTCCTCGTTTAAAGTCAGTTGAGAATGATATCAACATGTACTCAAGTGTTCAGATTGTCCTCTCAGACTAGCCATTAGTTTGGGGATGATCAGGCATGATAAAATTCAGCTCAGTATTTAGAGTGTGTTAGAGACTGTTCCCAAACATAGAGGCGAATCTTGGATTTCAATCAGATACAATTGATACCGGTACTCCATGCATCCTTACCACCTCTCTATTGTATATTTGTGCTAATTGATCCAATAGGAAATACACATGAATTTCAATGAAGTGTGTAGTATTTGTAAGATGATCCCAAAGAAATGAGATATCATTGTTTCTTTTGGATGTCCTTGGAAGTCTGGTGATAATGTACATGGTCATATTCTCTTTTTTCCATGTTTGTATGGGTAATAGTTGCATCATCCCCCTATACTTCTGCATCTTAGCCTTCACTTGATGAAAGAACAGGAACATTTGTGTATACGTAGAAATATCTTTGTTTATGTTATTCAACAGATAATTCTCTCGGAGGTCTCGATACATCCTTTTGTTTCCTAGGTGAATTGATAAATTTGAACTATGGGCATCATCCAAAGGTTCATTATTTGTCTCCAAATTTTATGGAACACATAGTCCTGTCCCAAATCTCATAAATACCTCTTCATTAACATTGAACTCTTAGTATTTCCCATTCCTGATAGTTTCCACTTTCTTCATAATTCCCACAACATCCTATTATGAATCCTTTAACCTTTCCAAAATATTTGGTTGTGCAATCATTTTTGGAAGGATTATTCATTTTCCCTTATTTATGATTTCCATGTCCATCTTCATCATATCTATAAATATTGAATCCTTTTCAATTCTCATCAATGATAAAATTATTGGGTCATTTCTACATAGATAATCTTTCATCTTGTTCTTTTTCCAAGGGTGGTAATGGATTGATCAGTGATAGTCTATGATTAGCACTAACCATCTTTGTTGGTGCATATTCAGCTCTTTCTGGGGGGATATATACTTGAAGATTTTGTGATATGTATATATTTCACACTTCCTCCCAAAGAGGTAATGTCACCAAATTTTTAAATTTTAGATCACTACATCCAAATCCAGATAATGTGTTGGGTATTTTTATCATGAACATTCAATTTCCTTAAATAATAGGTCATTACTGGGTCATTTTTCTTCAACACACATCCCAGACACCTCATAGAAGCTTCATGGAATACCATGAAAAGTTCTTCACTTATGGGTAGTGTGAGAATGGGGGAAGTGATAAGCCTCATTTTTTGACTCCATGAATCTATCTTCTCATTCATCACTCTAAGAAAACATGACTATCTTCCAGGTTATCTTGGTATGATTTTTTGAAAATCATGAGAAATTACTCACAAATCAGAGATAATATCCAACAACCCCTAGAAATCTATGGATATATGTCCCTAATGTTGGTCACAAACAACCCTAAATTTCATTTGTCTTAGAGGGATGCATAGATATTCCATTTCCTGTGATGATGTGACTGAAGAATGAGTCTTACTTCAATCATAACTCGTAAATTTTATACATCTCATAAAGCTTTTCCTTCCGCAAGGTCTCTAGTACAGTGCTTTGATTCTCCTCATGCTCATCCTTTGTTTTGGAGTACATTAGAATATCAACTATAAATAGTACCAAATACTTTTCAAGGTAATATTTAAAGACACTATTCACCATCTCTCGTTCATGTCTATCTCAATGGGTTGTTTTAGGGTTTTACCCCGAGATGCATCTATGCCAAAGCCACCTCTAATTGTTGAAATCCAAAAAGGGATATATTTACAGGGTAAACCACTTACTATATACTTACCAAAATTTAGGGATTTTTTATTATACTTATTCTTATCCCAAAGTATTTCACTATGTTTTTCTAATCCTAATCCCATTAATAACTAAACATGTTCTTTGATTTAAAATATAACAACCCTTTTCTTTATTACATATTTAAACATGAATTCTTACATAAACATGAACATAAGAAAAATCAAAGAATATAGAGGTCAAATGTCTTGGAAAATTAGGATAATTACATGAAAACATTATGAAATAAAATAACAACATGTTTATTGACATATTCATCAACATGACCACAACATTCCTTCATACATAGCATTGCATGGGATACCCTGAGGACATACATAAGAAAAGGGTGTTCTATAAAGAACACTAAGGGAGTAAACAAGGCATAACATGAAGAATAAAATATATACTAGGAAATAGGAATATCAATGGAACATAATATAAATATTAATCTAATGTCCTGGATTAGAATGATTATCATAATGTGGAGATGTGGTAACAACATTTAAAATGATATTAGCATGTCCCAGGGCTCATTGCACATGAAGAATGAGTAAACCATCATTACACTTGAATTATCATGAGTAAACCATCATTGCATTTGAATTAGAATGACTAAACCCTCGTTGAAAATTATGTATCATGATATTATTCTTTACCAAATTCGTTGGATTGCTATCAGGGCACACCCTTCTAAATCATTTCATTTCATGCATCAGTGTTCCACATTGATCATACCACATGGATTCATTAAATATCATAATTTATTCCAATAATAAAATATGTGGAATAAATAAATGTAATTCATCAATCAAAAAGTAAATATGAATAAAGGTTAATACCCTTGATAGATAAATGGGTACGGTATTCACTTAAAATATGATTTTGGCAAGGAAATTTTGGTGTAACTTATACAGCATAACGATGTCAAATAAAAATTGTAAAATGGGTTGATGAGGGAAAAAGGTTATCTCATCATTTATACATGTAATTAATAGTAAGGGGGTCATGTACCATAATATACCAACATATGTAATGGAAATTAGATTCATAATATAAAATAATTTCTTAATTGTAAATGAGGAGAGAGAAATCCCTTACAGAATTTATGCATGTTAACGGGTATTCATGGGAGGCATTAATGATAGAGAAAGGGGTATCTCATCATTAAAACATATGGAGGGAAGTATAGGTGGTGATAAATCATACCCAGAAAATTATAATTGAATATAAATGGGCATAACAATATAAGGAAACTTGGACATAACTCAAGATGGAAGGAAAGATAGGATCCCTTACATGGAATTGTGTGACTTCAAGAGCCTAGAGATGGCCTTATTGTGATCTCGGGGAACCTTGAGAGTATTATAGAGATAATATGATAGAGTAGGGATGTGATCTAAGGGTTTTTAGTTAAGGGAAGTGGGAGCTTATGTGTGTTTATATAGGAAACGATAGAGTAATTATTTAATATTTCTCAAACATAGGTTTTGGAATCTATATAATTAAATATTAAAAACCAGAAACCAACCCATGTTTTTTCCCATGGTTTTTAATAATGGGGATGGGAAAACAGTTTATTATAATTCCAATTTCTGAAGTTGTTAAAATATTAATCTTTCTTATGTGGAGGTGTGTCACACTCTCAACGAAATCATTTTTAAAAGTTAAAATATATTATAAGTCTTGGAGGATCCACTAAGAAATCAAAAAATCAATCAAACAAATAAAAAATCACATTATTTTAAAGGTACAACACATTTTATCCAAATAACCCTTTTATAGTATTTTATTACATCAATATTGTTTAATTATGATGTCATAAAACACATTATCTATTTATACGGTATTTATGTTTTACCCAAAAAATTGATTATCTCAGAATATTTTGAAACATTCACCGTTAGATAATTTTAGCATCTTGAATCCAAAAATAATATTAATTTTATCTAAATATTTCTCTAAATATTTTAATTTTTACTTTTAAAATAAAATTTGACAATTATCAAAAATTCATGGGTTTTGATAAATTTTTTTGAAATCATAGTAAAAATTAGAATTGTATTAAAGTTATATGATCATTTATATTTGATAAAAAGTAATTTAGTAATAATATTTTAATAAAATGTTTTTTTAATTAAATAATCCATTAATTCATTAAAATAGATTTCTTAATTGAATATTAACTAAAGATACAATTTGTTCTTTAAAAAAATTTCAAAGTAACAACAATAAAATGAATATATATTCATTATTATATACAAAAAACAATTCAAATAATCATAGTGATAATGGTTTATTACATAAACCCTTATGACACCCTCATAAGACCTAAGGGTAAGGTGTGCGATAGTGAAAAACCTTTCGGGCATCTTAGATTACATCGCTCGGGTGGTAGTCTCTATTAACATCCACTTCTCTCATAGATGGTTCCGTATAATCTTAACGTGTTGAAGCCTGGCTTGGGATTGGCCAAGAGAAATTCCTAGTGATGCTACCTTCTTCCTGATCTCTAAAAAATGGGTTTTGTGTTGATCAATTCTATTAGATGAAGACATATCGTTATTTGCACAAGTAAATTGGATTTGTTAAAACCCTATAATTATTTTAATGATGTGATCATTGTTCAACAGCTATATTAGCAACGGTAACAATTCCTAATGGTATTTTAAAATCCAAAGACAAAAAACTAAGGAACTGCATATGTTTTACATGACCATCTCACATAATAATAGATTAAATTAGATCAAGAGTAATTATCATTAATAAAATATTTGGTCATTACATTAAACATATTTAATTTATTATTATGATCTAAAAGATCTCAAAATGAATTATTTTGAATAAAACACAAGGGTAAATTAATTATAAAATTATTTTCAAAATAAATGAAATCAATTATTTATTTAATTTATTATAATGAAGAGAAATAATAATGAAAATTTGTTATTAAATCCCATTCAGAAAAATAAATATATTTTAGAATAACTTATATGTTATATTTAAGACATACTATTTAATAATAATGAAAAATAAATTATAAAATTGAATAAAAATATTAAATATTCTTATCAAATAAATTTTATTATTAGAATAAAACCATACATGATCCATTATATATATTAAATAAATCTCCCCAAATAGATCCCACACTAAATACATCATGATATTCATGTTGTAACCCATGTCCAAGAATAATTATTTTCAACTGAAATTTTTTTTATCATAGGAAATTATGTGATTCAACTATGAAGATTTTTTTTTATTTTCATTCTTAAATCAAGAATATATATCATTTTCTTATTTATGAATGAATACAGTATTGGAGGAAAAAATTTAATATTTTTTGAAGATGGTATGATATTTTTATAGTGTTTTAGAATTTTATTTATAAATAGATAAGGTGTGATATTTAGTAAAACATTTTATGGGAATTGGTTACCTAGTACAAAACCACCGAGAACATAGTCAGATGATAGAGAATTAGGGTAGTCAGCTAGTTCCATTGTATACGCGGTCAGCTAGTATCTATTACCATGTATCTAATTATATATATTTTTTAATATAAGGGATGATTTTGGTTTCCCCTTATAAATTTTTGAACCATTTTTTGGCCTCATTACACAAATTACTCACCCATAAAGCATAATTCCGTGGAGAACACTCCAGTTTCTTCTATTCTCCTAATGATTGATTTATTTTGACCAAGGCCTATTGTATGTGGTTTCTAGATCACTAAATCATTTTAAGTATCCCCATTCCTTCTAATATTCCATCATCAATCATTAATTTATTTTAAATATTAATATAAGTAAATTATTTTTAAAGAGATTTCACAAATACATGGTCTAACAACTACATTGCTTTGGGATTACACTTCGTATGATTAAGGTATTCTGAAATTCATTTTTTTTCTTCACATTAATCACCATTTTTTTCAATCAATGTGGTTTATGATTTATTTTATGGATTTCAAGATTACAAGATAATTTTTTCACATATTAGTTAGGAATTATTTGTCCATATTTTTCAATATAATATCAGGAGAATTTTTGGGATACTTCTCCGGGATTTTCCTTTTTTAGTTATAAATTTTCAATAGTTATTGGTTTATATTGATTCATTGGTAAATATTTTTAATTTCATAGTTACTGTATGTTTTTTTATAAATTGAATTACGAAGGTCTCAGTACTGAATAATCTTGGTAGATGATTTTAACCATCTATGTTAGATTTAGGTTATGGTAAGAACATTTCAATAACTTTTATTTCAAATTGTTAATAATTTTTAATAACATGTTATGAAAATGATAAATATTTGGATTTTAAATTGACTTATTAAATATCTAGTTATCTATTTTCAATAATATTTTATATAAAACCATGGTGTGGTTTTGATTTATTCTTACCTTTTTTACATCCTGTAAATATAAATTTACGGAATATTGGCCTTTAAAAATATTATTAATGTAAATGTTTAATTTTATAAATATAGTTAACCTAATATATCTAATTTTCAAAATTTAATAAATTATAAATTCTTCTATTTATTTATTTTTATTATATATATTTGTATTTTTTGATTTTTTTTGGTTGAAAATTTTGTAATAGTATGGTTTTTAGTGGTTTTTTTATCATGATCTTGTACCTTTTCAATGTTTCTTTGAAATTACACTCAATGAAAGGGGTTCATTTATTATATTTTCATTTAAACTCATTGAATTATAGCAATAGTTTTTCAAAAATCTATGTAATATTGTAACATATTTTTTATTAAATAAACTACCAGGTAACTTTGTTCATGTTTGGTGTGTCACAAAATATTATTTTTATAATAATTAATGAAAGTCCTATTAAAATAGTATTTGAGTCAATATGGATGGTTAATATGAGTTGTTAATGATAATACGCTTTGAAATCATTTGATAGATACAAAATGAGTTTTTTCAATTAATGTTAGGTAGTGTGAACATATAATATTTAGACATGATATCACAATCCTAGAATTATGTTTTATAAAAGAGATCACTTCTTGAAAAATAATAAAATAAAAAAATTGAATATTTTTTTCAGTGCTGATGAGAGAATTAGAGGGTATATTATGTAAAATGGAATGAATTTTTTATTTTCCAAAATTACATTCATCTAGAAGTTTAATATTTTAAACTATACATAAAATAACATAATGAAGAGTATCTATTGTTAAAAAAATAATCATGATCATACATATATATAATTAAATTATATAATGGTATATATTTATAGTATACCATTCATGAAACTATTGCCTCCGATATTTTACATCATTAATTTAAATATTTATGCATAAATTTCAATTAAAGACTTTATTAATTCTTGGAAATTATTATTTATCAAAATTACAAAACATTCATTCAATTATAATTAATAAAAGTAAATATTATATTATAAGGGGAAATTTTATTTATAAATTTTTTTCCTAAATTTTTTTACGAGTATGAAATATTTTATAAAAATGAAATCATTTATTTCTATTTGTCAGCCATGATTATTGTATTAGATACATTTTATAAATTATTAGGGTGTAATGAAAAATTATTTTTTTTGTTGGATTCCATGTTTATCACTCTATATAGTAAAATTTTAATCTACAAACAGTATATTATTCAATACTAAATTGTTTTTTTGACTTGATGATTGTTAATTTACATTATACCTATTCTAAGACTTATGTCATTTATTACCTTCATTTAATATAGTAAAATATCATGGTTATTCCATGATCATTACTTCATTTATCTTAATATCAATATTCATTATTTTGTAAAATTATATTTTTATTCAGATGATAGATGATATGTCATATTCAGTATTCAAAATCTATAATATTATATATTGCTAAAAATATATTTATTTCTTTATATCAATAGTTCTTAACTTTTATGATATAAATTTATAACGTATTATATTATTAAATATGTTAAATATGTATTTAGATATATATATATATATATATATGATCATGAAAAAATCATTAATGTATTGATAAAAAATTATTTAGATATGGATTTTTGTACTTCATGAGTTGTTATATTGACCTATGATGAATATGGTTTAAGAAATCAGATGTGCTATAGGATTATCTAAACACTTTTATACACATTTTCTCCACAAAATGGTACTCTAAGAAATATTTTCTAGATTTGGGTTTGTAATATCCCCCATTCACATTAAATAAGTATTTATCCATTAACTGGTAATATTAAATCTTATAACATTTTGACACAATGATCATTTTTTGTAAATATTGTTACAAAACCTTCTGTTGTAATGGGTAATTTATCATTATGTTTCTATATTTGGAATTATTTGTTCTAAAACTTATTTTTATATACATATGGAAATGAGTATGCATGTTCACTCATAAACCTTTCTTTACATTTTATCATATGAGAGGTCACTTGTGGTTAGTTACTAATGATTTTTGCTACGAACGTTTATGTTTAGACAAGTCAACTTGTTGTTCTATTTTATAAATTGAATATGAAAATTGATATGTATAAAATAATTGGATACATTTTATTCAAACAAGGTCTGGATAAGGGTTCATGTTTTCAATATCTTTGTGGTATTCAGGTGAAGATCCATGTTTTTCAAGAGTGGGGTCATTATATCACCACTCTTACATAAAATACATATACACATAATTATTATGTTTATATAGATTGAATTATTCTACATTATTATCTTGGTGATCCAGGTTTCATAATTTAGATGTGTGATTTCTTTTTATGTATATAACAATAATTGGTATACTAATATAAGTTTTCAGATAAAATCAATTATTGAATAAATGAGTAAAACTTCAAAAAAATATGAAATTTGACTTATGGGTCTAGTCACCAACCCCTAGTTATCAAGGAATTACTAGCGGACAAGTGATGGTTTAGTTTTGGTAATATTTTAGTATATTATTTTGGATTGGTAAAAGTTATTTCAAATAATCCTTTAGTATTTTCTTATATTTTAGATTTCTAGAGATGAGATGGATGGTCGGTATATATTCAGTACAAAATTTTCATGTCTATCAAACAAGTATATAGGTTAGAAATAAATTGGTATTGATTTCTAGGTTTTCATCTAGGAACTATCAGTATGAGGGAGAATATTATTGTATTTCCCTATTTTTTTCTCTTAAAACGCTATGAAGAGTTGATTTTATCAATCAAAATCAAACTCCTCTATTTATTAATGTCTCATATATTGTATATTCACACTATAACATGTGAGCCTATGTTATTATAAGACTATTATATGTAAATTCACTTAATTAATTATAAGAAATAAATAAATTTATAAAATCTTCTTAAATACCATAATGTGTTGTATGTAAATAATTAAATTCACTAGCATGTATACTTTTGTTTTATTAATGATTTAGTATCTTCATTTTAATGAATTGGTTTTTATAAATAATTTACTATTTAGTGTTGTTTTAAAATTATAGATACTACTATATTAGTAAATTATTAAATGAATTTATATAAGATTCTAATTCATTAAAATGATACTTAACTTCTATATATAATTATACTACTATAAAGTATCCTAATTATTTTTATTCAATGTTCATATGTCTTATTTATTATCATCCATGATTATTCATTAAAAATATTTTAGTGTTTTCAATGATGAAAAAATATATTTTATAATTTTATGTTTTAAATGAAATGATTTTAAGGAATGTAAATGATATATTATATTTTTTCATCTTCTGTAATGTAAATTATAATTATTTTTCATTGAATTTAATTATTAAAATTATATTATGTAGTAAAATTTTATTTTTTTATGAAATGAAATTTCATGATTAATCATTGATTGATAATTTTATTTTTGTATAATTTCATTGAAAAATAAAAAAAATTTAAGATATTTTAACATAGTACTTGGATAGAAATATATAAATCATTAATATTTATTATGGTTTTGAGTATTATGATAGTGGAATTACCGAACTGTCAAATATTTTGGATATTTGGTTTGTTATAATTTCATTGGGTATATATATCTTGTGATCTTATAAACTAAGTTATATTTCACAGTTTCCCTCTGGGATCATGGATTTTTTCCTATGGATATGTGTTGCAAGATTAGCTATGAATGAATCGTTATGTCATGTAGATATTTTCATGATGTATGTTCTAGAATTCATATTAGTATTTTAAATATTAATAGGTCTCCATTATATTTGAATCATTTGTTTTAAATATATATATATATTTGTATTGGTTGTTTCTTATTTGATGAATGGTTTGGGATTTTGGATATGTATTAGTGTTCTGGTTTGGGATTCTTAAGATAAAAACACAGTTGATTTTGGATTAGATATGGTATTGGAATTATAGAAATGAAAATAGTTAATTTGGACAGGTGGTATTGATCTATTTCTAAATTTAATTATTCCAATGTTAAATTTGGTTTATCTTGGAAACCTAGGTGATTCTTATATGTGATTTTTTTTAAATTTTTAGAACGAGAATAAGTGTCTTATTTATTTTTTGTAATAATTTTTGAATTGTAGAGTTATTAGATAAATATTTATGCGTTGAAAAATATGTTTGATATTTTAGGTTTTGTTGGATATTCTTAGGTTTGGTAAATATTGGCATGTGGTGTAATATTAACATATACAATTTTTGAATTGTAGAGTTATTAGATAAATATTTATGCGTTGAAAAATATGTTTGATATTTTAGGTTTTGTTGGATATTCTTAGGTTTGGTAAATATTGGCATGTGGTGTAATATTAACATATACAATTCCAGTACCATGTATCAAATTCTATATTTTTTGTAGACATGGGAAACTATAATATTTACTCTAATTTATTGAATCCCTACTTTGGTACTTCTTAATGAATTCCTCTCAGGATAGATAGAATTCAATGATATTCTATCATATTTTCACTATTATCCCCCACCATAAATCATAATCCAATCATGTTACATGAGAATTTAGAATGATGGTTTAATAAAATCATCATCTCCCTATATCAAACTTTATCCTCTAAAAATTTTATTTTTTTAAAATAGATGTTTGGGGAATTTGATTCTAATTTCAATGATTCATGATCCAATGAACATATTTATTAAATAATACCCATTTCTTGAATAATGTAAGTGAAATATATATTTATTCCTCCTCATTCATCATTGTATTAATTCTCAGTGGATGTGGAATTATTTATCTCCAGGCTCTCATGATTCTAGGATGATGTTAGAAAATATTAGTTTGTAATTAATAAAGTATCTTAACAATTTTAATATTGGGTAAATTATAGTGGTTAATTTCATGGGTTTTAATTAGGTTTATTTATCTTTCAATTATGGGTATTTTTAAATGAAATTATTTACATATGTATATTGAATTGATGGATATAAGGTGTTCTTCTAAGGTCATTGAAAAATTATGAACTCACATATGATTACTCTTGTTAGGTACTCTCAGATCAATGTGTGATAATCAGTTTGTGCATTTTATATTGATGTCACTTAGTTTTCCAAATCTATTAAAATATTTAAACATGTATTAATAAATTTATGAATAAACAAGATTTTATTGATATATTAAAATATGGAGTAAATAGTTTTCAAAGTTAGTTCACATGAAAAAATATAGTTGTTTTTATTTTATATTTAGTTCATTATACATGTCATTTATAACCTTTGGGAATGTTGGTTTTTAGAGAAGACATATTTATTCATGTTTAGTTTTAGTTTTAAAAACTATAGTTCACACTATATAATTGGAGTTTTCTATTACTTGGCATATAAACCCTTGAATAACTTCATTTGGACTCTATTAGTCGGTAACTTTTTAATTTTCTGTGCATATCTTGTAAACATAAGATGATTTGTACTCAGTTTCTTATCAAATTACCATTATTCATGTCCATAATTTTAGCTACACATTTGGTACATATTTGAAATCATTACATGTGTTCTATGTTTTTTAATATTTTTAATTTATATAGATTTATGTTTAAAATCGTTTTTAATGTTCCTATAAGGTTTAAATGACATAGAATATGGTGTTTTGTTTTTTATACTAGTTGTTTCACTTTATTTACTTTCTGTAATGTTTCATTCGGGACACGTGACATGGGATTTAGGCTATGAAGGGTAGTTAATTTGTAAAATTCATGCTAAGTCGTTTTGAATTATATTTGAAAATATAAAATGGGTTCTTTTCACATTTTCTTCAATGGTAAGTGTTTATTTATGTCAAAAATAATCATATAATCCAATTAACACGTTTTTTAAAGATGATTAATTCATTCCACTTTAATATAAATGAATTATAAATTAATGAACCAGACCTTACTATTTGGTAATTTAGTTTTTTTATTGAAACGATTTTGGTGATGTTGATTAATATATAATTATTTACTTTGTTCTTTACCTTGTTGAGTAACATCAACTTTTTTGAACGTTAAAATGAACATTCAACCGTTATGTATACTACTTTTACTATGTTATTATAAGGCCACAGCCTTAAACCTTACTTAATCTTGAATTAAATGAATAATTCACATTAAGGATATTTTCAGGTTTAGAGTTTTAGAGAATTAGATCATAAATCATGAATTACATTCCACATTTAAACAAAATGGTTACATAAAAGATAGAATTCATTGTTTCCCATCAATGGAAACATATTTAAAATAAAACATGGATTCTTTCTTGACACATCCTTGACACTATTATCATATCATGTACCTTTCCGTTGACCTATGAAAAACATTTCAAAAACATGGGATGATCATAAAAAGCTCAGTAAGGGATATAAAAGTATGAAAAGAAAACATTAGTCCAGGTATGAAATCAAACTTTACTCGTATAACATAAGCATTTTTGCATACCTCATCAAATCATGAATAAATCATAGAAATCATCAGGCATAAAGGTAACTTGAGGAATTCATAACATTCCTACGTAGGGAGTAACCCTCTTGGTTACATTTGGAATACCCATCACAGTATATTCCCTAAATCTCTTCGGAGAAACCTTAACGTTTAACCCATTCGCATTACCCAATGCATTGGAGAGGTATATCGGGCTCACCCACCCTTAGTTTATCATGGAACCACCGGTATTCAAAAAAAAATGCCTAAGAACCATAACATAATCATAGAACATAACTTTATCACAAAATAAAGATAACATTCTCACATTGTAATAACAATATAACATTTTAAGATATTGAAATAATGAATCCATTCTAAAAACCATTTTCAAAACCATTTAAAACATTTAATAAAGAGATTTTGGAATCAAAGTGTCCCATACCACTTCGAAGATTTTAACATTTTAAACCATTAAAATCCATATAAATAAATCCTTAAAACCATTTTGAAAACATGGATATTAATGAGAAATATTTATAAGAATAAATCATTAAAACATTTAAAACGATAATTCAGTTAAAGTGTTTTTAACAAAATGAGAGACACTTGAATATAATAATTGAGGAATAAGATTTAATTAGAAATTTATAATATTATGAGAATAGAGGGATTCATGATATAATATTCCAAAGGATAGTATATACACCATATAAAAGTGAACTGGTGCATAACAACTATGAAGTCTCAATAAGAATGTAAAATTGAGATGAAATCCATTATAAAGAAGGTATCCTTAAATTAAGGATAAATCAATCTCATAATTATGTGTAACAAATATAAATACACCCAATATAAGTGGATATTAAGTGTTAAACAAAAAAGTTCATTCACACATATTCAATAAATACATGTTGAATCCAAAGAAATCGAAATTGGGTTAAGAAGTTCCCTTGGGAAAATTCGACAGCCTAACGGCGTCACATAAAATTTTAAAAAAAGAGTTGATGAGAGAGATAAAGGGTATCTCATCACTTGGACATAAAATTTACGAAAATAAGGATATATAAGAACATATACCCACATAATAAGATGAAAATTAAAAGACATAACAAAATAAGTCTTTTAAAAGAGGAGGGTGAAAGGTTTCCTTTCCGATTTGGGTAACTTTCGAAATGTAAACCCATGGAAGAAGGGTCACACAATGAAGATTTAAATACCCATAAATGAAATTATGCTACACAAAGTGTATAATAATGGGAATTCCATACACCACTCAAAGGAAATGGTGGAAAATGTAGCATAAATCTCACGGGACTAAAAGACTCGGCAGCCTAATGGAGCCACTTAAAACTTCCACAAATGGATTGATGAGATCAAATAGGGTCTCTCATCATATTATAATAAAATGTATAGTAAGATAAATATAAAATAACATCCCCCAACATAACAAATATGAGCTTCAAATAAGTGACATAAAGGAGAGTACTTAAAAAGAAAGAGAGAGGTTGGATCCCTTACAAAAATTCGGCAGCCTAACGGCGCTAATCAAAACTTCCAAAATGGATTGATGAGAGAAAATAGGGTCTCTCATCATATGAACATAAAAATTAAAGTAAGATTAATATAAAATAAAATCCCAATCATAAGAAAGATGAGAATAAAAGGAATGACATAAAAGAGTGTTCTTAAAAAGAAAGAGAGGGGTAGGTTCCCTTACCTCGTGTTCGACATGACTCGATCGTTCTTTAATCTCTTGAATATTAAAATTTGGTCAATTTCTAAATTCTTAAGGGCATACTTTAAAGATTATTATTCATTTAATATATCATATTATAAGGATAGAAATAATTTGTTAATAAAGTGAGTTCATATCAGATGTTTTTGTCAATGTTCGGTACATGAGTAAAAATCGAACTCGTTGGAAAATAATTTTCCTTGTAGTTATAGGTACATCATATACAGAATAGTATTGATGTTTCAAATATCATATATATCCAGTATATATTCATTTTATACTATTCCATAGCATTTGGAGAAAAAAAATTAAAATTACTGTGCATGGAGACGGTAGGCCGTACGTACGCATGAACGCTACTTTCATTTTTTTTGTCATATTAATGGAATTTAAAAAATGAGAGATATATATATTATAATTCCAGAATGATATATATCATTTAGATGTAATATATTACATATATATCCATTATATATATGTACATATAATAGTACATAACATTTAGAGATAAGAAATGAAATGTACCGTTCATGGAGACGGTAAGCCGTATGTAACCATGAACGCTACTTTCATTTATTTTTTTGTATTAAATGGAATTAAATAATAAATATATAAATGTATATTATAATTCCAGTAGGATATCATATGTAATAACATTAATTCCATCCTTTATACATCCCACATATGGCATTAACGAATCAAATCACTTTGAGGGGGCGGTAGTCCGCACTTCCTAAAATGAAGATATCGCGTTTACCCATAATGGAAACCATATTGGTCTTCCATAAATGAAAAATACATAAGCTTAAGAAAAACATAAACATATTATATATCATATATAAATATATTTACATCTTAATGTCCACATTTAAAGGTGTTAAAATAATATTGAACAATCATTGTTTCGTGAGGACGTAATTCGCCATCCACAGAAATAGTATGTTCTTTAACCATTAGACGGAGGTGTGTGAAAATGTAGTTCTATTAATTCTTATAAAAACATCCTAATATATTTAAGATACTTTTTTTGTTACAAAAAAATGTAATAAAAATATTTTAGGGGTTTGGAGAAGAAAAATAAAACAAAAGAACACAAGGGAAGACATTACCTTTAAATCGGGTAACTCTCTTTGATTTGAGCTCAAAGGTTTCCTTGGAAAGGATTCTGCCCAAAGTGACGCTTCAATGATTAAGAGAGGGATGTGGAGAGATTAAATGGACATGGTTTGGCCGATCCAAAGGCTTGAGAGGTGTGTCTAAGGTGGTAGAGGTGGGGGACCTTTATAATAGGAGAGGAGGGGCACTCTTGGAAAGTTATAAAATATTACTTTATTATAAAATGATTTTCAGATATAAAAGGTCCGAAAAGGATATATTTCAAGGATAAGGTGATGAGGTTTCGAAATCCACCCATAAAATAGGTTTGTGACAAGTGTAAGACGTATATTTCACCCTATCTTATCATTTTATTTAAATCATTCATTTATGAGGTAATCACTGCATCATCACGGTGTCATAAATAAATTGATTTATTTAATGTATAAAAATTCAAAAAAAAAATATCATGATGTGGGAAATATTTTTATCTTTCTAATGAATATTTATAGCCAAATATATGACTTATATGACCCCATGTAAAAATTGTTTTAGTAAAACAACGCATGTTTGTGACATTTTAATTTTATCTTTAAATAAAAAGGTATTTATGTCATTTTCCAACCAACGTGGCTCCATGGGGTCACCAAGTTGACCCATGGATTTTCTTGGTTGGCCATGACTCATCCAATGAGGGTAGTACATGTGTCTAGCTCATTTCATATTATTAAAACATTATTTTTACCTTAAACTACATTAATTACCTCTAATCGTGATTAAAACTTATCAGTTACTATTCACCAAAAAATTATTTTAATCCCATTGAACCACATTATACTTCATAATGACAACCATGTATGTTGGATTTTTTAAATTCAAAACACAGAGGTGGTAAAATTTTATTTAAACGAAAAATCATTATTTTAAGTACCACTTTGTGTTTTCACTATTCATCAAAAATCGAAGTTTTCCCAAAAAAATACCAAAAATTCACCCTAATCTATATTTGATATTCTGAATTCAAAAATGATGTCTATTTTAAAAAATTAAAAACATATAAGTTACATTAATTAATTTAATAATTAATTCCTGTTGTCAGAGCAAATAGCATGTTTTTATGAAACATTAAGTATCAGAAGATTGACATTAGTTTAAGTCCAATATCAACATGAAATTAATTCCAATGACCACTATTGGATTGAATGGTAAAAATATATTCTAATTTAACTTTAAAACCAATTAAAAATATAATCTAATCATATAAATAAATTCTATTAAAAAAGGTTTTGAATTAAAATACAACATTTTTCACTATTCATTAAAAATGAACTTTATTGGAAAAAACCAAAAATGTACACAAAGTAAATTTTGATGTCCCGATTATAAAGAGGAATTTATTTTGTCAAATATAACACATAAAATTGTCAAAAAGTTGATTTAAAAGAGTTTCGCCATCAAATGGTGGTTAATCGACCTTTTAGGGAATATCAGAAGGTTTACACTTAAAACTGGATTCATTCGCATTTTTAATCCTCTAACATTTATTGTAAAAAGTAAAAATATTTGACAAAAATATATAATCATTTTTTAATTAGTTCTATTCATTCCATTCATTACAACGGCTAGGTGTTTACTACCATTTAAAATAAAATTATTTTATTTTTTGGGTGCAACGTAAGATTCCCAAGAAACTCGTTGTTGCGTATTTGGTACGCCATCGAGCATAGAGTCCCCTTTAAAGTAAATTTAATATTTTATTCAAAAATATAGATAAATATGAAAATATCATATTCTTTATTTACCTAGGGTGTTATATCCTTCCCCCCTTTTGGTAATTGTGTCCTCGCAATTTTAAAATTGGGCTGGGAAACTTCATTGAAAATCTCACATCGGAATAAGAGTCAGTAAAACAATCACTTTAAAATAAAGAAAGAGAAGTACAAAGGTCACCCGATTTAACCCATACTAGGATTCCAAGTTTGAAAAGATGGACGTGGAGGAGAAAAAACAAAGGGTCATGTTCATTTGGAGAGTGATAGTAAACATGTCCAGGAGAAAGTTAACCATAAGAAAATCACAAACATGTGATGGGTTAAACGGTATTCGATTCCCCAGTAGGAAAAGTTAACAGACAACATTTCTGTTTTAAGTTACTCTTATTTGAGGGATTTATTTTTGAGGTAAACTAAATCATAATGAAACATACTTACTTGTCACATAGACTTTCAATTTTTACTAGATTCCTTATTCAAACTAATATTTTCTCCAAAAGACGAGTATTTAGGAAGACTTGTTCGCATTAAGAGTCCTACAATCAACTTCTTGAGAATCACCTAATACAAAAAATAGAACTATATATTTCCCATTTCTTTAGACAAAAACCAAAACCAAAATTGTTAGTATGAGATCAAATAATCCACAAAAGTATAATCCTTTATAAAAAGAAAATCTATTCTTAATCTCCAAAATTTGTCCAAAGAAAACCCAAAGTTCAACGAAGACCATTCGATAAACAATTTTCTGTAAAATTATTCAAAGTAAACCAAACTAAGATTTAAACCCAAATATTTGAATGATTTAATCACATATTCTTCCAAGCTACAAATTAACTTTTATCTCTAAATAACATTAGTTGCTCTTAAATTCTCATATTGAAAAGTAATTAACCTAATCACATATCCTCCATGATTGGTTAATCATTTCCATATGTAACCCAAAATAAACATACTATTGATTCTTAAAATCATCTAACTAAAATGAATTAGTCAAACTAACCAGGGACTTCACGTAGTCCAGAGGTAGGCGATAAATACCAGTCGCACTTTGGTTGTGGGTTCGATTCCCGCAGCTTTGTCCGACGCGATGGGTTGTCACACGGTCTATGTGTTGTCCTTTTTCCAATGCTATATAATTCTTAAAACATTCCCCAAAACAAGTTAAAATCTTCAAAAATAACCATAACATACTTTAAACTCAATTTTATCTCATTCCTTTCATTTTCCATCATAATATATAATAACTCAAAATTGCCTCAAAAGTAAGGATCATATAAACCCTAATGGTTACCTTTATAATTATTACTTGAACTTCCAGATCGATTGGTCATCTCGTACATGATGCATAACAGAACATACTAAGGTACAAGTGGTTGTTCATGACTCCTTGATAGTTGGTTTAGAACAACCATGAGTTTCCTCGTTGAATCCCCCATTTTATCCAGTCTCTTAATCATAGAACCACCACAGTTTCCTTCAAACCTATTGTCACTTTGGTGCCTTCTAGATCCATCCATTCAATAAAAATAGAAATGTCAGTGTGAGTATATCAACAATACCATCATGTACTAATGAGGAAGATAAACACTAATATATACTTACTCATTCACTTTATCTAAAACTAGGACTCTTTCTGAAATCCTAACCATTATGATAATTTCACTTATGCCCAAAGAATACCCTAACCGCTAAAGTTTTCTAAAACAACCCTTTGATACCAAATATAAGGCCCCAGCCTTAAACCTTACTTAATTTTGAATTAAATGAATAATTCACCTTGAGGATATTTTCAGATTTAGAATTTTAGAGAATTAGATCATAAATCATGAATTACATTCCGCATTTAAACAAAGTGGTAACATAAAAGATAGAATTCGTTTTTTCCCATCAACATAAACATATTTAAAATAAAACATGGATTCTTTCTTGAAACTTCCTTAACACTATCATCATATCATGTACCTTTCCCTTGACCTGTGAAAAACATATCAAAAACATGGGATGAGCATAAAAATCTCAGTATGGGATATAAAAGTATGAAAAGAAAACATTAGTCCATGTATGAAATCATACTTTACTCATATAACATAAGCATTTTAACATACCTCATCAAATCATGAATGAATCATAGAAATCATAAGGAATAAAGGTAACTTGAGGCATTCATAACATTTTTATGTAGGGAGTAACCCTCTAGGTTATGTTTGGAATACCCATCACATTATATTCCCTAAATCTCATCGGAGAAACCTTAACGCTTAACCCCTTCGCGTTACCCAATGCATTGGAGAGCTATATCGGGCTCACCAGCCCTTAGTTTATCACAGAACCACCCGTATTCATAAACAATTCCCAAGAACCATAACATAATCATAGAACATAACTTAAGCACAAAAGAAAGACAACATTCCCACATTGTAATAACAATATAACATTTTAAGATATTGAAATAATGAATCCATTCTAAAAACCATTTTCAAAACCGTTTAAAACATTTAATAAAGAGATTTTTGAATCAAAGTGTCCCACACCACTTTGAAGCTTTTAACATTTTAAACCATTAATATCCATATAAATAAATACATAAAACCATTTTGAAAACATGCATATTAATGAGAAATATTTATAAGAATAAATCATTAAAACATTTAAAACGACATTTTAGTTAAAGTGTTTTTAACAAAATGAGAAACACTTGAATACAATAATTGAGGAATAACATTAAATTAGAACATTATAATATTATGAAAGTAGAGGGATTCATGATATAATATTCCAAAGGACAGTATATACACCATATAAGAATGAACTGGTGCATAACAACAATGAAGTCTCAATAGAAATGTAAAATTGAGATGAAATCCATTATAAAGAAGGTATCATTAAATTAAGGATAACTCAATCTCATAATTATGTGTGACAAATATAAATACACCCAATATAAGTGGATATTATGTGTAAAAAAATAAAAGGTCATTCACACATATTAAAAGGATGAAATTTTCAATAACTACATGTTGAACCCAAAGAAATCGAAATTGGGTTAAGAAGTTCCCTTGGTAAAATTCGACAGCCTAATGGCGTCACATAAATTTTTAGAAAAAGAGTTGATGAGAGAGATAAAGGGTATCTCATCACTTGGACATAAAATTTACGGAAATAATGATATAAAAGAATATATCCCTCACATAATAAGATGAAAATTAGAGGACATAACAAAAGAAGTCTTTTAAAAGAGGAGGGTGAAAGGTCTCCTTACCGATTTGGGTAACTTTCGAAACGTACACCCAATGGAATAAGGGTCACACAATGAAGATTTCAATACCCATAAATGAAATTATGCTACAAAAATTGTATAATAATGGTATTTCCATATACCACTCAATGGAAATGGTGGAAAATGTAGCAAAAATCTCACGGGACTAAAAGTGAGATGAAAAATCCCTTATGAAAACTCGGCAGCCTAACGGCGCCACTTAAAACTTCCAAAAATGGATTGATGAGATCAAATAGGGTCTCTCATCATATTAAAATAAAATGTAAATAAAGATAAATATAAAATAACATCCCCCAACATAACAAAGAGGAGCTTAAAAGAAGTGACATAACGAATAGTACTTAAAAAGAAAGAGAGAGGTTGGATCCCTTTCAAAAATTCGGCATCCTAACGGCGCCAATCAAAACTTCCAAAATGGATTGATGAGAAAAAATAGTTTCTCTCATCATATGAAAATAAAAATTACAAAAAATTAATATAAATTAACATCCCAATAATAAGAAATATGAGAATTAAATGAATGACATAAAAGAGTGTTCTTAAAAAGAAAGAGAGGGGTAGGTTCCCTTACCTCGTGTCCGACATGACTCGATCGTTCTTTAATCTACTGAATAATAAAATTTTGTCAATTTATAATTTCACAAGGACATACTTTAAATATTATTATTCATTTAATATTACATATTATAAGGTTATAATAATTGGTTATTAAAGTGAGTTCAAATCAGACGTTTTTGTCGATGTTCGGTACATGAGTAAAAATCAAACTTGTTAGTAATGAATTTTCCATGTATTTATAGGTACATCATATCCAGAATAGTATTTATGTTTTAAATTTCATATATATCCAGTATATATTCATTTTATACTATTCCATAGCCTTTGAAGATAAAAAATTAAAAGCACCGATCATGGAGACGGTAGGTCGTACGTACGCATGAACGCTACTTTCATTTTTTTGTCATATTAATGGAATTAAACAAAAATGAGATATATATATATATAATAATTCCAGAATGATATCCATCATTTAGATTTAACATATTACATATATATCCATTATATATATGTACTTATAATAGTACATAACATTTGGAGATGAGAAATGAAATGTACCGTTCATGGAGATGGTAAGCCGTACGTATGCATGAACGCTACTTTAATTAAATTTTTTTGTATTAAATGGAAATAAAAAATAATGATATAAAGGTATATTATAATTACAGTAGAATATAATATTTAATACCATTAATTCCATCCTTTATATGTCCCACATATGGCATTAACGAATCAAATCACTTTGAGGGGGCGGTAGTCCGCACTTCCTAAAATGAAGATATTGCGTTTACCCATAATGGAAACCATAAAGGTTTTCCATAAATGAAAAATTAATAAGATTAAGGAAAAAATAAACATATTATTTATCATATATAAATATAGTGACATAATAATGGCCACCATTTAAGGTGTTAAAATAATATTGAACAATCATCGTGTCGTGAGGCAGTAATTCTCCATCCACAGAAACAGTATGATCTTTAACTATTATACGGAGGTGTGTGAGAGTGTAGATATAATACCTCTTATAACAACATCCTAGTATATTTAACATACTGGTGTTGTTATAAAAAAAATTAATAAAAAGAGTTTAGGGGTTTGGAGAAGAAAAATAAAACAAAAGAACACAAGGGAAGACATTACCTTTAAATCGGGTAACTCTCTCTGATTTGAGCTCAAAGGCTTCCTTGGAAAGGATTATTCCCAAAGTGAGGCTTAAATAATGAAGAGAGGTATGTGGAGAGATGATAGGGGAAGGTTTTGGCCGAGCCAAAGGCTTGAGAGGTGTGTGTAAGGTGGTAGATGTGGGGGCCTTTTATAAGAGGAGAGGAGGGGCACTCTTGGAAAGTTATATAATATTACTTTATTATAAAATGATTTTAGCATTTAAAAGGTCCAAAAAGGATATATTTTGAGGATAAGGTGATACGGTTTCAAAATTGACCCATACAATAGGTTTTTGAAAAGTGTAAGACTTATATTTCACCCTATCTTTTCATTTTATTTAAATCGTTCATTTATGAGGTAATCATTGCATCATCACGGTGTCATAAATAAATTAATTTTTTTAATGTCTAAAAATTATAAAAAAATATCATGATGTAGGAAATATTTTTTATCTTTCTAATTAATATTTATAGTCAAAGATATGACTTATATATCTCCATGTAAAAATTGTTTTAGTAAAACAACACATATTTGTGACATTTTAATTTTAACTTTAAATAAAAAGGTATTTATATCATTTTCCAACCAAAGTGGCTCCATGGGGTCCCCAAGTTGACCAATGGATTTTAGTGCTCGGCCATGACTCATCCAATGAGGGTAGGACATTTTCTAGGTCATTTCATATTATTAAAACATTATTTTTACCTTAAACTACACAAATTAACTCTAATCGCGATTAGAACTTAAAAGTTACTATTCACCAAAAAATTATTTTAATCCCATTGAACCAAATTTTACTTTATAATGACAACCATATATGTCATATTTTTGAAATTCAAAACACAGAAGTGGTAAAATTTCATTTAAACGAAAAATCAGTTTTTGAAGTACCACTTAGTGGTTTCACTATTCATCAAAAATTGACGTTTTCCAGAAAAAATACCAAAAATTCACCCTAGGATATATTTGATATTCCGCATTCAAAAATGATGTATATTTTACAAAATTCAAAACATATAAGTTACATTAATTAATTTAATAATTAATTCCTGCTGTCAGAGCAAATAGCGTGATTTTATGAAACATTAAGTATCAAAATATTGACACTTGTTTAAGTCCAATTTCAAGATGAAATTAATTCCAACGACCACTATTGGATTAAATGGTAAAAATATATTCTAATTTCATTTTAAAACCAATTTAAATGATAATATAATCGTATTAATAAATTAGATTAAAAATAGGTTTTGAATTAAAATACAACATTTTCACTATTCATTAAAAATTGAACTTTATCGGAAAAATACCAAAAATTTACACAAAGTAAATATTAATGTCCCAATTCTAAAGAAGAATTTTATTTTGTCAAATATAAATCATAAAATTGTCAAAAAGTGGATTTAAAATAGGTTCGCCATCAAAAGGCGGTA
Source organism: Viscum album (assembly GCA_963277665.1). Classification (NCBI taxonomy): domain Eukaryota; kingdom Viridiplantae; phylum Streptophyta; class Magnoliopsida; order Santalales; family Viscaceae; genus Viscum; species Viscum album. The sequence continues at coordinate 593,010,846 of OY728166.1, forward strand.
AATCGACCTTTTAAAGAATATTAGAATTTTTAATCTTAAAATTAGATTCATTCGCATTTTTTGTCCTCTAACATTTATTTTAAGAAGTAAAAATATTTGACAAACATATATAATAATTTTTTAGTTAGTTCTATTCATTCCATTCATTACAACAGCTAGGTGTTAACTACCATTTAAAATAAAATTATTTTATTATTAGAGTGCAACGTAAGATTCCCAAGAAACTCGTTGTTGCGTATTAGGTACGTCATCGAGCATAGCGTCCCCTTTAAAGTAATTTTAAAATTTTATTCAAAAATATGAATAAATGTAAAAATGTAATAATCTTTATTTACCTGGGGTGTTATAGTTATATTTAAGAAAATTCTATGAAAAATGTATTATATCAAAAATATGAAAATGTTATATTTTTAAAGATTACAATTAATGATTCTATAGAGTTATGGGTTTTCATTCATTTAAGTATTTTATTAAACCAAATATTACAACATAAGTTGATTTATTATTATGAGGCCATAAATATAAATAGTGTATGACATTATTTCCTTAACTTTTGAGTCATACAAGTAAATTTCTACTTCAAATGGAAAATTGTTTTGGGATTTTTTTCCAAGAATATATTTTACATGTAAGAAATTATTTTCAATAATGGACCCCTATTTTTATATTAGTACATCATGAATTTTGTCTGAATAAAAAAATAAAAAATATTATGTTATTATGAATAATAATTATTTATGGTATACACCATAATTAATACATTTTTTGAATTATTATAGTATACACATGGTGTTTTCTAAATCATATTTAATACCCCCTTTGGTTAGAATATTGTTAATATTAAATTATAGTTATGCCACATATTATGTTTTTTCTTTTTATTTCATTGTAGAGTTTTAAAGTATTTTTTCAATTATAATTTCCTTATTTTGAATAACATTAATACACTTGATTACAAAAGATATTGTAGTTATTGTGAGAAAACATAAATAGTAATATTAAATATATGTAAATCATAATACTATACTCCATAATAATTATTTTGAGTTCACAATATGTATTATTTAATTGTGATTATAATGATAAAATCTAAACTCTTATTTTATTTACCATATTAATGTTAAATTAAGTTATTTATATGTGACCATTACTATTTAATTAACATTTATATCATGTTTAATCTATTTATATGTTATTATTATATATAATTTATGTACGTATGTTGGAAACTGTTTAATGTGATGTAAAAAATGGGAAATGTTAGAACAGAACCATAACACTTGTAAGAAAACATCTATTTGTCCTAAAGGAATACACAAACATATTTCCCTGACTCAAAATTACATGATTATCATTCTCAGGGAAGGGGTATCTAACCCACACTCTAATATATTCATTGAAATAAAATTTCATTCATAATATTAGTGAATGTATGTACATAACTAAATACTTTGTTAATAGGAGTAATATAATAAATTTTTTATTCATATTTATGTTATTCTTTTCACTATATTTAGTTGTTTTGATGATTTTATAAAAAAAGTTACTATATAGTTTTTAAAATTAGTATCCATCTTCATGTATAATTTTTTATTTAAATTTTAAATATATTTATTTATATATTTATATATTTGTTGGATGCATTTAGGATAGGACGAGAGTTAGCATGGTATTAGGTTTTTAGCCTCAATAAGTTATTAGAGTGGGATGAAATTTTTTATTAGGATCACATGTAGATCTAATCAATGTCAACTGTAATGTATCATTGTTGATAATTTATCTTTTTAATTTTATCACATTTCTCTTTAGTACATATATCTCAATTTCACCTATGTAAAGATATAAAAAATATGTACATATTTGATGTATTTTTGAGTTTATACTCTACCATGGATGATTACATCAATGGTTTATGGGTTTTATTATCCAACACACAAATAATATAACAACATAGAGGTTTTGGATGATATTTGATTCCTAAATATATTTTGGTTATATAATATTATACACATACATCATATAATAAAACAAACAACAATTTTTTCATTATTAAATATCATTTCCGAATTCCACAACTGAAGCCAAGAAAATTTCAGAAATTACAATGGGGGAAAATAATTAAGAAAAATATAATAGTAAAATTCATATACTTCGAAACTTCTAGAATCATAACCCCAATGGCCAAAACTATAGAAGGTAAACATAATATTATTAAACCAATTGATATTAAAAAAATATAAAATTCAATTATAAAGATGAATTGAGGTGAATAATAAATAAAATATTATTTATTTATTTATAGGATAAAATCTTGATGTTGGAATAGAAATGTGACTATTGGAATAGTAACCTAACCATTTGGAAGAGTAACATGACTGTTCGAAATAGTAACATAACAGTTGGAAGAGAAATTTGAACTCAAAATCATAAAATTTAATATTAATAATATTTATAATGATTAATTTATGAAAATAAATATGATTTAGTTCTATAAAAATTATAAATATTAAATAATCAATGAAAATTTAATCGCATGTTAACAAACATTATTTTATGAAATTTCATAAAAATCATAATACATTATATTAAAAAAATAAAATAACCTATGTTAAAGTTTTATCTAAATAAAATAAATTTAATTTGAGAATTAAAAACATAAAGATTTTATATGCGTGATTTCTTTTATTCTCTGAAACACATAAATTTTAGGTTAATAGTACAAATCAATTTTTTTTCATTTACCATTTTATTTTAAAATACATCATTAATGATATAATAATTACATAAGCAATTATAGAAAATATTTATTGTCTAATTACATATTAAGTATTATAAATTATTTATTTTAATATAATAAACATGTTTTCAAAACCTAAAAATTGGGTTCCAATGTTTTTTGTCGTAACTATTCAATTAAAATTAAAATTTCACATTTATTCCATTTTCCTTTAGAATAAACAATTTAATTCGATTTATAAATGATTTTATTATATTAAAACAAATATATTTTATTTATATATGATTGATTATGTACAAAAATAACCTATTTATTTATTTACCTAGGATAAAGTATTTTAATCAAAAAATATCCCTCTCCTAAAATATTAATAGCCTCACTCCCTCCCATTAGAAAATAACTCCTACCTAACATAAAAAAGTCAAAATTTAGAAAAAATACTATATATTTTGATTCTTATAATACTTTAATATGTTTTGGATTAAACATTCTCCATTTATCAAGGGATTCTAGTTCCATATAAGAGAACTAATGATGAGAAGAGGGTATATTTTCATCAATTACTCTTTGTGTTTTCCCCACCTCTTCCTCCTTTTCTCAGTCCCTTTCAAAAAAAATATTATAATATTAACAAAATAGGATGTCAAAATTATATCATTAATTTAAAAATAAAATGAAAATTATAAGTATGATGTATTTATATTTCATACTTTTCTTTCATCCCCTACAAATAATGTCTTTTCAATGGATAGTTAACCACTAACGATAAAATTAAAAATTATTTTTTTATCATCAATTATATGGTAGGATACATTAAATTATTTATGATATATCAATATGAAAATATATTTATTCTAATATTATATTATTAGTTCTACATATAAATAAATCAACATTTAAAAAATAGAAAAATCAATATAAAAAAAGAATTTTTTTGGAAAAACATTTTATCAAAATGATTCAACTATATCATCAAATATTAAGAAATATAATTCAATTTTTATAATTGACAAATGAAAAAAACTAAATTCATTATAATTCATTCAATTATTTAAATAACATAGTTTTATTATTTTGTATGTACAAGAGTGATGAAATAAAGTGGGGTTTATTTCAAGGGGATTCTCAAACAGAAAATATTTCTCTTAGGATGTCTTATATTTCAAATTGATTTCAGTATAAATTTCCCTCTAATATCTAAAAACATCCTTTAATTGTTAATTCTTAAATTTATTGATATATATGTTTCCACGCAACCAAAAAAATTCTAAGCCTTTTGTTATGCTTTTTTAAACTTAATAATAATTTTTTAAATGCATCCTATTAAATTTTTTCTTTTTTAAAGAATATAATAATATTTTATTAAAAATATTTATCTGTAATTTTATTTTTGAATCATAAAATTCATTTAATTAGTTATTATTTTTGAAATCATTTTCAAAACTCATTCCATTCCATGATTTATTTCCAGACTATAATTATAATCCTTTAGTGTGACATACATAATTATAGGAACTTATTGATGTGAAGGGTTGTCCCAAAATTATATATCTAAAACATTTATTGTATGATGTTATATATCTCATTATATAATATATATTATTCATGATAATGATTATTTAATTTTTCAAATTTATGATGTTATAATTATACAAGTCTGTTATTCCTTCACATGATGTGAGTGTTGTTCACAACTATGCGTGGTATTTGAAAACTGTGTTATGATGTTTCATTATTATATATATACCACATTCATTTAAATGATTAAATTCTTCTCCCATGATTATGATAATTATCCTATGATTATGATATAATGATGTTGATTACTCTCACACATGTGATGTTGATTCATGTCCCTTATTCCTCTATATTTTATTATTTTAGCTCACCCGTTTTATTGATGTATATATGATATCATGAGATATTTATAATTTTAAATAATAATAATGTAAATAATTTTTATGTTTAATTATGTATAATTTATAAATGTTCCTTACATTCACATGACATGAAACATTTTTATCCAGGATTATGCCACAATTATATTTTTTTTTAATGATTTAATTTTCATATAAGATAATTGGGGTCCCTAGATTTGGTTTTATATAATTTTTTGGATAATTTAAGAATTGTGATTAGAAAAAATTAGTAGAAACCGTAATTATATGTCAATGTCTAGGTAAAAACCCTCTGTGAATTGCTTTAGAAAAATGATAAACCAAGGGATAACATATTATATGCCTTTAAGATTAATTTTTTGCATTAGAAGAATTTATTTATTTATTATTTGTTAACTTTTTATTAATTAAAACATTTTTACTCTACAAAATAGTGTTACTAAGAGAAACAATAGCAATAAACTTTGTGGGGGATAATGCAAGGAATTTCTGAATGACATCCCCAATTCCATGGGATCTTGAGTTGAAAACAACAAGAAAATTGTTACCTAGTAGTCTGAAATAATGAATAATAACCATAAAAATTTGGATCATCCACCATCACCAAATATGGATTAATTATCTATCATGTACTTTATAAACCAATAACTACTAACATTTGGTGGGTATTCTAGTCCACATATTGACTAATAGTGGGTTAACAAAATGGAGAATATATTTTATGCACTGTACTATAATGAGAAGGATAGTATCACTCAATTATTATCTAATTTTGATATGGAATATAATCAATAGAGGGAACTGATAAAGAACATCAATCCATTGATGAAATTTTATATTGAGAGTGTGGAAGACTTTTTGAAAATATTTCGTAACAAGTATTTACCAAGAAATCATTGAACAAATATGGAGAGAGAGTTCATAGATCTAAAAAAATGAGATTGAATATATCATTACATATGAGGAAAATATCCCAAGTCATTCAATATTATCCTCAATATGTTTTATCAATAATGATATAAAAATATAGGGATTCATTAGTGGTTTAAAACAACACATTTGGGAAAATATAACTATTTAAGACGTTGGGAGTTATGAAGATGTTTTTCAGTGTTATCTCCAAGTGATAATGGATTTTGGATAGTGATAAATTGGTTATAGATATAATAAGTGAAATCTTGATTTTCAATATACTGTGTCAAATGAAAAAAGGAAAAAAGAGGATCAAATCACCAACATATCAAAAATATGGGAAGACGAATCATGGGAATTTCATAAAAGGGATATGTAAAGGGCTCATGTGAGAGTGATAAGTACACAAATCTCATGAAAGTCTAAGATACAAGAAAAAATGGGCCAAAATGATGGAGTAACAGGGGAATCCACTAAATTCACCAACAAGGGTTCAATTGTTCAAATATAGGAATAATGGTGACTATGTATTTCAGTGCACTAAACTGTGGGTCATTGAGGTTAGTCCATATATGCTTCCACCAAATCCAAATGAGATATGGAAATCTTATGACTCCAACATAACAAAGGTGGAACATGAAAATGAATTCATGCAAGGCACACAACCTATTTCATAAATAATTGAAAATGTTTTATTTGATTCTTTTTTATATCAGATATATCTTATAAGTTTTCTTGACCTTTTGAACAAAGGATATGATTCCATATAGTTAAAATGTCTATAAAAACACATAGTGGTGCAATCATTTAGACCGAATTATTGGACTTCTCTCTTATTAGAAATTGTGGGAAGATTAATCCATAAAATCTCATAATCCATCCCCTAGTAAAATTTTATGTTTTACTATGTATGGATTCACTCTCAATATATAAGGAACAAATAAACAATTAGAAAATGAAAAAATTATTTTGATATTTTGAATTTTCCAATACCATTGTAATAATAAAAGGAATATCATGAATATTAATTGGAAAATACCTTAACTATGTGGTTTTGGGTACCTTGTAAATAAACATTCCTTTCTCAAATGGTTACGTCAATGAATATTATCAACCATGAGAAAATTCCCATTCTATAATTATATACTAATATATTTCCCAAATAGTTTACTATACATCCCCCAGATTGTGAGGTAGAGTCCTCAATAGATTTTATAACCATAGCCACCCCTTTCTACAAGTTCCCCTATAGGATTTCCCTACTCAAACTAGGGGAGTGAAAGAAATATCTACTTCTAAATTTGAAAAAAAAGGTTTATAAGAAAAAGTGTATCCCCGTGGGATGCACCAGTTACCTTTGTAATTAAAATGGATGTATCAATGAATCCTTGTATAGATTACCAAGATCACAATAGAATCACTATAAAGGACATGCATCCCCTAAAAAGGATTTATCATGTATTTTGTCTTATATAATGAATTTAGTACTTATTAAATGTTAATTTCAAGTCTTGATATCATCATCTAATGGTGAATAAGGAATATATTCATAATGTATTATTCTATATAAGTTGTAGATATTATAGTTTTATACTGATTCTATTTGGACATACTAATTCCCCAAAAATATTCATTGATTTAATTATAGAGTAATTAGAAACTACCTAGAATGATTTTTTATCATCTTTATTGATGATGTTCATATTTACCACATCAAAAATGTGGAACATGAATAACATCAAAGGATAGTCTGGGAAATATTATTATGGGAGAAAATAAATGATGTTTTTAGAAAGTGTAACTTCTGGATGTAGCAAGTAACATTCTTCTGTATTTCATCACAAGTGAGTTATTTTCTATAGACCCCTAAATGGAAAAAGAAATTGAGAAATGCCCCGGACTCACTAATTTCATGTAAATATATAGTTTTCTTTTCATATAATGGTTATAATTATGTTTTTGGAGGTATTTATAATGATTTTCTTGCCCACTAGCTTAGTTATCATGAAAAGGGGTAATATATATTTGATTGTAAGAATATGATGAAGTATTCATGGAACTCAAGAAGTGTATAGTCATTGTGTGTATACTCACAGTAACAACAATTGGAGAGGATTTTATGATATACATTAATAAATTAATGAAATGATAGGGTTGTGTAATCATGAGTAAAGAAAATGTGATATCTTTTTTCCCATAAAAAATGAAGATCCAGGATTAGAACTACCAGACACATGGCCTATATCTTGCAGCTGTTATTTTCCCAATAATGATTCAGAAACACTGTATCTATATAAATAAAGGTGACATATCTACTGATCATATGAGTCTAATGTATATATTCTAGAAGAAGGTGGTAATCATGTGTTAGTAAAGATGTATAGAGTTACTCAAGGAAGATATTTTCTCTAATCACTAGCACCTACTAAATATGATCAAGGATTTTAATTATCTTGGGAGAAAATAACCTATGAATATATCCATGGTGTTGATTAAGAGAGACCCTATCTTCATGGATAACAATGGAAGGATTGATAAATAATAATGGTATGTAATACATCCAACCTTGAACAAATTATTTTCTAACCATCAATCCAATAGAAGAACAATGGGGTGAAAAGGGATGTCTTAGAGCCTGAAAAGATGGGGATATAAGATAAGTATGGAATTATTCAATAATTCCATAATGATCAAGATGGTGACATTAAATTTGGAATAAGATTGTGTGTTCCTAAATCAACTAGCATAAAGATAGATCTATTTCAAACTTCATATAGCTCATCATTCTCTATTAATCCTAGATTTAACAATATGTTTAGTGATATTTGAGAACATTTCCTCTTAATAAAAATGAAGAAAGATATTTTGAAGTATACGAAAAGGTGTTATTTAGGTCATAAACATAATATAAAATGTTAAAATAAGAGGGTGATGATGAAATAATTTCCCACACCCACATAGAAATTGGAGAACATAACCATGTAATTTTTCACTGTTCTACCAAATATATCTAAATGAAACCATAAAACATGGTTTTATGTTCATCGACTAACTTGGACTGCCCACTTCATCATTATTCAGGAATATTTCTCACTATAACAATAAGCTATGATATAAAAAAGGATGTGATAAGGTGACATAGGGAACCAAATTCCATTATCTTTGAGCATGATCCAAGGTTCAAATATAAATTCTAGATAATTCTTCATCATTATTGGAATACAGAATTGAATTTTAGTATAGAATATCATCCAAAATCTATTGTCTAATCTAAATGGACAATTCATACTCTTTGGGAATTTTTAATATCTTGATCAATTAAATTTAATGGGTTGATATAAATATCTCACATTAATTGAGTTCTCTTACAACAAAGAATTTAAATAAAGTATTAAAATGGATCTATATAATGCTTTGTATACTAATTTAAGTATAAATTTACCTTGTTGGGATGGTATTGGTGAATGAAATCTTCATGGACGTGATCATATGTAAGAGATGAAATGGAAGTATCAATCAATCCAACATGATATAAAAACTTATTAATATAAGTAGAAGTGCTATGTGAGAAAAAATAAAAGGGGAATAGAGTTTGAAGTTGGGAAAAAATTACACCATAGTATTATCATGGGAGAGATTTATGTGGTTAGGAAATTAATGGATTTTTAGAACTAGTTAAATAAAAAACTTTGGGATTATTGATTGCATATTAAAATTGGATATTCTTCATACACTTCCACCAAATATGGCTCAATATCATGATTTTTCCCAAAATCCTCTCTTAAAGATATATGTCATGGATCCCTCGCTTGTACAAAATCAAGAGGTGGTAAAACATGATAATAACCTCTTGTGAGAGGAGCATCATCTGAAGACAATGGGCCATAGATACTGATTTCTTCATGAAAATACAGTTTACCATGTAAAAGTATTGTGGTCAAAACATAAGTATGATGACACGACATGGGAACCTGAAGAAACAATGAAACAAATGTAACCTCACATATTCTCAACCAATAATATGAGTTTAATTTTTTTGGATAAAATTTCTAATTGGGGAGTAATGTAGAAACCCATAGTTTATTAATTTTATTTTTTTCATGAATAAATTAATGTAATATAGTGTGATACACATACAACATATAAATAAATTTATATATATTTATTCATTTATAAGTATCATTACATTAGTCTTCAAGTAAACCCATAAAAATTCCAAATATTGCATTGGCACCTAAAATATTACTTCTGAAAATACTAATAAGAAAATTTGAATCCCTCTAATATGCTAAAATAATTTTGTCTATAACTAGAAATATAAAAGAGGAATAGAATATAGTAAAAATGGACATTATTGAAAAATAAAATTTTATACCATGAGAGTATTTGAGGTGAATAATTTACTATGTAATTAAGTATTATTTGTAGGAGGAAATATGAAATTTGATATGGTAATGATATTATTGGAATAGTAACATGAAAGTTGGAAATAGTAACCTAAACATTATGAATCGTAACATAACCATTTGAATTATAATTTGACATCATGATAATAGAGTATAGTATTGATAATATTTATCATCATTAATCAATGTAAATATAAATATTATAATTACATAAAATAAATATCAGGATTAAAAACAAATAGAAAATATAATCCTAGTTTTAATAAACTCTATCATAAGTTATTGTATAAAAATAATAATTTTTCTTATTAAAAATTAAAAAAACTATATAATAAAATTATTTTGTTGATTTTTATTATTTTTTAAATCTACATGTCAAAACATTTTAAGTGTGTTTTTATAGAATTTTTCTGAATTACATTAATTTTTAGGTGAATAGTAAAGGCACAAATTTTTCATAACCGAAGTATTTTAAATTAAATCATTAAATATTTAATAATTATATAATGAAATTTTGAGAATTTGGGTACAAAAAACATATAAAGTTTTATAAATAAGTCTTTTAAATAAAATAAACTGGTATTCTAAATCTAAAAAGTATTCTCTAAAGTCTAAAGCCTAAAGTATTCCATTAAAATAAAAATTTGGCATTTCTTCCACTTTTCATTTTAAATACATAATTAATTTGAATTATAAAGGGGTTTAATGTACTATTACCATTATATTATATTTATATATGGATCATTATGTCAAAAAATAATATTACATGGTATTACATTGATATATTATTTTATTCAACAATTTATTATAAAAATACCTATCTGCTCGTGTATAAGTAAACCCTCTCCCTCCATGTGGAAAACCACTCCAAATTAATATACCAAAGAAAGAAATAATTCAAAATACACCATCTCAAGACTCTTATAATAAATATGGATTTTTTTGAGTTAAAAAACTCCAATCATCATGGTATCTAAGTGTTATACAAGAGATAAGACACCACAATGAGGGTATGTTTTCATGAACTAATCTTTGCGTTTTCATCATTCATTACTCTTCTATGTATCCCATTAAAACTCATATCATAAAATATTAATTATAATTTCTATTAATATTATATTAATTATTCAAAACTACTATAAAACATAAATTTGGAAGTATTTATATTCCATATATCCCTTTCATCCCCTTTAAACAATTTCCCATTAAAAGAAAGTTAACCGTCAACATGGATACTTCCAATTATTTACTTATCACAAACCATATAGATGGTTAAAAAATTATTTATGTTATATAAATTTATAAATATATATGTTCTATGATTCTGGAAGGGAATCTACTTTTTTAAAAAATACCTTGAATAAAATATTTATGTCAAAAGGAAAAAAAATCCAATTAAAAATTATATCAAAATGCTTTAACATCAATAAAGTAAATATAATATAATGATTACAATTGATAAATAGTGAAAATTTAAAATGATTAAATTATATTTCAATGATTTAATAAACCTTTCTTTGTGATTTATTAGGAAGAAAAGTGCGGAAATAAAGTGGGATTTAAGGTAAGGGGAATCTCAAAACCAAAATCTTTCTTTTGGGTTATCCACTATTTCTAATTAATTTTGTTATTAATGTACCTATAATATAAATAATATTTCCATTAAATATTAATTCAATTTTATTATAAAGATATACTTGTTTCTTCCTTTAATTAATTTTTCTAATCCATTTATATGTTTTTCAAAATGAATTCAATTTAAAAAAACAAATCTTAAGACCGATTGAGTTATTTCTCCATTAAAAGAATAAAATGTTATTTTACACCAGTGTATGTAATCCCCTATTATGTTTTGAACCCCAAAGATCATTTCATGAATTAAGATATTTGAAATCTATTACAAATCCTATTACATTCCATGGTATATTTCATGATTACTATTTATATCTTTGTATGTAGCATGCATGATTATTAAAATTTTCTGATGTTATAGGTAGGAAAAGAAATATATATACCTATAATCCATTGTGTAATGTTATATCTCTCAGGATATTATATGTATTACCTATAAAAATGATTGTATAGTTTTTACAAATTAATGACGTTATGATTACACACATTTGTTATGTTTGAACATGTTTCTAGCTTTGTTCCCAACTATGTCTGGCATTTGAACACATTGTTATGATGTTTCATTTTTATTCAAATTCGAAAATCCAATAATTTATCTAAATTTACCATCATGGTTATGATGATGATTCTATGCTTATGAAATGACGATGTTGATTACGCATACTCATGTTTTATTTATTAATGTATTGTATTCCTCATCGTACTAGGATTTTACATAACCCATTTATTTGAAGTATTTCCTTAGGTGACAACATGTATTAAAGATATTGTGAGAGATTTATAAGAGTGTGGATGAAGAACTTAAATAATGTTTATATTTATGATGTATAATTATTATATTCTCCTAACATTCCATGGACATTAAAACATTTTATCTTTAATAGTATCACAATTTTTTTCATATCTTAAAATTATGTAAAAGTCATGTATGAAAACATGGGTCCATATATATACAACATCTTTTTTATTACCAACATGAATCATCAAAGGAATATTATATCCATTGACCTTTATTAAATCTATATACTAACTATTTCAAACAATAACCCATATATACAGATAAACAATAATAGAAATTTATTGATGAAGGATCAACAATTTAAATCAATTAAAAAAATTGAATGATTAATATCACATTTTTCAACGCCTATAAAGTAGTCTTGAAATGTTATTCCACTCTCTCTATTTTTTCGCACTCCATAGATGTGTCTAAATTCCACTATACATCAGATTGTTATTATAGAAATGTTTTCACTATTCTCTACCCTCGTTATTATTTCTATATCTCACATATTATTCAATAATCTATGTTATTATTTAAAAAAAATTTATCAACCATTTTAAAAATCCATAAAAAGAATAATTAATGTAGTTTCTCTAATATTAAATATATGGAATAACTAATTATAATACCACATTTATATCCATAAATAAAATCTTTCATTAAATATTCAATCATGGATGTTAAAAATAATAAATATCACATGTATTAAAAAAATATTTCAACATATTTGAAATTAAAAAAATATTAGAATCAACAAATAATTTTCCTTTATAATATATTCTGAAAAAATACTCATTTAATACTAATTTAAATCCACAAAAACATTGTAGTATGTCTTCTATGAGTTCATGTTTAAAATTATTGTCCATTACAGTGAATAATTTTTATCATGACACAATATCCTTCTTCAGTACTCAAAATATAACCCTATCTTCAATCCAGAGAAACTTTTGTATCATGTTGTGGAAATTATATAAGGATATCAAAAAACAATTATATTTAAATAATCCTTCATTTGAGAAACATTTAATTCATCCCAATATAGAAGTTCCATGAACATAATATGATTTTCTCAAAAAATCTATATATTTACGCTCCAATCCATTTCATACGCATCAGTATCAAATATTAACTCTATCATCAAAGATATCCATATATTATTCCAATCAATAATAATAACTTAGAATATCCCTATATTAAAAAATATATTAAACTAAATAAAACATTGTAATGTTTTATTCTTCTATCGAATATATAATCCAATTTTATCCTAATAAAGTCATTAATAAATAAAGGGTAACTAAATGAAACAAAACGTAGTGGATGAAAATTGGAATTTCACTCATTTAAATCCTCAAATTCATAAAAGACAAAGTTATATGTGGTTTTCTAAGAATATCATCTATCTAATCAAAGGATTTAAAAATTCAACATGAATCTTACTCTTGAGTACCATTACCTTATTGAAATTACACTTGATATCATTGTTTTTTTTATCATAAGTGTGACACTGAATTATGGAACAAATTTATGGCACCCTGTTTTATACAAACAATAAATGGATCATACTATTTAATAACATACATATCATTTTGTTTTGTATTCATAAAAATAATTTATGTATTTTAATGTGATGAAAAATTATATTATGATTAAGTCGAACTCAAATTTATTTATAATTATTTGTTGGAATTGTATGTCACACGGCTCCCACCAATAAATAATAGTCCACCATATATAAAATATATATCACCATCATTAATCGAGCACGTATATATGTATCCTTGGGAATTAAACTCACCTTATAAAAATGAAGACCATATTAGTATGTATTTTTGACATGTCTTATAATTACCCTGGTTAATAGAATATTTTATTCGATGGTATTTTGGTCACTATAATAAAAAATTACAACAAAAATTTATTTTCATGAGATAGTCAATTAAAAAATTATACTAGTAAACATATTTATTTATTTTTCATTGAAATCCTTCATTCATCATCATTTAGAGTATTTTTCCATAATAATTTTGGTATACAGTCATATATGTTGATCTATTTCCCCCCATTTTAGTAACACTATGGAATTTATTTCTTGAGATATAAAAATATGACCAAATACATGTGTAACTTGTAATTGGAAAAAAAATTCAATATCACCATGCAGGGAAAATCAAATTTATTATTAAATTATATAAACAATTATTCATGCATTTTATGGTAATTTCAATCAATTATCATTTCATTAATATACACAATCATAATAAATGATGAATTATTGTTATTACTCATATATAGACTACTATTCTCTATTATATTACATAATTATGTGCTACTAATGTAGTCTTATAACTTGGAATACTAGTCTCGTGAGGCTTGTATTTTCGCTTCTATGATTTAATCCATTTTCACACCTTCTTTATAATTATATTAGTAAATAACCAACAAGTTTACCTATATAAACATCATAATTCATCTAATAATTCATAAAAATAGACATGTCTTAAATTTTAATGATATTAAAATTTTTATTTGAAATATAATAATGGATTTTGATGGTATAAAGTGTTGATATAAAAGAAAATTGATTCATAAATATCAATCCATTCAATTATTGAGTACCCATTATAAAATAATATATCATTATATCTTATAACTTCTTCTTTTTCCGTTATTTGGTCTCTAATTGCTGATTTTTTCTAATGATATTATTTTTATATGTCCTTGATAATTACAAATACATATAATTTGGATTTAACTATATATTCATTACATAAATCCATTATTGGTGTTAAAATACTTCATCAATAGTTTAGTGTTCAATCATTGAATGAAAGATACTATGAGTAGATGTAATAGTTTATCCTCTTATTTAATCCACATGATTCTATAATCCACAAATATTCATTAGGTGATATTTTTTTATTATTTCCTAAACTGTTCCACGTGGGTTTCAAATTCAAGACATCATATCCATAATAAGGCGAATAAAAATT
This sequence comes from Viscum album, assembly GCA_963277665.1. NCBI lineage: Eukaryota > Viridiplantae > Streptophyta > Magnoliopsida > Santalales > Viscaceae > Viscum > Viscum album. Next base: position 593,026,211 of record OY728166.1, read on the forward strand.
ATAATCGATATTTTTTCATTTTCATCATAATGCAATGTGGGTTATAAAGTCACTATATCATCATCAACAAAATCAATTCAAAATATTTTATAGATCGTATCTTCAATTTAAAAGACATTGACACCATCATGGTCAATTTAATTCTCAGAAATGTTTTTATATCATCTATAATAACATACATTTATTTTTCAAAATACGAATAAATCCATCTTCATTTTTATCATAAAATTATTTACAACCATTATCTTTATACCTAACCATTCATATACTCCCAAATAATCTAATGCATTTTTTATTTTTCCTCTTATTGACCCACTTTTCATCTTGATTCATTTATAATTTTTTTCTTAATAAAATCATGTTTTTGAATATTTTTTGAGTAGTTATACATTGCATAAAAAAATATATTAAAGTATTATTCTTTTTTCCTTATTCTAACCTTGTCTATAAGACCCACATTTTATCAATGATACACTCTATTTGTTATGGATTATATGTTCCACTATAGTCCTTTCTTATTCCAATTTTTCCAAGATATTTTAATTTTTTTAATATATACTAACCTCTATGGTTATATCTCAACCACATCAATTAAAACCCATTTTACATTATATAAAGTCTCCAAAAAAAATTAAACACGTTTGACTCTTGATAGTTCTATAACATAGATATTATTGATGAAATTATAGAAAAGTACTCAGTGAATGTAATGAAATATATTATTAATGAATATAATAATATATTTCTGCCCATTTTTTATCATCCTGTTTAATGGTATAAAAACATTATATGAAACCATCTCAAATTTCTATCTATTTGGAAATTTACTCTCTTACGACATATTTACCATCATTAATTTTGGACATCTCTAGAAAATAGTGATGGTAACTTCATTCAAAATAGGAATATTTCTCATTTCACCTATTATAATAAACTTATTTTTAATTCTTTGGAAAAGATTGCCTATAATTTTATTCCATGTTATATTATATACATCTACACTCCAGTAGAATCTATTTTTGGATTCCCAACATTGAATTAAATTATATTATCTTTTAATTCCTCAAGATATGACATCTCCATCATTAATCCTCTCTAAAAAATAACTATTCATCAAAAAAACTTCATTTACATCGTATAAATTTATTTTTACACTCAATAGGTTATGTTTAAGTCCACCAATTAATATAAAAATTGTTTTAACCAATTGTTTCAAATTTTATCTACACAATTACCATTTATTTTTTAGTGACATTTTATTTTTAAAATTAATGTGTTCATCGTCAAAACAAGAAATATTATTCAAATAATATAATTCAACCACCATATAATATGAATAACCAATTACCCTAATCCATGTATTTCTATACATAATACATTGAATATAACTTCAATAACATTTTTTTTCTTTGAATTAATTTATTGAATGTGTTTTCAAAAATCTAAATGTTTAATTTTACCATCCTTGTATAATATTGATGAATATATCTGGTTTTTCATTTGTAATCAATACTTCCATAAATATCCAATAATCATTAGATTCTGATATTCACATAAATATACTTCTCAAAATACTATAATTATAGAATTTATTTATGTTGTTGTTTTTCACTGATAGTTTAGGCCCCCTTATTTGAATAGGTATAGATATTTTGTACCAAAATCTATATGATTTGGGAAAAAAATAATATACTCAAGTATTTAATTTATTTTAAATGATGTTTTAATATTTGTTTGAGATAGTGAGTTATTAATATGTGATGATACTTTGAAAATTTTCCTAGATTCACTTGATGAAATTAGATGTCAAGTTTTATAAATTCTCTATGAAATTGTGAACATTCATAATGTTGATCTTAAAAGAAAAGTACATGTTCTATGAATTTTAAACTATTTTAAAATCCAGCAAAAAAAGTCCACACATATATGAATTTTCAATAGGAATTAATTTATCCCCTAAATGAATGATGAAGGGTTATGGAGTGATCATTAAATAATTCATATATATTGGCATTTTTATTACTATTAACTTCACTGAATTCAAAAAAATAGGCCTTCCAAAAAATCCATCCTATCATCTCGACCAATGAATTGTTGGATATGGGATCCACCATGGACAATATATTCTTCCATCCCACCCGCATGGAGGAATTTTTTGAATAGGGTTAGAGTAAATGGTATATGATTCCAATGTTTTGAGGCATGTTTGTGTGGCATGTGATGTGTGTGGTCTTTTGCCGGTGACGATCCCACACTCCATCATCTTAGTCATATGAATTTTCATTATGTGGGTGAATTACATGAGGAATTTTTTTATAATGATTAGGAGACCATGTACCTATAGTCTATAGCGTACCATAAATTTTTGTATAGATAGACCTATTGAAAACCTTTTCAAAAGAGGTTCTCATCTGGGCCAAGAAATATTTTTTGTGATTTAAAATATAATTTATTTAGTAATCCTTTAATATTTAATGTCACTCAAATATTGTGTAAATTATTTTGTTGGGTAAAATTGGGGAGATCTAGGTGGGTGATATTCCTCATGTTGAGGGATTATTTTCTACTAGTTTTAATTTTTTTTCGCATCCAGCTCTAGCTATAGTGAATATGTCTATCGGTTCTCTGGTGTTTTTTCCTCCTTTGGTTCCCTCCCATATCATCAGATCTCATAATGTTACACACTATGATTTGTTGAATTTTTTTTAAATTAATTTAATATGTTCGATTTTTTTATTTTATATAGCACTGAATATAGATTTAGTTATGTGAAAGCACAACTTTTATCTTGAATTATATGCAATATTAAGTTATACATATGATACATGCAACAATTAACTTAACAATTAGTACACACAACACTATGTTTGGATTATTTGACACAGAATTTTGACTTCCTTTAATAGACTGAATAACACATATGTTCGTGTTTTAAAAAACTATAATATACTATTGATTTTAATATAAAAATATTATTATAGCTACTACCTAGCCATTAGAATGGAAGTTACAAATAAGATTAACTAAATTGTTAAAATATAATTTACACATATATATAAAATTAATCCTTTGGTTATTAATTAGTATAAGTGAATGAAATAATTATTTGAATATAAAGACATTACTTTTCTAAGAAAATTATTTTTCTATGTACAATCACAGTTTTATCTCAATAAATTAAACAAACCACTCTGATTAATGTTTTCAACACAATTTCTATATACATTCAATAACTATTTTTTGATACTAATCCAATATATTTGATTGTTTTAAGATAATAATAAATCCAATTTTAGGAATAAAATGATTTATTTATCTAAAAGATAATATTATATCCTTTAAATAGTGAAAAAATTTTAAATATGATTTTTGACACTTTTATAATTCTTATTTAAAACGATAAAATTCATTTTTGGAATAATAATTTTAAAATTTACTTTTGGTGAATTTTTTTTATTTTTCATGGAAAATTTATTTTTTTATTATTAAGGAATAATAGTGAATTTTAATTCAAAACAGCTTCTTCATATAGTTTTTTATATTTTAAAGTTATATTTTGGATTTGTTTTACAGTTTAATTAGATAATTCATAAATTATTTAATCCAATTTAGGTCATTCTAATCAATTTCACATTGAAATTTTATATACAAACATTCCTATTTTTTAATCATTTTTATTTTGAAAACCTACATTTTTGTCTCATCTAGGAGAATAAATTTAAATTAATTTATACCACTTCTATGATTATAATTTTAAAAAAATGATTCCAAATTTTAAATTAGAATAATTTATTATATATAAAAATACCAAAATATTTTTATACCAAAAATATTAATGGAAGTGATGGAAATTAATTGTGGAGATTAAGAGAAAAATTGGCATATTGAATGACTAAATCTTAAACATAATGCCCAAAATGACCAAGAAACAAGTCGAAAATTACTTATATGTTCATATTTTGACCCTATACTCCCTAAACATGTACGTTTATTATTATTGGATCCACATTTCGTGGAAAAAAACATTGGTAGAATTCCATTTTACAAAATTTACAAGAATTCCACTCCTCCACTAAATAAGGTACTCACCCCTCCCTCTTATTCAATCCTTTCAATCCATTTAGAATGGAAGAAATCTGACCATATATCCTCCTAAAAAATTTAAATTAATCATATGATCCTTCATTTTGGTATAAGTACATTCAAGCAAGCTGTTTCTGTGCAAACCAAGAAGCGTTTTCCCATGAAAACGTAACATCCTTCCATAAGCTTTTTTGTTTTATTTTCATTATCCACCCCCCAAAACTATTATAAATATATGATTCTATAATAACCTCAGTATCCTTAATATACTAATATTTTTAATTATAATGGTTCTACCTACACTTAAACAAATTTCCACCTAGTGGGTGATGAACTTATCATTCGTGTGTAGGATAGACTACCACACCACGAAACGATGTTGTTTATTTTTGCTTTACCACTTATATTGGATTGAAATTATTATATAAACTCTATTTCTATATTATATATATAATATTTCGGATGTATTTTTGCATATGTAATTTTTATATAGGTCATAACTTAATTCTTTCCATTTTGTGTAATAATGATAACATCGACTGTGGATGTGTGGAATACTACCACCTCGACGTGATGTTATTCATTCACACATTACATGGAATGTATTAAAGATGGGTTTAGTGAAAAATATATTATATGTATGACATAATAAATTTAATACAATGATATTATATATATAATCATATATATCATTTACAATATTTCTTTCAATATGATAAAAAAACATAAACAACATTATAGTGTCTGTACAGCCAACCGTCTCCATGAACGATGTATTTCATTTCATATTTATATATGGAATTGATTATTTTGTAATCATATATACTGAATATATATTATTTTTATAACATTATTTACATTATTTAAATAATTAAATCCTTATATATGTAATATGATCAATAATAAAGAACCAAAACAAATATGAAAAATAAAGAAGATATTTCATTAAACATAAAATTAACATGGAGTTGTTAAAAAAGGTAATATAATGTCATAACCCAATAATATATGATATTATATATTATAATATGTTTTCTTGATAGATTTAAAAAAATTATATTGATTATACAGTATTTTTTTATGAGTATGAAAAAATTAATGACTTTAGGTAAAGGTTTTCTAATCTCTCTTTTTATATATGTGATATACTATCATGACACGTCCCACAGGCCTCATGCCATGACTACCCCAAGCCCACCTTCCATAGGCCAGGGGCTGGAGTCTAGCACCGAAAGACATATCCCCTAAATCTAGGAAGGCATTGCCTTTAAATCATATAATCAAACTCAGCCAAGCACACAACAAGATACGAACACAAGTAAACTGTATAGAAATAAGAGTGTTGAAAGAATGAGGGGTCAGAATACAATCGCAATAGTAAAGGTACAAGTACAAATAGAAAAATAATACCACTGGAGAAAGAGAAAGACGGGTATTGGGTCGTCCTTTGAGGTTCCTACCTGAAGGGTAGGTACAGATCGCCTCCTCAACACTCCTTGTACACCCGTCTCTTCTGCGTACATACACGGTGTATGGTCTACCTCCGGGCACTATCCAGTTCTAGTACCCTCTGCCCTGATCAGCACTGTCAGTCCTCGGCACCCAACACAACAAGGTGCGAGCAAAGCTGGTGTAGGGGTGAGTATAACGATACTCAGTAGGGAACCTAAGACCCTCAAGGTCTCACAAAATCCCCAAAGGATAAACCACTAAGTATGTAAATTAGTGACAGCCCTACATAGGTATATGCCCATATATATACCGAAGTTATCAAAAATTACCCATCTCATTCATGATGAAACACAAGGGCCACCACCTTAGCCAAAGTATAACTATTACACAATGGAAATATTACAACAAAGGTATGTACCACACATGTATGTCACACAGAATAATACCACAAAGGTTACACCATGAAGTTAAGTACAACATAGGTACGCCACATAGAAGAATACCACAAAGGAAAAGAATTAGCTCATTGCTGGTATAACTTAGGTACATTAGTAGTGATGATTAGATATAACTACTAGTTCATCTTACTATGTTTAGTGGAAAACCCACGTTGGATCCTAAATCATCAGACCCACATAGGATCCAAGTACATCATCAGACCCACAAAAGATCCTAGTAAAGAAAACCCACATTGGATCCTGGTTTATCATCAGACCCACACATGATCCTAGTAAAGTAGACCCACATAGGATCCAAGTATATCATCATACATAAATATGATCCTAGTACATAACACCCACACAGGATCCTAGAGTACTCCCACATGGATTCCTAGAGCGGATCCATGTGGGATCATCAAGCACAGACCCAAGAAGGATCCCTTTATCATGTTAGAACATGTTACTAGGTTCCAGCACAAAGCTCGACTGATTCCAGGAGGACCCACTCCTCAATCCATAGGTTGATACTCCAACTTACACAAAGTCCCACGAAGAAATATCCCAAAGTACCACCAAGAAAAAAGGGTCGCAGCGCGGAAAATGGTGAATCAATCAGACGCCCAGTCTGTAAGTTATTGGAATTTTAGTCTTGAGGGCCCAGTTTGATTCATGTTAGATCCAACCCATCCATACACCTACATTCACAAAAACTCAAGTGATATATAAAAAAAGGTCTCTCTGACTCCAAGGGTTATGGTGTTGTTGACGGTTCATCAAACGGACACTCGTAGATCAACATAAGGCCAAAACAGTCAAAACGAACAAAGTTTGTCCGAGTCCGGTCTAACATAGCTCGTAGGGTCCGGCCCGACCCACGGTGCAGTGGCCTTCGGTGGCCCGCAGTGCGGTGGCCCATGGTGTTCCATGGTGTGGTCCACTAGGGAGGACCACTTGGTCTCCCCAGGCTAGTCGGATGGCCAGCCGCTCCTCCACGTAGCGCGGTCATGCGCCGGGCCATCGGCGGCATACCACGGTTCTTCCCCACCGTGTGGGGAGGACGTGCGGTGCCGCCCCTTCGCGCGGCCAGCCGCCACAGGTAGTCGACCTTACTTCGCCGTGGAAGACGGGCCGCGACTCTTCTCTGGCAGCACGGTTGTGTCGTCGCCTTTGTTTTGGCTGGCCGGAGTGCAGGTTGCTGTTCCCAAGCCCCATCGGTGTCAGTCACCAGCACCAGTCATCGTCCTCCTCCATTGTGTATAATGCACAAAAAATTACAAGGATTTCGGTGTAGTTGGGCCATGTTCATTTTCCCCTCACCCTCCGCATTAGAGTGTTAGCAAGCGGATCATGGGGAGAGATTCAATGTAAAATAAAAATCAACAAGTATTAATAAATAACACATCACTACCTTGAAGGTTCTGGAGGAGGAGGTGCACGAAAGAAGAAGAAGTCATTGAAGAACATCGGTGTTCATCATCTCCACAAGGCTCTTCTGATCTAGGCTTGGGGTTAGTTCTGTATTCATCATTTCATGGTTTGGGGTCGCTCATCACCACCCCACCGGAGACGGCTCCATCCTCCAAGTGTCGGGTGTCGCAGCACTTTACCAGAGTTTCGTCGTTTTCTAAAGTCATGCCAAATCCTCACCCCCCAAACTTCATATAAATATTATAGGGGGAGGGTAAGTAACGATCATGTAATTTATGAAGGTTCATTTAATAGTAACCTTCGTAAATTCCAACGACACTATTACTTAGTATTTTATAGGTTTAAACAATTAATTTACGTTGGCACAATTAAGTGGAACAATTTAATAGCGTTGAGTTGGAAAAATTTAAATGAGTGGATTCCAAGGGACGTCCCCCACATTAATGAGGGGATTGGCGATCCCCACCATTGAATTCTAATTTGGAGGATTAAATTTCTTGTGGTCCCCACCTCCATAACCCATGTAGAGAGGTTTCAAAAATAAAATAAAAAGTTTCTCATTATTTTATTTTTATTTCCAAGAAAAACATGAAAACTAAATTTCACCCTTGACTAATTGCGGTCGAGGTGAAAGTCTCCTTAAGTGAATACCGGTACAACGAGTTCAATGATGTCCTCATATTTAAATTTCATTGACCGGTTCAAAAGTTACAAAAACCCGCTCGCAGGTTTACTGAACATACCCGAAATATAACTCAGAAATTCATTTTGGTCACACCGGGCCACGAAATCATGCGTTGTAAATTTTCATGGACTCGTAAAATTCCCATATATTAAAAAAACATTGAAATTTCTAGGTCTTTATATTCTCCCCACCTCGGGGCATTGTATCTCTGAAAGCCACATAACCAAACTAGGAAAACAAGTGTGGGTACTGAGCACGAATTTGAGCCTCCCACTCCCAAGTTCTCTCCTGGAGGTTCACGGGATGCCAACACACACGCACCAAATTTCTCGACTTCCCACGAAGGACTCTCTATTGTAGATCCACAATATCCACTAGAACCTCTGTAAACATCGCCCCAACATCGATGTACTACTCACCGGGGTCGATGAGGTGTGATGGATCCTGCACGTATCTCCTCAACTGGGATACGTGGAATACATCATGAACTCGGTAAAATTAAGGTAGAAGAGAAAAGTGGTAAGCCACATCACCAACTCTACTGAGGACCTGAAAGTGTCCGATGAACCTTGGAGTTAACTTGCCTCCCTAGTGAAATCTCTGCAAACCACGACGGGGTGAGACCCATCGAAAAACGTGGTCACCATCCTCGAACTCCAGAGGTCTCTATCACCTGTCCGCATAAGTCTTATGCCTGCTCTATGATGTCTTCATCCACTCCTGGATGATTTTCACCTTCTCCATGGTTGCCCATACCATCTCAGGTCCCATGAGTGTTGACTCCCTAGGGTCAGTCTAGTGCAACAGTGATCTGTATGGTCGGTCGTACAAAGCCTCGAAAAGTGTCATCCCAATGTTGGAGTAATAGTTGATGTTGTATAGAATCTTCACTAATGGAAGGTGTTCCTCCTAGCTATGATCACGGTCGAGGATGCAAGCATGCAACATGTCCTCGAGGGTCTTAATTGTCTGCTTTGTCTGGTCATTTGTCTGAGGATGGAAAGTAATACTCAAACAAAGCTACTTCTCAAAAGCCTCCTACAACCCCTTCAATAGTCGGGAAGTAAAACGTGCATCACAATCAGAGACAATTGTCGAGGGTACACCATGTAGCCACGCAATCTCTATCACATAGAGGCATCCCAATATCTCTACTGAACCATAGTCTCTAATCGGTAGGAAGTGGGCCGATTTGGTGAGTTGGTTGATGATCACCTAGATAGAATCATGGCCCTTGAATGTATGTGGAAGTCATGTTAGACATTCCATGGATAACCCATCCCACTTCCACTCTGGGACCTATAAAGGTTGAACTAAGCCTGGTGGTACCGGATGTTCTTCCTTCACTTAATGACAAGTGAGGCACTGAGAGACATACTCTGCTTATACTTTCTTCATTCCTAGCTTCCAGTGATGTCATCAGAGATCCTGGTACATCTTCGCCACTCCTGGATGTACCACTAGAGGGGATGTTTGGAAATCCCTCAAGACTTACTCTCGAAGTGACACTGGTACCATGGAACGTCCTCTGAAAAAGATAACGTGCTCCCCACCTTTATAAAATCCATCAAGTGCTTGTCCTGAGGATATCTGATCACGTCGAGCCTCACAGTCTGTGTCCCCATTCTCTTCCTCCCTGATTCACTGACGAAGTGGGGGAGTGACTACAAGAGACTAGAGAAAAACTGCTCCATCTCGATCAACAAAGGATATCTCTAAATCGGCCAGCTGCTCCAACACCTCACCAAGCAGTTGTATACCAGATCTTCTGCTAAGTGCATCTGCAACAACTTTTCCCTTCCCAAGAGTATAGACTATCTTGAATTCATAGCCCTGGAGGCACTCGAGCCAACATTTTTCTCTGAGGTTCATGTATTTCTGGGAGAAGATATACCTGAGACTCTTGTGATCACAGTAAACCATAAAACACTCACCAATCATGTAATGTCACCACATCATCAAAGCGAACACCACTGATGCTAATTCAAGGTTATGTGTAGTTTAGTTCTACTCATGTTGTATCATCTGTTGAAAACCATAAACGGTAACTGCTTGCTCCTACATTAGGACACATCCGATTCCAGTCCTTGATGTGTCACAGTAGGGTACATACCCAACACCCTCCTCTAGAAGCCTCAAGATGGGGGCACCAGTCAGCCTCTACCTCAGCTCCTAAAAACACCACTGGAATCTCTTCGACCACAGGAAGGGTTTCCATTTCTTCTTCAATGCTAATAAAGGTGTTGAAAATCTAGAGAAATATCGCACAAACCTCTGGTAGTATCCATCCCAACCCAAGAAACTTTGTAGCTCCATCACACTCCTGGTTGGCTCTTAAGCAAGTACTACAACAATCTTCGCTGGATCCACTGCAACTCCATCCTCTGAGATGAAATATCTTGGGAAGTGAACCTCTCGGATCCAGAAATGGAACATCGAGGGATTACCATAAAGATGGTGCTCTCATAGTGTGTCCAGAACTACCTGTAAGTGATAGGCATGCTCCTCCTCAGTAGCCGAGTAGATCAGAATGTCATCGTTGAAGACTGGTACAAAGTGATAAAGGTATGGCTGAAAGATCCTGGTCATGAGCCCCATGAACACTACTGTAGTGTTGGTCATGCCAAATGTCATAACCAAGAACTCATAATGGTCGTACTAACATCTTAAAGTCATATTCTGCACATCCTCGTCTTGTACTCTAAGCTGGTGACATTATGATCTGAGGTCTATCATCCAGAACCACCATTCTCCCTTCATCAGATCAAAGAGGTTGTCAATCCTCAAAAGTGAGTACTTCTTCTTCACAGTCACCTGATTCAGGTGCTGATATTCAACACAAAGTCTCATGCTCCCATCTGCCTTCTTGGAGAACAAAATTGGGGGTGCCCAAGGAGAAACACCAGGTCGGATGAACCCCTTCCCCTACAAGTCCTCCAACTGTACCTGTAGCTCATGAAACTCCACGGGTGCCATCCAATATGCTGGTGTATATATCGGTACCTTCCTGGGGTATAATTCAATGAAAAAGTCCACCTCTATGAATGGAGGTAGACACGGAACATCATCAGAGAAGACATCTACGCACTGATCCACCACTACCGGATAACACATCCTCTCCACATCAACCGCTCTGAGGGTAAGGCTAGCCAACTGATGAGTGATCGGCTGCACTCTCATATGCGTAAGTACATCCTATGCTACAAAGGTTCCCTTTTCATCGATGTTGGTAAACCTAGTCTCGTCATTGTGGACGCACCACACTTTGTGCCTAATACAGTCGATCTAGGGATTGACTGTATATAACCAATCCATACCCAAGATGACGTTGTAAGGCCTCGACGCTGCTACTAAGAGATCCCAGCTGAAGATATCACCTCCTAGTGTAAGATCACACTATCAGCACAAGTGTGTAATCATCAAATCTGCTACTGTAGGAGTCTCTACAAATAAGGATTGAGCGAACGGCTCCACCAGAATCTCTGTGCTCCGAACGAGGTAAGTGGAAATAAAATAATGACTGGAACCTATGTCTATAATTACTGCAGATAAGGTTGAGTAGACACAGATCGTACCTCGTATCATCTCCAGTGTTCCATGGTCATATGCCTCACCTTCATAGAGCTGAGTTCACTCGTATCCACCTACTCCCTATTGTTGGGGTGGACCACTAGGTTGTGGTGGTGGTAACATCTCAAATCGTCTACCACCCCCAGTCGAATGGTCTGCTCCTCTGCCACATCTGCCTTCTCCCTACGGTCCTCCTCGGCTGAACCTCTGTCTCATCCTAGGTGGTCTTCCGACCATCTGCTGCTCATCCCTAAGGTGGGTCATCCAGTCATGAGCCATGTGACCCTGCCTACTGCAAGTGAAACACTACCTGCTCCTTGCATGATTGGCTCTGTCTGCGGTGACCCACACTACCAACCCTAAATCTTGTGGTCATCCACCTATTGGCCTGGTCCTCTTGGACCTCTGTGGCATCTGTCTATGGCCAGGTACAAAATACTCTGCTACGTGACACAGAGTGGTGGGTCTCGTTGTTGGCGAAGGCTCAACAATAAAACTCTACACTAAGAGGGATTCCCCTAACACCCTCACCTGCATCGGGATGCTGGTAAAATCATCGATGCCCTGATCTCCCACCATAGCCCCTACTCGAAGGTCCGAGACCTGAATAATGGGTAACCCACCATATCAGTGGAGTAGTGCGAGAGTTCAGTGAACCTCACTGAGTACTGAGCAACAGTCATGCTGGCATACTGTAGATGAAGAAGCTCATGTATGTGAACTATGAAAAGGGTTATTGGACAAATTCTGCCCGAAACAGGATCTCAATGACTACCAAGAGAAGTTTCACCTCACCTTGAACCTGGATCATCATGCTCTACCATCTTCCTACTGTTGTCTGTAAAAGATTGGTGGAAATAATCGCTATGAGATCAGATAGTTTCCTTACAAGTCAGAAGACTCTCAATATGGCCTCTAGCCAATCCTCAACTTCTTGTGGGTTCTTCACTCCCCAAAACAAGGGTGGCCTCTAGCACTGGAACTCATGCAACGTGCTCAAGCGGCATGAACCCTCTACTGTTGGGGGTGGTGGCATCAGTGGCCCAATGGGTAACGGTATCGGTGGTACCTCTGCTGGTGCCTCTACATAAAGAGGGCCCTACATCGAGGCATCGTCGCTCAGTGGGCTATCGTCGCATACTATACCCGGAACCCTACCTTGCTGTTTGCATGGAGACATCCTGAAATAAAAATAGATACACCATAGTCAATAATTTATAGTTGGTGAGCTGACTCAAAAAGATCACAAATAAAACTTTTCTAAGCACACATGCAATCAGTGTTTTCGTGCATTGAGTCAGAAATCAGCAGTTAGGATCCTTATAAATGGATACGTCAAAGGCCACACAAACACTCGATTATGTAACTGATAACCACCCACACTACACTTAACACTATTGCCGTTAAGAAGATCAGAGTCCAATGTTTTATTGCAGAACCGACTCCTCTGATACCATTTTCTCACGAACCGTCCCCCGGGGCCCATGTCGTTATTACCCCAAGCCTGCCTTCCATAGGCCAGGGGATGGCAACTAGAACTGAAAGGCGTATCCCCTATAACGAGGAATGAGTTGCCTTTATATTCTGTAAACACACTCATCCAAGAACACAAAAAGATACGAACACAAGTAAACTGTATAGAAAAAAGAGTATCGAAAGTAAAAGTGGCCGGAATAAAAGCCTGAAAGTAAAGGTACAAGTACAACTGGAAATACAATACAACTGAAGTAAGGGAAAAACAGCTATGGGGTCATCCTACAAGGTTTGTACATGAAGGGTAAGTATAGATCGCCTCCTCAACACTCCACGTTTGCTCGTCTCCTCAGCGTACCTACACGCTGTATGTTCCACCTCTGGGAACCATCCAGTCCAGGTACCCTCAGCCTCGATCATCATTGTTCGTCATTGGCACCAAACACAACAAGGTGTGGGAGAAGCCCGTGCGGCGATGAGTATAATGGTACTCAGTAGGGACCCTGAGACTCTCAAGGTCTCACAAAATCCACAAAGGATAAACCAAAACGCATGTAAACCAGTGATAACCCTACTTAGGTATATGCCCATACATATAACAATGTTATCAAAAATTACCCATCTCATTCATGAGGAAACACAAGGCCTAACTACCTAGCCAAAGTATAAATGTTCCATGAAGGAAAGATTACCACGAAGGTAAGTACCACACTGGTACGCCACACATAAGAATACCAAAAAGGTAACACCATGAAGGTGAGTTCCACATTGGTATGCCGCACAAGAAGAATACAACAAATGTAAAGACTTAACTCACACCATGTATAACTTAGGTGTAGTTGTAGTGATGATTAGATGTAACTACTGAATCATGTAACTCTATTAAGAGTAAGACCCACGTAGGATCCAAAATCATCAGACCCACAGAGGATCCTAGTTCATCATCAGATGCACACAAGATCCTAGTACAGCAGACCCACATAGGATCCCAGTACATCATCAAACCCACACAGGATCTTAGTATAGCAGACCCGCACAGGATCCAAGTACATCATCAGACCCACACAGGATCCTAGTACAGTAGACCCACATAAGATCTTAGAGTAGTCCCAAATGGATTCTTAGAGAGGATCCATGTGCGATCCTCGAGCACGGACCCATGAAGGATCCTTTTCTCATGTTATAGCCAGATACAGGGTTCTCTCACTAAGCTCTCTTGATTATGGGAGGATCTGATCCTCAAGCCATAGGTCGGTAATCCAAATACCATGATGTCCTATGTAGAACTATCCCGAAGGACCACCACGAAAAATGGGTCTCAGTGCAACAGATTGTGCGTCAATAGGATGCTCGGTCTGTAATTTATTGGTCTTTTAGTCATGAGGGATCGGTTAGATTCGTGTTTGATCTAACTCGTTCGTACCCCAACTTGAAGCAAATCCCACGTGGGGTATACCAAAAGGTTCATCTCGCTTCAGGGTTTCTGGAACCGCTGAAGGATAAATGGACGCTCGTAGCTCAATATATGGCTGAAAGAGCGAAAATGGTCGAAGTTGGTCGGGGTCCGGTGCAAACCAGCCTGGGCCGACCCGACCCAGTTCGGATCGACCCAGCCTGCCCTGGGTCTGGCTATGGGTCGGTCATGGCCCGCGGGATACGACATGGCCCGCGAGGGCCGGCCCGGGCCGGTGGCACGGTGCGGTGGCCTACAGTTTAGGGGCCCGCAGGGTTCCGCTGTGTGGTGGCCCATGGTGTGGCGTCCCGTGGTGTGGTCTGCTCAGGCGGTCTGCTTAGTCTCCCATGGCTATCTAGATGTCCAGTCGCTCCTCCATGTAGTGCGTTAGTGCACCGCGCCATCGCCGGTGGCTGATAGTGCATTGGCTGCCCGTCCTTCACCGTTGTGGCAAAAGGATGCGGTTATTCTCTGTCAGTAAGTGCATACACGTGCCGCCTCCCCTTCACCGTAACAGCTGTCGGCCATTCATTGCCGTAGATGATGGGTCGCGGCTCTTCTCCGATGGCACGGTTGCGCTGTCGCCTTCGTCGTGGTTGGCCATACTGTCGGCCGCAATTCCAGAGCCCCACCAGTGTCAGTTGTCGGAACTAGTCATAGTCCTCCTCCATCGTGTATGATGCGCCGAAAATCACAAGGATTGCAGAGTGGTCAGGCCATGTTCATTTGGCCCACACCCTCCACGTCAGAGCACTAGAAAGCGGCTCATGGGTAGAGATTCAACATTAAAGTAAACTCAACAAAGATTAATCAAAAAGAGACCCCTACCGTGAAGGTTCTGTTAGAGGAGGCGTGAGGAACAGGATGAAGTCGTTGAAGAACGTTGGCGTTCATTATATCCACAAGGTGCTTCCGATCCGGGCTCGGGGTTGGTTCATCGTTCTTCGTTTTGTGGTTTAGGGTCGCTCATCCCCGCCCACCAGAACTGGATCTGTCCTCCAAGTGTCGGTCCTCACGACACATCACCATAGTTTCGTCACCTGGTGAAGTTGTGCCAAATCCCCCCCCCCCCCATGCTACATATAAATAGGAGAGGGGAAGGGTATGTAATGATCATGAAATTTATGAAAGTTCATTTAATATGAACCTTCCTAAATTCCAACAATGTTGTAACTTATTATTTTATAGGTTTAAAAAATTAATTTATGTTGGCACATTTAAATGGAAAAATTTAATTGCATTGAGTTGGCACAATTTAAATATGAGGATTCCAAGGGACTTCCCCCACATTAATGAGGGGTTCAGTGGTCCCCACCATTGAATTCTAATTGGCAGGATTAATGCTTTTGTGGTCCTCACCTCCATAAACCATGTAGAGAGGTTTCAATAATAAAATAAAAATTTATTCTCTATTTTATTTTTATTTTCACAAAAAACGCAAAAACTAACTTTCATCCTTGACCAACTGTTCTCGAGGTGAAAGTCTCCTTAAGTGAATACGGGCGCTGTGAGTTCAACGGTGTCCTCAGATTTCAATTCCGATCACCGGCTTGAAAGTTAAAAAAACCAGCTCGCACATTTACTGAACATACCCGAAAAAAAGTTCAAAAAATCATTCTGGGCACACCGAGCCTCGGAATCATGTGTTGTAAATTTCCACCGACTCGTAAAATTCCCATATATGTAAAAACAAATTACATGGAAATTTTCGGTTCATTACATAGACATTCCATGTTCACCACCCATTTCTTTTGTGTAGAATATATACAACCCATGAATGTATTATATTATCCATTTTCTTAATAATATGGGTATTTACATATCTAATTTACTATATCTCATTCATGGGGTTTATGTTTCAAAAGTTACCAAATATGTTAAGTAATATTTCCTCAATTTATCTTCATTGAGAAATAGGTTATGTTATGCACCTATATTCTTTAATAAATTTTATATAATATCCCTTTTACATGTTATATCAATATTATTCTTGTTCTAATGATATTAATAAGATTAATTTAATATTATTATCTCATTGTTATAATTATTTAATGTTACCAAAGTGGTAAGAGTTTATTTCCAAAATCTCATAATTTATCAATATTATTTGAAATTATGATTTCATTGATGAAATATATTGAAATATAAATTAATAACACATATTAATTTTCACCTATGATGGTTATTAATTTTATATATGAGTAATGGAACCATTTTTTCACTCTCCTATAATTTGATAATTAAGAACGTTTTTAATATGACTTTATTTCCCATTTAGGTTTGAATTCTATGACCTTTAAAAATTCTACTTCCTAAAAAAATAAAAATGTTTTAATAGTTATTTTTAAATTAATTTATTTATATGATTTCATGTTTTTATATGTTTTTTAATCAATTTTCCATAATAGGGCTTCCAAAATTATTTCAATCATTCTTTTTATGTTTTTAAATTATTTTCAAAGAATACTATTTTGAAAATATTTTCAATATTTATTTATATGTTTTCAAGGACATTTTTCCAAATATTTTGAATGTTATTTTAAAAATGGTTTGGAAAATATATTATGTTTCAAAATGAATTAATTCCAATATAAAATTTTATTTTCATTAACAAATGTTTTAAATGATTCTAATTATTTATTTATATGTTTTTAAAGTGTTATTATAAAGAAAATGATTTTGAATATGATCTATGCTTTAGAAATCTAATTTAAATGAAAATAGATTTTTATTAAGAATCTCCCCGTGTGATATTTCAAAATTGTTATCCATATAATTTGAAATACTTTGATAGAGTTTTTGATTTATTGGGGAAATTGTCTATTAATACCGTTCATATTATTTCTTTAATGGTATATGTTTTGATGGCATGATATTTATGACACCTGTTTTCATAACTGGGTAATATTCTTTTGAAACCGACTTCTTTTCATGGGTTATGATTTGATGAAATGATAATGAGACTTATCTTTTTTCTATAGGTAATTATATGATGAAATTTTTATAATACCCATTTCATTTTGTTTTTTATGAAATGATTTCTATGGAACACATCTATTTTTATGGTCCATGATATAATGAGTTTTTCTTTATCTTATAGAAAAAGAATATATTATTTCATTACATTATGAGTTTGACCTTTGCATCCCTCCAAGGAAATGGGTAATGGAAATTTTATTATGATCTCAATGGGGAATATGGGAGGGAATCCCAATCCTAAAACAAGAGAGAGTCTTAAGCCAAAAACAAGTTGGTTCATGAGAGGGCATCATAAACCTAAAAAAAGAGGAAGCCTGAAATAAGAGGGAATATGTGAGGGAATACCTATCCCAAAACAATATGGAATCTTAATCTTGAAACAATATGTTTCACATTAGGGCATCCTAATCCAAAAATAAGATTGTACAAAGGAGGGAATCCCAAGACCAAAACAAGAGGTTATACGGGAGGGAATCTGATGCCCAAAGTAGTTAAATAGGTGATTATCACAATGCTAACATGTTATGAAGGACTTGGTATGTATCCTTAACATAAGAATTTATTTTCATCTATTTCTACATAAAAAGTCATGTCTTATTCCAATGTTGTTATTTCAAGTATTATGACCTTCATTTCCTTATGATTGATGTTTTATGGACTGCTAATATTTATTCCATTATTGTGGTTTGTGATATTTGATATGGAGGGTTTGATTTTATAATGATATGATCAAATTATCATACCCTAGTGATCATTTCTATACCTAAATATCTCTCTCTTTTACCCTTATTTGGCATATATGATCACACCTTTCTTATGATTCCTTTCTCCTTATTATGAAGAATAGTTTTTAGTAGAAGCCGTAAAGGGTAATATTTTAGTGTGAAACATTAAGGATCATTCACCATGTTATAAGATTATGTTTTAATGTTTTCAAACATAGTAAAATATTATTTTCCTCAGTCATTTATTTTCGTAATGTTCTAAATATTCATCTAATATAATTTTAAATCCACGTATTTTACGCCTGGGTCTCTATAGTTTGTATCAAAGGAATGGTTTCTTCATCCTTTGGGAAATATAATTAGAAAACATTAGTGATATTATTAGGAATGTTTATAAGGATATTTCTAGGGATTTATCTAAGGATTAACCTAAGGTATCAATGATTTAAATGTAGGTCTCATGATTTAGGCATCCAATAAGTAATTTTTCATGTTTATGTGGTGTTCCTCTATGATAAAGGTTACTCATACTATGATTTCTGGTTTTAGTCAATGAAGTGAATCAAGAGGAACTTGGTTAAAATTTCATATAATGAAAAATTTGGTTATTATGAGCAACAAAATGGGATAAAGACAATAGAGAACGATATTGTGATTATTTCAAATTAGCTGTCATGATATATAATTAACATTGTGAACATTGGTGATATTCAAAATGTATTGAATAATAAGAAGATGGAGTTACATAAATCATGACATAGTAAAGAGTAAATAGTATATAATATTTGGATTCCTGCATTTTAGGAATAATGGAATAAGAACCTTGAGGGATACCTGAAATAGAGTGGAAGATCTTATCCATGTGGGAACAAATGTCATAGAGTGACAAATTTTCTTTAATTTCAATGTTTTATTTGTAAAGAAAATAGTTATTACCAAAATAAATTCTATGACCGAATAATATACATCAAAATCAAGGAAGTATTGAGTCCATTACAATCATTAAAGAAGAAATGGTTGAAATGTATATGTATTCGAATCCATGAATTATAAAATATATAATGATTTTTCATTTTTTTCTAATGATGTACATGAATATATGGAATGATTCGGATGGACTAAAAATGTGATTTCATGGTGAGGTGACATTTTGTTGAATGGGAGATAACCCTTATTATTATCCTAATGTTGATATATTTATCTCTATATATATAGTGTAAATAAGTTAGTTGGATTGTACTAATTACCTCAAAATTATTATTGGGTTTATTAAAAAAGTATTTTTTTTCTACCATGGTAGGTTTTTAAATCATCTATGTATTTAACGGATTTTTAAAATAAACACTATAATAAAAAACTTACATGTTTCGAAAAAGCGTATATGGTAATTCAGGTAATTATCATGCTTCAAGAGAATACATGATCAATGTATTCACAGGTTTGGAATGTGAAAACCATTATTTAACATTTGATATATGGGGGATCAATGTTAATCTGATTTATTGAACTTCTTTATATGGTTTTGGGTTTTAATATTTTAGAAGCATTACAAGGGTAACTATTTATGGAATGTTTTATGTTAAACATTGAATGAGGTTTTAGAGATTAATTTTTTATCTCACCATATAGGTATTTATGAATGATCAATAACTTGTGCTAACCATTTTTTATGATGATATCTAAGGGAATATGGAATAAAATATCATTCTACCTCGTGATCTATTAGTACATTGCATATGAAAAATGTTACCTTTATTTCTTGGAATAAGAGATGAAGTTGATATTTTTCAACGAACAAAAAATATTGACATTATTCTAAAATCTTGTAAGTGTAACTTTTCATGAAATAATTTTTTAACATTAGGAAAATTGTATTGAAATTAAAAAAATTACAATTATCAATAAAAATTCATATCAAGGACCTCTTTCACACAACTTCGTTTTATGGTTTTTTGACTTTTAGCTTCATATTGATCACACACTTTCTTGTGCTAAGAGATATTTACCAATAGTTATTATAATTTATGATTCTATTCCATGTCCATATTTTCACTTACCACCTATTTTTTCCATTGTGTAAAACTAGTTATGAGTTACATTGGGTAACCATTATTTTTCTATATTTACATTTCTAAAGGATGTTTTAGTATTCAATTTTATGATGTGTGTTTCTATAAATGGAACACTCAAGTATTAAACCATTAATAAACAAGATTATTTTATGAGGGAGAAATTTATTTTATGGGTGGTATAATGTAACACCCAAATATTTTATGAATTTTTTTTCAAATTAATTTAATCTTTTAGATATTTTAAATTTAATGAAATTAATAGAATTTATTTTGTTATATGAAAGCACTAATATTATCTTGAATTATATGCAACAATATGTTATGTTTGTGATACACATAACCGTTCGATTTAATTTTGATATATTCAAAACTATTTTTTGATTATGTTACACACAACACCGATATCATTCAATAGATTCAGTAACATGCATGGCCGAGTTTTACCAAACTACAACATGCTGTATTTTTTATTATTCAAATATTATTATAGATACCACTTATCTATTGAAATGGAAGTGATGAAAAAGAATAAATAAATTATGAAAATATGATTTAAAAATGTATATAAAATTTTTTCAATGGTTATAAATTATTATTAGTTAATTAATGAATTAATTTAAAGTAAAGTAGTTAATTTTATAGGAAAATATTTTTTCTATGTACAGACAGTTTTTTTTCTCAATAAATTATACAAACCAATTTCCATTAAAGTTTCAATAATATTTTTATATATTAAATAAATATTTCTTATCCCCATCCAATATATTTGTTATCTATAATATAACAATAAATCCAAATTTATGAATAAATAGATATATATTTCTAATAGGTAATTTTACCTCATTTTAATGGAGAACCCAATATAACTCTAATTTTTACACTTTTATAATTAATATTTTAACCTATAAACTTAATTTTTGTAATTTTAATATCAAATATTAATTTGGGTAATGTTTTGGTATTTTTCTAAGAATTTTTATTTATTTATGAATAATGGAAAACAGTAAATTTTAATTCAAAACTACGTTTTCACCTTTAATTATTTATATAGATAAACTATATTTATAGTTAGGTATAATGTTTCATTAGATAAAGTTTACATCCATTAATTAAATTTAGGTCACTGGAATAAATTTAACAGTGAAATTGTATATGAAAACATTCTAAACGTTGGTATATTTTTACATTAAATACCAGCTTTGTCATCCCATCTGTGAAATTATATTAAAATAACTTTATACCAGTTATGGGATTAATATTTGGAAAAGTGGATTCAATATTTGCAATAATAATAATTTATAATTTATAACAATATCTACATAGTTTTTATCCAAAATATTAGTGGACTTGATTAATATTTATTACAGTGATTAAGAGAGAATTTATCATAACAATGGACTAACTCTGAACCTTATTTCCCCAAATGACATTAAAATTGTCCAACATCCATTTTATTTTCATATTTATACCATATTATACCTTTTATTTTAATTTAACCATTATTGGATCCTCATGACATTGTAAAAACTTGAGTATAATTCCATTTTCTATAATTTAGAAGAATGCCACTCCTCCTCCACTGTAAAAAGGCACTCATCCTCCCATTTATTCAAATGTATAATCTCTTTTGGATAAAAAATAATATTCCCAAGTATCCTTCTAAAATTCATAATCTAATCCTATAATTCTCCTTTTGGGTATAGATCCAATTAAGTAAATCCTTTGATGCAAACCAAGAGGAGTTACCCAAGGAAGAGGTAACATCCTTTCACAAGCTCTTTTGTTTTATTTTCATTTTATATCCCTTAACTCTTCTTATTAAATGATTATATAAAAATATATCTATTTTAATTTACTTATATGTTTTTTTATAATGGTTATACCTATACTTACACACACTTCCATCTAATTGGTAATGAAATTACCATTCATGTGTATGGAGGACTGCCGCCTCACGAAATGGTGTGGTTAATTCTTCCTTGACCACCTCTGATGGGTGATAATTATGATGGGAAATAAATTATTATATAATATTTGTGATATTTTTAAATTACTTACTCTCTTTAAATTATTATATAAATCAAACATTCATTCTTTCCATTTTGTCCAAAAAAAGATAAATTTATTTGTGGATGTATGGACTACCCCTTCTTCGAAGCGATGTGATTCATTTACACATTACATGGAATTTATTAGGGATGGGTTTAGGGAACTAATTTGATATATATGACATTACAATAATAATTTGTTGATTATATATATATATATATATGTATATATTTCATTTACTTTCGTTCTACCAACATGATAACAAAATGGAAATAATGTTCAGGGGCATATATGGTCTTCCATCTCTGTAGATGATGTATTTCATTTTATAATTCTATATTTTATAGTTAATTATAAAAAAAATATAATTAATATATATTATATTTATATCATTTATTAAATTATTTAAATAATTAATAATGGTATCATTAATAGGATCAAGATTAAGATGCCAAAGCACATACGAAAAATAATGTGGATTTTACCCAAAAGATATCATTAGCATGGAGTTGTTAAGAAACATGTAATATAAAATGATAACCAAATAATATTTTTTATTAGTTATAATAATATTTTTTTTATTTTAGATTAATAATAAATTTATATTTTATATATATGTGTTTTTTAATGTGTCCAAATAATGTCCAGACTACAGGTAAAGGTTTTCTCATCTCACATTTTCTAATACAATCCATTTTCAACACTCATTTCATTTGGGTGATGGATATGCTTCCCATGAATGTATTATATGAAAATTATTATTATATTGATGGTTAGGTAAATATATATTTCATGATATATCATTCAGGGTGTTTATGGTTTGAAATTTTCCAAATCGGTTTGTTAATTTCGTCTCATTTTTTCTTCTTTAAGATACATTTTATGTTTTGAACCTATATTCTTTTATAAAGTGTATATAGTGTCCCTATTTCATATTATATAAAGAATATTACTCATTTTCTGATAATAATTGATTCATTTAATGTTATTATATCATTGGAATTTCTATTTAATGTTCCAATGTGGTAAAACATATTGCAACAAACTCATATTTTATCAAGATTATCTGTCATTATTCTTCCATTAATAAAATCATACGATCTGATCTTAAAAGCTCACATTATTTTTATTCGAATATATTTATTTTTGTAATTTCGAAATTTTGGTACAATTTTATCTCTCACTGGTACATATATAATTAATAAAAAATTCATGCCCGACATTATTTCTCTTTTCGATTAGAAATCTCTGTTCTTTAAAAACTGAGTTTTCAAAAAATGTTTTCCAAATTTCATCATGGTTATTATTAAATAATTGGCTTTTTATGATTTCAGTATTTGTTTATAATTTTTAAACTAAATTTTCTAAAGGAAATCAAAAATGATTTCTCCCCTTATTTTTTAGTTTTCAAAGTGTTCTCAAATAAAAAGGTTTTCAAAATGTTTTTCAGAATCCTTTACAATATTCAAAGGAAAAATGTTTTCAGGATGACTCCAATGTTATTTTAAAAATGTATTCGAAAAGATTTTATGTTTCAAAAATAATATTCTCAAAGAATAAATAATACTTTAAATAATACTTTTTTAAAATATTTTAATACTTAGTTTATATGATTTCAAAATGTTTTTCTTCAATGAAAAGTGTTTTGAATATGTTATATGTTTTAAAAAGTGAATTTAAAAGAAATGTGTTTTCATTAAGAAATAATCTATGTAATATTTAAAAATCTATCTCTATATATAATAAAGTACTTTCATATAGTTTTATCTTTATTAGGTAAATGATATAGAATTAACATTAATATTATTTCTTGAATGGTTTATGATTTTGATGGAATAATGTTTATAACACCCATGTCAATTACATAGGTTATGTTCTTTTCAAACCCACTTCTTCCACGGGTATCTATTTTCCCTAGGAAATTATATGATGAAATATTTATGATACCCATTTCATTTCATGGGTAATGATATGTTGATTATGAAATCCATCTATTTTTATGCGTCATGATATGATGACTTTTTTCTTATCTTGAGGAAAATGCATATATGATTTAATTATGTGATAGGTGGGGCCTATGTCTCCCTCCACTACTTGGGGTAATGTTAAAGGATTTATGATCTCAAGTGGGTACAAAAAATGGAATCCCATGCTAGAAATAATAGGGAATCATATGCCCGGAATAATATGGTACATAGGAGGGAATCCCAAGCCTAAAACAAGAGGGAATTTTAAGCTTGGAATAAGAGGGTAAACCTGAGGGAATCCCAAGACTGAAACAAAGTTGATCTGAATCCCAAAACTAGAGGGTACACATGAGGGTATCCTATCCCAAAACAATAGGGTACAAGGGAGGGGATATCAAGCTCGAAACAAGAGGGTACATGGGATGGCATCCCAAGACAAAAAAAGAGGGTACATGGGAGGGAATCTCAAGCACGAAGTAGGTACATGGGTGATTATTCCATACCTTCCTGGTTATAAGGTCCTTGGTATGTATAATTGAAAAATTATTTTATATTCTTATTTGTTTCGAAGAATTCCATATATTAATCCAACATTATTATTCCATGGATTCTTCCCTTGATCTCCTTGTGATTTATGTGAAATAAACTACGAATATTTATGCCAAAATTCATTTTTTTTCAATATTTGATATGTGGGTATGATATTCTGATGATATTATTACTTTAACATGCCATTTTTCTCATTTTCAAACCTATATATCTACCTTGTTTACCCTTATTGGTCATCTGAGATCACTAGTTTCTAATGTTTTCTTTCCTTATTTTAAGAAAAAAATCATTCAGTGGCAGTACTAAGGATACGATCTTAGTAGAAAACATTGAATACAATTCACTATGTTATGATATTATTTTTTTCTAGTTTTAAATTACACTAAATTATTTATGTTCTTATGCATGTATTTATTTAATGTTCGGAATATTAATCTAAAATGATATAATATACATATATGTTAATCTTGGTCTATATACCTAAAGATTATATATCATCCCTAGAAGTTATTCCTCCCATCATAGAAATATCCTTAGTCCTAGACCATGATATTCCGCGGTATTTTATATGGATTTTTTATTCCAATAAGTTTATCTCCAATATAAACGCCAGTCATATAAACCTCCCTCTTATTTTAATTCCTTTATAGCTAGCTATTATAAGAAAAAATAAGGTAGTTATTTATGTATTCTCTAATAAAATTAAAAATCTAGTGGATATTGAATCCATGTTTATTCCCCTCTATTTAGTTTATTTGGATTTTATTTTATTTTTAATCATTAGGTGTTAGTAAAAATCTTTCCAACACCTGATCAAATGGAGGGATTGTTATCAGTTATGGTTCCTAGTCTATGGGGCCTCCCAAAGGGGGTCATACTAGAACCTCTCATCCAAGCCTTCTATACTCTCATTAATTTCTCCACTCATCAGGATTAAGTGTCTCGTCATGATGCTCAACTAACCTCATCTCCCAGATTATCTTCCTATCCAAAGTTAACAACATTTCTCGCATTCTAAAGAATAATCAAATTCTCTAAATAAAACCAGGACAACATCATACATTTCTCCTCCTTAATTCTCCTCATGGGATGTAGTGTCAAGGCCCCTATCCCATCCCAATAAAGACATTAATAATCAAATTTAATTCTAGATACATGGGGAAAGGTATAAGTTCATCTTTACTACCTCAATTTCTGGAATGAATCGGGTCTCAATTACTATAAATTTGGAACCAAAATAAAATATATATCTTATTTCTTCATTTTATGTTATGCTTGGATTCACTCAAAGAAATAAAGGTATCCCATGAAATAATATTTTCTTGATTTTTAGGAAACCATGTTTTATAGATTAGATGATTAATATCACGTTTTAGTTCACCATGATGTTGGTTTACTCTATATGGACAACTTTTATCTTATTTTATGTTTACAAGATGCATGATGTGGTTGAAATTATGTTCATGTTGAAAAAACTCTAATCTTATCATCCAGGGAACCTCACTTGGAATATTGATTGGGATTTCAATAGATTTATGCATGCTTTGAAAATGAATGGATTTGTTTTGTTCTCCTCAAGATCCACACATGAAATTAATGATTTTATGTCTATTATTGATCTTATGGACCTAGATTTTTTCAGGTTCCATTACACCTGGTGAAATAATAAAATGCAGAACAACTGAATATAGATAATAATGGATCATTTCATGTCTAACATTCATTGTATTTACTTCAATACTCAAGAACATGTGAATCAACTTCCACAAGTTCTCTCAAACCACCATACACTATATAAGCATATCAAGATGGATAACAATAGAAAAACTATTTCATTTATTCTGCTAACTCATCTTTGGATGATAGTTTCTTATAGACAGTGAAGGATCATGGGATCAATGTGTATAGGGAGTAACATAGGGGGGGTTTAGTGATCATATAAAAATGATAAATGAACACATAATGTTATGGAACCTCAATCTCTATGACAATGAATTTGGATATGAAATTTCAATGTAAGATAATGAATTGTTTGAACATTCTCTCCCTGAAAATTATAATATTGTTATCTTTTATAAAATGGTTACCCAGCAAATCCTGATGTCATAGAAACTGGTATACATTGAAATAATAAAAAAGGATAAGTCTCAGTATCCATGGGTAAATGAGGGATAGAATATACTAGAATTTTAATGATTTTATTAAGAAGGAAAATTTTTGATAAGTAAAACATATTGTTTGGAGATGGCAAGTATACGATTGGTGTGGAGGTAGTTGGTCAGATGGTTCAAAAAATTTTGAAGACTATCAACACACATCCCATAAGTGTACAGTATATCTAAGGGTGAAGAGTGGAATATGTTCGATAGAATATACCATGGTTCATGGATGATAAAAAAATGGGGAAATGTGGAATACTCTGGGAGAAAGGGTTATTAGGGAGGTTTACTTACCCGGAAATGTTGAAACTGCACTAGGGCTAGATGTCATTATGGGTTCATTCAAATTTTAATCAGGAGATTTCATTATTTTTTATGTTATCAATACTCTATATTATTTCATCCATTGGGGTGAAAGTAAAATAGAATTTTGTGGTTCCAAGTTCATCATTCTTCTAATGGTCAATAACCCAATCTCAATTAGCAAATACAGGCCAATAGTCCTTAGTAATTTTTCTTACTAAATTATCACCATCATCAATAAGATAATCATGGGAATGGATCTTTTTAAGATTATATCTGATTAAAAACATGCATTCATGAAGGGTCACGACATCCAATGGGAAATTATATTTGAATATTAGATATTGTATGATATAAATAATAGGTCTCTTCAAAATAATATCATGATTTAGATCATTATGAATAAGGTGTGTGATTGAATGGAGTGGGATTACAGAGTGAATATAATGAGTCAATTGGGTTTTATAGAGTGGATCTATGATGTATATTTATATCCATTACATCATTTTGGTTGTCAATGTTTCTTATAGGGAGATACATCAGTTTCATCAAATCATCTTGTGTCTTATGTCAAGTTGATACGCCATCATCCGACCAATTTATAATGGATCTTCTTTCTCTTTCTATAAAAATGAAATGTAATATTGTGAAATGTAAAATATTTACATTTAGATATATATATATGGTCACATCATCATCTCATATCGCATTGTTTTTATGAAATTTTATTCTACATTAATTATAATCATGAATCCATTAATATCCTTAACAATACCATAATGGTAAATGGTAACTGTTGTGGGAAGAGGGTCATTTATTATAAGAATAGTGTTATATTACAAAATGATACTCATCACAGTGAGATATGATATTCAATAATGGAGGGAAATGAAAAAAGGGATCGTCCAATGGAATATTTAGATGCACCTATTTATGATGGGAGAATAAAAAAACCAAATTGTATAACCTTGTGAACCGGATCACAGACTGAGTTTGCAACTGGTAGAGAATTCACATTTCATTCGTTGGTAGAATCACACCAGTTAACAGTGCTATAATATCTATTAAAACAATGTGTTTTCATCCATTAAATAATCAAAATCTACAATTTTTGAATAGATAATATAAGGAAATATTAGGACAAAAAATTGCAGGAATGGTGGAATTGGGCCTCCTGGAAAATTATGAAAACACTCATTGTTAAAGGGGGTGTAAACAAGAGAAATTTAACAAACACCATAAAATTAATTAAATATAATCCTGAGAAGGAAATAATTGAATGTTAGTTTCTTTGGGTGATTTCCATGAAATATATATGTGAGGATGACTTTGGTTGTTGGATACCGAACACCAGAAGGCTCTTGAGTTTGTCTCACTACTTGATAGGGGACTTTGATCCATTGAATGATAATGTGTGGTTTTTGGTTGGTGGGGTGATATTAGGTTTTCGAAAGACAATTGGCTTTGAAATACTCTCTATTTTCTTGTATGACCAGCCTAACACAACTTCTAAAATATGTTTAGTATTCATCGTGATCTCATCACTGCTACCATTGACACCCATCATAAAACCATTAATGTAAGAATCCACTTGGTTGTGTACCTGATTGTTTTGATTTCATAGAAACAATTTTTGAGATGTTAAAAAATTGGGTATTCACAACATAATTTATCCAAAATAGGAGACTATTTATTGAAAGAGTATTATATGGTGCATTGAGATTCCCAAAAAGTTTTACTTCCATGTTTTTATAATTCGAATGAAGGCACTTCGAATAGATGAAAATATTCAAAGAATGGGAATCTATATGTTATCACACTAATGGTTCCATGAGAACATAATAACGAAGATGGATTGACATTTTTTCTTTAAAGGTTACAGGGCATGTTTCACTTGGTTTCCTTTAGGCCAACATCTAATAATTATTTTCTGGGTTTTATCAATAAAATATTTCATTGCATCATGGGTCATGGGGGTGGGGAATAGTTTCATTGAAGTCAAATATTGAGGAATGGTATTTGTTCCTGTTTAATAGGATCTAGGATAGGTCAGGAATAAAAGGTGGGAAATAATTAATATCTCTTTGTTGAATAATTAGAACTATGTGTTAACACTGTTAGTGGAACCGAGTGTTCTATTTTTTTGTTGAATATATGAGTTTGAAAACATGGGCTGGATTATATGAGGCTCATTGATCATTGGAAATAATTGTAGGGTTGGCCAAAGGAAATAGATAGAATAGATCCATCATAATAATGTGTTTATGATCAATATTAATGGTTCCTACTCTCAAGGTATTATTCGAGGGGGAATTCTTGTCCATGATGGAATATGTTCAATGAATTTTGGATTCAATGCTTATTGAAGGGGGGATTCCATTATAGGGGGACAAGAGAACACTACAGTGGTCTCTCTCTATATAGTCTATAAAACATATTCCATTAGAGTGGTGGAATCAGATTCCAATTTTCATATTAAATCCCTTTCGGATAATGACCAAAAACTATGGTATATCATATACCTTATAATAAAATCCAGGCTCCGCAATCGATGTGGAATATAGAAATTAAACATCTAGAGGTATGGAATCATGGTTGATAACGTCGTGAAAATAAGGGGGACACCCATGAAACTCTCATCCTTTTTAATTGTATAGATTTATTACCCCATTATTGTAATATTTTTTCTGTAAAAATGTGTAAGGACACTACTATTTTAGACCCCATTGGGAAATTATGGTATGATATAAAATAATGTGAAGTATGAGTGAATGGAATTTTAAAATTCCGCAGGATGTTACAAGCCATAATACAGGGTATCTTGTAGAGTGATCACATGAATTGTGAGTAAACTCTATCGCTGGAAGATACTATGTTTTTTGGAATTCAAAGAGATCCACAAATCTCCATAAATCACTAACATGGTTTTAATATTGGATTATATGTTATGATATACCCATGATATAAGAAATGATATCATTTGGATAGTTAGGGTTTCTACCAATGGAATACATAGAGAGAGAACCCTACAAGAAAGAATAATGGTTCATTTATCCATTCACATCAAGTAGAATGAAGCCTATGTGATCCATTTCAGATTAAATAGAAACTTTTAGAATATCCTTATCACTAAATGTATGAATAATAATCCATGATCCATAACTATATTTTGTGAGGAAGAAGAAGGATTATCTAGTTTATTCATTCATATTCCATATAAAAAAATTATTATCTTGTGCACAATTCATTTTGATATATATTGTGGTTTGTGGAGGATTTTGATACCCCAAGAAACATTTTAACACATGAATAACCGTAAGGGAATGAATATTGTGTTATGTAAATAATATGATTAAAAAAAATTTACCTCGCAAAAAATAATGAAGAATAGGTTTTGGTGTATCTTATTCACATATATAGTTGATTTCAAGATGTCAATAGATAAATGAAGTATTTATTAATAATTGTTCGATCGAGGAAGAAAATATTTCAAAGGTGATCATATTTATTTTAGAATGACCAGAAATAAATAAATTTTTATGAAGTGTAATTGAGAAAGTCTGATTAAGCGAGATCATGGTGGAAGATCATGAGATCAACCTATAGTAGATCAATCCATAAAAATTATAGTGTTTTAGTTTGTGTATAACTAGCAACTGATGGTTGATTAGATTTTTAGTTTATAACAAGATTTTTATTTGTGATAATAACCAATTACTATTTTTAATGACCTTTTTATATAGTGGAGAATCAATGTTAGGGGGAATAAACACCAAAAATTAGAGTTGGTCTTTGTGTCTAGCCTTCAAAACCCTTATGTTATGTGCCATATATTTACAAAATTACATTAGGTGTATAATAGAGACATATGAAGTGTGGAACTATTATTAAACCATCCATAGATGATGAATTAAAATAGAATAACTTTTAAAAGAAATTAGGATCACTCATTCACCCTTCCCACTCTCAGTGATCACACGGTGATCTGGTCTCTATAGGTGGCATTAGGGGGAAGTCCTCATCTAAATGATCCAACATACAACTCTATTTTAAGAACATTAATTTAATAAATAAAAAATGTGTTCCCACTTTCAATACTGATAACTATTATGGATGGATAAACTGGATGATTCTATTTCTCCTATTAATTAGGGTACATATGAGAGATGTAGTCATAGTGTGATTCCACAACATAATAAGAATTTTTCCTTGGGATTTAATATAGAAAAATATGTAAATGGATGGTAGAGTGAGAAATTACATCTTTATATCACTTTATAATTAGTTATAAAAACTTCATAGGACTTCCATCTTCTAAAGAGATTTATAAAAAATTATGTAATACTTATGAGAGAAATATAAAAGGTAAGGAATCCCAACATGAAGTTTGTAAAACTATATTTAGATATATCAAAATGGATAATGATTATAGTGTTGATGACTATATTACATGATTAAATGATATTGTTTGTATCATCCCATCCATTCATGGAAAGAATGGATGAGTCATTCCATGTGAAGATGTTAATGAGAAACATCCATATAAATTGGATCCAAAATCTTCTCTAATAGATGACCATGAAGATCTATCAATGTTTTTAGATCATAATATTCTCATAGAATATGAAATGAGAAAAATATGATCATTTTTTAATAAAGAGATACGTGATATGGATATTGAATCCAATAATTAAGGTAAATCTATAGTTGAATAAGAAAAAGAATCAAGTGATTCTGAGGATGATGAATCAAAAGTAGACAAAAAAATTTGGGATTTTTTTCAAGAATGTATAATAGAGCGAGATGTAGAGAAACATAGAAGTCATTAAACTAATTCAATAGTCGTGGTATTGTGTATTTTTTATATTATTATCAAATGAAAATGAAAATTTCACTGAGATAGATAAATAATAAAACAAAATGAAGATAAAATGTATGACATACAAAATAAGTAAAACAGAAAAATAATAAGTTTTCAAAGACTAATGATGAAATATAATTATTATTAAAATTGATGAATAATCGACCCTTGTAGTGGGATGGAAGATGAAGGATATTCCAAAAATAAAATCTTTTTAATAGGAAAATTCTAACAAGTTGACCAAAAATTTTATAGTGTAGATTTTGAGGATCGAACTAATCTATAATTGTTCTTAAAAATTATCTTGAAAATTATATTTATAATTTTTTAAAATAGTTGATGGAGAAGAGAAAACTGGAAAACGATATTGAAGTGTGTTTCACGATGAAATATAAACATCTTAATGCGATAAGGGAATATCTGAAAGAAGTTGATTATATTTAAATAATTATGATTTATTCTAAAAAAAATACCATGAAGATTATTTCTCTATAAGAATTAAATTTAACTAATTCAATATAGAAATTATATTGAACATAGTCAAACCTAAAAATATTGTGAATCATATAGAACAAAGTATTGTTGAGGAAGAGAATGAATTATTTATGAAACAATAAAAAGTCATTTATCTAATCATGAGTTGATTATGATAAATGAATATATAACTAAATCAATTGTTTTTTAGAGTGATTCCAATTATGTTTTCAAAATAATGGTCCATATAGACATATTTTTTATATACCCAATTAATCACAATGTATATTTTTTTAATTCTGATAGTATATGCTAGAATGGTAATACCGAATCTGGTATAATCAAATGAATAATTGAGATACTATATTCCAAAATGGAAGAGTGGAAAAACATAACATGAATGTTTCTGACCACAAAAAACACCACAATATATGAAACTTCAAAAAATACAATATGAAATGGAGAAATATAATCATTCTTAATGATCAATGTTTAATGGATACTCACTATTACATTGTGTTTTGGGAAATAAATCATATAAATGATAGTATAACATGTAACTACTTGTAAAGAAGAAAAAAGATAACAACAAATTATTAAAACAATATGAATGTTAAAAAAATCTATATTCACCACTGAATTATATGACGAGAAGAAAGATTGTATTAAAATAGAGAAATAATGTTTACATATGGAGCATGACTAACT
Source organism: Viscum album (assembly GCA_963277665.1). Lineage (NCBI taxonomy): Eukaryota > Viridiplantae > Streptophyta > Magnoliopsida > Santalales > Viscaceae > Viscum > Viscum album. The sequence continues at coordinate 593,059,641 of OY728166.1, forward strand.
AGCTAAGGTTATATAAATATAAAATGATCAATATCATTCGAAGAAAAAAGAAAATAACAAGGTAACAATAAAATATGTTATAGTTGATGAGATATCATAACTAAATTATTACATAAAAACTCTAAATTATTAAAGGCGTTAAGAAACATGGTATGAAACATAACAAAATTATGCCAATTATACCAGCGTAAGAAGAGATCATAAAGAATATTTGGGGAGTAGAAATAAACTCATATAAAACTGAAGTTGAAAATATATCTACATTAGATGTGTTAACTATTGGGGAAAATTATCACAGAATCACAGATAAAATGTAAAAGAATGTGCACCTATTGATAAACCTAGGAAAAAGAACATTTGACAGAGTGAAAGATCTTGATCAGAATATTTTTTTGAGAAATAAGATGTTCCCTCTTTATTAGATTATATTTATATATTGGCTTATTAATATTAAGGGAATCAATGAGAATGTTTCATACCTTGTGGGGTTCAATTGGTGAGATAAAGTTGTTAAATCATTAATAAAATGTAAATGTTGACCTTCTGAATATATTTTTAAAATAGGATGATGGGGGATTGAAGGTTATACTAAATGAGTGAAAAATATAATTAATTATAATCCCTAAAAGAAAAAATATTAATTTCTAATAATAATTTCAATTGAATTGAAATTTAATATAAATCATAGATAACCTTGGTCAGATGAATCTTGTTTCTTGCAATTGGTAAATACAAATCAATAGAGAATTGGAAGAATAAATTATCTTTTTCCAATTATCATGTGATATAATTCCATCATTTAAAAATAATTGAATATTTTATAAAAAACAAATATGAGGTGATAAGATCCAATTAAACCAAGTAATTTGTTTTTTTATAATTTTTGTGAAATTATAGAAACACTTATTACCTATTGTAATATGAGGAAATATTAAAAAAATAAAAAGGGGGAGATTATTGTGACTATGTGTTTCATTAGTTTACAATGTTGTGTTAAAATTTTTATGGTCAGTTAGTGTGTTATGATAAAATATAGATTCTTTGAAAATTGTTATAGATTCACATGATGACTTTGAATGTCATTATTGAACAATTATCTTGGAAATTGTGATGAGTTTTTAAGATGATCTTATATGAATAGGATAAAATCTATTTTGGTTTCACGATGTTTACAACATGATAAATAATAAATTTTAAATATAAATTTTCAAGAGCAGTTACTGGATTCCATAAATTCAGGAAGAAGTATTTAGGATGTAATATTCTATAATTCAAATATGTTAATATTGATTATATCTAATTGTAAATATGAGTGATTGTCAAAGAATAATCCATCCAATCATTCCATTCATCCAATTAAACTGAGGAATAATTGTAGATGGGTCATCCATTTACAATGGAGTCATTTACCCATCTCTTATGTTGGCAGAGTGGACCTGGGGTGAGAGTTTATGGGGAAAAGTACTAGTGGGCTAGCATGTGTCAGCACAGCCCAGGAGGAGTGTGTGGTGTGTCGCTGGTGTCATTCCCCCACAACCGTCTAGAGAGTGTTGAAGCATAGGATCCATTATTAGGTTCTAGAAAACTAAAGAGAACAATGATGTGGGATAGAATTGGATGTGGGTATTTGTTCCATATTTAAAATTGTATACCGAAAACACATCTTTCTAATCGATTATATATTACTCATCCAATCACCATCATCGTCATAACTCCCATGAGGGTTCTTATGACACCCCTACCTGAGAGCCATTGAATTGTTCCCATAGCAGATTGGTCACATGCCCTCAAGTGTGCCTCCCCATACACCAGAGGGTGTTGACTAGTAGTGAGGGTCTAGTAACTCAGTCTAGGGGAGACTACGCCCTATTTTATCAGAATAAAACTCTAATGGAAGTTGATAGAAAAAACCATGTATGAAATAATATAAATAACTAGAATAAACCAATGTCATATGATAACCAAAACATGGAGATACAATACTCACCTGAAAGGTAATACAAGATATGATAATGAAAATATCAACTGTCTACAATGTAAATAAAATTAAAGACACAATGACCCAAAATATGGGTCTCGAACCACGTATAGTTCCCTCTCCTGTGCTCTAATCCCAAACAAAATTATATTCCAAGGCCTTCGCCTTAACATTCCCTGCAACAACAAAGTCAAATTGGGTGCCGACGTGGCGACCCAAATAGGGTGTGAGTACAACTCAGTAGGCCACCACCAACAGTGTTTAAAACGAGTCCATTAAAAATTAGTGCATGCAGTTTTATGAAGCAATAAATCTCATTTGAATAATTTATCACATTGTAATTTAATATTTAATGGTCACATTTTTTCATGTTCAATTCATATTTCTCATTTGAATAATCCTTCATCATTATCAATCATTCGATGTTGGTCATCATTCCTACAACCCTAAATCTCATTTTAATCGTTATTCATTATTATCATTGATTTGATGTAGGTCTTCATGCCTAACACCCTAAATCTCATTGAGTATAGTCGCCATGCCTAGAACTTATTTTCCCATTCGGTGTTGGTATTCATGTCTATCACCCCATAATCTCAATCTTGGATAACTATTGGAGTGGAATGCCAGGTACAAGTTACAACATCTATTTGGTCTACAATGCCATTTCTAACACCACAATAATATCATCCATTTAATCATTCATTAATTCACATGAATTTTCCACATCATTCCATTACTAATCCAAAGATTAGTTTAATAGTTAAAATGTCATTAGGTAACTCCATAATTAACTAAGAACATAACCCATTAATTTATTAATTAATTAATCAATCAATCAACATAATTCTCTTTCAAAAATTAATTCTTCACAATTAATTATTCATAACAAATCTCAACTTTTCATAATAAATTCTCACAATTAATTCTATTTGATCAACATCATGGAATATAATTTATTCTCTCAATTAATTATCTTTGTTCGTCATCATGGCACCTAATTAATTCTTCCCATTAATTATCCTTGTTCAACATCATGGAAGATAATTAATTCTCTGGATTGATTACATTTAACAACCAAACATCATTTCCTAATAAATTCCCCCAAATTAATTTATCTTCACACCATAAATTAAATATCACAATTACATTAAAAAACTCAAAAATATATATTTGGGCAACCCCCCCCCCCCCCTCATGTGTTTCGTGATTCAATTATCAATTACTACCCAAGGAAAACTCAATTCAAATCCTCATTCCCAATTACTCTAATTTAGGAAATCAATTATCAATGAAATATATCAAATCATAAAATCACATACACATATCGAAATCACAATTATGGTTGTTTGATTTAGACCACCCACCTTAGTTTATTGACAGATGTTACCCCAATGGAAATCCCCCAAATTCAAGAAGAATAATGTCATTGATCAAGCGTCATACCTAAATTCATAAACAATTAACAATATAAAACGATTCAAGATCTTGAAAATCTAGATCTAGATCCACAATCAATGATCTAGATATAAATTAATAGTTTTAGATCCAAGAAAATAGGGGGACTTCCATCACAAGATCAAGAAAAGATCTAGGGAAGAATGAGAGAAGCAACAGGATGAAATCTATATATCGAGAAGAGAGATAATCTTCAATTCCAGATTTTGATCTTGAAGAACGGTGTTAAAGATCACCTTGGAATACCTAGAGTAGGCTTTTGGAACACCTATACATTTTCAAGCCCGAACCTAGGTCAAAATAGAATGGTTTCGGAGGTTCATGTAGATTTGAAACCAATTTTCATGTTAAACTCCCTTGCGCGCACAGTTTTACCTCAGAGGTCGCACGGTTTGGACAAACTGTGGGCCAATTGTGCAGTATTCCTCTTCTCGCATGGCTTGATGGTGCATGGTTAGGCATACCATGTACCAACCATGCCGACCACCATTTTCTGCAAGGTTATATTGTGTGTTTTTTGGCCAAACTGTGCCCAAACTATGAACAACTCCTGGTCATCCCATGTTCCTTAAAAATTCACCCAACCACACCCTAAGACATTATTCTGAGTCAAAGGTACTTAAACTCCATAAAATTACCTAAAACCATGATTGGGATGAATCCAAAAATGGTTGGGACATTGCAATCTCCTAACCTTATAACAGCTCATCATTGAGATACACTCTCGAACATCTCTTATATTATAAGCCAAAAATATTGGAACATTGAACCCTCATGTGTGATTCTCATCCCCATCTTTCCTCTTGAACATTTCCATGATTCCATAATACAATAACTAACAGAATAATATTTCCCCATAGCACTTTTTCACTATGACCCAACACACGTACCAGATCCTCCTCAAAAGACGAATCTATATAGAGGTCATGCTCTTCCACATCAATCCCATGAGAAGGTTTGGATGATACCTTTGTATTAGTGACACAGGGAAAAATTATGCATAGAGATGAATTTAAACGGTAGTGCTAATCAGTATGCCATTTCCCTGATTCTATCTAGCACCTCAAACAGTCCTACAAACTTGAACACCAACATACCCAGCCTCTGTATCCTAGGGTGACCCAATATATATGACACCCGAAAGAATACACGATCACCCTATATAATATCTAGTGGTCATCTTCGTCTATCATCATATGATATCTGCATACTTTGAGCCATTGGGATACATTTTCAAATCAAATGTATCTGCTCTGATGTCTCCGGAACAAGACACGGTCTCAACAGCTCTGACTCACATGCCTCTAACCAACATAGCTGTGATCTACAGGATCTTCAATAAAGTCCCTCATATGGTACCATCTATATAGTTTCCTAATAACCATTGTTCTAGGAGAAGTCCATTAATTCCATGTTATCCTCCCAAGAACCACCAAAGTCAATCACACAAGCTCACAGCATATCCTCCAACACATTTATGGTATGCTCCGACTTCCCATCTATCTATGGGTGGATGGACATACTTAATATAATCTGTGTACAATGCCCCTTATGTAATCCCTACCAGAAGAATGATGTAAAGCATGAATCATGATCTAATACTATGGTATGTGGAATCCCATGAAAATGAACTATGTCCCATACATATTGTTTTCCCACCTACTCTACTCTAAAGGTTTCCCTAATAGGAAATAAATTTAATACCTTCGTTAGTCGATCCACAACAACCCAAATTGAATCATTCTTTCTAAGGAACATTGGAAGTCCTACGATGAAATTCATAGTCATGTCATCCTAACTCCATTCGAGAATTGGCAATGGTTGCAATATGCCTATAGGTCATTGATACTTTTCCTTCACCTATTGACACGTGAAACATCTTGTTACAAACCCTACTATCTCATTTTTCATTCATGGACACCAAAACCAGCTTCATAGGTCACAGTACCATTTTTTCACCCTTGGATGTACAACCCACATTGAAGGATGAAATTAACACATCAGTTCCTATTGTATACTCATTGGAACAACAACCAAATTTTTCACATAAATGATATCAACCTCATCTATTATCCAGTATGGAGGTTTCTCCCCACCTTCATGGTTTTCCATTAAGGCTAAACTATTTGTATCCCCGTACTTCTTATCCCTGATCCATCCCATGAGTATAGACTCCACTATTACAGAACCCATAGTCATCCTCTCCTGGATCTCATGAACTACCATATGAATTTCAACCAGCAAGGTCATCATCTTCCACTAGGCACTCAACTCATTACCAACTAAGTATTTTTTGTCTTACTGAAGGCATCAGCCACACTATACCCATTGTTAGGTGTATATGCCAGTTCAAAATAAAATGACTACCTGTATTCTTCCCATATTTGTTGCAGAAGATTCATGTCGTAGTGTGAAATGATATACTTCAAGATTTTTCAAACCATAAAAACTATAAAAATTTCACCCAAAAGATAGTTTCTTCAACACATAATAGCATATACCACTACTGCCAACTCGAGGTCATGCATAGGGTAATTCTATTCATGTGTCCTCTACTACCGAGACCCATAAGAAATGATATGATCACCTTGTATCAACACATTTATGAGTCTGATCCTAGAAGAAACACAACAAATCATTTACTCTTCACCCAACTCAGGTAAGATCAAAATTTCTGCTGACGTAAATTGCTTCATCAACTCCAAGAAATCATTATCGCATGGTCATTTCCAATCAATATTTAACCCTTTAGTTGTAAAACCTTATTGCGGTGCTACTTATCGGGAGAAGTCCTGGATAAACTTCATGTAATAACTAACTAATCCCAAAAAGAATCAGATATCAAAATCATTCTTGGGACTCTCCCAAAAAACCACTGCCTTCACTTTTTATGTGTCCACTTCCACACCATCTTCCTAGATGATGTTCCCCAAAACGTGTACCATGTCAATCCAAAATCTAGCATTTATATAGTTTGGCATATGGTCGATGCTCTCTCAGTATACCTAGGATGATGTCATGATTTTGTGCATGAGAGTCATGATTCTTAGAGTACACCAAGATATCAACCACAAACAACACAAAAACTGATCTACGTATGGATGAAATACCCTGGTCATCAAGACCATAAATATAGTTGAAGCATTTTTCATTCCAAATGGAATTAAAAAAAATTCATAATGGCCATACATACTTATGAAAGCATTTCTCTGTAAATCAGAGGTCCAAAATCAATGTTGATGATACCTAGATCCTAGATCGATCTTTGAGATCCCACTAGCCCCATTCAGCTAGTCAAATAGATCATCAATATGCAGAAGAGGATATCAGTTCTTCACGGTCATTTTATTCAACTTCTGATAATTGACACACAAGCATATACTCATGTTAGACTTCTTTTCAAATAGCATTTGTGATCCCCAAGGCGATGTACTTGGAAGGATGAACCATTTATCCTCCAAATCCTCCAACTATGTTTTGAGCTCTTACAGCTCTATCAGTTCCATTTTTTATGGTGGAATATATACCGGTTCAGTCCCCAGCATGACTTCAATATTGAATTCCACATCTCTCTCCGGTGAAAAAACTAAAAATTCCTGAGTAAAGAAATCCTGAAATAGTTCTACAACTGATGGAAGGATATCTTTCCTACCACTCCCATCATTCACCAAAAGAAAAGAAACATAGGCTACGAGCTCTCCTAGTTGCTACATAATTGGACCTGATCAACGTACATGGATATCCCATTCTCCACGAAGAACATACTATGTAACCCTTAGGAGATAAAAAGTTCAATCTCCTGTGATAACAATATATGTGGTCTCGATATGTGAGTAGCCAGTCCATACCCATAATCAGCACAAATCCAAATATATCAACGATATAGATATCCCAATGAAAACGATACTCTCCTATCTCTAGAAAACATCATTTGCATTAATAGATATCCCTAGGTCGTGTTCCCAATTTTGTATCGATACTCATCACCCCTCTCAAATAATCCACCTCCATAATAAAACATTTAACAAGATTTGCAGATATAAAGGAATTAGAGGCACCAGTATCAAACAAGTTAGTACCTAAAGTAGAAGAAACTAGACTATTTTCTCTAACTATCAATGGACCGACCTTGATTTCCCCTAGTGTAGGTTTCACAACATGTAACTCTCCTACCCCTCTACATTGTGGTGTTATCTGACTCCCTTGTGTAGCACCACTCTACTGATACGGACGCTCATATAGTAATGAACCATGTACACTACCTCTACCATATCTTCCAGTAGAACATTAACTACCATAACTATATAGTGTAGAACACCCCCTTCTAACCCTCTAACTCTAAGAAACTACTCTGTCAGCACCAGCATGTTGCTGCTTCCTGTAGAAATTCTATAGGTGACCCATCATGCCACAAAAATGGAACTCCACTGGTGGCCGAGGAGAATGTGTGTGATAGTGTCCCTACCTACCACATTAGGTGATAAGTACATGAGTATGGTCCCGAGAAACTGTTCCTTCTAACTATCCACATTTCTTCCCACTATCCTGACTATGGTTCTCGTAATGGCACTTCCTTCTCTCAAAATTCACACTCCCTGATCATCCATTGATAGCTTCCTATCCAGTAATGTGCACCTCATTCTGGTTCCCCTCTGAAATTAGATCTTGATTAACCACTTATCATAATTTCTTCAGCCTAAATATATTTTCATGGGACTTAATTTCACACTTAAGTTCGTTTTGACAACGTTTTTCTGAAGAGCCTAATCTTCCGCCAAAGCTGGAGAAAAACACAATAAATATGTGAAAGTCATGCGTATTCCATTATGGACAAGCTTCCTTGGTGTATAGGCAAAAACATTGAATCCTTATATTATCTCAATATTCATGTATATAAGTGTTCTAATAAATAATACTGAAAATCCTTCTTTAACATAAAATCAGCCTATGAAGATCGTACCTGAAAGTCCAACTAGTGCTTTGCTGACCCCTGTAGCATATAAGCAACCTGCTTTCCCCTCCTCTCAATCAAAGTCTCCAAATGGTGAAGTATCGTCTCTATGGATTCTATCTAGATTTCATCTCCCTCGAGTCCACCCTCTCTAGGAAAAGTAAGAGGGTGATGAGGTAGAAACATTATTGTTGACTCTGATATGATTTTCTCAACCAACCATGTTTCTCTCTCTATGAATTTCATGAAACGAGTAAAGTTCTCATGGAAATGTTCCCTTTCTTCCTCATCTTGCACTAATTGTGCCTCACGCTCCCATTCTGGATGTTCGTTCTGGTCCATACCCCTTCGTCTCTCCCTCAATAAGCATCATGAAGGCATATCTCCACAAATCCAAACACACATCTAAGGTATGATAACACAACATCATAACACTTACATAAGAGAATAAACTAACACAACAAGTTTCCACATGTCCTTTCTCCCATTACTCTCTGCACGGTCAACACTACCCTTAACCTTCCTACTCCTAGGTATTGGTTTACAAGGGTATATTTTTTCTCATTAATTAATTCAACCATTAATAAATCACATTAACTAAAATAAATCAATTCAATAATTAATTAATTAATCATACTGATTTCATTAATCATTTTTCTCATTAGACAACCATTTATTCTCATTATACATCATTATCTCAATCTCACATCAATAAATAATAGTTCATGTTCAACATGTTACACATAACCTATTTTCCTGTGATTGCCTAGAATGATGAATGTCACAACAACCCTAAGTGAATAGAATGATCCATTAAATCTGAACTATCGTGCCTCTTTAGACAAAGAATAAAAATTCAACAAATTTCAAAACAAATATCACATCACACCATAAGTGAGTCACCCAAGGTGAAAAAATATGAAACTGTAAAAAACAAATAGAAATCACAATAATCCCACCATGAGTACTCAAATTTTCCCCCATACATGGGTTTCAAACTCCCATGCATAATCTCATTACCAATCCATGACTCTTCCTAGTCTACTATCTACCTTTCCCTAAATCGTAAGACCAAATAAGAAGAATGAAAAGAAAACTCCTTTGATACCAATTTGTGAATCCCCATACCAGGAGCCACTGAACGGTGCCTCAATCCAGTTTTCCACTTTCCATCAAGAGTGCCTCCCCATATTCCAAACAGTGCCAACATTTTGCGATGGTCTTGTAAGACAGAGTTAGGGAGACTATACCCTCTTTTATCAGAATAAAACACCAGTAGAAGAAAATAACAATAACCATGTATGGAAGCTTATAAATAACAAAAATAAATCCATGTCATATGATAACTAAAACATGAAGATACAATACTCAACTAAAAGGTAAAACATGCTATGAAAATGAATACGTTGATTACATACAATGAAAATAAATTTAAAGACACAACTACAAATACAGGTCTTGAACCATGTCTGATTCCATATCCGAAGTTTCAATCCCAAATAGCATCCTATCACAGGGCCTTTCCCATATCAAGTCCAGAAATAACAAATTATACTCTGGTGTCGACCTGGATACCTAAACATGGTGTGATTATAACTCAGTAGGCCACCACCAATGGTATATAAAAGGATTCCAGTCAATGTTAGTGCATGTAGTTTTATAAAGTAAAAATACAATGCATAATTTAATAATTTATCACATTTTCATTTAATATTTAATAATCACATTAGGCCAAGTTCAATTCATATTTCCCATTTGAATTATCATTCATCATTATCAATCACTTTGTGTAGGTTATCATTCCTAGAACTCTAACTCTCGTTTGAATCATCATTCATTATTATCATTCATTCGGTGCAGGTCGTCATGCCTAACACCCCAAAATCATGTTGAGTGTAGGTCATTATGCCTAGAAATTCTATTCTCATTCAGTGTAGGTATTCATGCTTTGCACCCCATAATCTCAATCTTGGATAACTATTGGGGACGAATGCCATTTCCTAGTCCCATCTTCTAATCCATCTAGAATTCCATGTCTGACCCCACAAAAAATCATAGATATTTAATAATTCGTTAATTCAAAATAATTTCCCACATTATTCCATTACTAATCCAATGATTAGTTAAAAAACATAAAAGTCTATTATTTAAGTCAAAAATTAACTAAACATATAACCCATTAATTAATTCATCAATTAATTAATCATTCAACACAATTATCTTTCCATAAAAAATTCATGTCAATTAATTATCCATATCAAATCTCATCTTCTATTAATTAATTCTCAAAATTAATTATATTGGATCAAAATCATGGAACGTAATTAATTCTACCAATTAATTATATTTTTCCTACATCCTGGCACATTATTAATTCTCCCAATAAATTATATTTTTCAACATCATGGCACAAAATTATTTATCACAATTTAATATCTTTCATAGCCAAACAACATTTCATAATTAATTCTCCCCAATTTATTATCTTCACGCCATTAATTCAATATCTTAATTACAATATCTCAACCAACTAAAAACCACCAAAATATATATTTGAGAACCCCCCCCCCCCCCACACAATTTGTTCCGTGATTCAATTATCAATTAATCACCAAGGCCAACAAAAGTCAAATCCTCATTCCTAATAACTCCAATTTTGTAAATCAATTATCAAGTAAATATAAAAAATCATAAACTCACATGAACATATCAAAATCACAATGAATGGAATTTTATTTATACCACCTACCTTAGTTTATTGATGGAAATTATCCCAACAAAAATCCTAAAAATCAGAGCAACACAATGTCATCAATCATGCTTCGAATCTAAATCCCTAAACAAAAATTAAGATAAATGGCATCAAGATAATAAAAAATATAGATATAGATCCAAAATCCTAGATCTAGATCCCAAATCATAGGTTTATATCAAATAAAATGGGGGAGATCTTCCCTGAAAATATCTCAACAAGATAGAGGAATAAAGAATAAAATCAATGGGAGGAAATACACTTACTAGGAAGTTAGAAGATCTTCAATCTGAACTTATGATCATGATTAATAATGTTAGGGTCACCTTGGAAGCCCCACATAAGGCATTGGTAACACCATGAAATTTTAACGAATATGACTAGGTTGAAATATAGAGGTTTTGAATTTTTAGGTGGTTTGAAGAAAAAATTTCAGATTAAATCGCTCGACGCGCAGGGTTTCACCTGGAAGGCCACATGGTTAGGCCAAAAGTTGCACCAACCATGTTGACCTATATTGTGCACAGGTTTATCTTGTGCATATTTTTTCCAAATTGTGTGCAATCAATGCACAACTCCCTATCTACTAAAGTGCCTTAAAAATTCACCCAAACGCACTATAAGACACTAATCCAAGTCAATGGTACATAAAAGCATCAAAATTTCATGAAAACATGTCTGATATGACCTTAGAAAAGGATATGGTATTACAGTTCTTTAGAGAATGGTTACTCCACTCTTTATGGTCTTTGAATATCCCTAAAAAAATTGATTTTTGAACCAAACTACAAAAATCATCATGTTGAGTCTTATTCCATGATTAAATAATTATTAAAATAATCATATACTAGTTATATGGATTATGATATATCCAAAATCTATCCACATTAGCGACTTCCATGGATGATTTGTAGAGTCTTTTTCCCTTATCTCGGATGAATTAAAATCTATATTTTAAGGATACTTGAGATCGAAATATGAAATGCATGTAGATAACCATTCGTACATGAAAATTGAGTGATGGGGGATGGATTCCTTATGCTTCTATTGACTAAATAATTCATGTAGTTAATTATATTATGTATTTTTTTTTCCACATTCTCATTTTTGAAAGTACATCATATCATAATTTTGATATTTTAACAATTTATTCACTTTGATTGAAGGTAAATGTTTCAATTTTCAGAATCAAAAAACATATACATCTTTTTATAAACATGTTTTCTAAAAAATCACAAAAGAAATTAGTAGATATTCACATAGCTGGTTTTTTATGTAGCTAATTATTTTACCAAGCCAAATAAATGAAGGCTTGATGATTTAGGTTTATTATTAACGGTATGAGATTTGATATTTATTTTAATCATTGATGTTTACAATTCCATATGAATTTACATCTGAGAAAACTGGGGACCATGCATAGTGATCACATGAGTTTTCTATCCAACACACCAAATGAAGATACTGATAAATTCGTTATTCAATGAAATACAAATATCATCGATAATCCTTAAATAAATTTTAATATTATAGGAGAAGTGTTTTAAAAAAATTTATAAAAAATATCTTATTTTGATATTAATGGTTTAATATATTCTAATATTTGATTGAAATAACTCTCTAGAAAAAAAGTGTATGAGTTATCTATTCATTTTAATTAAAAGAAAACCTCTGCAATCCACTTCTCTCAAAAGGGAAAATTATATACTATCCATGGCTTACCAAAGAATAATAAATATCTATAATCTAGAACTGGATGTCTTATAGAAGTATAATATTTATCTAGTTTATTCATGAGGATTCCATAAGGGAAGGACATTATCTTGTTCTCAATGTTCATTCATAAATAGTGTCTCACACAGAGATTTGAGATACCATAGGGAATATTGTCACACATGATGAAACATAAATGCATGTATATCAAGATATTTTATTGTGATGATTTTTAATGTTTTGAATTGAATAATATAATAATTAATAGGTTTTATATATCTCTTACGTAGATATAATTCAGTCCATGACATCATAAACTTAAGGAATAATTTTGAAATAATTGTTTCCCTATGGAAAATACCTTTTAAAGGTAATATGATATATCTTATTGAGAAAAGAGATCTGAAATGCTTCCTTAAGTGTACTTGATAATGATAGATTAAATAATATCAAGGTGGATGATCGTGATATCATATAATAAAAGATCAATCAATATGAATAAGAGGGTTTCAGTTCGGGGTAAACCCAATTACCGAAGGTGGATTAGAGTGGGGTTCTATAACTAGCTTGTATATAGGGGGTATAACTAATTATAACATCTGATCACCTTTTTATATAGTGGAGAATTAGTGTCTAATTAATAATTCAGATTAAAATTAGTATTTATTTATAAGAAACCTTTTAAATCCCTTGGTTTTGTGCATTTCATTTGTAGAATTATTTTATTTGAGGTTGGGAAACACTATAAGTGAGGATCGAGGATTTAACATACCACAATGGATAAATTCAAATAGAATAATATGTAAAAATAAAAAGGGATTAGTGATTAATCTCACCTACTCTAATTGATCACACACTGATCATGGCTCTATAAAAACACATCACAATAATATTAATATCATTAAATACATTTTCTCTCAAAACAATCTGATGTTATAGGGGATATTATCTAATGCCATTTTTATATCTCCAATGAAAATATTTGATTAAAAACATTATTTGTAATTGTTTATAAAATTGAGGTTGTTGAAGATATTTTTATTAATGAAATTTAATCCAGATATGATCATGTTTTACATTTTATTTAGATACCCCAACTAATTGTGATTTTTATTTTTCAATTGATTCTATTTTATTCATTATTTTATTATTAGGTATATAATTAGTAGGATTCATATATTCATGTATATCAACATGTTCATCAAGTGTGCTCTATTTATATTTTAACTAAATATTTTGTCAATTTTATAAGGTTTTATATTTTATTTTATGATTGATTATAGTTTTCGCAAGATCCTGTGACAACACTATCATAATAAGTCTTGAATAATTCCTTCTTATTATGATTGTTAAAAAAATATCACTCACATGTGAAGATATAAGTCCTTAAAGATTATATTTGAAGAAATATAATCAATATTTTTACTTTATCCAAAGTCCCATGATTGTAATTCTTGACAACTTTGACTAGGATTTATTTTTCAATCAGTGTATAATTTCATTCATTATGAATTTTCATGAGATGTGAGTTTCCATCCCATAACATCCTAATTTCCATTAGCGATATCTTGATCTAATTTATTATGGTTTATTATATGGATATTCCTCTTTTACATAAGCAATCATGAAACAATGTTACGTATCATCTTATTAAAATAAACAATATTCATCTTATTGAATATAGCTATCATTATTAAAATATTCTTTTCTATTTTCATCATCTTCATAACTTACATCCCTTTCAAGGACTACCACATCAAGTATATGATGTTATTTCTAAAGGAATTAGATTTTATCTTCATCAAACATCTTTATTAAATTCTATTAATATTGAATTAGCCTCTTTTCTAAATGATATTGTAGTTTTTTTATGTTAATTTACATTTCTAATCTTAAATGTAGTCATAGAGGAAAATTGAATTATTTTACCACAATTAAAACACTATAAAAGTATTTTACCATAATAAATAAATTTTCCCATTTTAATTTTTTTTATATTTGGGACAATATTTCAATTAATATTTTCATATATTTTTATTTTTCAAAGGCAATGTGATTTTATTTAATTAAAAATTATTGATAAAATTAAATTTCATTTTATTGTCTTTATTGAACATTATTTAAAATAACTTTTTCTTATCATATCATAATTAATTAATTTTTTGTTAAATGTTATTTAGAAGTTATCATGATCACTATATTAGAGGGAATATATATTTTATTTAATAATTTGTGTACATGTTCTTGTGAAATTCTTCACAATTTGGAAGTCATAAGAAGTTTATCTATATCCACTAATAGTACAAATAAACATATTTACCATAGTATACATATCATTAGGGGATGAATATTATTACATTCACAAATATTTGAATTCGATTATATAATATTACATTTTTTATTCATTAATGTTTTTATCTCCTCAACAAATAATTGTTTGTATAGTTAATATTTTGAAAGATTTTTTACAGTATAAGCCATTTTTCTACTCTTTCTTTGAAAAAAATTACCATAATTAATTTCTTTCATTCCCATAACCTCCATAATTGCTTATATCATAAATTATCTGCATAATAGTTATATATGATAATTTAAAATAGTGATGATATAAATCTAGGATATCAACTATAATAGGGAACCAAAATGGGGAAATTAACTCCTCCCATATATGGAAACCATCCCCATAAAATGATGGAACTACATTATTTTTTAATCAATTTTTGTGATCCAAGTAATTGTCATGGGATATATAAATGGAATACCGTATATCTAACACAAATTTTTAGGAACATATATGAGTTTGATCAAAAGTAAGAGGGGAGGTGAATAAGGTTTGATAAATTTTTTACAACTTCTCTTTGTATTATTTATCACATATATTAAATACGAACATATAAGAAATTATATAATAGGATGAAAATATGTTTATTAAAAACTCTCATCTAAAAAATAGATAACTAAAACCTCTTGTATGGTGGATATTATCGAAAAAACAGACATCATTACTTTTATTATTCTGATGAAGAAATAAGAATATTTTCCTTGAACATTATATAATTTCAATAAAAAACATGATTATATAAATAGTCCATATGTATATTAAAACAATAAAAAATAGTTTATTTAAATATAAATATATGAAATAAAAATCCCCCAAAACGTTTAATGATAAGGATATTCTTTCTCTTTTCCAATATAGAAGTCCCTATGGAATGGTTTATTGTTATAATTTTATTAATACTATGTGGGTGATTTAATTTTTAAAGATAATTCAACAAGATATCACCATATTTATTTAATAGTTATCTCCACTCAAATATTTTTCAAGATATATAACATCATTTACAACCTCATATTTTTATTCAAAAACATACACCAACATTTTTTACAATCATCATAATTTCATGAAAATATTTTATCTAATATTTTTCACATAGAATAATTTGTTATAATCCACCCATGATATCCTCCTTGAATACGAGACATCAAATATTCAAAAATGGATTTTGAAAATAATAAATAATATTAACTACGAAATCTAAATCTACATCAATATTATTGACTTCAAATTAGAGTTTTTCATTAATATGAAAACACCCAATAGTTCATGTATCTATGAAAAAAGATGACACTGTAGAACTATAGTAAAAAATTAAGAGGTTTTTGGAATTTCTATTAATTTATAATTTATAATATAAACCTATCAAGATTTTGGGTGTTCAGGATCATGACACAATTTAGGGGGAATTTTTACATATTCTGGGACTCTCTTGTGGTTTTGAGCTATATTATTGAATCCTTCCAAAATCCCTATATGGGACTTGTTACCCATTAAATAGTGTTTGTTCATTAATGGATACCAATTTATAAATTTATTTTTAGTAGTGTTTTTTCATCATTATTGATTAATATCTCGTGATTCTTAATTGTATGGTACTTTGGTTTAATGAAAAATATGTTGGAACTCTAATGTTTAGTGTCACTCAAGGAGTAACTAAAAATTTTTAGTGTTAGGATCTTTCCCCTACAAATGTATTTCTATGTGTCAATGTGAATTTAATGAGAACCCTTATAGTTTTACGTCCCATGATGAAAAAAAATTCTCCTTCAAGGTCATTTTCAAGGAATTCTCAATAAACATTAGCAATGTATGGTAAGGTAATAGAGAAAATATTTTCACCATTTTGAATATGTATATCAACGATTTAAACACTCTAAATTTATCAATTTGAGTTTATTTTCATATTTTTTATATTTTCGGTATGTTTTAGGTTAAAATATGAATATTAATTATTTACTCAATTATAACATATTTTAATCACTTTAGTATTTCAAGCATAAATTTTAAAATATTAATCCATTTAGAGTGAATATTTTCAAAATTCCTTTGTTTGTGGGCTTCTAATTCTTCTTTTAGACTGAGAACCAATTCAAAAAATCTAGATGCCTAAAAAATTCAATGGTGTTGAAAACCATATCAGGACAATAGAGGGGACCACACTTCATTAAATCAGGACTAACTCATGCTAAAGTCATCAAATTTGGCTGATTTGAAATGTATTTTAATAGGGACTCGAATCATCATTTTAAAATTAAATTTTAAGGAAATTTTCTCATATTAATGTAGCAATTTTATTATACAAAATGGAGAAATATTTAAGAACCATTCATCCTGAGAGAGTGTGACTCCTTAATTGTGTCATAAAATATTTTATACTCGTCCAATATCATTGAAATTTAGAGGGTAGATAAAAAAATACTTCTCATAACCTATAAGAATGAATTAGGGAGCTGTTTGTATGTATGGTGTTGAAAACATAATCATTCTTCTAGATGATAGATTCTTGGGGTAAAGCTACTGCACACATTTCTTTTCTTCATTTATTTTAATTTTTATTATTTTCAATTTAGTTTTATTTTAAATTAATTTTTTTCTTATTTTATTTTAAATAAAATCTAATTCATGTATGGTATTTATTTTGTGTGTATTATTTTACACACCCATATTATTCTCAATCTTAATCTCCTTCTTTTATTTATTTATTCGTATCTTCTTCTTCATTTTCTATTTTTATTTTGTGATTTCATGTGTCTGTTTTTTTCTACTTATTTTCTCTTCCTCATTCTTTTCATTTATTTTATTGCATTATTTTTTTTACTCTACCATGAACTCTTACACTAAAAAATAGTAAGCTAACCTAAGTCTTATCCTAGGGGAGGTATTTGGCAATTTAATTTATTCTACACAGAAATTCCGATGTTTGGTCAGGGTTGTGATGATAAAGAGTAAAATCCCATTGGTGTGGATATAATCCACCATGAAACTAAACTCAAACTCATATATATTGTGTTATTAAGTAATTTTCCTCAATTACACTAAATATATCACTTTATATGATGGATTGGATCCATTCACTAGTTGAAATGACATACAATGGAGTTAGATCCTAAGATATGTCAAACTATCGATTGTGGGGAGCCAATAACATTGATTGCCAAAGGATATGAAATTTATATTTGTAATTGAATTAAATATTTTACACCACTATATAAAATAATATTAATTAATGCATTATATCTTAGAATTGAATTATAAAAATTCATCTACAAAATAATAAAGAGAATGATGGAACCCATGAACTAAACCACAAATTCTAAGTACATTTTTCTTAATTTAATTATCTTAGCATTGCATGCTAGTATAAGTTTATAATTTGTCATATTTTATGTATTTTCAATTCAATTATATTAATAAAACATAAATGAAAAATATAATTACTTTAGGTGAGATAGAATAGGTAGGTAAACAACTGAGAAAGATCCTAAAGTGATAAGACCTTGGAGAGCCACTATGGTGTATTAGGAAAATAAATTTTCTTTTACCATCTTCTAAGATATATGTGCATTGAATTAGGTACATTTCCTAGGATATAATCTGTGTTTTATTATATTTTATATTTTAATGTAGTATATATATTCACATTATTTTTCTAAAAACACCATATATTTTTCCCACGATGTATTTAAATTTAGATTATTAAAAATAGGTATATTACTCAAAAGTGAAATAAAACAAATAATAAGAAGTTGGTTATTGTGATCTATATAAACAAGTTGAAAAAATGATCAATACACTAGATTATATTCATTTTAAAATGGATTAGATAATTGATAACTTCAATACATCCCCTAAAGAACTTGAACCTGAACAATAATACGAGCCATATAGGTTTTCCAATTTTTATAAGGACATTCAAGAGGATGTGTTACATCATGAGGATTATCCAAATTCCAATTATCAAAAAAATAAGATCCAAGATGAGTATGATAAGATTTTGTGTATTCATGATGTGTAATACATACCCCATGAGCATCATATGGGAGATCAACAAGATCTAGATAAATTATAGAATGAGTATGAGGTAAAACATGATATCCCAAATCCTTATAAATTAGAATATATTGTTCAATTTCATTTACCTCTAGACATGGAATATGAGGACAACACCCATTTGGAGTAATTTAAAAAATGTATGTATGAGCCTAAAAACCTACTTCCATCCAAGGAGACTCACATTCAAGAGGAACTTCTCACTAAAAAGGTGATTAAATGAAATCCAACCTAGGGGGATGATCCTTTCTAGGGATCTAACTTTTTAATTTATTTAATCTGATTCGAGTATCACTTTTTATTGTTTTTATTTTTAGATTTTAAACAATCCATTATTTTTCATTAGAGGAATATGATGAATTATCGCATTCAACGATTAAGGAACAAATGGAGATCCATGATTTTGAAGGATATAATTGTGAGGAAACCCAAGAAGATGTAAATGTAGTTGATCCTAAGGAAATTGGGATAGATTCTACATATAATGAAAGTGGAAATTCTAATTCTTCAGGTTTAAATTCGGTCAAATTAATTATAAATTCTAATCCTACTTTTGAAATCCAAATTCATGCAACCCATGTTGACCTAGAACTTGAAAATAAAGGGGAGGTTTCAAAAATAGAAAACAAATTAGCTAATGATTCATACATTATCATGTAACATACATATATATTATAAATAAATGTGAAGTGGATAAATCTGTTAAACTTTATTCTTTGATAATTTCTCACTAAAATTAAAGAAGCCCAGATGAAAAAATTTACAAGTGGTTGTTCAAGTCTATGAAGCTTCATCCACTGTAAAACATTGGATAAGAGATGGTATTTCCATCTAGAGTTATTAAAAATTCAAAGCCCACTTGGTGGATTATACCATGACTTATTACATTAAATTAATTCAAGTAATTTCAATTTCAATTTCATTAACAGGATTTATCCAGTATGCAGCCTACCCTCTATTATTTTTTTTTTCTTATATGACATGATACTTTTTCTTAATTGATTAATTATATTTTATAGTTCCATGATTACACAAGAAATCCAGTAAAATAGTATAAATAAGAGGAGTAATATCCATAGTAAAGGTAGTTTACTATTTTTATCTTTAAAAATATCTACATTTTATTCCAATAACATGTTTTTTGGTTTGTACATGAAATTATATGATAATATTAGAATTAATTGTTTTCATGACTTCTCTAGGAGACATTAGATTCTTAAGAATCATGTGATACCATTTTATAGATTTCAATGTTAATGGTATTTACTCTGTAAAATGGAAAATTAAATTATAATATTCAGTCATGGATAATAAAATGAGGACTTGTGATTTGAGGGAATTAATTTATTCATGTAAATTAAATTTCCCAATGTTTTTTTCTTCCAATGAATCTATGATATTCATAAGAGTTAATTTTTTATTTTTAATCATGCCTAGTGTGATTTTCCATTGTTATATGTCCACTTCCGTAGAGGATTTATAGTCCACGTAATTATTATTTTATTTTTGAGCATATTTATAGAGTTATCTTGGGACATGCTACCGGCAAGAACATGCATTTAAACTTTTAAATAATATTATTGTGCAAAAAAATAAAATGATTGGGGAATCTTTTGAAAAGAAATTATCCAAAAATAACACATTTATATCAATTCATATTTAACCCATATAGACAATGAATGGACGTGACATGAATGATCCATGTTTCAATCAATTTTTATCCATTCCTACACTCCCCTTGGTATCTACAGGATATTTGTAAGATGTTGTGTAGGGGTGAAGGGAGTCATCAGAAATGGGATGAAATAAATTTCATGAAAAATGCGTGGGGTTATACTATGGGTGTGGAAATTTTTTTTATTAGTAAATTGTAATATACTATTATTCCCCTCATCTAAAAATTTGAAAATGACTATAAGAACCAAAAATGAAAAAATGGTTTGTGGTTTGGGAAAACCAAAATATTCATTACTAGACCTATGATCTTTCTCATATGTGGTTAGGTGGTGTATGTGATGTTTATTCGAATATTATTTTTCAAAAAGGATGAAAATGAAAAAAATAGAAAAAAATATAAAAGTAAAAAAATCAAGAGGGTGTACAAATCATTATGTATTCTTTATTCGATCACGAAATTTAATTTGGTTTTGGGGGAAATGGTAGTTTTTATATTTAAGGGGACAATTACACTGAAATTTAATTTATGATATCATAAACATTACATAATATATAAGCCTAATATTTGATCATAAATTTTTCAACATTAATTCCTACCAACCTTAGGTATCTGAGTCATTTAAACCTTTAACGAAAGCCCTCCTAATTTAGTGCTCCTTCAATCTTTAAAAAGTACAGAAAGAAGTTCCTTTAAAATCCAATGGATATGGTTCATATATTTATGATATTACTAAAATGATACTGTAATAAATATCATGATTGATGATTTATAAGATTCAAAAGTGAGGTAAATCATGATTTTGAATGT
This sequence comes from Viscum album, assembly GCA_963277665.1. Classification (NCBI taxonomy): domain Eukaryota; kingdom Viridiplantae; phylum Streptophyta; class Magnoliopsida; order Santalales; family Viscaceae; genus Viscum; species Viscum album. Next base: position 593,081,369 of record OY728166.1, read on the forward strand.
TTGATAATAATACATCGAGAAACTAAAATGAATTAATGGAGAAGTTACATAATTTTTCAAAGGAAAAATTAAAATGATTGATATGAATTATTTTTTTAATATTGATAAATTAAATTCATATTATATTTTATGTTTTTGAAAATTTTATTTGACATTGAATTTTTTTATTTTTACAGCATTGGAATTTGAATATTTGTAACATTGGTGCCCTATGAATTCCTTTTTCAGATTTAATTTTTGAGAAAAATACTGGTTTAAGTGTGGGTGATTTTTTTAGATAATGTTTTCATAATTTTTCATATGTATTTCAATTATTTAATCCCTCCCAATTTACCAATTTTTGTTTATTTGCATAATTTTTATATTTTTCATGTGTTTTGGGCTAAAATGTGAAAATTGATTAATTTTGGAATTTTAATAGATTTTAGAAAAGTGTTTTTTAGAGAATAACTATTAAATAATTTATCCAATTAGAGTGATTATATTTTTGGACTATATTTTTGTTCAACAATTTATTCTTATATACTCATACTCAATTCAAATATCAACAGGCACAAAAAATAAACTATGTCGAAATATATTTCATGTTGATAAAGTGGATCCCACCTCAGAATTCATGATAAATACATCCAAGTGAGGTGATTCCCTATTTTTTTATGTGGTCTCAATTTACTTTGACCATTGAATTTTATGGAGATGTTATCTCAGTAATGCAGAAATGGGACACTCCAAATCGAAGGAATATTTAGGATACATTCATTCAGAAAGTTTATTTCCCATTAATTGTTTCGTAACATATTTTATATGATTCTAATGTATTTGAAATTTGGACAGACCATAGAAAAATAAATTTATCAAAATACTATAATAATTATCCAGGGAGATATTCTGCTATATGGTGGGCAGAATAGGAACTAACTTTGATAGGATATATTCTAGCGGGGAAGCTGTTGCAACTATTTCTTTTATTCTTTTATTTTTGTTTTATTTAATACCACTTTAGTTATATTTTAAAATTAATTTTAAATTAGTTAATTTTAATTATAATATAATTCTTCAATGTTTTTTATTTTTGGTGTCTTCTTCCACACACCCTTCTTATTCTTCCCTATATTATTTTCATTCTTTTCATATATTTTTTTCTTCTTCTACGATTTTTATTTTTTAATTTCATGTGCATTTTTTTCTTCTTCTTATTTTATCATCCTCATTATTTTAATTAGTTTTCCTTTCTTCTATTTCTTTCTCATTCCATCATGACCTCTTACCCTAAAAAATGAGGTCATAACCCAAGGCTTGACCCAAGGGAGGTAAGTTGAAATTTTATTTATTCTACACATAAATTCATAAGTTTCATTATGTTTTTTATGATCAAAAGTAAACTTTAATGGGATTGGTGATATTATTCCATGACATTTAACTCAAACTAATTTATATTATGTTATTAAATATTTTCCCTCCCTTTTACTGGATACAATCTCTTCATATGATGGAGTTCACCCATTCAGCGAAAAAAAATTGCATACGATGGATCCAAGTCATGGGAGATGTCACACTGTTGATTGAGGAGTGTCAACAACAATGATTACCAGAGGAGGAGGAATCTATATAGATAAATGAAATAAATATTTCACCACAAAAAATAATATAATAGTAATTTAATCATGGGATATCAAAATTGAATTATCAAACTTAATATAGACACTAATAAGGAGAATGATGGAACCCATGAACCAAACCTCAAAGTCCATGCACATTCATCCAAATTTCATTCAAATAACATTGAATTCTATTATATGATTCTTATTTCACATATTTCATATCTTTTAAATAAATTGATTTCATAAAATGAAAAACAAAAAAAAAATAGGAATATTAGGTGACATTGAATATATAATTCAAAACCAAATAATGTTATATGCACCTAGTCACCCATTGTACTTCATTTAGAAAATAAAATTTATTTTACAAGGCCCTACGATAGGAGTGTGTCAAAATTGGCACATTTTCATGGATCTAATCAGTGTTTTCTTATATTTTTATATTTTTAAATTGTATATATATTACCATTATTTAAAAAACACTAAAAATTTATTTTACCATTATGTGTTAAAATTAACATAATTATTCATGGGTATATTAATCACATGGGAAACATGAAAAACAACATCAAGTTGATTCATAATAATTATTTTAATATGATTCCATCCTTTAGACTCTTGTAACCTCTTCTTTATTTTATTTTTTCCTTGGTTTTTTGTCTATGCACCACCTTCTACAAAAAACAACATCTAGTTAATTACACTGATTCAGATGATCTAGTGAAAATTGTGGGTGATAGACTAGAAGATCTTTCCAGAAAAATCAATTGGATAACTAAGGACTTAAATGTATCCCTTTGGAAACCATTAACTGAACAAGAAAATGATCCACTAGGATTTCGTAATTTTTCTAATGACATCCAAGAAGTTGCTTCCAAGATTGATGAATATTCACAACCCAATCATATAAAATATTAGATCCAATATAGCCATTATAAGCTAGAGTGGATTTAGGATAAGGAATACATTCCTGGTGAGCTACATAATGGGAGATCAATAAGATATGGTTGAATTTTGGAATGAGTATGAGGTACAACATGGTCTCCATAATCCATTAAAAGTATAAGAACCTATACCATTAAATTTCACACTTTCCATGGAATCTTAATGCACCACCCATGTTTTGGAATTCAAGGAATGGATGGAGGTCTCGACCACCAACGTATATCTACTAAGACTCACATTCAAGAGGCACTTATCACTAATGATGTGACTGAAACAAAACCAAATCAGGAAGAAGATCATTTATTAGACTTTTTATTTTATAATTTCATTAAATATGATTCTATTATCACTCTTTGTTGTTTTTTATTTTTCAGATTTGGTTAATACATTCTTTTCCTTAGAAGAAGATGAAGAATAACCACATAAACCTGATAAGGATCACATGGAGCTCCCTGATTTTGATGAAAATACATGTGAGAAGGACTATGAATATTTCCAATTAGATGATCTTAAGAAAATATAGATAGAGTCTTTTCACATTATAATGGAGAATTATGAATCTTCATATTTCAATTATGTCATGTTTAAAATACTGCCTAACCATAATTTTGAAATCACAATTCATGCAACCCATGTTAAGTTAGTGCTAGAAAATAATGAGGATGTTGCACAAGTATCATCCAAATAAGATGGTGATCCTTACTTCATCCTACCCCGTCTATGAAATATATAATTAATTGTGAATAGGATGGATATGTTGTTCTCAGTATATGGGTAATTCCTCACCGAAAACAAACAAGTACAAGCTGAGAAATGTCACATGTGTTGGTTCATGTCTAAGAGTCTTAAACCACCATCAAACATTGGATACCTTCTGGTAATTCCCTATAGAGGTACTAAAAATTTATGAACCAGTTGGGGGATCATACAAATAAATATAACTTTATTTTCAATATCGTAATTTGTATTTCAATTCCATTTTTATAATTAGTCCAACATGCAACCCACTCCTTTTTGTGTTTTTTAGCTTAAATGACATGATCCTTATGCTTAGTTGAGTAATTATATTTTGTAAGACCATGATAGAATAATCTAGGCCCCAAAATAGTAGAAGTAATATAATTAAGCTTTCTACTAAAGGGCGTTTACTTTAACTTTTTATCTTTTAAAATCTCTAATTTTGTCCAATAAATTATTTTGGGGTTTAAACTATAAATTTCATTCCCATATTTGAATTTATGCCTTACTTGAATTTTGTAGGTGACATGAGTTACTTAATAATCTTGTGGGTCCTTGATTTATATTTCATTGTTAATTAGATTAAAATTTTAAAATCAGGAAAGAAATTTTATATTTCAGAATGGATATTAAAATGGGGAATTTTGAGTTGACGGGTTTAATTGATTCATTTAAATGAAAATATCAAATAATTATTCATGATTACAATTACATAGATTCGTGTGAATTTATTTTTTATTACTAATCATTCCTAGAGTGGTTGTACAATGTTATACTTCCCATTCTTGATTTTACTTTTAAACCACTTACTTTTTATTTTATTCCTTATCTTATTTTTTAAGTGTTCTTGGGACATGCCACCTGCTAGAACATTCATTTTACCTTCTCAAAGATATTACTAAGAAAAAGAATATTTAAAATGTTTGAGGCATATTATTAAAAGCCTTTATCCTTAAATACCACATTTATATAAATTCTAGTTTATCATAGAGATAATATTTATGAATATTCTTCAGATGATCCATGTTTCAAGGCATTTTTACCCATTCATGCCCTATTCTTAGTATTTTCATGGTATTTCTATGTTAATATAATGTGTGAAGAGATTCATGAGGAACTGGATTAATTAAATTTTATGTAAATGTGTGGGGGTAAAACTATGGGTATTGAAAAATGGTGTTGATAAATATATGGTAATATATTGTTTTCCACTTTAAAAAAATGAGAAAACGGAGAAAGGATTAAAAAGTAATAAAATGGGTTGTGATTTTGGAAAAACATATATAACCATTACTAGACCAATAATATTTATCATATATGGTTAGGTAGTGGGTGTGAGATTAATTATAATCCTCATTTTCGAAAAATGAAAAAGTTGATAAATATATTTGAAAAAATTATTAAAATAAAAAAAATAATGATGGTGCACAAATAATTCATTATGCTTTATTTTTTTGTGAGCTTTACATTGATTCTTAGGTGAAATGGGAGTTTCTAAATTAAAGGGGAGAATTCCATTGAAATTTAAATTTTTGTATCATCAACTATACATAAGATATAAGCCTCCTCTTTGAGGCTTAATTTTCAAACATCAATTCCTATCATCCTTAATCCTCGAAGTCAGGAAAACCTTTAATGAAATCTATCATTATATTATGAATATTTTTCCTTTACAAGATGGATATAGAGGTTCCTTTACAGTAATATGGATAAGGATCATTTATAAATTATATGAGCATAACTATACATGAATTTATATAATTAATATTTAGTGGAATGATTTAAAAGTGAGGTAAATCATTATTTTTCATGTTTAATAATAATGAATTGAAGAACATAAATGAATGAAAGTAGAGGTTCCATCATTTTTCAAAGGAAAAAGTAAAATACTTTAATTGATTATTTATTTGAAAACTCTGAAATTTAATTGATATTTTAAGTGTATTTTTGAAAATATTATTTGAAATTGAAAGTTGTTTTATTTTATTTCTTTAGAATTTTAATATTTGTAACATTTGTTCCCTATAAATTCCTTGTTGAGATTTTATACATGAGGACAAGAATGGTTTGAGTGTGGGGTGATTGATAAGAAAAATATATTTATCATTTTTTATATGTATTTAAATGATTAAACCATCCCAATTTATCAATTTTATTTGATTTTCATCATTTTTATATTGTTGGTGCATTTTGGGAAAAAATGTTAAAATTTCATTATTATGTTATTTTAAAAGATTTGTTTCAATTTGGTATATCGAGCATAAATTTTAAAATATTTATCTAATTGGAGTTATTATTTTTTTTTGGATTCCATTACTTCTTTTCTTAAACTTCTTCTAAGGGACAAAGAGACAATTCCAGCATCCATAGGCCATAAAAATCATTCATTTTGAAAAATATTTTTGGCTCATATAGTGGAACCCTCCATAGTAAATGAGGAATAACCCAGTATAAAGACCTCAAATTGACAGGAAGAAAAATGAAATTGAAAGTATTTAAAATTCCTCATATTAAATTGAATTTTTTAGAGATGGTTTCAGAATAATGATGTAATGTGAATCTCCAAAGTTATAAAACATTGGGCTAGAAAGAGTGTGATTTGTTAATTAGGTCATAAAATCTTTTCTACAATTATAATATCATGAAAATTATGAGTGTATATAGGAAAATAAATATTGAGAAAGATATTATAAGTACACATGGATATATTCAGAAATATGGTTGGCAAAAAAAGAGATATTTTTTGAGTTTATAATTTGGAGGGGAAGGTGTTGCACCAATTTATTATATTCTTTAATTTTTTTATTTTTTTATACATTTTTTATTTTAAATTTAGTTTCATTTGAATAAAATCTAATTCATGAAGGGTTTTTATTTTTTTCCCTCATCCAGACACCCTTTTTATTCTTATACATCTTCTTTACCTTATTTTCTTCTTTTATTCTTCTTCTTCTATTTTTATTTTAGGATTTCATGTGTGTATTTTTTTTCTTCTTATTTTATCATATTTTTTATTTTCATTTATTTTATTTTCATTTTTTTCATACTAATTCCACCATGACATTTTACCCACAAAAATGGGGGACTATCCTGAAGATTTGGTCGTCGGTGGTATGTGGACGTTTCAATTAATTTTTACATAAATTCATAAGTTTTATTATTTTTATGATGAGAAAGAGAAAAAGTTCATGGTTTTGTAGACCATCCACCCCATAACTGAATTCAAAAGAATTTATATTCTTCTACTTATTATATATGATTCCTTATACTGGATACAAGATCCTTATATGATGGATTTGATTAAGTTAGTAGTTGAAATGGCCTACAAAGAAGCTAGGTCCTATAAGATATCACATTTTATATTTAGGTGTTCTATAAACCCTGATTATAGGAGGAGGTGTAATTTAGGATTCTAATGTATTCCAATTTTTCAAAACACTAAATATTATATTAGTAATTCATACATGAGATCTTCAAATTTAAATATCAAACCTAATTTATACACCAATAAAGATAATGATGGGACCCTCGAAGAAAACCACAAAGGCTAGATAAATTATTTCTATTTTAATTATGTTATCCTTTTATGTTATTATAATTTCAAAATTTTTATATTTCATGTATTTTTCCTTCTATTGTTTTAATAAATCTTATAAGAACAAAAAGTGGTAGTTCATTTTAGATAAAATAAGAAGGTGAATAATAGAGAAATCAGTTTATGTGAGATGAACCTGGTATGCCTCTGTGCAACATTATAAAAATAAATTCTATTTTTCCCTAACCTATTATAGGTTTTCTTCATAAAGACGTATGGGATGAATACCCTTAGTGATGTATGGTGTTGTATTTACATGTGATATACCCTTTCTAAAATTTTATGAATTCAATGTGACCCATGAGGTTGGATTTATTTATTTTCTCTGGGGAGTATGGATCTTTTGGGCCAAGGGTGGTCTTATTAAGAATTTGGACTAATGATAATAGTATGATAATACATTGGTTAAATATATCCCTCCTGGATGGGGAGAATTATTTTAATAGTCGAATGATCTAATGAGAGGACCTTTGGACTCGTATGAAATTTATCCCAACATGGAAACATATATAAAAATAAGTTGAAATTAGAACCATAAGGGTCGAATTGGAATGTTCATGGAATTGTGTTTGAAATTTCAGGAGGATTCCTACATATGTTCTTTAAAAGAAATCAATACGCATTTATTTTAATGTGAAACATTTAAGGATATTTTTGTGGAATATACCATTCAGTTTTAAATCATTTGGTTAGAAAGATGGTCATATAGTTTAATTTCCTATTTTAAGGATTTCCATATTTTGGAATGTGAAACAATAAATAATTTAGTGTAACATACACATATAAGAAAGCTCTAGAAAGATAGTTTATGGAATAAACCTAATAGGCTGCCTATATTTTATTGATTTAAATTATGTCATTTGAATAATTAAATAAGATATCTAATATGACATAATGTAGGAATAAATTGAAAAAATAGAAAAATAAGGATTCGGAATGTTGCATGAGGGCTAAAATTTGACTTCAGTTGAGATTATACACTGAGGCCCCCTTATATGTGTATAATAGTCTTGTTTAAGGTCTCATCGATAAGAACCATCATTGGTATTATACCTAAAGTCTGCACCCATGATCCCATATTTGAACCAATTGATAAAAAGGGATGGACATAAAATTAAGAAGATTATAGAATCATGTAATAAATACTATGGGATTACACTATCATTGATTCTCTTTGTTTAATATCTAATTGAATAGATATGTAATCCATCATTGATCCAAGGGATTTCCCATCACCATCACTATGATGTGGATTTTAATTATTGAGGGAATACATGATTTCAAAACGATTAGGGGACCTAGTGTATAGTGAGTATGATCAAGAGATACCTTTTATCATGAGAATTCATTATTAATGGGTTTCCTGCATGTGTGCAGGCCCTAATCCTATTTATAGGGCATCGTTTATGAGACATTATTTTGGGTTCATGGGGTTTTCACCAAATATATGGGATTTCATTAACATCAATAAAATTATATTTGTGAGGATATTTGTCTGGGATGGATGATGTAACCTGAAGGATGTTTTAAATCCCACTTAAGGGGAAGTATATGGATCCAATATAGATCATATAGTCTTCCTTAACTATCTTAATTCCATAGGTAGTGAACCATTCAGAGGGAATCTAGATTATTTGTAAAATTATTCTAACCCCATAATCTTATGTTAGTTTTTATTTCCCTATCTACTTCATTCCTTTCTCCTAGTCTAAGACTCTTAATCAATTTCGGGAGGTGGGTGGCATCGTGAATTTTTTATAACTAGTGTGGGAAGGGGAAGGAATGTGATGTAACCACATGGTATATATTTCAATGTATTATAGTCCAATTAGTAAAATATACCTTGTAATATTCCAATAGTTTATTTCTATTAGTGTTATTAAATTAATTGAAACCATGTTTTGTAATATTCTGGCCTCATGAAATAAAAAATCACACACATTTACCTACAAGAACAATTAAGTGTTCCCCATAAAGGATCTATTTATATTGTGAAGGAAGGATATGAAATTGTGTCATAAATTTCCTATATCAATTAAAAAGTCAATCCTATAGTTGTAAAGAATCCCATTAGCTAGTCACTAACCCAAATCATACTATGTGGCTATCTAAGAGTGATTCCATAGTCCCTTCATGAAAGAAGAGTAGTCGAATCAAGATCACCCTCAAGGAGGTTTTCATTAATATATTTCTTGATGGGTTCTAATATCATACGGGTCCATCTTGTACTATAATGTAATTGATATTAAGATGATAGTTATGATGTGTTTGTAAATCTCTATAACATTCAGTGTTTTTAATATGTTCTTCTACTACTTAACATACCTTGAATGATCATATATATGTCAGGATAAACCGACTAATGGTTCTATCATTTCTATAATTTTTTATTTTAATGAAGTTAAACATATTTTAGATGTCCACCCCCGACCCCTCATATAATCAATTTTATCTTACACAAACATGTTTCAATTAGGAGGAATTAATAAAATAATGTGTACTTGTCATATGTTTTATTAAAGGAAATTAGAGGTCTTCATAGAAAACATATGAATCATAATCAAATCATATAAATATGGTGATGGGACCATTTTTTCATTATTATATTTCTAATTCACATCCATAAACTACATAATATAAATTTCAATCCTCCTTCATTTAATTTTCTTGTTTCAATTTGAAACATGGAACCATGTATCAAATTCCATTAATTTGATTCTATTTTGGGAGTAAATATAATGATCCACCAGTTTTCATGTTCATCATTTAGTTAGTTCATATACTTTAATTCCCTTGTGAACTTTTGTGCGTAAAATATCATATTTCATCCAAAAAGAGATCCAAAATACCTAAATTCATGCCTAGACTATCTTATATATTTCTCCAAGTACATAGTTGATAGTTCAGTGACATCTATGATATTATATATGGTTGGTGAATGAGGACCATTTATTAAAATTTCCATAAATTAATTTCATTAATTATTATCAAGATTATGACTCTTAGAAAACACTAATATTCTCTAATGGTACCTTCAAGATAGTCAAAAATAATTAACAACATCAACCATGGTCTCAAAAAAGGCACCTACACAAAAAAAACCATTCAAATCCCATGGCTGTCAGTACATTAGACAATTATTTATCTAATAAATTACTGTTTTATTGGTTTTGGTTGTTAAGAGTTTATTCCATTGTCAAATCGTGATTTATAAATAAACTACCCACCAAGATTAACAGTCATTGTGATGTGGTTCATTTGAATATCTCAATGGTTAGTCATTTAATAAAGGTGACTAATTAAATTTAACTCTATGTGTTTGGATACACCCCATTTTTCTTAGAAGAGTACAATTAAGAAGTAGACCTCATATTCACAACTACATGTCTATTTTCATAAGGTAAAGGTATACAATAGGATTTTATATACATTGAGTAGGGATCTCTGAGTAGGAGGCATTGTAGGATAGAATAGGAATTAGCAAATTTGGGTGTGTTTGTTTATTGAAGAATTTGGTGCATATCTAATGTTATTTGGTCTATATAAATCCATATAGGTTTTCAAAAAGTTTTTAATAATAATAAATAAAAAAGTTAGTAATTTATATTAGATAAAGTCATCATAAAAATTATTTACTTTTTATCTAGAGTCTGCATTGAATATTAAATTACGATGCAGAGATAATCAATGGTTCTCACAATATTTAGGATATGCATGAATAATTTAAACAAGAATTACTATGTGGGGTGAAACCGGATAGATTCAATTCATTTATAAGGAATTATTCTATATGGTGAGTTTTTAGATGGGAGAAAGTCTTATTTTAAAGTTTGGTGTTCCTTTTTAGGCATATGCTGATTAGTTCATTATCCTGGAAAAGGAAGAGTCATAAAAATAAATACAACTATCATGTAAAATTAATAATAACCACCTGGTTATTAATTCTTAATATCCCATTTTTTAAGTGGGTTAACAAAAAAACTAGGGTTGGATATTTTTTTTATGAGGATGACCATTCATTCCTCCTTTATAGCTTCTTAGAAAATTCAATAAGTTGTTTTTTATTCCTATTAAAAAAATTTATTACAATGGGTACAATTATATTTACAATGGTTAATCCCCTAGAATCTGGAAAATGATTCAGTACAGTTGTTCCTATTTTAGCCATGTTCTATCAGTATTTTTGGAATGTTTCAAAATAAATTAACCCATTTATAATTTTTATCCCCATCCAAGTTCTGTGTGGTTAGATAGTGTCCCACATGGATGGTTATTAGTTCACCATTCTATTCTAAATTCATTGTGTTCTTTTCACTCCCTACATATTGTGTATTAAAAGAATCCAACATCACTCTTTATGAAAATGATTTTTCAAGAGCTATCAATACTAGAATTAAATATAGGGGACTCCCATTAGAACTAATAATAGAAATTCATTTAGGATCCCCTAAGTTCATATAATTTTAACATCTCTTTAATACGGAAGTTTTTTTACTTGAAAAATTCATAAGGTTGTAGTAAAATTCTATTAACACTATAAATTTAGTTGGTTGTTTAGTTTCAAACAAAATATATTCCTATCCCCATCATCATGTGTATAATTCAAGAAACACCCAAACATTGTATGAATGTTTTGGAAAATGGTTACTTAAGAGGTGTCTAGAATAAAATTAACAATCCCTACTCCTAATTCAATCATTAGTTTTAATACTTTATATGATGATTCATGGAATCAATAATACCCTAATCTCTAACTAGATAATCGTGTGCACTAGTTCAATGGTTGGCCACCCATTGAGGAAAATGAATAAGAAATTCTCTAAGAGAGCCCACCACACTGGAAAATAGGGGTTCTCCAAAGCCAGTGGAAATATATGTTATTGGAAAAAGGGATCGCTTATAAAGTGAAGCATCATCTCAGATTATATGAAAACTATTACTGCATGTCAGTTTTCCACCATCAGGGAGTTAAATGACATCCCTACACTATGTCACTGTTAGAGAAACAAATACTAAAATATTAGATGGAATTGGAAGATTTAGTGGTGAAGATGTCAACTAAAGATCTTTATATTGAACTTCTGGTGACAAATTCCATTATAACAACATTAAACCAAGTCACATCCCCATAAATATCCTATATGGAATTGAACCCCAAGAAGTTCGAGCTCACATCAGACACATCAATTCAGAAATCTCTTCACTAATGGATCAAATATTCCAATCAAGCAATGTGTAATAAATAATGTGGTAGGGTACCATCATTAATGTCAATGATAAAGATAAAAATTCCTCTCCAAAATAGTGAACATAATGTTTAAACATGGGAATGAAATTTCATAATCTATTCAATGCAAGTTATTATTAATACCTTTTTATGTAGTAGTTTCTAGGTTCCTCCATCACCCTTAATATCCTTATTATATGATTCTAAACATGCATCCAATTCCCCGTGCTCCCATCCACATGTTGGGGCAATGTGGGACATGGATCTCAACATTTTTTTAGAACTTGTGGGATATAATTGAGAATAAAATTTAATGCTTCTTGTTCCTCAACCAATATTTTATCTAATATAATTATCTCCCAATGAAATCTGATGGTGATAATAAGTTATTATTCTAGAAATTAAACTAAATTTGAAAAAATTATGTAATTATTTCATGAATTCGACTAGTATGTTGCATTTATTTTTCTTTATATTTTTGTTTTCATATTTAATGAAAAACAATAAGGTGTTGATTCAACCTATTTTGATATATTATGATCATCATCATAAGGAAATTAAGTTACTATTCTCCTTGAAGGTATATCAATGTAAAGAATCAATGGGTGAATCCTAAGGGACATTTGGGGAATGAACGATGGGTGAAGCCTAGTGGGGAATTAAGAAGATCCTTTATCAAAAGGTGTGAGATGCCACTCCAATTAGTTATTCATTAATAGAATACATTATGGATTTTGAGAACCTTTTTTGATCATCCTTACCCTAATCTAAATTCATTCAGTGAGTCATTCAACAAAGGTTTTCCATTTTCATATAGACATATTTACTTCGTCATTGGCATAAACTAAAGCCTTTTTAGAAATTCAGTATTATTTTTGGAAATAACCAACATGAATCTAGGATTTTTAATCCATATTTGGGATTAGTATTTCACTATAAGGCCTATGTCAAAAATCCCAAGATTCACTTCTAGGGTGTCTCTAAAAAATAATATTCATTTTTTCCACTATAGAGTGACCACATTTGAGACTTATCCCCCCAAAGATGGGAGTACGTTTAAAAATTTCATCACAGTGTTTATTTTTTTAGTATTCCATGACAATAATATATTTTATTGTGAATTTAAATAAACATACCACATGTCTAGGGAGGTGGAAATATAATTTATCTGGCCTCCAAATTGGAGGAGGCTATGGTGGAAAAAGATTATTTTACACCAAACTCATCAGGTGCTATCAAGACCATATCATACATGTAATTCTTTATCTTGATCTATATATGGGTCCCTAAGATTTATTCTAGACTTATCCTATAAGATGAATTATTACATAAAAGTTACTGATAGTTAGTGTGTGGAATCATTTCTAAGCTCGTATTTGGGGAACCTATTTAAGAACTAGGGAATCAACTATAGAATATACCATAGTTATTTGTCAACATAGGCTTTAGAGTATATTATTACTACCATGTGAACCGATATGTAATAAATATGGTTAAGTGTTAGTAATTAATCAATGAATTACATAAACTCCATTACAAAGAGAAGATAATAACACATTTCACCAATTTTCATGTCACAACACTACAAAATGAGTCTCAGTGTGTGGAGATTAAAACTAAATATAAAATAAAATATTGTTAAAAATCCATTTTATTCAATCCCCTTTAATGTGTTTTTACTGTTTTCAAATGGAACTAGTAATTCTCCAAGTACTGGCTGAATAATATCAGAATGACAATAAATTTATTTCTATTGGGGGGATGGAAGCATCATCTTTCAAAGGAACTTGAAGACACTAGAATGGCTGAAAATCCTCATTTTAATGACAAATCCCTTCCCTCATTCGATGGAATTCAATATTATATAAATCTTAATATACAATGATCTCATTATATAAGGGTGATGAGAAATACTACATCCTTATGCATACTCCTTCCCAAACCCCATTTTTTTAAAAATATGTGATTTAATTTTTCCATCAATAATTAGTCTCAATCAACATATATTCATATTCGATTATCCCCTAAAAATATGATTCCAAATTTTGAAAGGGAAAAAAAGGTAACTCGAATCCATCTGAGAATTGATTAAAATTGATTAATGGTGGATAGGGCCCCAAAAACCTATCTTGGGATGATATCCTTCTGTTAGTGGCTCACAGATGTGTATAAGAAAAAATACCACCACTATAACATAATAATTGGTCTAATCATACGAATTATTTCATCTTAAGAAGGTTTCATGTATATTTATTGGCAGAAGTGCCATTATATTAACTCTATAATTTGTTTATTTACATACAATAAAAAAAATTCCCTATACCCATAGTCTGAAATGGTGGGTATAGGCTATACCCATAGTTTTATGAACTGTGGTATCCCGATGCATTGGGATTTCCCTATACCCGTAGTTTTGTAGAAATTGTGGGTATGTCCCACTGAAATTTCATATTCACCATGGTTCTGGTAAACCTGGAGTATACATATATACCCATGGTATACAAAACCATGGGAATACATTATTACATCACAAATTGTATACCCATGGTTAGGTAAACCATTGGTAGTTTTCTTCATAGCACAAATACCCATGGTTTATTGAACCGTGGGTATAAATAGTTTCACAACATCATGTATACCCATGGTTTAATGAACTGGGGGTATAGATGGTTTCCCCAAAAAACTGTAGTTACCCACCTAGGATGCACCTTGATCCTCCAAACCATAATATAAACTACTATAAAACCACACCCCCTCCCCCCTTTCACACCCCCACTCTCCACCTAGACAGAACACCCTTACACAACCTAGACACTCTTCCCCACTTGGAAATCCCCTCCCCCCTAACAACCCCTCCACACCTCCACTGGACACCCACCTTGGTTTCACTTTACTGCTGTAAACTAGAATGCAAACCACTGTGAAACCAGGCCCCCCCACCCATGCACACCCCCACTCTCCCCTAGACTAAACCCCCTTGCACCCCCTGGACACCCCCCCCCCCCCATGGACACCCCTCCCACCCTAGACGCCCCCATGCACACCCCCACTGAACACCCACTGTTGGACCCCACCCCACCCCACCCCGGACACACCCCCTTGGACTCCCCACCCCCTAGACTCCCCCCACTGGACCCCCCCTAAACACCCCTCACTGAACCCCATGGACACCCCCCCTGAATAACCCCCCCCCCCCCTGAACCCCCCCCCCCCCCTTTGGACCCCCTGGACCCCCCCCCCCTCGGACACCCACCACTAGACACCCCCTTGAAACCCCCATTTGACCCCCTACTAGACAACCCCCACTGGAACCTCCAAATCCATCATAGTTGTTCAAGGATGAATAAATCACCACATACAAAATATGAACATTGAATAAGTCACAACACATTTGTTTTCGAGTTATACTTGTACTATCCATATGAGAGGTACTTGTAGAAGTGTTTCATAAAGAGTGAGGTGAGGCCAAATTAAAATTACCTCCAAGTATAGAATAACATTCCATCATAGGGACTGATTGCACACTGCAAACAATAACTTCAGGAGGTTGAGATTCACCAACTGTCTTATTGGAATCCCTATCATCCAATGCAATACTAAAAAGGGATTTCCCAAAATTAAGGGTGGAGGAGTGAGAGACCATGTTTCAAAGTTTTCTCTTATATTTCTTTAAAGTGGAATCCACTATCTTTGAATTACCTTTCTGGTTCATTGAAGAAATCGTTCTTTTCTCTTTCCAATAATTGCAATCCATTTCATCTTTATTATGCTCAGATGCTTCTCCAAGCTATTCATCAGAGATAACCCATGATAGAGCTTCTTTAAAAGAAATTACCTCATAGGATCGATGATAATCCTCTACTATATAATCCCATAAGATAGTATTTTTTACGTTATCTTGAATAGAAGTAATAGGGCCACTAACCTCTCTATCAGAGGATACTAATTCATGAAATGGATCATTAAAAGAGGGAATTATTGCAACCAAGCCATGATTGGTTGGATTTGGGGAAAATATATGAGGTATGAATGAAGTATGTTTGAATAAAGAGGCATGGGATTTTTCAAAAATAATGGCATGAAGATCTATTGCATGAACGTTTGTTTACAATACATTTATGAAGAGTGCATTTAATGTGTTACACTACTGGAAAATTGGGCTATAGCCACAGTCAGAAAATGTTGATATAGGGTTACAAACTGTGGCTATAACCTATAGCCATGGTTCTAGCTAGTCATGGAACCTATTGTCATGGCTATAGCTAAAAGTTGTAGCCACGGTTTTATTGGGCTATAGCCACAGTTTTTAATCATGGCTATAGCCCTATTGCCATGGGTTCACTAAATCGTTGTTGTAAACCCCATATCCATCCACCGAGGTAGTTGGGCTATATCCACGGATGTCCCTCGTGGCATCAGGTCTATAGCCACGGTTTATAACCGTGGCTATATCCAAATAAAACTGTTGATATAGCCCAAAATTAATTTTCGCCCATCGAGATTCCATCTCTGTACCTTCGCTATGTAGACCAATCACCTTTCCACTACTCCACAGACGTCTTTGCGGATATATATATATATATACATATATATATATATATTGTTAAATATATTATTAAAAACTGTGTTTATAGCATGTAAACCGTGGCTATAAACCTTCCCGCCATTTTTTCGCGAGTTATTTTTTTCCCGCCCAAGGGCGGGAGATCTATAGCCACGGTTTTGATGAACTGTGGCTATAGTTCATTGAAAAATACCCTATAGCCTCGGTTTTACCAAAACCTTGGCTATAACCCTTTGAAAAAGACCATATAGCCATGGTTTGGGTGAAATCGTGGCTATAGATTTCGAAAAAAAGCATATATCCACGGTTTTAATAAACCATGGCTATAGCCTTTGAAATTAAACCCTATAGCCACGGTTTTGTTTAAAACTGTTGTTATAGCCTCGTTTTCCGGTACTGTTAACATAAAGATGAAGTCTTGGAAGAGGACTGAGGGTAAAGGTATACATAAAATAATTTTATAATGAAACGACATTCATGATTTGGATATATTTTTATGTGTTTGGAGCATGGAAGAATGTTGATATAGGTTGGAAATTGGATGTGGATCATTTTTAATTGTTGAATTAAATAGGTGGATGATATATTAAATCTGGAATTGATCTTAATATCTGAAATATGGAACTATTATAAAATACATGAATGATGGATAAATTTTTAACTGGTTTAGTAGGCTGAGTTTACACAACATTTCAATTGCCTACATTGATATTGTTGTACAAGGAGTAAGAAGCTTCCATGAAGCTATTATAGAATGGTAATTTTGGCAGTAGGTGTAGAAAATCATACTAACATGGTGTTTTCAAGAGAAAAAACATACATCATGTGAATGAAACTCTTCCATGGTTCAGATGGTTGCATGAATAATGTTTTCGGGTCTCATGTCGATGATGTTTTGAAAGAAATTTTTTTGGTTATATGGATTCCATATTATTCAATGTCATAGATGAAGAACATGATGTTGCAATATTCTAGATTTAATTTTAACGAATGTTTTTAATGAAGACTCACCATACGGGGTTCTTAAATAAATATTTTTAAATAAAGATTCAAATGTAACAAATATCCAGGAGTTCAAAAGGTGAGTTTGAATATATATATTCACATATTTCAGTAGATCACATATTTTACCATGACCAAAGTTTTCACACCAATAAAACCAGATAATAAATAAGAAGAAAAGGAATTTGTCTTTTATTTGTGTTATGTGGACCTCCCTTTGGTGTCTCGGACAAGGCATTAATCACCCTACTTCTGGGTGCGATATGTTTGAAAGTATTACAATGGGTATTTAGTTTCTTTTTCATGCATATATTGACAAGTCAATCCATGGAACCCAATTATCAAGAGGCACTAACCAGTCCTTTTCCAGATGAGTGGAATTACCTAGAAAAACAAAAATGTGTGGGGTTTCTCTAACAATGGATGAAATTATCATAGAGTAACTGGTGGGAAGATTCACAATGTTCCTGACATTGTATCAGAGAATGAAGGTATCTTTAGACAACCTCAGGTATTTCTTTTGGGGATATTGTTTTATTTAGGGTTTTGTGGCACACCACTCAGCATATGTAATAATGCAATAACTGCATTTCCCCCTAGCTGTGATCTACTAATAAGTCATGAGCCATGTCATGATGTCAATGAAGTGTTTTCTGGGAATTTAAGACCAAACTATATAGTGTATGATATAGTATATTTGGCACTAATATATTTCTATAGTTTCATTGGGAAGGATTCTAATCATCAACTCTGACAATTTAAAGTATCTCATGATCTAATATTGCATTATCAAATTGGATAATAATGTGAGTTTATATTTATTAATCCCAACATATTATCATTTCACCACCATTTATACCCATAGTATTTTCAGAATCAATTTATATTGCATAGTCTCCCATATCTTCTCAATATAAATTCCAATGTCCTCGATCCTTATTCATGGAAATTCACAATTAATTCCTATACATTCTCAATCCCACCCTAATTATCCTCGTTTCCAAAGAATATCCATGGTTAAGACATAGACTCTGATATAGGAATACTAGGATGGACAATGGTTTATGGGCTATGCTCATAGGTGGGAACCACTATTAAGGCATCAAGGAATCACCACTCAGGAATGATTTTCACCAAAAAAACATAATTAGAATCATAGTAGAAAACAAATAAAATTTCGGCATGACCCATCCATATGTCGGACATCCATGCCGATGCAAAAAATAAAATAAACAAAAGTAACATAGTAAAAGAATACAAAAATAAAACACACTATTAATCCCTCAACTAGCCTAATCTCCATCCCCTGTAAAGAAACGTGCATAGCCACCTCCAATTCCCTTTTAGCCCCCATCACAGAATATAAGTACCCTTTATCCATAAAAAGAGGTAAAAGGCCTAATTGGATGATGCGATAATGAAATTAAAAACTCAACTACAACATATCGGTCTCCTGTGACTAAACAAGTCACTACCCAACATATAAGAACCAGAACGCCTCATGGGACCAGTCACGTTCATGCACAAAAGGGGGAAACATATCAATATTTCAAATTAATATTTTCAAATAGTAGAGTCTTATTAATTAATAATCACTCTTCCTATTAATAGTATATAATCAGTTTGGCTCAAGTTTCAACTTAGTTCGGATATGTCGGATACAAGTTTTTTAGGTACATTTTATTTTGATTTATTTTATCTAGTTTGTATTTATATTAGCTTGAACATTTATATTCATTTGGGTTCTAATCAACTCAATTTGATTACATTTGGTTCATATTAGTTTTGGTTTTTTTCATGTTAGTTGCGGTCATATTGGTCTGAATTCATTATATTTGGCCAAATTTGAATCATCATTTGTAATATCATTTTAGTTCGAGTTTGATATGTTTTAATTAGTCCAATTTAGTTTCATTATTTTTTTTCTTTTTGAAGTATATTTTCTTGAATTTTATCATTAAGATTTATTTTTGTTGTTTTGATTTACATTTATTCAAATAAGGTTCATTTAGTTTTTGAATGTTTTTCTAAAAATGTTTCATTCCAATTTTTATTTAGTTTAATTCTATCCATTATAGATCAAGTTGCGTTGATTCAATTTTTCTTCAATTCAATAGAGTTTGGTTATACCCAGTTCATGTGGAGTTATCATGGGTTTATGAATGTCAGTTCTATTTGGAGAGGTACATGTTTAGTTTGGGTTGGTTTGGTTTTTTCATTTTAATTATTTCTTACACAATAATCTATTTTAGACAACATCTAAAATATTATTAATTACTGCAAATAAATATTAATCACTATCGATGTTTTTTAATAATCAATATCACCCTTTGACATATATATATATATATATATATATATATATCTAATATCACAGCCATACCATTATCAAGATACATGTACAATATGAAAAAATCACCTACCTAATCCTAGTGAGTCATAAATTTTCCTATGCATTTTTCATTAAAAATTTCATGATAACATTCCAAGAACATATTTGAGCTTTCATAATCTCAAAAACGGCATTAGTCACCTGAAATTTAATAAACCAAATTCTATCACTAATTATATAATATTTACAATCAAATAATAATTAATACCTAAGAGAAACCAATGCAATCAATTTCCAAAAAAATAACCCCAAATTACACAAGCCTAAAGTACCAAATATCTACTATAGAGTGCCCCAAAATATCACTCTAAAATCTAGAAAACCCAAGTACACAACATATCTTGGTCACCTTCCATGAAAATAAAGAAACAGTATTTGCATCATACCCGCATCAGCCTCCTTTATAGAAGAGAATTGATAGCCCCGTTATCCAAGATGAATTCCACCATGCTGAGGTGGGATTCACCTAAAAATATTTACTTTATTAGCATGGATTAAACGAAATGAATTAAAATATGTGTTTTGGAGAACAATAATACTTTTTGAGGTCGGGAGGCAGTGTCCAAGAGTCTATAGAGGCGACCATGGAGGAGGAGGTAGAGGCAGAGTTGGGGGCAGAGGCTGGGGGGAGGTGGGGGTGGAGGCGGGGGCGGAGGTGGGGGTAGAGACGGGGGTAGAGGTGGGGGTGGAGGTGGAGGCAGAGGTTGGGGTGGGAGATGAAAGGTAACATGTCATGTTTCAAAGGACTGTATGACATTCCTACCATGAAAAAACTAATATATGAAGAATAATCTAGAAAATGGGGTTTCATTTCACTTCGTTGCGCATTCAATAAAAGAGGTCCCACACAATAAGCCTATTGATAAGAGTGAGAACCTAAGATTTTCTACAAAGATAAATGATGATACAATTAGTAAAATATGATTAAGGATTATCAAAAAGATATTGTTGTATGTATAGAAGATCTCAGTTGAGAGACATATATCAACATTCCATTTCCAATTAAAGAGAAAGTACCCCTCCTTATCTCCTTTCATTTGATGTTTACTAACATGTAGTGAATTAAAAGAATCAAATATTGGGGATGTTGTAAGAAGCTATCACTATAATATAACAATAGAATATTATCATCATTGATAGCACCAGTGATAATGCAAGATTTCGTGAGAGATCTTAGGGGTAAATTCCTGGACACTAGGGAAGCAGTTAGATATCTTGTTGTTGTAACATATAAGTAGTTGAATGATACAATGGACAATCTTTATGATCCTGATTTTGGATAATTGAAGCAAATCTTGAATCTATCTCAACATGTTATGGGGATTATTTTATGATCTCTCTGCCTAATATCTAAAAATCATCAATGCTTCATAACATTACTGTATAATGTTCATAAGGAAGTGGTAGTACATACCACTAAATATCCATAACAAGAATCATGTCCAGAATATAGAGAATTTACATTTTTTCCACTTTCATCAACATGTAAGTATTTTGTTTTCCACAATCCTCTAAGGACTATTCATTCTTTGGAACCAATTACACCTACCACTATTGTATCTATCCAAATAATACCAGAGTATGTTGTTATATTTTCTACTGGTCAAGTGTCTCGTCATCACTAGGTATAAAAAAATGTCGAGTTAGAAAAATTCAATCAACATAATAAAAATCATTCAGTAGTCTATTTTAAAAAATAGGCTCTAATTTCAAGATGCTTTACACAAAAAATAGAATAAAATGAGTAAAACCTGATGTTTCACAGGAATCGCATATGAGGAAGTAAAAATTCATAAATGAGTCTCGCTACAAGATTTCAATTGGCATGTGTAAAAACAAAATACATCATGTTGTCACAAATGCATGCCACCAAATACAATAAATTTTGTTTTCAAACATTTTTTATGGAGGTTGCATGGGAATCAGAGATGATAAAGAAAATAATAGTTCTATATAGGAATAAACCCTCAAACCAAAACATATTCTGGTCTGGAATGAAAATATGCACAATTATAGATTATGACACTACAAATGAAATATCCTTGATAAAATTATTATAAAACTTCATTTCCGAATGTAGAGTTAGACGCCTTGTCCTTACAATTCATGACTCATTTGATTAACATCCTTGTGACTATTAACTTTATTTTCAAGAATGCATGCATAATTTTTTGACTCACAAACCTACAATAAAATCATCATTAACTCCAAACAGAAAAAAGTGAGACACATTGAGTAAGGCCATATGAAAAAACAAACCAGAATCAAATATAAAAAGGCTTCGACAACTATTTATTTCTTTTCTTTCTCACTAACATATATAGAGATAAAATATTTTACCAGAAATTTTAGTAGGTAAGCCAGCAACACCTGTAATGGCCACTACATACACATTACACAAAGGTGTTTATATAGGTATGTATACCAATCTAATAGAGGAAATCATGCCTCACACAAAAACATATATTTGAAATGATGATTTATGGTCCTCGCAAACATTGATCCATGGGAAACACCAATAATTCTTCATATAAACCATATATAGGATTATTATACCCCATATAAATTTCGGTGACTTGTAGAAGATAGTGGTTGGAGGTAAATCTAGAAATTTGAGAAACAAAATAACCAAAAAACCACACATACCAGGATCGTTGAGATGTAGGTGGAGGCCAGGGGGGTAGGCCTGGAGGTGGAAGCTGGGAGTCGGAGGTCGGGAGGTCAAGGAGGAGGCCGAGGCAGATGTCGGTAGGTTGAGGTAGAGGTGGAGGCTAGGAGGTTGAGAATAAGGTGGAGTCTAGGAGGTCGATGTGGAGGTGGAGGCCGGGAGGTCGAGGCAGAGGCTGGGTGGTCGAGGTCGAGGTGATGGTCGAGAGGGGCGGGGAGGGCAGAGATTGTAGGAGTGGATGAGGACTTGATGAAGTGGGAGGGGGTGAGAAGGATCCTCAATGATGATGGATGTGAATGGGAATATGACCCTGGTTTTTAAACAATCGTGGGTATAGGTTTGATGAGATACTATATACCCACGGTTTAGAGAAACCGTGGGTATAGAACTGTTGGTTTAGATCCCATTTCTTCTATGAATAATCAGCTGTAATTAAATAACTTATGGATCATAAAATAGGGATGAACATATAGGATACTTAATGGAATGTTTGTGTGGGAAGGTAATATTATAAAATACCTCTACAACCTGATCCTAATACAGTATTGTTTTGAATTATATCCAAATAACAAAATATAGGGTCATAAAATAAATTAGTATACATATATCCTCATGTATGTACAATATATCAATATACTTTTCATTAATGGGGCTTGGTGGGAGGAGGGATGTTGCATTGTAGGTAGGGGATGGGCTGGGGTAGCTACAGGTAGGGGAGGGGGTCAGTTTCATGTAGTGTAGGGGGGCTGAAGGCAAGCATGGGGTGGGGGGCAGGCGGGGGGGGGGGTGGAGGGGAGGGGGAGGCATCTGCAGGCATCACATGGGGATGGGGTGAAGGGAGGGGAGGGGGTATGGTTTGTTACAGGTCAGGGTTGGGGGGTCTATTGTAGGAAGGGGCTGGGGGAAGCTGTAGGTAGGGAAGGGGTAACTGCATGCAGGGTAGGGGATGGGGGATATAGGCAGGCAGGGGGCAGGTAGGGGGTCGGCAGTGCATGGGGGTGGGGAGGGGGCATTCATTGATGGGGATGGGGGAGGGGCGTGGGTTTTCTATATGCATGGGGCTGGGGGTAGTGTGACTGTAGGAAGGGGGATGCATGAACATGAATAATTTTCATGTAGTTAAATTTTCTCCATTCAGTGTTAGTGGAATACCTACTATTGAGGAAGAAGTTATTATAATTGGTACAGTGACATCCGAGGGCTGAAGATTAATATTGTTCATGAGTTTGAGGATGATAGTAGAATACGAGAGAGATCTATTAAACCTATTTCTATACCAATTAAAACTAATGAAATTCAAGGAGATATATTTTCTCATGAAAAGGTCATAGGCACAAGGATGATACCTTCTCATGGCCAGTATAAGTGTTGAGTGTAATATGATACTTAATAACCCAATTGTAAATACTTTTATTCACAATTAATAGAATATTTGTCTGATACTAAATGTTGACACAGTAAGGAGTTGATTTCCACATAGGGGATAAACCTTATAAAATTATTAATGTTGTTGTCTTTTATTTATTTACCACTACACACATGGTGTCAGTTGTTGGGATTTCATATATATTTCATACTCTCCAATATATAATGCATATACTCCCATCCATCTCACACTCAAATAGAGTCCTTAAAATTTGAAAAAAATGTGACTGTAAGAAACATAACATCATTTTAGGATCCACGCTATCCCAAAATTATGAGGAATTATGACCTAAGAAAAACCAAACCTATAGTCCTATAACAACCCCCAATGGTTAGAATATATCACCCTAAAAAGATTAGGCATCCAGCACACACTCAAATAGATTCCTGAAAATATGAAAATATGATGACTATAGAAAAATTAGCAGCATTATAGGAGCCATCGTATCCCACAATGTTATGGGAATATTACCCCCCCTTCTCTTTAAAATTTTGGCATCCCTATGTTAGGATTCCATTTATAAGAATCATGTTCAATATTTCTTTACTTCATGATTTAAATCCATCATTGGGACCATTATCAAGGAAATCTACTAGACAATTCCTTGACATCACCATCCATGAAACTTTTACAAAAATATATTGATAAGAAAAGGTGGATCCTCATAGATTCTGTAAGTTTAAATAGACCACTATGATATAAAATAATGAGTATTATGATTTGTTTCTTGATTGATATTCAAAAAATAATATATTCCCCTAAAACCCTACTAGGGATTTGATTTCCACTACATGATTTTCATTAAGAAATATTCTCTGTGTTATCCACACTTATAATAAGGGACTTGAAACTAATGCAGACAAATGTGATGTGGTGGAATCCATCCAAAACACGGCACAAACTGAAATATGTTAGGAAGGAATGGAAACTTGACAAAAAATTGTCTTAAGATCTGTGAGTTCTTTAAAATACTCTACCACACACTAGATGGGATTCAGTTAAATATAATGGTAAAGGTGTGGAAATATCTATAGGCCACAAGAAACCAAAATAATTTATTACCAATTAAAATAAGGTGAAAATTTATCGATATGATGTTTAGTTTGATAAATTGGGGTGAATCAATGTAAAATTGTTTAGTGAAAATATTCCCACTTAATGGAACTCACACACATAAGTAAATATATCTCATCTATCAAATCCCTCATTGATAGTGGGAACTTATCTATCAATGAGGTCTGAATCTAGTTATTTTTCCGACTTCAGACCCAAATAAAATTTCTACATAACCCTGATAGTCACAGATTATGAAGAATTTTATATCCTAAGGAAAACATTAAAAATATTTCTAGAATGTTACCCTTGAATTACCCAAGATGGATATCAACAATATTTAAAGAAAATTAATCCTTGTCTATTTGTACCCGCTACCTCTAATATGGAATTGACATAGGACATCACTCCACTAAAAATCTGTGAATATGTTAAATAACTTTTTACATGGATTGGATCCATGGAGGGGTGATGCACATCAATATATCTACAAAAAGTGTACCCTGATAGGATGGACATAACTCCCCCACCCAACATTTGGAACCCCAAATTCCGGATATTCAATTTCATGGAAAATCAATAGCATTATCTCATGGAATTCATGGTTTGAGGCTTTGTTAATATGGGAACACATGATAAAAAGTCATTAATGAAGATTATAAGCTTCATGAAAAACATGGAAATACTAGTAATTATTTTTATAGGTTACAACTAGCTAGATACTTTACTAGTTGGGAATATTATAGATTATAGTTCCTTAATCAATTTTGCTTCATGTTAAAGAATAATATTTTCCATATCCACTCAAATTTCAAATAGTTCAAAAACAAGAGGTTTTTGGAATTTATATCTATGTGGAAAGCATTATCCTATTCACTAAATATAAATCTTCCCTATGATAATATATTGGCTATTTTTATATAAAATATATATGATGAGTTCCAAACACCAAATTTTCCCTTGATATACACTAGTGATTTTCTTGGAGTTTGAAGTCATATATCAATTCCTAAAAGATATTATTTTTTTTCTCTAAATACAAATCTGAACTAACTCATACAATAAAAGGCATGAAACCTAGTAGAGTAGAGACTATGATTGTTATTCATAAGATAGTGCTGATGTTAGATCCAATTTTGATTTCTTCTTACTAACATGTGGTGCCTCCTTCTAAACAAGATTAGCAACAATAAAACCCACTACAAGAGTGAAATAAAAAGAAATGTTGTCCAAATTTGGAAAACATAATGAATAAGGGGTCTTTCTTCTAACAAATAACAAGTCTCGGGTTTCTTCATAGTTTCTCTAGTGAATGAATTGGTCAATTTTACAGAGATTATTAGACCTTATTTTACCATTTTGAATGACCTCATATATTATTACTCCTACCAATAAGGATTAACATATTTGACTACTTCCACTTTAAGGATATACTCTTGTAGATGATTGACTATGGGGATGTGAATTTGGTTAAACCCCCAACATTGGTGATTTGTGTTATTTCTACACCATCGGTGGATAAATGTTAGTGTAAGGAGATTCTGGATAGATTTCATTGTAAATTTAATTAATAGATTACTGGGAAATATTCCATTCAAATTCATGATTTACACAAGGAAAAAATAAATTATCTAGTTGTGACCCCAATTCCCTCACTATTGTCATCGGATAAAACATCATCCTCTTAATCTTATAATATTCAATGCTACTGACATCAGTAATATAATGAATATATAGAAGAGAATATGTGGGAACTCAAGCCAGTCTAATATATCTGGGACTTATTACCTCCATCACATGAAAAATGGGAACTACCACACCAAATGGAAAATTATATAATGAGGATTCCAAGTGTAGATTTGATGATTTTATTCAATTGTTTGATCCCATCACCAATTAAAATGAATAATTAAAACATGATTTTTAAATTAGTAATCATAGGCACAAAAATCACAAAAATCCCCATATTAAATTGTGCCAAACAAATAGAGAAAAATAAACCAACCTCAAATGGCGGCAGATGAACCATGATGATCCCAACCTCTTTGTCGGATGCCAAAACACATGGTGAACCCAAGAGAACCATGATATTCCCTAGAAACAAAGATCAAAGTTAGAATCTCATAACCTCTAAAACCCTAGGGTTCAACCAAATGAAACCGTGAAACATGATAAATGAGAACTCTAATAAATTAAATAATTAAATAAGATGAATGGATACATCGATGTAATGACCAATAACCCTCACTAAATTCGGGAGAGATGGTGAAAGGGGAGGGACATAATAGAGGGGGATGTCGCATGGAGTGTTATATTATGGGGGTGTTACACCTAATGGTAGGGAATTAGGGGTTCGGGAGATGTCGTCAGAGGAGAGGGAGTCGAGAGGGGCAGGGGGATGTCATCATAGGAGAGGGTGACGAAAGGGAAGGGAGGGGCATCTCTGGGGGAGAGGGAATGGAGAGGGGCTGGGGGGAAGGGAGTCAGAGGTTGGGAGGTCGAGGTAGGAAAGGGGAGGGGAAGGCCAGGAGGTAGTGCTCAGGGAGGGGAGGAGAGGGCTCATTTGGGAGGAGCCTGATAGAAATCAGAAATCATGTGGGGAAGCCCAATAAAATTGGGTAATCAGAGAAATGTATTCTGATAGTTGTAACAAAACCATGGGAATAGATGAGAATATATCACTTATACCCATGGTTTCTCTAAACCATGGTTATAGTTGGGTGGGGATAGACCTACTATCTAGTGGTGATTAATATCTCCATTCAATGTGATTAGGATCAATAATTAGTAACTTGAGTAAGGATTCAGATATTCAAATGTGTATGAGTTTCTTGAGGTTAGGTTATTATGCTTTAAACATGGATCACACGGACTAATATACCTAGAATCGTAGAATAAATGAATTCTCTAAATAATTCCAAGGAATAGAGGCAGAACGAGAAAACCATGATTTTATTATGATGATATGGTGGACCATATAATCTTTGATCCGTTTATTTTGTTTCCAGAGCATTCCCATAATAATTTTATATTCGAATATTAGTTTAGAAAAATAATATTTTATATTGGACTCTCCTTTCTAGTACATAACATGTAATGTCCCCGAAATTTGGTGTAATTTTTAAAAAAAATTATATAAAAATATTTCGAGACCAGACAGATTGACAGAACCTGATTCTGGGGCCTCGTTAGCCCAAAATATAATTTTGAACATTTTTTAAGATCATATAACTAAATGTGCGAGCATGTTTTTATAACATTTAAACCAGTGCTTGGATAAAAAATATGAGGAAACCATTGAACATAGAATGTTGTGATTCATCTAGAAAATACATAACCTCTACCGAGGATTTGGCCGTGGTGGAAAGCTATATCTGAGGACAATTGGACCTTTCCAGATTCTGATCAGCATTGGTGAGGTGGCATATCACCTAGATCTTACCCCAAATATTCACCAGGAGCGTTATTTTTTCACGTGTCTTATTTGATGAGTTACATGAATGACACATCACACATCATCGACTAGGGCGAGATAAAAATTGATGATGGGGTGACGTTTACGGAGTTCCCTATATGGATAATGTATCAACATGATAAGTTCCTTCATGGGTGGTTGATTCATCTAATGTGCATTCTGTGGCAGCACGGGAATCTCAAGTAGAGCACTTCAGATTGGGAGGCTCAGATTTGTGCTCAGTACCCCCATTGATTTATTTAGTCATTGTTTTGGATTTTGAGGACGTAAATCTTTAAGGTGGGTAGAATGTAATGACCCATAAATTCTATGTAATCTTTTTAAAAAAAATATTTAGAATTATTTCGAGACCAAAATCTTTGGTGACACCTGATTCAATGGCTCAGTGTTCCCAAAATAGAAATTTGAGATTTTTTAGATCATCTATGAAAATGTGCAGGTGGGTTTTTCTAACATTAAAACTAGTGCTCGGGTAAAAA
Source organism: Viscum album (assembly GCA_963277665.1). Lineage (NCBI taxonomy): Eukaryota > Viridiplantae > Streptophyta > Magnoliopsida > Santalales > Viscaceae > Viscum > Viscum album. The sequence goes on from OY728166.1 coordinate 593,110,534, forward strand.
ATCCAAGGGAACCATTGAACATAGAATTTGGGATTCTCCAATAATAGAATTTATTTCAACTAGTGAGGGTTAATCAGATAATAGAATTTTCTGTCAATTTGAAAAAAAAATCTAAAAATTCATTTTATTTATTTTTCTGAACCATTTGGTGGTGGTGTTGTGGTGTTGTGGGACAACGACAAGCGAGGACGAGTCGCATTAAATGATTCTCATTTTTGTCTCATAAACATGCATCATAATGATGCATTACATAAAGCTTAATATATATGTTATTTCATAAATGAAATAGTGTAACAACATGATGATGCAATGTAATAGAAACTATAAGATGTTTTTCCTTTTATGGAATTATATGTTGGAGAAACAAGATCATATAGTTGATTTCTTCTAATGAACCAATGACAACATTTCTCCCCAATGATTAATGGTTAATGGTGGAAGATTACTAACAATGTTGATTCATCATGAATAACGGGACCAAAAAGAGACAAATACCAATAGAACATGGATCCTCACAGGCGGAGCACTTCAACAATGAACACAATCCAGGTAGGAATTTATTTTGTTTCAAGTTTCCCATCCTTTAATCTCAAATGTGGAATGTGGATCATCCAAGGACTTGGTTGATCCATGGATCACTCTTTCTTGCAGAAGGGTGCCCTTTTATTGGTATTTTTGTGCAAGGAATAATTATTTGTTTAGTAGAAAATTAATCGTAAACCTCCTCTTGATTTAGAAATCTAACGCAGAGGTCGCAGACTGAAGTGAACAATTATTGATCACCTCTTCCTTGCTAGTTCATCGTGAAAAAACCACAAAGTTAACAACAGAGAGAATTCAAGGCCTTAGTAGGGAAGTATGTACCCCATGGAGGTCAGAGGTGAAAAAGACGTGCAGAATGAACCATCAGAGGAGAAACAATGGTTTCCAGAAGAACCCTTTAGTGTATCATTTTTGACGACTACTAGTGGTGTCCTATGAAGGTGGACAAGGATATGAGGTGGTGTACAATGACATCCCTTCGAATGGAGCACCGTGGTTAGCTTAGGCCGCGATGGTGCGGGAGGAGCCAACATCGGCTGGTGGACAGGAATGTGGCCCTCAACCACATCAGTGGAGCACATCATGGTTGGAGCAGCAATGTAGGGTGCTGGCCCATTATCCCTTGACCGCGTGTAGGTGGGAGGTGCGGCCAGCATCGGTCGGCCACATGGTGCACAAGCTAGACTCCATCGGGGTGTTTGGGCAGGAGAGAACTGGCCCACACAGTGATCTTTGTAAAGGGTTGGCCAGACCTGTATCCCACTAGGCCAGAGTTAGATCTGAACCCAAGGATGGACTTGGGCTAGGCCTGTGGGGCCCTCGTGTTGGGTTGGTCAGGTCGGTGCGACCAAGTTGGACCAGGCTCGGACGCAACCGGACCCTTTTTAATAAAAGGGTCATAACATTCAAACTGTGAATCTGATTGACAATCTATTTGTAGCATTGGAACCCTTGAGATTAGGAGGTACTTTTTGAATACACTAAAGAGGATTTATGGGAATTTTAAATATGATTAATGGATTGAGGATTGATTTTTCTGAAATCAAGTGCACTACATGTGGAAAATCAATGGTTAGTTTAGACCTGAAGACTGCTGACAAGTGACCTTATGTGAATCAGTTACGATGGCCTAGTGGGAAGCAGATCTATGTGGCCTAAAAGGAACACTCTAGGAAGGGGCTCTATGTGACCCGACAGACCCATGGTGCTTGATAGATAGGACTTCTTCAGTATGGCCAAGGTGGGAAGTGGCTCTGTGCGACCCTGCAAGACCACATTGGTGAGTGGCTCTATGTGACCTAGCATACACATGGTACTCATTAGAGATGAGTAAAACTGCATCCCAAGGTTAGTGAGAAGCAGATCTGTGAATCTCGGAAGGCCCACTATACTCATAGAGGAGGATTTCTCCAGTAGCCCTAGTTGTTTGAGGATATGACTAACAATCAAACTTTACTTACTATAGACTATACCTGGTCTGAGTTGTCTTACTTCGTGGTCATGATTTTTGGATTGCTCTATGGATTTATTTTTGGTCTCCCATTGTAGGTTTATGGGGTCCATCCTAAGTAATGTGTAACTCACCCCTGAATGGTAATCACTCATACGTGTTGTTTCCAGTGCTGACAATCACCGCCGTGATGGAGGACATGGTGTCTGAAGACCCGGTGGTGCCTCATGAGACCAAATAGGTAGGGAATACTTCTACGGATTCCAGTAGATACTCTAAACATACCCATCAGGTAGGGTTTTCAATGTATGATTATCAAAATTTCCTTGTAATTTCTTGGTTTCAGTTTGTCTTTTGTTGGGTTTGAATTTTGGACCATTTGACTTATAGTTTGAATTTTTACTCAGTGGTTGTTTATTGGCATGCATGTTTACCTTTCTAGCTTTGGGACATGGTTGTGTGTTTGTGTGCATACAGGTGCCTAGGAAAATGCCTTCCTCTATAGGTTGATGCCTTAGGTTCTAGTCACTAACCACTGGCCTTCGAGAGGTGGGCCTGGGGGATGTAAGGGAATAGGCCCCAGGGATAGTTTGTGACATAACATAACATGTTTTCTACATCTATTAAAGTAGTTTTTGTCCTAGTGATCTGGGATAATATATATGATGATTATGTTTGAAAAATTTTGTTATGAATATGAGTTTCTATATATATAAATATGGGAATAGCTAAACCAAATGTGAATAAAAATTTCAATGTTGTCAATATTGGAAAACTACAGTGATAGTGCAAGTATCTTAATACCTTCGCGCTTGGAAAAATGTTTTCTGATGTTTTATTTCAAAAAAAATAAGGCATATATTATGAATGTTTATGACCAAATATATTTGCCACTATATGTGGAATAATCCATCTATAAAAGGGGAGATGAAACCCTAAATTAATGAAGGGTCCAATGTTAATAATAGAATATGATAGAAATGGAAGGATTCTGTTTATGGTAAAAGATCATGGACAATTTTGTCAAGTGGTTTACGGCCATGAGATGTTGATAATAAAACAATAATGTAAATATATCATATATTTATATATGAATATAGGTAGGATTCATGAATGTGTATCATTGAGGATATCAAATCCTCTAGAATGGTAATATTGTTAATTGGATAAATAATAACTCAAGGAGATCAGATTAGGTATTATGATATAGGGAAGGTTTTGAGGTATAAACATTGACCGCATTAAAATGAAGGGTTTTCCTATAATGGTGGATGGGAATGTCGATATTAGAGGACCTTATACTCATGATGAAGAGGTGTCTTCTTGGATGGATATGGTGGGGTTGCATATGTAGGATCATAATATGGTGTATATTTAAAAATCAAGATAGTGGTGTACCTTGGAGTTTAACACACCTATAATTGATTTGCATGGGAGACTTGTGAGGATTAAAAAGATCTAAATATAAAGTGTGTTCCTTGATGATGGTAATACATGGAGGGTTATAAAACATCAATGTTTACATAATTGTTTTTTAACATATTTTCATGATGAATATTTGATGCATTATTTCATAAGTTTCTTCACATAACAATAGGTGAGGCGAAAAAAGGTCTAGTTGATTTAGATCCATTTATTACATCTCATTGGCTTATTTAATTTTTTATTTGTGCTCATATTTTTTCCAAATCAATGGATCTTAATGGATTAGAGAGAGAATATGTTACTTTTAATCAAGAATCTATTTTCATGTTTTCATCCTAATAATTTTTATTCTTTTTCCCAATTAGATTATGTTATACCAATATGGACTATATATATCTACATTTTAATCAGATATATATTTGACACAAAATATGTGATGTTTTATTCAACATGATCCTAATAAATACCAATTTGAGGTATTATCACATTAACAACATGGTCTATCTCATGGAGAGCTCAAAAAAGTAAATAGTCTCCTTGCATATACTAAAATTAGAGGGGAATTATGACCGAATCATCCAATTGGGGTCTTAAGGACATGATAATACTAACACCATATAAACATAATTTGAAGATATTTCATATAATTACTCAAGTTTCATTGATATAGTGTGACAATTTTGGATAACTACACAAGGGTTGGTCATTTAGTATATTTTAATACTTCATTTTTAAATAATTTTATTAGGGTATAAAAATATTAGAGCACTTTTTCCAAAGGATATAATGAATACATCTAGTTAAAATATTGGATTGGTGGTATGTTTTTGGATCCATATTAGGGCATATATACATTAGAAACCATAACCTTTAATTGAGCTCTCATTCACCCATTACTAAGATCCAAGATTATTTTATGGAAATATAATACACTTGGGGCATGAAGTGTGACATGTGGACTACAATATTCAAAAATATAGTGGTGGAATCTCAGTTCTCTGTTAACTGTAATTATTCTATTTTTTCCTATGGAAATGAGTAAAAATCAATTATAGTTTATTGAAAATTCTAGGTCAGGTAGTCTAGCTATCTTAATGTGTCTTTAATTAGTATGAATTGGTCTATTTGCCTCAGAATATAAATAATGGGCACATGTGGTGTGAAAAAAGGTTAATTTTTCCAATGTTTTATTGGAGAATTTCCTTACATAGGACACCCTTCAATGGATATGTCTCTCATATAGGATAATAAGTTCATATAAACAGAATAATCTAAGAATCATAAGTTCATTATATAAATTCCATACGTCATATAGTTTTACATAATGTGATGAACACTTTTAAACATCATATAAGAAATCCTATGGTTTCATTCATCTTATCGTAAATACAAAATGACTCACACCACACCGTTTAACACAATGTGGATGAGATATATGTACATGGAATGTTATATAGATATGACTCTTTCATACATTGAGTAAAACTTATATAAGTGTTGTATTGATAAATTGCTATACTTAAGATGCAACAGTTGAAAATGGGAGACATTCTATGCTAGACTAGGTTATTAAAAACCAACCAAATTAGGGAGGCCTTTATATTTTCTTTCCTCCTCAATATACAACAAATCCACTATTGAGTCATATATAGAGTGAAATTATTGAATCCATAATGGATATGGTTTAAGGTATTAGTGGAAGTTGTGGATCGGAATAAGGTAGTGAATCCCAAAATTACAATATTTATTGTAATGATGGGATTGAGGAAACATCAATCTATTTAATGGGGGAACCTATATCATAGAACCACAAATGAAAAATCATATACTAATATATCCTATATGGATATTTTTCATAGATTAGAGGGAAGAAATTCTTTTCAACTAAATTCTTGGCTTAGCCTAAGATAGGTGATCTAGGTGTCACTGAATATTCTGTAAGTGTATAGATAAAATACACAAGTAGTTCAGAAATATTTTCCACTATATAAATCAAACTCATGTGTAAGAGGAAAGATTTTGGGTAATTGAGAATGTTAGATGTGAAAGGGAATGACCAATTATTAATGTGAAACGGAAATTTTGAATGGATTTTTTGTGGGACCTAGGAATGGATATCCACGCATCAAGATATTTCATAAAAGCTTTTAAATAAAGCCACCTGTAATAATGATGAAAAAATGGAATGCATATGAAATTTATCATTGGTAGGTTGTGTCATTCGTTATTTTGATAGATGGTGAACAAAGGAGAAGGATATAATTTTTCACATTGTACCAAATCATTTTATCTAAAGACAAATCAATTGACCAAGAGTCTCTCACACAGATCTGTCTTTCAAGTAATGGAAAGGGTCTCAATAAAAATTCAACTAGAATGGTTTCGTGCTCCATGTACGCCATACCCTATATCCTTTAACTTATAATACCAATGGTATATTGACCACTAATTGGGGTAAAACAATGGTGTTTTCCTAAAATGTTTTAGTTTTGGGTTCAATCTCTAGAACATTTTTGATTTCACAGTCCAATAAATGTTTTCACTTAGTTTGGGTTCATATGTAGTAATAATAAGAGAGAAATCAGCAATCAATATTTATAGGGTTCATCATCAATTTCTACTCCATTTCATGTTGTTTATAGACTCAAATATACATTATACGCTAAATCACTTTGTGGATATGATTTTAGTTAGTTATACACCCCAATCCCATAGATTTGTAGCTGGTAATAATCCCCTATTACAATTTTACAGCAATTATTTATACACCCTAGTTAGAAACTACCTTTTTTATTCATTAATATAAATTCATTGATTTTAACTTGTATTTTTATTCTTTAATTATGATTTTATATTCCTCTATAATGTTTTCAATAAACTCGTCTTCTCATGTAAAATATTTAAGAAAATATATGATAAATATACTCATGGAACTCTTCATCAGATCCTGAGTAATCCATTTTCTACTCCTTATTCTCTCTCTTCGATGTATATTTATTATCATCTATTTGAATTCTCACATATTTCTTGGAGATTAATGTAAAAAATAAATTCATATATTGAAAAATTTTATTTTATTAACAATATTTAATATATAATTTAATTTTATATAATTTCATCTATATCTTCAAATTCTATAAAAATTAATTAAAATAATTTATTTCAAATTAATTGACATTTAGATCAAGTCTCCCATAATATCTTCATTGTAAATTTATAAACCTACATACCATTATTTTGTATTTTTATTTAGTCAATAGATCCAAATTTATTTCATCATATAATTTCTATCTACAAACTCAAATGGTTTAATTCATTTTCCTTGGTCACATGGTTTTAAAATAACAACATCTCATTTAAATACCTCATTTAAATTCCAAATATAATTTGGTAATATTCCTTCTCACCATGGTTATATAGACCATAATTATTTTCTATGGATCATTAATATTTCAATAGACATGATTTATTATTATCCACCAAATACCATGTCATGTATAATGTTTCATAAAACATCTTCTTCTAACATGGATTAATCTTATCATTGATATGGTTTCCATATTTTCTTAATCGATGCGTTATTAAAATTACATTCCATGAACCTGTGTGAATTTTTCAATCTATTGAACTCATAGGCATGCACCATCCTTATTAATAAATAATGCCATCTCTTATAGTCATATTGAAATATTTTTTTATAAATATATTTCATGCATTTTTTAACTCACCAATTATTGTGACTTGAAGTTTCTTTTTTCAATGGAATTATTCAACAGTTCTTTTTTATTCCTATATTGAATTTTTTTATGGGTGGCCTATGATGTGGAATATCCCACTATAATGTGTAATTCATCCCTATATCTCATGAAATTCAATATTACAATGTAAGCATAATTTCACTATTTTTCAATACATTCATTTTAATATAGACACATAGTTTCTTTATTTATCATGCAGTGTGCATGGAACTATGTCCAAATAACAATATGTCAAACTCATAGGTCATTACAATCAATTTTAATCCTATATAACCTCTCTTCTATTAATATTTCATCACATTATTCTAAATAATTTTCAATCTGTGTTGAAATCACCTTTTATTCTAATATAAAGCTTATTTTATGGCTTAACTTACTTCAATAAATTCTACCCAGCCCTATATACATATTTATTTTCATTAAATACAATATAGAATATCCTATTTCAATGTGGAACTCATCTGTAAACCATATCCAATTAATATTTTCAATGTAAACTTAATTATTTTGTGGTTGGTCATCATATTCATAGTAAAATAATGGAATAAATACTCTATTCTTCAAGGTTTATCTTGGAAAACAAGATGATTAAAACTATTCATATGGAAGGTCATATCATTCACAAGCACATCATAGCCATGCATTCTCACCTACATGCACCCCCACATTTAATTTATTCCCTTATTATAATGTTATTTCTCCCTTGCCTCCATCCATTTAATCTTCCTAAACCATTCACCTCTGTATCATATATTGGTCATGTAATAGCCTTTGAGTTTGTTGTCTTCTACTATGAGATGGTCAGTTGGTTAGGCATGTTATCCATTCCTTGTTATAATTCTTGGAAAACATTAATTAATATAGTTAGAAAGAAATACAATATCCAATTCCACTATTTTAAATTCCATGTATCTAAGGAAGTATTCATGTAAAAATAATATTATTTTACATTGTATTATTAATTTTCATAATAAACTTATTCTTAAACAATTAATCACTATATATTGTTTTTGTAAATAATGTTTGATATCAAAATATAATTATCATATGTTTTCTATGTTAACAATGACTCTCTAATCATTAAATATTAAATTTTTATTTTCCTTGAGCATACCCCCTTTCATTCTTAAATTTTGTTTCCTAGTAATTATATATTCATAGAACAAGGAAATAGATCAATCATATAATGGATATACATGGACTATTTATCAAAGTTTAAATCTGATAAAAATTTATCATACATAAAAATCTTTGTAAGTATCCCAACTCCAAAACAGATATTGGTCTCTCAACCAAATTAAAATAAATACAACTTAAGATATGTGAATCAAATAGTTTTGCATTTTATGAAAAATAATATAGTTAATTCATCTAGATTTTTCAAATAGAGATAATCATGATTGTAGTGGTACATAACAGGACCTATACTCTCACATTAGTAAAGCTTCATGTGAAAAAACTGGGGATAACTAGGAGAGAATTTGAGTCACACAATAGTGCATGACATAAAACCATTGAGGGTAATTTTTATTTGGAATCCAAATAAATTACAAAGATCTTTCTAAAATGGAGATACAAATTATTAATATTATGATAATTTATAGCTACTACCTATATAATATATTCATTAATCTCTATATATCTTGAAATAATATGAATCAATTCTCTCATGGATCTCATAACTATTGATCCTTAAATGGGTCTAAATATAATTTTGTGAAAATAAAAATAATCATCGGGGAATTATAATGAAAAGGATAGAAATACCCTAGTAATTTTTATCATTCTTGTGCCCTTGACAAGGGTGTCCCAAAATATAGAGATTAATGATTGGGGTCCCCTTTTACTACTCTGAGGTAAGTTCATCTGAAACATGTACCAATTAAAAAGGGACTGTTATCAGGGAGAACCCATTGTGTGGTGTAGGATATCTAATATCAAAAATTACTATGTATCATCGTTGAGTAGAAACTGAGATACATGTAGTTCCTAAGGCATCCCTACAAATATCATTCTCATGTATAGGGGGAAATAATTGTATCCCATGTGTAGTTCTATAAAGATGCCCAAAAATTACTGAAGATACCCAAACAACTAATGTTAGAGAGAAAAGTTTATTGGAATACATGGATTGTCCTAGGAAAGGATATCTAGATGTCACTATGTCTCTTATGAAGATATATATCGCACAAAATAAATTCTTTTTAGTTGACATTCCATTTATTGATCTGGGTCATATAGTGGTGAAAGGGGAAATTTTATATGAATGCGCTCATGGATAAGTAATCCTACACTGAACGTTTCTACATAGACCATTATCACATGTAGGATTGGTGGATTTTCATGTTTTCCAAATTCACACCCAAATAGATCGAAAATATATTGGGTGGATCTGATATCAAAATGGTTTTGATCATGGAACAATGTAATACAATCCTAAATAAATGTTCATGGGTTTCATTACATATCATGTGAGGATAGGAATCAATCTATGCATGTTTTTTACATTATATTTTTTATTTAGTTCAATATCTTCCAAATGGATAATGATTTTTCAATTATAAGATAGGCAACCAATGATGTATGGGTAGGATAATACCTCTATACCCATTAAAACCCCTAGGGATAGAGACTGAACCAACTGTGAAGACCGATCTCTTATATAAGGGTAGAAAAAAATCAATTGTTTAGGGATAATTAATTTAATGATGATGTATTCAATATACATATTACTCATATCTAACAGAGGTAATTTTTACAACCCATTTATAATTTCTTGTAAAGATTCTAATAAAAATAATTGATTCATTTTATGGTGATGATATATGGTTTCACCTCAGTGTAGTGGCACACACTATAATGTGGGGGGTATTTATATTAATACAAAGAATTATTTGTCCTAGGATAAAAGAACATTGAGTTAATAAATATACTTAAATAGTTGTATTAGTACAAAAATCGTTATTATATTGTCCCACATCTATATTTCTCTACATTTAATATTGAGGCAATTATTTGTGAAAGAAATTTTAAGATGGTCTCTGGGTAGGAGATCGGGGTCTCACTACATATCTTAGCATAGTATGAGTTAATTAAAAATTTAATTCCTAAAATGAAAATACCTATATAATTCTAACTCAAAATCATCGAGCATGTGGATTTTTTATTTTAGAATTTTGATCCTATGATAGGAGTTTCATGTGTATCTACTTATATTGGGATCATATTAATCAATCAACATGTAGTTAGAAAATTCAATGAGATATATCTAAACATTAGAATATAATATTGATAAAGGGGAATATTATTGAAATTCTATTTTGGAAAACAACCCTATATTTGAAACCCTTACATGGATTTGTTGCTAATTTAGGTAAAGTATGTCAGTTGAGGAAACCACTAAAAACAATTAAATTCCATGAAAGGTCCACCCAAATTTTATGTACTTTATCATCATGAAAAAAGTTCTCAGGTACCATATTGTTTAGGGTGATATTACAGCCATATTTCTATTGGGAACCTATAGAGTAAAATAACCTAAAGAAAATTATATGTGTTTCTCTCAGTTTTGAATATATTATAAGAATTATACCATGAATGAAGTTTTCCTAACATAATAAAAAAGTTAGAACTTGATGGTAATCTATGGTCCTGCCTACCATAAGAGATATATGTGTCACTACGTTTCAAAATTGAATTTAAATAATGTAATAAGTTGATCTTCAATGGTCCCTTATATAGATCGAACTCATACATAAGGAGATAGGGATTAGTTTTCATAATGGTGGATGAAAGGCACATACTAAGAACAATGAATTCTTGTATGGATTGAGCTCTTACATAGGGAAAATGTGTATATAAGAAGAATTATAAACTGAGCAGTTTTACGTCATGTAGGTTGGACCAAAGAGGTTATTTATTATAGGGTCATACTTCTCAGATAAATCTGTGATAAAGATTAATGATAAGGTATAATTCCATCCACTATATAGTTTAATTTCTTTTGATGTGGATTTTTTGACAGATTACTTATGGTCAATTGATGATGAGACTCACCACATAGTTTTGTTCCATGTGGTGGGGATGTTATTACATGTAGGCTATGGGATTAATGCATGGACCTCCACATCTGAGTTCCAAAAAATGTGGAGGATTAATTAATACATGTACTTTCAGGTCATGTAAAGTGGACATGTGTGTAATGTAAAAAAATCATGTGACATACTCCAAGACTGTTCATTTTAACCTCATGGTGTTAGGATATTATGGACCCATGCGAAATCATAAAAATTATTTCATGGGAAATAGTTCATTAATTGAGGGAATTATATTTACCATATACATTTAATCGAAGGAATAAGATCTATTGTAAAATACCACATTTATGACATAAGTCTCATAACATGTTGGTTCAATATTTTGAGTCTTATTCCCAAATATTATCAAGTTCATATGATTTAAATAAAATTATCATTAAAAAACAAATATAGGTGTATATTTTCATTGGGTTCATGTTTTAACACCATGATATTATTTAAGAACAACATATTATTCAATAGTATGTATGACACAAAACATCAAGCGTAGAATGAAATATAACATTATGAGACGTTATGATATATTTTATTTAGATACATTAAATCTATCCAATATAATATATTACATATAACACTATTTTTATCTTGTTATACAAGCAACACAATGGTTACCTTTCTCTGTATAGAACATCAAGGTCATCTTGTGTTCCACACAACACCAGATTTAAAGAACACATGGTTTTGTAACACATTAAACACTTAATTTAAAAATATAATTTAAAACCTTTAGATAATTTAAATAAAGAAATAAACTTAATTTATGAAATTAGAAAAATAAAAAAAAAGTTTCGTGTTAATTTTTGGTATTTTTCTGAGATGATTCATTTTATGATTATTAATGAGAAATATTAAATGTTAATTGAAATATACCTTGTCGACTAAATAATTTATAATGATAATTTTTCTTTAAAATATGTTTTAATGTCAAAATATTTAAATTTTCATCAGTTACATCAATTTAGATCATTGTAGTCAATTTCAAATTGACTTTATATATAGAAACATTGTAATCTTTTTAAAATTTTCACTTTAAAACTGCGCTCTCTCATCATGTATGCAGGATTAATTTTAATTTAATTTTTATGACCTATATAGATTGAATTTGGAAAACTGGATTAATTATTTGTAATAATAATAATTTTATTTTCTAATAAGGTCAATATAATTTTTGATAGAAATTGTTAGTAAAAATAGTTAAAATTAATTTTAGTGATTAAGGTTCAAATGAGTTTACTATAATGATGCATTTATAATATAAGCTTTAATAATGATAAAAAACATATCCAAAATACATTTTGAATCTAAATTACAACCCTTATAATTGTTTTTTTGATTTTTATTTCTTTTAGGAATAATTTTCAAGGAATGTGACAAATATAATAAGTTTGGTAAAAAAAGGAACTTTCCTTGCATTTAATATCTATAAAGAATTAAGATAGGTAAACCCACATTTTTTAGCCATATATATTATTTATAAATAAAAATTATTATTTTTTACCATAATAATTTGTCTTTAATTTTTATATATGAATTAGTTAGTTAAAATACTGAAGAAACACCAAATTAATTATTATTTAGTTAATAATTAGAGAAAATAAATGTATTAAAAATATTAAAAGTCAAGAAAACTAAATGTATTATTCTGTTATATTATTTTAGACAAGTAATATTCCATTTTACACTTGTTTAGACCTTAAATATTTAAATTACAGTATTTTATGTTTTTTTATTCAAATTAAATGAATAATGTCAAAATTGACATAATGTTGTTTTATAATAAATAATATTTTATTTATTTTCTTAAAATTACAAAAAAAAATCCCCTTAAAAAGTGATTTTTAGAAGCTAAAAAGTTTCAAATATTTTCCATTAATGGATCAATTTATATTTTATAATTAATATATTGTCCCTTAAATAGTAAGAAACCTATTAGCACAGTTGAGGTTAAAGTCGTGTTTTTGCGCATTATGTGCCCTTCTATTAAATTTAATTTCTCAAAAACATAGGGTTATTGATTTTATAAATTAGATATCTCATTTAGAATCATTTTTTATTATTTAAATAATATTTATAACATTAATTTATTCTTCATGGAAAATATTCCTTTGATAGAAAACTAGTTACCTTAGTGAAAACCCAAAAATGTTAAAATATAGAAACATATATGATAAGGAAATAAATGTTTATAGAATGTGTTTAATTATTTTCTAGAGGTTTTTATAAACCATGGAATCCCTGACCAACATTAATTATAATCTTTGATCCACATAAGCTAAGGTATGGCTCCAAATATTGAATACATTTGAGTATTTACAGGAATGCCACTACTCCTCAACTATAAAAGGGAACTCACTCTCCAAAATTTTTCACACCTTCAATACACAGTGTTTCATCCAATAACATCCCAAAAAATCTCCCTAACATCCATACCTTAATGTTTTAATCCATATATTTAGATGAAATAAATCATAGGAAGTTATTAGTGGAATTTAAAGGTCGATACCCAAATAATATGTAGTGTTTTTCTAAAAATGTTTTTATTTTATTTTATTATCCATATCCTTAAACTATTATTATAACATGATAATATAAATAAATTAATATATTAAATATTATTATATTTTATTATGTTAATTTTTTGAACTAAAACGTCACACGCTTCCATAAAATGGCTTATAAAATCATCATTTCTGTGTACAGTGGACAACTGCCATGCAAACTGATGTCATTTAGTTTTCCATTAACAACAATAAAGGTTGGGAATAATGATGGATTAATATTTTATATGTGATAAATATAATATTTATGATGTTATTATTCCTTATTTATTATTGTATCACGCATACCTTCACCGTTCCGTTTTGTTGGAATACAATATTGTTGCTTGTTTGTATAGCAGACAACTATTTCACGAAGCAATGTGATCCATTCATGATTTAAATGGAATATATTAAGTATGTTTTAAATATAAATAAGTGATATATATGATATAAAAAATTAATTTTATTGTAATATACATATATATCACTTTTTTTCTTTCAATACAATAACAAAAATGAAATTGTTGTCATGCGTACGTGTGGCCTACAATCTCGATAAATAGTATATTTCATTCCATATCATCAAATTTTAAGGATTGATATAAATACATATAGACTGAATATATATTATATTTACATCATGGTTTGAATTTTTTATATTATTAAATCATTATCAAAGAAAGAGGAACAAAAAATAAAAATTCAAAACATACTAAAAAAACTAGGGAATTAACAACTGAAATAATGAAAAAAATGAAAGGTTGTTATTCAACGGGTGAAAAGATAAAATAAAATGAACCTATATTATATCATAAATATTAATATGGTTCTATAGTAAGTTTATAACAGTCTTGGAAATATTATATATTTATTTAAATCATGTTAAACTAACTGAATGTGCGAGGTAACAGATTTCATCTCGATTTAAATTCCAATGATTCTTATTTGTTATTATATACCTATTCACTTTTACATGGTGTAAATACTTCTATTTAACATGCAATATCATCAATAGATAATTATTCATGGTATTTTACTTTTCAATATGAATTTTTTCACGATAGATGATTTGAATTGAAAATTTCTATGTGATGAATGTAATTATGAAATATCACTATCTTTTCTGATTGTTAACAATCTCTTCAAAAAAACACTTTTATGTAATAATTTTTCATTGTAAATTACATTAAAATTAAAGATAAATATTATTTTTTGATATATATTATAATTTTACAACAAAATATACAATTTCTACATACGGTGTTTACTTGAAAAGTTATATCATTCATTAGGGAAATATTAATAAATATGCATCCTTTAATCAATATGGATATTTGATAAAGAACATTGATTATGTGTGGAATCAATTATTCAATATGTAAGGAATTATTTTTCATTATATAAAATGGGATGGAGACTATTTAATGTAATCCCCCAAATGTATTGGTTGTCTCATGAGGTGAAATTAGTTTTACAGACCCTATGTGGTTGAGACCTGTATGTTTTAAATAATCTAATGAATGTTATTGATATTAGTATATTCTAAACCACCTTGTGAGAGTTATTGAAGGTTAATTTATCATATTCCGAGGAAAAATGATATCCAATATTAAATAATTTCCTTTATTTAGATCTAGTTATTATTATCCATGATATTTTCACAATGAGAACAATCTATGAAAGCATTTCATTATCAGATTAATGATTTAATGGAATGTGTTTTTAGTTATTTAATTTTATATACTTATTATTCATTATATTATAATGATATTAAACTTATTTAAATATAATATTTTTTAGTTATCTAATTTGATATATTGATTATGATTATTGATTCATGATTACTTCTGCTATACTTAATACTTACTGAGCATTTTCTCTCTTATTTTGTTTCCTTTCCCTATGATGTGAAAATTAATTCATGGAACATGATTAAAAGATTCTATGAATTTACATTTGTTGTGTGTTGTGTATTATTTTCTATTCCAAATTTAAAATGGGTATCATGTATATATCAAGGCTTCCAATACTACTAAACTATTCATTCCATTGGGATGTAATTACTTGTATCTTAGGAAAATGTAATAATGTAAGGATCCAACTCTGGGTTATTGGGGTCGTGGTTGCAAAAATCAGTATAAAATGAAGTTTAGTAACAACCTTGGAAACTAGTTTTTGGGAACCATATATTAGGGAACATATCCCTATGATAATATCTTTGAAGATTGGTATATAATAACATCTTAATGTTTTTTTATGGTAGAGATTATTTGGTTTTTCATTTCAGTACATCCGTTCATGTATACTAAAAGTGGGAGTTTTCTAGAAAAGATGTACCTTGGGTTAATAACACCAAAAAGACATGTTGGTATTCAGTATAACTTTACATTTTACCAAACAATGGTCCTTACTTGAACCTATTTTTATACTCCTGATGGATATGCTTTTCATATTTCACATTTTCTATGCAAACAATTATGAATTATTTGAAAGTGAAGATATCCCCAAAGAACTATGTTTATGATTTTCAGATTATTTGTGGATTAGATTTTTCAATTTATGATAAATATTTCACTATTTTATGGATTAAAAAGTATTTTACATAATGTAATGAGCTAATATACTATATTCTATTATTTCAATGTAGAACATTGAAGGAAGAAATTTATCAATACTCAAGGACAACAAAATGGTTTCCCTACAAAAAAAGTATTATCATGACCCCTCCTATAGGGGCCCATATCTTGACTAACCCCAGACTTTATCCAATAGGCCAGGGGATGGTTACATTAACTAAGTAAGCATATTATACAAAAGATGATAATTTTCATAAGTACATGTACACACGCAGACATCTCTAAGCCCAAAATACTGAAAAGTAAAAACACTAAGTAAACAAATGAATGAATACCACTATATCTCAACCAATAGAGTAAAAAAGTAATGTAAAGTTATATAAAGTACAACTGGGCTAGAATATATTCCCAACAAAAATAAAGAGTATGTAGCACGAGGTCTAGAAGCTCATCCGCATAAAAACCTAACTGAAGGGAAAGTATAGGAACAGTTTTCTGAAGCTGTAGGAGCAGACCTCAACTGTCTTGTCTCTCTCTATTACCACCTACCCTTTGTGATCTAAATATTCCATCAATGTGTCGATGGTCTGCACAGTACATGGCACTTGTCAGAAAATTCCATGTAGGGTTGAGTAAAGAAATGCTCATTTAGATACCTCGAAACACAGAGTGAAATACCAAAAAGGAAACATCACTAGTAATATATATAGAAAGATCAACACATGTGTATGTATACAACACATATAATAGGAAATATTGTAATACTAATAATGTATTCTAAGACTCAATGGTCTCATCCACTGCCAACAACATGGTTCCGTTTATAGCATGATGTTTCTAGATATCTCACTCATTGAGTTATCCAATATAAGTAGGTAGATTGGGTCTAACAAAAGTACCCAAGAGAACACAAGGGTCCTTAAAAGTTATGTAGTTTCACTGAGACATCAATACTCTCTAGTACATGGAGATTAAATAATTCATAGAGTGTTTGTAACACACAGACTGCTAGTAACACACAGAGTATCGATTAGTCATGAAGCACCTAGGTCATGTATTCACTGAGTCTCATCCAAACATCAACCACTGAAAAATGCCTAAATCACACTCGTCAGGTATAGTCATGTGGAATGGAAAGAATCTAATCTCAATACATAGATAGGGGTTATCACAAATTGCTCCATGGGGGATATTTGGCCCTACTAGAAACATCTTCCTAGATAGGGGATAGGTGCCCATAATAATATTGGTCACACCTTGTACAAAAAACCCTATCTAAGGTTCCACAATGAGAATTGAGGACAGAAGAGGCCTCTGTCTATAATTTATGATCCAACCCGCTGAGACAACTCTCGATGAAAAACTAACATAAATCGCTTCAGAATACAGGTCAACCTCTAAGATGGGAACGAGTCCTACATCGAACCCTCATAGTAAAAGACAATGTGTGTGCTCTCAACATATTATTATCCTGTTAAAAAAATTATCAAGACATTTCAAAAGTACATCCCCATCGTAAGGATACCAATTTCTTAGATGTCTCATCAATCAGACGATTCATTTGAATGATATGGCCATTTTAGTGAAAAGGCCTGATCCAGGTCTGGTCTGAGTCTGGCCCTCCCGACCCGACCTAGCCTTGCTGACCCAGACCAGTTTGCCTTGAACTGACCTAGCATGCTAGGCCTAATTGGACCAAGGCCTAAATCGTCTATTCTGGACCGCGCTGCAGGCTAGTTTTTTTGCACCACACGCAGTCTGTTGGATCACATGCCTCTGTTGAAACACGTACCTCCACCTGGTCAAGGCAGTGTCAAAACTTTGTACACGGATAGAAATATCATCATATCTCCCCAATAGCCAACCTCAATCGTGGTCTCCACGCAGACCCCATCCAAGTACGATTCACCCTTCACTGTGCCCTAGGCCATCGTCTGCGCCACCTCTCCAGCCGCTGGCTCCCACGGGGACATTCCGTGCCACGTTCCACCACCGTCGTCTGACGCCCGTGGTAATTTTTCATCCACCACATCAACACATAGTCACCACCATGTGCATCCACTGTCTTTCATCACCGGCACATCAGTGACCCCTTCCGCGGGCCACTGGTTCACCTCTCGTGTTCCATTTTTCGAAACTGAAGCATGCATGCGATCCTAAGCTCACATTCTTCATCACCCTAGGCTCATATTGAAATCATGATCCACTCCAATGAAAAGTCACTCAAACAAATATATCTCTCGAATATCATGAATCCATCCATCACCATCTTAGTTACACATCCTTCATGCCATGAAAATCCCAAATCAGTGATATTGGATCATTTTTCTAAGGATCATGTCTACAATGATCGATCGATCACAACCTGTCGATTCGCGGGCCAAATAAAGAATGCCCATGGGGAACAAAGAACGGGGAGATAAAATCATAAATCAACCAAGAGGAAAATACCTTTATAGATATTCATGTTGATCACGGTTCATTACCATTAGAATGAAAATTGAAATCCAATAAATAATCATAATTTCATTCTCCCATCAAAGCCCTAAAAATGTGAATCTTATCCCACAACAATGGTCGATCCGAGAGCAAGTTTGTTTTTTGATTAGTCAATGTTTACAAGGGAATTAATGAATGGGTAACATATATCAAATCAAAAATTCCCTACTTTGATTTTATTTGATCGCTAATGATGAATGGTCATTGCGTCATTGTCATGGGTGAAGATCCTTCAAATCTGAGGTTCATCAATTATTGTCGGTCCATGATCTTCCATTGTTAATTGAGAGGGCTTTGTCTTCATTCCTCATAGTAATTATAGGATTATTTTGATAACCCTGTATTCTCTGAAAAATGTGTATTAAATTAAAACACTTCATTGAGCATGAATAAAATATTTTTATTAAAATATTTTATGGACGTTTACGTTGATAAACTATATTTCACAGTCGCCCGATGTCGGTCAATGTTATGCCTCTCCTAAATAAAAACACCCCCCTATGAACTCAATGGTGGTATCATATTTCCAATATAAGATTCCAATTATGATTTTTTCGGATTTTAAAATAAAATAATTATTTTTAATTATTTTTTTACAGTTATGTCCCTAGTGAATATTTCTACAGATAACCCGCGCCGACAAAGGTTAGGTTGTGCCTATGGTAAAGCCACTATTCTGAGCTCAATTTGTACCATTGGATTTATGATCTAGGATTCCAATTAAAATTCATTATTAATTTTTAATAAAATTCATATGGGTTTCATATTAAAAACATAATAATTTTTCAGAAAATTGTTCGCGCCACATCGGGCTTTGGAAAGGCACATTGTCTCAGCGCCTAGTCTTGGAATTTTCCAAAAAAATATTCTAAAAAAATATTAATGAAAATATGATTCATTGAAAATATGATATAACTAGTATTGTAACCTCTCATGTTATGGGTATATTAGGAATATTACTTAGGTTTTAACGGATAGAGTTTCTTGGAGAAACCTCCTCTACATTACGATTCCCTTATGTTTGGCCGCATTATGCGATAGAGGCCCCCATCATTTTTTGGGACTACTAATCCAATCCAATATAATAAATGGATTATATCATTCTAGAAGATATTTATGGAACTATGATGTGGTTAAAATGAAATATTTACTCTTACACTGTATTTTCTCAACTTAGATATTGATCAATGTTGGTCGTTAATCGAAAATACTAGGGAGGAAGATGAAATAGAAATAATAGAACATAAATATTTTAAACATACATTATTCGGAAAATATTTACCTTGTGATGAACAAAAATAGATAAATATAGAGTTCCTTTTTTATTGAATAGGTAATAAGTGATTTTCAAGGATTATGAAATGACCTTTACAATGTTAGACACCTACGCTACAGATTACATACACAACATGGAATGTAATATTGACTATTTCATTAATGGGATTAAGTTGAATATTCAAATGGAACTACACTCTCAAACATTTTATTCATACGGTGAAATAGTTTTATGTTCTATCATGAAAGATGAATAATTATCCAAGTCTCAAGGATTGAAATGGAAGTAATATAAGAACTGTATGGACGAAAAAATAACTGCTAATGGTAATACGGGAAGGAAGGATTTTTCAATATGTTCTAAATGTGGAAAGATTCACCCTAGGAAATTATTTTATGGATTTGGAGTCTTTTATAAGTGTGAAGAATAGGGTCACCAAAAAATAGTGAAATTTCAATAAATAAAACACTTCTATAATGTTTTTCAACTATATGTATATGAGGAACTATGAAAATGAATGTCCCAGTCATCAAGGGAATATACATTAGAATAATCTAAGGGATCAATGTCAGGCTTATTTTATTGATATATCTGAAGTGGGATGACTAATGTTTTTATGTATTTGGATCCATGAAATATATTGAAAAAATATTTTACTAATTATATTCTCATAATTCAAATTATAAAATATATAAGGAATGTATTGAATTACTATTTCAATAATTATTTTAAGGAATGTATTGAATGGTACTATGAAAATTGATTTAGTGTCATGTTAATCCTTTTGGAACACACATGGTAGAGGGATCAATACCACTTAATGTGTTCCATATGTTGACATTTTAATGTGTGGATAAATATATGATTGATTTGGCTAATTTAATGTGGATATTAATAACTAACATAGAGGTGATTAATGATAAGATCATTTTTAGAAATTATGTGACCTTTTTTATAACGTTTTGGATTGTAATATATTCTATTGGTCATAAGGATACCCATTTATGAAGTGTTTCAAGTTAAAATTTGGATGATATTTTAGATATTATTGTATCACTTCCCTATATGAGGATTTATTCATTTTGGATAACATGTGCAAACTGGTTTTTCATAATAATAACAAAGGAGAACAATTCATTTACTTGTCATTATATAATGGATCATATGATCTGTTAAAAGTTAATTTTTGTGATTCATGAAATAAAAAATAAATTATTGGGCAAGAAATGAATTATAAATTGATCAAGGCATGAAACAATTATGGCATTCTGGTTAGGAAATGGTAGGAAATAATGTAAGTATATATTCTCATGAAAATCCATAAACTATAGGAAAAGGGTGTGGAAACAAAAATTTTGTCCTATTATCATCATTTTTTATGATATCAAATTCCTTTTAACACCTATAATTTATAGATTTGTAGTAATTAATTCTCCCCTAAACATTTACTCTATCACCCTCATTTATAATTTTGTTGTAGATTTCTTTTCCATTTCCATGTTTTCATTTCCCACAAATGTTCTCCGATTTGGAAACCTAGTTATGTGATTATTCCAGATGATATTTATACTTTAATATCTCTCTTATTAAGAGGATGCTTTATTATCTCTTATCACGATGTGGGTCTTAAAAAAATAATTATCAAAATTCAAACACTCGGTTTCCATTATCATGTTTAAGCCCTGAAAAAACAATTTATTTAATGTGGGGAGAATTTAACACCCTGAAATTCTTGAAAAATAACAGTTTATTCTATAGAATTTATGAAATGCCACATCGAGCATAGAAGGAACTATAATATCACCAGACATTGGGATATATTTATATTTTGATAAATTTAATCTCTATAATAGCATATATTACCTGAAAAAATAACCTTGTATCATTTTATATGCAATTCGATGTTTAGTTTTCTTTACACGGAACACAGAGTATAGCTTGCGTTGTACGAAACACTAGGTTTAAAAAAACATGGTTGAGTCATACATTTCACAAATAATTTAAAATAAAATTTTATAAATTATAGAAATTTTCTTTAAAAAATAAAACTAATTATACAAATAATAATACAAAAAAATATATTATGGTTAATTTTTTGTAATTTTTCATAAAAGATTCATTTTTTGAAAAATAGTTAAATCTACCAAATTTTAATTGAAAACAAAATTTTCCACTAAATAATTTATAATGTTGAAATATATTTTAAACTATTTTTAAAGTAACAATAGTAAAATTTTGAATATATTAATCGAAATTAGGTACCTATAATAATTTTCATTTTGAATTTAAATATATAGACTTTATAAACATTATGAGTATTTTCACATTAAAATCTCTCTCTCATCACGTCTTCAGGATTAATTTTAAATTAATATTTCTTAAATTTATGGATTAAATTTGAATAATTTTATTACATATTTGGAATAATCATAATATAATTACTAATAAGGTATGGTAAATTTTTTAATTAATTAATTTGAGAAAATAGGTAAAATTAATTATACTGAATAAAGTAAAAAATGAGTCTACTTAGGGATTAAACATAGTGTATAAAGTGTAATAATTACACAACAATTATCCAAACCCAATTGGATGAACATATTTCGAACCATATAGATTTTTGAATTATTTATATGAGTTTTAAGGACACTTTTCCATGAAATTGACCAATGTAATAGATTAAAAAATAAAAACACAAAAGGGAAACCTTCATTTATTTAGTATCTATAAGGAAATATGATAGGGAAAAAACCTCATTATTTCAGTTATATATATTCATTTTATATATAAATATTTTTTATCAAAATAATTTATATTTATATTTTACATATATGAATTAGACACTTTAAATTCTAATTTAACACCAATGTAGTAATTATTTAGTTAGTAATTAAATAAAATAAAGGATACCTGAAAATTATTAGTGAACAAAATTGAATGAATTATTTTGTTGCGTACTTTTATTACATTTGTATTTCATGTTACACATTTTTATAATAAAATATTCAAATTCCTTGGTTTTATTGATATTTTGAAATTCAAATTAATTGAATAATGTCAAAATTTAGATTTATGTTATTTTACAATAAATAATATTTTATTAATTGATTTAAAATTACTTAAATTTACATAATATTCCTAGTGATTTTTAAATATTAATAAATATAAAATATATTATATTCATGGACAAATTTATATTTTAAAATGAAAATATTTTTCTTTAAATATTATAATCTTTGTTAGAGTGGTTAATTTTAAACTAGTGTTTTTATGCATTACTTATAATTTTTTTAAAATTTAGTTTTTTTATAATCATGTGATTTAGATATTATATAATAGATATAATATTTAAAATCATTTGGTATAATTATTTTAATATGTCAGAGTTAATTTTTTCTTAATTGATATATTACCTCGGATAGAAGACTAGTTAACATAGTAAAAACCAAAATGGTTAAAATAAGAAAACATGGATGTTAAGGAAAATAAATTTTAAAACTTGTATTTAATTGTGTTTTAAAGGTTTTTATTGACCATATAATCCTTCACATAATTTAATAATAATTTATTGATCCACAGGAGAAAAGGGAAACCTCACAATAGTGAATATATTTCTGTATTTACAATAATGCCCCTACTCCTCGGCTATAAAAGGTAACTCAGTATCTTTAATTATGAATGCCTAAAAACCACTTTTTCTTCCAATAAATTCAAATATAACTCCATAACATATCTCCCCTTATTATATAATCTTTATATTTTTCATATATCCAACATAGGATGGCATTAGTGAAAACCTCTGGTGGATACCGGAAGAAGAGACAATGTTCTTCTAAAAGAATTTATATTTTATTTCCTTATCCACCTCCTTCAATTATTATTATACAAAGATTATATAATAAAATATATATCTTAAATATTATAATATTTTTATATTAGTTTAACTACCTTAAACATCACACACTTCCATAAAATGGGTTTTAAAATCTGCATTCGTGTGTACATCAGACTACAGCCTCGTGAAATGATTTCATTAATCATTCCATTACCACCGTTTAAGGTCATTTATAATGATATATTTATACTTTATATGTTATATTTATGATATTTATGATGTAACTATTCTTATACTATTTTTATATCACAAAAACCTCCCTGCATTCCTTTCTGTGGGAATTCGATATCTTCACTTGTGTGTATAGCGACCTTCCAGCTCGTGAAGCGATGTGATTCATTCATGCTTTAAATGGAATTTATTATCGATGGTTTTAGATAAAAAAATTATATATATGACATCAAATTTTTATTATTGATAACATACATATATATAATTTACTTTTTTTTAATCTGAAATGAAAATGGAAACAATATTCATGCATGCGCACGGCCTACCATCTCCATTAATGGTGTATTTAATTTCCTATTTCAAAATATTATAGATTAATCAAGATACATATATACTGAATATATATAATATTTAAATCATATTTTACATTCTAGATATTATTAAATAATGATATAAGAAAGTGGAACAAAAAAAAACAAGTCAGAACATAAATGAAAAATAAGGAAATTAACAACAACAAAAAAATGAAATATTATTAATGGATGGGAAATAAAATGATATAAAATGGTCTTTATGATATCGTAAATATAAATATTTCAATATAACGAGTCAATAAAAATATTAAAACCATTATATAAGAGTCTAAATCATGTTCAACTAAAGGAATGTGTGTGGTTTGAGATTTCATCACTATTTACATTCTATTAATACTTATCTGTTATTATGTGTTGGTTCACTTTTATATGGTGTATATAATTGCTTTTGAAATATAATATCTTGAATAAATAATTATTAATGGTATATTATGTTTCAATTTTATTTATTTCTTATAACAACCCTACTCATTATTACAAATGTAAACATGATTTATTACATAAATTAGAACTGAAGACAAATTTGAGGATTGATGGGTATAGTGTATTGTGAAATTAGGAAAATTACATAACAACTTAGAACATAAAACCCAACATCTTTATTGAAAAAATCTTTTAAATGACCATAACATTCCTTCATACTTAGCATTGGATTGGATAACCTGAGGACATGCATAAGAAAAGGGTAGGATATAAAACCCAGTAATGGAGTAAACAAGGAATAACATGAAGAATATATTACATATTAGGAAATAGTCATATCAATGGAGAAAAATAGATTCATGTACATAAATGCATGATATAGCATAATTATCATAACACGGTAATGTGGTAACAACATTTGACATGATATTAGCATGAGCCAAGGCTCATGCAACACGGAGAATGAATAAACCCTTGTTGGACTTGAATTAGCATGATTGAACCCAAATTTCACTTGATGTATCATGATATAAATCATTAAACAATACATTTGAGTACTATCAGGGTGCACCCTTCTTAATCATTTCATTTCATGCATAAGATTTCCACCAGGATCATACAACATGGAATCATTCAAAATAATAATTTTTTCCATGATAAAGGAATGTGTAATACATAGAAGAAACTATATAATTGATAATTAAATTTTCATAAAGGTGAATAAACTTGATAGATAAATGGGCATCGTATTCACTACACAATAACATTGGCCTACAAAATTACAGTGAAAATTCAGAAGCATTCCAGTGTGACATAATAATTCATAAAAATTGTTGGTGATAGATAAATGGGTATCTCATAATATATAAATAAACTGGACATTAAGGGTGTCATATAGATACATTTACCAATTTATTTAATGGAATTTAGATGCATAATACAAAAGCATTTCTTGAATATAATGGGGAGAGAGAAATCCCTTATGTAATTTTGGAATGGTAATGGGTGTACATGGGAGGAATTAATTAGAAAGAAAGGTGTATCTAAAAATTCAAAAATAAGGATGTATTTATAGGTGAGGTTTGTAATCATACCCCATTAATTGAAAATAAAAGGGCATAAAAACATAAATTAATTGGGAGAAAAATAAGAAAGGATGAAATTCTTTACCTAGAATGGTGATCCCAAAGGCTCGGGAGAGGATTGGGATGGGCTTCTTAGGAGATTGGGGAGCCTTGAGAGGATTCTAAAAAGAGGAGGGAAGGTTTTTTTCAAGATCGAAATGGTATGAGTGAATAGTAATGAGATATTGGGTGGGTTTATATTGAAAATGAGATGTAATTCTTTATTATTTAGGTTTTGGACACCACACATTAAACTAATAAAGACCAAAACCATCCCATGGGTTTTTCCGGTGCTTTTGTCCAAATTGAGTGGAAAATATTATTTTAAAAGGCCAATGGACGAACCTATTGAAATATTTTCCATGCTTAAGTGGAATTGAGTCACACTCTTTATGAAATCAGTTGAAAACATTTAAATGTTTTATAAGTCTTGTAAGATCCACTAAGGCTTTGTAAATTAAATAAAACAAACCTAAAATAACATTATTTTAATGGTAGAACATATATTGGCCTAACATAAAAATTATAGTATTATATTACATCACTATTGGTTCATTATGATTTCATAAAACACATTATTTATTTAAACAATATTTAATTTTTACCCAAAATTCTGACTTTCTCAACAAATTATGATTAATTCGCCATTGGATAATTTCTATGTCCTGATTCCAAAAAATAGTCTTCATTTTATCTAAATATATTTCTACATATGATATTTTTTACCTTTAAAATAATGACTGACATTTATCAAAATTTTATGGGTTTTGGAAAAAGCAGCTTTCAAACCTTAATAGAAACTAAAATTGTATTTATAAAAAATATCAAATCATTTATTTTCAATAAAATTAATTTATTTATAATATTTATCATTATATTATTAAATTTAAAAATCCTTTAATTCCTAAAAATATATTCCTTAATTTAATATTAACTAAATATTCTATTTGTGCTTCAAAAAGTATTTACAATTTAACAATAATAAAATGAATGTATATTATTTATTATATAAATAATAATGTACTTAATCATTATGAAAATGTCTTGTTACATAACCCCTTTTAACATACACATATGACCTAAGGTTAAGGTGTGTGATGGTGACAGACTATTGGGGTGGCTCAAATAACATCATTCGGGTGGTAATCTATATCAACTTCTACTTCTGTCGTAGGAAGTTCCTTTAAAGATTTACATGTTGAAGTTCATCTTGTTCTTGGTCAAGAAGGAAGACCAGTGATGACACCTCCATTTTGATCTCCGAAAAATGGGCTTTGTACAGAGCAATTCTACTGGACAAGGTTATCGCTTCCTTTTTCTGAGTAAATTGGATTTGTTAAATCCCTATATTTATACTAATCATGTGATCACTGTTCAATTTCTATATTAGAAATACAATTATTAACAGGATTTTATAATCAAAAAACCAAAAACCAAATAATTTCATATGTTTTATATAACCATATTACATAATAATTCATTTAATCAGATCGATATGTATTTTCATTAGTAAAATTTTGTGTCATTACAATCTTCCACCCTTAAGAAAATTCACCATTGAAATTTCTTTTTTCCACACTAAAACATATCAGGGAAACACTTCTTCATCACTTCCTCAGAATCACACATTGCTTCTTCAAACTTATGGTTTCACCACAACACCTTAACGAGGTGAATTTTATTATTTTGTAGTAATTTTTCTCAATGATCTATGATCTTCACTAACTTCTCTTCAAAGGAGAGGTCATTTCCCAAAGGTACAACCATTTGATTGAGTACATGTGATGGTTCATGTATGTAATTCCTCAAGAGTGATACATGGATTACATCATGTACTTGATATAGGTTCAGTGGGAGTTTTTGTCGATAGGCCACTACTCCAATGCAATCAATGATCTGAAAAGGTCCGATGTACCTTGAAAAAATAATTCCCTTATTCCAAACTCTCATAAATCTCTTCCACAATGATATACGGAGGAATACCATGCCTCCAACATCAAACTCTCAGTCTCATTGACAATTATTATCATATCTCTTTTTTTAACTCTGAGAAACATTAATGTGTTGTTGGATGCTCTTAACCTTTTCCAGCATTTCATTTACCATTTCTAGATCTACGAGTTTTCGCTCCCCAACTTCATCCCAACAAGTCTATTTTATTCACCTCTTATCATTAAGGGCTTAATAAGGAGACATTCAGATGCTTGAGTAGAAAATATTATTGTAATAGAACTCATATAGAGGGAAATGTTGATCCCATCTTCCTTTGAAGTCCATTGAAAATGCTCTCAACATGTCTTCAAGTGTTTGGATAGTCTGCTCAGATTTTCCATCATTTTGAGGATGATAAGTTGTATTGAATTTCAAATCAGTATTTAGTGTACATTGATGACTCTTCCAAAACAAAGAAGTAAAATCTTGGACCTCGATCGGGTACAATAAACAATGGTACTCTATGAAGCCTTATTACTTCTCTAATATATATATGTGCTAGTTGATCTAATGATAAATCCTCTCAAATTGTAATGAATTATCTAGTCTTTGTAAGATGATCTACTACAACCAAGATAGCATTGTTCCTTTGGATATCTTCGGATGTCCAGTGACAAAGTCCATGGGGATGTTCTCCCATTTCTATGTTGGAATGGGTAATGGTTTTATCATCCCCATATACTTTTTCCACTCATCCTGCACCTTCTGACATATCATGCACTTAGATGTATACTCAATGATCTCCTTCTTCATGTTATCCCTCCAATAATGATCTCAGATATCTCGATACAACTTTGTGTTTATGAGGTGAATGGAACAATTCAAACTAAGTGCATCATCCAAAAGTTCCTTCTTTAACTCCATATTTTATTGAATGCATAGTCGTGACCCAAATATAAAAATTCTTTCTTCATTAACATTGAAATCTAAGGAATTAAATTTTCTGATAGTTTCCACTTTCTTTTGAATTCCCACAACATCATTTTGAGCATACTTTTTTATTTCCAAAAGATATGGTTGAGAAATAATTTGTGAATGGATTTATGATGTTACCTTATCTATGATTCCTATGTCCATCTTCATCAAATCAAAGATGATTTGATCTTTTTTAATTCTCATCAATGATACAATCGTTGGGTCCTTTCTACATAGAGCATCTTCCACCTTGTCCACGTTTCCATAGTGGTAATGGATTCAGAAGTCATTGTCTTTGATTAAATCTAACTATATTCATTGGAAAATGTTTAACTCTTTCTCTGTGAATATATACATGAGGCTTTGTGATCCATGTATATTTCACAATTATCCCCAAAGAGGCAATGTCGCCAAATTTCAAAGCGAAGATTACTACAGCCAACTCCAGATCTTGTGTTGTATAGTTTTGCTCTTGAAATTTCAATTTCCTTGAAGCATAGTCAATTAAATTGTAATCTTTCTCCAACACATATCCCAGTACATTCTTCAAAGCATTACTAAATAACACAAAAAGTTATCCATTTGTGGGTAGTATTACCACAGGTGCAGTGATAATCCTCCTTTTCAACTCCTTTAATCTCTCTTCACATTCATCACTCCAAGAAAACATGACTACCTTTTGAGTTATCTTGGTAAGAGGGTTTGAAAATCATGATAAATTTCTCATAAATCTGTGATAATATCAACCTAACCCTAGGAAGCTACATATATATTTCACCGATGTTGGCCTCAGAGATCCTCTATCGCATATGTCTTGGATGGATCCACAAATATCCCTTTACTTGTGATGATATAGCCCAATAATGAGACGTATTTAATCTAGAACTCACACTTTATACACTTTTCATAGAGATTATCCTTTCACGAGGTCTCAAGTGTAGTTCTTAGATTATCCTCCTTGGTTTTCAAGTATATTAGAATATCATCTATAAATACTACCAAAAATTTTTCAAGGTAATATCTAAAGACTCTATTCATCAAGTACAAGAATATTTTTACTACATTAGTGAATCCAAAAGGTATTACTATGAATTCATAGTTCTCATAACTTGTACGAAATGTAGTCTTGGGGATATCCTCCTTCTTATTCCTTACTTAGAAATATCCCGACTGTAAATCCACTGTGGAGAAGTATTGTGCTCCATTTTGCTGATCGATCAAGTCATAAATTTGTGGAAGAGGATACTTGTTCTTTATTGTGATTTTCTTGAGCTCGCGATAATCAAGGAAAATTTGCATTGACCCATCCTTCTTCTTGTCAAAGAGGACTCGAGCACCCCATGGTAATGCACTTGGGCGTATAAAACCATTATAAATATTATCCTGTTGTTGTTTCATTATCTTCTCAAGCTCCACAACATCCATTCTATATGGAGTATTGGATATTGGAAATTCCCAAAGTATAAGATCAATTGATAATTCAACATCTCTTCTAAGAGGAAGACAAAACAATTACTTAAGAAACACTTCAGTAAATTCCCTTACAATAGGAATTCTTAATTGATGGTTTCCACCATAGACTTAATCATCTGGGAAAGATACATGTTCCCATAGGGTAGTAATATCCATGCTAAAGATGATGGTACTAAGGAATATATGTCCTCCTCCTTGCACTTGTATAGAATCAGGGGTCGATTCTCCATATGGAGATTGATTTTCCTCTAACAAAAATTTATGTTGGCTCTATATAAGGAAATCCAATCCATGCCTGGAATTTCATTAAATTCTATGAGAAGGAATATGACGAGGTTCTTAGGGATGATCAATAAAAAAATTGTGACAGGGGAAGAGTTACATTAATTGGATGCAATGATTACCCCATTTGTTGTTCTCATCGACATCTTTACATACAGGATTTATGTTGGTGTTGGGATTGTTCAACTAAACATTTCAGATATAAACGAAAGTTTATAACCATAATCAAAAAGTATGTTCACTATTCCTGAATGAATAACTAGTGTACATATCACCACTTTGTTGTCAGGGTTCACTTCGGCTGTATTGATGGAAAAAGATCACCATTCCTACCTAGGAGGTTGTTGGTTTCCTTCGAAAACCCTTGGATTAGGGCACTGGTTTGCAAAGTTCCATGGTTATTTTATTTTGAAACAATGAGAAATGCATTGAGGGTCAAACGGAGTGTTTCTCTCCTCTGTCACAGTAGAAGGTTTTTCTTGTCAGTAGTTAATAGTTAGGTTCCCTTCTCTTCCACACCTGAATCATTTCTTCACCCCCTTCAGTAAATTTCAAGGGAGATTCTTTCCTCGCCTTGGGAAAGTGGGATGCTTTAATTTCATAGCACCATTAGATTTATCCATCGGACCACCAGAATTAATGTCCACCTTATGCTTTTTAACCCCATGATACCACTGAGATTTTCTGATCTCCATTTCAACTTTGAGGGAACATCATCCAATTTCCTCATAGCTCTCGAAGTCACAGATCGCTAGGTCTTTCTGTAGGTTAGGTTTTATCTGAGAAAAGATGATGTAAACCATTCATTTATAGTTAATGATAATGTCAGAGTAATATCGTGCAATCCTTGTTACCTTTTCCTCATACGATCTGATTGATTTTTCGTGTTTTTTCTTGAGGGAATGGAAGTCTCTTTTCATCATAAGTCAGAGGGTGTGAGGAAAATATTTATCGAAAAAATAGTTTTCAGAAATCCTTCCATTCCAACAACTCGACCTCCTCCTAAAGCTTCATATT
The DNA here is from genome assembly GCA_963277665.1 of Viscum album. Lineage (NCBI taxonomy): Eukaryota > Viridiplantae > Streptophyta > Magnoliopsida > Santalales > Viscaceae > Viscum > Viscum album. The sequence goes on from OY728166.1 coordinate 593,142,364, forward strand.
TTTTATCAATTTCTACCATTGATTAGCTTCACCTTCCATACGGAAATCCTCCATAAGTACCTTCTCTTGTACAGAACATTGAAGAATGGATAATATATTCTCAATATAGTTGATCCATTGTTCAGTGATTGGGAGAGAAGATGGTCCATTAATTGTAGGAGGTCTTTGTCTCCTGAATCTCTCGATTTCGGAATGTTATTTCTTGGGGGGGGGGTTGAACATTCCTCTTAACCTATGTTACTATTTTAAACTTGAGTTAACCGGGAGAGTATAGTGACATAGTTTTTGATAACCTCTCCCATCGGATTGGGTATCTCATTATAACAATCATCTCATTGATCTTTGTATCATTTGTTAGCTTGAGTTCTCTTATTACCGGCCATTGGCTGGAATAAATGGGATATTATGGGTAACACATAAACGGGAATCCAAAGGCAAAAGGGATAACTTATAATTTTCATTTATTTTTTTATCTTATCTATGATATCCCAGATCTACTTCCAAACTTATATTCATAGGGAATTTTTTTTAATTCCCTTTATAATGGTTCATAATAAGCTTATTAATTTACCAAAGAATATACCTTGGGGTGTCATAACCAAGAGTACAGTAGGGAGCATTTTGGTGCATGAGTTCTCGTTCAAGTCTAGCTTAAAGTGGTGTTTTTGGGTTTTACCCCAAGATACATCTGTTCCAGAGCCACCTCAACCTACTCATATCCGGAAAGGGGTGTATTTTATTGATAAACCACATACCCAATACTCACCAAAATTTAGGTATTTTTTTATTATTCAGAGTCTTATCCTTATGGATTTCACTAGGGTTTTCTAATCATATTCCCAATAATAACTAAGCCTATCGTTTGATACAAACTATAAGAACCCTGCTCTTTATTACACACTTAAACATGATTTATTACATAAACATTCACTTTATAAAACCATGTGGATTAAGAGGTCTAGTATTTTGGATGTTAGTAACATTGCATAACAACATAGAACATAAAACCCAACATCTTTATTAAAAAATTCTTTTACATGACCACAACATTCTTTCATCCCTGGAATTGCATGGGATAACCTGAGGACATTCACATGAAAAATATGAGTTATAAATCCCAATAAGGGAGTAAATAAAGAATAACATGAATAATATAGTAAATGTTAGGAAATGGGAATATCAATCGATCACAAGAGAATCATGAACATAAAGGCATGATATTGCATGATTATCATAACATTTAAATGTGACAACAACATTTAACAAGATAATAGCACGATCCATGGATAATTTCACATAGAGAATTATTAAACCCTCATTTAATTGAATTATAATGAGTGAACCCTCATTTCACATGATGTATCATGATATAAATCATTAACCAATACATTGGAGCGCTATTAGGGTGCACCCTTCTTAATCATTTCATTTCATGCATAAGTATCACTACTAGAAAACAAGGCTATAGGCACGGTTTTAAACAATGGATCTAGACACCAAAACTATGCCTATAGGTAATAGCCATAGTTTCACTGACAGTGGAGCATATTGGCTTGGATATAAAAAAACTTATAGCCACGGTTTGGAACCGTGGCTATAGACCTATATCCACCGTTGCAACTGTAGCAATAGACCTATAGCAAAGGTTGCAACCATGTTAATAGACCTATAGCCATAGTTTGGAACCATGGATACAGACTCTACCACATAGATTTATCACCATGGTTTATAAGTGGCCACAACCCTATTACTCAGTTTACGACAGTTATAATAACCATGTTGTTAAGGTTTACAACCGTGGCTAAATTATAATGTATACAGAAAAAAATCATGTACTGAAATCCAGTCTACAACAACTATGTTTCTAGAAAAAAGAAAAATAAAAACCACTTTTGTCCCCACTCCCTCCCTCCATACGTGCTTCCCGCCTCCCTACCTCCCTCCCTCAACACTGCTCCATGCTCAACCGCTACTCCATGTTCCCTGCTCCCTGCCTCAACGCAGCTCCCTGCTCATTATCTTAGGGCCTCCTACCTCTTGCATTGTGGTCTTTTCCCCCTGCCCCCTGCTCCTAGCCTCAACCTCTGCTCCCTGATCCCTGCCCTCTTCCTCTATGCCCTACTCCCTACTCCCTGCCTCTGTACCCTACTCCCTGCTCCCTACCACAACGCAGCTCCCTGCTCCCTATATTAGTAACTCCTGCCTCCTGCCCCATGAACCTTGCCCCTGCCCCCTACTCCTACCTCAACACCTGCTCCCTACTCTCTACCCCCTGCCTTTGTGCCATGCTCTCTTCCTCCTGCCTCCTGCTCCCTACTAAAACACAAAAAACAGCAGAAAAAAATAGGCCCTTCTCCCTTCTAAAAGCTCAAATTCATATATCACAAAACAAGAAAAGAGATCCTCTCGGATATCATCAAAAATTGTGGACTTATAAATACATTATGATCATAACTATGAAAAAGTGAAATTAATTCCAATATAAAAGGTCAAAATTAACAAAATAATAATAATTGGGTATCGGAAAATTAAAATCATAAAATAGTGAAAAAAGAGAAACAGTCAAACTTTAATATTTTAACAATTCAAAATGTATGAGGTCGGAAGAATGCAGGGGTGTAGAATGTACCTGATATAATTTGAAGCATCAAAATTACCTGAAATAATTGTAATGTTAGATATTCTATATTGAAGCTAAAATATATTTAAAACATATCATGTAACAATAAACATTTACAAAAGAAAAATAATTAATATAAACATTGTATAATATATTATAATTATAAAATTCTGAAGTCTCATTGATAATAGACATTTAGAGACAATAATCTGCTGAAAAGGGTCTCATTGTTGTGAATACCAAAAAAATTTCTTTCCTTTTACATTATTTTTATTGTGTGTCCATTTTTAGATAAGTCCTAACAATTTTGTGCTTTCATTGACAACTTAGAGGATGTATGTGAATTCCTGGATGAATAAATCAAGGTGAAAGATCAATCATAGCTGAGATATGACTTTTTTTGAGTTCATGCGATAGTAGTGAAAATGTTCTTTCGGAAAAAATGATGTGGAGGGCCATTTTTTATGTTGGATCACACATGATGACTGCTGAAAAATAAAACAAAGAGATTTAGCTAAGAATTATACTACATGAAGTGATCAGAGACATCACTATTAGACATCCATGTTGGTGCCAAATTGCATGAAATTTTATCCTCTCTACCAAACATCTTCGATGTTTTCTAAATGTTGGAATAAAATCGTGACACCAAATATTATTTTGTGTGATGTATCTTGAGTGGAAAAAATGGAGTGGAAGTTTTGATAACCTTAAATGATTGTTGTACCGGATAGACAGATGCAGAGGTGCTTATATGATTTGTTGTAGGACTGTCCAAAAAATTTCATTGTTTCAGTGTAGCAGTTCAAGATGATTGCCTCTGATTTTTTTAGAAGTGTTCCTACTAAAATGGTTACTGGAGTTGCTATAGAGTAGTCATAGTTAGAGCAGTTGTTCCGTGAATAGGTGTTAAAGATTCAAGAACTACTTACATTTGTAATATCGCTTTATAGAGTGCATTAATAGTACCATGATCAGCAGAAGAGCATGACGCAATAGGTACAGTAACTCCCTAGGTTATCATATCAATGACGTATTATGTAGAAGTCGGGTCTATAGTTGAACATAGAACAAATTTCTATAGAAGTGGTGGGTCCAAACATTCTTTACACTATACAAGATTGCCATGTATTGGAGGAGGACATCTCACCTACTATTAACTATGACCATGTAGAATTCTACACCATTTTAAGAGAACAAGACACAAAAAATGTAGTGAGGTGGTAGATCATTATCTTTGGGATAATCGACTCACAAAAGTTCATAACATTGGTTGGAAGATATGAAAAGACTTTTAGATATTATTAATGTGAGCTTGGATCTACCACAAAATATACTCAAATTGGCTATGAGCGTAGTGTTTTTTAGAATCTACAAGTCTCAGGTTTGGAATACGACGACTGTCACTAATATAGATTCTCTCTCAGTTACTTCTGCAAAATCATTAATAGTTCCCCTAAACATCAACTCAAAATAAGATCTATAATCTATGGGGAAATTTAATGTATTCTGTGGGATGAAACAATCCTATCGGGGATAGAGATGGGGAACAATTGAGCTTCCCTATCTAGTTTCATCATTCGTCGTCTTCCTCAATGAGTGTATCTAGGAATGATTCACAACCGAAGGCTGTACAAGTGTGTGATCTGATTCCCTCAAATTAGAAATATTATCGGCTGGGGAGGAGTGAAATACACCAAAACACAACAGTCATGTTCAAATACTAACAATTATTCTCAAACTCGATGAAGGAACCCTAAAATATAGGTACAATGATCCATTGATTGTATAACCTATAATGGAACACCATTAGTCATATATGTAACCCATTAAAAGGAATAAATATGAATCTTATCACATGGCCTTCAATATTAAATTATTCCTTGTTAAATGATGTAACTCACACCCATTATTGGCAACAATATAATAAATCAACCCACTAGTGACAAGATAATAAATTAACCCACTAGTGACTAGACAACAAGGTAATACCCTTATTTGTTATTAAGAAATAAATAAACCTACTTTTGAAATGAGTGTAAGCTCACACCTATGTTAGTGATGATTTGACAAGTGAACTCATATAGAAAGGTTCTCCAGACCAGTTATCGGAGTCTAACTTCATAAAGGCATTGGCACTCATTTTTTCTATCACCGCAGCAGCACATTGTAATGGCATATCATTATTGAGCATATAGTTAGTAATATGTAATTCCATATTGAAGCTCATAATTCAGCCTGTTGCACCAACATCTTCAGTATTGGGAGATCCAAGAACTATAAGCATAGCCATAATGAATCATCAAATAATGTTTACCTGTTTTATGATAACATAAAATGGATTAAATGAATGTGTGTGGTTCTAAAAAATAAGATATTGCATGGTTTTGAAAAAAAATCATGACACCAAACAGGAAAATTTAGGGAAAAAATATATTAACAAAATAATATAAAACATGAAATAGAAATAGGCTGCATGAAGCGGTGGAATGAAATTAGGTATGATACCATCGGTGTGTCAGGTAGTTGGTGGTGATGCAATCGAGTAGATGACTCTTGTTGGTGGGAGTTCTTGTGGTTGGAATTAGGATTTTTATTTACACTTTTCAATGGTAATATGGGTAGATAGGTGTGTTCAACCTCATCTCGATATTTTGGCAGTGTTGTGTAGAAGACACTCATGTTTCAGTTGAGTTTGGTCAGTGTCATAACTAGAGAAAACTCGGGGTTTTAGACTAACCATGTGTATTAGAACGTTTTTTAGGTTTTAGAGGTGTATTTGAAACATTTTGATGTTTTAGAGGTTTTGGCATAGACGAAGAGTCGAGTTTTAAGAATTTGTATAGGGCTTGAGGCTAAAATTCTATAGGAATTCAATGGTGACACCATAGCCAAGGGAACCAATACATGGTGAGTAGTTTCATAATAATAGATTTTTTAAGGCTAGTGAAGGACCATGATACAGCGAAGGACCTTGCAGCATTGTGGTTCTTTTCATAAGAATAAATTATTCTAAATTAAGGATACATTGTTTATCTGAAGGTGGATCACACCATGGCCCATAGTTTTGCTCCATAATGCCCTAGAAACAAAGGGTGGTTGCACTGTGAATAGAAGGATCATGTCGTAACATGGTCCTAGGTAGTGGAGTTAGGTTCTTGGGTTAGCATTAGAGGATATGTGTCATGACATGACTCAAAGGGCCCAATTACAAGGTGGGTTTTGCAGAGGCATTGTGTCATTAACCCTATGAGTCTCACCACAATGTACTTCCTATCCAGTTTTTTAAATATCAATTAATATGTTTAAGTAATTAATAAAATGAGGGTTTGACCTCATTTTCCTCCAAATAGTAGGGTAGATATCCCTACATTCAATCTCTTTCTTTCTCCACATCCCAAGTGGAATTTTGAAGTTGGATCGGGTGGATGCTACACATTCCAACCCACTGAGTAAGAAGAACTGACTAAAAACACACTATGGAATTAGGATCCCAAATCAGAGTGTTAGTGGTGTTAATAATAAGGTATGGAATACTAATAATCAAATTAGCCTTACATGGGTCAAACAAGCTACTGATAATTGAGAAAAAACCTAGTGCTCATTTTTTTGGAGGAGGTCTAAAACCCTTATGTCACTATTAGAACCACCCTCAGAAAAATAACTCAAAATAGTAGGAAAGGGAAGTTATTTGTCATTACGTACATGAATACTACTTCAATAATCCACCCTCCAGCACAAATGTTTTCTAAGGATCGTTTGAGCCTATATCAAACCCATCCAAACATATGATGATTTTAGCCTGAGATGTACTAAAAAAAATTTGTCCACAGAAAGAAACTTCCCTTTAAAACACTACACCAAAGGTCTTTTGGTTCATACAGAAGGCATAACCCTTGATTATCCAAAGTAACTAGATTAAATTCATTAATATCTTTCAACCCAAGTCTCCCACAATACCTATCAGGACACATAACCTCCCACTTAACCTAGTATAGAGGTCTTCTACCTAGTCCTCCTCTCCAACAATAGTTAGAAATCAAATAATTTACAAATCACAAATGTATTCAGCAATATATGAATCCATGTTATAATTAAAAAAAGAAGAGACAGTTACACTGTGTAGATGTAAATTATTTTCCCCTCCTTGGATAAAAGTTTCCATTATATCCATAAATCTTATTAGCCACCCACTCCTTGAACCTGTGAAAAGATTCCAAATGTGACCAGCATATAATAAGTTGAAAGCCCATATATTTTTCATGATAAACATGAAGAAAACCTCGACACAAAAAACAAATATGTATACTGGAGTGCACTAATATTAATGTGCTTATTCTCTATATAAGTTCATGCTAGTACTCTATAGTAGAAAATCACTGAATAAAATAGCTATATCATACTTATTTTCTATGTGAGTGAAAACCGTTAATGCATATCGGAAACAAGAGCATACCTAAATATGGATTCTAGAAAATAAATACAAATATGTAGCTATAGGGATAATAATTGCATATAGATCAGTGTAGTTACTAGTTATTAATAGATTAGTCTTACTCAACTTAATGCTGGTGTAGAAACATTTTTCGCCAAATAGATATTAAAACCCATTTAAGATCATGTGATTATAATATTGGTTTTTAGAAAGGATGTTGTTTTTTAGACTATTATGGAGCTAAACAGAATGTATTATGAATAGGTGGAAAAAACATCAAGTTATAATCAAGGATGTGTTCATCCTATGTAAAGGAAGATATCCTAGACTTATACGAGATTGTACAACAATAGGAGGTCATGCAAGAATTTTAAATGTGATGATCGGAGATGATGATGTGGAGAACAAGAAACTAAATTGAGAAGATACCTTGAATTTTAGCATAAATAAAATGGGAGCAATTATGAATGAAAAAAGTGATATGATTAAAGATATTTCCAAAGAATGTTTATAAGTAGATTTCCCTGGATATGGAATTGAAGGCAAGAATCATTATATTATGAGGCTATAAAGAAAATGTTTTTTATTCAATGGATAGTGTTCCCTATTCTCGATGAATAAAAATGAAATAATTGAGCCTCCAATTTCCTTATTATTTTGGTTTTATAAAGGTATAATATTTTACGAATGAAATTTCTATGTTTTGCGAAGGTTGAGTAGAGTGGTGTCGAAGAAATGTTGTGGTATGTAAATTCAAATGTTGTTGTCCGAGATGTATTCACCAAAAAAATATGATTGGTTTTGAGTTCATAAGGTTGATGGATATTAATAATGTGGGTTTTTTGGGTGTTTTGTGTTTTGAAAGAATAGATATTGAAATATGGAGAATCTTGAATTCATTTATGACACTAACATAGGTTGGAGATAAGGTTTTGGATTATTAAGATGACTTGCATAAGTGAGATATGTCACTTTAATCATGGTAACCCATGTTCCAAGGGCACTATGTAAGGATACAAAAAATGATTTTAAAACTAAAAAACCCTAATTTATAATTGAAAAGTTAATTTTGAGGCAATGTTGTTGATCTTGTGCTAGTGAGTGAAGATGTTTAATGTTTATAGAGATTTCTTGAGTTCCCTAGAGAATGTTTCGGGCAAGGAAAGTCACGATTGATATCTAGTTGGATGAATTATCATGGACTTGTTTATGTACTTAATGATGTTTTCTATGGCTGAAATAATCTAACATGATTATTTTTTAATGATAGGTGGAATTTTTATCATTGATAGTACGAGAAGATTCTATAATTTTTTGTAGAAGTAAAAGAATTGTGAATTAAGATAAAATTTTATCCAGTTATACCAGACACAATGCCTCAGCTTGCAAAAAATGGGTTTTTTCATTAAGTTAGTAGGGATGAGTTCTTCTCACATGATAGTAAGAGTGCCCAGTTAAGGATTCCATGGAGATGATGTTGAGGATGTGTAGTGTTAAGCTGGTTTACAAGGCTATGAGCTTGAGAAAAATATTTTAAAGTGGATAAAATTAAAATAATGAGGGATAAGAAGGAATCATTAGATAACACACTAGAACTCCAGAATGTATACCTGTCAATATTTCCAAATTTTTCCAGATTTCTTAATTAGAAACTTTTTTATTCATTTGATAATTTTACATTGTTGTTCAACTGTTTCATCTTCAATGCTTGAGTGATAATGAACTTAGAATGATAGCCTTTATATTCTTCTTGGACAGATGTGATATGTCCTTGTTTAATCTCTTAGATGAAAAAATCAATTTCCATTTTAGATTACAAAAAACTTTATTTTATTGGTTTTAGATGTGATATGATATGATACTATAATAGGGTGAGAATTGTAAAATAAAAACAAAAAATAGTCATCCTAGTCTTGTTTATGTTGACCGAATGATATAATCTTCCAATAAAATCACAGAACAATAGATTACAATATAAATCTATGGGGAATAAAACTATTAGCACTAAAAAGTTGTTCATAAAATAGAATTCCAACAATAGAAATTATAAATACAATTATATATAAAAAAATAATGTATTGAGTAACGACTCAAATATCCCTAAAAAATATCAATTAACAAAAATATACAACTATGTAACCCTTAACTTTTAGAACTATTTAACATGTGCTTTGTAACCTAAGCCATGGTATCTCAAATCTGTCCCAAATATGTTCCTCAAACAAAAAACCCATTGTTATGTATCAACAACCAGTCCTTGTACACACTATTCTCCCAGAAAAATATCCCTTCACCAATCTAAGAAATGAAAAATTTAATACTAACCATGGAATCTATTACTCTCAATGGATCAGTAGTATCCCTTTATCATGAATTATTATAAAAATAGGGTTATATACCATATCTATTTGATCTCAATAATTGGAAAAAAAAATAATTACAAGAACAAATAATTATATCCATTACAATGGAAACAACACAAGTGGATTCTCTCTGAAAATATCTCTAATGAAAATAAAATCAAATGCACTCTTGGAAATAGTCCAGTTGAAACAAAAAAACAGTCTGTTAGATATCAATAATCATGAAAGTAAAAATTACAACATGAAATACATAGAAAATTTACAATGAATAACTCAACATTTGTTTAATTTGGTCATAAAAAATAAATGGAAGATAAGGAGTCATATCATTCAAAGAGATGTAATAATTGTGATTACCTGCAGGAGGGGGTTAATCACGATAGGAGGGAGCCTAAAAGTTCATTCCCTTGGCATGAATGGTTCATCCGCGAGAGCAGGGAGCGGGTAGGGTTCCTTTGACATATCTGGAGAGGGTAGGGTTCCTTCGCCTGAGCCGATGTCAGGAGAGTAGGGAGTGAGGGAGCGGGTAGGGTTCCTTTGTGTGAGCCAATGTCCTGAGATCAGGGAGTTGATTGAGTCCCTCAAAAGAGTAGGAGGTAGGGAATGGCAGTTCGGTTAGGCGGAGGACAATGAGATCAATCTCATAGAGGGGAAGAATCGACTGATGAACCAGATAGAGGAGGTGCACTCGAAGAAGTGTATGTGGGAGGAGATGAACGTGTGAGGGTGGAGAACTACGAATGGAGATGTTGTGAATGGAGGACCTGTGAATGGAGAAGCTGTTGAGGGTGAAATAGAATCCAACGAGGATCGGATGAGGGGGAAATCAGTCAGGAGACGATCAAAGGAGAAGGGTTTCGAGGGAGATATTGGGGGAGTGGGAGAGTGGAGAAGAAATCCTCGATGGATGATTAAAAATAAAGAAGCCTATTCCCATGTGGAACGATCTACTCATGTCTATATCTAATCTATAGCCATGGACCATTTATACTATGCCAGTAGATGTGTGGTTACATGTCATTTTTCTAGTAGTGTGTGCCACATGGTTCATACAACATGGAATCAATCAACGTCATCATTTATTCCATAATAAAAAAAAATTGGAACAAATACATGAGACTATACAATCGATAACTAAATGTCTGTAAAGGTGAATACCCTTTACAGAGAAATGGTCACAAGATTCACTACATAATGACTTCGGATTAGAAAATTGTGGTGACAAATCGGCACCATAACGACGTGACATAAGAATTCATAAAAATTATTTATGAGAGAGAAAGGGTTATCTCATAATATGTGCATGAAAGCGATATTAAGGGGGTCATATAGATTCATGTCCAAACATTTGTAATATAATTTAGATGTATACTATAAAATAATATCTTGAATGTAAATGAGTAGAGAGAAATACCTTATAGAATTTCAACATGGTAACAGGTGTAAAAGGGAAGAATTAATGAGATAATAAAGGGAATCTCATCATTACCAATAAATAGGTTAGTATAGGGGAGGTGCATAATCACACACCATTAATTAAAAATTAAAGGGCATGATAACATAATTAAATTTGGACAAAAATGAAAAACGAAGAAATCCCTTACTTAGAAGTGTGATCCCAAAGGATTGGGAGAGGCCTGAGAGGGGATTCTTAGGAGCATGGTGAGCCTTGGGAGGATTATAGAGAGAGGATGGCCATTTTTGTTCGAGCTCCAAATGGTTTTAGTGAAGAGGATTGGGAGATTGGGTGGGTTTCTATAGGAAAGAAGATTGAATGTTTTTTTATTTAGGTTTTGGACACCACACATTAAACTAATCAAAACCACAAACCAACCCATGGTTCATTCCCATGGTTTTAGAAAAAGTGAAGTAGAAAAAATTATTTTATAAGGCCAATGGCCAAAACTATTACAATATTAGTCTTGGTTCTTTGGAGGTGAGTCACACTCTCAAGGAAATCATTTTAAAATATTAAAATGTTTTACACATTTTGGAGGGTCCACAAAGGCATTCTAAAATATATTAAATAAACCTAAAATCAAATTATTTTAATTTTAAAACATATATTGTCCGAACATCCCATATATAGTATTTTATTACATTTTTATTATGTCATTATGATGTCATAAAACACATTATATTTTTATACGGTATTTATTTTTTACCCAAAAATTCAACTGTCTCAGAGAATTCTGAAAAAATCACCATTGGATATTTTTAATTAAAAAAATAATATTCATTTTATCTAAATAATTTTCTAAATATATAACTTTTTACTTTTGAAATAAAAATCAATATTTATTGAAAATTCATGTGTTTTGAAAAAAGCACCTTTCAAACCTTAATAAAAATTACAATTATCTTCATAAAAATAATATGATCTTTTATATTTAATAAAAGTAATTTAGTAATAATATATTATTAAATTATTATTTAATTGTAAATACAATAATTCATCAAAATATAATTCTTAAATGAATATTAACTAAAAATACTATTTGTGCTTTAAAAACTATTTTCAAAGAAATATTAATAAAATGAATGTATATTCTTTATTCTATACAAAAAATAATGCAAATAATTATAGTTCTATGGTCCTAATACATAACCACATATAACACTCTAATATGACTTAAGTGTATGGTCTATGATGGTGACAGACTCTTGGGGTGGCTCGGATAACATTGCTCAGTTGGTAATTTTTATCAACTTCCACTTCTCTCGTAGACAGTTTCTCTCAAGCATAATGTGTTGATGCTCAGCTTGGGCTTGGTCAAAAGTGAAGCCCTATGACACCATCATCTTTCTGAGATCTGAAAAATGGGCTTCATACAGTCCAATTCAACTATATAAGGCCATCACTTCCTTTGTCTGAGTAAATTGGATTTGTTGAAGCCATATATTTATACAAATAATTTGATCATTGTTCAGTGACTATATTTGCAATGGTAATAATTCATAATGATATTTTAAAATCCAAAAACAAAAATCCAAATGAGTTTATATGTTTTATATAACTATCTTAGATAATAATATATTTAATCTAATCAAGAGTAGATTTCATTTGTAAAGTTTTGGGTCGTTACATTTTACCCAATGGAATTTGACTTGAAAATTACCTAGTGATAAAAGTTATTGTGATGTCTTTTTTGTGATTGATAACTTTATCTTGAAACAATAACTTTTCTGTAATAATTTTTCATTGGAAATTATATTTTTCTGAATTATTCCTATTCTTTTGTGACTGATGTGACTAAGTTCCAAAAATGTATACCATTTTTATATATTGTGTCTACTTTGAATGTTATTTGATGAATTAGGGAAATTTTGACAAATCATTATCCTTTACTCTATATGGATATTTGATTAGAAAAATTATTTATGAGTTAAATCTAATATTTGATATATGTGGAGTTTTATTAAGGGTAAGACATTGGTTGAGGTCATTTAATGTAATCCTCTCGACGCACCGGTAGACTAATATCATGGAATTAGTTAGGAAAACTCTACGTGTTTGTAACCAGTATGTTTTCGGCCATATTAAAAGATGTATTGATAATAGTATGTTCTCAACCATATTGTAAAAGTTATTTATAATAAAGGTTTCATTTTCATTGGAATCATGACATATTATATTAAACAATTTTTTTCATTTAGATTTAGTTAATAATTTCCATGATATTTTCTCATTGAAAAAAATATTTGGATGTGTTTCACTCTGAGTTCATTAATTAAATGGCATTTTTTTTAGTTATTATCCTTTCTATACTAATTCTCCCTTATCCTATCATTATTTTAAAGATATTTAGGTGGAATTTATTTTAGTTATTAACCTTTATATATTGATTATGATTATTTCTTCATGATAGATTCAACTGTAATTAACCCTTACTGATCTTTTGAGCTCACCCTTATTTTGTTTCCTTTCCCCATTATATGAAAGTGAATTCCATGAATGAGTTTCAGGGATGTTGTACATTTTTTTATGTATTATGTTTTATTGTCTATAACCAATGTAAAATGGGTATCATGTATGTATATAGTTTTCCAGGACTGATAAACTATTCATTTCATCAGGATGAAATTCTTTGTATCATATGCTACTGAAACAAAGTAAGTCACTAGCTCCGAACTACTTGGTTTGGGGTTTTATACATGTTCTATCTGATTTTGGTAGATATAAATAATACGATGGAGTTATAATCCCCTCTTACCGATCGGTTCAAAAACATTAGGCCACTTCTGGGATATATTTTCTTCTAAGAGTTGTCCAAAAATAACAATATTGTGCAAGGGAAATTGATATTATATGAGTATAACTACCACTATTCAATATTAAAGTTATTATAGGATAACTTTATAGTAGTTTGAGTTATATTTTGGTAAACCCACAAGCCATGCAAGAATATTTTATATAGGAATTATTATCCTTATCAACATTCATTTTGAGTATATTTTGTAGATTCTAATTTAATGACAGTGTCTATCAATTCACCACTACATGATAGTATAAAGATTAGATTAAATCGATATTATACTTATGATTCATACTTTTAAAATCATAATTTTTTAAATATATTTTTTTTCCAAAAACATTGGTTAAAGGATACCAAATCATGTGACGATGTTAGACTTATTGAAGTGGATGATAATATTTCTTTAACTTCCTTGAGAAGAATTTTCATCTAATATTTAGAGAATAAATTGGTGGAAGTAAGGATGTACAAGATCTTCCTATTTGTATATGGGGGTTATGGGCCCATGAAATCCATTCCCATTAAAGAAAATTTATAAGACTACTCGGTTATATGATATAAATCAAGGGTTTTATCGATGAATTTGGGATGTATTTTACTAAAATAGAACTTCATGGGGAATTTCATATAATCATGTTTTATATTTAGATATGATATTTATGTCTCATGGTTTTATATGGGTTTTGGTCCCTGATTGATGATAATCGCAAGGCACTACAAAATATTCCAGCATGATGGTCTAAATATTACTTCCTTCAATGCATTGGAGGGGGAATCCATAAAAACCTTAATTGTAGAGGACCTTTTTGTTATCTTGGGTAATCAATTTTTATGTTCTTTAATGCTCAACATCAGATATGTTCCTTCTTAGCTTAGTCAATCAATACAAACCCACATTAGAGATAGTCCATTGTATGTAGGATCTATCCCAAAACTATATCAGCTGGTGAAGATATTGGAATTTCATTATCTAGTGCAGTTTTGATTTCATTTATTTAATGCATGAAACTGATGGTGACTTGGGAGAGAAAAAATTAGTATGTTATGTGAAAAAATATCTTTCACTTGTTAGGATTTTTTGGGGCTATTGTTTAATTATCATGTGCATAATTTTAGGAATTCTACAAGTGACGGGAATGATTTAGAATTTCCTTAAAAGGGAATTATTTAATCATTTCCATTAAGTAATTGTGACAACCCCAACCCCAGAAGCCTAGAGTTGGTGCCTAAAACATGGTGTGTAATATTTTTATAAAAATATTATGGTAAAATTACACATCACATTCCATCGAAGAGAATATATCTGATCTAGGTTCTAAAAACCCTGATATAGCTGATACATTTCTTCAAAACTAAATGAGATAAGCTTAAAAAAGCAACCCCCACTAAAGATAACAAATCTATTAATCTTGAAAAATAAATTTAAAATGTAGAGTGAGCATATGAATTCCAAGTAAGGGGTTTTAAAAAACATATTTATAAAATTCCTATTTTTTAAACCCTTTAAATAATTAAAAAATATTTTCATAAAAGGAAATGAACATTTATTAAATCATGTCAACAACATTTTTCACTATTTACATGAAATCATTATAGGAAAATGTCATACTAAAGAACATATTTATTTAAATTCATAAACATAAATCATAGTATGTGTACTTGTACAAAAATTCATGGAATGTTGTATATAAGATAGAAATTGATTAAACTAATTTTAAGGGTGACATGAATGGATGCATGTAAAAATTCTTACATAAAATAATACTTTCTTATAATTAACTAACAAACAATATCATGATTCTATTAACACTTAAAATAAAATTCATGAAATCATAGATGTAATATTAACTTTTGTAGCAGTGTTCTGAAAATAGTTGTTACCCATTATTTATAAAAACTTTCCAATTATACACTCCATTATTCCATGTGCATTCATTACCATTATCATAGGTAAAAGATTCTTAACCATAGATATTATACTACTCAAATAATCACATTATTGGTAAAATATTAATTACATATTGAAGAAATTCATAATGGTGGAGAATCATAAACATTCTATCAAGGCCTCATGCCAAGACCATAGTTTATCTCATTAGACCTACTGATGCACCGATATGCTATAGTAGGAATCATCCATCACATAATAAATCCCATGTATTCCTCATGTGTCTAAAGTTATTTAATTCAAAGTTTCCCATACCACGTTTATTTATTAAATTATGTCTTTTATTATAATTGTCCCATACCACTTCAAATAATTAATTTATTTCTTTTATTTGATCTGTCCCATAACACATAGAATAATTAATTCATAATCCATATGATGTTATAAGAGATAAATCATATTGTTCAATTATTTCCATATTCATAAATGAATCATGCATTGACTATAAATAGTAAACTAAAGACATCATGGACCATAAACATACATTTGAACTAGTGATGATAATTGGTGCACATAATATAATAGTTTTTCTGGGGCTTCCATATAAAATAATAACAAGTAAATTAAAAACCGCTTTTTCATGGAATTAAAAAATTTATATTAAAAAATAATTGTTTTTTATTTTATGATAGATATCATTAAAATTTACCAAATGCTGATAAATAGTATAGATAAACATATAAAATCATAAGCTTTAATAACTAATTGCATTCATTATGTAAAACTCATCATGAATTGAGTTATAATATGTATAAATGCAAAACACTTACTTCATGTGAGGTATTCATGCATAATAAAATATTTAAACACATTTCACTACATGTTATTAAGCTTGTATATATATTGATGTAAAATGAACAAAATATTATTCCAACCTTCCACCCAAAAATTTATATATTCAGGATGCATGCATGTAATATCAAGGAAATTACTTCTGAAAACTTATAGGAATAAAATAGAAAAAAAGGTTTGGATATTGCTTTCCAATATAAAATTGTATCATGTGTATTGTATAAAACATTTTGAACAAATCAAAATATAAAATGATCACCCGGTTAATACTATCGTACTTCTTAAAATAAAACAAGACATGCATATGTGCAATTTCAGTTCACACGCACACACATATACATATATATATATATACAAGTGGGTTTGAAAATGGTATAAAACCATATATACACAAAGTGAATACATGGATATTGAATAATAAAAACAAGGTTTGGTAAAAAGGTTTCATACACATCAAAAACATTATTCAATCACTAAAATCAGTTTTATTATAACTTAAATCATTTTAGAATTAATATATATATATATATATAACTTTATATACAAAAAGTGTATATAAGGGTTTTACATATCAAATCTGTTGCTAAAATAACTCTTAAATGTATTACATGGGTAATAAACATCATAATAATACTCATCATTCAAAAAATATGAAATAAAATTAGTTTGTTATATATATAATCATATATATATATATTTGTATAGAAGGGTTAATCAAAAAAACTAAATAAAAACATGTTCATGTTTTACATGAATTAATAACATCATTTAAAAAAATCACCATTCAAAGATCATAAAAACTAGAATAGGTTTGTTTTATAAACAAACATATATACATATATAGGTATATATATATATATGGTTTAATAAAACAAAAAGAAAAAATAATCTCTTACCTAAAATCAATGGTTGGGTGGAGTCAAGTAGAGGTTCGAGAGGTGTTTGATAAGAGAGAAACTTGTAGGATTATGGAGTAAAATGGAGGTTTTTATAAATGGATTATATAACATGTATATATATATTTTATAGGTAAAATAGTTCAATCATAAAACCGTAAACAATAAAATTTCATGAAATCCGAATCCCATTATTCAGATAGAAAACAAAAACCATGATTTCACAAATCTTTAAGGAATCAGTTGTTTCTTTTATACATATATTTTATGGAAATCTTGAATGAGAAAAGGTTGGGTTTATGTTATAATAAAAATTCTTTAAGATCTGTGGAAAGGAGAAAGGTGGAAGACCAGGTTGTGGAGAGGGATAGAAGGACTCACGGGAGAGGGAAGAATAGGGGGGAGATGGTGATGGATACTAGTTTGGTGCAAGGAAAAAGAATATGAAAGGGTTTAGATGTGGAAAAGATTGGACGACCACAATCGATCGAAGCTGATCAGATGGCTGAGGAGGGTTCCAAGATTTGTAAAATATATGAGTGGTTGAGATTATATCGTGGCTTGATCGGATGGTGATAGGGAAACTGCATGTATTAAAAAGGATTAATGGCTCAGATCAACTGCATCTCGATTCAACGGCTCAGATTTGGACTTCCCTTAAAAACTGCATCCCACATAGAAGTGGGAAGTTATTTAGGACTGCCATAAATATCTAAGCACCACTTACATTCTCCAATAACACAAGCACACACCATGGGGTCCTTACACATGGGACCCCCACCCACGTGGGCTTCGGCTCACCCACACTTGCGTTGGTGAGCAACATGCCTCACCCTTGTTTTCGCCTGACCAGACCTTATACATGAGTCTGAGCGTGTTCTTAGGCCCCAACATGCATGGCTGGTGTGTGAGACTCGACATGAATATGTGATGTCCAATTGTTCTCTAACCATAGGGTTCTACGTTAGACACCTACCGGACCTTTAGGGCATGGCCTTCAAGGCTACCCTCAGTTGGGTGGGTGATCACCCAAACGTTTTCTATAACCAAACAACATTTTTATTAAACATAATTATATATATATATGTATAATAATGTTTTAAAAACATTATATATATTCGTTATTGTGGTTAAAAAACTCTAAATATCATTTCTCTCATATGTTTGTGTACCTTTTAGTTTTAAAACATTATAAATTCAAAATCAAAATAAGGACTCAATTAAAACCTAGACATTACTATTCTAAACTTATATTAATTTCAAAATAAACATCATGGTTTTTATATTTTTAAAATGAGTTACATCATTAAATTAAACTACGTTACTATTTACCAAACATAACTTTAGAATATTTAAAACATTTTAAAACATTTAAAACGGGGATTTTTATTTATAAAATAACTGATTACATTTAATTTATATTTAAAGATAAATAAGAATAACCATTTAATAAATAGGGAGGTATTCTCTCAAAACATTACATTAACTTAAAAATGTACATTTATTATCTAAAATATTAATTTCAAACATCCAAACCCTTAAATATTTTATGGTACTTGAAACAATTAAGATACATTAAATACAAAGAATATTTAAAATGTTTATATGTTTAGAATACCTAAAATAATCAAAATACATAAAATACCTAACTATTATAAAATCTTATGAATTCTACAAAAACGAATGGTCATCTAAATACCCAAACAGATAACAATTGTCATATTCGTCTTCAAGGCCTTATAAATACTTGTTTAGGGTATTCCAACCATCAAATCCCAATTCGGTGGAGATGGTTCCCTATATCCATTTGATTCATAATACGGTTTCCATTTTTTTCCATAATGTTTTTTATTGTGAGAGATCCAAAGGAATTTCGCTATTTTATTCTTCTTTTTGTAGTGTTTTGTGGTCTTTCGATGATTCAGATAGGTCTCTTAGTACGTATTCGAGGTTTGTAAGGGTCGTTTTCCTTATGGAAATATAAGGTTTCATAATTTCTATTAAATAAATAGTGTATTTATTTTTATTCTGCAAGTATATTATTTTAGATGGAACCATTATTAAAGAAATAAAATATATAATAATTCTAATAAATAAAAATATTATTATTACAAAAATAAATATTTTTGAGGTGTCACATTATCCCCATCTTCAAATAATTGTGTCCTCTCAATTCCAACGTACTCTTATGCTTCCTAGCACCAACCCACAGACATCATCAGTGATGTCCCTACAAAAAAAATTAATCATTATTATTTAACAAAATTTGAATTAAAAATATTATTTTATTTATACGTTCATCTGGTTCACCACCGTTGGAGACGTTTCAGGTATGTTCTTCTGGCTAGTTTGATCCCCAAAACATTTTTAAACTCTTAAATTTCATTTTCCTTGATACACCATTCACAGCTACAGTCAAACTCATACTGGCAACAATATGTCCTTCATAGGGTGGAAAGGTAGGTATAGAGTTCAGAGATATCGAAATGGACTTGGTTCTGATAGACCAGTCTAAAAATATTTTTTTCTAAAAAATATATATTAAAAATCTTCTCATACCTACTGAAACTCAAAAAATGCAATAGATGGGCTACACAGGGGGTTAGCCACCTCTATAGCTTCTCGGAACATCCCTAGGTCAAGAAAAGCCACAAATATGGTGAAACATATGATAAGTCCTTCGTAGTACCTCCCTTTATGTGCATAGTTTACAAGATGCACTTGCAACATAAAATATTATACATGACTTAGTCCTTGGTGAAGTCGAATGATATTTGGGAAATCTAACTCGTGGTAGAGGTTTTTCCAGGTTAGACACTGGTTTACAAAAGATTGGTTTGTTTCTAAACAAGAACGGAAAATTATGTTATCTAGTAATTCAGTAGAGAGGTAAAAGTAGTTTTTTGGTGAGCCTTCATCTTCTATTTGAAAATTTTAAGGAAAAGTTATACTGATAAAAACTTAGTAGAAAAATTATTCTATTCTAATTTTCCATAATTGTCTTAAAAGTTCTTTTGATACCAACTGTGATGAACCCAAACCAAGATGCATGGAGGCTGTGCCTAAAACATGGTGCGTAATTTTCTTTATAAATACTTGATGATAAAATTACAACTCACATTCCATCATAGAGAATCTTTCTGGTCTAGGTTCTAGAAAACAAGATACAGTTGATACATTTCCTCAAAACTGAATGATATAAGCTTCATAAAGCAGCCACCACTCAAGCTAAAAAATATATTAATCTTTTAAAAATAAATTGAAAGTGTAGGGTGGGGAAAAGAATTCCCAGTAAGGTGTTTTCAAAAAATTATGAAATTCCTTTTTAAAACACCCCTTCAAATAATTACAAAAAATTTTCTTAAAAGTAAAGTAAAATTTCATGAATTATGTCATCAAAAAATTTCGGAGCATAATTGAAATAATTTTAGGAAAATGTCTCACTCAATAACTTATTTATTTAAAGGCCTAAAATAAATTAGACTAATCATACATGTAGAGAAATGCATCGAATGTTGTATATAATCCAGAAATTGATTAAACTAATTTTAAGGGTGACATTCAAGGATACCGGCACAAATTCATACATGAAATAATACATGATTAGAATTTAATGAGAAATACTATCATGGTTCAATTAACACTTAAAATTCAATTCATGATATGAAATATGTAATATTAACTTTTCTATCAATGTTCTGAAAATAGTTTCTACCCTTTCTTTATAAATACTTTCCAAGTACATACATCACAATGCCATGTTCATTCATTACCACTATCATAGGTAAATGATTCTAAACCATGGATATTATAATAGTTTAATAATAACATGATTGGTTAAATATTAATCGCATATTGAGGAGAAGAATAATATCAGACAATCATTACCATTTAATCAAGGCCTCGTGCCAAGACCATACAGAATCATTCTATCAAGGCCTCATGCCCAGACCATAGTTAGTCTCATGAGACCTTCCGATTCCGCAAGAGGCTATAGTAGGCCTCACCCTTCACATAATAAGTCCAATGCATTATTCATATGTCTAAATTTCATTAAATAAATGAGTCACATACCACTTTGATTTATTAAATTATGTCTTTTATTTGAAGTGTTCCATACCACTTCGAATAATTAATTTATGTCTTTTAGTAAAAGTGCCCCATACCACATCCAATAATTAATTCTTAATACATAATATATTATAAGATATAAATTCCATTTTGAAATTATGTCTATATCTATAAATGAATTATGCACCAACATTAAACACTAAACTAAAGACTTCAAGGTAACATAGACATACATTTGTACAAGTGATGATAACTGGTGGACATAAAAAATAGTTTTATTTGGTTTGTAACATAAAATAATAACACTTAAATTCAAAGCCTCTATTTCGTGGAATTAAATATTTTAAATAAAAAAATACATGTTTTTGAGTTTAAGAGATATATCATTCATATTTTCAATACACTGATAAAAAGTAGATCTAAACAAATTAAATCGTAACCTTTAATAACTAATAGCATTCATTGTGGAAAATTCATTAATAATTTAATTATAAAAAGTATCAATTCAAAACAATTACTTAATGTGAGGTATTCATGCATAAGAAAGTAGTTAAACACGTTTCACTATATGTGCTTATGCATGAATATATATATTTATGTGTAATGAACAAAATATTATTCCAACCTTCCATCCTAAAATTTATAAATTGGGGATGCATGGATGTAATATCTATGTGACGAATTCTTAAAACTTTTAGGCACACAATAAAAAAA
Source organism: Viscum album (assembly GCA_963277665.1). NCBI lineage: Eukaryota > Viridiplantae > Streptophyta > Magnoliopsida > Santalales > Viscaceae > Viscum > Viscum album. Next base: position 593,164,459 of record OY728166.1, read on the forward strand.
CAATGTTTTGTTACTATTTTCAAATATAAAATTGTATCATTTGTATTGTATAAAACATTATGAACAAACAAAAACATAAAATCATCAACATGTCAATACCATCATACTTATTAAAATAAATCAAGACATCTATATGTGTAATTGAAGTTCACATATATGTTTTTATGTGGGTTAGAAAATTATATAGAACCCTATATAAACAATATATGAATTTTGAATAATCAATACGAGGTTTGATAAACAAGTTTCATACACTTCAAAAACATTATTTAATCACTAAAATCAGTTTTATAAAAACTTAAATCGGTTTAGAATTAATATATATATATATATATATATATATATATAACCATATAAACAAAAAATTTATATATGGGTTTTTCATGTCAATAACAAAGCTAAAATAACTCTTACAAGTATTATATGGGTAAAGAACATCATAATAATACTCATCATTCAGAAAATATTAAATAGAATTGGTTTGTTATATATATAAACATATTCACACATATATGTATACAAGGGTTAATCAAACCAACACAAAACTAAATAAAAACCCAAACATGTTTTACATGGATTACAAACATCATTTAAAAACAAAAGTTCATCATTCAAATATCATAAATAATATTATTGGTTTGTTTTAAAAAATATATATACATATATTGGTATATATATGTATATTTATGGTTTAATGGAACACAAGGAAAATATAAGCCCTTACTTGAACTCAAAGGATGGGTGGTGTCAAACAGAGGTTAGAGAGGAGTTTGAGAAGAGAGAAACCCATAGGGTTAAGGGGTAAAATGGAGGTTTATATCAATGGATTTTATAAACTGTAAATATATAATGTTATATACAATGGTTCAATCATAAAAACATAAACAATAAAACCTCATGAAATCCAAATCACACTATTCCAATAGAAAACAAAAACCCTAATTAGTCAAATATTCAAAGAATTCTTTGTTTATATTATACATATATTTTCTGGAACGATTTCATGAGAAAAGGATGGGTTAATAGAAAAATAAGAAACCTTGGAGACCATTGTAAACAATAAAGGTGAACAATAGGGCCTTAGAGTGAGATAGGAGGACTCACGATAGAGGGAAGAATAGTGGGGAGATTGAGATGGATACTAGTGTGATGCAAGGAAGAATAATATGAAAGGGTGATGATGTGAAAATGTGTTGATGAAAATGATTGACTGAAGCTCATTGGAGAGCTGAGGAGGGTTCTATTATTTTTAAACATATGAGCAGTTCCTATTATATCATAGATTGTTCGAACGGTTGTGGGGAAACCACAGGTATTAAAAAGGATGAGCTGTTGAGATTGACTGCATCTCGATTCAATGGCTCAAATTATATTTCCCTTAAAAACTGCATCCCACAATGTAACGGGAAGCGATCCAAGACTACTTTAAATATATCAGTGTCACTTCCATTCTCTAATTTCACAAGAACACATTGTGGGGTCCTTACACACAAGACCCCCATCCCCCACAGGCCTCGACTCACCCACACTTGTTTCTGTGCATGACCTGCCTCGGCCCCTATGCATTCCTGAACAGGAATTATATAAAGATATGAGTATTTGATTAGCCCTCACCATGCACGACATATGGGTGAGACATGGAATGCACATACACTGCCTAATGGTTTTCTGACCACGGTGATCTATGTGAGACACTCACCAGACCTTGAGGGCTTGACCTTTAAGGAATTCCTTGGTTGGGTGGGTACTCACCAAAATGTTTTCCAAAAAAACGTCATTTTTTTAAACTAAAGAATATATATAAATATATATATATATATAAGGTTTAAAAAAATAATATATATATTTTTCTTATGGTTTGGAAAACTCTAAATATCTTAGTTTTCATAAGTTTGTATATATTTGAGTTTTAAAACATTACAAGTTAAAAATATAAATATGGCCTCAATTGAAAACATGTTATTACTTTTATAAAAATGTATTCATTTTAAAATAAACATCATAGTTATTATATTTTCAAAATAAAGAATATCCTTAATTAAAACTATGTTACTATTTTCCAAGGACAAATTTAAAATATTTAAAACATTTTAAAACATTTTAAACATGTATGTTTCATTATAAAATAATTGATTAAATTTCATTTCTATTAAAATATAAATAATCATACACTTTTAATACATAGGTAGGTATTCTGTAAAAACTATACATTTACATAAAAACATAAATTTATTAACTAAAATCTTACTTTCAAACATCCAAACCCTTAATGGTTTTAAAGTACTTGAAATAATTAAGTTACTTTAAATAAATAGAATATTTAAAATATATAAATACATATAATATATAAAATAATCAAAATACATAAAATGCCTAACGGTTATAAAATCGTATGAACATTAAAAAAACGGTCATATAAAGACCCAAATGGATAACAATGGTCATAGTCGTCTTCAAGGCCTTATAAATACTTGTGTAGGGTGTTCCAAACATCAAAAACAAATTCAGTGAAGCTGGTGATCAACATCCCATTGATTTTTATTACGGTTTCCATTGTTCTTTCCATAATTTGTTTCATTATGAGAGACCCAAAAGACTTTAGCTTTTTTATTGGTGTGCTTGACGTGCTTAGTGGTCTCCCAGTTATTTTGATAGGTATTTTATTAGGTATTCGAGGTTAGTAAGGGTCTTTTAGCCTTATGGAAATTTACGTTTTCATCATTTATATTGAATAAAACATGTCTTTATTTTTATTTTTCAAGTATATTATTTATGATGAAACCATTATAAAAAAATAATAATAATACTGAAAATTAACAAAATATTATTATTACAAAATTAAATACCTTCAGGGCATCACAGTATCCAAAGAGAAATCATAATCATCCTTTTTAAAAAAACATATTCTCCTTTAATATGATTAATTATTATATCTGATTCACGCATGAAATTTTAATGGAAAAAATTGTGTTTTAGGGATAATACAAACATGTGATGTGAGATTGGTTTTATGCCTCATTGACTATGAAAAAATATGATAGTAGAAACTAATAGTTTTTCCCCACCAAGGCTAGGGAGATGAAGACAATCCCCAGACCCACTCTATTGAGCTTCTATTTTTTAATTTTATTAATGAAATACCTCGTGATGTTCCAGCACATTTCTTCTCCAAAATATGGGGAGTTTCATGGATAAAAAATTTATAATCATGTTACTCAATATTCAATGTTGTTAATTCTAGAGTTGGGATTTACTTATGAATTGCAACTAAAACCTACCATTTGATTTTATTTTTTTATACAAAATATTTGTCAAACTATTTTATAATAAGCACCCATCAAACCAAATTCCTATTCAATAACATACCATTGATTTTTCAGTTGAGAAGATCAGTGTGATAGACTATGAAAAGCTCATGGTGTCTAAAAAATTTATGTAATAATGTAAATATCAATGTCGTAATATCAAGTCTTAGTATCAAGAATTTTCTAGATGATAAAATACTATTTTCATCCCTTTCCCACATCATTTTTATATACAATAAATTCATCCATATATTCTATAATGGTGTTCAAAATTGAGATGTGTGGAATTACTCTTATAAGAAATGTAAGTAGAAACTATTGACATATATTCCTCTAAATATTTTTTAAGTATTTCTTAATGTGTCCCTCCAATCGATATGCGACTCCATTCTTTGTCGTCATCATGAATTTAAGCAATTTTCTAACTCCATTGGCTAAAAAATTTAAAATTTGGGTTATTTATAAATAATTCACTCTCTACGAATTGAGGATTCTAGGATGATTCATTTAAAATTTGAAACTTGTTTTCTTAGGGTCAAACTCAATTTTGTGGATGAATAACATGAAGTCATAAAATTAACCCGAGGTAACCAAAAGGAACACTTCAGGGGGGGATTATCTTCATGTTTTGGTTTGTTAGTACATTGAAAACTATTTGATGTATAAACAATTTATCATAATGGTACTTGGATTTTACAACCATATCCTTGATATATCATTCAATGATCAATCCATAAAATCACGTGAATATGAAATGAATAGTGTGTTAACCAGTGGATATAACATTTTCTAAACTCATGGGAATGTTATATATATATAATATCCCTTTGGGTGTTCTTAAAAAGTTGTAGTCTTTGTCCTTATGAGATATATTGATCAGATTATACAGTGTGTTCTCTTCTGTAAATGAAAGGGAAAGTAATACTCTAATTGTTTCAATCAGAATTTCTATAATTAGGTCTAGGAAATCATCCTTTGAGATGTGATGGTTCAGGTACCTCAAATTAGTGCACACCATACTCAATAGCTCTTTTTCATAATGAGTATGATGTTATTGATCCATTTCTTGTAATGGACTACCCAAATAATGACACATTTAAAAATATTATCATCATTGGCTTTAATATTTTTAATGTAGGATATATACATCAACCTAGATACATACATGAAACCAAGATGATCATCATGAAATCCTATGTTATGGGCGGACATGTTGGAATCTAGTCCAAGAATCATTTTATAATTTTGTCCTAGAACATAATGGTTCTATTTAAAAAAAGGATATATACATTTCATGTTCTTAAAAATGTATGGAAAAAGTAATAAATGTTGTCTATGATTCTTATTATCTACCATGATTTATTGTAATTTTTCACTAATAATGGTTGAGAGACCCTCCTAAAATGTTGGAGTGGAATTGCTAACTCCACTATCCTCATCAAACCCAACTTTCATATCATTGAAAATTATAAATGAGGTTTCATATTAAGATCTCGAAGATGATACGGTGTGATTTTCATCACACTTTAATAATAGGAGGAATCAATGGTTCTAAGAAATGCAGATGTAGAGGCATCATCATATCAAAGAAATGATGTATAGATATTTTGGGTATTTGAAGACAAACAATGCGAGTTATTTACTATTGAATTATCATCTTTGGTATCAATCTCCCCTTATACAACCTAATTACATTATGATATGCTTTTATCGGATGACACAGTTGTTATAGTATAATATAGTTCTGTTGAATACTTTAAATCATGTTGAATTATAGGAACTCAGATTCTTCTCATGATTATATTTATGGGAAATACATTTTCATCATATTGTAATGTCAAGGGGTTTTCTAGGGCAGTTCCCAAACCATTGGGAGTAGTCACATATGTGACTTCATCCATCGTAGGCTAATTTCATTCTCTCTTATTGAAATTTGTCTTAGAATGCTATAATTAATAGTATTTAAAGGATGAATTATTTCATTATAGTACTCTTTACATTTTCTTCTATATGTTGCTATCTAAAATGTTTCAATTATGGTGGTACTGTTGCATGGATATGAATATAATTTATTCCTAAATAATTTTAAATGTTTTTTCCTACTTCATTACCATGAAATCAGAGTTAGATACAAGATATCTGAACTTTTCCCTGATTTTTATTATTTTAAGGGGAAACTTTAAGCTTTTTGTGTTACCATTAAAGGATTACTTATGGGGATACAATTAATTCTCACCATATCTCAATAGTTAGAGTGTCAATAAATGGATAAGATTGATTCCATAGCCATTATCAATAAAATATAAATTATTCTTAACATATTTATGTATTCCTAAGATGATGAGGAATATGATATGTCCCTGGAGGGAGGCCTCTTACTCTTACTCAGTGAATGAGATAGTTTAATGACACTCCAATGAGGTGGTATCTAAATGATACACTTCTCCCATGTAAAAAAATATCTAAAATTAATGGGGTTATTCAATAGCCTCAAAAAATGATTCTTTGAGATATTTTTAGAGTTGGATAGAATCCATGGTGGGATATTTAGTTAGTATACCATCCAACTACATCATAATATCATAATTCCAAACCATATTTCAATTATTCCAATCATGAGGTTTTTCTTTTTCTTATGTATGTATGGTTGAGTCAGTATATGTCAATAACCCTTATTCCTATCTGTCAAATGATGGTATGATTTTTTATTGGTGTCTTGATTTGTTCACATCTACCCACAAATTATTCTTAGTCATGTAGTTGTATTCCATCTTCTATTTATTCATGTAAAATTGCATTTGGAATACCCCTAACAGATTCAGAGATGTATAGATTCTTCTATTTTGATTATAAAAATAATTTTCATTAGTTTTAAGTCTCATAAATGGATTTTATAGGGATATGGTATGGATTTAAAGATCTTACATTTTCATATATTCCCTTGTTTCCTTTTCATTTGAATCCACTTCCACCAAATCCCTAACTTAGTGTAGGATACTCTTGTTCAAATTTATATTCCACGTTAAAGAATAGATATTCTATATGATTGACTATTAATCAGCCATGATTCGAACCATTATCTAAAAATTATTCTATTTTTAGGAGATTATCATGTTTTTAGGGATGGGGGAAAATACATTAGTGTTTGGAATGTTTTTTGACTTTGTCAAAACTCCACTTTGTGATGCCTATTCTACTGCCAATTGTCACAACATTCTCTAGAGGGTGGATTTTGATGAAGAATTGGTAACTATAAATAAAATATTGATCAAGTAATGTCCTAAGGATTGAAAGATCCTAATCAAAACACTTCATGGTCATCCCACTATTTAACATTCACTAATTCCTAATATGTACTTCATGTGAGTCACCTTCTTCACCAAGTTTGTTGGTGGACACAAAGGCCACTTAATCTGCAGAATTTCCCAATATCATATATCTAAAATTGATCATTATATAGAGGATATCAATAATTATGATACATTATTTTCTTCTATGGAATAATAATTTATGACAAATTAAAGTAATCAAGATTATCATTGGGGTGACTTTAGGGGGTTTATTGGCCTTGGGAAACATGATTTGTTGAATAATCATTATTTTGATAAATTATCTATGAACCTAGAATGAGTAGTTTTCATTTTTTTTATAACTTATATTGAGGATGACTTTTTTCATTCCTTACCTCTAGATAATAGATGTTTTGTTATTATTATCACCCTACAAGAGGTGGTGGATGATATTGAGATTTTATAGGTTTTTAGTCATATCAAATGTTGGTTTCAGAATAAAATTTCCAGTTTCTAATTTACTTGTGCTTTTCCCCTATAAAGAAAGAATAGGATGAAATGTGTCATGTCCATATCTCAATAAATATTCATACATACACTAACTAAACTAATGGTTTCTGGAAACATTTAAATAAACTATCAATGAAAATATCTATAATATTGTCCTATTATTGTTTATATTTATGGATTATGTTAGGAATTTTTATCAACAGTTAAAATAAAAGGCCCTATAATTTTTAATTTTCTTGAAATTTCATAAATTAATGATTATCAATATCTATATAATAAAATTAAACAAGAAAAATAATTGATGATAAAGGAATTTCATATAATGATCGATCCATTTATCAAACTACATTATGAAATGATGTAAAGATACTCTATGTTTGTACAAATTATATGATTTTTTATTCATCCTAATGATTGTGTTTTTCCATCATAGGGTCATACTAGGATAAAAAATATGATATGTGATTATAAAATTCTCCCATGAATTTGGATTTTGAAAATATAAGTATACCAAACGTCCATTATAGATATACTACTATGTGATTCCCTTCTATCCCTTCAATTAAACTGTTTATATACTCGATTCTGCTGAGAAAAACTCTAGGAAATAATGCTTTAGTGGTCCACTAAACATGTGAATCATGTCAATAATGAGGTGAATACCCTATATACATTATTTTTTGGACTCTCGTTTTTAGTTGGAAAATTGTAAAAAAAATTTAAAAAATAGGATTCTATTTTCAAAATAGTTCAAAATCATAGTATCCCTCAATAATTGGGGTTAACTACACCGGCTTCCATGACACAAATCTAACCTGGGTCTCAGAATCTACTATTGATCGATGGGTAACACTTTACCACAGAGTGTGGTAAAGAAATGTTAATTTTTATTAAATTTTATAATAAGTGGGGGTATTTTATTTGATTAATTCATTATTAATTTCTTTTATATGATCAATCTAAAGCACACTAAAAGTATTTTTTTTGTTACTGAATCAAAAAAAATTGACCTCGCTCAGTAGTGATTGGGTTATAATGACACTTTTCTTTTTTTAAAATGGTATAAGTGCATTAAGGTAGTGTAAACTAATTATTTGATTCTATAATGTTATGGGCTACGACTACTTTTTTGTATGGTAACACCCTCATGTATTTCACTGTGAGCAATTTCCCTATCAATTGTTTCTTCATGTTATATATCAGTTTCTATCTATATCCATTGCCATATTAAAAGTGATAAAATTAATTAATTCATACCTAGCATCGATAATCATTTCCACCCCATCAAAATAATTTGTTGGTTTAAAAATTTGTGTACAGTCTTTGTATTGTACATCAATGTCCTCCTATAAGGACCCATTCTTAGTGGGTCATTTTATATTATTACTGCTATGGGGATTTATATTTTTTTCAACCCTTACATTGAAATTTATATATGTACGGGTATCCTAAGGGGATAACCACCCATCATTATGAATTATTCCCCAGATTATATAGATGCAACATTTAATAAATGGAATTTTTCTAATTCTTGATGTTAGGTGTAACCACCGTACCTAGCAAATATTGAATTCCTTGAAAGAATTATTGAAAATTCCTCTATCACTGAGGGATGAGGAGAACACAGTGTCAACATTAGAATATACTGATCCTATTAAAGAATGAATCTAGGGGTTATGGTTGTGGTAAAAATTTCAAAATCATTGTGTGGTGTTGTTTCTCCTATATTGAATCCATATTGAAAATAAATGGCATTTTTTTCCTTTTCCTGAATTTATATGGTTGAGAGTTATGTGAAATTAATGTATAACATGTGTGTTACATTTCATTTATGACATTCTTATTGTCTTATTCATTTTATATTTCAATTGAGAATCATGTGTGGCCTTGTTATAGGATTGTGAAATAAATCTATAAATGTTGCATTCCCTTTATTCATGCCCCTTTTATTCTGTGGTGTTATGGGGTTTTTTTCAATGGAATGGACATCATAAAAAGTGTTTACTCATGTGGAAAATCCCATTAAAGTTAAATTAACACATGTATTCCTTATGGGACTCTACTATCCGAGAGATGTAGTGAAGTGAAATTCTCTATATTCACCAGATCAATAAATAAACACATTTGTTGGGTAATTAGTGATTATCTATCAAAGTGAACATAAAAATTAATGACATGTATGTCGTATATTCTCACAATGTTTCTCTGAACATTTAATCTATGATATTTGAAATGTAATAATGTTGATATGATTTAAGATCTTGTTCACCACCACAAGATGATCATCATAACTCGATAAGGGATATTATTATTCTTTATTTGATGAAGGGTATCTCACATGTTCTATCAAAAATTTCATATTCGCGTCTCATATAATTACTCCAATATGTCTTACTATGGAGTGGAAATAGGAAAAAACATAGTCAAGGTGTTATCCTTGACTACTTAATTCCACATGTATATTCTATCTATATCACATACAAAGAAAACATTATTCATTGTGACCTATACATCCTACTTATTTCAAAAGTGCTTTGTTAGAAATTATTTTTTCCTTATTTTGATGAAAATGATCTAATATAGGTGGTAGTTCATGCTTTAGTCATATCCCATATTGATCCTTTGATCTCCATAATGTACAATGACATTCTAAAAGAGTGATCAATAATCAGAGTAGATTATTATATACTACATGATTATAGTTGAAGGATCATCATGACTTATTGGGGATGAGAATTGTTATAATAGAGATGTTTTAAACACAAACATATTTATATGACTGTAAAATGTGATTAAATTTGAATGATTGATTCTAGAGTAGGGATCCTTTCTGAGAACCGATATTTGAATCTAGATTATAAAAATTTTGAAAACTCTTAAAAAAATGTTTTTTATATGGTATGTGGATTTGGTAATAAATCAAGTATTTAAAATATTTATTTTAGTCTCACTTAGGAGTGGTAATTAATTTTATTGGAAACCCTCAAATGGGGTTACAATTACATGAGCCACCCATATCTAGGAAACCCTTACATAGATCACCCCTATATAAAAATCCATACCTGGATACACATTGAAAAAAATTATACAAAGTACACTATAAGAGAAAGGGGTTTAGATATCCTCAATATAGTGACCCTTAGGTGGCCACCCACACGTAGTGAACCTTACATAATCTCCCATACATGGTGACCTGTATGTGGGTCACCAAAACATGGATGGTCATTATTTTGTATCTTATATATGGATGACTTGTATACAGACACTATTAATTGTATAAAACTATGCATGTTCACCCCTATTTGGTGCCCTTTAAGTGCATGAACCCATATGTGGCCACTCAAATGTGGAAACCATACTTGGGGTGATCATTATGTGGAGAAACACTATGTTGATGACCCTTATATGGATAAAACATATGATCTAAGTAGTTTTCATACATTACTAGATAATGAAATAATAGATGAAGTTTAAAAATATTTATATATATGAAATAGGGTCCATTTTAATTCCCTTTATAGAATGGAATGAATTCTTGGTGGGGCACCCTCCCCTCTCTTCCACTCCAAGGTATTTTTCATTCGATTTGTGAAAAAATATAGCATATTTTGATCTAGAATAATTATTGAGGTAAATATGACACTACATGATTTTTTTTCTTAATATTAATCAAATATTTATTACTACATTATCATACCACACAAAAAAAGGATTTGGTAACATTTCCACATGAGAAATTTGGGATTTTACTGATTTTTGGGGGATTTTTATCATCTTCACAAATGTCACTCCAGGATTTTTGAATTCACCCTTTATTTTAGTTTAGGTTTGGTTCTTGGTTATTTTCATGGAAACCTGGTGTGGTGGGTTTGAATTTTTGTATTATTTTTTCCTGGTATATTTGGTTTAAATCCCCCTGGGTTTACTTTGAGTTTTGGGAAAAATTATAAGCTTTTGGGTGGGAAGATTTTGGTGCACGGTTAGTGCATAGTTAGTAGAATATATGTGCCTTATCTAGGTAACTATGCACTCGGTTTCAAGTTGTGGCAGCAGCTACCACATCGCTAGTGCAATGTCATACACCTCAGCCTAGGAACCATGTGGTCGGTAGATGTCTCGACTAGATGCTACCATGCAACTTCTATATGGTATTTCATATCATGTGGACAAACCATGAAATATGAAACCTTCTTGATAGAGATGGGTGCACGGTTGCTGAACAGTTTGAAAAACCATGCGGACTAACTATGTGGTATGTCTAAGCCATTAAAAACTGGGGGTTTATTTTTTTTTTTTTGTCTCTCTCTACAATTTTAAACACCAAAAACCCCTTTTCTCCCCCATTTGGGATCCTCCAACCTAGATTCCTCCTCCCCCTCTCATGGATCCCTTGAACCTCCATTTTATGTCAATTTTCGCTTGTATTATTCAATGGATATTCATGTAAGTCCCTCCTCTCTTAATTTCTTTCTCGTTTATAGGATTTCACCTCTTCATTCTTGGGGTTTTGTTTTTTTAATGGATTCAGGGGTCATTTTTTGTTTTTTTTTATAGTTTAATAGGGTTCAATATTGGTACTATTGGTGGGATCATTCCATTCATTGGATTTTTGGTGGTGTGGATGTGGTTTTGCATCATGTTTTAGAAGTTTCTTCTAAAGATGTAAGTGGTTCCATGCCCCCAGCATTGTTAGATGAATTCAATATGCTTGTTTAAATTTTAAACATGTTTTATGGTTTAATTTTGTGTTGACATTGGTTTTTATGTACTTTGTCAGCATCATCTGATGGGATTGGATTTTATAAAGGAAAATTGTTAGGTTTCATGTGACTTCCTTTGTTTTTTGTTATGTGTAAATGTTTTATGAGTTGTTTGAAAGGTGAAAAACTTATTTTTAAAGGCACTTAAGGTGATAATGATCTTGGATGTAGGTCTTCAAATGAAAATGTAATACATTGGCATGTTGGGTTTTTTGTGAAAATTTAAATGTGAATTGTAAAATGTTTAGATTACTAAAATCTTGTTTTAAAAGTGATATTTGGAATATGGGTGGGTTTAAAAAGGGTATTTTCCCATGGCATTGGTTACTCAATGGTGTATTTTTCTTGTGATTTGTGAAAATGGAATTTATGAATTCTATAAGTAGTGGTGAATATATTTGAAAGTGGTTTTTGGTGTGAGTAAAATGGATAAGGATTTTCTTAATGATAACGTTGATTCACTTGAAATTATTGGAATTGATTTGTGAGAGTGGTGATATGTGTGACATGTGAACATGAACTTGAGCCTAATGGAATCCTAGTTTTCTAGGTGGGATAACTAGTTCTATTACACTAGATGATTTGGAAGTGGTTCGTTGAAATTTCATCTAGCAGGATTGATGCTTACAACACTAACTAAACATTGTGATGATTGGATACCACTAGGACCATGGTGATTCCCCTCCTAGTGGATCATGCGTGACAAAGCTGTGATTTCAGAATCTATTCCACCCTTCACTAAGGTATGATGTTCTAGTGTCCCACATGATCTAGATTAACCCTAGGGATTTACCCATGTTGCTCTACTATATGTGATATAGTTCCACCATTGGTATATGGTGAACCTCATGTGTGTGTGGGTGTGTGTGTTTGCATATTCCTTTTGAATCATGTTCTTGTGAAATGGGTTTTCCATGAAAGGGGTTTATTTTGAGAATGTTTTCCATAAAATGTTTTCTTCGTAATATTTTTACAGCCTTTACATAAATGTTCATGTTAGGTTTCCTTTTAATGTTATACCATGAAATAATTCTTTTGGGTTTCATCCTACTAGGATTTGGATCACACCCTACATACACCATTTGGTGTATATAAAGTTTTTCTGTTTTAACCATGTAAAAGATATATGTTTGGTGATCATGGTTTGGGGTTCTAGCGGTCTTATCATGTGGATTTTGGTGGAGGTGTCTTGAGGATGTAACTCCTCATGTTACATGGAGGTTTGGTATGGAATTTTAGTTCCATTTTTTGTCCATTTGGGGGTTGTTTAATGTTGTAGACATAAAATCTGCATTTTGGTTACACCTTTTTTGGTTGTCTGTTTTCAGTTTAGGTTTATTTATTTTGTTGTTTTTTATAGTTATAAAGTTGGGTGAAATTATTCCCAAAGGATTTCATTGATACTCAGGAACTAGATTCCAGCCCGTGGGAATCAGGAACACCCTTCTGGCTATACCACGAAATGGGTTAGGTACCGGGTCAGGTGGTCTCCTAGTTTGGTTCATGGAAAAATGGTATCAGAAATAGGTTGGATCTTTTGGGTCGTGTTAATTATGGTAGAGTCTAGGTAGACCAGATCTAGGGTTTTTGACACATAAATTTGGGTTATTAGTTTGGTCATTGGACAACAAACCTCATAATTAGAATCATATTACCAACAGAATTTGTGTTTTGTTTTGGTCATTAGGTACTGGTGGTTGTCCGTTGTATAGGAAATGAAAGGGGGTTGGTCCAATGGTCTCAGTGAGCTCATAGGGCCTAGAAAGACATGTGGATCTTGGGACATCGTCCTAGGATAGTCTCAATGACAGTGGGGTGATTGGCATATGGACTCCAACTGTATGTCTGAGTTAACCATCAACACTAGTTTCCTCTAGACTTGTTTTTTATTCATTGCTTCTAATGGATGTTTTACGAACCCCCATTTTGAAATGGTAAACACGGATTTTAATGTGGAAATGGATTGGTTTTGGGAAGGTATAAAATGAATTTTTATAAAAAAAAAAATTTTTGAAATTATTTTTCAGTAAAGGGGGAATCATTTTATTGACAAATAAGTCCTTTTAAACATAAATCTAGAGCATATGAAGTCATTTGTTTAGAAAGAAGAAAATTGTTCTAAAGAGGGTTTTTAATTTTTGGTTAACCAAACATATTATAAACAACGATGATGAGTTTATCTCAGTTGGATCACTATAATCCAAATCAACGATTCATTGAAATTGAATGTTTTCTAAACATGGGCTCTTTCAAGGTGGGTTTTAGGAAATCTATATTAAATGTTATTTTCTAAACTATTGAACGGTGTTTTGAATGGGAGAATATGGTATTTGAAAAATGGTTTTGAATGGGATGATATGTCTTGGGATTAAAGAGAGAGTTTGATAATGGATTTTTATTTGTGGTTAGTGAATATTTGAAAAGTGTTATGAATTTTTGAAATTGTAATTAAATTGAGAAGATGTACGTGTGTGTTAAATGTTTTTTTTTAATAAAGTGGAAGAGTTTTTTTATATTTGGTATTCTCATTGGTGACCACATGAATAGGATGTGTGTGGGTGGAAGATGATTGTCAGGTTTGGAATCAGAATATGCATTTATGAGACACCATGAGATCCCTTGGGTAAATGTTTAACTAAATAGTCCAGTTTTATTTTCAAATAGTGTTTTTAAGAGAAAATGTGATGTTCTCGAAACTAATGGTGTTACTTTTTTATTTGAGAATGTCGCATGTGAAGTGTTTTGAGCCAAAGAACTGTTTTTTTAGTGGTGTTTCATGTTTGATTCATTATCAGTTAGTCAACATTGAGATAGTGGTTAGGGAGTTCTACTTAAATATGTTTTGGGAAGTTTTTGGGTGGGTTCCCTCTACGTTTTCACTGTTGGTTTGGGGTACATTAGGGAAAATGGACAAGTTTTATCAGTTTTGTGGTTTTCCATGTTGGCTAGTCTATTACCATATCAAAATGGATACATAATCTAAGTGTGGACGCTGATTATTTCTCATTGGTAGATCATCCATTTGATCAATGTAACGACTATTTTCACAAGCTTCATGAATGGAATCCAACTCTTTTTTTTTTGGTTAAGCAGATAATCTCAAAGTGAAAGGGTATATGTGAGAGGAATTAGAAGAATCCATAGTTTTTTGGGTTTCCTGAGTCTTCAAAAGTAAATTTTGACACTTATAAACCTGATGCTTCTACCTTGATGCAGTGAAGGGAATTTAGGTGAGGAGAATGGAAAGTGGTATAGAGTTTTTGGTATTGTCTGCTATCTTAAATGGTTCATGGATTTTTCATCAGTTTATTTTAAGAAATGGATCTTGTTGGGGAAGTAGGGTACAAAATATGGTCGTAAATGGTTTTTATGTCTACTAATAGAAATCATGTGGTGATCGGAACTTGGTTTAGCGTCTCATTCCTTGTAATTCCTCTTGTGTTGTAATGGCAATGTTTGGTGGTGATTTGTAGAGTCATGTTCTCATTAAAATGAAAATTTGGATTTTGGAACCTTTCATGTTGTTTCTTATGTAAATTGAAATGGATGATTTGTGTTCATATTCTAAGTCCATGCCATAGTGGATTTCCATATTGAGGTATAGTGGGTATCAGGGAGTGTTGTGTTCTCTTAGTATTGTCTAGATTGTAGTTTGGTTTCTTGTGGAACCAAAAAAAGGAGTTCTATTTAGGGGTTTTCAATGCCTGACTATGAGGTAGAAGATGTTTAAAAATTAGTGGTATAATCATAGTTTTTGGAGTTATGCTAGTGCATATCTAGGAACCACCAATGTTGTAAAGGACCTTATCCTATCATCCTCCCTTAGTATGTGATATGGAGACAGTTTAAGCCTGATTTGTAACTATTTCATTTTATCTGGTCATGTTTGGTTGATAGAGGCATGGTGAACACATTTCCACATTCTGACCACTTAGGATGAAGAGTTCATCTTTATTTATAAGTGGTTGTGGTCATCTCGTTCTATTAAACCCCTAGTGGTTATGTCTCACCAGAAGTGAGTGTTCTTATTATGGCCTTTTTAAGGCCAACCTTGTGAATATATCATAGTTTTGGTATGATCGTATCTAAGTATTATAGTGTCCAATAGGAGAGTGGACCTCATAGATTATTAGTTTGGTTTAGAGTTTCTTTTATTAGATCCCTTGTGATGGATATTTGATATGTGTCGGGTTAATCAGTTTGGTTTATTCTAGTTGGTCAAGTATGTTGGTTGTTATTTTGGTAAGATCTACCATGGGTATCATAAAAATTATTATGGAGTGAATCAATGTTATCCTATCCCAAATGGTGGGGAGTTTTTTGGGCCTCCCCATGTTTGTAATCTGGTTCAGTGTTTGGTCTTGGTTGGGTAGTGGACAGTCTGATATAGAGAAAACTAATTCTAGGTTCATCCTTTTAGTATGTGATGGGGTGGGAATGTTCCCAAAAGTTTTGTTGAAGTAATTTTGTAGAGTTATTCTTTGAGTTGTGGTTTGGATTTATTATCTAGTTTTAGGTAAGTTTCATGAGTTCTACTTGGTAACGTTTGGGTGTTTTGGATCAAGATGATAGATTGTTCATTGTCAAAATTTATTTTCTTAGATCGATCATTTGGATGTGTTTTAGCTTCTCAGCTGGGTGGATCATAGTGGGGAGGCAATTATGGATCCCTAGTTTAACTTGTAAACCTCTTTTTCAGCCCGTATTATTCTTTTCTTCTTCTCATTTGATGTTCGTTCGAAACCTCCTTGAGCTGTGAAGGAATGCCCTTTTGGGTCAAACCATGGAATGGATTTCTGGGGAGGAAAGTTATATTTTAGAGAGAATTCCACCACCTGGGATTCGGAATTCACACATTATTCTATTTCAGGTTATGTTCTTAGTTATTTTCATGGGAACTGGGTGCGATGGGTTTGAATTTTTGGGGTATTATTTCCTTTTATCCTTATTCTAGCTTTCCCACTAGAGTTTCATTTTAGTTTGGGAGAAAATTTTAGTTTTTTGGGTTGCAAGAGTGTGGTTCATATTAGGAACCTGTTTTGTAGAAACCCTGCACCATATCTAGGTAACAATGTGGTAGGTTATAGTTCGAGGTAACAGCTACCGCACGACCAGCACACAATCGTGCGCCTTGGCCCAAGAACCATACAGTAGGTTGGGGTCTTGTCCAAGAAGCTACCACATGGATTTTTCCTGGTAAGTTAGAATGTGCAGACTAAATGTGTTTAAGGGATCCTTCATGGATGAGATGGATGCACAATCACCACATATTTTGACAAACTGAGAGTACTAACCCTGATTCTTATCTAATTCATTAAAAAAATTAGGGGTTTCTTTTCTCTCTCATATATTTTAAACCCCAGGAAACCATTTCTCTCATGTATTTAGGATACATCACCCTAGATGCCTCCCCCCTTTAATAAATCCTTTATACCTCCATTTTTGGGTGATTTTGGATTGTATTCTTCAAGGGATCTTCATGTAAGTCTCTCCTCTCTTGGGTTTCTTCTCCTTTCTAAGGTTTTTCCTCTTCCTTCTTGGGGTTTTGGTTTTTCAGCTAGTAGGGTGGTTGATTTAGGGTTTGATCTTTTTAATATGCACTACTACAAAACGGGGCAAGTAGAGCGCGCCACATTTCTCAGCGCTTTTTAAAAGCGCTGATAAATGTGGTCTTTATCAGTGCTTTTTTTAGCGCTGATAAAGACCCCCCCTTTATCATCGCTTTTTTAGTAGCGCTGATAAAAGGGGGTCTTTATAAGCGCTTTTTTTAGCGCTGATAAAGATCCCCCCTTTATCAGTGATTTTTATAAAAAGCGCTGATAAAGGGAAAATTTTAAAAATATATATATTAATATATAAATCTATTAAGCTTTTTATATTGATATAAATATAATATTTATTTTATAAATACGTTTTAGAAAGGATCTATGGAAATATAATATTAATTTATAAGATGTTTAGTAAAAGAGGGTTATAAAATAAATTAGAAAATATTTTTAATTAGTAATTATGTAATTTTTACCAATTAATAGTCATTTAATGACACTTTTAATATAAAAAATATAAAAAAATTAATGAAAGATCCAAAATAAGTTGAAAATGAAACTCAAACTTCAAACGGCCATAACTTTTGATCCGGGACTCCGTTTGAGCTCCACAGTATATCAAATCGAAGTCTGCGACGAGATCTACAGTACTATGGACCGGTGAAACCCGTCCAAGGTTGTTTCAAGGCCAAAAAAGGCCCAGAAGGCCTCCAAAACTGAGTTTTTAGTCAGGGTACCCCGGTTTTTCACCGTTCAAATAGCTATAACTTCTGATCCCGATGTCCGATAAACCTCTACCATATATCATATCGAAGATCATTTCATGTTCTTCGATTTGACTGATTGTGGAGCAGAAACGGACTCCTGGATTATAAGTTATGGTCCTTTTAAAATTCAAATGGCTATAACTTCCGATCCAGATGTCCATTTGGCCTGTACCGCATATCATATCGAAGATCGTTTCATGTTCTTCGATTTGACTGGTTGTGGAGTTGAAACGGACTTACGGATTAAAAGTTATCTTCGTTTTAACATTCTCATAGGATTTTCACCCCCTCATTTCTATGGATTCATTCATAACTATATATATATATCTATGTATATATATATATATATATCTCTCTCTCTCTCTGTTTGTGTGCGTGTATTGTATCTATGTATATATGTATTTATTTATTTATTTATTTAAAAACACACATAAAAACACATATTCTATAAATGTATTTGAAATTAACATTATAAATATATATATTAATATACAAATAAATATACGGATAAAAAATTATATATATATATATATATATTAATATACGAATATATATATATATATATTAATATATCTAAATAAATTTATTTTAATATGGATCTATATTAATATACGAATAAATATAACTATATATATATATAACTAGATATATCATCAAATGGAGAACAAAACAAAATGGCTAAGTGGTAAAGTGGCAGCGCGTTATGGTGGAGGTCCTGTGTTCGAATTCCAGTGGCAGCAGGGTTGTGCGGGACGCGAGGGAGGCGGGGTAGAGCGTGCGGAGCGTACGGGGGATGAGAGGGAGTGGGGTGCGGGTTGGGGGGACAAGCGCTGATAAAAGGGAGGGGTCAAGTGCTGTGAAAAAACCCCTGACGAATTATATATATATTTTTATTTTTTCAATTTTTTAGACACCTTTTATCAGCGCTAAAAAACGCGCTGATAAATAACCCTTTTATCAGCGCCTTTTTTAGCGCTGATAAAAGTAGCCTTTATCAGCGCTTTTTGAGCGCTGATAAAAGGGACCCCCCTTTATCAGCGCCGCGCTTTACAGCGCTCAAAAAGCGCTGATAAAGGGGGTTTTTATCAGCGCTTTTTTTAGCGCTGATAAAAGCACCCTTTATCAGCGCTTTTTGAGCGCTGATAAAAGGGAACCCCCTTTATCAGCACCGCACTTTACAACGCTCAAAAAGCGCTGATAAAGGGGGTTTTTTAGCGCTGATAAAAGCGCTTTTTGTAGTAGTGATGGTTATATGTTAATGTTCATGGTTATATATTTTCTTTCTAGGGTTTCATGGTTGGGTGGATGAGGTTTTGCATCATGTTCTAGAAGTTACTTATTAAGAGGTAGGTGGTTCCATTCCCTAACACTGTTTGGTGAATTTAATATTCTTTTTTAAATTTATAAACAAGTTCTATAGTTTAAATTTGTGTTGTGAAAGGTATTTTTAAGTGTTTTTGGCATTCTCATATTATGGTAATGGATTTTAAAAAGATAAAGAGTTAGGTTTTGTTTGTGTTCTATAGTGTGGTGTTTTAAGGAAATATTTAATGGGTTGTTTGAAAGGTGGGAAAAATATTTTCTATGTCACATAAGGGGAGAATGATCTTGGTTTTATTTCTTTAATGGAAAATGTAATATGTTGTCATGTTGTAATGTTTTTCACATTTAAATATGAAATACGATTTTTTTAGACAATGATATTCTTGTTTTAATGATTTTATAGGCTTATATGTGGATTTAAAAAGGGCCTTGGTCCATGGCATTATTTAATAAATTGTATACTTCACTTATGTTTGGTAAAAAGGGAATTTGTGAATCATGTATGTGATGGTGAATGTATTTGAAAGTGGTTTTAGTGTGAGTAAAATGGAAATAGGTTTTTTTGAGGAAGCTGGTGATTCCTTTGAAATTCTTGGCATTGATTTGTGAGATTAGTGATATTTGTAACATGTGAACATGAACTTGAGAACAAGGGGATCCTGGGTATCTTGGTGGGATGACTGTTTCTAGGACACTAAATGACTTGGAAATGGTTTTTACTGATTTAGTCTAGTAGGATTGATTATTACAACACTAACTAAAAATTTTGATGATTAGAGACCACTAAGACCATGGGGATTCTCCTCCTAGTGGATCGTGCATGAGAATGTTGTGATTATAGATTATATACCATCATTCACTAAGGTATTATGTTATAGTGTCTCAGTCAATTTAGATTAACCCTTTGGACTTACCCATGGTGATCTACCGTGTATGATGTACTGCCAACCATAAACATGCAGTAGACCACCTGTGTTTGTATTTATGAATTTCTTTTAAATCATGTTTTTGTGAAATGGGTATTCTTTTAATGTGTTTCCTTTTGAGAATAGATTCCATAAAACGTTTTCATATAAAATTTTTAAAAGACTATTCATAAATGTGCATGTTATGATTTTATTTAATGTTATAGATGGAATCATTCTTCTTGGGGGTATCCAATTGGGATTTACCTCACACCCTAAATACACCATTAGGTTTATGTAGAACTTTTCTATTTTACCCAAGTAAATGAATGATTTTTATTGATCATGGTTTGTGTTTCTAGTGTTTCTATCATTTGGGTTTTGGTGGTATTGGACTGAGGGTTTACTCCCCATAATGCATGGTGTCTTGGGATAGATTTTTAGTAACCTTTTTTGTAGTACCTCTGATGTTTTATATAATGTTTTAAAATTAAATCATATTTTTTCTTCTCCCCTATTTGGTTGTGTGTTTTTGGTTCTGGTTTTTTTATTCTTTTGGTTGTTTATGGTTATAAAGTTAAGTGAAATCATTCCCAAAGTAGGTTATTGATACTCTAGTACCAGTTTCTAGCCCATGGGAATCAGGAACGCCCTTCGGGCCATATGACGTATTGGGTTAGATAGTGTCCCAGTTTGGTTCGTCACAACTAAAGATATCCTACGAGGATGATGCTGATAGGAAATTTGTGAATTCAGAAAATTGTGTAACTGTACAAATTTTATTTTTTTATTATTCTATTTTGGGGAAAGACAATTAACTAAATAGAATAATACATTAAGGATTTGGTGTCGTAATTTATTGTATGGGTACTTTGGGGTGGGGTTCCCCCCGTTCTTAAATATTTCAATTGTAAAGGCTAAACCATTGTAATTTTATGTTATTATTCTAATTTTTACAGTGTTAAATAATTTATTTTAAACTATAATTTATAATTTTATGAGATATTGTGGATTTATAAGAGTTAAAAAAGGTTGTACTAACTTGGATGATCTTGGGAAGCAGTCATGCTTTACTACATAGGATACCTCCTTCTGTGGTAAGTTATCATTTTAACATGTACATTTTTTTATTCTTTTAATATGTGTCATGTAATATTATGTTTCTCTATATATGGGAGGCTGACATATAAATCAAATAATTTTATCATATCACAAATATTAAGGACAAAATATCCCAAGGCCATAACAAACCATTGAGTGAAAGCTTGAAGAATTATCTATCTATGGAAAATGTTTTGATTATAGATTTTTTTCATGAAATTCATGGGCTATTATGGGATAAAAATGATATATAAATAAAATATCAGGAATTGAGAAAGGTTACTTTTTTACTGGATAGAGAGTAGTGAAGGATCAATACTAGACAACCTCTCAGATCACCATAGAAATCATGGGTAGGTCATGACACACATTAGATGCATTATATCCTACTGGCTAGAATATTAGAGAGTGGGATGAGTGTTCCTACAACATGTTTATGTGAGTACCACAAAGTTTATTAATATAGTATGTATTTTATTGGATGGTAAATTGGACTGATCTAAGATTGATTGGGTATATAGATGGGCCCTATATAATCCCTCTTATGTGATACTGGTACAACATTTCCCATGGGCCCCGTGTGGTTATGTAATGATTACAAATGATGAGGGTTATTATAACCTATGAGTTATGTAATTGTCCTGAGATATGATATTGAGATAGAGGATCCCATTTGTGGTTATTGAGCTATGGTATCTCATATAGGGCCTTAGTATGAGACCTAGGGTTATATAACTCTAGGAGGGGTGTAAAGGGAGAATGGTAGCATCTATTTTGGGTGAAAATTTAGAACCTAATGATTGAAGGTGTTATCATATCATGGATATAGAAAAAAAAATAGGTTTTTAGGGCCTTAGTACATTGAATTTTGGGCTACATAAGGATTATAATTCATTTATTTTATTGAAATTGTGAGACCAATTCAATTTTGATGGTTGTGTTGATAGTTTAGGAGGACTCATAGGCATTCCTAGAGATGTGTGGTGATTCATGAGTCAATTGTACCAATGTTATGGATTTCCACATCTCGTGGATGAGATATGACAACTGATGTGTTTGTGTTACGTCATATGGTCAGGGAGAGATGATTCCCTTAGAGTGTGAATTGTGCTTAACACTAGGTAGGGTGTATTCATTCCTATGAGTTCCAGTAGATGTTACCTATTTCAGATATGGGTGTTATAATTCCCATATATATCTATAAAAAATTGAATAGGGATTATGTGTCCCCAATATTCTAGATGTTATTTGTTTCCCAAAAGGGAGAGTTATTCCATGATTTTTAGAGGATTTAAACATATTTCATGGTTCATGTCTACCCTTAAGTCTCAGTATAGATTATTTCATTAGTGGGGAATATCTTCCTAAGGTTTCCATATAATTTTTGTTTTATATAAGAGAGTTTATACCCCATGTATCACATATTACTTGATGCGTGTTTCCTGATAGGGTGTGGGCATGCCCCTAAATTTCAAATAAAAATATTTTTTCTTTGTGTGGTACGGGTAGTGTCTTGGTTCCATAATTGTTATGTCTCCTCATTTTGGAGTGTTTACCATCGGATCTCATAAAGATATGTTTCTTATAAGGTAGAATCTTCCCATGAGTTATATATTATGTATTTCCTAATAGGTTTCAATTATGCCCATCACTTTTCTTATGGTATGTTTCATGGAGGTGAATTTGTAATTCCATTAGGTTACACATATGGTAATTATGTTTCCAGACACTCAATCACTAGAAAAATTAGGTGTATCCAGTTTCTAGTGTCAAAATAGAGCCTGAGGATTGATGTAGGTCTTTTTATTATTCTCTTTCGCAATATTTTTTGGGGAGACTCACACATAAAAAATAAACACATATTGTCACATTAGATAATTGGTCATTGCATGCCACTATATTATACATCCCAACCCTATAAAGGTTTAGTTTATTTGGATATTATATATATAATAAACATTTTTAATAAAAATCACCAATGTGTCTCATAAGTCCTTGTCATATGTTACCCTTATTAGAATATCCTACTTTATAAAGATAATCATTTCCTAAATAAATGGTAACATAAGAATGGGTGAGCTCATGTGTTTTGTAAGGGTAAAATTGGACATATCAATCAATGGCCATAATTGAGTATAAGATAAAAATAATGTTCTGAGAATATGAACATAATTTATGAAAACCGAACAAAAATGTAATAGACCAAAAATTATGTATCATTGGATACGGGTTTGTAATAAAAAATACATGAGTCCAAAGAGTGTGGAATCAGTAATAAACCATCCTATTCCATGGGATAATATCATATTAATAATAATGAGTTTTTAGAAAACTTAAAAACATATAAAATAATTTTCAAAGCTAACTAAAAATTCAAGTACCATTAAAACGTAGTGGAAAGAGTCCCATGTTATATTAGGTTAACTCATACCTCCCATAAAGATAGTGGATAGAGCCCCATTATGTTTTGGGTTAACTCCCCATAACCATTCATCATATATCATGAGATACTAATATTTACCAAATTAATTATATGTATATATAATTCCCCACCTACTTGTAATGTAATGAAAAAAATACATATTTGTTTTACAGTATAATAAATCCATTCATCATTTCCCCACATATTTATAAACCTATGGGAATGAAATGGGTTTCATGATAAAATACATAAAACATCATCATCATTCATTATACAAAGAATTCATCTTCAGGTAATCATATGATCATCTACCCATTAAATCCTAAAAATCCCTATAGGATATTAAAATGGATTAAAACAACTTTTATTAATACATTAGAAAATATCCACCGAAAAAATAGAAAAATATACTTTTATTATTATAATTTATAAATAATTATTATTATTATGAAAATGGGAATATGATTTTATTTGAAATAACATATATTTTTTGAATTTAATTTAATTTATGAAGGTAATATTTGAGTGAAGGAAATTTATTCATGTCATATACATTAAAAAATATTCTATTTCACTCATCTGTTGAAATATAAAAATTGTGTCGTCTAGAAAAACATTGAAAATATTATTTTAATAATTTTTAATATTATATATAGGTAGTATGAAAACGTTTTATCATACATTTATATGTATATGTGTATATAATAGTTTTAATAAACATGGACATAGAGGATAATGATTCTCGACCAAAATAATATCTATAAGGTCAGATTATCTTATAAACTTTAATTATAGTGTATTTTTTAACCAAAGGGTGTGAAAATTATAATTATACTTTTAAAACCCCAGAATAAATTAATATAGGAATCATTGAGGTTATTTATGAGATAAATAGCAAAAAAAATATCCCAACAGAAATTAAAACATAAATAATCTTGATAAAAAAGTGAGATTACAGCATAATCCCTTACCTCATACCCCAACTTAAATTGTACCTGATCAAACCATGTTTATAATAAGTTTGGATTAATAATAGATATATAAATAAATGATATTAATAATTCTTATACAATATAGCATTAAAATATAATTCTTGATTTCATATTTATTAATAATTCTTCATGGATATCAATATTTGGGTGTTAACAATTCTTTTTTCCATGGATGTTCGGGTTCAAACTTTATGTTCCTTCCACCTTGGTCATGGTTCTTAAATATAAATAATATATTTAATATAAAATTTATTTATTATTTATAATTCTATAACCAACCATATAAGACGATGATGAAAAATGAAATTCATTTCTTCCTGTATATGATAGTTTGCATATACACTAAGCTGATGTTTTCATTTTTTATTGAATGGAATGAAAGGAAGGTAAATTGTAATTTATCTTTAAAAAATATTTATCTCGATATTAATGTAATATATGATAATTAAATCCAAATATATAACCATCCATGATATGCAATGATAAAAAATTAAATAGAACACTTCGTAGGGGAAGTGGTCAACATGTATGAGTTAGTGACGTTTTTTGTCAGAATGAATAAGGTTGGTAATAATTATTCAATAAAATAATAAATGATTTTTAATCTTATGGTGTTGATATAATTATTTTTCCATGTGTAGAATGGTTTGGGAGTTAGAATAAGAGTATTAGAAGGAAAAAAACTGAAATACAGGTGATTATTGTTTTACCATACTCCTCAACGAAAATCATTCATCCTTTGTAAATTGGTATTTTGGTTATACCAAAACCACAAAAACATATGACATAAAGTTGGGTATAGATATCATAAGAATTCAATTCAGTTAAATGAATTTTTCTGTGAGGATATGCAGGGTTGTGACGAGATCCTTTTACAAGTGAGATGTGTGGTCCTTTTATAATTAACCATCATAAAGTCTTTTCACATTCAATAGAAAGTGGCTCTAAAAGTAAAAAATAATTAATATGGGTAACCCATGGTTGAATTATCACTTATATAAAAACATTTTTGAAATTATTTGTGATATTTTATACCTTTTCTCTTTTACTTAACTTTTTACCATATTTTAATTCCATAATTATTGAACATTTTTTTACCATAGTGAATAATTTATATCAAAAAAATAATGTTATCCTTATTATATAGAATGGATATGATGAATAAAAATATGAATAAATTTTTATAAATTTTTATTTTAAATATATATGAAAAAATAATTTATAACATAAAAATTTTAATCTGTCCCAGACTTGTTATTGAAATAATATTACTTAGGATTCAAAATGTCTAGATTAGGATTATATAATAAAAATATTGTTTTAAAATGTTTAATTTTATTTATGAAATGCATATTAAATTAGGAAAATAAATTTATAATTTGTTATGTGATTTTTATATCCTATTTATTTAATAAAATTCATTCTATTTGTGAAAATATTAGTTTTAATATTTATATACGAGTTATTCTTTTAGAAATATATGTAAATTTACCATGATGATAATTTTGACCTGATAAATCAAAAAAATAAATTACTTTTATCAAAATAAAATTTTTACAGTTTGAAATATATAATTTTTAATAAAACATATATAATATATAATAAGGTAATTCGAAACTAAATGTGTTTTCCAATAAATCATTAAATTAACATTCCTTATAGTTACTAATTTTTTTATTTTTTGTTATTAATTTATCATCACTTTAGTTTAATAAATAAATTATATTGATATCATAATAACAAGTTTTGGTGAATTATAATATATTTTTTTATAGAAAATCATTTTATTATCTTTTTATTTTCATTGGATTTTAACCATATGTTAACTTTTTTTTAAAATGCTTCAAATTTTTATTTTTATAATATATTTATTTTCATCATACATTATAATAATGTATAACATAGTTATTTTTCATTAGGGGATGTGTGTGGTAAAATATATCAAACACATTGAATTTATTTACGAGAAATATATTTTAAAATATTATTGGGTTACATTATACACCGCTTAAAATAATTTAACCCTCCTGTTTTTTATTATTATGGGATTTAATGTGGATTATTATTCATATTTAAATCCTTTAGTTCCCATATAGATCATTCAAATTGTTTTTTCCCTAAAAACATTGATCGAGTGAGTATTCTTTTTCCATAACACTTTATCTCTTTCATATAGAATCATCTTCATTTTTTCATTAGAAAAAGCATGATACGGTTGAACCACCTCAAGATTCATTACTTGTTAAGAATCAGTTGTTTACTTCCTCTAAAGTGATACATTGAAAAAATAATCAACTTGAGAGAGGATCAATGGAAGTTCCAAGTTATAAGATAACACCCAGATCTGAAAAAGAATCTCAAAAAGGACTGATTTATCAATCCCCCATAATCTGTTTTTTTTTAATCTCATAACGTTTATCTATATAGATAATAATAGGAATTACATTTCCCTAATATCTAACACGAAATTATGTAAACATTACTCTTCTTTAAACTCAAACATACCCTAATGTGGTGCTAAAAGGATTTAAAATTTACTATGTCTTCCTTATTTTTCTCCGATCTGAATATAATACATTATCCCACATCATCCCAACATTTTGGTGTTCATCACTTCTTAAAATAATGTTCTTCATATAGATCCATCTGAATGGTCCCATAATTTCTGTTGTTACTAAAAAACTTTAACCATAACAAGGTATTGATTCCACACACCTTTAAATTCCATAGAAAATAATCTCGGAATATTATCTAGGTCTTAAATGGACTCCTCAAACTAACTATCTTGTTGAGTACTATATGGGAGTAAATGTTTAACTCCAAATTTAGTGAATGTGAAAACAATTCATTAAATTTGTGATAAAACTCTGATCTAAATCAGATAAAATTGACAATGGTACTCCACACAACCACGAAACAACATTAATTTATATCCTATAATGTTGGTCAATAAGGATATGTTCTATGATATAAATTAAATGAGATGACATAAAAATTCAATCGACTATAACCCAAATGTAATTATGGCCTTCACATTTCATGTGGAGTCCTATAATGAAATCTATTGTTATTTTTTCCAATTTATATATTTTTATGGGTAATGGGTTAATCATCCACTTAATATTTTTAAATTCACACATAACTTATGAACAAATAGGAATCGAGATATATACTCTACAATTTCCTTCACCAGGTTGTCCCACCAGAAGTTCTATTTCTATCTCTACACATCATTTTACTTCCAGGATATATAAGGAATGATGACGAATGAGATTCATCCAATTTATCATTCTTTAATTCATGTATTATATGTAAAAATTTTATTTCCCTAATTCTTATAGTTCCATCATAGTCAAGGTTAAAATCTATGACATTCCATTTATTATTTTTCAATTCAACATCCTCCTTTAGTAACTCATTAATCTTTACATTGATAGTTAGTTGAAATATATTTTGAAAAATATTTGATATATACACATGAATTGTGTTTTCAAGTTCCCTCATCACTAAATCATTAATAACTAACCCTTTTAAATCTTCATTAGGGAATGGATAATACTGTCCTTCAACAACAAACCATTATTCTCTTTATTCGTCATTCAAAGATGATAATAATTTATGCTATCATAATCATTATTCAACTCAAATTATATCATTTGAAACATATTCATATCTTTTTGTGTGGAAATATAATTCATAATTTTATGATCTGAATATATATCACAACTTTCACTATAAATATAATGCATCCATAACGAAAAATCAAAAAATACAGCTGTGACCTCCAAATGAATAGTGAGTTTATTTTTCTCATTTTTCATAAATTGGTGTGAGGCATATGATAACTCCATGTAATTTTGAATGAGAATACATCACAGTCACATCTTTAATACATTAATAGATATCACAAACCCTTGTTCACTAGATAGTTGAGCAATCATAGGTATACAAACCAACATTCTTATCAGTTCCAGGGAAACAAATGACATTCATCTAACCTAAAAAATTGAATCGCTTACACACCAAACCAATTAGTGTGTTTGAAATATATGTATAATTTTTTAGTGATAATTTATTGCTTCTAAAAAATCCAAGGAAACTACAGATCTTAGTCATGATTTTGGTTCTTTCCATAATTCAAAAACTTCATTCTTCGAAGAAATAATATCACAAACCCATACTCCCAGACCCGTTATTATAATACACATTCTCCAAAAACAAAATTTAATAAAAAATGATCTATACGAAATTAAATTGAAATATATTTCAATAATTTAAACATTGTAATCAAAATAAACATACAATTCCATGAACTAAAGGTTTAGTTTCATTGAGTATAAGCTACATAAGTAAATTATTATTTTTAATCATTACATCATTTTTCCATAAGTGAACAATACTAGACTCCATTATAAAATTATAATAATTTATACTCATCTTCATAACCTTGGGAATAGAAGCATAAGAAAGGTCTATGGTCAAATCATCAGTAAGGGATAAACTCACCAACATTTTATAAATGGTTAGATATTATGAATATGAAAAAATTAGACAATGATAGAAATATAATGTTAAAAAAATATGGAACAATAAGTGTTATAAAATTACATAATATAATGATATGTAACATAAAATAAATAAACATATTCCATGGAACAATATTGTGGAATCATGACACAATTATAATTATCCATGGAGCATAATCATATCGACATAATATAGAAATGTGGAATAATTATTATCATAGGTAATCATAACATTGTGAAAATAGCTTATCACATCGAGTTCACACTAATTCATGTCAAAATATCTAATCTAAAACATTTTCACACTTAGTCTCTTTTACATGGATAATCATCATAATGATCATGATATATCTTGAGAATGTACATAATCCCCAACAATCCAATATTAAGTCTTCTAAACATTGATAATTATCATTATTTTGATCCTCGATATTGTGAACATGGCTAATATTCATTGTGTTCATACTTAACCTCCTAATGTCATGAGGATTAAAACATTAACCAATGTGTTGGTGAGATATATAAAAAACATAATCATGACCCAGGCCAATGGTTCTTGAGCCAGAAATACTCCAAGCCTACCTTTAATAGGTCAGTGGATAGAAACCAACACTTAGTAGGCACATCACACTCATGTGAGGCCTTTACTTAATGTGCCTCTTAAAATGCACACATATCCAATCCCATATAATATTAAAATTTAAAACAAAAAATAACCATCCATGTATACCTCTAAAAAAATCCCACCATAATATTATGAAAATAATGTAATAAAATGAAATACCTAAATACAGGCCCATCAAAAAAAACAAGTATAACATAAGAAATATTAAAGGATTTATGTTAATGAAACCACCAGAACACTCTTTTGCATTTCTGGATCACTTGGATCCACCCGGTCCTCATCTCTCTATGAATTCATCAAAATGTCGTTCATATTTATATGACATCACATGTACTAGAAAATCCCATCCATGGTTGAGTATAACAATACCCATTTACTCACCCAAATTGCACTAAAAATATATCATCAATAATAAAATTCAACTCATCATTGTGACATGTCAACAACATACATAGAAATTGTATATAGATATACAGATAATGGACACACAGTCTCAAGTAAGATCAAAATCATACTTCCATCATAAGATTAATGTTTGAAGGTTCCATATAACACTCAAATGGGGAAACACTCTAAACAAGTCAGATTGAACATATGGTGTCTATCATATATGTCATGATCTTAGAATCATCCTATAATATATAGACACCAGAAGTCTAAAGATATCAATACAAATATTGGGATCACACTCAAGGCCATTGGGTATACCAACAACATAATCTATATTAACCCACTATGTAGGGTTACATAGTGTTGTTCATGACGGTACTGGGAACCCCACCTAGGGAAAATGATGCTGATAGAGGATCTCATTCCAGGCCTCCTTGTAGGATTCCAACAACTCTATCAGATACTATAGTTCTATAGATGGTATCACCATCCTATAAAAAAGATTTTGTTAAATGAGAACCCTCAGAGAAAGGATGTAATTAAAATACCCCAAAAATATTTCCAAAATGAATTGAACAAGGGATATAATCCTTATTTGGAGAATTTCATGGAATGTACTTGGATTACATGTTGTATCCCTCTAGCACTGAGTCATCCCATGTATCATGGCACATGTCGGTGTCCATGTCGGTGTTTGAGTACATTGTGTATGGAAATCCACACATGGAATTTTGGGCAACTTTATCTCTTATGTGTGTACACCATGTACATGTTGAGACACATTCTAGAATGTACATCGTGTGTGGCATGTCCCATGTGGTGTGTAATTCCACCCTGTCTCCTGGGTGTGTACACCATGCACATATCGAACCAACTTCTATGGTGTACACAACATGTGTCATATCCCACACTACATGTAACTCCCCCCATATTCCAGGGAATGTACATACTGAGCTACCACGAAAGGGGACACATGGTGTGTTGCAAGTAACACATGAAATGTGATCATTATATATGTATATAAACCCTATCCACCAAATATTGGTTCCCACATTGTTTGTAATTTTGGATTACCTGCTGTGAAACATGGGATTTCATAGAACCCATGGGTACTTCTTTGATTTTTTCTCTAGGATTCCACCACCACAAAAAAAAAATTATAATCTAATGTCATCTGATCCTTTTTTAATTGATCTTTGGGATCCCACCATCAACACCTCTTGGAAAATACATTTATGCACCATCTATCGTTTTTCCATAAATACAAAAAAATGAAATTTTCAATTGGTTATGCTCCACCTCTTATTATCATCCATAATCACCACATATCAATCTCATCCTCGATCATGATTCATACCAATGGTATAGAGCTATTTTTCAGAAGAACAGTCACACAATAATCAAATACAAGGTATTTCGTCAAACTGTTGGACAAAAGAATTTCTCTTTATGATCATGAAATGAAAGGGTAAATAAATTCACAAAACACAAACTAGGGGAATGTTTCTCATAAAATTTACTTGTTGTACTCAATTAATTTACTTTAGAATAATGAAATAAGAGATATAATGTAATTCACATTTGAAATCACTCAATTCCAGATAAATTTGTCCCATACCCGCAATATGCATGATCCATGAATGATTCTTTAGTTAGTTGATTCATGATCATCAATGGAAAAAGAAAATAGGGATATATAAAAGTAAAACAACATCCTAACTTGAGATGGTTTGATAACCGATGAAGAACGAATATTCATTATTTTCTTTGGTGAGATCCGCAAATCTCAATGGGGGAATGATCCTCGATCTCGATATAATAAAAGTTCGTCTTCCATGAATGATATCCTCCAAGGAATTATATATCTACCTGGTTTACTTCACATCCCTAATATCTCATCAAAATTTTATATTTTATGATGATTTTTGGTTGTTGTGTTAAAAATACTAAAATAAATAATTTATTTATTTTATTTTACTAATTTTCATGAAAGTGAAATTTATAATAACAATCGATGAGGACAAAAATTATTTCATTCATAGGATAAAAAATCACTCTACAAACTTAACTATATCCTAGATATTTTATCCAAGCCTCCAATTTATATTTATTTTACCTTTTTAGGTAAATTGTTCATGTGTTATTTTAAATATATTAAATATACTTACAAATTTAATTCATGGTTGAATGGGCCTCGGAATATCACGTCATCTCCATACCTAGATCTAAAAATAAAAAATATAACATATAATGTAATACATTTAAAAATCAGTGTTGTTATGTTCTTCCCACATTAGGGATTTACATCCCCAAAATCAGAAGACTATGCAAAGAGATGTGGGTACTGAGAACACATATAGGTCTCTAGATCCTAGGTAATCTCCTGATGATTCTCACCCAACTATCAAACAATAAGTAATATAATATCCATTCTACAGAGGGTCCTCTAATTCTTATCCTCCATCTATACGAGGTACTCATCAAACGTATCCTCATCCTCAATATCCATCTCACCCATGTTGAAAACATTTTTTGCTTCTTGCATGTACCTCCTCATTTGCAACACATGGAATATGTCAACCACCCATTCAAACAATGGGGGTAGAGCCACTAATTTCACCACCTCACTGACTCTATGCATTATCATGAAAGGGTTAATGAATCTTAGAGATAACATGAAATCTTATCCAAATTTTCAGAACCCACATTGAGGAGAGACCCTTAGGAACACATTGTATCCCTCCTTGAAAACCAAAATCTCTACATTTAGTCTATATAAGTCTTAAGATGGATCTATATAGTTCAAATTATCTCTTAGATAATCTTCACCTCTTATTTTATGGCTCACACTGTCTTAGGGACCATACATTCTGAATCTCCTAGGTTATTCCATCATAGCATTGACCAATAGGGTAACCCATACAAGGCCTCAAACAGTTCCATATCGATGGGGGAATGGTATCAAATATTTCAAAAAAAATCCACCAAGGGTTGGTGATTCTCTTAACTACTACCAAAATCAGACATGAAATCCTATAGTGTGTCCTTCAAGACCAGAATAGTTTTCTCATTCTATCCTTCGGTTTTTGGAAACAACGTCGAGCTCAAATGCAAGTGATTCCCAAATTCATCATGCAGTCCTCTACAATAATCTTGTCTTGAAGTGATCAACTTGATTTTAAATAATTTTTGGGGTGACTCTAGGGAGTCATACTATCTATGGGACGTAAAATATTCACATTCCCTCTAATGAACTCGCCTCTTAAATATCTAGGAAGTGGGTCTACTTGGTGGGTACTTCTATGATCACCTAGATAGAATTATGTCTTATGGATGTATGTGGTAATACTTTCACAAAGTCCATGGATATACCATACCACTTCAACTTTGGAATCTCAAGGGGTTTATCTAAAGCTACTGAAATCTGGTTCTTAACATTCACTTGCTGACAAGTCACCGAGATACATACACAACAACACATATCTTCATCTCTAGCCATCAGAACTACCACCAATTATCTCAGTGTTCCTTTTCTTCACCATGACGTACATCCCAAGGTGTATTATAAAAATCCCTTATAACCTCCTCTCTCACCACAATAGGTATGATCCTCTATCCTCTAAAAATAACAACATGCTCCCCTCCTTCAAAAAATCTAACAGGATCATGTCCACGAGAGATCTTAGTGCATTGGGTATCACAGTCTGAATCCCCATGTTCTACTGAGAGAATATTCTACCATGTTACCCTTTTCCAGGGTATATACAATCTCGAAGTCATAATCATAGAAAAAATATATACATCTTCTCTGTCTCAAGTTATGATCTTATGAGAGAAGATATACTTGACACTCTTATAGCCATAATAGACTATAAATTACTCACCCATAAGGTAGTGTCTCTAAATCTTTAGTGAGAAAAATTCTATTATTATATCATGATCGTGAGTCACATAGTTCTTCCTATGTGGTCACAAATAAATTGAATCATTTGAAATAACTAACTACCTATCCATCTGAATGCAACCACTCCCAGTCCCTAATGTATCATAGAACACTACATACTCGATACCTTCCCCATGAAATCTCAAGATGAGTGATATTCTCAATTTCTACCTTAAATTATAGAGAGCCTACTACACATCTCCATCCATACAAAAGGTATCCCCTTTTGGATTAAATCTATCAGGGGTCATGGTATCCTGTAAAAATCAGTTATAAATCTATGATAGTTGCCTACCAACCCAATAAATCTCCACTCCTCTATCACACTCTTAGCTATATTTGAATCTATAAATTCCATGACCATTTCATTGTCCACAAATACACTATATGTTGAGATGAAATTTTGTAGAAAGTGGACCTCCTAAATATAGAACATTCTCTTTGAGAGCTTCCCAAAAAACTAGTTCTCTTATAGAATGTATAGATCCATCCTCATGTGTTTTGTGTTATACTCCTTCCATATTGAGAACACATGGATATTTATAATGAATGCCAACAAAAACAAGTCTATGAAAGTATGAAATATTTAATTCATGAGTTCTGTGAACACTAATGTCGAATTCATGAAGAACGAAATCACCATGTACTCATAGTAACTGTAACAACATAGGGAATAAATATTTGGTATATACTCTTCATGTACTCATAACTTGTGATGGATTAATCTATGATCAATATTCGAGAACCATAATTCCCCTCTATACTAATTGATTTGGTCATCAATGCTTAGTAGTGGATACATTTTCTTCATGGTCACTTGGTTAAGGTGATGGTAATCCACACATAAAGTCAATATCTCATCCACCTTCTTGGTTAGCAATGTTGGGTTTACCCAGGCTGAAACATTGGGTCTAACAAAATCATTATTTTTTAAGTCCTCCAACTGCACCTTTATTTTGTAAATATATGTGGGAGACATCCATTAACATGGTACATATATTAGCACTATCACGGGGAGTAGATCAATGAAACATTCTATCTTTTTTCTGGGATGTAAGTTTGAAATATCCTCATGAATGGTATCCTCATACTATACCACCCCTAAAACTAAAAACTCACATGATCCACTACACCTACGGTGATTTTATTCAATTGATGTGTAATCAGCTACACCCTACTATAAATGTGCCCATTTTTATCTTCATGGGATTCCTTTTCTCCTATAAAGAAAAACTCCTCCCATTAGTGTGGACACACCACATCCTCCACCTAAAACATTCGATCTAGGCATATATTGTAGATAAAAAGTATATACCATGTAAAATGTTGTAAGGCCTCATTTTCGTTATAAAGAGATCCCAAAAGAAACTCTCACCTCCAAGAATAAGGTTAGACAATCATAAGAAGTGTGTGATCACATAGAATCATCTAGTTGGAGTCTCCCAGAACATGGGTTAATCTGTGGGATCAAGTAGAAACTTTAATTTTGAAACTATATTAGTGTAAAGAAAGGATTATATTTCAACCATTTTTTAAATATAATAGAAAAATTGGAGAATAAAAATAGCATACCATGTATCATCCATGGATCCTCTAAGTTATAAGACTCAACCTCATGTAGTTTCCCTCTCCTATGTCCCCTAGCTCTATGAGCTAAGATCAAACCACCTACGGGTGGTGGTGCTAACAATTTATAATGTCTTCCACCTCTAGCTTCTCTCATATATCCTCTCCCATGTTCACTACCCAACAAAAATCCATTCCCTAATGCATCATAGAACACTACATAATTGACACATTCCCCAGGAAATCTCAAGATGAGAGATATTCTCAATTTCGTCCTTAAATTATAGAGATCCAACTACACATCTCCATCCATACAAAAGGTATCCCATTTTGGCTTAAAGCTATCAATGGTCTTGGTATCCTGTAGAAATCAGTTATAAATCTATGACAGTAGCCTACCAACCCATGGAATCTCCACTCCTCTATCACACTCTTAACTATATTTGAATCTATAAATTTTGTGACCATCTCTTTGTCCACAACTACACTATACATTGAAATGAAATTTCATATAAAGTGGACCTCCTAAATACAAAACGTTCACTTTCAGAGCCTCCCAAAAAAACTGGTTCTCTTATAGAATATATAGATCCATCCTCGTGTGTTTTGTGTTATACTACTTCGATATTGAGAACACATGTATATTTCAAATGAATTCCAACACAAAAAAGTCTATGAAAGTATGAAATTTTTTATTTATGAGTTCTGTGAACACTAATGTGGAATTCATGATGAACGAAATCACCATGTACTCATAGTAAATATAACAGCATAGGGAATAAATATTTTTTATATCCTCCTCATGTACACATAGCATGTGATGGCCTAATTAAGATCAATATTTGAGAACCATAATTCCCCTATATAATAATTGATATGGTCATCGATGCTCATTAGTGGATACATTTTCTTCACATCCACTTGGTTATGGTGATGGTAATCCACACACAAGGTCAATCTCTCATCCACCTTCTTGGTGAGAAACGTTGGGTTTTCCCAGGCAGAAACATTGGGTCTAATAAAACCATTATTTAATAAGTCCTCCAACTACACCTTTAGTTTGTAAATATGTGTGGGAGACATCTGATAAAATAGTGAATATATTAGCACTATCATGGGGAGTAGATCAATGAAACATTATATCTTTTTTCTGGGATGTAAGTTTGAAATATCCTCATGAATGGTATCCTCATACTATACCACCACTAGAACTAAAAACTCATATAATCCACTACACTTAGAGTGAATTTATTCAATTGATGTGTAATCAGCTACACCCTACTATAAATGAGCCCATTTTTCTCTTCATGGGTTTCCTTTTCGCCCATAAAGAAAAACTCCTCCCATTAGTGTGGACACACCACATCCTCCACCTGAAACATTCGATCTCGGCATAAACTGTAGATAACAAGTATATACCTTGGAAGATGTTGTAAGGCCTCATTTTTGTTACAAAGAGATCCCAAAAGAAACTCTCACCTTCCTGAATAAGGTTAGACCATTGTAAGAAGTGTGTGATCACATAGAATCCTCTAGTTGGAGTCTCCCAGAACATGGGTTAATCTGTGGGATCAAGTAGAACCTTTAATTTTGAAATTAGATTTGTGGAAAGAAAGGATTATATTTCACCCATTTTTATAAATATAATAGAAAAATTTGAGAATCCAAATATCATACCGTGTATCATTCATGGAGCCTCTAGGTTATAAGACTCAACCGCCTGTAGTTTCCCTCTCCTATGTCCCCTAGCCCTATGATCTATGATCAACCACCTAGGGGTGGTGGTGGTAACAATTCATAATATCTTCCACCTCTAGATTCTCTCCTATATCCTTTCCCATGTTCACTACCCAACAAAAATTCCTACTCCAACCATAACCTTTTACTAGGAAGCTCATATACTATTTCTCTTTGAGTTGTGCATCGGTTCTGCAAATATCAAGCAAGATGTCCATAAACATCACAAGAGTATCACCACCTCCCTTCATGATAGATATATCCATTTTGTGAGAACTGAAACATAGACCCTTTGTCCTATGATCACCTCCCCAAATGTATCAAATGTTTAGATTTATGTGTTTGTTGTTGGCTCATTGTCACCAAACTCTCTACTCATATGTTCCCATTTCCACAACCAACTATCTGTTTTTACTCATCCATGTAACTCTCAGCCCCCAAATCATGCTTCATCATCCCATCATATATAATAATTCATGGCGGTATCACTCTAGATTATATGTTTCTATGTATTCTCCCTTAAAAGGATCGATCCATAAAGAACCGATCCTACACTATATCCATTTAGTATCAAGAGAGGATAGTGAACCTATATAAATACTGATTCATTGTCATACAATAGTACTAAATCTTTAGAAGCTCCTAGATGTTCCCAAACCTCGTCATATATAGAAAAAACATTTCTGTAAAAATGAACTCAAACTCTGACCCTAAAAGATTCACCTAATCATGCAAGTGGGTCCATTTTCCCCACCATCGTCCCATAATTCCATGTATAAAGCTCGTTTATAGGACCACCATGTGATATGTTGGTGTCCATACAAGACAAAAGTCTTAGGTAACTTCCTAAAGATAGTCCTCAACCGCTTAGGGGTTGGGATCACCTTGTAACCTAAGGTGTCACTATCTCTAAAACTCATGAAGTGTTCTCATCTAGGGTACCTAATCTACTAGTAATTTCAATACCATATGTTTATAAAAAAGGTGGTTTTAATACTAGGGAACCACGTGGAGGTAACACCACTTGAATAGTTTCTTGTAAATAATCCTCATCAATGATGGGATCATCCTTAGATCCTACTATTGAATCCTATGTTGAAAATGTCATAGAGGCATCCTGAAATAGAAAATATGTTCGATGATCAATGAGTATATATGGATAGATAAATCAATAAGTAATTGTATACAAAAAACTATTCATAAATGATGTGGGTAAGAAATTTTTTCCCCTAAAACTAGTTCCTAAATGTATCGAGTCAACTAGTAGGGAGTCAGTGTCCTCATGAATGGATACGTCATCCATCGAACTAACATTGGAGTCCCTTGCCTAAAATTGAAAAACAAAACACAAAACACTATTTCTTTAAAACTGAAACCAATCTTATAGAAACTAAACCGAATTTATAATTTTATCCTATGATACCACTTTTTCATGACCTAGTCTAACAGGTCCCGAGACAAGGCTACCTCGAGTCAAACTCTAATATGCCAAGGGCTAGAGACCAGTACTGATTAGGTATATCACACACATGGGATTCCTCAGCCTAATGTACATGTATAAAAAAACACACACACACACACACAAGTATCTAATCCCATAAAATGATGTTGTGTAAAACAACTGATAACCATGCATGCATTCCTCTATAAAAGTCCTAACATTAGAGTAAAAAAACAATGCACTGTAATGCAAGGGAGAAATAAAATCCAACCAAAAGAAATTGAAACAAGTCTAACTTATGATGTAGGAAACGACTATTGTCAATGAATCCACCAGAACACTCATTTGTCTATCTATCTCACTAAGCTCTACCGATTACTGGACCCCATGGGACTACTTAAAAAGGTCATTAATTTACATAATACACGACGTGTGAGACCAAATCTCATGTATGGGTGAGTAGAAAAATTCCCAATATGACACCCCAAAATCACTAATCATATATAATAAAAAATAATAGTCAGCATGTCATAGGAATATTTCAACAACATACATAACAAAAATACCAAGATATTCTTATAATAGACACACAATCTCATGTAAGATCACTATTGACCTTCCAGCCTAGGATTCCTTGTCGAATGATCCATATAACACTCATCCAGGGGAACAAAATCCAAGGGCCTTATATCACTGATTGTTTCAATTAGAGATATTTTATCATTGGGTATTTCTATAAGAAATTACATTATGTAAGATTATAGATATTGATACATACATGGGGATCATACTTAAGTCCATAGTGCATACCAACAACTCAATCTGGATTAACCTGCTAAGAAGGGGATTGATTCCCACATAGTGTCGTTCACGATGATACTGATACACCCACATAGGTAAAATGATGATGATAAAGGATATTACTAAAAGACAAAAAGAATGATATCGTCAAATCTATATAATATTGAAGTTCCTAAAATGGGATCAATATCCTATGAATATGACGTAATTTGATAATAGTTGTTGATAGAACAGGAGGAGACTTCCAAGAAGATACACAATTATTTCCCCTATGAAACTCAATTCAATTACCCTATACCATGAATAAACCACTGGATATACCAAAATATGATTAGAAACTCTTCTAAATACTATAAAACATGACATGACAAACTATCACATTAATTACCTATCAACCACATTAGTATTGGGGGTTAGATTTAACATGAATACCAAAGATCAGATATTAGGTCGAAGAACCATATGAACCCTTTGATCATTCATCTTAAAATTATAAAAATCTCATCAAAAACAATAAAATATAAATAAACAATTATCATACATTAAAAAAATGAATACAGTTTCTCAATCTTGATAAAATTCATCAATTTTTTCATGGTCAATTATTTAAGATAGAACTACTGAGTAAATATAGACATGATTCCATTACACTCCAAGAGCTCATCCTTTATTTCCAAGTAAATAAATTCTTACCATTTACAACTTGCACCATCCAACATGAATACAATTCCCCTCACATTAAATGAGTTTAGAGTGTATTGGAAATCGAAGATCCCTTTGAGATTTTCCAAAAAATTCTCCACCTCTGAAGGATCATTAATCCCTTTCAAG
Source organism: Viscum album (assembly GCA_963277665.1). Taxonomy (NCBI): domain Eukaryota; kingdom Viridiplantae; phylum Streptophyta; class Magnoliopsida; order Santalales; family Viscaceae; genus Viscum; species Viscum album. The sequence goes on from OY728166.1 coordinate 593,205,240, forward strand.
GAGTATTTCGTCTAGAAATTAAATTCATGGACTATAATCTTATCTTATTACCTTTTAGGATATACCAATAAAGATTCCAATATAGTAGGTTCCACTCCTTGGTCCAAATCTAAAAAAAATCTCTACAGCTTGGATCAAAGTTTTATAAAAAATAGAGTGTCCCGATCATGGTTAATATATAGAACCCTATCGAGTAACCTATGTATTCTAAGGTAAATAGTTATACCTGTAAACAAATAATAAAATGAAATATGTACAAATATATGATTAAATTATGATATATAATAACAAAAAATCTATAATTACAATAAAAAGGATAAAATTAAAACTATGATTAAAATACTCTAATCCACCAAAGACAAATTTCCCAACAACCCATGGATACTTAAGGATATTTAAAATTAGAGATTCCAAAAAATATTCACAAAATTCCCATTAAGCCCTCACACTCATCTATCATTTCTACTAGGTAATCACAATAAAATACTGATAATAAAAATTGAAAAACACCCATTTATATCAATTTTTCATGAACCAACCAGATTACCCAAACCATTCATTCCCAAAATCAATCCTAAAAGGAATCAAAGATTGTTCATGATTCCCATGGGCTAGAGACACGTCCGTGGGGACTCGGAACTATGTTAGAGAATTTTATTAAACAAATAACTTGAAAAAATTCATAAAAATAGAATATTTTAGTATTCTAAATGAAACAAAACAATATGAGGACACATATAAATGATGGGAAAAAAGATCCAGGATACCTATAGACAAAGAAAGAACTAAAAAATAAAAAACCAAGTTCTATGCACATAAATTTTTCTCCATACTCTAATATCCATCAAACAAATAGACCGACCACCTCACTATAGATCATTGACTTAAGAAAAATCAGATATGAAAACTTATATATAAACCTAATGGTGTATGTAGGGTATTTTTAAAAGATCCCACTAGGATCCCACCATGTATTTCATAAGTAGTCATAATATAATAAACCAATTTTTCAGGGGTAATTTAAATCAAGAAAGTATAATAAAGTTTATTATAAATAAGGGATTAATCAAACCTTTCAAAATATATAAAATAATGTCGATAAATAGTTTTTCCAATTCATTCCATCACACAAACCATCATATCATTTCAAAGGTAACCAATAGAGAAAACTATACTATGCGTACAATGGTATCAGGACATTGATAGTTCTATTTACATTTTTAATGGCAAGTAGGCTACCTAATGTGTACATTACCTTGGAAGAATAGGTATGTTGTGTAATAATATGTTCTTCATAGATAATCCATGCCATGAATTACGAAATCTGGTGAAAACATTACCCAACAAGAACATGTATAGGGGGAATTAATTTATCCTTAAGGATGGATCTCTTCAACATCATTGATCACATATTTGTTGAAAAAAATAAAACATTAAATAGAATTTCATCTTTGAAACAACAAAATTAATCTTCTATATAAATTTTCATAATGAAAAATAAAGGTGAAAACCAATTTCAAAAACAAATTCAGAGCCACCACCTTTTATCGAAACATGATCCATGGAGTTAAACAATTTTACAAATCCTTTTCGAAGATAAATCCTTCATGGATCATAAAATAAAACCTAGACATGAAACAGAATACCTATAAACATATTTAATTGTCATCATCCATAGTACATAGTAGGATGTGTTGATATAAGGGATGTAGAAATAGATAAGGGATTCTAGAATCATGAATTTGAAATCATAATTCTCTAATTGAAAAGTGTATAGAATTAAAAAAAACTGAATGTATCTCATAGAACAAAAATTCATGGTCAATGCCCAAAAAATATTGAATATACAGTAAATACCACTCAATTTTAAAAAAGGGTTCAAGAAAAACAATATTAAAATCCCAAGAAATTACTATTATAAATCAAGAAAAATTATAGATATAAATGATGGGAAATGGAATAATATTTTGATTAGGGACTAAAACAATGATTAATATAACTATAAATGAACGTAGAATTGATCGACCCGTTGATATTCATAGGGAATTATGTTGTAAGACCCAAAAATAACATAGGTGTGTAACTAAGTTGAGTTAATTTAGTTAGTTTCAAATAAGTCTCATTTATAATTATTATGGCTGTTTCCAAATGTGTAAATTCAAAACATCCCCTAAATTTTCTATCATAAAATTTCACTATGGGAAATCTAGACGAGGCCAGTGGCCAACTGGTTACTTCTAAATAATTACAGAATCTATGGGATGCCCAACAAGTGGGAATGTGGGACCCTACCAGCAGACCAATGGTGTGGGTAGAATTTTTAAACATGTGGACACAACACTATAAAATAATGTGGATACATTTAAGGAACCCCTTATGCAAGGAATCTGCTTAATTTTCAATGGAATCACCAAAAATCTGATAGGCTACCTATAGATTTTATTTCTATATTTCAAAGTCCACACCAATATGAAAATAAGAGTATGCACCACTGAAAAAAATCAACTAAAACCCACCAAAAAAGAGGAATCGTCCTTAAATAACTAAGGAAGAAGATAATTAAGAACAATAGTAGTGTAATAACGAATAATAATACATATATATTATAAGAAAGGCCTTCATATGAGGTTATTTGAGGATTGTAATAGCTTTTCTTAATAATGATTCACCCTTTCATGTCATCTGGATTTGATTTTGGTAGTTTAAACATACATCATCAACCTATATGGTGGTTTCCTATAAAAAATCATAGTGGAAGTCGGCTTAACCAGATCGGGTAATTCTGTGGAAACCCAAGGATTATTGAGAAATGCATGTGTATTCCCCTATATTTTAAATGTAATGATCTATATGATTTTTTTGGTATCATATTTGGGTTGGGAGGGTCAAATTAGATTGATTATTTCCCCTATTATTATCAATATTATATTTGTGAATCATGATATAAGAGTGGGTTGATACTCACGGATTTAGAGATGAAGCATGTGTGGTGAGTCCCCGTGTAGTTAACATTGGAATGAGTGATATTCCATTGGTTAATGGTTTTTTATGGAATGAATATGGGTATTAGTCAACAATATATTAATTTTATACTGGTTTAGATGGGGATTACTCAAGGGAGTGTGAGTCTTGTTGTAAGATTGGGTTTTTTAGGGGAATTCAGCCATAGGGTTTGTGAAAGATATAGTAAAATCACATGTGGTAACATGTGACTGTTTTCTCAGAGTATCACCTTTCCTTTATTAGAATATAGTGAACCTTTTTTAGGATATTTTGGAAGAGTATTAGTGTGAAAGAGTATGTGTGTGTTGGGTATTTCTAGTTCACTCTTGGGCTGTGAATCATAGGAATCAGTTATATGAGAGTCTGATAAAAATTATTTGGTTGTGGATAAAATCAAGGTAATATGTTGTTATAGTGTGTTGAAATTCATCCCATAGGTGTTGAAGACTAGGGTTTCATATTAGAATTGTAGATTTCTATTTATGGAGATAGCCAATATTGGTGATGGATTAGGGTATAACGGTGTAAATGACCAAAGTGGTTACCTTGACATGGAATATTATAGGGGTGTGGTACCAATGGTTTATGGAGGGTGAGTGTGTATCATAAGGAGTAACACACATGTGGTGGTATAAATGGTTGGATATGTTCTTATGAGTGGTATAAGTGAATCCATATGGTCTGGGCCACACCATGGACATTCAGAGAACATCATTCATGGTCAGTCTGGGATAGTTGACAGTTGACATTCTTATCAGTGGTTAGATATGAGTGAGATTACCACATATAGTAATAATTTGTGGGGATGGATAAATCATGGGATGGGAATATGGGCATGTTTTACATCATTGTGATGATAATGATACTCTAAAAATATTGATTTTTTATTTGTCAATAGTGAATGACCCTTATATCGGATGGGTTGTTAGTATGGAAAGACTATTTAGTGGATGGTCATGGTTACACCTTGGTGATAAGATCCACTAATATCCAAATACTTAGGAAACTACATAATTGTGAATAAAAAAAATTATTGTATTTAGTATATTGGCGTCAGTCTACTGGTGGTTATTGAGATCTAAGAGTGTGTTTGATTATAGGAGTTTTGGTGATCTTGGTCAAAGAATGACAACATGTATTGTTGATGGTGGTACACCAAAATAATTACACCCTAAGTTTGGTTTAGGATATGGTGTTAGAATATGTGTGTGAAAATAGGTCAATACAAGTGGTAATATATGATCTATCTTATGGTTCATGGGAGAACTGATTTCCTCTAATGATTCAAGGGTGAAAATAGAATTTTTCTCACAATTGAGGGGGTGAACCGGTCTCGTTATGTGGTCATGAGGGTGAACCCCATTAATCAAATGATTCGAGGGGTTAATTGTATAAAAAATTTATAAAATGTGTATGTTGGGATGGAAATTATTAGGAATGTATGCATGGTTTTTATCTAGTTTCATTGATATTATTAGGACCTTATTTGTTGGGTTTTTAAAAAGAAATGAAGAGTTTTATGAAAGAATTATTTTTAAGATTTGTCAATTTTTTAACAACAATTTTTGTAAAAAATTATCCAGAGGATATTCACATATAATTTTACTCACAATCAGATGTATTACTGTTGAAAACACATTAGAATCATTTTTTGTAATGTGGTTGGTGGGTTAATGCACTGATGGAAGAGAATTTTTGTATTCACTTTTGATGTTGTTGTGCATCATAGTATGGAATTGGTATTTTTGAGATGATACTATTGGTAGGAAGGACCATCAACCTCCAGATTATTCAATAGGAGAAAATAATATATGATAGGAAATATTATTGAAGTGATCATCATCTCATTATTGTCATTTACATTGATTTATATGAAACTTTCTTATTAATGATGGTATTTATTTTTAGAGATCCACATTGGAGATATAGTTAGTGTTCATAGATATAGTGTAACTGGTAGATGGTCAATTGATTATTGGAATAGGTTATGAGATATTGATTGAATTATACCATATATTCTCAAGGATAAAAATCATTGTAGATTGAATTTTGTAATGAACCACATATTTCTAGTACTTTAGTTTGTGATGGAATTGTAATTGTACCATTTTCATATGGTTTGTTATGAAAAAATGGATAAATTATAGAATCTGAATCTTTGAACATCGTTAAATGGTGATTTTTTATGAATTTATGGGTTAATTGGACGTCCAGGGGGTTCAAGTTAGCATCGAAAAATAAGTTGGAAGGATGTGGATACTAAAAAAAGTACTAATTGAGGGTTCATTTGATGAACCTATTATTAAAACTATGAAATATAAAGATTTAGGGTCTAGGGTCCACACACTGAGGAATTCATAGCATGAACCATCAATTCAAACCATGAATGGAGTATTAGTAACATTTATGTATAAGAAAGAACTACCCCCCTCCCACCCACCTTTATTTTTTCAAATAGAGAACATTTGGGAAGGTTGTGTCTTCCAAACCTCCCCTAACTTCTTTCACTTCACCATGGGCGTTTTCAAGTGGTTTTTTATGGATAATTTATATATGTAAATTGATATAATTCTCCATTTTTTAGTTTTGGTATATATACCTACCAAAAGTTATATTTTGTTTTTTAGATTTTTTTCAGTGTATGGTAGAAATATTACCAATCAATGGGGATTTTGGTAGTATTGTATAGAGGATGTCCTCATATTCAACTTTTCCATCATCCGTCATTATTTAAATTTAGTTAAATGACTTCCCAAAATTTATTTAGAGGTTTTCAAGAATACAATAAAAATATATTATTGGATAGGTGTTTTGTGGTTTGTTTTATTACAGTAATCATGATAGCGGTATGATACGGGCATCTGGGGGCAGTTGGTTGTGATTTCATCATAACGATTGTGATTAGTGGGATTTTATCTGAATATGCCTCTTTCATTTAATATGAATAATTAATTATTAATTTTATTGACTAATTATTTTTGTTTTATAACATGGGTCATGAAATCAGGTGGTTTTACGATCTTGGGTGAGGCATGTATGGGTTTGTGTGAGGATCAATAGATCTGGGATAGGATGCTAACTCCTTGGTTAAGGTAGGTTTCCTCATTAATAAAACCTCATATCAATGATTATATATGAGTTATATTCTACATACATGTTACATGGGTTTTTTTAGAGGAAATAGGTATTGGGTGTGACCAAGATAAATAGATATGATGATCTAGGGTCTCGTACGCTCAGGTTAACATTTTTTACCACATGGGAATGTTTTAATAGCCCAAAGAACAAGATTCCAATGGGAAAGAGAAATTTTTAGGCGGATTTTATACATTGTTAGGTCTTGATATGTGTGATGAAAAACAAGTAGACTATGATGGGTTTCCTTAGGGATAATTGGCTTGGATCAGGAGGATTAGACCAAATAAAAATATGTTTGATTTTCTTATATATCATCCTGAGTAAATTACATCTTGATGATGCTCTGGGGATATGTGATTGATATGAGCTAGAAAAAATTCTTTGAGATTTAGAAGATTTCTGAAGAGGGGTTCTCTATGAGTGATGGGATGAGATATATTTCCTAGGATAAGTGACATGGAATGTGGATATGGTCATGGACTTGTTCAACACATGTATTGGATGTTAAGAGGGTTGAATTTTTGCGACCTTGGATATTTTATGGGTGACGAGCAAAGGGATGTCGAGGGGATTGATGAACAAATGGAACAGACCTTGACGTATGGGTATATATGAGTCTATGGCTTGGGGTTTCCCCAAGGTTTATAATAATGAGCTGATATCAAAGATAAGAGACTATGACTGGTCTGTAAGAGATGTGTATTCCATGAAAAGCAATATGAGACTTGTTTATTATATATACAAATGTATCATGATACATTCACCATGGTATTAGTAGGTTAGTTGAGTGGAAGGATATGGAAATGTGTGTTTTTATGTTCCAATTGGACCGACCAGGAGTATGTCGAGACAATGAGTTGTGCATGATGACCCCCATGGTCTTTTTTAATGGGTCTATGTGATGACTATGCTTTGAAAAATGTTTTGGATTGAGGAAATCTCCATTAATGTCTTGGGCCAGTGCACATGTTAGACCATTCCTTGTGAATACTTGGGTTAAAGACTACCCTTGGGGCTAGGACATTGTGTGAGACAAGATGACCAATGGAGACATCAAGGGGTGCCCAAGAATTTTGTTGGGATATGTACCAATGATAATTCTCATTTTCAACAGGTAGTTGGTTGAGGTTTTTGAAAGAACCATACCCTGAGTTTCTGGGAATGGGAAGGGCATATATACTATCACACAATATGGAAAATGATTCGATGAAGTATATTAAAATATTTCAATACTAATATAATGATCATGAATAATTGTGTCATTAATGTAAGACATTAAACTAATGTGCAATGATTCTTATAGTCTTAGTAAGCGAATGATGTCTGAGGAACATGTAGTAATCAATATCATCCATCATTCATACATGTATATGATAGTGTATACTATAAGATCATTGTAAGACATTACTAATATATATTTTCAAAACATGTACAAGAGCCTTGATGAATGTGAATCCCTTATGTCTAATTTTAGGTTTAGTACATGAGGTTTAGTGGATCAGATTGATGAAATTGAATTGTATTTATAGGCGTGGACTGTGAGGCCCACGTATAGAAATAGGGACACTGTGTGTGTGTGTGTGTGCGCACACATTCTATATTTTTGTTTTATTTTTTATTTTTTATTGGCCCTATGTGCGATCAATTTACATATGACTATATGAATTCTTTAGGTCATTTACTACATTATTGTGTTTATTTTTTTATTTTGTAAATTGATGATTTAAATGGAAAATTTTTTTAGTTATATTTCTATTATTATATGACATCAATTTGAGTTCATTGGATCCCCATTTTATTTACCAATACATATCCACTAGTCAGAAGCCTCTATCATAGAGGATGGTGCACATGGGGCCATGTAGAACCCTTATTCAAAGAGCTAATATGTGTCACATGGCCTAGGAATTACATAATTAAATATCTAGAAGTATTGGTCACCACATTGTTCATCAAAAAAGTCATAAATATAGGTTAATTTATGTTTATTCTTGATTATGGTCTTCAAATGATCTAAATAGTCAATGGAAATATGTATTTTCATAAATTTTCATTAAAAATGAATAATTGAACAATATGGAGAAAAATTAAGGAATAAGGATCCCTTTTCAATATTATCCAATATTTTCTTCTTCAATTGTTGAAAATGATTTTGGGACTCTATATATGAAGTATTATAAATATTTTCAACACCAGATATGAATTTTATTAATAACTCAATGAAACAATTCAGTAATATACTAAGAAAAAATCTAAAAAATAAATAAAATTTTTACATAACAATATACATATCATTAATAGAATATTTATTCCCAACCATTTGTTCTACATACCCCTCATTTAATTGTTTTCAGACCCATATAAAAGATATATTTTACATGGGACTTCATATTCATCCACACATTGATATATTACTGTAGGTTTAATCGATATATAAAATCTTTATATCTTCTTCTTACATTGACATGGGATTTATATTGAGATATTCCATCCAAACCTAAAATCATAGAAAATTTGAATATATGGGGAATAATTAGATTTGAAGGAAGCACATTCTCAAAGCCATCAATTTAAGAATAATTATAGTCATGAGGTGTGATCATCATAAAAATTATTTCATTCACTGAATGTTAAATATCTAATCATTATGTGTTGATATGATACCCTTAGTCAAATTCCCTATATATAAAATGAATTTTAGAACCTAAATGAAGCAATTGGTTTTCAATTCAATAAAAATTATTATTGTACCTTTCACTACTTATCCCTTATGACCCAAACCGGTAGTTGTTATTTCATATGTCATCCCTTCAACCTTTGGATTTAGAGGATTTAAATGTATATTTTCTTCATTGAACAATATATTCATGCACTAATTTGTTTATTTTCCAAACACATTATATTAATATAATTTTTTATGTGTGTTTCATTTTTTAATATTTCATCTCATCATTGATCATCTTCTTCATGCCTCCTTAACATTGATTTTTATGATCTCTTTATTTTCTAAATTTAAAGCATTTATATATCCTCTTAATTATATTGTCATGGTGATTAATTATATATTTTTTCAATTATTGGAAATTAATATTATATCCATCATTTTTCTTTTAAGTTCAATTTCATTGAAAATAAATATTTCCATTCAAAATATTAAAACCATTAAAATAATGTTCGTATCCACTATCTATTTCTACCTTGAGATAACGTCAAATCATTTATCCACTTCTATCAATGTATCTTATACAAAATCCTTCTAGATACATGGATTTCATCCACAAAATAATCGATAAATATGTTTTTTGATCAATGCTAAAACCGGAAGTGTAGGATTCATGTCTCATAAAATTTACCTCATTGGTAGTAATGAATTCATGATCTATTTTCATAAGATCTATGAATTATCTCGGAATTTTAGTTTGAAAATTATAAGGAAAATATTTATTTAAATCTTCCATTTAAAACAATTTTTGATTCATATAGTTAATTTCACCAAAATACCATGTATTATTGATAAGTGACCATTATTGATCATCATCAACCTATAAAGGGTAGACATCCAAAAAATCCTTCTCATATTATAATAGCTTCCACTCTAGAATCCAATTAGAAAAATATGAATCTATAAGTGGGAATACATGTTGATTATTAACATGATTCGATAATGTTGGATATGGGAATCTATTTAAACCCCATCTTGATTAGAAAAAGAATAAAAATGTTCAATCCATTTTCCAACATATCAATGTGGCACAAAATTGATAAAAGATAAATGTTGATAATCAGAAATTAAATATGGGGTTCGAAGATGATGATAATTTTTTCATTGAGTTATCTCCTTTTTATGGGTTTATGAGATTCCAATTGAAGAAAAAAATCCCCCTGGACACATCATTCCATTTGAGATTATTGATATTATGGGGACTATTTCTTATCACTTATCACTCCTGAAAAATCTCTCACATGTGTTTGATGTGTATCATGTATCACATTTTTGTAATTACAAAATAAATTCATCACACGTACTAAATTATGAAGCTATGTAATTGAAACATGATCCCTATTATGATACAAAAAATTTAGAGATAAAGGATATAAGAATTAAATTTTTTCAAAAAGTGACAACCCAACTAATAAAAGTTATATGGTAAATTCATTATTAAGGATTCTATTTGGAAACAAAAAATTTAAGGGGAAATGCCCTCATTTTTTCATTATAGTAGAAAAATTGGAATTCAAAAATTTCTTTCTATGGGTAGACTATAACCCCGCATAATTTTATTATGTATTTGTTCATAAATAAATAGTGTGAATAATATCTTATTTCACATGTTACTCTGAATATAAACAAACAATAACAAATTTTATTGAGAAAAAAAACTAAAATATAATGTAAACATTAGTAAATTATGTTAATATGACATGATTCAAAATCACAAAAATTTAAAGTGTAATAAATCTATAAGTACATAATAAGGCCAAATGCATTAAATAATTGTCCTATTAGCTTTCCATGAATATCATAAACCAAATTTAAACTACATAAGTAATACAAAAATTAGAAATGTAATAGACATGTAAAGTGGAAAATAGATGAATATGGTGAATGATTTTAGTGATGTATATATGGATATATATCAATATGAAAATAAAATATAACATTATATAGCTGGTAGAATTATATGATTGGGGGGATTTTATGGTTGTTGGTATTATATGGTCATTAGGATTATATTGTCATTATAAAAAATATATATAACTATATTATCATTACTAAAAGAAATAACTTGTGAGATAAATTTTTAAAACACGACTTTTGTAACATAGTTTTTTAGTTAGAGGGTGTAAATATACGTAACCATATTTTGAAATCATAATCAAAAGGAAAATAAATGGTATCAATTAGTATATTTATTCCATATAATACACATTTTTTATCACAGAATAGAGGATTAAACATTATAAGTTTCCCTAAAAAATCTCAAGTTGAACATTAATAATAATTTCATTAGAAAAATCATTATTGGGAGAATTTGAAGATTGTAGAAATTTCAACCAGATTCATGCTAGCTAAATCACCACCCATGACTAATAAAATTACATATTATACCATTAATTCATATTAGGTTTCCTTGAGGGGATTTATTTGTATAAAATTGGAATATATAAGTATGTAATTATAAATTAAATAAATTGTATATTTTTTATCATTATTTCTTATATATTAAATTTTATAATTTTATAGAATATTAATTTTTTAAAAAATGAATATTATAAAAAATATATAGTTATTTTATAATATGTAATGACAAAAAAATTATTTCTTTTTAAACAACTATTCAATATTAAGGAATTCAAAATAAATTCCTATAATGTTAAAAATAGTTTTTCATTAATTTATAATTTTCCCATATATATTGTATTTTTATCTTAATAAAATATATTGATAAAAATTTAAAAATGAAATTAATGAAATATTCTAATATTTTTAATAAATAAAAAAATAATTATTAATTTAATTTTTTTAATTGTAAATGAAAGGAATAAATAATTTTTATAACTAAAAATTGGAATTTTCTAAAAACTATTTTTTATTTGTCATGTGTTGTAATATTTTTATCACTTCTAGAAATTAAATCAAATAAAAAAGACTATAATTTGTTATTATACTTATTAATGTTAGATAGTAATGTTAATTTAATTTTTAAATTTAAAAATAATTTCATGTAGTAAAAATTAGGTTACCATAATAAACGTAAAACAAGATACATAATAATCCATTTGGAGATAATAGTTCTAAAATTTCAAAAACAAAAGTTTTATTAAATTGGTAGATATGGTCATACTCACATATTCCATATCCATTTTCCTTTATTATACACTTTAGATCATCTTTCCATGAGAAATTATTTTCTGTAAACTTTAAGGAATGGGTAATTGAGAAAATGTCACTCCTCTTTATTTAAAAAAGGACCCATCCACCACCCCATCAATTTCATGCCTAGAATTATAATTACACTATATACTATAAAATATTCCCTTCCATAACAATAAAATACCATTTTGGGTTTCCTCTGGTCTCAAATATTAACATCAGAATTCCTTTAATACAAATAATGATTTTAAGTGCAGATCTGATTTTATCCTTGTAGATAATAAATTATTATCATCATTTTTTATTTACTTTATCATAAGGTTATTTTAAATTATTATTTATAACATTAATTCAATAAAACAATTGTCATCATACATATTTAATAATTATATTACATCAAAAACTTTCATAACCATGCTCATCCTTAAATTTCATCATGTTCTACTTTCCATCAGAGCAACCACCAGAATGAATGATGAAGTAAATTATTAGTATGAATGAATATAAAAAACAGTAATGAAAACAAAGGTATAAATATATAATTTATTCTAGTTTTTTTCTTGTAATTTTAATATTAATATTTAATTACTTTTTAATATTTCACCTTTTTGATAAAATAAATATCATAATCATATTGTTATTCACATACACATTGAGAAACATATAATAAAATCCAATATAATGGTTCGATAACATGAAATGTAATCATTGATATTCTATTCTAAAAATATAAAAAATATTTAGATAATTAACATGTGTATAGGTAATGATATCCAAAACTGTTATGCCCAAAAAAATGAAGAGTTAATACCCTCAACAATTTAGGATTAATATTTCCTAAAGATAACTAACAAATATGTTATAAATGAACATGAAATAAAACTATAAATAGTTATAAAACTAATAAGGTTATTTACTATTTTTTTAATGTTTCTATGAGTATTATAGAGGATTTTAGAGGGTGTCCAACAGAAAAGGAATAGAATTTATGGTTTAATTTTCTGAATTTCTATTACAGAACCTAAGTTTCATTTTGTAATAGGTGATTAATTTTGAAGTTTTTAACTTATGGCTCGCTTAGATTCTATTAATATTATAAAATATACTTTAATGGGTGCTAATTTTCCTTTCATGATCACATTGTATTCTTTGGATACGTTTATTACATAATCTGTAATGGTTTTTTGCACTCAATTTCACTCACTTCTAGTTATATAGATTTTTACATGTCTATTCTCTTATAAGATTCATATATTATTAAAATTATATAGTTTATATGATACATTATTTTCACCATGGGGAATTTACATTTTCACCAAAAAAATTCTTCTCCATTTCATTTTACACTTTTAGAAAATATGATATTTATGAATAATTCTCAACCTTTATAATTGTTCTTTCTCCTAAATTTATTTATTATCCCAACCAATTTTTTTAATGTTTTTAAATATAGATATATGTTATCAGTTTTATATTTCATATCTCTCTTTATTTCCTTACAAAATTTGAATTTTTCAAATTTCTCATCAATTGGGATTTCCATTAAAAATTTACTGATCAATAGAAAAGGAACATCTATAAGGATTCAAAAAAATTATTTTTTCATAATATATATATATATATATATATATATATTTACGTAATAATTAATTATTTTCCTAGTTTAATTATATTTTCTTCTATAAATTTCAGGTTTTCATAATTATCACTTTTGGAAAATGTTATTTAAATGTTACAGGGAATTTCCCTTAATTATAACCATGTAATATTGTAACATCCCAGATAAATGAAGAATAAGATATATTTCATATTTATTAATATTTTTGAATTAAATATGAATTTTACTTTAAAGGGGTTGCTATGTTCGATAGTGTACTCGATACGTAACAACGAGTTTCTTTGCAATCTTAGGTTGCACACTAATAATATAATATTATTATTTTGAATGGTAGTTAACTACTAGTCATTGTATTGGAAGTAATGGACAAAACTAACTACAATATGATTATACATGATTGTTAAATGTATTTACATTTATCCAATAAAAGTTAGAGGCTTAAAATGTGAATTAATCTAAATTTAAGCATAATTTACATTAAAAGGCCGATTTACCGCCTTTTAATGGCGAACCCTTTTTAAATATAGATTTGTTCACTTTAATATAATCTATATGAACAAATAAAATCCTTATTTATAATGGGGACATCAAAATTTAATTTGTGTAATGTTTTCGAATTTTTCGGATAAATTTCATTTTTTAATGAATAGTGAAAAATATTGTATTTTAATTCAAAATTTACTTTTAATCTAATTTATTTATATAGTTATATTATCTTTTTAATTGTTTTTAAAGTTAAATTAAAATATATTTTACCATTTAATTCAATTTTGATCATTATAATTAATTTCAATTTGAAATTGGACAAAAACAAGTATCAATCTTTTGATAGTTATTGTTTCTTAAAAACACGCTATTTGTTTTAACAATAGGAATTAATTTTAAAATTAATTAATTCCACTTATATGTTTGGAATTTGTAAAAATAGACATCAATTTTTAATTTGAAATATCAAATATAGATTAGGCTGAATTTTTGGTATTTTTCTGAAAAACTTCAATTTTTGATGAATAGTGAAACCACTTAGTGGTAGTTAAAAAAACTGACTTTTTCATTTTAATGAAATTTTAACACTTCTGTGAATTGAATTTAGAAAATCCGACATACATGGTCGTTATTAAGAAATAAAATTTGGTTTAATAAGATGAAAATAATTTTTGTTGAATAGTAACTTTTGACTTTTATTTACCGCAGTTAAAGGTAAATAGGGTAATTCAAGGTTAAAAGAATATTATAATAATTCAAAATTACCTTTACATTTGTCCAAAACATATGTTTTGAGTCATTAATGACCATGGGCATCTCTGGGTCGATTTTGGGACCCCATTGATCCACTTGGGAGTGAAAATGACCATTTAGATTAATTAATTTTATGTAAAGACAAAATTGACTTTAACAAAACTTTTTTAGTAATTAATTTTTATATGGTGTTATATAAGTCTTATTTTCAACTATAAATATTAATTGGTAATATATAAAGATTTCCTACAATATAGTAGTTTTTTTAATTTTTAGACATCGAATAAATTATTTTATTTAGGACACAATAATGATGCAGTATTTACCTCATTAATAAATGATTAAAATAAATAAGATTATAATGATTGAAATATTATCCAAAACATGTCCAATTCTGATTGGATGATTTTATTTTGATTATGAGTCATCTTATCTTCGACCTTAATGATTTTTGGTCCATTAGAAACCGAATATCATTATATAATAAAATAATGTTTTTACACTTTCCTAAAGAGCCCCTCCTCTCCCTTATAAAAGGACACCATTTCTATCCAATTCCTCACACGTCTCAAGCGATTTGGCTCATCCAAACTATGCCCAAATAATCTCCCTACTTCCCTATCCTCATCTTTGAAGCCCTATCATAGGCAGAAGGCATTTGAATAATTCCTTTGGTTCAAACCAAAGACAGTTACCCAAATTAAAGGTAACGATTTCTCTTAAATTGTTTTCTTTTGTTTTACTTCTCCAACCCCTAAAATCTATTTATTTCCTATATTTTTTAACTAAACCAGTATCCTCAATATACTAGTAATTTTTTACGAGTATGAGTCAAACTAAACTTAAACACACCTCCATCTAATGGATTAAGAACATAATGTTTCTATGGATGGAAAACAAACGCCTCACGAAACGATGATTGTTCAATTACATATTACTGCCACTCATGGTGTACATTTTGATGGCACTGTATTTATATATGATATATATTATTTTTAGGATTTCTTTATTCTTATGTACTTTCCAGTTATATCAAACCATTATAGTTTCCATAGTGGGTAAATACGATAATCTCATTTGAGAAAGTGCGGACTACCGCCCCCTCAAAGTGATGTGACTCGTTAATGCCTTATGTGGTATGTATAAAGGATGGTGTTAATGATATTATATATTATATTATACTGGAATCATAATATACCTATGTATCATTATGTTTTAATTCCATTAAAATAAGAAATAGAAATGAAAGTAGTGTTCATGCGTACGTACGGCTTACCGTTTCCATGAACGGTGCATTTCATTTCTTACCTCTAAATGTTATTTACTATTATAAAAACATGTATATACTGGATATATATAATATATATGATATCCAAATCAGAATATAATTCTAGATATAATGAACTATTTACCACATGGACAACTTATAAATATAAGGTGTTCATTTTGACTCATGTACCAAATATCGACAAAATGAACGTTATTAACTTAAATGATTAAAAAATGTTTATAACATAGTAATAAGTAATATAAAGGAATAATAATCTTTAAAATGGTTCTTAATCAAGTATAAATTAACTTTATTTTATTATTCAGGAAATTAAAGAACAATCGAGTCAAGTCGGATACGAGGTAAGGGATCTGACCTCTCTCTTTCTTTTCAAGTACTCTCTTTTATGTTATTTCATTTATGCTCCATGTTATTATGTTAGAGGATGTTCTTTTATATTAACCATATTGTAATTTGTATTTTCATATGATTATAAACCCCTTCTTACTCTCATCAATTCATTTTAAGAATTTTTACGTGGAGCCGTTAGGCTGTCGAATTTTTGTAAGGGATTTTTTATCTCACTTTTAATTCTGTGAGATTTCCATTGTCCGCCACTTATTTATTACATATGGTATAATGTGTACTGCCATTGATATATATTACCATTATTAGCTTTATATTAATGGTATTCTGTGATTAATTTTGTGGTTATTAACTTTTGGTCATACGATTCAATTTGAATACAATGAAGTAAGGGTTTTTCATCTCACTTTTTATTCCCATGAGATTCATGCTATATTAGCCACTATTTCCTTTTGTGTGGCATATGTACTGCCCATTATTGTACTATTTTTGTAATATACTCTCATTTATGAGTATTTACATCTTCCTTGGATGATCCTTCTTTCATGTGGCATATGTTTTGTAAGTTACCAAATCGGTAAGGGAACTCCTTAACCCAATCCCATTCATTGGGATGATATTCTCTTTTTTTATTTATGTCATCCTATGAATATGTGTGAATGGCCTATTATTGTTTTACACATAATATAAACTTATATTGGGTGTATTTATATTTGTCTCACATAATTATGAGATTGATTTTTCCTTAATTTAAGGATTCCATCTTTATAAGGTATTTTATCTCAATTTAAATTTCCATTGAGACTTCATTGTTGTTATGCACCAATTCACTCTTATATGGTGTATATACTGTCCTTTGAAATATTATATCATGAATCCCTTTATTCTCATAATATTATAATGTTCTGATTAAAATTTATTCTTCAATTATTTGTATTGAAGCGTCCATCTTTTTGTTAAAAACTCTTTAACTAAAATATCGTTTTAAATGTTTTAAAGATTTATTCTTATAAATATTTCTAATTAATGTCCATGTTTTCAAAATGGGTTTTAGGATTTATTTATATGTACATTAATGTTTTAAAATTATAATTCATTTAAAAAATTCAAAGTGTTATGGAACTCTTTGATTCAAAAATCCCGTTTTAAAAGGTTTTGAAAATGATTTGATTAAACATTGTTTATTTCAATATCTTCATTTGATATATTAGAATGTGGAAATGTTATATTTATTTTATAAATGTGCTATATGTTATGATTATATTACGGTTATTGGGAATTGTTTACATATATGGGTGGTTCTGTGATAAACCTAGGGTGGGTGAGCCTGAGATAGCTCTCCAATGCATTGGGTAACGTGACGGAGGTAAACGCGATGTTTCTCCTAAGAGATTTAGAGAATATACTGTGATGGGTATTCCAAGTGTAACTCCCTATGTAGCTATGATAGCTACAGTTTATGTTTGATATGGATTCCATAAGTAAACTTTATGATTTATGATTTGTGTGTGTTATTCATAAATCTCATGATTTCATAAGGTATGTTATGATTGAAAAGTATGGTTTCATTGATTTGTATTTATTGATGGGATAATGTTTTCCTTCATTATTTTATAACCCTTACACAGATTTTTATGCTCATCGCATGTTTTTTAAATATTTTCCACAGGACTTAAATATGAATATGGTCAAGGATGGGATCAAGGAAAAGTCCAGCTATCTAAAACATGGAACTAGACATGTTTCTTTTTAAGAGTTTTTATTTTATGAAAAAAATGGATACTGAGTAGTAGTGTCTACTTGTAATATTCATGTTGTAATGTAATAATTATGGCCTAAATCTCTAAAACTCTAAACCTAAAAAGATCCTCAATGTGAATTATTCATATAATTCAATATTATGTAATTATTAAGTTCGGCTCCTTATAGTTGTTATCAAAGGTCGTTTTAGACAAATCTATGGATTATGAGTTATTATTAGATACATGGTTAGTTCCTTTGTCTATTATTTCAGTTAAATCCTTGTTTTATAACTTTTTCAGATTAAGGAATGTTAGTTACAAATGGAAGTAGAAGGATCTCAAACTACATTCCTATCTCTTCCTGATGATATGCTTGCAATAATTATGGCAAAGTCATGTTTGGATGATTGTGAAACTTTTTCTAGCATACAACTCACTTGCAAGCAGTTTTTTGAGATATCAAACACCTCCACTATACCTCGTTATCATCGTGGTTCATGGGTTGTATTTAGGAAAATCCTATTTTTACAATATTCTCATATTTTCAAGAAAGGTAAATATTATCAAGCCATTTTCAAATATTTTACCTTATCACAAGATTTTGAAGGATATTATGATTTTAAAAAAGGTACAGAAGAAGGAGACCCTTGCACAACCTATTTATATTTGATTTTAAAATATAGTCTCTCATCACATTCTTATAGTATTTTAAAAGGACCGTTAATTGAAATTTTCAAATCAAATTCGGTTTGATTGTTTTATAGAAATCATGTTTTATCATATGTTTTGAAATTATATGTCATACATGATTATTTTCCAAAACTATTTTTCTGTGAAAACCCATATGACCCATGTTGTACAAGGTGTATTTGGATGGAGGAAGCAAATGATTTTGAAGGATCTCTAAATCATTGTTGCAATGCTTGGACCTTCTACCTATGTGAACAAAATGACGATGAAACCAAATGGACACCATGATCAAGGTATGATGTTCTTCATTTTGGGGATTGTTTTATTTTATCATTTAGTGGTGAAATAAGACTTCAAGAATTAAGTTTTTGAAATCATAATGAATTTGGATGAAAATGAGAGGTATATGGGAACCGTTGAGGTTAAAACATGTTAGTGTTATTTTTGAGTTTTATAAAAAGGACAACTGGTAGGATGGGTGACAACCTATCGCATCTGGAAAGGCTGTAGGAGTCGAACCCACAACCGAAGGTTGACAAGGGCGCATCTCCTTCCACTAGCCTACTTGAAGTCCCTGGTTAGTATGACTTATAATTCTAGTAAAATGTTTTTATGGAATACGAATAAGTTTATTTTTGGAACTTATGTTTTATCAAATGGATATACTTAGTATTGAGAAATGATTTAGTGATTAAGTTATAAAAGGTTGTTGTGGAAGACGTTCTCTCTTTTGAGGAAACACTATATGCCTAAGGAAGATAGAATACTATGGGATTTCAATTGTAGAATAATGGTTTAAATTTTAGTTTCGAAGAATCTATATTTTTTTATGGAAACATGATGATTTGATTTATTTATAAAAATGATTAACATATCAGGGATAGTATGTGATTAGGTTAATTACTTTTCAATATGAGACTTTATGAGAAACTTGTGTTACTTGGAGATAAATGTTAAGATGTATCTTGGAAGTCAATGTAATTAAATCCATATGAGATTTGGGTAACAATCAAAGTTTGGATTTTTTTGAGGAATTTTAGGGGAAATTGTTTATTGAATGGTCTTTGATGAACTTTGGGTTTTGGTAAGACAAATTTTTTATATTAAGAGTACTTTCTCTTTTTGTAAAAGTTTAACCTTTTTAGGGATTTTCTGATATTGTACTAAACATTTTGGTTTTAGTTAATATCTAAAGACAAGGGAAATATATAGTTCATCGTTTTTGGATTATTTGATTCCCTCGAAGTTGATTATAGCACTTTTAATGTAAAAAAGTCATCCTGAATACTCATCGTACGAAGGAAATATGAGTTTGTGTTAGAAATATAGTGAAGGATAAAACTCTAAATGAAAAATAATTGTGTTTCCTAATGTTTTTAGTTAATCACAAAAATAAATTCCTCAATGAAAATTAACTTAAAACAAAAACCTTGTCCTTTAACTTTTCTTACTGGGAAATCAAAGACTATTTAACCCATCACATGATTGTGATTTTATGGTGGTTAACTTTCTCATAAACATGTTTTCTATCACTCTCCATCAAAACGTAATGGTTTTTATTCTCCTCCATATCCATGTTTTCATGGAATCCTGGTATCTGTTGTCTCGGGTAACCTTTGTACTTCTCTTCCTTTATTTGAAAGTTATAGTTTTATTGATTCTTTTTTCGATGTGGGGCTTTTAATGAAGTTTCCAATCCCAGTTTTAAAATTGTGAGGACGCAATTCCCAAAAGGGGGGAAGGATGTAACATCCCGGATAAATGAAGAATAAGACATATTTCATATTTATTAATATTTGTGAATTAAATATTAATTTTACTTTAATGGGGTTTCTATGTTCGATAGCGTACTCGATAAGTAACAACAAGTTTCTTTGGAATCTTACGTTGCACACTAATAATATAATATTATTATATTAAATGGTAGTTAACTGCTAGTCGTTGTATTGGAGGGAATGAACAAAAATAACTATAATATGATTATACATGTTTGTTAAATTTATTTACATTTATCCAATAAAAGTTAGAGGCTTAAATGGGAATGAATCTAATTTTAAGAATAATTTAAATTAAAAGTCTGATTTACCGCCTTTTAATGGCAAACCCTTTTTAAATATAGTTCTGGTCACTTTAATATATTCTATGTGAACAAATTAAATCCTTATTTATAATGGGGACATCAAATTTTACTTTGTGTAATGTTTTTGAATTTTTCCGAGAAAGTTCATTTTTTAATGAATAGTGAAAAATATTGTATTTTAATTCAAAAGTTCCATTTAATCTACTTTATTTATATAGTTATATTATCTTATTAATTGGTTTTAAAGTGAAATTAAAATTTATTTTTACCATTTAATCTAGTTTTGGCCATTGTAATTAATTTCACCTTGAAATTGGACAAAAACAAGTATCAATCTTTTGATAGTTATTGTTTCTTAAAAACACGCAATTTGTTTTAACAACAGGAATTAATTTTAAAATTAATTAATACCACTTCTAGGTTTTGAATTTGAAAAAATAGACATAAATTTTTAATTTTGAATATCAAATATAGCTTAGGCTGAATTTATGGTATTTTTCTGAAAAACATCAATTTTTTATGAATAGTGAAACCACTTAGTGGTAGTAAAAAACTGACTTTTTAATTTAGTTGAAATTTTACCACTTCTGTGAATTGAATTTAAAAAATCTAACATACATGGTTGTTATTAAGAAGTAAAATGTGGTTCAATAAGATGAAAATAATTTTTGGTGAATAGTATCTTTGGACTTTTATTTACCGCAGTTAAAGGTAAATAGGGTAATTCAAGGTTAAAAGAATATGATAATAATTAAAAATTACCTTAACACTTGTCCAAACATTATTTTATGAGTCATTAACGACCATGACCATCTTTGGGTCTATTTTGGGGCCCCATTGATCCACATGGGAGTGAAAATGACCATTTAGATTAATTAATTTAATGTAATGAAAAAATTGACATCAACAAAACTCTTTTAGTAATTAATTTTTATGTAGTTTTCCATAAGTCCTATTTTCGACTATAAATATTAATTGGAAATGTAAAAATATTTCCTACAATGTAGTATTTTTTTATAATTTTTAGACATCTAATAAATTAATTTATTTATGACACATTAATGGTGCAGTATTTACCTCATTAATAAATAATTAAAATAAATAAGATTATAATGATATAAATATTATCCAAAACATGTCCACTTCTGATTGGAAGATATTATTTCGATTATGAGTCATCTTATCTTCGACCTTAATGATTTTTGGGCCATTATAAACCGAATAGCATTATATAATAAAATAATGTTTTCACACTTTCCTAAAGAGCCCCTCCTCTACCTTATAAAAGGAGACCATTTCTATCCAATTCCTCACACCTCTCAATTCATTTGGCTCGTCCAAACACTGCCCAAATAAGACCCCTAAATCCATATACTCCTCCTAGAAGCCTTAACTTAGGCATAAGGCATTTCAAGAAGCCCTTTGGTTCAAACCAAAGAGAGTTACCCAAATTATAGGTAACAGTTTCTCTTAAATTGTTTTCTTTTATTTTTCTTCTCCTACCCCTAAACTCTTTTTATTTCCTTTATTTTGTAACAACACCACTTTAATCAATATACTAGGATGTTGTTATGAGAATTATTTTAACTACACATACACAGACGTCCATCTAATCGATGAAGAACATAATGTTTCTATGGATGGAAAACTAACGCCTCACGAAACGATGATTGTTCAATTACATCTTACCGCCTCTCATGGTGGAAATTATGATGGAACTATATTTATATATGATATATATTATGTTTTTTATTTCTTTATTCTTCTGTACTTCCCAATTATATCAAACCTTTATGGTTTCCATAATGGGTAAATATGATAATCTCATTTGAGGAAGTACGGACTACCGCCCCCTCAAAGTGATGTGACTCGTTAATGCCTTATGAGGGATGTATAAAGGATGGAGTTAATGATATTATATATTATATTATACTGGAATTATAATATTCCTATGTATCATTATGTTTTAATTCCATTAAAATAAGAAATAGAAATGAAAGTAGCGTTCATTCGTACGTACGGCTTACCGTCTCCATGAACTGTGCATTTCATTTCTTACCTCTAAATGTTATGTACTATTATAAAAAGATGTAAATACTGGATATATATAATATATATGATATCCAAATCATGAATATAAATCTGGATATAATTAACTATTGACCACATGGACAACTTGTAAATATAAGGTGTTCATTTTGACTCGAGTACCAAATATCAACAAAATGAACGTTATTAACTTAAATGATTACAGGATGTTTATAACATGGTAATTAGTGATATAAAAGGAATATTAAACTTGAAAAAGGTTATTAAGCAAGTATAAATTAACATTAGTTTATTATTCAGGAAATTAAAGAACGATCGAGTCAAGTCGGATATGAGGTAAGGGATCCGGCCTCTCTCTTTCTTTTCAAGTACTCTCTTTTATGTCATTTCATTTATGCTCCATGTTATTATGTTGGAGAATGTTCTTTTATATTCACCATAATTTAATCATTGTTTATTTCAATATCTAGATTTGATATATTGGAATGTGGAAATGTTATATTTCTTCTATACATGTGTTATATGTTATGATTATGTTATGGTTATTGGGCATTTTTACGTACATGGGTGGTTCCGTGATAAACCAAGGGCGGGTGAGCCCGAGATAGCTCTCCAATGCATTGGGTAACGTGGAAGAGGTAAACATGATATTTCTCCTAAGAGATTTAAGGAATATATTTTGATGGGTATTCCAAGTGTAACTCCCTACGTAGCTATGATAGCTACAATGTAAGTTTGATATGGATTCCACAAGTAACCTTTAGGATTTAAGATTTGTGTGTGTTATTCATAAATCTCATGATTTCATAAGGTATGTTATGATTGAAAAGTATGGTTTCATTGATTTGTATTTATTGATGGGATAATGTTTTCCTTCCTTATTTTATAACACTTACTGAGCTTTTTATGCTCATCCCAAGTTTTTGAAATATTTTCCACAGGACTTAAAGATGAATAGGGTCAAGGATGGGATCAATGAAAAGTCAAGCTATCTAAAACATGGAACTAGACATGTTTCTTTTTAAGAGTTTTTATTTTATGAAAAAAATGGATACTGAGTATTAGTGTCTACTTATAATATTCAAGTTGTAATGTAATAGTTATGGCCTAAATCTCTAAAACTCTAAACCTGAAAAGATCCTCAATGTGAATTATTGATTTAATTCAATATTGTGAAATGATTAAGGCCGAGTCCTTATAAATATAGTCCCAGAAATTAATATATTTTTAAAATTTATCATCCATTTTTCACATCACATAAATAATATCTATATATTGATGGGTTATATTAATGATCATCCTTTATGAACTTCTATGATATACTTCCATAGGCAGATTCAATTTTGGCATCAAATGGTCATCTTAATTAGGTAATTTTTTGTCATACCAATGGAAAATTCTATGAATCCCATTTTCCCTATACGGGTTTCACATATTATGTTATATAGTTTATTTCATTCATTATTCTTATGCATGGTTTACTACTATGTGATTGTTAGGGTATTATATTGTCCTCCAATGAATTACTATATTTTATATCCCAAAATATTACTATATGATGTGGGTAATGAACCCTGATCCACTATATTAATAGATATGGGTAAGGAAGCCTAATCCACTATAATAAGGGATTAAAATAGTTATGTTTGACCCACTATACTGAGAGAAATTGTCAGAGATTCGAAGTCATCCATGATATGATTTTAAGGTTTATGTTTATTCCATATTCTAATGTTATGCCACATTTTGTAGTTATGCACTATGGTTCATGATTAGGGTATCATGCCTTTGAATAATTTTTTCATAGTATATATATGATACATTGAAATTATATTTAATTATACCTTAACTTCAAATGAGATATTATGATTCATTATTTATTAGATAGATATTCCTCCAAACTTCATTTTTTCAAATTCTTATGATAT
Source organism: Viscum album (assembly GCA_963277665.1). Lineage (NCBI taxonomy): Eukaryota > Viridiplantae > Streptophyta > Magnoliopsida > Santalales > Viscaceae > Viscum > Viscum album. Next base: position 593,230,238 of record OY728166.1, read on the forward strand.
GACCATTAATGAATCCTGGACCATTTTTTGTCTTATTGAGTGTGTTTCGTCAATATTTATATTTTATAATTTTTAAAATAAATAATATTAAGGGTTCATTGTATAGTTAAATAGGAATTTTTAATGGAAAATGTTGGAGAAATAATGTGTATTAATATATTTAAATAGCTAATCCTAAAATATACTAAAACATTTTGTTTAAGAATTATGCATATATTAGGGAATTTTAATTATTAAATTACATAAATGACTTAAAATATGTTATTATTATGATTTGGTTATATCTTGTTTTATCTCATAATTAATTTTAGGGACCTTGAATCCCTTCATAGTAATGGATATGAAATTTTATCCCTGTAGTAAATAATGTTTTCATTAATACATTCACATTCAAGAAATTATAACTTCAGTATCCTGATTTAAATAGAATATCAACTTCAGAAGTTGATTAATTAGTTAGTAGTTTAAGAAAATTATGAAACTAACCACTTTTGTCTCGACCAGTCCTCGGGGCCCGTGTCGTGACTACCCCAAACCCGCCTTCCATAGGCCAGGGGCTGGCGACTAGCACCAAGGCGTAAATCCCGGAAAAAGGGAAGGCATTGCCTCTGTAAAGTAAACAAGCACCACAGAGTAAGCAAGCAGAAAGAGTAAACACTAAGTAAAAACTGTAACAAGCTGTGCTGGAAGTAAAAGGGGCCGGAAATACAAGCCCAACTATAAAGTACAACAGAAATGGGAAAACAGAAACTGAAAAGAAAAGCCGCAGCGTCGAGCCGTCCTTTGGAAGTCCCACCTGAAGGGCGAGCACAGATAGCCTCCACAGCTCCTCGGTCCAGCCGTCCGCTCCGAGTACGTCCCGCCCAGTGGTTCACCTCCAGGTACTATCCTGCTCCGCAAGCCTCCACCACGGTCAGTTATGTCCGTCGTCTGCAACCAACACAATGAATTGCGGGTATAGCCCGTGCAGGGGTGAGTATAAGCTACTCAGTAGGGACCCCGAGACCCCTGAAGGTCTCCCAAAATCCAAAAAGGATAAAACACAAAGGAAAGATACAATCGTGAAGTAACAGCCGACACTGCTTAGGTATATGCCCATACATATACCTAAGTCATCAATTCCCGTTCGGCTCCAACATCCGATCCCAAGCACAACCCAGTCCACACAGGAAAGCAAAACGTAAATCCACACAGGATAGCACAACACAATCCTCAAAGGAGAGCAAAACGTAATCCACACAGGATAGCATGACACAATCCACAAAAGAGAGAAAAACGCATTCCACACAGGATAGCATGACACAATCCACAAAGGAGAGCAAAACGTAATCCACACAGGATAGAATGACACAATCCACAAAGAAAAGAAAACAGGATTCAGCTCACACAGGTATACATCGTCGAAAAGGTGAAAGGGGTGATCAGATATAAATACTGAATCCTCTAAGCTGGGACCCACATAGGATACAAGACCAGCACTGAATCATCAAAGTTGGGACCCACATAGGATACAAGACCAGCACAGCTAGGACCCACATAGGATACAAGACCAGCTGTCTTCACTGATTCTTTTATACTGGGACCCACATAGGATACAAGTCCAGTACTGAATCATCTAAGCTGAGACCCACATAGGATACAAGACCAGCATAGCTAGGACCCACATAGGATACAAGACCAGCTATCTTCATTGATTCATCTATACTGGGACCCACATAGGATACAAGACCAGTACGGAATCATCTAAGATGGGACCCACATAGGATACAAGACCAGAACAGCTAGGACCCACATAGGATACATGACCAGCTGTCTTCATTGATTCATCTATACTGGGACCCACATAGGATACAAGACCAGTACTGAATCATCTAAGTTGGGACCCACATAGGATACAAGACCAGCACAGCTAGGACCCACATAGGATACAAGACCAGTTGTCTTCATCGTCACAATCCACTGAGGATCTCTGCACAGTCATCGTCACAGTCCACTGAGGATCTCTGCATAGTCATCGTCACAGTCTACTGAGGATCTCTGCACAGTCATCGTCGCAGTAACAGTAGCAGTAGCATCCAGCTCTAAGGTTCCCGCACACAGCAAGCTCATTCAGGAGGGTCCGCTCCACGAGCCGAGAGGCTGATATATCAACTAACTCAAGGTCCAGAGTTGATGTATCCAAAAGTTCCGTATTGTCAACAGGAACTCAACATCGCAGACGGCGCGTCAATCGGACGCCCGGTCTGAGAGTTATTAGCTTTTTCGTCCCAGGGGCCCGGTTGGTTTTTAAGGAAAACCAACCCGATCGTACTCCACCTACGGCCAAACCTCGGGCGGAGTATGCCAAAAGATCCGTCTCACTTAGAGGAATCCACCAAAGTCGACGGCACGTCAATCGGACATCCGAAGTTCAAGATATGAGCATTTTTGCTCCGAGGGCCCGGTTGGTTTTGTGTTCGAAACAACCCGGCTGAACCCAATGTATTCCGAAACCATGAGTGCAATATACAGAAACGACCGTCTCAATCCGAGGACTGCATCTCCGCTGACGGCGCGTCATTCAGAGGCTCGTAGCTCATGTTACGGGAAAAAGACCGGAAACGGTCTGAAGACGGGGGTCTGGGCTCGGGCCGACCCCGCCCGACCGCCCCCTGGGTCGGCCGAACCAGTCCGACCCGGCCCGTTCGGACCGGCCTGGCTCGGCTTGGCTGAGCGCGGCAGCCGCGGGGTGCCGCCCCCGCGGGTTGAGGATGCCGCGGCCCCGTGTGGGGCCACGCTGGAGTCAACGAATGCGGCTATGACGCGTCCCGTGCGAGCGAACCGGACCCGCGCGGCCGTGGGTCCGCTGGCCGCCGCCGACGCGGCTTCAGCCGCGACGGGTTTGCCCTGCGGCGCGCCAGGGTGCCGCCGCCTCCGGCCGTCAGCGCCGCCGTGCCGGCGACCCTCGCCGCTGCTCCTCCTGAGACCCGTTCTTCACTGCTGAATCATCAAAATTCCCTTGCGGCACGTTTTGTCGTCGCCCGCCAAATCCGCACAACAACGAAGAACGGCGGAGTGTTGTCGGGTCGTGTTCATTTGGCCCGCACCCTCCGTGTTAGATGATAACAGTTGGGAGGATTAAACAACATATCCAAAAACGATTTTAATAAATTAAAATTTTTCATAAGAAATCCGGGTTCTTTATTTTTAAAGAAACGATCACGGGAATAATAAAAGGGTATTTCCAAAATGAAATCCCTACCTTGTCAAGTCGTCGCACGCGCGTTCTTCGCGGAACTTGATCGTCGCGGAAGGAGGGGACCGTCGTGTCATCGCGGTATCCGGCGTTGCGTCGATGAACTCCGAGGACCAAGAAACAACAGATTTAATTAATAATAATTAAATCCATATTGTTGTTTTAATCTCCATGGTAAAAAGAAAAGAGCGCAACCCCCTACCTTGTCGCTGTCGATCGATGGTTGTCGTGGGGTTGGATTGCCGTGGAAGAACGTCGCGGAAGAAGAATCACCGGCGTCGCGGAACTTGGTGTCGCGTCGTCGATTTCCGAGGGCTCGGCGTTCTTCGCGTTCTTCGCGTTCTTCGCGTTCTTCGCGTTCTTCGTGTTCTTAGCGAAGGAGGTTGAAGAACTCTTGGTTTCTGTCAAATCCTCTCAACGAAAATTTTTCCAGAAGCCATGCGTTGGTCTTATTTTATTATTATGCCAACGGATTTCAAACAGGTTAAGAAACGACTAAATTAATTCATAGAATTAATTAAATGAATAAAACCGCCCAATTAATTGGTGCGTTAAGAAATTAAGAAAACGCGTAAGTTGACTTTCATGATGACGGGTTTTCGCGGGTGCGTTACTTAGCGGAAAAGAAACGGTGGGGCTCGTGCGGGCCCCACCTCTCAAATATCCTACCAAGAGGGTAGGATATTTTCGGATAGCACCCTATCTGCATCAACACAGCTTAAGCAGCTTTAAGTGGCTTCCAAGTGGCTTAATTGAAATAAAATAAAGTTTGTCACACAACTTTATTTTATTTCATAACTTTAAACCCAAAAATTTAAAACCACACACGAGCAAACGCAACTCCGGAAGAGGCGTTTCTAAGAAATTACAGGCACTGCAATTTTATCGGTGCCCTCGGAATTTGATTCTGAGCACCGGTTCAAATGTTAGAAAACCCGCTCATCCGTTCACTGAACGTACCCGAGCCAAACTTCGGAAGGTGATTCCGGGCACACCGGGCCTCGGAATCAGGTGTCGTCAGAAACTGCGTTCTTGTAAAATTTCAAAGAAAATTAAGAAAAAAAATTTCCTTGAAATTTCTGGGAGTTTACATTACTCCCACCACAGGGCTTTACGTCCCCGTAAAGCTTCACCACAAACTTAGGGATACAAAGGTGGTACTGAGCACGCATCTGAGCCTCCCGCTCCCAAGTGCTCTCCTGGTGGTTCCCGAGCTGCCATCTGAGGTGCACAAGAGGAATCGATCGTCCACGTAGGACCCGCTCTTGTTGATCCTCGATTTCCACCAGGACCTCCGCAAAAGTCGCCCTATCATCCACGTCAAGCTCCCCATGGTCAATGATGTGTGTCGGGTCATGCACATATCTCCTCAGCTGAGATATGTGGAAGACGTCGTGCACCCGGTGCAACTGAGGTGGTAGAGTCAGGCGATAAGCCACCTCGCCAATCTTGTCGAGGACCTGGAATGGTCTGATGAAGCGTGGAGATGACTTGCCGCCTCGGCCAAATCTCCGTAATCCACGTCGAGGTGAGACACGCCAGAAGACGTGGTCGCCATCCTCGAACTCTAGTGGCCTCTGCCTTCTATCATCATAAGACTTTTTCCGGTTATGAGCTGTCCTCATCCGCTCATGGATGACTGGACCTTCTCTGTCATGGCCTGGACCATCTCCGGCCCCACAAGTGCTGCTAAGATTTCTTCTTTGCCGATAAGAGAAATCTGGTCTCATCCCCTGGATGAACCACTTTCTTTGCCTAATATAGTCAATCCCAACATGGATGATACTAATCCATACCAAGGATGACGTCGTAAGGCCTCGACACTACTACCAAGAGATCCAACCGTTACTCTCGCCTCCAAGGGTTGAGTCACAGTATCGGCATCAGTGTGTGGTAACTGGGTTTCCTCCAGTAGATGTCTCACAAGTGAGGGTCAAGTAAACAGTCAAAACTGGAACCTCTTAGTAACAACACAAAATAGGACAGGAATGAAAACATCACAAAGGTATGCGTCTTTTATTATTGCAGCTCATAATACAAAGAAACTACACAACTACAACAAGGGACTAGAAGTACAAAGGACGTATCCACTAGTTCCGCTCCTGTCCATCTGCTCCCAGAGCTCCATGATCGAAGGCCTCATCTTCCTAATGCTGAGCTCTCGCATGTCCACCAACTCCCTGCGGTCGGGGTGGACCTCCTGGTGGTGGTGGTGGCAACACCTCGAAGTGTCCCCACCATCTGCTACTTGGCCATCTCCTCTGCCTTGTCCGCCTGAACCCTACGGACCACCATGGCTGAACCTCTGTCTAGGAGGTCCCTCTACCACATGATTCTTGTCTGTAAGACGAGTCGGGCAGTCTCGAGCCATGTGACCTCGCCTGATTCATGCGTAGCAATGCTTTCCCCTCGTGTAGATGGCTCTCCTTCGTGTGCCCCGCACAACCGAATCTTCATCCAATGACTGCCCATCAGATGGTCTAGCCTATTTGGACCATTGCGTCACCTGTTTACTGCCAACTGCAGAAGACCCTGCTACGGGTCGTCCTGCGGAGGGCCCTGTCACTGGAGCCTGCTCGGTGAGAAAACTCTCCACTATAAGGGCTCCCTCCAACACCTCTTCCTGTGTCGGAATGTTGAGGGAGATCATCGAAGCCCTGATCTCGTGCCTCAGTCCCTGCTCGAAGGTCCGGGCCCAGAATAACGGGTCTCGTACCATATCTGTGGAGTAGCGTGAGAGATCAGTAAATCTCGCTGAGTACTGGGCCACTGTCATACTGCCCTGCCGTAGCTGTAGCATCTCTTGGATGCGCACCACACGGAGGGTGGCTGGGATGAACTCGGAGTGGAATATGCTCTCAAAGTCCGTCCAGAGGATAGATGACTCATCGTGCACCTGGAGTATCAAGCTCCACCATATGCCTGTTGCCGCATGAAGGAGGCTCGCTGCGAGGATCACCATGAGGTCTGCTGGTGTCCTCACTAGCCTGAAAACTCGTACGACCGCCTCCAGCCAGTCCTCGGCTGCCTGGGGGTCCGTCTCCCCACGAAACCTGGGTGGTTGTCGGCGCTGGCACTCATGCAGAGCTCCAAGGCGATGTGCATCGTCAGCGGTCGTGGCGGGAAGAATCAGTGGCTCGGCGGGTAAAGGTACCGCCGGTGCCTCTGCTGACAAAGAGCCCTGCACCGAGGCCTCGTCGCTCGGTGGGATGTCATCACGCTCCACTCTCGGAACCCTAGCTGGCTGCCATCGTGGGGACATCCTGAAAGAAACAGGTGCGCCATGGTCAGAACAGTATACCTAGTGAGCTGACACAAGTAATCACAAAGAAAACATGAACACACATGTAATCAATGTTTTTGTGCATTAAGTCGGAAATCAGAAGTCAGGGTCCTGGTGTACGGATACGTCGGCCGCCGCACCAACACTGGACTCCCTGGACTGATAACCACACCCAATACGCAAAACACTGTTGCTTCACATAGAAGAAAGATCAGAGTCTGTGGTAGAACCGACCACCATTGATACCAATTTGTCACGACCCGTCCTCGGGGCTCGTGTCGTGACTACCCCAAGCCCGCCTTCTATAGCCCAGGGGATGGAGACTAGCACCAAGGTGTAAATCCCGGAAAAAGGGAAGGCATTGCCTTTGTAAAGTAAACAAGCACCACAGAGTAAGCAAGAAGAAAGAGTAAACACTAAGTAAAAACTGTAACAAGCTGTGCTAGAAGTAAAAGGGGCCGGAAATAAAAGCCCAACTGTAAAGTACAACTGAAAGGGGAAAACAAAAACTGAAAAGAAAAGCCATAGCGTCGAGCCGTCCTCTGGAAGTCCCACCTGAAGGGCGAGCACATATAACCTCCACAGCTCCTCTGTCCAGCCGTCCGCTCCGAGTACGTCCCGCCCAGTGGTCCACCTCTAGGTATTGTCCTGCTCCGCAAGCCTCCACCACGGTCAGTGTTGTCCGTCGTCTGCAACCAACACAACGAAGTGCGGGCATAGCCCGTGTTGGGGTGAGTATAAGCTACTCAGTAGGGACCCCGAGACCCCCGAAGGTCTCCTAAAATCCAAATTGGATAAACCACAAAGGAAAGATACAATCGCGAAGTAACAACCGACACTGCTTAGGTATATTCCCATACATATACCTAAGTCATCAATTCCCGTTCGGCTCCAACATCCGAGCCCAAGAACAACCCAATCCACACAGGAAAGAAAAATTTAAATCCACACAGGATAGCACAACACAATCCTCAATGGAGAGAAAAACGTAATCCGCACAGGATAGCATGACACAATCCACAAAGGAGAGCAAAACGTAATCCACACAGGATAGCATGACACAATCCAAAAAGGAGAGCAAAACGTAATCCACAGAGGATAGCATGACACAATCCACAAAGAAAAGAAAACAGGATTCATCTCACACAGGTATACATCGTCAAAAAGGTGAAAGGGATGATCAGATATAAATACTGAATCATCAAAGCTGGGACCCACATAGGATACAAGACCAGCACAGCTAGGACCCACATAGGATACAAGACCAGCTGTCTTCATTGATTCATCTATACTGGGACCCACATAGGATACAAGACTAGTACTGAATCATCTAAGATGGGACCCACATAGGATACAAGACCAGCACAGCTAGGACCCACATAGGATACAAGACCAGCTGTCTTCATTGATTCATCTATACTAGGACCCACATAGGATAGAAGACCAGTACTGAATCATCTAAGCTGGGACCCACATAGGATACAAGACCAGCACAGCTAGGACCCACATAGGATACAAGACAAGCACCGCTAGGACCCACATAGGATACAAGACCAGTTGTCTTCATCGTCGCAGTCCACTGAGGATCTCTGCACAGTCATCGTCACAGTCCACTGAGGATCTCTGCACTGTCATCGTCACAGTCCACTGAGTATCTCTGCACAGTCATTGTCGCAGTCACAGTAGCAGTCGCAGCTAGCTCTAAGGTTCCAGCACATCACAAGCTCGTTCGGGAGGGTCCGCTCCACGAGCTGAGAGGCTGATACATCAACCGACTCAAGGTCTGGAGTTGATGTATCCAAAAGTTTCGTATTGTCAACAGGAACTCAATGTCGCAGATGGCGCATCAATCGGATGCCCGGTCTGCGAGTTATTGGCTTTTTCGTCCTAGGGGCCCGGTTGGTTTTTATAGCAAACAAACCCGACCGTACTCCACCTACGCCCAAACCCCGGGCGGAGTATGTCAAAAGATCCGTCTCACATAGAGGAATCCACCAAAGTCGATGGCACGTCAATCGGATGTCCGAAGCTCAAGATATGAGCGTTTCCGCTCCGAGGGCCCGGTTGGTTTCGTGTACGAACCAACCCGACCGGACCCAATGTATTCTGAAACCTTGATTGCGATATACTGAAACTCCCGTATCGATCCAAGGATCGCATCGCCACTGACGGCGCATCGTTCGGAGGCTCGTAGCTCAAGTTACGGGCAAAAGACCGAAAACGGTCCGAAGACGGGGGTCTGGGCCCGGGCCTACCCGGCCCGACTCCCCCCCCCCCCCCAGGTCCGCCGAACCGGGTCGACCCGAACTGGTCCGACCCGGCCCGGTCGGACCCGGACCGGTCAGGCCAGGGCGCGGCCCGGCCGGTCGGACCGGCCGGGCTCGGCTCGGCCGGGCGGCCGAGGGCGGCAGCCGAGGGGCGCCGCCCCGATGGGTTGAGGAAGCCGCGGCCCCACGTGGGGCCGCGCTGGAATCAACGGACGCGGCTATGCCGCGTCCCGTGCGAGCAAACCGGACCCGCGCGGTCGCGACTTCAGCCGCGGCGGGCTTGTCCGGCGGCGCGCCATGGTGTCGCCGCCTCCGGCCGCCGGCACCGCCGATGGCTTTCGCGGGGCACCGGAGTTGCTCCGGTGGTCCGTTTTCCTTCTCATCTGCGCCGCTGCTCCTCCCGGGACCCGTTCTTCACTGTGGAATCATCAAAATGCCCTTACAGCACGTTTTTTCATCGCCCGCCAAATCCGCACAACAACGAATAACGACGGAGGGTTGTCGGGCCGTGTTCGTTTGGCTCGCACCCTCCACGTTTGATGATAACAGTTGGGAGGATTAAATAACATATCCAAAATTGATTTTTATAAATTAAAATTGTTCATAAGAAATCTGGGTTCTTTATTTTTAAAGAAACGATCACGGGACTAAAAAAAAGGGTATTTCCAATATGAAATCCCTACCTTGTCAAGTCGTCGCACGTGCGTTCTTCGCGAAACTTGATCATCGCGGAAGGAGGGGACCGTCACGTCGTCGCGGTATCCGGCGTTTGATCGACGAACTCCGAGGACCAAAAAAAACAGATTTAATTAATAATAATTAAATCCATATTGTTGTTTTAATCCCCATGGTACAAAGAAAAGTGCGCAACCCCCTACCTTGTCGTTGCCGATCGAAGGTTGTCGCGGGGTTGGATTGCCGCAGAAGAACGTCACGGAAGAAGAATCACCGGCGTCGCGGAACTTGGCATCGCGTCGTCGATTTCCTAGGGCTCGGCGTTCTTTGCGTTATTCGCGTTCTTCGTGAAGGAGGTTGAAGAACTCTTGGTTTCTATCAAATCTTCTCAATGAACATTTTTCCAGAAGTCGTGTGTTGGTCTTATTTTATTATTACGCCAACGGATTTCAAAAAGGTTAAGAAATGACTAAATTAATTAATATAATTAATTCAACGAATAAAACCTCCCAATTAATTGGTGCGTTAAGAAATTAAGAAAACACGTCAGTTGACTTTCATGATAACGGGTTTTCGCGGGTGCGTTACATAGCGGAAAAGAAACGGTGGGGCTCGTGTGGGCCCCACCTCTCAAATATCCTACCAAGAGGGTAGGATATTTTCGGATAGCGCCCTATCCGCATCAACACAGCTTAAGAAGCTTTAAGTGGCTTCCAAGTGGCTTAAGTGAAATAAAATAAAGTTTGTTGCACAACTTTATTTTATTTCATAACATTAAACCCGAAAATTAAAAACCACTCCCGAGCAAACGCATCTTCGGAAGAAGCGTTTCTAAGCAAGTACCGACGCTGCAATTTCATCGGTGCCCTCGGAATTTGATTCCGAGCACCAGTTCAAAAGTTAGAAAAACCCACTCGTCCGTTCACTGAACGTACCCCGAGCCAAACTTCGGAAGGTGATTCCGGGCACACCGGGCGTCGGAATCAGGTGCCATCAGAAACTGCGTTCTTGTAAAATTCCAAAGAAAATTAAGAAAAAAAAATTTACTTGAAATTTCCAGGTCTTTACAACTTTGATATCAAAATTTTATTATCAGAATGATTATTAGAAATTTTATTTTTATTAAAAGTTTAGTTTGGAAAAATAAGATTTTTTGGAGGTGAATCATGGGATATATAGATCATTGAAAATAAACATTTTTTATTATATTCTTCCATGATTATAGAATTAATTATTGTATTTTTCATTATCATCCTTATTACTAATTAATTACATTACTTGGTTTTTTATTGTATTATGTGTTAATTTTTAAATGTTGTAGAGTTGAAGATTAAATTGGTCAATATGTTGGTCTTATTTTATATTTTCATGGAAAAATGTTCTTTCATGGGTATGATGAAAGAGTACTAGTCATCATCCAAGAATTACATTTCTAATTATTAATAATTGGTTCCCATTTAATTGTTTATTGAACTAATAAAACTCATTTTAAAATAAATAATTATATTTAGTGTTTTTATCAATTTATAGGTTGAATTTATCTATAAATATAATGTTTTTATTAAATAATACAAAATATTAAAATGTATCCTTTTCAGAGTGTCGACTCAAGAAATAAATATTTTCATTATGTTAATAATTGTGTCCAAACCCTATTATTGCAATTCAATAATTTTTAGAAGTTGATTAGTTTTTGAATCGTTAATGAAATAATTATTTTTTAGAATTTAAAAATAAAACACATATTGTTTTGTTATCGGTTTTACCTAGCTTCATAAATATAAATTCATGTTTTAAAGTAATATAGGGATTATTGGAGGATATATTTTCCATGGAGTATCACCAGTGAAGGGAGGGTATATTCTAGTGTTTGAATAATCATATTAGAGGTATTTTTCCATCTATTTATTATCATTGTAAATTTATATTTTTCCAATATATCCTATGTATTCTTCTCTATAGATTGAATGGATTATTTTTATAATGGTATTAAAATATGATAATCTTTCTATCATGATATAAAAACTATATTTTTTTCAAATGCTGTCTATTTTAATTATAGAACATGATGAATATTTTTACACTCTCAAATCATCATTTGAGGTTTTTGATGGAAAAACACAATATTAATAAATCTTATTTTATATATCTATTTATTTGTCTACCAAAATTTTTAATAATGTTTTTTAATTTAGATATTTATTTTTAGGCATGTATTGGGGAAAATATTTCTTAATATTTTGATATAAATTCTTCATCATCTAAAAACATGTAAAAAATAGAATTTAGTAAATATATCCCTTTATATTATCACGACCAGTCCCATGGGGCCCAAATGTGACGACCCCAAGCCCACCTTTCATAGGCCAAGGGTAGGTGACTAGAACCTGAAGGATTTTACCAAACAGGGAAGGCATTGCTGTAAAGATCACTATACACTCAAAAATGGAAAATAAAGTAAATAACAAAAAACAAGTAAGGTATAACCATGAGAGTAATGTAAAAATATAAGTATAATTATAAAATGAAAACAATGGGCCGGAATATAAGCGCTAGAGACTAAAAATAATTTAAATAGTTCTTGCATCTTCACTAACGTTCTACCTCGAGGGTAGTAGCTATAAGTTTGATGTCAGAGAAGAGGATCATGACTGCTCTCACGACACCAAGCTCTACTATGTTCCGAACCTCCAAAGCCAGCCTTAGAGCGTCACTAGTCTACACCAGACACAAATGTGCGGGTGGAGCCCGTGCAGGTGTGAGTATAACAACTCAGTATGGGACCCCAAGACCCCTGAAGATCCGTTAGTAATCCAAAAAGGAAAACATCACAAGAAATACCAAAAAGGTAATATCAATATCATGAACTAAATCATGAAGCACAAAGAAAATTAGACCACTCACTCTAATGGTATAACCTCAAGGTTACTGGGATATGGATGAATAGTCGTAAAGCTAGATCATCCTATTTGTAGTCACTATACTACAGACCCATATAGGTTACTGTATGTTGGCCTATATTGGTCCCTAGATGTTGACCTGTATTGGTCGCTGGTGCAGACCTGTATTGGTCATTGGTGTTGACCTTTATTTGTCGCTGATGCTGACCCATATTGATTGCTGGTGTTGACCCATATTGGTCACATGTGCTGACCCGTATAGGTCGTTGGTACAGAGGTAGGGATGATTAGTCGTATAGCTAGATCATTTCACTCTGTAGTTTCTGATTCTGCCCTGTATTGATCGCTCTTCTTCTTTATGTCATAGCCAGCCACTGGATTCCTGCACGTAGCATGCCTGATATTCGTAATATTCTTCTCCTCAAGCCATTGGTCATATTTCAGCTGGTATGAAGTCATGTAAAAAGCATACCCAAGGGACTGCCCCGTCATAGGGGTCCCAACGTGAAAGACGGTGTGTCGATCGGACGTTCAGTCTATGACATATGGGCCCTTTTGTAAAAAGGGCCCAGTGGGATTCAAGTCTCATCCAACCCAAGTCGCATGTCAAAATCTTTCAAAACTCACTTAGAGTATCTCCAAAGGAAACCCTTGTCACAAGGGTCCTTATGCCACATACATCGCATCGATCAGATGCTCAGTATGTTAGTTACACCCCTTTTAGGAAACGGGGGTGATCACACCTTGGTTCGGGCCAGCTCGTTCGAGGCCCCCAGAATATGCGAAAGGGACCGCCTCCCAAAAAGGAGTCTCAAAACCACAGATGATGTGTCAAATGAAGACTAGGTTCATTTGTTACAAGTGTTTCTTTATTCGGGGGACGGATAGGACTGGTGTTGGTCTGACTTATTCAGGCATGGCCGACGCAATTGGTATCAGTGTCTACCTGACCTTGCCCGGGTTCGGCCCGTTATGGGTCTACCCTAGTTCACTGGGTCCGACCCATCGAGGTCAGCCTGGTTGGTTTGTGGGCCTAGGTCGTGGTTGGCTCCTCTCGCCGGGTGGGGCTCAGCCCACCCACGCTGGCCCGTTGGGCCGTGTGCCCAGCTCAGCAGGTGTCCATCCTGGTCCTCTTGAAGGAGGATCGTGTCTCCAACTGGTCCCGCTGGTGTGGGGTTGTTTCATCTGGTCAGTGGGGAACTACCCCACCATGTTCAATGGTCGTCTAGGAGGCCGACTGGTCTCCAACCAATGCGGCGCGGCGCGGGGCCGCGCCGCCCCCACCTTCCAAGGCCTGCTAGCAACGGTTGTTGCCACCGATGGCACTTGTGGGTGTCACCCTTCTCCCGCGCGGCTGGCTCGGGCCGGCCACCTCTGGCCTCCGCAATGCACGATGGTGCACGACCTTCCCACAGCCCGCAGCCTGTTGCTCCAGGCCTCCTCCAGCTACCGCCCGCTGCCTGCATGGCGAGCTTGCAGTTCTTTCCATGGGCCACAGAACATGCTCTGGTTGGCCGTTATTGGTTTTGTCTTCACCTACAAGCCTCTCGGGTCACCACTACCATTGTGTGACCCCTATCTTTGCCTTTTCATCTCATTTCCCGACTGATCACGGGAAACACAAGAGTAACAAGATCGGAAGAGGGTCTGGGCCTTGTTCTGATTTTCCTGCGCCCTCCGCATTAGCGTTTAAACAAGGGGTGTTCGCAAAATTCAGAGAAATTAGAAATAAATCTTGACTAGTGACCCCACATCAACCTTCTATGTTTAAATAATGGTCCATGGATCAACTCATTGGTCGGTTGATCTGTGTTCTTTGTATAAATCAAGAATGGGTAAGGAGGAATGTCACAATATCAAAAACAAAAACCCCTTCCTCGAGATCCGTTAGAGGTGTCGCGGTTTCCATGGGAGGAGCATCCATGTTGGATGGATTCATCAGCATTCTTCTATCTCGAATCATTGCTTCTTGAGCTTTCGTCATCCACTGGTGGATGTGGTCACAGAACTCCACTAGAGTTTTCTCTCTTGAACAATTCGTGCCAAAACCCCACCCCGAGATCCATTTAAATAGGAGAGGAAGGTGAGTAACGTGTTGAAGAATTAATGTGGTTCATTAAATGAATTAATAAACCTATTTTAATTCACAAAAGTGGAGATACGTAGTTGATGTGTCAAGACATTAAATGGCTTGACAAGTCATTGGTCCTACCACCTCCTTTCATCCATTGGAGAAAAGGAAAATAAAATAACAATTACATGTTATTTTTTTATTCTTTAAAAAGACCAAAAATGATCTTCTTCTCCTAACCAACTTTAGTCGAAGGGAAGCTTCTATTAAGTGAATCTCAGTGCCATGGATTCAATGGTGCTCTCGGATTTCAATTTCGAGCTCCTGTTCAAAAGATAGAAAATGCTTCCAGTGCGTTTACTGACCGTACCTAAAAAATGTTAAGAAATTCATTCCAGGTACACTGGGTCCCAGAATCACACACCTTCAATTTTTTCAGACTCGTAATAATCCCAATAAATTTAATATAAATAAATTGAATTTAACGGGTCTTTAAATTCTCTCCACCTTGGGGATTTACGTCCCCAAAATCCAAACAACGTTACACAAACAAAGAGGGGTATTGGGCACGCATATGAGCCTCTTGCTCCCATGTTATCTCATGGAGATCCTCGTATTTCCATAGAATGTACACCAGAGGTATTGACCACCCATGAAGGATCCGCTCATATTGATCCTCTATCTCCATCGTGTACTCTTCAAAAGTCTACCCATCATCAATCTCTCACTCACCATGATCAATGACTCAATATGGGTCATGAATATATCTCCTAAGATGGGATACGTGGAAGAGGGTGTGAATCCTCTCCATTTGTGGTGGCAGTACCAAGTGATACACCACCTTTCCAATCCTTCGAGGAATCAAGAATGGTCTGATAATACTCAGTGAGAGTGTTCCGCCTCATCCAAATATTTGTAGTCCCAGTCGAGGGGAGACTTGCAAGAATATGAGGTCCACCTCCTAGAACATTAGTGGTCTCCGTAGACTATCAGTATAAGACTTCTGTCAGCTCTGCGTAGTCTTCATCTTCTCTTAGATGACTTTCACCTTCTCAATGGTATCTTATACCATCTCTGGGACCACGAGTGTTGGCTCTCCTGGATCCATCCAGCACAAGGGTGATCTGCACGGTCATCTGTAAAATTCCTCAAAAGGGTCCATACCAATGGTGGAGTGATAACTTTTATTGTACGCGAACCCCACCAAGGGTAGGTGGTCCTCCCAACTATGACCAAAATATAGGACACATGCACGAAGCATATTCTCTATGGTCTAGATGGTCCACTCAGACTGACCATCTATCTGGGGGTGAAAAGTTGTGATGAAGATAAGCTGATTCCCGAAATCCTCCTGAAATCCTTTCCAAAACCAGGATGTGAAGCATGTGTCACGGTCTGAGGCTATCGCTGAAGGAACCCCATGAAGTCACATGATCTCCTAAACTTAGAGACATTCCAAGCTATTTACTGAACCCCTCTCTCGAATAGAAAGGAACTAGTCTGACTTGGTGAGTCCGTCACTGATCACCCAGATTGTATTATTCTTTTTAGAAATACATGGAAACCATGTCACAATTTCCATCCATATCCCTTCCCACTCCCACTCTGGTATCCTGAGGGATTAGGTCAAGCCTGATGGTACCTTGTGCTCAGCCTTCACTTGCTGGCAAGTGAATCGTCTCGAAACAAACTCTGCCATAGATTTCTTCATCCCAAGCCACCTGTACCGACACTGATGGTCATGATACATCTTCGTCACACCTAGATGTACTGCCAAGGGGGATGTATGGAACTCCCTTAGCACCTCCTCTCATAGTTCCATAGGTACAACTGAACATCCTCTGAAAAGGATAGTGTTCTCCCCACCTTCAAAATATTTTTCAGGTACCTGGCCTGAGGATATTTGAGGACATCTTCTCTCACAGCAGTTGTCCTTTATTTCCACCTCCCTGACTCGATGAAGGAGTGGAGAAGATACTACCATCGACTGGAGGTACATTGTCTCATGTCTTTCCACGTAGGATATCTAAAGCAAGGCTAACTGCTCTAAAGCCTCATTTAGTAGATGAAAACATGATCTAGGTCTAAGTGCATCAGCCACTACGTTCCCCATCCCAAGAGTATTGACTATCTCAAAGTCATAGTCCTAGAGGAACTCTATCCAACATCATTGTCTCAGATTCAGATATTTTTGTTTGAAGATATATCAGAAAATCTTATGGTCTGAGTAAATAATGAACCACTTGCCCACCAAGTTGTGTTTCCCCATCTTCGTTGTAAAGATTACTCCTATCAAATCGAAATCATGAGTCGCATAATTCTTCTCATGGGGCCTCCACTATTGTGAGCCATAATCAATCACTGCATCGTCCTACATTAGGATGCAACTGAGTCTGGTCCCTGATGCATCACAGCAGACCACATAGTCAGTGACCTCCTCTGGAAACCTCAATATGGGAGCACTAGTCAATGTCTACCTCAGTTGTTGAAAGCTCTACTAGTATATCTCTTACCAAAGGAAGGTTTTCCTCTTCTTCCTCAAGGCAGCCAATGGTGCTTCTACTCTGGACAAATCAGGTATGAACCTCTGATACTATCCTATTAATCCAAGGAATCTCTACACCATAGTAACACATCTGGGTGGCTCCTAAAAAAGTACTGCCTCGATCTTTACTGGATCCAATGAAAATCCAAACTCTGAGATGACATGTCCCATGAAGTGGAGCTTTCATATCTGGAAGTCACACTTCATGATCTTCCCATATAACTGGTGCTCTCAGAGTGTGTCCAGAACTTTCCTCAAGTGTACAACACGCTCTTCCTCAAATGTTATGTACCCCAAGAGGTTTTTGATGAATACCACCACAAATTAGTCGAGGTATGGCTGAATGATCCTATTCATGAGCCCCAGGAAGACTACTGGATTTTTTGTCACACCAAAAGGCATCACCAAGAACTTGTAATAGTCATACCGACAAATGAAGGTTGTCTTCGGTACGTCCTCGTCCCGTACCCTGAGCTGATGATAGCCTGATCTAAGGACTATCTTTGAGAATCACTTCGCTACATTCTACTAACCAAAAAGATCACCAATCCTTAGTATAGGATACTTGTTCTTCACTTTATCCTAGTTTACGCACCGAAAGTCTACACATAGCCTCAAACATCCATCTTCCTTCTGGGAAAACAACACTAGGGTTGACTTTAGATAAAAATTAGGCCTTACGAATCCCTTCCTCTATAAGTCCTCCAATTGTACTCTCATCTTCTGGAGCTTCACATGGGCCATCTGATATGCTAGTGAAGATATAAGTGTTGTTGCTAGGTGCAAGTCAATGTGGATGTCTACCTCTCTACAAGGAGGTAGTCCTAGGACATCTTTTGGAGAGACTTCCTCATACTCGCCCACCACTGCTAGAAACTCTAGACTCGCTTCATCCACCATGTCGAAGGACATGCAAGCCAGCTGATATGTAATGGGATGCACCCTTTTGAGTGTAGGCCCATATCATCCTGCTTTGTTTTCCTTCTAACCAATGAAGGAAAACATGCCTCCATCTTTACGCATACATCGCACTATACATATCAAGTAGTTAATATGTGAATGAACTGATGATAGAGATTCCATGCCTAGAATGACGTCATTTGGATTTAATGTCTCTAATAGAAGATCACATCTGACACTCCCTCCTCTGAGTAGTAAATCACCCTCTCAGCACCAGTGTGTGACTGTTTAATCTCCTCACGTAGGAGTATCCAAAGGACAAGGTTGAGCTAAATGCTCAGTTGGAATCTCATAGTCCCGAACTATGTCTATGGAAAGGAAATAATGGAAATCACCTATGTCGATTATCACTACTTTGAAAGTATAAAAGATACAGATCATAACTCGTATCATATCAGGGACGTCAAGATCGTGAGCCTCAACTACCTATAGTTGAGACAATCCTCATCCACATGCTCTCTCAGCTCATGGTGGACCACCTGGGGGTGGTGGTGATAGTACCTATTGACCCCGACCACCTCCCGCTACATATCGGGCTCCCCAGCCTCATCTTCCACCTATATGACGCTCATACTCACGCCACTTTCACTACCTTGATGCCCCCCCCCCACAATCTATTCATCATCTGCATGTGGAGTTGTACAGTCACAAGCTCTATTACCCTGTCCCCTATAGGAAATATATATCATGCCTCGCTAGTGGCTCCCTAAGCCTCTTAAGCCTCCCACCTCTGACCCTGCGTCCCAGGGTCACCCTCCAAAAGGTCTAACCTGCTTGGGCTCCTATGTCGACTGTCTATTACCAGCTACAGATGACTCTGCTACCTATCGTCTGGTAGGGGATCTCACTGTGGGTGCCTACTCAACAAGGAATTGTTTCATCATTATAGCTCTCAATAGCAACCCATCCTGCGTCGGGATGCTGAGAGAAATTTTTGTAGCTCTAATATCTCATTGGATCCCCTACTCAGAGGTTTGGACCACAAAGTAAGCGTCTTGTACCAGATCGGTGGAGTATCGGGGGAGGTCAGTAAATCTCTCCAAGTACTAAGCCACACTCTGGATGCCCTATTGTAGATGCCGAATCTCCTAAATATGCACAAAGTGTAGTGTTTCTAGCAGAAACGCCACCCTAAAAATGCTCTCAATGTCTAGCCAGGTGAGGTTCTTCTCCACATGAACTTGGATCTTTAAGCACCACCATCGTCCTATTGAGACCTGAAGAAGGCTAGTGTCCAAGATCGTCATCTTCTCATAGGGAGTCTCTACTATGAGAAAGACTTGAAAACCCACCTAAAGCTAGTCATCCACTTCTCGGGGGTCCGTCTTGCCTCCAAACCTCGAAGGCCTCTATCTCTGGAAGTCATGCGATGCACTCAGCTGGAATTCATGATGCACTGGTAGAATATTCTACTCAACGGGTGGTGCTGCTACTAGTACAGTACCCGAAGGTGTCATCACTGTGAGTGGTCCCTGTACCAATGCCTCGTTGCTCGGTTGTCCACTTTCACAGTCTCTAACTAGAATCCTAGCTGGCTGTCTTTGTGAACACATCCTGTAAGAAACATATGTTCCACAGTCAATAAGTTATACCTGGGGTGATTACTCAAGAAAAATTAATAAAACATTTCAAAACATTATCAACTCGTGTTTTCATGTACAAGTCAGAAAATAGAATTCAGGGTCCTGGTGTGTGGATACGTTGGCCAATGCACCAGCAGAAGATTCCCTGTACTGAAAACCAAATACAAGACAATTTACATCATTGCCTCATTAAAAATATACTCTTAGTTCTTCTAGTAGAACTGACCACCTTATAATACCAATTTGTCATGACCCGACCCACGGGGCCGGAACGTTACTTCCCCAATCCTGCCTTCTATTGGCCAGGGGTTAGTGACTATTACCTGAAGGATTTTCCCGAATAAGGAAGACAATGCCTTTGATATCGGTACACACTCGAAAAGGGAAAATAATGTAAACAACCAACAAAAGTAAGGTATAACGATGAGAGTAAAGTACAACCACAAGGACAACTGTAAACTAAATACAGTGGGCTGGAATACAAGACCTATAAACTGAAAATAAAGAAAACATATGTCACATCTTCCCTGAAGCTCTACCTGGAGATTAGTAGTTGTAATTCTAAAGTCGGAGAAGAGGATCCTGACTACTCTCATCACACCAAGATCCACCAAGTCCTGAACCTCTAATGTCTACCTCGGAGCGTCAGTAGTCTGCACCAAACACACATGTGCAGGCGGAGCCCATGCAGGGGTGAATATAGTAACCCATTAGGGGACCCCAAGACTCCCGAAGCTCTCTCAGTAATCCACAAAGGAAAACATCACAAGAAATACCACATAGGTAACATCACATGCATGATCTACATCCTGAAGCACAAAGAAAAAGAGACAACTCACTCTAATGGTATATCCTCAAGGTTACTGGGATAGGGATGACTAGTCATAAATCCAGATCATATTTTTTTAGGTAACTCGACTGCTAACTCATATAGGTCACTTTATGTTGACTCGTATTGGTCTCTAGATGTAGAATTGTATTGGTCGCTGGTGCTGACTCGTATTGGTCACCAGTGCTGACCCATATTGATCACTAGTGCTGACCCGTAATGGTCCCTGGTGCTAACCTGTATTGATCACTGGTATATAGGTTGGCATGATTAGTCATACAGCTATATCATCCCACTCTGGAGTTTCTGATGCTAACCCATATTGGTCCCTCTTCTTCTTCATGTCACAATCTGCCACTGGATTTCTGCACGTAGCATGTCTGATCTCCGTAATATTCTTCTCCTCAAGCCATCGGTCATATATTAACCGATATGAAGTCTCGAAAAAAGTATACCAAAAGTACTTCCCCTTCATATGGGTCCCAACGTGATAGACATCCCATCTATTAGATACCTGGTCTGTGAGATATGGGAACTTTTTTAAAAAGGGACTTGTTGGAATCAAGTCTGATCCAACCAAGGTCGCATGTACACCTATTACAAAACTCACTTAGAGTATCTCTAAAGTACCTCTTTGTCACAAGGTTCCTTATGCCATAGATGGTGCATCGATCAAACCTCGATCTATTAGTTACACCCCTATATATGAAACGGGGGTGATCGCACCTCGGTCCGTCCAGGCTCAGTCCGGCCCACTGGAATATTCCGAAGGGACCACTTCCCAAAAGGGATCCCAAATTCACTAATGATGTATAAAATGGAAACTAGGTTCATCAGTTTTGGGGATTTCTTTATTAGGGGGTGGATTGGGTCTGGGCTCGGTCTGACTCGGTTAGGTCAGCCCGACGCAACAGGTCTCGGGATCTACCGGACCTCGCCTAGGTCCGGCCCATTAAGGACCACCCCTAGTTCCTAGGTTATGTCCCTCTAGTGTGGCTTAGATGGTTCGCGAGCCTGGGTCATGGTTGGCCCAGCCCACCAGGTGGGGCTCGGCCCACCCGTGCTAGCCCGCTTGGCTACGGGTCCGGCCCATAGGGTGGTTCTGACTCGGTCCGCCTAATGGAGTATTGTGTTTCTAACTAGCCCCGAAGAAGTGAGCCCATTTTATCTGGTCGGTGGGGTGCTACCCCAGCGTATGCAATAGTCGTCCAGGTGGATGATCAGTATCCAACTAACGCAGCACGGTGTGGGGCCACACCACCCCCTCCAACCGCAGCCCGCGGCGCCGCCTAGGGTTGGTCGTCTCTAGCAACCGCAGCATGCAACGACGTTCTTCCTTACCACTGCCCATGACCAGTTTCTGCATGCCTCCTCTGGCTCCCATCGGCATGGTGCACCAACACTACTTTCCATGGGCCACCAGATGTTCTCTGGTGGTCCGTTTTTGGTGCCATCTACACCTACGAGCCTCTTGGGTCACCACCACCACTTCCTGACCCCTATCTCTACCTTTCTGTCACATTGCCTATCCATGCATGATAAACAAAAGAACAAAAATATCGGCGGAGGGTTTGGGGCTTGTTTGGATTGGCCTATTCCCTCCATGTTAGCATTTTAACAAGGGGTGTTAGCTAAAATTAGAGAAATTAGAAATAACCCTCGAATTGTAACTCTGCATCAACTTCATGTGTTTAAATAATGATATACAGATCAACCTATTGGTTGGTTGATCTGCATTCATCGTACAAATGAATTACAGGGAAGGAGGAATATCACAATATCAAAAACCAAAACTCTTTCCCCGAGATCCGTTAGAGGTGTCGTAGTTGCGGTGGGAGGAGCGTCCAAGTTGGATGGAGTCATCGGCATTAGTTGATCCGAGATCATTACCACCCAATAATTCATTCTCCATTGGTTCATGTTTTCGAAGAACTCCGCCAGAGTTTTCTTTCTTGAATAATCCATGAAAAACCCCACCCTGATCTCCATTTAAATAAGAGGGGAGAAAGGTGAGTAACACGTTGAAGAATTAATGAGGTTCATTAAATGAATTAAATAACCTCTTTTAATTCACAACGATGGAGTTACAGAGTTGATGAGTCATGCCATTAAATGGCTTGACAAATCAATGGTCCTACCATCGTATCTCATCTGTTGGATAAAAAGAAAATAAAATAATAATTACTTGTTATTTTATTATTCTTTAAAAATTCCAAAAACTATCTTTCTCACCTGACCACATGTGGTCGATGTGAAGCTTCTATTAAGAGAATCCCTACATTTCGGTTTCAACGGTGCTCTCAGATTCCAATTCCTAGCACCTATTCAAAAGATATAAAACACCACATGTGTGTTTTCTGAAGGCACCAAAAAAATGTTTAGAAATTTGTTTTAGGCACACAGGGCCTCGGAATCACATGTTGTCAATTTTTTCAAAGTAATAATCCCAAAGAATTAAATAAATTTTCATGGAATTTTCCGGGTCTTTACATATATGTTTTAAAAAATAATAATCTAGAGAATAAATATTAAGTCCTATTAGAAAAACTATTGTGTACATATGTTAGGGTGATTTTATCCATTGTTTACACCTATATGTATAATTATAAGGCTTGAATAATTGAATAATGAGAAGATAATAATGTTTTAATAATATATAACATTATAAAAATATACTATGGATTTTTATTGTAATTTGAATACATAATCTATTAATAATTTCCCCACGGACAGTAGAAGATGCTGGATCTGGTGAAAAAAGTGCCAAAAGGTGGTGTAATGAATCATATTTTTCTAATATTTCATTAAATTATCTAAAATATACTATTGCAATACTATATTAATAGATCATTCATGAAACCATACCATGATTATAATATCAATTGTGATCATCTCATTGAATGGTATGATAAAACAAATCATGTCCCATCTTTAGTACCTAAGCATATGTGGTTTTGACACATTCTACTTTAGGGATATCAAATATAATCAATTTGATGGTGATGGGATGGGTTATTACATAGTTTCCTATATTACTGGAGGAATGGTTGTCGGATATTCGATCAAACTAATTTTATAGAATCTGACGTGGTCAGGTTAGCTATATGGGAGACGATGACTATGCCAATCCATGTCAACAGGTTTATTGGATCAATGATCGAATTTAAGTAGATTTCCTAATCCCAAACAAGATATTTTATTTCATTGAGAACTATTCGAAAATTAGTGAACCAAATAAATCATACCTATAAGATAAAACATCATCTTAAGCGAGGGTACATAAGAATGGGCTAGTTCTGGCTGATAAACCTCAATTTAATTCATCTAAAAATCATAACCCCAATGAAATCGGGTGTGGAAAAAATTTATAATATTTATTGAATAATAAAGTGATAAATTTTTAATTGAATGTTATATTTTTTATTATTAAATAATAATGAATCAATAAAGATAAAAATTTTGTTAGGAGAATAATTTAAAATGACTTCTAGGAATTATGATGTGAAATTATTGAACATATAATGGTAGGGGGTAATATAGTTTAAACACCAAACTATTATTGAATTAAGTGGAAAAAATAATATTATTTTCTAATAAAATTATGTTTATTAGGATGTATCAAGAATTAGAAAAGGATTCATAAGGTTTCAAAATTATTTTTATTTAACAAAGGATAATGTATATTACTAATCATTTTAGTGGTCCTTTCTAAAGTATGTTTACAACACTTTAAGGTATTGTAAGAATTCATTAAATGAAATTGATTTCATACTAATGTGATATGTAAAGGGTTCTAATGGAAATAAAAAACTGAAGGTAATATTATATCATTATGATAAATTATATAAAAAAGTGAGTTACCATAAATATAATAAAGAATATATATTTTCATAAAAAAATTTAAAAAAATAGTTTTTCTAATAATGGATTAATGCTTGTAAATTTTTGTTAGGAAAGAATGAATTAGAGTTGACAAAAAGATATACAAGTTAATAATTTTTTGTTTTCAATAATTAATCATTTTTTCAAAAAATTATTAGTGATGATAATGTAATAAATTAATGAAGATATGAACTTATGAGATGATATAGAATAGATCAACCTTCCCTACATTGTAAAATTTATTTAGGATTCAAATTTTAGTAGATGATATTAATTTAGATACAAATTTTTTTTCTAAAATAAGACTATAAATTTATTACTGAAGACGTGATATATTTATTAATTAATGAAATATTATAATATTTGATAAGATAAATATCTAAAATTTATATATATACATTGAGAAATATAGCTATTTTATAGATGAATCATGTTGGTTATAAGAGTGTGAATCCTTCCTTGGATTAAAATACATAAGTTTTTCTATTATAAATGTGGAATATGTGAGTTAAACATATGATGTTTTGAGTTAAATATATTTCATGGAAACACTCAAGATGAGTATTTATATGATGTAATATTCTTTGGGAAATTTTCATGAGTGTTTTGAGAAGGTTTGAAAATTTTACAGTCATTCATGTTATTTTTTTGGTGAATTATATTGATTTGTAAAGTCAGAAGAATAATTTTATATTTTCTAATATGATTTATAAGTGTTATATAATTTTCATTTCAAGAAGAAATTATTTAGTATACTCTATATTAAATTTGTATCATAGAATATATATAAGTATAAGTCTAAAACTATTACCAATACTGATACTTTTCAAACCCACATTTCTTTTTCTAGTAATAAAAACAGATTACTTAAAAACTAGCATAGATACAATGTTATATAAACTTATATAAATATTAAAAACATCCCAAAACATAAAAATTACATCTCATAAAAATCCAAAAAATTATATGAAAAATGTTATTAGGGTCTTTGAAGACCATTTATATGGGAATCTTATTTTACGATACTTGTCGATAATTCTCCACACTAATACTACATTATACCCCCTTCTAGACATCACATAAGTTATACATATCTTTATAACATGGTGAAAGAAAACATAATAAATGTTTGATCTCAAATTCATGGTAAAGGGAGGAAATATATTGATATTACATCAAGGGGTATATCATATTTTTTTGAAGAAAATATGGGCTGGGGAGAAATTAATTATAAAAAATAAAAAGGAACAATAAGAGGTGTCCAAAAATCATGATAGATAGACATGGATTATCAAATGGAAATACCTATACCATTATATGATAGTTTGGAATAATAGGAAGATAAACATGATCCATGGATCATAATAATAGGCATATGACATATAAATACACAAAGACCTTGAAAAATAGCATAAAAAGGTTTTAAAAAAACAATTGATTATAGAAATTTTAACACTATGAACAAAAAAATGCCCAAAATTCTGGTTTCAAACAAAAATAATGGTCACCCATCATACTATGAATATAATAATTTTAAATTATTATTGTTGTGAACAAAAAAAAATTAGTTCTATGTTTTGTGAAAAAAAGAGAAAATTCATTATGTTGTGAGCAAAGTGAACTTACACAATTAACAACCTTGTCTCATGAGATATCAATCAATAAAATATCTATTTTATGGTGATATAGGATCCCAACCATTATCAAATCCTCCCATTTTAAAAAAATGACATTTAGTAATTAAAGATTATGCACATCATTTTGAAAAGGTGGTTGTTTTCTCATACACCTTATCAACGTCATATTATTTTTCTTAGTTTATGTAATGAATTGAACAGTTGTTAATCCATTAATATAATATAACTATAGTATCTTACTAATATTTTTACATTATATTATTTTGTCTAAAAAATTAGTAGATGAATATTATGAACAAAAAAAAGGAGTTAGAAATACACACATTAAGAACATGAGATTTCAATTGGAAATATCCCTGGAAATGTAAGCCTTATACTACTTAATTGAGACCAGAATAATTTTAATCATCTTGATTATTTTAAAAGAATATAAATTGAAGCTTTCTAGGATGAACATCATTGTAATAATGGTGGAATATAGTAGTTCAGGTGTTTCTAATTTATATGTGAAAAGGGTGCCTTTAGTGAATACCCATCCTTTTGTAATAATTTCTTGTAACTACTAAAGGTTCAATGGCTCCAAAATCGTGAAACAAATGTATGTTTAGTGATATATGATTTATAAATCCACTACCACTTATTTTAAACAGGATTCAATCCATTTACTAGTTGATTTTTTCATTTAAAATTTTTGTTTTTAACAGAGAAAAAAATTTCCCATGAGGATTATAACTTTCTATAAATGTATGGAAACCTTTATAACTAATTAATAATTTATAAACATAAATTAAGTATCTATAGGGTCTAATAAATTTTTAAAATAATATAAGATAATATTCCAATGGTATGCATTTAAATATAAAAAATATTTTAGGGTAACATTTGTTTCCATTATTTGTTCTTAATCTCATTTAAATGTTATTACAAACTAAATGAATAAAAATTTATTTTTTTATATGTAAAAAAATAGTATCAAATTCCTTATATAAAATATTTTCATTTAATTAATTATATAATACTTTCACAACATTAAGAAAACAATTCTTTAAAAATATCTCTTTAACAATTATAAGGTCCATTAACATTAATATTAGTAATCACACTTTTACTAATAAAAATAAAAATTAATTTATTTCATAATAGGAACAAGTTGAAATAAAATAGGACATCAATTTTTTAAATTAAATTTAAAAAAGTGATAACAACAAATTGTTAATATAATTGAATAAAAATTGTTTTTAATGAAATTTATTAATTATATCTCAAAAATGTTAAACATAGATTCATAAATTCTATATAGTAATTATTATAAATTTAATTTAAATTTATAAACATATATTTAAAATTATTTTTAGAAACATTTATTATATTACTTTATTATGATAATTTCAAAAAATTGATTATATTGGAAAAGTTGTTAATTTTTTATAATTCATATAAAAAGAAAATATATTTAAAAACTCAAGAATTCAGCTTATACCCATTAAGATAATTTGAATTAAAAAATTAGTATAATTATTTAAAATAATAATTATAAAATTTAAATTTTATTTTTTTAAATGAAATGTCAATATATTGAAAAATAAAATCCACTTTTATAGAAAAACTCTTGTTTAAAACATTAAGAGTTCATAATAGGACTTTGTGTCATGTTTTTAATTGGTAAAAGTATTTTTAATTTACAAGATGATTAGTTTTTATAATATTTTATCAAAAATTAAAACGTTGGGGATAATTTGAGTTTTCTGTTATGTGTGGAGATAGATATCGAACATAATATAAATTGAGATATATATACATATAATCCAAAAACATAGGGTATAAAATTATCCCCCCATAAATAAATTATATACAAATAATCTTAATTATCGTTCGCTAAATTTGGAAGACTATGGATCGATCAGAAAGTCATGAATTATCTTATATTGAGACTCCCACACTATAATACTCGATACGACAAGGAATATATTTATCTCAAATATTATTCTTTAGTAGTTCATAGGGGAATAGCTCTCACAAATTCATTTACAAGATCCTATTTAATAAAAAATATTATAAAATAAGTTAATGATAAAATATAATCAGAGTAAATCATCATATAAATTTGAAAACTAATTCTTAAGATGTATTCTCTAATGAAAACTCAATTTCATCCTATGTTACATGATGTTCAACTATTATAAAATTAGACCAATCAAACACTAGATAAATTTAACATTGGTTTTATATCATCATTTTTTATATGTTTATCTTTTATAAATATATTCATACACTCATAATGGTTCATAAAGAATGAATGAATCAAAAAATAATATCACCTGGGAATTCTAGGAATATTGTTTATACTTTAATCCACTGATCTTAAACCATAGTAAATATTACATTGATATTCAAATTCCTTTCTTATGATGATGAATCCTTGGTGCATCTATACCATAGATTCTTATACTTTCAATATCAAATTTCGGTTGCAATATCTAGGAAACAACATGACCTCTATATTACAAAGACATTAGGATGTTATCATATTATTAGAGTAATTCCTATAGTTTTGAATAATTTTCACATACCTTAATCCCAAAAATATCTACACTTTTATTCAGAAATAAATAAATCTTTCTCCGATAACAACAGATACTCCTCAAAACAACATTGTTAGGTATGGCACTAAAACACACTATTTACACACTAAATTTTATACAATGTGGTTTGAACATATATTATTTCATAGAATCTCGATAATTTTAACATTAAATCTTTTAAAAAGATATACAATCCTATGAAAATAATTTTTGGAGTATTTGAGGACCACTGACAATAGTAACTTATATTATGATACATTTGAATATGTCTCCATAGTTGAAAAAGAAAAGACTCCCATTTAGAGTTATCATAAGTTATACACGTCTTCGTAACCAATATAATGGAATAAAATGAATTGGGTGAGATAAAAATCTCATTAAGGGAAACCCCATAAACATTGCATTATTACTAAGATAATAAGAATTTTATTAAAAATGGTCATGGAAAAAATGTCACATTAAAAAGAAAATATTGCTATAAATGTTTTCTATAAATCATGATTGAAAGACATGTATTCTCAAATAAAGAGATATACTCCATGGAAATATAGTTTGGAATCCTAATATGATAAACATGATCTATAGAGAACGAACATATACACATGACATGTATACACAAAAAGGCGATGAAACATAAAAAATAAAATTGGAACAGACATTAGTATTTGGAAATTATAACATTATTAATAAAAAATGTACCAGATTCATGTTATCAAAAAAATCCATTCTTCGTGTTCTAAAAAATAAAAATTTAATTACATCACATTGTCAATAAAGAAAATGTATGTTGTTTATTTTTTTTAATAAAACAAAATTTCTATTATTCATCTTTTGTATAAAAGAAATTCCATTAATTGAATCCTTATGTCATTTCATATAAATAATTAAACAATACATTGTAGGACTAAATAGTACCCCACAAATCATATAATATTCATCTATAGATATAAATTACATTATAATATTAAAAAATTATAAATCATACATCACATAATTAAACCATTGAAAAGAATAAGTTTCATGAAAAAAAATTCTAGAAATTTCAATATGTAAATTAGTGAAACAAGTTTAAATGTGGCATAAAAGTAACCCCAATTTAATGAAATCTACTTAAGGATGTTTTCATGTCTGAAAAAAACTTTAAAATATATTTCTATAAATAAAGTTTAATATAATAAGGAAAAACTCATTTTGAAAGGGAATGAGGACTCAATCAAAATGTTTTTATTAAAAAACATTCTTGAAAATGATAAAATATTTAAAATAATCATTTAAAATGTGAGGGTTAAAAAAACACATTTTGTAATAAAATTAAGATTCATAATATATTATTTTAGAAGATAAAATAATTTAAAACACACTTTCTAAAACAAATTTCATTAAAATCTATTTTAAAATAATGAATTCTTTTAAAATATATATATTTTACTTTATAAATATATATCAATATATTTATTTTAATTTTTAAAATAATCCAGAGTTAAAATCATTTAAAAACAATTTTAAAATAGTGAAGGGAGATTTATAAATAAAAATTCACATATAATAAAAGAAACGTTCAACGATTTTTTATAACAAGTTCTTACCAAAGTCCTTGAATATGATGTTATGAGTCACATTCAAATTTAATTTTCCCAAAAGAATAACAAAATGTACAATTGAATAAAATCATATGGTGAATGAATGTAATCCTGGAATAATGATATTAAATAAGATAAATTATAAATCAATAAAAGGAAATTTTTTAACAAAACAACTCTTAAAACATTGGTACATTTTTAGTCAAAATAAATTTAAATAACGAATATTATATGGATTTTAAAGCCCCATAAATTTCATGAATATGTAAAAATACATTAATTAGTATCTAATGACACCATATAAAATATATCATCATTTATAATATGAAATATGACTCAAGTAATACAATTAAAGTCAATGAACCCCTTATATTGTACTCCAACATACTCAAATGTGCTCTAAACTCCTATATAATAACAATAGATATATTAAGTACCTATTAAAAACCCATATTCATAATTTATAATTATTCTCTACATGTATATTATTTTGTTATTATCTATTTTTAAAATCATGTGTGAGTGATCATGATCATTTTGAAAAAAATTATAATATTGATGTTAATATTCATTCTTCTCCCAATGATCATCATTTGTAGACTATAAAATATGGAATAATGTTTTTTGGGTGAATCCTTTTGT
Source organism: Viscum album (assembly GCA_963277665.1). Taxonomy (NCBI): domain Eukaryota; kingdom Viridiplantae; phylum Streptophyta; class Magnoliopsida; order Santalales; family Viscaceae; genus Viscum; species Viscum album. The sequence continues at coordinate 593,260,909 of OY728166.1, forward strand.
AAAATTTAATGAGGTAAAATAAATGGATATTGTTTGTGAAAATATAAATTACAATTAATAGTTGTTTCATGTTTTAAACATTGAATAGTAGAATATTAATATATTTATATATTAAATTATCATATCACCATTTTGAATCATTAAAAAACATATAAATTTTTTTAATTATTTTTATTAACATGTTATATAATTCCTTCATCATTCATTGTTTATCCATTATGGAATCATTCTCATAGTTAGTAAAAATGGAACCAAATTAGAAGGTGTTATAATGATTTTATGTGAATTCATTTGAATTAAAATAATATTAATATAAATTTTATTAAAAAAATTATACATGTCATAAATATCATATAACCATATTAAGTTAATAATTGGAACCATCAATAATGTGTGGTGATGAAAATTGAGATTCATCATTCATGGTAAGAGTAGTTGGTCATACACAGAATTAACGATTCCATATCACAATGAATGGTTGGGAGTGATGATATATGAGAAAATATAATTTTTGAATAATATATTTTAACTATTAATATTATTAATTAATCATGTATATCCTTATTTCCAACCATTAATGGTGAAGATGAAAAACGAACCACATCATTTTCTGGAGGAAGTAGTCCACATATACACATGATCGGTGTTGTTTTATTTTTCTTAGTGGAATGAAGGATTTGAAAAATAATGTTTTATTTTTTAATATAATAATATTAAATTATAATAATAATTTAATTTTTATTATATTATGGTCCTCATAATAAATTTTTAAGAGGAACCATAAGAAAAAATCTAAGGATTAAGAAATACACATCTTGAGAACACGATATTTCTCTTTGAAATCTCATTGATTGAATCTACAAAAATTTAAATTGATACTAGAGTGTTATGAACATCAGAGAGCATTCTGGGTTTAGAAAAATAGTATATTTTAATGATTTATTTCAAAGAAATAATGGTTTCTTAAAGGGGGTGGGGGTTTGTTCCCCATTTATAAGTGATGAAAATGAAACTTGTGAATACCCATTATATTTGAATAATGGAATAAAAGTATTCAAGGATAAAATGATCCAAAATTTTTGAATAATTATTTTTATGGGGAAATAATGTGTATATATAATCAACTATATATTTTACCTTATTTTTGATAAATTTAAAAAATCCTTTTACTACATCACTTTTATAATTTAACATTTTTTATTAGTTTGGTAACTTTTTTTTAACCTAGTGGTCTATATTTTAATAAAAATATATGTTTTCCAATATAACCAGATTTTAATCATATAAAAATAATCGTGTCATAAATATAGAATTATTAAAGTTCTATATAATTTAAATTTAAATTTTAAATTAAAAAATTTCACATATATAAAAACTATTTACTAAAAAAATGTTTATTTTAACATTACTTTTATTAATATCATATAAAATTTGGTACAAATTAAAATAATGATAAAATATTGTATAAATTTTTAAACAAAATGCAGATGTCATTATATAAACTAAGAAAATATAATTTACTTCATAAAAATTTCATATTATTAATAAAAAAATATATTGAAAATAAACCACTAACTATTTTCCTGATCACTAACTTCATTCTTAATAATCACACTTTTAAGCCTAAAAATGAAATTTAAATTATTATATAATATGATAATTTTGATAGAAAATATGAATTCCATTTTTTATTTTTTATTCTTATATGTGATGAGAACTTTTATTTAACAAAAGTTAATAAAATTTGTTCTTAATGTAAAGCATTACATAAGTTTCCAAAAAATTAAACATCAGTTCCATAAATTCATCATAGTAATTTTAAATTGTTTATTTCACTTTATAAAAATATTGTTTTATAGAAAATATTTTTTTATACCCTTAATCTATTCTTTTGTTTTAGTAATTTCATTAAGGTGATGTATTATCAAAAATATTTATTTTTTTCTATTCCACTAAAATCAATTATTTCAAAGAAAATATAAAAAATTCACCTTATGGGAAAAAAATTGGAATTAAAAAATAAATTTCATTATTTCAATTAAGTTTTAAAAAAACATATAAATTTAGTTGTTAAATTAAAATTATACATATATATATATAATTTTATTTCATCGAAATAAACCTTTTTAAAAACATTTTGTATAATGACCAATAATATATCAACCCATAATAACATTATTTATAAAAATCATTACGATTAATTGCAATTATACAATCTTTTATTTTAGTATATAATATAATTAAGAAAATAAAATTCCATAATAATATTGACACTACAACGTAGTGTACATTTTTTTTAAAAACAAACTGGATATTAAGTTCACTCTTATGATTAATTCAGGATACATTAGAATTATTTAGGATGGATCACTGTAGCGGAAGGCCAAATCTTGATAAAATTTATAGTCATCTTTACATCCTATAAAAAAATTGAAAATAAGGGATGATAAAAAAAATACAAGTAATAGATATAAAAATTAAAAAATGGTATTAGTCAAGTGGAAAACATTAAAACCCATGACGATGCACAAATGTTTCAAATTAAATCATTTAGAAAATAAAAAATATATTTATTGATGTGAAAAAAAAATTTTTCCCAAAAAAAAATCATTTAAACCCATTAGAAATCATATGAAAATCAATGATGGAACCCCAATGATTGTGGGGCCAAATGAAAACATTTCATTAAAAATTAATCATTTCACTATTGAATGTTCAAAACATTTCCAATCATCACTACATCAAGAGTTTTCATAAAAACCTTTTGAAATAATTATATATGTATCATGTATAATAATATTCCTGACCCATAATCAGTCATTTTTATCCTATTTTAAAATAACCAGTAAATTCCATAGTAGTGACCATCATGGTTATCTAATTCCTTTCAACTATGATGACTTCATCAATACCCATTAAATTATTGATATATATATATATATATATATATATATCTGGTTCTCTATATTTATAAGTCTTATCTTAATTACCATTGATCTTCTATATTGATCGTGTACATTATCATTGAATAAAAAAATTATTCTTTTACTTTTTCATCACAAAACCCTTTAAAAACACATTTGATTAAATAAGAACAACACTATCCACATTATCATAATCATAGGGTTAAATGTCTATTTTCTATGAAACTAGTAAAAATAAAAAAAATCACAGAATATGAGGTTCTAATTTATAATTGAGTGTTGTTGGACTCCTGTAAATAATTTTTAATTTTAATTATAATATAAGACATTCTCAATGTAAAGTGGAACTAAATTTCCAAATATCTTACCCATGATAGGTTAATGTCAAATTACACTCAAAAATTAAAATTTAACTTGGTTTTAGATATATGTTAATCCTTATATCTATGTTTAACCCCCAATCCTTTCAACCCTTACTAGGGTAATACATATTTTCAAATATTAATATTCCTTATTATTGAAAACAACATTTAAAAAATTACCAATTATAATCCTTAAGAATTAATATTTTAAATCCATTTTTCAAAATTAGATTTTTTTCATGTGGATAATATTAATTTTAATATAAAAATGAAAACATTAAATAAAACAGTTTTTATGAAAAATCCATTTTTAAGCATAAAATTGATTTTTGTGCCAAATTGATTATAACAGTTATTAAATGTATAAATTTTTATTATTTTCATTGCATTTCATCTAATATAACTTCAAACCCAATACAAATTATAATTATACTTTTTGAAAACATGAAACAAACTTATAGTTTTAATAAAAATAATTATTTTTCACTATTCGCTGAAAATTAATATTTTTAGAAAAAAACTCAAATATTTACCCTAAGATATATTTGATATGATGAATAAAAATAATAATTATATTTATTAATATTAAATTTCCAAGATAATGATATTTATCTTTTAAATAAATCCTTTTAGCATATTTAAAAACAAATTAATTAAATAAAACTATTCCTTTTTCATTTAGAAAATTATAATCATTTTTGAAACAATAATGATTATGAATCCATAAATATTTTTATGAATAATAAAAAGACATAAATTGATTTATTATTAACATTACCATGGTATTCAATTTTATCCCCCCCCCCATAGAAATTTCATCCACCTAATTTAAGTCATTATTAAAACAAGTGTGGGTGTTTTTCTATTTCATAATTTTTTGATTCCAATGATTATATTTCAATATTGAGATTCATAAATAAAAACTTAACCTAGATAATAAAATTATTTCAGTTTACCATCACTCTATGATCCAATATATGAACCATATTTTTCTCTTAAGAATTATACTCTTTCAACATGACTAATTCTAGACTCAAAACATGTGATGCATTAGGTACATATTTTCTTACCAATGAAACATGAAACAAATAAAATTATTGAGATAAACTATAGGGTAATAATAAATATAAACCTTATTCCCCACATTATATATATATTAATAGGATCAAATGAACCATGGAATCAATATTTATTTTTCATAGAAATATGGTACAATTTTTCCAGGTGATACATTATGAAAAAAATTATCTCTTACCTCAAACTATATATCACTCCTCGATTTATTTATTAAAATTTTTTACCCACTCTAGGATTCAATCATATAGAGCTAAATTACCTATACATTCTTGACCATATCTTCTTCCAAAATTATTACCAAAAATACCCCTTTATTAAATTCATCAGAACGTGATGGAGTTCGTAACCGCTTTCTATATAATACCTCAAAAGTATCCATCCATATATTAAAATGAAATTTTTTATTAATAAAAAATTAAATAAATTAAATATGGTGATCAATCCTTCCATAATAATCTAATGAGGACTCATAAATCATATCTTCTAAGGTAAGAATTTTTCACTAAGACTATCCGCCAGATTGATGATGAAAAGATTTAATGAAATTTATATTAGTACCTAATGACTTATTATAATCCTTCAAAAAAAATATGTTAAATTAGGGTTTATTATCCTATATAATAGAAAGTGTAACTATATATAAATATAATATTTCATTTTGATAGAGTCTAGAAAGTTCATCAGATGGCATAGTATCCTGAATATAAATAAAAGTTATAGATTTATTTAATCAAATAAAAAATTATAGATATTAAATTATTATATTGAGATGAATTTGGTAATCCAACTCTGAAATACAAGTATATATTTCCACATTTCCATTAAGACACTAATAAGGGAAAAATAATCCCCCTCGTTAGTTTTATTTTGACATTAAAATATGTATAATTCAAACTTTTCAAAGTAAAATCGGCATTATCTTTCATCATTAGACTTCGCCAATATTATTTTGGAAGGTCTGGGTACATCATTGTACTGCTAGGAAGAATGGAAAATGTATATTTATGTGATTTAATTGATTTTAAACACTTCTGTTTTTACAAAATATCCCAATTTTTTATATTTTAAAAAAAATACTTATTCATAATATTATGAGTTTATCTTAATTGGTGATGTTTTATCTTAAAATCTATTTATAAATAGTAATATTCTTTTGGGATATATCTAAAAATAATTTAACTAACACTTTAAATTTATCATATATGTAACATAATAATTTTTTGAAGAGATTGTTTTTATCTTCACTAAATTATTTAATATCGGCAGACGTTTTTATTATATAGTTTCTCAATTTAGAATGTCTAAAAAATATATTATCTTCTGATTTAATGATGTTTTATACTACATTTTCTTATCTAGAAATATTATTATGAAAATTGATTTTTTTTTAAAACGAGTAAATTCATAAAAAATCAAACTATAGTCATTAGTAGAATGTATTACTCTTATGAAAGTGAATGATCATTTTACAAAAGAATTTATATTCCAGAAACACTAAATACAAATTATCTTATATAGCACAATATATTATTTAATTTATCTTACGATTTTATTGAACAATTTACCTTTTGAGAATAGTACTATCAAAATTGTATCCTAAACATATCAATCATTCCCATGCATTTTCAGTATTATACTTGTGAAATTGTGGTAATATATGGATAATTAATTTCCTGTTTTTAAGAATATAAAAAATGAGTTATCTAAATAAAGAAATAAAAATTTAGTTTGAAAATGTTTTTGTTATTAATGGGTAAATAAAATGGAGATGTTTTTAAAAATTGCAATGTCAGAAGGATATTGAAATTTTGTAAAGGAAGGATACACCATTATGAGTTTTTATTATTAAATTATCAATGGTATTGTTTTATTTTCCACTTTGAGTATCAAGAGTGATTATTAGAAAAGAATATATAAATTAGAAAATTAGCTGATGTAGAGATATATAGAACATATGTATGTATATATATACGAATGAAAAAACCACACAAGAACAAATGAATGTACCTAGATTAAATCTCATAAGTGATAAAATCAATGTATGTATGATGTTCATACAAGTTTATCCATTGAAATGGAAGAAAATTAGAGCTATTATTTGAATATTTTCATCTTGCCAAAAAGTTCCTTTATATACTATCAGTTGTGGCCTGAAACTATGTGCTGCAGTGATTCCTTAAATTTCATTCCTAACTATTTTAATAATAGTAATCATAAATGAGTGTGTTAAGCTAGTGGTTAGGCCTTGTAAAGGGAGATATAGGTTAAGAAATTGTGAATTGTTAGAAATTAATAGCTTCTCGCACTTAGTTATGATTGTAACACCCCAAGCTTTCATGGTATTCTTTTCTTTGAATAATACAATAGCGTGTGTTATACACAATTTTGAGTTCTAACACACCACAACCAATCAAACTAGCCGTTAAGAATAGTAATACCCACTTTTTGAAATTTTATACATTTTATCTTTAAACATCTACTACTAATTTTTGGATTTGGAATATCTAAATTAGCTTAGGGTGATTTTTTTGTACTTTTCTGATAACTTTCTTATTTTTGATGAATAGTGAAAATTACTAAATTTTAATTAAAAACAACTCTTTTAATAGAAATAATTAATAGTGATAAATTATTAATTTGAGTGATTTTAAAGTATAAATAGATTATATTTTTACCATTTAATCCAATGTTGGTCGTTGGACATAATTTCACATTTAAACTGGACATAAGCAAGTGTCAATCTTTTGAAAGTTATTATTTTTTAAAAACACGCTATTTGTTTTGACAACAGGGATTGATTTTATAATTAATTAATGAAACTTATATGTTAATAATTTGGTAAAATGGACATAATTTTTGAATTCATAATATCAAATATAGTTTAGGCCGAATTTTGGTCATTTTTCTTATAAACATCAATTCTTGATGAATAGTGAAAACACTAAGTTATTGGTTAAAACCAATTTTTTTTAAATAATTATTTATTTTATTTAAATTAATTTATGTCAAAATAGATACATAATACTTATATAAGATCATTTTAAATCATTTGAGTCAGTTTATAACAATTTTATATATATAAAAAATTTATTGAACTTTTCACCGTCTTTTACCTACCTCCTAGGAGAATTTGAAAATTCACATAAAACATAATTTTACCGCTTCTGTGAGTTTAATTTCAGAAATCTGAGATACATAGTTAATATCAAAGAGTAAAATTTGGTTCAATAAGATAAAAATAATTTTTGGTGAATAGTAACCTTTTACTTTTATTTACCGCGGTTAAAGGTAAATAGGGTAATTCAAGGTAAAAAGAATATTGTAATAATTCAAAATTACTTTAACACATGTCCTAAACTTTTTTGATGAGTAATGGAAGACCATGGGCATCTTTGGGTTGATTTTGGGACCACATGGAGCCACTTATTAATGATAATGACATTTTAGATTAATTAATTTAATGTAAAGGCAAAATTGACAAAAACAAAAACCTTTTAGTAATTAATTTTTATATGGTGTTATATAAGTAATAATTTTGACTATAAATATTCATTAGAAATATAAAACGTTTTCCTACATAATGGTATTTTATTTTTAATTTTTAGACATTAAATAATTTAATTTATTTATGACACAATGACGATGCAGTAATTACTGTATTAATGAAATATTAAGAAAATTGATATTATAAATACAAAAATAAATGAAATTTGAGATTTTTTATGAATTACAATACTTTTCTAGGTTAATATGATATATTAGAATTTGTTATATGAATTTTTTTCGAAGTAATAATGTTGTTATGAATTTTTCAAAAACAAAATACTCAATAGTGCCAAAATTGACCTAAAAGAGTTTTTAAAACAAATATTAAATTATTAATTGATATTCTATTCATAAAAATCTAATTTTCTTAAAAATGGATTATATCATGATATTTGTATCATTAATGGACCTCTTTTTGGTCTATTATAATTTTATAGTATGTTTATTAACCATATAATATAAAAATACAAAGAGACATGGTAAATGTCAAACTAATTAACTAAGAGTTAAAACTAAAAGATAAGGTTACTAAAATGACCCAAACCCATCTAAAATCTATTGGTTGAGTGTATTTCCACCCATAACCACCTTATCCTATAAATAAATAAATTTGGAGCCATCATAAACCAAATATGGATTTATTATAAAATAATATTTTAAGTTTTTTCTAAGGTGCCTCTCACCCCTCTTATAAAAGGGCACTCACCCTTCACTATAATTCACACTTCTAAGCCATTTGGATCGGCCACACCCTACCCATATACCCTCTCAACTATCCTACCTTCAACCTAGAGGCCATATTTTGATCAGAAAGTCAGTCTAAGGAGCCCTTTTGATCAAATCAAAAGGAAGAACCCGAAGAAGAGATAATGATTTCACAACCCTCTTTCAAGTTCCTTTCCTCTTCCACTTACTTTTTCTTTGTTGTTTCCATTCTAAAATAATATCTCCAATATCTTCTATATACTGTGGTGTTATTATAATTATAGTACAACCAAATTCATTATTCTATCCACCCTTTTAATTACATGTCACCATACGTGCGTACGTAGGGCTTACCGTCTCCACGCCGTGTTTTAATTGTTATTCAATACATTATTATTTGGATGGGTATTATAATGATGTGTATTTAATGTAAATAATAAATATAACAAGATAAGTATTCTGTGTATATAATAAAACATCCAATTATATATTATTATAATATCAAAAGAATGATATTTTCACTTGTGTGTACGTACGGATTACCGTCTCCGCGACGTGATGAGATTCATTTCCATGTTCACCATTCATCGACGATTATAAAAATATATATATTACTAACAAAATATGTAATATATGACATAATAATGCTACTGGAGATATATATATTTTTATATATATGTATTTATGTACTTACATATATCTTATTCACTTACTTCCATTAAATACTATATGAAAATGGAAACAGCGTTTATGCATACATACGGACTACCGTCTCCATAAACGGTGTTTTCCATTTCATATATATGTCTATTATACATATTTATATTCTAAGTATATATGATATATAAATCATGTTTTATATTATGGAATTATTTAAATCTTGATCTATGTGATACAATCAAGAGTTACAAGTTAAAACAAGTACAATAAAGAAAGCGATTATTACCCGAAATATTAATATAACATGGAAATTATAATTAATTAGGTAGTATAAAGTCATAAATGAATAATGTATGATATCATAAATATTAATATTGTTATATTATAATTTAATAACATACTATAGTCTTCATACAGGAGGTTAAGCGTACCCTTGACTAAAAGAAAGTGCAAGGTAAGGGGTTTTCATCTCACTCCTTATTCCTATGAGATTCATGCCATATTGCCACTCTTAATTTTTGTGTGGTGTAAGTACTACCCATAATTGAATTCATTGTTTAATTCACTTTAATTTATTTGTATTTACATATTATTTGTATGATACTCCTTTGATGGGGTGTATGTTTCATAAGTTACCAAATTGGTAAGGGTTAATTCCTCAATCACATTATTATCCGAGATTGTTTATGTGTAAGTATTTACTGGGTCATTTTTATCATCCATGTACATTTTTCATAAAAATGATTTAAAAAATAATATTTAAAGGATTTTTGAAAGTTACTCTTTTTCAAGATCAGAATTTTAAATGTTTTAATGATTTATCTTCCTAAATCCTTTTAATTAATGTCCATGTTTTCAAAATGATTTTAAGGATTTATTAATATGGACATGAATGTTTTGAAATGATAATTCTTTTCAAATGTTTCAAAGTGGTATGGGACACTTTGATTCAAAAATATATTTTAAATTACTTCCTTTTTAAATGTGTGACTTTTAAATGATTTTACAAAAAAAGGATATTTCTGTCAAAAAGTTTAACTCCTCATTTTCAACTATATCAGTATCCTTTGCTGGATATTATTTTTGATTCAGGTTGATTTATTATAATACAATATTCCATATTGTATTGAATGAGTTATGATATTTTTTACTGTGGATGTTCTATTTTTACACCATTCATGGTTTATGGTTAATGTATTAACATTTCGTATGCTTGTTTTAATACTAATGTTTATGTCATATTTCAATCTTTTCATATGAGGATTGTATTAGACTTAGTAAGTGACGGGTGGAGCCCACTATTGCTCATTGATGCATCGGTAGGTCTCATGAGACAACTAGACATGGAATTGGCCGAGGCCCTTTCCCAATTTGATATATGGTTTTGGCCGAGGCCTTAATCATTTTTAGATGTCTTGGCTGAGGCCTTGACATATGTTTCAGAATGTCCGACAATATACATTCCCTCATTATAGAAATAATATTGATGGTTCATGTGGTCATTCGACTAGTAGAATACAAATGATTATGTTTTCTTATAGCATTATTTACTCAGCTCATATTCTTTTCATAAAAGTATTCATGTATATTATTGGTAAAGGCATGTGGTATGAATTATTCACCATGCTTAATATTTATGTCATTTTCTGTCGTATTACTTACCCTTACTGATAGTTTGAGCTCACCCCTTCCTATGTTTTATTTTTCTCAGGATTCCAAGAAGTTTATTGTGATTGATATGAAGGGTTAAACCAAGGGAATAATGGTGTTCATAAAGGATTATTTATGTATTTTTGTATGTTATAAAGTGTAATGTAACATTCATGTATGGCACCCTTTATAACTAATTAATAATTTATAAACATAAATTAAGTATTTATAGGGTCAAATAAATTTTTAAAATAATATAAGATAATATTCAAATGGTATGAATTTAAATATAAAAAATATTTTAGGGTAACATTTGTTTCCATTATTTGTTCTTAATCTCATATAAATGTTATTACAAACTAAATGAATAAAAATTTATTTTTTTATATGTAAAACAATGGTATCAAATTCCTTATATAAAATATTTTCTTTTAATTAATTGTATAATACTTTCACAACATTAAGAAAACAATTCTTTATAAATATATCTTTCACAACTATAAGGTCCATTAACATTAATCATATTAAAAAAACTTTTATGAATAAAAATAAAAATTAATTTATTTCATAATAGGAATAATTTGAATTAAAATAGGACAACAATTTTTTATATTAATTTTAAAAAAGGGATAACAGCAAATATTTAATATAATTGAATTAAAATTGTTTTTAATGAAATTTATTAATTATATCTCAAAAATATTAAACATAGATTCCTAAATTCAATATATTAATTATTATAAATTTAATTTCAATTTATAAACATATATTTAAAAAGTAGTTTTAGAAACATTTATTATATTCCTTCATTATGATAATTTCAAAAAATTGATTATATTGTAAAAGTTGTTAATTTTTTATAATTCATATAAAAAGAAAATATTTTTAAAAACTCAAGAATTCACCTTATACCCATTTAGATAATTTGAATTAAAAAATTAATATAATTATTTAAAATGATAATTATAAAATTTAAAATTTATTTTTTTAAATGAAATGTCAATATATTGAAAAATAAAATCCACTTTTATAGAAAAACTCTTGTTTAAAACATTAAGAGTTCATAATAAGACTTTGCATCATGTTTTTAATTGGTAAAAGTATTTTTAATTTACTTGATGATTTTTTTTTGTAATATTTTATCAAAAATTAAAACGTTGGGGATAATTTGAGTTTTCTGTTGTGTGTGGAGATAGATATCGAATATAATATAAATTGACATATATATAAATATAATCCAAAAACATAGGGCATAAAATTATCCCCCCATAAATAAATTATATACAAAAAATCTTAATTATCGTTCGCTAAATTTTGAAGACGATGGATCGATCAGAAAGTAATGAATTATCTTATATTGAGACTACCACACTATAATACTCGATACGATAAGGAATATATATATATCAAATATTATTCTTTAGTAGTTATTAGGGGAATAGCTCTCACAAATTCATTTACAAGAGCCTATAAAATAAAAAATATTATAAAATAAGTTAATGATAAAATATAATTAGAGTAAATCATCATATAAATTTGAAAACTAAATCCTAAGATGTATTCTATAATGATAACTCCATTTCATCCTATGTTACATGATGTTAAAATATTATAAAATTAGACCAATCAAACACTAGATAAATTTAACATTGGTTTTCTATCGTCATTTTTTATATGTTTATCTTTTATAAATATATTCATACACTAGTAATGGTTCATAAAGAATGAATGAATCAAAAAAGAATATCACCTGGGAATTTTAGGAATCTTATGTATACTTTAATCCACTGATCTTAAACCATAGTAAATATTAAATTGATATTCAAATTCCTTTCTAATGAGGATGAATCCTTGGTGCATCTATACCATAGGTTCTTCTACTCTCAATATCGAATTTGGGTTGCAATATCTAGGAAAAAACACGGCCTCTATATTACAAATACATTAGGATGTTATCATATTATTAGAGTAATTCCTATAGTTTTGAATAATTTTCACATACCTTAATCCCAAAAATATCTACACTTTTATTCAGAAATAAATAAATCTTTCTCCGATAACAACAGATACTCCTCAAAACAACATGGTTAGGTATGGCACTAAAACACACTATTTACACACTAAATTTTATACAGAGTGGTTTGAACCTATATTATTTTTTAGAATCTCGATAATTTTAACATTAAATCTCCTAAAAATATACACAATCCTATGAAAATAATTTTTGGAGTATTTGAGGGCCACTGACAATAGTAACTTATATTATGATACATTGGAATATGTCTCCATAGTTGAAAAAGAAAAGACTCCCATTTAGAGTTATCATAAGTTATACATGTCTTCTTAACCTATATAATGGAATAAAATGAATTGGTTGAGATAAAAATCTCATTAAGGGAAACCCCATAAACATTTGATTATTACTAAGATAATAAGAATTTTATTAAAAAGGGTCATGGAAAAAATGTCACATTAAAAAGAAAATATTTCTATAAACGTTTTCTACAAATCATGATTGAAAGACATGTATTCTCAAATAAAGAGATATACTCCATGGAAATATAGTTTGGAATCCTAATATGATAAACATGATCTATATAGAATGAACATATACATATGACATGTATACACAAAATAGCCATGAAACATAAAAAATAAAATTGGAACAGACATTAGTATTTGAAAATTATAACATTATTAAAAAAAAATGTACCAGATTCATGTTATTAAAAAAATCCATTCTTCATGTTCTGAAAAATAAAAATTTAATTACATCACATTGTGAATAAATAAAATGTCTGTTGTTTATTTTTTTTAATAAAACAAAATTTTTATTATTCATCTTCTGTATAAAAGAAATTCCATTAATTGAATCCTTATGTAATTTCATATAAATAATTAAACAATACATTGTAGGACTAAATAGTACCCCACAAATCATATAATATCCATCTATAGATATAAATTAAATAATAATATTAAAAAATTATAAATCATACATCACATAATTAAACCATTGAAAAGAAGAAGGTTCATGAAAAAAAATTTCTAGAAAATTCAATATGTAAATTAGTGAAACAAGTTTAAATGTGGCATAAAAGTAACCACAATTTAATGAAATCTACTTAAGGATGTTTTCATTTTGAAAAAAAAACTTTTAAATATATTTCTATAAATAACGTTTATTATAATAGGGAGAAAGTCATTTAGAAAAGGAATGAGGACTCAATCAAAATGTTTTTATTAAAAAAATTCATGAAAATGATAAAATATTTAAAATAATCATTTAAAACGTGAGGTTTTTAAAAAAACACATTTTTTAATAAAATTAGGATTTATAATATATTATTCTAGAAGATAAAATAATTTAAAACACACTTTCTAAAACATATTTCATTAAAATCTATTTTAAAATAATTAATTCTTTTAAAATATATATATATTTTACTTAATTAATATATATCAATATATTTATTTTATTTTTAAAAATAATCCAGAGTTAAAATCATTAAAAAAACAATTTTAAAATAGTGAAGGGAGTTTTATAAATAAGAATTCACATATAATAAAAGAAACGTACAACGATTTTTTAGAACAAGTTCTTACCAAAGTTTTTGAATATGATATTATGAGTAACATTCAAATTTAATTTTCCCAAAAGAATGACATAAGGTACAATTGAATAAAATCATATGGTGAATGAATGTAATCCTGGAATAATGATATTCAATAAGATACATTATAAATCAACAAATGGAATTTTGTTAACAAAACAACTCTCAAAACATTGGTATATTTTTAATGAAAATAAATTTAAATAACGAACATTATATGGATTTTAAAGCCCCATAAATTTCATGAATATGTAAAAATATTTTAATTAGTAACTAATCACACCATATAATATATATCATCATTTATAATATGAAATATGACTCAAGGAATGCAATTAATGTCAATGAACCCCTTACATTGTACTCCAACATACTCAAACGTGCTCTAAACTGTAAAGACCCACAAATTTCAAGGAAATTTTTTTTCTTAATTTTCTTTGGAATTTTACAAGAGCGCAGCTTCAGACGGCACCTGATTCCGAGGCCCGGTGTGCCCGGAATCAATTTCCGAAGTTTGGCTCAGGTACGTTCAGTGAACGGACGAGCGGGTTTTTCTATCTTTTGAACCGGTGCCCGGAATCGAATTCTGAGGGCACCGATGAAATCGCAGCGCCGGTATTTGCTTAGAAATGCCTCTTCCGGAGTTGCGTTTGCTCAGACGTGGTTTTTAAATTTTGTGGCTTTAAGTCAGAAATAAAATAAAGTTTGTGCGACAACTTTATTTTATTTCACTTAAGCTGCTTGGAAGCCACTTAAAGGCGGTTTGAACTGAGTTGAACTGGATAGGATGCTATCCAGAAATATCCTATCCCCTTGGTAGGATATTTGTGAGGCAGGGCCCGCACGAGCCCCGCCATTTCTTTCGCTAAGTAACGCACCCACGAAAACCCGTCAAAGTAACTGAAAAGTCAACCGACGCGTTTTCTTTAATTTCTTAACAGACCATTTAATTGGGCGGTTTATTTCGTGAATTAAATGGGCTGTTTATTTCGTTGAATTAATTCAACGAATTAAATGGGTCGTTACTTACGCGTTTTGCGTTTGTTGGCAAAATAATAAAATAGACAACTTTTCTATTTTAGAGGATTGCTATCGTTGTGCAATTCCTCTGAACCTCCACTCTCCCCGCGAAGAACGCGAAGAACGCGAAGAACGCGAAGAACGCGAAGAACGCCGGCGACCGAAATTCGATGACGCACACCGAGATCTGCGACGTCGACGAGCTTTACCTGCGACGTTCTTCGGCGACACCTCTTATTCCGCGGCCGATCCTCGTTCGGCAACTAAGGTGAGAATTGGATCTTTTCTTCTCCCTTTTTAATTTCAATATCAACGGATTTAAACTAATTAAATCCGTTTGATCTTGATCCGGAGATTGGCGACGCGACGCCGGATACCGCGACGACGCGACGATCTCTTTCTTCCGCGACGAGCGATTCCGCGACGACCTCTCGTCCGACGACGACGACAAGGTAAGGGATGTTGGATTATTTTATCTTATTTCCCCCGTGTTTATTCTTTTAAAGTGAAGAACATGATCTCCGACAATTTTAATTTATTTAAAATTGTTGTTGATTATTCCTCCCGTGGATTATGACTAACGCGGAGGGTGCGGGTCTAACGAACAAGACCCGACAACCCTCCGCCGATCTCTTTTGTTGTGCGGATATGGCGGACGACGACGAACCTCGCGGCAGGGGTGATCTGTTGATCCCGCAGTGAAGGTCGGCCCCCGGGAGGAGCAACGGCGCAGACGGGAAAGGAATCGGGCCACCGGAGCATCTCCGGCGGCCCGCGGAAGGCGGCGGCGGCGACCGGAGGCGGCGGCGCCCGGCGCGCCGCCGTGGAGGAAGTCCGCCGCGGCTGAAGCCGCGGCGGCGGCGGCGGCCGGTTCCGCGGCCGCGCGGAACCGGGAACGGACGCGGCGGCCCGGCCGCGTCCGCGTGACAGGCGCCCCCCCCCCCCCCCCCCGCGGGGCCGTGTTTTGCTTGAGCCGCGGGTCAAGCCCGCGGCGCCCTCCTTCGGCCGCTCGGCCGAAGCCGAGCCGGCCGGTCCGGTCGGCCGGGCCGCGCCCCGGCCGGACCGGACCCGGCCTAGCCGGGTCGGGCCGACCCGGTTCGGCCGACCCCAGGGGGGGTTCGGGCCGGGTCGCCCCGGGCCCAGAACCCCCGTTTCGGGCCCTCTTCGGTCTTTCGCCCATATCTTGGGCCTGGGACCTCCGATTGACGAACCGTCAGCGGCTACACGATCCTTGGATCGAGACGGTCGTTTTGGTATATTATACTCAAGGTTTCGGAAGACTTTGGGTTCGGCCGGGTTGGTTCGTACACGAAACCAACCGGGCCCTCGGAGCGGAAACGCTCATAACTTGAGCTACGGACGTCCGAACGACGTACCGTCAGCTGTGGTAGTTTCCTCTAAGTGAGACAGAACTTTTGGCATACTCCGCCCGAGGATCGGATACAGGCGGAGTACGGTCGGGTTGGTTTTGCCCTAAAAACCAACCGGGCCCCTGGGACGAAAATGCCAATAACTCTCAGACCGGGCGTCCGATTGACGCGCCGTCTGTCGCGTTGAGATCCTGTTGTCGATACGGAACTTTTGGATACATCAAATTCGGACTACGTGTCAGTTGATGTATCAGCCTCTCGGCTCGTGGAGCGGACCCTCCTAAACGAGCTCGCCTTGTGCGGGAACCCTAGCGTTGGCTGTGACTTCGACGACAGAGCAGAGATCCTCCGTGGACTGCGACGACGGCAGAGCAGAGATCCTCCGTGGACTGCGACGACGGCAGAGCAGAGATCCTTCGTGGACTGCGGCGACGACAGAGCAGAGATCCTCCGTGGACTGCGTCGACTACTGCACTCAGCGATCCTACGTGGATCAGTGCTACAGGTTCTGTGTGAGCCCGATCCTGTGTGGGTCCTTACTACTGGTTCTGTGTGAGCCACTGCCTACAGGTTCTGTGTGAGCCCGATCCTGTGTGGGTCTTTTGCGGGGGTTAGTACCTATCGATCCTTCGTGGGTCCGACGACTTAGATGGATCAGTGATCATCTTTGACGTCATCTGAAAAAGTATACCTGGTTGAGCTGAATCGTATGTTACTCTCCTTTGTGGATTGTGTTGAACTATCCTTTGTGGATCTACTGTTTACTCTCCTTGTGGATTTGAGTCTTGCTTTCCTTTGTGGATTGAGTTGTTCTTGAGCTCGTGAGCAGAGCTAGAATTGGGGACTTAGGTATATGTATGGGCATATACCTAAGTCGAGTCAGATGTTACTTCGTGATTGCATCTTTCTTTTGTGCTATATCCTTTGTGGATTTCGGGAGACCTTCGGGGGTCTCGGGGTCCTTACTGAGTAGTTGTACTCACCCCTGCACGGGCTATGCCCGCACCTTGTTGTGTTGGTTGCAGACGACGGACAGCGCTGATCACGGTTGGGGCGTGGAGCAGGACGGTACCTGGAGGTGGACTACTGGGCGGGACGTGCTCGGAGCGGACGTGGGACCCGAGGAGCCTGGAGGCTATCTGTACCCACCCTTCAGGTGGGATTGCCAGTGGACGACACGAGGCCGCCGTCTTTTCTTCAGTTGCTGTACTTTACTTTTCAGTTGTACTTTACAGTTGGGCTTGTATTTCCGGCCCCCTTTACTTTTCTGCACTTCACTTTCCGCTTGCTGACTCTGTGTGGTTGTTACTTATAAAGGCAATGCCTTCCCTGTTTACTGGGATTTTACGCCTTGGTGCTAGTCGCCAGCCCCTGGCCTATGGAAGGCGGGCTTGGGGTAGTCACGGCACGGGCCCCGAGGACGGGTCGTGACAAATTGGTATCAGAGGTGGTCGGTTCTACAGCGGACTCTGATCGTCTTTCTTTTCTATGAAAAGCAATAGTGTTTAGTGTATTGAGTGTGGTTATCAGTTCAGGGAACCCAGTGTTGGTGCGGCGGCCGACGTATCCGTACACCAGGACCCTGACTCCTGATTTCCGACTTAATGCATGAAAACATTGATTGCGTGTGTGTTTCAAGTTTTCCTTGTGATTACTTGTGTCAGCTCACCGGGTATACTGATCTGCTTTATGAAAGTCTCATGTTTTCCTTGTGATTACTTGTGCCAGCTCACCAGGTATACTGTTCTGACTGTGGTGCTCTTGTTCTCCTTTTCAGGATGGCCCCGCGACGACAGCCAGCTAGGGTTCCGAGTGTAGGGCGCGACGGCAGCCCACCGAGCGACGAGGCCTCAGTGCAGGGCCCTTTGCCAGCCGTGGCACCGGCGGTAGCTTTACCCGCCGAGGCACCGATGCTGCCAGTACCAGACGCTGACGATGCACGTCGCCTCAGGGCACTGCATGAGTTTCAGAGCCAGCGACCGCCCAGGTTTCGCGGTGAGGCGGACCCCCAGGCCGCCGAGGACTGGCTAGAGGCGGTGGTACGGATCTTTAGGCTAGTGAGGACACCAGCGGATCTCATGGTGATTCTCGCAGCGAGCCTCCTGCAGGCGGCGGCAGGACGATGGTGGAGCTTGATGCTCCTGGTTCACGATGAGGCATCCTTGCTCTGGACGGACTTCGAGAGCCTCTTCCGCTCTGAGTTCGTCTCGGCCGCCCTCCGAGCGGTGCGCATCTAGGAGCTTCTCCAGCTGCGCCAGGGCAGCATGATGGTCGCTCAGTACGCGGCGAGGTTCACTGACCTATCTCGCTACTCGACCGACATGGTACGGGACCCCTTCTTCCGGGCCCGGACCTTCGAGCAGGGCTTGCGACAGGAGATTCGGGCGTCGCTGATCTCCCTCAGCATTCCGACCCAGGCGGGAGTGCTGGAGCGAGCCCTCCTGATCGAGAGCTTCCTGGCAGAGCCTTCTTCAGCGGCGAGACCTAGCGCAGGGCGGCAGGTAGCTGAGTCTTCGGCAGCAGGTAGCCGACGGATGACCCAGGGTTCCAGGCGGACCAGACCTTCCGGCAGGAGACCCCGGGACACTGGCTCAGCAGTGCAGGGCACACAGCGGAGTGCCAGCCTTCCGAGAGGCAGGTTGTGCTACACCTGCGGCGGGCAGGGTCGCATGGCTCGTGACTGCCCGACTCGCCGATCAGAGGAGCAGCAGACGGTGGAGGGGCCACCCAGGCAGAGGCAGAGGGTCGACCGTGGCGGTCCGCAGGGAGGAGGCGGACGAGGCAGAGGAGCTGGCCGAGCAGCGGGTGGTGGGCGACGCTTCCAGGCTCTACCCCCACCACCACCAGGAGGGCCACCTCGACCACAGGGAGCTGGTGGGCAGGGGCAGGCCCAGCTCCAGGCAGTGGAGGCCTACGACCCCGACTTGCCAGAGATGATTCGAGGTACGATCTGTGTCTATTCCACCCTTGCTGCAGTACTTATAGACAAAGGAGCGAGTCACTCTTTCATAGCCTCTGCCCTTGTTCGGAGCTCGGAGATTCCGACTGAGCCGTTGGCTCGATCCTTACGGCTAGAGACTCCTACGGGAGCAGACTCGACGATTACGCACTGGTGTCAGTAGTGTGAGCTTACTCTAGGAGGCGAGAGCTTCGGCTGGGATCTCCTTGTAGCGGCATCGAGGCCTTACGACGTCATCTTGGGCATGGATTGGCTATCCACGGTTCATGCCCAGATCGACTGTTTTAGGCGCAAGGTGCGATGTGTTCGCACCGACGGGAGTAGGTTTACCTTCACCGGCGAGAAGGGAACCTTTGCAGCACAGGATGGACTTCCGCGGAGGAGAGTGCAGCCCATCTCTCATCAGTTGGCTAGCCTCATCCTAGGAGCAGTGGACGTGCGGAGTCCGGTTTTTCCTGCAGTGGTGGACCAGTACGTGGACGTCTTTCCCGACGACGTTCCAGGGCTACCTCCTCGTAGAGAGGTAGACTTTTACATCGACTTGTACCCCGGTACAGCCCCGATATCTACTCCAGCATATCGGATGGCCCCTGCCGAGCTTCGGGAGCTGCGGGTACAGTTGGAGGACTTGCAGAGCAAGGGGTTTATCCGACCCAGTGTTTCACCCTGGGCTTCCCCGATTTTGTTCGCCAAGAAGGCGGACAGGAGCTTGCGACTGTGTGTCGACTATCGTCGCCTGAACTAGGTGACAGTGAGGAACAAGTATCCGCTGCCACGGATTGATGACCTCTTCGATCAGCTAAAGGGAGAGCGGTGGTTCTCGAAGATAGACCTTCGGTCAGGCTATCATCAGCTCAGAGTTCGAGACGAGGACGTGCAGAAGATGACCTTCAGATGTCGGTATGGCCATTATGAGTTCTTGGTTATGCCATTCGGCGTAACCAATGCTCCAGCAGTGTTCATGAGCCTCATGAACAGGATCTTCCAGCCATACCTCGACCGATTTGTCGTGGTCTTCATTGACGACATTTTGGTATACTCGACGACTGAGGAGGAGCATGCCTACCACCTGCGAGTTGTGCTAGACACACTCCGAGAGCACCAGCTTTATGGCAAGCTCTCAAAATGCCAGTTCTGGTTACGTGAGGTCCATTTCTTGGGGCACGTCATCTCTGAGGCGGGAGTTGCAGTGGATCCCGCGAAGATCGAGGCAGTACTAGCTTGGGAGCCACCCAGGAGCGTGACAGAGGTGCGGAGCTTCTTGGGCCTAGCCGGATACTATCGGAGATTCGTGCCAGACTTCTCCAGAGTTGCGGCACCACTCTCAGCGTTGACGAAGAAGGGGAAACCCTTTGTGTGGTCAAACAGATGTCAGCAGAGCTTCCAGGAGCTGAGACAGAGACTGACCAGCGCACCTATCTTGAGGTTGCCTGAGGAGGGAGTTGGATACGTAGTTTACTGCGATGCATCAGGGACTGGACTCGGGTGCGTCCTGATGCAGGATCGGGCCGTGATCGCCTACGGATCACGTCAATTGAGGCCGCATGAGCAGAACTACGCCACTCATGACCTGGAGTTGGCAGTAGTGGTCTTCGCTCTGAAGACTTGGCGGCACTATCTGATGGGCGAGCGCTTCACAGTCTTTTCTGACCACCAGAGTCTCAGGTATATCTTCTCTCAGACGGACCTGAACCTGAGACAGCGGAGATGGCTTGAGTTCCTCCAGGACTATGACTTTGAGATAGTCTATACTCCTGGGAAGGGGAACGTGGTAGCCGATGCCCTCAGCAGGAGGACGGGCATTCAGCTACTTGAGGAGGCGACGGAGCAGCTAGCCTCCTTGCAGATATCCTTTGTGGATAGAGACGGAGCAGCCTTTCTTCAGTCTCTCACAGTCTCTCCTCCACTTCTACAGCGGGTCAGAGAGGCTCAGCGTGGGGACGCTGACTATGAGACCCGGCGTGCACTGATATCCTCAGGTCAGGCGCCTGATGGCTTCTCCCTTGGAGCAGAGCACGACATCCTTTTCAGAGGACGTACCTTCGTACCAGTCGCTTTACGAGAGGAGGTGCTGAGAGAGTTTCACACTTCTCCCTTGGCGGTACATCCTGGAGTGGCGAAGATGTACCAGGATCTCAGGCGACAGCACTGGTGGCCGGGCATGAAGAAAGCTGTGGCAGAGTTCGTTTCACGATGCCTCACCTGCCAGCAGGTGAAGGCAGAGCATCAGGTACCAGCAGGCTTGGTACAGCCCTTGGAGGTCCCGGAGTGGAAGTGGGATGGCATATCTATGGACTTCGTGACTGGACTTCCACGCACTTCCAGAGGTCACGACTCCATTTGGGTGATTGTCGACAGACTCACCAAGTCGGCACACTTCTTACCCATCAGAGAGCAGGGCTCAGTGGATAGCTTGGGACGTCTTTACGTCCAGGAGATCGTACGGCTTCACGGTGTGCCATCGTCTATCGTCTCCGATCGAGATGCTCGTTTCACTTCCCGGCTTTGGAAGGGGTTGCAGGAGGCGTTCGGGACGCGGCTCCATCTGAGCACAGCCTTCCACCCTCAGACGGATGGTCAGACGGAGAGGACCATACAAACACTCGAGGACATGCTCTGTGCATGTGTTCTCGACTTTGGTCGCAGCTGGGAGGACCACATACCCTTGGTGGAGTTCGCGTACAACAACAGCTACCACTCCACCATCGGGATGGCACCATACGAGGCGTTGTACGGCAGACCCTGCAGATCACCGTTGTGCTGGACAGACCCTGGGGAGTCAGCACTCGTGGGACCAGAGATGGTCTGAGCCACGACAGAGAAGGTCCAGATCATCCAGGAGAGGATGAGGACAGCTCAGAGCCGGCAGAAGTCATATGCTGACAGGAGGCGGAGGCCACTAGAGTTCGAGGATGGCGACCACGTCTTTTTGCGTGTCTCACCTCGACGTGGTTTACGGAGATTTGGCCGAGGCGGCAAGTTGTCTCCACGCTTCATCGGGCCTTTCCAGGTCCTCAGCAGGATAGGAGAGGTGGCTTATCGCCTGGCTCTACCACCTCAGTTGCACCGGGTGCACGACGTCTTCCACGTGTCTCAGCTGAGGAGATACGTGCACGACCCGACGCACATCATCGACTTTGGGGAGCTGGACGTGGACGATGGGGCGACTTTTGCGGAGGTCCCAGTGGAGATTGAGGATCGACAGGAGCGGGTCCTACGTGGGCGGTCGATTCCTCTTGTGCGCGTCATATGGCAGCACGGGAACCTCCAGGAGAGCACTTGGGAGCGGGAGGCTCAGATGCGTGCTCAGTACCCCCATTTGTTCCCCTAGTTTTTGATGTATCTTTACGGGGACGTAAAGCCCAGAGGTGGGAGTAATGTAAAGACCCGCAAATTTCAAGGAAATTTTTTTTCTTAATTTTCTTTGGAATTTTACAAGAGCGCAGCTTCAGACGGCACCTGATTCTGAGGCCCGGTGTGCCCGGAATCAATTTCCGAAGTTTGGCTCGGGTACGTTCAGTGAACGGACGAGCGGGTTTTTCTATCTTTTGAACCGGTGCCCGGAATCGAATTCTGAGGGCACCGATGAAATCGCAGCGCCGGTATTTGCTTAGAAATGCCTCTTCCGGAGTTGCGTTTGCTCAGACGTGGTTTTTAAATTTTGCGGCTTTAAGTTAGAAATAAAATAAAGTTTGTGCGACAACTTTATTTTATTTCACTTAAGCTGCTTGGAATCCACTTGAAGCCACTTAAAGGCAGTTTGAACTGAGTTGAACTGGATAGGATGCTATCCAGAAATATCCTATCCCATTGGTAGGATATTTGTGAGGCAGGGCCCGCACGAGCCCCGCCGTTTCTTTCGCTAAGTAACGCACCCGCGAAAACCCGTCAAAGTAACTGAAAAGTCAACCGACGCGTTTTCTTTAATTTCTTAACAGACCATTTAATTGGGCGGTTTATTTCGTGAATTAAATGGGCTGTTTATTTCGTTGAATTAATTCAACGAATTAAATGGGTCGTTACTTACGCGTTTTGTGTTTGTTGGCAAAATAATAAAATAGACAACTTGTCTATTTTGGAGGATTGCTATCGTTGTGCAATTCCTCTGAACCTCCACTCTCCCCGCGAAGAACGCGAAGAACGCGAAGAACGCGAAGAACGCGAAGAACGCCGGCGACCGAAATTCGACGACGCACACCAAGATCTGTGACGTCGACGAGCTTTACCCGCGACGTTCTTCGGCGACGCCTCTTATTCCGCGGCCGATCCTCGTTCGGCAACTAAGGTGAGAATTGGATCTTTTCTTCTCCCTTTTTAATTTAAATATCAACGGATTTAAACTAATTAAATCCGTTTGATCTTGATCCAGAGATTGGCGACGCGACGCCGGATACCGCGACGACGCGACGATCTCTTTCTTCCGCGACGAGCGATTCCGCGACGACCTCTCGTCCGACGACGACGAAAAGGTAAGGGATGTTGGATTATTTTATCTTATTTCCCCCGTGTTTATTCTTTTAAAGTGAAGAACATGATCTCCGACAATTTTAATTTATTTAAAATTGTTGTTGATTATTCCTCCCGTGGATTATGACTAACGCGGAGGGTGCGGGTCTAACGAACAAGACCCGGCAACCCTCCGCCGATCTCTTTTGTTGTGCGGATATGGCGGACGACGACAAACCGCGCGGCAGGGGCGATCTGTTGATCCCGCAGTGAAGGTCGGCCCCCGGGAGGAGCAACGGCGCATACGGGAAAGGAATCGGGCCACCGGAGCATCTCCGGCGGCCCGCGGAAGGCGGCGGCGGCGCCCGGCGCGCCGCCGTGGAGGAAGTCCGCCGCGGCTGAAGCCGCGGCGGCGGCGGCGGCCGGTTCCGCGGCCGCGCGGAACCGGGAACGGACGCGGTGGCCCGGCCGCATCCGCGTGACAGCCCCCCCCCCCCCCGCGGGGCCGCGTTTTGCTTGAGCCGCGGGTCAAGCCCGCGACGCCCTCCTTCGGCCGCTCGGCCGAAGCCGAGCTGGCCGGTCCGGTCGGCCGGCCCGCGCCCCGGCCGGACCGGACCCGGCCTAGCCGGGTCGGGCCGACCCGGTTCGGCCGACCCCAGGGGGGGTTCGGGCCGGGTCGCCCCGGGCCCAGAACCCCCGTTTCGGGCCCTCTTCGGTCTTTCGCCCATATCTTGGGCCTGGGACCTCCGATTGACGAACCGTCAGCGGCTACGCGATCCTTGGATCGAGACGGGCGTTTCGGTATATTATACTCAAGGTTTCGGAAGACTTTGGGTTCGGCCGGGTTGGTTCGTACACGAAACCAACCGGGCCCTCGGAGCGGAAACGCTCATAACTTGAGCTACGGACGTCCGAACGACATACCGTCAGCTGTGGTAGTTTCCTCTAAGTGAGACGGAACTTTTGGCATACTCCGCCTGAGGATCGGATACAGGCGGAGTACGGTCGGGTTGGTTTTTCCCTAAAAACCAACCGGGCCCCTGGGACGAAAATGCCAATAACTCTCAGACCGGGCGTCCGATTGACGCGCCGTCTATCGCGTTGAGATCCTGTTGTCGATACGGAACTTTTGGATACATCAACTTCGGACTACGTGTCAGTTGATGTATCAGCCTCTCGGCTCGTGGAGCGGACCCTCCTAAACGAGCTCGCCTTGTGCGGGAACCCTAGCGTTGGCTGTGACTTCGACGACAGAGCAGAGATCCTCCGTGGACTGCGACGACGGAAGAGCAGAGATCCTCCGTGGACTGCGACGACGGCAAAGCAGAGATCCTTCGTGGACTGCGGCGACGACAGAGCAGAGATCCTCCGTGGACTGCGTCGACTACTGCACTCAGCGATCCTACGTGGATCAGTGCTACAGGTTCTGTGTGAGCCCGATCCTGTGTGGGTCCTTACTACTGGTTCTGTGTGAGCCACTGCCTACAGGTTCTGTGTGAGCCCGATCCTGTGTGGGTCTTTTGCGGGGGTTAGTACCTATCGATCCTTCGTGGGTCCGACGACTTAGATGGATCAGTGATCATCTTTGACGTCATCTGAAAAAGTATACCTGGTTGAGCTGAATCGTATGTTACTCTCCTTTGTGGATTGTGTTGAACTATCCTTTGTGGATCTACTGTTTACTCTCCTTGTGGATTTGAGTCTTGCTTTCCTTTGTGGATTGAGTTGTTCTTGAGCTCGTGAGCAGAGCTAGAATTGGGGACTTAGGTATATGTATGGGCATATACCTAAGTCGAGTCAGATGTTACTTCGTGATTGCATCTTTCTTTTGTGCTATATCCTTTGTGGATTTCGGGAGACCTTCGGGGGTCTCGGGGTCCTTACTGAGTAGTTGTACTCACCCCTGCACGGGCTATGCCCGCACCTTGTTTTGTTGGTTGCAGACGACGGACAGCGCTGATCACGGTTGGGGCGTGGAGCAGGATGGTACCTGGAGGTGGACCACTGGGCGGGACGTGCTCGGAGCGGACGTGGGACCCGAGGAGCCTGGAGGCTATCTGTACCCACCCTTCAGGTGGGATTGCCAGTGGACGACACGAGGCCGCCGTCTTTTCTTCAGTTGCTGTACTTTACTTTTCAGTTGTACTTTACAGTTGGGCTTGTATTTCCGGCCCCCTTTACTTTTCTGCACTTCACATTCCGCTTGCTGACTCTGTGTGGTTGTTACTTATAAAGGCAATGCCTTCCCTGTTTACTGGGATTTTAGGCCTTGGTGCTAGTCGCCAGCCCCTGGCCTATGGAAGGCGGGCTTGGGGTAGTCACGGCACGGGCCCCGAGGACGGGTCGTGACATAAACACCTATATAATAAACTTAGATATATTAAGTACCTATTAAAAACCCATATTCATAATTTATAATGATTCTCTACATGTATATTATTTTGTTATTATCTATTTTTAAAATCATGTGTGAGTGATCATGATCATTTTGAAAAAAATTGTAATATTGATGTTAATATTCATTCTTCTCCCAAAGATCATCATTTGTAGACTATGAAAGATTGAATAAATTTTTTAGGGTGAATCATTTTGTAAAATTTAATGAGGTAAAATACATGGATATTGTTTGTGAAAATCTAAATTACAATTAATATTTGTTGCATGTTTTAAATATTAAATGGTAGAATATTAATATATTTATATATTAAATTATAATATCACCATTTCGAATCATTAAAAAACATATAAAATTTTTTATTTATTTTTATTAACATGTTATATAATTCCTTCATCATCAATTGTTTATCCATTATGGAATCATTCTCGTAGTTATTAAAAATAGAACCAAATTAGAAGGTGTTATAATGATTTTATGTGAATGCATTTGAATGAAAATATTATTAATATAAAATTTATTAAAAAAATTATTCATGTCATAAATATCATATAACCATATTAAATTAATAATTGGAACCATCAATAATGTTTGGTGATGAAAATTGAGATTCATCATTCATGGTGAGAGTAGTTGGTCATACACAGAATTAACGATTCCATGTAACAATGAATGGTTGGGAGTGATGATATATGAGAAAACATAATTTTTGAATAATATCTTTTAAATATTAATATTATTAATTAATCATGTATATCCTTATTCCAACCATTAATGGTGAAGATGAAAAACGAACCACATCATTTTCTGGAGGAAGTAGTCCACATATACACATGATCAGTGTTGTTTTATTTTTCTTAGTGGATTGAAAGAGTTGAAAAATAATGTTTTATTTTTTAATATAATAATAGTAAATTATAATAATAATTAAATTTTTATTATATTATGGTCCTTATAATAAATTTTTAAGAGGAACCATAAGAAAAAAATCTAAGGATTAAGAAATACACATCTTGAGAACATGATACTTCTCTTTGAAATCTCATTGATTGAATCTACAAAAATTTAAATTGATACTAGAGTGTTATGAACATCAGAGAGTATTCTGGGTTTAGAAAAATAGTATATTTTAATGATTTATTTCAAAGGAATAATGGTTTCTTAAAGGGGGTGGGGTTTTGTTCCCCATTTATAAGTGATGAAAATGACACTTGTGAATACCCATTATATTTGAATAATGGAATGATAGTATTCAAGGATAAAATGATCCAAAATTATTGAATAATTATTTTTATGGTGAAATAATGTGTATATATCATCAACTAAATAATTTACCTTATTTTTGATAAATTTAAAAAATCCTTTTACTATATCACTTTTATAATTTAACATTTTTTATTAGTTTGGTAACTTTTTTTTAACCTAGTGGTCTATATTTTAATAAAAATATATATTTTCCAATATAACCATATTTAAATCATATAAAAATAATCATGTCATATATATTGAATAATTAAATTTCTATATAATTTAAATTTTAATTTTAAATTAAAACATTTCACATATATAAAAACTATTTACTAAAAAATGTTTATTTTGACATTACTTTTCTTAATATCATATAAAATTTGGTACCAATTAAAATAATGATAACATATTGTATAAATTTTTAAACAAAATATTGATGCCATTATATAAAGTAAGAAAATCTAATTTACTTCATAAAAATTTCACATTATTAATAAAACAATATTTTGAAAATAAACCACTAACTATTTTCCTGGTCATTAACTTCATTCTTAATAATCACACTTTTAGGCCTAAAAATTAAATTTAAATTATTATATAATATGATAATTTTGATAGAAAATATGAATTCCATTTTTTATTTTTTATTCTTATATGTGATGAGAACTTTTATTTAATAAAAGTTAATAAAAGTTGTTCTTAATATAAAGCATTACATCAGTTTCCAAAACATTAAACATTAGTTCCATAAATTCATCATAGTAATTTTAGATTGTTTATTTCACTTTATAAAAATATTTTTTTATAGAAATTTTTTTTTTAAAACCCTTAATCTATTCTTTTGTTTTAGTAATTTCATTAAGGTGATGTATTATCAAAAATCTTTATTTTTTCTATTCCACTAAAATCAATTATTTAAAACAAAATATAAAAAATTCACCTTATGGAAAAAAAAATTTGGAATTAAAAAATAAATTTCATTATTTCAAATAGATATTAAAATACTTATAAATTTAGTTATTAAATTAAAATTATACATATATATATATATATAATTTTATTTCATCGAAATAAGCCTTTTTAAAAACATTATGTATAATGACCAATAATATATCAACCCATAATAACATTATTTATAAAAATCATTACGATTAATTGCAATTATACAATCTTTTATTTTAGTATATAATATAATTAAGAAAATAAAATTCCATAATAATATTGACACTACAACGTAGTGTACATTTTTTTAAGAATAAACTAGACATTAAGTTCACTTCTATGATTAATTCAGGATACATTAGAATTATTTAAAATGGATCACTGTAGTGGAACGCCTAATCTTGATAAAATTTATAGTCATCTTTACATCCTATAAAAAATTGAAAATGAGGGATGATAAAAAAAAATACAAGTAATAGATATAAAAATTAAAAAATGGTATTAGTCTAGTGGAAAACATTAAAACCAATGACGATGCACAAATGTTTCAAAATAAATCATTGAGAAAATAAAAAATATATTTATTGATGTGAAAAAACAATTTTTCCCAAATAAATTCATTTAAACCCATTAGAAATCATATGAAAAGCAATGATGGAACCCCAATTATTTTGGGGCCAAATGAAAACATTTCATTAAAAAATAATCATTTCACTATTTAATGTTCAAAACATTTCCAAACATCACTAAATCAAGAGTTTTCATAAAAACCTTTTGAAATAATTATATATGTATCATGTATAGTAATATTCATGACCCATAATCAGTCATTAATTTTATCCTATTTTAAAATAACCAGTAAATTCCATAGTAGTGACCATCATGGTTATCTAATTCACTTCAACTATGATGACTTCATCAATACCCATTAAATTATTGATATATATATATATATATATCTCTGGTTCACTATATCAATAAGTCTTATCTTAATTACCATTGATCTTCTACATTGATCGCGTACTTTATCATTGAATAAAAAAATTATTCTTTTAATTTTTCATCACAAAACCCTTTAAAAACACATTTGATTAAATAAGAACAACACTATCCACATTATCATAATCATAGGGCTAAATGTCTGTTTTCCATCAAACTAGTAAAAATAAAAAAAATCACAGAATATGAGGAATATGATTTACATTGAAGAAACGTTTTGAATTTTACATGAATCTTGAAAATGAAAATTGAATATGCCAGCGGGAGGAGGCGGTCAATCTATATACATTGTGAAAATTATTTTTATGTGAGGAAAAAATGTCAAAATGACTCATATGGTAAATCTATAAAAGATTCATATTTATTCTATTAAAAGGAATGTGAAAAGTAGATTAAATTGAACTTTAAAAATATTTTATGCATAAATAATAACATTATTGAAGTATTCTGATGAACATGGATATAGTGGATAAAGATATTAAGCAATTTAAAATAAAATTTTAAAGGGTAATTGCATACCATATGCCTTAACAAACTATTTTCATTATCTAATAACTAAATGATAAAATAATATGTTTTCAACATTCATAATAAACATTTATATTTTTTTTAATATTCCATTTATTTATTTTATTACCATAAATTATGTTTTCATAAGTTGTTATTTACATGTTGGACATTTTAGGTTCATTCATTTTATAACATCAAAACAGAAATGGTGTGTTTACCGTGGTCATTGGTGGTATTGTTCCCTTACCTCCATAATCCTACAATTTTTATAATTATCATACATTTTAATTAAATATACTTTTAAAACCAGCCATTTTTTAAGGTTATAAAAAAATTGACTATAGTTGTTTCAGACTTATAGAAGTCTATAGCTACAGATGAATAACATTTTCATTTTTCTATTGGGTGGAAAGGAAATTAAGTATATTCTATTTTAATACAATAAAATCATAAATATGTAATGAAACTAAAAATTACTCTTTTTTGTTCCATCTAGAGGACAATCCTTGTACATTGTAAATAAAAAACAAATCGCATCACTTTATAGATGTGGTAGTTCACATGTACACACAAGAACTATTATCATTTTCTAACATATGGTCGGGTTGGAAAGAAAGTAAAATATTATATTTTCATAATGAAAATTATAATTTATATAATATTTCTTCCATTTTTAAATCATTTTTACCAATTAAATGATCCAATGATTAAAGAAATGTAACGCTTAGTCGGAGTGGTAATCAACACGTACTCATGAGAAATATTTTCATTTCCCATTTGATGAGAAAAAATAAGATGAAATGGTTGATCATAATTGTAATAAAATTTATATTCATATAAGACACTTATTTTATTATTTTATCATGGTTCTAAAATATTTGAATGGGGTTTAAGTGGAAATAAATATGAAATCATCAATTAATAATTATACCTCTTCTTTTTGAAACTCCTATTATCATTCACATTATGCCTTCTTAGGTTTTTATTTTGGTGAGATAAGGACCTCTTAGGTGTAAGGAGGATATTTGGGATGGGATCTGTTGATTTCATTGTTGATATAAAAGTATTAATGTGTGTGAAAAAGTGCAGATATGAGGTTCTAATTTATAATTGAGTGTTGTTGGACTCCTATAAATAATTTTTAATTTTAAATATAATATAAGACATTATAAATGTAAAGTGGAACTAAATTTTCAAATATCTAACCCACGATAGGTTAATGTCAAATTACACTCAAAAAATAAAATTTAACTTGGTTTTAGATATATGTTATTCCTTATATCTATGTTTAACCCCCAACCCTTTCAACCATTACTAGGGTAATACATATTTTCAAAGATTAATATTCCTTATTATTGAACACAAAATTTAAAAAATTACCAACTATAATCCTTAAGAATGAATATTTTAAATCCTTTTTTTCGAAATTCAATTTTTTCATGTGGATAATATTAATTTTAATATAAAAATGAAAACATTAAATAAAACAGTTTTTATGAAAAATCCATTTTTAAGCATAAAATTGATTTCGTGCCAAAATGATTTTAACAGTTATTAAATGTATAATTTTTTATTATTTTCATTGTATTTCATCTAATATAACTTCAAAACCAATAAAAATTATAATTATACTTTTTGAAAACATGAAACAAAATTATAGTTTTAATAAAAATAGTTATTTTTCACTATTCGCTGAAAATTAATATTTTTAGAAAAAAACTCAAAGATTTACCCTAAGATATATTTGATATGATGAATAAAAATAATAATTATATTTATTAAAATTAAATTTCCAAAATAATGATATTTATCTTTTAAATAAATCCTTGTAACATATTTAAAAACAAATTAATTAAATAAAACTATTCCTTTTTCAATTACAAAATTATAGTCATTTTTGAAACAATGATGAATATGAATCCATAAATATTTTTATGAATAATAATAAAACATAAATTGATTTATTATTAACATTACCATGGTATTCAATTTTATCCCCCCCCTTAGAAATTTCATCCACCTAATTTAAATCATTATTAAAACAAGTGTGGGTGTTTTTCTATTTCATAATTTTTTGATTCCCATGTTTATTTTTCAATATTGAGATTCATAAATAAAAAAATAACCTAGATAATAAAATTATTTCATTTTACCATCGCTCTATGATCCAATATATGAACCATATTTTTCTCTTAAGAATTCTACACTTTCAACATTACTAATTCTAGACTCAAAACATGTGATGCATCAGGTACATATTTTCTTACAAATGAAACATGAGACAAATAAAATTATTGAGATAAACTATAGGGTAATAATAAATATAAACCGTATTCCCCACATTATCTGTATATTAATAGGATCAAATGAACCATGAAATCAATATTTATTTTTCATAGAAACATGGTACAATTTTTCCAGGTGATACATTATGAAAAAAATTATCCCTTACCTCAAAATATATATCATTCCTTGATTTATTTATTAAAATTTTATACCTACTCTAAGATTCAATCATATAGTGCTAAATTACCTATACATTCTTGACCATCTCTTCTTCAAAAATTATTACAAAAAATATCCCTTTATTAAATTCATCAGAACGTGATGGAGTTCGTAACCGCTTTCTGTATAATACCTCAAAAGTATCCATCCATATACTAAAATGACAATTATTATTAATAAAAAATTAAATAAATTAAATATGGTGATCAATCCATCCATAATAATCTAATGAGGACTCATAAATCGTATCTTCCTAGGTAAGATTTTTTCACTAAGACTATCCACCAGATTCTGGATGAAAAGATTTATTGAAATTTATATTAGTACCTAATGACTTATTCTAATCCTTCAAAAAAATGTGTTAAATTGGGGTTTATTATCCTTTATAATAGAGATTGTAACTATATAAAAATATATTATTTCATTTTGATAGAGTCTAGAAAGTTCATCAGATGGCATAGTATCCTGAATATAAATAAAATTTATAGATTTATTTAATCAAATAAAAAATTATAGATATTAAATTATTATATTGAGATGAATTTGGTAATCCAACTGTGAAATACAAGTATATATTTCCACATTTCCATTTAGACACTAATAATGGATAAATAATCCCCCTCGTTAGTTCCATTTTGACATTAAAATATGTATAAGTCAAACATTTCAAAGTAAAATCGGCATTATCTTCCATCATTATACTTCACCAATATTATTTTGAAAGGTCTAGGTACATCATTGTACTACTAGGATGAATGGAAAATGTATATTTATGTGATTTAATTGATTGGAAACACTTCTATTTTTACAAAATATCCCAATTTTTTATATTTTAAAAAAATAATTATTCATAATATTATGGGTTTATCTTTATTGGTGATGTTTTATCTTAAACTCTATTTATAAATCGTAAGATTATTTTGGGATATATCTAAAAATAATTTAACTAACACTATAAATTTATCATATATGTAACATAATAATTTTTTTAAGAGATTGTTTTTATCTTCACTAAATTCTTTAATATCTGCAGATGTTTTTATTCTATGGTTTCTCAATTTAGAATGTCTAAAAAATATATTATCTTATGATTTAATGATGTTTTCTACTACATTTTCTTTTCTAGAAATATTATTATGAAAAATGATTTTTTTAAAACGAGTAAATTCATAAAAAAATCATACTATAGTCATTGGTAGAATGTATTACTCTTATGAAAGTGAATGATCATTTTACAAAAGAATTTATATTACAGAAACACTAAATACAAATTATCTTATATAGCATAATATATTATTTAATATATCTTACGATTTTGTTGAACAATTTACCTTTTGAGAACAGTACTATCAAAATTGTATCCTAAAAATATCAATCATTCCCATGCATTTTCAGTATTATACTTGTGAAATTGTGGTAATATATAGATAATTAATTTCTTGTTTTTTAGAATATAAAAAATGATATATCTAAATAATGAAATAACAATTTAGTTTGAAAATGTTTTTGTTATTAATGGGTAAATAAAATGGAGATGTTTTCAAAAATTGCAATATCAGAAGGATATTGAAATTTTGTAAAGGAAGGATAAACCATTATGAGTTTTTATCATTAAATTATCAATGGTATTGTTTTATTTTCCACTTTGATTATCAAGAGTGATTATTAGAAAATAATATATAAATTATAAAATTAGCTGATGTAGAGATATATAGAACCTATGTATGTATATATATATATATGAATGAAAAAACCACACAAAGAACAAATGAATTTACCTAGATTAAATCTCATAAGTGATAAAATAAATGTATGTATGATGTTCATACAAGTTTATCAACTGAAATGGAATAAAATTAGAGCTATTATTTGAATATTTTCATCTTCCCAAAAATTTCCTTTATCTACTATCAGTTGTGGCCTGAAACTATGTGCTGCAATGATTCCTTAAATTTCATTCCTAACTATTTTAGTTATAGTAATCATAAATGAGTGTGATAAGCTAGTGGTTGGGCCTTGTAAAGGGAGAGATAGGTTAAAAAATTTGTGAATTGTTAGCAAGTAATAGCTTCTTGCACTCAGCTGTGATTGTAACACCCCAAGCTTTCATGGTATACTTCTCTTTGAAAAATACAATAGCGTGTGTTATACGCAATTTTGAGTTCTAACACACCACAACCAATCAAACTAGCCATTAAGAATAGTAATACCCACTTTTTGAAATTTTATACATTTTATCTTTAAACATCTACTACTAATTTTTGGATTCGGAATATCGAAATTAGCTTAGGGTGATTTTTTGGTACTTTTCTGATAACTTTCATATTTTGATGAATAGTGAAAATTACTAAATTTTAATTAAAAACAACTTTTCTAATAGAAATAATTAATAGTGACAAATTATTAATTTGCGTGATTTTAAAGTATAAATAGATTATATTTTTTCCATTTAATCTAATGTTGGTTGTTGGACATAATTTCACATTTAAACTGGACAAAAGCAAGTGTCAATCTTTTGAATGTTATTATTTCTTAAAAATACGCTATTTGTTTTGCAATAGGGATTGATTTTTTAATTAATTAATGAAACTTATATGTTCTGAATTTGGTAAAATAGACATAATTTTTGAATTCATAATATCAAATATATCTTAGGCTGAATTTTGGGTATTTTTCACAGAAACATCAATTTTTGATGAATAGTGAAAAACACTGAGTTATTGGTTAAAACCAATTTTTTTAAAATAATTATTTATTTTATTTAAATTAATTTATGTCAAAATAGATACATAATACTTATATAAGATCATTTTAATTCATTGGAGTCAGTTTATAATAATTTTAGATATATAAAAAATTTATTGAACTTTTCACCGTCTTTTACCCACCTCCTAGGAGAATTTGAAAATTCACATAAAACATAATTTTACCGATTCTGTGAGTTTATTTTTGGAAATCCAAGATACACGGTTAATATCAAGGAGAAAAATTTCTTTCAATAAGATAAAAATAATTTTTGGTGATTAGTAACCTTTTACTTTTATTTACAGCGGTTAAAGGTAAATAGGGTAATTCAAGGTAAAAAGAATATTGTAATAATTCAAAATTACTTTAACACATGTCCTAACCTTATTTTATGAGTAATGGCCGACCATGGGCATCTTTGGGTTGATTTTGGGACCCCATGGAGCCACTTATTAATGATAATGACATTTTAGATTAATTAATTTAATGTAAAGGTAAAATTGACAAAAAAAACCTTTTAGTAATTACTTTTTATATGGCGTTATATAAGTAATAATTCTGACTATAAATATTCATTAGAAATATAAAACGTTTTCTTACATAATAGTATTTTATTTTTAATTTTTAGACATTAAATAATTTAATTTATTTATGACACAATGATGGTGCAGTAATTACTTTATTAATGAAAGATTAAGATAATGGTATTATAAATATCCAAATAAATGAAATTTGAGACTTTTTATGAATTACAATACTTTTCTAGGTTAATATGATATATTAGGATTGGTTATATTAATTTGTTTTGAAGTAATAATGCTGTTATGAATGTGTCAAAAACAAAATACCCAATAGTGCCAAAATTGACATAAAAGAGTTTTTAAAACAAATATTATATTATTAATTGATATTCTATGCATAAAAAACTAAGGTTCATCCAAATGGATTATATCATGATATTTGTATCATTAATGGACCTCTTTGGGGTCGATTGGATGTTTATAGTAAGTTTATTAACCATATAATATAAAAATACAAAGAGACATGGTAAATGTCAAACTAATTAACTAAGAGTTAAAACTAAAAGATAAGGTTACTAAAATGACCCAAACCAGTTGAAAATCTATTGGTTGAGTGTATTGTCACCCATAACCACCTTATACTCTAAAGAAATCAATTTGGAGCATCCATAAACCAAATATGGATTTATTATAAAATAATAGTTTAATTTTTTCCTAAGGTGCCTCTCACCCCTCTTATAAAAGGGAACTCACCCTTCACTATGATTCACATTTTTAAGCCATTTTTCTCGGCCAAAACCTACCCAAATACCCTTTCAACTATCCTCCCTTCAACCTAGAGGCCATAGTTTGATCATAAAGTCAACCTATGGAGCCCTTTTTATAAAATCAAAATGAAGAACCCGAAGAAGAGGTAATGATTTCACAACCCTCTTTCAAGTTCCTTTCTTCTTCCACTTCCTTTTTCTTTGTTGTTTCCATTCTAAAAAATTAACTCCAGTATCTTCTATATACTGTGATGTTATTATAATTATATTACAACCAAATTCATTATTCTATCCACCCTTTGAATGAAATGTCACCATACGTGCGTACGTATGGCTTACCGTCTCCACATCGTGTTTTAATTGTTATTCAATACATTATTATTAGGATGGGTATAATAATGATGTGCATTTGATGTAAATAATAAATATAAAAAGAAAAGGATTCTGTTTATATAATAAAACATCCAATTATATATTATTATAATATCAAAAGAATGATATTTTCGCTCGTGTGTTCATACGGATTACTATCTCCGCGACGCGATGAGATTCATTTCCAAGTTCACCATTCATCGATGATTATAAAAATATATATATTACTAAAAAAGTATGTAATATGTGACATAATAATTCTACTGTAGATATATATATTTTTATATGTAAGTATTTATGTACTTACCATATCTTATTAACTTACTTCTGTTCAATACTACATGAAAACGGAAACAGCGTTTATGCGTACATACAGACTACTGTCTCCATAAACGGTGTTTTCCATTTCATATATATGTCTATTATACATATTTATATTCTAAATATATATGATATATAAATCATGTTTTACATTTTAAAAGTATTTAAATCATGATCTATGTGATACAATCAAGAGTAACAAGTTAAAACACGTACAATAAAGAAAGCGATTATTACCTGAAATATTAATATAACATGGAAATTATAATTAATTGGGTAGTATAAAGTCATAAATGAATAATTTATGATATCATAAATATTAATATTGTTATGTTATAATTTAATAACATACTATAGTCTTCATATAAGAGGTTAAGCGTACCCTCTACTAAAAGAAAGTGCCAGGTAAGGGGTTTTCATCTCACTCCTAATTCCTATGAGATTCATGCCATATTTCCACTCTTACTTTTTGTGTGGTGTAAGTAATACCCATAATTGAATTCATTATGTAAATAACATTAATTTATTTGTATTTACATATTATTTGTATGATACACCTTTGATGGGGTGTATGTTTTGTAAGTTACCAAATTGGTAAGGGTTAATTCCTCAATCTCATTATTATCCGAGATTGTTTATGTGTAAGTATTTACTGGGACATTTTTATCATTCATGTCCATTTTCCATAAAAATGATTTAAAAATTAATATTTTATGGATTTTTTAATGGTACTCTTTATCAAGATTAGAATTTTAAATGTTTTAATGATTTATCTTTCTAAATCCTTTTAATTAATGTCCATGTTTTCAAAATGATTTTAAGGATTTATTAATATGGAAATGAATGTTTTGAGATGATAATTATTTTCAAAAGTTTCAAAGTTTTGTGGGACACTTTCATTCAAAAATCTATTTTAAATTACTTCCTTTTTAAATGTGTGACTTAAATGATTTTACAAAAAAGGATATTTCTCTCAAAAAGTTTAACTTGTCATTTTCAACTATGTCAGTATCCTTTACTGGATATTATTTTTGATTGAGGTTGATTTATTATAATACAATATTCCATAATGTATTGAATGATTTATGATATGTTTGACTGTGGATGTTCTATTTTTACACCATTCATGTTTTATGGTTATAGTATTAACATTTTGTATGCTAGTTTTAATACGAATGTTTATGTTATATTTCATCCTTTTCATATGAGGAATGTATTGGACTTAGTAAGTGACGGGTGGAGCCCGCTATTGCTCATCGATGAATTGGTAGGTCTCATGAGACAACTAGACATGGAATTGGTCGAGTCCCTTTCCCAATTTGATATATGATTTTGGCTGAGGCCATAATCATTTTTAGATGTCTTGGCTGAGGCCTTGACAAATGTTTCATAATGTCCGACAATATACATTCGCTCATTATAGAAATAATATTGATGGTTCATGTGGTCATTCGACTAGTAGAATACAAATGATTATGTTTTATTATAGCATTATTTACTCAGCTCATATTCTTTCCATAAAAGTATTATTGTATATTATTGGTAAAGGCATGTGGTATGAATTATTCACCATGCTTAATATTTATGTCATTTTCTGTTGTATTACTTACCCTTACTGAGAGTTTGAGCTCACCCCTTCCTATGTTTTATTTTTCCCAGGATTTCAAGAAGTGTATTGTGATTGATATGCAGGGTTAAGCCTAGAGAATAATGGTGTTCATAAAGGATTATTTATGTTTTTTTGTATGTTATAAAGTTTAATGTAACATTCATGTATGTAATCTATTTTCCAAGACTGCTAAACCGATCAGTCCTTCGGGACTTGATTCCTGGTAATCATGCCAATATATTAAAATAATGCACCAACTTTGGGTAACGGGGGTCGGGGTGTTACAGTTGGTATCAGAGGAAGTTTTTCAATAACCTTGGAAACTATATTTAGATAAACTATGATTAAACCACATTATCCTAAGATAGACTTTGAGGATTAGTATAGAAGAACATCCTTGAATTTTGGTAAAATAGAGATTTTGTGAGTTTTCCAAGAAAATACATCCCTGTCAGTATACGAGCAGGTAGAGGCGGCTCTGGTACATATATACCTAGGGGTAAAACCCAAAAACACCGTTTTGAGCTAGACTCGAATGGGAACGGGTGCACGACAACGGGCCTTGCTGCACTCTTGGTTACGACACTGCAAGGGGATATGCTTAGGATAATTATGATTATCATTACCTACCAATTTGAAGGGTTTATGAGTATATATCTCCTCAAAGAAACCATTTTTGTGATTATGGATTATATCCATAAACTATTCAATTTAAGTTAGGTATTTTACATGTTTGTAATTATGAATTGTGATTCCTCAACTGACCTAGTGTATGCCATTGTTTAGAAATGGTGCCCAATAGAAGGAATGAGAACTCCGGTAATACGTATGATCCAAAGAGTAATAAGGATCATATATTTTAT
Source organism: Viscum album (assembly GCA_963277665.1). Classification (NCBI taxonomy): domain Eukaryota; kingdom Viridiplantae; phylum Streptophyta; class Magnoliopsida; order Santalales; family Viscaceae; genus Viscum; species Viscum album. The sequence goes on from OY728166.1 coordinate 593,301,039, forward strand.
GGTATTAATCCAACATTAAGATGGGAAATAGTCTCCCCCGTATTCTCAACATATGAATAAATAGTATCATGTGTTAATAAGATAAGTAAATAATTCTTAGAGTCCTATGGCTTTGAAGGGAAGCAAGAGAATAAAAGGATGGAAGAGAGAAAGATGGATAAAGGGAAGAGGGAAAAGAAGAATTTTACCATATGTTATAATTATGATAACAAATACCCTGGAACTTTCCTAAAGGGAAGGGGAGTTTGTTATAAGTGTGGAGAAAAAGGATACCAAGTTCATGACTGCAAGGGTAAGAAAAAGGATTCAAATGTACAGTGCTTCATCTTTAAGAAGTTGGCACACTACGCGAACCAATGTCCAAATCATCATAGTATGTGCCAAATGATGCTATTGGATAATAATCAAGTTATGATACTACGTCATATGAAGGATAATGACTAGTGTTCTTATGTTTTAATTATAGGATTATTCTATTTGAGTGTTGTATCAACAATATACTGGTTATATGAATTATGGAGATAAATAAGGATTGTACTGCAGTACTATTTTATTGAGGATTTGAGATTATATGGTTCTAAGAAAAGTGACATAATAGTAAGCTACAATTTTTGGAAAATACATGGTTGAATGAAACGTAATCCTTAATATGGTCCCGATAATGAGGTAGTGATTTTGAAATAAGAGATGGTTGATTTGAATAATTATATTGGGTATTCTTGACTACCTTGAAACTGATTAATGATTTTTCATCGTTGTATTTTTCAACATTTTTGGATAGGAGTATATCCAGTATTCTATAAATAATAAGGTAGCATGATTGTAATCAACAAGGATTTATGGTAATTACGGATGTTACAATGTTTTAAAATAATATATGATGAAGGTTTTCACATGTTATTACATGGAAAAAATGATCTCCATTGTGTTTAACTTCCTTATAAATTTTTTATTGTGACATTGGATAGTAGTATTTGGATAAGTCTAAAGGTTGTAATGGATTAAGTTTGAAAGGTTATTTTTGGATTTTTATAAAAGGACAACACACAGACCGTGTGACAACCCGTTGCGTCGAAAAAGCAGTGGGAATCGAACCCACAACCATAGTGCGATTGGGATTTATCACCTACCACTGGACTATGTAAAGTCCCTAGATTGTATAATGTAGTTTTTTTAAAGGGTCCGATATGTGAATTATAATTTATTATATTTGGAACCCTATACGATTAGGATAAATCGAGTATTTTTGAGTTGTATTATATTTTGGAGTGAAAGATGGGTTTGTGGTAGAAATTTATTAATGGATAAAACTCTAGTTATAAAGAAAGTATATCTCTTTATGATCTTATCCAATCTCATAAATAAATTCCTCAACATTAAGAAAAGGAAATTAGAACAAAAACATTGTCCTAGAGGGTACCTTAGATCATCAAAAATTTATGAATTTCTGATTGTTGGTCTTTTCATAGCCATGTTCTCTACCACTCTCCATCAGATATTAATTATTATATTTCTCTTCCATATCAATGATTTCCTATAAGAAACCCTAGTATGTGTTATTTTCGGTAACCTTCATACTTACCACTCTTTATTTTAAATAGATGACTCATTAATCCATTTTTCGATGTGGGATTTCAACTATGATATTATGAAATGTCAACCCCAAGTTTCCAATACCGAGAATAAATTACGAGGATGCAATTTATTGAAGGAGGGGATAATGTAACACCCTAATTTTTCATGGTACGCTTCTCTTTAAATAATACAATAGTGTGTGTTATATGCAACTTCTAGTTCTAACACACCACAACCAATCAAACTAGCTATTAAGAATAGTAATACCCACTTTATGAAATATTATACAATTTATCTTTAAAAATGAACTTCATATTTGGATTCTGAATATCGAAATTATCTTAGGGTGAATTTTTTGTACTTTTCTGATAACTTTCATATTTTGATGAATAGTGAAAATTACTAAATTTTAATTAAAAACAACTTTTTTAATCAAAATAATTAATAGTGCTAAATTATGAATTTTTTTTATTTTAAAGTATAATTAGATTATAATTTTACCATTTAATCCAATGTTGGTCATTGGACATAATTTCACATTTAAATTGGACATAAGAAAATGTCAATCTTTTGATAGTTATTATTTCTTAAAAACACGCTATTTGTTTTGACAACGGGAATTAATTTTTAAAAAAATTAATTAAACTTATATGTTTTTAATTTGATAAAAAAGACATAATTTCAGAATTTATAATATCAAATATAGCATAGGCCTAATTTTTTGTATTTTTCTGAGAAACATCTGTTTTTGATGAATAATGGAAAACACTGAGTTATTGGTTAAAACCAATTTTTTATTTAAATAAATATTTATTTTTTTTAAATTAGTTTATGTCAAAATAGATACATAATACTAATATAAATTCATTGTAATTCATTGTAGTTAGTTTATTATAATTTTAGATAAATAAAAATTTTATTGAACTTTTCACCGTCTTTTACCAACTCCTAGGAAAGTTTGAAAATTCACATAAAACATAATTTTACCACTTCTGTGAGTTGAATTTCGAAAAGAAGAGAGCCAAAGTTAATATAAATTATTAAAATGTGGTTCAATAAGATAAAAATAATTTTTGGTTAATAGTAACTTTTTAACTTTCATTTACCGCGGTTAATGGTAAATAGGGTAATTCAAGGTAAAAATAGTATTTTAATAATTCAAAATTATCTTAAAATATGTCCTAACCTTATTGGATGAGTAATGGTCGACCATGGGAATCTTTGGGTTGATTTTGGGACCCCATGGAGCAACTTATGAATGATAATGACATTTTAGATTAATTAACATAATGTAAAGGAAAAATTGACAAAAAAACCTTTAAGTAATTAATTTTTATATGGTGTTATATAAGTAATAATTTTTAACTATAAATATTAATTATAAACATAAAACGATTTCCTATATAATGGTATTTTATTTGTAATTTTTAGACATTAATTAATTTAATTTATTTATGACACAATGAGGACGCAGTAATTATGGTATTAATGAAAGATTAAGATAATTGATATTATAAATATCCAAATAAATGAAATTTGAGACATTTTTTGAATTAAAATAATTTTATAGGTTAATATGAAATAGTATGATTGGTTATATGAGATTTCTTATAAGTAATAATGCTGTTATGAATTTAGCAAAAACAAAATACCCAATAGTGCCAAAATTGACATAAAAGAGTTTTAAAAACAAATATTATATTATTAATTGATATTCTATTCCTAAAAATATAAGGTTCGGCCAAAGGACTTATATAATGATAGGTTTATCATTAATGGACCAATTGGGGGTATATTGAAAGTTTATAGTAATTTTATTAACGATATAATATATAAATACAAAGAGACAGGGTAAATGTCAAACTAATTAACTAAGAATTAAAACTAAAAGAGGAGGTTAATAAAATTACCCAACCCTATATAAAACCTATTGTTTGAGTGAATTTCTACCTCTAACCACCTTAGACTCGATATATATCAATGTTAAGCCATTATAAACTGAATATGAATTTATTATAAAATAATAGTTTATGTTTTCCCTAAGGTGCCCCTCTGCCCTCTTATAAAAGGGCACTCACCCTTCACTCTAATTCACACCTTCTAAGCCATTTTTCTCGGCCAAAACCTGACCAAATACCATATAAACTATAATACCTTCATCCTAGAGGCCTTATTTGTATCAGAAATCCAACCTAAGGAGCCTTTTTGATCAAATCAAAAGAAAGAATCCAAAGAAGAGGTAATGATTTCACCACCCTCTTTCAAGTTCCTTTCTTCTTCCACTTCCTTTTCCTTTGTTGTTTCCATTATAAAATAATAAATCTAGTATCTTCTATATACTGTGATGTTATTAAAATTATGGTACAACCAAATTCATTATTCTATCTACCCTTTTAATGAAATTTCACCATACATGCGTACGTACGGCTTACCGTCTCCACGTCGTGGTGTAATTGTTATTCAATACATTATTATATGGATGGGTATAATAATGATGTTTATTTGAAGTAAATAATAAATATAACATGACAAGGATTATTTATATATAATATAACATCCAATTATATATCATTATTATATCAAAATAATGATATTTTCCCTCGTGTGTACGTACGGATTACCGTCTCCACGATGCGATGAGATTCATTTCCAAGTTCACCATTCATCGACGATTATAAATATATATATATATATATCTAAAAAGTATGTAATACATGAAATAATAATTCTAATAGAGATATATATATTTATATATATAAGTATTTATGTACTTAAATATTTCTTATTCACTTACTTCCGTTCAATACTATATTAAAATGGAAACAATGTTTATGTGTACGTACGGACTACCGTCTCCATAAATGGTGTTTTCCATTTCAGATATATGTCCATTATAAATATTTATATTCTAAATATATATGATATATAAATCAATTTTTATATTCTTGAAGTATTTAATTCATGATATATGTGATACAATCAGGAGTAACAAGTTAAAACATGTACGATAAATAAAGCAATTATTACCCGAAATATTAATAAAACATGGAAATTATTATTAATTGGGCAGTATAAAGTCATAAATGAATAATGTATGATATCATAAATTTTAATATGGTTCTTTTATCAATTAATGACATACAATAGTCTTCATACAGGAGGATAAATGTGCCCTCGACTAAAGGAAAGTGCAAGGTAAGGGGTTTTCATCTCACTCCATATTCATGTGAGATTCATGCCATATTGCTACTATTACCTTTTGTGTGGTGTATGTACTGCCCATAATTGTTTTCATTGTGTAATAAACTTTAATTTATGTGTATTTAAATATTAATTTTATGATACTAATTTAATGTGGTGAATGTTTCGTAAGTTACCAAATTGGTAAGGGTTAATTCCTCAATCTCATTATTATTCGAGATTGTTTATGTGTAAGTATTTACTAGGAAATTTTTATCATCCATATCCATTTTTCATAAAAATGATTTGGAAATGAATATTGTAAGGATTTTTTAAAGGTACTCTTTATAAAGATCATAATTTTAAATTTTTTAAAGATTTATCTTTCCAAATCTTTTTAATTAATGACCATGTTTTCAAAATGATTTTAAGGATTTATTTTTATGGACATGAATGTTTTGAAATTATAATTATTTTCAAAAGATTCAAAGTGGTATGGGACAATTTGATTCAAAAATCTATTTTAAATTAATTCCTTTAGTAATGTGTGACTTTTAAATGATTTTACAAAAAAGGATATTTCTCTCAAGAAGTTTAACTCATCATTTTCAACTATGTCTGCATCATTTACTAGATATTATTTTTCATTGAGGTTGATTTATTATAATACAATCTTCCATATTGTATTGAATGAGTTATGATATTTTTGACTGTTGATGTTCTATTTTTACACCATTCATGGTTTATGGTTAATGTATTGACATTTCGTATGCTAGTTTTAATACGAATGTTTATGTTATATTTCAACCTTTCAATATGAGGAATGTATTGGAATTAGTAAGTGACTGCTGAATCCTTCTATTGCTCCTCAATGCATCGGTAGGTCTCATGAGACAAGTAGATGTGGAATTGGCTGAGGCCCTTTCCCAATTTTATCTATGGTTTTGGTCGAGGCCTTAATCATTTTTAGACGTCTTGGTCGAGGCCTTGAAAAAATGTTTCAGAATGTCCGGCATTATACATTCCCGCATTATGGAAATAATATTGATTGTTCATGTGGTCATTCGACTAGTAGAATACCAATGATTATGTTTTATTATGGAATTATTTACTCAGCTCATATTATTGCCATAAAAGTATTCATGTTTATTACTGGTAAAGGCATGTGGTATCAATTATTCACCATGCTTAATATTTATGTCATTTTCTATTGTATTTCTTACCATTACTAAGTGTTTGAGCTCACCCCTTTCTATGTTTTTTTATTCCAGGATTCCAAGAAGTGTATTGTGATTGATATACAGGGTTAATCCAAGGGAATAATGGCGTTCATAAAAAATTATTTATGTTATTTTGTATATTATAAAGTTTAATGTAACATTCATGTATGTAATCTATTTTCCAAGACTGCTAGGTCGATTGGTCCTTCGGGAATTGATTCCTGGTAATCATGCCAATGTATTAAAATAATGCACTAACTATGGGTAAGTGGGGTCGAGGGGCTACTGGGAGCCTTTTAAAAAAGGTTAGATATAGTAAAAATCATCAATCCCTTGGAGTAGAGTGGTTGTGGAGTATAATAGGGTATTTATTTTCCCCAACCCTCATTAACTCTCATGTGTTCAATATTTTACTCTATGATTTCATATTTATACTTCATATTTTTGAAAAGGAAAATATTGGATCCCACATACCATGGAGAGTGTGGTTTCTAATGTTAATAAATATTCATGAACTCAATTCACCACCCTCTTTAGTTTTTGGTTATCCATTCTATGGGACAAAAATTGGAATCAGATATCATGACTCTAGAACTCATTATTGTCAAAGGTTGATTACCAATAACCTTTTATGGATGATAAGGGAGAAGTAATTTCAATGGTTATAACTCCCTATTTTAATGGAAATAATTATGGTTTATGTAATGTTAGAATGGTCATCTATTTGAAGAACCTTGGTTTCTAGGTTTATTTTAAAATAGTGAATCATTTTTAAATTCCAAGAACACAACCAGAATCATGTGATGTAGATAATGAAATAATCTTGATGTTAATTATAATATAATGAATGATATAATATGTTGACTAGGTATAGATGATTTTAATTGAATTTATAAATATCAAACTTCCCATGATAAGGGGACCACTTTAGAGGTCTCATATGAATGTACAAAAAATATGAAGTCACTTCGATATGATACTTTCAAACATTATTTAAACACATTCAAAATGGATGAAATGGATAGAATTACTCAATTTAATAGAGTGTCAATGATATTATGAATAATGGTGCTTATCTGGGGACACCAGTTAATGTTCCTGATAAAGCACAATATGTTATAAGAGTTTTTATAATTACATGGTGGATAATATCATCTACCACTAGAAAATATACAAAGGTAATGAATTTTTAAATACAATAAATCATTGTAAATATTATTATTTATGATAAATGAATGGAATTTGTAGCTTTATAATATAAAATAGATATGAAAGATAATGCTACCTTGAAGGTGTTTACTTTTATAGATGAAAATAATAACAATGTTATACATATCTATTAATCATCAAAAGAAGAATATTCTTCAACCAATTATGTATTAGATAATTAACATGGAATGTTTTCATTATAATTCATATAATTATATAATAAAAGAAAAGGGTTCTGAAAAAAAATTCAATAGGTCTAAGAATCAAGGTGGAAATTCTAAAAAAGAAATATTCTTTGAGTGTGAAAATCATTGAAATATCATGACAAACTATCCTAAATTACTAGAAAATAAAAAATCAGATAAAATGACTTTCAATAAGGTTGGAAATAAGAATAAATCAAATAATTCTATTAAAGTCACATACATTGCATTTAAAGACTATAGTGATTGTCGATCTTAAGAATGAGAAGGTAAAATTTATAATCAAATATCCAACATGTGCTTCAGGGAACATTAGTATGAGGTGCACTATTATTATTCTTTCGGGCAAGATTTTGAAGGTAAAAATAAAAATTTCATGTGTGATGAATTATATAAGTATTGTAACATGTTTGAAACTAATTAATAAATCATAAAAAGAAAAATTAAACTCATTGAAACTCATACAAAAAATGATTTAATGGAGATAAGTATATAAATAAGAATGTTTTGGACATGAAAAACAAGTCTGATAAATCTATTGAATCATGTACTGAATATAATTTCATAATTGAGATCTTGAATAGAAAAATTTCAAAAATTAAATAAGTTTCATGTGTTTTTACTAAGGGGTATAAACTAAAAAAATACTCTATAAAAATCATCCAAAAATATAAAAATATTGTATAGGAATCCATGGTTGAAGACCAATATTTTATAATAATTATTTTTCCCAACTCTACGTATAAAAACCATTCTATGATAAAATGATTTCATTGTAGTGAACTAGGGGTATCTGCCAATATTTATAGTTTGAAATATCGTCAACTATATGGAAATAAAATCTCTTTACTTATATGAATTTTTTAAAAATTAGATCAACATTTTATAGAAAACACAAATAGATTTGGGTTCACATGTATTTTATATCTAAAATTGTAAAACCTAAGAGTATTTGATTTCCAAAAAAAATTAATATATTTTTGTAGGTAAAAAATAGCATAAATAGAAAAGGAAAATGTTGCATTGTATATTTCTCAAAAACCCAATCATTACCTAAAATTGGTGATGGTAATGTTAACTTTATTTATAATGAACAAGGAAATTTTTTTGGTATTTTCTCTATTGAAAATAGAAAATTTTCCTCATAAAAAAATAACAATATTTTAAAGTACTAAATCAAAATCAGATATGTATTTCTCAACTTTGTGATGAGAGTTATTATGTTGATTTATCTAATAATGGATTATTTTATAAAGAAAAATATTTTATATTTATATCTCTACAAATAGATAATTTCTTTACATCATATCTCAATACATTTTGTAAAAAAAATATTAATTTTTAAATATTGAAATTCATGGGTATTCGATTTGTAACATAAGTATTTAACATTGTATTGTTCATTATTTTGATAAATTATCTAAAATAAATTTTATTTCTAATTTTACTCATCATAAATTGGATAAAAATATATTATGTGATGCATTCCAAATAGTCAACCAACACAAGTCTTTATTTAAAGCAATTAAAGTGGTTTCTATTTATCGACCCCAATATCATATCCATACAGATTTATTAAAATATTTTAAAACAAACACATGTTATCAAAAATATTTTTTCAATGTTTTGGTTGATGATTTTTCAATATTTACATGGGTTTATATCTTAATATTTAAAATTTAATCATGTTATAATTTTATTTATTTCTACCAAAATTTAAAAATTGGAAATGATGAAAAAAATCTGACTTTGAGACGTGGCGATGGAAGATAATTGGAAAATTATTTCATTAATATGATCTACTAAAAACCTGGATCCAAACATAAATTTCTAACCCCCAAGATATCTCAACAGAATAGTGTTGTAGAAAATAAGAATTGGGAATTGCAAGAAATATCATTAACAATGTTATGTGATTACTAGGTTGGTGTTTTTAACATAGTATAAGTCCTATCTTAAATAAAACACCTATCATTTATAGAATAATATAAAAAGAAAGGTAGGTTGCATTAGATTATTTGGATGAAGGTTTTATTTGATAAAAATCATGGAAAAAGTTTTTAAATTTGATCCAAATTTTAATGAATGCAACTTCATAGGATATAATACTACTTTCGAATCCTATAGCAATTCCAATGTGAAGTTACATTTTTTTTGAATATTTTACTCATTTGATGTTTGATGAAAGTGATCATTTTGATCAAAACATGGTTCCAACTGATGAGATGAGTTATTACATAAAGGAAATGAGACATAAACCTCTTTGTAACAACAATATTTATGATTATTTATAAATTTATTATTTCGAAACAAATATTTGAGGTTGGATATTGGTGAACCAGGATGTGTGTTACCTAGACTACCTAGAAACCTTAAGGACCATCCTATTGAAACTATTATAGGAATTTTAGATAAAGCAGTTAAATCTAAAATAAATGTATGAAATCTAGTATAATTATCTACCCTTTTATCCAAGAAATAAACTTAAAATATAGAAGAGAAATTATCTACAGAGAGTAGGGTTTTAGAAATAAAAGATGAGTTAAACCAATTTAAGATGAAAAATATATGGTAATTAGTTGTTAGAACCTTTGAATATTCTGTTAGTGGGACTAAATGGGTATTTATAGAAAATTATAGGATAATCGCGGTGTGATCACTAGGAATAAATCAAGATTAGTTGAAATGGTTTAAAATCAAGAAGAATGAATAGATTTCACAGAGTCCATATCCTCTATATCCATATTATCTTAAAATAGAATCCTTCTAATATAAACATATCCTATGAATTTTAAATTATATCACATGGATGTTAAATCTTCATTTGAAATTGTATTTTTAATGGATTCTATTTATGTTTAACAACCTCATGTTTTATAAGACCCTCATTTTAAAAAAATTAGTTATTAAACTTATCAGACCTCTCTATGGTCTTAAACAATCTCATATTGCATGGTATGAGATACTAAGCTCTATTGTTTTATAAAATGGGGTTTTATTACTAAAGGGAGATCCTATATTAATTAATGAAATTCCATCTTCAGATATTTTTTTGTTAAAAATATATAAGAAATATATTACTTTTTTGTATAAAAATGAAAAATCATGTAATTATTTTTTCAAACATATGAAAAAAAAATTGAATTGAGTATGATGGGTGAGTTTCAATATTATTTTGGTTTTAAAATTTATTAAACATATTTTGAAAATTTCTTAAATTTTAGAAAATAAATAATTTATTTTCTTAAAATTTTTTGACATGAAAATATTACGACATATACATCTCTAATGATATCTAATGTTTAACATGATATGAATGAGGCTGTAAAAATATTGCAAATATATTATATATAGGGTTCACTAGAAGCGTAATTTATCTTACTATAGTAGATCATATATTATAAATTTATTATATCTTTCTAATAGATTTAAATCTCATCCAAAAAATATCTTTTCAATGCAGCCAATGATGTTTAAAGATATTTAAAAGGGACATTTTCTATTTCTCATTTTCCCCAAAAAAATTGATTTTTATTTAAATTCATATTTTAATATTTATTTTGGTAGTTTTATACTAGATGGGAAGAGAAAATTAAGAACATTTCATTTTCTTAGTAAATCTATAATATCATGTTCGAGTAAACACTTCACTCTATAGAATTATTTATTACTATGACTGGGTATATTGAATATTGAAGTTCTTGTGCATATTTTTTATTGATAAAACGCACACTAATGTTCTTTAGATTCAATTTTCATTTTCTTTAGATAATATGTGATAAAAAAGTGTTATCATCATTTCAAAGAATCCAATAAACCTTTCTAGAACAAAGTTAATTTATTTAAGGAATCATTACTTGAGATATCATGCATAAAAATGTGATATCTATTTTGAATTTTTTTTCAATAAAAAACCAATTCATAGACATATTTATAAAATCACTATATGTTAAAAAATTTGAAATTATGAAATTATAATTAGTTTTTATTAATTTTACTAAATTTTATTTTATTTAGTTTTATAATACTAAGTAAGTATACATCTATATTTAGTAAATATTATATTTTCTTTCCTTAATTTGTCATTTAGAAACATTAGTTTGAGTATTTTTTATATCGTAATAGTATTTTTATGCTAGTTTGGTAAGGATTACTCTACATGTATCATTGTTTCACCCTTAATTACCCTGAAAACAAAATAAATTAAATTAGTACTATGTGAAAAATCCTTATGAACATCTTAACCTTCATCTCAATGGTACAAAAAACATTTTTACCCTAATCCTAAATCCCTCCAAATTTCATCAATAGAACAATACTAGAGAATATATAGACCTACTTATAACAAATCCAATCTCTCAAGGACTAAATGAAAAGTGTTGAGTGGAAGAGTAATCAATTTCATATTTCTATATTGAATAGATATGTTTCTGAAAATGGTAAAAAATCAACATGGAATGGATTTCTTTCTTTATGAGAAGAAAAAATAATTTTTATTTAAAGATAATTGTGTGAGTTTTATGAACTGGATGAATTTTTTTTTGTGGTGGTGAAGATATAGTTACAATAAATGTGAAGAAGAAAAAAATCAATAACATCAATGGCTATAACAAAAGCTTTCAAATGTTCCCTTGAATTTTATGCCGAAATATGTGTGTATCTAGATACTACAAATGAATTAAGTACTTCATAGAATAATAAGTCAATATTTGTAAAAATAGATGTTGAAAAGAAGATATTTAATTAATTTGAACTAGAAAGGAAAGTTCTTTTGATGTCTATTCAGTCTAGAATAGCTCAACGAAAAGGATTTTCTGAAAAGATTTTAATTCATTTTTTTACATTGTTATATTTTTTTATGATATATACACCTATGAATTTAAAATTATATATATTAAAACATATTTGTCATATTGAAAAGAAAAATTAGGAATTATTTATGCTTTCATAAATTTTTTAACAATGGTTTTTTGTAAAACCAGTGTGTGCTTGGATGAAACCATAGCCACACACTGTTATGGTTTGAAACAATTCAGTGAAATTGTGTTAAAATGGAGTTTATTTTGATGGAATTCATTTTGGTATGTGTTTTTATAAAATATAATAAAATAATATGTTGTTATATAACATGAAAATAAAATCTGGGTGTTTACACATTATGTTGTTTCTAGTGAAATGTCTCTCATGACACCAACTATTTTCTTACAACTCCAACAAAACCTAATGCATATGTGTAATTAAAATAATTCTTATATACTAAGACTGTTTCTAATATACAATTCATAATAATATTTTTCGTATAAAATTATATTCTAGGTGAGGAGGAAAATCATTTTGAAGTTCATTCTGGACCTATTTAATTTTTTTAGATACTTTTGTCCATTCTACTGCTCACCCCATATCTATGACCAGGTAAGTGTTGAAATTTACCATTACATAATTGATAACTATTAAAGAAGAAAAAATTATCTCCATTGGATTTCAAACTAATCCACTTTTTCAAATCCCTCTATAAAAAATTATATGTTGAAAACGTAAAATAAAGGTCACTGATTTTGGTATATGTGATCTTGTTGGTGGTAATGAGGATGAAATGGTTCAAGATGTTGAATAAACTATTGTTATTATGAATAGAATATTGAGTTTATAATCTTCTAAAACTTCCCCTGAAGAAAGATTATCCTAGGTTGATCTGAATCGTGAAGATGCATGTGGATAAGGGCACCAAGACATGCTTTATCCTATTTGAGGTCCCTAATCATTCCCCTATATTCCTATATTAGAACTTAATTATATTTATAAATAATATTGAATGATTTATTTTTAGATAATTCCTAAAGTGGAATCATTGAAAAATATTTTTTCTTAGTAAATAACTAAAAAGTGAACTCTAAGATAATAATACTTATTAAAGAATCATTTTGATGTGTTGAAAATGTTAATCAATTCGGTTGTTGGAAATGTTTTCAGTGATTCTTCTTGATATGCATTAGGAATTAGACTTATAGATAAATAAACTATATAATGGATATTGTAATAAGTTTATCACTCCATAGAAACACTAAATTTAGAAATAGCCTCTGTGAAATGTCAAATTCTGTCTAATGAAATGTTACAAGACCATTAGAGAAATATGATTGCAAAAATCCAGAGAACTCTAATAATTCCACCATACACAATAAAAATTTATCAATATCATAAAGAAATTAGTACTCTATTTAAATAAAAAAATCCAATAATTTAGTATCTTCTTAAAAGATTAAAATAACTGATAGTTTTACTGTTACATCATTGTAAAATATGGTTGGATCATTGGATATTAATTTTAAAGTGTAGTAGAAAGGATTAGAATGCTGAATCAGTTTGATATATATGTTTATTCAATTTCTAGTTTAAATTATTAATGTAGTTAGTTATCAAAATTACTATGAAATGTGATCTATAGGTTTTTGTATGAAAATTTCATTTAGATATATTGGAATAGTTTTAATGATCTACTATATATCCAAAAAATGATATATAGAAATGACTTAACATATACATGGATGCACACTTTCATCCTAGAGGATGAAAATTTCTTAGACATAATATATCATATCACCATTCCAGAACATCTAATATTTTTATCATAAATTTTGATCCAAATAAAATTAATTTAAGGGAGAAACCAAATCTTTCATAATAATTTTCATTACCTCTACCTAATCTTTCTTTTAAGATAGCCTATATCCTGAAAAAAAAAAATTGATTTAGATGATCTCAACAAATAACTCTTAACATTAATTCCACTATAGTAATAATAACTCCGGTTGGTAGATATGTACTTAGAGGATCATTATCTACATTGGTTGGTGATGTTGAGAATGTTTTAATAGTCTTATACCAACATCCTCACTACCACTCACCGAACCTAAATATTTTAAAACTCTATATCTGAAACATTGACCAGAATTATAAAAATAACATACTTTTTTCAATGGGTTGTTTAAATTTAATGGTACCTTATATAAACATTAATATTTTATTTAAAAAATTGAATTGATCATTAATTATTGTTTTATTTAATTTTATAAATTCTTTATTCCCATTTTGTTAGAAATTTTTTAAAACTGAATGTATTATTAACCTAGATCATGAATGTTTTTAAAGGGCATTTCTATTTGTTATTTACTCATTCTTATTCTATTTTTTAAATGGTTCTATATTTTTTCATTGATAAAATAGATTGTTCATAATTTTAATTTTTATGTTTATACTTCTTATTCTTTCTTCATATTTATTATTTTCATTATTATTTCCCTATGTTATAGTCTCTATAGTATTTCACTTCTTTTTATTCTCATAGTTATTGCAAGACCATTCCGAATTCTGTTCATATTCAGTAATTCTAACTATTTAAACTTGTTTACGTTCGAAATGTGTTGTATTTATTTTTACTTATCATACTTATTTTTTATATCAAATAAAGAGGGAGAAGAATAAGGAGCATACATAAATTAAAATTTACATTCATAAAATTTATTTTTTTGTTTATAATTCAATGGATTTTGATATCATCACAATGTTGTTTACTGTTTTATAGGCTTATTATTTCTAATATATCAGGGTTTTTTATGTGTTTTAATGATTCAAAAGTATCTGTAAATATTCTACTGTGTTATTATAAATGTTTACATTTTGTCTTTCCCTTTTTTAAAATTTTTATAGATTCTTTTAGTAAAACTAAAATATAATTTATCTTATTCTAGAAATTTACTTATGTGCATCATAATCATTATAGGAATATATTTTTGTATCTTATCTAAATTATTGAATATCTATTGATTTTGTTATTCTACAGAAGCTCAGTACATAATGTCTACAAAATATATTATATTATGAAGGACGGAAAACTTATTATGCGTGGTCAAATTCATAATGATTATTAATAAAAATATTTTATATTAAGAAGAGGATATTCATAAAATGATTATCTTATAGTAATCAATATAATTTATTCCTCTTAGGAATGTGAACAATCATCATACCAAAGAAATTATCTTATGAAAATTATGAATTCAAATTATCCTACATAGTAAAATATATAAAGTATTTTATCTTATGAATTTATTGAAAATTTTATCTTACAAGAAATGTACTATAGGATTCTTATACTATAAATATCAATCTTTCCAATAGACAGTCAAGATTGTACTTTTAACATTGGTTTAATATCTCAATAAAAATTTTATTTATTTTAATTGTATTAGAAAAGGAGTTTTCTAAATAAAGAATCAATGGTTTAGTTGGAATGCCTTCTTATGATGAATAGAAAAAACTAATGAATAATTTTTATAACCACTCAACCCCATAATGATATTCTATATTTTGAAAGGAAGGGAACACCATTAAGAGTATGTCTTTAAAAAATTTAAGGAGTTTTTCACACAATTGTTGTGATGATTTAGTTTTCTTGTTAAAAATGATATATAAATAGAAACTTTTGTTTCTAAATAGATATATCCAGTGAATACATGTATGTTTGAACACATGAAAAAACATAAAGAAAAATCACATGTGCATAGCATAAATCTGAAATCTTCTTAACTCGAGGTTTGAGGGTTGTGATTACAATTTTATCTTTTGAACAAAAAGAACGACCAAATCTATGTTCTAAAGATCATTATATATTTTGTACATGTATTTATCTATATTCACTTTTATCTTGAAACGATGTGAAGCAATTATTATTTAAATTTAATTCATCTCCAATTCATCTGAACTCATTCTAATTGAGTGCATTAAAGTTGTGGTTAAGCCTGATAAAGAAAAATCAAAGTTAAAATATCATAGTCCTTTGTAAGAAGAAATAGATTCTTTCACTTAGATAGGTGCCCCTAGAAAAATGGTTTTCATAGTGAAAATATCTAAAAATCTAGAGTGGTGTTTTGGGGATTAGGCTAGGAATTTTTTCCCAAACCACTATAAATCTCTTATATTGAAGATTTTTCTGTTATGATTATATATTTCCATGGCCTTATTCTATTAAATAAAAAAAATGGATCTTAAAAAACATGAAGAGTGTGGTTTTAAAGATATTAAATTTTCAAGAACTCAATTCACCCCCTCTTGATTTTTTGTCCTCTGTTATATGCAACAACACATTAAATGATTCCTTTTTCAACTAAAAATCACATGTAATTACCAATATATTTAAAACGCTCAATAAAAATTCTTTATCAATTTGTAATTCATTAATATTTCACTTCTTGATCAAATACAATTTTTCATTCGGGTAATGATCTTCTTATTAAGAATTATTATTTCATTCTAACAAATATGAACTACACTAAAACCTGAAGAAAAAAAATTATATGGTATCTTTTATGTGTATTTTTATAGGCTAGAATTCAGAAAATCAAAAATCATAAGATCATGTACCAAAAGTAACCAAGTTAATAATACATTATATTTTCAAAAAAAGGAAATGACAACATTTTATTCATTAGTTGGATAATAGTGAATCGTTAAATCATAGTCTTTTATTTGTCATATCCATCTTTTTCACCTCATGTACAAGTCTTTTTGAGTGAACATATTCATTAAACTTTTATAGTTTATATATAATTTACATTTAAACCATGTAAACTACATTTCTTAATTTTTTTTTAAAAAATAACACTGTTGAAAGATAAATATCAGGTGTATGGAAATTCCTCCTATAGAGTTTAAATTAATATGAAGCATATGAAATTACATAATAATTTTATATTGAGACACAATCAAGTCCATTAAAAGAATAATATCTATAAATAAAAAACCTAACAATTTATTTTTTGCAAAGGATAGAACTAGAACACTAGAAAATATTATTTTCAATTCCAAGAAACATTTATGAAATTAATTTTTACAGATGAATTTAACTTATTTTAGAGTCATCTTATTTATTAGTCTAGATAAAAGATAACTAAAAAACCCTCAGGTTCAGCCCCCTAATATAATAAAACATCAAATATTACTAACATTTAATTTACATGGTCACCCTTCTACCACATTAGATTTTTCATGATTAATAGTTTTCCTATCATAAGAAAAATATTCTAATTAAATGAAATATATTATAAAAAATTATATTTTATGAATTGACCCTAAAATTTATTTCATTTCAATGTACATGTAAAAACTCATTGATGCTACTAATATTCCATATATATTTTAGTGTAAACTATAATATCATTATTAGAAACCAATGAAATTTTATTCAAATACTCATTGAAATATATATTCATAAGATCTATAAATATAGTGGTTTTATTCATAAACCTGAAAGGTATAACCACAAAAACATAATGGCTATACCAAATATAGAACCCTATATTTCGATGTTATTCATGATTCACTATTTCATAGTGATACCCAGACCTAATATCTAACATTGATAAATATGTGTCCCCTAGAGAAATTAAAACAAGTCCTCAATATAAATAAATAGATACTTTTTCATAACATTAATTTTATTAAAAATTTTATAATTAATGAAAAATATCATGGGAAAATCATTATTTTAAAAATTTAGAAAAATAGAACACCAAGGTGAAGTACTATAGTTGATTAAACCCATATCATGTAACTCTTGTAACTATTTTAGCAATCGAAAAAGTTATAGTGGAGCAATTTGATATTGGGATCTTGAAATTTTCTTAGCTTCATACACTAAGTGAACAATAAATTCTTCCTCTCGATTAGAAATAACACTATGAAAATCATTATGAAATACATATCGATATTCACTTAGTAATAGAACAACACTAATTTTAATTGTTCCATTATTTTAAATAATATGGGAAAAGTTAATTTTAGTTATATATTTTATCTATTTCTCAGCTTCATGGTATTTTATCATAGGTATAATTTCATTATTATCTAAAAATTGAAACATATTCAAAAAATGAAATTCTTTATCTTAAAAAACTAAAATATATTCAATACATGAAATAACATAGAACACAGCAACATGAAATACAATGATATTTTTATAAATAAACATTACACAAATGATGATATGAATATTACTATAAATTCTTATTTCCTTTATACTACACCCTTGAGTAAAAAATGTGTTAATCTAAAACAAACTATGCATTTTAATAATTAGAATAAAAAATAAATGTTCTATTCATCAATATATTTTTGGGTCTCATACCTTATGAATTAGTTCATAAAGTCAACACCACACCATGATATTTATGACCTTGTTAATCTCACCGAGAATAAATAAATTTGGACAAACATTAACATAATTAACCAATACATTAATATTAAAAAAATATTAATCCCTAATGATTATAAATTTTTATATTTCTTTCTTGATTAAAAATATATTACTTATCATTAGAATCTAAATGACTAATATTACCACAATATAAACACAGCCTTGATCATACCAATAATTCATTAAAATGTCTTTGACCACATTTTGTATGTTTGGGGTGCATACAACGAGTTTCCATATTTTAATTATTCTTCATTTCTTTCAACATATAATACTTCATACGGCTGTTCAGATAAAGTATGTAAGGGTAGGTAAAATCCATCACAACATTCTCAGTACAACAAAAATCTCCTCATAAATTTTAAATATTTGAGAGGCCAATGCTATTCATAAATAGGGTTAGATTGAAGTAAAATCGATCAATTTTTCTCTCATAGTCTAGAATAAAATCTGTCGCATAGCTAGAAAGTGAGGTAAAATGTTATTTTTAAGAAAACATTGATTCCTATTTCTTTTTGATAAAATCAAAAAAGTTTCTTCCCCTTTTTAGTGGAATAATTTTAAGAAAATAAATCTTAGAAAAAATATCATTAAAAATATAAACTCCATAGCAAAAAATCATCATTTTCCATGGGATTCATAATCAGTGATCACCATTGATTGGATTCACCATCAAAATTATAAAATTAATGGGGGTATTTTTGATGTTTTTTAGATAAAAAAATTATCATTTCATCTCTTATTCATTTTCCTGTTCCTCATATTTCATTAGGTATGAAGGTACACTGAAATTTTAAAGGTGTATTTTCATAAAATGAAATACCATATAAATGTTCCTCATTGTAGAATTTGGTTATTTTATTTCACGGGTTCCACCAATAATAGCCTACATCAACTGGGTTGTCATTTCCACAAACTATGATATTCCAACTATTTTAAATTGTTTCTTTATAATTTTATTATCCTCTTGATTCATTCCTACTTAAGTTATTATGTTTCCTCTATAGAAAACCATTATGATTATACATCTATTAGATGTGGCAACAAGTAAATCTAAAAAATCTATATCATGGTAATACAAACATACATCTAAATATCTTAAAAATGACTCTTAGTATTATCTTATCCTCTAAAGGATCTAAACCATTACACTGAATAAAATATATAATGAATGATAATTTAATCCATAGATAAATACAAGATTTGTAATTAAGGTTGAGTTTTATTTCATTTCGAGGACCTTTTTAGTTTATATATTTAGTTAATTATGATAAATCATTACAGGACATTTTTACCCAAATACTACTCTATATATTTTCTAATAAAACAGGGCTTTAAGATGACACCATAATTTCTTATAGGTCACTTGAGAATCATTTATGATGAGTCACCATATATGAAATATTATCCTTGATAAAATTTTTAGACATTTATACATCCATGGAATAAAATTTGAATATTTAATATGTGGAAAACAAAGCTCATTGTGGGATATGAAAAATAATGACTCTCGTTTGTACACTAAACACATGAAATCCCCTGAAGATATTAAAATTTCTCACAATATGGAATTGAGAACATAAATAACAACATTCAACATCTAAAAATTCAATATTTATCAGTGAAAACAACTGAAACCCATTATAATGAATATGAAAAATCATGAATGCATTTATATGTATGTGGTGATTCATTAAATAGTTTCATTAAAGAACTAAGATTTCACCTTAAAATTTTATAAAACATTCCTTACCTCAAGAAGTCAAAATATTTCACTAAAGAACCCTTTTGAAGTTTAATATTTTAATCTAGGATAAAAATATAAATAACCTGTAATTCATTCCAGAAAAACTGAATACTAATTAATTATATATGTGTTTTCATCTCAGTGATCTCCATCATTTTTTCAATTAAAGAATTCATCATTACTCATTACATCAGAGATCTATATCTAGATCACACATCATCATGATTTGTATCTGGATAAACCTCTATTATATATAATTCTCTTTCACTTTATCATGAATAGGAAATTTTGAATCATTTAATTTTTCATCATAAAAAATTTTATAAAAAATGAACCCCAAAGAAAAAAACCTTCAAAATAATTAAGAGAATATCATTTTTCATTGAAAATAAGTAAAATAAAAAACGCCCAATAGAATAATAATATGACATAATTTGAAAAAAAAAAGTATTCTTATAGATGAAACTTAATAATTAATAATATTTATAATGATGGTAAATTGTGTTCATGATTTATATGTTAAGAAAATTCTTCAACCCATTGGTAGAAATATAAAATTAACCCATATGGTAAAGGTTTAAAAGATTCATTTTAAAAATTTTAAAAGTAATATAAAATATTTTTAGATATGAATTTTAAAAGACTTTAATTGATAAATAATTAAATTCTTCAAACAATTTAAAAAAATATTGATATAGGGGAGAAAGAGTTGTAATCATTTAAAACAAATATTTTAAAGGGAAATATATTACCTTATTTCTTGTATTACTTCATATTTTTTCAAACTAATTATTAATAACATTATTTTGGTGTTAAAAAAGATTAATATTTTTTATGATAGTTTAATTATAATTTATTTTTTATCACATTTATCACTCCAAGTAATTTAGTTACAGAAATTATGAAGTTCTGGTTGTTCCTTTTGGGGTCGTTTGGTTTATAACCTCAAAAAATAAGTATGTTGATTGTGGGAAAATGGATTTTAGTTCCATTACATTAAAAATATTAATCATTTTTTAATTATTATATTATTCATTAAATAAATTTTTTAATCCAACCATTTAAGGTGGTATTGAAAAATTAATCACATCATTTCATAGAGATTGTAGTTCATATGTATTCATAAATGACATTTTTAGATTTCTATATGGTGTAACAAATAATTTACATGATATTTTACTTTTATATAGTCATAAATATGTTATAAAAGGGTTAAATGAATATTTATCTACACCACATTATGTGGGTGGTAACCCACATATACACACGAGTGACATTATCATTTTATAAGAGATGGTTGGGTAAGAAGGTAGGTTGTATATTAAATTTTAAGAATCATAATTGTGTTATAATTATTATTAAAATTAATTTAATCAATCATTATAACATTCCACATGACCTAGGATGATAAATGACATAAATCTCTTCATAGACATCGTAGTCCGCACATATGCATGTGTGATGTTTTCATTTCCTATTGGATTTAAAAGGATATGAAACAAGGGTTACACCATAATAATAATAACATTTCAATTTTTGGAAGATAAGTTTCATTTTAATTAATCATTTTTAAAGGAAGTTTGAAGGTGGTAAATGAATAAATAAACATGAAATAATCGATCAACAAATATACAACATCTTTGAAAAAACTCACATATCCCACACCTTATGCCTTCATAGATTAGACTTTTTGTGAGACCAATAACTCAATAAAATTTTTATAATTGTTGTAAGAGACTTAAGAAGGTATTTTTCAAGATAAAGGTATAAAATTTTAGTAAGATATGAGGAGATGGGGTTTCCATTTATAAGTTATGGGAGTGGAAATCATTTAAATACACTAAACTTTTAAATATAATATATTTTTTTCTAAAGTTTAAGTGGCACAAAATGGAAAAATTTCAAGGAAAATATAGGGTGTAGAATAAATATACTCAACTAATCATATTTAATTATTTTGACAGGATATATGATTTATTACCTCATAGTTACACTCCCCACCACCTCCTTTAACCCTTTTATCCTTACTCGGGTGATAATGTTTGACCAATGTTATTGTTCATTATGAACAAAAATGAACTATTAAAAATTTCCAAATTTGATACTCATGATTCAAAATATGAAATTTATTTTTCATGATTCAGTTTCTAGACATGGAAAATAACAAAATTAACATAAAAATTCAAACCACAATGAAAATAATATTTAGAAAAGTGACCTTTTGATTAAAAATATCATATTATACATAACTAAAATTTGATTTCTTTTTACTCTATCAAATTAACTAGATTTTCATTATTCAATGATTAATAATTTCATATTAATATCAATTCAATATAAAATTTCTTTTTTAATACATGAAACTAAATGGCAGTTTCAATAAAAATTGGCATTTTTACTATTCACCCAAAATCAATCATTTCAACAATATATCAAAAGTTCACCAAAAGATATATTTGAAATAATGAATCTAAATATTAATACCATTTTATGAGAATCATTTTATAAAATTATAAAATTTTATCCTTTAAATAAAACTATATAATACCTGGAAAAACAACATTGTTAAATTAAATTATTCCTATTTTGATTTAAAATTAATAATTACATCAATTAAATGTTAGGAATTTTTATTAAAAGGAAAAACCCCAATGAGTTCTGGGAGGCCTAAAGCATTGAAAAAAAAGACCATCCACTCTAACATGACCCTTAACTCAAAGGTAAAAGAACCAATACTAGAGAAACATATACAATGATTGACCCAAGAGGTGTAAGAATTCTAAAAAGACACAATATTTTCACCATCACACAACATGTGTAGAATTTAAACCTAGTTTTTAGTGATGCTATTAAATCAATTTAAGTTATATGATATAGACAAATTAATGGTTTTTTCTATCGTAAAGAGTTACGAATAACTAAAAAATTATTTTCCAATGAGGAAAGTATGATACCTTGAGCATGGAACAACTCAAGACCACTCATGATGATGCACGATATTGCCTAAAAATAATCATTCATAACATATAAGTTATTAATAACAAACAAACTGCGCCTCTAGAGTCATGAACTCCCCCCACCACATGAATCCTCATTTTCTAGAACCATCTACATTGAGTTTGAGGGCTCTGTAGAGGTTTGGGGGTCTAGTGAATCCATATACATTTCATCATAGTTTTCAATATAGTAAGTGAATCCCTTTTACCCACCATGAAAATTCTCAATGTGGGGGTGATCTATTGATTGAAAGGTGAGATTAGTATAACTTCCATGCATCTTGACCTATCATCCATAATCATGCATTATTTAGGGACACCATCAAGCATATCCTTATTCATTACCTTTAGTTTTTTCTAACAACCATACTCTACTAACATATCACATTCTATATTCTACATTTTGATACATCCTATAGAATGAAACCAGGTTTATTGGTACTTCAATCTTTTAGACCCTTAAAAAATATGATTAATTTGAGTCCAAAAAATATATCAATTCACATCAATTATACATGTATTTGATTTATTTTTGACATTACATGTTTTGTCACATTAATTGTTCTTAATTAAAATTTGAATTAATTTCCTAATTTATTAGAATTTTAAATTTACTCGAGGTTTTATTATCATAAATTTCTTGAAAAATAAATATTTTGTGTCTCGTTTTAGGTGGTTTATGTTATTGAAAATGGTAATAATTTATATGTATAAATTTATGTATTTCAAAATCATGAAGAGTTACAAATATTAAAGGGTTTTATAGAATGTGTATACTAAAATTAAAAATAAGTGTTGGAAGATGACTCTTATATGTCAGAGTACTTAGGTTGATGTGTAATAGTCACTCAAATAGTCTGATTCAAAAGTAATTGTGCCTTTGAGGTAACACTATTCTAGAAAGGGGTATCAATATCGTTTTGATTAAAAATGTAAAAATTGAAACTTAAAAATAATATTTCATTGTATAATTCAGAAAATATAATACAACCTCTGAGATAAAGCAGAGTAATCGGGAAAGGAAGCATCAATATATAGATATATTATAGTAACTTTCAGTTTAATCGTGAAGGTGTTCACGTCATCAAATAATTTAAATTCTAAAATTTCCCAGTCAGTGTCATAGGTTATAGTAATCTTCTTAATACATAAAGGTTTTCAATGTTGATGTATAAAGATAATCAAAGGGAATGAGATTTGGATATTTATAAATCAAACACAGTTATATGGAACTATTAATTACTTTCTACAACAGTTTCTAAATATATTTTAAAGGAAATTCATAAATGTTCATAAATAGAATATTAAAAATTTAGAAATGTATTGTGATACACTATTATAACTAGGCTTAAATAAAAAGTTCAATCCCATACATGAAGTTTAATATGAGAAACATTAAGAGTTATCTGAAGACAAAAATGTATATATAAAGGCCTCCAAGATGATAACTAAGTGTAAATCATACTTCTAGGGAGGAATATAAGGGTAAATAGGTGATATATAAAAGTCACCTCATCGTTTCAAAGTATATTTAAATTTACATAGGATGAACCATATGGTTCTGTATTTATGAAATTCATTGATTTTTAGAGATCCAATTAATATGATGGATAATTATTCTTCATTGATGGAATTATCATGATGTTCATAGAGAGTGAATAGTGATTAAATCCATGAATAATGGAGAATTAAATGAAATAATATTGACATGATCACTTCCTAAATATTCTAGTATATTGAAATATAATCATTTAATAAACAATTTATCTTTATCAACATTATAAGAATTTGGACGAATATTTTCAACCAGTTTAAATGAGCAAGTGGGTAATTTTTCCCACACCTGTTGAGATAAATAAGATTGAGAAGATCAATATGTCTAAAAGCACAGACTTTATATATTTAAAATATTTAAATTTTATTAATATTCTTATGTAATGTTCATGATATGTATGTTTAAATTAGTAAAACCTCATATTGAATTATTTTTGAAAATCATATGTATCAGTGTGATTGTGATGATTGGGAATCCATATTGAATTTTTTTGAAGAAAACAAGTATCAATGTAGAAAAAAAACACATGTTGGAGGTAGCCTACAATGTTGATGATTATAAATGTATATTATAAATTCATGTAGAAGATTATAATAATAAAACTTTTGATAAAGGTCAACACTAATATTACATTTTCATATTCAGCGTATTGGGATTAATTAAGAAGATTAATATTATATGTAAAAATGATTTTCATGGGACTTTAAATGACTGTCAACTTGTTATCAAAGTATGTACATTGAGGAATAAGATATTATTATATATGATACAATTACACACTCATGTATAAATATGAAATATTTTAGGATTATTATAAAAATCTAACCCAGGTCAACCTACCATGCCACCCGATTCGGCCCTCCACTAGGGTCATGGAATGTTCCTTATCATTATGGGCTAGAGAATAACTCTATTATATTAATACTAAGATAATGTGAATGATTTTACCCTTAGAATAAAAAAAAATAAAACAACGATGAAATCTATAATCCGGCATGACATGTCTATAGTGTAGAAATCAACTCTAATAAGAAAATAGGTACAACAATATGGAACATACACAACATTTTATAAGTAGTAACCACATTTTAAAAAATCATATCTAGAATAAAAGTCAATGATTTTATGATATCCAAAAGTTTAGATAAATAATGATGAGATTCAAAATACATCCCTAGATTAATTTTTCATTACATAACCTTTTTATCAAAATACGATGGATCCCAAAATACAATGTCTAGTTGTCTCAATTCAGGCCTTTTCTACAACTAGACTCACAACCTGAAATTTAATATATCATCAAAAATATCTTCAATGAGTAGAGACTCCATTACCATTGCATGTTTTTAAAAAAAACATGTCTATATATTTCCAATAAAATATTTAAGATTTAAGGAAAACTATTGCAAGATATAATCATGAGTCTATATATAAATATTCATAATGAAAACCAATGATTATAATTTTGAAAATAATTATGTGAAAATATTTCCACTAGGAACTATTTAATAAATAATTCTTTCATAAAACATTTAATACAAATGGGTGACATTGAAAAATTAATCCCAATGTATAACTAATAGTGGAATGGTATATCCAATTTAAGAGAATAAAAAAACATAGGAAGCAAATAAATTCTACTTATAACATTCTCAATTTGTTTGTTCCAAAATGATAGCTATAACCAATATGATTTTAGAGACTAGAAATCTCTTATGGGACAATATCTTACCAATGTGAACCTATAAAAGTATTCATCCACTCGAATCTCATAAAATCATCAAGAAAGATCCCTAGATATAAAAATTCACAAATATAGGGAAGCTTATATCTGAAAACCACACACCCATAGTCTCTCATGTGTACCCATAGTAACATCAATCATTTTCATAAAATCTGTTGATCATGTAATAATTCTTCTAACGAATAAAGTTCCAAAATATCATTGAAATGTGAGTGTAAAACAGCATTTCTCTTGAATTTATTTTACCAATAATATTATATTAATAAAATTGATTTTCATAAGGAAAACTATTGAAACTATAATTTTATTAATATGCACAATTGTAAAAAAACTCTTGGAAAATAACCCTCAAAACATAAATCTATGTATTATAAAAAATGAAACTAAACCAAAACCATTAAATAGAGGTACGATGGAAGGATGTCCGGAATATTTGAGGCACTTTCCAAAAAAAATGATTTATGTTTTTTCCATCATATAGTATCGTCAAGGGGGAAGGAAAAGGATTATAAATAAATTAATCCTTAAATAATATAATAAAAATTCAATTATAAACCCTAGTATTTTTCATTCCATAGATGTCAGGGAATGAAGTTGAAGAGATAATGGGGATAACATTACATAGGATAATGTAAGAATGTAGAATGAAAGATAAAATCTATATAACATTATTTTAATCTACTAATTTAGAGACAAAACCCAAGAAACTACGGAGAAATTTCGTAGCTATACTAGGATCATATGTCACAAAAAATGGTTGTGATATAGGGTAAATGAATGTTATAATTTTTTAGGAGAAATTTTATAAATTCCATATTTTTCAAGGTAGATAGAACCACATAGTGTTTTCCTATGATTTTGGCATGGGGATACTCAACGGGATTTTATAAGATACAGCCTAGAGACTATATTATTGAGTGCCTTCATAGGGTAGGGCCAGAGGCTTGATCCTATCATACCCCCTTAAAGTGTAGCCTTATGGGAAGTGTTATGGTGTCCTCCACTTCCACCCTTTTACACAACACTATAGGTTGCTATTTGGAGAGTCAGGATGCTGTAGATTTCATATTTTTAGGCCCATAGGAATCCTCAATACAATTCCCCTATACATTTCATAGAGCCTCCCTTGATAACATCACCATGAGGTGGCCTTTAGAACGATGGTGTGGTGTCCTGGTTAAATGAAACAATTTATCCCAGAACTACCCAAGCACCAAAAAAATATTAAAACCCCATAATATAAATGATTCAACTTAAATAATAAGTTTAAATATATACCAATAACTACATGGGTGTCAGGACCATGCCACTTTCTACCACCAGAGTGTCCTTGTGGATCAAAATTCCAAAAAATATGATCCTGTTATTCTCTGACCAAGGCCTCACACACTAATGTATCATGGATATCTCTTATATTCTACCATATCACATAAACTAGTGGAATTAATTTAACTCACATCAACTAGACATAATGATCTGGAATATTGAAAGGTTTGTCAACTATAGTAGTATTGTGATCAAGGTATAATCCTTCCCACTCCACCTTATGTGATGGGATGGGATAAAACTTTATAAGGTTTGAAACTTGTAAAGTAATTAATAAAGATCATAAAGTCTTGAAAGGATAACCAGTATGCAAGCATTGAAAAGTTTTCCATGATCGTAAAATGAATGACATAACATGGCATCAAATTACCTTATTTCCCCAAAACTCATTCCCCAAGCAAGGATAGACCTTATGATAGACCTGATCACCTATATCATACATCACATGTAATGATTATGGTCAACATTATATTTATGGAAACTCCAGTTCCTATGAGACCTCTTCAATATCATATGATCCTTTTTTATTAACTGAATGATACCCAGTCCCAACAATGAACATTTTATTAGCACAAACCATCAGATAGGAGATAGAAATGGGCATCCCTAAAATAAATTAAAGGTACCTATCATTATAGATGTTTGATAGAAATTTTTATATAGAAATGTTCTACGGAAAATAATTCACTTATGACCCACAAATTTCAGGGAAACAATCTTAGATAAAATCTCCAAAATTATAGATATAATTCTCAATATGGACATCATTTTATTGATTTTATGGCATGATTGGATTAAAATAAAAACATAAACCCACCTAAATACCCTTCTATAAATGGTATGTGAGGAAAGTTTCTTAGTTTAAAACAATTTTTCAAGGCACATAATGACACATAAAAATCTCACAGATATGAAGGAGACCAAGCTCCTCAATTTTTCTAACACTTTAATGTTGATAAAAAAGGTTGATTTCATTAACCAATAAATTATTTTCTGTATAACAACATTCCACCAAAGAGAATGTGGAAATACAAAAATGAAATCCATATAGATTTCATACCATTTACTCACCTGGATAAAAATAGGATTCTAAAAACCAAATGATTTATGGTTCCCCATATTCATTATTTAACAAATAAAGAATTGTGATATGAAGTTTGTAACCACCAATTTAATATGGGTCCACTGTTATTAGAATATTTCATCATAATTCATTACAGTATCCCCTAGCTGAATTTCCAATATAGAGTGGTGATCCAAACCCATTATATCATGCCTTTAGTAAAATGGACTATCCATTATTTTCAAATATATAGGACATCATTAATAGACTGAGAAAAATCTCTTGAGGTATAAACACTATGATTATTTTTCAATATCATTACTAGTAAGTGTCTACTTTCTACCAAATAAAAATTTGGCTATCGAGAGAAGAGTTAAACTACATACTAGTCAAGAACTCATTTTCTCCCTCCTCTTACACTTCAAAATTAAAATTTGGGTAAAATATCATCAGAATCAATTCATCACATGATATATTCGCTCACTAATAAGTTAATTTACTACTCAATACAGTGGGTACCATGTTTTATTTCTGTGGAGTATAAGATAAATAAAAATAAAAATTCTATAAGTACTCCACTAATCACCCCTACCTAAGGATCAGGTCACACTAGGAAAATATATACTTTAAACTTTAATAATATCAATAAACCTTGATCTCCTCACAAAATGTGTAATGATTCCATGCATTAGAGGCATGAATTATATCTAAAAATTCATGATCATGAGGTGGTAGTTCTTTTTTTAGGCTAAAAATAAAGGGATCCATAATCCATCACATGACCATACTACATCAACATAATCCCATATCCCATACTTAATGCATACAATTACACTACATAACTCATTCTTGGTAATATCCCAAACTCTAGAAACCCATAGAGGGTATTTATATTACATCATTTGTATAGAATAAAAGGGTTCCCATAGTATATAGTATCATAATATTCCTATAATAATAAACACATTTTTATATTACATTTGAAATCATAACATAGAAGATGAAAACATTATATCATTAAAAATTACACATAGTTCTATTCTTAGATTCCTCTAGAAATGGACAATATAAGATAATTCACATGTGGACTGTAAAGAGTATCATACAATGGAAATTTTTTAAATAGGTTAGAATAAGTTATATGGTAGGAATAGATTAACAATATAAATTCATAATCAACATAAACTCAGGGAATTATATATATGTAAATGTAAAAAAGAACATGTATTACATTAATCATTGACCTCAAACTGGTCAAATTCATAATGTGAGGCATTAAAATATATTTTCAAGGTCTCGTTTCAAGAAGATATCCAATAATTGGAAGAGGTATACCATGAAACCCAAGCTGTTTTGTCTCAATGAAGCTTATCTATACCTTGAGCGGATATATAATTTTGCACCCCACCCATCACCTCGTTATGTCTAATGCATTCACCATAATAGTATTCAATACCATTAATAATATTACCTAAGGACCCTCTACCTACATCAAATCTTGGATATTTATATAATGAGAAACATGGGAGATAAATACATCCCAATTTAGTAGAATAATTTCATTTTCTTGGATAACATCTTTAAATAAATTTTAATGTTGTGGGATGACATCAATGTAATATGTAGTAACCTTAGCAAATAAATATTGGGATATGATCCTTTTATTGTGTAGAGATATCCATACAATAGACTAATTGGATTTTATATTTTTCATTGATAATATACCAACTAGGTGGAAGGGAAAATCCATTATCCTATTTCATTATGTGCATGTGAATAACCAAAAGAAAATCCCATTAGTGTGTCCATCCTGGTTTGTAGTCTTAGTCCCACCCATAATGCATGAAGTTGATTATCAATTCAAACAAAAATAACCATTTTAGAGTGTTTAACCCCTGGTAAATCAATGGCCCTACCACATTAACAATCTAGTATCAAGAAAGGGATATATTTCCCAGGAAATTACACACACATTTTCTTACCTAAGTGTCTGGTGATTTTTATATTTTAGAAAATAGTGTGTATTAAAATAGTTTGGGAAAATCATTAATCAAAAGAATATGATAAAAAATAAAAATATATAATTTTCAATCCCTTTAATTACATGATTAATTTAGGAAAAATTATACAATGGATATTTAGGAACCACATAAAATATAATAGGTTTTTAATATAACAAGAGTCCTAAATAATGAAAATTCATATAGAGTCCCCCATATATTTCACATGAAGATATTAAATCAAAATAAATTGAAATTTATGTCTAAAATTAAAATTAAAATTTAATAAAAAAATCATTTCATGAAATAACACCTCAAATAGGCTATAAATACACCACATAAAAGAAATTAGTTTTAGAATACCAAACATGTCTCAAAAAGGAATTTGAGATGGTAAACCCTTATATCATGTTCTAACATTAAATAATATACTTTAACATCCAGTAAAATAAACATATATATTATATTTTTATAATTAATTTCCTTAATAATATTCATTTCCATTTATAATCTTCATAAATAGTCATTCCCTATATAAATTCTACCATTTTTAACATTGGGTGTTTATAGTTTTGATCGTTGTAATAGTTTCATATTAGAGGTGTTTTTATTCACTATTACTCCAAAGTTAATTGATATTATGTCATTAAATATAATAATATGGATTATATATAATTATTTATGACATTTATAATTTCATAAATGAGGGTTTTAGTCTTTATTGTTGATGGTTAAATAGATAACATACATGTTTCGGTGATTTATGTCCATCAAAGGTCGTTTTATTAATTGATGAATTAAATATTTATATAACATGTAATGAATCCTAAAACAAGTAATCATTTAAAAATATATATTAAAATATACCATTAATGTTTTTACATATTCATTCCTGATAACAATTCATATCATTCCTAAACTAGGTTGTTAAACTGACCAAACCATTAACATACCCAAATTTAATGAATTACTATGATGTGTCTTGGATGTAATATCATTATAAAAAATTAAAATTATTAGATTTAGTATTTATTGGTTTCATATATCATAATTATAAAGGAATTATAAGAATATTAATTGATATAAAAACGTTACATTATTTGAATAAAAGATTTTCTCCATAACATGTTTTTTTAAAAGATTGAATCAACAATGATTATTTCTTGATCGTATCATTAATAGGTTCTCAGATTTTTCATACCAAAAAATTATTTATTTAAAAATCCTCTTACTTCCATTTTTAATTATAGAGCATCTATTATGGTTGGTGATGAAAAATGTATTTTTTTTCTTAGGGTGGTTGTAGTCTATATATGCACACAAAAAAATATTTAAATATTAATAATGGGTGGGATAGATGAATCAAAAATTACAACACCCTTTATTTTGTAGCATTACAATATTTAAATTTTTTTATTATTATTATATTAGTGTTTCTGGAATAAATTTCAAGGAATTTGATTAAGAATAAATGTTGAGTCGTTGATAATACTCACATTGGGGACACGAATATTCTTTGGAAGTCTCCTTGGAAATCAAAACCTTATGATAAATAATGGTGAGAAAATGTTTTTAATGTGGATGAGGTTTATAAAAAGATAAAATGGATGAATTTGATGGTGAAATTCATAGGATAGGTGAGTCTTGAAGTGGTGGGAGTGTTACATATTCATATGGGAAAGGAATGATAGTTTTGAGAGAAACCCTTACATTTTCAATAATTTAATGTTTTTATACATTGATTAATGGGCAAAAATGGAATAAAGAGGATTTTATAGTGATTTTTGGTCTAAAATCAACTCAATAACTCAATTTTAGGAATATTTTACTATTTTATGTCTTTTTATTTTACTTTTTAACTCTATTCATAATTTTCATTTATGTTGGTAACAAATTGTTACCCTAGTAATCAATTTTCATGGAAGAAAAATTAAATTAC
Organism: Viscum album; assembly: GCA_963277665.1. Taxonomy (NCBI): domain Eukaryota; kingdom Viridiplantae; phylum Streptophyta; class Magnoliopsida; order Santalales; family Viscaceae; genus Viscum; species Viscum album. Next base: position 593,334,047 of record OY728166.1, read on the forward strand.
CCCTTGTAAATATTTTGATACATATCCTTTAAAATTTGAAGATCATTTTACCAAATAAGAATTCAAAGTGTCTATATTATGAATTTTGAAATATGAAAACATAACTATTTAAAAATTATTCATGAAAAATATTACTTTTCATAATTAAATTTATGTTTAAAAGATAAAAAATCACACTTAATTAAATTAAATATATTGAATTATTGTAATATAATTTGAGGTTATTAACCTCTAAAGGAAATCCCAAACTGATTATCCCTTTAAAATTATTGATTTAAAAAAGAGGCAAAAAATAGTTTTCTTACTAAAGTATTATTTTAATTCTTTCTAAAAATGTTGGATATATGATTTATTAGTAAAAATAATATTTTTTAAATAGAAATTTTTATTCCATAAATTTTCATTTTATTACATAAATGGTTTTTTAATCTTCTAAGACATTTTAATATAATGATAAAGTCATGAAAATTATAAGTTTTATGAAAACATTGTTTTTCAACTAAAAAGAGACCCTTCCAAAAAAATCCCAAAACACCATACTATGTTAATTTCGATATGATGAATTCAAAAATGAATTTAATTTTATCAATTTTATATTCTAAAATTTATCTATTAAATCATGTATTGAATACATAATATTTATATTGTGCATTTTGTGAAAGATCAAGATGTGGTGTTTACCTGCTAGAGTAGGGTCTATGGTACTATATATATGGCTTCTGGTGGATCAAAAATTTCCTAAATTTAGACTCATTTTTAACTTTTCAAAATAATCATATAATTGTTTACTCCAATCCAATTTTATACTATTTGGTTTAGGTAAGTCAATAAAGATTCTAGACACAAAGAAATAAAACCAAAATGCTGGTAATATCCCACTATTCCAATGAAACTGCATATCTTAAACAATTTATAGAGCCTCTATAAGTTTTTATATCCAAGAAACAAACTGGTTCCAAATTAATTTCTCATTTAGTTGAAATATTCCCCAATAATTTCACCTCATGGATCCAATACTATGATAACCAATGATTTGACTCGATAATTATTAATTATAACAATCATTGTGTAGATACGTTGTTCTACAGGCATCACCAAACTAAAACACTTAAAAAATATTGGATAATAAAATTATAAAAAGAATAAAACATATTGTTAGACAAGTCATTATAACCAATTTTAAATGATTAAAAATTATTATTAAGAGTACACAATGATTGTAAATAGTTTCTTTGAAAAAAATAGTTTTTATTTGTATATCTAATTTTCATTAAAAAGATAAATAATTGTTTTTAAGTATTTTATTTTCATAAAATTAACTTAATTATTAAATTTAACATAACAATTTTATTTTAGAGTGAATATCTAGTCGTTTTTAGAGTAATTTATTTTTATATAAATAATGAAAAAAATATTTTTTTTTACTAAATTATTCAATTTTTTTACTATTTGAAAATATGATCAAGACATGTATTTTTATAAATAATTTGAATTTGTAATATATTATGTATTTATTATTAGTAATTTTAAATTTTCATTTTTAACTTTGATATAATTTTTTCTATATTTTAAAACATACGTAACATTTAATTCTAATTTCTTGTCTTTTCATTTAATTAAACATTTTTATGGTATTATTAGGTTTTGGAGTGGTTTTTAAGAAATTTAAAAATTATTTCATTTAAAATAAAACAATATATTTCATTAAAATTCATCTATTTGATAATATATTATCAAAAAATTCAATTTTTAGAGACACTATTTTTATAAAAATAGTTTTTATGTGTTATGCGTGGTAACATAAAAGTTATCATTCTAATCCTTTATAAATTATATTTGATGAGTTTTTTTTAATAATGATTCAAAAAAGTCACGTCACATAACAATATCAATTTTTTAGAGTTATGATAATGATGATTAGATTTAACAACACTGGTATTTGTAAAATTTCTACTTTCATAGATTTTTTTTATTAATATTGGGAAATTTTAATATGACCAAAAAAACTATTCCCTTATAAAAATGAATTTAATATAGTTTATAAAACAATATATAAATATATTGTCACTAATTAATTTTAAAATCAATACTAAATAATATTAAGAATAGTTATTGGTGAGAACAAGATTTTTTTATAATGTAGTTTTTCTATATAGAAAATATTTTAACTGTAAATATAATTCTCTATTATTTAGAAATTAATTTAGATTTAATATAGATAAAATATAGGTTTAATAAATTGATATTTTAAAAAATAGTTTATTTTTTATTTTTAGTGAATTATAATTTACTTGGTTTAAAAATAATTACATTGGAAGAAACAAAAAAAAGGTAAAAGTAATAGTATAAGTGTAGATGATTTCCAAAATGATTAAAACACGTGTAGAAATAATTGATCAAGGATTTAGTTACTTTATCTCACAACATATTGGGTTATTTATAAAATTTGGTTCCATTAACCCTTTAAGAGTATTATTCAATTATTTATACATAATGTGTGATCCAAAATATCCCTTTTTTTAAATAATGAAAGGGAGTCTTCACCCCTTATTCCACTCTTATTCCTTTAAATTAATTCTATAAAATTTTACATTTTTTCTGAACATATAATCCTCTCTCATGTTAATAATATATTGATATCAGTTGCTTTGGATTATCCCTCTATTTATAAGTATTATTTTATGTGAATGTTTAAGGTACAAAAGATATTTCATTACTTTTCTGGAAGTTATGAATTATGTTAAGGTTTACTAATCTCAAATTTTCTACCATTCAGCTATATTTTGGTTATTCACAGTGATTTATTTTAATTTTTTTAACTAATTCCGCTTTAGTATTTTTTTCCCATGATTCTTTTATATTTCATTTTGTTTGATTTTATATTCATTTTTCTTTCTCTCATGGGTAATTGAATACCAATTTAAAAAAGTCATATGTGATTATTTTCTTTAATTACTATCATCAAAATACTTTTGTATTATATGCCTAGTTACATATATATATATGTTCTATATTCCACCTATTTTATTCATTACACTGTGATTTAAATTTCATTCATTCTATTTTAAGTTTAATTACATGCACTTTATCATTCAAGGTGTTTCAATTTAAATGTTACTCATGAGTAATTGTTTTCATGACTCAAATTCATCATCCATTAGTTATAAATTCTATTCAAGGGTTTGATATTCTAATCCCTATTTAATCCTTACATTTAATTTTACCATTGGTAATTTCTATTTTTCTCCTTGGAGGTTAACTATTTTAATTTGTATGATTTTCATTAATGAAATACCTTCTTAAAAAATTCATTCATTAGTAAGAATATATCACATTCATTTCAGATAATCTTTATCATCTATTTCCATATTTTTTATCCTAGTAATTTTTTCATCTTTTTTTGAATAAAAATATTGAATAATTTTTTTCATCCACATTCCTCTTATCTCAACTATTCAAATGGACATTTTTATCCCTTTTTACAATTCTGGTTTTCAATAAAGGTGTTGTTTTGAAATTATTATTGATTTACATATCATTGTTATCTTCCTTAAATTTCACTCTGTGTTTTCTCTACAAAACATTTATTTCATTATTAATACATCATTCATGGATATTTCATAAAAAAATAATTTTTTAATGTATCTCTAAAATTTACTTTTTATCTTTTTTATAATGACTTTTCTAATGAAACTAGTGAATTTTTCACCTTGACATTCTACATACAAAAAAATATTATTTAATTTTTATTATAATAATTCTAGATTTCCAGTCATAATGAAACTTTATTACAATGATTCATGGTTTTACAAAGTAAATTAATATTCCATTATTATATGAGGTTTATTTAGAAAACATTATTCATTAATATATGGTTGTTTTCATCCGGAATTTAAAGGTAAAATTATAAAGATTATATGAAATTATTCTTCATATATCGATAGATTCATTGCCTGTATTTTCATAAATGAGAAAGATGAAATAACTATTTGATAAAATACTCATCACTTCCTTTTCCTGACCAAATAATATTTATTGAATAACCATATTTTTTCTTCTAATTCCATTCCTCATAGAAAACCCAATTCATTACTCCATTTATTGATGAGTGTTCACCTAGATTCTATAAATTGATTAATAGGATAAATTATAAACATAACCATATATCATGTATCTATATAATGTAAATACTATATTCTTTGTTATCATGATTGAATAATATATACCAACAATGATGCATAATATCATGGGACACTAATTTTATATTCTAGGTGTTTATAATGTTACGAATATTCATGGAATTATAAATGATTTCTTTAAGTTAGTTTAATTGAAAAGGATTTGAATATATTTTATTTAAAATGGTTTTGTATAACATGATAAATGAATTGATTACAAGCAGAACTCATATCTATGGATGGTGATGTATGGGGATAAATATTACCCTTTAAGGCATTGGTTAATGTTTTATATATCATGAGATAATATAGATTCAAAATTCTTGTATATTCTCTAAAATAGTGGGTGGGTCCTCTTCTATATACTCACAAACTAATGGGTGAGACTTCATGGACATGCTAAAAAATAATGGGTGAGCCTTCATTGATGAGCACAAAAATCTAATTTGATAGATTTCGTAGATGTGGTCACAAACTAAAGGGATATCCTTCATGGAAATACTTGCAAACTAATGGGTGATACTTTTCGGATATACTCACGAACTAAAAAATTGTCCTTCTTCGATGTTATCACACATTATGGAATGTTATTTCTTGAAAAATATCACAAACTAAATTTTCATCATTCCTAGATTTGATCATAACATGAAGATACTCTATGCTTTTTTTTATTCCATAGTTTTATATTTAATCGTATGACTATGTTATTTCCTCATCGATCATGTTTGTGAACTCATCTTTCCAAAATATCTTGATTCATTAATTATTTTATTTTGTGTCACAATTCATGTCCCATGTCTTATGAACCACAATTTTTTGGGAATGATTTTATTAAGTACTTTGGTTATCCCAACTTTATAATATTATTTTCACTTGCAGCCAATGATTTTTATCACTTATTTTTACACTTAATAAGGTTATGAGATCACCCCTTTCTTATTTTTTCATTTATTATGGTTATAAATATTATTTTTAACAATATTAAGTCTAGATAGGATTCTAGTTTGGTTCTAATATGGAAAAATGTTTAAAAGTTATATAAAATAAGTTTCATATGTAACTAGTCCCTAAAGAAACTAAATAAAAATGTTTTCTATGTTGTGTGATATTATTATGAAATATAATATTAATGTTAAATTTATGGAAGTATATCATCGATCATCTCACATTTTATCAATGTTAATTTTTAAAAATATGTGTTTTTATATAGGACCTGAGAGTGAGGGTATGGCATACACCATTTTGTATGAAATGTGTTATTAGTCATTTTTAGGATTAGTTTCATTATTTTAGGGGCTTGGATAAGTTTATTTTACTAAAAATATTAGGTATTAATCCCAATGACAATCATATGTATATGATAACATCCAAAAAAATTGTTAAAGAAAATATTTTTCATTTCTCCAAGAAATGTAATCTCTTTATGGATACAAGTTGATCCAAGATCTAAAAAAACATACCTAGGGTAAATAAACATAAAATGGGTGTGTTGTTTATTAACTCAATAGTCACATTGCTCCTGAGAAAGAGACCAAAATACACACCTGTTTTGACACTCCTAAGAGATATTCTTGGGGTAATTCACATTCTCATTATGAACTATTATGAAGTATTTGAAAGTTAATTTGATAAAAACTAATAGGGAATTATTATTTATAACATAGATTAAAACAAAATAATCACAATATAAAATACTTTTTAATTGAAATGTTATTTTTGTATAAACAGTAAGTATATCATTGAGATTATATATATCAATTATTTTTATTTTATAGTTTTTTATTATATTTATTAATACATTTTGGGATATTTATAATTTGGATTTTGGGAATGATATAAAAATTAACCATTCTTAAATAAAAATATTTTTAATTGAATGTATCAAAGGATGAAATTAATGTTTCTTTTTAGAATAAATTTTCATTTTTATGTTTTCAAATATATATTATATATTATCATAGAATTCTTTGTTTTGGTATTTGGTCGAAACAAGATCATGAAAATTATTCTATGAAATTTATGTATCTAAAAACCACTATGTCTTTTAACCAACTACGAGAGTATACATAAGTGGTTGATAATCATATATTAACCCTAAAATGATAAAAAAATGTTATTTTCCTAGTCTTACCAATGATAGTGAGGTTGAATTATTGATTGAAATAAAATATTCATACTCTTAGATATTTTCATTGGTGAGTGATATAATTTGATAATATTATGGTATATTCACAAATTTATGAGGAAAATATGAAACATATTAAGATTTCTCTTATTTATTTTTTCTTTACTGGATGTGAAAAAATATTAAATTATTTTAATAACCAGGAAATGTGATTTTATAAAAAGGTTATATTATTTGGGATAAGTATTGTATAACACATGATTTATGTATGGACACCTTTAGGTTTATTATATTCTGGATATTTAAGTTATATAGGGTTGATTTATTTTGATAAATTAGAGTTAGATAGTGTTGATAGCCTTGGAATTGACTATTAATTAAATGAAAATGTGATCCATGATATTTTCTAGTGATTTTATCTAATATATATGATTAAAAATTATATTTAATAGTGTGTAAACTTCTAAAATACAATTTCATACATTTTATGGCTATTTTTATAGTTAATTTTTAGAGGAATATAATATTTTTCTATGAATTAATGTCTTGGAGGTTAAAATTGTTTAGGTGGAGTTATAATTGGGGAAAACTATTATGGTTTACACCAACATGATTGTATGATTGTTTGAAATTTTAATTTTTTTTGGAAAGATATATAACTTCATATAGCCTAATATATTATGTTAGATTTAATATTATGAGTTATATTACGAATGATAAATATATGAAGAATACCCTTTATAGCTTTCCTTGGTGTGTAATAATTAAAATTCTAAGGACATAAATTATTTAATGGGAGGATAATGTAATGACCCTTGATTTTACTAAATAATTTTTGTTCAAATAAACATTTTGTTGATATATTACACCATATGAAACAACAAAACAAAATAATTAGATACATATTAGATAAGAAAAATATAAAATTAATAAAAGCATTGGTAGAAATCATGTTGTAGACAATTATAAATTAAAAAAAGATTAAGGATACATAATGTTTTAAAATGGATCTTTTCTATAAATTTTTATTATTTTATATATTTTATTTTCAACTTAAAGTTAAAATGTAGAAGTTTATAATACTAATTTTTAAAAGTGGATGGATTTTTTGAATTTATAATGTAAAATTTTTTAGAGGGTTAATTTATTGTGTTTTTATAAAATAATTAATTTTTAGTAAATAGTAAAAAAAATTACCAAATTTTTAGATTTTATGAATTTATCGATATATGATTAATTCATATAGGATTAAAAAACGATTTAACGATTAATTAATTATTTATAGAGTAGAAATATTTATTTTAAATATCATTTTGAACATATAAAACCTTTTTTCACCATTTAATAATGTTAGTAAAAAAATTACAAATTTTTAGCCTTTTTTAATTAAAAATCTCAATAAGAATATTCAGGTTTAGATCTCATTAAAATCCACATAACTCTAATTTATTTTCAAATTTTTAAATTATCATTATGAACTTCAATGAAATTTATAAATATATACAAATAAATTTTTTTACTATTTTATAAAATGATTTTTCATATTTTTAGTAAAAATGTCCATATTATGTGTGGATTTAAGTTATATTTTTTGAAAAAAAAAGAAATTATTACTAAGATTTAAGTTAATGATAATGATAATTATGAATTTTTATATATAATGTATTTTTTTATAAATATTGTGAATTAGTTTCTATCCAAATAAATTAATCTCTTCTATAAAATAAAATTAATATTATTTATAAAATCATATATAATTATATTATCATTAATTCAGTTTTTAATTACTACTAAATAATATTAATCATAAGAAATTGTAAATCAACATTTTTCCGTAATGAAGTTTTATATATATAATAGTTTTTAATTTAAAAGATAATGGTATATTATTTAGAAATTTAATTATATTTAATGGATATTAAATTTGGTTTTTCACAACTAGATTTTTTAAAGGTATCTTATTTTAAATTTAAAAAAAAATTAAGTTACTTGGGTGATAACTAATTAACCCTTTAAAAACAAACATTATTAAAAGTAAAAATATGATGTAAAAATCCTTCTAACATATATAAAACAGGAATGTAAATACATGATTGAGGATTTATGAACCCAATCTCAATGAAAAATGCATTATTTCTCAGATATAGAACCATATTCCATTAAATAGTGTTATTTTATTTTTGTAAAATAATGGGGTTTCACAAAAAGTTCCATTTTCGTCACTTATAAATGGGGAGACATCCACCCCTTCATCCCACATGCATTTCTTCAAATTTAACCTAAGCCTATACCATTTTTTACAGAATATAAATCACTGTTAGGGTCAAACAATTCTTATCCCATTTATTGATCTTACTCCCATCATTTCCAAGTATTATTTATAGATAATTTTAATTGTCCCAAATAATTCTGGTGCCTTAGTGGAAGTCAGGGATTAAGGTAATGGTTTCTTTCCCAAATGTTCAAACAATGGGAAATTTTAGTTAGTATACATAATTTTTTCCTTGTAATGGTCTATATACTTCCCCTTTAGTATTGTTATAATCATGATTCTCTTATATATCAAGATATTAAATGATTAACTCCAAGTTATTTCTCTTATTGGTGTTTGAATAAAAATTTTAAAAAGTTATACAGGATTATTTTATCAAATTACTCTCTTCGACCCACATTTTTATTCAGCACTAATTTTTTTTATATTGTATATAAAAAATATTTTATTCACTGCTCCAATAAATCCCTATAATTAATTTCATTATAATTTTAATTTCATACTCTTTCTCATTAAAGGTGTTATGATTTAAATGTTACTCAAGACATAATATTTTTTTCTACTAGGCTTATTTTCCCATGAGTCATTAATTATTTACTTTATGGAAATATTCTAAACCCATTTTTTCCTTGTATTTCATGTTTCTAGTATTAATTTTTATTTTTTTCAGGGTAGTTATTTTATTTCATTGGTATCATCTTTATTGATGAAATACAATATCAACTAATAGTTAGATGTTGGTAAGAATAATAATCATTATTTAAAAGGAATAATTCTCTATCATATCCATGTTTTCTTTCTCTCTAAGGTTTTAAACTCTTTTGGGCACTCAAATATGTATTATTTATAGTTATTCTATTACATCGCATCACCACTATTTAAATGAAAATTTAATATCTCATTTTATGAATGCGGGTATTTAAAAAAATTTCATTTTCAAAAAAATAAATTCTTTTATGTATCATGAATAGCTTCCATGTCATCAAATCCATGTTTTCTCTATAAAAGAGTTATGGTTTTTTTAAAGACTCCATTATTGGAAATTTATTGAAATGTATAGTTTTATTATTTCTCAAATATTTTCATTCCAACCATTTTCAAAATTTCATTTCAGGTGAAATTGGTGACTTTTCCCATTAAAAATTCATTATAAAAATACCAAAATAAAAATCATTATAAAACATTTTAAATAGGAATAATTTCCAATAATTTTGAAGTAGCATTACAATGATTCGTGGTTTACAGAATTAAAAAATATCCATTATTGTATTATTATTTTTAAAAATGGATAATCATTAAAAAATAATTCTTATGATTCTTTTCAAAATAATTTTCTAATATTAAACTAAAAGTATTTTCTTTCTATTTCTGTATGATTTACATATGATTTCACATAAGAGTAATGTGAAATCACTATAAGGTAAATGATACATCACTCTGCCTATTTTAACTTATCTCATTCACCATATGACCTTATTTTTCATACAATTTTCTTTACATTATGAATAAAATATTTCTGATTTATTTATTTAATGGAGTTCATAGACATTCCATATATCAATTGATTAGAGAAATTATTAACTTAATATTATAACATTTATATATAAGGTTTGGTTATAATATTTTTATTGTATTTATTTAATGGTATTTACTAATAAATTTATATAATATAATTTAAATCCCATTTATTTTCTACTTGTATATCATTATATGTTTATTTTTGGAATTATAAAGGATGTATTTATATGAATTCATTCTAAAAGTAAATGTAATTCATTTTATTTCAATATTATCATTAAATTTGTATTGAGTGGAGCTCAAATGTATTGATAATGATGAGTGGGTTCCTATAACTACCTTTAATTCATAGTTTAATGTTTTCTATCACATGTCATATTGTAGTGTGAGTTTATTTTATATGGTTACAAACTAAAGGGTGATCCTTCTTAGATATTCTCTAAAACTAAATCGTGATCATTATTGGATATTGTCACAAACTAATGGATGATCCTTTATGGTTATTATCACATACTAAAGGATGATACCTCTTAAATAATATCGCAAATTTAGGGTGAGCCTTATTGGTTATCATCACAAACTATAGAATACGATTTCTTAGATAATATCATATAAAAACCCATGGGCCATCTGGGATATGATAAAAAACTAAATCTTATACCCACTTAGATATTATCATAATATAATAATACCCTATTATAATTTTTGTTCCGTGGTTTTATTCTCATTATTATGACTACTTTTTGCTCTAATGTATCTTTTTCATTTAATAATGTTTCTGCACTCTATTGTTTCATTTATTATGTCATTCCATATCTTATTTTATTACTCATGTTTATGACTTATACTTCATTGGGTATTGTTTTCTTATTTACTTTGTTTATACTAATTTTATCATCATAATATCACTTATATTCACTGATGTTTTTCAATTATTTTTACGCTTATAAAGGGTTTAAGATCATCATTTTCTCATGTTCCTGTTTCCTTTGGTTTTAAGGATAAGTGTGATATGTGAGTGGTCTAGAAAGGAGTTGAGAATTGTATGTTCACTGATAAATTTTTACATGTTTTATAAAATAAATTTCTTGAATATTTATCCCTCAAAGACACTAAATCAAATGATTCTTTGAGTGGTGTGTTTTTATTTTGAGATTTAATAATTATGAGAAATTTGTGCACATTTTGATTCAATCATGTAACATAGTATAAAAGTTGATTTTTAAATGTTTTTGTTTTTTCACCATATGTTGGGATAAAGACCCTAACCCTAGTAGCCAAAATCTAATTATTACACTATTACATTTATAATAGATACATGTAATCGCATCACAAAGGACAAAAGATTCAAATAGTCTTGGAAAACTATATATATTTTTTAAATTTCACATTACAACTAAAACCATAAAATAAAACATAATATTTTCTTAGGGATAATATTATTCCATCTAGAATATCCCTACATATAAATCATAAAAAAAATTACATGGTATCCTATTGAATGGAAACAAAAGAAATGGGTGATATAAGATGCCCAGAAAGTGAATGCATACAGCAAAAGCTAAATAAGGGAAGAATAAGACTGAAAGAATAAGTGGTCATTAAATATTGTCAATAAAATATTCCATACAGCTAGAAACATAACCATTGATTTAAAAATAATATTTTAATATCATGGAAATTAATAACAAATTTCATAATGATGCAATTCATAATGATGGAAATTTGATTTTACCATCGTGACCATTTTCTAACACGTATAAAGAAATCAGGAAGTCATTAAACAAATACATATATATTAATGCGTAAGGGATCATAAAATCAATAATTATATTTTTCTTCACGATAACTTCCAATTAATTTAAGGGAAATGTAATTCTAGGCGACACCTAATACATAGTAAATCTAGTTGAATCATTATATGAATAAACAACACGCCCTAACTGATATGACATAAAATTCAATAACTATATATATTTAAATAAATGAAATGTAGAATATCCATACTTTTCCCAATCAAGATGATCATAAACCATACAAAGAAATATATTCTATAATATAATGAGAGTATGAAAATTTTAAAGTATAATATTTCTCAATGGATATGAAGATATAAGAAAATACATACAAAAAACAATGGAAATTTTCTTGTGGAAAACATCATTTTTCAATTTGAAAAATATTTTTAAAAATATAAAAGTTTACTAAATATTAAAAAAAAATTAAATAAACTTGTAATACTAAAAACATTATTATGAGTAATTATTTGTCTTATAGGTGGAAAATTCAATTCATGTCGTATAGGTTACAAAAATCCTTTCACAATTTCTTTAAAATGTCAACAATTAAATCGTTCGAAGAAAAATAAAGTTATAATTTAAAATAAATTTTTAAAAATTAAAAATTAGTTAAAAATTAATTTTAAAAATCATTATATAATAGTAAATCCTTTATTTGACTAATTTTTATAAAAAATGGCTTTATAAGAGGAATTATTTTTGACCAAAGAAAGAAATATAGATTGTTTTTCATAAATACCTTATTTATGTTTATAAATAATTAAAGAGAGAAAAATTTAAAGGAAATTTTTTAATTTATATAAATAAAAATATTAAAAGAAAATATATTGGTTTTGTGGTAGAATTAAAAAATAATTTCCTCAATGGAAACTCAAACATATACAATCCTGAATACTGGTTAGACTATGAAATAAGTCTTTACCTCAAGTCTGACATCATTCATATGTGTCTAAATCTCATCTAAAATTAATATAGATTTATTATAACTATATTATATATTAATATTCATATTTATCATACCATATATTATTATCTTATAATCTTTTAGGAATATATTTTTTAACAATTATTTTTTAAAATCATAGTTATTGGTAATAACTGCTTTGTTTTTCATGTATGTTTTGATTTGATAGATTTGATCCTTTTAATTTTAAAACTATTAAATAAAAAACAATGTCAAAAATGTTATAGATATTCAATATAAACATTATATATATATATATATATATATAGTATTCCATTGAAGGTATAGATAGAAAAATGAATTACACCGTTCATGGAGACTGTAGGTTATACGTACGCATGAATACTATTTTAATTTTTTAATAGATGGAAGGAAATAAGGTTTATTAAAAAATAATATTTCAAATATAATTTTTATATCATGCATATCATATGTATTCATTAAATAAATCCTTATTACCATCAATGTAAATCATCAATGAAAAACGGTTCATACGGCTTAGGGGAGGTGGTAGTTCATACGTAAGGTCATGTGATGTTATCACTTTCCAACGGATTGGATGGTTAGAATGTATATATTATATTATAGTCCTAGAATTATTTTTATATCATAAGTATCATATATACTCACTATTATAAATAATTATAACTTTTCAAGTGAAATGGTGATGAAAAACAAATTACACTACTACATGAAGATGTTATGTCATAAATATGCACAAGCAATGTCTTCACCTTCCATAGGATAAAAAGAGTTGAAATAATGTTGTAAAAAATTAAAAAAATTATAATTATATTTAAAATGTTCTGGTTATTATTTTATTATGGATTAAACATTTTAAAATAATGTATAACAGTTAAAAAATGAAGGACTTGGTAATGAGGATTACCTCTTCTTTGGTAGAATTACATTAGATCAATTATTATGGATCCTATGCTATGTATTTTGGAAGAAAAACACCCTAAAGATCATGCATATATATTTTTATATGATGAATGGGTAGTGTTTGGTTGAGCTATATAGCTCAATGAGTTGTGAATAATTGATAGAAGGGGTGTCCTCTTATAAGTGAGGGGAGTGACATTCTTTGAATTTCTCAAAATATTAAATTAATAAAAGTTATTATTCAAGTCCAAATAGATCCCAATTAAAATATTTCAAACATATGAAGAATATGTGTTTAAATAATCTCAATAAACAAAATTTGGACATGTTTTGGATAGTTTTTCATTTTTATCCTTGATTTTTAACACCACATTTACCCTTTTACAATTACAGTAATTTTAATGTTTTCTAAACATTAATGATCAAGAATTTTAATATATGTGGAATAAAGACTCATAAATGAACCATGATTGATGTTCTCAGGAAAAATAATTTCATTTAGCTAAATATATGTTTTCTTATGAATATTAATTCAATTATTGAATACTATTTATTATAAAATATTTTTAAAATCAATTTTTACACTATTCAATTAATATGACTTTATATACATCAAAATAATGGAATAATGTGAATTAAATAATTTAAAAATTACATAATATTTAATTTATATCTATATAATTTATGGGAAACATTAACACATTCATATTATACCACTCTTGGATTTACTGAAATAATTTATTTTATTTTTATATTAATTAAATTAATATTGTGTTAATAATGTGCACGAAATTAAGGTAATCATTTCATCATTAAAAATTAGAACTAAGTTATCATGATAAAAATAAAAATTTATCTTCTAAATTACTATTTATACTATAAAATAAATTTTATTTATCCCTATTAAAATATATTATTGTTATTAAAAGATAAAAAGTGACATTTTTGTCTTTATCTTTCCTTAAATGATATAATGATCAAAATCATAGCCAAAAAGAAAAAAAGATCATATATTAGAAATGTGTACGTTTATAGATGATAAAAACATTAAATAAAATTAAATAGTGTTATTGTTATTTTTTAGTCCTTGTCAAATGATTTTTAATATAAGTTACCCAATTTACCCCAACTTTGGTAATAATTACTTATTATGGTTAATATTCATAACAAAAAAATTAAAATGGTACCATTTATCCAATTTTTGGTTATTAATTCCAAATATGATACCTTTATTTAATTATTCAATTCATAGAAGTGTTGGAAACTAATTCAAGATAAAAGCGCAAAAACAAAAATATATTTTTTTCAGAATAAAAAAACAATTTTTATGTAAATAAGTGTTTTTATAATTAGTTAAATAATAAAATTGATTTCAATAAAAAATAATGTATTAATAATAATATCTTATAACTAATTATATTTTTAAATTTTTTTAAATGAATCTTTGTAAACTATTGAAACAAAAACATTGTTTTTAATAAAAAGTAGTATTCTTACTATTCACTCTGAATAATTTTTCTCACAAAAATACTAGTTAAATATCCCTAAGATAATTTTTATATGATTATAATAAAAATTAATTTCATTTTATAAAATATATTTTATAAATTTGAAAGAATTAAATTATATTATTTTCCTATGAAAATAAAAAAATGGAGAAAACATATTTTTGAAAATAAATAACCTTTTGGAAATATGACTTTTTATTTCCTAATAATTAATCGATAAATTATTATTGATTAGGATATTCATATATATTTAATAATTTGGTTACTCCTATTCATACCCTCTAACTCAATGGATAAGTATTAATGGTCAAAATTAAATAATTATACAACATGATCATGTAAGATCTGGGTTGTGTGATGTATACGTTATTGAACGTAGTGTTCCTTTAAATATATGGGTTTTACATTCACTCACCTTAAAAAACTTGTTTTTACACAATTTAAAATTATTTTTGGTAATCAAGGTGTTCTCATTTAAAAAATAAATTATGGATAAACAACATCGTAAGAAGGGCTAATAAAACATCCTCTTAAAAGAGAATAAAGGTAAATACGCTTGTCATCACAAAACAAGATTTCTAAATAGGGGAACATTTGTGGGAAATAAAAATATTAACATTGAAGAGAAACCTAAAACACAAGGACATATAGATAGAAATAGAGAGCATGGTTTGGATAATGATAATCATCATAAATCCATAAATATGTGTTTGGTGAAAATATCATAAATTCAATATAAATGACCGTAATAGGAAAATAAATTTGTTTCTTTCTTATTTTCTTAGAGTTATGTAATTTTATTAACATCTAGAAAAATAAAATAATGAAATATTATTATATGACTTTTAAAATTTACTCCTTCAATGAATTTCCAATATAATTTCATCCATCATCCAAATGATGAGTATTCAGGATGAGTTGTTTCATGTTTGCGGAACCAAAATTAACTTTTAACAGATCGTAAGATCCATGAAACAATGTAAATTCAGTTTTTCCTTCAATAAATATATTAAAAAAGAAATTTTTAGTACATTTTATCCAATAATAGTTTCATTAACCTATTCTAAATATCAATTTAATCCACTTCATAAATAATGAGCCTTGTGACTAATTTATAATAATAATGACCAAATTAAAAATCCAAAAATATGAAATATTTGACCAAATATTTATCCCTATATTGCCTAATTTATCCCTATGGACACATTGTTTTGTTAAATGGATAAAAATTTACCAAGGGAATATATTTTATAAAAAATATAATAAGAGAAATGAAGAAAATACAAGGATAAAAAATCCACCAAAGGCTATTCGCGTTGGTACCCCTAAGTAGCGTCAACATGCAGGGTACTTGTGATTCAGCATGAATGACCGGTGAAAGCATCAGCCAGTGCAGCACCCCTATTCATGAAAATTTAGAAAAAGGGTCCCTTCACCCAGGGTCCCATATTTTCTTATAAATAAAACACTGGGTCTTTATTTGCACAAAAAATAATTCCACAATTTCTATTGGTTCTCTGCTTTCCCTAGTCTTTCACAAAGGGCCTCTAAAACATTCTAGGAACTTCTATAAATCCTAAAGAAGACGGAATTAAAGGGGAATAGTGAAACTAAATGTTTCCTATTTTTTAAAATACAAGATACCTCTGCAAGTAACTCCCTCCCCCATGTGGATAATGGACACCAATGCGAGGTATCATCCTCTAAACAAGGACCTACATGGGCCACATTTGGGAACCCATGTGGAGACCATTGAATGCTGAATAAAATCTTTACCCAAGTGTTTTTTCCAAGGTGGTGCGTTTTCAAGGTACTATCACCTCTCCCTTGTCAACCTATGTGAAGCACCCCTTTAATTATCCTCCATTGGATCTCCAAAGCCTACCTTCACAAGTCTCACTTGTCTAGCCCAATCATCTACCCAGTGATGGCCTCTAATCAGTCCCTCTACAAAGCCACCCATGGAAGGGTCTCTCTTACTCTAGATCCTTGGCCCAAAAAGGACCAAATTAGAACCCCCACTAATACCTCGAGGCAAGAAAATAAATTAGGAAAGGCACACCAGCATGTATCCCATTTGAATTTTCATTCCTACAGTGATATGTTTCTGACATTTATCCCACATTATAGTTAGGGTCCTCAAATTTCATGCGGATTTGTATTCCCATAGTCACGAGTACCCTAAACCTGGGTACTATTTGAGGGAGTTACTAGTCTTCGATATTAGGGTTAGGACCATGTCCTTCCCTTATCACTTTTAATACCTGGAGCCTCTGGTCACATGTGAGGAGGGTAAAGACTACACTTTTTTCCATTCAACATGGAATGAGATCCTCCTCTCTCACTATGGAACCAGTATTAGGGCATTCATCCTAGAGTAATCCCCTAGCCTTTCTAGAGAGAGAATAAACTATTTCTCCTATTTACCTCATGGGTTGTATCAAGGTGTTTTGTACAACATGAATATCTTAGATACGAACATAAGAGAAGGGATGGACACTTGATCTCTTCCCATATCTCTTTTCCCCGCTCTCTTCCACCAGCAGATGAGGAGATGTGTGTGGTTTTAGAGATCTTCAATTTCCACTTATTTTTTACATTCAATAATGAATCATATTGACTCATGTGGGCTTAGAATCTAACCATGATCATAGCACCTACATGGTCAGGTACATGCTTCAACATAGAAATTTCTTTCATATCGTCATCTCTCTATCCTTCAGAGTGCCTACCAGGGTGTGTTTTCTCAAATCCATGCATCCAACCTCATGGAAAATAATATTGTGCGGTTTCTCATATCTTTATCTTCCTCATGTTTCTCACACCGAGCATGACTCACATGGTCTTAGATTTTGACGGCGATCATAACATCAACACGATACCTCGGCTAAAGAAAACCTTAGTGTGTATGACATGAATTATTGAACTATGAGAACTTTGATTCATACTATAATTAGGATACATGGTACACCTACCTAATTCCCATGCTCAATGGGCCTCCTCCTTAGGAATAATCCCTAAAAATGTCTCCAAATCAAAATAATTCAAGACATACCTCATGCCCCCCTCTTAATAAGGAATCCTATTTAAAAGTAAACACCAACTTAATTTACTAAAAAGACCATAATCCCCAATTATAAAAACCCAAGGACCTTCATAGGTGTGGTTCCTCACAATTAAACTATGTTGGATTTTATTATTATCCAAATTGGATACATAGGAAGCCTCCTTGAGTTCTAAACCCAACACCCCAAATCAACCCTATTTTATCAAGGCCAAATTCATATTTGGTTATAATTCAACATAATAATCAATATCCCTTATAGGCTCCCTAGTTTTCATTGGTATAATTACCACATTAAAAATTGACTAGGAACTATTCTCCTAAACTTCCTTGTCATGTGACGCTAAACTTAATGGTTTGGTCCTTATCAAATGACCTTAAAATGTATGATGTTCCTCATTAAGTTGAAATGAACTATGTGTGTTCTAATTCCATTCACAAGGATACATAGGAAGCTCGTCTCATGGGTCTAATCTGGATATCAAAACAACTCCCTTCTCCCTAGATAATTATATACTCCAAAGCACCCTATTGGGTTGCTAGAAAACCAGCATCATTGTAATAACATCTAAAGAATCTATAATTATTATATAAGAGGATATCATTAATGGATAACTTCAAATACATACAGATATCTCCATTGATGAATAGACTCAGATACATACAAATAATTCTAAATTCCATACATGCTAATAATTAATTATTAATTCAATGTTGATTTGCATCATACTTGGGAACTGATGAAGTATTTGTGAACATATCTTAAATCCATAAGGCATGCCTCAAGTAGGAAAAAATTCCACCAAAAAAGATGTTATGAGCCCGACCACCCACCCTCTATCCAATGTGATTTCATAAACATTATTCTCCAAATTCCACAATGAGAATCTATATTTGGAAATAATATCCCTATGGATATAGAACTATTGGGTATTTCTAATTGCACAAACAAACTCATTGGAAACCATTCAAAAAAAGCGAACATGTTGTGATTGATTTCGCAAAACTCAAACCCTTGTGATCGACTGTTGGGAAAACATAAATTTTCTGTCATAAACAAAATTGTTGAACATAATAAAAATGATTAAATTACGACACATCCTTCATAATATAAAAAGGATATACTTTACAGTTCTCATCAGACCATTTCATTCCTGACCGAAAACAAATCTCTATGGGTAAACAAAAATGTTGAACCTGAAATGAATACTTTACTATGATGATTGTGTCACACTTCTTTCAATCCCCTTTCACTTCAAATTGAAATAGGATCAAACAATACAATCAATAATGCATTAGTTCATTAAAATGAGATGATTATTTGACATCGTTTTCTTGTTTGTGTTTTTCAATACCTAGGACCATTATCTCAGGACTCCCTTCAATCCAATGGAAACCTTCTAGATTTCACCAATTTATTCCTCAACTACTTTTCAGACTAGGTCTTCATCCACATAGGGGACTCCATCAACAACCTAATATATTATGTGTTGGGTCTGAAACTCATTTGTTTGGGGGTACCATAATAATGGTACACCCCCCACCTTGGAGGCCACCAGATAGGCTCTCCATATTGTGAATCATCGTTGATCATCAAGCCAGTGATGACCAGTGGTTGTAACATTGACAACCCCAAATATGAGCTTCAACCTTTTAGGGAGACTATCCCTGAAACCTAACAATCATTCTCTCTGTTGGGAAAATATCCCTCAAAGAAACATTCCAATATTGTTGGGTTGACTATTTTTTTTTTTGAAAAATATGTTTTCCAAGGTATGTTGTTGAGATTCATAGACATTTTTGACTAGCCATGTTGAAAAATGTCCAAGACATAGGAATGGATACCATGGACGTTCTATAAAAAATTGTGTACACAAGGTGATTCTTTTTCCCAGTGTTTTCCAAAATTTGGGTTCCAAAATTTGGTGTTTGGATACCATCATGAAAATTTTACTTCTATGAATTAATTATAAAATATATAAAAGTTGTCAATTTTTTGAATAATATGATTCGTGAAGGATTTTTTCATAGCCATGAATATTTTGATGGTGATCTCTGCAAGTACGAAGATCATCGTGAATAGTGAATATGAGGAGCATCGTGAGTGGAGTATCGTGTCAGCACGAAGGTTTTGACGGAAGTCCCTTGTAATTACTAAAAGTGTAGTGAATGGTAAATTTCTATGGAGCACTGTAAAAAAAATGAGCATCATGGTGGAAAAGAGGGAGAATCACAAAAAAGAGATGATGTGGCGAGAAGGTTCTGGAATCTGTGGAAACACCTATAAATTAGCATCTATCCCCTTCAAGAAAGTAGTGAGATTTAATGAATATCTTGATGCTCTAGGTTTTTAATGTTAGTTCATGAAGGTGGTTTGTAAAGTAGTTTCATGAAAAGAATTTTCTGAAGTCTGTGATTTCCATCTGAATGTTTTGAGCATTGTGAAAGTAAAGGAATTCATAAAGGACTGGTAAGCTTCATGAAAGAGGTGTTCTTTATGAATATTAAGTGAGATTTATAAACTAAGGTGATCTTATGGAAGTTTTACAAAGATTTATGAGATGTATGAGCTGTGTAAAAGTCTATTTGAGCTTCATGAAAAATGATATTCATGAAGGCGATGAGAATCGTGAAAGTTGTTCAGAATGCATTGCACATCACATTTGTGGTAAAGTTTTATTCATATATTCGGTGAATGTGTAACTTCAATAGCGAATCTATATAAAACTAATAATTTATTCATTAGAGATAATAAAAGGACCTACAAGTTTGTAAACTATGGATGAATACCTTCAATGAGTAGTGAGCGAAGGAGGAGGAAGATACTGATCCTTTCCACTAGTAGTGATCTATAGAAAGACGCATAGGGAGTGACCCTTCGGAATATACTAAACATAACGTAAATTTTGTAAAGCTAGTGAGACTAATAATAGACAAGATCTAGCCTAAACCACTATTCTTGGAAATGATCCCTAGTTGATTTGGTACAATTAGAACATTAACATTGTATACTCCTTGGACGCATCTTAGTAAAGTTGAACCAAGTAAAATTGCTAAATCTTGTGCATGATTTCAATTCTATTCATTCATTTATATAGTAAATTGGGAGAATATAGTTTTTTTACAATGAATCAAGATCTGAAAGGTTATGAAATTTAATTTTACATACCCTAATTCCCCCCCCCCCAGGGTATTTAACCTAATTGGTCTAACACCCTCTCTTACCTTAGGGTGGTGGATCAAGAGGGAATAGATTGCCTCATCTAGATTACACCGGGGTCATTATAATGGGTTCATGATGTAAATCATCACTACAAACGTCGAATGTTAGTTACACCTCAACATGATGAGGGTGGTTTCCTCAGCTATCTGGCCCAGGTCAGTCAAACCAGAGCATGAAAGACAACCCATCGGAGGTAACGACCGATCAATAGAGAGTAGGGTCTCACCTATTCCTCCTATGAAGAATCCCACCAAGATAATTTTATATAAAAATATGATAGGGAATATATATCTACCAACCTTAATGCAGCTATCCAATAGGATCTCCTAGTAGCATCCAAGGAATCCCCGCATTCAAATCTAGTGAAAAATTGTGCGAAAACATACACATTCTCACGCTAATAAAGAATATTATCAGACTCATTAGAATGTGAATTAATAATCCCACTATCCAGGATTTGAGGGAAAACCACAAGCAAGAACACACACTACTTGCATTAATCAAGCCTGCCAGCGGTTTCATCTAGAAACACCTGGAGAAGTCTGTTAGAATGTCCCAATGAAAAATAGTGGCTAGAACCAACTCTCTTACCCCTCAAATGAGTAATTTCAATAATCATTGATAGAAAAGGGAGGATATGAGAAGGCGCATACCCCTAGTCTAAATACTGAATGGAAATATATAATCATTTTGACCTTTTAAGTCACCAAAAATATCCTAAAATTATGAAAGTGAAGAAGAAAATCTCATCTCACCTCCTACAGAATTTATAAGATATCATAATGGTGATGATAGTAGTTCCCTAAGGAGAGACATGCTACTTCATCGCCATAAGTGGGGTGTCTCATTAGCATGTATCCCTAGAGTAGACTCAGATCTTTGGTCCCATCTAGGAGGTTTGTGGGTGAAACTCCCCCATGATACACAGAAAACTAAATCGGGGGCATACACCTGCTCTAATTAGAGATCATAGGCCTAATATAGAGGCCACTTCAAGGCATGAAAATCTCTCGGTCTATCAAACCCACTTCCACTAGAAAGTGTCCCCAGTCGGTCACAAGAATGAATCTAAGAGGAAACCTTACCAAATTCAACTATAAACCAAATAGTTGATCTATAAACCTACTCTAATCAATGATGGAGTTATTGATGCCCTCAGACACTTATCTTTGTTACCTCAAGATCTTACTCTCTCATTATCAAATTATAGTGTAAGTAGTAGTAATTCATAAAGCCTCCTCAAATACTTATCCGTGAAGTCTTGTTTCTTAACTACAATCTGATCGATCTCGAGATCCCATCTTCAAAAGAGATTCACAAAATTCCTCCATGTGGATAGAAGATCAAGTATCAAGATTTGTTTCCCCTAATTTTAATACCCCATGTTGGTCCTCCCCAATATAGAGTTCATTGTGATAGTTATCCTTGTATTATTTTTTCATCTCCCTAAAATGTTCCTCCCCTTGGTGATATAGTGATGAGAAATCCCTACTAATGCAAGACACAGGAGAAAACAAATTTAGACATTTCTGATGCATTATGACTGAAAATTGTAATTATATCTCAACCAATTACAACCCATAGAGATAATCTTTCTTTGAACCCCCTTGGATGAATGCCTTACAACCTAACAAAGGAATTCCCTACCATTATGTTTGATTACAATAAAATGGATGGAAAGATTCTACTCTTGGTAGATCAGGTAGATGAGCCCCTAGAAAAAGATAAAGAAGATGTCCTAAACATGAGGAAACAATGGGGTAAATATGACTTACCAGTCATGTTATGCCTATTGTACACCCCTCAATACTGTATTCCAGAGGCATTGTTAGAATAATATATGCATGATATCCACTTGAATATATGGAAAACTCTTCATCACTTTAAATAAAATGTATTATCATATAATGAGTATCAAATTCATGTCAAGGTAATTGAAGGGTTTTAATTCCAAGTGGACTTGGCATATCTCCTAGATTCATGACCTAAAAATATCTAGAAATTGTAAGGATCCCTTCAAAAGGAATGCCTCAATGAATTAATGAGATTGTGAAACTGATCACTGATACTTCATATGGTGTCTATATCAGAGGATGGGGTGAATATGGTGTGTTACATTTCATTGTTCCCTATACCCATCAAATCCCAATAACGGTCATTGCATACATTGTTATAGATTTAGGAATACCCCAACTAATGGACCATGTTCACAACCAAATATATTCTCAACTTAAATAGGGCCTGACTGACTCCAACTGGCATCATGATAGAAGAGAGAAAACTATTGAAAGACGTTTTCATCCAGAAAATGAAAATATTAAGAAATCTTTTAACATAGATAAAATCAGTCACCAGATATAAAAAATGATAGAAATAGAGAAATGATATTTGGAAGTGGGTGATCCAAGTGAAAATTAGATGATGCACCCATACCATGTTAGAAAAAAACACTTTAAAATCATTAGGATAGGTGTGACAGTAGCATACATGGATGTTTAATAAAAAACCCATCCCACAGGTTAAATGGATTTTTTAACCCAACCATTGAGGCCAAAAAACTGGGCCTGAAGAGTTGTGAAAATAGAACAAGAACATCCCCATACCTCAGGGAAGGAGTTATTTTGACATCAAAAACCCCCTAATTGAATATTTGTCTTCTCCCATTTAAGGAAAGAGGCATAGGGTCCATCCTCTCAGTTTTACACATCCTGTGATTCATTACCCTCATTAGTGATGTGCACAACTGAACTATTTCGATATTACATTCAAATTAATCATTTTCAAATGGTTCCTAGAGAATTATCAAAGGAGGTGATGTGGCCTTATGGAGGGAATAGAAGAAAGAAGTCTTTATAGGACACCAATAAAATTCTTACCATGCATTATGCATTGAAGAATGTTATAAGAACTTCCCTTGAAGACCCTATAAGATGCATGGACAATTCATAGGAGGAGCTATAGAAGGAAATTTTGTTCCAAATTTTAATACAAACTGAAATGATTGAAGGAGTTGTGTGTACATAGAACTAGAAACTATCCGTGAATTTGATTACTCCATCAAATATTCCATCATTTCCTCCTCTAATGAAGGAAAAATGAAAGGGTCAAATGATACCTCATCTACCTCTTGGAGAGGTTGATCCCCCTTCACTTTCGGGAATATTTTTTTCAGAAATAAGATAAGATGAAGGAATTGAAAAGACTCATTTCAGAATTACTCTAAGGTAACCATTATTCTAGATGTATTCTGTAAGAAGTCACTCAACTCACACTTCTATATGGTGTGCCTCAACAAATATGTTTTTCCACAAGAACTAAAATAGGTCTGGAAAAATTTCTCAATGTTGGATAAAACCCACTAATATATTTGGATCCCATAGAAGGAGATTGAAAATTCCCTCCATATGGGGCATAACCAAATCATGTTCAGACAAATCCATACAAGATTTACCCTATAGTTTTCTCATGGAAGATACTATCAGCACCCCCAATGATGGCCCTACTTAACACCGTACCTGTTCAGGATCCAACTTCCACTCCCGTTCAATCTCTAGATCAGTAAGACAATCCTTGAATTCTGATGAAAATTAGTGAGTCTTTAACAACTCGATTGGAAGTCATTGAAAAATACAGTGCACCACACTAGTGGAAAAACATTTAACACATTGGCATTTTTCACGTTGCTTCTATATAACTGATGTGCAATGCTGTAAAAATTGATTAATCATGTCGGTTATTTTATAACCGATTTGATAAATTGATGAGAATCATTTTTTATGTCGGTTATTTTATAAATGACATAAAAAATATAGAGATTATATTTATAATGTCAGTTATTTTATAACCGATGTGAAAGATCAAATTTGGGTGCTTTATCACATTGGTTATTTTATAACCAACATGATAATGAAAATATCGTAAATTTATCACATCGGTTATAAAATCACCAATATAAAAAATAATTTTCTACATCAGTTATTAAATAACCAAAATTATAAACATAAAAAATTATTTATCATGTTGGTTATTAAATAACTGACATGATATTGATTTTAAATGATTTATCGCTCCTCGTATTTAGTCATTCTGTTTTCTTCAATTGGGTGACCTGCGAATCGTCTCTCTCACACAGAAAACCTAAAAAGGATTCCTCAAAGTCGTCCCCTCTAGTCTTTTTTATCCAACATCATTAATCATCTTTATAATCACTATATCTATCATGTCGACTCACAACACTCAAGTATGCCTCAAACAACTCGGTTTTATTTTTTTTATTTTTCATGATGCCCTAAGATTATATTTTGAGTTGTTATTTTTCTATCTTTTTTCTTTCTGTCATGGTAAGTGTCATAGTGTTATTTTTTACCATTGAAAATTCATTTCTTGTAAAATAAACCATGGAAGTGATATCATGCAAGTTTAATATTTTTGTCTATTCCATCATGGGTGTGTGCATGTAGTTTCATATGTGTGGGGGTGGGGTGTCCAGGGGGTGGGTTTCCAGTGGGTGGGTTTCCAGGAGTGGGTGTCTAGGGGGTGGGGGGCTTTCCAATTGGGTGGGGGTGTCCAAGGGGGTGGGGTGGTTTCCAGGGGTTGGGGGCAATCTAAGGGGGTATGGGTGTCTAGGGGTTGTGGTTGGTGTCAATGGGGAGAGGGGTTGTCTAAGTGGGTAGGGGGGGTTTAGGGGGTGGGGGTGTCCAGGGGTGGGGAGATATCGAGGGTGTGGGGGGCTTTCCATGGGGTTGGTGGTGTCTATGGGGTGTCCACGGGGGAGGGGTGGTGTCGAGGGGGTGGGGGGGGGTCTTCCGAGTGGGTAGGGGTGTCTAGGGGTGGGGGTGGTGTCCATGGGGTAACGGGTTGTCCAAGGGGGTAGGAGGTTTCCAAGGCGTGGGGGTGTCTAAGGCTGGGGGTGTCCATGGGTGGGGGTTGTGTAGGGGGTGGGGCTATCCAAGGGGGTGAGTGGGCTATCCAAGGGGGTGTCCAATAGGGTGGGGGTGGGGTCTAGGGGGTTAGGGGGGTTTTGAAGGGGGTAGGGGTGTCCAGGGGTGGGGGTGTCCCAGGGGTGTCCTAGGGTGTAGGAGTGGGGGTGTTGTCCATGGGGGTGAGTGGGTTGTTCAAGTTGGTAGGGGGTATCTAGGGGTGGGGGTCTTGGGGGTGGGGGTGTCTAGAGGGTTGGGGCAGTTTAGGGGGACAAGGGCTGTCCAAGGGGGGTAGGGTGTCCAGGGGGTGGGGTGGTGTCCAGGTGGGTGTGGGGGCTATCCACAGGGGTAGGGGTGTCTAAGTGGTGGGGTGTCCAAGGGGTGCGGTGTCCAGGGGTGAGGGGTTTTCCAATGGGGTATGGGTGCCCAGGGGGTGAGGGTGGTGTCTAGGGGGTGAGTGGGTTGTCCAAGGGGGTAGGGGTGTCCAGGGGTGGGGGTTTCCAGGGGTGGGGGCTGTTCAGAGGGGTGGGGGCTGTCGCGGGGTGGGGGTTGTCCAAGGGGTGGTGGTGTCCAGGGGGTTTCAAAGGGGGTGGGGTGTACAGGGGGGTGAGGGGGCTCTCCAAGGTAGTAGGGGTGTTCAGGGGGGTGGGGGTGGTGGGGGTGGTGTTCAGGGGGGTGAGGGGATGTCTAGGGGGTATGGGGTGTCTAGAGGTTGGGGGTGTCTAGGGGTGTCTAAAGGGGTAGGGGTGGGGGTGGTGTCTAGGGGGTAGACGTGGTGTCTAGGGGGTGAGTGGTCTATCTAAGGGGGAGGAGGTTTCCAGGGGTGGGGTTGTCCATGTGTTAGGGGTGTCAAGAGGGGGTGGGTGTGTCCATTGTGTGGGGGTGGTGTCCAGGGGGGTTAGTGGGATGTCCAAGGGGGTAGGGGTATCCAAGGGGTGGGGGTGTCCAAGTCGGTGGGGTGGTGTCCAAGGGGTGATGGAGTTGTCCAATGGGGTAGGGGTTGGACAGCCCCCTCACCCCCTAGACACCACTCCCCCACCCCCTAGACACCCCCACCCACTGGACAACCCCCACCCACTGGACACCCCCCACCCCCATGGACACCCCCTGGATAGCCCCCACCCCCTAGACACCCCCACCCCCTTGGACACCCTGGACAACCCCCTACCGCTTGGAATGCTCCTACCCACTTGGACAGTCCCTCCCACCTAGGACAACCCCCTGACCCCTTGGAAACCCCCTTGGTATATATATATCCCAACGATTTCCTTGAAACTGTTGGAATATATTAATATCATGCAGTATATACCAACGGTTCCTATAGAACCGTTGGAATATGGATATTTCAATGACCATCATGCCAACCATGTGTGAAATCATTGCGATATTCTATCTGAATGGTTTCTAGGTCTATCCCAATTATTTAAAATTGTTGGGATAGGTGTAATTTTTAGTGGTGAATGTATACATGTTTTAATATTTATACCTCATGTTTCTTGTTTACAGAAGGGTGAATTTGGTATCCTGTTGCACCAAGATGTATTCTTTGTGTACCTTAAAAATAAAGGATCCAATATGAATTTAAAACTATTATATCTAACTATATATTCTTTTTAAAATCATTTTTATGCATATATTTTTCAAATATGCAAAGATTTGTTTTATATTTAAAAATTGTTTTACATTTAAATTGTGATATTTTTCAAATAAATATAAAATTGGATCATCATAACAAGATGTATAATTTTTTTATTTGTTATAGGTAATAATGAGTTGAAGTTGGATTATGGAACATCGAATGGGTAATAAATATGATGAAGGTGTTGATGCCTTTTTTCGATTTTCTAAATGAAATGTTTCAAGTAGTGACATGTTTTTTTGTCCATTCCTAAAATGTTTGAATATGAAGAAGTTGAAAATTAGAGACCTCAAAGATCATATAATTTGTAATGGTTTTAATCTGAGTTATAGCCCTTGGATTTGGCATGGTGAAACTAGAAAAAATGGCAGATCTACTGTTGATGATGATGATTTACAAGATAGTAACTTCGATGGAATTGAAGAAATGATTCATGATATTGTAGCAGAACAAATTGAGATAGAACCGATAGTTGCGCATCTATATGGTGATGCTTAAAAACCATTATATCCTGGTTTTATGGATTTTACGGTTTTTTTGGTGGTGTTAAAATTGACTAACCTTAAATAGAAACATGGATGGAGTGACAGATGTTTTACAGAGCTGCTTCAATTGTTGAAAGACATTCTTCTAAAAGACAACGATCTTCCAGATTCACATTATATGGCCAATAAAATATTATGCCCAATTGGATTGGGTTACAAGAAAATAAATGCATTTCTGAATTACTCTATGATATATTGGAAGAACTATTAATTTCTATCATAGTGTCCGAAATGTGGGACATCATGGTATAAGTTGAAATAAAAATCACAGGCTGATGTAGAGATTACAAAGATCCCTGCCAAGTTATTTTGGTATCATCCTATAATTAATCTTTTGAAACATTTATTTTCTAATTCACATGATGAAAAAATGTTAAGATGGCATGATGATGAGAAGATATGTGACGTAAAAATATGACATCCAACTGATTGTCCACAATGGAAGAAAATTGATGAGCATTATCCTAAATTTTGAAATGAAATTAGAAATCTTATACTTGGGTTGTGCATTAATGGAATGAATCCAAACTGAACCCTTGGTAGCACATATAGTTCATGGCATGTTTTATTGGTAATTTCTAACCTCTCTCCTGACGTTTATATGAAGCACAAATATGTCATGTTGAGTATAATGATCTCTTGTCTGAAGCAACCCAAGAAATGATATTGATGTATTTTTGTCACCATTGATTGATGATTTCAAACTTTTATGGAAGGATGGTATTAGGGTGTATGATACTTATAAAACAGAATATTTTCAATTGCATTCAGTGCTTATGTTCACTATAAATGACTTCCCAGTTTATATAAATTTGTCTGAATACAGTGTTAAGGGGAATAAACCATGTCCAGTTTGCGAGCAACAAACATCATATTTTCAATTGCATCATGGGAGTAAAATAGTATACATGGGTCATCGAAAGTTTTTGCTTATTGATCATCCTTATATAAGACTAAAAAAGGCATTCAATGGCTCATATGAATTTGATATTTCTTCAAAAACATTATCCCCTGATGTGAATTTTTAGAGGGTGAAAAACCTTGATGTGTCATTGGGAAAGGCACATAGATCTAGTATTGAAATGCATATTTGGAAGAAAAGGTCAATATTTTCTAAGCTACCATATTGGAGATATCATGAAGTGAAACATAATATTGATGTCATGCTTATGGAGAATAATATATGGGATAGTTTTATTGGAAAAATTTTAGATATTAAAAGAAAGACTAAAGATGGTTTGAAAGCAAGATTATACTTACTATTAATGGGAATACATTTGTAGTTAGCTCCCACTCCTAATGGAAGATGAACATTTCCTCCCCCGACATGTTATACATTATCAAAGAGGGATAAAATTAACTTTTTTCAATGTCTTCGTGATATCAAAGTGCCTCAAGATTATTCTTCTTATGTAAAAAAAATCTCTTTGAAGGATTTGATGTTGATATATATGAAATCTCATGATTGTCATGTCATGATGTAACAACTTCTACCAGTTGCATTGCATGGAATATTTCCCATCCGTGTTTTAAAGACTATAATAAAGTTTTGTTGTTTTTTTAATTCAATTTTTAATAAGGTGATTGATGTGAATGCTTTGAATTTTTTTGAAAAAGATGCAATTTCCATACATTGTCAATTGGAAATGTATTTTTCACCATATTTTTTTGACATAATGGGGCATTTAATGGTTCATCTGGTTTTAGAAATAAATATTTCTGGACTAGTTTATCTTTGTTGGGTGTATCCTTTTGAAAGGTATATGAAAATATTGAAGGGGTATATTAAGAATGCATATAGACCTAAAGCCTCTATTATTGAATAGTATATTTATAAGGAGGTTTTGGAGTTTTGTAGGAGCTACCTGGCTATAGCGGAGCACATAGTTTTGCCTCTATCTCACCATGAATGAGTTAATAATGGCGGTAGGGGGATTTGTGGCTTCAAAGTCAAATCGTTTTCTGCTAAACAGATGAAAAAGGTATGATTATACATCATGAATAAGATTGTTGATGCTCAATTGTATATGACAATGCATATTAATGAGTTGAAACAATTTCATCTAATGATAAAAGAAATATGGGTTTCAAATGAGCACAAAAAAAACATTTTTTTACATGGTTTAGAAAGTCCTTTCTCGTTTAATTAGATGTATCAGAGACATTATGATGGTTAGTGGGTGGTCCATTTTTGAATGTGATAACATTGTCTGAGTATGACATTAATGGATATACATTTTATATGAAATCTCAGGACATCAGAAGTTCAGTTCAAAATAGTGGTGTATTGGTGTTTGCAGAAGTAATGAACTTTTTTTAGTTTTAAAGACAAAAACCCAAATTCTGCATCAAGTGCATATTATGGAGTCATTGAAGAAATGTGGGAGGTTGATTACATTAAAAGTAATGTTTGTATTTTAAAATGAAAATGGTTTCTCAGTAACAACAGTGTCACGAACAATAAATTTGAATGATGGTCGTTAATTTGAAAAGATTGGAAGACACAGTAGATTCTTTTATAATGGCGGCACATGAAAAATAGTTTTTCTATGTAGTTCATCAAACGGATATGCAGTGGTCTGTTGTTTTATAAGGGAAAACAATTTTTTGGTGAGGATCAACTTGAGGAAGATTATGATTTATGTGAGATCCCTACTTCCATGGAAATATTAGCAGAAAATAATGATGACCATGTTGAAGTCATGGTTTGTTCCATAAGGAACGATCATGACGAAAGAATTTTGAAAAACAATCCATTTGTACCATCCTAATATTAAAGGTAACATATTTTTATTTCTTGTTTACACTTATTATTTTCATAAAATGTTAGATATTGTATTTTTTCTTTTTTAAAACACGTATTAAAACAAATAAGAATTAATTTTTTTTATTTTAATTTTGTTTAGTTTCTTTTATCATGTTTACCATTATGTACCTTATATATCTATTGATTTTGTTGAATTAAAATTATATTACCATGTTTACCATGTTTACCATTTTTACCATGTTTACCATGTTTACCATAGTTTATCATAGTTGACATTTATGTAACATATATATTTATTGATTTTTGTTTAATGAAAATTACACTACCATGTTTACCATCTTTACCATATTTACCATTTTTTAACATGCTTACCAAAATTACCATGTTTACTATTATATAACATAGTTCAATTTTTCATTTTTTTTGTTTACATTAGTATTGTAATATTTTAATTTGTATATTTGTGTACTAATATTTTCTTTTTTGATTTAAAGGATAATGACAGATCAATCAGTTGATCAACCACATGATTCTGGAGATGAGCATCATGATCATTCCTCTTGCGAAGAACATTCAAAAACTCCTCATGATATTCTCCATTCTTCCTCATGTTCTCTCATAACGACAAAGAAGAGTTCAAGAGTTGGTAAATATGGCTGCACACATTTACCAAAATTATCACTTGCTCGTAGCAAGGGCCAGAGGATACAGGTTGAGTTTGATGTGAGTGATATTCCAAGAGGTCCAAATGCAAATTATTTTACAAATTTTGTATCAACTCAGGGTAAAATAAAATTAAGTATTTTGTATGATGATTGGAGAAGTTTGGACAAAGCGATAATATCTCAGTTGTGGGAGAAGATTTTAGTAAGATCTTTTTCTATTGTTTTACTAATATTTAAATGTTTCTAGTATAATATGTTTTATCCCTTATTTATCATATTACATTTGATATTCCTGACACTAAAGGATTTAGGAATAAATGTTTATCGATGGATTCTAGGAGATGGAGGGATTTCAAATCAACCCTCACATCTGATTTCATTTTTGGTCATATAAATTGCGACAATACATGTAATGTATATACTTTCATAGATGAAGACACAAGGGGTAAATTTGTTGAAAGTTGAAGAAAAGATTCATTTTTGGTAAAGGAAATGTAATCTTTTATAATCTTTATTATATAAAAGATCTTATTAATGTTTTTTTAAAGATTTATTAGTCTTTATTTACAAAAAACAAGGACATATCATTAGTAGATCCAATATAAAAATTTATACCCTCATAGTTTATCTCGGGGTGGGTATACATTATAAGAAGAACAAAGGATGGTGGAAAAATTACAAAAACTGAGATCTGAGTCATCAGGATCTGGAGAGGTTGCCCTTCATCCCCTCTATCTTGACATGAAAAATGGAAGAGAGATTAGATGAGAAAATGGGACAATATATTTGGGAAGAATCTAGAATCATAACTGAGAGGATTGTAAGATATTTGTTATATTTATTTATGTTAATTATATTCTTTATATAATTTGAATCATTACAGGAATGTTCAATTAATTACTACAGGATTATCTTGACGAGCAGAGCTCACATGGGGTATTTACAGCTACTGGGTGGAAAGATATTTTATCTGCAGCATTGGAAAATCTTGAACACCTAGGTTGTGTACGAGGATATATGATTGGTGTATCAGTAAGAAAAGTGTTTCCACGTTCTTCAACTTCTTCCATTTAGGTTGTTTATAAAAAAATACATTTCTTGGAGGCTGAAGTTCAAAATATTAATGTGATGAAGGAGGAAAATATTAGAGAATTCGTACAGTCTATGTTTGAAGACATACAAATACAATTTTAGATTACAGCTCCCACTCCTCCACCTCCCCCTACAGACCCCATTATTTATCTTTTACCTCTGCTAGTAGCTCCCACTCCCCCACCTCAGCCTACAGACCCCATGTTTTATCCTAATCTTCCAACATATATTCCAACATATTGTTAGTTGTGTGTTGATGATCCAAACCATCACATAGTTTCATATGGGCCGGTATATTGTATAGGAGATATAGTTCATCATCAACAGTTAGAGTTAGAGCATCATAGGGTCACTGTATAGGATATTATAGATATATTATCTTGTCTCCCCATACCTATATATGAGATGACAATAATTGGACATAGTATCGGTCACTTTTTAGTTTGGTCATCCAGACTTCTGTGACTCATTGCCATAAAGGTATGTATGTTATATCTTTTATTTTATTTTTTATTAAATTTTTTCTAACATTTGAAAACTAATATATTTTTCTATTTATTTTTATAGGAATACTTCAATGGTCAAGAAATAATGTACAGAAATCAACAAAGAAAAATGGTTATGACATCAGATACTGATTCTAGTAGTCCTAACAAATTTTCAGGATATTCAAACAATTTGGCGGATCATTATGAGATTCCAATGGAAGCTCATGCTCGTGGATGTAAAATATTTGTGTGGATTGTGAAAATTGATAACATGGAGCTTGTTATTGGAGATAAGTTGGGAATCAACGTGGTGTAGATTTTTTCTATGTATGTCTTAAAACCTTTCCCTGTGTTATATTTATTAAAAATGTACACTTCTGTCTGTTTCTAATTAGATATCTTTATAAAATGTGTTATAAGAATGAGCAGATAGATATATATTGATTCATGGACCCACAATTTATTTCCCCTGAAGGACATGCATTAGATATTGAACAAAGAACACTTTATATTGCTGAAAGATTAGAACAGAATATAATCACACATTATTGGATGATGCCTTTTGTGAGAGGTATAAAACATATATTTTGCAAAGTGTTCATTATCATTTAACATAAAAATGACTAACCTTAAATTTTCTTTTATATCAGAGATCATTGGATGTTATGTGTTATTTTTCATGGGAGAAAACACTTTATTGGATATTCTCTATCCATTGCGATGTGCGGGGAAGTTTTCAGAATATGCTGGAAAAGTAAGTTTCAATTTCTTAATAGTTGTTTATATTATAATGAATTTTAAATTTATCCCATCAGTATTATTTTCATAATAGGGGATGGATCTACTTTTGAATTTATACAAAGAAAAGGAGTGCCATGATCAAATATGTAAAAGTAAAGGTAAATATCCATTTATAATTTGTACTTTTCTATGTATTATATAAAAATGATATTTTGAATTGATAATCATTTAAACAGAATTTTCATGAAGAACAAGGCATCATCAAATGCATATATTATATATTAATATTTATGTATGAAATAATTACAACTTGAACACTTTTGAAGTTTGATCTGGTAATATTTCCTTATAAATATTGCCATAATATTTCATTTGATTTATTTATTATACCTGTTAACTACTATCATTTTAATTTTTTTCTATTTTATGAGCCTCAACCCTATAGTTATCAAGAGGTCAAACACTTACAAGTGGAATGGTCAAATTATTTTACAGCTTTGATTGGATTTTAGTCTGTTTGTAGAATAAAATGTAATTTTGAGTATTATAATTATAATTGTGAATTTCATAGTTCTTTTGGTTGGATTTAGGTTTTTTATTTTATATAGTCTGTTTTGAATGTTATATAAGTGAAAGTTTAATTTTGATATGGTTTTTCTTGTTTTTTTCTAGTTCAGATGTTTTTATGGTATGGATTCTGGTCTAGTTTTAGTTTGCTTTTGGTCTGGTTTCTCCTTGTTTCATACTTTGGCAGAGCATAGTAATAGTATCATGGGGGTGGGGGTGTCTAGGGGGGTTGTCCAAGGGGTAGGGGGTTTCCAGGGGGTGGGGGTGTCTAAGGGGGTAGGGGTTGTCCATGGGGGGTTGGAGGGTCCATGGGTGGGGGTTGTCCAGGGGTGGGGGTTGTTCAAGGGGGTAGGGGTGTCCATGGGAGGGTGGGTCTGTCCAGTGGGTGGGAGGGTGTCTAGAATGTGGGGGTTTCTAGGGGTGGGGGTGTCCAGAGGGAGGGAGGGGATGTCCAGGGGTGGGTGTCCATGGGGTGGGGGCTGTCCAATGGGGGTCAGGGTGTCTAGGGGTGGGGGTTGTCTAGTGGGTGGGAGGGTGTCCAGGGGTGGGGGTTTCTAAGGGTGGGGCTGTCCCGGGGTGGGAGCTGTCTAGGGGGTGGGAGTGTGTCTAGGGGTGGGCGGGTGTCCTGGGGGTGGGGGTGTCTAGGGGGTGGTGAGACTATCAAAGGGGTGGGGTGTCCAGGGGGTGGGCGAGTGTCTAGGGGTGGGGGTTATCCAGTGGGGTGGGGTGGTGTCTATTGGGTGGGAGGGTGTCTAGGGGGGAGGGGTTTGTCCAGGGGTGGGAGGGTGTCCAGGGGGTAGGGGTGTCTAGTGGTGGGGGCTATCCAGTGGGGTGGGTGGTGTTCAGTGGGTGGGGGTTGTCCATGGGGTGGGCGAGTGTCCGGGGGGTAGGGAGTGTCCGGGGGGTGGGGGCTATTCGTTGGGGTGGGGTATTGTCCAGTGGGTGGGAGGGTGTCTAGGGGTGGGGGGTTGTCGAGGGGGTGGGGGTGTCCAGGGGTGGGGGCTATCCAATGGGGTATGGGGTGTCCAGGGGGTGGGGGTTTTCCAGTGGGGTGGGGTGGTGTTCAGTGGGTGGGAGGGTGTCTAGGGTTGTCAGGGGGTGTTGTCTAGTTGGTGGCAGGCTATCTAGGGGATGGGTGGTTTCTAGGGGTGGGGGTGTCCAGGGGTGGGAGAGGCTCTCCAGGGGGTGGGGTGTCCTAGGGGTGGGAGAGCTGTCCAGGGGGGTTGGGTTCTAGTGGTGGGAGGGTGTCCTGGGGGTTCGAGGTTGTCTAGGCGGTGGGGGCTATCAAAGGGGGTAGCGAATGTCCTTGGGGTGGAGGATATCAAGTGGTTTTGGTCTATTTTTTCATTTCTTCTTTCACAGCGCATTGTAATTATTGAACTCATTTACTAAAAAAATTGGTTTTTACATCTGTTATTTTATAACCGGCATAATAAATACATGGTAATGGTTTTTTACATTGTTTATTTAATATCTGATGTAGTATATATGTTTTCACATCAGTTATTTTTTTCTGATGTGAAAACTGCTTTGCAAACTAGTTTATCACATCTGTTATGAAAATAACTGATGTGATAACTTTGTTTTTCATGTCAGTTTTCTAATAACATATGTGAAAAATGCTTCAAAGGGGTTGTTTATTACATCATTTATTTAATAATTTATGAAATAAACAACATATTACAATGGTCATTTAAAACCCGACCTAATAAATCATGACTCCAAACCGTTTTCCACGTCAGTTTTTTAGGAACTGACGTGAAAATGGCTTCAGATTTCTATTTTTTTATAAAATAACCGACTTAAAAATCAATTTTTATAATATCCCCTACAATAAAGTCAGCAAAAAACTAGAGTAAAAAAATAACTAGCGTAAAAAATGTTTTTTTTGCACTAGGGACAATATATCCAGAAAATAATCCTTACCTTGAATGGGTTCTTTTGACTCTTCCCCCACATAATTTAAGGAACCCAACATTTCCAATTTTCAATGGCTCTGGAGACCCAGAGCATTATTTTGTGCACTTCATCTCTCTCTATGAAAACATGATGGGAACCCTAAACCATAGAAGGTAGTGAAACTCTGCTATTTTTTGAAATCACTACAGTGTCCAGCCTTTATATGGTACATAAGTTTGTAGGCTCGGTCAATTACTGGGTCGGAAGACCTTTATCATAAGTTTCTCTTTCAGTTAATCTTGATGTTTTAGAATAAAATATTCACTGATATCTAAAATTGTAAGCAGTGGGAGAATAATTTAATATCATATTTCATTGCTTAGTGGAAATTATTGACATACTTCTTAAACCTACCACTCCCTCAGGAAGAGTTTCTTCCCTTTTGTATAGTGAGTCTTCATGATGAGTAGTGCACGCCAATTAACCCTTTGGAATATATAGGAGGGTTTGGGGACCTTGGTAAAATCTTTAAAAGAGTAAATGACTCTATCACATATACCAAATACAAGTACCGAGTAATTCTATCAACTCAAAGAAATATAGTGGGGAAACAATAAGACATTATAGATACATTTAAGAAAGCTCTTGAGCCTTCACCCACTTCACAGACCACACCATATCATTTGGCTACACAACTAGAGATTCAGAAAAAACACCCACCTCATCAAGATTATCAAATAAAATAGAGGTGAAACCAGTTTGAAGAGGTGAAAAACAAGTTCTATTCTTTTCAAAATGACCATGTTTCTAACTACATAATCTCTACATTAGAAAAGAAACTTGGTCTAGTTTTCCATGCCAATGAATACCAGATAGTAGGTATATTATGATCTCTTAAATTATCTCCCCTACTATTAATTATTGGGGAAAATTATCTGGGACTATTTTGTTTTCAATGACCTCCTACAAAATATGATGAACTCTAGGTAAGTGATGTTGAAAAATTATCTTACTCAGGTGGCATGTGTTTCTTACAGCAATATATAGGAGTAAAATAAATGGAAGGAAGTCGGAAACAAGGGTTGGTAGAAGTTCAGTAATTGTATGGTCAGAAAGATGATCAACCAAACTCAAGTTATCCTCTAAACATAGTTGAGGCTGTTGATTATTCCTTTAAGCACTTCTGCTATAATGTATCCAACTTTATTATCATCTCAGTCCTCTAAAATCCAATCATTCAAAAGGTGACATGTCTTGAATAGTAACAACAAAATGTAGAAATGTGATCATGTACAAAAGTCAAATCTCTCATTGACATTAGGGGACATCATTCCAATATTCCTAGAAGCATGGACATCTCCCCACCAAATGGTATAACATGGGTCTTCCCACCAAATAGAATCTTCATAAGATGAGAAATTTATCTTCAAAACCATTAATTTTATTCACTTAATGGACCCCTTATTAGATGATGATCATGATTATGACCTTGAATTCCGTACACTTTATTGGGGAACTGGGAGAATATGCAACCATAGTCGGGGATATAGGGGAAGACACAGCCATACTAGGAGTCACTACTTTAAGCATGCCCTTTATGGAACTATTTATGCATCTAAAAATCATGTAAGATCTCTCCAATGAGCCCAGAATTATCCTAGAGGTTCTCCTACACGTGAAAGGGTCTTCCCTAAAATGTTCATCTAGGAGGATCAGTTAGGGGACATGCCATCAATTTATCAAATTTGGTGTGTATCCATGAATATATGACCCAGTCCACCAAGATCATAAGAACCTTCACCTCATAAGCCTAGGACTTTTCCATCCACAACATGTTCTTCATCATCTAAATCACATTCAAAACAATACCCCTATAAAAACCATGTCTTTTTTAACATCAATACATGATTTATTACATAGGATTATAGTTAATACAACCTGACATATTGAAAATTATAGTTTATTTTGGAATTAGGTACATATCATAACATCATCAACATGGGATAAAACAACATTGTTAAAAACTTTCATAACATGATTCTAAAATTACATGGTTTTTAAAAATGCTCGAGATTACCTTGAAAAAACATAAGAAAGGGGTGAGATATAATTCCCTGAAGGGGAATAAACATGGAATAACCTTAATAATATAATACATGTTAGAAAACAATCATATTGATGAGTCATAACAAGTGTATGGATCATAAACCTAAAAATGAGACATGATATAAAATAATTATCATAACATGGGAAATGTGGCAACAACTTAAAACAATAAATTATAAAAATAGGGAAAGCATAAAACCACTATGACATCTTGTTAGAAAAAATATTATAAAGGAATAAGTCTTCTTATCTATCCCAATATAATGTATCACGATACTAAACATTACCCATTGAATTAGAGGACTATCTAGGTTCACCCACGCATTCATTTCACTCTCATTCTTAAGTGTTGCACATATCTTAGAACATGGATTTATACATCATAAAAATTTATTCCACAATTTTGTATTGTGGAATAAATATATCTAATTCCCCAATAAAAAGTATATGTGCATAAATTTTAACACCCTTGATAAGAAATGGGTATGGTATTAACTACACAATTGTTTTGGCATGGAAGATTGTGGTGAAATTTTGGCAGAATAACGACATCATATAAGATTCATAAAAATGGGTTGATGAGAAATAAAGGGGTATATCATCACATATAAATAAAATTAGAAGTAGTAAGGGAATATAAAAACACATCCCAACATTTCAAATTTTGAAATTTAAGTCGTAATTTA
Organism: Viscum album; assembly: GCA_963277665.1. Classification (NCBI taxonomy): domain Eukaryota; kingdom Viridiplantae; phylum Streptophyta; class Magnoliopsida; order Santalales; family Viscaceae; genus Viscum; species Viscum album. Next base: position 593,373,697 of record OY728166.1, read on the forward strand.
ATGAATAAACTGGAATATTTCATAGAATCATAACTAAATTTTGTCATGCTAACAGGTGTACATTTAGGATCATAGGAGGATTAATGAGATGGAAAGGGGATATAATCATTAATAAATTAAATTTATAGTAAGGGTAACATCAAGGAACATATTAGAACATAATTCAATAAAATTTATGATACATAACATAATAGAATTTCTAGAATGGATATGTGAAGAGTGAAATCTCTTAACAAATTTCAGCATGGTAATAGGTGTACATAAATGATGATGGGAGGCATAATGGGAGTGAAATTGGTATCTAATATTTTATAAATAAAAAATAGAGTATGTGGTATAAGTAAGATCTTATAAAAACATGAAAAATGTAAATTAAGAATCATAACATAAAATAAGTGCTTGAAAAAACAAATAAGAGTGAAAGATTGCTTACAAAATTTCAGCATCGTAATGGTTTAGATAAATGTCAATGTGAGATAGGATAAATAATATATCATTAAAATAACATCAAAGGGATAGTAAATTAATGTTTAAAAATAATTTAAATCATACAAAAATTCAATTAGTAAGACAAATTTAAAAGAAGTTGCCTGAAATGAAAGGAGTAGAGGAAGGTGAGAATCCCATACTTGAGTGTGTGACTCCAAATGCTTGGGAGGGGATTCTTGAGAGCTTGCGGGAAACATTGGGAGGAATATATATAGGTTAATTCATAGTATAGAAATTATCCAAGGATTTTTAATGGAGATAAATGAGGTATTGGGTGGGTTTATATAGGAAAAGAGGGGGGTTTCTTTTTTATTTATGTTCTGGAATCTACAAAATAAAATATCTAAAATCACATACCATACAATGGGTTTTTCCAAAAGTTTATAAAAAATGAGAGTTTTTTTATTTTAAAATTTCAATAGCCTAAATTATTAAAACAATTCCTGTTCTTATGTGGAGGTGAGTCAAACTTTTAAATAAATTATTTGAAAACCTTAAAATATGTTATAGGTTTTGTAAGAATCATGTTAGAATTTTTCAAATAATACAAATAAATTTCAAATAATATTATTTTAGAAGGGAAAAAAATAATTTGGCCATGAATCCTGTTTATGGTATTTATTACATCACTATTGGTTAATTGTTATCTAATAAAACATAGATTATATTTATATGGTATTTAATTTTTACAAGAAAATTAGATTGTCTCAGAAAATTATGAAAAATTCACCATTGGATAATTTAAACAATATGATTAACAAATAAAATTCAATTTTTTGAATAATTTTAAAAATATATTAATTTTCATTTATAAAATAATAATTGACCTTTATTGAAAATGATGGATTATTTTAAATAAGAGTAATCAAAACCTTATAAAAAATATATTTAACTTCATAAAAAATATATGATCATTATTAATTCATAAAATTTATTTAATAATAATTTTAAAATAAAATATTAATTATTTAAAAAATCCATTTATTGATCAAATTAAAAATTTTAATTGAATTTGAATATTAACCAAAAAGTACTATATATGATTTATTGAATCGAAATAAAAATCATTTACAGAGTAAAAATAATAGGATGAAAATATATTCATTATTCAATAAAAAATAATATAAATATTCATATTTCTAAGGTATTGATAAATATTTCTTTAATATAGTAGCAAACACCATAAGAGTAAGGTGCACGATGGTGGGGCTTTTATTGGGTGGTTTGGTGAACATGTTTTAGGTTGTGATCTCGATGATCATGAACTTCTCCCACAAATTATTTCACTCATACATAAGTTGAAGGATTGTATCTTGGTAATAGTCAATGGAAAATCTTAGAAATGGTATCTCCCTAATAAGGTCCAATAAATGGGATTCATAAGGTACGTTTCTACAAGTTGAGTTCATGAGTTACTTTGTGTCAATTGGATTTTCTAAAATCATATATTTATATTAATCTTGTTATCATTATTCAACAACTATATTATCAACGGTAAAGATACATAATGGTATTTTAAATCCCATTTGATATAATGATGTAAAATAATATCATGTGTTTTTATAACCATATATAATCAGACATTAATTTAAATCAAAAGGGGATTTTATTTATAACATTTTGGGTCGTTACAATATTTTCCCCTTCATAAATTTTACCCTATAAATTTTTATGTCCAACACTAAAATAAATTATTCTTAACTCTACTTCATCACTTCCTACAGTTCCCATGTTGTTTCATCAAACTTTTGATTTCTCCACAACATATTAACAAGGTGCATTTTTCTTATTTCATAGAACCTTTACTGTATGATATAAGATCATCACCAACTGCACATCATAAGAGAGATCATTCTCTTAGGTTTACACCTATGGATTGAGTACATGTGAGGGCTCTAGTATTTATTTCCTAAATAGTGATACATGGAATACATCATGTACTTGCGATAGTTTTGGTGGGAGTACTAGTCAATATGACACCACTCCAATGCATTTAAGGATCTCAAAAGGGATGATGTACCTTGGAATAAGTTTTTACTTCTTCCCAAATATCATCACCTTCTTCTAGGGAGATATGTGGAGTAATACTATTTCTCCAATATCAATCTCTAGGTCTCTTCCATGATTGTCATTATAGTTCTTCTATCATATTTGAGCAGCTTTGATGTGATGTTGAATGGTTTTAACCTTCTCCATAATTTCCTCAATAAATTTAGGACCTATAATTTTGTGATACCCAACTTCATACCCACATGTTTTTTTTCTGTGGATCTTCCAATAAATGGATTCTTAGGGAGCCATTTGGATGCTCATGTATAAACTGTTGTTGTAAGAAAACTCGACCAAATGAAGATCTTGGTCCCATCCTCCATTGATGTCTATAGAACATTCTCCGAACATTTATTCTAAATTCTAAATATTGATTTCATATTAGAAATAAGTTTGAGGATGATAGGCCATACGGAATTTTAGCTCAGTTTTTAGAGTGTATTTGATAATTTTCCCAAACATGGAGGTGAATCTCAGTTCTCGATCATATACAATTGACAGTGGTACTCCATGCATCCTTACAACTTCTCTAATGTATATCCATGAAATCAGATCTATTGATAAGTCCTCTAGAATTGTGATAAATTGACCAGCCTTGGTAAGATAATCCACAACAACCCAGATAGCATTTTTTCCTATAAACTTCATCAAAAGTCTGATGATGAAGTCTGTGGTGATATTATCTCATTTCCATGTTGTTATGGGAAATTGTTGAGTTATCCCCTTATACTTCTTCCTTTCATCCTTCACTTTCTAACATATCAGGCACTTTCATGTATATTTAGCAATCTTCTTTCTCATATTGTCCAAAAAATAGTGCTCATGAAGATCTACATACAACTTTGTTCTTGTTTGGTGAATGGAGAATGTAGAATTATATGCATCGTCCAATAAATCCTTCTTTAACTAAAGATTTGATGGAAGATATAGTCTTGATCCAAATATCACAATTTTTTCTTATTTAACATCATACTTTAAGGATTTTAATTTCATTATTGTTTTTTACTTTCTTTTGAATTATTATATCATTGATTTAAGCATATTTTAACCTCTCTAGAAGAGATGTTTGAGCAATCATTTGTGAATGGATTGATAATTTTCCTTCCTTTATGACTCCCATGTTCAAAATTTTCAAATCTAAAAATATTATATCCCTCTAATTCTCATTGATTATAGAATTTATGGATCATTTCAACATAAATTTTCTAATACATTATTCACTTTACCAAAATGGTAGTGGATTGAGTATTCATAGTCCTTTATTAGCTCTAAACATCTTTGTTGGTTGATATTCATATCTATATGTGTGAGTATATACTTGAGACTTTTGTAATCCTTATATATTTCACAGTTCTCCCTAAAAAGCTAATGATGAAATATTTTAAAATATAATATCACTAAAAAAAATCTAGATCAAGAGTTTTGTAGTTCTGTTCAAGAACTTTCAACTATATTGAAGCATAGGATATTAATTTTTCATTTTTAATTAACACCAATGATAATCCTTTATTTGATGCATCATGGAACACCGCGAATGGTTATCCAATTTTGGGTAGTGTGATCATGGGTGTAGTGATAATCCCCTTTTTAAACTCCATCAATCTCTCTTCACATTTTCATTTAAGGAAAACATGACTCCCTTCCGAGTTATCTTGGTAAGAGGGTTTGAAAATCATGATAAATTTCTCCCAAATAAGTGATAATACCTAGATAACCCAACAAAAATACATATATCTATCAAATACATTGGCATCATCCATAATTCAATTGAATTTTTCTTTTAAGGGTCCATATATACCTCTTTTCTTGTGATGATATTCCCCAAGAAAGAGACTTCCTTCAACTAGAACTCCCATTTATTGTACTTGTCATAAAGCTTATCCTTTTTTAGGGTCTTTAGGGTAGTTATCAGATACACCCCATACTCCCCTATTACTTTTAGAGTATATTAGAATATAATCTATAAATACTACCAAAAATTTGTATAGGTAATCTATAAAGTATCTATTTATCATGGCCATGAAGTCTTTTAGAGAATTTGGGAGTTTGAATAGAATCACTCTGAAAACAAAGTGCATGTACCTTGTAAGAAAACTGGTCTTGGGGATACATTCTTTATTCACCATTACTTGATTATCATAGTGACTGAAGATCCACCTTGGAGAAGTATTTTTCTCTATATATTTGATTGACCAATTCTTCAATGTAAGGTAGAGGATACTTTTTATTTATTGTGATCTTATTAAGATCAGAATAATTGATGCAAAGGTGTGTTGAAAAAACCTTCTTCATGACAGAGAGGACTATTGCACCCCAAAGTGATGCACTTGGGTGTATAAAAACATTATCCAAATTCTCTTATAGTTGTTTCTTTAGCTCTTCATGTTCCACAAAATTCATTAAATACAGTTTCATGGGTAATAGAAATTACCCAGGTATAAGATCGATTGAAAGATCATCCCCTCATCTGAAAGGAATACCAAAAAAATTCTGGGAAACACATTAGTTTATCCCTTCACAATAGGCATATCTTCATGGATGGTTCTTTCCATAGACTTAGCCATTTTATCTAGATACTCTTACTCATAGGGAAATAATATCCACGCTTGAGATTATGGTACTAAAGAAGATTCATCCTCATCTATTCACATGTACAGAATCAGGGGTCGATTCACAATATGGAGAGTGATTTCCTTCTCGTGAAAATTTATATTCAATATATATTGATAAATCTAATTCATGCATATAATTGTATCAAATTCTACCAAAGTAAGTATGAAATGGATTATTGGTATGTTCAGACCAAAAATTATTATAGGGGAGGAGTTATAAACTTTGGATTCAATAATTTCAATATTTTAAGTATTCACTAAAAAGTCTAATTCCATGAGTTATGGGGGTGATTAGATAGTTCCACTAAACTTCCATGATATGATTGAATGTGTAGAACTAGAATCAAAATGTACGTTCAGTATTTTTTATTTGATAACTATTGTACCTATAATCACTTCATTTTCAGGGTCCACTTCAATGGTAGTGATGGAAAAATCTCACCATTTCTACCTTGGAGGAGGTTGGTTTTCTCTAAAAACCCTTCACCCAGGGGATTGGCTTGAAAAGTATCACGGTTCCTTGAATTTGAAGCAATGGAAAATGTGCTAAAGAGTTACTAGAACATTTTCTTCCTCCCATACATTAATATTTTTCTCTTGTGGATAAATGTTTTCATGGTGACCTTCCTTCCCTCACCTAAATCATTTCTTCATCCCCCTTGTCCAATTTATGGAGTGCTTCATTCCACACCATTGAAAAGTGGGATGATGACATTTCCTAGAACAGTTATATTTATCCATCAGATCAGCATAACTAGACTCCACTTTCTTCTTTTTATCCCATGATAACCTTAGGATTCGCCAATCTCTATTTTGACTTTGTGGGAATATCATAAATTTTTTAGATAGTTATCAAAGTCACGGATCAATAGGGCTTTTTGTATACTAGGTTATAGCCCACCAAGGAAGTGTTCAACCTTTAATTTGGGGTAACTATAGAGTCATATGCATATTGTGAAAGTCTTCTAAAGTTTTCATCATACGCCCTGATAGAGTTGTCTTTTTTCTTGAGGGAAAGTAAATCCATTTCCATTTTATGTCAGATAGTGAAAGGAATATATTTATCAAAGAAAACATTTTCTAAAATTCCTTCCACTCCATTGCTTCAATATATTCTTTAGGATTTGTATAATTTTTATATCCACCACTAATCAAATTATCCATTTATAAGAGAAATAATCATAATAACCTTATCTTTTTCAGAACGATGAAGGATTCAAAAGATCTTATTAATGGAGTTTATCCATTGTTCAATTATTAAGAGATTGGATGATCTACTAAACGTAGGAGGCCTTTGTCACATAAAGATCTCAATAACAGTTTGTTCTCTATTAGGGTTGTTTGGATGTTCCTCTTGATCTAGGATTCTATTTATAACATGAATAATCAGAGAGAGTATCATCATAAATTTTGTGATACCCACTCCCATCAGGTTTTCCATCTTGTTTGGATAGTCATCACATTGATTGTTGAATTGATTATTTATCTGATTCTTCTAATTTTAGGCCATTGAATAGAATAAAAGAAAAATTAGGGATGATTATTTGAAACTATTAAACAATAAAGGTGAATCCAATGACATTAATGGGATAACATATCAATTACATTTGTTTTTCCTAAATTATGGATTTATATGGTTTAATCTATGTTATCTATTATCTATTCCCTAACATATGATCTTATGGTATTTTTTCCCTTAATAGTGGTTCATAATGAGATTATGAATTTACCAAAGAATATCCCTTGGGAGTTTCGAACTAGTGGTGCAATAATGAATGTTTTTGTGTGCCAGGCTACCCTGAGTTAGGCCCAGGGAACCTTGTCAATGTTATTACCCCTAGGTATATCTATTCCATAACCACATCCACTTATAGTATCCAGACATGGATGTATTTTCTTGAAAAACTACATACCATATTCTCACAAAAATGTTGTATTGTTTTCAATACTTAGTATTATACATACGAATTTTTCAAGAGTTTTCTAATCCTAATACCAAAAATAAATAATCTTTTCCTCTAATACTAACTATAACAACCCTACTCTTTATTTCAAATTAATAAATGATTTACTAAATAATATTACACATAATAGAACTTGAAATATCAAGAAGTATAGTTTTTTTGTGAATTTGGTATATATCATAACTTCTTGAAAATGGGATAAAACAACATTATTAAAAACTTCCATAACATGATGCTAGAATTCAATTTCATTTAAAAATACTTGGGACAACTTGTGGAAAATATGATAAAGGGGTGATCTATAAAGCTCGGTAAGGGAAAAAATAAGGAATAAAAAGAAAAATATATTAATTTTTATAAAATAAGAATATATATTTTGAATAACAAGATATGGGATCGTAAACATGGAAATGATACATCATACGACATGATAATCATAACATGGGAAACATGACAAAAACATAAAAATTGAACCATAAGCATAGGTCAAGGATAAACCTATAAATATATCATGATGGAAAAAGTCCCATAAATGAATCATGTTTACTCCCTATCCCAATATGATATATCATGATACTAAAAATTACCCAATGCATTAGAGAGCTATTTGGTCACACCCATCGTACTCATTTCATTCTCATTCTTAAGTGTGAAACGTAGATCATAATACATGGATTCATTCATCATAAATATTTATTCCATAATTAAAGAGTGTGGAATACATATATAAAATTTCCAAATCATAATTATATGTTCATAAATGTGAACACCCTAGATAGGAAATGGGTATGGTATTTATTACATAATTGTATGGATATGGAAGATTGTAGTGAAATATTGTCAGTATAAACATGTCACTTAAATATTCATAAATATCGGTTAATGATAGAGACATGAGTATCTCCTCACATGGACATAAAATGGGAAGTAATAGGGTCATGTAAAATTATATCCCAATATTTTAAATTTGTAAATATAAGTCATAATGTAATGAAGAAACATGAATATATAAAAGAATCATAACTATATTTTATCATGGTAATGGGCCGATATAAATAATCATGGGAAGCATAATGAATGGTAAAGGGGATATAATAATTTATAGATTAAATTTAAAGTAAGGGGAATAATTAATAAAATATTCCAACATAAGAAAATGTAATTTAAGAGAAATAACATAAAATAAGTTCTTCAATGGAAATGAGAATAGAGAAACCCATACGAAATTTCTGTATGGTAACGGGTGTACATAGAAGATCATGGGAGGATTAATGAGAGTGAAATTGGTATCTCATAATATATATATATTAAAAAGTAAAGTATTTGGGATATGAAATAAAATATCCCAACATAAAAAAAATAAATGTTACGAAGAATAACAGAAAATAATTTCTTGAATAACAAGCGGAGTGGAAGATCCGTTATAAAATTTTGGTTTAGTAATGGCTTAGACAAAGGTAACAATGAGTGAGTATAAATAATATTTAATTAAAATAAAATAAATTTGATAGTATAGAAAGGTTAATAAATAATTTAAATTATAATAAATTTCAATTAAGATGATAGATTTCAATGATGGTTCTTGAATTGTAAGAAGGAGAGGAAGGTGAGGATCCCTTACTTGAGCTTGTGACTCCAATGTTTTGAGAGAGGCTTATTGAGATATTGGGGGAACCTTGGATGTATTCTAGAGGGGTTATTTCAAAGTATTGAAATCCTTCAAGGATTTTTAGTGAAGATAATTTTGGGATTTGGTGGGTTTTTATATGAAAAGATTGATATTTCTTTATTATTTAGATTTTAGACTCTACATAATAAAATATCAAAATCCACAAACCATAACATTGTTTTTTACCATGGGATTTTCTAAATTGGACTGTTGTTTATTATTTTATATTTAAAATGGTCTATCTTATTAAAATAATTCAATTTCTTATGTGGAGGTGAGTCACACTCTTAAAGAAATGATTTTAAGACCTCAAAATATATAATAGGTTTTGGTGGATTCATAATGGTTTTAAAAAATAAACCAAATAAACAAAAAATAACATTATTTTGAGGGTTATATATTAATTTATTCATGTATCCTATTTATAGAAACTATTACCTCACTTTTGATTCATTATGATGTCATAATGCACATATTATATTTATATGTTACTTAATTTTAACCTAAAATTCGACTATATCATAAAATTAAGATGAATTCTCTATATGATAATTTAGAAATTATGATTCCAAAAATAATAATCATTTTATGTAAATAATGTTCTAAATATTAGAATTTTAGTTTTGAAAAAATAACTATTATTTATTGAAAATGATGGGTTTTTTTATAATAATTGTTTTCAAACCATTATTAAAATTAAATTTGACATCAAATGAAATATGATCATTTATATTTAATAAACATTATTTAGTAATAATAATTTATTAAAATATTATTTATTTAAAAATACATTTATTCATCAAAATAAATTTCTTAATTGAATTTGAATATTACCTCAAAATACAATTTGTGTTTTATTAAATAAAAATAAAAAATCATTTACAAAGTAACAATATTGGGATGGAAATATATTAATTATTATATAAAAAATATTATACATATTCATATTTAAAGGGTATTTATATATATACCTTTAACACAAATTCAAATTCCTTAAGAGTAAGGTGTGCGATGGTGGGAATTTAATGGGGTGGTACAGCGAACATAGTTTGGGTTCAGATCTCGATGATCTTGAAATTATCCAATAAATTTTCACTAGTTCTTATGTTATTCAATCCCTAGTTGGGATTCGTTAAGGGAAAAGTCCATAAATGATATATCCCTAAATAAATATGATAAATGGGCTCCATAGGGTATGATCTTACTGGTTATGGTCATCACTTCCTTTGTCTATCTCAATTGGATTTGACAAAACACTATATTTATAATAATCATGTCATCAATATTCATAAAAAATATTATCAATGCTAAAGATACATAATAGTATTTTAAATCCAACTGTATATAATATTGTAAAAAAAATCATGTGTTTTTTATAACCATATATAATAATACATTTAATTAAATCAAAAGGGAGATTTTATTTATAACATTTCGGGTCATTACAAACCCATTCTTGGAAACGTAGGACTTTGTACCCGAATTTGGATGTTTTGAAGAAAAAAACCCTAGGTTTAGCCAAGTAGTTGATCATGGATGATCTGAGTCTGTCAAAAGACCATAGGAATAACTGATATAGGCCTTTTCAAGCCCTTGGGAGTTTGAAGCTGAGGTTACTGCTGTTGAAGTATACCATGCAGAGAATGATCTCGTAGAATACCCCAAGGGCATCTATTTCACAGAACAGGATGAGGATTCCACAAATCAGGGGAACATCAAACCCTTAGATATATCTTGATGGAAAAAATTACATTGATGTTTGATGAGACTTATTTTAGAACAGATCCAGAGTCAACCTAATCCTATTTTAAATGCTTCATCAACTAGGATTCAATTAATATCTCTTGTCCCCCACTACACTAATGTTATAGAGTTGTGACAAGAATGAGAAAAAGGATCTAGGTGAAATAAATAAAAGGAATCATTTTGGGGTTCTCATGTTTGACTAAGAATTCGTGGTTATTTGGAAGGATACAACCTTCAACATTGTGATGATAATACCTTGGCTACATTTGCACGTGGACATCCCCTCTTCATACCACCAATTCCACAAATATTGTATCAATTTTCGAATTAGTACATTTCATGGTAACAAATCCACATTAAAATCTTTTGAATCATAGTACATAGATGTGGTATTTTACCGTAAGGAGTGGAAATAGTCCATCGCTAACAATGTTGCTTCGATAAATGCCATGAATGGCCTGGAGATGATTCTAGCAAACCCTTTCAAACAGATCAATTTATATTATATCCTTCACATCAATTTATTATAAGGGGTGAGCCAGAGTTCAAGAAAACATTTAGTGAATTCTGTAATATTGGTCATGAAAAATGATCTTGATGGCATTAAACAAATTTTCAACTCTCTAATCAGTGATGGAAGCCTAGATGAAAGTGTCTTTATTCCATCCACAGAGCTCCAATAAAGACATTTTTTCTCAACTGGGCTAGAAAAAGTTGTTATGTCAAATAAGGTAAAATGAAGATGATCATTCTCAGTCACCCAAACCTCCTTCAGATCTCAAAAAAGGCCTCATACTAGTAAGTGGTCATAAAGTAGTTACGCCATATTCTTGATGTTAAAATTTTGATTCCTCCACTAAATCCAAGAAACTTTCACCCTATTCTATTTCCCAAGTATAAGATTAATATGTGAATAATGGGGAATAAGAGAAGGAGGATGACCACATTTATTCCCCTTTAGTATTTTAGGAAGGTATCTCCACCAATTTTGATCAACTCAGAGAGAAAAATCTAGCTATAGATGAAGATTCATGACCTACTATGATTAGTGCGGCCATGACTTCTGAATAATATGAGATATATACTTCATTCCTGAGAAAACATTGAGATGTGTTTTCCTCGAATTATATGTATATTCTAGGCCTAAACCCTATGGTGGCCACCCATCATTTGGGTTTTCTAAAATATTATCAAGGATATAACTAGGTAGCAAAAAGACACACCTGAATCATGCATCCAAAATTGAAGCTGAAGTGGAAAAACTCATCAAGTCCTGCTTAATTTGACATGTAAAATATACAAAAATTCTAGGAATCATTTTACTTGGGAATAACAAAAAAGTTAAAAATATATTTTCATAAATTTTAGATATCACAAGTTGTATTATCCATAAGATGACTTCTCGGTTCCAATAATAAAACTCTTGATTGATGTAATGACTGGTTATGAAGTTTTATCCTTCATGGAAGGCTATGTAGGGTACAACAAAATTTAGATGGCCCAAGAAGATGAATAATATTCCACCTTCAGGGATCCCTGGGGAGTATTCTTCTATCTATTAATGCCCTTTGTCTTGAATTATATCGATGCCACATACCAACATGCCATGCATTGCATGTTCCATCCTATCATGGTAAGTTTATTGAATACTACATTGATGACCTAGTGGTTATGTCCCGAAAACATTTGTACCACTTGGATAACATGGATACCATCTTCAATAAGATATGACAACATATCAAGATGATGAATCCCTTAAAATTTTATTTCATAGTATCCTTAATGATGTTTAATAGATTTTCTTTATGCCATCATGGCATTGATGATAACCTTCAGAAAAAAAATATTATCAGCATATCACCTCATTGAAATCTTATAGAGTTGAGAGTACTTCAAGGACACTTAGCCTATATCTGGGGCATCATAACCAACCTTGCAAGAAATTTTTTTCCCATTACCATACTGATGAAAATGGGGTCACATATCAATGGAATAGTGATTGAAAGGAAGAATTTGACACCCTCAAAAACATCTTTTGATCCCATCAGTATTAATGCCACCTATTGAGGTGAACCTACTCGTTATATATGTAATGACCTTGGAGAGAGCACTAAGAACCATCCTCATGAAAAAGCATGATGCTGGGAATAAAATTTTCATTTATTATCTCAGTCAAACCATGCTAGATGATGAGACTTGTTATTATGATATCAAGAATAATTGACTGGCATTAATATTCATATTTCAGAAACTGAGGAATTACTTGTAAAACCATTAGATCTAATTATTCTCTCTTAATAACCCTCTCGAATATATCTTCAACCACCCATGGTTGATAGGACTTCTAAAATAGTGGGTGGTTATCATGCAGTAGTTAGATATAAAGTTCATACATCAGAAAGCAGTGGAAGGCCAGGACTAGAAGACTTCCTTGTAGAACACATTCCTATAGAATTTTTGTCATTAAATACTAAATTTACGTATGAATATATAATTTTATTTCAAGATTTATCACAAATGTTGGAAATGTATTTTTATGTTGCATCTAGGATCCCAAAAAGGAAGAAAATAGAAGATACTAAGCTCAAAAAAGTTGCTTTAGGAATTGTTCTTGTCTCCCCAGTAAAGTAAATCTTACCATACTCCACCCTATTATCAGAAGGTTGTACCTATAATAAAGAAAAATATTAATCTCACATTTTAGGACTGGAACTACCACTCTAAATACTGTTGGACCACCAGGATATTAGATGTTATTCAGAGTTGGTAATCAAACAATTCAACAGGTGTTACGTGTAACATCACGTTACGTTTTTAGGTAATTTTGATGTTTCTAAGTACCACTATTTTGGGGTAGTGACATGGGGTGCATTTGGGTGAACTTTTAAGGAAAACAAAATGTTGGTGAGTTGCACACAGTTTGCACACAGATTTACAAACCGTCCAACCATGAAGAACTAGACATAGAGGTTTTTATGGTTTGTGCACGGTTTGACAGACCGTGCGACCAAACTGTGCAAACCTTGCAAACCTGGACAGTGGGTTCCGCACGTTTGGCGCATGGTTTTCTTGACCGTGCGCCTCTATCCAGGTAACTATGTGCACGGTTTTTTAATTCCGAAAATTCTTCTTAAGACCATAAGAACCCCTAGGACTTCCATATTTTTGACCTTGGCTTGGTATTAAAACATTCTAGGTGTTTCCAAATCCTCTCATAGAGATTACAAGGTGATTCAAACTTCTTCCTTCGAGATTGAAGGCTTGGATTAAGGATCTACTCTCCTCCTAGTAAGTGGGTTTCAACCTTTTACTTCTCTCATTCTTTCCTCTATCTTTTCTTGATCTTTTCATGGGATATTTCCACTATTTTCCATAGATTTAAACCTATGAGTTGACATCTAGATCTAGGATTGTGGATCTAGATCTAGTTTTACAAGATCTTGAATCCATTGATCTTATTTTTTGGTTTTAAGGATTTAGATCCAGAACTTGATCGACGATGTTGTGTCGCTCGGTTTTTTGGGTTTCTCATTGGGCTAACTCCCATCAATAAATTGTGGTAGGTGGTTCCGTCCCAACTTGCCAAATTGGTTATCCTTGTATTTCTTGATTTATTTCAATTGTTGATTTAAATTCAAATTCTCAAATTTACTTTCAATTAAATTGATAAAAAGTTGATTCTAGTGAATCGAGGTATTTGAAATGGTTTTGGCAGAAAAATTTGGAAAACCCCCAATTCCATTGAATTGGGTGTGTTTATGGAAATTTTCAAATTTAAATTGATTAATTTAAATTTTGGATTTTATGGAAATGATTTCAATTAAATTGTTGAATTTAATTGTGGAAATGAATTTTGTAATGATGGAATTAGTTTGGATTGGATTTCAAACTAGTGAAAATGGCTTAAAATGATTTGATAGAAACCCATTGGCTTTATCTTGTAAAAAGGCATGTTTTTTAATAAAATCTATTTTGGTTTTAAATGGAAAGAAATTGGCACATTTTAAATGGATGAATGGGATTGATCGTATTTTTAAATATTCTTAAAATAGTTCCCCCATCATGTAAGAGTGCATGCAAGCCATAGGTAGGTAGTGAGTTATTTGGATACACTCTATGCAAAAACAACGTTCTAAAACATACTTGTAGCGGGTCACATCCTCGATAGGTTGGTGATGAGTCTACTTTGTCCAGTGTCATAGGGACGTGTGTATTCACATTTGGCTGAGTTCACATAGAGAGTGTGGAATCCTATAACTGGTTAATACTATATTACCTTTTGGAAGATGACAATGTTTCTCTATTGTTTATTCATATTTGAGATATAAATGTATGTTAATACTTTTGAACTGCTTTACATGCCTGCTGAATTTATATAAACTATTTTATATAAATGTTTTACTTAAGCCATTGTTTTATAAATATTCCATCATTTGTAAAATCATTACTTAAAATATTTATTTCCATCATTTGAAAATGTATAGCATGTTTTGTTAAAATATGCATTTGAATTGCCAAACATGTTTAATTAAAAATTTAAATATTTTCTTTGGATAATCAATATTTGGCATTTGTTACGGAATCTTTTGTGGCATTCTACTGGTCTTAGGCTCACACCCTAATTTTTCCTTCGGGTGTTTGTAGACTTTCTTCTTCCAGGTTCGAGCAAAGGGAAGGGATCTCTTGGAGGTGGATCCAGCTATTGAGTTTTGGTCTTGGTGAGTTGTTTCCTTAGGTACCTTGGGGCTGTTTTCCCATTCTAGTACATGGGTTGTAGTACATTGGGATTTTTATGCCTCTTTGTTTTCTAATACATTACTCACAGTGGAGTTTTTTTTGTTTTGCATAATGTCTTGTTTCTTTTCTTCCGCATTTTTTGGTGGCAAATCATTCCCACATGCATGTTGTGTTATGCCAGGTGCTAGTCGTCGACCCGTGAGGATCGTGGATGCCCTTCAAGCTATGTTAGGGTCGGCTCGTTTATCGAGTTACCAGGGTACCCGGGCTGGTTCGTGGAAAAATGGTATCAGAGGAGGTTAAGCATCCTTCCTTGATGACAGTATGCATTTGAGTATTATTTTCGGGACATAAGAGGTAGTTGTGATTGAGTGCCTGTCCAGATCTCACCACAATGAACCTTAAGTCAGTAGGGTTGGTTAGGGAAATACGACTTGTGGATTAGTTATAGTATTTTCCCTGTTTTGATTTGGATAGAGTGGAATCCAAATATTGTTATCCCTTCTATTAAGAATACTTTTACTTGTTACTCTGTTTTAGTGTTAATATAATGTATTTTTATGATCTGTATCATAATGCCTCTGAGAAACATGAAAATCAGATCCAAAAAGTGGCTGCTGCTAAATCTCATCAAGTGAGTCATATTGTGGATCCGAGTCTGGTTGAGGTGATTGTTTGTATTGTCCAAGCTCTAGGATAGGCACCACCGCTAGTTCCTATTCAGGCTCCAGATTTGGATCATCATAGTGATATTCCCCGAAATCATTCTCAAGAGTTTTTATGCCCAAAGCCAATAGTTTTCAAAGGCTCCATTGACCCTCAACATGCTGAGGAATGGTTGAGTAAGATTTAATGTTTGTTTGGGTTATTAGAGACACCTGATGTGATCAAGGTGAAGTGTGTCACCTTCATGTTGGAGGGACCAAGTAGGAGATGGTGGGACACGATGGTGACGGCTGGGAGACATGAGGGTTTGCAGTGGAAAGACTTTAGGGTTCTATTCACTAGACAGTTCTATCTAGAATCAATGGTGTTGGACATGGCTATGGAGTTTTTCAAGCTTCAGTAGGCCAAGAAAACTGTGACTGGGTACTCAAATCGCTTTTCTGAGTTGGTACAGTTTCCTCCTGAGATTGTATCTTATGAGAAGATGAAGGCTCAACGATTCGAAATGGGACTTCAATCAGATATTTATTCTCAAGTTTTATTACTGAAGCTACCCACATATGCTGATGTGCTGGATAGGGCGATGATGGTTGAGATGGACCTGACAGGAATGTCAGGGTTGAAGGAAGTTCCTTTCCCTCCTAGTGGCAGTGTTGGTTCCTTTAATATAAATTGGAAGTGTGACATTTATCATGGTATTTCTCGACAACAGAGTCATTCCCGGCCTCTGGTAGCACCAGGAGGGGCTTCATTGACTTGCTATCAGTGTGGAAAGACATGGTATTCTAAGAGGGCTTGCAATGAGTCACCCAAGAATTGTGGCTCATGCGGACGTTTAGGGTACTTAAAGAGATTCTGCCATCACTTCTCTACTCCACATAGTGGAACAGGATCATCAGCACCTCCAAAAACTGTGGGGCAATCAAATGCTTCATGTAAAAAAGGGTTCTAGCCACAGGCATCAGGAATGAATCTTCTTCACGCAGTGGAAGAGTCGCTAGAGGTAGCTGATATAGGTCCAGCAACTGTGAGAGGTACCATTATTATAGCTTCATCTTTAGTGACCACCCTTTTTGATACTGGTGCATCTCACTCATTTATTTCAACACATATTATTAATTTGATTAATCTACCTATGGAGCTTTTATCTTGTGCGATGGATATTACTAAACCCCTTGGTACAATGAGAGAGAGGGGTCTCTGTAGTCCTTATTGTGTCTTCTCTCTATCAGATGTTGATCATGCTTGGAGTTTTTTTGGTTCTCGACATGAATCCTTTTGACATCATATTTGGGATGGATTGGCTCATTGCCAACAAAGCCTGGATCGATTGTTATCTTTGAAAGGTCTTCCTTACTACACCCAGTGGTGTGCTACTTGTTTTTCAAGTAGAATGGGACCCAAGGTCAAGTAGAGCTGGACCCTCTTATCCATAGTTATAGAATTTTATATCAGTGTTTTCTTTTGATCTAGAGAGAGATTTAATGTGTGTTAATCTTCCTCCTGTCGTCACTGAGTTTCCCGACGTGTTTCCTTCTGACTTCTGTGGTTTGCCACTAGTAAGGGAGGTTGATTTTTCTATTGACTTAATGTCTGGTACTCAACTGGTTTCTATTCCCTCTTACCAAATGGATTCAGTAGAACTAAAAGAACGTAAGTCTTAGTTAGACGATCTTCTTGAAAAAGGTTTTATATGACCAAGTGTGTCACCTTAGACAGTACCAGTTCTCTTCAGCAAGAAGTCTTATGGTTCTCTTAACTTATGTGTTTATTATCTAAAGCTCAATTGAGTTATGATAAAGAAAAAATATTTGTTACCACGAATTGATGATTTGTTTGATCAATTGAAAGGGGAAAATTGGTTTTCAAAAATTGATCTTTGATATGGTTACCATCAGTTGAGGATAAAATAATCTGACATTCATAAGACTGATTTTCGGAGTATGTATGGACATTATGAGTACCTTTTTATGCCCTTAGGCCTAACAACTTCTCCTTTAGTTTTTATGGAATTGATGAATAAGGTTTTCTGTGAGTATCTAGATAATATTGTGGTAGTCTTTTTGGATGAAATTATTATCTACTCCAAGTATAAGGAGGATCATGTGCATCATTTGAGAACAGTTCTGAGTATTCTAAGGAATTACCGACTTTATGCCTAGCTTTCAAAGTGCGATTTCATTATTCAGGAAGTAAATTTCTTGGGACATGTCATGTTAGAACATGGAATATCAGTTGATCCTAAAAAGGTGAAGGCTTTTATGACTTGGGAACAACCATGAAATGTTTTTGCGATTCAGAGCCTCTTGGGCTTAGTAGGATATTATCGTTTATTTGTTAAAGACTTCTCAACGTTAGCTTCTCTAATGACTGCTCTGACTTATAAGGGAGTGAAGTTTTCCTGGAATGATAAATGTCAGAGTTCTTTTGTTGAGCTAAAGTGTCTTTTGACTACTGCACCAGTGTTAACTCTTCATGAGGCTGGGATAGGTTACGTGGTCTTCTGTGATGCATCAGGTTCAGGTTTGGGATGTCTCCATATGCAAGGTAATCATGTTTTTGCCTATGGATCTCGTCATCTTAAGCCTCATGAGAATAACTATCCTACCCATGACCTTGAACTTGTAGCTATAATGCCCGTGCATAAGTGTTGGAGACATTACCTTTATAGAGAAAGGTCTACTATGTATTCATACCACAAGAGCATGAGTTATATATTCTCTCAAAAATATTTGAATCTCCTCCAAAGGTTTTGGGTGGAGTACCTATAATCTTTAGACTTTGACATTGCCTATACCCTGAGGAAAGGGAATGTGGTTGTAGATGCGTTATGCAGAAAACTTCCATCACAGTTTGTGGAAGAATCGTCAAAAGAATAGAGTTTGATGGCTCTTTTTTCTCAGTTTCATATTGGAGTTCAGTGAAAGGGGAATGACGTTTCTTTAGCAAGAGTCCATTTGACATCTGCTCTTCTCGAGTTAATTCTTCAGGAACAAAAACTGGATGATGAATTCCATATCATTAGGGACTCTCTTTACGGTGGGGAGACCGACACCCAGTGTTCGTTCTCCAAAGAGGTTGTTCTGTGTTATCGAAACCATTACGTAGTGCCGTTATCATCAAGGAAGGATGTGATGGGGGATTTCCATAACACTCAGTGGATTGTACACCCCGGAACCACAAAGAAGTTCTATGACATGCAGTGTTACTTCTGGTGGCCATGTATGAGATGATACATTGATGAGTTTGTATCGTGTTGCTATACATGCTCGCAGGTGAAATCCGAGCACCAGAAACCTTCGGGTTTGATTCAACCACTTCCAGTACCTACATGGAAGTGGGATGAAATATATATGGACTTTGTAGTTGGATTACGTCAAACCCAGAGGAAGAAGAACGAAATATGGGCTGTGATAAACAGGCTGACCAAGTCATCTCACTTTATACCTATTCGAGATACAACCAAAGTTGAGGAGTTGGGAAATATCTTTGTGAATGAAATTATTAGTTTGCATGGAGTTTCGTCTACTATAGTCTCTGATAGGGATCCCCAGTTTACTTATCACTTTTGGAGAGGCCTTCAACAGGCACTTGGATATCTGGTTTGCTTGAGCACGACCTACCATCCACAGTCATATGGCCAGACAAAGAGAGCTATTAAGATCTATGAGGATATGCTCCGCGCATGTGTTCTCGACATTGGTGGGTTTTGGGATGATCATCTGGGGCTAGATGAGTTTTCTTATAACAACAGTTATTATTCTGTGATCAAAATGGATTCTTTTGAGCCATTGTATGGTCGTCCTTTTAAATCTCAGTTATGTTGGTCGGAGATTGGTGAAAGTTCCTTGGTAGGACCGAGTTTGGTCCAAGAGACGACAGCTAAGATCCAATTGATTCATCATAGAATGTTGAAAACACAGAGTCGGTACAAGTCTTATGTTGATCATCGATGTAGAACATTAGAGTTCTCAGTTGGTGACCAAGTGTTCTTGAAATTTTCATCCCGATTAGGTCATCGACGGCTTGGGAGGCTAGGGAAGCTTGCTCCTCATTTTTTGGGACCATTAGAGGTTGTTGATCATGTTGGGAAGGTTTCTTACCATCTAGCTATATCGCCACAGCTGACGTCGATACATGACGTGTTCCATGTATCGCAGCTATAAAAGTATCTCTCTGATCTATCAAATGTTTTGAGCTGGAGTGATCTTGAGATTGAACCAGATTTATCTCTGACTGAACGACCAGTCAGGGTTGTTGATTCTGAGACCAAGGTACTTCGTGGGAGAACGATACCTCTAGTACGTGTACTATGTCAACATGGTTCTAATTCTCATGTGACATGGGAAAGTGAGGCACTAATGAGAGAGCAGTGGCCTCATCTTTTTGACGTGGAGGTTTCTTCATATGCTTTCTAGGGACAGAATGATCTTATGGTGGGGAGGTTGTAACATCACGTTATGTTTTCAGGTACTTTTGATGTTTTTAAGTACATTTGTTTTGAAGTAGTGACTTGGGGTGAGTTTGGGAGAACTTTTATAGAAAACTAAAGGATAGTGAGTTGTGTAAGATTTGCGTACAATTTGACAAACTGTGCGACCAAACCATTCCAACCATACAGAACTGGACAAAGAGTTCTGCACAGTTTGTGTATGGTTTAACAGACCGTACGACCAAATCGTGGAAACCTACCAAACCTGGACAGTGGGTTCCACATGGTTGTCACACGGTTTTCCTTACCATGTGCCTCTGTCTAGGTAACTATGCACATAGTTTTTTAGTTCCGAAAATACTTCTTATGACCACCTAAACCCCCATGACATTTATATTTCTTACCTTGGCTTGGGATTGAAACATTCTAGGTGTTTCTCAAGCCTCTCGGAGAGATTCCAAGGTGATCTGAACTTCTTCCTTCGAGATTGAAGGATCGGATTGAGGATCTTCTCTCCTCCTGGTAAGTGGGTTTGAACCTATTACTTCTCTTGTTCTTTCCTTTATCTTTCCCTGATATCTTGATGGAATATTTCCATTATATTCCGTGTATTTAAACCTATATGTTGAGATCTAGATATAGGACTGTGGATCAAGATCTAGTTTTACATAATCTTGATGCCATTGATCTTATTTTTTGGTTTTAAGGATCTAGATCCAGAACTTGATCGAGGACATTGTGCCGCTTGGTTTTTGGGGTTTCAAGTTTGGCTAACTCCCATCAAAAAATCGAGGTAGGTGGTTCCGTCCTGACTTTCCAAATTTATTATCCTAGTATTTCTTGGTTTATTTCAATTTCTGATTTAAATTCAATTTCTCAAATTTTATTTCAATCAAATTGATAAAAATTTGATTCCAGTGATTCGAGGTATTTGAAATTGTTTTGGCATGAAAATTTGGAAAACCCCCAATTCCATTGAATTAGGGGGGTGCTTATGGAAATTTTTCGATTTAAATTGTTTAATTTAAATTGTGGATTTGATGGAAATGATTTCAATTAAATTTTTGAATTTTATTATGGAAATAAATTATCTGATGATGGAATTGGTTTTGATTGGTTTTCAAACTACTGAAAATGGATTAAAATGATTTGATAGAATCCCATTGGTTTTATCTTGTTAAAAAGGATTGTTTTTGTATAAAACCTATTTTGGTTTTAAATGGAAAGAAATTGGGACTTTTGAAATGGAAGAATGGGATTGATCATATTTTTATGAATTCTTAAAATAGTTTTCCCATCATGTAAGAGCGCATTCAAGCCTTAGGTAGTTAGTGAGTTATTTGGATACACTCTATGCTATGACAACATTATAAAAAATACTTGTGGCGGGTCATATCCCCAGCGGGTTAGTGATGAGTCTCCTTTGGCCAGTGTCATAGGGATGTGTGTATATACATTTTTCTGAGTTCACATAGAGAGTGTAGAATCTTATAACTTGTTAATACTATCATACCTTTTGGTGGATGACCATGTTGCTCACTTGTTTATTTATATTTGAGATATAAATATATGCCAATACTTTTGAACTGCTTTACATTCCTGTTGAATTTATATAAACTGTTTTATTTAAATGTTTTACTTAAGCCATTGTTTTATAAATATTCTATCACTTTTAAAATCATTTCATAAAATATTTATTTCCATCATTTGAAAATCTATAGAATGTTTTGTTAAAATATGATTTTGAATTTCCAAACCTGTTTATTTGAAAATTGAAATCATTTCTTTGGATAATCTATATTTGGAATCTATAACGGAATCTTTGGTGGTATCCTACTGGGCTTAGGCTCACACCATACTTTTGCCTTCGGGTGTTTGTAGAGTTTCTTCTTCCAGGTTCAAGCAAAGGGAAGGGATCTCTTGGAGGTGGATCCAGCTGTTGAGTTTTGGTCTTGGGGAGTTGTGTCCTTAGGGACCTTGGGGTTGTTTTCCCATTTTTAGTACTTGGGTTGTAGTACTTTGGGATTTTTATGCCTCTTTGTTTGTTGGTACATTACTCCCAGTGGAGTTTTTTTGTTATGTATAATGTCTTGTTTCTTTTCTTCCTCATTTTTTGGTGGCAAAATCATTCCCACTTGCATGTTGTGTGATGCAAAGTGCTAGTCGCCGACCCATGGTGATCGGGAATGCCCTTCGGTATTTATCAGGGATGGGTCGGTTATCAGGTTACCAGGGTACCCGGGCTGGTTCATGACATTACGCCATCTAAAAAGAAGATTTAATCTCCCCTTCTTAAGTATATTATAGAGTTAATTAAAGAATTCCCCTCAGAATCAACATTCACTCATGTCCCATGATCATTGAAATCCCAAGAATATGCATTGCGAATGAAACTACATCTCTAGATGATCAAAATAGGGATAAAACAATCAGCAATATTGCACATCCCTGGATGATCTCACATTTTGTTCAAGTCATAATAAAAGAGATAAATGAGGTTAGCCCTATCCTTGATCCATACAGTCCTACTATGGGATGGTTAATTTCCATCACATAATACCATCAAGATTGAGTATTTCCATCGGATAGAGCTAGGAAGGAGAAAATCTCATAGTGAACAGTCAATTTCACTCTTTATTGTAGTTTTTCATATATTGTAAACATATATAAAAAATTATAATAACTATTGAAAGTAATTAATTTTTACTAAAAATATAGTAATAATTAATAAATAATCAGTCCCACTTGATTAGTAAAAATTAATAAATATTGTTAATAATTAACAAAAACTTGTTAATAACTTGTTAAAATATATTAATAATTGTAAAAAATATTATAATTTTATAATATTTAGTATAAATTCAATAAAAATAAAAATAAAAAGTAATAATCATTAGGTATTCTTTAGTAATTAATAATTAATTAGTTAATATTAGTAATAACTAGAAAATTCTATTAAATATTACTAATAATTATTATATATTAGTAATTAATTATAATCTGTAATAAATTGTAAAAAAATATGAAATACTAATATTTAATATAAATTTATAATTATTATTAGAAAATT
The DNA here is from genome assembly GCA_963277665.1 of Viscum album. Taxonomy (NCBI): domain Eukaryota; kingdom Viridiplantae; phylum Streptophyta; class Magnoliopsida; order Santalales; family Viscaceae; genus Viscum; species Viscum album. The sequence goes on from OY728166.1 coordinate 593,397,131, forward strand.
AGTTATAATTATTAATTAATTAATATTATATGATAAATAATTTTAATAATTACTAAAAATTACAAAATATTAGAAATATACTTTAATAACTTATAAAATATAATAAAATCCTAAAACTTCCTTAAAAATATCAATAAAATGTACAAAACATTTTAGTATCTAAAAAATAGTTATATTTATTTAATAAATTCAATTAAATAATAAATAAATAGTAAAAATTACTAGTAGTTGGGTAATATTTGAAATAACTCTTAAAAATTATAAAATTACGATAATTTTAAAAAAAATTGTAAATATATATATGAAATAACAATAATTATTAAAAATTATTATTCTTTATTAAAGTATTAGTTATAATTAACTATTAATAATTATTTATTAATAAATAAAAGTAAAAATTAGACAAAAGTGTAAGAAATTTTAAATTAAAATAAAAAATATGGACCATTATTATAAATCAATAAAAAAAATTAAAAAATAGAAATATTTAAAAAATGTGTAATATTTCTTAAATAACTTCTAATAATTAATAAATATTTATTAAAAATTATAAATAATTAAAAAATATTACTAACTATAAGTATAAGTCCCCGGCCTTAAAAATTACTTATTATTGAATTAAATGAATAATTCACATTGAGGATCTTTTCAGGTTTAGAGGTTTAGAGAATAAGGACATAACTATTACATCTCAAAGATTACAAAGTAGAAACATCTACTCGGCTTCCATTTTTTCACAAAATAAAAACTCTTGAACACAAGAGTAATGTCTAGTTCCCTGTTTTAGATAGCCTGACATTTCCTTGATCCCATCCTTGACCATATTCATCTTTATGTCCTGTGAAAAACATTTCAAAAAAACTTGGGATATGCATAAAAGGCTTAGTAGGGGTTATAACAATACGGAAAGAAAACATTAGTCCATGTATACATAAGAATCAATGAAATCATACTTTACTTATAAAACAAAATCAATTTAACATACCTCATGAAATCATGAATAAATCATAGAAATAATAAGACATAAATGTAAATTGATGCATTCATAACATTCTTACGTAGGGAGTAACCCTCTTGGTTACGTTTGGAATGCCCATCACAGTATATCTCCTAAATCTCTTCGAAGAAACCTTAACATTTAACTCCTTCATGTTACCCATTGCATTGGAGAGCTATATCGGGCTCACCCACCCTTAGTTTATCATGGAACCACCCGTCTTCATAATAATTCCAAAGAACCATAACATAATCGTATCACATAAAACATGCATAAAAGAAACATAACATTTCCACTTTTCAATCACAAGATATCAATACAACACATTGATATAAAAACATTATGAAAACCATTTTCAATACCAAAATAAAATAAAAGTAAAACATGGTATTTATTATTCATTTAAAAAATGTATGGCTTGTAGAGGAAGCCAAAACTCAAATAATGGTCACGGCGGAGGAGAAGTCGTTGTCGCCTCACACGTACAACAAAAAAACATTCCCTTTTGTCGTTTATTAAAACACTTCATATAAAAAAGATTCCTTTTGGATAAAGGTAAAAGTCAAAGGGGTTTATACGCCATATAAAAGAAGGTTGTGAATAAAACAAAATATGCCTCAATGAAAGGGGATTGAGACAAAGTCCCATACAAAGACGGTATCCTTGGATTAAGGATAAATCAATTACATAATTATGTGTGACAAACAAATACACCAAATATAAGTGGATATTAATTTTAAAACAATCAGAGTATATTCACACATATTCATAGAATGACATATTCAAGGAGTAAAAGTTTATCCCAAAGAATCAAAATTAGGTTAAGAAGTTCCCTTGCAAAAATTCAATAGCCTAACGGCGTCACTTCAAAATTTAGAAAATGAGTTGATGAGAGATAAAAAGGGTATCTCATCACTTGGACATAAAATTAACATAAATAAGGATATAGAAGAGAATATCCCAACATAATAGTATGTGAATTAAAAGACATAACAAAAGAAGTCTTTTAAAAATAGGAGGGTGAATGGTTCCCTTACCGACTTGGGTAACTTTCGAAACGTACACCCCATTGAAGAAGGGTCGTACAATGAATATGTAAATACCCATAAATGAAATTATATTACACAAAGAGTATATCAATGGGCAGTACATACACCACTCAAAGGAACTGGGGGAAAATGTAGCATAAATCTCATGGGAAGAAAAGTGAGATGAAAAATCCCTTACGAAAACTCAACAGCCTAACAGTGCCACTTAAAACTTCCAAAAATGGATTGATGAGATCAAATAGGGACACTCATCATATTAAAATAAAATTTAAAGCAAGATGAATATAAAATAACATCCCCCAACATAAAAAATAGGATCTTAAAAGAAGTGACCGAAAGGAGAGTACTTAAAAGAAAGAGGGAGGTTGGATCTCTTACAAAAATTCGGCAGCCTAACGGCGCCACTCAAAACTTGAAAAATGGATTGATGAGAGAAAATAGGGTCACTCGCCATATTAACATAAAAAGTACAATAAGATTAATATAAAATAACACCCCAATCATAAGAAATATGATCTTAAAAGGAATGACATAAAAGAGTGTACTTAAAAAGAAAGAGAGGAGTAGGATCCCTTACCTCGTGTCCAACATGACTCGATCGTTCTTTAATATCCTGAATAATAAAATTTGGTCAATTTATAATTGCTTAAGGACCTCCTTTAAAGATTGTTATTCATTTCATATCACATATTCTAATGTTATAATAATTGGTTAATAAAGTGAGTTCATATTATACGTTTTTGTCGATGTTCGGTACATGAGTAAAAATTGAACTTGTTGGAAAATAATTTTCCATGTAGTTATAGGTACATCATCTCCGGAATAGTATTAATGTTTTAAATATAATATATATCCATTATATATTCATTCTATACTATTCCATAACATTTGGAGATAAAAAAAATTAAAAGCACCGTTCATGGAGACGGTAGGCCGTATGTACGCATGAACACTACTTTCATTTTTTTGTCATATCAATGGAATTAAAGTTAAAAGAGATATATATATATTATAATTCCAGAATTATATACATCATTTAGATGTAATATATGACATATATATCCATTATATATATGTACTTATAATAGTACATAACATTTGGAGATAAGAAATGAAATGTACAGTTCATGGAGAAGGTAAGACGTACGTACGCATGAACGCTACTTTTATTTCTTTGTCATATTAATGGAATTAAAAAAATTGATAGATATATATATTATAATTATAGTATAATATATATGTTCTATAGGTAACATATGTTCATTAATTTCATTTTTTATACATTCCATGTATTGCATGAACGAGTCACATCACTTGAGGGGGCGGTAGTCCACACTTCCTCGTATGAAATTATCGCAATTGCACAACATGAAAAGCATAAAGGTATGTTTTAAATATAAAATACAGAAGCATATGGGAAAAATAAATACCATATATATCATATATAAAATACAGTGACATCCTAATGGTGACCATGAAAGGTGTTAAGAGAAGATTGAACAATCATCATTTCGTGAGGTAGTAATTCACCATCCACAAAAACAGTATGTTCTATAACCATTAGATGGCGGTGTGTGTTAGTGTAGCTCTAATCCTCATCATAACAACATCCAAGTATATTTAATATACAGGTGTTGTTACAAAATAAATAAATAAAAAGAGTTTAGGGGGTTGGAGAAGAAAAATAAAACAAAAGAACACTAGAGAAGACATTACCTTTCAAACGGGTAACTATTTTTTATTTGAGCTAAAAGGCTTCCTTGGGAAGACTTTTGCACAATGTGAGGCTTCTAAGAGTAATAGAGGGATGTGGAGAGACAAAATGGGCAGGGTTTGGCCGAGCCAAATGCTTGAGAGTTGTGGGTAAGGTGGTAGAGGTGGGGGTCTTTTATAAGAGGAGAGGAGGGGCACTCTTGGAAGGTTATAAAAGGATACTTTATTATAAAATTATTTTTGGATTTTAAAGGTCCCAAAGTTATATATTTCTAGGATAAGGTGATAAGAGTTCGAAATCCACACATCCAATAGTTTTTTGAAAAGTTCAGGTCTTAGAGTTTACATTATACATTTATTTTATTTAAATAGTTAAATAATGAGGTAATCGCTGCTTCATCATGGTGTCATAAATAAATAAATTTCTTTAATGTCTAAAAATTATAATAAAAATATCATGATGTATAAAATCTTTTTATCTCTCTAATTAATATTTATAGTCAAAATAGGACTTGTATAGCCCCATTTAAATTTTTTTTAGTAAAACAACTCATGTTTGTGACATTTTTATTTTAACTTTAAATAATAAGTTATTTATGTCATTTTCCTACCAAAGTGGCTCCATGGGGTCCCCAAGTTGACCCATGGATTGTCTTGGTCGTCCATGACTCATAAAATAAGGGTAGTACATGTGTCAAGGTCATTTAATATTATTAAAACATCATTTTTACCTTAAATTGCAGTAATTGCCTTTAATCGTGATTAATAAAACTTAAAAGTAACTATTCACCAAAAAAATTATTTTATTCTCATTGAACCACATTTTACTTCCTAATGACAACCATGTATGTTGGATTTTTGAAATTCAAAACACATAAGTGGTAAAGTTTCATTTAAATGAAAAATCAGTTTCTTTAACTACCACTTAGTGGTTTCACTATTCATCAAAAATTGATGTTTTTCAGAAAATTACCAAAACTTCACCCTAATATATATTTGATATTCTGAATTCAAAAATGGTGTCCATTTTACAAAATTCAAAACATATAAGTCTCAATTAATTGATTTAATAATCAATCCCCGCTGTCAAAACAAATAGCGCGTTTTCAAGAAACAATATCTATTAAAAATTTGACACTAGTTTAAGTCCAATTTCAAAGTAAATTAATTCCAATGACCACTATTGGAATAAATGGTAAAAATACATTATAATTGGACTTTAAAACAATTAAAAAGATAATATAATCATATAAATAAATTATATTAAAAATAGGTTTTGAATTAAAATACAACATTTTTCACTATTCATTAAAAAATTAACTTTATCGGAAAAATACCAAAAATTTACACAATGTAAATTTTGATGTCCCGATTCTAAAGAAGAATTTTATTTGGTCCAATATAACATATGAAATTTCAAAAAGTTGATTTAAAAGGTGTTCTCCATCAAAATGTTGTTAATCGACCTTTTAATGAATATTAGAATATTTACGCTTAAAATTATATTCATTCACATTTTAAGCCTCTTACATTTATTGGATAAAAGTAAAAAAAATTGACAAACATATATATTCATTTTGTAGGTTGTTCCGTTCATTTCCCTCCATTACAACGGCTAGGCGTTAACTACCATTTAAAATAATATTATTTTATTAATAGAGCGCAACGTAAGATTCTCAAGAAACTCGTTATTGCGTATTGGGTATGCCATCGAGCATAGCGTCCCCTTTAAAGTAATATTAATATTTTATTCAAAAATATAGATAAATATGAAAATTTTATATTCTTTATTTACCTGGGGTGTTACAATAAGTAATAATTTGTAATTATTAGTAAATTACTATAATGTCTTGTGATTGAGACAAAGGTATAATTCCAATGGAATTTGAATTTTACCATTTGGTGGACAGGTTGTTCTCTAAACTAAGAATAGAAAATTAATTTTGAGATTGATAGCACTTAAATGTCTTGTTTTTTGACTTGTTTTAAGGATCAATTGGTTCAGTGGGTGTTTTGTTGAGTTTTAGGAGCAGCAGACCCTGAAAACTCAAATTTGGAAGTAGCCAGTAGAGGTGCATGGTTTTTCTAAAATCACGTGGCCCTTTATAAGAAATAGTTTGGATAGATCCAGGGGTTTTGTAAGATAAATTTTTTTTTCTAAACATGCAGATCAATCTAGATGGTTGTTACGTTGATTGCACGTCCTTGAAAGAAGAGAAATGCACGGTTTGTGCATGGTTTCTCAAATAGTGTGCATGAACTGTGCAAGCCCCCAGCATAGCCAGTAGCCCATGAACGGTTATATCACAGTTTGGAAACCTTTATTCTATTTTAAATAAGTTATTCTCTATTTATACCCTACCTCTTTAAGGTTTTTACCCCCTTTTCTTTCCTCCCATTTATGTGCAACTCTAGCCCTCGATGGGTTCCTACTCCACTCTGCCTTCCATGGATAGATCTTCATAATCTTGCCTCATTTTTTAGTTTTTTTCACCACATTAGAATTGTAATTTTGATTCTTCAACTCATCCTTCATCCTTTATTCATTTATATTCTAATCTATATAATTATCTTCATGCAAGTTAATTATCCCTATTTTCAGGGATTTTTTCTATTTCTTTGATTTTTCTCAAACCAGCTCGATTAATGTTTTGATATTGGATGAGTGAAGCATCTAGTGTACATGGTAGGTGGTCTATATATTTTCCAAAAATTATTTCTCATTTATTAACTAAATCATGGTTTTGAATGTTGGATTCTCCATGTGTTTCCTTTAAAATGTGAAATTGGTTATATAGAACATTAAAAATTAAATTATATTGTCGGTATACCTAAAAGTAAACCATTAGAGGTTTTTCACCTCAAACCAAACCACCCCATTAAGGTGATTTATCTATGTGCCTTGGCCCTTATGCCTCATTGTGTAATTATAACATACTCTTCGAGTGTCGTTTAGAAACTTGTAGTCATAATTCCTTATTTTCTAATTAATTTACATTTGAGTTATGATGAGTGGTCCCTATTTTAAGGCTAAACTTAAATGAGACATAAGATTTTAAATGATATACTTTACCTCATTAATAATAATACCACATTTTATGTGTGCTATCTTTATTAATAAATTGTTTTAATTTAATGGGATAATTGAATTGACAAATGTACATTTCCCTCTTTCTTTATACTGGTTTTATGCTAATGGCATGTTTATGATATAGACTTCTTAATTATTATATTTTGAGATGTGATGTGGCATTATTATGGACCTGACCTCCTCTTAATTTATAATTTAATGATATTAATTTCTTGAATGAACATATTTCCTATTATTAAATGATAAGGAATTATATTTAAAAGGATCCATTGTACCTTGAGTGATGTCATTTTCTTCTTTATAGAACATCAGGATAAGGGATCATAGGTAAATGAGATTAACTTATATTTGTTAAGGACTAAAGGTACCTTGATTAGGGTTTTTTTCTAGGACATGTCAATCCCAGTTGGTCGAGGATGTTGGCATGACATCCACAACACTTGGGTTGTTGGGAATGAAGTTATATTCCCCCTTGATTAAGTGGTTGGGTATGAACCTCCTCAATATTTATTGATGACACATGTAATGGAACCCTATATTGATTACAATCATTGGGATTGGTCCTTCTACTTATGTAACACATGATCTTCCGGAATGGCATGACTTATTTATTATTATGAGACCCATATTGTTATTATGAGTATTATTACAGAAGGAGGCTTGAGTTATGTATTTTGTCCTAGCTAATACTATTTATCTTTATATATATGGATATAAATGTTACTATGTATATGGAACAAATATATATATATATATGTACAAAATACTTTAAATATAAATATTTAATTTCTCTCAGAGGCTTTCCGGCATAATAAGAATAAGGTATTATCGACTTGGTGTCCTTGTGGAACCTGAGACTAAGCATTTCACATTTGTTCATTCACTTTTTAATAATTACACCTGCACACAATTTTATTTTTTTCACAAACTATATAAATTTATTCACCAATGATGGGGGTTTACTAACATTATCTCACACCCCAGTTGGGACACTATTTTATTGGGGTATCCAAAAAGAATTCATGGTTGAAGGTTCAGGTTTATGGATTAATCTTATGATGTTATTTCAGTACCTAGGAGTTGTGAGCATATGACTGATTCAGTGCTTAGGAAGCTCATGAAGTTCAACCTTGGTTATTTTTTTCTTTTCCTTCATTCTTTTATTGTATTTTTTCACTTTCTATACTTTTTCTTCTTACACTCTATACATGAATGCATGGTTGTATATTTGGTGATTATCCACTTTATCTTTTATTATTATCTTCTGATGTATTTTTTTATACTTCTTAAACTGACGATTTATTTATTATTTATTATACCATTTTTGTACACTGATCATAAAGGTATAGTCTCCCCATCATACCATCATTGGACTATTGCTTCTATTCGGCAGCCTCAAGTGTACAAGGAGGTGAACGTGGTAAAAAGTTGTGTATGGGAGTGATCATCCCACACATGTGGAAATTACTGAGTGGAAAGGGCTGGAATTTTTTCTCATATTATTTATTGTTATAAATGATTATGATTTCACCTTGAGTGAATAGTTCACGTTCCACTGTATACTGATTTGGGAGATTTAAATTGTTTTACCCTTGGATCGACATGGAAATGAAGTAACATTACATGAATCATTCTAGGTATGTATAAATACACATTTAATTTATATTCCATGTCTTATACGTTTTATAACAATTTTGATGTGTGCCTTGAGGTTTTTTCCATTCTTTTGAATTTCATAAATGGTGTTTTTTTACATAAAAACTGAGATAATAAGATGTTTAAAAATGTATATCTAAATAATTTTTATAGTTTAATAAAAACATAAGTTGTGTTATTAGTGTCTACCCTTTTTTAATGGTATTTTGGGCCTTTTTCAGAGTTTTTCCTTGAAATGGGAACCTAATTGTTACCCATTAGACTCTTCTTTTATAGCTTGAACTTAAATGAGAGGCAATTGATCCTAGTGTTCTCTTTCAGTGTGACCTCTTGGTAGGATCATCACATTATTCTTTCATGAGGATCTTACTCAAGATATTTAGCACCCTTATAATGTTGAATCATTGTTAATTCATCTTAGCCATATACATTTTCCATTGTCTCATGTAGAAATCTTTTTTTATAAAACAAATCCTTTTTTTGGGTGGTTTTTGGGTACTTTGAAACCAATTATGGGCATGAGACTCCTGTAATTCTTGGTTTCAGTAGGTTATGCATTTATAGAAAATGGATGAGAACTTATTTGGTTATTTGACCCTTCTTTTCTTCTTATGTGATGGGTGACTTGGGAGGTCTTCACCCAGATTCATAGTCATATAGGATAAAATGACTATATCTTAGTTCTTTTATGGCCAATCAAATCATGGGATTCATATAACTGATAATCCTATGGATATTATCAAGGATGTGTTTTTTTGTTAGTGAAATCTCAAGGTGGTTTGAAACGATATATACAATACCAGTCAATTTGATAAAAAGTGTGAAATTAATTTTATGAGTTTGGTAATAATCATTTTAATCTTATATTGTTAATCATGAATAATATTTCATCTCATAGGAAGAGTTACCTGGGAGTTAAATGAAATCTCACTCATCCCAATGCATGGTATAATGTTATAAAATTATTTTGTATCGTACACCATTTATTGGGTTGGTTTTTCTTTTTTTCCCAATGTTATAGTGTGTCTGGAAATGACTCAGAAGGAGTGTCATGAGTACATCAAAATTAATTTTGACCTAGTGTATTTATAAGTGGCTAGTTTTTCACTCTTTTTGGTTTAATTCTAGTTGAAGTCTGATGGCCCCATCCAGAACCTGTGTTTTGGGGTTGATGAAGCATGTTCCATGGAACAAATTTCATTTTTCAATAAATGAAAACTCATATTATAACGATCTAGAATTATCATGCATTAATATTACATATTTTAAATTAATATTCATTATAGTAAAAAAACATGCTTGAGGATTTTAATAGTTTAGTTCCATTGGAAACATGGAACACAATATTTTAACCAGGTGAAATATTTTCAGTGTTTACCACAAAGATCGTCCCATTTAGTACCATTTATAGACATACCCTACATAAACCCTTTATTCATAACAATGTGAAAGGAAACATAATAAAAGGTGTTCTCGTATTCTTTTTAAGGGTAACAATAACAGATATAAATATATGATCATATTAAATCATAAGATAAGAAAAAGATTATGTGATATTTTCAAAAAACTAATGAAGATATAACCTAACCCATAATATATCATAAACATCAGTCATGGAATAAATATTGGTAGTTTATATAGAACGAATCATAAGGAAATAAATTAACATAATCCATATGAGTATATAATTGACATAATACAAATATTTTTAGCATACACATCAACATAAAAATATTATGTCAAGGATACCGACCTAGAAATTCATAACATGTTAGGCTTGGGTTAACCATTCATGTAACTACTTAGATCATTGTCTGACAACCCATGTACCCTCATTTTTTTTCCTGGGATGACTACCCCTAAACCCTCCTTTTTAGACTTGTGCTGACCACTGATGTACCCTATGATTTTGTAGAGTATTTAAATTTACCCGATGCATTGGAGGGAGATATAGGTCCCACCCATATCATAATGAAAAACCATATTTATGTGCGCCATAAAATCATAAAACATTCATCATACCATAACCAATGAAATGAAATGTATTTCATTACCATTTCATCATATCATAACCTATGTAAAATAGATAGGTTTCATAATCATTTCATCATAGCATACATAGTGAAAAAAGTGGATTTCATAATATTTTTATTAGGGTATATCCGATAGAAGAGAAATGGATTTCAAAAAAAAATTCTACATAATAAACAAAAACAAATAATAGAAATAATAAAAATATTAGCCTTGGATGATATCCTTATTAAGGCATGAATAACATCAATGTGTGCCATATTAACTTGAGAATTGTTTTGATCAATCAATTAAAAAAATATTAATAAAAATATCATTTATTATTTGAAAGATGGTTCAATAAATAAATTCATCACATTACATTTAAAAGTGTATTTAAATACACTTTGTGAAATAATATAGGTCCATATCATAATGTACGTCTCAAAGAAGGAAAACTGAGACAAAAATACCTTTAATGATTGTTAACTTTTGAAATATTAACCCCATGAAAGAGGGATCCACAAATAGATATTAAAATACCAATATTATTAAGTATATGAATCATCATATACATTCATTGGAATTATATATAATATATGTAAAAACATGTGGTGAATATGTCATTTGTCTCACATAAAGTATAAGCGAGAAGGAAACCCATTACCACTTGAAAATTTCTAATTCAAATACACTAAGATGAAATAATTCAAAATAAATCCAAAAATACCATGAATAATTAATTTTTCATTAAATTAAATGTAAAATTGGTGGTGTATAGACCATATAAAATAAAGTAGTTTTGTAACATTATTATATGCCTCAATTAAATGAAATTGAGACTAAATCCCTAACCTTAAGTCTTGAATCTCTTCAGACTCATTAAAACATCTTGTGTAATAAATATATGTTTATTATATATATATATATATTAAAAAACTAAGTTCATATATATCATACCATATATAATTTTATTATGACCTATTATTACCTGTTTATTAACAATTACCTGATAAAGTTACATTTTTGGTATAACTGCTTTATTTTTCATACATGTTTTGATTTTCAATTTTTTTGGTCTTATTACTTTTATTATGATTCCATAACCTAAAAATGATAATAATGAAATAAATATAATATATATTATGTATTTATGTATTTATAGTAACTCATGAATTTTAGTGATAGAATGTGAAATACATCATTCATGGAGATGCTAAGCCATACATACGTATGGATGTTTTTCTTAATTTTCATATTGTGTTGAATGCAAGAAAATTGAATAAAATATATTATAATTACATATTAATTTATATGTAACATATTTAAAATATTTTTATTAAAAAAATATTCAATACATTACATGTAAATTTTGAATGAATTGTGTCACTTCATAAGGTGGTTGTCCACCACACACACAAATGACTTTATCAGATTCATGTGAAATGGAAAGTATGAAGGTATGTGTGATATAGTAATTGAATAATCATAATAACATCAGAAATTTTATAAATATGATATATAAAATATAAATACATCATTATTTAAAATGTGAAATGTGTTAACAGAAAAATGTATGGCATCGGTTCGTGAGTTGGGGGTCTGCCATACACATAAACAGTGATTTCATAGCCCATTTAAGGGAAGTGGAGATTTATGAAGTTCATTACCTTAACCAAAAAATATATTAGTTTACTTAAGATACTAATTATATTATATATTAATGATATAATAATAATTTTATTGGGTGGATGAAAAAAAACAAAAAACACTCTTGCATTTATTTTACCTCTTCATATGGTATCGTCATTAGCTTTTCCCTAAAATATTTCTTGAGATGGATTTTTGGTCTAACTAAAGCTTCTCTAATGAGGTTATGGATGTTTGGAAGTGAGTTTTGTAGGTTTTGATTGAGTAAAGTGGATTTATAGGTGTGAAGAGGTGAGGGTAGTGAGTGACCTTTTATAATTGAAGAGTGGAATTTTTGTAAATATCCAAAATTATTCATAATGGGGAAGTCTCTCTTACCTCATGTGCCTTAAAATTTGAATAATAATCGAGTGGATGGTTGATATGATCAATAAAAACCTCTATCACACAATAGAAACATTTTTATCATGTTATTTCTTATTCATTGATTTACTCAATTTTACCCATTTAGTTTTTACCACGATAACTTGTATATTTTTATTTACCAATGTAACTTATCCATTAATGTAATAATTATTATGAGTTTTTATAGTTAATTTAGACTCACTTATTCTAAATATAAAATCAAATTCATTAAATAAAATTCATATTCATCTGTAAAATTAATTTTTATTCAAACGCGTGTAATGCATAAAACCAAATTTTAACCTTTATCACATTAATTAATTTTAACTGTATTCACTAAATATTATGGTAAAAATTTAATTTAAACCTATTATATAATGTATATTATTTCTATTCCAAATATGGAAACATTTTTCTATATTATTTTCACACATTTGGTTGAATATAATATAAAAATTAATCCCATAGACAAAATGAGAAAGTGGGGTTTCAAAGAGAAAAAGATCAATTGTTTGAAATGTTTTTATATAAAAATAAAATAATAAATTGATTACAATGAACTAAATTGGACTAATTGGTATAAAAGTTAAATAATTATACATTTAAACAAATTCAAATTATAATTTAAAATTATAAATAATTCAATTAAAAAGGGAGTTTTCAATTAAACTTATACTTTTTCACTATTCATCAAAAAATGAAACTCTTCAAAAAAAATTCCAAAAATCACCGTAAAATTATTTTTGATATTTAAATTTCAAAAATTATTTTTATTTTTTCAAATTTATTTTCTTAAAGTGTAAATATTTAGTTTCAAAATATGTGTACCAAAAAAGGTGACTAAACTACTTTTTGAAAAAAATACAATTTTTAAGCGTAAAATTAGATTTATTTTCATTTACTACCTTGAAAAAACCTAAGATGATTTTTAAAAAATCTTTGATTATATAAAATATAAATTTAATTACAATAATTCACTAATAATTTTTATTATTTATTAATATAAAACACACTTGTGCGCTAAAAAAATATTTTTTTATAGAAAGATTTTCTTTTTTTTCAAAAGGGTTTTAATTCTATTTATAATTAATTTGTCATAAAATAATTCTTTTTATATAAATGTAAAATTATATTTTCATAATTTAGTTAATATTATTGATAACCTCCATTCCATTTGCTATGTGAAAACTATCATTATAATATTTTAAGAATATGTCACATTTCATTTAAACTCAATGTTTTGTGTAATGAAACTTAACCTCAATGTTATGTGGAACACAAGACAAACTCATTATTATGTATAACTCAAGATAAACATGGTTTTTTCTATAATTAATTCTGTATTGAGTATTGTGTGTAATTAAAAATATTGAAAATGATAAAATAATTTGAAAACAATTATAAAATCTTAGGGTGTTACATTATACCCCGCTCACAGTGAATTTCGCTATCAAAATTATTCTAAGTCGTCAATGATTTAACATTTAAAATTTCATTCATAGAAACCCAAATCATACAAATTTTTATTAAAACATACATTAATAATTGAATGTTATGAACATAATGGTTACACAAAGTAAATCATAAATATGTTTCAACATTGGAGAAAATAGGTGGGAATTTATGGTTTTGAAATAGAAGAAAAATGTAAATAATTATATAGAGTGATAAAGATAATTAATCATAATAAATTGTATGATACATAGAAAGTTAATAACCACAAAACCATAAATCTATGATGATTTAAGAGACCATTTGATTCATCATAAATTAAGGTACTAGGATAACTAGTTTTTTCATGATACTTTTACTAATTATTGGGAACTCCATCTTCCATTTAGACTAAGAACATATGAAAATTTACATACATGTTATATTTTTATTTCATGGGAATAATATAATCCTTTTTTAGTTCCTTAATAAACTTTTATTTCATATCACAATCCAAGAAATGAAGTTTAATTTTTTATTCTTGAATTACTAATAGATCATAATTTCCAAAAATAGAATGATAAGACATTTTTTCTATCTTTATATATCATTAGAAAAAAAGTATCTAACCCTAGTTAAGCATAAATATCTATATAGTTAAGCAATTCATTAATCTCGAAAACTTCATTTTATGTTCAACATAAACCATAACATAAATGGTTGACCATATAAACCTTCCAAAATTTAAAATTTATAAAGAAGTTCACTTAATTTACCAAAATCAACATAACATTAACCCCCGAAATATCATTAAGAACACCCAAATTATCACATGTTAAATATGTGAATACCTTCTTAATATATGCGAATGAATCTTGTTAATACCCAAAATTACCATAAAGTATAAATGAAAACATACACCCTTCCTAATTCATTTAATAAATCCATAGATTATGGAACATATTATATAGATCTATTAATATTGTAAACTCTATTAAGTAAAAAACCCCATTTTGTTAACAAATCCTTTATCAGTCTTGAGGTCATCAATACTATGAAATTTTCTTTATCTGTAACAATCATCACGTTATCCAAACAACAATAAGTTTCTCAATCTTAGATACAATTTAAGGGTTATATTCCCTCAATAATAATATATAAAATTTCCATTAAATAAATTTTATAGTTCATCAGTACCATTAAACATATTATTTCATACACTTAATGAGAAACTTATATACAAAAAACCTTATATATATTATAATTATTGAATTATGATTCATAAACACTTCAATTATTCCACCTAATCCTTAACCCAATAACTAGGATTCATCATCTTATTCCTTAATAACTCATTACTAAAGAGTGAAATATGAATCACTTTATAAAATTCATAAACCTAAATTTAATTAGTCTTCTCATGTTTAATATAAAAAATACTATTAAAACATCACATACCATTAATTTTTCATTTTTAGTCTTCTTATTGTCAATATAAAAACCATTACTCTTACAACCCATTTTATTCCCTTCAAAATATTTCCCCTTAGGATATCAATTTTTATAATTCCAATACATTCCACATTTATAATTTTCAACCATTGATATTACCTTAGGGAGACCAATGTTCTAATGCATTTTGATAACTGAATTTTTTCATTTTTCCTGAGCAATCTCTTACATTTTATCCTGCTTCTCAACACATAAAACATTTTCCCATTCCTTTGATACATTCCCTTGAGTGCTTCTTTTCACATTCTTAACATATAGGGTATTTAATGTTCTTTCCTCCTTTCTCTCCACTGCTTAAACTCTCAATGAACTCTATCCTTCTCTTCTTTGTTGAGTGTGATAGTTTCTTAATGTGAATTGTTTTGATCATGTTCCATGATAACTGATTATGAATATTTACAATATCTTTCACTCTAGTCATCATGCCTTTTGGATTATCATCCAAAAATTGTCTATGAAATTAATTTTTTACCAATTTGTATATGGTTCTTGTCATTGACTAAAAATTCAAAGCATAGTGGGAGAAACTAAAATCATACTTGGAAACCAAATAATCATGAAAATCACTTACCATATGTCTAAATCATGACACATTATTTAATTTATGAACAAGTTGGATTATCCTCAGTTTTTCATAGTCATATTTTATTTAAATCTTTCGTGATGGTTTGTATATAGTTGTGAATATAAAAAGAATATCCCCTCATATTGTCAAACCAGTTGTATAAAAAGGTTCATTATCGTGCACCATTTCCCAATCGAGTCTGGATAAACGCGATGTTTTCGAGGATATTACCCATAGGTACATATATACCAGAGTCACATCCAATTTTATTATATAGACAGGTATTTGTTTCTAGGAAAACACTCACACTATCCTTTACCAAAATTTGAGGATATTTCCTTATTGTTTGACTCATCCTTATAATTATCCTTAGATACATCCCTAGACATATCCTTAGATATATCGCTAGGGATCTCACTAATGTTTTATTATCCAAGGTTTCTAAAGGTTAACTAATCCTTTCCTTTTATACAAACTATATTAGTAAAATATTATCATTCATGGATATTAAATATTTTTAGATTAATATTTATAACATTTCAAAAGAACATGCAGGAAGACCATAATAGTTTATTTCCATTCGACACATGGAAAAGAGTCTTATAATCTAATGAAATATCTTCTATATTTAAAACAAAAATCATTCAATTTAGTAATATTTATAGACATACCCTATATAAAACCCAACTTCCTGACCGAGGGAAAGGAAACATAAGAATGGTTGAGTTCATATTACCAGTAAGGGTAAACCTAAACTATATAAATCTATGATCATTTGAAATTATAAGGTAAGCATAATGGTATGTCATAATGATCAAAACAAATGAGATTCATATCCAACATATCATTTATCAAAAACAAGAATCATGTCATAAATACATGCAATTTATAATGAATTAATCATAATTAAATAAAGGAACATGATCCATGACATCATAACAATGGCATAAAACATAGATTTGTGTCATACACACAAGTATAGAAAACCTTATGTCAAGGATACCCACTAAGACATTCATAACAGGTTTGGCTTGGGAAAACTTGTTACGTACCTACTTTAGGCTTGAGCTAACCACCCATGTTCCCTCCATTTTGGGCTATGGATGACCACATGTGTACCCTCTTTTCGATCATGGTCTGAAAACCTATGTACCCTATGATCTCATAGACAGTTTATCTTTTCCCAATATATTGGAGGGAGATATAGGTCCCTCCAATATCATAATGAAAAACCCATATTTAGATGCTCCAAAAATTCATAAAAAAACTCATATAATAACCCATAAAATGTAATGGTTTTAATTAACTTTTCATCATATCATACCATGAATAAAAAAGATAGGTTTCGTAATCATTTCATCATAGTATGCCCTGTGAAAAGAATCATGTTTTATAATTATTTTATCATGGTATAACTCATGGAAGATAAATGGGTATCATAAAAAAAAATTCATCATAATCATAATCCCTTAATATAAACAACAATAATTATATCCCTATATTATATCCTCAGAAATTCAATGGTAACATGAATGGGTGTCATCTTAGATGGAAACTGATTTTTGATTAATCATATAAAACATTTGTTGAAAAAAATATCATTTACTCTTTGAAAAAATATTTGAAAAATGTAAAATAGTTTTTTGAACCATTTTCCTTCAAAATTACCCATAAAACTTATAAATGACGTTTTTAAAATCATTAAAAACATTTTTTAAACATAAAACATTTTTGAAATCATTTTCTTCGAAAATAACCTTTGAAACATATAAAGGATGCTTTGAAAATCATTTTGAAAACTTATTAAGACATAAAACATTCTCAAACTCCATTAAGTTGAAAATTATCTTAATGTATCATTTTAAAAAATTGAACATATTTTTAGAAAACATTGTTTTAGAAGAAAACTGATTTCCGACCTATGAGAGAAGTAATGTCAAATTTTCTTATAAACATTTTCTTAATTATATTAAGTGTGAAATAGTGGGAAAATGGTACCATTCCATGATGATATAATGAATAACCATAGTAGAATAAAATTAATCAACATTATTGAGATTTATATAATTATATTTAAATATTGGAGACTTAATCATAATCAATCCTTATTAATGATGAGATTGTAACATAAAATATTTTCCACTTTAGTAACATTATATCATATTCTCTATAAGGAATAATGTAAAATGGAACTTGAAATATAATTAGGATTAATAAATTCAAGATATCATATGAAAAATGGGCTTTATATACACCTAGTTAAAGAATATACATGCATATCATAACATATGCCTCAAAGAAATAAAATTGAGACAAAAATCCCTTTTTGATTTGGTAAATTTTTAACCATAATCCACATGAAATAGAGATCCAAAATTTTATATTTATAAACCAATAATTATAATTAGAGTAATTATAATATAAATTCAAGGGAAATATATACACCATATAAAATTAACATGTGGTGAATATGGAATCTGTCACACAAAATGTAAAAGTGAGCTGAATATCACTTACCATATGGTAACATTTAATTTAGATATTGTTAGATGAAATAATTAAAATTTAATCTTAAAGTAACATGAATAATAATTTTTTCATTTTATTACATGTCTAAGGAATAATATATACACCATATGAAATAAAATTGGTTTATAACATTACAATATACCTCAATGAAAAGAAATCGAGACAAAATCCCTTACCTTAAGTAATGAATCTAATAATACTCATTCAAAATTACTATATATTAAATATAAATTTCTTATAAATATTTTTAATAATCATATTCATATATATCATATCATATATTATTTTCTTATGAACTTTTTTTACCATTTTATTAAAAATTCCTTGTAGAAGTTGAGTTTTAGGTAATAATCGCTTTGTTTTTCGTTTATGATTTGATTTGTTATTTTTTTGTTCTATAGTTTGATTGTGGGTCCATAATCAACATAATAATAACAATTACCTAAATATAATATATATTCATTATATATTTATTTATATTAACTCATGAATTTTAGTTATATGAAATGAAATACATTGTTCGCGGGGACGTTAGGCCATACATATGCATGAATGATGTTTTTAATTTTATTATTTTGTTTAAAGAAAAAATTAAATAAAATATATTATAATTAAATAATCATATATATTTCAAATCTATCAAATATTTTTATTAAATCCATCCTCAATACATTCCATACAATGCATGAAAGGATCTCATCACTTTGTGAGGCAGTAGTCCTCCGTACACAAGAACAACATTATCATATTCCCATAAAATGGAGAGTATGAATGTATGTGTGATATAATAAATAAAAAACTCATAATAACATCATAAATATTATAAATCTCATATATAAACTATAAATAAATCATTATTTCGAACCATGATATGTGTTAATGGAAAAATGAACGGCATTGGTTCGTGAGGTTGTAGTTTGTCGTATATACAAATAATGATATTATAAATCATTTGATGGATGTGGATACGGTTGTAGGTCACAACCTTAACATAAAAAAAATTATTATATTTAATATAATTTTTATATGATTTAATACTGATATAATAAAAATTGAAACTAGTGGTGGAAGAAATATAACAAAAACACTCGATGTTGAACATTAACTATTATTCGGATATCCTCCTTATGTCTACACTAAATTCCTTAATATAATAGATTTATGACCAAATTAAGGATTATAGGAGAATTTTAGGTAACTTGGGAAGCTATTTTTTATGTTATTCTATAGAAAAATGGCTTCACAAGTCTGAAAACAGATGGTAGTGAGTTCCCTTTTATAATTGATAAGGAGTGAAATTTTTCTAAATACCCAAAAGTATTCACTGTTGGGAAGCCTCCCATACCAAATGATTCAAAAAAATTGAGTAATAAGGTAGGGGATTAATTATTGGGTTTCTAAAAATCTCCTCCACAAAAATAAATAGAAACACATTTTTATTATGTGATTCCTTATTCTTTAAGTTTACTCAATTTTAACCTTTTAGTTTTTACCATGGTAACTTGTAACTTTTTATTTAGCTATTCAATTTGTCCTTTAATACTATAATAAAAATGAGTTTTATTAGAACATTTAGACCCAATAATTATAAATATGAAATATAATATATTTAATAAAATTCCTATGTGTGTGTAATATTAATTTTAATATAAATTATTGTAATGCAAAAAAACTCGTTTTAACATTAATTGCAAAAATTAATTTTATCTATTTTCACTAATCATTATGGCCAAAATTTAAGTTAAACCTATTAGATAATTTGTATTTTTTTAATTATAAATATGAAATTAATTCTTCTAAAATCCATTCATATAAGTTTCTAAATTTATTTTAAACAATACTTTTGCAGATGCAATGAAAATGTTGATTTTCAATAAGAAAAAGTTTAAAAGGTTAAAGTGTTTTTATATCAAAATTCAATATGAAATTGATTCTAAGGACCTAAATAAGATTAATATATTTAAAATTTAACTAATATTACTATAAACCTAATTCAATGTATAATTTAATATTATAAATATTTTAAACAAAAAATGAGTTTCAATTAAAATTCGGTATTGTTCACTGTTCATCAAAAAATGAAACACTTCATAAAAATCCCAAAAATCTCCCTAAGATATTTTTGATACTAATATTTAAAATATAGGTTTATATTATCAAATTTATGTTCTAAAACTGAAAAAAATATTATTTTTAAAATATTTTTACCATAAAAAGATGACAAAACTACTTTTTAAGAAAATTTTTGTTTAAGTGAAAAATTGGATTTATTCTTGTAACATGTATAGAAAACAAATAATATGAATATTAAACATTTTTTAGAATATATAATATATAAATTTAATTAAGTTAATTAACCAAATGTGATTTGGTCAATTTATTGATACAAAATACACTTGTATTCATAAATAAAAAGTTATTCCGAGAAAGATTTCATCTTATTTTTCCAACGGGTTTTATTTTCACTTATAATTAATTGGTCCCTAAAAATTAATTTTATATACATTTTTAAACCATATTTTTATAATTCAGTTAATCTTATTCATAACCACTATTCTAATAGCTATTTGACAACTATCATAATAATATTTTAATAATTTATCACATTTCATTTAAATCTAGGGTTATGCATAATGAAAGCTAAGATAATTATTGTGTGGGATGAAAGGAAAACTCATTTTTGAATAAAAATAAATCTAAGATAAATGTATTTTGTAATTAAGGATATACTCATAATTGTGTTTAATGTATATGGTAATAAATATCAAATTAAATAAGAAAAATCACAAAATTATAGGGTGTTATAGGGACATTCCTATGGTGGAGAGAATCACATTGATCATGGAAAATTGGGTCATTAAATGTAGAGGGTGATAAATAATGAAGGAAATTTTTGTAAATGGTTAGTGTTGCATTAAATTTTCAAAGATCTAGTAATTTATAAATATGTCAGTGCCTGTAAGGAACAACAATGATGAAATCATTGGTTTTAAACCCCAAAATTTGAGAACACCAATTGTTAGGGATGGACTTTAGTTGTTGCTCTTGAGTGATCACAAAATTATTTAGTTGTAGGTTCATTGTGATCATTTAGTTCCGATTCTTCAACAAGAGTACTCATGTTATTCTATAGACATCAACTAGTTGTGGTTCGAAAATTCTATTGTGTAGTTCGGTATAGTTTTTTAGAAACCATACTATTAACATACTCTTGGATAAAATAGAAGTGTATTAGGTGTTCTTGTAAATTATTGATATCTTCATTTTGTACTATATTATTAGTAAATATCATGTCCCAAAATTTGATATTTTCTGGGATACACTGGGAAAGTTTTAGTTATATATTGATCTAAATCAAATTGTACATATGTTTTGATTAATAGACTTGGTGGGAGTCGTGCTCTGAAGGAATGGTTTTCCTAAGAAGCATAGTTAGTCCTAAATAATACATGGGTTGGGAATTACTTGCATGGACTCATGGGAAGAAATATATATATATATCCTTTGACATGACATCCCAACGAATGCTGGTTTAGACTAAGTCAAAATTCATGATATGTGGACATTTAAACTTTTTATTGATGCCTCACTAGTAAATTCTAGAGTACAAACTACCTTGAATGGACACCTTAGAATCCAATTGACGATTATAAGGTCATTATGGTCTTCAGTTGATCAAATATGATATTTTTTATTGGGTGAGGATCCATGTGTGTTGAATCAGGTATACACCAATTTTCATGTTGGTCACAATAACATAATTGGATGTCGTGGCTTGAGAAGTCAACAGAATCCAAAAATGGGCTTCAGTGGATGTGATTGAGGTAATTGTGAGGTGCCTTGAGAGATGGAATCGTGTTTTTGGATGTGATGCACCGAGATCCTAAGCTAATGATTTTGAGAATAGAATGCTGGAAGTTGATCAACATAATTATTCTTGTTTCATTAAATTTAGTCAGTTAAGAACCACTTCATGGCCTATTGTTGAGATGTGGTGAGTGTGGTGTAATGGTTGGATGAGTATTTTCATGAAACTCTAGCTTGACTAGGATAATAGAGATCAATTGGGAGTCTAATGTTCATTTACACTACGGATTATTCCAAGATCATCCTTTGAACTCTATGGGAATGATAAAATAGAAAATGTTAATAGAAGATATATTATGACTGGGAATTGGACATAAAATGATAGATCCTATGGTGGGGGGGTCCATACTTTGAGTGATTAAAGGGAACTAAATGTGATCATGTCTCTGGAATAATAGACATGAGAGAGTACCATATTGATATTTTAGTTTTGACTATCAGTGTTTTCTCAATTTCTAACAACTTATGTACTATATGCTTAATATGATTTCTGTAGGTGCATTGGCTATTTAGAAATGTAATGAAGATGTCTAAACAAAACATCACAACCCAGTTAGGTTGGGTGATGCTTTCATTTTTTCCGCAATGCTTCTTGAGGAGCATAAATTGTAAGTTGTTTATATAGTAATTTCGTGTTCATTAGACCAAGGTTGGATTCTAAAAGAATTTGAATATTACATTTCGGTGAAAGGGATATTCTCTAAACTAAGTATAATAACAAAATTTTGTGAGATGGAATGCATAAATGTGTTGTTTTTTACTTGGATTAAGGACCGAGAGGTTCATTGGGTGTTACATAATGTTTTGGTAGTGGTGGACCATGAAAAATAATATCATGAAGATGTTGGAAGAGGTGTACAATTTTATTTTAGCCATACAACCCTGAAGAATAAATTGTGTTTCTTTTGGTGTCATGCTGTTTTTTCTAACAATGCACACTAGGTAGCTTGTTTTTTTGTTGATTTTAGGTCATTGAAAGTAGATAAATTCAAATTTTTTTTACATGGTTTCTCAAATAGTGTTCATGAAATCTGTGAGACCCCTACATAGACAACATCCCATGCATGGTAGGAAAAAATTCTAGACAACCATACTGCCAAACCATATGGATCATTAAAATTGGTGTTTTAAATTTTTTTCCTCTGCCTCTTTGAATGGTTTACCCTATTTATTTTCATCTTATATAAATAAAGGATTATCCCACTATGGGTGTCCTCCTCTCCTCCTTCCATAGAGTGATATTCATCATTTGACCTCTGTTTTGAGTGTTTTTCCTCATTGGAAGTGTATTAGTGATTCTATGACTCCTCCTTCCTCATTTCTTGTTTTACCTTCCCATCTGTAGTTTTATCTTCATGTGAGATAATTCTCTCTATTTTCAAGGAATTTGTATGTTTTCTCAATTTATCTATAATTCTTTTGAATCATTTTTTGATATTAGATGATATAAGTTTTTATAGTATAAGGTAGGTGGTCTGAATATTTTCCCTTACAATCTTGATCATTTAAAAATTACACCATGGTGTAGCATATGAGATTCTCTGTGTGTTGTCTTTAAAATGAGAAATTATTTATTTAAATATTCAAGCCTTAAATTATATTGTTGTTCTATTTATAATTAAACCTATGGAGTTTGTTCACCTCAACCAAAACCACCCCCTTTGGGTTGATTTATATATATTCTTTTCCCCTTATACCTCATTGTGTAATTAAAGAACCCTCTTGGGGTTTTGTTTAAAAACACTTGGTATTTTTCCTTTTTTCTAATTAATTTATGTTTCATTTATTCTGAGTTCTCCCTATATTAAGGGTAAAATTAAATGAGACAAATGAATTTAAAGTATATCCTTTTCCCCATTAATAATAAAACCACTTTTTTAGAGTGACTCCATTCTCAATAAAATGTGGTAGTTGAATGGGATAATTAATTTGATGAATGTACATGCCCTAATTTCATTATACCTAGTTTATGGTAATGTAATGTTTATGATATGGAATTATAAAATATTTTTTATTGATATGTGATATAGAATTATTGTGGATATGGACGTCTATTAATTTATAATTGAATGGTATTAAAGGATTGGATAAACACATATGTTGTTATTTAATGATAATGATTTATATTGAAAATGATCTATTACGCCTTGAAAAATGTCAGTTACCTCTTTACCAAACATAAAGTTAAGGGTTCATAGGGTAAGGGGATTACCATATATTTATTATTAACTAAAGTTACCTTCTGTAGGGTCATTTTCAAGGATTCTTCACACCCCATTTGTTAGGGATGTTGGCATAACGTCCACATCACTAGGGTTGTTGGCAATGATGTTCCATGCCCCCTTGATTATGAGGTTGGGTATGAGACTTCTAGAAATTCATTTATGATACACAACATGTCATCCTATATTAATTAAGATCATTGGGTTTCTCCCCTCTTTTTATATTACACATGATCCTCAGGCATGAAGAAACTTATTTATTATTATGTGTCTCATGTTATTATTATGAGTAGTATTATGCATGGATGCCTTAGTTACATCTAGGGTGAGGGATAATACTACATATCTATATATATATATATGGATATAAATGTTACTTCATCTATAGTGAATATATATATATATATAAACATATATTTATATATATGTGTGTGTGTGTAATTATGCTTAGAGGTATTATAGTTTAGGTTGAAGAAGGTATTTTTAGTAGTGTATCCTTTTGTAACATGATCCCAACTAGTTTACATTGGTTCACTAATAGTTTATTTATTATAACTACACACTTCTACATTTATTCCGAAACTAGATAACTTTACACCCTACTGGTGGTGGCATGCTTAGTATATCTCACACCCTGTTCGGGCCTCCATTACATTGTGGTACAAAATAGACCTTTGGTTATATGTTTAGAACTATGGATTATACATGTGATATGATTCCAGTACCTGATAGTTAAGAGAACAGAACATATGTAGATCTCAGGATGCTCATGGAGATATTCCTTGGGGCTTGTTGTTCTTTTTTCCTTGTCCTTTTATTGTATTTTACCTCTTTTTGTACGTTTCTTGCTTCAAAACTATACATGCATAGATGGTTTCAAATTTTGTGATTGGAGAGTTTATCAGTTATAATTATCCTCCAATGATTTTATTTTATATTGCATCTGTTATTTGTCAATTTATTAATTATTATACCATTTTTCTACTCTTATCATGATGGTATAGTCTCCACGTTATACCATTATTAGAACCTCACTGCTAGTCAGCAGCCTCTAGCGTATGGAGAGGCATGCATGAGGTCATGTTACCGATTGGATTGGGGCACCGTTTCAGTTGCTCCTAAGTTGGGATGTTACAATTATGATACTTTTTAATAAATTTTAAAAACATTATAAAAATATAAAAAATTATTAAAAAATTCCCACTTATTAGTAAATGAATTATAAAAATTAAAAATTATTAATTGGCTAATAAATTTAATATATTTATAAAATAATTGGGAACTATTAGTAATAATTTTTACATTTCAGAAATAATTAGTAAATATAATTAAAAAATTTAATATATTGGTAGAAATTTTTATAATTTGTAATAAAATTAAAAATATATATATATATATATAATAGAAACAAATTATTAAAAATTATACTATTTATTCAAAATTTAGTTATAATAAATAAAACATCAGTATTACATAATTAACATTATTTAATTCATAAAAATTATTAAATAAATATTTAGAATTCGTTATTAGTAGTCATAATTATCAATAATAAAAATTTAGAAATAATTTTTAGTAATTAGTCACAATGTGTAATAATTAATATTATTTCAATTATTTTATTAGGTATCTATAGACTTAGGTATTAAAGACTAGTTTATATTATGTTCTCTTCATTGGATAAATCACCACAAATATCCTAATAGATATATTATAAATAATTTGTACATTAACAGTGTCTAAACTTTTATATTATTTATATCATCAAATTCTGAATTTCTTTATGTTGGCACAAATAAATTTCCATGTATGTAAAATCATATTAGGAGAATCAAAAAAATTATTATTATAGACTTCATCTACTGTATTTTGGTTTTCAAAAAGATAGTATTTTTTAGTATCAACATATAGAACAAAATTCAGTAGAAAATATATTTTTGGGGGGTTATGGATCCATTATTTCGTAATTTAGTATATGAAGTTAATGTTCTAGCTATTCAGGAAACAATCTAGAATGATATTTCTAATATTGAATCAGAACCATCATAATTTTACAATTTTTTAATTTTTTTATGGTTTCCAGATGCCTTGGAAGAAAAATAATAAAACAAAAACAAAATTTATTTCTATACAAGTATATTTATAAATATCATATTGTTATTTAATCAAATATTTCATTTGGTTAGATATTTGTTATCTAACCAAAATACATTATTTATAATTTTCCTTAAAATATTGTATTTTTTCTATTATTTGGGTCATATCTATATTGAGACCCATTTGTGTTCAAATTATTTTGTATTGTATTATGGTGATTATAAATCATTAGTTAATTGTCCAACATGTGGATAATTTATAAATAAATATGTATAAAAATGATATTCTAGATTACTTGTGAAATAATTTAGGTGTCTTCTGATTACACCCCTTTTACTGTATATATTTATGTATGATAGCATAGCTGCATTGATGAGATGGAATAAACTTAATATTTATATTAGTAAAAGAAAAAATCATTAGGTGGTGGTGATTCATGGAAACATATTGATGAGGTGCATCCTTTATTTTTCTTCATAGCGTCATAACATATGGTTGAGTCCTTCTACTGATGATTTTTTTCATTTTGTTTCTATTATAGTAAGTATTCTTAATAGACTATTTTTATAACTCCACAGAAATTACATAATTAGATGATGATGATGAATGGTGTATATATATATAAATATATATATATTGGGAGCTATTAAATCTATGAAATATGAAGAATAATGTATATGTTTATTTTAAGATAAAAATTTATGGATTACATATTATTATGTAACGATAGTTTAACTAAATATGATATAGTTGTAGATTTAAATTTTTCACTAAAGGTTTCATTAATGTGGATTATCAGGGACTTTTCACTATATAGTGTGTTATCCAGATGGATTTTAGGTAGTCGATAATGATGATCGTACTGCATGGTTAATACAAACGTGTTACTCTTTTAAATGGAAGTAAAAATAGTAATTTTTATTTCCATCATAGATTTCTTTTGGAGTATCACTATTTTAGAAAGAATATAAATAATTTTACAAAATGTATAATTGAAAGTGATGAACCACCAATATTTCTCTTAGGTATTCAAGTAAATTATATAACCTCTCTATAAACTCCTATTACTTTTGGATCCACTATAAAAGAAAAAAATATATATATATTTGGCATATATCATAATTTTATATAAAAAATTATTTTTGGGACTTATCATTTTGGGTTGATTTTTTGGTTCCTCACATGTCATATGTAATGCATATTGAAATCTATTTTTTTTATTAAATATTTCATATCATGATGAAAACACCCATTAATACCAGATATAATAAAATGGTACTGTTAGATCATACCAAAAATTTACAAGCATTTCAAACATGAATTATTCTAAAATTTAATATCACACAATTTAATGAATACAAAACCAGTTTAAGAAATTTATAAATAAATTTGATTATTATTCCTTTAGTTGAATAGAAATTTGATGTTTCTAGATGTTTATGCTTCTAATCTATCACCTTGTGTTATAAATCAAAATATTACTGAGTTAAAAATTGATGATTTTCATGTTATAAAGAAATGACTACTGCATATTGGTCTTAGAGGGTAGTTGAATTCTTAATTATGGGATGTGTTGACCAAAATAAAATATTTATTCATGGATGTCTGTGTGAAACAATTAGATTATGATGCATCAAGTATGATCCAAAAATATTTTGATATAATTTTATGTAAATTATAGAAAATATTTCCATCATACTTCATTGAATAAATGTAATAATTTATGTTACATTTTTTATATAAAGTTATATGTAAAGGGAGGGTACAATTCTGTTGGATGTATCCTTTTGAGAGAAATATATATAAATAAATGATGAATGCTCATGAAATTAATCATTTTATGGGTTAATATAGAATCTTACTTACAAAGGGATGTTTTAAATTTTTGATTTAATTATTTTGAATCTGATTAACTTTCAAAACATAATCACTTTAATCAAAATAAGGGAACTTTTTTTGAAATCAAAGACCATAAATTGTTATTTTTTAATCAACCTGAGGTTTCTTTTGTTGGGTATTGTGAATTATGGAATTCATATAAAGAACTGTATAGATCTCATATATATGTTCTACTCAATAGTGAATAAATTACATGATTTCTGTAGTGAGTACAACATTTAATTATTATTTAAAAAAAAATAAGAGATAAATTTATTGATATTATTTCTTATTTAGACCATATGATGATCATATCAAAAAAATTAATAAAATTTTCCAATATTATACTTGAAAAACATTGACAATATAATTTTTCAAATTTTTTTCAAATACTAGTATGTTGATTTTTTACAGTTGAACATTAAATTTTTTTAATGATGTTTATTATTATAACATTTTACTATTTTCAATAAAAAACATGTAAATAAAATTTATAGTTGATTATGTGTGATAAAAACCCTTCATAAAAATTATTAAAATTATATAAGGGTATGTGGTGAATGGATTTAGATTTCTTACATGCATGTATAGTGAATCAAAGAAATCAGTGAATAAAGGTGTTTGTTTGAAAGTATATCATCATAACTAAAGTGAATTTGTATTTTATAACTTGAAAAAAGAAATAATTGAGTTATTTAATCTAGGAAAAAGTTAAGTAACAATGTTTAAATATCATTGGTCTAATATTGATTTAGGGGTGTCAGTTAATTCATGAATGGTAGCCATTAACATTACATATAAATGTATTCTATGAAAAAATGGCCCATTAATGTTGTCACATCAAGAAAATCATGTTTGTTACAAAAATTACTATATTATTTCAAGAGACATAATTGAATAGTAGAGTGTATTAAAAATTAAATCATACAATAATCAATTTCATAAAAATGAAAATGGTTTTGTGGACGTGAAAAATATTTAATTTTTTTTAGAAACTTTTCTAAATATATATATTAACAGAAGATATATAAATATCAATATTGAACCCCCCCCCCCCCCCCCCCCGCCAATAGTTAGGGACCAAATATATATATATATATATATATATATATATATATATATATCTTTCATGAATTATTATGCGATGGTGAAACTGAATTTCTTATTAAAGTTTATTATTATGAGGATAAATATTAATACACTGTCATCGATGAACATGAATATGAACATGAAGAATTATTTTTATATTGTGGTATTTTTTACTTTTTTTATAATTTATATTTGTTTTAAAAATTATGTACGTGTAAGATAATTTTATTCATATGGCTGGACTCAGTACTGATGATTTATTATGTTTCCTCTCTGGTGCTGAGTTGTCTAATAATGAGCCCAATGACCATTCATCTAACTTGTAGGATGCATCCCCAAAACCTCTTATTAAAATGGGTGAGGCCTTTCTATACTGATTATTCACGACTATGTTCCCAAAATATATCCACATTTTTATCGAATTTTAAGGAGGTATAATAAATTTTTTATGTTCTTAATTTTATATTATGTTTTTTCATAATTATCCAAAATTTTATTCAAATTATTTATTTTTATTATAACGGTTTCATTAATTTAGCTATAGGGTAGGATGGTGTGATTATATGAAAATATTTTTATGTGTAAATGGTATCATGGGATTAGTTTAATATTAGTTTTAAAAATAAAATGTTTGACTAATGGATTTGATGTTAATAAATAATAAATATTCTGTTTTAAATATATTTAATTAGTACCATGTTGTTTTTAATTTTATTTCATAAGTTATGGTCTATGATCGATTATAGAATGGAAGATATTATTAAAAGATTAGTAAAAAATATAGGGCTTTAACCAATTCAATTGACACAGAAAAAGGAAGTGATGGCCTCATCTAGTGTGATTGTACCCAATGAATCAAGTTTATAGAAGTTCTTTAGGGAGATATCATCACTTGTATTTTCCCATTACCAAACCCAATATGAGATCCAATAACATAAGCATAAGCAAAACTATTTATGGGAGAAGTTCAAGCTCATCGAGATTACGGAACAAACCATGTTTGTCAAATGACTCCATGAATGTATCACCGTCGCCCACCTTACTCTTAGGGTGTATGCTGGTATATTAACGGGTTATATATCAATACCCTAGAAAATTAATAATGTATATTATTTTGTGAATAATAATGAAAATATTTTTATGTTGGTACTATAAAACATGGATAGTATTTTTGGGTATTATTCAATTCAATTATGGAAGACATTTCTATTAGTTATTGTATTTTTGAACTAAATGATATTTTAATTAAATATTATTATTAAATTATTTTCATTAATTAAAAATGATCTTATATTTTTTATGAAGTCAAATTTAATGTTTTATTAGGGTTCAAAAACTGTTATTGCCCAAAAATACTCATTTTCAACAAATATCGGTTATTATTTTTAAAAGATAAAATGTTCATATTTAATAAATCATTAAGATAAAATTAATATTAATTTTTGAATAAGAATTTCAACATTATCCAATAGGGAATTCTTCATAATTTTCTGAGACAGTAAAATTTTCAGGTAAAAATTAAATACAGTATAAATATAAGGCTTTTTTTATGACAACATAATGGCATAAAATGATGTAATAAATACTATAATGGGTATCCTAAGACAAATATATATTTTATACTTTATATAATGTGATTTTTTTATTTGATTATTTTTATTAAGTATTTATGAATCCCCTCAAACCATTAATATATTTTAGAGTTTTAAATTAATTTATTTAAATATGTGACTCATCTCTACATAAGAAAGGGAATTATTTGAATAATTTCAACCCATTTACAAATAAAATAATGAAAAACACTCCTCTTTGGAAGAAAAAATGGTAAAAATCCTGAGAAGGTTTGTGGTTTTGATTGTTTTTTTATAGATTCCAAAACCAAAATATTAAATAAATCCCTCTCTTTTCCTATGAAAATCCACAAAATCTCCCATTTATATTCACTAAAAACCCTTGGACCACATTCTTACTTTACTCTCATCTCTCTATAGTAATCCCAAGGCACTTCAAGCTCTCAAGAATTCCCTTTTCAATCTTTTAGAGTCACACACTCAAGTAAGGGTTCTTTCCTTTGTCCTCTTTATTCAAGTTTCTTTATTATGTTATGCCTTGTATTCTCCATTTCCTAATACCAGGATGTGCCTTCACATGTCCCTATTACACCCATTTTATTTAAAAATTATTAGATCCCCCTTTCTCTCTCATAACCCCATTTTATGAATTTTATGGTACATTGTTAGGCTACCAAAATTTCGTAAGGTAACCTCTCTTTATCCCCTTTATTCAAGAATCCTATTCATTTAATGCCACTTAATTTTAAATTCCTAATTATGGGGTATGTTTTTTCACCTCCCCCGTACTTTCTTTTTGATGTCTAAATTATGAGAAACTTGTTTCTCCCTCATTAATTCCTTCAATGAATATTTACACTTCCCTATTAAGCTACTGAAATTTCACCACAGGAATCCATGCTAAAACAAAAATGTAGTGAATATAATACCAAATTTTTATCAAGGGTATTCAGATTTATGCACTAATAATCATTACTATTGGGGATTTACATGTATTTATTCCACAATCCATGTTCTTGGAATAAAATATGATGATTAATGAATCCATTTTGTATGGTCTATGTGGAACACTTAAGCATGAGAATAAAATTAAAGTGATGGGTGTGGCTATAATTATACTGCACTCCAATTCATTGGGTAATTATTAGTATCACGATACTTCATGTCTGGATAGGGATTGAACATGATTACTTTATGTTAATTTTTCCATTGTGATGTCTTTGTAGTTATCTTTGACCCATGATGCAATGTATTAAGTTGTTGTCGCATTCCCATGGTTCCTTTATGTTGTCATGTTTTATTGTGTATTGTCATTCAAGATTATGATTCCTAATCTTTTTATTCCCCTATATATTCATTTTATCTAACAATTTTTACCTTTTTCCATCTTTATTTCTTTACTGGACTTTATATCCCCTCCTTTTCCTATATATTTCTTCAGGTTATCACATGAAGCTTTAAGTCTGAGCATGTTAAAGAAATTTTCAACAAAGGTATTGTATTCAATGTTTTAATTTTTAATGTAATTTACCAACACTACCGGAAAAATACCCTATACCAACGGTTTGGAACTGTAGGTATAGGCCTCCAAACTGTTGGTATAGCCTATACCAACGGTTTGGAGAACTATGGGAAAGTAAGCCGTTGGGATAGGTCTATAACAATGGTTTTGGGAAAACTGTTGGTATAGACCTATACCAACGGTTTTGAAAACCATTGGTATATGTAATATGAAAATATATACCAACGGTTGCATTAAACTGTTGGTATATGTATTTTAAAAAAAATTATTCGGTTGGAATTGATCTCAGGACCTCTAGTTTATCTTTCGACGACCTAACCACTAACCTAACTTGACTTTTGTTAATATAATTTCATCAATATGTATATATATTATCATCATTATTTTAAATTTTTATTTATATAATGTTCTCGGTATGAATATTGGATAAAAAATCAAAGGACTTATACCAACGGTTGTCAAAACAGTTGGAATAGGTCATCTTTTTTTTTCATTTGTTTCTGGGCTGGACGTTGGTTTATGGGGGACTTTTCCCAATGGTTTGGCCAAACCATTGGGAAAAGTGGCCACAAAGTACCCTTTCCCAAAGGTTTGGCCAAAACGTTGGGAAAAGTGGTACCCTTTCCCAACGGTTTGGCTAAACCGTTGGGAAAGCCATACCCTTTCCCAACGGTTTTGGAAAACCCTTAGTAAAAGTGAGCTCAAAGTGGGCTTTCTCAACGGTTTGGCTAAACTGTTGGGAAAGGGGAACTATACCAACGGTTTTTACAAATTGTTGGTATAGAAGCGTTGGGAAAGGTGGGATTTCCAGTAGTGCTAATTCCTAAATATACTAAGCTTATCAATCCTTCTTGGTTAATTAAATTTAATTCTATTTAATAAATCATTTGTTAATGTGTAATAAAGGGAAGAGTTGTTATATCACTCATGCACCTTCAAAAGATCAATAACTATGAATTTAAATTATGTAACTAAAATTGTATATAAAATTATATAATATGGAAAAATTGGATATACAAAGGATGTTATAGGATCATAAGAGACTATATTGTTCTTTTATAATATAATACAAACCAGTTAGATGACTGTAGATATTTTAGGAGATAACTAATATCTAAAAATTGAATTGGTTCATGAAAAATATTGTCCCTTGGGTTTTTTATGATATCTTACCACCCTTTATAATTGTTTTATAAATGATTATATATTATCCTTCCTTTCTAATTAGTTTTATTCATTAGTGATAATTTTTTTCTTGTCCATGAACTAAACACGATTGGGATAACACACCAACATTGGGATCAATCTTTATAAAATTTCTACATATTGATATACCTTGTTTTTTTACTTCATTTCATATTGTTGTGTGTGTTATAAATTCATAAATATATCAATACATTTTAACTAAGTAAGAGGAAAAAATATCAAGAGTTAATTACAGTATGAAATAATAATTTTGTAAAAAAATCACAATGATTTAACCCTCCCCCCTATAGTGTCTAGCACATCTATTGGTCTCTTAAAATAGTAAAAAACATAATATAATAATCCTATGGTTGTATATAATTTACTTTATTTTTTCATCAAATATATATGATTTTAACATTTTAATATTTATAATAAGTACCTTTGGAAAATACAACTTCAATCTCTATCAAACTAGAAATTAGGGTTTCATCAAAAATCATAATGAACATTAAGAAGAATAAGGTGAATAATTTATGGAGTAGTTAAATGAAATAAGATGGTACACAAAAAATTATAATCAATTAGAGTTGTATAATATTTAATAATTTTATTTATAAGGATACTCTTGAACAATAAAGATCATTTTATGATGATTATGAAGTGAATGATTATATTTTTACAATTGAAGACCCCTTCTATAAAGTTATAAATTATTTAACTAAATACATTTTCTAAGTTGTTAAATAAAAATATAAGATAATAAAATGAAAAAAAGATGATAAAACACAATTGTAATTGGAATAAAATGAGATGGAGAAGGCATTGGCTAAAAAGATATAAAATTTTAAAACTATCCCAACTGGTTAACGATAATGAATAATACATTTTTATTTTTTGAATAATTTAATTTCGTATCTTAATAATAATTTAATAAATGTACTAGTGATATACTTTATACTTTGAAAATATATAAAAACAAATACATTCATTTGATTTCATTATTGGTGTCAATAATGCTTAGTTGTAGACCAAAGATGAAAGGATAAATTATTTTTAAACATATTCCGTATAAATAAATAAAATTCATGAAAATATGATTAGGTTGATAAATAGATAATGACAAGAAAATATAAAATAAAATTTGGGTGATAAAATTATTCTCAACCTGAAGTTTCATGTACTTGAAATCAAACTGGGAAATATAGAGATGAAATAAGATTATTCATTTCAAAATGTTGGAAGAATTTATAATATCATGGAATTAATTGAAATTTTTTTTTCTTCTAAAAAATTAATATTTACAGAATAATGGGTTTTATATCATCTAATTATCTATATAATATATTTACAAAGAAATAGGTCATCATTTTCTTAGAAAATATTTTATTTACTAATTTATTTTCTTCTACATGTAATTGTAAAAAATATTGAGATATATTTTTGGAGAAGGAAATTTAAACCCATAAACATTTTATTGGTTGGTGTGAAAAATATCACGGAAAATTCCTCTATAATATAATTTCAAGAATAGGGTTGTTTCGTCACAAAATATCAAGGTGTTCAGGATTTCTAGATTATAACAAAAAAGAAGATAAAAAAGGATTATTTTACATGAATAGTGATTTAGAAAATTTGGAAATAAGGAAAATAAATGTTGGTATGATTTATTAATTTATAAAGGATATATAATTACTTGAATAAGGAGTATTAGATGTAATGTGACGAGAAAACATAGTTTGGATAAAAAGTTCAATAAATAATTTAAAATTTTCTTTCAATAAAAAATTTTTATTCTTAGAAAATAGAAACCAAAACAGAAATAATCATGTTAATTATGATTTTTAATTATATTTTATTCATAAAAATAACAATTCACATGTTAATTAGAAAATAGTAACCAAAAAAAGATGAATATTAAAATA
The DNA here is from genome assembly GCA_963277665.1 of Viscum album. NCBI lineage: Eukaryota > Viridiplantae > Streptophyta > Magnoliopsida > Santalales > Viscaceae > Viscum > Viscum album. The sequence goes on from OY728166.1 coordinate 593,433,095, forward strand.
AGAGTAAAAGTTGAGTCATCCTTGGTGTGTAAATATAGAACGGTATTGAATAGTGGACATCCAATACTAAGTCTAATAAGGATTATACACTAAGGAACACATTAATTTATTTTTTAAGAAAAGGACACATAATGAACCATTAAAAATTTTCCATAACTATCAAAATTAGGTGAGTAAAACTTGAGAATAATATAAATTCAATCTACGGGAGAGATATAGAAGTATTGATATGGTGGAAATAATCTTATAAGGAAAACATGATAGTTTGGATAAATATGGTACCCTAATTATAGGAAAGAATCAACATGGAATGTTCAAATATACTAATAACTCTTCTAAAAAGTTTATGAAATAGTTACCAAGATAGAAGGGGTTGATGAAAAATAGAGTAATAAATCATTAAATTCAAGTGAAAATACTGTTTTTATGAAAAATGAGTCGATATATAATAATAAAGTTGATCATGTTCCTAATGTGTGCATGACCATATGACCAATATAGTTGATAATGTAAAATAATATAGATAAAATAAATGAAAATTCATGTTCCATGCTATATATAGTGAAACATTACTTTCTATAAACGGTGAAATTTTAAGGTAAGAGTAATAATTACCTTCCCCGCAAATATATTATTGTTTTGAAAATAAAATCATATACCATCATGGAATGTTCTCTCTGAGATAAAAAAATTGAAATGGGTTTCTATGATGAGAATAAATTGGTTACCTTGGTTCTCACTAAATATATGGTAAATAATTTACCTAATTCCCTTTTTTTAAAAAATTTATTAATTATGGTATAAAGAATTGAAATTGATTCATATATGGGGAGAAATTGAATAAGTCTGTGAACATTTTACCACTATATATAATATTTAAAATATATTTATTATATTGGTATCATGTTTCCTAATTCCAACATTCCAAGTGGTTTTCGATGGATTTTATTATTTAATTTAAAATATGACCATAAATGATGAATAAGGATGTAGTGTAACCCTTGAGGTGGTATAAAAATGGTAAACAATATTACTTATGATGACATTTAATTGGAATTGAAAATCTAGATAATTTTAGAGGAATCAATGAATGAGTTATAATAATCACTTTTCCATTTTTTTTATATATTATCTTATTATTATGGGGGATAGAATATAAAGACTGAAGGTAACCTAAAATATGATTAATCTATATTTCACTTAAATTTTTTTGATGTTTTTATTATGTTTAGTGCATGTGATAAATTATATGTAAAACACCCTCTTTCACATCCACTAAAAAAATATTTTTTAGTTTGTTTCACATTTTGGATTGTTTTATGGATATATTTTATATCTAATTTAATCAATATTTTTTTCTAAATTGAGCTTCCTCAACTAAAAAATCACCTTTATAATTGATTGTTCATTTTCCTAAGAAATTTTATATAGACATTTTATCATGTGGATTATTTTTTACAAAATCGTAGAGAATCCGACTTCAGAAAAGATGATATATATAACATGGTACTCGTCACCACTGATTACTTGTATTTATTTTCAATAGGTGGGAGATAAAAATTAAAACTTATGAAGACATATTGGTACTAATAAATTTAAAGTATTTTAGGGCATTGAAATAAAATTCAAAGGGGAACATTTATGATCTATGGTTATTATGATGAATTTTTATTTTAATAAGGTAATTGGATTTTAATATATATTAAGTGATGATTAAGAGTTCAATGAATGAATAGATTGAATTATAATATTACATATCTTGAAATAAGTGTCTTCCATTATACATTTTATTAATGATTCATATCCGAAAAATTATTTTAGTTGAGATATTTATTAGTTTTTTGAAATCATGCATTAAATGTACTATTTTTTGGTATAATATTATACTGAATAAATTATAAGTATTTTTCTATAATGTTATAAATATATAAAATAAATTTTTATAGATTGAATAAGCTTTCAATATTAGATAAGACTTTAAAATGATAAATTTGTGATTATTTATCACTGTATTATAAAGAATAAAGGTTTTTGTTGTAAATAAATAATATCTCACTAATGATATATTGATTAAAGCTGAGTATAAATATGGACGTCTTAAGGAAGTGATGTTTTCTATAAAACTCAAGAATAATATTATTATTATACAACATTCATTTATTATCTTTATATGGTTTTTTGATATGGTTTAATGAGTCTTCTATTCTATTTATGTTATTTTTGAGGTGAATATGATTTATTTTAGTAGCCTTAAGAATATTTGAAGATGTTTTAATATGATTCATAATAGTTCTGGAATTTTTATTTAGAGAATAAATTTGGAAATGAACCTCATATATAAGGTTCTTAATTAATAATACATATTGGTAACTCTAAAGCATTAATGAATGTGTTTTGATTTCAAAAAATATGTATATATGAATATGAAAAATGTTGTATTTTCATCATTATATGTAAAAGTAATTTGGATGATACATATAAATCGCACCAAAAGTATCCTTTATATGTAAACATAGAATTGATATTACAATGGATATATAAGAGATCACTATCAAAAAAGGGAAAAATAGAAACTTTAAACTTACCATGAATATATAAGAGTCAATGAGATTATACATAATAATACCTCTAATCTGAAGTTCAATAATTAAAAAAGGAAAAACTTTACACTGATATATAATACTATGTTATGCTAATGAAAAATGATTTCATGGAATATTGATGACTATGAGTTGTACATATACTAATTCACTATTTTATATTATGGTAAATCCCTCAAAATGTAATGGTTATAAAAATATATGTGTAATTGAACTCGATGTTCATGTTTTTTTGAAAAGTACACAAGACACACTATGATATGTAAAGTTTACATGGTATGTTTTAGTTATAAAAATTGTTTGTTACAGTTCATAATACTACTTTGAGGGTGTATTAATAATCTAGAAAAATACTGAGTTACATTGTATATGTAAATCTAAATCTAAATTTTTATTGAAAAATATAAATATTAATAGAATCATACTTAAGTGTCATTTAGAAACATTAATGTAAATTTAAAGGCTTCTATGATGATATGTAACTGTAAAATAGACATTCTAAGAACACCATAAGGGAATAAAATATATTTATATAAGTCACATTATTTTTTCAAAGGACAAAAATGATCACTCAATGGTATATGTAATGTTAACAAGTTATAACCATGTGAGATTAGTAGAGATCTAAAATAGATTATGTTGAGTATTTATTCATAGATTAAAATATCATAATGTTAGTATATTTTTAGAAGTGATTCAATCAATGACTAGATGATAATTAAATTATAAGTGATTGATAAGACCACTAAAATAATATTTGTTATACTAAATTATAATGATTTAAATAATAATTAATGAGGATAAAATAAATTGGAAATCCAAAGAGTATTGTTAACCGGTTTAAATTACAATATGGGTACTTTTTTAGTATGCATTTGTATAATGTATATTGACAAGGTAAATTTATTGAAAATCATGTAATTTTTATATTAAAAATATAGAAATTCTTTTAACATGATTCTGATATTTTTGTGAGATGGTGTTGATATAGACAAAAAACTATTACAAATGTATTTCAGAGCATCTTTCATATTGAAGAGATAGAGAAGATCTATAGATATGATACTGAATATTTTTGAATAACTAATATATTTAAAAGGTAAATAAATAAAAACAAGTATAAGGATTCGGAAAAATGTGTTTCTACTTAAAATAAATTATCATCTGAGGAAACATATAATAATAAGAAGAGGCTAGAAAATGGCCAACACTACTACTTCCTGTGCATATTTGGTTTTTAGAGATCCATTGTGAAGAATAATAATATTTTTTATAAGTAAACATATATTGATTAGTGTTCATTCATTTTTATATTATTTTAAAATAGATATAAATTTATTTATGGAGGTAGAATATTTATTAAAATTGATATAGTGATATCCTAGGGAAGAAGTAAGATCTTTTTTAGGAGGAATTTAGAGGAGTTCAAAAGATAGTAGGGATCCACTATAATTTAAACTGAACTAATTAGGGGAAAATATATGTGAAAGTATAACAATACTATATTGTTATGTCATTTGGTTAATGATTTTACCTTTCCACGCCATGCAATCATTCAATTGAGGATAATAACTTTTTTTCTTTTATAAATACTAAAATTAATTATTAATAATATGAAAAAATGACTTGAACAAAATGTAATAAGGATTAGATATCTGAATGGGTATCGAACATTGTAAATAAATTGTTTACCATTTTTTTCATGATTATTAAAAACTTTTATGTGGTGGGTTGTGTGGGTAATTCATAAAAAAATTCATACATCATAGAATATATATATGTTCAATCATTAGGATGGGAAATTTAAAGATATAATGACTCTATAAAAAGGTCCCCAATATTTCAATATACCCCCCCCCCCCCTCCAAGAATAGTTAAACTAACTACACCCTCAAATAGGAGCCACCAATTTTTTCATTTAAATAACACCATGATATTTATTTTGTTCAATAAATCTTTATAAAGGATTCAAATTATAAAGGTATGTTATGGGTGATAATGTGGTAATAACTAAGAAATAAATTTGATGGTATTTCACTAATGATGTATTGATCTCGTACTGATTAAATAATACCATAAAAGGATGGGATACTCTCAAGGAATTCAATTGTTAATATTATGATAATGAGGAATAGTGACAAGGTCATTAAAGTGAATTAGACTTAAATTAGTATGATAATGATTTAAATAAATTTTTTATAACTAGGGAACATAGTTGGTGTTTCTTGGGGTACATATGATTATATGAACATGACATGTAATGTAAGAAAATATGTCATCTAAGATATAATTTGAAAATATTCATAATTAAATTACTAACATTTACCTATTAGTGATTTATCGTTTTCTTATTCAGATTTTTTGGTGTGGGAATCTATTGAAAAATATGCACTGGCAAGATTTTTATGTATAATGTTTAATTTGACTTTCTTAAAGATCCTTTTTTATAGATTATCTTTTACTGGGGATAGAGTTGGATTGAATTTTCTCAACCTTTCTGACCCACTAAGTTCAGTAGAGACTACCGATGATATATACATGCATATACCTCTACTCACCAACAACTCTGGGATACGACATGTCAGATGTTAGCTTGGAGATAGGTGGAGATTGGTGATTTCTCAAGTATATAATTTATGTGATATGTGGAGTTAGTTAATTCCTAAATAATATTTGGAAATAGAATATAATATATGATGATTCCCTCTAGTAGTGACTCTTATAATATCCCAAAGCTCTAAGATTGTGTTTAATGATGATGCACTAAATTTTTCACTCCTACTAAACCCAAATATGGGACATAGGATTACTAGATATTCTAATTAAGTCCTAAATATGTGAATTTCCTACTATAATAAGTTATAGAACATTGTCTCGGGATATTTATATTTCATATGGTTTATATACTTGAATAAAAGTACTATATTTAGACACATGTATTCTATAGTACATGATAGATAGGTGGAGATAGATGTTTCCTCCAAAAACTCATGATTGGAAGATCTGAAATGAATTTCCATGATTAAAACAATGATGGGACATGTGTTAATTTTTTATTTATTGATATAGTTTCTATGTAAACATTGTTTTTTGTTAGTATAATGGAATTGAGTTACATGTAGTATGAAATTGTTTTTCATGACTATTTTCATTTACTATTACATATGCCAAATGATATTAATTTTTTATACATTAATTATCATTTATGCTTATCGAAAATATATTATTTTTCATGTTATCCCACTTCTTAGAAAAACTATATTAAGTATTACTATTCAAACACATGAATATTCAAATTCATATTATTTCCATTGGTTCTATATATTTCATTTAATGTAGATGATGGATGATTATGGAGCCTAGATATGGGTGGATAGTTTGTAAAGCTTTTAGCGTAAAGGTATCTATATGATCAACACATCAATAGAATCTGTATAATGGATGGCATATGTTCAAGATATTATGATTGTCCAAAGTGACCCATGTATAAATGTTTACCTTTAATATTGAGTTATTATTATTATATTTTCATGTGTAATATAGAATATTGCACTACTTAATTTTTATTTATTGCGTGTAACGGTTCGTAAGATGTGTATTAGTAGGTCAAATATTTTTAAGAGGTAATTCCCCCAAGAGTTGTGTAGACTCCTCCACACAGGTAACCTGAAAACCACCTAATAGATGAGGGCTTATAGAGTTCACAAATTAGTATACTATGACATAACTGGAATCTATTTTTATAATTCACAATTAAAAAATTGTATTTCATTATATTATAAAAAACAATGATGTTTCCATCTATATAAAAGCATGTTCTTCAAACCTAATTCCAAATCTAGAAAAAAAAAATAATTTAATATTATATAAAATCATTAATCAATGTAATAAACTATTTCCCCCTGGTTTAATTTTGTCGTTGTACTAATATCATCATTGGTGATGTCAATTATTTCTCACTAAATGATAGTACGAATGAGTGGAATATTCGTCGTCTAATGTTTTCTAGTATTGATTTACTTTGGAATTTAACTTATGATGACATTAAACCATGTATGAAATAAAAAATATACAATTTTTTATTACATTCAAAAAAATGACTCTTAAAACTATTATTAAATACTTCCATGTTTTCCCTCAACCACTTATTGTATTTTGTACATCTATGATATGTTCTGCACAAACTATTTTGACTGGTAAATACACCATGATTCTTTTTTCCATAATCTCAATCATGATTTTCAAGTTCTTTTCACATAAACTCAACCATATATTTTAACTTGACATGCTTTTTCCAATCATGATTCAAAATATCTTCACCATCCATCTTATCCATTTAACTTATTATTAAATACCAAGTGGAATGGATTATTAATTTCATAAATATTTTACCATGGCCGGAAAAATTTTATAAATGCCATAGATTTCAGTATATATTATTTATTCATTCATTTTAATTATTATGAATCTCAAATAAAATAATAAAAAAAATTTGTGTACAATGTTAATCAATGAAACAAGAATAAAAAACATATAAAGGTTTTAATTTAAAAAATAAGTCATTCTTTAACCCAAATTTCATAAAGAGTATAAAAACAAAACTATAGGATATATAAATTTTTTACTATTTTTTAATATATTAATATAAATAATAATGTTCTATTTTGAACATTCACTTTAATATGTAAAGAGTTATTTTAAAATCCCCCCTGATTATTTATGCATTCCAATTACTATCTTCAAAATCCTCATGGGTTATTCAAAGGCATGTATTTCATGGGATTTTAGAAGAATTCACTAAATTTATTAAATATTATTCCTTATTAAATGGATGTTCTGAGATTACCCAACCAAAATATACATATATAATACATCATTTTACTAGAATATCTATTTCATATAATAATAAATCACACCACCATAAACTATAACATTTTTTTATTTAGAGATCATCTTTATGAACATTTAATATTTTTAATAAGCCTTTATCATCTCCCAAAAAATTCTCCCAAAAGTATGTTCTTCAAGACATATTATATATTATATTCTTCTATATTATATATCAAATCAGAATAAAACAAAAGTGTGATATCATATTCTTAGTAAGGGGTATGAGATAAGAGATATAAATCAAGTTAGCACATGTAATCAAAAAGATGGTCATAAAGGAGTGATCATAAATATAACATTTAGTTTGGTAAACATAATCATAAATTCCTTCCAAAAATAGAAAGATTATATCATGACTCATTAATTGTTGGAATAACATAAGAGTGTGATATCTTAATCTATTTATACCTAACAAACTAATTTTTCTAAAATGTAATAATATAAACTTATAATATATGTTTATGTTAACAAGCAATAACATTCATATTATAGTGGTTTGGGAAAAGCACCTATATCACATAATATAATGGGCTAGGATAACCACTTGTGTCACATAACATAACATGTCATGAGATATAAGTAACTTATGATGCATTAGCGCAATATATAATTTTTTCTAACCAATCATATAAAAAAACCATGCATATGTGTGCCACATGGAAATGAACACATTCATTAATCATCCATTTCATAAATAAGCTATCAAGAATAAATGGGTTTCAAAAAAATTTCCAAAAAAACCTAACTACATCATTAAAGCAAATAATGCAATGGATTTAATTAAAAAAATTCCCCTAAAAAAATAATCCAATAATATATTTACAATTATTAAACACACTTTAAAAGAAAATTAGAATATATTTTGGAAAAATGAAAAAAATACTAATTAAATTTTTTATAACATTTCTATTGATTGAAAATAAGTTATAACTTCATGGTTTTAAAAAATAATGTAACTAAAAATTATATTGTAGAATCATTAAGTCATAGAAAGGAAGTATTTTAATGAAATGCATTGAAAATGAAGGGATAAATTAAACATGGGAAAAATAATTAGGAAAATAGTCACAAGATTACTTCCATAAAAATTATATGTATGTAAACATCAATAAAAAATGTCATTAAGAAACCATAAAAGTATAGATAATGATTGAAAATACTTTGACAACACATAATAGTAAAAATAGACTTGGAAAAAATTTATTCAAACTGAAATAATAAGATAAAGATAATCCCAATTAAAAATATCATTTCTAGTGATTTATGAATAAATGGGATGGAAAATAGAATAATGGAAGTCAAAACCAAAAAAAATAGAGAAGAAAATAATAGAAGGATTTTTAGAGAGAAATAACATATAATTGTTTCTAAGGGAAATAAAGTTAAAAAAATTATTATTTCAAAGGGATATTAGATCAGATGAATTTATCTTTATTCTTTACTCTCCTAGATGAAATTTAACCTCTTATATAATAAATATATTTAGATTAATCACTTATTTGAGAACATTATTCGTATATATTACATTTTTGCTAATTTTTAATAATTTTTTATTATAAATAATTATTTAGTTATTATTTATTTTATTCATTATATGTTACTAGTTTTTATTATTCCAAGAAATATTTGTAAAATATATATTTTAGGCATTTATCCCGAAATTTTACTACCTTTCCCACATTTTACACTTACCTTGAAAATCAATTTTTAATTCTGTAAATTGTTTTTGTCCCAATATAAAATCGGTCATTTTAACAAATTTGAATACTATTATTATAAAAATTAAATCCATTTTTTCAAATTCAATTTGTAAATGACATTAAAATTTTATGAAATCCAAAATTTAAAAACACATAATATTTTTAAAAAAAATTGTAGTAAAGTAAATTTATTTTTATTATATAACAAGTAATAATCATTTGATAAATGTAAGTTTTTTATATATAAAATAAATTTCATTAAATTTTACCCTCCAAATATTAGAAATTTTACTTTTAAATAAAAATATATAATATAAAATAATTATTTCATAATAAAAAAAATTCCGTTGACCATGAAATTTTAAATTCTTATTCCTTTATAACTCCTAAATAATTTATTTGATGTTATTTTGTTATTTTACTAGTCTAGTCCTGAATATTTTCATTCAACTTTATTTAAATGGATCTTAAAATGTAAATAATTAAATTAAAATTTAATTATATATCAAAAATTAAAATTTTATTTCAATTAATGATACATTTGAAAAACAACTAGTTTTTTCATTATTTTCAAAAATAAATATATTAATTAAATGTTATATATTTTATGTGTAAAAAAATATTTACTTATATATATATAATAATCAATGTAAATATTCAATAATTTATACCCAGTTACTGAATATTTAATTATTATATATTTAATGATCCCATCATATTCATATACCTGGTCGTACATAAATCATAAAAATTTATTTATCAGACTGGTTTATTTCTCTTCCATAATTTATATTATATTTATAATTTTTTTCCTTCATTCATTTATATAACTAGTAGAACCCCAAAAATTTAGTTTACTTGAATAATGAGCTCGATAGCTTTCTTAACATGCTACATCGATCTATAAGAAAAGTGAGATATATAGTTTAATAAATATTATTGAAATGTTATTGTTAAAACGTATTCATTGAATTTTTTGTTATGAATATGATAAACAGTGTTATAATATATGTGTGTAATATTTATAATCAAAATAAAAAATGAGTAAATCTTAGAAAATAAGAATTCAATTTTTATTAAATTCATTTTATGCTTTAATAAGGCATTATATTCAAAATTGATTTTTATTTGATTTGGGGAGAGGAAGTTATAATTAATTTCTTATAGTTTTAGAAATTATATTTCATAAAACAAATTAAATCATAATATCATAATTCCCTTAATGTAAATTTTTTTAATTTTTATGAAAGGATTGATTTTTGGTTGAATATTTACAAAATAATAGTTTTCTAAACACTATCACTTATTTTCATTAAATAATTTAATTTAAAAGCCCAATTGTATTTTTCATTTAGTATTAATGTCATATATAATCCATTTGATTTATAATAATATAATTAATTCCATTAAAATATGAAATGTTCTTGATTTTGATATAAGTTAATTAGTATACCTAAAAACACATTTGTCTAGAAACTATTTCTCATCGAGCTAAAATATTTTATATTAAAAAGGATTTCAACCACTTCATATGATTGAATAATTAAAAATGGATACCATGTTTTTCATTAGGATGTTAAAATTTGGTATATAGGTCCCTTTTATTTTTTGTTATTATGAATTGTAACAGTGATAAATATTGATCACCTAGATAAGGGTAAATTGGGAAAAAAATGTTAAAACCTAGAGATAAGGTCTAAAAAACACAACACTTTACTTTATTTGATTTGTTGGATAAAATTATACCATAGGCATTGAAAATCCTATTATTTGTCATTTTTGTTTCATTTTCCATTGATAATGAAATTTATATTATTTTAATTAAAAAAAATACAAAAAAGCCAGTTTCTTGATTTTAATGTCTCTAAATTTTTACCAAAGGAATAAAAAGAGGATATTTTTCTCTGTAAATGCTTATTTTAAATAATAATTAAATTTTTTTCATAGAAATTTATTTATCATTTTAATTTATTGAATAATTATCTTAAATTCTTATGCAACACCAACACAATCTTTATAAAATTAATAAGAATATAAAATAAACTATTTTAGAAATATTAAAAGTAATAAATTTCAGGTAATGTTTTTATTCCATGAATTTATTAGATATATATAAACTTTTATGTTTGTACAGAACGTTTATATTTTAATTTCATAACAAGATTGATGAAATTAATGTCAAAAAATGATTTTTCTCAAAAATAACATTACTGATATTTTATGTAAGTTAAAATTTTTAAAAATTATTTTCAAATCATAAAAATATCAAAAAAATGGAAAGTGACTTGATAAATGCTCTCAAAGTACATCCTATTCCATTTATTATTTAATTATTAACTTATAAGTAAAATTATAACCATTTATGATGGAAAAATTTCAATACATCAGTTAATGTTAGAATCAGGTAATAAAGGGGTGAAACCAAATGATGGGGTTCAAAATGACACCAAAACTTTTATTAATTTCATTAAAAATAAAATTTATATTATTCCATTTTTAAAAAAATATATATCCATTTGGAAGAATTTTCTTGAAAATGAATTAATTATATTTTAATATTTTTTTAAATTCCATGTGTTTCATTTCCCTCTCTCATAATAGGGCTCCTCTACTCTATTTTATTACACTAATTTGAGACATCGAGCTCATCAAACCACAAACCAATTTTATTTTTTTTAATATCTTTTCTTTTTAGAGAGGTGTGCTTCCTTTTAGTTTTATTCCACACCTTTTTGGTTTCATCTTTTGTCTAATACCCTAGTAAATGGGCCCTTTGGATTGTCTATTTACTTTTAGAAAGAATGTTTCCATTTGGTATGGAAGCTATTTTTAGTCTATGTACATGTTGTATACTTATTACCCACCATGTATTTAGAATTCCCAATTATTAGTGGGTTGGTTAGCCCCTCAATATGAAGTGAGTTGGGATTCCTCAGGAAGAGGGACCCTGAGTTTTACACATTGTGTAAATCATTTACATGCCATGTAAATGACTGGCCTAGTTTTTAAAAAAATGATAGAACCCCTTTATTTTTTTAACAGGGGATATTTTCGTCACTAGAAAATAAAATGATCTATTTGATAAGCATATTCCCATGCCTAAGTAATGTGTTTCTGCTCTTCTATCTAATGTCTATTTTTTTCACTGTCAGTCAAGTTGGATCGAAAACAATAAGTTATGTACTCTACCTATATTTATTCTGAGTTTCTCTTCCCACTTCCTATTTTATTTTAGTTCTAGCTGATATTCCCTATTTTCAGGTCTTTTGTTCTCTCATTACTCGAAATTGGACCTATACCAACACATCTATAGCAACGGTTTGTAAAAACCATTGGTAAAGGTCCCCTTTCCCAACGGTTTGGCCAAACCGTTGGGAAAAGACCACTTTGAGGCCACTTTTCCCAATGGTTTGGAAAAACCATTGGAAAAGGGTATGGATTTCTCAACGGTTTGGCCAAACCATTGGGAAAATCCCACTTTGAGGCCACTTTTCCAAACGGTTTGGCAAAATCCTTGGGAAAGGGTATGGCATTCCAAACGGTTTGGCCAAACTGTTGGGAAAATCCCACTTTGAGGCCACTTTTTCAAACGGTTTGGAAAAACCATTGGGAAAGGGTATATATTTCCCAACGGTTTGGCCAAACCATTGGGAAAATCCCAATTTGATGCCACTTTTCCAAATGGTTTTGCAAAACTGTTGGGAAAGGGTGGGTACCTATCCAAACGGTTCTCAAAACCATTGGGAAAGGCCCATCCAAACTGTTTTGAGAACCATTAGAATAGGTACCCTAATTTTTATAAATTCTTTTGTCAAATATAGTCAAATAATCATATATATATATATATATTACATATATATATATATAAATATATATATATACAAATATATTCACAATGTTAATTGTAGGATAGTGATAAATTCTTTGATATATAACCCAGAGGTTGTGGGTTCAAACTTCCGCTGTAAATTTTTTTTAATATACCTATACCAATGGTTTTGGAAACTATTGGGTGATTTGGTGTGGGGATAGACATATCCCAATGGTTTGGGGAAAACCATTGAGAACAACCTATCCCAATGGTTTGAAAACCATTAGGAAAGACCTGTACCAACAGTTTTCAAACTGTTGGGATAGGTCTTTCCCAACAGTTTTCTGCAAACCATTGGGATAGGTCTATCCCCATGCCAAATCATCCAATGGTTGTCCAAACTTTTGGTATAGGCTATACCAATGGTTGGGGTACCTATACCAATGGTTCGAAACTGTTGGTAAAAGTAATTATTTCATTAGTGTCTTTATTGTCTTCTCCCATTCTAGCTCAAATAAAAGTTCGACAATAGATTAGTGTTCATCTATGAACCGAAGGAAGGTGGTCTAACTTCTTTCTATCAGTTTTGGTTTATTTTATATTAAGTTCTATTATTCCACATGCCATAATTCTCTTATTATGCCTCTAAAGTGTTAAGTAAATTAAATTAAATGGTTCTTTATGCCTTTTATGGTTGTCCTGACTAGCAGCGAATCTCTACCATGGGTTGATTTCATTCACTTGATCCACCCCAAGGGTTTTCCATCATTAGAGTCATATTTCACTTTTTCATTATATTTTCTAAGACACCTTTTTAGGTATTTCTTCCCTTGTAATAAATTGATTGATATGGGGAATAATATAAGATGATGTGTCTCTAGGAGTTACAACCTTTTAATTATATTAAACATGATTTTCATATATTGATGAATTAAACAACTTGAGTAAAATGGTAAATTTGGAATGCCTTATTAAATATATGGAATATAATAGCAACACCATACCATATAAATAATATGAGATTGATACTTGTATCCTTATAGGATGCCTTGGATGGGCTCATTGAGCTTTCAGATTTTATCTCTTTATGAGTAGTATATATTCTAGAGTGATACTAGTAATTCCTATGATGGGATCACTATTTGTTTTCCTTACCTCCATATGAGCAATACTGATTCCCTGGGGGAGACAATGTGTATGGGCTCAAAGGTTATATGGTAAGACATAATCATGAGGGATACCTGGTCCCCTATGTAAGATACTAGGTATGAGCTTGGATGGTTGATTACACTCCATTTCGAGAGTGATACTTGGGGTTCTATTTATGGATTTCCTTGTACAGACTCTTATGATATTGAGATTTTTCATTTCCCCTAGAGTGATATTTTGGATTCCTTATAGATCACCATATATGGTATTAGGATTCCTCTTCATAAATCCCAAATATGGATTTGTAAATTAAAGAGTGATAATGTGTAACTAAAATTCTAGGTATGTGTCCAATGAGCCAAATCACATGATTAGGGATGGTATTCCTTTTGATACTTTATTTATGTTGACCTTGGTTTACACTATATATCACTTTTATAGGACTCCTTGTTTCAAATACATGCATCTTATGATAAATAAGGTAGATTCAGTCGGGTATCTCAAAGATAACCTGGTCCAATATACTTATTTATTTATTTAATGCCTTAGATTTATTATTATCGTCACACTGATCATTTTATATTCACTGACTGGATTGATCTAATCATCATTTTTGGTGTCCTACTAAGTATATATCACACCATACTTGGGGATACTTTTAATTGAAGTAGAATTTATGATTATAGGTTTATATAAAGAAAAGAAACCATCTCCAGATTAATTATTTCAGTTCTAGGATAGTGTATGGGAGAAGAGGATCGATCATATGCTCACGATGCTATTTATATGTATTTTTTTCATTTTTGTTATTTTGTTTTCAATGTTGTATATGTATTCTCCGATATATTCTAGTGCATGTATTTTTATAGCTACATGATATGGTCATCATTCTATATTGTATATATTTATAGTTCATCTTCCTCCTATTCATTTATTATTATTATTCCACTGCTACATTTTTTATCTATTTATACTGATTACTGCTATTACTGACCATTATACTTCACTATGATCTATGGGGTCATTGTCTCCCCATGGACACAACCTAATCCCTTGCTTCTAGTTGTAAGCCTCTAAAATATGGGGAGGTGCACTTGAGGTCATGTGGCCAATCGTCTCGGGGCACCGCTACGTGGCTCCCAGGACTAGATGCTAAAACTGATTTCAGAGGATTATTTTCCTTTTGACTTACTTTTTGGGTTCTAAATAAGAGACTAGTATGTATTGTAATTTTTTCATGACCATCTTCCTAGGATTAGCTCACCTGTGTATAGGGTAAACCCAAATTATCTATGATTGTTTATTAATTTTATTGGATTATGCTGGTTATAATGGAATTGATTTCTCAATAGGATGACTCTCATTTTTTGTAACATTGTAATTTCTAATGTTATTATTATTATGATGGAATTTATTTTATATTTTCCCAATTATATGAGTTAGTATCAATTCATGCATCATACTGGGCACCATAGGATTTGAACGACACGAATTATGTCCTTCCATATCTATATCATTTCATGTGTTTCTTGTGTTTTATGTATTTTTTGTTTGTTCCTTGATTTTTATATATATAAATATGTTTAAAAATATTGTAGGCATAATATAATTGGATTAATTAAAGTTACTTCATCAATCTAAACTACATTTTCCAAAATAGATTGATGATAACACTGTAATAAACCAATTATGCCACATTTAAGCCATGAACAAATGGTTCTATGGGATGAAATGTTAGATTCTTTTATTGATAATTATCAATGTTAAATTAGGAATTAGTTACTTATATAAATTTAGGATGTTATTAATTCAATAAAATCACTATGCATGACCTTTTACATCTACATACCGGACATACAGGGAAGTTTGTAGTTACTTGACATGTCAATTGCAATTTATCAAGTGTATATGCCTTTATAAATTATTAATTTCTAATGAAATTAACAGAAATGATATATCTACATCTAAATAAATAACAGTAAATTTCAATAAGGTAAACTTTTAAAGAATTAAATGGTTTCTGCTAAATGGGATTCCATTTGTAAAGTCAATGGTGTTTTCTTATTTACCATTCAATTGAAACTACATATACTGGATCCCCTATTACGTTGTATGAGACCTTAAATCTGACTTGGCCTTGGTATTGGAAAGTAGGTTTCATCTCTTTTGTTCAGTCATGATCTTTTTTATCACCAAGACTTAGATTTAGGAGAAAGCAGGGAGGTGTGACTTGTTATAGGAAGGTTTTGTACCTATCCTTTCTTACATTCATTGTTTATTATCTTCTATTGCTAAATGATATTTGAGGCATGAAGTTTTTAATTATAGACCTATTCCACCTTGATGTCCTCATGTCATATTCTACGAGGATGGCAATGACTATGCTCTAAATTTTGTGGGACCTAAGCCACCATTATTACCTCCTATTGTTCCACCAAAGACACCTCTTGATGATCTTCCATTAGGTTCTAATTCTCAATTTTGAGATTGCTTATCTGGCTTTATTCTGTCTATATAAGGTGCTTTGTGACCTTCCCCTACCATGGTAGATCTAATCTATGAGTTCCATCAAAAGCATACTCCCACCTTATCGGGGGATGTAAGTCCTTAGGCTACTGAGACTTGGCCAGAATCCATGATTTATAACTTTGAGCATCTAAAGATGCCTCCATAATGGAAGTTAAAGCTCACTACCTACATGATACAAGATTCTACTAAACATTAGTGGTATTTCATTACCTAGGATAGAAGTCATTAGAGTATGGTCTAGGTGGGATTCAATACAACCTTCTATGATTAATTCTTCCCCCAGAAATTGTGAATAGACCATTCATGGATATTTATGAATCTTGGGTAGGGTTTCATGATAATGATATAATAATATGATTTGTTCATTGATTTCCAATGTTTTTCATAGACTCTATCCTGTGATGAGCTAACTATTGTGATGTGATTTGAGGATGGTCTTGCAAATTCCATCTGATCACAGGTGAAAATTTTCATGTTGACCTTAATTTCATATATAGTAAACTAGGACCTCATCATAGAATAGAATCTGAGGGAAGGTGGCAATGTGAGATAGTCTAGTTCAACTTCCAGGCATAAATATGGTTTATCTGGCAGTAGGAAGAATCGTTTCAAGGGTACATGTTGGGAAAGTTCCATACAAATGTCATGAACTGAAATTTATGTAGTTAGAAACTAATGTGGAAGGATACTTCTTAGGAATCCCTAGTGCACGAGAAACCTGATCAAGTGAAAATCATGTGGTTGGATGGGTCACCTATAGAGTTTCTGCAAAACTTTTCCTCCTCTATATTCTGTGAAGGGATTTATGTTTACACCACTTTCAAGTACATGATTAGTGGCTACATGTTAAGATGGGACCTAGTCTACTACTGGTTGATCAAGATGTGGAGTAGGACATGGACGAGTTAGTTTGACCTCAAAGTCTTGGTTTGAATAGAGCATACCTACCCAGGTTAGAAATGCCACATCTCAGGGTCGTGGTTCGGGCCATATCTATGAAGTATAACCTACACATAAGAAGTAGAGTCAATAGCCTTTTATGGTAATTGGTACTATTCTGGAATCATCCACATTAGTTTCATTCATTTTTAATATAGGGTCATCAAAAACTTTTATATCTGCTAAAATTATATAATGTTTGGGCCTACAAAGGGAGTACTTATATGCCATTATGACTCAACACACCATTAGGGGTCCGATTAGAGAGTATATTCTAATGAAATGAGTGACCCCTTGAGATAAGCGGACATTGATTCCTATCGAATTTATTTTCCCTCAAGATGATCAGCTTCAACATAATTCTCAGTATACACTAGCTAGTTCCTAATATTTCCCATGTTGATTATTATCATCAGTGGGTGTAGTTTAAATCTCCTGAGGGAAGTTCATAAATTCATTAGGGTGAATGGGATGTTCAAGATTTTCAATATGGACCTGACTGTACTGGGCTAGGAATGGTAACCACCCAGAGGGTTAGTTTCTTTATAAGATATTAGGTAATATGACTTGTATAATTCCCTATTATTGTGGAATTTTATACGTATTTCTTTACTAAAAATTTCTTCAATTTATCTCCTATAAGAGTAGTGGATTTTACCATTGATATTGTTCTATGTGTGACACTGGTGTCCATTCCCCCTTATAGGATAGCACCTATAGAGTTTCAAGATCTCAAGAATCATATGGGAGATCTAGAGGTAAAGGGTTTTTTCGGGCCCAACGGTTCAATGTGGGGTTCACCAGTCCTTTTCTCCAAGAAGGTGGATGATACCCTCAATTTATTCATTGATTACCATCAATTGAACTAGCTAATTGTTAAGAAGTGGTATCTACTGCCCCATATAGACGACCTCTTCAACTAGTTCTTAAGATCCACAGTATTCTCTAAGGTTTACTTTAGGTTGGGCTACCATGAAGTTCATGTGAGACCATAAAACATACCACATATAGAATTCCAAAGTTGATACAGTTTTTATGATTATCTTGTTATTTCATTCAGCATTATGAATTCACTTATAGTCTTTATGCCTTTGATGAATCAGTTTTTTCACCAGTATATGAATTCATTTGTGGTAGTATTCATTGATGACGTCTTGGTGTATTATTTCACTAGAAATGACCATATCACCCATATTGATATCATGGTAAATACACTAAGAGAGAACCAGCTATATTCTAAGATCAGTAAGTTCCACTTTTGGATCAATATGTTTCACTTCTTGGGCCATATCATTTTAGTGGAAAGAATATATATTGACCTAGAGAAGGCGAGCGATGAGATTTGCTGAGATAATCCTAAGAATGTATTTGATATAAGCAATTTCTAGGTGCTAGCTAGATATTATATGTGATTCATCTTGGAATTATCATGACTTGAAGCACCATATATGGGATTGACTAAATTTTATGTAAAGTTTATATGGTCATGATCTTCTGAAACTACCTTTCATTAGTTGAAATAGATACTAACTTAAGTTATGATCCAGGTTGTTCCAGAGCAGGGAAGATGGTATACTATTTATAGTGATTCTTCAAGAATTAGTCCCGGATTGGTTATGATGCAGAGAGATCGGGTTGTGGAATATGGGTCCCACCAGTTGAGACCTCTTGAGTGGAGTTACTCTACGTACAACCTTGATTTAGCAACAGTGGTACATGATTTACACTATTTAGGCATTATATTCTGGGTGAGTGGTTCATTTTTTTACATAGATCATAAGAGTCTCATATACATCTCAACATGGTGTTACATGAATTTGAGGCAGTACAAGTGGGTAGTGTACTAATATTCATTGAACATTGAGCTTTCTTATACACATGGAATATGTAATGAAGTGGTTGTCGTCCTGTGCTAGAAGACTCAGACATAGGTCATCCAAGAGGCCAGTTGTGAATGGTATTTTATGGATTTGTTTTCTAAGATACACTTTGAGGTTCATGAATATAAATGGGATTCAGTATTAGTATCTTTATCAATGACATCCTTCCTTATGTAGTTTATGAGAATGTGATAGCTATCATATCCCTAGGGACTTGTATTGAGGTAGAGTGTCTTAGGCAAGAATACACTTCCTGGTTGTGTTGTTGATGAGAATGAGATCCTTATCTTCCAAGCAAATGTGTGGGTTCCTATTAATATATGGGAAGAGTTGATGTGGAAATACCATCATTCATTTTGGTCATTTTATATTAGGCTTACCAATATGTATTGAGACTTATGTTATTAGTATTGGTGGTCAGGTAATAAGCGGAAGATTTTAGTTTTCATCAAGAGGTGTTCCACCTAACATAAGGTAAAGGCTGAGCACTAGTGACCTGCTATGATTCTACAACCTCTATCTATTCTTGAGTTGAAATGTATTGATGTCACCATGGACTTTATGATGGGATTACCAAGATCCCCTTTAGGCAGTGACACCATTCTGGTGATTGTCTCTATGTTAACTAAAGATATATACTTCCTATCTATGAGGGATACCTTCTCAATTGATGAGCCTTGGAGGCTTTATATCCAGGAGATTGTGCACCTTGACGGTGTTCCTCGTTCTATAATATTGGAACAAGACATCTTCTTTACATCATGAATCTAGAAAGGGAAGTATAAGGCAATGTGTTCATAGGATCTCTTGAGTATAGTGTATCACCCTTATACCGATGGGTAGTCCGAGTGGGTGATATGGGTGTTATAGTACATGATCTAGGAATGAATCCTTGATTTTGAGGTTTGAAATAGAAACATATACCTCTCGTATATTTTTCCCAAAATAATAGCTTTTAGGAAATTATTTAGATAGATCCCTTTGAGACCCTTTATGATAGGTTGTTCCATTCACATCTGTACCAGTTTGTGGAAGGTGAGGTAGCACTATTGGTTCCTCATTTCATTCAGGAGACTTCAATGAAAATATAGCTAATTCATAAGCATATGGATACATCTCGTTGCAGGAAGAAGTGTTATATCGATTTTCACTATAGACCTCTTTAGTTGGAGGTGGGACATCAGGCCTTTCATTGAGTTTCATCTAGATTGTGTCAAAGATCTATTTAGAGACATTTCAAGCTATCACTGAATTATATCAGGCCTTTTGAGATCATAGAGAGAGTCGGTGACATATCCTATTAGTTGTAGTTACCTTAGAGGTACTCTTCCATGCACAACTTCTTCCACGTATCAAAACTTTACCGGTATCATATTGACATATCTCATTCATTTTATCTAAAAGATATTGAGCTGGAGAAAGATTTTTTCATTATGGGTAATATAATAAATATCATTAGTCATATCATTATGGAACTTTGAGGTAGGTCAGTTCCACTAGTCCAAGTGATGTGGAAGCACAGTTGTGTATAGGACAAGGATTCAGAGAGAGGGGCCAATATACATGATCATTGGTCGTAACTTTTTTCATAAAATGTCTTACTACCCTTGTAAGGGAAACTCAGGGTTGATTTTTTTTAAAGAGGTGAGGTTGTAACATCCCTTATTTCTAGTGAGGTTTTCTTCCTTGTAGTTTTCAGAGACACCTTTTTGAGTTCTTATTTTTTCTTAGACCCTGGTGACCATTACCTAAGGTCAGTCCATTTTATTTGGGAATAAAAGTTTGTTGATGGGATGGAAGCTGGATACAGGCCAAATATATGGTGTGTACTGAATACATGCCATGTATTTCAAATACATAATGTTTATTGAGTACATGATGTGTAGTGGGTTTATTATCTCTTTCGCACGCCATAAGTTTGGTTTCCTCAGGAGGAGGTACCCTGAGCTTTACATGATGTGTAAAGAAATTACATTCCCTTTAAATTCCTAGCCTAGTTATTTAAAAATAAACTGAACCCCATTATTTTTCAATCATATGTTATTTTCTTCTTCTTCATATAAAATGAGTTGTGTGAGATCCCCATTCTGATGCCTAAGCTAAGTTTTTTCACTTCTATTATGTCTAATCTCCTTTTCTATCACCGCCAATCACATTGGATTCGCAATGGTGTGATCTCCACTCTTCATTTCTTAGTTAATCTTCTTGTCTCTTGAGATATTTTGGTGTGATCTAATATTCCTTATTTTTATATTTTTTCTCATTTTGGTCTTCTCTTATTTTATCCCAATTCAAAGGTCAACAATGGATGAGTGATAATCTATGAATCTAAGGTAGGTGGTCTAGATTATTTACCTCATTTTTTTATTTTATATTATGCATAATTTTACCAAGTGCTATAAATCTCTAGTGATCCTTATAAAGTTTTTAATAAATTAAATTAAATGGTCTTTCATGCTTATAGAAGTCCAATAAAGCATTGAATTGGTACCATGGGTTGACTTCCTTAACATGAGATAGCCTATGGGTGTGACTTCCATAGAAGAATATTTCTCTTTTTCCATAGATTATTTAAGATGCCTTTTAAGGTTCTTCTTCCCTTATAATAAATATGTTGGTATATGAAATGAATTAAAAATAATTTTTCTCCATGAGTTAGGCCCTTTTCTTTATGCTAAACTTGAGTTTCTTAAATTGATTACCTGAACAACATGAGTAAAATATTAAATGTGAAATTCCTTGATAAATTGATATAATATAATATCTAATTTATACCTTATAAGAAATCCGAGAGAGATACTTAGATCCTTATGGGATTCCTTGAATGGGCTCTTAAATCTTTATGATCTTATCATGTTTTGAGTTTTATATACATCGGATGTAATATAAGTTATTCATGGGATAGGCTCACCATAAATTTTCATTACCTCTATGTGATTTATATTGGATACATATGTGATACACCATGGATGGTCTTAGTGGCTAGATGGTCAGACTAGGTCATGAGTGATACTCAATCCCCTACATCAAATACCAGGGACATGCTTGAAGGGTTGATTTTGTGACAAGTCGAGAGTGATACTTAAGATTCCATTCATGGATTGAATTGGATGGACTCTTATGGTATTTTGATTTTTCAGTTCCCCTTGATAAATACTTATCATTCCTTCTAGGTCACCATGGAATGGATCAGGGTTCCTCTTCTTAATTCCCAATGGTTTATTTTAAATTAAATAATAATAATGTGTAACTGAAATTCCAGGGATGCATCCTCCAAACCAAATCACATGATTAAGAATGGACTTCTAGTTAATACTTCATTTATGATGACCCTAGTTTACTCTATATATCACTTGTGCAAGTTACCTTAGTTCAGATACACCCTTTATAGGGAGAAGTAGGTAGATTCAGTCGGGTATCCCATGGGGAACCCAATTTGATGTAATTATTTATTTATTAAATTCCTTCCATTTATTATTATTGGAACACTCCTCATTTAATATGATCATAATGGATTGATCTACACACTATTGGTTATGCATTACTGAGTATATCTTACACACTATTTGGTCTACCCTTAGTACCCAAAAATACTTTATTATTGTAGGTATAGATAAAGGGAAGCCACAATATTTTGGCGCTTGATTTTTAGTTATAGGATGGAGTATGGGAGAAGAGGATTGATTCTATACTCATGATGCTAATTGTGTCTGATTTTGGTCTTTTGGTATTTTTTTAGTATAACATATAAATATTCTCCCCTATAATACCATGCACTTATTTTTTATAGCTACATGATAAGATCATCAGCATATTTTTTATCAATTTATAGTTGATCTTTCACCAGTTCATTTGTTATTATTATTCTACTACAGCATGATCTTATCTAGTTCCACTACTTACTAAAATTATGCATTGTTTGTCTAACATCTAATCTATAAGGCAATATTCTCCCCATGGACACATCATGGGTCTTCACGGCTAGTTGGAAGCCTGTGTCGTACGGAGAGGTGCACTTGAGGTCATGTGACCAACTGTCTTGAGGCACCACTAAGTAAATCCTTGTGTGGGATGCTATGATTTTAAACATACATATACACTATTTAGATGGTCTTAAATTATTAAAACACCATTTCAATGTCCCTTAAGAAAGGATCTATAAGACGCCTATCGAAGAAGATGTAATCATCTTACCCAACCCCTTTAAATTAATTTCTGATTAAACCTCCTCTAAATATGTGGTATTAATAATAGATTAATAAATTAAGTATTATAAATATATTTAAATTTTATTATGATTTGTTAACCTCCAATATCAACCATTTAATCCATAAAATATGATGTGAAAGTATTTCTTATGTGTACATTCTCACTAACACCTCCATGTAGATATATAATTTATTTTACATAACCATAATTCACTGATGGTTATTATGATGGTTTTAAATTTATGTATAATATTTATGACATAATTATGTTTTTGATATTATAATTTGATATCCACCTTCTTACAATCCAATCAATTGGAAAATTATAACAGCGCTTGTGGGTTTGTGTGGACTACCACCTCCAAAAAGTGATGTGATTTGTTTTCCATCTCCTCTTTACAAGAAAAGTAATAAGGATATATTTAATGAATATATGTGATATATATGATATAATAATGATTTTTGAAATGTTAATTGTTATTATTTCCCTTTCTTTCATTTCATCTATCAGAAATTAAAAATAGTGTTAATGCGTATGTACGACCTACCATCTCCATAAATAGTGTAATTCATTTTTTCTTCACTATCGTTAATTAAAGACTCTAATTATATTTATAATTAATATTTATAACATTTATATCATGGATAATATTTTTTATATTATGTCACCATGATCCAAGTAAAATTAATAGAAATACTAAACCAAAAATTTACATGAAAAATGAAATTGTTAACACCTAGAAATGATTGTTTTTAATAAAAAATGAAGTATAAATTAGTGTTAAAATGTGATAAGGAGATCATATATGATATTAATCTATGTATAATAAAATAAAATTTATTATATGGTTGATTAAGTCACTATTGAGTCATGTTGAACTCAATGTAATGGATTTTTGTCTCACTTTTAGTTTTGTGAGACACATACATATTCACCACCTGTATCTTATATTTTGAGTATATACATCACATGAATGAAATTTTTGATTATTCATTAGAAAGTTAAGGTAAATAAAAATCAATATATTTTTATTTATTTAATGTGGTTTCTGATACAAAAGTTACCAAAGATGAAAAACATTTATGTTACAATAATATTATTCTTCATCATTAACTATGATTAAGATTATAATGATAGAATTTCACAATATAACACTCAATAAAATCATGAATTTTATTTTGTTATATTTATTTTTTGGTACTAAATATTTTACTTTCATTTTCATATCTTTTAAAGTCTAAGAGAATAAAATAATATCTTTTTGTGCCATCGACTTTATTTTTATCTTCAATCAGAAATCTTTTTTCTTCTATGAAATTTTTTGTAAAAAAATTCTCAATTTGTTTTACTATTCTACCATGATTATTTAATATCATTTTCAAAAATTATTTACTTTTAAAAAAATAATTTAAAATTAATATTCTTGACATTTTCCAAACTAAGTACTTTAAACTTTTTACTGAAAATAGTAAATAAATCTATGTAAAAATTTACATGGTGTGAAAATAATTCCCTAGCATCTGGAATGCTCAAATAATTTTATGTTTATATTACAAGTTTCTAAGGTTCTATTCAAAAAAAAATTCCCCTAATATTTGGAAAAACTATATTTTAAATAACCGATTTAAAAGTAAAAATGATATTTTTCTCAATTAATGTTTAACAAATTTTTTAAAATCATTTTCCATCTTTGATAACATCATTTGACATTTTATATGATTTACTAGGGATGTGAAGCATTGATACCATCAACATTCATTATTTGAATTTCTTTTGATGTTGATGATATGGGGGTGATTCTAAAAAACATATTTCTTTCCCATTGGTTAATTAATTTATGGTAAAACCTTAATGAAACTCATTTCTTTTCCATAGGTTATTCTATGATGCTATGATGAAATGTTATGAAACCCATTTCTTTTCCACAGGTTATGCATTGAAGAGTTGTTTATGATATTATCAGAAAAAATATGTATGATTTTCATTATGTGAATGGTGATCCAAGAATTATATATCCCTCTAATGTATTAGGTAAATATTGATATATCATGAGATAATAAGGTCTCCGGTGGTGGTTCAGCTGAGTTAAATAATGGTTTATTTCCATAATGATAGTCTTGGGAGAGAACCATGGATAATATGATTGATTGGGGAGTGAACCCAATCCACTATAATAGTCTTTGCAATGAGATTGATGACTAAGGAAATGATTTTATAGGCTTATGTGTGTTCTATAAACATATGGCTTGAGACAATATTATGCTCTCATGCCTCATGTACATTGATTAATTTATTATTCATTTCTTAAGATCATAAATTATTTATTATATGACTCATGTTTATGATATAAAAATTTCTAGGTAATAATATCAAAGTATAATCTCATGTTCACATACCCTTTATGCTCATTTTACATTTTAATGGTCATTGATATTTCCCTTTTTTGCCCTTACTGAGCATCTGAGATCACCCATTATATGGTTTTCTTTTCCCCAAGTTATGAAGAATATTATTATGTAATATTTATATAATAAGGGTTATAGTTGTAAATAAATAAGTGTGAGATGATATATATCTATTATGAAAAGGTTTTTTATGTGTTTAAATGTCCAAATTCAATTAAACTTTATAGTTCTAGCATGAATCATAATGTTATGAAATTAATATCTATCTAATAATATATAATATCTATTTATGAAAAGTATGGAACATTATAGTTATTATTAGAGAAATTTTTAGTTACCTTTTGAAACTGTGAGGATATAACCATAGTGGGATCCCATAGGATAATTCTATGTATGTAAGAACCACCAATGATATCGTAAATAATGGAGTGTGGGATTCTTAGAAAAACATCCCAATATGGATACTACAACTGGACATATTTTTGGTATAGATTCAACTAGGGGTAGCAACCATGAAAAGTGTTATTCGTGTATATATCATCCATAATTATGGTTCATGGTGAGTTTTATCTTACTATACGCCTAGTTTTACACTCTTAAGGGGTATTCTTTGGTTAATTTACATTTTCATTATGAACCATTTGGAATAATTTGAATAGTTTAAAACTGAGGATGAACTAGGTTAAAACTATGGTCTAGGACCCCCCCCCCCATTTCATGTAAGTAGCCCTTTATTTGTGATTTTTTAAGTGTGTATAGTATATAGGTAAAGTATGTGGGATTTTGGAGAATGTTTGGAGGGTTTTGGGGATTTCCTATGGGTGAATGGTTTGGAAGAATAGTGTAAAACCTATGTGAAATTGTTAACAATGAAACAAGGGATAAAGGGAAGGCTCATGGGAAGTGCATGGTTTTTTCAAAACCATGTGGAAGCCTAAGAGAAACTAAAAAAATTGAGACATTAATATTTTTCATGGTTGGTGCATGGTTGGGAAATCTTGTGATCTAACCAAGTGAGGTTCATCCTTGAGGTAGTGTCTAGCGCATGGTTAGCATAGGGCTTTCATAACTATCTAACTAAACCTTGAACAGTTAAAAACTAGATCCTAAAAAAGTGTATCTAGGTATTTTTAATGTTCTAATGGCTCATTATTTCCTAAAAACAACCCTAACTCAGTATTTTTCCCTCCTAATATTTTTAAAACCACTCCCCACTGAATTGGAAGCAATCCAAAGGTGTTACTTGGTGTATTTAAGCTTGATTCTCATGGTAAGTCATCGTTTTTAGTTTTTTAGTGGTTTTCCTTATATCTAATTCTCCCTCTCTCTCAGTTTCTTAGATATATATCCATTGTGGGTATATCTATGGTTTTGGATGTAAACTATGTTTATATTTTTATTTTTAAATTATAGGGGAAGAGATCTAGGGTAGGTTTTTGGAAATTCATCCTGTTTTCATTGGAGTTTTTGTCTTGTTCTTTGTTTTAGTTATAAAAACAAGGGTAATTGGATTCAACCTCAAATAATCTATTCATAATCTGAATTATTAGTCTCAAATTGATTAACTTGATTTAAATTGATTATGAAATTAGTGTTCAAAGCATGGTAGAAACCTTCTTTTGTGATGGATTGTGGATTTTTCTAAAATTGTGAATTGCGGTGCAAGATGCGTTGTTAAATGGTTTTAAAATGTTGATTTTAAAAATGGTTGTTTGGTTTTTATTTATTTATAATGGATTTTTAGTAACAGGTTGGATTTATTGAAATTCTTTGTTTCAAAGGTTTTCAATAAAAAAATTATTGAAATGGTTTTGGAATTGAAGTGGTTTTAGAATTGAAATGGATTTTGGTCATACTTGGTGGTGTGTGTTCATATTTTATTATGAGGATTGGTTGAAATATGGCATTGTGCTCGGTGAAAAAGGTGTAATGGAACATGTTATTTAATTACCTTCTAATGAATTGGTAGATCAATGAGAAACCGATCATTAGTATGGAACTTTCATAATGAAACATGCATTTATAGATGTGTGGTTATCTGGATATGTGGGTTGGAATAGGTTATGCCAAAATGGAAATATGGAATGGTTTTTAGAACATTCTTGGTTTCTTCATGGAAAATTATTTTAGTTTGGAAAACAATTTAGTTAGAAGTGTTTTTGGTTGTGTGATAAATTTTATCATTTTGTTTTATTTAAATTGTTTTACATAAATTTTTTTATAAAATGTGATAAACAGATCTATCCTAGTGTCATGAGTATGAAATTCATTGGATAAAATATAATGAGTATCATTACTCACCCATTATTTGTAATTTTGGATCTTTTTTAGATTTTGTTTACCATGATACATGTAAAGGTAAATTATTTTACTTCTCTAGTGGTACTTCATGATTCTGGATCATGGAGTTTAGAGTTTGGAGCTATGTATTAGGAGTCTTTGAGTTTTGTTATTTTTATTCCACTGTGTAATTTGCTATTATAGTCTTCCATTTTGGTACTTAGTTTTCGTTTTATAATATCAATGGTTTGATTGTGTTTTATTTCTTTGATATCATACATCATGTAGTGGTTTATTTTTTTATGGAATGTTTGGATTATTTTTTATTCTTAAAGGGAAATTATCCCCCGCTTGTAATGAATCCCTTCAATATTTATTTTCAGCCTTTGGCATCTTGGAGATGTCACTTAAGTCCAAGTAATGTTCCTATTACTTCCCAATACAATTATAAAAGGTGACATTACAAGCGGTATCAGTATATTCAGTCCTTGACTAACAATTGGTATTCAGATATCTTGATCTTGGAGTTGAGTTTATTTTGGACTATTCTTTGAATGGGGATCATAAAAAAGAATACGACTTACCTAACATGAAATTTAGAGCATAAAACGTTATAGCTAATATTTTATGTTGAATTTCATGTTACTAGGGATTTGGGAACATAAGTGTTTTAGAGACACTTATAGGAATTAGAAACTCATTTTCATGGATTTAGCCAATGAGATGGGAATGACATCAATTAGAGGAATGACTTACCCCCTATGAGTGTATATATCATTTCATGTAAGGATTTATGATTTGGTTAAAATTTGTTATTTTTTAAAAGTGTTGCAATTTTTTTTAATTATGAGATTTTTAAAAGGCGTGAAATGGGTATTTTGAAAATGGTTTTATTTCCAAAAGAATGTTTATGTTTTAAAAAATGGATGTATATGAAAAAATGTTGAATTTTGGAAAGCAATGTTGTGATTGCATGATGTGGTGGAATTTTAAATGTTGAGACTTCAGTTAATAGAACGTAAGACTTATGGTGTTTGATCTTTTTATATAAAATGGCACCTAGTAGTCACGGTAGAAACTAACTGGAATAGGTTGTAGATAATGTAGTTTCACCTAAGCCATTGGTGAACCAATAGCTAGTTTAGAGTATAGTCCAAGCTTTTCAGGTTTTGGATATAGGGAACTAGAGGGATGAGATATGGAAAGTGGATTAGTATTTCCAATTCCAGAAGCAGAATCCACCCTTATTTCAGCGTGATTCAAAAATAGAAAATCCAAAGGTGTGGCTGAATAGGATGAATTATATCTTTTATTTCATTAACTCACTAACAGAGCTGAAATTCAAGCCGGTGAAATTCATTTCTAGAAGATATTTTACACCAGTGGTGGGATTTAGTTGTTCATGGTAAATTAGGCCAAGTCCAAGCATGGGAGGACTTTGAATAAATTTTCAACAAACAATTCTATCCTCATATGTTCAAAATTCAATAAACGATGGATTTCTTCAACTTGAATCAGGAAAATAATTATTTCACAAAGTATGCTTATAAATTCATGAATATAGTGTGTTTTACACCCGAGGTTACTGCTAGTAAATCCTTGAAGGAACGCATATTTGAATCATGGTTGTGGTTGGATATTTTCTCAAAAGTTATTGTGATTCGTATTATGGATTATAAAAATATATTCAACAGAGAGACAGTAGATAAAATAGACATCTCAAGATCTATGGGAGGAGAAAGCATATTGATACCCATGGTTAATGGTGGGAACACTAATGTTGGGAACAAGTTGAAGAAGGATGCCTATTTCCAAGGAGGGATCTTGAATCAAAACCAAACAATCGGATCAGTGAACATTCCTTAGAGACCCATAACCAAATATAGATGTTTCCAATGTGGTTCACTTGACCACATGATGCAAGTGTGTATGAAACCATTGAGGGCATGACATAATTACAACTAGATAGAGATCTTTTAGCACTATTGTCATAGTGCTCTAAGGTCAGGTGTTCAGGACACTTATCAGGTGACGCATGAGTCAAATACCTCGACAGGGTGGGGGAAGTAGAATCAATCTTGTTAGAAGTACAGAGGTAACCACGGTGATTCCATGAATACTATGACTCCTCAGTTATTACAATCTCAATAGGGAAATGGGGAACAAATTGTAGTGATGAAATAATTATATGGAGATAAACAGGTATTTGTGGATGATCAATCTAGACCATCTATGGTGTAAGGTATGATTCTTTTGTATTATACCCTTATAAAAGTATTATTTGTTACTATTTAATCCCATTCCTTTATTTCTTCTCATGATTTTGATTTTATAAGTTTAAAAGATGAGATGATGCCTTCTATAATAAAACTTCTAACTCATCTTGGTTAAAGAGAGTGTCAAGACTTTTGGGTAGAAAATGTTCCATAATCACTGATGGAACTGAACTAAAATTATATTTATCCATTCTTGACATGTATTTCATTGATATAATCATGGGTATGGATTTATTTGACAATGTTAAAGTCTTACATCGACTGTTATACCTCACAAGTCAGTTCTATGACTGAAGATGGGGTCGAGCGTCTATTTTGAGGAGATGGAAATGAAAAAATGAGTGCAATGTGATTGTTTCAACCAGAAGTTAGAATGATCCCATACTAGTTGGAAGTTTTTTATTTTGTGTTGATGTATAAGATTAAGGTGAATAGTATTCCAGTAGTGGTGAATTGGTTTCAAGATGTATTTCCCAAACATTTTCTCAAGGTTACCACCTATAAGTGAATTGGAGTTTATGATTGATCTCTTTCTGAGGACTAGTACTATTTTCCATCCATCATAAATAATTTCACCAATAGAATTAAGGGAGATGAATGTGTAGTTGGAAGAGCTAGACGGAAAAGGGTTCATTCGGCCTAGCATGTCTCTATGGGAACCATTGGTCATATTGGTTAAAAAGGTGGATTGAACTCCTCGGATGTGTGGGGATTATAGTAATCTTAACCAAGTCACAATAAAGAACTAGTATCCACTTCCACACATTTATGGTATATTTGATCAGTTGACGGGAGCTTAGTGGTTCTCTAATATTTACTTGCAATTAGGATATCATCAATTGTGAATTTAGAAGGAAGATATTCTAAATATTGATTTTAGAAATGGATATGGACATTATGAATATATGGAAATATTTCCATCTTACAAATGCAACAGTGGTCTTTATGGAATTGATGAATCATATATTTCAGTGATATCTGTATTCTTTTCTAGTAGTTTTTGTTGATGAAATATTGGTGTATTCAAGGACAAGGGCTAAGCATAAACAACAATAGGTCACGTTATTGGTAATCTTAAGGGATCATTATATTTATGCCAAATTATCTAAGTGAGGTATTTGGATAAAATAGGTAATCTTTATTGTCAATGTGATCTCTAAAAGAGTTGTTTCTAGGGATCCATAAAATATAGAGGCATTTACCTATTATAAATCGCTGAGAAGGTATTTTATATACACATTTTTTTGGATTTATTTGTTAATATAGGTGCTATGTTCATAATTTTTAATGACTATAATCTCTTATGACAACATTGATAAATAATAATTTTCCATTACAAAGGAAATAATAATGTTGGAATTCTTTTTAAGGGCTTAAAGTTTGCCTTACATCAGCACCAATCTTGATTTTTCTTGAAATAGGACAAGGGAATGTGGTGTATTATGATGCTTTGGGATTAGGGTTGTAATGTGTTCTCATGGAAAGAGATCATGTTGTTTCTTATGGCTCAAGGAAGTTACGATTTCATTATAATAACTACCCTACACACAATTTGAATTTAGTATATGTATTCAATGCTTTGAATAATTTTTTTTCATTGTCTCTTCGGTGAGAAATTTACTATGTTTATAGATCATAATATCGTAAAGAATATTTTCTCACAATGGGAATTTAAACTAAGATGAAGAATATGGATGGATTATTTAATATTTTTCTAATTTGACTTGATGTATACATCGGGTAAAGTAAATTTTGTGGTAGATGCATTAAGAAAAAAGTAATATGCTTAGTTAGAAAAAGAGGCCTCAGATCAGGGGAAGTTGATGTCAGTGATATAAGATCTGAACTTGGACTGTGAAGATTGATGTGATGTTTTATTTTTCTTTCTAGTTTATTTGGATCTTGGTTTGGAAAATATGGTTAAAGAAGAACGAATGTTTAATTCAGAATGTGTTGTGATGAGTTCAAAAGTTAGTGGTGGAGAGACCATTGAGGAATTGATGATGGGTGAGAGTTCAGTTTTATGGTTCTGAAATCAGATGGTCATACCTATGGATTTTTAGGACCAAATTCTTTATGCTTAACACCATTCAGGATGGTTTTTTTCATCCTGGAATGAAAAATATATATAATTTATTGAAATTATATTTACAGTGGAAAAGTATAAAAAGGAAATTGGTTGAGTTTTTATACAGATTATTAACTTTTCATCAAGTTAAGGAAGAGCATTAGTGATCAATAGGTATGTTGCAATATTTACCTATTCCTGTTTGGAAGTGGGAGCAGATAGCTAAGTATTTTGTAATAGGTCCCCCCAGAAACATTCAAAAACAATATTCCATATGGGTGATAGTGGATCAACTCACAAATTAGGCTCATTTAATTCTGATTTTTGAAATTCATACAGTGGAGGACTTGATAAAAATATATTTCAAACAAGTGGTAAAGTAGCATGTAACACCAATCTTGATAGTGTCTAATAGAGATATGAGTTTAAATCTCAATTATGGAAATCTTTATTTATATACAATGGGACTCAATGGACTATGAGTATGGAATATCATCCTTGGATGGATGGTCAATCCGAAAAGATGATATAAACATTGGAATACATGTAATAGGCTTGTGTAATGGATTTCGGTGGCTCATGGGAATAACACATGTCATTAGTGGAGTTTTAGTATAACAACAGTTATTAGGCCAAGATACAAATCGCTCTGTTTGAAGCATTGTATGGTTTTCCTTGTCTTTCTCTATTTTGTTGAGTAGAAAAAGGTGAAAATTCACTAGTTGGTTTGAGCCTTGTTCAAGAGATGATGGAGAAGATTCTGTTGATCCGAAAATTGATGGATATGGGTTAGAATCATCAGAAATTATATGTTGGTCATCATCGATGGTCATTTTCATTAATATTTTGTGATCATGTGTCATTAAGGATCTATCCAAGGATTGGAAATTTTCATTTTGGGAAGAATGTAAATTTATATTCGTGATACATATTCCATTTTGAGATACTAGAAAGGGTTGGTGAGGTGGCATATAGGTCGGCATTTCCTCCATGATTCAATAGGGTTCAAAATATTTTTCATGTATCTCCATTGAAAGAGTATCATCTTGATCTGAACCATGTCATTCGATGGGATCTTGTTGAACTAGATCCAGAAGCTTCATTGGTGCACATGCTAGTGTGGTATGCGGATAGGAAAGATAAAGTATTTCATGGAAAATGAATTGTTCTAGTACAGGTTTTGTGGAAACATAGTTATATTTAGGAAGAGACTTAGGAATGTGAGAAAGAAATGAAAGAGTAATTGCAAAAACATTCTCAGGAAGATGGTGGTTTTCTACTTTCTAGGGATGGAAATTCCAATTTTGGGGAGAATTTACCACCCCCCCCCCCTATTTCAAGTAAGTAACCCTTTATTATTTTTAAGTAAGTAAAGTATATGGGTGAAGTTTTTGAGAGTTTGGAGAACTTTTGGAGGGTTTTGAGGCTTTCCTACAGGTGCACAGTTGGTTAATGGTATAAAAAAACTATGCAACGCCTATAGGAAACCATGTATAATGAGATATGGGATAAAGGGAATGTGAACAGGTTGCACATGGTATTCCCAAACCAAGCAGAAGCCTAGAAGATACCGTGAAACTTGATATAGTGGGATTTATCTTGGATAGCGCATAGTTTCGAAACCATGTGATCCAACCATGTGAGGTTCATCAGTATGGTAGTGCCTAACACATAGTTAGCACCCAATTTGACTAACTATGCTACTAAAACATGTGTGGTTAAAAACTAGATCCTAAAGAAGTGGATCTAGGTCATTTTAATGTATTAATGCCTCGTTTTTTCACAAAACATACCTAACTTGGGATTTTTCCCTCCCAATGGTTGTAAAACCTCTCCCCACCAAATTGGAAGTGATATAGAGGTGATTCTTGGTCTATTAAATCTCTATTCTTATAGTAATTCATCGTTCTTAGTGGTTTTGGTGATTTTACATAGATCTACATCTCTATATCTCTTGGATTCTTAGATCTACATCCCATGTGGGTATATCTAAGGTTTTTTTGGTAAATATGATTATATTTGGCTTTTTTAATGATAGGGGAAGATATCTTAGGTGGTTTTTTAAAGATTCAACATGGTTTTGTTGGTATTTTTATATCATTCTTGTTTTTCATCATAAAACCCAAGGTATGTGGCTTCAAACACGACTCATAAATTTAAAACATGAGGTATTATTTTCAAACTGATTAAATTAATTGAAATTTATTATAAAATATGTGTGAAAATCATGGTAGGAAGCTTCTTTAGTTATGGTTTGTTCATTTTTGTTGAATTTTGAATTCTTTTCAAGATTCTTTGTTAAATGGTTTTAAAATGTTGATTTTAAACATAGTTGTTTGTTTTTAATTTCTTAAGAATGGGTTCCTATACAAGGTTGGTTTTATTCAAATACCTTGTTTGAAATGTTTTCAGTAAAAAGTTTGTTTTATTGAAATTGTTTTTCTATTAAATAGGTTTTTCTATTGAAATGGTTTTTGGGTATACTTGGTGATAAGGCTTGGTTGAAATATGACCTTGTTCTCAGTGCCCATGGTGAAATGGAACATAGGATTTAATTACCTTTTTATGACTTGGTAGATCGATGAGAACCCTCTCATGAGTATGGAACAGCCATAATGAAGCATACATGTGTAGATGTGTGCATATGTGGATATGTGGTCTGGAATGGGGTATGCCAAAAATGGAATGATGGAATGGGTTTTAGAACATTCTTGGTTGATTCATCAAAAACGGTTTTAGTTTGGAAAACTATTTTGTTAGAAGTAATTTTGGTTGGGTGATAAATTGTTTCATGTTGTTGTATATAAATCATTTTATATAAATTGTTTATAAAAAGGAAAAACCAATTCTATCCTAGTGTGGTGAGTAAGGATGTAATTGGGGAAAATATATTGAGTTTCATTACTCACCCCTAATTTGGAACATTATTGCTTTTAAATATGTTTGTTTCCAGGACATGGGTAAAGGTAAAGCATTTCCCTTCTCAAGTGGCACATCATGATTATAGAGTATAGATTCGTATTTTAGAGCTATATATTTGGAGTATTTTATTTTTTTTAGTTGTCTTCCACTGTGTAATTTTATATTGTAGTCTTCCACTTTGGTACTTGGTTTTAGTTTGATAATATCAATGGTTTTCTTGAGTTTTCATTCTTTGATATTAGGTATCACGTAGAGGGT
This sequence comes from Viscum album, assembly GCA_963277665.1. NCBI lineage: Eukaryota > Viridiplantae > Streptophyta > Magnoliopsida > Santalales > Viscaceae > Viscum > Viscum album. Next base: position 593,469,011 of record OY728166.1, read on the forward strand.
TCTTTGGTTATGGAATGTTTGGTTGATATGGGTAATTTTTTATTATGAATTTTTATAATGTATATTGACAAGTTAAATTTATTAAAAATCATGTAATTAATATATTAAAAATATAGAAATTGTTTTTACATGATTCTGATATTTTTGTGAGATGGTATTAACGTGATGTATGTATAGATAGGGATAGAGGGATCGGATTGGTTATAAGACTCTTGTGACATGATATGTGGGTGTTATGTTTACTATCATTTTCATCCAAATATTATATCAAGAACTGTTATATTAACATTTTTTAAGGTCTGTGTTTCGATTTGTAGAAAAATGCCTAAATTAATGCCTTTGGTTGAGAGACAAGGTGGTAGTGATGGAAATTCTTTGAAGTTTATTCATACATATCCTCCAATAACATTCTGTTTATCTATGAATGTTTAGATATGAGAGATATTTTTTGTTGTGAACTCGATTGGGAGGGATGTCCTGTGATCTAAACTGATGATGTTGGATCTTACTAGATATCGTAAACTATATCCCCAACTATTATTCAAATGGGAGGTGGTCCCTAGGATGTTCAGATCAGGAATGAGTTTATCTGGATGATTTTTTAGAACCAAGAGATGCATCTAGAGAGGAGATTGAAATAATATGTTTAAATGCTTTTAGGGTAAGTGATTTAGTAGTGAGAAATTTAGTATATACATATCAGTATGTGTGGATATCCTTCAAGTTCTTTGGAAAATATTTCATTGGAAACTTATTTTTAGAGAACCTCTAAGCTAATAGGTCTAGGGTGTTCATGTACCTTACCCTAGAATATATTAGTTGTGGACTATGCTAATCATTTTACTATTTTATAGTTATTTCCCCTACGATACTGGTGGATGAGATAGATCATGTGATACATGTTATGGAGGGGATATATTTTGGATTCTAGTATAATTGAATATGTTTCTCCATCCATCTTTTTCTGACTTTTTGAACCAACTGCTTGTTTCTAAGAGGAACCTACATAAAATTATATTCTCATCAATGATATCTTCAACTGGGTAACAATTTGTGCGGCTTTGGGTTAAAATAAGAGTTCCACTGAAGGTTCACAATAGAGTAGTGGTGGAAAGAAAAGAAATGGTGGTATATAAACTCTTTTTATGTGGTATGATAGCCCATTATGGTGTCATTAGTGTGGTAAGATCAGCAACTATCTCTCTCCCTCTCTGATAAACAACCAATAGAGTGTCAAGATTCTGGTATGTTGGAGAATTTTTTTATGTTCTCTAGGACTATACTACATGTTTAAAACAACATAGTATTTATTTATGATCATGATTATGGGGATAGTTATTTTGAATTGCAACAAATATGTAGTTTCAATTCGACTAGAATTTCTGTTTGAGTTAGTGGACATGGTGCTCAATAGTAGGGTCAACATCTCCCATATGGTAGTGCTTTGTAGGGAGATCAGGTAAGGGATCAGGTCTGTGGCCCTTTCAAGTTACATGCATTACATATGTCCCCTATATGTCATGATATGGAGCTAAATATGGTTTATGTTATGATCTTGGATGTTTCCACTTCGGAATTCTCTTTGTTTGATATTATAGATTGATTTTCAGTCATATGTTCTCAGTTTTTCATATAGTTTTGGATTGACTGTAGATTATATGTACATGTAGATGTTTATTATCACATCACCAAGGGTTTAATCATAGTGAAAACACCTACATAAGTAAGGTTACCTATAGATTTGTTTTTATTTATTTATATCGGATTACATTATATTGGAAATGAATGGTTTTAATTGAATCCTTATAATATATTTGTTATTACTCTATACATATAACATTTATTATATTTTCAATGTGTATCTTTCACATCTTCTGATGGTATTGAGTATATTTATAATGGATAATTTTATGTTTAGAAAGGTCATTCTAGGCCCACCATAGACAGATTGGTCATATTATGTCCCATGTGATAGACTAGTGTTGGATGATGGGGAGGGTCAAATTAGAAATCTTGCCATGGTGTATCAGTCAAATGATGTATTTATTAATGAGTTCTCTAGGTTTTTACTCTATGGAGAGGGAAAGTTTACTATTGAGATCATTCAAGAAGAAAAACTTGTTTATATTAAACACTAATGTATGGATCTTAAGAAACTATGATATTTATGGATCATTTAGAGGATTTAGAGAAAAGAATTTTTATATTAATTGTATTAATGTTTGAGATTATTGGGGATGAGTGATGCTTAGTCCCATACCCATTTCTCCCAGAATTCCGTGATGGATAATTAGGAAGTTTTTCCATATTATTCCTTATTGACTCTGAGGTATAATATATTTGGTGGAGATCCACCACTATATTGAACCATATATGTTGATGAGAATATTTATGGGCATGGTAATTTTTTGGTTTCCACATACCTAGGTAAATAATTGATGGAGGATTCACATGCCTCAAAATGGTTGGTATACCTGGGTTAGATTTTGATTTATCATGATAGGAACTAACAATATTGGTTGTTTGGAATAAAGAAGAATGTGGTGGGTTTTTTACACATAACACTCCCTATAAATGGGTGTAGTCTAATAACTACCAAACCAATGGTCTCCTATAGTTATTTCCCATACCCAATTTGTAATGGGATGAATATAAAATGGATTTTTTATGGGGTTTTTAAGGATTAACTAGGGATGTGATGTAGATGGGTGATATAGGATCAGTTTAAAATGGTCAATCACTTCATTCAGATCTAGTATAATATTTTAGTGGATCATAAGGGAGAGCTAAATGATTGAGATGATGTGATATTTCTTGTGATATCTTAGTATACCATTTTGGAAAGGTATACACATTTCATTTCATTATTTTGGAAAGGTTTTTAGATAATTTTTTTACTCAATAAAATATAATAATCACATATAATTTATAGGCCTATGTACAATGTGAGTTGATTATTTTGATATCAGATGACATGTTGAAAGAATGTGATCTATAAATTAGTGTTTGCTAGTACTTTTACTTGGATATGGTGTAATTTACCTATAATAATAACTATCTTTTATTAATATAAATAGAACCACATGAGAAGCTATAACTTAGTCAATGTCATTCAAATATATGTTAGTTGGAGTCTTGTGAGTTAGTATTGATCTTCCCAAATATCATAAAGTATACCTCATATCATGCTCAGTTAATTCTTATGATATTATTTTCCACTCAAATCTGGGAGAGATCCTTGAAAACAGGTGGTGTTGACCACATGTGTTTCAAGTTATCGATCGGGTTTTTTATAGGTATTGCCAAGATAATGGAATCATAGTATCAGGAGGAAGGATAATTTGGTGTTTAGGTTTTTGGGTTTATTCATGATAGTAGTGAATATCATTCTAATTACATGCCAATTGAAACTTATAAAGTATTTTAGTGAAATAAGAAAATTGTTTCATGAGTCAAAACATCAACACTTCTATCCTGATCTATCTCACATGATCTATAACTAAAATGCTGAGCTCAAGGCAGATGATTCCTTTAAAGACAATCCAATTCAAAAATATGATTATTATGAAAATTATCTTTGAGGCAGGATAGTTCATATTGTTTATGTACAATAGAAACATGAATTTATTAAGGAAGTTAAATGGGTGTGTAAGTCTAATTTGAAGTCCCAATGGTAATATTTTTATTTTGCTTAGTTCTAGCGATGTTTGGAAGGAATACTCAAGGAATAACTTCTTAACATCAACTAAATCATTTATATTTTTATTATCTAGGAATTATTTGGTGGTTATGTGTTGCTTGTGGTGATTTTATTGCATATTTTTAGGCCTTTAGTTATATAACATCAAGCTATAGCAATTCCCATCGTGTCGGGAGGCATCACACCATGAGAAGATAAGGAAGAGGGGAGGCCAACCTACCACAAAGGGTTCATGGAGTGAATAACATGGTCACACTGTGAACCATGTCTAGGTTTGTTTTTTAGTATAATAAGCTAATTAGTAAAATAGGATTAGAAATAGAGACGCGTCTCCCCCTTCCTCGGTATATGCAACTCACCCATTTCCTCATTGGTTATCTTCCTCGTCAAAGTGGACTCTCCCATATTTCTCCATGGAATAGACATTAGTCATTTTAATTCAAAGATAGATATGTTTCTATCCTTCACCGTCTGATTTTTCACAATTTCATTCATTATAAAGTGGTAAAATTCCAATTTCATATATTATTCAATATTTAAAGGTTATTCTTTTATTAAATTACTAATATTTTAGCTTAAAAAACAACCAATTTTGGACAAGTATAAATCTATGAGAATAAGGTAGTTTGCTTTTAGGCTATCACATAAAATTATTAGGTTATCATCAGCTATGTGATGTTTGATCATGCTAATACACCATGATCTTGACCTAAAAAAATTGGGTAGCTTCCCTTCAAAAAATCAAACCTATCAACGGTCCATGAATAACCTATTAGCAAGAAGATTATAATTTTATCCAAAAAATATTTGTGAATAACTTGGTAAACTAATTTTGTGATGAAATGGGTGACCCTTGGGGAGATAGAGAATGGGTAATTGAGAATGAGTTAATGGTTTTGGATTCATAGAGCATGTTATAGGATCCTTATTATGTTTTTTATAGGAAAAACTATGTGAAATTGAATTTAATTAACTTTTAATTAAAATGACTATGTACTGGATTTTTTATTAATAGTCAAGAATTCCTTAGGGAACCCCCCCTATATTCATACTGATAACTCTAGTTTTGAATTATGTAGGTAAACCTCTCTTATATTCCAGTTTATAACTTTAATTTGGAGTGCCTTTGGGAAATCCCCTTCTGATTTGTGATGATTGTGGTTTTTAATACCATAGGGAAATGAGCCTTGGATAAATAATGATTGTTTCCTAAAATTATATGGGGTAATAACCTTTAGATTTTAAAAAGATTACTATTATGGAATATTTAGAATTTTTTTCATGGATTCATTTAGGAAAACTTTAGAAACTATGGATGGATACATATATCTTAGTCCAAAAGAGTTATGGTCGATTCAGGGTGTCACTTTGGAAATTTCAAATTAGAATGGTTTATTTATTATGATTTCCTTTATTTAATATGAACACATTCATAATAAAATTGTTTATACTATATATGATTATAGATATTGTTTTTGGTGGCCTTCTAAGTCATACTCATAGCCTCCTGAGGACTTTGTTTGGTACCCAAGTAGTCTTTATGGATATAAATTGGAAAATATCCAATCAACCTATGACTGATGTATGATTTTTATTTCTAGGATAAATGATGGGATATTGGGATTGGGATTGGAATCAAGAAAATAATTTAATAAATTTACTAGTTTTCAGTATATGTTTACTCTTTGTGTATTTTTGTGTATATGACTTGTCTCAAATGCAAGACTTGTTACACCAATATATAGTTCATATTGATATAAAATGGGTTATGATTATTTATTGTACCATTTTTTGAATCCTATTTACTTATTTATCTAGATGTATATGATTGTAATTATTTCTTATTTTATATCACTCGGATATAAGGTTATAGTCTCCTAATTGTACCACCATAGATCCTCACTGCTAGTTGGAAGCCACTAGAAGATAGGGAGGTATGCCTAAGGTTTGTGGTAACTTTTCCTATATATGAACCACTTAGTAGATGTAGATAGAGTCAATATATCACAATATCCATTTCTACATACAAATAAGTAGATAAATTCTCTCACATTCATGCACCTAGTGGTAAGAACCATAGAAAACGATGATTGGTTATAAACTCAAACTTCACTTAATGCATAAAAAGTGAGCCTATCTGGGAACCATGTTTGACCATCCCTTGGGATACTCTTTAAATAAATCATCATTTTCTTATAAACCATAATAAATAAATGTTTCTAATTGATAATGCCAATATGGAATATTTGTAAATATTTTCAAACATAAATTTTTTTCTTTTTTGAAATAATTTTATAAAATTATAAAAATATTATTAATCAAAATCGTGAAATCAAAACAATATTGGATAAATTAATTGAAAAAATGTCTTTATTTTATAATCTATTCAAATGAAATAGTATTAAATAAATTCAAATGATTACAACTGATCAAGAATGAAAAAGGGAATATAATTCACTTTTGTATTAGTTTTTTGTGAAAATAATGTTATTATAATGGAGTCATAGACATGTTGAATTAAAATGATTCATATGGAAAGGGTGATTTGTCTCAATTCCTATCTCTTGTGAAATAATCCAAATAATAAACATGTTCATATTTTATGTGAGGTACATATTTTCTAATAATTTTTTATTTATAAATAAACTTTTTCATGATGTTTAAAATTCTATTTAATTATCTCTATTTATATTAAATCATTATCATTCCTTTATAGGGAATCCCAAACCCAACTCATTCCTTTTGGGTTCATCGAATTTTTTTATATTACTCTCTATCTCACTCACTTCATTTTTCCCTTATAATAAATTCCTTACTATATTCACTTTATTCTTCCTTATCTTTTCTCTTTTGGGGCCATTCAAGTCATTGTTTATACCTTCATACTATTTCTTAAATTCAAACTCAAAATGATTATAAATGAAGGTTTTTAATATCTTCCACTCTATGTTTTATCTATTTTAAAATACATTTATTTTCATGGTTTCATTAGTGGAAAATATTATTTTTAAAATATCATTTTAAATTCATTTGTTCTCCCTTTTTAAAATTTTCTCTAAAACTAACACACTTCTCTATTTTTATGAAAATAACTACAAACTTTGTGAAAATTATTTTCAATATTTTGATCCCAATTTCCTCTCTATTTTAACCAAGATTCATTTTCAAAGATATAGTTGATATTAAATGTTTTAATAATCATTTTTTGGATTAAAATTTCATTTTATTAAATTTTTTTCTCACATAAAGGTGAAAGTTTTATTTAATTTCAATGATTTATTAAACTAGGTAATTATTTCATTAAAAACTATTTGATTTCATGTCTCCCTCTGAATATAATTCATCTATGTAAACTACTATTAATTTTTTTTTTTTTTTTTGATTTATTTTCTTAAATAGTATCTTTCATAGAAATGGATATTATGCCAAAAATAATCTTATTATTAATTATATATTCTCTTTCATATATACAGAATGATGGAAGTCAGATTGCTATAAGATAAGTGATCCATCACTTATATTCTCTTACCAAATCATCCCCTAGGTGCAGACTTAACCTTTATTTCAATTCCTTTACCCTTTGAATACTCTATATATCATTATTTTTATTGAATGGGGTTCACCTATATACTAATATATAGATAGACTAAAGAAATTGTTTACTAAACCATATACTATTTGTCAATATGTTTTAACTTCCATATAAATAATTATTTAGATTTCAAGAATATTTACCTAGAGAGTTTCTAAATTTTATTATGTACCCATTTAATTTTAATAGGTTTATCATGTTATGGTTATTGATGGATTTATGTATTATTTCCATATGTACAACATAAATGAATGTATATATTATGATGTCATGAGTGGGGTAAGAATTATATATCTTTATAATGTATTTGGTAATGTGATATATCTTAATGAATTGTGTAAAATATGCAAGAACCTAATTCAATATATTTTTAAAATTTAGGAAATGATGATTGGAACACAAAGAATATATGTGGACTAGATGCTAGATATTTCCACAAATTATGTGTGGGAGTTGACCATTATGTTATGTTGTCTTGGTAGTGATCCTTGTATTATGATTTTTATGTAATATTTTAAATTTATTCTATATTTTTAGTATACCATGGTCCTATGATAAATAATTTTTTTCAAAATTCTTTTATTAGGATCCATCACATAAGATCCATTTTTTGTACGATTTAATTATGTTATTCTAATTATCATTAATTATTTTCTCATACCCACATGTTTATTTTATATTGACATATTAACATCGGTTGTTATTTATTATATTTACCCTTATTAAATTTTTAAGCTCACCCCATTTTCTGTTTCATTTTCTCCAAGTTATGAAGAAGGTTATTATTTAATATGGATCTACAAGGGTATCATGTGTTTAGAATTTATGTGAAATAATAAACATTTATAGTAAAATAATTAATCCTTGGTTTAATGGTATGAATTCCTAATTGATGGGAAGGATATTGGTTTTTTAGTTAAAGGTTTTTATAATTCTCTAAACCTCTAAGCCTAAAAATTTCTTTAGTATATAAGTGACATATTATTTTATACTCATATTGCATTTATGGATGGTTTATTTTTGGGTTTCTTCAGATGGTATGAAAATTATTATGAAAATATTGTTTTTAACTGATTATAGAGTGTGGGTATAGGGTATCTCAGTTTTTGTTATATTATGGTTTATATAACATTAGATATTAATATTTTATCAGTTGATAATAATTTAGAAATAATAAACTTCTATTATGGTTTTTTTGACTGAATATTAATGAAATTAATGATACTTTGGAGATGATTATTTAGTTATGATACGAATACATCATTGAGGTATAAATAACCATCGGGGATGGATTAAAATTTAATATCACGAATATTATGATTATTTAAAAAAATATTACTATCTATTTTGGATACACTAAAATTGAGTGGATGTAATTTATTTAAGGGTTCGGAATATAAAACTATTATATTGAAGTACAAATTTAAAAAAATACTATGTTGAATACCTAGTGTTATATGTATCACCAATATAAAATTAATTGCAATATATTTTACAATGCAAGATAACCATTAAAACAATTGAGATTAAAAAGTGAAATATCATAAAGAAAATTAAAATAATTTAAACCCACAAGTAAAAAATGATAAATAAAATGATTCATTTTAAATATTATTATTAACATTTTAGGAATAATTTTTTGTATGTCAATACTAATTAATTGATAGAATTTAATGATTATATGTTATTAAAATCATTTATGTTTAAAAATGAATATTTTTTATAGGACTATTTTATCTATATACTATGCATTTTCATCGTTGAAAAAATATTGAACACTTATAAATGATTATTCTAGTTATATTTTTCAATGTAAAATCTAATATATTTACACAAAATTAACTTATTATTGATATGAAATATGATTAAGAAGACAAAGAGTATAAAAAACATTTTTATTAAATGAAAATGTTTTCCATTATATAATATATTTTCATTTTAAAGATAAATTAATGTATTCTAGAATTTTAATTTTGAAAAAATAAATTCATTTTTATAATTTACATAGAAAAATTTTATTATTATGATTTTTTACACTTTTTAAAAGATTTTTCTTTTTGGGATAATTATAAATAAATACATTTTTTATAAATATATTAAAATTTATGGCACCATCATGAAATAATTGATAAATAATATTTTATGAAACATTCAAGGATACATAATATTTTTAAGTATTAAGAGAAAGAAATTTTCAATATTAAGTTAAATTTATAACCATATATTTGACTTTTCATAACATAAATTACATTTTTTTTAATATAGAAATTGTTTTTGATTCATTACAATTAATGGTGTGTTGGAAGGTGACACTTGATTTTGGATTGACTCAAATATAAATTAACCATCATTCATGTAATAATAATAAAACTAATTTATAGGGCATTAACTCCACCCAAAAGTTTTTTTCTTAGATAAAAAAATAATCAATACATTAACCATAAACTACCCCCTCCTCAATTTTAAATACCACAAAATTATACAATTCCATTGCATTATAAATTCCATTAAAAATTATTTACCTCTCATTTAAGCTATCATGAGTACCTATGATGATTTCCTAAAGTTCTAAGGTTTTTCTACAATGCTTTAAGAATATCCTTTGTGAGGTAAGGGTTTCTAACATTATTTCTCCTTTATTTGTGCAAACATCCTATTACTTTTCCATTTTATAGAGAGTTATATATAAATAATTATTTTAAATTTTTTATTAGATTATCTGTGGAATATACCCATTGTATATAATTATAATTGATTCATAAGTGTTTATAATGCTAAATAAATCTCATAGCTACAAAACATTTTAAAATTTCAATAAAGATTGTGATTTCTTAATAATAACATCCCTATCTAGATATAAATATGTGGATCGAAGAATTGGAGCTGATAAACCTATGGGTAATAACCCTAATGCAATATCGTTGGTTATTAACTCAATCTTCTCTAGTTTTACAATAATAAATCCAAATAGGACACCTCGTTAGACACTCATGGTTGTATATGCTTTGAATAATTCATGAGTTCTTTACAAACCATCATGTATAATTTTTTTATTGATACCACCTACATGGATAGTTTGTTTTGATAATGTAATTCAACTTTATTTTAATGTTTTATAAGAATATATAAATAATTATAAAGATTAAAAAAATTAAAAATAAGGAAAATCATTCAAATAAAACAATATAGGAAAATTTAAATGAAAACATGTCTTCAAGCCATTCTGTCTTAAAAAAAAGCGTAATAAATAAATTGTAATTATTATAACTGGTAAATAATGAAAAAATGAAATGTAATTCACCTTATAATTAATGATTTATTAAACATTTGTTTATTATACTATAAACACAAATTTGATGAAATAAAAATGGGCCTAAGGTATGTGTTATTTCCACTAATTTCCATCTCTTGAGACATAATTCAAATTATGCATCTATTATTATTTAACATTATTTTTATAATGACTATTAAAATATTTTATAATAATGAATTTGTTTCAAGTTGTTTAAAATTAAATTTTATAATATATTTCTATTTTCCTTTGATTCATTACAAAATTCATAAGAGGTATCTTGAACAGAACAATTTCAATTTCGGTTCACCACCTATTTCTCTATCAAAGTCTCTCTTAATCACTTCCCCATTATATATTAATAATATTATTATGTTATTCACTTTATTATTCATTATATTTCTTATTTTGGTGGATTTTAGTTTCATTATCGATTCATTCAAATAATTTCTTAAATTCATATGCAATAATGATTATGAGGGCAGATTTTAACAATATTCCTCTATATGTTTCTTATTTTTTTAAATCACTCTATTTAAATGGACACATTGTTGAGAAATTATATTGTTAAAATGATTTTTTAAAATATTTTATGTTCCCTTTTGAATTTGTTTTTTGAAAGTGGTACATGTCTCTATTTGGCTAAAAACAAAAACCAATGTTATAAAAATTATATTAAATATTTTTCTCTAATTCTCCTATTTTTTATAAATATTATTTTTCCATGAAATTATTTATATTATAAATTTTTAATAAAATTATTTTTCTTAAAATTTAATTTTATTACATTTTTTCATAACAAAATTTTGAAATTTTCCTTTTATTTCAAATTTTTCTAAAAATAAGATATATTTTTTAAAACTTATTTTCATTCAAGCCTTCTTAATAATTCTTTTCATCTATTAAAACAAATATTCCATGGTCAACCATTTTTAATAATGTATTTTCATTAATATTATCTCTTATATAAATAGATATGATGCCAAAATATTATTCTAAATAATTATTTATGTTCATAACTACATGTTGAGTGATGGAAGAGAGATCACTATAAGAGAAATGCTACATCACTTCCTCTATCTTAAAAAATTAACCTTTATGAATAAACATAAACATTCTTCCAATATATTTCATTAGTGAATACTTTATATTTAATACTTTTGATTTATTTTGGTTCCCCTAGAAACCCATACATCAATTTATTGGGGAAATTATTCAATAAAATGTATACCCTTTATCTCTATGGTGTTAATACATTATACTTCATTATCTTAATTTAGGTGTATTTACTTACATAGATTCCATATTTCAATGGATTACAATTTAATTTCCATTGGTCTATCATAATAAAGTTGTTGTTGAATTTTTTTTTGTTTATATTTTTCATAGGCTTACATGTATATATTTGATGTGATGCGTGGGTCTGTAATTATATATCCCTCTACTGAATTGGTTAATGTAATGTTTTTCATTATATGATGTGATGTATAATAAACCCTATGATATATTTTTTTCTAGATCTTATGTATAAGATTAATCAACTGTGTTATATTGTCTTGGTTGTGAGAAATAACTTATGCTTATAATAAATGTTTTATTTTTTATGCATTATAATGATTCCATGATCCAATGATATATGCTAATTTATGCCAAAAGTATTAGGTTATGATCCATCATTTTTTTATCCATGTTTTATCATTTATTTTGTCCTTATGATGTTTTATTATACCTTGATTTTTGTCATACCTACATGTTTATCTTATGATAATTTAGGATCATTGATTTTTATCAGTTTCATTAACCCTTACTGAGTATCTGAGCTCACCCTTCTTTTATTTTCTCTTCCCCAATCATTGAATAAGTATTATATAATATGGTTCTAGAACGGGTATCATCTTTAAAGAATACATGGGATATATAGAGGATATATTATAAAATATAGAATGCATTGTTTAATTAGATAATATTCATTGGATGTGAAAGATATGGGTTTTGTTATTTAAATAGTTTCTAAATTCTCTAAAACTCTAAACTTAAAAATGATTTGGGTATGTATATTTGTAAATAATTTTTATTGATAATATAATTTTGGATGGTTTATGTTTCCATCTCTTCAGTTGGTATAAAATTTAGTATTTACGTAATATTTTTTTACCTCCATATCTCAGAGTGAGAGCCTGAGTAATCTCGCTTAGACTCCCATATAGAGTGAATTTAAGTTACACATCATGTAGTATAATCCAACATTGAATGTAGGTCTGTACTATCTCTTTGGAATATTATCCTTTTACATATTAAAATATTAGATAGGGTTACATAATGTGTGAGTCAATCACATAATGTATGATATTTAACTTGAACTAAAACATAATCAGACACATCATAAGGATACTTGGTATGTGTTCTAAAAAACAAAATTCTTTAAAATCAGGTTTTATGATTTTATTCCAACCATAAAATCATTTCAAAACCATAGATTTTTTCTTGGATCATTCTGAGATCTATATTTATATGTCAACCAAGGTGAAGCCACCATTGGAGATCGATTTTTGGAATTCAGTTAATGGATTCAATCTCATCTAAAATCTCTATCAGCTATGTATATAACTTCTTGGGAAAAAACCAAAGAAATTATCTTTCCATGTTTTAAACATTATCCATGATCCTCCTTTTCCCCATGATTCTGATGTTGTACCTATATCAGAAATCATGGAACCATTAATTAAACATGAAATTAATTGGTTTCTGAATGACATAAATATTAGATAAATAGAAGGTAGTTTTCATAAACATGAAGAAAGGAGAGGAAAAACAATGAAACATAATATTTAATATCTCTGATGTCCCTCAAAATTTTGTCCTGATTCATATTATGGAAATTGAATAATTAAATAACCATTATAGGGTCAAGATCAAATTGCTCAAAATGTAATATAAAAAGAATTCATGAAGTTGATAAGTCCATAAAAGGATTAACTGAAAGAAATGAAAAATATATTCATAGATAATCCAGGGAAAATAGAAAAAATATTACCAAATAACAACCCCTATATCAACATAGGATCATTGGTTAGTGAATAGAGAATACACAACTATGTCATTGACAATACCAAGTTTTATCATCATTGATTCTTTTTGTTCTTATTGAGTTTTCATCAATATATCCATCATGATAGGATACTCTCATATCCTATGGTTATGTAAATAACCCTATGGATTATTTTAAAGGTTCATATAAATCTATTTAACCAGGTTTATAGAATTAATTGGGAATTAAATTAATTTATTTATTTAATGTCCTCAATATTCAACTCTAACTATGAACCCTTGTGAACCCTAATGTGAAGATAACTTCTATGGTAAAACACATGCTCAAGATATAAAAATATTTAGGGATTTCCCATGAGACCCCTTGTTTGGGATGATAAGTTTCAGTAAAAAATGCATAGGGAATAATAAGATATTTATATCTTTATGCATTCAATATCAATAATCATGTGATCCCACAATATATTCTAGTAAAAAATTAAAACCATGGGAATTCTCAAAAATATTTAAAGGGCCCGTTATAAAACCAAAATCATTACACTACATAGTTATAATTTTTTTTTAAAAATGGTGATTCCTTGGTCAAAAATGAAAAAAAACATAAATATTATTAATAAAGAAAGATTACAAGAGTCTAAAAGATGGGACTATATTACAATCCTTTTCATGAAAGGAAAGAATAGAAATAGGAAGGTCTTAGAACCAAGTAATGTCTTGATTGACTCCCATGTTGTCTAGAACATCGGCAACCATGTTTTCTTCTCGATAAACATGTGTGATGATATAGTTATGATCATTATGGGAATAGGATCATTCCATCTAGCGTGTAGTAATCAGCTAAGAAAGGTGGATTATTTCATTCCAAATTGCTTGGATGATAGTCATCGAGTCACTTTCAATCCATTAGTTATTCCAAACAAATGATTTGGAAAAGGTAATGGCATGAATCAAGCCCAGCATCTCAGCTTCGAGGGAGGTGGAAATGCCACATTTTCCCATGAAGCATCCAAGGATCTGGTCATGGTGATTTCTAAAGACATCACCACACCTTGCAGGTCCCGGATTTCCCTTGGAGGCACCGTCGATATTGATCTTGATCCATCCTGGTAGGGGGCTCTCCAGAACACCTCTATTGTATGATGCAGCTGATAGAAATTGACTTAAATCTTGAGACACATTAGGATCACAAATTCATGCCCGGTGTTCTGGAAACATCCCTTTTGAATCTAGGTTGCTTCTTGTATGACAATGAGGATCCTCATTCGGCCATCATTTTGATTGAATGAGTAATTATTATAAATAATAGCATTATGATCATACCAAATCACATGGTGGAGCTCAGCAACTACAGCATGAAATAGGTTCTTGATTTGTTGAGAGTCATCCATTTCTGCCCATTTTTTAGGTTGATTTTTGATAGAATTATGCTTCAACCATCTACAGTCAAAAATTTCAAGAATATAGTTCTAGAGAGTAGAAGTAGTAGCACAAGAGATAAAGAGGTGGTAAGCATATTACCTGTGTGGATTACAGATTTTTCATTTAGAGCAGAGCTGGATGCCAAAAGATTTGAGGCAATGTTCAGCAGTCACTCTGTTGTGACCAAGACTCTATATGAGTTTGAATAACAATGGTTTTATCCAAGGTTTGTTGAAGTGTTTTAACCAAATATAGTCGTTTTCTAAGTTACAAAAATAATTTTTGTAGAAGTTTTTTGAGTTGAGCATAGAATTGTGGGTAGGTTCCCAAGTTAAGAAATCACTGGCATGAGAGAAAGAGTAGCTTTCTATAATGTTCAGAATAGTGTTAGGAAGGTGATCATGTTGACAGTTTAAAATGTCTCTGATAGGGATGTTGGTATTATCAAGGTTTTGATCAGCAGGCATTGTGGATATTAAATTCATACCAGTCCAGTTATCCAACCCAAATTTCATGGAGGAGTTTCTGGAGACCATCCATCTAGAGTTTTTCTTAATATTAGTGAAAGCGTTTTTAATGGAACGCCAGATAGATGAGTTAATGATGTTATAGTTTCCAATTGTATGTTTGTAAAGAAACCTATTTTTTAGAAAGGAAATAGCTTCATAGGTATTTTGAAAAAGGTTCTTTGTGAGTCTTGGTTGAAGGGATTCATTAAAGTACATGATATTTTTAATACCAATACCACCATTTTCGTTGGTTTTGCAACAAGTTGATCAGGGCACAGTCACAAGTTTTTTTTCTAGAGTGCTACCGGTCCAGAAGAAGTTCTTTATGGTTGTGTTTATTTATTTAATGAGTCCAACTGGCCATTAATAGACCCTCATTGAATAAACCATCTTAGAGACAATAGTGGTTTGACAAGGAAAGTCCTACCTACCATAGAGAAAGATTTACCTTTCGAAGAAGATAGCTGATTTAGAACTAGGTCAAAAATAGTCATAAAGTGACAATATTTGGGTTTACCCCAAAAAATGGGAACTCAAGATAGGTTAATGGAAGCGTACCTTCTTTTAGACCCAGGTCACTGAGAATGTTACATTTTCTGCTGAGAGGGAAATTCTTCCCAAAGAAGATGTAATATTTGTTCCAGCTAATGGTTTGGCCAGAAACCTCTTCATAGTGTGAGAGAACATTTTTTAGGATAAGAATGTTTCTTTTATCCCCCTGAAGGAAAAAAGATGTTGTCATCAGCGTAAAAGATACGAGAAGGATTTTTCATGTTCCTAGAGACATAAATGGGATTTATTTTGTTCTGGTTCACCAGCCTCTTGATCAGATGACTGTGGTAGTCTTGTGCTATCGAGAAGAGAATGACAGAAAAGGGGGTCACCTTGCCTGACACCTTTTGTGCATTTAAAATATCCTTTAAGTGGGCCTTTAACCAGGATGGAGAGAGACACCGATTTGAAGAGGGTTCTGATTACACTTATAAAATAGGTGTTAAAACCATAACCTTGAAGGACTTTGAAGATAAAACTCCAGTCCATGGTGTCAAAAGATTTTTTTATGTCAAGCTTAATTGCTATGTTGCCTCCCTTATTAGTTTTATTCAAATAATTGACACACTCAGAGGCGAGGAAAATGTAGTCTGGAATGGATATTCCCTTTATAAAACAGCATAGATTTTTATTGGATGTTTGTAGTATTTTTATTTACTTCATGTTTTATTATTATGGTAATTTTAATATTTATATTTCATATTATATTCTAATAATGTATTGATTTTTATCATACATTATAATATTATGCCTTAATAAAATATCACTTGTTTCATTTTAGTCCATTATTTCATGTGAAAAATGTTATTAAACATGTTAATGGAATTCAGTTTCATGTTGTAACGTTCTATCCCCTTTAAAAAATCACTCCCTATAAATTTCTATAATCAGCTGGAAATATATGTGGTTACGTTTAACACATTACATCTTAGGATTATCACATCACTTCCTCAAACTTATGATTTCTATAGTGAACATTGACCTAGTGTGTAGTCTAGTTTCAATGTATTTTACCTCTATAATCCATGTTTTCTAATTATTTTTCTTCATAAGAGTGATAATGTTCTAGTTGTGTAGCCTCTATGTTTAGTACATGTGACATATCTCATACATACCTCGTGAAAAGTGATACATAAAAGGAATTAAACACTTATGAGGGACTTAGTGAAGTATAAGGTGACAATAAACCATCCCCTTATGATCAAGTACTTCGAGGGGGATAATATATTTAGGATGCATCTTGCCCTTATTATTGAGACACATATCCCATGTCTTTTATGATATTCAAATGAAAGTATAGTCTCTAACATCCAACACCAATTTTATACAAGGATTACACTATATCAATTATTTAGACATTGTGATGCGTTGATAAGCCACTAAATGAAATATATCTTCTATGGAATTTGATAAAAATATATGGTCCCAGTAACTTCTAATCAATGTACTTATACCCATAAGTGTGACTTATACACCACATCTCAAATACATACTTTTATGGTACTATTTATATACAAGATTGAAAAATATTTGAGTATGATAACTCATAAAGAGAAATTTGTTGATCCAAACATCTGTTAAAGTAATTCATGTATGATATCACCATGTCATCTTGAGTTTTACTAGTTAATTCAAATTTACCATCAATGTGAGGATGATTAGTTGTGATAAAGTTCAGGTTAGTAATTAATTATTTTTTATGCCTTCTACAAAATAATGAATTAAATCTATAATCTTGATTAGATATAATTAAAAGTGGTTCTCTATACATAGTTGACACTTTTTATATAAATCATATAATGGAGATCAATTAAGATATATTATTTAATATAAATTAATATATTAAATTCATAAGATATTCAACCACATCCAAAAATCATGGCTGATATCGCCGTGGTAGTAGATCTTACCTACTGCCACGGTTAAAAACGTGGCAAGATACCCCCTAATGCCATGGTTTAACCATGACACTAGGTCCCTACTACCATGGTTAAAACTGTGGTGGTATAATTTATATGGTATAAAGAAACTAATTTAGTCCCCCAGCCGGACAGCCCCTTGCACCCCCCCCCCCCCCCCCAGACCCCCATGGGCAGCCCCCATGCAACCCTTTGAACACCCCCAGCCCCCCCCCCCCCCCCAGAACACCCTCTGGACATCCCCTTTTCACCCCCTTGAACACCCACTTTCACCCCCTGGGCAACCCCCATGCACTCCCTTAAACACCCCCCCCCCCCCCCCCCCGCACTTCAAGAACACCCCCTTAATCCCCCTGGACAGCCCCTTTGCATCCCCTTGAACACCCCCCTGCACCCTCATGCCCCCCTGGATAGCCCCCCTACACCCCCATTCCCCCCTGGACAACCCCTTGAACCCTCTTGAACACCCCTTTGACAAACCTCATGCACCCCCAAGACAACCCCCTTGCACCCTCTTGAACACCCTGTGCACCCCCTGCCCCCCCCCCCCCATACCCCCTTTAGAAATAGCATGTATAATAATTAAATGAAAATTCATTTGTATTTATATAAACTTCGCTTTCAGTATATGAAAATAGCATGATATTCACCAAACAAGATCAAAATAACACATGAAAGCAGTGAAAAATAAACTTAACACGGATTATGAATTTAAGTGGGAAGAAGAGAGAAGAAATGTAAATGAGGCAGAATACTCCCCTGAGTGACAGATTCCAATCCCAAGACTCTCTCCTATATATTTGTTGAACAAATCTAGTATAAATATTGAATCACCTGTAAACTAGGAAATAGCAGCCTATTATAATCTTATTCCCATATATACAATAGTTGAAACTAGCAGCAAACTCAGGATTTATAAATTATAATTCAGCATGATAGTGCACATGAATATATCTAATTAAAATCCAAATCAAATTTCAACAAAAAAACATGTAATGTGTCCATCACAACTTGAAAATGATATCAACATGGAATAAAGCATGCACATTCCCAGTATAGCATAATAATATTTTCAAACATATATAATATCTACAAGTTAATCATGGAGATAAGTAAACATTATTCGAGAGTTACAAATACCAAACATAATATACAATTTGGTCAACATTTAATATTCCATTTTACATTTTCTAGTCCCCATGCCCCTACCCCACCCACCACCCTTTCCCTCCCCCTTGCAACCCCCTGGACAGTACTCTTTCACCCCCCTAGACATCCATGACCCCCATGGAAACACCCTTTCACCCTCTAGACACCCCCACTACACACCCTGCCCCCTACCCCCTGCACACTGCCCCCCTAGACAGCCCCATTTCACCCCCCCCCCCCCCCCCGCACCCCCATGCCCTCCTGGACACACCCCCATGCCCCCCTAGACAGCCCCTTGGATACCCCCTTGCCCCCCCCCCACTAGACACCCATGACCCCTTGGATAGCCCCCCTGGACACCCCCCCCCTACACCCCCTAGACACCCCCCTGCCCCCCCCCCCCCACCCCCACCCACCATGGGATACACCCCCATGCCCCCCCCCCCCCTGAACAGCCCCTTGGACACCCCCATGCACCCCCACCCCCTCCCTTCTTTTATATGAATTATCATTTGGATTATTCTGATTTCTTGAGACGATGTCGAATGGGGCATCGCATGATCAATAGAGTGATCATGTGAAGAAGTATTCATCACATGGATTGTGCCATTATTCCAGTAATTATGGATATTCTGAGAATATCGACATTCATAAGATCTCGAGAACCTTGGGTGTTTGAATTGGCCCTTGACACACATTAAAAAAAGAAGCAACACCACCAATATAAACCAAAGAAATACCAAGAGTTTTGTTGTTGTTGGTTTTTTGAGAACTCAATAGTAACTCTCAAAACTAATGAGATCACGTGATTCAATCACACAAATAATATTTCACAAAACCATCTTGGTTACGCGATGGTAAGGAGGAACCTACAGACAAACCATAGTCCCATGAAGGTGATCCCATAGACATATCTACTGTCTCATAAAGGTAAAACCTAAAAGACACCAGGTCTTGCAAAGAGGTGAAGAAGAACTCATGGACACACCATATGTCATGTAAATCATTTATACAAGACATCTTCTGATCATACTGTGTTCTTGAGATCCTATGAAGCATCTGTTTGTTTATGTGAGGAAATTTGGCGATCCACACATGGGTTCATGCAAAGGTAATCAACAGATCACATAACATTTCTTAGATCATGTGCTTTACATGATACACTAAATAAGAAAGGAAGATAATGGTTTCATGCAACCCATGCTACCCATGAAATCCTTGCAAGAATAATTTAGATACCAGAAACAATACTTTAAATGACACATAAAGTAATAGAACATATAAACAATTGTGTTATTGTTTCAGATTTCAGGAAAAACAAGCCCCCTTCAACCTGAACTACCCCCTACACAGTGCCCCCCCCCCTGGACACCCCCATGCCACCCTTGGATAGCCTCTTGCACCCCCCACCCACCCTGTAGTAGCCCACCCCACTCCCCCTATACCCCCACACCCCCCTCCCCCCTGCACACTGCCCCCTGCCCCCTTCACCCCCTACCCCCCCCCCCCCCCCACACACACACACACACACCCTACCCCCCCCCCCCCTCCCTACCCCCTACACACTACACCCCTGCCCCCCACACTTCCCACCCACCCTTCCCCTCTGTACACTACCCCCCCCCCCCCCAAACTTCACTGCATGCCCTCTTTCCACCGACCCCCTAGAGAGAAATGTTTGATTTATTTTAGATAAAAAATATAAACATCCATCTTCATCCACTATAGTACCAGATGAATTAATAAAATAATGAGGGTGACAAATCCCATTATAAACAAAAATCCAGCAAAGCAAACAAACTCAAACTCAGTTGCTATATGCTATAAACACACAAACTATAGTAAAAAAATATATAAACAAAGAATCAAAATAACACATGAAAGCAGTGAAAAATAAACTCAGCATACATTATGAATTTAAGCGGAAAGAAAATAACAGAAAAGTAAAAGAGGTAGAATACTCCCTTGAGTGACAGCTTCCAATCCCAAGACTCCTTCGTCTTTATCTTTGTTGAACAAATCTGGTATAAAAATTGAATCACTTGTAAACCAAGAAATAGAAGCCTATTATAATTTTATACCCATATATACAATAGTTGAAACCAGCACCAAACTCAAGATTTAGAAATTATAAATCAACTTGATAGTGCACAAGAATATAAAAAATTAAAATTCAAATCAAATTTCAACAAACAAAACATGTAATGTATCCATCACAAATTTCAAATGATATCAATGGGGCATAAAGCATGCACATTCCCAGAATACTAGTCCCCCCCTTTAGTTCCCCAACCCCACTGCTAGTCACCCTTCCCCTTGCACCCCCACCCCATGCTAGTTCCCCCCACCCCTTGCACCCCCTTCCCCTACCATTCCCCCTGCCCCTGGGAGTCCCCCCCCCCTTCCCTACCCTTGCACCACCTCCCCCCTACCAGTCCCCTACCCACTACCCCTGCCAGTCCCCCCCCTCCCCCTGCCAGTTCCCCCCTGCCCCTGCCAGTCCCCCACCCCCTGCCCATGCCAGTCCCCCCTGCTGCTGCCCACCCCCCCCCCCTTGCACACCCACCACTTGCACTCCCCTCTTTTCCAATCACCCCTGTCAGTCCCCCTACCAGTCCCCCCTCCCCCATGCTAGTTCCCCCCTACACCTACCAATCCCCCCTGCCCTCCCCCTTGCACCCCCTCCCCCCTGCCCTCCCCCTTACACCCCCTGGCCCTACCAGTACCCCCCTGCCCCCCCCCCCTGCACCAAGAACTACAAACAAACAATTATTTTTTTTCATCATAACTAGCATGGAATCAAAAAAATGAATACAATATTTACCTTTGATGCTTGTATATTAGCAACATGCACATTATTCTCTAATTGGGAAGTT
Source organism: Viscum album (assembly GCA_963277665.1). NCBI lineage: Eukaryota > Viridiplantae > Streptophyta > Magnoliopsida > Santalales > Viscaceae > Viscum > Viscum album. The sequence goes on from OY728166.1 coordinate 593,491,067, forward strand.
GTTGGCCCATATCTACCATCACTTTATAGATTCTCCTGCACATATCTCAAAAACATAAAATTCAGGTGAAGTTCCATCAAACATCAAGGAAAACAGTAGCGTAAATACCTGAAAGGCGTCATTGAAAATGAAAAATGGGATTTGAGGGTGAGCATACTTTACTCCGGTATACCAGTAAGGCTGGTCTCCCCTTGGTAAATGTCATCCCAAAGAAATAGATAATATAATAAAGTAAGATGCATACAACCCTAGAAATCACCTATCAAAGTCAATTTCGAACCTCAAACTGACGAAGCCAATTCTTTCTAACTTTAATCTTTTTCTTATTGAATGCAAGCTCAATTGCACTTCCATCTACATCGTTGACCCACAGAAATTCCTTCTTGTGCTTTTGGAGCTCACGGAAGTATTCTTTTCCTTTTTTAGATGTGAGTGTACCCAACCCTAGGTACACAAATTTCAAATGAAAAACAATTCGGAAACTATGCTTGATTGTGTTATTATAGAAATGAATATCTATTATATGACATTCATGTGAATTGAATCCAAAGCCCCCCCCCCCCTTCACCCCCACCCCTTGCCCCTTCCAGTCCCCCTACCCCAGACACCCCCCCCCCCCCCACTCACCCCCTGCTCCCCCCCCCACCCCCTGATCACCCCCCACCCCACCCCCTATTATCCCCCCCCTCCTCCTGCACAAACATTTAGTATACTCATACACCTGCAACAAATTACAAAAACCATTGCAGCATCTCATTTCCACATAAATAAAAAACAAGTAATACATATTAAATAGAAATTTTATAAACAATGAAAACAAAATGATAGATACAAAAACTATCAATAATTTCATTCCAAAATGTCATCTGGATCCTCCTTATCTTCGTCACTGAAATCAACAGCATCAACATGTGTACCACCATTAGCAGCATCATCATCACCATTAGCATCTTCAGCCTCTCTACCATCAGCAGCATCTTCAGCCTCTCCACCAGCATATTCAGCAACACAATCATCGTCATCCTCATACATCGAGTGAAAAATCGATAAACATACATCCACTGTTGATGTACCCTCTGGTGTAAGTGAAGAGAATATAGCTGATATCAACTTGAGAAATTGTTCATTTTCTTTTTTCTGTGTCTTTTGAGACTCTTGTCTAACTTTTAGCTTTTTTTCTCAATAAAAGAATGTAATTTTTCTTCGGTAACCTTTCCTTCAATATTTCTAGAAGATTCAATACCTGATAAACAATATTTAGGTGGATCGATTTTCTTTCCGGGTTTACAAAAAACTCTACCACTGTGCTCGTTTCCAAGAACCTGATGTAAATAATCATTTGGTCCAAATGTTTCTGGTTCCTTTTCCATTAGATCTTGAAGAGAATTCTATAAAAGGGCATAATCATTTCAATAGATATTCAAAAAAAATGTCCACTAAACTGCTCATACGTTTTATAAGTAGAATGTCTACAACCTAATTTTTTTATAAAATCTAGACCAAAACATAAGTAGTGTATGTCCTTTTATATTCTTTATACTACTTTTCAGAGTGGGAAAAACTTACATAAGTATCGTGGGATGTTTTTTGTGTTTACAGATATATTAGTAGTGGTTATGAACCTATTTGAGTGTCTAAACCTTATCAATAATTGAATGGATTTCAGATGTCCTTTTTAAACCTTATCAAGAATTTATCTTATTAAATTATCATTAGGAATACTAAAGAGTGCGGCAGATAATGTATTGTCCTATATAATACCATAGGAACAAGTGATATAATTAACTCAAGCATTCTCATTACATATAAGGAAAACACAACTCATATAATTTTAAATGAATGAAACTGCATACTAAAAGCTAAAAATTTAAAAACATTCTTACAATTTTTTCCTGTGTTGCCTGATTCACAGCAGTTCCATCTTTCTTTTTCCTACTAGAACAAAACAATAATTATCGAGGACCATGTCCTTATAAATTTATTACATGTTTCTACATTAAAATTGAAAATAAATCAATGAAAAAATAAATGTATATTCAATGTTAAATCATATATTACCTGTGACGGTTCATGATCTGGCAGTGTAGTTCGCCCCAGAGTATGATTATATATCATGATGCCCTTATTTCTTATGTTTTTTTAGATGAATCCTATTAGTAAAAAAATGAACTAGCCTTTCAACAAGTCAAAAGGGATAAAAAATAATCAATTCAAGTTAACAATTTAATGAGTTCAAGACATAACTAAAATAACCAAGTCTGGAAAATAAAACTGAACACAATCACTTCTAATAAAATCACCCACTATAGAAAACATTGATTATTGAAAAAAATAAATTTATTAAAAACATTAAGATTATAAATTACCTTAAAAGAAGAACAACTCCAATATGCAATTAATTCTTTGTATTGTGAAATTGGGCATTCATTGAATATTGGTTCATTTTCAAGAGGAGTACCACTTATTTTTTTCCAGCCAACATGTAGGTCATGCTCGTAGGCCTGTCACATCTCCCCCAGTTCCATTAACCTAGATCTCTTAGCATAGAGACCATCCGGAAAGTTATAACGAATCTGAATATTCAAACAAATTTATCAATAATACTTTATAAAGAAATTGCAAAAAAATTAAAAAATTTATTACACAAATTTCCGCCCAAGCCTTGTCTTTTATTTCTTGTCCAACTTTTCTCCACTAGATTGGTTGAACCGGAACAATATTGCTAGGTTTGTTGAGTGTTCCCATGAAACTCCATAGTTTTTTAACATTTTGATCAATAATTTTCATTTCCTTGTTATATTGACCCATAATTCGTGTGTGTCTATTCCACACATTATGCATCTTTATATGACCACGTCTTTTAATAGAAGAGGGTCCTGAAAAAAGAAACAAATATATTACACTTATCTAACTGAAATTTAATAAACAAAATTAAATTTAATCACTTTTTAAACATTTACCAGTATAATTATTTTTTTTGCTCGATCATGCACACTATACTGAAGGGGTAGCAACTGTATAAGTGTCCTCTATAGTATATTGAGCATGCTGAGGTTGGGTAGGAGGGTACGAGAATATGGGGGGTGTATCCAATGGAGGTGTACCCTCCATAGTAGACAGTGGATGCTAAGGTTGGGTAGGAGGGTATGAGTATACAGGAGTCATATCCAATGCAGGTGTACCCTGTAGAGATGAAGGTGGATAAGGGTAAAAAGGTTGATGGATAGAAGGAGATTGACTACCATGCATGGTAGGAGGAGGAAATGGATAGAAAGGATGACCGCCCATGTATGGATAAGGCATATAAGTGGGGTCATGATGGGAGGAAACCATCTCGGTGACTACAGAGCCATGGACTGTGAGGCGGTACATGTAGTGGGGCTGCATGTAGGGCATGTCCTATACACTTGAGTGCTTGAACCATCTTCATTGAACGCAATTTGCCTCCTCGATGATTCATTTTCATATTAAATAAAATTTCAGGAAAGTTTAAACATAATCAATAAATAAATTAATAAAGGACTCACCAGAACAATCATATTTATTAGGCCAACTTCTCTAAGTTGATGATCATTTTCTTCCATTTTCTTTTCTATGAACCTCCTCGTATGTTATAATAATCTGTAAATGCCAAAAGTGATGTGAAAATTTTAAAAATATAAAAAATAATTAAATAACTATAAGGATTCCCAAAAAATCATATTATTTTTCAATACATTATATCTTCCATTAATTTTTTTTCATTAGGTTGTTTACTCGCTAAATGAAAACATTACAAAAAAAAAGAATCTGATACTTTAAAAGTTTAAAAAAACACACAGTAGGTCAGAATAATATAATCTGAATATTTTGAAACATGTAACACTACTCATTCTCTGTTATAATTTCCGGTTCACAATCAATTGTCACAATTGAATCATCTATATCATCAAATAATATATTTGACTGAATACTGACTAGTTCATCCAAAACATCACCATCATCCAATCCTTCATCAAAAATGGGTCTGGGAATAACATCAACAATAACACCAAATTGTGGTTTTAAAGGGTCATTTACATAAAATACATGTCTAGCTTGTGATGCAAGAATATAAGGCTCATCTGTTCACAATTGATGTTTCATATCAATCACTCTAAAACCAAAATTATCTATATACAAGCCTTGTCATGTCATTGAATCGGACTACTTTCATTTAATCATAGTGACATGACTATGTGCATGGTAATCTAATAAAAAAATTCTCTCAACAACCCCATAATACGACATATTTTTTGATCGATGTTGTCTATCTGATGCACTAGCATAACAATCTGTTGGTGTGCTTATCATGACATCGTCATGCTGTGTTTCCATATTTGTGGCACAACTATTTATAATGAATTTAAAACCATTGAAACCCATTACTTTAAAATCATGAACCACATTGTTTGGACCAAATGACAATGCCCTTATTTTAGAAGATACATCAACCATCGGTAAACTTTGGACCTAAAATATATAGACAATGAATATTGAACAACTACCAATGATTAGGTAATGTAAACAAAAGAATTTTTTACGTGTGACTTCAACCAAGCAGGAAATTCATTGCTATGTAATTACGCCCACCTCTTAATAGATAAAGAGTGATGTGCTCTTTTTATAATTTCACTATGTTCTCTGTAAATATAAAAATTTAATGAAGTCAGAAACTATGAAAAAAATAACCATCAAAAATATATATATTTATAATTTTACTTACTTGATGTAACCATCAACCATGCCATAGTTAAATAATCCTGTATGATGATCCATTTCCCACTCATCCCTATTCAAAGTACACAACATGTATGATCCAGATATCCCTCCAGTTTGAGGCAGTGACAGAAATGTTGGCTTAATGAGATCATATTGCTCATCTTCAATTCTCAAAGGTCAATTAGATATAGTGGTGACATTAGGAAAATACATTGAACTAAAATGCATGCATTCCTGTGCTAAATAACCTTTCACAATATATCCTTTAGGATGATTCTTATTTCACACATAATATTTGAATGTAAACCTCATTCTTTCTATTGGATACATCCAGCAACTAGAAACGGGACGACCAAAAAGAACTTATGTTGGAAGATGCATGGTCAGATGTAACATACATGTAAAAAATATGGGGGAAATATTTTCTCTAAGTCACAAAGAATGATCGGTGCATCTTTTTGTAGTTTTTTAACAACACTTTTGTTCAGTATTTTAGCACAAAGATCTCAATAAAGGTGACATGATCTAATCACAGTGAACCTGACATTATGTGATAGTAAATTTCGAATGTAAATAGGAATCAATTCATGTAATAGAACATGGTATTCATGGGTTTTGAGGTATTTTTGTTTCACATCTCATCTATTCACTCACTTCAAAATGTTACTTGAATAACCATCTGAAACCTTTAAAATTTATAAGACTTAAAGAAATTGTTTTTTCTTTGCATTTGTCATTGAAAAACAAGCAAAAGGGACTTTCCACTTATTCTTACCAATTAACTCAGGATGAAGTCTTTGTTTTATACCCCAATCCATTAAATCACGAAGTGAGGGAAAATCATCATTTGTATTTCCCTATACATTTAAATGTGTTTCAATTAACATTTCACACACATTTTTCTCAATATTCATTACATCCAAGCAGTGATGCAGAAAATTTGATGAACAATATGTCAACTCATAGAATATACTTTTCTTTCTCCAATTATTGTTGGAATTAAAAGGAACATTCTTAAACTTGTTGGAATTTAACTGACCCTTTCCAAGAAAAAAATTCAAACTATCAATTTCTTTAAAGATATCACCCCCCGACATTCATTGAGGTATTTCATCGGTCTCTATGGAATTATCAAACTATCTTCAATTTTTTCTTTATGGATGATCCATTTGTATAGATCGTCGATCCCCTATGAAGCTAAAAGTTCATCGATACTTTAATCTCCAAGAACATGTATTTTTCATACATATATGGCAAGATTATATCCCCTTGGTAATCCAACCATAAATCATTACATATGCAGGGAAATCATTTATTGTCCATAATAATGTTGCACGACACATAAATTAATCCTTTCTAAATGCATCATATGTCTACACCCCAATAGTCCAAAGATCCTTCAACTCATCTATTAATGTTTTAAAATATATGTCGATATCATTTCTAGGATCATTGGATCCATAAATCAATATACTCATGATAGTAAATAGCTTTTTCATACACATCCTTGATGGAAAATTATAAATATGAATGAAATCAGGCCAAGTACTATATGCAGTATGCATCTGCTTAAATGGGTTGAAACCATCAAATGAAAATCCCAATCTAACATTTGGTGGGTCGGATGCAAAATCAGGATGTAACCTATCAAATTTTTGTCGTGCTAACCCATCAGCAGGATGAATTATATCATCATTATCCTTATTTCTTTCATCTCCATGCTATATCATATTCTTAGCCATTTTTTTAACATAAATAGTTTCTAAAGTTTAAGAATCAATGGAAAGTGACACATCACTTTCTCTAGTACAAAGGATTGAGTACCATCTTTATTAGTCTTCCATCTTGATGTACCACATTGATTTCACTCATTTAAATCGACATTATCCTTCTGGAATAGACAACAATATTTAAGTAATGCGTGGATTTTTTGACATGAAAATCCAAATTTTTAAACCAACTTTGATGCCATATAATCATTTTCAGAAATTCATGCATCATCATGTAGAATGTCCTTAAAAAGAGTAAGAAGATAGTCGATCACAGTATTACTAAATCCATACATTTTTTACCCTGATACATTTGCATTAAAAACTCTAGTTTTGTCATTTTTCCACATGACTGGTAAATTAGGGTATTTGTGTATTCTAACAACTTTTTAACACACTCAACATCATCATTCTGATAATTAGATGAAAATGGTGTTTCCGTGTTCATTTTATCTTCCACTACTCTACATGAAGTTTTGTATTGAGAAGCAAATGGAAAATGATTAGAAATCAAATGTTCCCTTCTGATCCTTTCAGCTGAATCAACGTCATTCTCCATTTGAACTCTTTCTCCATTGTGATACCAAACATGATATCCTATTTGAAAACCTATTTTAGTGATGTGGTAACTTACTTCCTCACATGATAACCATGGTCTTCCAATGCAATCAAAACATGGGAATCGAATCAATCCACCGTCTGAACCATTGTTGAATGCCAAATCCATAAAATATTCCAACTCCTTCTGAAACTCATCAATGATCCGATCAACATTATACATCTAGCTTTTATCCATTCTAATATTAATAAACAAATAGTTAGTAAAATTGTTGATTGTAAATAACAACAATGAAACTCATTCATGCTTAAGAAAAGCAGTATATGGACACATTCATATGCTTATATTCCTTACATGCTTCTTGAGAAACATAATTAAATGTTCAAGCTAAATGCATCAACTATAACATTATCATTTACTAAATTATATGAGATCTTTAAATCATAATCATATAAGAACTATAACCATATACACTAATTAATATTTATGTCATGTTAAGAGAATACATAATGAAATATCTTACTATCAATTATTACACCATGACAGGTCAACCTTGGGTTTCTAGCAAGTTCCCAAATTTCTTGATATTGGTAAATATTCTAAATGAATCAATCATAATCATTATTTAATTACCTTATCTAAAAATAAGATAATAAAAAACATGATATACTAAAATACATGAGATACAAGGGGAGGTAACATTTTATATCCTAATGAAAATATAATAATACTTACAAAGGGTATCATTCTTTGATACTTATATAGTGGAAAATGAATCAAATGTTGGATTCACGTGCAATACATCATATTATAATGACACAATTAGAGTATACCATGGAGTTTATATATTAAGGATGGTTTTTCTATGAATATTGGGTTGTAATACGTGTATAAGAGAGGGGCTAGTGTGAACAGAGGAAGAGGGGCTGGGCACGGAGAGGGGGCCTGGGCTGGGAGAGGAGGGGGGCTGGGCAGGGAAGGTGGGGGGGACGGGCTGGGCAGGGGGGAGGGGCTAGGTAGGGGGAGGGGGAGGGGCTGGGCATGGGGGGGCTATGCAGGGAGAGGAGAGGGAGGGGCTGGGCAGAGAAAGGAGGGGTTTTCTGGACAGGGAGTGGGGGGAGGTGCTGGGTAGGGGGAGGGCGGAGGGGCTAGGTAGGGGGAGGGCGGAGGGGCTGGGAAGGGGGGCTGGGAGGGTGGAGGGGGAGGGGCTGGGCAGGGGAGCTGGGTAGGGTGGAGGGGGAGGGGGACGGACTAGGTAGGGGGAGGGGGCTGGTGGGGGTGATTCTAGATCCAGTAATTCAGGGTTATTTGAATCCAAAATATTCTTGTGGTTTAGTGAATGCCGAAAAGGAAGAAATTAGTGCTGCTATATTTGATATATATTCATGCAATTCGAAATAGAGACATGTGAAAGCTTGAAACTATTATTCCAGATAGAATAATTTATATGAGCTATGTAAAAAGGTGATAAGACCCAAAACAAATGGTTATAAAGATATGGAGTGGGAAATTCTAGATCCATTAATTCGAGGAGACTTGAATCCAAATAATTCATGTGGTTTAGTGATTTCTAAAAAAGAAGAAACTGATGCTGCTATATTTGATATATATTCAAGCAGTTATAAATACAGACAAGTGGAATATTTCCAGTATTATTCAAGAGAGAATAATTCATATTTTAATGATTGGAAGGTTGTTCTATTTTAAATATCGTAAGGTTTTATTCCTAATCTATAATGAAGTTAAATTTTAGTAAAGATTTATCTATCTTAGATTTGTATTCTATTTCTACCAAGACTAAATTTCTATGTGTGGATCTTAAAATCATCTAGAAAAAATAATCACTATACTTTGGTAATCCATGTGTGATTCATTTAGCCTAGATATTAGTGTTTTACGTGAGGATTAATCACATTAACCTAAAGTAACATTATATCTTAGTATTGTTTGAATATAGAGTGTTAGGGTTATAGAAGATAGTCTGATAGTGTAATATTGAATATATGTTCACAGACACATTATTCCATGAGAGAATGTGACAATATTATGCCTTAATTATGCATGGGTGAATAGATTAAAGAATGAATAGGAGAATTAAATATAGTATATGAATAGGAGAATTAAATATAGTATACGTATAATGGGTGATCTTTTCCAATGTTTTTGAGGATACCATGAATCCCTTGAAGTAGTCTTTAGGTTGAAGATTGATAGGATTTTTAAATACTGTTCTCAAAATATAAAAATTTACCCTAAACTATAAATTTCTAAGGAATCTTCTGTTTTACTAGAGTAATGGATGTAGGATCTGTTTGGGTGGTAGTGAGGCTTCTAAAAGATTGTGAAATTTTGATGGATGTCAGTTTAGTTGGTAATATCCTTTGGAAATTTTCTAAAATAAGGTAATATATTACCTATCATTTCCCTTTTCACTTCATCAGTATCCTAATACCTAGAATTTCCAAATTTTTATAGACATTTGTAGATCCTCTAAAACACTTCAAAATATTCTGGAATGCGTTCAAAACTTCTTCCCATGGATATAATGATCTTCATCATTATAACTCTATGTAACTAAAGCATTAGAAAAAAATTAACTCTACTCATATAAATTAAATATATTAAACAAGTTATTCTCATAAATTCTTGAACAACAGCTTTCTCAAACCGGAATATGTAAACCTTTATCCAAAAAAACATTTCCATGTGAATGGATCTCTAATAATAACCAGTGGTAGCATTTATCGAATAAAAAAAGTTTAAATTAGTGTATCCTTGGTTTAGAGTAACCCTTACCAGTTTACCAACTAGAATTGGTGAATCACAATAGAAGGGAGTGAATAGGGTTCGTCCACAGTAGCATGGGAGGTTAGGGTTCCTTCGACAAATCCAGTGAGGGTAGGATTTCTTGAGAGTAGGGAACGGGTACACTTCCTTTGAGTGCACCTATGTCGCGAGAGTAAGGAGCGATGAGAAGGATATTCACGAGAGCAGTGGGGGGTTCGATCATCCAGGGTGCTTCGGTCACACCTGGCTTCAATCACGATAGGTAGGGAAACGACTTCGATCATGGTAGGCAGGGAGATAGAGATGGATTTGATCGTGTGAGGGAAAGTAGAGGCTTCGATCGCAAGAGGATCACGAGGGGCAGGGAGGTTCAAGAGAAACACGAGAGGTAGAGAGGTTCGGGTTAGCGAGATGTGGCCATGGTTCACATAAAACCTGTGGCGAAATACTTCTCTATTTCAATGTTTAATCAAACTGTGGAAATACAAGTGTGGCAGTATCCATATATTCTAGTTGTGATAGGATCAGTTTAAAATGGTAAATCACTTCATACAGATCTGGTATAATATTTTAGTGGATGATAAGGTAGAGATCAATGATTGAGATGATGTGCTATTTCTTGGGATCTCTTAGTATACCATTTGGGATAGGTATAAACATTTCATTTCATGATTTTGGAAAGGTTTTTAGATAGTTTTTTTACTCAATAAAATATAATAATCACTTATAATCTATAGGTCTATGTACAATGTGAGCTGATTATTTAGATATCAGATGACATGTTAAGATAATGTGCTCTTTACATTAGTGTTTCCTAGTATTTTTACTTTGATATGGTGTAATTAACCTACAATAATAGCAATATTGTATTAATATAAATGGTACCACATGAGAATCTATAACTTAGTCCATTTCATCCACATATATATTAGTTTGAGTCCAATGAGTTAGTATTGATCTTACCAAATATCATAAAGTAGACCTCATATCATGCTTAGTTAATTCTTATGAGATTATTTCCCACTCAAATCCTGAAGAGATCCTTGAAAATTGGTGGTGTTGTCCACATGAGTTTCAGGTTATCGATCAGGTTTTTTATAGGTATTTCCAAGATAATGGAATCATATTATCAGGAGGAAGGATAATTTGGTGTCTAGGTTTTTGGGTTCATTCATGATAGTGGTTAATATCATTCTAATTACATGAAAATTGAAAATTATAAAGTATTTTAGTGAAATAAGAAATTTTTTTCATGAGTCAAAACATCAACACTTTTATCCTGATCTATCTCACATGCTCTATAACTAAAATGTTGAGCTCAAGGTAGAAGATTCCTTAAAGCAGAATCAAATTCAAAAATATGATTATTGTGAAAAGTATCTTTGAAGAAGGAGAGTTAATATTGTTTATATATAGTGGAAACATGAATTTATTAAGTAATTTAAATGGGTGTTTAAGTCTAATTTGAAGTACAAATGGTTAGATTTTTATTTTGATGATTCCTGGGGATGTTTGGAAGGAATACACAAGGAAGAACTCCTTAACATCTACTAAATCATTTCTATTTTTATTATCTAGGAATAATTTGGTGGTTAGGTGTTCCTTGTGTTGATTTTAATTCATATTTTGTAGGCCTATAGTTAAATAACATCAAGTTGTAGTAATTCACATCGTTTCGGGATGCATCACACCATGAGAAGATAAGGAAGAGGGGAGGCCAACATACCTCAAAGGGTTAATGGAGTGAATCACATGGTCACACTATGAATCATGTCTAGGTTTGTTTTTTAGTATAATAAGTTAATTAGTTAAATATTATTAGAAATAACGATGGGTCTCCCCCTTCCTCAGTATATGAAACTCACCCATCTCCTCGTTGGTTATCTCCCTCATCAAAGTGGACTCTCTCTTATTTCTCCATGGAATAGACATTATTCATTTTTATTTGAAGATAGATATGTTTTTATCCTTCACCCTATGATTTTTCACATTTTCATTCATTATAATGTTGTTAAATCCCAATTTTATATATTATTCAATATTTATAGGTTATACTTTTTTTCAATTCCTACTATTTTGTCTTGAAAAACAACCAATTTTGGACAAGTATAAATCTATGAGTATAAGGTAGTTTGTTTTTAGGCTATCACATAAAATTATTATGTTATCACCAGATATGTGATGTTTCATCAGGCTAATACACCATGATGTTGACCTAAAAATTAAAAATAATGTTTAAGTAGATTCCCTTCAGGAAATCAAACCTATCAATAGACCACGAATAAACTATTAGCATAAATATTTTAATTTTATTCAACCAATATGTGTGAATAACTTGGTAATCTAATTTGTTGATGAAATATGAGACCCTTAGGGATCTAGAGAATGGTTAATTTATAATTAGTGAATGGTTTTGGATTCCTAGATCATGCTATAGGATCCTTATTATGTTTTTGATATGAAAAACTAGGAGAAAATGATTTTAATTAATTTTTAGTTAAAATCACTATGTACTAGATTTTTTATTAATAGTCCGGAATGCCTTAGAGAACCTCCCCCCCCCCCTAGATTCATATCGATAACTCTAGTTTTGAATGATGTAGGTAAACCTCCCTTATATTCAAGTTTATAAGTCTAATTTGGAGTGCCTTGCGGAAATCCCCTTCTGATTTGTGATGATTGTGGTTTTTAATACCGTAGGGAAATGAGCCTTGGATTAATAATTATTATTTACTAAAATTATATGGGGTAATAACCCTTACATTTAAAAAATAATACTTTTATGGAATATTATGAATTTTTTTCCTGGATTCATTTAGAAAAACTTTAGAAACTATGGATAGATACATATATCTTAGTCCAAAAGAGTTATGGTTGATTCAGGGTGTCACTTGGGAACCTTCAAATTGGCATGGTTTATTTATTATGTTTTCCTTTATTTAATATAAACACATTCATAAGAAAATTGATTATACTATATATGCTTATAGATATTGTGGTTGGTGGCCTTCTAAGTCATACTCATATCCACCTCAGGACTTTTTTGGTACCCAAGTATTCTTTATGGATATAAATTATGAAATATACAATCAAACTATGAATGATGCAAGATTTTTATTTCTAGGATGAATGATGGGATATTGGGACTGGGCTAGGAATCCGGAAAATAATTTAATAAATTTACTAGTTTTCAGTATATGTTTTTCTTTATGTATTTTTGTTTATATGACCTGTCTCAAATGCATGACTTGTTACACCAGTATATAGTTCAAATTGATATAAAATGGGTTATGATTATTTATTGTTCTATTTTTTAATCCTATTTACTGATTTATATAGATTTATATGATTGTCATTATTTCCAATCTTATATCACTCATATATAAGGTTATAGTCTCTTAATTGTACCACCATAGATCCACACTACTAGTTGGAAGCCACTATAAGATGGGGAGGTATGCCTAAGGTTTGTGGTCACTTTTCTGATATAGGCACCTCTTAGTGGACATAGATAGGGTCAATACGTCACAATATCCATGTCTATATAGAAATAAGTGTAGGATCGAAATAATGATGTAGATGATCAATATACAAGAGGGGGTGAATTGTATACTTTAAAAATTCTTTTGGAACCTTTAAAGTTAGTTATGAATAACTATGTTTTCCTTAAGAAAAGGAAAGGGATAAGTTTAACAATGTTAAACTAAGAAAATTCACAACACCTGTAACACCAAATGAAAACTTTGAATAAGGAATGAAGTTATAAACTTCAAGTCCTATGAACTTGCTTAAAACTGGAAAGAGATTCCGAAAGTAGGTTTCGGAAATTATGGTTCCAGAAGTTGAAACTTAACCAAATATTACAAAGTGAGATTCTACCTTAAAGCATATAGAATCTAAATGAAATAGAGTACAAGCAAGTAAGTATAAGAAAGTTATACTTTCCTTACAATACAATATGCAGCGGAAAAAAACAAGTAGTAAAACTACAAGTAACAAGATATAAGTCTTTTAACCCAAAGAGAAGGGTATCCAACAACCTTGGATAAAGGTCCCTTGATTTATACTTTCAAGCAAGTATGTCTTACCCACACCAGGGTAAGCCCTCGATACGAAGATCGGAGTCTCTATCTTGCTATCCCTGCAAGCCCTCAACTTCAAGGTAGTTGGCAACCTCTGTCTTCCTTAGCAAGGAAGCCCTCGAACTTCAAGGTAGTCAGCACCTCTGTCTTCCTATCCCTGGAAGTCCTCGAATGTAATCACCAACATTCAGAGTCACACGAAGCTTTGAGAGTTAATAAGAGCCTCTCTCTCTAGAAATCACTTCAACAGCATGTGTGAACAATGTCGAAGAAGTTTTTTTTGAGCTCTTTCAAACAAGCTCCTATTTATAGCCAAGGTCGGCCTCCTTTCCAATGGTCATATTTTCCTTAAAAATCAGAGGGACATGTACACGTTTAACTTAACCAACGGTTAGTTTATAACAGAATATATGACATCGTTTTCTAACAAAACAAGTTTAATAGAAAGTACGACATCATTTTAAGTCTAACACAAAAGTTCGGAGTGAAGATTCGGAGTGAAGGTTCAGAGTGTAAAAAAATGTCAAGGAGTAGAAAAATTATAAAAGTGTAAGAAAAATGAAAGTTCGAAGTCTAACAAAAATAATGTTCGAAGTCTAAATAAATTAGGAGTGTATAAAGCAAAGATAATCAGATTTTGTTTAATAGGTGAATTCAGAATGAAAATTCGGAATGAGAATTCGTTAACAGAATTCATAATGAGAATTCGTCATCAGAATTCATAATGAGAATTCGTAATCAGGATTCATCAATAGATTTTGATGTTGAACTTCATGAGAGTTCGTATCCAGAATTCGGAGTAGAACTTTATCAGAGTTCATATCCAGAATTCAGAGTTGAACTTTATCTGAGTTTGTATCCAGAATTCGGAGTAGAACTTTATCAGAGTTCGTATCCAAAATTCGGAGTAGAACTTCATTATGGTTCTCATCCAGAATTTAGAGCCTAAAATAGAATGCTTCATATCAACGTTTTAAACGATTCCGAGAATATAGAAATGAATATGATTCTTATACTTAAGAAAAATATGGATATAGATCATGAAAATATGATAAGGATAATTTTTCTTACAAAAGAGATTTTCCTTACAAAAGCAGTTTTCCTTATAAAATCAATTTTCCTTACAAAAGAAATTTTACTTATAAAAGCAATCTTCCTTATAAAGTTGATTTTCCTTATAAAAGCGATTTTCCTTATAAAAGAGACATTCCTTACAAAATCAATTTTCCTTATAAAAGCGATTTTCCTTAAAGATAAGGTGTTTGTGATTTTCAAAACAAGAAGGAATGGAAAAGTCATAAGGAAAACCTTATTGACTCAACAATCTCCCCCTTTTTGGAAAGCACAAACATCCTTACGAAAAAGAAAGTCTAAAAAAGAAAGAAAACATTAAGGCTTATCTCCCTTTGCTTATGGATGTTGATGAATACAACTAACTCCCCCTTAGGCTTTGAAACTCTAAGGATCGTATTCTAGATTTCCGTAATGATATTTCATTAAGAATAAGAATGTCTTCTTTAATGAAAACTCTCCCTTAGATAAACTCTATTAGAGTTATTTTTCTTTCTCACCCCTTTTTAAAGATTCTTTTTCCTTTTCTCCCTTTATTAGGGTTCTTTTCCTTATCCCCTTTTGTGATTTTCAAAAAGAATTTGAGGGAATGGAAAATATAAAAAAGTACCTAAAAAATTAGTAGCAACAACAAAAGAGACGAGCAAGCACAATTTTCATTAAGTTTGTAAATTCAACAACAAGGAAGTTAAGATACAACAAAAGATCGGATTTGTCTATTTTGGATCTTTTTCCTTCGCCATGAGACCCTTAAGAATAGTCTTTATCTTTTTAAAGTATTTATGATCTTCCTCAGCTTGCTTCTCTAACACAACAATTCTTGCACTTTGATCTTCAATCTTTTCTTCCTGGGCTTGAAGCTTTTCTTCCTGAGCTTGAAGCTTTTCTTCCTAAGCCTTCAAGATTTGTTCTTGCTTTAACAACTTCTCTTCAAACTCAATCTGATGATCCCTTTCATACTTCCAGTTTTGAGAAACAGAATTTAACTTCCCATTCAGATCTCTGTCTTCTTGAATCCGTAAATTCTTTTCATCTGTCAACTTTTCTTCAAAGTATGAAGTAATTTCATTTATCTTCTTATCCTCTCTCTCAAATGCATCCTTCACATTTTCTTGGAATTCATCAAAGAGTCTCATCTCTTCTACATTCTTCCCCGACCAACTATTCATCCTCTTGTAAGATCTTTTGTGGGATTCATAGCCAACAAAGAAAGTTTTGAACTAAGCCTCTATCTCAACAAATTTTTCCATAACCATGGATATGGAGTTTGTTTTCAGATTCAAAGCATGTTGGAGAATCTTGCATCTTGAATCAATACTTGAGAAAGTCGGAATAGTACCTACCAACTTCTTTAATGACTGAACAACAAAGTCATGCCCCAATGAAGATGACTCTGAATCCGAGACTTTTCTTGGAGAATTTCCTTCTTCAATTTTCTCATCCTTCTTCTTAGAATAATCACCAACTTCCCTTCTCTTGACAACCACTGAGCTTGGGGTATCAACAAAAATTTGTTTTCCCTTGTCCTTTTTTGGAATGGATCACTGTTCCGGAGTTCTCTTTTCACTGTCAGACACTTGAACAACATTGTCTTCATCATCAACAACTTTTTGAGCACCATCCTCTACATTCTCCATTTAAACAATATCATGTAGAAGTTGTTCTTCCTCTACATGATAAGCTACTTCTTCTTCTACTTTCTCCTCATCCTTCCCTGGAGTGACTAACTTAGATGATTCAGCTTCTGAAGTTTGGAGCAACAAATGTTCCGAAGGTGTCCCCTTATAATCATCTACTTGCTTCAAAATATCTCCGGTCTCACCACTACCTTCAGCAAATTCTTCTTCCTCTTCCACTTGCTATATCTGCTCAACTTCCTCAATAGGCTTAGCAACTGCCTCTTCCGGAGCGACAAATATTCTTCCTGGAGTCTCAGGTAGAGATTCCAAAGAAAAAGATCTCAGAACGGGAATGTTTCCGGAGGCCATCTCAGTAAACTTTAACAAAGTCTGAACCACCTCAGCTTCAGACATATTTTTCTTAAGCTTCTTTTCTTTCACTTCTTTTTCTAGTTCATTCGCTGTTCTTTCCTTCAAGGCCTTAGCCTCCACAGGATCCAAGCCAAACTGAGGCTCCCCTTGCACTCTCTTCTCTTTGATTTCCCTCCACTTAGCAACTACCTCATCAAGATAAGATTTCTTCTTCTTCGGTTTTGGAGGTGCGGAATGAACTTCCTAATATTTGGGATTCTCTACTTCAACTACAACTTCTTTCAACTTTCTCTTCTTCAATATCTTAGAAGATTCAGGTTCATCAACTTTCAGAACTGCTTCTTCTTGAGAAGGTAAATCAACAAACTGACCAGTATTTTTTTCGAAGGCTACATCCATCCTTTTGAGAGTACCATCACTCACCAACATAATCTTGCATACTCTTGGCTTAGACTTGCAAGCCTCCTTGAAGGACTCAAGACACCAAACTATTAATTTCGAGGTGATTGCCGGATACATTATGATCTGAGCTCTCAGATTCCCTTTCTTAACATTCTCAAAGATAATAAGAATGTGTTTCATCAGATTAAACATCCCCATATTTATCAGAAAGTCTAGGATATAGATCTCGCTCTTCTTGAGACTATCTTTGTCACCCTTCCTCGGTACGATAAGACCTTGTACCCATAATTATATAATCTGAAAATTCGTATACAGAGAAGCAATCTTCAGAGCCTTGTCATCTGCCAGTCTGAGAGTTTCCAAAGCCTTTTCCTTGTTGAAGCTTCCCTTTGAATCCAGAAAAACATGAGAAATGAACTCAGCTTCTCCTTCATTGTTCAGCCCTACCAAGATGGCTACATTGGCATAAAAAAGCTTATAAGTCTTTCCATAATACTTAAACGATAATTTCTCCCTGCCATCTTCCTTATAGAAGGAAACTGTCTCATAGAATTCTATAATCAAATACGAATAAACTTCATCTTGATTTCCGGGCTTGGAAACAATAACATCTTCCCATTTGTTAAGCTTTATGTTCTTGGATATAAGAGAATAATACTTGTTGAAGAAATCAGGATGAACCAACCTTTCTCAATATACTAACCACTTGGAAATCGTCTTAGTGGTTGACATGTCTTGAGAAGCTGCTTCCAAAGACATTCGGATCTAAAGACTTCTGAGAATTTCGGAACGGAGTTAACTGAATATCGGAATGGCCTTAAAACATAGAGGCAGAGGTTCGGGACTCTAGAGCTTGGAAAACCAATGTGGGACGACCATTTTGGGTCCCCTTTATATAGGCAAAGATATAACGGTTCATCTTCCTCGGTTGATCAAACGGTTGTAAGAACTAAGATAAGATCTCACAGTTGAAAACTAATTCTCAAGAAAACTTGAATCCGATCTTTTGAGGTTTTTATTAAAGAAAAGATTTAAGAAAACTAGAATTCGAAAACAAAACATAAGAAAACACCAGCAAGTAAAGTATGATTACAAAAACATGAGTAAGGAAACCATACCTTTCGGATTGGCTTAGAAGGATTATTCGTAATGGGTAATATTTGAAAAAAAAATCTACAAAAAAATAGTTCGAAAAACTCACTATGAAAAACAATCTTAGTACGGAAAACTCAGAATGAAAAAACATAATAAGGATTTTAGTACAAAAATTTCATTACAAAAGATTGAATACTAAAAGCTCATTATGAAAGACTCGGTACGAAAATCTTGTTATAGAAACAACAGTACAAAATTTTCCATTTCGGAAGTTTTCAATATAAAAATTTTTATTCCAGAAGTTTTCTATACGAAAATATCCATTCTGGAAAATTTTAGTTCTGAAAATCCCCATTCCGGGATTTTAGTTCCGAAAAGTTTGAAAACAAACTTTAAAAAAAAACTTAGTTACTCTAACAATCAAATGTACCCCCCCCCCCTATGAAAAGGAGTTTATTACTGTAAGGAGACTTTTTCAACAGAAAGTTAATTAAGAAAAATTACCTTACGGTTATCATTCCTAACTTCTGTTTAATGTATTCAAATCTATCAGAAGGTAAAGATTTTGTGAAAATATCAGCAACTTGATCTTGCGTTCCGATAAACTGAAAAATAATATCTCCTTTTAGTGTGTGATCCTTAAGAAAGTGATGCCTAATATCTAGGTGCTTTGCACGTGAGTGATGTGCAGGGTTCTTACTTAGGGAAATGGAACTTGTGTTATCACACAAAATTTGAGTTTTAGTAAAACTCAAGCCATAGTCTGTGAGTGTGTGTTGCATCCACAACACCTGAGCACAACAACTTCCAGCTACTACATATTTAGCTTCAGCAGTGGAAAGTGCTACAGAATGTTGCTTCTTGAAAGACCAAGAAACTAGTGAATCTCTTAAGAAATGACAAGTTATGGATGTACATTTTCTATCCATTCTACACCCACCAAAGTCAGCATCAGAAAATCTTGTTAGAACAAAATCATTTCCAGAAGTATAAAATTATCCTAGATCCATGGTTCCCTTAAGGTAGCGAAAATTATTTTTTACTGCCTTTAAGTGAGATTCCTTAGGATTGGATTGATATCTTTCACATAAGCATACTGAGAACATTAAGTATGGTCGACTAGATGTTAAGTAAAGTAAACTTCCTATCATACCTCTAAAAGATGTTTGATCTACTGGTTTCCCAGCTTCATCAAGATCTAAAGAGTTTGAAGTACCAATGGGAGTAATTATACTTTTAGTGTTGTCATAACCATACTTTTTAAGAAGATATTTAATATACTTATGTTGAGATATATAGATTCCTTCTGATTTTTGAGAAATTTGAAAACCAAGAAAAAATGTTAACTCACCCATCATACTCATTTCAAACTCATATTTCATTAGACTTGCAAAAGAGTCAGTTAATGATTTCTGAGTTGAACCAAATATAATGTCATCAACATAAATTTGAACAATCAAAACATTTTTCTTATCTTTCTTTATAAAAAGGGTTGGTTCTGCATTTCCCTTGACATAGTTATTTTGAAAAAAAATCCAATGAGTCTATCATACCAGGCTCGTGGGGCTTGTTTAAGACCATACAGAGCTTTGGTAGGTCTAAAACATGATTAGGATGTTTTGTATCTTCAAAGCCAGGAGGTTGTTCAACAAAAACTTCGTCTTGGATATAACCGTTAATAAAAGCACATTTCACATCCATTTGAAAAAGTTTAAAATTAAAGAATGCTTCAAAGTCAAGTAGAATACTGATAGATTCAAGTCTAGCTACTGGAGCATAGGTTTATTCATAGTCTATTCCCTCTTGCTGATTATAGACTTTAGCAACAAGTCTAGCCTTATTTCTTACTATGCCTCCATTCTCATCACATTTGTTTCTGAAGACCCACTTTACTCCAATAATAGAAGTTTCCTTAGGTTTTTCAACAAATTTCCAGACTTTATTCCTTTCAAATTCATTTAGTTCATCTTCCATGGCTTTGATCCAATCATCATCACCTAAAGCTTCATCAGTGCTTTTTGGTTCTAATTGGGAAAGAAATGCTAGATGTTCTAATTCATTTCTTAAGGAACTTCTGGTCCTTACTGGTTGATTTACATCATACATGATACTATCACTGGGATGATTCTTAAGAAACACCTTATTTGGGTTTTGAAAAACAGGTTCATCAACATAGGGTAGAAAGTCTTCTGGGGTAAATAATTCTGAAGTATCTTCTTGAACATTTTCCTTATCAGAAGGATCATCTATCAAGGGTTGAAAATCAGTTTTTGAAAACACATCTGAGGATGTAGGTTGAGATGGTTTAAAAACAAAAGGATCAGAATCATCAAATTTTACATGCACTGTTTCTTCAACAGTACAAGTATTTTTATTAAAAACTCTATAAGCCTTAGAAGTTGTGGAATAACCTAAGAAAATTTCTTCATCAGATTCTGGTGCGAATTTATGTAGGTTATTTTTAGTATTCAGAATGAATACCTTGCAACCAAAAACCTTGAAGTAGGATAGTCTTGGTTTTTTACCATTCCATAACTCATAAGGAGTTTTATTAAGAAAAGGTCTAATCAAAACTCGGTTTATAGTATAACAAGAAGTAATTACAGCTTCAGCCCAGAAATGTCAAGCTATAGAATATTCACTCAACATGGTTCTAGTTATCTCTTGAAGAATTCTATTTATTCTCTCAACTACACCATTTTGTTGAGGAGTTCTAGGTGCTGAAAAATTGTGAGTAATACCTTTCCTACTACAAAAAGTTTCAAAATCCGAATTTTTGAATTATCCTCCATGATCACTATGAATAGTGTTTAATGGAAGGTTTTTCTCATTTTTAACTTGAGCTCTAAAACTTTTGAAATAAGAAAAAGCATCAGACTTCTTTGCTAGAAAATAAACCCAAGTAAATCTAGTGTAATCATCAACTAGAACAAACACATAGTATTTGACTCTAATACTTCCAGTTTGTATTGGACCAAAAATATCCATGTGCACTAATTGTAATGCATCAGTTGTTGAGACTTCACTGATTGATTTAAAACTAGATTTATGTTTCTTGCTATATTGATAAGGATCACAAACTTTAGAATAATCAAATCTAAGCTCGGGTAGATCCTTAACTAGTTTCTTCTTAGAGTTTGCATAAGTTTCTAAGGTTATAGTGTCCTAGTCTTCTATTCCATAACTAGGAATGATCTTCCATTGCACTTAGGCAAGGTAAATCTTGACTCCTGAGGTATTTTAAATTTAAGGTGTAAACATTCTCTTTCCTATTGGCTGAGAGAATAAATTCTTCCTTGGAATTGTGAACTAAGCACTTATCATTCCTAAAATTCAAAAGGTAACCTTCATCACATAACTGACTTATGCTAATGAGGTTGTTCTAAATACTCTTAACAAAAAGAACATTTTAAATAAAAGTTTTACCTAGAAGAAAAATATTACCAAAACCAACAATCTCTCCCTTAGAATTATCTCTGAAATTTACCTTTCCTCCTTTTGTTTTGATAATATTTTCAAAATATATTTTATTACCAGTCATGTACCAGGAACATCCACTATCCATGTACCATGTGTTATTTCCGGTATTCTCTTTATTTTCCTGAAATCAAGAAAAGAATTAGGCTTTTGGAATCCAAACTTGTTTGAATCCTAGATTTCCAGATAACAAAATTTTAGGTACCCACATCTTCTTAGAGAAATAAGCTTTGTGAAATCCTAGAGATTGGGTTTTGTTTAAGGAACAATTTCTTACCCAGTGACCACCACATTGACACTTGGTACAAAATGGGGCACTTTGAGAAACAAAGTAATTGTTACTAAAGATTGGTTTTACATGGGTATAACCAAATCCGGATTTATTTCTTAAAGGTCGTATTTGGGAATACATTTTATCAAGATTTTCCTTACCATGGGTAAAGTTTGATAAACACTTATTTAAGGAAAAAATTTAGGACTTGAGTTTTATAACCAAGTTTTTATCTTCAAAATCATTAGATTTAGAACTAGAGCTAGGCTTAAAAACATTTTTCTTATAAATTAATGTTTTTAAGTCTTTAGAAAGTTTGTTCTTCTTAGAAATTACTTCCTCAAGGTTTTTGAAATATTTTCAAAATCAGCATTTTTCTTATCAAGATCTTTAGAAAGATCTGATATTTCTTTTGTAAGAATATTATTCCTAGAGTTTGCCTTATCAAGTTTCTTATTTAGTTTAGAGTTCTCAATCTCAAGAAGTTCTGAAAACCTAGAAACTTCTTCATAAGTAGGTGACTTATTTTCTTCATCAGAAGAGGATTCTTCATATGAGGAGTTATAATACTTACAATCATTAGAATTTAAAGATACATTGGTCAATGATTCAGAATTTCTTACCTTATCCATAAAACAATGGTTATCAATAGGTAGTCTGGATATAAGACCAAGATTCTTTTGTCCTAAAGATTCATAATCAGAAGATTCATCTAAAGATTCACCACCACTGGCACTCCAGGTGTCATTAGCTTTCAAAACATTCTTAGATTTGGAATTATAATACTTATTTTTGTTCCTTTCTGAATTCCTTTATTTCCTTTCTTTCTTTTTGAGCAAAGGGAAATCTAGTCTAATATGTCCAGCTCTCTTGCATTCATAACAAGTGACTTCTCCATCTTTCCTATCTTTCCTTTCCTTCTTCTTATACTTGGATTGGAAATTTCTTTGGCCAGCTATCTTGTTCATCCTTCGAGCAAGATTTGCTAACTCATTTTCAGAGGTTTCACTATCAATAGAATCTGATTGAATAACTACCTTCTTAGATTTGGATCTGGTTACTCTCTCAGGAGTCTTAGCTTTTATTTGATTTGATGTTGTTGTAAAAGCAACAGTACCATTCCCATTCTTCTTTTTGATGTTTTCAGCATCTCTCTTCATTCTTGTTTCATGTTGGAGAAGAGTTCTGAATAGCTCATCAAGAGAAATTTGAGTAACCTTGCTATTCTCATCAATAGATGTTCTCTTTGATTCCCACTCATTGGGCATGATATCAATTATCTTATCCACAAGTGCTTCATCATATAAACCTTTCTCTCCCATTGTCTGTAAACTGTTGACTATAGTCATAAATCTCTATTGAACTTTACATATTGGTTCACCATAAAGAAAATTGAAACCATGTTATTCAGCTCTAAGCATAGCTCTCTTAGTCTCAATCACTTTAGAAGTTCCAAAGTGTGTAACCTTTAACTTCTTCTAGATACAATTAGATTCTTCACAAGAAGAAATTTGGATATATATATTTCTAGCCATTGAACAAAGTAAGTTATTGTGTACCTTATAATTGAGTTGATACTCTTGCTTTTCCTGGTTAGTGAAAGTTCTAATTTCCTTCTCAGGAATTTTATAATCTCCAGTAAGCATCACAAAGTTATCCACTCCAGTATTGATAACAAAAGTCTTCATTCGATCTCTCCAGTATTCATAGTCATTACCATCAAATATTGGTGGTCTTGTAGGATTTAGATTATCAATGGAACTAACATTAACTCCTGCCATACTTAAAATAACCTTCGGCACACAAACTTGTTAGTAGAAAAAGTTTGTAACCACAAAGTTCGGAATGACAAAGTTCAGAATGACAAAGTTTGGAATAACAAAAAAAATTCTAAGAAAGTATGAAGAATAAAGGAAAATGAGCAAGAAAAACTTATGCGTGAGTATAAGTATTTCAGAGACCTCCTCTGATACCAATTGTAGGATCGAAATAATGATGTAGATGCTCAATATACAAGAGCGGGGGTGAATTTTATACTTTAAAAATTCATTTGGAACCTTTAAAGTTAGTTACGAATAACTATGTTTTCCTTAAGAAAAGGAAAGGTCTAAGTTTAACAAAGTTAAACTATGAAAATTCACAACACCTCTAACACCAAATGAAAACTTGGAATAAGTAATGAAGTTATAAACTTCAAGTCCTATGAACTTGCTTAAAAATGGAAAGAGATTCCAAAATTAGGTTCCGGAAATTATGGTTCCAAAAGTTGAAACTTAACCAAATATTACAAAGTGAGATTCTACCTTAAAGTTTATAGAATCTGAATGAAATAGAGTACAAGCAAGGAAGTATAAGAAAGTTATACTTTCCTTACAATACAATATGCAGCGGAAACAAAAAAAGTAGTAAAACTACAAGTAACAAGATATAAGTCTTTTAACCCAAAGAGAAGGGTATCCAACAACCTTGGATAAAGGTCCCTTGATTTATACATTCAAGAAAGTCTGTCTTACCCACACCAGGGTAAGACCTCGATACAAAGATTGAAGTCTCTGTCTTTCTATCCCTGCAATCTCTCAACTTCAAGGTAGTTGGAAACCTCTGTCTTCCTCAGTAAGAAAGCCCTTGAACTTCAAGGTAGTCAGCACCTCTGTCTTCTTATCCCCAGAAGTCCTCGAATGTAATCACCAACATTCGGAGTCACATGAAGCTTTGAGAGTTAATAAGAGCCTCTCTCTCTAGAAATCACTTCAACAGCATGTGTGAACAATGTCGAAGAAGCTTTTTTGAGCTCTTTCAAACAAGCTTCTATTTATAGCCAAGGTCGACCTCCTTTCCAACGGTGATATTTTCCTTAAAAGTCGGAGGGACCTGTACACGTGTAACTTAACCAACGGTTAGTTTATAAAAGAATAGATGACATCGTTTTATAACAAAACAAGTGTAACATAAAGTATGACATCGTTTTAAGTCTAACACAAAAGTTTAGGGTCAAGATTCGGAGTGAAGGTTCGGAGTGTAAAAAAATGTCAAAGAGTAGACAAATTATAAAAGTGTAAGCAAAATGAAAGTTCGGAGTCTATCAAAAATAATATTCGGAGTCTAAATAAATTCGGAGTGTATAAAGCAAAGATAATCAGATTCTGTTTAATAGGTGAATTCGGAATGAAAATTCAGAATGAGAATTTGTTAATAGAATTCGTAATAAGAATTCGTCATCAGAATTCGTAATGAGAATTAGTAATCAGGATTCGTCATTAGATTTCGATGTCGAACTTCATGAGAGTTCGTATCCAGAATTCGGAGTAGAACTTTATCAGAGTTCGTATCCAGAATTCAGAGTAGAACTTTATCAGAGTTCGTATCTAGAATTCGGAGTAGAACTTTATCAAAGTTCGTATCCAGAATTCGGAGTGGAAATTCATTACGGTTCTCATCCAGAATTCGGGGCCTAAAACAGAATTCTTCGTATCAATGTTTTAAATGATTCCGAGAATATAGAAATGAATCTGATTCTTATACTTAAGAAAATTATGGATATATATAATGAAAATATAATAAGGATAATTTTTCTTACAAAAGCGATTTTCCTTACAAAAGCATTTTTCCTTATAAAAGAAATTTTCCTTACAAAATCAATTTTCCTTATAAAAGAAATCTTCCTTATAAAATCGATTTTCCTTATAAAAGAAATTTTCCTTATAAAAGTGATTTTCCTTACAAAAGCAAGTTTCCTTATAAAAGTGATTTTCCTTAAAGATAATGTGTTTGTGATTTTCACAACAAGAAGGAATGGAAAAGTCATAAGGAAAACCTTATTGACTCAACAATAAGTGGATAAATGCTCTCACAATCCTGCACCTAGTGGTAAGAACCCTGGAAAATGATGATTGGTTATAAACTCAAACTTCACTTAATGCATGAAATGTGAGCCTATCTGGGGACCATTTTTGACCCTCCCTCGGGATACTCTTTAAATAAATCATCATTTTCTTATAAACCATAATAAATAAATGTTTCTAATTTATAATGCCAATATGGAATATTCGTGAATATTGTGAAACACAAATTTTTTTCTTTTTTGAAATAATTTTATAAAATTTTAAAATTATTAATAATCAAAATCATGAAATCAAAACAATATAGGATAAATTAAATGAAAACATTCCTTTATTTAATTATCTATTCAAATGAAATAGTATTAAATAAATTCAAATGATTGTAATTGATCAAGAATGAAAAAGGGAATATAATTCACGTTTGTATTAGTTTTTAATGAAAATAAGTTTATTATAATAGTTATATACATGTTGAATTAAAATGATTCATATGGAAAGGGTGATTTCTCTAATTTATAATCTCTTGTGACATAATCCAAATTATAAACCTATTCAAATTTTATGTGATGTACATATTTTCTAATAATTTTTTATTTGTAAATAAACTTTTTCATTATGTTTAAAATTCTATTTCATTATCTCTCTTTATGTTAAATCATTATCATTGCTTTATATGGAATCCCAAACCCAACTCATTCCTTTGGGGTTCATCACATTTATTTATATCACTCTCTATCTCACTCACTTCATTTTTCCCTTATACTAAATTTCTTATTATATTCACTTTATTCTTACTTGTCTTTCCTATTTTGGGTCCATTCAAGTCAATGTTTATCCCTTCATACTATTTCTTAAATTCAAAATCAAAATGATTATAAATGAGGTTTTTTACTATATTATACTCTGAGTTTCATATTTTTTAAAATCCATTTATTTTCATGGTTCCAATATAGGAAAATATTATTTTTAAAATATGGTTTTAAATTCATTTGTTACCCCTTTTTAAAATTTTCTCTAAAACTAACACATTTCTCTATTTTTATGAAAATGACTAGAAAATTTGTGAAAATTATTTTCAAGATTTTGATCCCAATTTCTTCTCTGTTTTAACCAAGATTCATTTTCAAAGATATAGTTAATATTAAATGTTTCAATAAACATTTGGTGCATTAAATTTTTATTTTCTTATATTTTTTAATCACATAAAGGTGAAATTTTCATTTAATTTCAATGATTCATTAAAATAAGTAATTTTTTATTAAAAAATATTTGATTTCATGTCTTCCTCTGAATAAAATTCATCTATGTAAACTACTATTAATTTTTTTTGTTTTTTTATGATTTATTTTCTTAAATAGTATCTTTCACAGAAATGGATTTTATTTCAAAACAATACTATTATTATTTATCTATTCTCTTTCATATATACAGCATGATGGACGTCAGATCGCTATAAGATAAGTGATCTATCACTTTTATTCTCTTACCAAATCATCCCCTTAGTGCAGACTTATCCTTTATTTAAATTCCTTCACCCTTTGAATACTTTATATATCATTATTTTTATTGAATGGGGTTCACCTATATACCAATATATAGATAGACTAAAAAACATTTTTACTAAACCATATACTATTTTTCAATATGTTTTAACTACAATATAAATAATTATTTAGATTTAATCATATTAAACTAGAGAGTTTCTTAATTTTATTATATACCCATTTAATTTCAATAGGTTTATCATGTTATGGTTGATGATGGATTTTTTTATTTTTTCCATATATGAAGCATAAATGAATGTATATATTATAATGTAATGAGTGGGGTAATAATTATGTATCCTTATAATGTATTGGGTAATGTGATACATCTTAATAAATTGTGTAAAATATGCATTAACCTAATTCAATATTTTTTTAAAATTTAGGAAATGATGATTGGAACATAAAGAATATATGTGAACCAGAAGCAAGATATTTCCACAACTTATGTGTGGGAGTTGGCCATTATGTTATGTTTTCTTGGAAGTGATCCTTGTATTATTATTTTGATATAATATTTTAAATTTATTCAATATTTTTAGTATTCCATGGTCGTATGATAAATACTTTTTTTTCAAAATCCTTTTATTAGGATCCATTACATAAGATCCATTTTTTCTGGTATGATTTCATTATATTGTTTTAATTATCATTAATTTTTTTCTCATACCCATATGTTTATTTTATATTGACATATTAACTTCGTTTGTTATTTATTATATTTTTCCTTAGTATGTTTTTGAGCCCACCCCATCTTATGTTTCATATTCCCCAAGTTATGAAGAAGGTTATTATTTAATATGGGTCTACAAGGGTATCATGTGTTTAGAATTTATGGGAAATGATGAAAAGTTATAGTAAAATTATTAATCCTGGGTTTAATGGTATGAATTACCAATTGATGGGAAGCTTATGGGTTTTCTAGTTAAAGGTTTTTATAATTCTCTAAAACTCTGAGCCTAAAAATTTCTTTAGTGTGTAAGCGACATTTTATTTTATACTAATATTGCATTTATGGATGGTTTATTTTTGTGTTTCTTGAAATGGTTGGAAAATTACTATGAAAATATATTTTTCAACTGATTACCGAGTGTGGGTCTAGGGTCTCTCAGTTGGTATTAGATTATGGTTTATATAACATTGAATATTAATATTTTATCAGTTGAGGATAATTTAGAAGAAACAAGCTCCTATTATGGTCTTTTGTATTGAATATAAAGGAAATTAATGATATTTTGGAGATGATTATTTGGTTATAACATGAATACATCATTGAGGTATAAATAGCCATTGGGGATGGTTTATAATTTAATATCACGAATATTATGATTATTTTAAAAAAATATTACTAACTATTTTGGATACGCTAAAATTGAGTGGATGCAATCTATTTATGGGTGAAGAATATAAAACTCTAATATTGAAGTACCAATTTAAAAAAAATACTATGTTGGATACCTTGTGTTATATGTATCACCAATATCAAATTAATTGAAATATATTTTACATTACAGTATAACCATTTAAAATTATTGAGATTAAAAAGTGAAATATCATAATGAAAATTTAAATACGGTAAACCCACAAGTAAAAAATGATAAATAAAATGATTTATTTTAAATATTATTATTAATATTTTAGGAATAACTTCTTGTATTGTAATACTGATTAATTGATAAAATTTAAGTTTTATATGTTATTAAAATAATTTAATGTTAAAAATGAATATTTTCCATAGAACTGTTTTTTCTATATATTATGTATTTTCGTCCTTGAAAAATGTTGAACACTTTTAAATGATTTTTCTAGTAATATTTTTCAATGTAAAAACCAATATATTTACACAAATTTAACTTATTATTGATGTAAAGTGTGATTAATAAGACTAAGAGTATAAAAAAAAATATTAAATGAAAATGTTTTTCATTATATAATATATTTTCATTTTAAAGTTAAATTAATGTATTATAGATTTTTAATTTTGAAAAAATAAATTCATTTTTATAATTTCGATCTAAAAAATATATTTTAATGATTTTTTACATTTTTCAAGAGATGTTTCTTTTTTGGATAATTATAAAAAAAATACTTTTTTATAAATATATTAAAATCTATGGAACCATCATGAAATAATTGACAAATAATATTTTATGAAACATTCTAGGATATATATTATTTTTATGTATTAAGAGAAAGAAATTTTAAAAATCAAGTAAAATTTAGAAACATATATTTCACTTTTCAGAACATAAATTAATTTTTTTTAATATAAAAAATGTTTTTGATTTATTACATTTAATGGTGTATTGGATGGTGACACCTGATTTTGGATTGATTCAAATATAAATTATCCATAATTTAAGTCATAATAATACAAATAATTTATAGGGCATAAATTCCACCCAAAATTGTTTTTCTTAGAGAAAAAAATAATCAATAATTTAACTAGAAACTACCCCCTCCTCAATTTTAAATACCAAAACATTATAAAATTCCTTTCCATTATAGATTCCCTTGAAAATTAATTACCTATTATTTTATCTATCAAGAGTATCTATGATGATTTCCTAAAGTTCTAAGGTATTTCTACAATTCATTGAGAATCTCATTTGCAAGGTAAGGGTTCTTAACATCATTTCTCTTTTATTTGTGTAATCATCCTATTACCTTTCCATTTTATAAAGAGTTATATGTAGATAATTATTTTAAATTTTTTTATTAGATTATCAGTGGAATATACCCATTTTATTTCGTTATAATTTATTAATAATTGTTTACAATGCTAAATCAATCTTATAGCCTCAAAACATCTAAAAATTTCAATAAATATTGTCATTTCCTAATAATAACATCCCTATCTGGATACAAATTTGGGGATCAAAGAATTGGAACTAATAAACCTAGGGGTAATAACCATAATGCAATATGGTTGGTTATTAACTCAATCTTCTCTAGTTTCACAATAATAAATCCAAATAGGACACCTTATTTGACACTCTTGGGTGTATATGCTTTGAATAATTCATGAGTTCTTACTAACCATCATGTATAATTATTTTTTATTGATACCACCTACATGGATAGTTATTTTTTATAATGTTATTCCAATTTATTTTAATGTTTCATAAGATTCTATAAATAATTATAAATATTGGAAAAATTAAAAATAAGGAAAATCATTCAAATAAAACAATATGGGATAATTTAAATGAAAACAAGTCTTCAATCCATTCTGTCTTCAAAAAAAAGTGTAATGAATAAATTTTAATTATTATAACTGGTAAAGAATGAAAAAATGAAATATAATTCACCTTATAATTAATGTTTTATTAAACCTATGTTTATTATACTATAAATGCAAATGTGATGAAATAAAAAACGATATAAGGTAAGTGTTCTTTGCCCTAATTTACATATCTTGAGACATAATTCAAATTATGCATCAATTACTATTTAACATTATTTTTATAATGACTATTAAAATATTCCATAATATGGAATTTGTTTCAGGTTGTTTAAAATTATATTTTATAATGTATTTTTATTTTCCTTTGAGTCATTACAAAACTCATAAGAGGTATCTTGAACTGAACAATTTCCTTTTGGTTTCACCACCTATTTCTCTATCAATATCTCTCTTAATCACTTCCCCATTATATATTACTAATATTATTATGTTATTAACTTTATTATTCATTATATTTATTATTTTGGGGGATTTTAATGTCATTATAGATTCATTTATATAACTTCTTAAATTCATATGCAATAATGATTATGAGCGAAGATTTTGAAAATATTCCTCTATTTGTTTCTTATTTTTTTAAATATCCTTATTTAAAAGGGTCCATTATTGAGAAATTATATTGTTAAAATGATGTTTTAAAATATTTTATGTTCCCTTTTAAATTTTTTTTTGAAAGCGGTACATGTCTCTATTTGGTTAAAAACAACAACTAATGTTATGAAAATTATATTAAATATTTTTCTCCCGTTATCCGATTTTTTATAAATATTATTTTTCCATGAAATTATTTATATTATAACTTTTTAATAAACATGTTTTACTTAAAATTTAATTTTATTACATTTTTTCATAACATTATTTTGTAATTTTCGTTTTATTTCAAATTTTTCCAAAAATACGATATATTTTTTAAAACTTATTATAAATCAAGTCTTATTAATAATTTTTTTCATCTATTAAAACAAATATTCCACAGTGAACCCTTTTAATAATGTATTTTCATTAATATTATCTCTTATATAAATAGATATGATTCCAAAATATTATTTTAAATAATTATTTGTGTTCATAACTACATGTTGAGCGATGGAAGAGAGATCACTATAAGAGAAATGCTACATCACTTCTTTTATCTTACCAAATTAACCTTTATGAATAAGCATAAACATTCTTCCAATATATTTCATTAGTGAATACTTTATATTTAATACTTTTGATTTATTTTATTTCCCCTAAAACCCATACATTAATTGATAGGGGAAGTTAATTAATAAAATGTATAACCTTTATCTATATGGTGCTAATAAATTATACTTAATTATCTTAATTTAAGGGAATTTACATAGATATATTCCTGATTTCAATGGATTCGAATTTAATTTCCATTGGTTTATCATAATAAATTTATTGATGAATTTTTGTATGTTTAAATTTTTATAGGATTACATGTATATATTATGATGTGATGGGTGGGTCTGTAATTATATATCCCTCAACTGAATTATTTAATGTGATTCTTTTCATTATATGATGTGATATATAATAATCTCGATGATATATTTTTTTCTAGATCTTATGTATAAGATTAATCAACTATTTTATGTTGTCTGGGTAGTGAGAAATAACTTATTCTTATAATAAATGTTTTCTTTTTTTCTACATTATAATGATTCCATGATCCAATGATATATACTAATTTATTCCAAGAGAATTATGTTATGATCCATCATTTTTTATCCATTTTTTATCATTTATGGTGTCCTTATGATGTTTTCTTATACCATTATTTTTTTATACCTATATGTTTATCTTATTACAATTTATGATCATTGATTTTTATTAGTTTCTTTCACCCTTACGGAGTATCTGAGCACACCCTTCTTTTATTTTATCTTCACATGCATTGAATAAGTATTATGTAATATGGTTCAAGAATGGGTATCATCTTTAAATAATACATGGGATATATAGAGGATATATTATAAAATATAGAATCCATTATTTAATTGGAAAATATTCATTGGATGTGAAAGATATGGGTTTTTTATTTAAATAGTTTCTAAATTCTCTAAAACTCTAAACTTAAAAAGGATTTGGTTAGGTATATTAGTAAATAATTTTTATTGATAATATATTTTTGGATGGTTTATGTTTTCATCTCTTTAGTTGGTATAAAATTTAGTATTTAAGTAATATTTGTTTAGCTCCAGATCTGAGAGTGAGAGCCTGGGTAATCTCACTGAGACTCCCAGATATAGTGAATTTCAGTTACACATCACATAGTATTATCCCACATTGAATGTAGGTCCGTACTATCTCTTGGGAATATTCCCCCTTTACATATTTAGATATTATATAGGGTTACATAATGTGTGAGTCGATCACATAATGTGTGATATTTGACTTAGAATAAAACATAATCAGACACATCATAAGGGTACTTGGTATGTGTTCTAAAAAACTAAATTCCATTAAATCGGGTTTTCTGATTTGATTCCAACCATAAAATCATTTCAAAAACCATAGATTTTTTCTTGGATCATTCTGAGGGCTATATTTACTATGTCAAACAAGGTGAAGCCACCATTGGAGATCGATTTTTGGAATTCAGTTAATGGATTTTCAATCTCATCAAATATTTCTATCAGCTATGTATATAACTTCTTGGAAAGAAACCCAAGAAATTATCCTTCCATGTTTTCAACATTATCCATGATCCTCTTTTTCCCCCCTGATTCGGATGTTGTACCTATATCATAAATCATGGAACCATTAATTAAACATGAAATGAATTGTTTTGTGAATGATAAAAATTTTAGATAAACAAAAGGTAGTTTTCATAGACATGAAGAAAGAAGAGAAAAAACAATAAAACATAATATTTAATATCTTTGATGTCCCTAGAAATTTTGGCCTGATTCATATTATGATAATTGAATAATTAAGTAACCATTATAGGTTCATGATAAAATATCTCAAAATATAACATAAAAAGAATTCATGAAGTTGATAGGTCCATACAAGGATTAACTAAAAGAAATAAAAAATATATTCATAAAGAATATAGGGAAAATAGAGAAAATATTACCAAATAACAACCCCTACATCAATAGATGATCAGTGGTTAGTTAATAAGGAACCCATGACTATGTCATTAACAATACCAACTTTTCTCATCATTGATTCCTTTTGTTATTATTGAGTGTTCATCAATATATCCACTATGATAAGATACTCTCATATCCTATGGTTATGTAAATAACCCTATGAATTATTTCAAAGGTTCATATACAACTATTTAATAGGGTTTAGAGAATTAATTGGGCATTAAATTAATTTATTTATTTAATATCCTCAATATTCAACTCTGACTATGAACCCTTGTGAACCCCAATATGAAGATAACTTCTATGGTAAAACACACACTCAAGATAGAAAAATAGTTATTTATTTCGCATGAGACCCCTTGTTTGGGATAATAAAGTGTCAGAAAAAAATGCATATGGAATAATGAGGTATTTATATCTTTATGCATTCAATATCAATATTCGTATGATACCATAATATATTCTAGTAAAAAATTTAAAACAATGGGAATTTTCAAAAATATTTAAAGGGTCCATTATAAAACCAAAATCATTACACTGCATAGTTATAATTTTTTTTAAAGGTGATGCCTTGGTCAAAAACAAAAGAATCATAAATATTTTTAAAAAATAAATATTACAAGAGTCTAAAATATGGGATCACATTAAAATTATTTTCATGAAAGGAAATAAGTGAAATGGAACGGTCTTCTAACCATGTAATGTCTTGATTGACTCTCATGTTTGCCAGGCCATCTGCAACCGTGTTTTCGTCTTGATAAATATGTATGCTCATATAGTTTAGATCACTAAGCGAACGGGGGAATTCCATCCAGTGGGTAGTAATCGGCCAAGTAAGGTGGATTATTCCATTCCATATTGCATTTATGATAGTCGTTGAGTCACTTTCAATCCAAAGTTTATTCCAACCAAAGGATTTGTCAAAGGTAATGGTATGAATCAAGCCCAGCATCTCAGCTTCGAGGGAGGTGGAAATGCCACATTTACCCATGAAGCATCCAAGGATCTGGCCATGGTGATATCTGAACACAACACCACACCCTACAGGTCCTCGATTTCCCTTAGAGGCGCTATCGATATGATCTTGATCTATCCTGGCAGGGGGGCTCTCCAGAACACATCCAATGTACAATGCGGCTGAGAGAAATTCCCTTCAATACTGAGATGCCTCGGGATCACAAAGTCAGAAATGGTGTTTTGGCAATGTCCCTTTTTAATCAAAGCTGCTTCTTGTATGGCAATAAGGATCCTCATCTGACCTGCATTGTTATTGAATGAGTAAGTATTATGAATAATAGTATTCTAATCATACCAAATAATATGGTGGATATTAGCAACCGTATCATGAAAGAGGTTCCTAATTTGTTGAGATCCATCCATTCCTGCACATTTTTTAGTTGAGCTTTGAGATAATTAATATTCAACCATCTGCAGTCAGAAATTTCAAGAATATAGTTCCAGACAGCAGAAGCAGTAGCGCAATAGATAAAGAGGTGGTTATCATCTTCCTTGTGTTGATTACAGATTTTGTATTTAGATCTGAGATAGATGCCAAAATATTAGAGGAAAAGTTCAGTAGGTACTCTGTTGTGAGCAAGACGCCATATGAGGTTGAATCTTGATGGTTTTATCCAAGGTTTGTTGAAATTTTTTAACCAACTATAGTCATTTTTTGAGTTACAAAAATAATTTTTGTATAAATGTTTTGAGTTGAGAATTGAATTGTGGGATGGTTCCCAAGTTAAGAAATCATTAACATGAGAGAAATAGTAGTTTTCAATAACATTTTGAATAGTGTTGGAAGGTGACCATGTTGAGAGTATAAAATGTCTCTGATAAGGTTGTTGGTATTATTAGAGGTTTGATCAGGAGGCATCATGGAAATTAAAGGCATCCCAGTCCAGTTATCCAACCAAAATTTCATGGAGGAGTCTCTGGAGACCATCCATCTAGATTTATGCATAATATTAGTGAAGGTGTTTTTTATACAAGGCCAGATATATGAGATAATGAAGTTCAAATTTCCCATTGTATGTTTGTCAAGAAACCAATTTTTTAGAGAGGAAATGTCTTCTGAGGTTTTGTGAAAAATGTTCCAAGTGAGTCTTTCTTGAAGGGCTTCATTAATGTACATGATATTTTTAATACCAATACCACCATTTTCGATGGGTTTGCAACAAGTTGACCAGGGTTCAGTCACAAGATTTCTTTCTAGAGTGCTACCGGTCCAGATGAAGTTCTTTATGGATGTGTTCATTTTTTTAATGAGTTCAACTGGCCATTTATAGACCATCATTGAATAAACCATCTTGGAGACAATGGTGGATTTGATGTGGAAATTCATACCTGCCATAGAGAGAGATTTACCTTCGAAGAAGATAGTTGATTTAGAACTTGGTCAACAATAGTCATAATGTAACAAGATTTGGGTTTATCCAAAAAAATGGGAACACCAATATAGGTGAATGGAAGCATAACTTCTTTCAGACCCAGGTCACTGAGAATGTTACGTTTTCTGCTGGGAGGGAAATTCTTACCAAAGAAGATGCAAGATTTGTTCCAGATAATGGTTTTACTAGAAACCTCTTCATAGTGTGAGAGTTCATTTTTTAGGTTAAGAATGTTTCTTTTTTCCCCCTAAAGTAAAAGGATATTGTCATCAGCATAAAAGATATTAGTAAGAGCATTCACATTCCTAGAGACATGAATTGGATTTATTTTGTTCTGGTTCACTGGCATGTTGATCAGACGACTGAGGTAGTCTTCTACAATCGAGAAGAGAATGGCAGAAAGGGGGTCACCTTTCCTGACACCTTTTGTTCATTTAAAATATTCTTTATGTTCTCCATTAACCAAGATGGAGATATACGCCAAGTTGAAGAGGGTTCTGATTACAGTTATAAAAGATGTGTTAAAACCATAACCTTGAAGGAATTTGAAGATAAAACTCCAGTCCATGGTGTCAAAAGATTTTTTTTATGTCAATCTTAATCACTTTTTTTCCTCCCCTATTAGTTTTATTCAAATTATTGATACACTCAGAGGTGAGGCAAATGCAATCTTGAATGGATCTTCCATTTATAAAACAGCATAGATTTTTATTGGATGTTTGTAGTATTTTTATTTACTTCATGTTTTATTATTATTTTAATTTTCATAATTATATTTAATATTATATTCTAATAATTTATCTCTTTTTATCTTATATTATAATATTATACCTTAATAAAATATCCCTTGTTTCATTTTAGTCCATTATTTCATATGAAAAAAGTTATTAAAAATGTTAATGGAATTCAAATTCATTTTGTAACGTTCTATCCCCTTTGAAATATCACTCCCTATAAATTTCCTTAATCATATGAAAATATATGTGGTTACTTTTATCTCATTTCATCTTCGGATGCTCATATCACTTCCTCAAACTTATGATTTCTATAGTGAACATTGACCTAGTGTGTTGTCT
This sequence comes from Viscum album, assembly GCA_963277665.1. Lineage (NCBI taxonomy): Eukaryota > Viridiplantae > Streptophyta > Magnoliopsida > Santalales > Viscaceae > Viscum > Viscum album. The sequence goes on from OY728166.1 coordinate 593,528,514, forward strand.
AGTTTCAATGTATTTTATCTCTATGATCCATGTTTTCTAATTATTTTTCTTCATAAGAGTGATAACATTCTAGTTATATATAGTCTACGTTTAGTACATATGACCTATCTCATACATACCACATGAAAAGTGATACATAAAACGAATTAAGCACTTATGAGACACTTAGTGAAGTATTAGGTGACAATAAACCATCCCATTATGATCAAGTACTTCAAGGGGGATAATATATTTAGGATGAATCTTTCCCTTATTCTTGAGACACATATCCTAGGTCTATTATGATATTCAAATGAATGTATAGTCTCTAACATCCAACACCAAATTTCCACAAGGATTTTACTATATCAATTATTTAGACATTGTGATGCATTGATAAGACACTTAATGAAATATATCTTTTATGAAATTTCATAAAAAAATATATGGTCCTAGTAACTTCTAATCAATTTCCTTATACCTATAAGTGTGACTTATACAGCACATCTTGAATACATACTTTTATGGAACTATTTATAAACTAGATTGACAAATATTTAAGTATGATAACTCATAAAGAGAAATTTTTTGATCCTAACATGAGTTAAAATAATTCATGTATGATATCAACATGTCATATTGGGTTTGACTAGTTAATTAAAATTTACCTTCAATATGAGGATGATTAGTAGTGATAAAGCTCGTGTCAGTAATTAATTATTTTTTATGCCTTCTCCAAAATAATGAATTAAATCTATAATCTTGATTAGATATAATTGAAAGTGGTTCTCTATATATAGTTGACACTTTTTTATATAAATCATATTATGTCGATCAATTAAGATATATTATTTAATATAAATGAATATATTAAATTCATAAGAGATTTTACAACATCCAAAATACCATTATAGCCTGTAGAAGTATTGAAAATTCTTTTAATTAAACCCTTGGTGATATTATCCCCTATATATATAGTTAACGGTAATAGTTTCATCATTGAATTAGACTTTTCGAATTCATAAATAACTTTTTTGGTGACCAAGAATCAAAATATATACTCTAAATTCTCTATCTTGTTTCATAAAATAAAATTAGATCATTATGATATCTGTACATCTTTATGTTTCGATGATGCATAAAAATTGCTGAGTTTAATGCATTAACCCAAATATCATTCCAAAATTTTTTTTATTAAAGTGACCCATGTTCATTTCTAAAATCATAATACTCCATTTCAATCATGGTTAAACTCTAGATTATGTTTTTCCATCATAAATAACATAATATACCATTTATCTTATCCCTCGATCTTCAAATGTGTTGATGGTGGAATAGTAATTTGCAAAATATTTTCCATTCTTTGAAAAAATTTGAGTATTGAGTCCCTTTAAATCATCATAATCTATAATGTAGTATGATCCATCCTACAAAAAACGTTATACAACTTGATCTCCATCCCATTTCTATAATGAATACAATAGTCGTTGTCCTTAATCAACTCCAACTATAGTTTTAGTTCATGTTTAGCTTCTTCTGTGTGAATTTAAACCTTAATATATTATGATATTTATATATATGAATTATTCCCATGATTAATCATTAACATTTTTAATGAAAATGTTATCATTATTATATCTTAAACGTAATTTGAGTAATTTTTATTATCGTCCATTATTTGGTGTGTGCTACAAGCTACCAAAGTGTCATTTTGAATAAAGAAACATTAAAACCGTTTATCTAACATAATACTATATATAAAAACCCCTTATCTGGAACTAAACTATATATAAAAACCCCTTCTCTACTATAGGTTAGTGTGTGTATAGTTGTGGTGAACAATCACCTTTTATTCTCATTGAAACTATCTTAAGAATCTTCAATCAAGAGGATTTGACACCTATTCAAGTAAAATGTTTTATTAGGTTTTAAAATCATTGAAAATTTATTCTATTTCCTTAATATTAGAATACTAATCAAATAAAACTCTATCTTTATATATCAATGATTATTATGTGCCTTTATATAATCACCTATATATTTGTAGTATCTATATATGTACCCTTGATTGTGATTACATGACACAATAATAATACTCTCTAATAAAATAATTTACACTTACTAAAATTAGAATATAATTCCTCTTTTCTCAAGGTACTCTATAGAACACTCAAATGATATTTTTTCTCTTCCTTAATATTAAAATATATAGTAATATCATCTATAATGACATTTAAAATTTTAATAAGGTAATCTCTCATGATACTATTTATTAAATACATGATAATGGATGGATCATTTTTATTCCTAGAAGGTAACACTATGAATTAATTTGGTCTATATCCTACACACAATGTTATCATTGGTATATCCTCCCTTTTCAACCTTAAGTAATTATATCTATATCTATGTTCAATCTTTGATAATTATTAAGCCCCTAATAGTTAATGAAAAATTTCATCAGTACGGGGTAGTAGATACATTTTCCATATGGTGATCAAGTTATATTCTTGATAATTAATTAAATGAAAAATTAATCTATCTAAATACTCCAAAAAGTGTATTATTCCACCTTATAGAAAAGAAATTAGATATTAAAAACGATTTTATATATAATCTTGGATTTTTTTCATAAAATCTTCTTAATTTAATAGGGTATATTCTATATGGATTCTTTGGTAGATGCATACCACTAGGAAAATTTTATTTTGAAAACTCAACATTGTGATTTGAGGGAAGAATGGAAAAATATTTAGGAAATAAATTGACATGTTCTTAACCACTAGGAATGTCTCTAATAATGATTTTCACTCTGACCATTTGAGTTAAATACCCCCCCTTATTATTTTTTAACACCTATATATAGAATGCAATTTGGATATGGATTTCATTATCATCCTTCCACCTATGGATGACCATGGGTTGATTTTGAATATGAAATTACATTTCCCTATCCCATTAATTTATATATAATCTATGTAAGAGATCCAATACATGCTAAGAATCACATAAAACATGACTAATTGGAGAATAAAAATTTTTAATAGAATCCCATTCCCATAAAACTCAATTAGAGAAAACATGTGCACATGGGATGAAATTATCACACCAAAATGTGTTTTAAAATATTATTAAATATACAATCCTTAAAGTAGTGATGTAAATATGTTATTAAATATATTCATATATAAAGGAGTGTGTATATCCAAATTCAAATAATATTATTTAAATGTTTGATAAGATGATAAGTATAAATTTGACCTCATCATAATAGTGATCTAGTTTTTCAGTAGTGATAAATAATGTATTCCCATAATCACATGGACATAGAGGTTACTAATGATGGATATCCTTATTAACACTTAGGCTGGTGAATTTATTTTCATAATTCCAAAATTCATTAAATTTTCAATATAGAACTGTTAAATGTATATTATTAAGTATTTTCAAATATTATATTGTATTGATTGGACACTTTATAACTTCTTATAATTAATTTTCATGATGGAATACTTTTCCACATGTGACCTATTTCACTGTTTCATTAAGGAAATTATCCTTAATATTATTCTAATATTTTCTGTATGTAGGATTTTTAATATTCATGGTAATCATTTATGTTTACATAAAAATTAATTTTCCAAATTTTTCCCTAAAAATATATTTTTAACAATATCCGAACTTGATTTCAACCATGACCACACATTATAAAATTTATTAGAAGCTACCATAGTCCCTTTGAAAAATATATTTATACAAATTTGTTTTTAAATAACTAAGTAAATGAGATTATTTTTTTAGTGTCAATTATAAAAATATTTTCTTACCATTATGATTACTACATTTGTACCCATTTATTAGTCAAGAATTTGTTTTATACCCATGAATTATCTCTTAATTCTAATACAATGTGATAAATTAAAAAATGTATTGAAAAATAACTATGTAAAATATTCTCATTCAATGAAGTCAATTTCCTACTTTTTCCTTGGATCCATGATGATAGAAATCCGTTGATCTGTCCCACCATCCAAATGAAAAAAATATAAAACCACTTTTTATTTCTTCAATCGTTGAAAAATAGAACAAATATTTTCTGTTTTGATGATCCTTTAGTCAGTAATTAATGGATCATAGCACCCCTTAAATGATGATTGACATTGTCACATATGTTAATCAATGGTGTTTTTTCTATCCTTGGTATTTTTTCGTGTTTTACAGGGTTCATGTCATTTTTCATAACATGGGAGAGTCTAGCGACCATAACTATTTATTGTGTACTCTAGAACCAATCCCATTTGGTTTTGCCTTGGTAAAATCATTTGATTATCCATTACACTGGTTATTTACACTCTTCCTCTTAGTTAAATACATTCACTAAAACCACAAATGTTAGTATAAGTATTAGAATAATATTTCTATAACAAAAACCTTATAAAAATTAAATTCAATCCTAAACATGTCCTACAATTTGACACCATTATTTCAATATTTAACAAATTATATTAAACTAATTATACTCTTGGTTTATCCTATAACACTTGGGTTAAAGTCAATAATTATTTAGGTTTTATCCTCTTACTATTTATTTCTTAAACAGAAAAATTACCCATACCCCTATCTAATTGAAATTTATATAAATAAACTAAAATATATTTACATAGTACATTATTCTCTATGAATTTATGTAACATCATATAAAAACATAACCCTATAAAAAATTATTATTTTTAGATATTAGTTGCATTGACATAATATTTTAAAATATGTCAACACCTCAAAAAAATTATCCACACATAATATCATTATTGATATGTTATAAATAGTAATCCTCTTTATTTATTTTGGAATGGGAACATAAGAAAAGGGTAGCCTCAGATGATCTATAAGGTGTAATTCATAAGAAATATCAACAGAGTTAGCATATGTAAACATACAGATGATAAAAACTGAGTGAGGATAAAAAGAACATAGGCATGGTAACTTAATAAAAAAATCACCCCAAACATTGTAAGACAATAACATGAATCATAATGATTTTGCTTAACATTAAAAAAAATATATGAAAATAATCATGAGATATTGATACATAACATTGGAATATAGAACTAACATAAGCATAGAAAATCATAACTCATGTCATGGTCAAAAACCAAGACATTAATATCATATTTGAAAAATCTAACCACCTATGGACCAAAAAAATGGATTGGGACAAAAACTAATGTCAGATAGCATGACGTCACATGACATATAAGGATTTATTTGGTGCATTAGGGGGAAATATAATTTAGATTCGACACTCAACAAAAGGAAAAATGATTCCTATTGGTGTAATATGAACATAATCACGTTAATAAATTAACCATAGAATAAATAAAATATTATTTATATTTATGTTTCATGAAAATTTCCACAAAGTATTGAAAAATCATCCAAATAAAATTGAGGAAGATTTCATTAAAATGTATCCCTAGTAAAACAAAACAAACATTAAAGTATATTGACATAGATAAAAATTAATTACAAGTAAATTTGAAAATTGGAATGAAATTATGTAAAATATTTTTATAATGAAGTGGGAAATAAGATAAAAATTTAATTTTATGAACTATAAGAACGTGTATTGAAGCTTTATAATGAAAAGTTAAGAAAATCCATTATATAAAATGTTAAATTGGCCATTACCTAACCCTATCGACATTTAAAGCATCATAACTGGAATAAAAAAAGAAAATACGAAATGGGGAATGGAAAAATTTGAATACATCCAATCTTCAAGAATCATCACCCCCATGAATAGTACTATATAAAAGAAACATAATATTAGTAAACGAGTCCACATATTAGAAATTTAAATTATAAAACCATGGTTTTAATTATAGTGAATATTGTATGAGATAAAGAGAGATATTAATAGGGGTAATATTACCATTGGAATAGTAATGAGACCATTGGAATAGTAACCTGGACGTTTTAATAGTAAGCTAACTATTATGAATAGTAACTAAACTGTTGAGAATAGTAATTTTACCATAAAATAAATAAAATTAATATAATTATATTTATCATGATAATTTTGGAAAATATAAATATTATAATTCAATAAAATAAATATCTTCATCAACAACTCAAAGAAAATATATACTATTGTTTTTAATAAACTTTATTTTAATGTATTACATAAAAATAAATATTTTATTATTCAAAATTAAAAACACCTATGTTAAAAATTAATTTTTATAAAATTAATGAAATATTTATAATTATCATTTTTTTAATTTTGAATATATATTTTTTGGTTGTTTTATTAAATACTTTAATTTTTATTTGAATAGTTAAAATAATACTTTTCAAGTACCACATGTTTTATGAAAATAATTGGGATGAAATAATGAATTAATAAATAAAAAATTAGTAATTTTATCACAAAATAAATATATTAAGGTTATTATTTCACTTTAAAACAATTACCTTAATTTCCAAACCTATAATGTATTTTCCAAAGTCTACAGTAAATAATGTTCCCTTAAAATAACAATTTTCCATTATTTCAATTTTCCTTTTTTATAAACCAGGGAATTCAGTTTATAAAGGGGATTAATGTCATAAATATATTTAATTTTATTTATATATGATTAATAATTTCAAAAAAAAATAACTATTATAGGGTTTAAATTGGATATAGTATTTTATTCAATATTATATACTAAAAATAACAATTTATTAAAGTATAAATAACCCTCCACCACCCCTGTTGAAAACCACTCTTACCATAGTGACCAAAGAAAAATATACTCTCAAAAACCATATTAAAATAACATTAAAATAACTTTTTATGTTTTGGAGAAAACCAAATCCAAGCATCAATGGTTTCAAGTGTTATTTAAGAGAAGCAACACTAAGAAAAGAGTAAGCGTTTATCTAATTCTCTTCTATTTTCTTATTATCTTCCCTTTTATCCCCAATTATTTCCCAAAAATCATATAATATTAATTAATTAGTATATTATCATTATATTATTGATGATAACCAACTATAAAAATTATATTAATGATGTATTTATATTTCATACTTCTCTTTCTTCTTCTTTGGACAATGTCCCATTAACAGTCTGTTAACTGCCAATGAGGATGTTTCCAAATACTTTATTATTAGTAGGCTAATGTATGGTTATGATAAATTATTTATGATATATAAATTTATAAATATATTTAATTTATAATTCTATAATTAATCTTACTTATATATAATTGAACATGAACAAAAATAGTGAAATTGAAACAAAACTAGATATTTTTATGGAAAACACGCTATAAAAACACCTCATTGTTAGTAATGGGAATTAAGAAATTAAATTCAATGATTTTAATTGATAAATATAGACATATATTAAAATATTTCACTTCTGGTTCCATGTTTTAATATACGTATGTTTATTAATAAATTGTTGGAAAAGCGATGAAACAAATAAGGATTTAAGGCTTAAGGATTATCAAACCCAAAATCCTTCTTCTTGAGTTCTATCCTCTTCATAATATTTTCTTTATGGATGTTCTTATAATCTCCTAAAAATTTACATCCACTATCATTTCCCATTTATTTTTACATATATACATGTTTCTAACCTTTCAAAATAATTACTAATCCATTTAAAAAGATTTTTTTTCAAAGACTATAATTTCCAAAACATTATTTTGAATCCTCCTAAGTTATTTATTATCCACTAATGAGTGGTGATTTTTTATTAAAAAATATTATATCCCTAGTTAATTAGTAAACATATAAATTTTATCTATGAATTTATTATTTTTGAAACCTTTATAAAACCCATTTATACCCATGGGTTTATTTCATGACTGTGATTTTTTCCTTTCTATGTGGAAATTGTCATTATGAGCATTTATGATGTGACTAGTGTGCCAAAAATTATATAGACCTCCAATTTATTGTGAAATTTGATATACCTCCTTATATTATGTACTTTATGTCTAAAAATGTTGTTTTATTTTTTTATAATTAGGATTATATTATTTATACACTTATATTATGTGTGAACATGATGATAACTTTGTTCACAAATATGTGTTGTATTTGACCACTATGTTATGATGGTTCATTATTATGAATATTTCACATCCCATGCCTTTATAAAAAATTTTCCCTCATTATGATGATGATAATATTATCCTTGTGATACGATTATATTGATTACGTTAACCCATATACTATTGATTCAAGTCCCTTATCCCTCCCCTTAATGGGATTTTAGATCACCCATTTCTTTATTGTATATTGTAAGGTGAATACATGTACTATTGAGAATTTGAGATCTTTATTAGGATAAATAATAAGGATTCAAATAAATTTTTTTATTTTGTATAAGTGGTGTATAACCCTAATTTTCCAATTATAAATAACATTTTCATCCTTGAATGTGTTATTAAATTTTTCTTTTTCAGAAAAATGATGTAATAGTTACATAATAACAATTTGGGAAACTATAGTTGGTATCATAGGTATTTTTTGTTGATTTGGGAATAAGAATTATAAAATTATTACTGAAAACCATAAGGAAAAAATCTATGTATATTTAAACATCATACATTTTGGTAATATGTAAGAGTATATGGTTTCTGAGAAATGAAATCCTAATTTGGATACTATAAGTGTATATGGATCTAGAATAGTTTCGCATATGGTAAAGAAATACAAAATGTTTGCATTGGGGATTAACTCGATCATTACCTGGTTCCTGATAAAAAGGCCTTATTTTACACCTAATTTGAAACTCCTCGTGAATATGATTAGGTAAATAGAAACCTCAATACAACCCATTTTCAATGATAAATATATTAAGTAGTTATTATTCCTAATGATAGATAAGGAATTAAATTATATGATCTATGAATAATTCATTGATAAAAATATGTAACTTAGGGATCCCATAAGATATGACTTTAGAATTAATTTGTGCATAAAAATAATTTATATATTTTTTAATTTTTTTCTTAAGTTTGTTCAACCAATTTCTAAATTTGAAAATGGTGGGATCCAAGAGAAACCAGGCTTGTAACCAGTGTGAGGTAAAATGAAATGGTTTTTTGAACATCATCCCCAATACCAAGGCAGATGGAGTTCAAAACATCATGGTGATTCTTAACTAGTTGTCTCAGGCTATAAATAGTTACTTAAATCATGTGTAACTTCTTACTTATCCCAAGAAAGAGTAACTAGCCATTGATTCTTTTATAAATTATTGACCACATACATTCAGTAGGTCTTCTAAACCACTTGTTGGAAAATATTTTTTTAACTCAATAGAGATGATTTTTTCTCTCCTCTACTATTCTGAGAAGAAGAAAGTCACCCTTGTTGTTGATTAATTAGATGGATAAGATTATCAGTAGTGGGTGTTAATGAATAATAATAGATAAAAAATATAAAACGGATGAAATATGATAACACTGTTTTAAGAAGATATTATTTAACTATAATTTCCCAAGAAATCTTCAAAAAAAATATGGAGAGAGAATTAATATAGCTTATGAAAATGGGGTGTGACTTATGGGGAATAATTAACAAGGATTTAAATATACACCTATATTTTCTTATTAGAAATGATAGAAAAATAGATAGATTCATTACTGGTTTAAAACAACTCATTTATAAGGCTCTAGTTATCTAACACTTTTGGAGACATGAAGAAGTAGTTCGATGTGCTCTCAAATTACATATGGAGTTCAAATAATTGTTTCATAGTTATGGACATAAGTAATGAAAGATGTAGTTTCATGATATTAGATCAAATTATAATAAAGGAAATAATATCCAACAACCCATATGTCAAAAATATGGGAATAAGAATCATGTTAATTGTTTCAAAGGGATAAGAAAATTCTTAAAGTGTAGGAGAAAAGGCCACCCTGCTCACGACTTTTGAAGATATATGAAGAAGACAACAAATGTAATGGAAGAATGGAATGAACATCTCAATAAACCACCCATATTACAATTCTTAAACTATAGTGATAAAGACCACTACACAATCCAATGAACTAAACCATGGACACCAAGGTAAATTTTCATCAGTCACAACCAGATATGTGGGAGAAATGGAAATCCTATTCCATCACCACTACTAAAGTGAACATCAAAATGATTTTATATAAGGTATAATTCTTATTCACTTAATATTGGAAATTATTTATTTGAATATATTTCTATTTATTCCTCTATTTCCTGTATTTTTTTCTAGAACATTTTAATCAAAACCCTAATACCTTGAATTAGATATATCTAAAAAAACACTTAGTGGTCTTATTAATTAAAACTATGTTTTGGACTCTTCTACTATTATAATTTGGGGGAATATTCTTCTATTGAATTGCACAATCATTACATTGGTGGAATTTGATGATATACTAGTTAAGGAATAGATCTCATTATATAGATCTCACATCACCTATTTAGAAAAGGAATTTTTTCGATATTTAGAACCTTCACTGCCTCCTATAAAAATTCAAGGAAGAGACTAATTCTCCTTTTAGAAAACCCTAAATAGTGTGAGTTTTAATACCTGGAAAATAAGAATGCAATTCATAAATGGTTTAGTCGAAGGAAATTTTCAAACATGAGTAAATTACCATTGTGATGTAATAAACTGATGTATTTCCTGATGAGATACTGGGAATTCCCATATATAGTCAGGTAGATTATTCAACAGAAATTATACGTAGAGAAAATCCTTTCTTCAAATGCCCCTATAGGATATCCCATATTGAACCTGATGATTTAATGAAGTTATTGAAATATCATTTGGATAAAGGGTTCAAAACTCTTTATTTTATCACTATTCGGTGTGTTGATTCTCTTTGTCGGGAAAATGGATGAACTAATGTGGTTGTGTATCGATTACCAAGAGTTCAACATGATGATTATAATGAACAGTTAGCATCTTTGAATGATTCATTCCTTTTTTTGATCAACCTAGAGGAGGTCATTAATTATTAAACGTGTATATATATTCTAGATATTATCATATAAAGGTGAGAAGGAAGATATTTAGAAGACAAATTTTTGTACAAGTTATTGGAATTATGATTTCATAATGATTCCCTACATATTTACTAATTACTCTGTAATATTCATAGATTTTATGAATAGAGTGTTTATAGACAACCTTGAAATACATTTTTATTTTCTTTATTGATGATATTATCAAGCACTCCAAGATTAAGAAGTAATATCAAGAGTATTTAATGGTTTTGTTTGTATCGTTCAAAAATGATAAAATGTATTCTAACTTCATCAAGTGTGAATTTTTGATATAGAAATTCAAATTCTTTAGGCATGTGATCCCAATTGGGGGAATTTTTGTGAATCCTTTAAAGATAATGTCAATTTCTAAATGGCTGAAAACCTCAATTTTCATATAAATTCATATTTTTATTTTCCTCACTATGTACTACAAACATTTTGTGCGAAATGTATCATGATTTTCAATCCCACTAACTATTTTAACATGAGAAGGGGTAAAGTAAGTTTGTATAGTAGAATGTGAGGAAATTTTTATAGATCTTAAGAAGTTCCTGTCACTATGCGAGTACTCACACTTCCATTAAGTAGAGATGTTTTTGTGAAATATAGTGATTCTTAAAAGAAATTAGTGGGTCGTGTACTAATATAGAATGATAAATTGATATCATATACCTAAGTTGTATATCCTTGAGATATACTACCTAGTGTATGACTTGGATTTAGTATGTTTGATCTTCATCTTAATGATTTGGAAGTATTACATCTATGGAGAGAATTGTGACATATATATTGATCATTGGAGTCTAAATTATATTTTTACATGAAAGGAGATAAACATGAATCCATGAAGAAGGTTAAACCTAAACAAGGGATATGTTTTCTATATTCACTACCATCCTGGAAATGGGTAAAATACAGTCAATGCCCTTAGTAGAAATTAACCTTCTACTCTATCCATCATCATATTGAGAAGGCTCTATCTTTATAGATATGTAGTGGATTTATGAGGATACCATAATAGTAGGTAATACATTCTAATTTTAAAAAATGATTCCTCAACCATATATCTAAGAGAAGAACAAGAGTAAAAAAGAGATGATCTGGATATTCAAAATAAGGTGGATTTAATAAAGGAGGGGAAGCGTCAGGGATTCCACATCAATGAAAATGGTGTCATTCAGTTTGTAATTGGACTTTGTGTGCATAAATGACCTAAGATAAAGAAATATATATTCGATAATGAACATACTTCGTCTTTATCCATACATTATGGATGTACGAAAATGTATCATGTTCGTCGAGAGAACTTCTAGTGGAACAACATGAAAAAGGAGATCATTGAGTACACCTTATGTTTCTTGGTATTTAATCTGGTTAAAGTTGAGAGAAAAAATTGTAAGGGTATGGTGAAATGGTTTCCAATTACAACATTAAAATGGTAAAACATCATCAGGGGCTTTTTCACTACCCTCCCAATGACATCCAAAGAAGAAATGTGATATGGGGTGGGGTGGATTAACTCACTAAGAATGAATATTTCAGTTTTATTTGGGAGGATATCTTTCTTGAAACACATTCCAATATATATTCAAATAAAGTGGTGAGACTACATGGGGAACCAATTTTAATCATCTTTAATCATGATCCATGGTTCAATTATAGATTTTGGGGAAGTCTTCAATATGATCTAAATATTGAACTGAATTTTTGTATGGTCTATCGCCCCTAAATTGATGGCCAATATGTAATGCGCCGACCCCAGTTACCCAGAGTCAGTGAATTATTACATAAAATTGGCATGATATAAGGAAATCATGTCCCGAAAGAATGATCTGTTTTGTATCCTTGGAAATACTAGATATATTCATAAGGTCAACATTACAATTTGAAAAGAAAAACAACACTAAATTATTACATTAGAAACATCCAAGCTTCCTATATTTTGCCTACAAGTCACTCATAACTAACTTCTTCATATCCTGGGAAAATGAAACATAATAAGCGGTGACCTTAAATGCTCTGTAAGAGTAAGAAATATAGCGGAAGATAACATAAGCATTAGGCATGGTGAATAATTGAAAACACATGCTTTGACAAATAATTAACATGAACACTTTATGGAAGGAATATGAACTGAGTAAATAATTCCATAATAAAGCATAGTCATGGGTATTCTACAAGTCGAATAACCACATGAAATTTTTATAGCTAATCTCATAATGATGGAATGCATAATGTCGGACATCATAACCACATAGTCAAGGCCTCATACCAAGACTTAAAAAAGATTTTGTGCCAAGACACTAGTTTGTTTCATGAGACCTACCGATGCATCGAGGAGCTATAGCAGGCTCCACCCATCACTTACTAAGTCTAATTCATTCCTCATATGAAAAGTTTTAAACATAACATAAACATTTGTATTGAAACTAGCATACGAAATGTCAACAATTTATCCATAAACCATGAATGGTATAAAAATAACACATCCACAGTCAAACATATCGCAAAACCTTCAGTACAATATGGAAGTTTTGTATCATAATAAATCAACTTCAAATATGCTTAAAATCCATCAAAGGATGTCGACAAAGATGAAATCAAAACTATTTGAGATAAATATCTCTTTTTTGAAATCATTTAAAAGTCAAATAATTTTAAAAGAAAACATTTAATTTGAAATTATTCTTATCATCTTGTAAGGGAAGCTTTGATGATTTTATAATGGCATTAAATAGCCGTACCCACCATATAAGTTAAAAAAGACATTCTTACCTTAATTTTGTCGAAAAGGTTAAAAAGGACCCTGTTTTAAAAACGATGGAATGATTCCTTTATAAAAATCTTATAAAAAGTCAAAAAATGGTATAAATGACTTTAACCCATAGTCTATAAAATAGTAAGAATTTTTTGAAATACATTTTTAAGAAACATGGACTTGGTTGATAAAGAGGTCTCAGTAGATACTTACGTAAAAACAGCCTTGGATAATAAAGAGATTGTGAAATTAACCCTTACCTTGTACTTATCCTTGGTCGAGGGTTGGTTTACCACATGTATAATAGATACAACATTGTTATTAAATTATTCCATAACTATATACATAATTATGATATCATATATGATCTTATAATAATGCTTTGTTAATAATATTTTAGTATTATCATCATTTCGGGTGTTAACTTACTCATTTTCTATTATATGTTTTGTTACATAAGTTATGATTGTTATGGTTAGGTTGTATATTATTTATATCCAGAATGATATAAAGTTATTAAACATTATTTTCAATCATCAAATAAGAATTAGTCTTGAATGGATACAATGGGGAATGAATCTCATCGCGTTCGTGGAGACGGTAGTCTGTACGTACGCACGAGCGACAATATCATTCTTTTGAGATTAAAATAATATATAATTGCACTTTATATCATATATACAGAATCATTATACTGTTTTATTTATTATTTAATTCAATTAAACATCATTATCATAACCATCCAAATAATAATGTTTTGAATAACAATTACACCACGATGTGGAGACGTTAAGTCGTATGTACGCACGTATGGTGGCATGTCATTCAAAGGATGGATAGAATACTGAATATGGTTGTACAGTATTTATAATAACATCATAGTATATAAAATATACTGGATTTATTATTTTATAATGGAAATAACAAAGAAATAATAAGTGGAAGAAGAAATGAACTTGAAAGAGGGTGGTGAAAACGTTACCTCTTCTTCGGGTTCTTCCTTTTGATTTGATAAAAATGGATCCTTAGGTTGTCTTTATGACTAAATTAAGGACTCTAGGATTAAGGTAGGATATTTTAGAGGGTATTTGGGAAAAGTTTGGCCGAGCAAAAAGGCTTTTAATGTATGAATTAGAGAGAAGGGGGAGTTCCCTTTTATAAGAGGGGTGAGGGGCACCTTAGGAAAGGCTAGAAATATTATTTTATAATAAATTAATATTCAGTTTATAATGGCTCCAAAGTGATTTATTTCAGGTATAATGTGGTTATGGGTCTAAATCCTTTCAACAAATATATTTTAGACAGGTTTGGGTCACTATATTAACCTTGTCATTTATATTTAACTCTTAGTTAAATAGTTTGACATTTACCATGTCTCTTTGTGTTATTATATTATATGGTTAATAAAATTACTATATACTTCCATGAGACCACAAAGTGGTCAATTAATGATACACCTATCATGATATAAGTCTTTTTTCAGACCCTTATATTTTTAGGAATATAATATCAATTAATTATATAATATTTGTTTTAAAAAACTCATTTATGTCAATTTTGACACTATTCAATAATTGATTTTTGTTAGTCTTAAAAACAGTATTAATTCAAACCAAATTCATTTAAGAAATAATAACATGTCATATTAACCAATAAAATTATTTTATGTCATCAAAACATTCAAATTATATTTATTTGAACATTTATAATACCAATTATTTGATTCTTTCATTAATAAGGAAAATATTGCATCATTATTGTGTCATAAATAAATTTAATTATTCAACATCTAAAAATTATAAATGAAATATAATTATGTAGTAAATATTTTTATCTTTATAATTAATATTTATAGTCGAAAATATAACATATATAACCCTATGTAAACATTGTTTTTCTAAAATATATATGATTATGTCGTTTTTGTATTTACTTTAACTTAATTAATATTAAGTGTCATTATCACTTACAGGTGGCACCATGGGGTCCCAAAATAGACGCAAAGATTCCCATAGTCGGACATGTATCAACCAATATGGTTAGTACATGTTTTAAGGTAATTTAATATTATTATAATATTTTTTTTGTTTACCCTTATTTACCGGATTTACCCTTTAACCATGCTAAATAAAATATTTACCGAAGTAATTATTCAAAATGTCTAAAAATAATAGTCATATATTTACACAAATTTTAAATCCTGATTCCAAATATTGAATCCATTTTTCCAAATTCAAAACACATAAGTGGCAGAAATTAATTTAAAATTAATTCCCGCTATCAAAACAAAAAGCGTGTTTTTAAGAAATAATAACTATCAAAATATTGACACTTGTTTATGTCTGGTTTAAATGAGAAATTACGTCCAGTGACCAAAATTGTATTAAATGGTAAAACTATATTCCAAATATACTTTAAAACCACTCAAATTCATAATTTATCACTATTAATTATTTTGATTAAAAAATTTGTTTTTAATTAAAATTTAGTAATTTTCACTATTCATAAAAATATGAAAGTTATCATAAAAGTACCAAAAATTTATTGAAACTAAATTTTTCTGTACCTATTATAAAATAGGATTTAATTTTATTAAATTGAATATATAAAAGTGTAAAATATTGGTTTTAAAAAGGGTTCTCTATAAATGGCGGAAAAACTATATTTTTTTGAAAAACAATTCTCTTTTTGAAAAATTGAATTTGTCTTCATATTATGTATTTGAAACAAAAATAATTAATGTTAAAATTATATCAGATATATATATATAATTCAAATTTTGGTTATTACTATTCATATTCACTTTTAAAATGGCTAGTTTGATAGGTCATGGTGTACTTCAACTCGGTGTTGCGTGCATCGCACGTTATCGTACTGTGGAAGCTTGGGATGTTACATTCTCCCCTCCTTCAATAAATTGAGTCCTCGCAATTTGAAATTTTTCTTTGAAAATAAAAGGTTGAAAATAGAAAATATCTTTGTGGGAAAACCTACATCAGAAATTTGGTTAATAAAATTTAGTCTTAATAAGAGGAAAAGAGAAATGAAAGGGTCACCACCAAATTATGATCTCGATTTGGAGAACATTGGTAGAAATTGGAGACACATAATTGAAAGAAAAACGGAAATATTTATGGGGAGTGATTGAGGTCATTAGTCACAAACAATTGTAGAATTGAGGGCCTCAAATCCTTCAATCTATGATGATTTAAAATATAATCGGTTCAACAAAACATAAGGTATTAGGATAACACATTTTTAGATTTAAGATACCTTTCCTAATGTTTAAGAATTAATTTCTTTATAGAATAATAGAAAATATATATATATATATATATACTTGACAAGTATAGTTCCATCTGTTCACTAATTTCTACCACAAACTCATCTTTCACTCTAAAAGATAATAGAAATTAAAAAAAATATTTCATTTATCCGATTCGTAAAGGGTTCCAAAAAAATGAATTTCTAATTCATCTAACATACCCTTTTTAAAAAAAACTACATTATTAAATCAAGAACATCACGTGGACCAGTGGTAGGTGATACACCTTTGTCACCCTTCGGTTGTGGGTTCAAGTCTTGTGGCCTTTCCGGATGAGACGGGTTGTCGCCCGACCTCCGGGTTGTACTTTTTATAAAAATCCAAAAATAATCTTCAGAAATTATTTAACCTTAATAATAGTGTCAAATGTCAAATATAATCCATTCCAACCATTATACTTATCCAAATTACTTCTATCCAATCTCACAGTCCAAAATTTATAAGGAAGGTAAATATAATGAAGATCTTTTTTTCCACGTAATAACATGTGAATACCTTCATCATGTATTCTTTTAAAATACGGTAATATCTGGAATTACCATAAAACCTTATTGATTACATTCATGCTCCCTTATTCCGTATAGAATACTGGATATACTTCGTCCCTCCAAAAATGTTGTAAACTCCAACAATGATGGAATGTACAAATCATTAATCGGTTTCAAGGTAATCAAGAATATCCAATATAATTTACCCAAATCAACCATCTCTCATTCCAAAATTAGTACCTCAATATTAGGACCATATTAAGTTTTATCTTTCCTTCAACCATTTAATTTCCAAAAACTTTAACTCGTTGTAGAGTCACTTTTCTTAGTACCATAAAATCTAAAATACTCAATGAAATATTACTGTAGTACAATCCTTATTTATTCCCAGTACATCATTGATACAAAACTTAAATGAAATAATTCTTAAATAAAAACATAAGAACACTAGTCATTCCTCTTCATCTGTGGTAGTATCATAACTTGATTGTTATCCAATAACATCATTTGTGGTATAGTCTAATGACTGGGAAATTGGTTTGTGTAGTGTCCAAACTCCTTGCAGATGATGAATTGTACATTTGAAACCTTTTTCTTACCCTTAAAATCAAGTAATTGGTGTCCTTTTTCTCCACACTTATAACAAACTCCCATTCCTTTCAAGCAAGTTCCATGGTGTTTCTTCCCATAGTTATCACATATGGGAAAATCCTTGTTTACCTTCTTCCTTTTAAATGTCCTTCTCTCTGCTATCCTTTTCTTCTCTGGCTTCCCTTCAAAGCCATAGGACTCTGAGAATTCTTTACTTATCTTATCAACACATGATACTTATTCTTCAAATGATGATAATATGTCGGAGACAATTTCCCTTCTAAATTTTGGCTTCAAACCATGAAAGATATGATCCTTCTTATTCTTTGGATCATGCATATTGCTGGAGTTCACATTCCTTCTACTGGGCGCCATTTCTAAATAATGTCATACACTAGATTAGATTATGAATCGCAATACCTAATCCCAAACTTGTAAAACAATTAACATAAATTAAACAGTTTAGGGATATAATCCATAATCATAAAAATGTCTTCTTTGAGAAAGTATATACTCAAAAACCCTTCATAATAGTTTGTAAAGAAAATGAGAATTATCCTAAGCATATCCCCCCAGGAGTGTCGTTACCAAGAGTGCAGCAAGGCCCATTGTCGTGCACCAGTTCCCATTCGAGTCTATCTCAAAGCGGTGTTTTCGGGTTTTACCCCTAGTTACATCTGTGTCAGAGCAACATCTACCTGCTCATATCCAGACAGGGATGTATTTCTCAGAAAACTCACAAAATCTCTACAATATCAAAATTCTATAAAGTTCTTCTATAAAAATCCTAAAATTCTATCTTTGGGATATGTTCTCTAATCAGAGTTTATCTAAATCTAGCTTCCAAGGTTTTTACTAAACTTCCTATGATACCAACTGTAACGCCCCGACCCCATTTACCCAGAGTCAGTGCATTATTACATAACATTGGCATGATAAAAGGGAATTATGTCCCAAAAGACTGATCAGTTTAGTATCCTTGGAAATACTAGATATATTCATAAGGTCAAAATTAAAATTTTAAAATAAAAACAACACTAAATTATTCTATTAGAAACATCCAAGATTCCTATATCTTTCCTCCAAGTCAGTCATAACTCACTTCTTTATATCCTGGGAAAATGAAACATAAGAAAGGGGTGAGATCAAATAAATAGTAAGAGTAAGAAATACATTGTAAGATAACATAAGCATTAGGCATGGTGAATAATTGAAAACACATACATTTACAAATAATTAACATGAACACTTTATGGCAGGAATATGAACTGAGTAAATAATTCCATAATAAAACATAGTCATGGGTATTCTACTAGTCAAATAACCACATGAAAAATCAATATCTAATCTCATAATGATGGAATGCATAATGTCGTACATCATAACCACATAGTCAAGGCCTCATTCCAAGACTACAAATAAGATTTTGTCAAGGCCTTGTACCAAGACACTAGTTTGTCTCATGATACGTACCGATGCATCGATGAGCTATAGCGGGCTCCATCTGTCACTTACTAAGTCCAATGCATTAATCATATGAAAAGGTTTAAACATAACATAAACATTTGCATTGAAACTAGTATATGAAATGTCAAAAATTTATCCCTAAACCATGAATGGTATAAAAATAACACATCCACAGTCAAACATATCACAAAACCTTCAATACAATATGGATGTTTTGTATCATAATAAATCAACTTCAAATAAACTTAAAATCCATCAAAGGATGTTGACATAGATGAAATCAAAACTATTTGATAGAAATATCTATTTTTTTGAAATCATTTAAAAGTCACATAATTATAAAAATCATTTTCTTTGAAAATATTATTATAAGCTTGTAAGGGAAGCTGCGAAAATTTTATAATAGCATAAAATAACTGCACCCACCGTATAAGTTAAAAAAGACATTATTAACTTAATTTTCTCAAAAAGGTTAAAAAGGACCCTGTTTTAAAAATGACGGAAAGATTTATTTATAAACATCTTATAAAAAAGTAAAACAAGGGTATAAATGACTTTAACCCATAGTCTATAAAAATGTAAAAATGTTTTGAAATACATTTTTAAGAAACATGGATGTGGTTGATAAAGAGGTCCTAATAGATACTTACGTAAAAACAACCTCAGATAATAAATAGATTGTGAAATTAACCCTTACCTTGTACTTTTCCTTGGTATAGGGTTGGTTTACATCCTGTATAATAGTTAAAACTTTGTTATTAAATTATACCATAAACAAATACATAATTATGATATCATATATGATCTTCTAATAATGCATTGTTAATAATATTTTAGTATTATCGTCGTTTCGGGTGTTAACTTACTCATTTTCTTTTATATGTTTTGTTACATAAGATATGTTTGTTATGGATAGGTTGTATAATATTCATATACAAAATGATATCAAGTCCTTAAAAATTATTTTTAATCATCAAATAATAATTAGCCTTGAATGGATATGATGGGGAATGAATCTCATCACGTTCGTGGAGACAGTAGTCCGTATGTACGCACGAGCGACAATATAATTCTTTTGAAATTAAAATAATATATAATTGGATGCTAAATAATATATAAAGAATCATTATACTATTATATTTATTATTTAATTAAATTACACATCATTATCATACCCATCCAAATAATAATGTTTTGAATAACAATTACACCACGACGTGGAGATGGTAAGCCGTACGTACGCATGTATGGTGACATGTCATTGAAAGGATGGATAGAATAATGAATATGGTTGTAACATATTTATAATAACATCCCAGTATATAGAAGATACTGGATTTATTATTTTATAATGTAAATAACAAATAAATAAGAAGTGGAAGAAGAAATGAACTTGAAAGAGGGTGGTGAAAACGTTACCTCTTCTTCAGGTTCTTCCTTTTGATTTGATAAAAATGGATCCTTAGGTTGGATTTATGACTATATGAAGGCCTCTAGGATGAAGGTAAGATAGTTGAGATGTTATTTGGGTAGATTTTGGCTGATCCAAAAGGCTTTGACGGTATGAATTAGAGAGAAGGGGGAGTTCCCTTTTATAAGAGGGGTGAGGGGCACCTTAGGAAAGGCTAGAAATATTATTTTATAATAAATTCATATTCGGTTTATAATCACTAAAAAGTGATTTATTTAGAGGATAAGGTGGTTATGGGTCGAAATACTTTCAACCAATAAATTTTAGATAGGTTTGGGTCACTATATTAACTTTATCATCTATATTTAACTCTTAGTTAAATAGTTTGACATTTACTATGTCTCTTTGTGTTATTTTATTATATGGATAATAAAATTACTATATACTTTAAATTGATCCCCAAGTGGTCCATTAATGATAAACCTATCATGTTATAAGTCCTTTGGCCGAACCTTAGAATTTTAAAAATATAATATCAATTAATAATATAGTAATTGTTTTAAAAAAATCATTTATGTCAATTTTGACACTATTCAATAATTGATTTTTGTTGAAGTCTTAAAAACTTTCTTAATTCGAAAAAAAATAATTTAAGAAATAATAACATGTCATATTAATCAATAAAAAAAATTTATGGCATCAAAACTTTTAATTATATTTATTTTCACATTTATAATACCAATTATTTGATTCTTTCATTAATAAGGAAAATACTGCATCATTATTGTGTCATAAATAAATTTAATTATTCAATGTATAAAATTTATAAATAAAATACCATTATGTAGGAAATATTTTTATCTTTCTAATGAATATTTATATTCGAAAATATAAGATATATAACCCTATGTAAAAATTGTTTTTCTAAAACTTATATGCTTATGTCATTTTTGTATTTACTTTAACTTAATTAATATAAAATGTCATTATCAATTACAAGTGGCTCCATGGGGTCCCAAAATCTACCAAAAGATGCCCATTGTCGAACATGTATCAACCAATAGAGTTAGGGCACGTTTTAGGGTAATTTAAAGTTATTATAATATTATTTTTTTACCCTTATTTACTAGATTTACCCTTTAACCATGGTAAATAAAATATTTATCAAAGTAATTATTCAAAATGTCTAAAAATAAGATATACCTATTTACACAATTTGGACATCCTGATTCCAAATATGGAATCCATTTTTCCAAATTCAAAACATATAAGTGGCAGAAATTAATTTAAAATTAATTCCCGCTGTCAAAACAAAAAGCGTATTTTTAAGAAATAATAACTATCAAAATATTGACACTTTTTTATGTCCTCTTTAAATGAGAAATTCTGTAAAGTGACCAAAATTGTATTAAATGGTATAAATATATTTTTAATATACTTTAAAAGCACTCGAATTCATAATTTATCACTATTAATTATGTTTATTAAAAAGTTGTTTTTAATTAAAAATTGGTAATTTTCACTATTCATCAAAATATGAAAGTTGTCAGAAAAGTACCAAAAATTTATTAAAATGAAATTTATATGTACCAATTATAAAGAAGGATTTATTTTATTAAATTGAATATATAAAAGTGTAAAATATTGGTTTTAAAAAGGGTTCTCCATTAAAAGGTGGAAAAACTGTATTTTTCTGAAAAATAATTCTTTTTATTGAAAAATTGAATTTTTCTTCATATTATGTCTTTGAAACAAAAATAATGAATGTTAAAATTATATAGGATATATATATAATTCAAAATGTGGGTATTACTATTTATAAACACTTTTAAAACAGTTAGTTTGATAGGTCATGGTGTACTTGTACTCGATGTTGCATAATCGCACATTATCGTACCGTGGAAGCTTGGGGTCTTACACAATATAAAGGGGTCATTTAGACACTCCAATTCATGCTAAGAACCAAATTTATTAAATTTAAAAAAGGATGGTATCAACATATACCATTAGTTGAGTTCTCATACAAAAAATATCTACCACTCTAGTATTCAAATTACTCCATATAAAGAACTATATGGGAATATATGTAGAACTCTAAATTGTTGGGATGAAATTGTTGAAAAAATGTTAAATGGAACTAGTCAGGTTGAATAGATGACAAAAAAATTTCCATCCATTCAAAATCATTTAATATCTTCTCATATTCAGCAAAAGAGAAATGTGGATTACCCTTAAAGGTACTTGAAGTTTAATGTTTGAGAAAAAAATTCCTTTGAATATAACTATTGAATAGATTCATGTAGTTTGGATAGAATGGGAATCTCATACAAATGAATATTTCCCCTTTTAAGATGCTTGATCGAATGGCCATAGTGGCTTACCGCTTAGCACTTCCACCAAACATGGATCATGTTCAAGATGTGTTCCATGTATCACCCTTGATAATGTAAAGACCCGTAAAATTCAAAGAAATTTTTTTTTAATTTTCTTTGGAATTTTACAAGAACGCAGTTTCTGACGCCACCTAATTCCGATGCCCGGTGTGCCCGGAATCATTTTCCGAAGTTTGGCTCGGGTACGTTCAGTGAACGAATGAGCAGGTTTTTATAACTTTTGGACCGGTGCTCGGAATCGAATTCTGAGGGCACCTATGGAATCGCAGCGCTGGTATTTTCTAAGAAACGGCATTTCCAGAGTTGCGTTTGCTCAGGTGTGGTTTTTAATTTTTTGGGGTTAAGTTAAGAAATAAAATAAAGTGGTGCCACAACTTTATTTTATTTCACTTAAGCCACTTAAAGCCAATTAAGCTAAGTTGAACCAGATAAAGTGAAACCCAAAATATCATACCCTCTTGGTAGGATATTTGTGAGCTGCGGCCCGCATGAGCCCCACCATTTCTTTCCCCCTAAGTAACGCACCCGCGAAAACTCCTCTTTAATGAAAGTCAAATGGTGCATTTTCTAAACTCTTAATGCTCCTATAAATTGGATAGTTAAGACGTTACCATTAATTCACTGAATTAATGGTTCATTTCTTAACTTGTTTTTCAAATTTTTGGCATGTAAATGAAATAAGACCAACACATGTCTTTCTTGAGGATTACTCGTTGAGAGGATTTGGAGAAGACTCTAAGGCTTGAGATCTTCATCCTCCTTCGCGAAGAATGCGAAGAACGCGAAGAACGCGAAGAATGCCGAACCCTCGTAGATCGACGACGCGACGCCGTGTTCCGCGATGCCGACAATTCTCCTTTCGCGACGCTTCTTCCGCGACGTTTCTTCCTAGCAACAATCTTCGATCATCAACCGCTTGAGGTAGGTGATTACGTTTCTCTAATTCTTTGTGGATTTTATCCTCAACATGGGTTTAAGCGTGCAATTAAATCTGTGCATTTTTTTTAACCCTCGGAGATCGTCGACGCGATGCTGTGTACCGCGACGACGCGACACCCCCTTCCGCGACACGACGATCCTCTTCTTCCGTGACGGTCAATCCCGCGAAGAACTCACGTCTGACAACAACGACGAGGTAGGGGTTGATTCTTTTAAAATATTTTTGATTTATACCCACGGTGTATGATTATTAAAAATTTTTGGGAGACTTTTAAAACCGCTAACGCGGCGGGTGCGGACTAACGAACAAGTGTGAACCCACCGCCCCTTTCGTTCTTGGTGTGTGAAATGGCGGACGTCGACAAAATCAACCGCACGGGCGATGTAAGGTCCTCGTAATGAAGGACGGACCCCGGGAGGGCTTTTGGCGAAGACGGCAAGGATTTCCGACCACCGAAACTCATCTGGTGGTCCTCAGAGCGACCCGCCGGCGCGCCACGCCGACACGGCGGTGGAAGGCGGCAGCGCTCGGTGCGCCGCCGTGGAGAACCGCCCCGACTGAAGTCGTGGCGGAAGCAGCGCGGTCCCGCGACCACGCGGGACCAAAGGAGCACGGGAGGTGGCGGCCTGACCGCGTCCGCTGGCAAGGGCGGCCCCATGCGGGGCCGCGGTTCTCTCACGCGGGGGCAGCATGCCCCCCGCTCCGCTCGTCCGTAACCGGCCGAGCCAACCCGCCGGCCGGGCCGGGTTGTACCCAGGCCGGGCGGGGCCACGTTGGCCGGGCAGGGCCACGCCGGCCAGGTCGGACCCAGACCTGGGTCGGGTCGACCCGGTTCAGGCCGACCCAGGGGGGTTGGGCCGGGTCGGTCTGGGCCCAGACCCCCCGTTTTCAGACCCTTTCTGTCTTTTGCCCATATCTTGGGTTACGAGACTCTGATCGACATACCGTCAGTGGAGATTCGAACCTTGGACCGAGACAGTCGTTTTGACATATCTCACTCAATGTTTCGAAGTACTTTGGGTTTGGCCGGGTTGGTTCGTACACGAAACCAACCGGGCCCTCGGAGCGGAAACGCTCATATCTTGGACTCCGGACGTCCGATTGATGTGTCGTCGACTTTGTTGGATTCCTCTATGTGAGATGGATATTTTGGCTTACTCTGCTCGAGGTTTGGATGCAGGTGGGGTACGGTCCAGTTGGTTTTGTCTTAAAAACCAATCGGGCCCCTGAGACGAAAAGGTCAATAACTCTCAGACCGGGCGTCCAATTGATGCGCCATCTGCGACATTGACTTCCTATTGACGATACGGAACTTTTGTATACATCAACTCTGGACTATGTGTCAGTTGATGTATCAGCCTCTCGGCTCGTGGAGCGGACCCTCCCGAACGAGCTTGCTGTGTGCGGGAACCCTAGAGCTGGTTGTGACTGCGACTGCGACGACGACGACGACTGTACAGAGATCCTTAGTGGATTCGACGGCAGCGACTACAGCACTCAGCGATCCTACGTGGATCAGTGCTACAAATCTTGTGTGGATCCGATCATGTGTGGGTCAGCGCTCAGCGGTCCTGTATGGGCCAGCGCCTACAGATCCTGTGTGGGTCTGATCCTGTGTGGGTCTTTGCGGGGGTTAGTTACCTATCAATCATGTGTGGGTCAAGTCCTTTGTGGGTCATTGCGGGTGTTAGTTACCTATCAATCCTTTGTGGGTCATTGTGGGGGTTAGTACCTATCAATCCTTTGTGGGTCCTATGGCTGATATGAATCAGTAGATATATCTGATCATCTCTATCGTCATACAAAGAAGTATATCTGTGTGAGCTGAATCATTTTTTTCTTTCCTATGTGGATTGTGTTGAGATATCCTATGTGGATTTATGTTTTGCTTTCTTGTGTGGACTGGGTTGTACGTGGGCTCGGATGTTGGATCCGAATGAGAATTGATGACTTAGGTATATGTATGGGAATATACCTAAGCAGTGTCAGATGTTACTTTGTGATTATATCTTTCCTTTGTGGATTATCCTTTGTGGATTCTGGGAGACCTTAGGGGGTCTCGGGGTCCCTACTGGGTAGCTTATACTCACCCCGCAGACGACAGACAGCGCTGATCGTGGTTGAGGCTTGCAGAGCAGGACGGTACCTGGAGGTGGACCACTGGGCGGGACATTCTCGGAGCGGTCGGCTGGACCCGAGGAGCAGTGGAGGCTATCTATACCCACCCTTCATGTGGGATTTCCAGTGGACAGCCAGACGTTGCGGCTTTAGTTTTCAGTTGTTGTTTTCCATTCCAGTTGTACTTTAATTTCAGTTTGGGTTTGTATATTGGCCCACTTACTTTTCCTCACTTACTGTTGTACTCAGTTTTTACTTAGTGTTTACTTCTACTGTTTTCTTTCTCTGTGGTGTTTGTTTACTTTAAAAAGGCAATGCCTTCCCTTTTTACCGGGATTTATGCCTTGGTGCTAGTCGCCTGCCCCTGGCCTATGGAAGGCAGGCTTGGAGTAGTCACGGCACGGGCCCCGAGGACCGGTCGTGACAAATTGGTATCAGAGGAGTTTGGTTCTACCACAGAACTTGGGACTCTGATCTCTTTTTCTATTTGAAGCAATAGTGTTAAGAGTATTGGGTGTGGTTATCAGTCCAGGGAGTCCAGTGTTGGTGTGGCGGCCGACGTATCCGTACACCAGGACCCTGACTTCTAATTTCTGACTTAATGCATGAAAACATTGATTGCATGTGTGTTTCAAGTTTTCTTTGTGATTACTTTGTGTCAGCTCACCATGTATATTGTTATAACTGTGGTTCACCTGTTTTCTTTTCAGGATGGCCCCACGACAGTAGCCATCTAGGCTTCCGAGAGTTGAGCGTGACGACATCCCACTGAGCGACGAGGCCTCGGTACAGGGCCCTTTGAAAGCTGAGGCACCGGCGGTACCTTTACCCGCCGAGGCACCGATGCTTCCAGCCCTAGCCGCTGACGATGCACATCACCTTAGTGCACTACATGACTTCCAGCGCCAGCGACCGCCCAGGTTCTGCGAGGAGACGGACCCCCAGGCAGCGGAGGACTGGCTGGATGTAGTGGTACGAGTTTTCCGGTGAGTGAGGACACCAGCAGACCTCATGGTGATCCTCGCAGCGAGCCTACTGCACGCGGTAGTGGGGCGATGGTGGAGCTTGATGCTCCAGGTGCACAATGAGGCATCTCTCCTCTGGACAGACTTTGAGAGCCTCTTCTGCTCAGAGTTCGTCCCGGCCACCCTCCGTGCAGTGCGCATCCAGGAGCTTCTTCAGCTGCGGCAGGGCAGCTTGTCTGTTGCCCAGTACTCGGCGAGATTTATCGATCTCTCGCGCTACTCGACAGACATGGTACGGGACCCATTCTTCCGGGCTTGGAGCTTTGAGCAGGGATTGAGACACGAGATCAGGGCATCGCTGATCTCCCTCAGCATTCTGACTCAGGCAGGAGTACTGGACTGTGCCCTTTTGATCGAGATCTTTCTTGCTGTGTCTACATCAGCAGCGAGACCTACCGTGGGACGGCACGTAGCGGAGTCTTCTGCAGTAGGAAGTCGACGGATGACTCATGGGTCCAGGCAGACCAGACCCTCAGGCAGACGACCTCAAGACACTAGCTCAGCAGTGCGGGGCACACAGCGCGGAGCCAGTCTTTCGAGAGGCAGGCAGAGCTACGCATGCGGCGGGTAGGGCCACATGGCTCGTCACTGCCCGACCCGCCGTGCCGAGGAGCAGAAGACGGTTGAGGGGCCACCTAGGCAGAGGCAGAGGGTCGACCGTGGCAGTCCGAAGGGAGTCGGCAGATGAGGCAAATGAGTTGGCCGAGCAGCAGGTGGCGGGCGACGCTTTGAGGCTCTACCACCACCACCACTAGGAGGTTTACCCCGGCCACAGGGAGCCGGTGGGCAGAGACAGGCACGGCTCCAGGCAGTGGAGGCCTACGACCACGGCGCGCCCGAGATGATTCGAGGTACTATCTGTGGCTATTCCACCCTTTCTGCAGTTCTTATAGACACAGGAGTGAGTCATTCTTTCATAGTCGCTGCCCTTGTTCGGAGCTCGGAGATTCCGACAGAGCCGTTGGCTCGATCCTTACGGCTAGAGACTCTTACGGGAGCAGACTCGATGATTACGCACTGGTGTCGGCAGTGTGAGCTTACTCTAGGAGGCGAGAGCTTTGGCTGGGATCTTCTTATAGCGGGGTCGAGTCCTTACGATGTCATCTAGGGCATGGATTGGTTATCTACAGTCCACGATCAGATCGATTGTATTAGGCGCAAGGTGCGATGTGTACGCACCGACGGGAGCAGGTTCACCTTCCCCAGCGATAAGGGAGCCTTTGCAGCACAGGATGGACTTCTGCATAGGAGAGGACAGCCCATCACTCATCAGTTGGCTAGCCTCATCCTAGAAGCAGTTGACATGCGGAGTCCTAGTTTTCCTGCAGTGGTGGATCAGCATACGGACGTCTTTCCCGATGATGTTCTAGGACTACCTCCTTGTAGAGAGGTAGATTTTTATATTGAAATGTACCCCGGGACAGCCCCGATATCGACTCCAGCATATCTGATGGCCCCCACTGAGCTTCGAGAGCTACGGGTATAGTTAGAGGACTTGCAGGGCAAGGCTTTCATCTAACCCAATGTTTCACCCTGGGCTTCCCTGATATTGTTCGCCAAGAAGGCGGACAGGATCTTGCGACTTTGTGTCAACTATCGTATCCTGAACCAGGTGACGGTGAGGAACAAGTATCTGCTACCGAGGATTAATGACCTCTTCGATCAGCTCAAGGGAGCACGATGGTTCTCAAAGATAGACCTCAGGTCAGGCTATCATCAGCTCAGAGTTCGGAACGAGGACGTGCAGAAGACGGCCTTCAGAAGTCGGTATGTCCACTATGAGTTCTTGGTTATTCCATTCGGCATAACCAATGCTCCATCAGTGTTCATGGGCCTCATGAACAGGATCTTTCAGCCATACCTCGATCGATTTTTTGTGGTCTTCATCGATGACATTTTGATATACTCGACGACTGAGGAGGACAATGCCTACCACTTGCGTGTTGTACTAGACACACTCCGAGAGCACCAGCTTTATGGAAATCTCTCGAAGTGTCAATTCTGGATACGTGAGGTCCACTTCTTGGGACATGTCATCTCTGAATCGGGAGGTGCGGTGGATCCTGTGAAGATCGAGGCAGTTCTATATTGGGAGACACCCAAGAGCGTGACGGAGGTGCGGAGTTTCTTGGGACTAGATGGATACTACCGGAGATTTGTACCGGACTTCTCCAGAGTTGTGGCACCACTCTCAGCTTTGACGAAGAAGGGGAAACCCTTTGTGTGGTCAGACAGATGTCAGCAGAGCTTCCAGGAGCTGAGACAGAGATTGACTAGCGCACCTATCTTGAGGTTGCCGGAGGAGGGAGTAGGGTACGTAGTCTACTACGATGCATCAGGGACAGGACTCGGATGTGTCCTGATGCAGGATAGGGAAGTGATCGCCTATGGATCACGTCAGTTGAGGCCGCATGAGCAGAACTACGCTACCCATGGCCTGGAGTTAGCAGCAGTGGTCTTCGCTCTGAAGACATGGAGACACAATCTGATGGGCGAGCTCTTTACAATCTTTTCTAACCATCAGAGTCTCAGGTACATCTTCTCTTAGAAGGAATTAACCTGAGACAACGGCGATGGCTCGAGTCCCTCTAGGACTATGACTTTGAGATAGTCTATACTCCTGGTAAGGGGAACGTGGTAGCCGATGCTCTCAGCAGGAGGACAGGCATTCAGCTACTTGAGGAGGCGACAGAGCAGCTAGTCGCCTTGCAGATATCCTTCGTGGATAGGGATGGAGCAGCCTTCCTTCAGTCTCTCACATTCACCCCTCCACTACTGCAATGGGTTAGAGAGGAACAGCGTGGGGATGCTGACTGTGAGACGCGGTGTGCACAGATATCCTCAGGTCAATCACCTGATGGTTTCTCCCTTGGATCAGAGCACGACGTCCTTTTTAGAGGACGTACCTTGGTACCTGTTTCTTTACGGGAGGAGGTGCTGAGAGAGTTTCACACTTCTACTTTGGCGGTACATCCTGGAGTGGCGAAGATGTACCCGGATCCCAGATGACAGCACTGGTGGCCGGGCATAAAGAAGGCTGTGGCGGAGTTCGTTTCTCAGTGCCTCACCTGCCAGCAGGTGAAGGTAGAGAATCAGGTACCAGCAGGCTTTGTACAACCCTTGGAGTTCCCAGAGTGGAAGTGGGACGGGATATCTATGGACTTTGTGATTGGACTTACACGCACATCCAGAGGTCACGACTCCATTTGGGTGATTGTCGACCGACTCACCAAGTCGGCTCACTTCTTACCCATCAGAGAGCAGGGCTTAGTGGAGAGATTGGGACGTCTCTACATTTAGGAGATTATACGGCTTCACAGTGTGCCATCATCTATTGTCTCCGATCGAGATGCTCGCTTTACTTCCCGGCTTTGGAAGGGGTTGTAGGAGGCGTTCGGGACGCAGCTATGTCTGAGCACCGCCTTTCACCCTCATACAAATGGTCAGACGGAGAGGACCATTCATACTCTCGAGGACATGCTCCGCGCATGTGTTCTCGACTTTGGTCGCAGCTGGGAGGACCACCTACCCTTGGTGGAGTTTGCGTACAACAATAGATACCACTCCACCATCGGGATGGCACCATACGAGGCGCTGTACGGCTGACCTTGAAGATATCCTTTTTGCTGGACAGACCCTGGGGAGTCAGCACTTGTGGGACCGGAGATGGTCCAGGCCACGACAGAAAAGGTCCAGGTCATCCAGGAGCGGATGAGGACAGCTCAGAGCTGGCAGAAGTCTTATGCTGACAGAAGGCGGAGGCCACTAGAGTTCGAGGATGGCGACCACGTCTTCTTGCGTGTCTCACCTCGACGTGGATTACAGATATTTGGCTGAGGTGGCAAGTTGTCTCCACGCTTCATCGGACCATTCCAGGTCCTCAGCAGGATTGGCGAGGTGGCTTATCGCCTGGCTCTACCACCTCAGTTGCACCGGGTGCATGACGTCTTCCACGTATCTGAGCTGAGAAGATACGTGCACGACCCGTCGCATATCATTGACCATGGGGAGCTGGACATTAATGATGGGGCAAATTTTACGGAGGTCCCAGTGGAGATCGAGGATCGACAGGAGCAGGTCCTATGGGGACGGTCGATTCCCCTTGTGCGCATCATATGGCAGCACAGGAACCTCCAGGAGAGCACTTGGGAGCGGGAGGCTCAGATGCGTTCTCAGTACCCACTTTTGTTCCCCTAGTTTATGATGTATCTTTATAGGGACGTAAAGCCCTGAGGTGGGAGTGATGTAAAGACCCGTAAAATTCAAGGATTTTTTTTTATTTTCTTTGAATTTTACAAGAACGCAGTTTCTGACGGCACCTGATTCCGAGGCCCGGTGTTCCCGGAATCATTTTCCGAAGTTTGGCTCAGGTACGTTCAGTGAACGAACGAGCGGGTTTTTCTATCTTTTGAACCGGTGCTCGGAATCGAATTTTGAGGGCACCGATGGAATCGCAGCGTCGGTAATTGCTTAGAAACTCCATTTCCAGAGTTGTGTTTGCTCGGGTGTGGTTTTTAAATTTTTTGGTTCAGGTTAAGAAATAAAATAAAGTGGTGTGACAACTTTATTTTATTTCACTTAAGCCACTTAAAGACACTTAAGCTAAGTTGAAGTAGATAGGGTGAAACCCAAAATATCCTACCCTCTTGGTAGGATATTTGTGAGGTGGGGCCCACACGAGCCCCATCGTTTCTTTCCCCCTAAGTAACGCACCCGCGAAAACTCCTCTTTTATGAAAGTAAACTGGTGTGTTTTCTAAACTCTTAACACTCCTATTAATTGGATAGTTAAGACGTTATCATTAATTCTCCGAATTAATGGTTCGTTTCTTAACTTGTTTTTAAAATTGTTGGCATGTATATGAAATAAGACCAACGCATGTCTTTCTTGAGGATTGCTCGTTGAGAGGATTTGGAGAAGACTCTAACACTTGAGATCTTCATCCTCCTTCACGAAGAACGCGAAGAACGCGAAGAACCCGAAGAACGCCGAACCCTCGAAAATCGATGACGCGACGCTGTGTTCCGCGACGCCGACGATTCTCCTTCTGTGACGCTTCTTCCGCGACGTTTCTTCCCCGCAACAATCTCTGATCATCAACTACTTGAGGTAGGGGATTACGGTTCTCTAATTCTTTGTGGATTTTATCCTCAACATGGGTTTAAGCATGCAATTAAATCTCTACATTTTCTTTAACCATCAGAGATCGTCGATGCGACGCCATGTACCGCGACGACGCGATGCCCCCTTCCGCGACGCGATGATCCTCTTCTTCCAAAATGGTCAATCCCACGAAGAACTCACGTCTGACGACAACGATGAGGTAGGGGTTGATTCTTTTAAAATTTTTGTGATTTATACCCGCAGTGTATGATTATTAAAAATTGTTGGGAGACTTTTAAAACCGCTAACGTGGCGGGTGCGGACTAACGAACAAGTCCGAACCCACCACCCCTTTCGTTCTTGATGTGTGAAACAGCGGACATCGACAAAATCAACCGCATGGGCGATGTAAGGTCCTTGCAGTGAAGGACGGACCCCGGGAGGGCTTTGGCGAAGACGGAAAGGATTTCCGACCACCGGAACTCGTACGGTGGTCCGCGGAGCGACCCTCCGGCGCGCCACCGTGGAGAACCGTCGCGGCTGAAGCCGCAGCGGCAGCAGCGTGGTCTCGCGACCGCGTGGGACTGGAGGAGAACGAGACGCAGCGGCCCGGCCGCGTCCGCTAGTAAGGGCGGCCCAATGCGGGGCCGCGGTTCTCTCACGCGGGGGCAGCATGCCCCCCGCTCCGCTCGGCTGTAACCGGCCAAGCCGACCCGCCGGCCGGGCCGGGTCGCGCCCAGGCCAGGACAGGTCGCACCCAGGCCGGGCCGGGCCACCCTGTCCGGGCCGAACCGCGCCGGCCGGGTCAGACCCAGACCCGGGTCGGGTCACCCGGTTCGGGCCGACCCGGGGGGGTTGGGCCGGGTCGGTCAGGGCCCAGACCCGCCGTTTTCAGACCCTTTCGGTCTTTTGCCCGTATCTTGGGCTATGGGCCTCCGATCGATGTACCGTCAGCGGCAATGCGAACCTTGGACCGAGATGGTCGTTTTGACATATCGCACGCAAGGTTTCAGAGTACATTGGGTTTGGCCAAGTTGGTTCATACACGAAACCAACCGGGCCCTCGGAGCGGAAACGCTCATATCTTGGTCTCCGGACGTCTGATTGACATGTCGTTGACTTTGTTGGATTCATCTAAGTGAGATGGATCTTTTGGCTTACCCTGCATGAGGTTTGGACGCAGGTGGAGTACGGTCACGTTGGTTTTGCCTTAAAAACAAATCGGGCCCCTGGGAAAAAAAGCCAATAACTCTCAGATCGGGCGTCCAATTGACGCGCCGTCTACGATGTTGAGTTCCAGTTGACGATACGGAACTTTTGGATACACCAACTCTGTACTATGTGTCAGTTGATGTAACAGCCTCTCGGCTCGTGGAGCGGACCCTCCCGAATGAGCTTGCTGTGTGCGGGAACCCTAGAGCTGGATGTGACTGCGACGACGACGATGACTGTATAGAGATCCTTAGTGGATTCAACGGTGGTGACTACAGCACTCAATGATCCTACGTGGATTAGTGCTATAGATCCTGTGTGGATCTGATCCTCTGTGGGTCAGCGCTCAGTGGTCCTATGTGGGCCAGCGCCTACAGATCCTGTGTGGGTCTGATCCTGTGTGGGTCTTTGCGGGGGTTAGTTACCTATCGATCCCGTGTGGGTCAGATCCTTTCTGGGTCATTGCGAGAGTTAGTTACCTATCGATCCTGTGTGGGTCAGAATTTTTGTGGGTCATTGCGGGGGTTAGTACCTATCGATCCTTTTTGGGTCCGATGGCTGAGATGAATCAGTAGATATATCTGATCATCTCTATCGTCATACGAAGAAGTATACCTGTGTGAGTTGAATCCTGTTTTTCTTTCCTATGTGGATTGTGTTGAGATATCCTGTATGGATTTACGTTTTTCTTTCCTGTGTGGAATGGGTTGTACGTGGGCTCGGATGTTGGAGCCGAACGAGAATTGATGACTTAGGTATATGTATGGGCATATACATAAGCAGTGTCGGATGTTACTTCGTGATTGTATCTTTCCTTTATGGATTATCCTTTGTGGATTCTGGGAGACCTTCGGGGGTCTCGGGGTCCCTATTGAGTAGCTTATACTCACCCCTACATGGGCTATGCTCGCACTACATTGTGTTGGTTGCAGACGACGGACAGCGCTGATCGTGGTTGAGGCTTGCGGAGCAGGACAGTACCTGGTGGTGGACCACTGGGCGGGACGTTCTCGGAGCAGTCGGCTGGACCCGAGGAGCAGTGGAGGCTATCTGTACCCTCCCTTCAGCTGGGATTTCCAGTGGACATCCCGACATTGCAGCTTTACTTTTCAGTTGCTGTTTTCCCTTCCATTTGTACTTTACTTTCAGTTTGGGTTTTTATACTGGCCCACTTACTTTTCCACACTTACTGTTGTACTCAGTTTTTACTTAGTGTTTACTTCTACTGCTTGCTTGCTCTGTGGTTTTTGTTTACTTTAAAAAGGAAATGCCTTTTCTTTTTACCAGGATTTACACCTTGCTGCTAGTCGCCAGCCCCTGGCCTATGGAAGGCGGGCTTGGGGTAGTCACGGCACGGGCCCCGAGGACGGGTCGTGACAGATAAAGTAGATAACTGAACCCTAACATGTACTATATTCTGAGATGGTACAAATAGAGAGTGACATCTCTTATAAAGAGTAGTTTGGAAAGATCTTGACCATAGTGATAATGTTCTTCACAATATTAATACTCAACTTGTTGAAATTTTATAGAACCATAAATTTGAATAAGCGGCTTAGGAATAGGATGAAATGATGAACCAAAAGTACCCTTATCTATTCTCATCTTAGAAAATGAGTTAAAATTTAAAGGATCAAATTTCTAAAGGGGGTAGAATGAAACCACCTAGATATTATATTATACTTTTTTCTGTAAATGAATGTGTGTTATATTACATAGTATATTGTATTAAACAGGTAAAATACATAGAGGAACTATCAACATGGTAATTTATTGATAAAGAATAATACATTAATTAGAAACTAAACCTACTAAAATTAAAAACATTTGAGTTGGAAAAAAAATATAAAATAAGAAATATATAATGTGAAACTTTTAATTCTTCCAATCTCCTAGAATCATTTTCCCCATAAGCAACACTATAGAAAAGAAACCGAATATTTGTAAACCAACAAACATCTTAGACATGTAAAATATAGAACCTTGTGAATAATTTTATTGAATAACAAATTAATGAATGTAGAGGTAATTATAGAAAGTTATATAAAGGTTGGAATAGTAAATTGATCATTAGAATAGTAACATGTCCATTGGTATAGTAACTTGATCATTATGAATAGTAACTTAGCTGTTGGGAACATTAATTTGACCCTAAAATAATAAAATTTACTATAAATAATATTTATCATAAGTAATTTAATAAAATATAAATATTATAAAGCTATAAATAAACTACATGATTAAAACTCTAAGAAAATATATGCTTCAGTTTTTATAAATTGTATTTTAATGTATTTCATTAAAATCATAAATTTTATATAAAAAATAAAAATACCCATTTTATAAAATTATTTTTAAAAATTAATTTCATATTTAGAATCATCATTTCAAAATTTTATAAAGGTGATTTCTTTTTAATTTTATAAAATACTTAAATTTGTATGAGAATAGTAAATTTACTAGTATTCGAATGTCTTATGTTTTAAAACATAATGAAGATGAAATAATGACTAAATAAATACTAAATTGGTTAATTTAGATAAAAAATAATTTAACAATATAAATGGGTCATGTAAAAGTAATAAACTTAATTTCAAATCCTAAAAACTATTTTCCAAATTCTAAAGTTAGAAGTGTCCCTTTAAAATAATCATTTGTCCACTTTTCCACTTTTCATTTTATTGAACAAGCAAGTTCGATATATAAAGTGGTTTAAATTCATAAATAATTTTATTTATTTACAAATGATTCCTACTGTCAAAAAATTATTATTAAAAAATTTACATTTCATATTGTGTTTTATCCAATATCTTATCCTAAACTATCCTTATACTAAAGTATAAATAACCTATCCTATCCTCTTGGTAAACCACTTCTCCCACACTTACAAAATACAAATATCTACCCAAATACCCTATCTCATTACCCATAAAATAGTTAGGGATTTTCTAGAGTCAACAAAATCTAATTATCAAGGTAGTTTAGTGTCGTACAAGAAAAGCAACACCGAGAAAACGGTAGTCTTTTATCAACTCTTCTCTTATTTTACTCTACCATTACCCTTTTTCCCCAATTACTTTCAAAACCAATTTTTTTTAGAATAATTAATTATTATATTAAAAATATATTAATTATGTCATCCTACTATAAAAATTTATATTTATTATAAAATTGTATTTCATACTTGTCTTTCTTATTTATTTGACAATTGCTCGTTAATAGCCAGTTAACCTCCGACAAGGTTGTTTTCAAATACTTTATTATCACCACCATTATGGAATGTTATGAAAAATTAATTATGATATATAAATGTATAAATATATTTATTTTATGTTCATGAAAACAATCCTACATATGAATAAATTAATTTGATCCAAAATAGAGAGATTGAAACAAAACAGGACGTTTTTAAGGAAAACATGATATCAAAACATTTCTACTTTAGAAATTGGAATTAAAAAAATAAATCCAATTATTATAATTGATAAATATAGAAATATAATAACATAATTCACTTCGGGTACCATATTTTAATAATAATATGTTAATTATTCTAGAGGCAAAAAAGAAATGAAATAAAGATGGATTTAAGGTAAGGGGATTCTCAAACCCAAACTCCTTCTTCCTGGGTTATCCCCTCT
This sequence comes from Viscum album, assembly GCA_963277665.1. NCBI lineage: Eukaryota > Viridiplantae > Streptophyta > Magnoliopsida > Santalales > Viscaceae > Viscum > Viscum album. The sequence continues at coordinate 593,566,005 of OY728166.1, forward strand.
TCATATTATTTTCTATATTGATATTCTACTAATGCACTAAAATTTTACTTACACTATCCTTTCCATTTTTTATTTAGTTATATTCAAGTTTTTAACCCTTCCAAAAAATTCTAATCCATTTAAAAATTCATTGGAAAAATACTTTAATTTACAAAACATCATTTTAACTCCCCTTAAGTTGTTTCTTCTCTAATAAAGAATGATTACGGTTTATACCAAACTTTGCTGTCCCTAATTGATTTGGGAACCCTAAATTCTATTTCAAAATTTATGATTGTTGAAACCATTATATAACTGATTCAAATCCATGGGTTTATTTATTAACTATGATTGTTCTATTTCTATGTGGAAAGCATGATTATGAGCATTTATGATGTGACCAGTTTCCCAAAATTATATATCTCCCCAATAAATTTTATAATTTTATATATCTCATGATATTTTGTGTATTATAAATAAACATGATGCAATATTTTTTTACAATTATGATGTTATGATTTATGGACTTTTATTTTGTGGGAACATGAAGCTAGATTTATTCATAACTATGTGTGGTATTTAACCACTATGTTATGATGTTTAATTATTATGAATATTACACATCCCATGCCTTAATTAAATTTTCTCATCATTATTATGATGGTGATCATATACTTATGCTATGATGATTTTGATTATACACACCCATATATTATTGACTCATGTCCCTTATCCCTCCCCTTACTGGGATTTTAGTTCTCCACTTTTCATTTGTATATTTAATGAAATGGAAACATGTACTAAGGATAATGAGAGGGATTTAGAAGGGTAAATATGAAATATATAAATAATTTTTTATGTTTTATTATGTATAAGTGATGTATGATCCAATTTTTCCAAAGATACAAAACCTTTCGATTAAAAAATGTATTGTTATTTGGTTTTTTATCTTAAAAATGATGTAATAGTCACATAATAAAATCTTGGGTCACTATAGGATGAAGATATATAATAAATTAATGATACATTGTAGATATGTCACGACCCGCCCTCAGGGCCCATGTCGTGACTACCCCAAGCCCGCCTTCCATAGGCCAGGGGCTGGAGACTAGTACCAAAGGCGTAAATCCCAATAAAAAGGGAAGGGATTGCCTTTACGAAACAAAAACACACACAATCAGAGTACAAGTAGAAGCTACACTATGTAAAGCAGTAAAACAAATGTGCTAATAGTACAGGGGGTCGGAAATACAAGCCCAAAAGAAAGATACAGCTACAATTAAAAGTAAAGTACAACTCAAAGGACAATAGCTGAAAGGTGACAAGTAGCTCCTGGTTCGTCCTCCGGGCTCCTACCTGAAGGGTAGGTACAGATGTCCTCCTCAGCACACCACATCCTTCCATCTCCTCCAGGTATCGACTCGTCATGGGATCCACCTTCGGGTACCGACTCGTCGTGAGATCCACCTCTGGGTACCATCCAGCTCTACAAGCCTCATCCACGATCAGTGATGTCCGTCATCTGCAACCAACACAATGAGGTGTGGGCATAGCCCGTGCATGGGTGAGTATACGATACTCAGTAGGGACCCTGAGACCCTCAAGGTCTCACTAAATCGAACAAGGATATACAAAAAGAAAGTTCTCACAGATAACCCGTACGTAGGTATAATCCCAAACTTATACCTAAGTTATCAAGTAACTCATCTCAAACATGAGGTATCACAGAGATATTAATTCAACGAATAACCACTACTTAGATATATGCCCATACATATACCTAAGTTATCAAGTAACTCATCTCAATCATGAGGAAAACACAAAGGTCATTGACTCAGCTCAAACCGGAATTTTCATTATCGAAACTGCAACTACTGAAGAGCTTCATCTCTGACGAGTACAGTGAACCTGTCACGACTCCGAGGTACTGCTCACTATCCTAAGACTGCTGAGGTACTCCTCCTGTCGAGTACCGTGGGTCAGCCACCCAAACACAATAGTGCTTCCCGCCGGGGTCTGCCACCAAAACACAGTAGTGCACCCCCCCCCCCCCCCCCCTAATACCCTGTAGAGGTACTCATGATGTCGAGTACCACGGGTCTGCCACCCAAACACAGTAGTTCTCCCCGTCGTGGTTCTACCACCCAAACACAGTAGTGCTCCCCACTGGTCTATACAAGTCACTCTGACTCGCATCAGTCAAGCAGTCAACAGGTCTCAACCAGCTACACGGTCTTCGTACTCCGTACGCTCGTCTCCAGGAGGTTCTGCTCCATGAGCTATTGGTTGATACTTCAAGTATCAAAAATTCCCACAAATAAGTATCTCAAAGAACCGCCTCGTCATAGGGGTCTCAACACAACAGACGGCATGTCAATCGGACGCCCGGTCTGTGAGTTATTAGCCTTTTTAGTCCCGGGGGCCCGATTGGTTTCGTGTACGAACCAACCCGACCGTATCTCAACTGTACCCTGAACTCTCATAGGCTATACTCAAAGGGACCATTTCTCAACGAGATCATCAACGCCGCTGACGGTTCGCCAAACGGACGTCCGGTCTGAAAGTTATCGGCTTTTCTATTCTAGGGGCCCGATTGGATTTCGGGTTCAATCCAACCCAGCCATATATTAGATACATTCAAACCATAGGTGAAGTATACCAAAATAACCATCTCAATAAGAGAAATCCAACAAAGTCGACAGCACGTCAATCGGACATCTGGAACTCATGTTATAAGTGTTTCCGCCCCGAGGGCCCGGTTGGTTTCGGGTTTGAACCAACCCGGCCGTACCCAAAGATCACTGAAACCTTGATTGTAATATACCGAAACAACCGTCTTGATTCAAGGATCGCTATGCAACTGAAGGTGCATCGACCGGAGGTCTGTAGCCCATATTATGGGTGTTTGAACAGAACTGTCTGAAAGTAGGGGGTTTGGGCCTGGTCCGACCCGGCCCAATACCCCCTGGGTCGGCCCGAACCGGGTCGGCCCGACCTGAGTCCGGGTCTAGCCTAGAGGGGCACAGCCCGGCCCGGCTGGCGCAGCCCGGCCTGGCTGGCGCAGCTCGGCCCAACCGGCGCGGTCCGGCCCGGCGCAGGCGGCCGGGCCCGCGTGGCCAGCGGCTTAGCCTTTGACCGAGCGGGATGCGGGGGGGAGGCCACTGCCCCCGTTGAGTTGAGAAATGGCAGAACCCGTGGGGTCCACCCTTGATGAGCTGGTCGGGGGTTCAATCCCCTGGTTTACCAGGGTAACGGCCGGCCATTTTGGTCGGCCGGTTCTTCCACGCGGGACCCACGGGGGTCCCGCCTCCAAGGTGTGTCGGCGGCTGGTTTATCAGGCCACCTCCTGCTACCCCGCCGCGGCCAAAGGCCGCGACCCCTATCTGACCGGTGCCGCGCGACGGTGCCGCGCCCCTCCACTGCGGCCCGCCATGGCTACGGGCTCCTGGTGCTACAGCACGGTGTGACGGCACCACGCTCCTTCGTCGTGGCCCGCCCTTGGTCGCGGCTTCCATTGGCTTCACCGGTGCGGCGCAACGGCGCCGCGCTTCTCCGCCGCGACCCGCTCCGCCCGTGGTTCTCTCGACCTTGTGCGGTGTCGTTGCACCGCACCGCCTCTGTTCCAAGCCACAAAGAAAAATTATCAACAAAATGGGGAGGAGGTTCGGTTGTGTTCGTGCGGTCCGTCCTCCTCCCATTATATTGATAACAAGCGGTCGATAAATAACGAATAATGTAAATTAATATTGAACGTAAAAACAACCCCTACATTTTTCCCCACAATCAAATATTCCCAACCCGCAAACATATTCTTTCGCATATCAACTTAATGTTGAATTGATCCACATTATTTGTTTTAGAAGGAAACAAACATGGGTTTATTAACATTCAGAAATTAATCCCCTACCTTGATTAAAGGTTCGTTCGTCGTCGACGCGGAAATCGGTGTCGTGGAAGACGGTCTTGTTCCATCAACGTCGGAGGAAAAAGAATGTTGTCGTTGGCGACGATCACCGTGGTCGGGGTCTTCTCTCTTGACGCATAGGAAGATAAGAGAATATGGACGTTCCATCTCCTCCGGGTATCAACTCGTTGTGGGATCCACCTCCGGGTACTGACTCATCGTGGGATCCACCTCCGGGTACCGTCCAGCTCTACAGGCCTCATCCAGGATCAGTGATGTCCATCGTCTGCAACCAACACAATGAGGTGCGGGCATACCCCGTGAAGGGGTGAGTATACGATACTCAGTGGGGACCACGAGACCCTCAGGGTCTCACTAAATTCAACAAGGATAAACACAAATAAAGTTCTCAACAGATAACCCATACTTAGTTATAATCTCATACTTATACCTAAGTTATCAAGTAACTCATGTCAAACATGAGGTATCACACAGATATGAAATCAACGGATAACCACTACTTAGGTATATGCCAATACATATACATAAGTTATCAGTTAACTCATCTCAATCATGAGGAAAACACAAAGGTCATTGACTCAGGTCAAACCAGGATTTTCATTATCAAAAACGCAACTGCTGAAGAGCTCCATCTCTAATGAGTACAGCGAACCTGTCACGACTCCGAGGTACTGCTCACTAACCTAATACTACTGAGGTACTCCTCCTGTCGAGTGTAGCGGGTCAGCCACTCAAACACAGTAGTGCTTCCCACCGGGGTCTGCCACCCAAACCCAGTAGTGCACACCCCATAATAGCCTGCATAGGTACTACTCCTATCGAGTAATGCAGGTCTGCCACCCAAACACAGTAGTGCTCCCCACTGGGCTATACAAGTCACTCCGGCTCGGATCGGTCAAGCAGTCAACAGGTCTCAGCCAGCTACACGGTCTCTGTACTCCGTACGCTCATCTCTGGGAGGGTCATCTCCATGAGCTACGGGTCAATACTCTAAGTATCAAAAAGTCCCACAAATAAGTATCTCAAAGAACCGCCTCGTCATAGGGGTCTCAACGCAACATACGGCGTGTTAATCGGACATCTGGTCTGTTAGTTATTAGCCTTTTTAGTCTCAGGGGCCCGGTTGGTTTCGTGTACGAACCAACCCGACCGTATCTCAATTTTACCCCGAACTCTCATAGGGTATACTCAAAGGGACAGTTTCTCAATGAGATCATCAACACCGGAGACAGTTCTACAAACGGACGTCCGGTCTGAATGTTATCAGCTTTTCTGTTCAAGGGGCCCGGTTGGATTTCGGGTTCAATCCAACCCGTCCATATTCCAAATGCATCCAAACCTCAGGTGAAGTATACAAAAAGAACCTTCTCAACAAGATAAATCCAAAAATGTCGATGGCACGTCAATCGGATGTCCGGAACTCAAGTTATAAGCGTTTTTACCCCGAGGGCCCGGTTGGTTTCAGGTTCGAACCAACCCAGTCGTACCCAAATTTCACCAAAACCTTGAGTTTAATATACCGAAACGACCATCTCGATTCAAGTATCACTACGCAATTGAGGGTACGTTGATCGGAGGTCCGTAGCCTAAGTTATTGGCGTTTGAACTGAACTGTCCGAAAGTATGGGGTTTGGGCCCGGTCCAACCCGGCCCAATACCCCATGGGTCGGCCCGAACTGGGTCGACCCGACCCGAGTCCGGGTCTGGCCCAGATAGGCGAGGCCCGGCCCGGCTGGCGCGGCCCTACCCAGATGGGCGCGTCCTAGCCCGGCTGGCGCGGCCCTGCCCAGCCGGCGCGGCCTGGCCCGCCATGCGTGTTCCGGCCCGGCACGGGCGGGCCGACCCGCGTGGCCAGCGGCTCGGCCTTCGGCTGAATGGGATGCAGTGTGGGGAGGCGCTACTGCCCTTGATTTGAGAAATGGAGGACCCCGTGGGGTCTGTCCTTAATGATCTGGTCGGTGGTTCAATCCCTCGGTTTAAATGGGTAACGGCCAGCCATTTTGGCCGGCCGATTGTTCCACGCGGGACCGACGGGGGTCCCGCCTCCAAGGTGTGTCGGCGGCCGGTTTGTCTGGCCGCCTCCTGCTGCTCCGCAGCATCCAAAGGCCGCGGCCCCTGTCTGACCAGCACGGCGTGATGGCACCGCGCCCCTCTGTCATGGCCTCCTGGTGCTTCGGCACGGCGCGACGGCACCGCGCTCCTCCACCATGGTCCGCCCTTGGCTGCGGCTTCCTTTGGCTTAATCGGGAAGGCACAACAAAGTCACGCTTCTTCGTCGTGACCCGCTCTGGCCACGGTTCTCTCGACCTTGTGCGGTGTCGTTGCACCGCACCGCCTCTGTTCCAAGCCACGAATAAAAATCATCACCAAAATGGGGAGGAGGTTCGGTCCTGTTCATGCGGTCCGTCCTCCTCTCATTATATTGATAGCAAGCGGTCAATAAATAACGAAGAACGTAAATTAATCTTGAACGTAAAAACAACCCCTATGTTTTCCCCGAAGTCAAATATTCCCAACCCTCAAACATATTCTTTCGTGAATCAACTTAATGTTGAATTGATCAACGTTCTTTGTTTTAGAAGGAAACAAACATGGGTTTATTAACATTTACAAATTAATCCCCTACCTCGATTCAAGGTTCCTTCGTCGTCAGCGTGGAAATCGGTGTTGCGGAATATGGTCGTGTTCCATCAACATCGGAGTAAAAAGAACGTTGTTGTTGGCGACGATCACCATGGTCAGAGTCTTCTCTCTTGATGTATAGGAAGATAAGAGAATATGGGCGTTCTTCGTGGGTGTCTTCCTTCTTTGTTGAGAGATGTTCTTCGTTGGAAGAGGATTATTCCTTCAAAAATTATTCTCCTCTCTTTTGTTTTCCCAACTCAAGCTATGCCAACCCAAACATAATAATATAACTCTTATTATTATTCTCACCTAATGAATTCAAATTAATTTAAAATAGATGAGCCAACTAATTAAATGCCTTAACTCAAGTGTGTTGGCATATTAAAAGAGAGAGAGAATAAAATGGGAAGGTTAAAGGTTTAAGGACTTTAAGGGGGGTTTCAAGGAGTTAAAGAGAAGATGAAAGGTTGGGCTCATATGGGCCCCACCTCACAAATATCCTCTCATGGGAGGTTATGTGGGTGTGGGACCCACCAACAACCTCCCCCTTGTAGGATATAACCAACTCAAAATAAAAATGTGTGCAACACAATTTTTATTTAATTTAAGGTTAAACTCCAAAATATAACTTCAAACCTGCATAAAACACAACTGCGGAAAAGGTCCCCTTAAGCAAAAACCGGTGTTGCGAGTTCATCGGTGCCCTCAGATTTCAATTCCGAGCACCGGTTTAAAAGATAGAAAAACCCGCTCGTTTGTTCACTGAACATACCTGAGCTAATATTATGAAATTGATTTCGGGCACACCGGGCCTTAGATTCAGGTTCCGTCAGAAGCCACAGACTCGTAAAATTCTAAAGAAATTAAGAAAAAAAATTCCTTGAAATTTCCAGGTCTTTACATTACTCCCACCCCAGGTATTTATGTCCCCGTAAAGCTATAACACAAACTAGGGAAACAAAAGTGGTACTGAGCACGCAATTGAGCCTTACGCTCCCATGTGCACTCCTAGAGGTTCTGGTGCTGCTAGTGAAAGAGCATCTGAGGAATTGACCGTCCATGTAGGACCCGCTCCTGTCGATCCTCGTTCTCCACTAGAACCTCTATGAATGTCGCCACATCATCGACATCCAACTCCCTATGTTCGATGATGTGTGAAGGGTCATGTACGAATCTCCTTATCTAAGATACGTGGATGACATCGTGCACCCGGTGCAACTGAGGTGGAAAGGTCAAGCGGTAAACCACCTCGCTTACCCTACTGAGGACCTAGAAAGTTCCGTTGAACCTCATAGATAACTCACCGCCTCGGCCACGTCTCCATAAACCTCGTCGAGGTGAGACTCGTATAAGAAATTGGTCGCCATCCTCGAACTCTAGAGGCCTCCATTTATTGATTAGAACTGAATCTCAAAACTCTTACGGCCATGAGGATAAGGTTGGATGACCCAAGAGTGATCAGCTACACCTTTTATGCGTGATTTTATCCTGTGCTTCCTGGGGTTTCCTTTTCTCCGACCAAGGAATACCCATTCCAACGTTGTAGATTGACTACAACCTTTTTTCCTAATACCTTCAATTTGTATATGAACTGTGATTGCCCAGTCCATACTCAAACAAACATCGTAAGACCTCGACACTGCCACCAAGAGGTTCCAACCGAAACTCTTGCCTCAAGGGTCAGATTACACTGTCGGCGTAAGTGTGATTATCGACTCTCCTCCCAAAGGTATCTCCAGGCGTGAGGGTCAAGTCAACGGCTTAACTGGAAACTCTAGGTCACGGACAAGATTCGTGGAAGGAAGGGATGATTCGTATCAATATCTGTTGTTATGGCAGCTAGTAGAAGACACAGCCCGTACTTCGAATCATCCCTAGAGCCTTTCGTTCGCACTCCCTGACCACATGCAGATACACTTTCCCCTGCCCTCCAGCTCCCTAAGCCTAGCGGGGATTACAAAGGCGGGTGGTTGCAACATGTCAAAATGTTCACCACCCCATGCTTCTCTTCTAGCTCTGCTTCCACGTCTGTTGCCTTGCAGATTCATCTGTCCTTTTCACTTCCTCTACTTGAAACATTTTACACGCCCAAGTCTCTGAGACTGGCGCCAGTTTCCTGCTTTCCCACTGCTAACCTTCACTGACTGCATCCCTTCAGAAAAAGAATTCTCAACCACAAAGGTTCTTTCTAGCACCCTAGAATAAGTAGGAATTCATAGAGAAAAGGTGCTAGCTCGGATGTCCTTAAACACTCCTATCTCGGAAGTCCAAGCCCTGAAGCACCGATCCCATCGTATTCATCGAGTACCAGGAATGGTTTGGTACACCCCGATGAATTCTCAGCTACCGACATGTCGTCATGCTGAAGCTTTATAAGCTCTAGAAAACTCTCTACCACCTCCTCAAGCCAGTCCTCAGCGGCCTGTGAGTTGGGCTTACCTCAGAACTTGAGGGATATCTAGTGCGTAAGCATAAGTAAGGCATTAAGCCTACAAGTATCCTCTATCGGTACCGCCGGTAGTGTCTCTTGACCAACAGGTAGTGATATAGCTGGAACACTACCCGATGGTACTATCTCAGGCATATGTCCACATACCGAAGCCCCATCACTATACGGACCAACCTCATGGTCTCCCACTAGAAAACACAAGTAGCTAGGATCTCCATCTTCCCTACCAGTGTCTAAACTAGGGGTAGAACTCTAGCAACTGCCTCCATCCAGTTCACTGCTACCTGGGAATCTCTCTCGCCTCGTAACCTCGGAGGCATCTACTGCTGGAAATCGTGCAACGCACTCTGTCAGCGTGCACTGTACACTAGTACAACTGGTGACATCTGCTGCCTAACAGGAGGTGTTGCTGCTGGTACACCACCCAAAGGTGCCAACATAGAAAGAGGGCCCTACACCGGAGTCTCGTCGCTCGGTGGGCCGTCATCGAGTACTCTCTCGGAACTCCAACTGACTGTCTGTGTGGAGAAATCTTGAACAGATGTGACATGGTCAACAATTTATGCCTGGTGAGATGACCTGGTTTGAGCTGACTTTAAAACTTTTTTGGAAACACACACACAATCAGATTTTTCGTGCATTAAGTTGGAAATTAGTAGTCAGGGTCCTGGTGTGTGGATACGTCGGTCGCCGCACCAACACTAGACTCCCTGAATTGAAGACCACACTCGGTACCCTTAACACTATTGCTTCACAGAAAGGAAAGATCAGAGTCCTGAGTTCTGTGGTAGAACCAACTCCTCTGATACCAATTTGTCAAAACCCGTCCTCAGGGCCCGTGCCGTGACTACCCCAAGCCCGCCTTCCCTAGGCCAGGGGCTGGCGACTAGCACCAAAGCCATAAATCCCAATAAAAAGGTAATGCATTGCCCTTACGAAACGAAAACACACACAATCTGAGTACAGGCAAAATCCACACTAAGTAAAGCAGTAAAACAAACGTGTTGATAGTACAAGGGGCCAGAAATACAATCCCGAAAGAAAGGTACAGCTACAATTAAAAGTAAAGTACAACTCAAAGGACAACATCTGAAAGGTGACAAGAAGCTCATGGTTCATCCTCCGAGTTCCTACCTATAGGGTAGGTACAGATCTCCTCCTCAGCAATCCACGTCCTTCCTTCTCCTCCGGGTATCGACTCATCGTGGGATCCACCTCCGGGTACCGACTCGTCGTGGGATCCACCTCTAGGTACCGTCCAGCTCTACAAGCCTCATCCACGATCAGTGATGTCCGTTGTCTACAACCAACACAATGAGGTGTGGGAATAACCCTTGCAGGGGTGAGTATACGATACTCATTAGGGACCCTGAGACCCTCAAGGTCTCACTAAATCTAACAAGGATAAACACAAAGAAAGTTCTCAACAGATAACCCATACTTAGGTATAAGCTCATACTTATAACTAAGTTATCAAGTAACTCATCTCAAACATGAGGTATCACACAGATATGAAATCAAACGATAACCACTACTTAGGTATATGCCCATACATATACCTAAGTTATCAAATAACTCATCTCAATCATGAGAAAAACACAAAGGTCATTGACTCAGCTCAAACCGGGATTTTCATTATCGAAACCGCAACTGCTGAAAAGATCCTTCTCTGATGAGTACAGTGAACCTGTCACAACTCTGAGGTACTTCTCACTAACCTAAGACTACTGAGGTACTCCTCCTGTCAAGTACTACGGGTCAGCCACCCAAACACAATAGTGCTTCCTGCCAGGGTCTGCCACCCAAACACAGTAGTGCACCCCCCCTAATAGCCTGTAGAGGTACTCCTCATGTCGAGTACCACGGGTCTGCCACCCAAACACAGTAGTGCTCCCCGTCGTGGGTCTGCCACCCAAACACATTAGTTCTTCCCACTGGGCTATACAAGTCACTCTGACTCAGATCGGTCAAGCAGTCAATAGGTCTCTGCCAGCTACACGGTCTCCGTACTCTGTACGCTCGTCTCCAAGAGGGTCTGCTCCACGAGCTAATAGTTGATACTCCAAGTATCAAAAATTCCTACGAAGAAGTATCTCAAAGGACCTCCTTTTCATAGGTGTCTCAACGCAACAGACGATGTGTCAATCGGACGCTCGGTCTGTGAGTTATTAGACTTTTTAGTCCTGGGGGCCCGGTTGGTTTCGTGTACGAACCAAAGCAACCGTATCTCAACTGTACCCCCGAACTCTCATAGGGTATACTCAAAGGGACTTTTTTCCAATGAGATCATTAACGCCACTAACGGTTTGCCAAACGGACATGCGGTCTGAAAGTTATCAGCTTTTCCGTTCGAGGGGCCCGGTTGGATTTTGGGTTCAATCCAACCCGTCCATATTCCAATTGCATCCAAACCTCAGGTTAAGTATAACAAAATAACCGTCTCAACAAGAGAAATCCAACAAAGTCGACAGCACATCAATCAGACGTCCAGAACTCAAGTTATATGTGTTTCTGCCCCAAGGGCTCGGTTGGTTTCGGGTTCGAACCAACCCGTCTATACACAATGTTCACCAAAACCTTGAGTTTAATATACAAAAAAGACCGTATCTATTCAAGGATCTCTATGCAACTGACATTGCATCGATCGGAGGTCCATAGCCCAAGTTATGGGCGTTTGAACGGAACTGTCTGAAAGTAGGGGGTTTGGGCCCGGTCCGACCCGGCCCAATACTCCCTGGGTCGGCCTGAACCTGGTCGACCGGACCTGGGTCTGGGTGCGGCCCCAATAGGCATGGTTCGGCCCGGCTGGTGAGGCCCAGCCCAGCCGGCGCGGTCTGGCCCGTCGCGGGCGGTCCGGCCCGCGGGGCCAGCGGCTCGGCCGGGATGCGGGGGGGGGGGGGGGGGGGTGCTGCCTCCCTTGATTTGAGAAACGGCAGACCCCGTGGGGTATGCCCTTGATGATCTGGTTGGGGGTTCAATCCCCCGGTTTACCTGGGTAACGACCGCCCATTTTGGCCGGCCAGTTATTCCACACCGGACCCATGGGGGTCCTGCCGCCATGGTGTGACGGCGGCCGGTTTGTCTGGTCGCCTCCTGCTGCTCCACCGCGGCCAAAGGCCGCAGCCCCTGTCCGACCGGCGTGGCACAATGGCGCCGTGCCCCTCCACCACAGCCCGCCCTAGCCACAGCCTCCTAGTGCTCCGGCACGGAGCAACAGCGTCGTGCTCTTCCGCCGCAGCCCGTCCTTGGTCGCAGCTTCCTTTGGATTCATTGGTCCGGCGCAACGGCATCGTGCTTCTCCGTCGTGACCTGCTCCGGCCGCGGTTCTCTCGACCTTGTGTGGTTCCATTGCACCGCGCCTCCTCCGTTCCAAGCCACAAAGAAAAATCATTAACAAAATGGGGAGTAGGTTTGGCCGTGTTCGTACAGTCCGTCCTCATCCCATTATATTGATAACAAGCGGTCGATAAATAACAAAGAACGTAAATTAATCTTGAACGTAAAAACAACCCCTACTTTTTTTCCCACAGTCAAATATTACCAACCCGCAAACATATTCTTTCGCAGATCAACTTAATGTTGAATTGATCTGCGTTCTTTGTTTTAGAAGGAAACAAACATGGGTTTATTAACATTCACAAATTAATCCCCTACCTCGATTCAAGGTTCGTTCGTCATCGGTGCGGAAATCGGTGTCGCGGAAGATGGTCTTGTACCATCAACATCGGAGGAAAAATAATTCTATTATTGGAGACGATCACCGCGGTCAGCATCTTCTCTCTTGATGCATAGGAAGATAAGAGAATATGGGCGTTCTTCGTGGGTGTCGTCGTTCTTTGTCGAGAGATTTTCTTCGTTGGAAGAGGATTATTCCATCAAGAATTCTTCTCCTCTCCTTTTTTCGCCCAACTCAAGCTATGCCAACCCAAACATAATAATATAACTCTTATTATTATTCTCACCTAATGAATTCAAATTAATTCAAAATAGATGAGTCAAGTAATTAAATGCCTTAACTCAGGTGTGTTGGCATATTAAAAGAGAGAGAGAGAGTAAAATGGGAAGGTTAAAGGTTTAAGGACTTTAAGGGGGGGTTTCAAGGAGTTAAAGAGAAGATTAAAGGTTGGGTTCATGTGGGCCCCACCTCACAAATATCCTCTCATGGGAGGTTTTGTGGGTGTGGGCCCCACCAACAACCCCCCCCCCCCCCTTGTAGTTTATAAACAACTCAAAATAAAAATGTGTGCAACACAATTTTTATTTAATTTAAGGTTAAACTCCAAAATATAACTTCAAACCCGCATAAAACACAACTGTGGAAAAGGTCCCCTTAAGTGAAAATCGGCGCTGCGATTCCATCGGTGCCCTCGGATTTCAATTCTGAGTGTCGGTTCAAAAGATAGAAAAAACCCGCTTGTTCGTTCACTGAACGTACCCGAGCTAATCTTCAGAAATTGATTCCGGGCACACCGGGCCTCAGAATCAGGTGTCGTCAGAAGCCACAGACTCATAAAATTCCAAAGAAATTAGGAAAAAAAAAATTCCTCGAAATTTCGAAGTCTTTAGAAGATATAATTGACTATGAGGTAAATTATTCCACCTGAAAATTTTAGATAAAGAAGATCCACTGAGAGGCATCATTTCAAGTAAAATATGGATAAATGAGAGGATAAATGGTAAAAATACTTTTTAAAACAAAAAAAATCTATAGGATATGAAAATATATTCAATTTTTTAATGAAAAATAAAATTAAATTTACCCTAATGGGAATTTAGAAATAGAAAATAACTATATATATGGGATATTATAAAATAATCCCTTACCTTTACTCCTAACTCCCACAAAGGAACTTTGTCCTCCTATATAATAAATAAAACCATATCATTCAATTATATCCAAACCTTATTCATAAAACTTTTTTTTATAATATTTAATTATATTAAATTATTTAAACTATATTAGTTGGTTTTTAATTATTTTCTTAGTTGAATGATTTTAATATTGATTATTTTGAATAAATTTTGTAATGGTAATGTTTATCTTCCTTCATATATAAAAATTCCATCATTCCAATATTATTCAATGTTTTTGAATAATTTTTTCAAATGACTCGGGAAGTCCCTTGTTCATTTGATGGATGTTATGGGTATGGTTTATTATAATGGGAGTCATAACGAGCATTATTCTCGTAATTTATTGATGATGGGGAGTTATTTTATAATGACCATTAATTTTACCATCACCTATCTCAAAAATAATTCATAATATAAATTATTATTTAATTTTTTATGTTACATGTATTTTTTTAAAAAAAAGTGGATGTCAAGGGCCTTGAATAAGATGAAAAAAAAAGTTACAAAAGTTTGAAAGTAGGTATTTTACATTTATCCATTTTTAATAAAAACGTAGATCAACAGGAAGGGTGCAAGGCCATAAACAAGCCTCCTCATTCTCTCCCTTGTCTTCCAGCGCATCCGCTATGTTATTGGATTCATGATAGACATGAGTAACGATGTATCTAATGGTTGAAATATGATCAAGACAGTTGGACCATATTGATGTCAATTTCCAAGAGAGGTGTACCAGCCCAGATCTGACATCTTACACTATTGTTGTAGAACCACATTCAAATGATATGTCATCCCAATTAATTTTTTTGGCGGTCCTGACAGTGTGAATCAGGCCATACGTCTCAGTTTCAAGGGTTGTTTCCATTCCATAGTGACTGAATTTGAAATCAGTAACATCACCATTTGAGTCCCTAAAGACATGGGCATGTCTAGTGGGTCCTGGATTTCTCTTTGAATCCCTATTATAATTACATTTTATCTAACCCGTGAAGGGTGGATACCAAAAGACCTCAATGGTGCGGAGAGGAGGAGGGTAATTTTATTGCAGCTTCATCCTTCTTAAAACTAGGAGGCCAGTCATTGAATTATTGCAGCATGAGGTATGCAGTGCATTGGAGCTCCAAACTATAGAAACAATTTGAGAAAAATAAGCATTGAAATTAAATAAGTCATGTTCATGGATGGCTTTATTCTGTCCTCTCTAAAGGGTGTGAATTAACTCCACTTAGGCAACATGAAATAAAACGGTTGTTTTCTTTGACATTGGTATATCAATCAAGGCTGTAAGAAATTTTTTTAGAGAATTTTTTATAGGAAGTTGGACTCCAAAAAAGTCAATGACAATAAGACAGAAAAAGGTGGCCGAATGGAAGCTAAGAAATAGGTGGTCAATTTCTTCTCAGTGTTTGTGACAAAGAACACATCTCAAGCAAAGATAGACTCTAACCTACTAGATGTTAGAATCAATAGAGAGTTTATAATAATAAAGCCTCAAAAATAATGTGAACCTGAAGGGGTGTCCATTTCTTGTCAAACTGACCAATCCAATTTTTAGTTTCTAGAATGATATATATGTACAACACTTTGGAGTCGATTTTCCCATTCAAAATTGGTACTCATACTAAAATGTCACCATTGTTAAGGAAGTCATAGTTAGAAACAAGCTAAAAATATCATTAGGGAGTGAATTAAGGTAGTACATTTGATCTCTTATGGTGATGATGAGGTCAATATCCTGGTTCAAAGAATATATCCTTTCCATGAGGGGGTTTCCAACCCAATTTTCATGCCAGAATATCAAAGAGGAGTTCGTACTGACCAACCAGTGATCCTGATTCCAAATTATATGAGACACAGCTTTGAGTTCAGGCCATACTGAAGATTCCATATAGCAAGTATTCCTTTATCTAATATTGTATAGGATCCTAAGTCTATGGAAATAAAATGAGTCGGTACAATTATTTATGAGCATCCAAATAAAATGGGCCTAAAGTGACTGATTTAAAAGAGATAATATTCTGATTCCAAGTACACCAAGAGTAGTGGGAATACAACACTTTTTCTATGTGACTATAATGATATTTCTTTCAAGAATATTCCCACTCCAAAAAAAGTTACTCATAAGGGTATTCATAGTTTTGATAACTGAGGTGGGCCAAATATAGACCATGAAAGTATAGACAAGCTTGGAGACGATCACATGCTTCATAGGACTAGATCTTCCATAAAGGGGGAGGGATTTTCCTTTCTTGGAGGTAAGAGATATTCTTACTTGACTGAGGATGTTGAAAAAATAAGAAGTGTGATTCCTTCCCCAGAACACATGAACCCCAAGGTGAGTTAAGGGGAGAGAGCCCTCTATTATTCCCAAGTCATTGATAATGCTCATCTTCCTTAATGATGAGAAACTCTTAACAAAGAAAATGAAATATTTCCCCCAATTAACTTCCTGACCTGAGACTTCCTCATAATGCAAGAGAGATTTTTTGATGTTTTTGATATTTTTATTATCACCCTTTGTGAATAAAATTATGTCATCAATAAAGAATAAATGAAATGGGGCTGAAATACCTCTAGATACCTTGATGGTTTTGAGATCACCGTTATTCACCATGAGAAGAAAAATCATGCTGAGATAATATTTTGTAATGGAAAAGATTATAGTAGAGAGAGGGTCTCCCTATGTCACCCCTCTCAAGAACTTGAAGTATCCCATCAGTGAACCATTTATAAAAATAGAAATATGAGAAGAGCCAAGCAGAACATTGACCCAATTAACAAACTTTGAGTTGAATCCAAATCCCAGGAGAATTTTGGAAATAAAACACCAATCAAGTGTGTCAAAAGCTTTCTTTATGTCGATTTCGAGAGCAATATTAAAACCACTTGTAGGTTTTCTGTGTAGTTTTACACACTCTGAGGCCATAATAAGGAAATATTGAATATTTTATCCATTAATAAAGCCAAATTGATTCACATAGACAATCTTTTTAGCTATCTGAAAAAGTCTATTAGCTAGAATTTTCTAGATGATTTTGTAAAGAGTGTTCACAAGTGAAATAGACCTGAATGGACTAATGTCACTTGGATTTTCAACCATTGGAATGAGGGTGATAAATTGGGAATTGATACCAGGAGGAAATAATCCACCTCTAAATAAGTGTCTGACAAGACTGAAAACATCGTGTTGGACCACCTCCCAAAAGTGTTGATAAAAGTGATTTGTGAATCCATCCGGCCCAGGAGAGCTATCTTTATTGAGACCAAAAAAAGCTTCTTTAATCTCAAAATCTAGGGGAGTGTCAGTGAGGAGAAGATTATCTGCATCAGGAATAATAATTATAATGACTCCTTCTCTGAGATCTGCATTCCTTGGAGACCAATTGAAGAGATTGTCATAGAAAGAGACAATGTGATTGGCCAGAGCTTCTCTATCATTTAGAATGTTGTCACCATCTTTCAACATAGAGAGGGGATTATTCAATCACCTTTCTCTTTGTAACACATTGAATAACTTATAATTTCTATCTCCATCATTGAGCCACCTTATTTTTAACATGTATTTATGAATGCTTTCTTTAATTATGAGAAGGTCCTGCAGCATAGAGGATATCTCTTCCTCTTGAGTTATCACATTAGGGAAATTTACCTTCGTAACCATATCTAGAAATTCATGAAGAGCATTTTCCATAGAATCAATTTCCTCATTGAGGTGGCTTAAATTCTTCCCACTCCAGTCTTTCATGATGACCATTAGATTATTCATATTATGAATGAAATAAAGTGGGGCTCCATTAGGTTTATTTCATGCCCAAAAATCATTGATAATTTTTCAGAAATTAGGAGTATTTGTCTAATCATTATTGAATCTAAAAGGAATGGGAAGTTTTTTGTAATTGCCAAGGAAAGTCATCAAGATAGTGTGATGATGGGAGTTATGATCTTCCAAAGTAACACAAGAGATAGATCTCCAAGCCCCAAGGGTAATTCATTGAAAAAGGTTTTATCTATTTTTCTAACTCTCACATCATTCAAATTCCTTATGTAACAAGTGTACCTTGTCCCAAAAAGATTGACCTCAAAAAGGTTAGCATCTGCCACACAGGCATTGAATTCTCTGGATAAGACCAAACTAAAGGTAGTCCCCATTTTTTTATCATCATGAAATATGGAATTAAAGTCTCATATTACAAACCAAGCATCTGATATGGTACTTGGAAGGTCCTTGGTTTGAGACCAGAGAGATCTTCTATCAATGAAAGTATTGCAGGCATAAACAACTATGCAAGAAAAGCACATGTTTTCGAAGGAAAAAGAGAAAGTGATTCATTGATCTTATTCCTATAAAGTACTGGGATTTTTCAATGTAACATGCATAAGAATCCATAACATGTCATGAAAAGGAGATTCCTGAATTTTCCCAAGAATGTGATAGCCACTGTTGGCAATCAAGTTTCCCTACCTTGAAAGGCTTTCTTTTATCAGCAATACCTATTAAATCAGGCTTGTACTTGCATGCAATAAGACTTATGGAATTTTTAGTACCATGGTTTTCTATTCCTTGTAAATTCTAAAAAAGAGACTCATCATTTTGACCTTGTTTTGGGGGGGCTTTCCCACATTTCTTTTGTTTCTAATTTCTTATTTCATTCAGACTTTATGGATTTTTTTTACGAATCTGGAAAAGGTAGAAATTCTATTCCATTGGCATCACTAGCGTAGGAAAAATTCAGAACCGGTTCCTTTGGATTTTCACTGATTATATTTTCTATACTATTAGAGACAGAGTCCACAACCTTCTTGTGAGGGGGTATATCATAATTAGTGAGATTGAAAACTGATTCATTTGAACTAGAAATGCCCACCTGTGTGTTTTCCTGGTTGAGCCCCTTCTGTATAGTGCCTGACCCCTGTTAAATATCAAGTGATCCCAATGATTCTAGTTTAAGACATTCTTCTATGTTCTGGAAGACCATTGTATCCACAAAATTCCTAGTTTGTAGAGAAGATACGGTGGAGAAAATGCCAGATGATATGCAATCAGCAAGGGTAACCTCCAAAGTGTCTTCTTAAATAGACTCAGAAGGGACATTTAGTTTATCCCTTTTCTCATACAATTGTGGAGACATCGCAATTTTATCTTCATCCTCAGCCATGTCAGCCCATGTTTTTCATGTACTTGCAACCCATGAGATAGACCTAGACTATGCAGATTTCTTACCCTTATTGAAAATTGTTGGCTTTATGCTCTTACCTTTGGAATATCTTTCCTATTTGTGGAGGGAGAGGGAGGGGTAAAAATATTCTTCAATACCCTGCAGTTCATTATCCCATGTCATACTATTTTTCAGTGGTCACAGTAGTGAGGCAGGCGTTCAAACTGAGGCTTGATGTCCAATTTGTTCTCATTGACAATGAGAGAAATATGGTCCAGAGGAGATGATTCCATATTTAAATCAACAATAAGCCTGGTTAAAAGACCAAGGCCATATCCAGTGTTCTCTAATCAATTTTGAGGGGCTTCCCAATGCCATAGGCCATGTCATTAAGAATTTTGGGGTGCCAGTACACTCATGGTATCCCATGTAATCTAGTTCACACCTACGCATTTGTATGTTTCTGATTATAGGGGTTAAAAGTTTCATCCCATTCAGATAAACGAAAAGTTCCAGGCTTCAAGATAATGTTTCCTACATGCTAATCTTGGTTGATATACTTTTATTGCTATAGAATTATGTGATAATATCCTTTTCCAATTAGAATGAGGTGATATTTATGAATTACATGGAAAACATGTGGAAATTTATTTTTTCAATTTTTTATAGCTGGGATTATTTTTTGGGTGCATTTGAGTGGAATTTTTACAAATACTTTACCCTTAATGTGTATGGAATGTATTTTTACTAGTAATTTTATTCAAAATTGGAAACAAATATATATAGGTCTTGAATCCATTAATACACATAGTTTTTAAATAATTTTAGAGATATTTTAGGATTTTACCTCTTTATTTAAGCCTATTTACCCTATTTTACCCATACTATGGTAACTCAAATTTTCCCTTGGTAAATTATTTTTTAACTAAAAAATGAAATTAAACATATTACATGATTTTAATTCCCAAATTCCTATATTAAAATTAATTTTATTAATTCAAATTCTCAAAATTTATTGAAATTATTTTTAAATAAATAATGAAAGGCACATAAAAACAATATTAAAAAAAAATTAAGACTAAAAATGTCTTGGTTTTTATTCCTTAACAATTAATAATTATTATATAAAATATAGATTATTTATTTGTATATACATCTTAAACATCTCATTAAAATTTATACCCCAAATATAGGAAATTTATAATTTATATAAAAACATATAATATATAATAAAAATAATGTTTTTTAAATAAATAATTTTTCATTGACCATGAAACATTAAATTCTTATTCTTTATGACTCCATAATTATTAATTCAATGTTATTTATTTACTTTACTAGTCATTTATTTAATTTTTCCAATATATTTTACAAAGAAATTTGTTTAAAATTAATAAAAATAATTAAAAATATATTATTGAATAAAAATAAATGTTTTTGAATACATGATATTTTCAAAAATAAATTATTATATTTTATGAAATTTAATTTTTTGTTTTATTTTATGATGATTACATTTCAACTATTTTATGTGTAAAACATTTTTTACAACTAACTATAAAATAATTATTATATATATTAGAAAAATTTATACCCAATGATGACATATCCAACTATCGCATATCTAATGACCCAGTATTAATTAACCATATATAAAATATTCCTATAGTTAAACATCATAATTCATTCTAATAAATGATCATTTAAGAATCACATAAATATGTTGATCTTTTTTTCTCAAAAAGTCGATAATATTTCTTTATTTTATTCACTCTTTCCATTGTAATGATCGGTGGTATAATCATTATGGAAAACCATGAGGGAGAAGATTTCGTATTCATGGTCCTCTTTTTTAATTACAGTTTTACTCTTCTTATAATTTTCATAATGATTTTTATATTAAAATTTCAAAAATATTTATTTTTTATCTTGAATTGTAATATTTTTTCCACGTAAAATATTTTTTGGTGCATTTTATTTTAGTGTTATGTGTGAAAAAATTCATTTAATGAATTAAAATAATTAAAATTTATGATGTTATATGTTCATTCAAGGTTCACTGAAAAAACAAGGATATGGTGTTTGAATGTTGGGAAAATAAATTTATATTATTCAACCTAGATAACTATAAATTCATATTTACCACATTTATTAGGCATGCTTTGAAAATTTAAACATATATAATTGATGTAGTTATAGAAAAACTAAAAAAAATTAAATTTATTTTTAAAAAATAGAATTATGTGAAATTCCATATTCATATCATACTCAATAAGTGGTTTATCATATATTTTCCAGAGATTTATGGGATATTTACACATCTATTAGAATTTGAAGTTAAAATATTATTTCATGTCGGATTCATATCACCTATCGATATGATAAGGTAAATTGTTTTGGACACTATGATTATTAGCTAATCCATTTTTTGTATTCCTTTCATGTTGATATTTAATTAAATAGACTATGTAATGGTAGAAATTTTTATAAAATTAATAGACTATACTTTCCTCACTATTTATAATTTTAGAACAAACTTTTCACATCTTTTTTGAATTACAATTCTATGTATAAATATTTTCATAAACTAGTTATTTCACATAGTAAATTTATACCATTCCTTTTTCTCTACAAGGTACATGTGAACATGAATAAAAATATCCTAAGGTATTTTTTGAAGAAAAATCATGAAATCCTATTATTGATCTATTAGATTTTGTATTATAATTAATTGAATATCAAAATAAATCATAAAAACTAGCATAATATCATTTCTATTAATCACCTTTTCACGTCGGTCCAATGATAATTAATTGAATATTAGCATATGAAAATCGATGATATGTTTCCTATTTTGAATTTTTTTCTTGGTGATTTATATGGCTAATCATAGTATTAATATTTCTAATTTTATTGTAGTATAGATGAAATTCATACATATATTAATTTTAAACTATATTAGTTTTTCATGGGATCATATATTTCATTTATATAGTTCTCGTGATGGAATTATTCAATAATGAGTACTCAAGATAAAATTAATGAGTTTTAGTTAAATTTTCTATTTATCACCCACTAGAGTAAAAATGTTAAAATAATTTTAATAGATCTTAAATGTAAATTATTAAAGACAATACTCTATAGATTTGTTTGAAATTATCTAATTTCATTTGATCATTTCTAATATATAGGTGATATAGGAAGAATAAAAAAAATCTATGAAAATTTATAGTTTTGGTTATTTTATATATAGAACATCAAATTAACATGCCCATTTATGAATCCTTTGAATGTTTGAGTATCTTATTTTTTATTTTTTATTTTTATAAATGGATTGATGAAATGAAAATGGAATGAACACAATAGTGTTCATGATTATATTTTTTAATGAAATTTTCTTTTATCACTTTAGAGATCCACACTTTCACATAAATAATCATAGGATAGTGACCAAGAAATATTTTTTTGTACAAATATATAAATTAATTTATAGTTTACCATAGAAAATAAACCTTAATATATCATCAAATGATTATCTATATGAAAGTATCGAACTAATAGTTGAAAAAATCTATAAAATATTGTTAGATCTAGTTGAAAGTGATTGAAGAAGAAATGTGATGATGAATTATAGGAATACATGATATCATTTGGTTATTACCTTTGTTTTATAGTAAAGGAATTAATTTTAAAAAAACTTTGTAGAATTAAATTGGATCATCTTGGCTACCATTGACCCCAAATAATTAAGATAATTTTTTTAACATTTCTATGATGTGATTGAAATAATTCCTAGAATTCTCAATGATGTTTTTAGAAGATTGAATTACACCAATAACAATGGGATGCCAAAATTCCATGGATTACCATAACCAATACAAGCCTTACAAAAAACATTCTTACATAAACACCATATAAAATTCATTTACACTCCATAAATTTATCCAATTAATTAATCTAGTTTGTAATCATGATAATTTCCATAAACCAAAAATATCATCAAATTGTCTGAACATCAAATTTTGTGATATTATTTTATTAGGTTAAATAGAAACTTCACATTGAGATATAATTTTAAATGTATTGGGAACCAAGTTTGATCTTATTAAAACTTTTAAATGGTTTTATTATAAAAAATAGAATAATGAAAAAAAATCAAACTAATTCCTTCATATTTTCCCCAACATTGAA
Organism: Viscum album; assembly: GCA_963277665.1. Lineage (NCBI taxonomy): Eukaryota > Viridiplantae > Streptophyta > Magnoliopsida > Santalales > Viscaceae > Viscum > Viscum album. The sequence continues at coordinate 593,589,181 of OY728166.1, forward strand.
TTATCCATAACAAATGCTCTATTTTCATCCAAATCATACCGTAATTAAAGCACCATACTATATAATCATTCCCAATATTAAAAAATTAGAGTCACATAGTCATAAAAACCATAAATATACAAAAATCATATTCTTTAAAATCACTAAACTAATAACCCAAAACCACACCAATATTGACCATACCACGTCAGTTATCCTAACTAGTTTTGAATAATGAAAGTATGATATGTTTCTATAACTGAACTGGGGACACTCTACATTATCATTATCCATTTCCATCATTTATATTATTTGATCCATATTATCTAGAAATCTCTAGATCTTAAATTTCTCATATTATAAACCATGATATCCCAAACTAACCAAGTAACCAATATTTCATGATAAATCTAACACTAACAATTTTGCATTTAATTTTTTTAAATTTTTCCCAGTTACATATATATATATATAACCTATAACTTTTTAGCTAATTTATTATCCAAATTTAAAAACATTTCTTTCCAAGAAAAACTTATATTTTAACCATTTCTTATTTCATATATGGAAAAACAAAATAAACCATAGGTGCATATCATGTTATATGTTTTTTTATAACCCATGGTTCACCTCTCCTAGAAAACATCACCATAAACATAAAAAATTATATTTCACTAATCCATCCAAAACCCTATCCAAAAAATCATCAATTAAACACTTCATATTTTATCCCCCAAAAATAAAGCAGACCTAAAGAAAAAAACATCAACTAAAAAATTAAAATAAATTCAAGTTATACTAAATTCAATTAATATTGAATAGAATTTCAAAAAACATAGAAATTGTTTAATAAAAATAAATACCTAGGATGGTAAAACTTATAACCTACCAATATACCGTTTTTTAGTTTTATTACCCTAAACCAAAGAACCCCAAAAATAACTTCCATGACCCATTATGTTATAAAATCCCATATCCATATATAAACCCATATACCACTAGAAAAATGTTATTTTTAAAATAAAAAAATAGAGTTTTTTTAAATAATATAAAAAATTATGAACCTAACCATAAAAATATAGGGGATTACTTATATATCTATGGAAACCACTACAGAGGTATCCTAACCATAAGGAATCAACTCAACCCAATATTTATATTCCATAGCCACATGGAAATATAGTACATTAACATTAAAAATTTAAAATTGTTTTTACTACTCTAATTTAGGAGATTGTTGGATTCATTCGTCAAATTCACCTATGATAAAAACACATTTAACATTAATTCTAAACATATACACCATTTCTTTGATTCATTAATCATAAATTAAAACCAGCCCAAAAAAATTCTATAACATAACATATATGTAAACCAATTCCCTAATCCCATGTTTTAACTTATCCGATAAAATTTTCTTTAAATAGATATTCATCTATTATTCCACCTCTAACAAAATTCATTACAAACAATAAATAAATGTCATTTCCAATAAATGTGTTAAATTACATTTATAAATTCCAATAAATTTAAATTCACTTACTACCATCGCCAAATATTCCCTTATCCAAAATCTATAAAAACACATCCATATACCTCTCTAAAAAATTATTCACTGCTAGAATTCATCCTAATATATATTTTTATAAGTATTTTGATTAATACCTTCTAAAAAACATAGGGGGGTATAAAGAAATATAAGATATTCACTCCTAAAATACTCATATTTTTTTATTTATAGTAACCAATAAGAGATTCATTTCAATTAATATACCAATTTCAACTTTTCCCTATTGATATTAAATGATTCAATTAACTTATCATGTATTTCCTATCCACTTAACTATATTATTATTAAATGATGAAATAGTTATCTAATTTTAATATAATTATTGTTGTAAATTATTTTAACAATGGTACATCTCTTGGTGGATCCTAAGATCATAAAATTTATAAAAATTTAGTTTCATTATTGATATGGGATATTAGATATTGAGGGATGGTATCAATTACTAAATATAATATAATTAAATTGATAATTAATGAGAAACATAATTTATGTGATTAAATGTAATTAACCCTATGAGAATTTATTGAAGCTGAATATATGGTTATATATTTTAATCCATTATTTATAACACTTAAAAATAATATTTTTTTTATTTAATTATAATTTAACTCATATGATTTGATTTGAATCGCAAAGTTATTCCTTGATATTCATAGAGAAATATTTCATTTGTGTCATATTCCACAACCTATGACCATCATTGTAAAACATCAAGAATTCAATGAGAGATATATATTTTTATCTTCAATAAATTTTTCTCATAAATCATATTTTAAATTTTATGATTATGTTCATGTGGATCTAATTAACTAATATGATCTATATGATCCTAAGGATTGGGAAATAAATGGAACAAAAAAATAATTTGAAATTCATTATATGTATTTATACCATTAAACAAGGCCCTTTGATAATAATATTTATGTACTAAATCACAAATCCAACCAAAAAAGTTAATATTAAAAACACATGATATAAATTTTGAATTAAAACAACACTTATTGGTTATATTATTAAAGCTTCAAATTAATTCCCATTTTCATTTCAGGTCACCACTCTGAGTTTGAAACTACAATAAAGTATATGGAGAACAATATGAATAAAAAACAACCTTATATTTAATAAATATGGTCTATAATATTATATTAATTAAAAGGGTGATTTTTCTTATAATTCATAAAATTTATCCCAAAAATAAATCTAAATTTTTGTGGGGTAGGTAACTTAAACATGAATAATCTTTATCCATAAGATTAAAAAAATAATAATCTATATTTATAATATTAGACATAAAAATAACTACATTTTTTGTATACTATTGAAAATATAATTTTCTAAAATGATGGTATCTATGTTATATTTTTACATAATTTGGAATAATAGAATTTGGGTTCTTATTTCCAAAGATACAATTCATTTAATGAAGGTTGTACAATTATTTATTTAAAATTATTTATTCAAATTGTTTTAATGGCTTGGATTTTCCTGATTTTATTTTTATAAATGATTTGGGAAAATTGTGAGACCAAGCGCTGAGACGACGTGGGATTCCGAGGCCCAGTGTGCTCGAAACAATTCATGGATAAAGTGTATGTGTTTAATAGAATGTGCGAACGGATTTCCTGAAAAAATGGAATATATTTTAAATAGATGCTTAGATCAAAAATTTGATGGAAAAGTTGAGCTCATAATGGCAGCTTTACCCTAGGTGTGACCTAACTTTCATCTATACAAGTCATGCGAATAAAAATTCACCAAGGACGTAACTGTAAATGAATTAATTAATTAAAATTATTTTATTTTAAAATCCTAATAACTCATGAATGTTGACATAGATTATAAATCTAATACCACTGTTGAGTTCATAATTTGGTGTTTTCCCCAGTTGTGACTTAACTTTAGTCGGTACGGGTATTCTGCGAAAAAACTCAAAAAGGATGTAATCATCATTATTTAATTTGAAGATAAATTATTTTATTGATATAAATAATTTATTTTTATTATGCCTTTGTCAGGAATTTAGGGTTATCACCATAACCCTAGAATTTCTCTGAGACATGGAGAAGAACTCTCTTGACAAACAACGATGGATCACGGACTGACGATTGACACCTAGCCAATTTAAAGGAATATCATTGTTGAAAATAACGACGCAACGACCCTTCGTCATCCACTCATCAAAATTGAGGTAGGGTGGTTGTTTCATTTGTTTTCCCCATTCTTAATTTCTATGATGAATGCGAGTCAATCCACCAACAAATTGATTTGTTGTTTGGTCATTATTATGGGATAGGTTATTGATGTAGGATTATAAAAAGAGCAGTTTATCCTCTTCCTTTATCTTTATAATGAGAACGAATCGAGGTTGACATGAAAAAATGTCAAGGTTCGTTCTTTTGGTGTTCTTTTTCTTTTCTCTCCCTCATTCTTGGAAGTCTACATCACTGGATCCTCGTGAACGTGACTCGACTTGATGGGAGGATTTGAATGAAATAGGCCCCATGGATTAAAGGAAGGATGAAAATAATGTAGTATTAGTGTAGATCGAGACCTAAGGATCATAGATATGCTTTATTTTTAGATATTGGAGCACTGCAGGAAGAATGGCAGCCTGTGAAGAGGTGACACGGGGAGGCCGGTGCTGTATAGGACACGATAGAGGGTCCTGGGATGCGGTGACTGAAACCGGTGTTGAGTCCATGGTACATGGTGTCCGATAGAAATAGAGAGGTCATGGGACAAGTTCGATGGCCATAGGACACGGCTGGAGGCCATGGAATACGACAGGCGGCATCATGGACCGGTGACGGTCGCTATGGGAGAATGCGTGAAACGGACCAGCCCACACGAAAATGGGCCAGGCCATAGGAGGCGAGCCAGCCCAGCCATATTGGGAAGGGCCCGGGTGAAATGTGTTGGGGCTAGTGGAGTTGGGTTGGTCTAAGTAGAGATGGACCGGGTTGGGTTGTACCCAAGTCGGACCCGGGTGGTCGGATCGGACCCCAGTTGACTATGAGCCATAGTCGACAGAGCTATCATGCGGTTGAAGTAGCTAGTGGATGGTCGACCATCAAGAATGCTTGAGATACCATGGGGTGGTTCACCATGGGGGTGGTCGGACTGGATGGTTGACCACCACGGTCGGTGGACCAACTGCATATTTGGTCCACGTCCTAGTAAACCCCCTTTTGAAACTTCATATCCCCATAACATTTAAACGGTGAATCTGTATGACGATCCATCTACGGCATTGGGAACCTTAAAATTATTTGGTCATTTTGATATATCCTAAATGGGTTTTTGTGGGAATTTTCATAATACCTATTGGCTTGAGGATTAAGTTATACTAGAATGAGTGTGGTTCGAGAAAACATTTATGTGGCTGGTTGTGACCTTGAGATTGTGTGTCTTATAGAGATTGTGTGTCTTATGGAGACTATGTGTCTTATGGAGACTATTTTTCTTATGGAGACTATGTGTCCTATGGAGATTGTGTGTCTTATGGAGACTATGTGTCTTATGGAGATTGTGTGTCTTATTGATAATTTTTACCTTATTGAGACTATGTGTCTTATTGTATTAAGTATATCTTGATGTTCATGATATATTTTTTATATACATATATCTATGTGGAGATAACTATGAATTCCTTCATGGTATTCCTTTTTGGTATTTCCTTTGTGATATTCCTTCATGGTATTTCCTTCGTGGTATTCCTTGGTGTTATTCCTCTATGGTATTTCCTTTGTGGTATTCCTTTGTGGTATTTCCTTTGTGGTATTTATTTGTGTTATTGATTTCTAGTATTTCCTTTGTTGTATTCATTTATGGTTTCTGGGTGTCCTATTGAGTACTATTTTACTCATCCCTGTATGGTATTTTACCATATGTGTCGTGTCTTGTGCAGATGATCGACTCTTTGATGGATTTCCAGGAAAACCAGGACCAGGAAGTGCCTTGTGAGACCAGACATGCCAATGTGTGTTCTGGAATATTTTTTAACAATAATCCCAATACCTCTAACTTTATAGGTTGGAATTATGGCTGCATACTCTTTTCTTTTGGTGGGCTAGTTTTGGACCTGTTTACTTTTCAGTAATTTCACTGTTGTACTCTAGTTGTGGGTTATAGTAGTTTGGATGCAATTTTTTTACTTAGTGTTTTTTTAAATTTCATCATTTGTGTCTTTGAGATTTGTGTGTGCCTATAGGTACTTAAGTAAAATACCTCCCATTTTTTCGGATATGTCTACTTGGTTCTAGTCATCAACCCCTTGCCTATTGGAAGCGGGCATAGGGTAGTCACGGCACGGGCCCCTCTGGGATAGATCACGACAAAGTAGTATCAGAGGAGGTCAATTCTACCTTAGGATCGGGAGTCTATGAGGTTGGTTTGGGGAAATTGTGTTAAGTGTTTCGAGTTCATATTTTGGACTAGAAAATCTTGTGTTATTGTCGTGGCCAACATAACCATACACCCGGAATCTAGGCACCTATTTTTAAATCGTTACTTGAGAAAAATGGTTGTAGAGAAAATAATGGTACATGTGTCATATTGGAATGGGTTGTGTCTTCCATGTCCTTCTTGACTCAGGTCTTCAGATATACTCTATTGACTGTGGTATATCTTTTTTTGTTATAGGATTCCTCTATGGAGACATCCATCCAGGATTACATTGTGTGATCATGAGGATGATCCACTTAGAGATGAGGCATCGGTATGTGGGATTGTACAGAAGATAGCACCTTCGGGTGGTTTACCAGCTATACCACCACCCGTCAAGAAGAACCTACTACCAGCACTACTAGTTGAGGATGCATGCAGGCTGAGAAGATTTCATGAGTTTCAGAGGTAGAGACCTCCCAGGTTTCTGGGTGATCCAGACCCCAGGCAGCTAAGGATTGGCTAAAGATGGTTACACGTGTCTTCCTCCTTGTGAGGATGCCTTCGAACCATATGGAAGTCCTTCCCATGAATCTTTTTAAGGGTAGTGTGGTGCGATGTTGGAGTTTAGTGACCCAAACACATAATGAGATGAATCTCTCTTGGGAAGAGTTTGAGAATCTCTTCAAGGAGTAGTTATATCCAGCCATGTTGTGCTCAGTATGCATACATGAGCTTCTGCATCTGCAGTAGGGAAGCATCGACATGACAGAGTACTCAACGAGGTTTACTGATCTTTCATGCTACTCAATAGATATGGTATGAGACCAGCACTTCAAGGCTTAGACCTTTGAGTAGAGATTATGTATGGACATTATGACATCATTGGTATCCCTTAGCATTCCTTCTTATCCTGGGGTACTTGAGTGGTCCCTACTAGTGGATAGTTTTCTAATGGAGTGGACACCGAAATTGGGAGCTAGCTGTGGCCATCTGGTAGGTGAGACCTCGAAAATAGGTATCCAATGACAATCACAGGGACCCAAGCGGGTCAAGAGCTTCATGTGATGATCCCAAGATGTGGGGTCAGTGGTTTAAGGCTCCCAGGGCAGCTCGAGTCATCCTAGAGATAGACATTGTTACACATGCGGTTGTCAGGGACAACTGGCATGAGATTACCTGACCCGTCGTACAGTTGATTGGGGGATGGTAAAAGTAATACCAATATAGAGGTAGAGATATGATCAGGGTGGTATATAGGGTGGAGCATTTGGCAGAGGGTCATGCAGGGCAGCTGGAGGTGGTTGGAGGTTCCACCCATTACCACCCCCACCCCTAGGTAGTCCCCGCTAGGCTCAGGGAACTATTGGACAGGGACAAGGCCAACTGCATGCAATGGTGGATTATGACCAGGGGATCCATGGATTATTTGAGGTATGATCTGTGTCTTTTCCACCTTATCTATAGTTTTTATAGGCATAGGTTCTAGTCATTCCTTTATTTCTATGAACCATGTTTGGGACTTGAAGATTCTAGTTGAACATTTGACTCGACCCTTACACTTAGAGACTTCTACGGGAGGAGATTTGATGATCACACACTAGTGAAGATATTGTGAACTTACTCTTGGAGGTGAAAGTTTTATTTGGGATCTCTTGGTACTGGCGCTGAGGCCATACGAAGTCAACTCGGTAAGGATTGGTTATCCACAGTTCATGCTCAGATTGACTGTTTTAGGCACAGATTGTGGTGTTTATACAGTGATGGGACTAGGTTATCCTTTGTTAATGAAAAGGAAAAATAGGAAGTGAAGGATGAACTCACACATAGGTGGTTTCAAACAATTACCCATTAGTTTGATAGCCTCACCCTCAATGCAGTGGATGATATGAGTCCTCAGTTTCTTGGAGTGGTGAAGGAATATGAGTATATCTTTCCTAAAGATGTTTCTGTTTTAACTCCCCAAAAATAGGTGGACTTATTCATTGATCTACAACCCCATGACAACTCTGATATCTACACCTACATATTGGATGGCTCCCACAAATCATCACGAGCTGAGGTTATAATTGGAGGACATGTAGAGAAAAGGAATCGTGAGACCCAGTTTTTCACCTTGGGAATCCCCAGTTTTATTTTCCAAGAAGGCGGATAGGATCTTGAGCTCATGTACAGACTTATCATGCCTGAACTAGGTGGATATGAAGAAAAAGTATCCAATACTAAGGATCGACGACCTCTTTGATATATTGAGAGGGGCATAGTAGTTCTGGAAGATCGACCTCAGGAAAATATATAACCATCTATGAGTACAGGATGTGTATATACTAAAGATGGACTTTATATGTCATTTTGGCCACTATGAGTACTTGGTGATTTTTTTTGTCCTTAAGAACACCCCAGCAATGTTTATGGGACTCACGAACTGAATCATTATACCATACATAGACTAGTTCATGGTGGTCTTCATTTATGACATCCTAGTGCACTCGTTATCTGAAGAGGATCATGAAAGGCACATGAGGATGGTCCTAGAAACACTCTGACCGAACTATCATTACAGGAATCTCTTGAAGTTTCATTTTTGGATTCAGGAGGTCAATTTTCTAGGAAATATCATTTTAGAGGTTGTAGTTGTAGTGAATCTAGTGAATATTTAGGCGGTTATTTATTGGGAGCCACTCAAGAGTATTATTGAGGTTTGGATTTTCCTTGGTTTGGTTGGGTACTATCAGAGGTTTGTACCCAAATTTTCCAGAGCGGTAGAATCCTTGACATCTTTGACATGAAATGGAGAGCCTTTCTCATGGACGGAGAAGTTCCAAGAGAATTTTTAACAATTGAGTTAGATATTTATGAGTGCATTCATCTTTAGATTTCTATAGGAGGGTACCGAGTACGTAGTGTTTTTGATGCATCAAGAACTAGGCATGGATGTGTCTTGATGCTAGGGAAAGTGGTGATTTCTTATGGTTCATACTAGTTGATACCATAAGAGAATAACTACATGACCAATGATATTGAGTTAGTAGTGTTAGTCTTCTCTTTGAATATGTGGGAACACTACCTGATTGGCGAGTGGTTTATTGTCTACACTGACCACAAGAGTCCCAAGTATATATTCTCTCGGAAGGATCAGAACTTGAGACAAAGGTGAGGGCTAGAGTTCCACTAGGATTATGACTTTAAGATTTTATAACTCTAGGGGAGGGTAATGTGGTTGTATATTCTCTCATTAAATGATCTAGTTTGCAGTTACTTAACAAGGAATCGGAGCCATTGGCCTAATTTCAAATATCCCTTATGAATGGGTATGGAGCAGATTACCTCAAGTTGACAGTTTTTACCCCTCCACTATTATAGTGAGTCAGGGAGGCACAACATGGGGATATTGACTGTGATACTTTATGTGCTCAAATGTCCACAAGGCATGCCCTTGATGGATATTCAAAATGTGGGGATCATGTCGTTCTTTTCTGAGGGTGCATAGTAGTACCAGTGTCATTACAGGAGGGATGTTTTTAGGGATTTCCATATATCCCATTTGGTGGTACATATGGGTGTGGAGAATATGTAACAGGAACTCCAAAGTCAGTTTTGGTGGCCAGAGATGAAGAAGGGAGTTGTAGAGTTTGTTTCTCGATGCCTCAATTGTTAGCAATTAAAGGATGAGCACCAGGTTTCAGTAGGTTAGACTCAACCACTTTAGGTGCCGGAATGGAAGTTGGATGGGATATCCATTGAATTCATAATAGTTTACCACATATTTCTAGATTAAATGATACCATCTAGGTGATCATTGACCAAATCACCAAGTCGGCCCACTTTCTAGCTATTTGGGAGCATAGTTCAATAGAGAGCTTGTGACACCTCAATGTGTAGGAGATAGTTTGAATCCATGGAGTTCCATCAAAGATAGTCTCAGATATTGATGCTCACTTTACATCCTGGTAATAGAAGGGATTGAAAGAGGAATTTGTGACTCAGTTATGATTGAGCGCAGGGTTTCACCCACAGACGGATAGCTAGACAAAGCAGAACATACAGGTTCTATAGGACATTCTATAAGCTTGCATGTTTTTATTTTGGATGTAGTTGGGATGATCGCCTAACCCTAGGGGATTTTTCATACAACCACAACTACCATTCTACCATTGGTATGGTCCCAATCTAGTCCTTTTACGAGAAACTTTGTAGGTCGACACTTTGTTGGTATAACCTTGGAGAGTCAGCACTCATGGGTCTGCAGTAGGTGCGGACTACTACAGAGAAGGTAAAAATCATCTAGAAGCATATTAAGACTGTGTAGATTCATCATAAGTCTTATACTAATAAGTGGTGGAGGCCTTTGGAGTTCAAGTAAGGAGAAAGTGTGTTCCTATGGGTCTCCCCTTGATGGGGATTATGAATATTTGGTTAGGGCAGCGAGCTATCTCCAAGGTTCATCGGACATTTTATGATATTGTGTAGAGTTGGTTATGTTAAATGCCACTTGGCTCTACCACCACAGCTAGATCGGGTGCATGACATCTTCCACGAGTCATAGCTAAGTAGGTACATGTCTGACCCATCACATGCCATTGACTGGGGTGAGCTGAACATAACAGAAGGGGAGACTTTTTCTGAGTACCCGGTGGAGATCGAACATCAGTAAGAGATGATCCTTTATGGGTGGTTGATTCCTTTGGTCCATTTTTAGTGGCAACATGAGAATCTCCAGGAGAGCATATGGGAGCGGGAGGCTCAGATTCATGCTAAGTACCCCCATTTGTTTTATTTTCCCTTGTTTTGAATTTTTAGAGACAAAAAGTCCTAAGGTGGGGAGAATGTAATGACTCATATTTTCCTAATTTTATATTTAGATATTTTTTTGGTATTTTTCTAAAACCAGGCATTGAGACTGTATGCTATTCTGAGGCTTGGTCTTCCAAGAATAATTTGTTGAAAAATGTTACATTTTTAATATGATGTGTGTGTGGAATTCATAAAGTATTGGAATATCTTTTAAATGGATACTTGGATTAGAGATATGATGGAACCTTTGGGGTTATAATGGCAAATTTATCCTAGGAGTGACCTATTCTTTGTCAGTATGGGTCATCTGAAGAAAACGTCACCAAGGGTGTAACTGTAAATAAAATTATTAAATAAAATTATTTTATTTTAAAATACTAATAACTCATGAATGGTGACTTGGATTGAAAATACAAGACCACCATTGAATTCTTAATGTGGGGTTTCCCGTAGGTGCGACTTAGCTTTAGTCAGCATGGGTCTTCTATGGAAAAACCTGAAAAGGATGTAATCGTCAATAAATAATTTAAAGATAAATTATTTCATTGACATAGAAAATTTCTTTTTATTATTCCTTTTTTAGTTATTTAGGGTTATCACCATAACCCTGAAATTCTTTTGAGATGTGGATAAAAACACTCTCGACAAACGGTGAAGGATCGTGGACTGACGATTGATGCATAACTGATTCTAAGGAATCTCGCTGATGAAAAAAACAACACAATGATCCTTCATTAGAGACTGATCTGAATCGAGGTAGGGTAGTGTTTTCATTTTTCATTTTCCAAGTTCTTAATTTCCACCATAAACATGGGTCAATCTATTAAAATATTGATTTGCGGTTTAGTTATTGTTGAGGGATGGGTTATTGATTTTGGATTATCAGGAGATTATTTTATCCACTTTGTTTATCCTTCCAATGATATTGAATCAAGGAAAACGTGAAAAAGTCCAAGGTTTATTCTTCAGTCATTCATGTTCTTTTCTCTCCCTCGTTCTTGACGTTCATCATCATTGGATCCTCGCGATCACAACTTGACTTTTTAGGAGGCTCTGAATGTGATGGGACCTCCAGATTAGAGGAAAGACAAAATAGAGGTTGAATCATTCTAGATCATGACTAGAGGATCACATATATGCTTTTGTTTTAGATATTGTAGCATCATAGGATGAACAAAATATTGTGGAAGAAGATATGGCAGTAGGAACGGGAGGCGGTGAGGTCGTGGGATGTGGTCAGCGACCGCATAACGTGGTGGGGAACAGTGTGGACCAGTGGTGGTCTCCATGAGCGAGCAGTTTGGGCCAGAGGTGGTGGTCTATGCCAGTCATATTGGGTCAGGCCCATGTGAAATGGGTTGGGGCTAGCGAAGTCGGTCCAGGACCAACAGAGATGGACCGGGACAAGTCAAACCCACCGGGTCAAGTCAGGCATGGGTCGGACCTAGGGCATCTGTACTGGGCCACAGTCGAGTGAGCTATCGTGCGGCCATGGTAGCTGGAGAACGGTCGACTGTCATGGAAGATCAAGCTGCCACAGGGTGGTCAACCACAGGGGCAGTCAACCATGAGGGCGTTCGACTGCCAAGGTCATCCTATGACCTATTGAACCCCATTTTGAAACTTCAAACCCCTGTAACTTTCAAACAGTGTGTCTGTTTGATGAGACATATGCGGCGTTGGGATCTTTACAACAAGACAGTCATTTATAGAATCATAGGTGGGTTTTTCTAGGAGTATGAATATGAACTAATGAATTAAAGAGTGAGTTCTCTTGGAATGAGAACGCTTTGATCAAACATTTCTATGGCTGGTGGTAACATAGAGACTGTGTGTCTTATAGAGACTATGTGCCTTATGGAGACTTTGTTTCTTATAGAGACTCTATGTCTTATAGAGATTGTGTGTATTATGGAGAATGTATGTCTTATGTAGACTATGTTTCTTGTTAAGAGTGTGTGTCTTATTGGATTGATTATATTTGGATTTTAATGATTTATTTGATGTTGACATATATATGTGTGGTTTTGAATATGAATTCCTTTATAGTATTCCTTTGTGATATTTCATTTTTGTTATTCCTTTATGGTATTTCCTTTATGGTATTCACTTATGGTATTTCTTTATGTTATTTCTTTTGTGGTGTCCCTTCATGGTATTCCTTTATGGTATTCCTTAATGGTATTTCATTTATGGTATTTTCTTTGTGGTATTCCATTGTGGTTTCAGGGTGAACTACTGAGTATTATTTTACTCACCCATGCATGGACTTTTCCAACACGTGTCGTGTCTTTTGTAGATAATCTAATATTAGACAGATTTCTAGGTAGATTAGGACCAGGCAGTGCCTTATAAGACCAGATAGGATGACATGTGTTTTGAAAGCTTTTTTTATGACTTTCCATGTACATCTTACTTTATAGTTTGTACTTGTTGATGCAAACTCTTTCCTTTTGGTGGTCTTGTTTCGGCCCTGTTTACTTTATATTACTTTCACTATTATACTCTGATTATGGGTTATAATAGTTTACATGCATTGTTTACTTAGTTTTTTTTACATTTCATCATTTCTGGTTGGGAGATGTGTGTGTATGTATTGGTAATTAAGGCTAATGTCTCCCATCTGTGGGATATTCCTACTCGGTGCTAGTCACTAGCCTCTGGTCTATTGGAGGTGGGCTTGGGGTAGTCACGACATGGGCCCTCTAGGACTGGTTGTGAAAATTATTATTACATGTGGTTATATTATGATCATTTATATGTTTAATAAATTTTATCCTTACAAATCAAACAATTAATAAAAATTAAATTTTAAATTTTCATTAACGTAAATAATTTTATGATAAATAACCAACATGGTACCTAGTTGGGTTAAAGAGTAAAATATTACAAATTCATGATAAAGACCTAAAACATTAAAAAAAATACAGTGTTTCAAACAAGTACATATTAAATTTCAATTTTTCAGTACAATATAAGTGTCTCCATTGAATAAATTAGTTTTAAATATTCACATCCTTCAATTATATAATTGAAGATAGTAAATTTTTCATTTAAAAGTAAATTTATTCTTATGAAAACAAAATATGAATAGAATGTAGAATATTTTAAATATGGGAAATTAAAACCTATAAAAATATAAAGCCCAAGTATACTATAAAAATAAATGATCATGCTCATTATGATCAAACCCCACCCAAAATCATTTTCACTCATTTATTAATTTACTCTTAATCAATGTGTTGTAATTTATTTTTTATATGTCATCTAAAGATAAAATATGTTCACATTAGTGTATAAAATCCTTTTCTAAATCCATTTAAAATATAACCATTTTTCAATTTAGTACATTTTATCAAATATAAGAATAAAAATATCATAAATTTTTAAAATTTTAGCATCAAATTGATCAAAATATGATAAATTAAATCTACCCCCACAATAATAATGTTATTAAATTCATCCATGTGTGTGTAAATAAATGTTTACTTGATTTTCATTTCTTCAATTTAAAATATATAGGTTAATTTAAACTCATTTATCTTATATTATTCAAAAAATAACTAGTTATTACTCTTCACAACCAAAAAACAATGACATATTATAAAAGAAAAGATCTACAAATTTCAACCTCAAGACTGGCCCAATTATGCTTATATGCTATGAGTTATTAGTCTATAATATTATATATTTATTTATTTATTTATTTATTTATATATATGGGGAATTTTTTAAATAATAGATAAAAAGAAATAGGTAAATTTGGGTTCTCATAAAAATTATTTACATGTACTTGATACAAGTAAGAGTTGAATAGTGTGGAATCTATTAGAAAGGCTGAATTGTTTACATAACTTCCCTTGTTATCATGTTTAAAGAGAAAAATACATAATTTAAGATTTTTTTAAATATTGTATTTAATAACACTTATGTGATGTAGTTGAAAACAACATAGTATAGTTACCATCTCATAGTATTCGTAAAAACACAATAAGAAATATAATTGACTATTGAATAACATGTTAACTAAGATATCTGACTGACTGAAAATTAATTTTTTATTAATTTAAGAGAAAGGAAGAAGAACCCCCCCCCCCACAACAAATTTTAGGGCGGGCAGAAATAGTGAAGCCCAAGAGAGTCATTTTCCGCAAAGATTTGGAATGCCCGCAGAAGGGACCCTAAGCTGTCAAAGATGATAAGCCCCTCTCCCGACCGCCCCATGATTGCAAGAGAATCAGAAACAAAGTTAGTATCCCTCTAACTATGGTGGATGCTTGGGCCCAAAGATATTTACATAGCACACTTCCTAATAATGTAGGTCAGCTCCCAAGGGGTCTCATGCCTACCCTGGACCATCCTTACCCAAGCCTCTGGATCGGATTCAACTTCAGCCGCCTGGAAGCCACATGCCTGGCAAACTTGGAGCCCAAAAAGTAACGCTCGTGCCTCCACCCCCAGAGAGCTACCTGGACTGTAGAAAGAGTTGAACGCCATCAGAACTGAACCACAAGCATTGTGAAGAACTCCTCCTCCTCTCATAAAACCATCTCAAAGATAACCATCAACATTGAGTTTCAGCCCTCTGAGAGGGGGTCTCCATCTGACCCACCTACCCCCCAAACTCCCTAGCGAAACAGGCATGTGGAGAAACTTGCACACAAGGGGTGATTGCTGGTACCCTTTGAGGAGAGAAAGCAACTCATGGACTAAGGTTTTAGCCCTAAGCAGGAGAAGCGACGTAGCAGTCCGGGTACCCAACCTAGAATATTTCCTCGCTTCCCAAATTGTCCAGCAGATAGATGCCATAATAATTGCTCGAACTTTACACTCTGTACTATTGATCTGAACATCCTGGAACCAAGAGTACATGAGGACATTGAAGGAGGACTGATGAAGGCTGACCCTTGGCTTTGGGGAGAAGAGGGACCAAAGCTAAACCACCCAGTCACTTTGTGCAAACATATGATCAATAGATTCCCTCGTCGAGTTAAAGCAAAAAAATAAGCATGAGGTAAGAGAGATTTCCCTCCTCTGGATACAATCATCTGTAGGCAAAGAATTGTTCTTAATACGTCAGACCAAGAAGACCATTTTGGGGGGGATATCGTTTCACCAGTACTTCGCAGCCCATTCATCCAGCGCAGCCCCCGCATGTCGGCTCCTCTTAAAATCTCGTACAGTGAAGGAGCCCAGATTGGAACCCATGAAACAACATCGATCATCCTTCTCATCCATGCAGATACTATCGAACATCGACCGCTGCTCCTCATTGAGTACCTCCATAAGGAATGAGGGGTACCTGCTTGCTTCCCTGAAATAAATTTCGGGGGCAGGGCAGCCTGGGAAAAAAAGCCTCTCACCATCCCAATTGTCCTTCCAGAAGCTGATATCATCATTCCCAATAATCCATCGAGTAGCATCTTCGAGCTCATCAATATGTCCAAACATGCACCGGGCTAGCCTAGAATGTCTGACTCTTCTTTATTCTCCATTCTTCTAAGGATCACCATATCTGGATTTGAAAAATAAATCCCACGGTGATTTTCCAGAGATGATGTCCCATGCGAGTCGCGCTTGCATGCCCTGCATGCTATCCAAAATATCACACAACCCCATGCCACATTCCTCCACAGGCCTTTCCATACGCTCCCAGGATGCCCAATGGCAGTAGCTGGACTGGTTGGCATCCCACAGGAAAGCGGTCAGAACTCTCTTGATCATTTCCATGGTCCCCTTCAGTGGTTGGACGATCAAAAGAACATGATGAGGAACAGAGGTGAGGACACTATTGATAAGCGTGACCCGTCCCCTGAAGGAAAGAAACCTGCTCTTCCAGTTATGGATTCTTCCCAGGATGTGGTTCATGATGTCTTCAAAGAGCATATTCTTGACACGCCCTGGCGAGAGAGGGACACCCAGATATAACATAGGAAACTGTTTACGGTGGCAGCCTAGGATCTCCTGGATAACCTTGCATCGCCTCCCCGGGCATCTGTTGGAGATGAATACATGGCTCTTCTCAGTATTGATGACCTACCCACTCAAGGATCCATACATCGAGAATACACCCATGAGAACAGAGAGGGACTTATGTCAGCCATTCGTGAAGACCAGGATGTCGTCCGCGAACATCTAGTGGGAAATGATCTCCCTACCGTTCCTGCCAACGAATGGAAACAGGTTCCCGCTTTCCATACACCTGTGGAGGTTATGGGAGAGGGAGTCTTGAGCAAGTATGAAGAGGACAGGGGATAGGGGGTCACCTTTCCGGACTCCTCTCACTGACTTAAAGAAGCCAAAGCACTTACCTTTAAAGAAGATCGACAGCCACGGGGATGCATAACACCGGAAGCAAAGATTGGAAATATTCTCCTGGAAGCCAAACATGCGCATCACCTGGATGATGAATCTCTATTCCATCTTATCATAAGCTTTTTCCATGTCCACTTGGAGGATAAAATTCAACCCAACCACCTTTCTATTGATGTCATTAACAAGTTCACTTGCAATTACAACTGCCCCCTGAATGCTTCTCCCTTTGATAAACCCATGTTGTTCGTTGGAGACTAACCTCGGAATGACCCCACTTATTCATCTAGCAATCAAAATTGCAAGGATTTTGTATGAAACGTTGCATAGACTGATGGGTCGGAACTGCCCAATTGAAGAGGGATCTTTAACCTTCGAAATGAGAACCTTAATGGAGGTGCTCACCGACCGATTGAGCTCACCACCACAGAAAAAGTCGATAATGGATTCCACCACCTGTTTTCCCACAATGTCCCAAGAAGACACATAAAACTCTCTAGGGAAACCATCAAGCCCGGGTGCACTGCCTTGGGGCATGTCAAGGACTGAGCCCTTGATCTCCACATCAGAAGGCATATCCAACAAAACATAATTATCAGAGGTGCTCACTGCATGTTGAATTGTTTCCCAGAAAGCCGCTAATTCAGGTGAGGTTGTATTACTCCCCCGATCTAGATTATCTCATGCCAGTAGTCTTTTGAAGTGGTCCACAGTCAGGCAACCAGCATCCCCCACATCCGACATATAGACCCCATTTCCCAGATGAAAGTTGAGCTTAGAATTTCTCCTTTATTTTAGGAAAGCATGAAAATACGCATTGTTTCGGTCCCCCTCTTTAACCCATCAAACACAAGATCAGGATTTGTAGTCCTTTTCAATTTCAAGTAGTTTTTCCACAAGAAAGGTGCATTTATCGCAGAGAATAAGAAACTTGATCTCATCCCAACTTGTTTGGATATCTTTCTAAAGCCTTCCAATGTCTTCTTGGATTCTTTCCACACCTGAACCTACAACGGGTTTCTGAGCATTCCATTCCAGAAGATCCTTCCTAAGATGTTTGAGTCAGTCAGCAAGACCCAGCCAGGCCTGTCCCTCCTCCTCGCCTTCCCATGAGTGTCTGACCATCAACATGAAGTCATCCTCCTGATTCCATTTGCTGGAGTAGTGTAGAGCCTTGAGATCTGACGCATCCCTATAGAGCTCAATAATATGTGGCGAATGATTGGAAAGAGCCTGGGGAAGATGGGTACCGGTCGTCTTCCCATAGGAGTCAAGGCCATGGAGATTCGTGAAGCATCTGTCAAGTCAGCACCATATATTTGTGAATATGTCAGGTAAAAAATAAATTTTCATTAATTTTTTTATCAATTGTATATGATGGATAAATTTATAAATATCATGTCATGAAAGTAGAAATAATATGTAAAATGTCATGTAATTATAGGTTGATAACCCAAAAAGCACAAAAAGGACAAAATAAAAGATACCAAAAAATTATTTTTTTATTTATTTATATTATTAACATAGAAAACATAAATTGATGTTGTTTTTCTCTAATAAAAATAAAATATAAATTTTCCTTAAGCTAAAAAAAATAAATGAGTAAAACGTAAATAATAGTAGGGAGAAGGGACAACGTGTTATGTAGTGACATATGTGGCATCCTTCAACATGATTTCTTCTACAATATTCCTTAAAATACATATAAAATTTTTTAAGAGTATTCTTGTTAATTGAAAACCTCTCACCTCTTGAATTATAAGAAACATCAATAAGGATAGGTCTATCAAGAACTAATCATACATGGGAGAAGTTATAGATAGGAATTGTACATGAGGACAATCTAACCAAAATTTAAATTCCACCATAAAATCAAATAATAAGGGATATCCTTAATCTCAACCTTGTATATCAATTAGTTATCATATACATCAAGTTGAATATTCTATAACTCTTGAATCTATAACACTCAATTTTTATATGCATATAAGTGATTTATGTTTCACTATTTTGTATCCATATATACATAATGATATACAAACACTATATATTATAAATACAACTTAAAGGTAAAACTGTACTGATATTCCAATAGTGGTTCGTAATTTTTATATAATTCCCACAGTGAAACATATAATAAAACACTATAATATTTTCTCTTAGAATATAATATTTTAACAAATATTTAATTTATATTCATTTTTAAAATTTCATATTCACTAATTGTTGTGAATGATATATATTGTATATTTTATGAGAACCACCATAATTAGTGAATTGTTTTTTCATTCCAATGTTACAAAAGAAACAATATTTATTGCTAATGAAAACACAAGGTGACCAAAACCTTTGAAATATTTAAGTTCTCATAAATCTTACAACCACTTGAGAGTTATTTGACTTAATTTAGATTATTTATACCTATTTACATATATAGTTAATGGCTTAAATGATATAAATAAATCTAAATGAATATTGTAATGTTCTCATGATGTATTCCATTTGAATATCAAATGTCATAAAAACATAGGTTGTATAAAATCTCATTCCAATAGGAAATATTCCATATATATTCAAATCATATATAAGATCTATAAATATAATTATAATCCCTAAATAGGGAGGGCTAATAAATAATTCACTCTAAGACTGTTTGATTAGTTTATTGAGATACAAAGTATCCTAAACACGTTTAGCTCGGACAAAAACTCAAAAAACTTTTTGAACTTGGGATTGGGTATACACCTAAAAATATACTATTAAAAAAAGGTCCTCTAGAAGTTTGGGAGTAACATCCCAAGTTTTTTTAAGGAAACAATATGTTCAATAGAATACATGATACACCACATTGAGCTTAAAAAACAACTAACTAATATTTAAATGTCACCATTAAACCTAGATGATAGAATGAAGAGAATAAACAGTTTAACTAAATTATGAAAATAGGGTTTAAAAATGTTTATATATTGATTCATTGGTTAAAAAATTAATTATAAATGAAAATAAAAATCAATTGAATATAAAAGATTTTTTTTTTATGAAAAGCTATTTAAATGAGAATAATTATGTATATTAAATAATCAAGTAACTCTTGTTATATTATATTAATGAAATAAAAATTCAATATAATGTTTAAAATTCATGATATATGTTTTCTAGATATGATATAAAAATAAATACATTTTTATTCATAAAAATGAGTATTTTTTTAAAAACGTAGTTTTACCACATTTAAATGGTGAACCCATTTTAAATATAGTTGTTAAAGATTTAATATAGTATATTTGTCAGAATAAACTTCATTTTTGAATTTTTAATATAAAAATTATCATTGGGTGAATTTTTTGTATTTTTCATAAAAGATTCATTTTTTGATGAATAGTGAAAATACTGCACTGTAGTTAAAAAAATATTTTTCTTTGAAATAAATATTATAATTAAATTGATTTTTAAATTAAAAATAGATCAATAATACATTTATTAATTCAATTTAGTTCATTGGGATAATTTTTATATTGAAATTATAAGAAATAAAACTTAGTGAAATTTTGAATGTCTCTTTTACGCACCTTCTCGCCACCTCTATGGGATTAGTGTCAAGATTAATTTAGACACTTCTGTGAATTGAATTTTTAAAAAAATAAATACATGGTTGTAATCAGTATTAAAATTTTGATCTAATAGGATAAACTTAATTTTGTGAATAGTAACTTTATTATTTTATTTACCAGAGTTAAGGGTAAATCAAGTAATTAAAGGTAAAAATAATATTATAATATTATAAAATTACCCTAACACTTGTCTTAATTTCATTGTATGGGTTTATTTAGACCAAAATCAATGTTAGAATTAAATTATAACCTTATTGATCCACTTAGGTAAGAATATGACATTTAATATATTTTATTTAAATGTAACTTACAAATGTCAAACTAATTTTTATTAAGAAAATCATTATTAATATAAATTTATATAGAGGATAAATTCGAAAGAAATAGTCCTTTGAAAGATAAAATATTTATCTACATCATAATAATATATTTAAAATTTTTAGACATTATATAATTTAATTTAATTATGACACAATGATGATGTAATAATTGATTTATTAAAGGAAGAATCAATTAAATGATATTAATAATATTAAAATAAATATAATTTGAAATATGTGATCTCATACACAAATTGTATTTATGAATTTTACATGTTATGTATAATTTAATGTAGGTTTATAGAAGGAATCAAGTGGTTTTTATATTTTTTTAAAAGTCAATTATTGAATAATGTCAAAATTAACATTTGTAAGATTTTAAAATAAATAATATTTTAGTAAATGATATAAAATTAATAAAAATAAATAATTCATCTAAATTATTGGATTAAGTCTAAATATGTTAATAATGAACCATTTTTTGGTCTTTTTTAATTTTATTGTAATTATATTTACTCTTAAAATGTAAATTAAATAATGTCACGGTAGGAATTAATAAGGATTAAAACAAAAATATTTTCATTATAAAATTATCAAAACTTGTCTATTTTTAATTGGATGAAGTTATTGAGACCCAAATAAATCCTATATTATAAATAATTTAGTTTTTATCCATTTTGAATAGAAAATGAATTTATATTAATTAAATACTTTTGATAATTCCAAGAGTGTCCTGCCCCTCTCCTATAAAAGGGAACCCATTCATATCTATTCCTTTCACTTAAAACCCATTTGGTTCAGCCGAGATCTTCCCAAACCCATTATTATAATACCTCCCCACATTCTAGTGGCCTTATTTTAGTCATAACACCCTCCTTAGAGGTATTAAGGTGTTAATCAAAGGTAATGATCTGAAGGAAAGGTATCATTTTTAATTAAGTGTTTCTATTTTATTTATCCCACAAATTCCATCAAATATTATTCATATAATGGAAAATAATATACATAAATATATATTATTTCAAAATTTAAGAATATTTATTAGAAAACATAACAAAACCACTCCAGTACCGTATAGGTGTAGTGTCTTTAGAAACTGGGAAACATAAACAACTGGTTCATAAAACATCCACATTGTCTACCGCTTATTTCTTCATAACTAGAATCATTTTTTACATATCATACTTAATACTCTTCTTAATGACCTTTGGAAAAGAAAAATATTAAAGGGCTATCTCAAATTCTTAGTAAGGGAAAATAAGGGAAATATCAATCATATCATAATCATAAGAACATAACATTTGAAAATCTTATCCTACATAAAAAAGATCATAATATCGTGTCATGGGATAAATCATAAAGGTAAAATATAATCCTAATAATCATAAAATTAGACATGAAATTTTTTGGCATACACACATATTTATATAAAATCATTTCATATTAGTCAATGTTCATTGTCAAGACCATCATAGCAGACAAAACCCATTACTAAACTAAGTTCACTTCTCGTTCCAGCCCTATATTACTAAAGAGTATTTAGATGTTATTCCAGTCATGTCTATATCATGAGATATAAATCATTGCCCAATGAATTTTAGATATATATATATATATATGTCCCACTCAACTCATAATGAAACCATTCTTACATGTGCCACAAAAACATAAAAATATTCACCATAGTATAACCCATGAAATAAAATGGTTTTCTTAAACATCATTCCATCATAATTGATATAAAACAGATGGATTTCTTAAATAACACACAATAAAATAATAATAATAATAGGGGTATAAATATAACCCTGTTTAAAAAGTTTCATCTTTTATGGAAAATAATTTTGAGAAAACACTTCAGATTAATTCCGAAGGAAAATATCCTTTCATATTCAAAAATGTTTTGCTTCCTCAAAATGCCACACATATTTAGAAGAAATAATTTTATATGAAAATAACCTTGTATTATTATAGGGGAATATTCAAGGTAATAATTAATTATAGAAGTGTAAAAATATGTTCAATCCGTACAAGTTAAAAAAACATTTTTCTCGTACTTTTTCCAGAAAAGTCAAAAATACCTCGTACCGAAAACAAAAAAAGATTCCATTCATATTGTTTAGTAAAAATTCACCAATGGGTAAAATTATATTAGGATATAAATAATATATCTTTAAATACATATTTAGGAAACACGGATGTGGATGATAAATATACCCCCACTAAATACTTATGAATAAATAATCTCATATAAAAATGAGATTTGCAACGTTATCTTATACCTTAGGTTCGATATGCTTCGTATGTATCTGAAAATATGATATAATGATTTAAATAATTTTACTTATTTATTACACAATCATAATTATTTTTATGATAATATTTATGATTATATTTTCATCTGTTTGTTATTAACATTTCATTGTTACTCATTATTCGGGTATTAACTGCTTTATGTTCTTATGCATGTTTTGTCGAATAAGTTCTTACTCCTATTTTTTTGTCATAGTTATATCATTTACAGAATGGTATTAGTATAATATATATCATATTTATTAATTTAATTCATTAATATAATCATGCTTTAATGAAGATTATGTAGAACAAATCACATCACACTGTGGAGACGGTAATCCCTACGTACGCACGAGTGATGATATCGTTCCCGTAATTGTTAAATGGTATTAAATTGGATGGTTTATAGTATCTGATAATAAAAATAATTTTATATTAATCATATATATATTTATTAATTCAATAATTATACCCATCCATGTAAGGTGATGGTGAAAAACATATAACACCATGACGTGGAGACGGTAAGCCATACGTAAAAACCTGTGGTGATTTCATTTTTCATAGGATGAGTTGAAGGTGGAATATGGTTGTTTCATATTTATAATAACATATTAGTATATTAGTGATACTGATGTTACTACTTTATAATGAAACAATTAATAAATAGGAAGTAGAAGTTGAAAGAAGTTCGAAAGAATCGGTAGAAGAGATTACCTCTTCCTCAACATGCTTCCACTAAATCTCTTCTTAGAGCACTAGAGTTGGTATTTGAAGATGAATAGAACATCTATAATGAAAAAAGGGAAGTTTATATGGAAAAAGGGAAGGTTTTGGACGAGATTCAATTCTCATAATGAAGTGAAGATATAAGGGAGGAGGTTTCCTTTTATAATTGAGGTAATGGTCACTTTTGGAAACACCATAAATAATAATTTATAATAAAATCAAAACCTACCCAAAAAAACTCCAAAATGTCCCAATTTCAAGGTTGAGATGATATAGTGTTATAATATCACCCAAAAATAAATTTTTTACAAGTTATTTTTTCAATTAAAACCATATATTTTAAATTTACACTTAGTTATTTTATTTTATTTTAATTGTTGTAATAACATTCTAAATATTTAATGGAAATAAAAATTAACTTTTATAATGTTAATTGACCATAAATGGATATTTAATGAAATTTTAAATCTTAAAATTATCACTTTTTAATTGTTAAATGTATTAATTATTTTTAAATAATTTAATAAAATGTTATTTTATAAAATATAAATACTTTCAATTTTGACACTATTCATTTATTTACTTTAAAAAATCCACACAAAAGATAAATTCGAATAAAAATATTCAATACACTTATAACATGTCATATACACCTATAAAAGTTGTATAGATAATTAATTAGTTCATATTTTATTTATTTTAATATTTTTAAAACCATTTATTTGATATTTCTATTAATAAAATAATTTGTACATCACTATTGTGTCATCATTAGTAGTAATTATTTAATATCTAAAAATTAAAAATAAATTTCTATGATGTATTAAATTCTTTTATATTTCAAAATACTATCTATAGTTGATATTATATATTATTTATCCATATATTAACATAAATATTCGTATATAAAACGAGCTTGTGACATTTTGTCACATTCATTAGTTTTTATTACATTCATTTCATATTCATAGGTAAGTGGTCATAAAGTAACTAAATTTCTAAAAAATAGCTGATAAGGGTAAAATTTAGTCATCCAATAGGATTTTTATAGGTGTTATGGTAATTTTATAATTTTATTTTTACCTTTAATTACCCGATTTAACTTTAACCATGGTAATAAAAATAATTACCAAAGTTTTTATTCATAATGCCCAAAAATAAAAGTAGGCTATTAAAATTTTTTGGAATTATTGATTTCTAATATGTAGTCCATTTCTAAAAATTCAAAACCCAAAAGTTTCAGTAATTAATTTAAAATTAATCCTGTTGTCAGAATGAGAGAATATGTTTTTTAAAAGTTAAAACATTGCAAAAGATTGAAATATTTTTATATATGAATTAAATGTAAAATTAATGATAATGAAATACCATATATAGAATGATAAAAACATATTATATTTATACTTTATAACCATTCAATACTATAATTTAACCATATAAATTATCTCGATGAAAAAAGATGATTTGACTTAAAATTTAGTGTGTTTTTACTATTCATCAAAATTTGAATGTTATCAAAAATATCATAAATTAAACCAAAGTAAATTTTTATATCCCACTTTAAAATAAACTTTTTATGTTTTCCTATAAAAATAATTAAGGTGTCAGAATCTTAATTTAAATGGGGTTTTTCATTCAAAGGCGTAAGATTGCCATTTTTTAAAAACAGGTAGGTTTTTATACAACAAATAGGGTTTATTCACACCCTATGATTAAAATATACATTGGATGAATAAAAAATAATTTATTAAGTATATAAAAAATATATTTTATTAATTTCATTAACAGTAGTAATTCACTCAAAAATACAAATATCTAATTTATATTTTCATAAATAATTGGTAACCAAATAATTCACAATGCTTTTTCATAAGTTAGTTATAATTATTCCCATTAACCTAACCACTAGGATATAATGGTAATTTAATACTAAGGGCATCTCGTGGTTCTTTTAAACTCATGATTTCATGAAACTCAAGCTATATGAAGAATAAAAATTATTTAAAGAATATTTTTCATAAAAAATGTTCGGGTGTTACATTTTACCCCCCTTAAACTAAATTTCTCCCTCAAAATTCATCACTTGGAAAAAAAATATGAGGAAAAATCTCCCTCATCATATCCTCAAGTTCCCATGTATCTTATTCAAATTTTTTGTTCCTCCATAATACTTTAACCAAGTGAGTGGTCTTGTTTTTTAGTACTTTTTTTGCTAAGATCCAAAATCTCTATCAGTTGTTCTTCATAAAAAAGATCTTTCTCCAGTGGTATGACTTATGATATTAGTAAATGTGAAGGATCAGGTGATTAATTTCTCATGATAGATACATGGAACACATCATGAACTTGAGAGAGATTCGGTGGAATCTCCAATCGATAAGCTACCTTCCCAACATGATCCAGAATTTCAAAAGGACCAATATACCTAGGGCCCAGCTTCCTATTGTTTCCAAATCTCATTACATTTTTCTAGGGATATATTCTTAGAAACACCATATCACCCACTTCAAACTCTATGTCTTTTCTTATATTGTTAGAATAACTTTTTTGTCGAGTCTGAGTTTCTCTTATGTCTTGTTGAATAGATCTGGCCTTTTCTGCCATTTCATCAACAAGATCAGGTCTTAATAGCATTCTTTCCCCAAATTCATCCCAACAAGTTGGATTTATGCACTTCTTTCCATAGAGGGCTTCATTAGGATCCATCTAAATACTGGAGTGAAATATATTATTGTAAGAAAATCCCACCAATGGAAAGTGTTAATCCTAACCACCTATGAAATTCATAGAGAAATATCTTAACATGTCTTCCATAGTTTGAATTGTTCTCTCAAAAAACCATATATCTGAGGATGATAAGAAGCGTTGAAACATAACTCTCTATACAGAGCATGCTGAAGATTTCTCTAGAAATTTGAGGTAAGATTCAGATCCTAATCGTATATAATGGAATGTGGTACTCAATGAAATCTCACCACTTCCATTACACATATCCTAGAAAGCTGATCATGATAGAAATCTTATCTAATGGTGGTGAAGTGTGCCGAATTCATAAGGTGATCAACTATAAACCATATAGAATTGTTTCCTTTAGATGTTTTGGGAAGTCCAATGAAAAAGTCCATAGTTATGTTTTCCCATTTTCATTCTGGTATGGGTAATGGTTGTAAAGTTCCCCTAGACTTCTATCTTTTAGCCTTAACTTACTAACAGACCAAGCATCGAGAGACATATTTGGAGACATCTTTTTTCATTCCATCCCACCAGAAGTACACTTTCAGGTCCATGTATATATTTGTGCATCCAGGGTGAATATAGAATGAAGAACTATTAGCCTCATCCAATAGCTCTTTCTTTAATTCTGGTATGGGAGGAATACAAACCTGGTTCCTGAACCTTATAATTTCAACACAATCATGGTTGAATTTGGGAACATTCTCACCTTGTTCGGTAAATCTGCATCTTCCTTCTGTGCCTACTTAATCATTAATTGTATATATGGATGAACATTCATTTGAGAAAGATAATATTTCTCACCTTTCATTAAAATTTCTAGATCCATTCTTTGTAAATCCATAAATATTGGATCATTTTTTGTCCTCATCATGGATAAGCTAGCATGGTATTTTCAACTCAAAAATCTTCTACCTTGTTCACTTTCCCAGGGTGGTAATGTATTGAGCATTCATAATCTTTAATCAACTCCAACCATCTTCTTCATCACATATTCAGCTCTTTTTATGTGAAAATTTACTTTAAACATTTTTTATCAGTATAAATATCACACTATTCACCATAAAGATAATGCCTCCATATCTTTAATGCAAAGATTACCGCAGCTAACTCCAAATCATGAGTTGGGTAATTTTTCTCATTAATTTTAAACTATAATGAGGCATAAGATATCACCATATCATTTTTCATGAGAACACATCACAACCCCTTCTTAGATTCTTCACTGTAGATCACAAACCTTTCTCTACTACAAGGAAGTGTAAGTACAGGTGCACTGGATAACCTTCTTTTTAGATCTTTGAAATTCTCTTCACATTCCTCTTTCCAAACAAATTTAACTCATTTCTAAGTCAACTTGGTGAGTTGATTAGATAATCATAAAAAATCTTTCAAAAAACGGCGTTAATATCTATCCAAACCAAGAAAACATCGGATCTCTGTTACCATTGTTGGTATCAACCATCTTTTAATAACCTTTATTTCGGTTGGATCAACATATATCCACTCTCTTGAGATTATGTGACCCGAAAATGAAACTTTAGGAAGACAAAATTCACACTTGGTAAATTTGGAATAATGCTGCTCCTTTCTCCGGGACTTCAGTACAATTCTCAAGTGATCTTAATTTTCTTCCTTTATCTTTGAACAGACAAGAATATCAGGTATAAAGACTACCAAAAACTTATCAAGATAGTCTCTAAAGAATCTATTCATTAGATCCATGATGATATCAGGGGAATTATTAAGACCAAAAGAAATCACTATAAATTCAGAGTGTCCATACCTTGTATAGAATGTCATCTTTGGTATATCCTCCTTTTGACCCTTAATTTATGATATCCTGGATTAAGATCAATCTTAGAAAAATTTTAAACTCTTCTTAGTTTGTCAAATAAGTTATCAATGTAGGGAAGATGATATTTTTTCTTGATAGTGATCTTGTTAAGTTCTCTATAATCAATTCAGAGTCTCATTGATCTATCTTTATTCTTAACAAAGAGAATATGTGCTCCCCAAGGTGGTGTTCTAGGATGTATGAATCCCTTATAATGATTCTCTTCGAGTTGCTTCTTCAATTCCTACACCTCAATTGGGGTCATTCTATAAGGTTTCATTGAAATAGGAATAGCACTATGTATGAGTTCTATTGAAAACTCAAATTCACGATTTGGTGGAAGACCTTGAAATTCCTCTAGAAAGACATCATAAAAATCACGTACAATGGGTGTATTATTAATTGTGAGTTTCTACCCAACCATTTGAGATACATAACCTTTGTTTATAGAAATAAAGACCAATAAGATGGAATAAATTTCTATTGTAAATATATATTCATCCTTGCATCAATATATGATCACAGATTAATCTGGAATATGAAATGTGACTTCGCGTCCTCGGAAATTGATATGAGCTTCATATATATAAATCCAATCCATGCCAAGAATCATAGTAAATTCCACTATAGGAAGGATCACAAGATTTTTAGGAAGAACTTTCCCACAAACTTTAACTAGAGAAGAATTATAAACTTTTGATATAATCCTTGTGCCTTTAAGAGTTGTCACAACTAATTCAACATCTAATTGTTGAGGTAATACGGAGATACCCTTAGAAAAATTTTCAGAAATAAAAGAGTGGGTGGATCCAGAATCAAATAAAACATTCTCTACTTTAAATTGGATGGTAAGTGTACCTTTCACCACTTCATTATCGTACTCCACATTTTCGATAGTGGTTTCATGTGAATTTCCTTTATCTTTGGCCGTGAGAGTTTTTTGATGTCGACCATCATCAATAACCCTTAGATTAGGGAATTCATTGGCATAATTCCCCATTTACTTTCACTTGTAACATTGAAGTGTAGGAGGTTTATTCTGTATAGCCTTTTCTTTATTCACAATATTAGACATCTTTTTTCCATCACTTTGGAATTAAACATCCAGATGACCTTCTTTTCCACAATTAAAACATTTACTAGTCCCTTTAAGACAATTCCCTTTATTTTTTTTCCACACTTTGAGCATGAAGGAAAACTCATCCTATTTTCAGGGTGCTCTTTATATTTTTCTTTGAATTCCATTTTTCTCTTCTTATCAAACTCATATGACTGATAGGTTACCCCAATCTCCATCTCAACCTTGAGCGCACATCGGATAATTTCCTCATAGCTACTGAAGTCCCTTATGGATAATTGCCTTTAGAGACTTGGTTTTAAGCCACTAATTGATCAATTTTACTCTCAGGTTGGATAATAATTCCAGAAGAATGCCTTGAAAGTCTTGTAAAAAATTTTTCGTAGGTACCAAGGATTCATCATCCATTTGCTTCAGTTCAAGGAACTCCTTATCCATATTTATTCAAATAATATGAGGAATGTACTTTTTGAAAAATAAGTTCTTGAACTCATCCCATTTCATGGACTAGATTTCATCTCTTTGCCTTGTATTCTTGATAATATTCCACCATTGATCAGCTTCACCTTACAAACGATATACTGTTAAGATGACTTCATCACGTTCGGAACATTGTAGAACAGAAAATATCTTTTTAGTGGTACTGATCTATTGTTTATCCACTAATGGTTTAGAAGACCAACTGAATAAAGGTGGTTGCTGCTTCATTAAGGATTCTACAGAATGTTTCTCTCTATTTTTCTCATTTGGAAGACCTGAATGATTCCTAGATTGAGAAAGTTGTGTGATCATGGATACAAGATTTTTCATTTTAACTCCCATAACATTTGTTTATTTAGGGGTAATATCATTTCACTTCCCTTCACCTTCAGCATTAATGCGGTTCCTTTGGGTTCCAATGATTGACTAAAAGCAAGAAGCATAGTTTGAGAAACACTAATCATAACAAGAAAACCACATAATCAAGAATAAAATATCAATTTATCATACTTTAGGTTTTATCCTAGCTTATTCATATCGTTAGGGTTCTTACAAAGGCTTTCTCATACTAGTTTCCAAAGGATAACTATAACTTGGATCTAATACCAACTATAATGGCCCATAATTTACATATATATATTACATAAAAATTTATGAATACATACTAAATAACATAAAAAACCCACTCCATGACCATATAGGTATAGTGTCTTTAGAAACTAGTAATCACAAACAACTAGTTCATAAAACATCCACATTTTCTCCTGCTTATTTCTTCATAACTAGACTTTTTTTAATATATCTTACTTAATACCCTTCTTTATGACCTAGAGAAATGAATCATATGAAAGTGTGAGCTCAAATTCTCTATAAGGGTAAACAAGGGAAATATAAATCATATCAAAATCATAAGAACATAACATATGAAAATCTTATCTTGTATATAAAAGATCATAATATCATGTCATGGGAAAATCATAAAAGTGAAATGTAATCCCAATAGTCCTAACATGAGACATGAAATTTCATGTAATACACACATAATCATATAAAATAATTTCATATTATTCAACTCTCATTACTGAGACCATCATAGCAGGCAATGTCCATTACTGAACCAAGTTGACTCCTCATTCCAACCCTGTATTACTGAACTTGATTTACTTTCCATTCTAGTCATGTCTTATCTCATGAGATATGAATCTTTACCCAATTAATTTGAGGGATATATAGGTCCCACCCATCTCATAATGAAACCATTCTTACATTTTCCATAAAAACATAAAAACATTCACCGTAGAATAACCCATAAAATAAAATGGGTTTCGTAAACATCATTCCATCATAATTGATATAAAACAAATGGATTTCCTAAACAAAACACAATAAAATCATATTAATAACAGGGGTATAAATATAATAATATTTAAATAGTGTCATCTTATATGGAAAATAATTTCAATAAAACAATTGAAATTAATTCCCAAGAAAAAATAACCTTTCTTCTTCAAAAACATTTTCCTTACTCAAAATACCGCACAATTTTAGAGGAAATAATTTTATATGAAAATAAAATTATAATATTTTATTAAAATATTAAAGTAAATAAGGCATTATAAATTTTAAAAATCCATTCATGTTTTACAATTTAAAAAAACATTCTTCTCGAACTCATTCTGGAAAATTCAAAAGTACCTCGTACCGAAAACCAAAAAATATTACATTCATACCATTTAGTAAAAATTCAACGATGGGTAAAATTATAGAGGGATATAAATAAAATTTTGAAATATATATTTTGAAAACACATTCATAGATAATAAATATACCCCTAATAAATACTTAAGAATAAACAATCTCTTATAAAAACGAGATTTGCAAAGTTATTTCTTACCTTAGGTCTGATATGCTTTGTATGTATCCAAACCTCATTTATAATGATTTAAATAAATTTAATGATTTATTCTGGAATCATAATAACTTATATGATAACATTAATTACAATATTTTCATCTGTTTATTAGTAACATTTCATTGTTACTCGTTATTTGGGTATTAACTGCTTTATGTTCTTATTCATGTTTTGTCGGATAAGTTCTTACTCCTCTTTTTAGGTCATGGTTATATCATTTAAATCATGGTATTAGTATAATATATATCGTATTTATTCATTAAATTCATTCAATTCATTTATATATTCATTCTTTAATAAAGATTATGTAGAACGAATCACATCGCCTCGTGGAGATTGTAAGTCGTACGTACGCACGAGTGACAATATCATTCTCAACATTATTGAATGGTATTGTAGTAGATGGTGTATAGTATCTCAGAATAAAAATAATTTTATATTAATCATGTATTTATTTATTAATTCCATCATTATACCCATCTATGTAAGTTGGTGGTGAAAAATGGATTACACCACGGTGTAGAGACGGTAAGTCGTATGTACGCACGTGTGGTGATTTCAATTTTCATGGGATGGGTAAAAGGTGGACTATGTTTGTTTCATATTTATAAGAAAATATCATTATATGAGTGATATTTATGTTATTAATTTATAATGAAACAAGAAATTAAGAGGAAGTGTAAGAAGAAATAAGTTTTAAAGAATCGGTAGAAGAGATTACATCTTCCTCGATGTGCTTCCTCTAAATCTCTTCTTAGAGAACTAGAGTTGGTATTTGAAGATGACCAGAAACTATAGAATGAAAATAGTTAAGTTGAGAAGGTACAATATCAGATGATGGCCGAGCTTGAAGGCTCAAAATGAAGTGAATAGGTGAGGTAGGAGCTGCCCATTTATAATTGAGGTGACGGGCACTTTGGGAAACTCCATAAATAATAATTTATAATAAAATCAATCCCAGCCCAAAAAAACCCAAAATGTCCCAATTTAGAATATTAGATGAGATGGGTTGTAATATAATCAACCTAAAAATTTTGGACTAGTTATTTTTACAATTTAAACCATATATTTTTAATTTAAACTTATTTATTCTATTTAATTTTAATTGTGGTAATAACATTCTAAATATTTAATGGTTATAAATATTTACTTATTTGGTGTTAATTTACTTTAAATGGATATTTTAGGAAATTTTATATATTATAATTATCACTTTGTAATTTTTTAATATTTTTATGATTTTTGAATAATTTAATAAAATTTTATTTTTATAAAATATCAATAGTGTCAATTTTGACACTATTCATTTATTTGACTTTAAAAAAAATCCAAACAGAATATAAATTCGAAAAAAATATTCAATAAACTCCTAAAATTTCATAGTCACCTAGAAAATTCTTGTGTCGTATTAATTAGTTCATATGATATTTCTTTTAATATTTTTAAAACTATTTATTTGATATTTATATTAATAAAATAATTTTTACATCACTTTTGTGTCATTATTTATAGTAATTATTTAATCTATAAAATTTGTAAATAAATGTCTATGATGTAGTTAATTATTTTAGATTAATAAAGGCTATCTTTAGTCTTTATTATCTCTTATTTATCCATATATATATATTTTAATATTCTTACATAAAATGAGATTGTGACATTTTTTCACATTCATTAGTTTTTATTATATTCATGTCATATTCATAGGTAAGTGGCCATAAAGTGATTCCATTTCAAAAGATATATGATAAGGGTAAAATTTAGTCATCCAATTGGAGTTTTATAGATGTTAAGTTAATTTTATAATATTATTTTTACCTTTAATTACCTAATTTACCTTTAACCATGGTAATAAAAATAATTACCCAAGTTACTATTCATAATACTCAAAAATAAAAGTATCCTATTATCATAATTTAGACCTAATGATTCCAAATATGGTGTTCATTTTTAAAAATTCAAAACATGGAAGTTTCAGTGATTAGTTTAAAATACATCTTGTTGTCCGAATGAGAGAATGAGTTTTTTACAAGTTAAAACACTGTAGAAGATTGAAATGTTTTTACATATGAATTAAATGTAAAATTAATGATAATGATATAAATTATATTTAATGATAAAAATATATTCTATTTATATTTTAAAACCATTCAATATTATAATTTAACCAAACAAATTATCTCGATGAAAAAAGTTTTTTCACATAAAATTTAGTGTGTTTTTACTATTCATCGAAACTTGAATGTTATCAGAAAATATCATAAATTCAACCGAAGTAAATTTTTATATCCCTCATTAAAATAACATGTTTATGTTTTCATATAAAATATATTAATGTGTCAGAATATTAATTTAAAAGTGTTTCTCCATTCAAAGGCGTAAGATTATCCTTTTTTTTAAAAAAAGTATCTTTTATACAACAATAGGGTTTTTTCACACCCTATAATTAAAATAATAATTTGAGGAATAAAAAATATTTTATTAAGTATATAACATATATATCTCATTAATTTCATTACCAATAGTAATTCACTCAAAAATAAAAATATCTAATTTATATTTTTCATAAATAATTGATAGTCAAAGAATTCACAATGAATTTTCATAAGTTAGTTATAATTACTTCTGTTAACCTAAAGGGTAATATATAATGATAAATTTATATTAAGGGAATCTCTTAGTTCTTCTCAACTCATGATTACATGCAATGTAACCTACTTGAAGAATAAAAATTATTTAAAGAAAACTTTTCATAAAAAACATCTTAGTGTTACAATTCAAACATTATTAAATAATAACTAAAATATACTCTATATAATTATATGTTATTATGTTAATATCATTTCTAAATTCAACTCGGATTCCATCAAATGGGAAATGAATTAATATTTTTTGCGTACGTGTGAATTATCACCTCCACGAACAGATATAATTTGTTTTCCATGACTATCTCTCAAGACTGGTTATAATGACCTAATTAATGTTCATATGTGATATTAAGGACATATTTGTCATTATTATTAAATAATATATCAATTATATTCTTACTTTCCATGCACATAAAAATGATAACGGCATTCGTGCATATGTTTGAACTATCAACTCCACAAAGCAATGTGATTCATTTTTAATCACCACATCACTTGCGTAATATATATATATATAAGTATATTTAAATGATTAAAATGATATTAATGATATTATTATCATTATGATAGGATAAAATAATACTTACCTTCTTTATAAAATGATCATTGAAAAATGGAAATGTTACTCCTGTGTAAGTACGACTTGCCGTCTCTATGATTCTGACGTAGTTCATTTTTAATAACCATAATTAATGTTTTGATTTAAAAGTATAATTTATGTAAAAATATTAATTATTATGTAATGAATTCTATTCTAGATATTATGTACTAATGACCACTTTGACTCTTGATATCATACCAAAGTCATTTTGGACTCGAGTCCGAATATTGACAAAGTGCCCGATGTGAACATAAATAATTAATTAATTGTTATAACAGGATAATAAGTCATATAAAAGGAATAGTAAACTATAAAAAATTTACCATGCACTTAAATAATTAACCATATTTTATTATTCAGTAATATGATGATTGTATATAATGAGTCTGACTCAAAGGTAGGAAACTCTTTAACTAAAACATCATTTTTAATGTTTTAACGATTTATTCTTCCAAATCATTCTAATTAATTTATATGATTTAGAAATAGATTTACGAATTTATTTATATGGTCATGAATGTTTTAAAATTTTAATTCCTTTCAAATTTTTCAAGGTGGTATGGTAAAATTTGATTTAAAATTCTTCTTTTTAAATATTTTAATTTTGTTTTAAAAATTGATTGACTATTTCAATAGCTTGAAATGTTTTTTAACATATATGTCATGAAATGAATTTATCGCTTTTATATCACTTTAATGTTTTTATTTTTACTTTAAATTTTACACTATTATTTTAAAATAAAGTGTTTTCATTTATGATTGTGCGACTTTGTAAAAATGAAATGTGATTTCAAAGTGGAAATGTTATTTTTCCATTATTATTGTTTTATGAGTTATGATTATGTTATGGTTCTTGGGAATTTTTTATGATTTTGTATGGTTCTATGATAAACTGAGGGTGGGTTAACCCATGATATCTCTCCAATTCATTAGGTAATGAAACATAGTTAAACTTTTGGGTTTCTCCTAAGATATTAAGGTAATATACTATGATGGGTATTCCAAATGTAACCATGATGGTTAATCCCTATGTAGCTGTGAAATCTACAATATAAGAATGTTATGGATTCTATAATTTACCTTTATGATTTATTATTTCTATTTATTTTTACTGTAATCTTATGTTTTCATGAGGTAAGCTACAGATTTTATTTTTATGGGTGAAAATTATAACTCTGTGAAAATGTTTTCCTGAGTTTATAAGTACTCATGGAATAATTATTTCTTTATTTATCTTTTATATTCCTTACTGATATTTTTGTTCTTATCCCAAGTTTTGAAATGTTTTTCACTGGTCTTAATATTGTTAAAGGTAAATAATATTCCATGATGAAATTATTGAAGATTTGTCCTGAAAAGAAATCATGCTTTATTTTAAATGGTTTTCATTTGGTGGAAAAAATGGACACTGAGTAAAAGTGTCCACTTGTAATTTCTTGGTTGACTTTGTAATATTTTTTAGTAATTATATAAAACTATAAATTTAAAATATCCTTTAATCTGAATTTTTGTTCAAAAATACTAGAATAAGTTATGTTTAAGGTTAGGTCCTCATAGTTGGTATCAAAGGATGGCTTAGACAACTTTGGAGATTAGGATATTATCTTAATATTTATGGATATTATAATGGGTTTATAATTTTTAGGTTGATCATAAGTTTAGTGTCTTATAAACCCTTTTTTACGATTTATGATATGAAATTTTTATGTGATTAACGGTATTTTTGGAGACAATTATTTTTGAGTTAATTATGGGTTATTACCTTTTGGGATGAAAAATGAAAGGTATGAGACAAAATTTGAGGTTAAAATATGTTATGGTTATTTTTTAGGATTTTATTTTTGGATTTTTATAATTATTATTGAGTTTTAGAAAAAGGACTATCTTTATGATGGGTGATGACCCATCACATTTGACAAGGTTATGGGAATCAAACAAATAACTCAAGGGTGATAAGGATGTATCACCTACCACTAGCCTACATGAGGTCCCTGGTTAGTATGATTTTTTTATTTAAATGAGTTGATTGGTTAAGAATAAGTTGATTTTTAGAACCTATGTTTTGTCGAATAGATAACCTCATGATGAGGAAATCATTTGGTGATTAAGTGATTAATTTTATTTCGGAATACGTTCACTATTCTGGGAGATTTATATGATTAAGGTAAATAGAATACTATGGGATTTTAATTGAGGAATAAATATTGAATTATATTTTGGAAGAATCTATGTTTATATTGGGGACTTATGGTGATTCATGTTATTTATGGAAATTATTAACTTATCTTGGAATATTATGTGATCAAGTCATTTTTGGGTTTTAATATTATTTATAACATTCTTTGTGGAATTTTAAGGATACTTATTTTTTGGATGTTCTATGATGAACTTTAGATATTACCATTTAATTTTAGAGATTAAATAAGTTTTTCATCAAATAATGGTTTATTATTTTGGGGGAATTATCTTATCATAACCTAACCATTTTGGTTTTTTGATCATGTTTCATGCCAATATAAATAGATAGTTAATATTTTGTGGATTATATTATTATCTAGAAATTGATTCCAGTACTTCAGGTGTTAAATTTCATCATAAATACTTATCCTTTGGAGAAAAGGATGATTTTATGGTGGAAATTGACTAAAGGTTGTAAATTTAATTTTCAAGTAAGTGTTTTTCCTTATGTTCTTAGTATAGTAATTAAATTAATTACACATCTCAATGAAAAGTATATAAAAATTAAAACATTATTTGTTTACTTTTTCAACTAAGGAATGAATATCCTTTTAACCAATCATATATTTCTGGTTTTTTATTGTTAACTTTCTCTAGACCATGTTTTTTTATCACTCTCTATCAGAACATGATAGTTAGTTTTCTCTTTTATGTCCATGTTTTCCTACATGGAACCCTTCTATATGTTATCTCATGTGACCTTAGTACTTCAATTTATTTATTTTAAAGTGGAAGTTTGGTTAATCCATTTTATGATGAGGTATTCCAACAAAATTATTTTGAAAATTCAAACACACAATTTTCGATCCCGAGTTCAAATTGTGAGGATACAATTTATTAAGGGTGGAGAATGTAACATCTCGAGTTTTTTTAATGGAGACCCAATACTCAATATCATACATGATACGCCACATCAAGCTTAAGAAAACAACTAAATAATATTTAAATATTACAATTAAAAACTAGCTATTAGAATGAAAGAAATGAACATTGTTAACTAAATCATGAAAATAGGGTTTACACATGTTTATATAATGATTCATCGGTTTCCAAATTAATTATAAATTAAAATAAAAAACAATTGAATATAAAGGACGTGTTTTTATGAAAAACTATTTAAATGCGAATAATTGTGTTTATTAAATAATCAAATCACTCTTGTTGGATTATATTAATGAAATATAAAATAAATATATTATTTAAAATTCATATTATATGTTTTATAAATATTATATAAGAATAAATTCAATTTTATGAATCAAAATGAGTATTTTTATAAAAAAAATAGTTTTACATCCATTTTATAGAAACCCAATTTTAAATATAGTTGTTGACACTTATATATTGTCATGACCCACCTTCATCAATATGAGGGAAGGGGTAACAAGACGTAGATACCTTCTTTCCTCAAGATTAAAAAGAGATAATGAACCCTGAGTCCTGCCTCCAATTGGCCCCAGGGTGGCAACCATCACCAAGGGTATAGAAATCTCACAAAAATGAGAGGAATTTACCTTTTTATAGTAACAATGATTGGTAGATAAGATGTATCAACCTCAAACAATTCTAAGTCACATATATTTGAAGAAACCAAAATCCATCCCACATTCTTTTTTAAAGAAAAAAAGTTTGGAATACAAGGAAAACTCAAAAGTAAGTACCAAAACAAAAATAAGCAGTGACATAGCAACTATCCCCAACATCTGAGCTAGTATGGTCCAACATGGTCTGAGTAATCTCCCTGGAAACCTGAAAATAATTTTATATACATAGGGTGAGCATAGAAGTATACTTAGTAGGGAAAAACCAAACACGCCCATGAACAATTGGGAGAAGCATACTAATGCCCCTGTGAGAAATGTAACACCCCGAGATTTTATGAAAAATATTCTTTTTAATTTCATTAATGTCTTGTGTTGTACGCTACACCAAAAGGAGCTTGCACAACACGCATCCTTGACTTGCCTTGCATTACACGCAATCACAACCTTCCTCGATAGCGTGTGTAGTACGCAATACTGAGTTTCACGAAACAACGATACGCTATTAAAATATTATTAAAACTAGCCGTTATGAATAGTAATAACCACTTTTTAAATTTTAGAAATTTTAGCTCTCAAAATAGACTTTATTTTTGGATTCGGAGTATCGAATTTAGCCTAAGGTGAAATTTTAGTACTTTTCGGATAACTTTCATATTCTGATGAATAGTGAAAATTACTAAATTATAATTAAAAACAACTTTTTTAATCGAAATAATTAATAGTGATAAATTATTAATTTGAGTGGTTTTAAAGTATATTTAGAATATATTTTTACAAATTAATACAATGTTGGTCATTGGTTGTAATTTCACATTTAAACCAGACATAATCAAGTGTCAATCTTTTGATAGATATTGTTTCTTAAAAACACGCTATTTGTTTTAATAGCGGGATTTAATTACAAAATTAATTAATGAAACTTCTATGTTATGAATTTGGTAAAATAGACTTCATTTTTGAATTCGGAATATGAAATATAGCTTAGGATGAAATTTTGGCATTGTTCTGAAAAACATCAATTTTTGATGAATAGAGAAACTACTAAGTGGTAGTTAAAAAACTGAATTTTTCATAAAACCTAATTTTACCGCTTC
Organism: Viscum album; assembly: GCA_963277665.1. NCBI lineage: Eukaryota > Viridiplantae > Streptophyta > Magnoliopsida > Santalales > Viscaceae > Viscum > Viscum album. The sequence goes on from OY728166.1 coordinate 593,629,339, forward strand.
TGTGAATGGAATTTCGAAAATCCGAGAGACACGGTTAATATCAAGGACTAAAATGTGGTTCAATGAGATGAAAATAATTTTTGGTGAATAGTAACTTTTTACTTTTTTTTACCACGGTTAATAGTAAATAGGGTAACTAAGGGTAAATATGATATTACTATTACCCTAACACATGTCCTAATTCTATTGGATAAGTGTAATTCTACCAAAAACAACCTTATGAATAAAATATGACCATTTAGGCCCACTTGGGTTAGATTAGGACATTTATTATTAATTTATTTAAAGAAGGGTTAAAATAGTTAAAATCAAAGTTTAATAAGTAAATCATTTTTAATATGGGGTTATACATAATATAAATTAGACTATAAATATTCATTAGAAAGATAAAAAGATATCCTACATAATGGTCTTTTATTTATAATTTTTAGACATTAAATAATTTAATTTATTTATGACACAATAATGATGCAGTAATTATCTTATTAATGAAATATTGACATAATTGATGTTATAAAAACCAAAATAAATGTAATTTGAGACTTTTTATGAATTCCACTAATTTTATATGTTACTATGATATATTAGTGTTTATTTAATCAACTTGTTTCGAACATATAATTCTGTTATGACTTTCACAAAAATCATATATCAAATAGTGTCAAAATTGACGCAAAATAGTTTTTAAATCAAATATTAAATTATTAATTGTTATTTTATTCCTAAAAATCTAAGGTTCGGCCAAATGACTTAGATAAGGATATATATATTAATAATAAACAATTTTGGGTTCGTTTGGCATGTTATAGTAAGTGTATTAACCATATAATGTAAGAAAACAAAAAGACACGGTAAAAGTTAAATTATTTAACTTAGAGTTAAATCTAATTGATAAGGTTAAAATAATAACCTAAACTTGTCTAAATCCTATTGGTTGATAGGATTTCGACCCATACCCACTTTATCTTTGAAATAAGACCCTTTGGAACCATTATAAACCGATTTTGACTTTAATATAAAATAATATTTTGAGATATTCCTAAGGTGCCCCTCTCCTCCCTTATAAAAGGGCACCTCCTCCCCCTCCTCCTCACACCAATTTGAGCACTCAAGCTCGGCCAACCCCTGTAATTTTCTCCTCTCCACTTCCCTAGAATAATCCTAGAGGTCCTGGTCTTCTTCAAAGACCAATCTTAGTTCCCTAAGTGGAGGATTCAAAGAAGCGTTCCAAAGAAGAGGTAATATCCATTACCAATCTTTTGAATTTCTTTCTTCTTCAACTTCTTCTTCTTTAGTTGTTTCATGATAAAGTAATAACATCAGTATTACTTACATACTGATATGTTATTATAAATATGAAACAACCCTGATTCACCTTCTATCCATCCTACGGAAAAATGAAATCACCGCGTGTGCGTACGTACGGAATACCGTCTCCACGCCGTGGTGTAATCTATTTTCCACCATCACCTTACAAGGATGGGTATAATGGTGTAATGATTAACTATTTATGACTATTATAAATTAATATTGATACTGAAATAATATATATATACTCCAATACAATTCCACGATCATAGGAACGATATCATCACTCGGGCGTACATACGGAATACCGTCTCCACGATGTGATGCGACTCGTTCTACATGATCATCATTACATAGTAATTATATAAATTAATTGAATGAATAAATATGATATATGTTACACTAATACCATTCTGGATATATGGTATCTATAACCTTAAAAGAAGAATAAGATTTTATTCGGCAAAACACGCATAAGAACAAAAGGCAATAAAGACCCGAGTAACAAGTAACAATGAAATATTACTAACAAGAAGCTAAGAATATGACCATATATGATATCATATCAATATTTATGATTCTGGAATAAGTCAATAACATTATTTAAACCATTATACAGGAGCTTCGGACACGTACAAAGCAAATCGGACCTAAGGTAAGGGAAATATCACAATCTCATTTTTATCCGAGATTGTTTATTCGTAAGTATTTATTGGGATGTATTTTATCATCCAAATCCATGTTTCATAAATATGTAATATTATTTCCATCCACCTACAATTGTTTAAATCCATTTTTACCCTTCGGTGAGTTTTTAGTAAAAGAAATGAAAGGAATCTTTTGTCGTTTTTCGTACGAGGTACTTTTTGACTTTTCCGACAAAAGTACGAAAAGAATGTTTTTTTAACTTATACAGCATGAATGGATTTTTAAAACATTATTTCCAAGAAGCTTCCTTCACAAGTATTCAATTTTATTTTTAATCAAATTCTTTTAGTTTAAAATTGTATGACATGTTAAGAAATGAAAAGTGTTTTTGAAGTAGAAATGATATTTTCCTCAAGAATAGAGTTCAAGTATTTTATCAAAATTATTTTCCATATAAGATAATAAAAGGGTTCTGTTTTTATCCCTATTATTACATGGATTTGATTATGTTGTGATGGAAATATTTTTATGAATTCCTTTATCTTATATGAATTGTTTTATGATGTCATATTGTTTAAGAATCCCATTTTTATTACGTGGGTTATGCAATGATGTATGATTTATGATTTTGTGGCACACATAAGAATGGTATCATTATGAGATGGGTGGGACCTATATCTCCCTCCAATGCATTGGGTAAAGATTTTATATCTCATGAGATAGAAATGGCTGGAATGGTAGGTTATACCGGTTCAGTGAAACAGGACTGAAACGAGGGTTACTCGATTCAGAAAGGGACTTTGTCCACTAAGATAGTCTTGGAAATGAGTCTTGACTAACAAGAAATGATTCTCTATGATCATGTGTGAATGCCACAAAGTTTCATGTTTTAAGTTATGATTATTGTGATTACATTTCACTGCCATGATTTATCCCATGTTATGAAATTATGCTCTCTTTTGCAGGTTAAGATTTCCAAAATGTTATGTTCTTTTGAATATGATGTGATTGATATTTCTGTTGTTTACCCTTACTGAGCATTTGAGCTCACCCTTTTATGTTTTCTTTTCCCCAGGATATAAAGAAAGGTTTTAGGTAAAAAAAATAAGATCTTTATGGGAGATGTTGAAGATCTTTCACCACGATTAGAAGATTACGTTCTGAGTTTCCAAAGACACTAAACTATTACGATCCTTGTGTGTGTGTTTTTGTTATGTACTAAGTATTCCGCAAAAGTAATGTAATGTTCATGTACGTCAGGCTACGGGTCTCTACAGTTGGTATCAGAGGAAAGGTTTAGTCAACCTTTGGAAACTAGGATGCGAAAACGTTAGTGAGATCCCTAGAGATATTTCTAAGGTATGTCTAGGGATGTCCCTAAGGATAAGTATACGCATAGGATATGGTCCTAGAACTACGGTAACGATCTTAGAATTTAACCTAAGATGTTAGATATTGAAATTACTCCCCCTTTATTATGTTGTTTTCCCTAGCATGATTTTTTCCACTCACACTATTCTTTTTGGGTTTTAGAAAATGGCTGGAAACAAGATGATTCACGATAATGGAGAATATGATGGACAATGGAATGATATTCTTCATAATGAAATGGTATTTGGAAGTCCAAACATCATTATTATGCCAAATCAGAAATCTCATAATATGATCAATAAAGTAAAATTTGGTAAGTTTCCTGACTCGGCTAATAAGAGAAAGATGGAGTTTCATGATGATCATAGTGGAAAGAAAGTTCAATTTACCCTATGTAAATCATGTGGGAAGAGGCATCAAGGAGAATGTTTCAAAGGAACTGGAATATGCTTTGGGTTTGGAAAAGAAGGACACAAAGTAAGTAAGTGCAAAGGAAAAGGTTCAGTTAACACCATGGATGAGGATAATGGTATTGCTACGACATCAACAATGGTTAAATGTTTTAAATGTGGAATGTACGGGCATTATGCAAACCAATTCCCTAAGGGAAAGTCTCATGAAGAGAATCAGTATGGTCGTATGGGAAGTATTTATGTTGATGATGATGAAGAGACTACAAATGATATGTGAGATGAAAGAATTGATGAAACTCGGTCAATGGTTTAAGAAGGTAGTGGAATGATTACATGTTTATCAAGTGTAATGTTGTATAAGTAATCTCATGGTACTATGGAATAAAGAGACATCTAAGGATTGTTACACTATTGTCTTTCCTAAGATTTTAAAGTGTATGATTAATGGTACTAGTAACCATGAAATGTTATTCAGATATTTTTGGAAAGTAGATGATATGCGCATAATGAAGGAATAATAAGATAATGAGGTATTTGATTGTATTCATGAGCTCATGAATGATATAAGGAGATGGTTATATCATGGTTTGAGTATATAGAATTTTTGGATTTTGGTATGTGGAAAGAGTTAACTTTTAACTGCATTCATGTTTTCACTAATGTTCAATGGGTATTCAAGAGAATACGTGATTAAGGCCTTTGAATGTTTGGAATGTGACCAACAAGACATATCTTATGATATATGGGGATCAACGACAGTATTAAATCTCTGGTAATCGTTTTCACTATATTATGAGTGTGGACTGCAGTATTATGGATAAGCCTAAAGATTAGAATGGATTATGTTGGACATAAGTTAGTATTGTTTAAGGATAGAAGATTTTCGATATTATTGATGGGATGTTATATTAATATAGTTTTAGAAAAAGGACAACCTGCAGGATGGGCGACAGCCCATCGCGTCGGACAAGGCTGTGGGAATCGAACCCACAACTGAAATGCGACTGGCCTTTATCGCCCACCACTGGCCTACAGGAAGTCCCTGTTTAGTAGAAACTAGTTTTATTTTATTAATAGGTATGATATATGAAGTATAAGTTCATTTTTGGAACCATATACAATTAATCTAACCATAAGATGAACTTATAACTTTTCAAACCTTTTGTTTGAGACAGATGGAATGACCCATCATTCTATTACATGATCTGCTAACACATCACGAATGACAAATTCAACTTCATTTATTTAAGAGATGAAGTGGAAATTGTCCAAAGAACGACCAACGGTGAGACTATACCGAAATAACGAATGTATTTCTTCTAATTCCAATTTAATCAACTTTAGGGAATCGATCTTGAAAACCAAAAATGTCGTCCTAGTGCTCTTATATCTGATTAATCAGATGGTACCTTAGATCGTCACAAATTTATGGATTTGTGATTGTTGGCTTTTCCATATCCATGTTCTCTACCACTCTCCATCAGAACATGATGGTTAGATTTTTCTTCCATATCCATATTTTCACCTATGTGGAAACCCAGTGATTAGTTTATTTGGGTAATCGTTACATTTCATACTTTAGTTTTTAAACCCATGTTTTGGTATTCCATTTTATGATGTGGGTTTCTATCAAATAAAATTTCGAATAGTAAACCATTTATAACCCCGACGAATTTCGAGGGCGAAATTCATTTTAAGGGGGGTAGAATGTAACACCCCGAGATTTTATGAAAAATATTCTTTTTAATTTCATTAATGTCTTGTGTTGTACGCTACACCAAAAGGAGCTTGCACAACACGCATCCTTGACTTGCCTTGCATTACACGCAATCACAACCTTCCTCGATAGCGTGTGTAGTACGCAATACTGAGTTTCACGAAACAACAATACGCTATTAAAATATTATTAAAACTAGCCGTTATGAATAGTAATAACCACTTTTTAAATTTTAGAAATTTTAGTTCTCAAAATAGACTTTATTTTTGGATTCTGAGTATCGAATTTAGCCTAAGGTGAAATTTTAGTACTTTTCGGATAACTTTCATATTCTGATGAATAGTGAAAATTACTAAATTATAATTAAAAACAACTTTTTTAATCGAAATAATTAATAGTGATAAATTATTAATTTGAGGGGTTTTAAAGTATATTTAGAATATATTTTTACAAATTAATACAATGTTGGTCATTGGTTGTAATTTCACATTTAAACCAGACATAATCAAGTGTCAATCTTTTGATAGATATTGTTTCTTAAAAACACGCTATTTGTTTTAATAGCGGGATTTAATTATAAAATTAATTAATGCAACTTCTATGTTATGAATTTGGTAAAATAGACTTCATTTTTGAATTCGGAATATGAAATATAGCTTAGGATGAAATTTTGGCATTGTTCTGAAAAACATCAATTTTTGATGAATAGTGAAACTACTAAGTGGTAGTTAAAAAACTGAATTTTTCATAAAACCTAATTTTACCGCTTCTGTGAATGGAATTTCGAAAATCCGAGAGACACGGTTAATATCAAGGACTAAAATGTGGTTCAATGAGATGAAAATAATTTTTGGTGAATAGTAACTTTTTACTTTTTTTTACCACGGTTAATAGTAAATAGGGTAACTAAGGGTAAATATGATATTACTATTACCCTAACACATGTCCTAATTCTATTAGATAAGTGTAATTCGACCAAAAACAACCTTATGAATAAAATATGACCATTTAGGCCCACTTGGGTTAGATTAGGACATTTATTATTAATTTATTTAAAGAAGGGTTAAAATAGTTAAAATCAAAGTTTAATAAGTAAATCATTTTTAATATGGGGTTATACATAAGCTAAATTCGACTATAAATATTCATTAGAAAGCTAAAAATATTTCCTACATAATGGTATTTTATTTATAATTTTTAGACATTAAATAATTTAATTTATTTATGACACAATAATGATGCAGTAATTATCTTATTAATGAAATATTGACATAATTGATGTTATAAACACCAAATTAAATGTAATTTGAGACTTTTTATGAATTCCACTAATTTTCTATGTTACTATGATATATTAGTGTTGATTTAATCAACTTTTTTCGAACATATAATTCTGTTATGACTTTCAAAAAAATCATATATCAAATAGTGTCAAAATTGACACAAAATAGTTTTTAAATAAACTATTATATTATTAATTGTTATTTTATTCCTAAAAATCTAAGGTTCGGCCACATGACTTAGATAAGGATATATATATTAATAATAAACAATTTGGGGTTCGTTTGGCATGTTATAGTAAGTGTATTAACCATATAGTGTAAGAAAACAAAAAGACACGGTAAAAGTTAAATTATTTAACTTAGAGTTAAATCTAATTGATAAGGTTAAAATAATAACCTAAACTTGTCTAAATCCTATTGGTTGATAGGATTGCCACCCATCCCCACTTTATCTTTGAAATAAGACCCTTTGGAACCATTATAAACCGATTTTTACTTTAATATAAAATAATATTTTGAGATATTCCTAAGGTGTCCCTCTCCTCCCTTATAAAAGGGCACCTCCTCCCCCTCCTCCTCACACCAATTTGAGCACTCAAGCTCGGCCAAACCCTGGAATCTTCTCCTCTCCACTTCCCTAGAATAATCCTAGAGGTCCTGGTCTTCTTCAAAGACCAATCTTAGTTCCCTAAGTGGAGGATTCAAAGAAGCGTTCCAAAGAAGAGGTAATATCCATTACCAATCTTTTGAATTTCTTTCTTCTTCAACTTCTTCTTCTTTAGTTGTTTCATGATAAAGTAATAACATCAGTATTAATTACATACGGATATTTTATTATAAATATGAAACAACCCTAATTCACCTTCTATCCATCCTATGGAAAAATGAAATCACCGCGCGTGCGTACGTACGGAATACCGTCTCCACGCCGTGGTGTAATCTATTTTCCACCATCACCATACAAGGATGGGTATAATGGTGTAATGAGTAACTATTTATGACTATTATAAATTAATATTGATACTGAAATAATATATATATACTCCAATACAATTCCACAATCATAGGAACGATATCATCACTCGTGCGTACGTACGGAATACCGTCTCCACGATGTCATGCGACTCGTTCTACATGATCATCATTACATAGTAATTATATAAATTAATTGAATGAATAAATATGATATATGTTACACCAATACCATTCTGGATATATGGTATCTATAACCTTAAAATAAGAATAAGAATTTATTCGGCAAAACACGCATAAGAACAAAAGGCAATAAAGACCCGAGTAACAAGTAACAATGAAATATTACTAACAAGAAGCTAAGAATATGACCATATATGATATCATATCAATATTTATGATTCTGGAATAAGTCAATAACATTATTTAAACCATTATACAGGAGATTCGGACACGTACAAAGCAAATCGGACCTAAGGTAAGGGAAATATCACAATCTCATTTTTATCCGAGATTGTTTATTCGTAAGTATTTACTGGGGTGTATTTTATCATCCACATCCATGTTCCATAAATATGTAATATTATTTCCATCCACCTACAATTGTTTAAATCCATTTTTACCCTTCGGTGAGTTTTTAGTAAAAGAAATGAAAGGAATCTTTTGTCGTTTTTCGTATGAGGTACTTTTTGACTTTTCCGACAAAAGTACGAAAAGAATGTTTTTTTTAACTTATACAGCATGAATCGATTTTTAAAACATTATTTCCAAGAAGCTTCCTTCACAAGTATTCAAGTTTATTTTTAATCAAATTCTTTTAGTTTAAAATTGTATGACATGTTAAGAAAGGAAAAGTGTTTTTGAAGTAGAAATGATATTTTCCTCAAGAATAGAGTTCAAGTATTTTATCAAAATTATTTTCCATCTAAGATAATAAAAGGGTTCTGTTTTTATCCCTATTATTACATGGATTTGATTATGTTGTGATGGAAATATTTTTATGAATTCCTTTATCTTATATGAATTGTTTTATGATGTCATATTGTTTAAGAATCCCATTTTTATTACGTGGGTTATGCAATGATGTATGATTTATGATTTTGTGGCACACATAAGAATGGTATCATTATGAGATGGGTGGGACCTATATCTCCCTCCAATGCATTGGGTAAAGATTTTATATCTCATGAGATAGACATGGCTGGAATGGTAGGTTATACCGGTTCAGTGAAACAGGACTGAAACGAGGGTTACTCGATTCAGAAAGGGACTTTGTCCACTAAGATAGTCTTGGCAATGAGTCTTGACTAACAAGAAATGATTCTCTATGATTATGTGTGAATGCCACAAAGTTTCATGTTTTAAGTTATGATTATTGTGATTACATTTCACTGCCATGATTTATCCCATGTTATGAAATTATGCTCTCTTTTGCAGGTTAAGATTTCCAAAATGTTATGTTCTTTTGAATATGATGTGATTGATATTTCTGTTGTTTACCCTTACTGAGCATTTGAGCTCACCCTTTTATGTTTTCTTTTCCCCAGGATATAAAAAAAGGTTTTAGGTAAAAAAGAAGAAGATCTTTATGGGAGATGTTGAAGATCTTTCACCACGATTAGAATATTACATTCCGAGTTTCCAAAGACACTAAACTATTACGATCCTTGTGTGTGTGTTTTTGTTATGTACTAAGTATTCCGCAAAAGTAATGTAATGTTCATGTACGTCAGGCTACGGGTCTCTACAAGAAAATAGTAGAAACTCAAAAGCACCTAACAAGGTATACTATCCACCCCAACCTCACCAAGTCACACTCACCAAATAATTCATGTAAAGTAAATTAAAGTAGTATGAACATCAATATTTGGGTACCCCACACCACTTCCCAATGGTTAACTGCTCATCCCTAACGGCGAACGTCCTCACACTACAATGCTCTTCCAAAAGTCCCACTATCAAAACCTTCCTGCAAAAACCTATGCCACATACCACATCACATCTCACCTACAAACACCTGGCCATAAACCACAACCATATCCTAAAGAAACCTAGGAATCACCACACAACTCAGCCCAAAGACACCTAGGAAGCACACCTTGCCCGCAGAAACTTGGGCCTCATAACCACACCAAAAGCTACCCGAATATTCTAGACCTACCAATGCCTAGAATAGGGATCAAATAAGAGACAGTAATCAGCCATCCATCCTCCCAACAAGATGTTGAAAAAGGACACCATCCCCCAAAAAAACAGGGGGTGTTTGTCATGTGTTTCTCAATATCGGTGGGTGCGTATAGAAATCACAAGGAACTACATGTATATATATATATAGGAACCAAAAATTCATCCCAAACTATGGGTTTTCAGAACAAAAACCAACACACACAAAACATCCCTTTTCCCACCTTTAAATGCACATATCAAAATGAACGACGGTAACTTCCCAATTCAGTAAATGAATGCTACTTCACTACAAGAAAAAACTTGAAACATACCCCCAGCCAATTAATTTAACAAGTTTTAAATCAGAATTATCAATTAATTTATTTATTTATTCCATACCTACCCAAAAAACTACAAAACACTAAATGCATTATAAGGTGAAGAAACCATACCAATCACTTCCAAATCCAAACAAGGAAAGAAGTTCCAAGGTAAAAGAATCTAATCTAACATCCATTCATAAAACAACAATTTTTGGAAACTCTGGGTAAAAGGCCCATGAAATTTTACACCATCCTTCTTCAAAATCATCCCTCCTAAACCATCCCTAGTAGCCCCACTGCAAAATAAACACCACATTCAGCAAAACAAAACTCGTCCATCTTGTAGTCCCACTGCACACTCTCCTCTCTTGAACACCCATTCAACCACTACCCTCATCATCCTTCAAAGTCATGTCACCTTGTACTTTCTCTCAATAAGGAAAACCAACTACACACCTCATTAATACCACACATGGTAGTCTCATTGTACAATAAGACCACACCTAGCACACCCATAAGCATGAACACGACACAAACTAGTCCTGCAGCCCCATTACCCAAACACTGCCCAGATGCAGTCCCATTGCATAATAAGATCATCCATTCCACAATAAACCAATATCTCAGCCTGATACAACATTACACCACACATAGCACTCCATACACACAACCACATTCCCAGTTATAGAACCACATGACTAGAACAGACACAAGGATGAATAGAACCACACACCACACACAACCACACCAATAAGGCAAGATTTATATAAATTTAGAAAACACTCGTGATTTAATTCCACTTGATAAAACATGGGTTATCACAAAACAAGTTAGATCCTAGGGAATTCATTTACTTAACTTAATATAAATGGTTAACTAATTTCATAATCATACAGTCATTCAAAGAGTATCAACAACAGGTATTCTCAAGCCATACAAGTGCAAAAATAGAGACCACCAATGGATATGATCTTTAGAAGGCATACAGCCCATAACATTCACAACATGGATCAAGGAGAACATATAAAACAAATCAATCATCACCATCATACTCCTAGTACCTTATTTATTGCTTTTTATTATCTTTGTTAAATTGGTTTCAACCATAACCACATAAAGATATCATAACACCCACCCAGCATGACACGAAAATAAAAGAGAGGTTAAGGAATCCCTACCTGGAACAATCGACGATCAAAAATTCTTCCTTTCATCAAAAACAGGGGGTCATGTGAGTAGTAGAAAAGAATATAGGGAGAAACCGAATAGAATCCTACAGCACAGGCTCATGACTCCTTGGGGAAGAAAGGTTCTCGACACACCAAGAGAAAACAAAAGAATTCAAAGGAAGATAGGATTTGGGCTTTAGAAAAGCCATATCCTAAATCTTCGGGGGGAACTATTTTAAAGGCCATTAAAGCTGGATCAAGATCAAGACCATGAATTTTAGGATTCAATGGAATATTTAGGTTTTTATGAGATAAATACCATTTGAAACATCCCAAAAAATCATTAAATATGGTATTTAATGCATTTAACGTCAAAGGATACGTCAAAGGGGAAAAAGAAAAAAACTGGGAAAACTGGAAATGACTCATCGATTGGAGAGTCACCAATACAAGTCACCGATAGTGAGTCAACAATGCCGGAATCACTGATGCGATTCATTGATTCCACTCACCAACGCCACTCACCGATGCCACTCACCGACGCCACTCACCAACGCCACTCGCTGACGCCACTCGCTGACGCCACTCACTGATGCCACTCACTGACGCTACTCACCGATGCCTGACCTACCGACGCCTCAACATACCAACACCTCGACCTATTGATTCCTCAACCTACTGACTCCCTAACCTACTGATTCCTCAACCTATCGATGCCCTGACCAACTGACACCTCAACCTACTAACACATCGACCTACAGACGCCCTGAGCAACTGATGGAAAACTATAAATTTGGGGAACTCTTAAAATGAGCTACCATTACCTCCAAAAACACCCCGAACAGTGAATTTTAAAAAATTAATGGACCATGGAGGTCTAGGACCTTACATCAGGTACCTCTCAGACTAATATTGACCTTAAGAATTCAAAACCAAACCCAGAAGGAAGAGGGGTCCAAACAACCACCCCGTAAGATACCTCTCAAGGATAAACCACCTTGCGTTGTTTGAAAGCTGGAGTGAAACCCTAATATCCAAGAACACCTCCAACCACATCTACTACCCAAACACACATAATATACCCCCCACAAGCACTAAATATCTATCCATATGAATTAGGTAATTCCTTCCTCCATGTCAAGATACTATCCGCTCTGGCTAGCACTGACTCACCCACACGGGTTTAATCGCATCTTAATTAATGCGTCTTGATTAGGAATTTGGTCTCCCCATTATTCACATGTTAGTACCTTATCATACATTACATAAAAAGGGATAAACTAATCTCATAGAAAACAAGTTTCAAGTACTACATCACAAGAAAAACACACCAACAACACTTAAAACAAATCTAGGTACTAGGAACATAGTTGCGTCTCTCCCTCCCACGTACTCTCCTCTAGGACATCATTCCTCTACAACACACAAACTAAGGTAATGTTCCAGGCATTCATCACCTTCTCCCAATGATCTGGGATCTCTAATTTCCTCTCTGCTATAATTGTGTTTCACTCAATATCCAAATCTCCCCACTCAATGACATGGGAGTCATTTTGAATATACCAACAAAGCTGGGAGACATGAAAGACGCCATGGATTCTTTTAAATTATGGTGGAAACAACAAATATTATTCCACCTCACCAACCTGCTCCAAAACCTCCAAGGGTCTGATGTAGCTGGGAGAAATATTACTCTCTCTATCGAACCACTATTACCCATGTCGATGTGAAACCTTCAAGAACACATGGTCCCCAACCTAAAACTCCAAGGGAATTCTCCTACGATCTACATACTACTTATGTTGATCAAGAGTTTCCTCCATACTCTCACAGACAAGTTTCACCTTCTCTATCATACTATGCACCATGACTGGACCTAGAACAGTTTCCTCTCCAATCTCCAACCAACACATGGGTGAATGACATAGCCTCTTGTACAATTCCTTGACCAATTCTATTCCAATTGTAGAGTGATATATATTATTATAAGAAAAATATACCAAGGGAAAGTGTTGTAACTGTGATCCTTTGAAGATGACAACACATGCTCATGGCATATCCTCCAATGTCTGGATGGTCCGCTCTATCTGCCCATATGTATGTGGGTGGAAAGTAGTGCTAAGTCTTAAGTAAGTGCCAAGGAATGTTGAAATCCTCTCTAGAATTACAATGTAAAATGTGTATACCGATCTGAGATGATGGATCTCGTAACCCCTTGCAATCATACCACCTCATCCACATACCACTGTGTTAATGAATCCATTGTACTTGAATCCTTGATCGCTAAGAAGTGAGATGATTTCATCAACTGATCCACTACTACCAAAATTGCATTGCACCCTTTCTGAGACCTGGGTAATCATACGACGAAATCCATTGATATTACATTCCACTTCCACTTAGGGAAATATAAGGGCTACAAAAAAACCACCAGTAACAAAGTGCTCATCCTTCACTTGTTGGCACACAAAGCACTTTTCCACAAACTTTGTCACTGCCTGCTTCATCCTTGGACACTAGAACTATTCTCTCAAGCCTTGGTACATCATGTAAAATCCATGTTGTACCACTAGGGGTGAGCTATGAAACTCACCGAGAACTCCCACGCACATCACCATAGGGAAAAACATCTTCTCATGGAACAACATCTGACTCTGACCATCCTCTGACCATCCCTCCTTAGCATCACCCTAGTCAATGTGACCATGCATTACCAATTCCTATGAGTCTCCCCACTGATAATCCTACATTTTATGCCTTAGATATGACTTCACCATCATTTGAAACATGAATCCTTTATCACAATTCATTCCTATATCCAAATTCAAGGCAGCCAACTCCTCCATCGATGTCCAAGTATTTGCAGTTTCTCAAACTACCTCCTTTTGTGACTTCCTACTCAAAGAATCAGCCATAATATTCCTCTATCCTAAGGTTTATAAGATCTCAAAATCATGATCTTGGAGAAACTCCATCAACCTCCACTTCCAAAAGTTAACATATTGCTGGGAAAAGATTTACCTCAAGCTCTTGTGATCCGTGAAGACCACAAAGCACTCCCCAATGAGGTAATTTCACCACAAATTTAGTTCAAACATTACTGCTGCTAGCTCCAGATCATGGATAGAATATTTACATTCATGGGGACATAACTTCCAATACCCATAGGAGATCACTCCTTGCTGTTGCATCAACACATATCCCAAGCCCATATAGGAAGCATCACAAAACACCTCGAACATCACCCCTTCCTCTATAAGCATGAGCATTGGGGTAATGACCAACATCCCTTAAGATACCCAAACACATCCTGGAACTGCTTTCTCTACACAAAATATTTCCCTTTTTTGGTTAGAGTTGTCAAGGGAGGTGCTACTCAAGAGAAATAGGGTATGAATCACTCTTAGTTTCATTATAGAGTAAGAAATATATGAACCTCCACCACATTCTTGGGTTTTTTCCAAGAAACAATTGCCTCTACCTTCGACAGATCCACTACTACACCATATTGAGATACCACATGTCCATGGAAGTGGACCTCCCATGTCCAAAACTTGCACTTGGATAGATTTCTGTAGAGATGGTGGTGTCGAAGGTCCTCTAGGACAACCCTCAGATGATTATTATTCTCATCCTATGACTTTGAGTAGATCAGGATGTTGTTGATGAACATGATGATGAACTGGTCTAGGAACTCATGGAAGACAGAGTTCATGTTAGATCCCATAGTTTAAATACCCTGAGAGGGAGGTGAATCGGGGTATAAATGATTAAAACAACTTCCCCTTTTGATCTCATTTCTCTATTAAAAAACTATCTTCTCTCTCTTTATTATAGCACGGTATGAATAGTAATTAAAACATGCATGGGACACAACAATTTTAGATGGTTCACCCTCACTGGGCTACATCCAAGAAGCATACACCGGAAATGTGTCGATGTACCAAATCCACTATAAGTTCACAGTTGTTTACAATTTTTATATTAGACTCTATATCTCTTCTTGTTTACAAAAAATCGCAATTTAAAATATCCCTACTCTCTCAACTTATGTGTGCTCACTACTTCTTCAGAATATCAACTCACATTTTTTAGACCTGTAGGTCTCTTCATTATCACTAATGAATGCATCTTCCAGTGTATGTAAATGTTCTATTGATGTCCCACTTTTATCTACTAATGAATATCACTCTACCATATAATACTAGGAAATCCATTTTAAAAAACCTTCAAAATGATCATTGCTTTGTGAAGCTCCTTCTTTTGTGAAGCTCAAACCAGCCTTCATGAAGTACACCTCCTTTCACAAACCTCACTATTTGGAAAATCTCAAACAAGCCTTAATGAAGCTCTTTCCTTTTTTCAAATCTCACTTAGCCTTTGAGAAGTACACCTCTTTAGAAAAGATCAACTAGCCTTCATGATATTCCTTCCTTTCACAAAGCTCAATCAGCCTTTGTGAATTCCCTTACTTTCGTGAAGATCGCTGCCTCTACCAACCTCCTTCACGATTCGAGAGCCTTAAGATTTTTGTTGAGTCTATTCCCTCTTCTCAAGGGGGTAAAGAACTATATATAGGTGTTTCCCACCGACTCCATAATATTTTGTGCCAATTCAATTCCATTTCAGCACATTTCATAGAGATCTGATTTTTCCGCAAGAATGATCCCTTTTTCACGAAGCTCCATGTAAATTTTCCCATTTGCAATGCCTTTCTTGACCATAGAGCCTTATATAAAAAACTTCATATTGTTACATTTCTCCACTTTTGATACTCATCATAGTCGCAAACTTTTCCATCAAAACTCCACACCACCACAATGATCCTTCCCTCATAATCACCGAGCTTCCGTTAAAACCATTGCAGCATTGAAATGGTCTCCTCCTCTTCTGTTCTCTAAGCACATCATATCCAAAGAGATCATTTCCATATTTCTTTGATCCTTCATGAAATACACTTAAAGAATCCTATCTTCATGAAACTCATGCCTTTTCTATATTTTGATGATATCATCAAGGAAATACACTTTTTACAATGCTATCCAAATACCAGATTTTGGACCCCAAAATTTTGGAAAACACTGGAAAACAGTATCACCTTGTATCTGTTCTTTTTGTAACACCTCCATATCTTCCAATCCATTATCATGGATCTCTTTCAACATGGGTTGTCAATAATATCTCTAGAACTCGACAATTCACCATGAAAACCCACCTTATCAACAAACACAACCAACCCAAAAATGTTGCAAAGTTACCTAGAGGGATTTTTTCCCAATAGTTCATGATCCCCATAAACACGGCTAGAGCATTCATTACACTGAACAACATGACCACAAACTTGAAGATCCCATACCTACACCTAAAATCATTTTTTGGGATATCGCCCTCCTTCGCCCTTAACTTGTGATACCTAGACTATAGATCGATATTATAAAACCAACTTTCTCCCCTCAACTTGTTGAAAGGTCGTCTATCCTCGAGAGAGCGTAACGGTTCTTGATCGTTACCTGATTCAAACTATTTTAGTTTATGCACATCCTTAGACCACCACCTTCCTTCTTCATAAAGAAGACCGGAGCACCCCACAGCAAAAAATTGGGTCGGATAGAGCCCTTCTTCATCAAATCATCAATCTGGACCCACAACTCCCATAGATCAGAAGGCGTTATCTGATAAGGATCCATCGAAATTGAACTAGCATCGGGTTGTAAGTCTATCTCGAACTCAATGTTACGTTGGGGGTAAATCCACATACTCCTTGGGGAATACATCTGGGAATTATCTGAAAAATCTTGTAACTTCTTCCATCCCAACATCCATCAATCCCTCTAATATATTGGATAATGACAAAAATAAGAGTCTCCACACACTGGCTACCAACCAGACAACATCACTCACCAATGAAAGCTACACACAAGCCTCCTATGTCCAAAAACAAGGATCTCCTTTAGAAGTAGTCAATAACAGCATGCACATAGTACAACTAGTCGATGCTAAGGATAACACTGTATGGATGCATCTATAGCATAAAGAGTTCCCCATTGGACTGATGTGGTCCCAAAATCAGTCTACATCCTCAGAAAACATCAAAAAATATGGTCTCACCTCCGAATGATGTACTCAACATCAGGGGCATAGAAATTATCTCTATATATAGTCCAAAGGCATGGTCTAGACTGGGTGAAACTAAGGAGTGTTAATCTCCTATATCAAACAAGGTGAAAACAAGAGTATTGAACAAACAGATCGTACCTTGAACGATCTCCAGCCCTATTGAAACTACAGCCTCTATGGCATGCAATTGACCACACCCAGCTCATATTCCTCTCTAGTGTAAGTTGTCTCCCGAACCATTCCTGGGTATAGTTCCCTATGGAATTCCCTAAGTTCGGCCTCTTCCCACTCCATCTCTCCTTAGTGGACCAAGAGCTTGTTGTCTATGCTGCTAAAATGGCCAGGATGGAAACTATTGCTCAGGTGGGTGATGGACCTTCCCCCCTCCACCATAATTAGCTCAAACTAGGAACTGACTCTAAAGGTGCTTGTAGCATCCACAATAAAAACACATTGGTCTCAATCCTATGGGGAAAGTACAAGGACTCGATGGTTAGAACTGAAACTACTGGGGTTGGCTACTCGTCGGTTGAAACCTGGAACGTCCTAATGTCGGAGACCTGCTGTTGATAGAATTCCCATTTAAAGGACTCAGTTAGATTCCCTATCATGGTAAACCTCCTCATGAGTGCATCCTTTACACTACCTCAACCTTCTTATGAACCTCTAACTATGTTGGTAGGGTGAAGGGAGTAATTGCATACTACAGGGAAGGACGGGGTACCTCCTCTAAATGCCTCACTCAAGACTCCTCATCCGGAAAGAGATCTGAAGAAAAGAAGAGTAGATCCTTGAACTTCATCATCAGATCCCTCACTGAAATACTCCCCTATTGGAGGGAGAGTATCTCTTTCCTCTTCTTAGCCTTCATCGTCGAAGGAAGTAATTCCACCCATAACTCCTTCTCAAAGTCATCCCACAAAACATTTGTCTCCTTCCCCTCCTCGAGGTAAAGTGTCCACCACTAAAACACTACTCCCCTCATATGGCTCATTGCTAGGGGAAACCAGTACTTTATCAAACACTGTATTAGGCTGAAAGTGTTCACCATCTCCTCGAGGCAACCATTCGTCTCCATATTTGATTCACTGCCCTCATACTTTCCCAGAAACTGTTGCGGAAAAAGCACGATGTGTCTTCTACCATAGATTGTCCTCCTCCTCTAGATCAACCCTCCATTGATCAGCTGCATTGTCCTATTTAGCATCCACTACCTGATCCAATCATGGATGATGACTGGGATCCATAACTGAAAGGTAAATAAGGAATTACTAAACATGAGTAGTATGGAATTTATTTATGATTCATTTTGACACATTATTTATTTTAGTTTCCCAAAAACACCCAAAAACAATAACACAAGTCATCATGATGCATGTACCTTTCTTATGGTCTCTACCCCACATTTGGTGTAGCCTCACTTGGCCATTCAGTAAGCCCAAAGTCCTTAAATTGGATCACGAGGGCCCTAAAATCTTGTGTCATGGTTGGTCTTCCCTGGGCTATGTCATACACCAACATCGTCTAACACTATTTCCGTAACAGCCCATGAAATCCCCACTATTCTTAACTCAAAACTCAATCATATCTCTCAACCTCCCTTTGATACCATTCTGTCATGAACCTCCTTCTTCAAGATGAGGGAAGGGATAGAATGATGTCGAGACCTTCCTTACTTAAGATGAAGGAGAGATAATGACCCCTAAGTCTCACCTCTAATAGGCCTCAGGGTGGTGACCAACACCAAGGGTATAGAAATCTCACAAAAATGAGATTCATTACCCTTTTTATAGTAACCAACATTGGGAGATAATACGGATTAACCTCAAACAAATCCAAAGTCACATATATTTGAAGAAACCAAAATCCATCCCACATGCAGGTTAAAAGTAAAACCATTAGGAATACAAGGAAAACTCCATAGTAAGTACTAGAATAAAACTAAGCAGTGACAGAGCTACCATCCCCAATATCTGAGCTATTACAGTCCAACACAGTCCATGTAATCTCCCTAGAGGCCTAAAATGAGTTTTATATATGTACGGTGAGCATACCAGTATACTCAGCAGAGAAAAACCAAATTCACTTGTGCACAAGTAGGAGAAGCAGACTAATTCCCCTGTGAGAAAACAACAGAAATTAAAAAGCGCCTAATAAGGTATACTATCCACCCTAACCTCACCAAGGCATACTCACCAAATAACGTAAGTCAAGTAAAGTAAATTTTTAATCACATCGATATTTTGGTACCCTGCACCACTTCCCACAGGTTAACTGCTCATCCCTAATAGTGATTGTCCTGATTCTACCACGCTCTTTCACAAGCCCCACTCTCAAAACCTGCCCACACACACCTGGGCCACATAACACATCACATCTCACCCACAAAAACATGGTCCAAAAACCACAACCTAATCATGAAGACACCTTGTAATCACCACACAACACATCCCAAAGACACCTAGAAAGCACACCTCGCCCGTAGACATCGGGGTCTCACAACCACCCCCCAACTTACCCAAAGAGTATAGGGATACGAATTCCTAGAAGAGAGAGTAGAGAAGATCCAATAATCATCCATTTATCCTCCCAATATGATGTTGGGAAAGGACACCCTCCCCCATAACAATGGGGATCTTAGGTATGTAGTGTTTAACGTGAGTGGGGTTTGTATGGAAAACACAAGGAACTATATGTAAATATATTTAGATACCAAACACTCAACTCAACCTATGGGTTTTCAAAAAAACAACCAAACCACACAAATCTAACCTTTATTCCACCTCTAAATGGACATATCAAAATAAACGATGGTCAATTCTCAATTTGATAAATGAATGCTGCTTCACTACAAGCCACAACTTTTAACATACCCCCATCCAATTCATTTAACCAATTTTCATTTTTCATTATCAATTCATTCATTTATTTATTCCATACCTTCCTAGGAAAATACCAAACACAACAAATACTATAAGGAGAAGCAACCATACCAACCACTACCAAATACAAACAATGAATGAATAGACAAGGTAAAAGAATTCATTATAACACCCATTTATAAAATAGTGGTTGCTAGAAACTCTAGGTGAAAGGTTTGCGCAAGTTAACACCATAATTCTTCAAAATCATCCCTCTTAAACCATCCTCAGAAGCCCCAATGCATGAGAAAAATCCCATTTAGCAAAACAAAACTCACCCAGCTAGTAGTCCCACTACACACTCCTCTCTCTTGAACACTCGTTTAACCACTACCACAATCATCATTCAAATTCATGCTTCCTTGTCCTTATTCTCAATAATAAAAAGGCCCAAAACACCACATTACTACTACACTCCATAGCCCCGCTCTATAACAACACCACACCTACCACACCCACAAACATGAACATGACACAACCCAGTCAAGTATCCTTATTTCCTAACCATTGCCCAGATGCAGTCCCACTGCACAACAAGCTCGTCCATTCCACAATCAACCAATCTCTCATCCTAAAAACCATTACACCACCCATACCACCCCATACACACAACCACACTCCCATACATAGCACCACAAGATCAAAATAGATACAGGGCCTAATAGAACCACACACATCACATTGCCACACCAATAAGGTAAGGTTTATTTAGATTTAGCAATCACTCATGCTTTAATTCCACTTGATAAAAGAGGAGTTATCACAAAACAAGTTTGATCCTGTGGAATCCATTTATTTAACCAAATATAAGTGGATAACCAATTTCATAATAATATGATTGTTCGTATAATATAAACAACAAGTACTCACAAGCCATATAAGTGTGAAAACTGAGACCACCAATGGCCATGATTTTCAATAGGCATACAACTCATACGATCCAAAACGCAGACTAAGGATAACATATAAAACAAAGAGACCATCACAATAAAACTCCCATCCCATTATCTATTACTTCTTATTATCTTTGTTAAATTGGTTTCAACCATAAAAATAGAATGTTATCAGCACACCCACCCCGCATTATACACAAACAAAATAGAGATAAAGGGATCCCTACCTGGAACAACCGACGATCAAAAATTCCTCCTTTAATAAAAAATAGGGGGTTGCATGAGTAGTAGGAAAGGCTCCAGTTGAAAACCGAATAGACTGATACAGCACAGGCACACGACTCACCGGGGAAAAAAGTTTCTCAGTGCACCAAGTGAAAATGGAAGGGTTCAAAGGAAGAGAGGATTTCAGCTTTAGAAAGGCCAGATCCTAAATCTATAGGAGAAACTATTTTAAAGTCCATTAATGGTGGATCACGATCAAGACATTGTGTTTTAGGATTCAAAGGAATATTCAATTTTTTAGGAGATAAATACCATTTGAAATGGCCCAAAAACTCATTAAATACAGCATTTAGCTCATTTAACATCAAAGAGGATAAGTTGGAAAAACTAAGAAAAAATGGTAGTGAATCATCGATGGGTGATTCACTGATGTGAGTCACTGATAGTGGGTCACTGACACCTGACTCACTGAGGTGAGTCACCGACGCCACTCACTGACGTCAACCACCAACACCACTCACAAACGCCACTCACTGATGCCTGACCTATCGACGCCTCAACCTATCGATGTCTCGACCTACTGATGCCTCGAACTACCAATGCCTCAACCTACCGATGCCTTGACCTACCAATGCCTCGACCTACCAAAACCCTGTCCTACTGATGGAAAAACTGTAAATTTAGTAACTCTGGAAATGAGTTACTGTTACCTCCAAGAACACCCCAAACAATGGATTTTGAAAATGTAATGGACCATAGTGTTTCGGGACAATACATATGTATTATATTTTTTAAAATAAACTTTATTTTTGAATTTGTAATATCAGAAACATATTATGGTGAATTTTTTGTATTTTTCTAAAAAGTTTCATTTTTTGATGAATAGTGAAAAATACTGCATTGTAGTTAAAAACTAATTTTTTATTTAAATAATTATTATACTTTAAACAAAAATTTAAAATCAAAAAAGATCAATAATACATTTATTAATCCAATTTAGTTCATTGGAATAATTTTCATATTGAAATTAGATATAAAAACGTATTGAAATTTTGAACGTCTCTTTTACCTACATTCTCACCACATCTACGGGATTAGTTTCAAAAATAATTTATCCACTTATGTGAATTAAATTTTGAAAATTTTACATATAGAGTTATAATAAGTATAAAAATTTTGTTCTAATAGGGTAAACTTAATTTTTGTTGAATAGTAACATTAGTGTTTTATTTACAATGGTTAAGGGTAATCCGAGTAATTGAAGCTAAAAATAATATAATAATATTATAAAATTACCCTAAAACTTGTCTCAATTTTTTAGGAGGAGTTTATTTCAACCCAAAAAAGCCTTAGGCCAAAATTATATCCTTATTAAGCCACTTGGGTAAGAATATGACAATTATTAAATTCTATTTAAAGATAAGTTAAAAATATCACGCTCATATTTTTATTAAGTAAATCATTTTTAATATAAGGTCATATAGACGATAGATTCAACTAAAAATAGTCATTTGAAATATAAAATATTTATCTACATCATAATAATTTATTTATAATTTTTAGAAATTAAATAATTAAATTTAATGGTGACATAATGATGATGTAGTAATGTATTTATTATAGGAAGAATCAAATAAATGATACTAATAACCTTAAAATAAATATAATTTGAAATATTTTATGCCATAAAAAATTATGGATGAAATTGACATTTTAGGGATGCATTAATGTTGTTTTTTAAAATTAATCAAGTCGTTATGATATTTTTTAAAATGTCAATTAGTGAATAGTGTCAAAATTGACAATTATGAAATTTTGAAATAAATAATATTTATTAAATGACATAAAATTTATAAAAAAAACTAATTCAGGAAAAGGATTTAGGTAAGTATATATATTTCATTAGTGACTCATTTTTGGTCGTTTTTAATTTTTTAATAATTATATTTACTCTCAAAGTGTAAATTAAATAACGTCACGATAAGAATTAATAGAGATTAAAATAAAATGATACGGATTAAAAAATTATCAAAACCTATAGAATTTTAATTGTATGAAGTTATTTAGACCCAAAATCATTTTATATTAGAAATAATTTAGTTTTTATCCATTTTGGAATAGAAAATAAAAATATATTAATTTATTACTTCTGATAATTCCAAGAGTGCCCCTCCCCTCTCCTATAAAAGTGAAATCATTCATCTCTATTACTTACACTTCAAAACCCATTTGGTTAAAACAATATCTACACAAAACCCTTAATATAATACCTCCCTTAGTCATAGATTCCTTATTTTAGATATAACACCCTTCTTAGAGGTCTTAAGGTGTTAATCAAAGGTGGACATACGAAATAAATGTAACATTTTTAATTAAGTGTTCCTATTTTATTTCTTCTTAAACTTATATAAAGTATTATTCAACCATGATGAAATAATAAATCCAATATCCTAAATATAATTAGATGTTATTATGTTAATATAATCACCTAAACCCATCTCTGATTCCATCAAATCGGAAATTAATTAATAGTTTGTGTGCACGTGTGAATTATCACCTCCATGAACTGGTATAATTACTTTAATGTAACTATCTTTCAAGGATGGTTATAATGATGTAATTAATTTTAATATGATATATTAGAAATATTTATCATTATAAAAAAATATCAATTACATTTCTTACTTTCAATGCATATAAAAATGATAATGTTGTTTGTGCGTACGTGTAAACTATCACCTCTATGAAGCAACGTGTTTCGTTTTTAATCACCACATAACATTGATAATATATATAAGTATATTTAAATGATTAATATGATATTAATTATATTATTTTCATTCTTGGAATATAAAATAATATTTACCTTCTTTCTATAATGATTATTGAAAAATAGAAACGTTACCCATGCGTGCGTATGGCTTACTGTCACTATGATTGTAATGTAGTTCATTTTTAATAACCATAATTAATGGTTTTATTTAAAAGTATAATTGACATATAAAAGTTAATATTATATCATTAATATTATTCTGAAGATGATGGAATAATGACCACTTTGACTATTGACATCATACCAATGTCATTTTGGAATCGTGTACCGGATATCAACAAAGCGCTCAGTAGGAAAATAAATAACTAAGTAATTGTTATAATAATATAATAAGTAATATAAAAGGAATAATAAATGATAAAGATTTTATCATTCAAGTAAATAATTATCCAATGTTTATTATTCAGTAATATAAATATTGTACATGACAATTCGGACTCAAATGTAAGGGGCTCTTAAACTAAAACATCGTTTTTAAATGTTTTAAATATTTATTATTATAAATATTTCTCATTAATGTCCATGTTTTCCAATGGTTTTGAGGATTTATTTATATATAAATTAATTATTTAAAATTTTAATTCCTTTCAATAAGTTCAAATTGTTATGGGACACTTTGATTCAAAAGTCTTATTTTTAAATATTTTAATTATATTTTAAAAATAGATTGATTATTTCAATAACTTGGAATGTTTTTTAAAATATACATCATGAACCAAATTTATCGTTTTTGTGTCACTTTAATGTCTTTATGTTTAATTTACAATTTTAAACTTTTTTTTGAAAATAAAGTGTTTTCATTTATGTGTGCATGGATTTGTAAAAATGAAATTTGATTTCAAAGTGGAAATGTTTTTTTCCTATATTTTTATTTTATGTGTTATGATTATGTTATGGTTATTTGGAACTATTTATGAGTATGGGTGGTTCTACGATAAACAGAGGTATAGTTATACCATTATATCTCTCCAATTAATTATGTAATGAAATGTATTTAACCATTTGGGTTTCTCCTAATAGATTAAGGGAATATAGTGCGATAGGTATTCCAAATGTAACCATGATGGTTACTCCAAATGTAGACATGAAAGATATAAAATAGGAATATTATGGATTCCAAAAGTTACCTTTATGATTTTTTATTGATATGGAGTTTTATAGAAATCACATTATTTCATTAGGTAAGCTAAAGTGTTTATGTTTTATGGGTGAAAAGTATAGGTTTGTAAAAAAAATTAATAAGTTTATAAGTACTTATACACTAATGGTTTATTTATTTATTTTTATGTCTATTACTAAGAATTTTTTGCTCATCCAAAGTTTTAAAATGTTTTTCATAGGTATTAATATTGGTAAGGACAAAGAAGATTCTAGGATGAAATTACAGAATATGTGTCTTGAAAATAAATCTTGTTTTATTTTAAAAGGGTTTCCTTTTGTGGAAAAAATGGATACAAAGTATAAGTGTATACTTGTAATGTATCGGTTTACTTTGTAATATTTTTTCCTAATTCTATAAAAATCTAAACTAAGAAAATCATTGAATGTAAATTCTAGTTCTAAAACACTATAATAATTATTTATTAATGTCGGGTCCTTACAATGGGTCATCCAAAATATATAATAACATATTTAGAAAAATCTATTGAGTCATTGAATTTTTAAAATTCTTAGCTTCTGTAAACACTAAAAAAATTAAAATATGACTATACTATAGGGTATGGTCTAATACTTTAAAAAGGTTCCCATTAATCAAGTTCTATCTAATATAGTGGGGTTTTTCAATATGGTCATTTAAAATTTTATAAATCCTAATAATGATTTATGACACAACATTTTTTATTTCTTTCATGTTCTAAATAATTATACTAATATTTTAGTGAAAGAGTATCAAATTTATGATTTGTGGCCAAGATGTTTTATTTTTAAATGGAAACTATGGGGAATCATTTCTGAGAGACATGGTAAACATTTACTTAAGAACATATAAATAAATTTTTCAAATTCAAATCATAATATATAAAAGTTATTATTCATGGGATGTTTATTTATATAAAAAGTGTCTATGGTATGAAATCTATATGCAATTGATTAAAGATTATTCTAAACCATTATGTGATAAAAATTAACCAATTCTATTATTATACATATCATACAAAAAAGAATAATCGAATATCCAACCTAGGTGGTTGGACTATTTTTACAAATATGTGCCTCCATTTTAGAGGATTAAAATATTTTATGTAATATTTAGTAAAAAACATAGAATATTTTTTGATGAGAAGAGTTAGGGAAGTGTGGAAATTCCATATTATTTATGTAATAAATAATAAAAACAACATGATATAATAAATATTTCATATCACATGAAGATTTTAAATATTTAGGGAGTAACCTATTTCAAATTTTTAATTTTCAACTTATATTCTCTCTAAAAAATTTCTTTGTCAGTTATGATCCGCTTATTTAGTATAAAATTAAATTTCTATTAAATTAAGAAGATAAATTTTTCGATAAAGTTGTAGAGGAATAAACATCATTTATCCAAACTCTATTTAATGGAGATCCATATATTTTAAAATAATACATTTGATCCTCCATTAAATTCTCTAAATACTAGAATAAATATTATTTATATAATATTTTATGGTAGCGAGGGAAATTTATAGACCAATCAGCATCCTTCTATATGGAAATTTAAGAAATTGTTATCTATATATTGTATTTTATTAATATAAAGAGGATATTTGAACTTAAAAATAACATAAATTGAAATTACTAAAACTGAAATGTGATATATACAAAAATATTTATAAATTACCTCAATTAAAGGTAATTTTATATTGTTCTTCCATGATTTTTAATTAAGTCACCATTGGTTTTTGTATACAGGACAACTATAATTCATATGGGTAGGTAGTAATTTATTTTTTTGTTTAAAAAGATAATTAGAATATATATATTTTGAATAAATTAAAATGGTTTGACCTATTTTGTTTTTAGATATGGGATAAATGACCCCATAAACTTGAAATTTTATCACTCCCATTTATAAAACCTCAACGAGTGTGGCATGCATTTGGGGTTGATTTGATCATATTTTTTTAGCATTATATTTTTATAGTATATTATGCATATATATATATGGGATAATATTGGTAATAATGGAAAATTTCTATAATATTCCCACTTTAAACTATTATAAAAGGTCAAAAAATAATAATTATTTCTCTACTAAAAGAGTATATGAAATAATAAGTTCAAGTTGGTCAATTACAATGTTTTGATAATATTCCAGATTATAGGGAATGAATTTTAATTATAATAATAGGGTTTTTGGATGGAGGGATATGTTTATAGTGGTAATGGGTTGAATAAAATTGCATATTTTCTCAATATTGTTCTACATAAAAAGAGAATAAATAAAAATGGTTTTTACATAGTCATTGATGATTATGGGTAACTATGAATAGGAAGCCCAATAATTTTCAAATGATTAATAATTTTTTTGAAACCCGATAGGTAATACAAACATGAAGCTGGCCTAATGTGTACATGAGTGATGAAAATTTAAAATTGGGCAAATAAAAGTGTAGGGTGAGTGGGTATATTTAATTATAAATTCTATCCAATAAGTAGAGTATATTTATCCTCAATATGATACTATATGAAACCAAAAAATATAAAATTCACCATGCGTCGCCATAAATTAATAAAAAATTCCAATTTTTTAACATTTTTAATAGATTTATTTATTTTTATGAAACAGCCTATATAAAATGAGTGGATATTGTTCATGTATGTGAGTATATTCCATCTAGTGAAATTAAATGTGAGATGAACCAAACATTTCATACATAAATATTACCTCATTTTAGTTGAATATTTATAACATATCATTATGATCAACCCCAAAACCATAAAATTTTAGTGTCTTTGGAAACATGGATACCTACAAAATATGAACATAAAAGATCTAAATCATTTCTCACTATGATCTTCACAACCATCTCCCTTTTTTACATGTTATATTTAAACCTTTTTTATATCCTCTGGAAAAAGAAACATATTAAAGGGTGATCTAATATCCTTAATATGGGAAAACATGGGAGATATCAATCAACGATCATATGTAATATTTTAATGAACATAATGGTATGATAATATGATATAATCACTTGAAAATCTTACCCATTACTTCATATATTATAATCATGAGTCAAGATATAAATCATGGTAGTTTATAAGACATAAAACATAACATAATCATGGAATATAATCTTTAAGAGAATAACATTGGCATAATATCATGACATAAAAGAGCGGAATAAATTATGGAAAAATAATCATCATTGAAATATTTTTTACATGATATATACCAATACATATATCACCTATTGGGTTTGGGTTAACCACTCGTGCACCCTCTTTATGCTTGGGATAACCTCCCATGTACCCTCTTTCAAGATTGGGATAACCTTACATGTACCCAATTTTGAGCCTTGGAAAACCTATTGGGTACCCATTGAGATACTATAATAGTAATCATTAATAATTTAATTTAAGTTCTATAACATACCCACACATCACATAATCATTATTTGTTCAAATACACACCACTAGATCATAAAAACATTTATTGTTTCATAAAAGAATAACTTTTGGAAAGGAAACAATTTTTGATCAACATTACATAATAACAACCATAAAATATGTATAATATAAACAATGATATAAAAACTGGATCATATTTCCATTAAATCATAAGAAACATCAACCAGTATTGTTTTAGAATAAAATACCACAAAATATTGCTGGATCATTTATTGATGAAAATAACCTTTTCATTTTATAATCACTAATATAAAATCTAAAAATACAGAACATATTAAGGAAAAATTTTATTTTAAACTAACCGTGTAAGAATGGAAATAAATATTAAAATAAAATATTAGTTATGATAGTGATAATATTAGTTCATACAGTTTACGTTAAATCAATGATTCCTTTCATTATTTTGGTAAAAAGTAAAAAGTACCTCATTCAAAAAATGAAATGATGATTCCTTTTAAAAAAATTACAATGAAAACATTTGGTAGAAATGAATTTATGAAATCATTGGGGGATTATAAAAATATTCTCAAAATTGTTTTAATTAAAATATTGATATGGAAGAAAAACATTCCTGACCAAAGATATAAATAATTTAGGTTTTCCTTAAAAACTTTCATTCGATCTATTAAGTACTTAAAGTGAGGAAAAAGAATTGAAACATATAATCTCTAAAAATGAAAATAGAATAAAGAATTATATATTATTTTGGAGATATATATCCTATAATTACATCATTTTAAATTTAATCATTAATAATCTAGATAAAAAGTTAGATTGTAAAATAAAACCATTACCTCAAGTCTGAATTGCATCATGTGCACTCTATCCTCCTATATATAAAATATATGTTTAATATAATTCTATAAATCATCATATTAATACCTATAATAAACTATGTTGTTAACTTATAAAATTTCAACATCCATTTATTAATAATTATTTTTTAAAATCATCATTTTTATGTGTTAACTTTGTCGTTTTTCATTAATGTTTCAATTCAGTAGTTATGGTGCTTGTATGTTGATCATGGTAAAATCATATATAGAATGTTAAAAATGATATAGATATCATATAAATTTATTATATAAATATTTATAACCATCCCTAAAAGGTAGATATCAAAAACAAAATTACACCATTCATGGAGACGGTAATATGTATATTTACATAAACGATGTTTCCATTTTCTTAATTAAAAGAAGGAAAGAAGAAAACGATACTTTTTATCATTAAAAAATAATTATTATATTATATATATATATATAATTTTTATTTATTAAATCCATTATTATATCTATAAATGATAATTACTGATGTAAAGTGAATCATATCGCACTTTGAGGTGGTAGTCCATACATACGCACGAGTAATACATTCATTTAACATTCGACATAGAGGAGATAGAAAATGGTTTTGAAATCATCATAATAAAATCTTAGTATATTTATGATACCATATTAATCATTTTATCATAAATAAAATAGGTTTAAAGGATATTTTAGAAGAAATAAAATTTAAATATCTTTGTTAAGATTTTTACCTCTTCATTGAGAGACCTCCTCTGGGATATACACTAAACCTTGAAATATTAGTATTATGGGAAGGCTGGGGGATCATTGATGAAGAGAAGTATTATATGAATGTTTTTTATAATTTCTTTCATAATATATATAGATCAAATATTTTGAATAATGTATGAGATGAGCTTCCCTTTTATATGTGAAGGGGTGGACAACTGACTGAATTACTTAAATTATTTCAACAATATAAAGTCACTTTCATGAGAAAGTGTAAAAAATGGATAACAAATATAATTTAAGATAATATTTTTTTTAAATCTCTTAAAACAATAATAATTAGAAAATTTTATGTGCCATTAATTCCCTTATCTATTAGTTTAACCCCTGGGAAACTCTTTTTACTTTAACCGTGGTAACAAAATTTTACTATTTTTACTATTAATTATTAAAAAAAATTAATTTTATACTATGAAATTATATAAATTATGATAATTAAAACTAAGGAATAAATTTCACCATATTAATTTTTGATAACAGGTATAATTTTATTTTAAATAAGTTTGGAAAAATTAATGAAAACCCATTTTTAGAAAAATGTACTTGTTAGCATAAAAATGAATTTACATACATTCCTTATATTGAAAAATAATAAAATAAATTTTAAAAAATTTTATTGAATATATAATATATAAATTTAATTAAAAATTTAATAAAAATATATTTATTTAATTTATTGAGATAATTACACATTCAGGGCATAAAAATAGTTTAAACAAATAATGCATTTTTAAGCCCAAAAATTTAATTAAACCAAAATCTAGAATAATGGTGATTCCTATTTTTTAATGGGATTATTTAGAATTAAAGGATACTTATGTTATTTTTTTATCAAATTAAAAATATAATCATATTTTTAAATTACATTAATTAATGAAAATATATGATAGTTTTACGAACATCAGTATATTTAACTATTTGATGAAAAATAATTATTTTTAGAAAAGAATTATAAAACAACAACTTAAGATAAAATTGGGTTTTTTTAAAAATTATATTAATTCCCAAAAATATAATTTCTAAAAAAATTATAAATTAATTATAATTTACACGTGAAAATCGTAATAAAAACCATTCTTCAATAAAACATATTTTTTGAGAAAAAATGACATTACAAAAAAATTGTACTTGTTTATTATGGATTAATCAATATAGGTACATTATTTAAAATATACATATATATTTTTAATAAATTGTTTATTACTATTAAAACCTAAAAATTTAATATTTAATTTATAAAAGATTATAATATCAGGGTTCATTTAGACTTGGAGTTTTAAGTAAAGGAAACAATTGAATAACTAATGTTTATTTCAAATTAAATAAATATGGTATCTTGTAGAACTACAATATTACCCACATAAAATTAATTTATCCCTTGAAATTATGTCACTCTGATACAAAAAAAATGAGTATATCTTTTCTTAATCACATCCTTGATTTCCCAGGTAGCTTCCTTAAATTTTTGATTGCACCAAATAAAATCCAATATTTTTATTGGTTATTATTCATAGGAAAGATCATGATCTGGTAGTAATACCTATGATTTTAGTACATAAGAAGGATCAACTATGTATATACCCAAAGTATATACATGAAACACATTGTGAACTTGAGAGAGGTTTGGTGGCAATAAAAAAAGAGATAAGATACAGTCTCTACTAAATCAAGAATATGGAAGGGAACAATATACTTGGGGATATAATTTCTATTATTTTCAAATATTATAACATTATTATATGGTTAAATTTTCCAGAATACCTTCCCAAAAACACTGAATTATAAATCCCACTGATGATTTTCAACATAACTCTTCTGTCTGTGTTGATGTAATGCTAAATGGATCAATCCTTCTCTGTTATTTCCTAAGATAGATCATCTCACAAAATCTTTCATTCTTGAACATCATCCCAGTATACTGTGTATCTTCACTTCTTTCCATAGTGGGGTTTATATAGAGCTATATGAACACTCAAGTGAAATAAATTATTATAATCAAACTTGACTAAAGGAAAGTGTTGATCCCAAAAAAATTAAAATCCAGAGAATAGGATATCAACCTATTGTCCAGGGTTTGAATGGTCCTCTCAAACTGACCATCGGTTAAAGGATAATAATCAGTACTAAAACACTTTTATATTTCCATATATTGTTAAAGACTTCACCAAAACATTGAGTTAAACATTGGATCTTAGTCAGATAGAACAGAATTTAGTACTCGATGCAACCATACCACATCTTTAATCTATATCCTATAAATATTCTTAATAGTGAAGTATTCTCTAATATTAATTAATTTTAATGATTTAAAAATTCAATAAACAACAACCCAAATAAAATTATTCCATTTATATGTCTTGGAGAGTCATGTGATGCAATCCATGGTAATTTTTCCCATTTCTATATAGGTATGGGTAATGATTGTAATATCCCCCATAGATTTTTTCCTTTATCCTTAACTTATTGGCACACCAATTACTGAGATACATACTCAGTAATATATCTATACATGTTATCCCATCATAAATTCTCCTTAAGGTATCTACACATGTTCCTACTTCTAGGATGAATAGATAATGATGGACTATGACCTTCTTCCAATAGACCCTTCTTCATGTCTTGTATTGACAAGACAAATACTATGTTATTAAACCTTATCATTCAATCAAAATCAAGGTTGAACTTAAAAAAATTTCTCACCATCATTTATAGATCTACATCTCCCTTCGATGGAACTTTAATCTTCATGTGGATAAGTGGTTGAAACTCTCACTTGATAAAGATAATATTTCTCCCCCTCCTTTACTATTTCAAGATCTATCCTTTGAAATCTATATATAAAGGATCTTTTTTATCCCCATCATAGATAATCTATCATGGTACTTTCTACTCATAGAATTAGCTACCTTATTCAAATTCCTAGTTTGGTAATGTATTTGGTAGTTCTAATATTTAATCAACTCCAACTTTCTTCTATGGTTCTTATTTAACTCTTTATTTGTATACTTACTAATTTTATGATTAGTATATATGTCATGAGTTTATCCCTAAAGATAATACCACCATGTCTTTAATGAATATATTATTTTACATAACTCTAAATCATTATTTTGGTAATTATTATCATTATATTTCAATTCGAATGTGGAATAATATATCACCATATCTTTCTATATAAGAACCAATATTATCCTCTTCTTTGATACATCACTATAAATCAAAAACCATTCTACACTGCAGGGTAGTGTGAGCATAGTCGAATTGATGAATCATCTCTTTAATTCCTTGAAAATTCCTTCACAATCATCATTCCAAAGGAACTTGATTCCATTTTAAGTTAACATGGTGATAAGATCACATAACCTTGATCAATTATTAACAAAGCATCGATAATATCCCACCAATACAAGAAAACTATTGACCTTAGTCATAGTGGTTGGTCATGAACAATTTTAGATAACATATAAATTTGATATATCCACCGATATACCATCTCTTAATATTATATTTCCTAAAAACATTCCAGATCCAAAATTCTAAATTTGTAAATTTTTTATACGGATTATCCTTCTTTAGGTTTGTTTGTACAGTCCTCATTGGATCTTAATTCTCTTTCTTCCTATGGAATATATAAGAATATTATATATAAACCGTACTCTAAATTGATCAAGGTAACCTCTAAAGTCTATTTTTGTTAAATCAATGAGATAGTGGGGGGATTGGTAAGTCAAAATATAATAAATAAAAATTAATATTATCTATACCAAAAATGAAATGTTTTTTGGTTATTTCTTCACTTTTTACCATCAATTGATAATATCAACATAAAAGACAAATATTTTAAATATATTGAATGCCTTATAATTTATCAATAAAATTTTCAATATGGTGTATTGGATACTTATTCTTGATATTGATCTTGTTAAGTTCCTAATAATAAATGAAGATTTGCATTGATCCATCATTGTTCTAAAAATGGAATAGGTGCAGCCCATGGTGATGCATGTTGTTGAATGAATCCCTTATCAAGATTCACCATGAGTTATTTCTTCAATTCCTGTAGCTCAATTGGGATCATTCTATATATATTCTTTGAAATAGGTGCAGCATCGAGTACGTGTTCAATTAAAAATTAAACATCACAATTCAAATTAAGTCTAGGAAACTCTTCCAAAAAATATCAACAAATCTTCATATAGTATTTATATCATTCATGTGGAGTTTCATCCAAATAATCTAAGATAAATACCCCTATTCAATAAGAATAAAGATCCATTAAATGGATATAGAATCCATTAGAA
Organism: Viscum album; assembly: GCA_963277665.1. NCBI lineage: Eukaryota > Viridiplantae > Streptophyta > Magnoliopsida > Santalales > Viscaceae > Viscum > Viscum album. The sequence goes on from OY728166.1 coordinate 593,664,190, forward strand.
GTTTATATTTATACTCACATTGATAAAAAACCATTTTTTTGAAATATCAAATGTGACTTCCCATACTTAAAAATTAATATGTTGTCTATAGAAAGAATGCCAATCCATTCCAAAAATAACATTAGATTAAAATGTAGGTAGAGTAACAAGATTTATAGGAATCACATCCCATAAACTTTAATTAGAGAAGAATCACAGACATAAGATACACTCAATGTACCATTAAGAGTTTTCAATGATAATTAAATATCTAATATTTTAGATGGTAATTTAATTTCTTTAGATAGTTTATTAGATATTAATGAGTAGGTAGATCCATAATAAAATATAAAATTAGTAGTTCTAGAGTGGATGGAAATTATACCATTCATGACTTCATTATCGTACCCCACATCAGCAATAGGAATCGCATATGATTTTCCTTCATCTATGGGATTAAGAGTTAATTTATGTTGATCATCATAATTTACCCTCTGATTCAAGAAATGGTAAGAATAATTCTCGTACACCATGCATTTGAAATGATTAGAGGGTGTGTGGTGCATTCTGTGGAGATTTCTATCCATTGACATCATTAGTTATCTACATCCAATTAATTGGTTATTCGATCGTCTGATGAAATTTATTTTAATAATTAAATATTTTAATAGCCTCGTTAAGAAAATTACCTTCGTGTTTCTTTCCACTTTTATTCATAAATAAAGTATCATATTCTTCCCTCTATGGTTTTTGTTATTATAATTTCCTTTGAACTTCATCATTCTTTTCGTGTCAAAACAATGATATTGATGGGAGACAATAATACCCATTTCTAACTTTTTGTCACATAGAATGATTTATTCATTGCTACTAAAGTCTATTATATGTAACTTCCCTTAGATAATTTTTTTAAGCCAATGAGGAACAGATCAATCTTACTTTTGGTTCAATGATAAAACAAGAATATTACATTAGATTCATTGTAAAATTTGAATCGTATATACTAATAGATTCCTCATACTTTTGATTTATCTAAAAAAATTATCCTCCATTTTCATATGATGAATATTAAAAAATTACTTATTTTTAAATAACCTTCTATTACTCATCCCACTCTATAGATTCAATTTCATTATATTTCCCGATATTCATGATACATTCCCACAATTGATTTATGTTTCCTTCTAATGAAAAATGGACATGATAATTTTTTCACACTCTAAATAATTAAGAATGGAAAATATATATTTAGTATTATTGATCCATTAAAAAAATTAGAAAATTAATGGAACCACTAAAAGGAGGTGGACATTGCCTCTTAAAGACTTAATAGTGCATTTTTTTCCTCCATTTATCATTTCAATAATTATAATTATTCATTACATGATAAAGTTTTGTAATTATATTAATATTTTTTTTAATTATGGATCCCATAACATTCATTTGCATAATAAGGTAAACATTTCATTATCTGGCACATTAATAATTAACATGGTTCCTTTGGGGTTCAACCATTAACTAAAAACCTATTCATATAATGTAAAATCCATGAAACATACCTTTAATAATATGATATCATAGTGTTAAACTAGTTTATCCATGAAAATTAATATTTCAAATGATTCATAATATTTAATAAAGAATATTTGAATTAATCTATGAATATCCTCTAAAAGTGTCTAGTCAAGTGTGTATCCTTAGGCCCAACTATCATGTAGTGTTAATGGTCATGTTAATACCCAATCTACCCCATTTTGAGTTATTTACCCTAGGTTAAATTATTCTACAATTTCGTTCACTTTCTAGTATCTATACATAGATGTATTCACTAGAAGTTTTCAAACTCCTTTCTTTAACATAAAAAAGGTTGTTCCCCTATAGATAGACTTATCTTAATGAATTTAAATAATATTTTTTCATTCTAGTTTCCAAAAATAGTTAAGCCTTTCTATGAAACGAGATAATATTACCTAAACACTTCCTACATAAATATTACCTCATTTTAGATGACTATTTATTTCATATCATTATGATCCATGCCAGAACCATAAAGGTTTAGTTCCTTATGAAACTTTGTTATATAAATAATTGGTACATAAAAAGATCAAAATAATATCCCACTAACATATTTATAACTAGAACGCTTCTTATACATTTCATACTTAAATCCATTCATTTTATCTTGGATAAAAATAAACATAATAAAGGGTGAGCTCAATAGCCTAGTAAGATTGAGCATGGGTGATATCAATCAATAATAGTATTTACTATTTCTTATTCACAAGGGTATGAGAATATGATCATAATAATACCAATAAATTCATTTATCATAATCATAATTCATGGCATAAATCATGGAATTTCATAAGAAATAAAGAAAAAAGATATCAAATAACATATGCTAAGAGAGAATAACATTGGAATAATATCATGACATAAATGAGTGTTAGGAAGTATATCTTATTCATAATCATATAAATAATTATTCAAGGATATATACCAATACATTACTCAAATGATGGGATTGGTTTAACCACTAGTTTAGCTTCTTTCTACTTTGGATAAACTCCCATGTACCCGCTTTTAAGATTGGGATAACCTCTCTTGTATGTTATTCCATTTTTGTGTTAACCTTACGTGTACCCTCATTCATGTTAGGATAACCTAATTTATACCCTATAACTAATAAAACTTTAATATTTTCCAAATTAATTATATGTATATAGTGGAACCACCAATCAAATAATCAAAATCCATTCATATTTATGCCACATGATCTTAAAAACATTTATAAATTATTCTTATGATAACTTGTGGAAAAGGAAAATGAGTTTTCTCGATATTTAATCATTATAGTGATAAACCATCTAGAGATATAATAAAAATGGTAATACTTAATCATACCTCGATTAAATAATATTAAATATCAAAGGATTTTGTAAAAGATAAAAATACATTTAGATTATCACTCCAATATTTTAAGAGGCACATACCCTTTTCTTTTTGAAGTCACATATTTAAAATATAAAAATTACCAAAATAGTAAGTAAAATAAATTCATTGAAAAAAACCAAGGAAAAATTTAAAGTATGCTTTAATGGATATAATATTAATGATGGTGGTTAAATTAGTTCATGTGGTGTACGTTAACAAAAATAATCCTTTCAAAATTTATATAATAAATCAAAAGTAACTTGTTATTTAAAAATTATAAAACTCTTTTTAAACTATTTTTTAAGAATTTAAACATTTTTAAAATTTCCTTTATAAAATCATTATGGAATTGTAAAGAAATTCATGAAAACATTTTAAATGAAATGTGGAGGAGGAATAAAATTATTCTCAATCGAAGAGAGAAATAATGTTGGTCTTCCATAAAAAATTCATTCATCCTCTTGAGTGCATAAAGATATTAAAATGAAATTAATATATGTAATCTATAGAAATTCTTATAGGATGGGTAGTCATTTGAGATAATTAAAAAATAATGAATAAATAGATTTCATAAATTAATTATTTACTAGTTTTTAAACATTATTCATTATTATAAATCTTGTTACTTTTTCTTTTCATAAATTCAATAAATACTCGTTTACTTGTTTCTTGTGGAAATTATTTAAATGTTTTTGTTTAATTGTGTGTGATGTTGTGTTATGATAACGATAAAGGTCCATATTTTTTATCACCATAGTTTATAAAATCTATTATATTTATGATATGATGTTCACAACGTTCTAAAATATAATTATTTTTCTTGTGGTTAATATTTAGGTGTTATATTTACCATTATCATTTGAACCTATTTGTATAGGTAAAAAAATAAAAAATGACAGTTTATTTTTTATGTCATTAACACCGTATTCATTTTATTGTTAAAAAAATAAAAATCTATAATTTAGCCAAATATTATATTTTTATAGACAAATAACATATTAAAACAATGCATGTAGGCAATGACATAAATTGAAAGAAATTTTTATAGAGGCAGTCAATCAACTATAATATGGTAAACATTTTCCTATTAGAATAAATGATAGTGAGTAAGGTAATTGATATTCAATTAATATAATAAAATTTATGTACACCTGGGATGTGGATGTCCTTATATTATAAAATATTAATTATATATAGTTATACTAGATGAAAAGAAAACTAAAAAAAGTTGTGTTGTGATAATTTACCTTTTATATTTTATGTTCTCTTATTATATGATACATTGAATGATGGTATAGCCTTTTTTGAATATTAGAACCTCAAAAATAGGGAAATAGGAGAATGGGGGGTATTTTTCTAACTATCTGAAAAATAAATAATCAATATGAGTGAATAAATGGGGTGGTGAGGGTTTATATTATAAATAGATGAGAAGTGTGGTTTTGAAAGAAAAATAAAATATATTATAATTCCTCTAAATACTAATCATATATGTGATTAAATTATAGAGTCTTGTGATTTAATAGTAAATGGTAAATTAAAATATTCCTATAAATTCTAGGAACCTAAATATTATATTTATATACACTTTAAATAAATAAAATAAGAATATAATACTTAAACAGTGTATTAGTATTCACTTATGTTTTTTTTACTATACATGATAAATACCGAAACATCACCTTTACCAAATCCTAAAAAATTGATTCCAAATATGACATTCAGTTCTCCAAAATTAATTTTATGGATGGAAATTTCCATCATTAACTATATTATAAAAATTACTAATTTATTGATTTAAATAAAAAATGTTTTATTAAAAAATACTAATATACTTTCATTCTGTTTCATTGATAGGGTACTAATTTTGAGGAATTTAGATCATTATTTTTACCTATTTAATTTATGAAAATATTAATTTGAAGGTTAATTCGTTATATACTTTAATATTCCCTCTTCTATTCCAATGGTTTCATTATTTTGGAAACAATCATATTTAAAAAGATGATATAGTTTAATGTAATCTGTAAATACTTCTTGTTTCTATAGTTATTCATTTACTTATTCCTATATCAGAGTTATATATATATATTATAAAATTACTATCATATTTAAATGATTTATTTCATTTTCATAGTGTTGTTTAAGGGTGATAATTCTATGGGATCATGCATCACAAAAAAAATTAAACACATGTTCTATTATTTATTGTATTATTTTTTCTCATTGTAGTATTTTTCTTCTTTTTTCTCATTGTAGTATTTTTCTTATTTTTTAAATTATATTTATCATTCATATGTAATATCTTATATTGAAAAAAAAAATTATGTTTCTATTTACATGTTGCATTCAATTAATTTGAGATATTCTATTTATTTATATTCTTTAATATATTTAAAATAAACATGAATTTAATAATCATGTGAAAAATAATTAATTAGTAAATATTATATATTTATATCCTAAAAAACTAAACACTTAACTGTTACATATATAATTTTAAAATGAAAATTTCATATAAATTTCCTTTTTTAATCATAGAAGTTTCACTCTAACTACTTAATGAAATTGTATCATCATAATTTTCATCCATTTTTAATCTCGTATCAATGTTTTTCTATATTTTCTCCAAACACATCAGTAAAACCAAATTTTACCTTAATTTTTTTATTTTATGGTTAAAAATGACTTAGAATTTATGCATGGTAAATATTAATCTTATGTGGTCTTACTACATATAAATAGCCTTGTACTCTATAGAAAATGGTTATCAATCCATGGTTTTATAACTAAATATTACACAATGTTAAATAAAAAAAATAACCAAGCTTTGTTATGATACAAATTAAAAATTATCAAGACCTATACATCTAGATATAGTGCCAAAAATACATAATTTTCATTAACCGTAAAAATTACTGCAAACTACTAAAATGAAAAAATCATTTTTTTGGGATTTAGATACATAATACATCGAGAACCTATACCTATTAAAAAATAATTAATAATCATTTCCAGAAAAACATATTTACCACTATTATAATAAATTTAACAATGACTTTTCCCAAGGTATATAGGTAATCATAGTAATGGTGTGAGATCAAATTCTCAAATAGAGGTATTAAAGAGACAGAAGCTAAAAATGACTATATTTTACTTATTTTACAAGATATAAAACATTTCATTTAACAAAAATTGTATCCTAGGAACCGATAGGTTTGGTGTATTTGGAGACTAGCAACATAGATTGCTCATTTTATAGTACTTTGGATCATTTGTTATTATATTGACCATACTAGATCATCTTCTAAATTTATCATTAATATAAATCATACTCAAAATTAAGGTAATGAATAAATATGAATGTGGTGAAGTCAAACAATTATCAATGAATTAATAAACATTTCATCTGGGATGAGTTCATAAGCCTGAGGAAAAAATATGACCATAATAGATATATTATATATTCATGAGTTATAATAATAAAATAAAGTGCACTTCAAAGGAAATGTAATTAAAACATAAGGCCATAAATATTGAACAATGAAATATAATAGTTAAAACATAACTTATAATAATTTAACATTAACATATAATCATGAGAGAATAATATCCAAATGAATTGTTGGTACCAGCGTGTAAATAAAAATCTAGTGGTCCAGGGATTTAAAATTTTTTATCACCGAATAGATGGAACTTTTCATCTTTAGTGATATGAACCCCATTATGGATTGAGTATCTCACTTGAATTAAATAGAGAAAAAAAATAAAAATTGAAGATGTACCTCATTCAAATTGAAGCGTACTCGTTTGTCACTCATCGCTAGCAACCATTGCTCAAAGGATCCAAAGAAGAATCCCTCTATATCATCCAAACACACTTCAAAAATCCACAATACTATCGATCAACGAATTCAGGGTGCTATCATAGAAATCCAGTGATGACTTCAATGTCAGAATGATCACCACATTGACTTTCCTTCGATGCAAGGATATGGGCTTGGATTGATCACTCATGTTGATTGCTTATCTCTCTAGAAAGTGGTATTGGAGATATATTCTCTAAATAATTCATAGCAAATAGTCTTAAATGGGATATCCTATCTCCTCCTATATATAATGGATGCTTAAATACCAAGAAAGGTTTCCTCAGTCCCTGTATATTTGACATCCACTAAATAATTAATAAACAAATAATTATGATGAACTAAGCAAAATCATGAATATTATTTATATTTTATCACATACCTGTAATATATATTAAATATATTACACAATAAAACTGAGTCATTTAACACAACTTGTAATTCCCATTAATATTAAATGAACCTATAATATTAAAATAATATTCATTCATATAATATTGTTTTGTATTCACATAATACCTTGTGAGTAATTTTAATACATAAATTAAACCCAATTATTTTGTACATGAATTATAATTAATTTATTTTTTTCATCGATGATCAATTAATTGGATAATTCTCAGATCTCGTGTTAGGGCCCACCATGTCATATTTACATATTAAACTGAATAGGGAAGATTGTTGAATGATCTATTGTGTGTGGCCCTCTAATACCTTGTTTTGGAAGTATTTAATAATACTAAGAGATCAAGAGCAGAGTCTACAAACCCATCAAGGACCCTAAATATGTAGTGTCCCCAACCTTGAACAGTGTTATCATGTCAGGTTCCACTGGCCTTAGGCGCACCTCCCCAAACACCAATGGTTTCTGACTAGGATTGAGGAAGTAAAGAGGGGAAATTGGGGAATATATACCCTCAAAAGATGATATAATAATGGTCCGAGTATATATATAACATGAAACTGAAGAAAACACTCATCAAACTCGAACCAGACCCACCCATGGTAGAAGAAAATCCATAACAAGCAATAGTAGATGTAGTATACAACATCAGTAATAGAAATAAATAAACAATCCAAACATTCATTTATAGTTAAGTGTTCATCAATAATAGTTCATACAATACAATATCTAGAAAGGGTCCCTTATGGTTGACCAGAGTATATACACATATATATAGCATGCTGAAACAGAAAAGTAAACCAAAAAGGAAAGAACCAACGGAGGAAAGAACTCCAAGGTCACTTGCTTTCCATCTATGCTAACTCAACTATGATCCTACTCCAGAGGCCGAACCCTTACATAAACATAAAATAATAAAGTCTACAGATGTCCCAAAGGACCTGAGTAGGGTGTGATAATGAGTCTCAGTTGGGTACCACCCAAGTTTTCATAGCTTACATTTTCTTATTAAGAGTTTGTGAACCATAATAAATAAAACTTCACATGCATATAAATAGACACACACTTCCCAAGTACTCTAAATCCACCAGGAATCTTTCACCTACCTCAGTGAATGCTAAAACGCTATAGTAGAGAGGATCCTTATCACATGTCCCAAGGTATCCGCTGATGTCATATAATCCCAGGTGAACCCTTAGGTTCCACGTCCAATGTCACACATCACCTCATTCCAAAAAATGTCATCGATGTCCTGAAGGCACTCCAAACAAATGTATATGACCCCTTAGACCCCTTCTTGAAAGCACCTATCAGATTGAAGCTCGGTTACCAAAGGCACAATGATATATCTCATCAAAGTCATATCATGGTTGTCTCAAAGCACAACGTCCCAAGGAACAGTGATCACCATCCTCCAAAAATAGTGTTGGCCCAAGAGCCTCAAAATGGCGAGACTCAGCCCCCAACCTATAGCCTCCACACTATCATATGACTTCCCCTCACCATCCATGTGGATTTATATGGAAAGAACCCCTAAACCAAATACCTAAGATATACTACCGGGGGATTATACCCACAAGAGTGGTCAAAACCACCTCATCACTAATTCAACCTATCTTCACAAGACTCTAACGATGCTTCGGAAAATCACAGGTGAGTGGAAATCACTAAAACAGTACATAAGCCACATAAAGTCTAGAACCTCATGCCCTTAAGACCATTTTTCTCAAAACTGATGCCCATTCCACTAAATATCATGGGTCATTCCATTAACATGATGGCCTTTCCACCTTAAAATGATGTCCATGACACCCAATCAGTGATCAGATCACCCAAGTAACCCGATCCAAGACCAACCATATGACCAACACTGCCTCAATCCTAATGTTCATTCCACATCAACTCCCAATACAAGCCCATCATGATCCCATGGATCTCAGAAGTATAGAAAAATAATTTTATACATGAAATTCACTTTAATTTACAAGAAAAAAATCATTTAAATAAGAAATTAAATTTAATATAATTGAATTGAACAGTCGATTTAAATAAACAAACCAAAATAATATAAGTAACACCCTCATCCAAACCTCCCATGTGGTCGACAGCCTCTAATCCATCCTCATATATACAAAAAAGGTTAGGTAATTCCCAACGACATCCCATTTCAAAATTTTAATTAATTTAAAATAAATTCTATGAAATTTGGGGTCTCACTTGATCGAAACAATGGAATGCTAAAAGTTTCAACCCCCCCCCCCCCCCACCCACCCGTTACACTGATAAAATCTCAAACAATGGTATTAACCACCTACATCGGATTTATAAAAGTAGGTATGTCCTGTATTAGCCTCTAACTTGATGTGGTTTGGTAGAAAATAGAGTTTCCATCGAACTCCTTGGAAATAGGGAAAATGACTTGAATAGATTTAGAGGTCCATGAGGAGAGGGAAAAGGAAAATAGAATCATGGGTGAGGAGATAATTACCGATATGGTTTTAATTCACTTGACGGTGATCAAAATAAAGCTTGGATGAAGGAGGGGGATCACACCCTAGGGGAGGAATAAAATAATGATGCCCCTGCTGTGTGTATGAACAAGGAGGAAAAGAGGGAGGAAGAAAAAAATAGAACAGAGGGTAGTTTAATAAATTTTTCCTTTAAAGAGTCCACACCGTTAGATCGCACAGTTTTCCAAAATGTGTCCAAACCATGCATGCTGCAGTGTGAGGAAACTGCCTAAGTGACACTACCTATACGGCTTGCCCACAGTTTTCCCTAACCATGCACAAGTCGTGTGAAATATCTCTACAAAAATTTCAGATTTTAACACATGTTTGTGAACCCCAAACCAAATGGTTTTCCAAACCATATGGCAATACAAAATTGGGCCACACCATTTTTTGGGATAGGCCGCACGGTTTACCCCAAATTGTGCGCCTTGACCTGCAACTTCCAAAACAGGCCTTCATACCTACAATGCACCCAAAACCAATACAAACACCTGAGAAACCTTCCAAGACTCTAAACGCATTCAAAAAATATATATGGTTTATGAAAAACTCATAATTAGGTTCCAATTATCGAGAAACAAATTGGTGTACCTACCAATTCCAAAAAATTCCAAAAGGGGGACATTTTTTACCTACTCTGAAATACTCAAGATGTTATAATCTATCTACCTTACAATATCTAATCCTCAAACTATAAAACATAAAACAAATATGGCACCAAACATACATATCCCATTTAAAATAACACATACTACCTCAGTCTTAAGGGCACGGGTAAAGTACCTCAAGGGGACTCCCCATATTTGGAGTGACCTGCCCTAGTTGAAACCCAACCCAAAACTCAAATCAAACAATTGGTCCATCAAAAATTCCAATACTACAAAATCCTCTAATCATGAATCATCACTCCTACACCTCATTAGGTTCTCCTATGTCATACATGACACTCACCCAAATCCTAGACTACATTGGTTCCTACCTCGGTCCCAGGTCACGCATGGAACCAATGAGGTCTTGCATATCCTCAGATGATCAAGTAAGTCTTGGTGCCTCACAACTCATTCAAGTCCTACATTAATATGATTTCCCAATGCCAATGCACCTCAATTAACCTATATCCCCTCAATGCCTCGTTTCCAAAAAAACCTATTAGAGACACATTCTTTGATGCTCACATAGAAGTCTCAGTTCCGCACACCTCACACATACATACATACATAAATTCATATATATATATATATATATCATGCACACAAGATGGTTTCAACCTACTAATCAGAATTTTGTTAGTCCATTCATATATCTCATGTACCTTGTGGACCCAAAACATACATGCCTCAATAGGCCATGCCAAACAAAAAAAATAAAACATTTATGCCCATGGGGTACCTACGGCCATCCTTGTCTCACCTTTCTAATTTAACCTAGGAACCTCCACAACATGAACCTGACCTAAAGCCTGACCTACCTATGGTGATTTACCAGCCACTGGCCACTAACCCTAGTGTTGGGTCCCACTTTATCTGCCATAACCTTTTCATGTAGCTGAAACATAGCTACTATCACTTGGCACTTATCCTGGTCTGATCTTAGAAAACTGAGTCTAACCTATTACCTAACTGTCAACTATCTAAGAAGTCTTCTTATAGAACTCCATTAGATTCTTGAAATGTCCACATGCCCAGCACTCCTTTGGATCCCACTCGCACTGATTCTGGACATGTCTTGGATTCCCACACTGAAATCAAACCATCGAAGACCCACTTCAAAATGGTTTACTCAAGTCCTTAGCCTAACTACCCTACTAGAATTCATATCATCCTAAATTCCTGCTATCTAAAAATCTATTCTGAAATCACCTGAAGCCATCAACCGGCTCGAGTGTGATGTAGCCATAAATGTTCCCTCATATATGAGTGATTGGTTCACCGCCTTTGAGATTGAGGCCAACCTAAATATGTTCTCATGCACTGGAATGGTGTTCCATAAACTATCCTCAAAATGCCTCACCCTTGAGGTTTCATTGCTCACCATCCAGGTAAAAAGTGAGACAATTCGGTGAATGTTGTTTTATAGTCCATGACAAACATGTCACCATGTTGAAGGCTCAATAACTCATAATCTCTCTCTACCATCAGCATGTCTGAAAATAAGTTCTCGAAGAACACAGCTTAAAATTCCTTCCAGGATAGTTCCTCATATCTTCCTATCTATACCTCCACATCCCAAGGTGATTAGCCATTCCTACGAGCATGTAGGATAGTAGTTTCAACCTCCAACCTGGAAGTGTCTCTAGCTACATAAAAATCATCTGCATAGACTTGATACAATACTCATCTGCCTATGGACCAACCTCACCCTGAAACAGTGGTGGTTTCTATGATTGGAGATATCAATTATGATATTCCATTAAAGGATTAACACCATGATCATCCTTGTTGATTCCCTAGATAACCTGTACTAGACTCTCTATGAGCTACTCATCAATCCAAAACCCAAAATTGGTCATGTTTGGAGGTTTCACCACCTTCACTAGATCATGCACCTGAGCCTACTCTTCCAAGACCTCAGGAGCCTCTACCTTCTTGTGCTTCTATGTAACTAAACCATCACCCACCTGACAATTCATTTGATCCATCTTGGTGGAAACCCACCAAATTCCATTACATGGTTAGATAGCCCAGATTATATATATATATCGGAGATAAGGAAAGTAGTAAAAGGAAGAGAGATCTCACTACCCTTACCCTTCCCCATATCAACCGTATCACAAGACATCCTAGCCCCATGGCCTCCTTACCATCCATCAACAGAACCAGGTATCAAATATTCCCCGGGCCATTCTCATCCTGAAAAACCATGTCCCCTCAAACAAATGACTAAGTCCCCCAACTTGGTGACCAAAATCACCCCATCTTATAGAACATGAATGTTCCTATTAGATCTATTCAGAATCACACATCACAAGAAATTTTATCAAGGCACAATCATATATATAATTTAAACATCCTATGTGCCTAATCAGAAACATAAGCATGCATAACAATCATAACCAACACTCCTTTCCATACCGAGACAAGGTTTCAATATCCCTTTATTTACTATACCATTACAAGGATCACATGTCATAACAGGTAACAACTCGCATTAAAAATACACTACTAATGTTGGAAATCAAATTCACTATCAAATGAGAAAAACATAACAATAATTCCCACCCATGGTAACTTGGTTTGTCCCATAGACATGGGGCTGCAGGCACCCAAGCATGAGCTATGAATCTAGCTCTGACCACATCCTAATCTCTAGTTTACCATAAACCAAATATTAATTATAATAAACTAGGTAAAAGAGACACCTTTGATACAATTTGTCACATCCCTAACCCGATTAGCCACCCGAATAGTGCTATCAGGCCGGATGCCACTGGCCTTAGGTGCACCTCCACCAGCACCAAAGGCTACTGACTAGTATAAAGGGTGTAAAGAGGGAAAGGTTGGGTGTATATACCCTTAATGGATGATTAAATAATATCCCGGGTATATATATAATATGTAACAAAATAAAATACTTTGAAAACTCTAACCAGACTTACCCATGGTGGAATCACAGTCAATAATAAGAAATAGTGAAAGCAGTATACATCATCTATAGAGGAAATAAATAAACAAGACAAACATTCATTTATAGCTAAGCATGCATCCATAACAGGTCATACAATACAATATCCATAAAGGGTAGTCAATAGCTGACCACAGTATATACACATATATATAGAATTCTGAACTAAAAAAGTAAACTAAAAAAGGAAATCTTTGACTAAGTTAGGAACATCAAAGCCCCTTCCCATCCAATGATGCCAACTCAACTAGGATCCTACTCCAGATACCGAACCCTTACCTCGTTATAAAATATTTAAGTCAACATAGGTCCCAAAGGGGATGTGTATGGTGTAATAACATGTCTTAGTAGGTTACAAACCAAGTGTTTGTTCCTTAAATTTTGTATTAAGTAGGTGTAAACTATAATAAATAAAATAGCACATGCATATAAATAAACACACACTTCACTGGTTTTCAAAATCAACCAAGAATTTGTCACCTACCTCAACCAATGTTGGAATGCCGCAGCGGAGAGGATCCTTATCCTATGGTCCAAGTCATCCCTTGATGTCATATAACCCTAGGTAAACCCTCAGGTTCCACCTCTAATTTCACATACGACCTTATACCAAAATGTGTCATTGATGTCCCAAAGGCATTCCCAACAAATTTATCTGGTCCCTTAGACTCCAAATCAAAGCACCTGTCATTTCAAAGCCTGACATCCAAAAGCATAGAGATAGATTTCCTCAATGTAATATCACCATTCTCTCAAAGCATAATGTCTCAATGAATATAGATCTCCATCTTCCCAAAATATTCCTAGACTAACAGCCTCAAAATCGTGAGCCTCAGTCTCCAACCTATAGCCTCAATGCTATCATCTGATGTCCCCTCACCATCCTCAAGGATTTATATTACAATCACCCCCAAACCAATTACCTAAGCCACACTACCAGGGGCCTCTACCCACATGAGTGGTCAAAACCACCTCATCACTGATTCAACTTGTTTACACATGAATCCAATTGTGCTTGTCTAGTCGTGAGTGAGTGTAAATCACTAATATATTACATAATCCACATTAACTCTGAAACCCGGTGTCCCTGCGACCATGTCGCTCAAAACTAATGGCCATGCCATTCAAGATCATAGGTCATTCCCTCAACATGACAGCCTTTACACCTCAAATTAACATCCATGATGCCCAAATAGTAATCACATCACTCAAGTAACCTAGGACAAGCCCAACCATATGAACAACATCATCTCAATCCTAATGGCCATGTCCTCTCAACTCTCAGGCTGAGCCCATCACGATCCTATGGATCTCAGTAGTATAGCAAAAGAAATTTATAACTCAAAATCACTTAAATTTAAAAAAACAATTCAATTTAATATAATTGAATTAAATAATCAATTAAAATAAACAAAAAAAATTAATATAAGGAACACCCCTATCCTAACCACCCATGTGGTTGACGGCCTCTAACCCAGCCTCACACTTACAAATAAGGTGTGTCCATGCCCAATGGCATCCTATATCAATAATTTAATTAATTTAAAATACAATTTATAAAATTAAGGGTCTCACTCAATCAAAACAATGATGCACTAAAATCCACACCCCCAGACACTCATGAAATCTCAAAGAAAGGTATACACTGCCTACCTTTGAGTCATAGCTATATGAACATCTAGTATTAGCCTCTAACTCAAAGCGGTTTGGATGAAATCTGAGTTTCTGTCGAATGCCCTAAAATAGGGGAAATGAACCTAATTAATATAGTAGTCTGTGAGGTGACAAAAAAGGAAAATAGAAGCATGATTGAGGATAACCTTACTAATATGGTTTCAACACACCTAATAGTGATCAAAATGGAGCTTGAAAAAAGGAGGGGGATCATACCTTAGATGTGGAAGAAAATAGAGATCCCTCTAATGTGCCAATAACCAAGAAGAAGTAAAAGAGGGAGTAATATTGAAATGGATGGGAGGGTATTTTCAAAAATTCACCCTTTAAATAGGTTTAATGGTTTTCTCGCAGGGTTTTCTAAACCGTGTGCAAACCATGCATGCTACAGTGTGAGGATACTACCTAAGTGGCACTAGCCATGTGTATTATGAATTTTTTTACCTAAATGTGTGAAAGAAATGTAAATTCCCTCTACAAAAACAATATAGGTTCACAAACAGTTGTGTTCCCTAACCCATATGGTTTTCCAAACCATGCAGCAGTACAAAACTGGGCTACACAGTTTGCTCGGAGAGGCTGCACAATTTACCTAAAACCATGTGCCTTGACCTACAACTTCTAAAATAGGCCTTCAGGCATCTGATGCACCTAAAACCCATAAAAACGCCCAAGGAATTTTCCAATCCTCTAAACCCATCCCAAAAATTAGATATAGTGCTGATGGAAAACTCATAATTAGGTTCTGATGATCAAAAAAGACATTGGAATACCCACCAATTCCCAAAATTTCAAAAAGGGAGAGGTTTTCGACCCACTCTGAAATATCTAGGATATTACAAAAGAGATAAGGAATACTTATATCAATTAAAACCAACATATGAACATGCATTGTGTAATATAATATCATTTTCATTAGATATCTCATAAAGTAGAATGCACACTCGTTACATCTTCCTTTCATGATTTATTGTTTTTTATCTAACTTGATGTATTTACCCTCTACTACCGTGGAAATAGATTTATGAAGGTACTAGCATCCTTATCAACATGGACTAATGTATTACTTCCTCAACCTGAAATAAATAAATCATATCTTTATCATTCAATCGATTTCATACCCCCAATGATGCACTTAAAACAATCTACCACCACACAATTTCATAATCATTTTTTTACTTTCACCAAAGTACACGATCAAATAGAATGCATTGATAATGATCTCAAGTCAGGAGACCAATACACATGTTCATAGATAGGAACATCCAATGACAAACAAAACATGTGTTGTTCCTATTGTCAGGTCTTTTATAATTATCTAAACTACTACAGATCACCAAGTGTGAACTTCATGAGAAGATGTCTCAATACTTATGATGTCCAAGCACTTGATAGTCAAACATATACTTTTCCTAGTCATTTTGATATATCTAGACCAAAGGACATATATTTAAGATTATTTTCATAGTATCTTGAGGTTCTCATTATAGATAGGGATCTGTTATATCCTTTTGATATGAAAAATAATCTATGTTAATTACCATTTAAATTGTGGAAGTATAAATATCTACACTATAACAGTAAGTGGACATCATGCATAAATCATAGTATGCATAATATTGTAATAAAAAGTACTAATAAAGTTGGATCTAGGGAACCCACTTTTACAACACTCCCACTTGCACTAGATCCAACTTTTTAACCATACTTGTTATCTCTCACATGATTAATATCATGTTTCTATTAAATCATTGCTTTAATTTCCGGTCATTCCAAGTCTCTACTATCTACTTATTCTACTATGTCCATCCAAAAATCATTGAGTAAAACTCCTCAAGAGATGTAATCCCCAAGTATGTTACCTTTTTTCACTATCAAAACTTTAAATCATGGATAGTAAGGGTATCATAATTTACATTATAATAATAATTTACTTACTAGGTGTGATTCCAAGAAATAGAACAAATATTTTCATATTTTACACATCTACTTTGATATATCAGAATACACAGTGCACTCAATATTTATAGACATGGATAACAGTGGCTTTAATGACCTTGTCTTACTCATTACCTTAGCCTAACTATGATATTACATAATATAGACTTAATATGAAAACTATTTTATGTCCCCTTGCAACTATTATCCATTACTCTTCACATACCAGGTGCATATCCTTTGAACTTCTCAAGTAAAATTGGATAGTTCTAACTACTTACATTACAGTTCTCCAGGACATATCTGATATTTTCCTACTATAAAGTATTTATTGGAAATATAATATCTTTCACATATCATGGAACACATGATTGATCCATAATTGAATCCCTCAACTCTCCACATTAATCTCCTCTAATGTTTTGTATGTGTTATCTTGGAGAGATTTATTCCATGTTTCATTGGTAACAATTAAATCTCAAATTGTTCCTACTTGTATTTTTCAATTCTATTTCAATATCTGTATGATTGAATAGGTCAAATAAACTATTAGAACTGACTCTATGGATCATGTTCCTTGGAACATAGGTTTCTACTTTAAGTCAATCACTGGAGAATTACTTTCATTCTAGTATTATCTAATTAAAAGACCAATAGTTTTTTCCATATGTTACCAAACATATTTCACTTAGAAAATAGTGGCACCCCAACTGACCTATTTTAGACACGTCTCAAAGATTCATTCCAAATGAATATTCTATGATCTAGTTGGTTACTTTAATACAGAACTAGATTTGAGTAACTTTAACTCCTTATTATAATTTTATGATGTTTCTGCCATTATCTGGTTGCATTGTATAGATAACTTCCACGATTGGTAGTCTTGACACCCAATGCTCAATAATATGATCATAGAAATTACCTATGAAAAGTAAAATTCTAATGGATTTAGGCATAATGACTTGGTATAACTAATCATACCTTTTCAGTACCATTATTATAGAATCCATGTAAAGTTTCACTTGAATACCCACCGTGGTATTCAAAATAATAATCCATTGTACTTTAATACATGGAATCCATTATTGAATTTTAATTGATATTGTAAATTTTATCTAATTTCTATATTCTTTCTACTTGTAGGAATTGTTATTCTTAATGAATAATGTATCACTTTCCATGGTGAATATAAAACAATCACCATGGTTTTATCCTTCCTATGCAGTATGTATCTCTAGAACATTATTTTTCCACACGCTCTTGTGGAACTTGTTTTTATTCCTATTTCTTGTTCATATTTGGAATTAACTAAATTTAAGTCAATGTTTATCCCACTATCACAAATAGATATGTGCACCCTTTTATAGAAATATAGTCTATTAATTTGACTATAACTTTTCTATCTTAAGGATTTATGTATTATCCTTAAAAATCTTTAGGATAATTAATGTAAATACACTTTGTGTTTTTTTAATGAATTTTTTTTATATCTTAAAAAATATTTTCATCTAAACACATGTTCTTATTTCATAAGGTATTTTTATCATACTAAAATTCTTATGATATCCTTTTTTCATGATAGTTTACATATTGTTAGGGTATGATGTCGCTATTTGAAAAATATTTCATGAAAAATGCAAGTATCTACAATACATATGTTTTAACATTGATTCTACTTTTTATTTATGCCATGACTCTGATGTGAATAAAGAAATGTTAATTTTGGAATTTCTACCCATTCCATTTTTTTAATCAATTGTAACATGTAATAATCACCAATAATATTTCTTATTGGAATCATAGCTTG
This sequence comes from Viscum album, assembly GCA_963277665.1. Lineage (NCBI taxonomy): Eukaryota > Viridiplantae > Streptophyta > Magnoliopsida > Santalales > Viscaceae > Viscum > Viscum album. Next base: position 593,682,925 of record OY728166.1, read on the forward strand.
GATGTGGATAAGGAAATTTACGTTTAGGAATTACTCCATACTACATTATATTGATCGATGAATGCTTGTTCAAGATATTCTTTGGCATTCCATCCAGAAGTACCTCATATCTTCTTACCATTCATATATCATACCTCACTTTCAAATTCCTTAAAAATATAAAGGAATCATATGAAGTATATTTACCACTATATTGTCCTTGAAATAGTTCACACTTTCTAGATGAACTAATATAGAAGGCTTTGTGTATTACCTTTATTTCTAAAGGTTTATTTTTCCAAAACTAAGTACATAAGAGTGTCGATAATACCTAACATCTTTAACCATAAAGTGTCTAAATACTATACTGTGAATATCCTTGACATCTAAATATTTTTTCTTGAAAAATTATTATGTTCCCATAATTGGGTATATAAGTTTTACATTTTATATTCATCATGTATTGTCTATGATTCATGTATCACTAAAATGTTACTTGATTATTCGACACCACAAACAACATTAATTCTAAAAATGTAATAATGTCTACCTTTGTCCAATAACATCTGAGATAAATATTTTGGTAATTCTCTAAGTGTTAAATTGGAATCAATAAACTTAGTAATCATAAGTTTCATGCTTATCACCATTGACTTAGGAACCACCCTTTCTTAGCCACTTAGAGAACACACCTTAATTCTTATAATATTTCTTTCCTAACTTAGTTAACAAGTTTAAAGACACATATGTGAAAGGAATGTTATATTTAATACACTATATGTATAACTGAAACATTTCATTTTATATTGGTTAATATACCTAAAGAAGTGAATACTTTCTTCTACAATTTAGTTTTTTGCGTTTAAACTTCTATATATGTATTTCCTGGTATGTGAGAAAAATAACATATGGTTTAATGCCTCTTTATTTAAAGGAAATTGTGAATTTTCCTTAGGAATATCACTTTACATTGTCATTTTCTCCTAGTCTTTCATCTTGTTTACTCAAAAATTAAATATTTTACTTTCTTTAAGTTCTTATTTATATGGAAAACCTTACCAAAAGGGTAACAAAGTGTTTTCTCCATATTATTCCTTAAGTTATCTTAAAAAAACTAAATTATATGGGGTATAAAGATATAATAAAGTGATGTAATAAAATATTATGATCCATCATTCATATTTACACATATCTAGTGTAATCATTGCCCCTTCATATATCGCTTCACTCTCTCCTTGAAAGCTCCTCAGAGATGAGGCAACATGTAAAATCATTCATGTCTCAATGTTTTATCCATAACTCAAATCAGGTGTTTGATGAAATAATTATGACATAACCATCATTTTCATCACACACGATCCTCCAATAATCATTTTTATGGCCCGATATTCTTGAGGTGGATTAATAGGTATTGGAGACTCCAATGCCTTCAATTTCCTATATCGTAGTTTTATTTTCAAGTGCCTATACTACTCTTTAGAAATTCATGTTGGATATGATATTGAATTTTTCCAATAAATATTATAGTACGTCATGTGGTTTTACTTTTCATTTTCTATAAAAATAAAATCTAGTAGATTTGAACTTTTTATCTTGATTACTGATTTAGACATTTTTTATTAATTAATTAAATCATTAAACATATCTCGCTATTTTATCAAACTCTATCAACCCTTTATAATAAAATTATAATACTCTTTAGATTGATTATTCTAGTGTAAAGTATCCTTGAACATCCCCTCATAGTCGACAAGTTATGGTTGCACCACTACTTGGAGATTTCAAGGTGTGAATTATACTGGACAACCACATTAACTTACGGCTCCTTGATTTATTGAGTGAAGTCATAGCTTCTAAAATCATAAATATTATTTACTCAAATATTTCCTCTAATTGTTGTAGCAAGAATGATATGGATACTCCTTTGATTTAAATTCAATTAAGTCAACACATTTTTCTCATTATAACTACTCTATGGTGTGATGCATCCTCAACTATGGCTAACTAAGCAGCCCGAACACCTAGTTGTGTTCAAATTAAAAAGAGGAAAGATGTTTAAAACTTAGTATTTCTTTGAAGGTTTTAATATTTTTCTCAACAAATGTAATACAATTCTATTAATATATTCATACTATACTGTCATACTCACAAATAAACATTAATAGAAAAACATCCATTACTTCTTTGTGCATTTGTTTCTGGTTTATTATTTTATGTGTTTCCCATTGTAATCCAAATGCATAAAATAATAATATAATCATAAAGGAAATAAATATATGACTGGTCTTGAGAATATAATATTAGTTGATCCATTTAACCTTAATGTATCAACCATTACCTAAGGGAATCATATAAGATTCATAGCTTGACTCATAATGTAGCTTTTCCCCATCTAGTGTGTCCACTTCTCATCTAGATTTCAGCTCGACTTGGCATTTTCTGCATCTTACACCTTCCATATCATGGTTTAAAAAAATACTCACACACATGAAAGGGGGTCTTAGGAGTACAAATTAAAGATAACACACTTCTATCTGGGCATGCATACCCTTATACATATTAAACCAAGAAAAGTAATGATGATGTGCACAATTTCAATAAAACTAATTAATTACTTAAAATTATCTCACGGTGATAATAAATAATTAAATAAATTAACCTAGACATAAACAGGTATGGTCACTAGATTTAGAACAATCTATATAATAAATAAATGCACTATTATAATTAAATTGAAATAAATTTAATGTATGATGGTATTTAAATAAATTAAATATATTTTAAATAAATTCAACTAGTTTATTTAATTCAAGCCATAATTAATTTAATTTTAATTCAAAAAATTAAATTAAATAATTAATTTAATTTAATACTAAAATTAAATTAATATTTCTGACTATTAAAATAATAATTTTAAACCAAAAATATTTTTAACTAATTCAATTTAATACTAATATTAAATTAATTAAAATATATAATTAATGATTTTATTAATTTCACTCGGGCCCCAAAAACCCTACTCGGGCCTATTGCGGGATTAAATGAAGCCTCAAAGGCCTATACCAGGCTATATAGACCTCGTGTAGGGTGTTCTATGGCATCTAGGCTTTCCCAAATCCATATCGGGTTGGGCAGACCTACTCAGGCCGATTTCGGGATGGATCAGGTCCAAACGTATTGTGCTACGGGTACCTTCATAGGTGGGGCTCTCCACTGCATGACTTTGAGGCATCTTGTTAGTGTGAAGGGGTGGTGGGGAACCCGTGTGTCAAGACCCGTCCTCGGGGCCCGTGCCGTGACTACCCCAAGCCCGCCTTCCATAGGCCAGGGGCTGAAAACTAGAACCAAAGGCGTAAATCTTGATAAATAGGGAAGGCATTGCCTTTAACAAGTAAACAACCACAACAGAGTACGCAACAGAAAGTAAACACTAAGTAAACACTGTATACAAAGGAAAGTGCTGAAAGGAAGGGGCCGGAAATACAAGCCCAACTGTAAAGTACAGTACAACTAAAAGCTAGTACAGTTACAGTAAGTAAAATAGCAAATACTAAGTCGTCCTCCGTGAATCCCACCTGAAGGGTGGGTACAGATGGTCTCCTCAGCACCTCAGGTCTGTCTGTCTTCTCCGTATACGTTTCGCCAAGTGGTCCACCTCTGGGTACCATCCAGCTCCACAACACTCTTCCTCGATCAGTGTTGTCCGTTATCTGCAACCAACACAAAGAAGTGCGGGCATTTCATGTGCAGGGGTTAGTATAATGATACTTAGTAAGGACCCTGAGACCCCCAAAGGTCTCCCATAATCCACAAAGGTTAAACCGCAAAGGAGTGATAAAATCACGAAGTATCAACCAACACGAAGTATCAACCAACAGTAAGTATCAACCAACATGAAGTATCAACCAACCCAACTTAGGTATATGCCCATACATATACCTAAGTTATAAATTACAGTTCGGATCCAACTCTAGAGCTCAAGCACAACCCCAATCCACACAGGAAGTAAATTCAATCACATCAGTGATAATGATTGAAAGTCAAGACTCAGATCACATAGGTATACATCTTTCGTATAATGATAGAGATGATCGGATGTTGTCACTGATTCATTAATCTGTCAGACCCACATAGGATACTAGACCAGCTAAGCTGTCAGACCCACTCAGGATACAAGACCAGCTACTCTGTCAGACCCACTCAGGATACAAGTACAGAAGTCATCACTGTCGAACCCATGGAGGATCCCAATACAGAAGTCATCTTCGTAGAACCCATGGAGTATTCCAGTATGGTAGACGTCGTCGTCGAACCCACGGAGGATCCTAGTACAGTAGTCTTCGTCTTCGAACCCACGAAGGATCCTAGTACGGTAAACGTCGTCGTCGAACCCATGGAGGATCCTAGTATGGTAAACATCATCGCGGACAAACCCACGGAGGATTCCAGTACAGTAGTCGTCGATGTCGAACCCACGGAGGATTCCAGTACAGTAGTCGTCGCAGTCGCAGCCAGCTCTAGGGTTCCCATACACACTACGCTCGATTCCGGGAGGGTCCGCTCCTCAAGAAAAGGGGGAGTTACATCAACTATCAAGATGTCTAGAGTTGATGTACCCTGAAGTTCCTTCTCATCAAAACGAATCCAACGCGATAGACGGCGCGTCAATCGGACGCCCGGTCTGAGATTTATTGGTTTTTCCGTTCCAGGGGCTCGGTTGGATTTACGCTCGTTCCAATCCTAGCCATTTTCAAAAGTTGTAAAAAAAACTCACTTAGAGTATCGCAAAAGGACCTTCTCATTGCAAGAGTCCCAGTGTCGTAGACAGCGCGTCGATCGGACGCGCGGTCTTAATGTTATTTAAGTTTAAGTGAAACGGGCTCGGCCCATCAAGCCTAGTGGGCTGGCGGGTCGGCCCGACCTGGTTCGGCGGGTCCGACCCGGTTGGGGGGTCGGCCTGGCCCGGTGGGGTGCGGCCCGACCCGGCGTGGCGCGGCCCGGCCCTGCGTGGCGCGTCCCGGCCCGGCGTGGCGCGGCCCGGCCCGGTGGGGCGCGGCCTGCCCTACGGCCCGCCCCGAGGCTGGTCGTGCCCCCCCCCCCCCGGTTTCAAGAAACGGCGGCGCCAAGTGGCTCTGCCCCTCCTGTCTGGATGATCTCCTCTAGCGCGAGCGGGCCGCATAGGCGGGCAGCGGTTCTCCCGCGTGGCACCTGCGGGTGTCGCGGCCTCCTTCAACCCGGTCGGCTGCCGGCCGGCCGGTTCGCCCACCGAAGTGGCCCGTAGAGCGCTGGTCGCGGTTCCTCTACAACGCGGGTCCGAGAGGCGTCGCGGTTCTTCCAGCTCGTGCGGCTTTAGCCGGCCAGTTCTTCTTCGGTCGAGCGGCCTGAAGTTGCGAGCCGCGGTCCTCTTTGTGCCGGTGCGCGGTCACCATTGCCGCCGCCACCTTTGGTCATTGCCACCCCCAATCGCCTCCAACTCTGGTCTCCGCCACCTCTTCCAACACCATCTCCATCGCGAATAAAAACAAGAAACAACAGAGGGTCCTCGGGCCATGTTCGTTCTGCCTGTGCCCTCCGCGTAAGGCGGTAACAAATTTCCATAGACGATTACTTGCATTCAACAAGAAAAAAGGTATAATTTATTCAATTTAAATTACACAAACCCCCTACCTTGTAATTGACATCTCATGTCGAAGAACCGCAGAAGATGAGTGTTGCGGAAAACAGTGTTGTCCGGTCAACGTTGGAGGAAGTGTAGTTAACGTGACACGAAAAGAGAATCAGAAGATGACGTAGATTCCTTGATGTCGGGGTGCATCCGAGGAGGAAGCATTGATGGAAGAATTTCTTCGCATTTTTCGTCGGGGATTTTTTCCATCGAGAAAAGGAAGTTCCACCAAGATTTTTTCTCCCAATTTTTTCCCACAAATATTTTCCAAGCCAATATAAAAAAAGGCCCTCCAATTTTAATAGAGTTTCCATGTAATTAAAATTGATTCAAAGGAGGTGATTAATAATTAAGGAAGACATTAATTAGATATGTGGGCACATTCAGTGGGTGGGAGGTGGAGAGGATCCACCATAATAAATGATAGGTGTTGTCAAATTAAATAAAGGTGTGTTAATGGGAAGTTTAAGGTAAGTTGAAGGGTTAGGGGATCCTGTGAGCCCCACCACACATTATCCTCTCATGGGAGGTTATGTGTGTGTGTGCCCCACCTCTAACTTCCCCTTGTAGAAAATAACCGCCACCAAACAATAAAATTGTGTACCACAATTTAATTTAATTTAATATAAATCCCCAAAAATTAACTACTCCTCCCGAGAAAACGCAATTGCGGTGAAGGTCCCCTTAAGTGAATACCTGTGCTGCGAGTTCATTGATGTCCTCAGATTTTAATTCCATGCACCGGTTCAAAATATAGAAAACCCGCTCGTACGTTTATTGAACGTACCCGAACAAAACTTCGAAAAATTGATTCCGGGAACACCGGGCCTCAGAATCAGGCACCGTCAGAAACAACGGACTCGTAAAATTACAAAGAATTTAAGAAAAAAATTTCCTTGAAATTTTTGGGTCTTTACATTACCCCCACCTCAGGTATTTATGTCCCCGTAAAGCTACAACACACACTAGGGAAACAAATGGGGGTACTGAGCATGCATCTGAGCCTCCCACTCTCATGTGATCTCTTAGAGGTTCCCGTGCTGCCAGTGAATGCGCACCAGAGGAATCGACCGTCCACGTAGGACCCTCTCCTATCAATCCTCGATCTCCACCGGGACCTCCGTGAATGTCTCCCCGTTATCGATGTCCATCTCCTCGTGGTCGATGATGTGGGACGGGTCATGTACGTATCTCCTAAGCTGAGATACGTGGAAAATGGTATGCATCCGGTGGAACTGAGGTGGAAGGGCCAGGCGGTAAGCCACCTCGCCTACTCTGATAAGGACCTGGAAAGGTCCGATTAAGCGCGGATATAACTTGCCGCCCCGAACAAATCTTCGTATACCTCATCGAGGTGAGACCCGTAGGATGATGTGGTCGCCATCCTCGAACTCTAGTGGTCTCTGTCTCCTATCATCATAGGAGTTTTGTTTGCTATGTGCAGTCTTCATCTGTTCCTGGATGATCTGCACCTTCTCCGTTGTATCCTGAACCATCTCTGGTCCTACAAGTGTGGACTCCCCTGGGTCAGTCCAGCACAGAGGTGATCTGCAAGTTCGGTTGTACAGTGCCTCGTAAGGTTCCATCCCGATGGTGGAGTGATAGTTGTTGTTGTACGCAAACTCCACCAAGGGTAAGTGATCCTCCCAGCTGTGACCACAGGTGAGGACACATGCATGGAGCATGTCCTTGAGAGTCTGAATGGTCCTCTCAGTCTGGCCATCTGCTTGAGGATGGAAGGCGGTGCTCAAGCAATGATACATCCCAAAAGCCTCATGTAATCCCTTCCATAGCCAGGAAGTGAAATGAGCATCTCGATCGGAGATGATAGTCAATTTCACCCCATGAAGCCATACGATCTCCTGAATGTAGAGGCATACCAAGATCTCTACTGAGCCCTGCTCTCTGATCGGTAGGAAGTGGGCCGACTTGGTGAGTTGGTCGACAATCACTCAGACTGAGTCGTGTCCTCTTGATGTACATGGAAGCCCCACCATGAAATCCATGGATATTCCATCCCACTTCCACTCTAGAGCCTATAAGAGCTGTACCAAGCCTACTAGAACCTGGTGCTCCGCCTTCACTTGCTGAAAAGTGAGACATCAAGAGACAATATCTGCTACTTCTTTCTTCATACCAGGCCACCAGTTTTGTCTCAGGTTCAAGTCCTTCTGCGAGAATTTATACCTGAGACTCTGGTGGTCAGACTTTATGGAAAAACATTCTCCCATAAGATAGTGCTGCCACATATTCAAGGAGAAGACCACTGCTGCTAACTCCAGGTCATGGGTAGTGTAGTTCTTCTCATGCAGTCTCAACTACTGAGAACCATACACGATCACTCCTCACTCTTTCATTAGGTCTCACCCGAGTCTGGTCCCTGATGCATCGTAGTAAACTACGTACCAAACACTCTCCTCTGATAGCCTCAAGATGGGTGCACTAGTCAACCTCTGCCTCAGCTCCTGAAAGCTCTTCTGGCATCTCTCTGACTATACGAAGGGTTGCCCCTTCTTCATCAAAGATGATAGTGGTGCTGCAACTCTGGATAAGTCTGGCACAAAGGTAAGTCTGGTCGACTCCTGAGTGATCGACTGCACCCTCTTATGCATGATGCCATCATGTGCTACTTAGGTTTTCCTTTTCACTAACCAAGGAAAACCCCATCCCAACATTGTAGATAAGCCACATCCTTTTTTCCTAATACAATCAATCTTTGTATGAACTATGGTTGCCCAGTCCATACCTAAATTAACATCGTAAGGCCTCGATGCTACCACCAAGAGGATCCAACTGAAACTCTCGCCTCAAGGGTCAGATCACACCGTCGGCGTAAGTGTGATTATCGAGTCTCCTCCCCAGGGTATCTCCAGACGTGAGGGTCAATTCAACAGCTTAACGGAAAACTCTAGGTATGGGACAAGATTCGTGGAAGGACGGAATGATTGGTACCTATGTCTATTGATACGGCAGCTAGTAGTACACACAGACCGTACCTCAAATCATTCTTATAGCCCTTGGGTCACACTCCTTGACCGCATGTAGTTACTCTCTTCCCCTGCCCTCCAGCTCCATGAGCCTAGCGGGGACTACAAAGGTGGGTGGTTATAACATGTCAAAATGTTCACCACCTCATGTTGCTCTCCTAGCTCTGCTTCCACATCTGATGCCTTCTAGATTCATCTATCCTTAACACTTCCTCTTCTCAGAACATTTTACACGCTCAAGTCTCTAATACTGACGCTAGTTTCATGCTTTCCAACTGTTAATATCCATTGGTTGTATCCGCTCAGCCAATGAACATTCAACCACAAAGGATATCTATATCACCCTAACATAAGTAGGAATGCATAGAGGAAAAAGTGTTAGCTCAGATGTCCTTAAACACACCTCGCTCAGAGGTTTGATCTCTAAAGCACTATTCGTATCGTATTCATCGAGTACCAGGAAAGATCGGTATGCCTCGATAAATACTGACCTACCGACATGTCATCCTGCTGAAGCTGTATAAGCTCTAGAAAACTCTCAGCCACCTCCTCAAGCCAGTCCTTAGCCACTTTTGGTTTGGTCTTGCCTTGGAACTTGAGGGATATCTGGTTCTGAAACACATGTAAGGCATTAAGACTACAAGTGTCCTCTACCGGTACCACAAGTAGTGTCTGCTGACCAACGGGCAGTGATATAGTTGGCACACTGCCCAAAGGTACCATCTTGGAAAACAATCCAAGTACCGAAACTTCATCATTATGCGGATCATCATCATTTTCACTCACTGAAAAAGATTAGTAGCTAAGATCAACATCTGAACTACTAGTGTATCAACTAGGAAGAAAACTCTAGTAATCGCCTCCATCCAGTCCTCTGCTGCCTGGGAATCTATCTCGCCTCGAAACCTCAGAGCCCTCTGCAGTTGGAACTCGTGAAATGCGCTCAATCAGTGTACATTGTCCACCAGTGAGGTTGGTGGAATCTATTTCCCAATGGGTGGTGGTGCTGCTGGTACACCACCCGAAGGTTCCAACATAGTAAGAGGGCCCTGCACCAGAGCCTCGTCGCTTGGTGGGTCATCATCATGTACTCTCTATCGGGAACCCAAGCTGGTTGTCTTCGTAGTGGCATCCCAATAAGTAACAGGTGCTCAGCGGTCAAAAAGTTATACCTGGTGAGCTAACTCAATGAGACCATAAAGGAAACTCTTGAAATACACACGCAATCAGTGTTTCCATGCACTAAGTTGGAAATCAGAGGTCAGGGTCCTGGTGTATGGATACATCGGTCGTCGCACCAACACTGGACTCCCTGGACTGAAAACCACACACAATACTCTTAACATTGTTGCTTCACAGAAAAGAAAGATCAGAATCCTAAGTTCTGCGGTAGAAATGACTCCTCTGATACCAATTTGTCACGACCCATCCTCGGGGCCCGTGCCGTGACTACCCCAAGCCCACCTTCCATTGGCCAGGGGCTGGCGACTAGCACCAAAGGCGTAAATACCGATAAATAGGGAAGGCATTGCCTTTAATAAGTAAACAACCACAACAGAGTATGCAACAGAAAGTAAACACTAAGTAAACAATGTATACAAAGGAAAGTGCTGAAAGGAAGGGGCTGTAAATACAAGCCCAACAGTAAAGTACAGTACCACTGAAAGCTAGTACAACTACAGTAAGTAAAATAGAAACTACTATGTCATCCTCCAGAAATCCCACCTGAAGGGTGGGTACATATGGTCTCCTCAGAACCGCAGTTCCATCCATCTGCTCCGCATACGTCTTACCAAGTGGTCCACCTCCGAGTACCGTCCAGCTCCACAACACTCTGCCTCAATAAGTGATGTCTGTCGTCTGCAACCAACACAATGAAGTGCAGGCACTGCCCGTGCAGGGGTGAGTATAATGATACTTAGTAGGGACCCCGAGACCCCCGAAGGTATCCCATAATCCATGAAGTTTAAACCACAAAGGAGAGAAACAATCACGAAGTATCAACGAACATGAATTATCAACCAACATGAAGTATCAACCAACACGAAGTATCAACCAACCTACTTAGGTATATTCCCATACATATATCAAAGTTATCAATTACAGTTCGGTTCTAACTCTAGATCTCAAGAACAACCCCAATCCATATGAAAATTAAAGTCAATCACATTGGTGATAATGATTGAAATTCAAGACTCAGCTCACACTAGTATACATCTTTCGTATAACGATAGAGATGATCAGATGTAGTCACTAATGCATCTAAGTTGTCGGACCCACATAGGATACTAGACCAGTTAAGCTGTCGGACCCACTCAGAATACAAGACCAGCTACTCTTTTGGACCCACTCAGGATACAAGTACAGAATTCATCGCTTTCGAACCCCCAAAGGATCCTAGTATAAAATTAATCGTCGTCAAACCCACAGAGAATTCCAGTACGGTAGGCATCATCGTCGAACCCACGAAGGATCCTAGTATGGTAGTCGTCGTCTTCGAACCCCCTGAGGATCCTAGTATGGTAAACGTCATCATCAAACCCACGGAGGATCCTATTACGGTAAACATTGTCACTGTCGAACCCACGGAGGAATCTAGTACAGTAGCCGTCGCTGTCGAAACCACGGAGGATTCCAGTACAGTAGTCGTCGCAGTCGCAGCCAGTTCTAGGGTTCCCGCACACAACACGCTCGATTCCGTGAGGGTCCGCTCCTCAAGCAAAGGGGTCGTTACATCAACTATCATGAAATCTAGAGTTTATGTACCCTAACGTTCTATCTCATAAAAAGGAACCAAATGCGAGAGACGGCACGTCAATCAGACGCCCGATTTGAGAGTTATTGGATTTTCCGTTCCAGGGGCCCGGTTGGATTTACGCTCGTTCCAAACCCTACTATTTTCCAAAGTTGTCCAAAACTCACTTATATTATCACAAAAGGACCGTCTCATCGCGAGAGTCCCAGTTCCACAGACGGCGCGTCGATCGGACGCGAGGGCTTAATGTTATTCAGTTTTAAGTGAAACGGGCCCGGCCCATCAAGCCTATTGGGCTGGCAGGTCAGCTCGACCTGGCTCGTTGCGTCCGACCCGGTAGGGGGGTCGGCCTGGCCCAGTGTGGCGTGGCCCAGCATGGCGCGGCCCGGCCTGGCCCGCGGCCATGCCCAGCTTTCCAAGCGGTGCGCCCCCCCCCCCCCCCCCCCCCCCCCGTTTTCCAGAACCAGCGGCGCTGCCACTCCTGTCCAGTCGGCCGAAGCCGAATGGTCTTCTCCGGTGCGAGCGGCCCGCACAGGCAAGTTGTGGTTCTCTCGCACGACACCTACGTGTGCTGCGGCCTCTTTCAACCTGGCCGGCTGGCGTCCGGCAGGTTCGCCCGCCGAAGTGGCCCGTGGAGCGCGGGCCGCGGTTCCTCCGCAACGCGGCGCTGCGGTTCTTCCAGCCCGGTCGGCTTTAGTCGACCGGTTATTCTTTGGTCGAGTGGCCCATGGTTTCGGGCCGAGGTCTCCCTTCTGTGAGGCACATGGTTGCGTGGTCCTCTTCAGGCCAGCGTGCGGCCATCGTTGCCACCGCCGGCTTCGGTTTTCGTCGCCCCCGATCACCTCCAACTCTGGTCGTCGCCACCTCTTCCAACACCATCTCCATCATGAATAAAAACAAGAAAAATGGAGGGTTGTCGGGCCATGTTCGTTTGGATTGTGCCCTCCATGTAAGGTGGTAACAAATTCCCATAGACGATTACTTGCATTCAAAAAGAACGAAGGTATAATTTGTTTAGTTTAAATTATACAAACCCCATAACTCGTAATTGACATCGTACGTCGACGAGCCGCGGAAGACGAGTTTCACAGAAAATGGTTTTGTCCCATCAACGTTAGATGAAGAGTCGTTGACATGACGTAGAAAGAGAATCTTGACGTCAGGGTGCGTCCGAGGAGGAAGCGTCGATGGAAAAAGTTCTTCGTGTTCTTCGTCGGGGGTGTTTTTTCGCCGAGAAAAGGAAGTTCCACCAAGAGTTTTTCTCCCAAAGTTTTCCCATGAATATTTGTCAATCCAATATAAAAAAGGCCCTCCAATTTTAATAGAATTGTCATGCAATTAAAATTGATTCAAATGTGGTGCCAAATAATTAATGAAGACATTAATTAGATAGATTGGCACATTCAATGGGTGGAAGGTGGAGAGGCTCCACCATAATAAATGAGAGGTATTGTCAAATTAAATAAAGGAGTGTTAATGTTGAGTTTAAGGGAAGTTGATGGGTTAGGGGATCGTGTGGTCCCCACCACACATTATCCTCTCATGGGAGGTTATGTGGGTGTGGGCCCCAACTCTAGCTTCCCCTTGTAGAAAATAACCACCACCAAACAATAAAATTGTGTACAACAAGTTTATTTAATTTAATATAAATCCTCAAAAATTAACTTCTCCTCCCAAGCAAATGCAACTGCGGTAAAGGTATCCTTAGGTGAATACCGGTGCTGTGAGTTCATCAGTGTCCTCGGATTTCAATTTCGAGCATCGGTTCAAAAGATAGAAAAACCCGCTCGTACGTTTACTGAGCGTTCCAGAACAAAACTTCAAAAAATTGATTCTGGGCACACCAGGCCTCAGAATCAGGCACCATCAGAAACTGCAGACTCGTAAAATTCCAAAGAATTTAAGAAAAAAAATTCCTTGAAATTTATGGGTCTTTACATCGTGGTTGGTTCCAAATCAGAGAGAGGCAGCCATAGGTCGTTCCAGCTGTTGGAAGGTAGCCAGGTGGTACTTGGCCTAGGTGGTCTGATTGGAGGAAGTGGTGTGGAATCCAACGGTGGAGACAGTGTCCTCTAAACCAAGTGGGAGCATTGGAATCATACTTATGGGGTTTTATTTTCCAAAGGATATAGCAGTCTCTAGTTCTAGGAAGGAAAGGAGGAACCTCATCGTGAAAGATCAAGGAAGTGGCTAGTAGTGGCACTAGGGTGCGGCGATCTGTTGTGGTGGATGGCGGTGCCATGCTGCCAGTGGAGATGGGTCTAATGGGGTTAGTCTCTTTGTATAATGGGTCCTGGTGTGGGAGGAAGGATCCATGGTAAGTATCCCTGATCAGGGAAGAGGCATTCTCCCTGGTGCAGTCTCTGATACAGCGGAATCGAGGTTGGGTGGCATGCTAGAGGAGGAGGGGGTGGTTAGCCAATGTGGCTTCCTTAGGATGGATGGGGGAGACCTCAACTATAAAACAAGGAGGGCCACCTCCTTATTATTACTATTTTCATTTTTTGACATGTGAATTGAAGTCTTTCACTTTCCTTTTTTCATTGTCTTCTGGGTAAAATTCCAAATTTTAAACCCATTTTTTTGTTTTATATTGTTTTGACAATTAGCTGGAAAAAGTTGCCAACCCATTACGCTCAATTAAATTTTGCCCGTTTCTCAATTTCAACAGCCTACAAACTTGGCTTATTTTTAAAATAAAATAATTTTTTAATGTTATTCTTCTGCTGTAGGAAAATAGGTTCATCTGCGGGCATATTTCCGATGACTTAATTCCATGTAATTCTTGCATTGAATATATCAAGGTCTACAGAATAACCTTGAAAACAATTTAAATATATATTCTATTCCAATTTCTTGAAAACACTACTAATTTAGATCCATAAATATTTTTTCTGATGGTCATAACATGGCCATTCGATCTCTTATTAAATCACAGTCAAATCCGTTGGGACCAAATTTATACCCTCTACATAAATTTAAATCTAATTTAATTTTATTGGTTCAAAAATATCACGTGATTCATTTGATACTAATTGTTGGTATCGGGGAATGTAGTAAAATATTATGGGTCGGAAATTCAAATTTTTTTATCACCAGAGTGACGGAAAGTTTTTCCTTCGGTTATATGATCCCTAGTATGGTCCAAGGATCTTTTATGAATTAAACAGTTCATATAAGTTAAAATTGAACGTGTAACTCATTCAAATCTAAGCATGATCATCCATCACTCGTCGATGGTGACTATTCCTCAAAGGATAAAAATGATAATCACTCTATATTGTCCAAACATGTTTCAAAAATCCATTGGATCCTCGATAGTAAAATTACAAGTGCTACCATAGTGATCTGATGATGCCTTCAATGTCCCGATTATCACCTCATTGATGTTTCTTTAATGTAAGGATATGAGCTCGATCTGATCACTTGGATCGAGATCTTCTCTCTCTAAAAAATGAGAGAGGAGGGAGCGGATCTAAAGAACTCATAGTGAATATTCTGAAATGTGAGTCTCTCACCTCATATATATTGTGGATTCTCAAATACCCGTAAAGGGTTACCCGGTCCCTATTTATTTAGCATCCACTAAATAAGTAATAAATAATTATGATGAACTAAACCGAGTCATAAATATTATTTATATTTTATCACATAATTTTAAAATATTTTAAATATATTACATGATAAAACCAAGTCATTTAACTCGACTCATAATTTCTGCTAATATTAAACGAACCTAGAATATTAAAATAATATTCATTCATATAATATTTTTTATGTATTCACTTAACACTATGTAAATACTTTAAATAAATAAATTCAACCTAATTATATTGTTATTGAAAAATAATAAATTTATTTATTTTTTGTTGATCGATTACTTGGACAACTCTAAGACCCTATGGTGGGGTCCACCATGTCATATATGTCTATTCACCTCAATAGGGAATATTCTTGAATGTGTTGTTTTGTGTGACCCTCTATGACCTTATCGTGGTAGTAGTGAATAATATTCACAAACCAGGAGTGGATTCTATCAACCCATCAAGGCCCCTCAAGAGATGAGGAATAGTCATAGAAATGAAAACCAACCTATGATGACGCTCTCTGTAATATAAAATATTTTTCATTTTATCTCATAAATTAGGATGCACACTTGTGTCATCATCATTTATTTATTTTATTTTTTTTATCTAACTAGACAAATTTACCCTCAAATACCATAGTTGTGTATTTATAAAGGTACTACCATCCTGACCAACCTATCCTGGTATATTACTTCCTCAACCTAGAAGAGAAAAATCTTATCTTGACCATTCAACCAATGTCATACCACCAATGACTCACCCAACACAAGATACCTCGCCAATATTTTATTATCATGGTTTTTTCCTTACATCAAAGTATGCAATCAAATGGTAGACATTGATATTTATCTCAATTTAGGATATCAATACACAAGTCTATAGATATAAAAATCCAATGAAACCTAAAACATGTGGTGTTCCTATTGGTGTGTCCTTCCTCATGATCTCAACTACTAGAGAACACCAAGTTCAAACTTCATGAGAAGAAGTCTTAATGATTGTGATCCTCTAACACCTAATAGTCATATATCTATTGTTTCTATTCTGTATGATGTATCTAGACAATAGTAAAAATATTTGAAATTAATTTCATAGTATCTCTAGGTTCTCATTATATCCTTGGATCTAATATAACCTTTTGATATGAAAAATAATCTATGGACATTTCCATTTAAATAGTGGACACAAAAATATCTAAAATATAACGGTATGTGTACATCATGAATAACTCATTGTATGCATGATATGGTAATCAAAAGTATTAATAATGTTGGGTCTGGGGAACCCACTTTTACAACATGCACAACATATTTTGACTATGTCACAAACATTATAATAGGGAAACATCACTTTCATTTTACATTCCATCAGCTCCCATACTTATGAGTAAATAGAACATTATTTCAAATATCCATATCATGTGATATAAACTTTTATCTGGTTCTATGAAGGGAGATATAGGACTCCACCCATTATCTTTTATACTTATTAGTGTCAGTTAAAAAACATTCACTTATTACATTATAAATGAAAAATATAAATAAAATGGGTTTCATTAAATTTTTAAATAAAAATTAATTTTTTTTTCATAAGAAACCCATAGAAATAAATATAGATTTCATAAAATCTATATATAAAATTAAAAAATGAATTATATCAATTGATATTAAAAATAAAATCAACCAAAGAATAATAAAAAAATATAATAAAATAGATGGTTAAACCTAAAACATAACTCTATTTTAGATTTATATTCCTAAATATATATAATAAAATTAAAATTAAATCAAAAAATATATCTTTATGAAGAAAAAAAATTTTGTAATCATTAATATAAAATTCACAGTCATGAATCTCTTTTTAAAAAAACTACTTTGTTTTTTTCAAACTGATTGAAAGTAAAATAATTCATTAAATTTTCATAAAATTAAAAAAATATTTTTCACCTTAGATTCAATTTAAAATTGAAAATTTTGTGAACATAGGGAATGAAATTCAAGAAGAAATCATATAACTCAAAGGAAGAAATTTTAGTCACTAAAATTATTACCTTCACTCTTGATTTCCATGGAAGTTCATTAAAAACTTGTTTAAAACAAATGAAATCTAAATCTCATATTAAAAAACAATATTCATATACTTACCCTTTGAGAAACTTAATTTATAACTTCTCTCTATAAATATATCTATTAGTTCTTATCCATTTTCAATATCAGGTGTGAGGAATCTTGATCATTTTGAATAGGTTTTCTAATCAGGGTGTTGTTATTCATTATTCTCAAAAATTTAATAAATAAAAAATCATAAAATGAACTTTAATTAATTCATTGAAATTATTTATAATTTTATAGTTCCAGTCTATGGGATTTTTTATTATAATCTTTAAATATGAAATCAGCAACGGTAAAGTTTTAGTGATTTTTAAGGAACAAGTGTTTCTATATTAAATAACAACTTTAATGTTGACTTTACACTTCTAGAATAAAAAAACTTTATTTTCCTATTTATATCATATAATATTATTAATTAACTTCTCACATTCATCTAAGATATTATTTTGTATCATTGTTCAAGTGGGCGGTTATACCGACCAAAACATGAACATATCATAATTAATGGATGATAATGATTATAAAAGTTCTTTATTTTTTAATAATATCATTATTATAGAAGAATAATGATATTATTTAGATAATATTTATGTGTTAAATCTTATTTAAAGATAGTCTCATAAATAAGATTTAAAATATAAAAAAAAAATATTTGTTACTTCAGGGAGGCGGTACTCTTGACAACACGCAATTAATATTATCATTTATCATAAAATGAAAGGGGATAAAGGTAAGTGAAAAAAAATTCCTTTTGATTATAATAATAAAATTATATTTTTTTCATTCATAAATCTATACATTGAAATTATCCTTGAGATATAGTGATTAAAAATAGAATATGTCCCTTCATGGAGATGGTAGTTCACAATACACCCAATCGACATTCCATTGTTTTTATGTATTGATGGGAAAGAATAAATAATGGTTAGTAAATTTTTATAAAAAACATTTTGTTATATTAATTATACTTATTTCATTATATTAAGGTTGTAAAAAATTTAAGAGGAATATTTAGAATAAAAAATTTAAAGGCGGGAAATTTTTAAATCGAGGGATTGAGTTTTATCATAGAAATATTGTAATGACTCACTAATTCTCATTGGAATCAGAGTAAAACGAGTCATTAATTGGTCTTAAGAGACATCCCCAAGATGCCAAAGGCTGTCAATAAATGACAAAGGGTTTCCAATATAATTTAAGGATGATTTAACCTTTATGAATAAAACCATTAACCTAATAAGAAACAACTGAACAACTCACTCTATGATGCATGAATAAAAGAAAGATAAAATAACTAATTTATTCATATCAACAATACTCCAAAGTGTGAAATGGAAGAAGACCAA
Source organism: Viscum album (assembly GCA_963277665.1). NCBI lineage: Eukaryota > Viridiplantae > Streptophyta > Magnoliopsida > Santalales > Viscaceae > Viscum > Viscum album. Next base: position 593,701,355 of record OY728166.1, read on the forward strand.
AAAAATATCAAATAAAATATTGTAAGAACAAATAAAGCTTCCAAGAAGACCACAAGACTCCATGCTTCATGAGATCTGTGCTCCACGATCATCAAACAGCCTAAGTATCACGAGGTGGTGCTAAAAACATATGATATTTTACCTTTAGCATGTCCCGGAAGATAGCATCTGCAAAATCACCCAAGTTCCAAAGAAGGGGTGAGTATAAAAACCAGTATATTTTCCCCAATTAATTCTCTACTCACAACACTGGGATAGAAAAGTTATCCACGTTTATATAAAACAATTCTTTAAAACAGTTTATAACACAACATAATCAAGTTCCAAAAAACAATTGTAACCAAATAAAAACAAGTGCTCATTAAACCAATTTCTAAAAAGTTATAATTCTAGAAAAAACAACCAAACAAATAAATAAAACCAATTCCCATTTACCATTTTGGCATACTCATTCCATGGTTCACAACACACACACCCATGCATACTCTGTTTGACAGTTCCATATTCATGATCAGTCTCTAATCTTATCACCTTATGTCCCAATGGCACACACCCATAATCCAGGATCATGCACATTTTTTCCCAATGATACATGTACCGTATTCATGGTCATTTATAACATGAACTCACATTACCCAATGTATGAAAAACCATTTCAAATCACCAAAACAAACCATTTCTATAAAACAACATTTTTATTGAAAACTAAAGAACAAACCAATTTCAAAGTAGCCATTTCATTTCAATAAAACATTCCCTTTTATTTAAAACATTTAATTCAAACCATGTTCCCCAATTCTATAAAATCCTCATTTTAAAATCACTATTTTAAAATTAATATCACAAGAAATTTATTCGAATACTCGATTTTCCATATTTCCCCAATTTTCCAAACCATCATAAAGAAGGGTTTCCAAAAATTTAAAAATAGCCATATCATAACCAATTCAATGCAACATATTCATTTTTAAAGATTACATGTTAGTTCTACTAAGTGGATTTGAGAAAGAAGCCACCTACTTTGAATATTTTGGTGAATACTGAAAAATGATGAAGAACGCTCACACAAACCATGTTGTTTCTCCACAAAAATATCCTTAGATCTCATATAATATTAACAAAATATACAAATCTCAACATATTTAGAATCCGTAACCTCATATATACCCAAAATGGTCATATATTTGAGAAATCAATAAGGGAGTAGAATTATATCTAAGTAGATCTAAATAATTGTGATAAGAACGATGAAGAATGTCACTTACCGCAAGAATCAGTCTTCAAAACACAAATGGAGGGCTCTGGATTGACTCAAAAATGCTTAGGATAGGTTCTACAATATTCAATGGAGATAAATCTTGAATTTGGGGTGCATGGGATTAAAAAATAGAGTTATTTCAAAAAGGAGTGAGATCCTATTTTTAAGGATTTATATTTGACTCTACGCACGGTTAGAAAAATTGTGCGCTAAATGTGCACTAGATACTGCCTTAAAGAAACCCCTTCATGGCCTCCTCATATAGTCTCCCTAATCGTAATCAAAGTATATTAATGTTGGTTCCTCAAAAACTACAATTATTCATTGTTTCTCCTAGGATATCCTCACGGTTTAGAAAAACTGTGCGCATCTCATGCACACCTACTTTATCCCAAAAAACTTATTCAGAGTTCACCCAACTCTCTCGTCCATTACCCTTACACTTTATAACCACGAAAAAAATTAATTAACGATTATATACTAGAAATTGGGGGTACTAAATTCTCCCCACCATTGTTCTTTATGTCCTCAGAACGTAGAAAACTATTGTTTCCCTAAAAGATTCTGGGTCATTGCTCTTTCATTTCCTTCTCATGTTCCCAAGTATGTTCTTAAATCTGGCCATGTTTCCATAAAACCCACACTATACTGATACTTTTTCCACACAATAATTTCTATTTCCTATCCATAATATACACCATGATATGTACCAATGAAGCATCCAAATCTAGATCAATGTGATCCCATATGATCACATAGTTAAAATCAGGCTAATACTTCTTCAGCTGAGATACACGGACCAAATTATGTACTGAACTAAACCATGGTGGAAATTCCAACTGATATTCCACCTCTACAACCTATTCCATTATCTTGAAATGGATAATGCACTGAGGAGATAATTTTTCCTACTTACCAAAATGATGATGTCCAAGTCTTGGAGAGATCCTCAATAACATATGATTACTCAATACGAAGGACAATAGTCTTCAGTGATGATCTGAAAAATACTTATGACGAATCTGATCCATCTATATCCTATTTTTGATCAACTAAATATTATCTATTGTTTTGCGGAAAAGACTATTCCCAACTAGTGAAGTCTCACCTATTTCCACACAACATAGCAGAGAATGAAAAGGACACTCATAAAATGCTTCAAACGGATCCATATGTATTGAGTCCTGATAGATATTGTTGTATGAGAACTCCACAAAGGGGTTATTCTCCTCCCATGATCTACCAAAATCCATTACCCAATCCCAAAACACGTCTTCCAATGTTTGTATCGTCTGTTTGAATTGGTCATCCGTCTAAGGATGATACGTCACACTCATATTCAACTGAGTTCCAAGGGATTTTTGTAAGGATTTCTATAAACATGACGTGAACCTTGGATCTATGTCTGACATGATTTAAATTGGTATATCATGTATCTTTACCACCTCTTTAATATAAATTTTGGACAAATCCTCTATCATATGAATTTCACGAATGGGAATGAAATGAACCAACTTTTCAAGATGATCCACTATCACCCATATAGCGTCATGTTTCCAAACTGTTCTTGGGAGTCCTATAAGAAATTCATCACAATATGTTCCCATTTCCACACTATGATAGATGAAGAAGTCAATATACCTACTCTTCATTGATGTTCTACCTTAACTTGTTGACCAGTTAAGCACTTTGAAACAAACTCAGACACTTTCCTTTTCATCCTTCTCCACCAAAATTGTTCCTTCAATGCCTTATACCTTTTCTGTATGCCCAGATGTATAGCCCATCTTGAATGATGGTAATCATGTAGAATTTTTTTCTTAACAAGACATATGTACAACCATCTGATCTCTGGACCACAAAACTGAACTCCCATCCAGTTTCCATCCCTCAATGGTCTCCCCACCATTTAGTTTTGAATTCACAACCAGGCATTCTGCATCGGATGTTTGTTTCTCCTTTACCAACCTTACCAAATTAGAAACCACTACAAAAAAAAACGAAAAATGCCACATCACCTCAGTCTTCCCATTCGACATGCATGTCGGCTAGGACTGACATTAACTACCATTCATCTGAAGTTTACTTTTCCAACTAAGTGTATGAATTTCTTCTTAGTGCATCGGACACCAAATTACCTTTTCCCAGTATATACATCAATTCAAATTCAAACATATGGAGATACTCTATCAATCTCCTTTACCTCAGATTCAAATCTCATTTTGAGAAAATAGGTTTCAATCTCTTATGATCTGTGAACACAGAAAATTTATCACCAAATAGATTGTGATTCCAAGTCTTCAAAGCGTGGACAATTATAGCTAATTCCAATTTGTGTGTTGGGTAGTTATTCTCAGGAACTCTCAAATTCCTTGAACCATAAGCAACCACGTGATGTCCTTTAATGAGAACATAGCCCAACCCTAATCCCGAAACATCACAGTATTCCATGTACACTTGTTCTGATTCTAGAAAGATCATGATAGGTGTTGATGTAAGAGAACTTTCAACTCTTATAAAGACTTCTGTCATTCCTCAATCCATTGGAATGGAGTATTCTTCTTTTTAAAAGCTATCATTGTTGAAGATATCCATGATAAGTCATGCAAAAAGCATCAGTAATAACCAAATAGACCAAGAAAACTTTGTATCTCAAAGACATTCTTTGGAGGTTTCAATGAGATCAAAACTTCTATCTTTTTAGGTTCCATTGAAACACCTTTTTAAGAAATCATGTTGTTGAGAAAGCATACCTCTTGTATCAAAAAGTCACACTTATACAATTTGGAAAACAAACGATGGTCTCTCAAGATTCCCAAAACTATCACCAAGTGTTTCTCATGATCATCCCTTTTCCTTGAATACAACAATATATTGTCGACAAAAAACACAAAAAAAAAGAATCCAGATATCTATAAAATATATGATTCATCGATTTCATAAATACCATTGGTGAATTAGTAAGACTAAAATTCATGACTACATACTCATTGTGTCCATATCTGCTTATGAGATTTGCCTTCAGAATATCTTCTTTCAGAACAGACAATTGATGGTATCCTAATCTCAAGTCAATTTTAGAGAACCACCGAGCTCCCCTCAAATGATCAAACAGATCATCAATGCTTGGTAGTGGATAAAAATTCTTTATCATAACTTTTTTAAGCTTATGATAATCTACATACATCCCAAGAGTTACATCCGTTTTCTTCACAAAGAAGACTAGTGCTACCCAAGGAGATATACTTGGCTGAATTAAACCTTTTATTTCCATCAATTCCAACTCCACTTTGAGTTCTCATAACTTTTTTGGATCCATCCTATAAGATGGAAGAAAAATAGAACTATTACCTAAGAGGATATCAATCATAAACTCCACTTCCCTTATAGGTGGTAACCCTAAGAATTTCTTGGTAAAGACAGCTAGAACTTAATACACAACCACTGAAAAACTATTCTCTTCAGTCTATTCTATTGATTACAAAGTTAACACCACAAATTAGTAAGAGTTCATCTCTATATATTGTACTAAATAGCATGTTTCACCTTTCTTTACAACCCTATCTCCTCTCAAGAGATACGCGACGTTTTCCTCAGTCGCGAAACTCACTGTTCTTCTATAATAGTTGATGTGCGTCTTAAATGTTGTCAACCAATCCATACCCAATATTACATCATAGAAATCATTATCCAACATCAAGAAGTCCCACTTTAGCTCATCTTCATAAATATTTATTAAACATTACCTTAACAGGAAGGCTCTATATTCTCTTTCACCAAGAGGAGTTTAAAGTTTTATCACGAAAGGCATTATCTCAAGTTTTAATCATAGCATGTCAACAGCACAAGAAGCAATGAAGTAATATGATGAACCAATATCAAACAACACTTGCATAAGGACAGAATTCTAAATAATCGTACATATCACCATAGATGGTCTAGCCTGATCACCCACAATCATCTTCTCAGCGCCATACAATTACTTCGTCGTTGCACTCTACTCTGTGTTTCTCTAGTGAGATTTACCTAGCTAAGGAGTCATGGTATTCTGAGAATCACCATGTCTATCTCTTCTCTTCTAATGAGACTAATTCTAATTTCCTCGTCTTTTTGAAGCATGTGATGCTTGTGACACATGATAAGTGTCCCGAGTACATGACCTCAGAGCACTGTAACAATAGTGTTGAAGATGCCCCATATTCTTGAAGTTATGTAATGCTCTAGGTTGTGTCATACACTCTCTCTTTATGGGGTCAAGAGAACCACATTATAAATATCATGATTTACTCTTGGTTTGTGGAGGAAGGTTTGTTGATTCGGACATCTGATTCTAAGTCCCACTCCCACCTTATAAATAGGTTTCCCTCTTCCTATTTCTCCCAGCATTCAAGTTCCAACCATTTCCCATAGGTATCATTATACTTCCTCCTCCCATAGCTCCTGAGATATCCCGCTCAGCCACTATTTCTTTGTTCACCATCTCTATATAATCTGTAATACATAGAATCATGATCATCAAGCAAATATCTTGCATTAGCCCTGATTAGAAGATGCATGCCTTTAAGTACACACTTGCTACCACTTCAGGTGCAAATCACACTAAATGCATGAATTTATCTGCATAATCAGTGACCGAGATATTTTCAGGCTTTAGACTAACGAAGTCATTCACCCTCTAGATCTTGAATGTGTGAGGAAAGAATTATTTGTTAAACAATTACTAAAAATCCTCCCAACATAGCTCTTGATATCCATTAGCATGTAACCCAAGTTCCCACCACAGGCGTGTAAGATTCTCGATCATGTACGTGGCCATCTTGACTTTGAGTTCCGTCAGTGTGTCAATGAATTTGAAGATACAATTCATCCTATTCAACCACACCTTCCACTACTAGGAATTGAAGATATAGCCACACTTATATAGCCACGGTTTAAAAAAACGGTGGCTATAGAATAAGGTAACCTGTGGCTTTACCCCTGTTCTTCTTATACGTTCACGATCCCCACCACCTTCCTCTCGTGTGCTCGCGATCCCCACCCCATTTATGCCCTTCTCCCCGCTCGTGATCCCTACCTCCCTCCCTGTTCTTCCTATACGTTCGCGATCCCCACCGCCTTACTCCTATGTGCTCGCGATCCCCACCCCATTTCGGCCCTACTCCTCGCCTGGCGCTGTTACCCAAAACTTCTATCATTCTACTCCGATGACGTGGCCACCCACCTTGGGATGATTCTCCTCCGATGATGCGATCACCCCACCTTGCCATCGGCATTCCTCTTCCTCTTTCAACGCTTCACCGCAGCCAGCCCACCTCCCGGCTGACGTGGCTTCGATGTGGCCTCCCCACCTCCCTGCTAATGCAGTTCCGATGTTGTGGTGTAAGTTCGGATGAACCCTAAGGTACTCATATGGTCCTATTTTTGTGGGTTCTCCTTACAAGCTAGGATTTCTTCCATATTACGGGATTCCTTGGACCAGATTGAGGCCAGATTAGGTCTCACTTGGACCCATAGCAACAATACATTTAACTTAACATGCTCTTATTGTGAATTAATACGCTAATTGTAATGGGTTATCTGCATTTCTGTTTCAGAAATAATATGATTCTATGGTTTTTACGATGTTTCTGTTCATTAATATTATTTCCAACACTGGATTTTTTACTCAACATTTCACATCATATTCCTGTTAATAATCCATCTGATTATTTTTCTTCTTCCATTCCTTTTGGCTGCTCTGGTGTCTGGTTTTTTGTGGGTTACTGTTTGATCCTTTCATTTGATATCATGATCTAATTGATATTTTTGTAATTATATTACCTCTTTTAGGAAGGGTTTTTAATATTCTTTGAGAAAATAATCTAGAGCTTTCCGGAGATAGACGTCGGACCGTCATGAGGCCTCCACAAGTGCTCCGCGAAGGAACAAATAAAACTGTTTTTGTCAATTTCATAGATCTTTGCAGGATGTATGCTCTACTACCGTTTGTTTCTTATAATTTTCAAAACACATGCATTTGAATGTTGTGGTTCCTTTGGCCACATAATTTCATTTTAAATTTTCATTTTTCAGAATGCATAGACAACCAGAGCATGTCATGGATTTCTTGCTGGCAGAGTTGGGGACAAGCGGTTCACTTGATAGGCAGTAAAGATTAGTGCTGAAGGGTAGATTTTCACCCAAAAATTTTGAAGGGATTCTGCGCCGATATGTCAGTAAGTACTCAGGCTTTATTTCTAAAGTTATTATATAGTATACGTACTTTTCAATGATTAGGTTGTGTTTTGTTTTTAAAAGAAATTTATGTTTTCATTTTTAACATTGTTTTCAATAATATATTGGTGTTGTCTTTTATTGTTATCTCATTGATCACATTCAATCTCAAGTGAAGTCATGTGATTCAAAGAATTTGGAAGTGTTTGGTGGCGCTATAAAAGTTTTGGGATTGTTTAAATGTGTTGGAGAAGGTTTTGATGATGTTTTTGGTTCTGTAGAATAAATATCACTGTAATATATAGTGTTATGCTGTAATATTTTTTTGGGTGGTTGAAGAAATTGATCCGCCACAATCTATAAATAGAGTTTTGATTTGTTGGATGGAAAGTGAATATTCTTGAACTATTCTTCATGACATATGTGTCACACCGCAGTGAAGGAGGCTGTGATTTGCATGTGTTTGCGCTGGTCATTGTGAGGAGTTGGTTGCACTGCGAAGGAAGTTGGTTGTGACACCATGATTTGTTTGAGATGAAGTTGTTAGGCATTACAACATTGCATTATGCCGCAATACAAAGGGTGTAATAAAAGTGGTATTTTTCTGGCCCTTGTTGGCATGTGGTTGCACCGTGATATGAAGGCATAATAGTGGAGATGAAGACATCACACCGCAATGATCAATATTATAACACAATGAGTTTAAAGGGTCTATCAGTTTCAAAGTCAATGTAGCTAAACCGTTTGATAATTGCATAAATTACGCCGTAATGGACACCATTTCACCGTGATTTTTGAAAGTTGCTAGATTTGTGGTGGATTTTGATTATGTGGCTTGGTGAATTCCACTTGGGTCTACTCCATCTTGACCCTCAACATATATATATCACATCTTAGGTGAAATGAAGGACTAATTAAGGTTGAAGTTGAAGTAAAGGTCGATGGTGTTGGAAGTTTGTTGTTGAATTTGAATTTCAAATTCAAACTTGAATAGTGTCTTTTCCCACTATTTTCTTATAGGTGGTTTCTTATAATAAGACCGGTTCTATCCACCACCATTGAAGACAATGAGTTCAAGATTTGGGTAAGGTTTATTCTATTTTTATTCTTTGGCCCAATTTTAATTAGGGCTTTTTTATTTTTGGGTTCCTTATATTTTTGTTGTGTGTTTTGGATTTCATTGAGGTGGATTCAAGTCGTCGTTGACGAAGGCTTACATGTGTATTCATAGGTAGGCATATGCATATATAAGTTCCCCCTTTATATATATTCACTCATGGCAGTATGAATATATACATTGGGGGTAGGTGTGCTTATATATAGATATGAAAAATGCATACGCGTGTAAGTGTAAAGGGGTATATTCAAGTATAAACATATATATAAGGACCCCCTTGTGCATATTTGGCCATGAAAATATATACATAGAGGCTAAGTGTCCTTATATATATATTAAGTTTCATATGTGTGCAAGCGGAAAAAAGGATGATTCGAGTTGTCGTCGTCAAAAGAAAACGCGCCTTGAGGTTGAGGTAGGTTCCCTCTCCTAGCCTATTTAATTCAAGAATGTTTTAAATTTCATTTAGTTTCCTTCTTAATTTTGTATGTTTATATTAAATTGAAATTCTTGAATTAGTGTAAGTTAAGATAATTGTTTTGTTTGATAAAAAATTCATGGTTTTGTAATAAAACCCCTCCAACGGAGGTGCGCTTTCTATGAAAACTCACAGTGGTATACCTTGCTTAACATTATTGCATTGATGGTTTCCTTATACTTGATGTCGTTTTTAGTAATAAAGCACACATCATACTTGACCCTTTTTATATCCCTGTAGGGGGTTTCCCTCTTTTTATTAAAACGGTTGTCTGAACCAAGACACTCTTTAAGTGTCGTTATACTTTTAAGATGGGTCCCATGTTGTGTGACCATGTCACATGGCATGTGATATTTAAATCCAACCAAAATCCCAGTTCCACAGGCCAGGGGTCCCACAGTACCAGTAATGTTAGATTACATGTTATGTAACCTGTGATTTTCCTGATCCCATGGGGTATTCCTCTAGGTATTCCTATACATTGCTAGATCTCCAAACCTCACCGAATTAGGTATATCAGGGGTCATCCAATCCTCTAGTCATCACAGATTAGCATTCATTTCTTTAAATCTTCTGAGAAAACATCCTCTCATGCCACCCATATCATCCTATTTGAAACAAAGTGGAATATGTTGCCCCGCGGATGTCGCTGGACCGGGCCAACACGCTGCGATCACGCCGCGGTCACGCCGCGGTCACGCCGCGGGAATGCTGTGATTTGGCCCTGCTCCAGCCACATCCAGCCCACACCAGCCCCTTCCACCTTCATTTTATCCCACTTCCACCAGCATTACAGCCCGCAACAGCCCCCCTCCCACCTTCGAATCAGCCTGCACCATCCCCCCAGCACTTGCAACCAGCCCCCTTCCACCAGCATTCCATCCCCCTTCCACCTGCATTCGAGCCCTAACCGAATTAGGTATATCAGGGGTCATCCAATCCTCTAGTCATCACAGATTAGCATTCATTTCTTTAAATCTTCTGAGAAAACATCCTCTCATGCCATCCATATCATCATATTTGAAACTAAGTGGAAGATGCTTCCCTGCGGATGTCGCTGGACCGGACCCACACGCCGCGGTCACGTCGCGGTCACGCCGCGGTCACATTGTGGTAATGCTGTGATTTGTCACTGCTCCAGCCACATCCATCCCACACCATCCCCCTTACACCTTCATTTCAGCCCACTTCCACCAGCATTCCAGCCCATAACAGCCCCTTCCACCTTCGAATCATCCCGCACCATCCCCCCAGCACCTACAACCAGCCCCCTTCCACCAGCATTCTAGCCCCCTTCCACCTACATTTGAGCCCGCACCAGCCCCCAGCCACCTACAATCCACCCCGCACCATTTAGGTCATGCCCTTTGGATTAAATAATGATGACACTACATACCAACACTATACACATTATATCATTAATACCTTCTTAGAAAGAATAGTTGAATGATTTTGTTAATAACATGGTTATCAAATCTCAATAGAGATGTGATTATTTCAAAGATCTTTAAACAATATTTAACAAGTTGCAGTATCACAACCTAAACATGAATCTGGTAAAATGTGTTTTCAGGGTAACGCTGGGGAAATTCGATAGATTTGTGGTGTGATACCATGAAATTGAGTTTGAATCTAAAAAAACAAGTTTAGTTTTATCAATTTCACTCCCTCAGATTCTTAAATAGTTTTGTGTCTATGTAATCATTTATGATAGAAATTGATTGGATTTGGACTATAATTTTAGTGTAAAAGACTACTAGTTGATCTTGATGATTTCTTTTATCATTTTCTTTAACTTGTTCTTCAGTAAAAGACCTTTGATTCTTATTTTCATCATGATTGATAATAAAAGCCTCTTTCTATTCTCTGTTCTATGGTTGAGTAATTTCACTAGATACTGAAACCACTACGTTTTCTACAAGAACTATAGTACCCTAAAATGTAGGTTTGTTCCTCTGACTATGCCATATTACAAGGGCCTAAAACTATGTTTACCCCAAATGTTATTCTATATATTGAGGTAATATATTTCAGGTTCTATATTAGAGATGTTGTATCTAATTCTTTTTCTCTTTTCTTGAACTTGTTAATCTATTATGGACATTGAATTATCTTCTTCTTGAATATGCACTGAAGGTGCAGATCCTAAAATCCCTCACCCCTCCTATGAAATATGAACCAATCTTTGTTGGTATTATTCACCAAAAGTTAATAGTTTCAGAATCACATTATACTTACAACAGACCACTCAACTCACCTATAATAATCATCATCAATCAAACCCACCTTCCTGTAGCCTTAAAAAACAACAAACCTTCCACCTACCACCCAACTGCAACATCGCTCCCCTAAACACCAATAATTACAGTCATCCCACCCAACACCAAAAAAAAACCAACCCTCCTAGAAACTGACACCAGAATAGATACTTCAACCCAAAAGGCTGCTGGAAAGAACCCATTCAATAAAGAAAACCTTCCTCTAGGAACAACAGAACTAGTTCAGCAGGGGGGAGGGGTGTCCAGGAGGGGGGTCTGTCCAGGCAGGGGGGTACTATCCAGGCAGGGGGGAGGGGTGTCTAGCAGGGGTGGTGTTGTCCAGGCAGGGGGAGGGGTGTCCATGAGGGAGGGAGGGGGTGATGTCCAGGCAGGGGGGAGGGGGGTGTTGTCCAGGGAGGGGGAGAGGTGTCTAGGAGGGAGGGGGTGCTGTCCAGGCAGGGGGGAGGGGTGTCCAGCAGGGGGGTGTTGTCCAGGTAGGGGGGAGAAGTGTCCAGCAGGGAGGGGGGTGCTATCTAAAAAGGGGGGTGTCCAGGGGGAGAGGTGTCTAGGAGTGGGGGTGCTGTCCAGGCAGGGGGGAGAGGTGTCCAAGAGGGAGGGGCTGTCCAGGTAGGGGGGAGGTGTTCCGGAGGGGGGGGTTTGTCCAGGAAGGGGGGAGGGGTGCTCTCCAGGGAGGGGGAGAGGTGTCCAGGAGGGAGGGGTGTTGTCCAGACAGGGGGGAAGGGTGTCCAGCAGGGGGGGTGTCCAGGCAGGGGGGAGAGGTGTCCAGTAGAAAGGGTTGGGGGTGCTATCTAGGAAGGGGGTGTCCAGGGGGAGAGGTGTCCAGGAGGGGGGTGCTCTCCAGGCCGGGGGAGAGGTGTCCAGGAGGGGGGCTATCCAGGCAGGGGGGGAGGTGTCCAGGAGGGGGGTGTTGTCCAGGAAGGGGGGAGGGGGTGTTGTCCAGAGAGGGGGAGAGGTGTCTAGGAGGGAGGGGGTTCTGCCCAGGCAGGGGGGAGGGGTTTCCAGTAGGGGGTGTTGTCCAGGAAGGGCGGGAGGTGTCCAGGAGGGAAGGGGGGTGTCCAGGCAGGGGGGGTGTCCAGGGGGGAGAGGTGTCCATGAGGGGGGGTGCGGTCCAGGTAGGGGGGAGAGGTGTCCAGGAGGGAGGGGATGTCCAGGCAGGGGGGGGAGGTGTCCAGGAGGGGGTGATGTCCAGGCAGGGAGAGGGGGTGCTGTCCAGGGAGGGGGAGAGGTGTCAAAGAGGGAGGGGGTGTTGTCCAGGCAGGGGGGAGGGGTGTCCAGTCGGGGGGTGCTATCCAGGAAGGAGGAGAGGTGTCCAGTAGGGAGGGAGGGGGTGTTGTCCAGGTCGGGGGAGGGGTGTCCAGCAGGGGGGTGTTGTCCAGGCAGGGGGGAGAGGTGTCCATCAGGGAGGGAGGGGGTGCTGTCCAGGAAGGGGGGGTGTCCAAGGAGGAGGGTTGTCCAGGAGGGGGTGTTATCCAGTTAGGGGGGGAGAGGTGTCCAGGAGGGAGGGGGTTGTCCAGGCGGGGGGGTGTCCAGGAGGGAGGGGGTGATGTCTAGTGATCCGTTGTGACTGTTGACAGAGGGAGGACACATGGATGCGAAGAGATCTCTATAGAGGGGAGGGATTCTTGTCATTCTTCCTTATACCGAAACCGTACTTACCTCTTATAAACTAGCTCTACAAAGTTCAGCCCTCAATAACTTCCCAAGATAGCTTACCTTGTAGGATACATAGCCCCACTCAGGTTTCTCAAATTAATACCATCGTGCTCTAGAGGCCTCACCAGTTTACTCCAAGAGGCCCACTTATATCTCCCCTCACCATGGGCATCCCACAAGAAAGATTTCAGAATAGACTCCTGTCGGAAAATGATAGACTTGGGAACCATCCGGACATAAATAATGTGCATAGGTATTGAATACAACACACTATTTATGAGGTTGATCCTCCCATAAAAAAAGAGATGAAGTGATTTTTTTTAGTTGTTAATACAGTTAATGACTCTGTTTGACAGGTCCTCGAAATAGTGAACCAAGATTCACCCAGGGGCAATAGGATCCCCTAGGTAGGTCATGGGGAAATGCTTTTCATGAATACTGAGGATGGTTTCAATGGAATCCTTATATCATCTTGGACATTTCAATGGAAAAAATACCCCAATCTTCTCCCGGTTGATAACTTGGCCAATCCTTTTTTCATACACATCCACAATCGAAAAAAAAACATCTGATGGAGGAACTCCTCCCATTAATGAAAAACAATAATTCATTCGAAAAGACGATGTGGGAAACACTAGGAATCTGGGAGCTTCAATGGAAGGGATGAACATTGTCATGTTGCATGGAAATGGAGAAGTGTCAGCTAAAATAATCGTGGTCCAGGATAAAAAGATTTGTGGATAGGGGGTCCCCCTACTGTAATCCTCTTATGGACTTAATAAAACCACACAGCTTCCCTACAAAAATGATATTGAACCATGAAGATTTGTAGAATCATTAGAAAATGTCAATGACAGCCCTTAAGAATCCCAAGTACCTCATGGTATGAATGATGAAGTTCCACTCCAAGAGATCATAAGCCTTATTCATGTCCAGTTTGACCACCACATTCGAACCCACCACTTTTCTGTTGATATCCAAGACAATCTCATGTGTCACCCCAATAGCCCTTTAGATAGATTGGCCTCTAATAAAGGCATTCTTCTCATTTAAAACCCACTAGTGAGTGAATCCATCATGTATACTATCGATGATGGCATCCAAGACATTGTATGTGAAATTACACAAGCTAATAGGTCGATATTGAGAGATTGATAAATGATAATTTTCCTTGGGAATCAAAATCATGGTAGTATCACTAGACATTCGAGGGAGAGAGCCTCCATGAAATAATTCCAATATATCATCACAAAGATTAGAGTTGATGATATTCCAATCATAGATATAGAAGGAGCTCGGGAATCCGTCCTGTCCAAGAATGCTGTCCTATTTAAGAGAATTCACAGCCTCTCAAACATCCTTCTCATTGGGAACACAATAAAGGAGCTCACTAACATGGCTAGGAACACTGCGGGGGGGTTGTCTACTGCAAGGGGAGTGGGGGGGCTTTACAAGGGGTGGGGGGCTACAGGGGGGAGGGGGGATGCGAGGGGAGTGGGGGTGGGGACTGTGCAGTGGGGTTGGGGGGTATTTTTTTATGGATTTTTAGACCCTATAGCCACGGTTTTAAACAGTGGCTATTGGTGAATTGTCACGGTTTTTAACCATGGCTAGAGGTCTAATGCCACAGTTTTAAACAGTGGCAATAAAATCTATCTGTCCTCTTGTATAGCCACGGTTCTAAACTGTGGCTGTAGTGAAAGATCCATAGTTTGAATCATGGTTGTAGACCTAGAGCCACGGTTTGAACTGTTGTTATAGGTGTACAGCCACGGTTCTAAACCATGGATATAGGTCTAGGCCTATAGCCACGCCAAACTTAGCCATAGTTCCTGAAACTGTGGATATTACCTATAACCACGGTTTAAGGGCCTATAGCCATGGTTTTAAATCGTGGCTATAGCCCGAATTTCTAGTAGTGTTCTCTTTTTTGGGTTTATAATCACCCCAAAAGATGTGTGGATTATGCTACATGAACTGGATGGAATTATCCACATTCCTTGTCTCATCCCTCCAGTTTCCTGTATCCATAACCTGAAATGATTGAATGATACTTTTAACCAACTCTTGGTTCACTTGTTTATTAGGTGAAACCATGTTCTCCTCAACTTATTCTGGTTGATTTCTATGATGCCTACCAGGGGAAATTTTCTAAACAAACAACAAACTCAGTAAGTCTCACTCCCTACCAACTAATGGCTTCTCATATCAAATTCTACCACATCAACTATCACAACATTGTTTTCCAAAGTGTGCAATAGTGGAATACCAAAAACTATCAAAGAAAACAATAGAAGGACAACTAAATATTCCAAGAAGACCACAAGACTCCATGCTTCATAAGTTTCCTACTCCACAATCACCAAATAGCCCAAGTATCATGAGGTGGTGCTAAAAATGTGTGATACTTTACCTTTTCCCATGCCTCGGAAGATAGAATCTGCAAAACCACCCAAGTGTTAAAGAAGGGGTGAGTATAACACTCGGTAGGTTTCCCCCAATGACTTACCTTCTCACACCACTAGGATATAAAATTTATCCACATTTATATAAAACCATTTATATAAAACAATTTTGCAAAATAGTTTATCACACAACATAAAAAAGTACCAAAAACCAATTGTAACCAAATGAAAACAATTACTCATTTAACCAATTTCCAGAAAGTTATACTTCCAAAAAAAAATACCAAACAAATCATTAAAACCAATTATCATTTATCATTTTGGAATACCCAATCCATGGTTCACAACACACACACCCATGCATGCTCCGTTTGACAGTTTCATACTCATGATCAATCTATCATCTTATCAACTTATGTCCCAATGACACCCACCCCCAATCCAAGGTCATGAACCTTGTAACCCAATGGTATATTTCCCTTATTCAGGGGCACGTCTAATATAAACCCACACAACCCCATGTATTCCAAACCATTTCAAATCACCAAAACAAACTATTTCAATAAAACTTCTTTTTATTGAAAACCAAAGAACAAACCAATTTCAGAGAATCCATTTCATTTCAATAAAACATTACCTTTTATAGAAAACATCTAATTGAAATCATGTGCCAGAATTCTATAAAATTCCCATTTTAAAATCTCTATTTTAAAATTACGAACACAATCACTTTATTAAAATTCCCAATTTTCCATATTTCCCCAATTTTCCAAACCATCACAAAGAAGGGTTTCCAATGATTTCTAAACATCTAAATCACAACCAATTAAACACAATATATCCAATTTAAAATATTTTCCATCAATTATACTAAGTGTGTTCAATAATGAATCCCCCTAATTTGAAGGTTTTGGTGAAAACCGACAATGGACAAAGAACGCTCACACAAACCGAGTTGATTCTCCACAAAAAAACAGCCTTAGATCTCGTCTTATCAACAAAAAAGCCAAATCTCAAGATATTTATAATAAATAACCTTATATATACCCATAATGGTCATATATCTAAGAAACCAATATGTGAGGAGAAGAATATCTAAGTATGTCTAAAGAATCATGACAAAAACAATGAAAAATGTCATTTACCGCATGAATTGAGCTTGAAAATGCCAAAGGAGGGATCTGTATTGACTCAAAAATGCATGGGAGAGGTTATACAACCTTTAATGGAAAGAAATGTCTAATTAGGGGTGCATAAGAGCAAAAAAAAGATTTATGTCAAAAATGAGTGAGATTCTATTTTTAAGGATCTATATTTGACTCTGTGTACAGTTAGACCACACGGTTAGACAAATCGTGCGCTAACCGTCCATTAGATGCTACCTTAAGGAAACCCATGTATAGACTGATCGCACAATCTCCTTAATCGTTCTCAAATCATTCTAAAGCTACTGCCTCAAAACTAAAACTGTGTATGGTTTCTCCTAGGATATTCACATGGTTTAGACAAATCGTGCGCACCTCGTGTGCATCTACTTTATCCCCAAAAACTTATTTAGAGTTCACCCAAATCTCCCATCCTTTACCCTTACACTTTATAACCATGAAAATCATCAGGTAAGGGTTACATACAAGAAATTGGGGGTACTAAAAATATCCTTGTAAATGGATGTATTAAGATAATTACTGGTGATCAAAGGTATAAGGATATGGGGGTTGGTTCTGGGAGGATAATAATTGTGGATTATCAAAAATAAATATGATGGAAAATTCATTACATTATGTGGTGGAAGTTATCCCCATTTATAAATGAAGAGGGGTATGTTTTTGAATCACCCTTTAAATTTTCAATAATGTAATGTCACCATTGGGGGTTAAAATATCAAAAAAGGGAATATGATGAGGGGAGGTTATTTTTGGTTAGTCACAACTCAACCATCAATTTAAAACATATTTTAACATGTTTTCATAAATTCCCTATTAATAAATCGATTTTTACCATTTTTACTTTTACCAGGGTAATTAATTTTCAATCATATAAATTAATTTTAATGAAAGAAATTAAATATACATTTTTATCTAATTTTAACTATCTGGTTTTAAATTTAACAATACTTTTATCGAATAATATTTTTAATAATGCGAAATATTAATTGTAAAATAAATTCCCATACTGTGTAAAAACAATTTTTATGAAAAGATTTTTTTCATGTTTAATACTTTTTTATAAAAAATAGTTAACAAAATAATCAATTTTCATAACATAAATTATTTTATTGCAAAAAAATAGTTTCCAAATCACACCAAAACTAAATTCTACCAAAACAATACTTAATTAAAAGAAAATATCAAAAAAAAATTTACTGAAATTTAAATATTAGTTTTGTTTTATATGGTTAGACATAGGATGTATAAATTTTTTTAAAAATGAATAACATTATTCCTTAAATAAATACCTATTTAGTTTAAAAAATATATATTTTTCTTACATTATGATAAGGTAATAAAAATCCTCATTTAGACTAAAATATTTTTTTTTTACTATTCATCTAAAAATCAATTATTTTTTAAAAAATCACTAAAAATATATATGGGAAATTTTGATATATTTAATTGAGAATTAATTTATTTTTATCGAATTTTAGCTTTAAATGTTATTGAATTTAAATTTAATATAATACAAATAAGTGGAAAAATATATTTTTAAGAAATAACTCTTATATTAATATATCTTTTTATATATTTTTTAAAGGGTGTTTACTCTTATTGATACCCACCTATTTATCATTAATAATATATTAATCCTATTTAATAATTTTATATTATTTATTTATCATGGTTTTCATTTTAGTTTATTGATTCAGGTAATAAAACCACTCAACGTGATATTTATTTAAGGAATGTATTTACTTAAATTATGGTTCATTAAATTCTTCCCCTTAAAAAAATCATCCTTAAATTTTTATTACTCAAATAAAAATAAATGAGTTTAATGTTATCTCATTACATCTCCATCTTCCCACATATCTTCCTCAAACATATGAATCATCCACAGAACTTTTACCAGATGAGATGTTTTATTTTGCAACACCTTACCTATTTGATCTATAATTTCTAATGTTTATTCTTTATATGATAAATCACGTTTCATTTTCCCATATTCTGAGTTTAGTGCATGTAATGGGTATTTATTTCTCCAAAAGATACATACAGAAGACATCATTCACTAGGGAGAGATTTGGAGGGAGCGTTATGTGATAAGTAACCACCCTAACATGACCATGGATCTTTAAGGGACCAATGTAACTAGGAAATATCTTCCCCTTATTCCAAAATCTAAAAAACCAATTCCATGGAGATATATATAGGAAAAACTTGTCACCAAATTCAAACTCTACACCCCATTTATGATTATCTTCATAACTATTTTTTATAATTTGTATTACTTTCATATATCGTTAAATGGATTTAACCTTCTATGTCATTTCTTGGACAAGGTCATGACATAGAATATCCCTATCTTTAACATCATCCCAACATGTTGGAGTCATATATCTAATCTCATAATAGCCTCATATAGTTCCATATGAATGATAGAATGGAAACTAGTGTTATATGAGAACACTTCCAAGTGGATATGTTGTAACACCCTAAGATTTTGGGAATTTTTTCCAAATAAATTATAAATTTTTGATTTATTTTATACATGAAACAATGGGTAGTTCTTTTTTTACATGAAAGACTGAGTTTATCTTGTGTTACACGCAATGCCGAGTTTAAATGAAATATGAATTACTATTGGAAAATTATTAATTAATATGATAATTATCACCTAACCATTCAAATTACATGCATTGATAAGATTAATTAAATTATAAAAATATATGATTTACACATGTGTATATAATTTATTCCTTATTGAATAATTAAATTGAAATTAAAATAAAAAACCATTTGAAAATAAATGAAATCATTTTATTGAAAAATATTTTTATGAAAATAAACACATTTTACCTCAATAAATTAAAAAAAACAAGTTTTATGAATGATTTTAATGAAATTTATATAGTATATATTCAATAAACTTTTTAATGTTCATATTATTTGTTTTTTGAACAAGATATAAAAATAAATCCAATTTTATACTTAAAAATGTATTTTTCTATTTTGTCACCTTTTTACTCACTTATTTTAAAACTAAATCTTTACACTTTTAGAAAATTTATTTGAAAAAATAATTTCTATTTTTTAAATCATCATGTAAAAATTATCTTATGGTGAATTTTTAACAATTTTATGAAAATAATAATTTTTTGATGAATAATGAAAATATTGAATTTTAATTAAAATTTGTCATTTCGTTTAAATTATATATAAAGTTAAATACTTTTAAAAATTGATTTTAAGTTATAATTTGTTCAAATTTTTTCTATTAATACAATTTTATTCATTGTAATAATTTTTCATATTGAATTTTTATAAGAACAACTTTTTAACTTTTTCTTTTTGAAAACCCACCTTCTCATCACAGCTACAGGATTAATTTTAAATTAAAATTTTCCACTTCTATGAATTAAATTTTTAAAAAATTATTATATTTTGAATCATGAAAATTTTTATTATATAATAAGTTCAACTTAATTTTTACCAAAAATTAACAATGAAACATTAAAAATTAATTATTGTGGTTAAGGTAAAAATTGTATCACCGGCGGTTTAAACTAAAAATATAAGAGTTAATATGACCAAAAAACTTGTCAAAAATCTATTTTTTGGCCATATATCAACCTTATAATGTCTAATTATATATTATAATCTATTTTTCTTCATTTTTTCATGAGTTACGTGTGTTTAAACCTTTTTATTTTCAAAAAATTACAAGTGTTTCACTCACATCACTTAAAAAAGGTCACCCCCTCTCTTCATCTCTTCAAACATTCATTGTAATATCTTGGGCATTTTTAGATATACCTCGGAATTTTTATAGGAAGTATTTTACCCCTTTTTATTGTATCTTTTTTGGGTTTTATTTTGTGGATTTTTGATGTGAAATATGATAATTTTGGAAGGAAGAGTGGCAGTTCATGGTCGGCGCATGGTTTTCCCAAACAGTGCGCCCAGGCTAGCAAACCATGTGAACCCAAAATATGGGGATTCACAGAGTTGGAAAATGGTTTTCTATACTCTTCTCCCTCCTATTAGTAATCATGATACCTCTGAGAGGAGACACATGGTTAGGTGTAAAATTAGGGAAAATCATGTGCCGTTATAGGAAACTGTGCACACGAACAAATAAACCCTTGAAAATTCATAAAAAATTTCAAAAACCTCATATTATATCCCAAAACATCTCGAATAAACCCTAACATGTTTCTATAATTTTTGGAGTCTCTTGAATGGATTCCAAGGGCTTTCAAATTCCATTATTGGCGAATCGAAGATCTGATTGAAGGATTTGCACCGATCCTGGTATGTGATTTCTTCCTGATTAGATTTCTCTACCTCTCATCTCTCTTACCTAATGAATATGGGATAGTTTCCTCCATTTTTTGATGGTTTAATCATAGATTTTATTGGATGTTTATCCATTTGGTCTTGTTTATAGTATTTGGTTCTAGATCTCATTCCTCTTCGTGTTCTTGATCATTTAGCTTCAGTTATAGATTTCATTGGCGAATGCTCGTCAACGATATTGTGATAGGTGGTATAAATAGAAAATCCCATAGTCCTGATTTAATTACAAGTATGTATTTTTGAAATTGAAATTTCCATGATTTTCATATTTCATATGAACTTAAATTAGATTAAATTGGATCTCTATGTGATTATTAAATGGATTGAATTTGGGGAAATCGGAAATTGGTTTAATTGGATTAATTAATTGAATGATTGATTAACATAATTATGTGATTATAGAAATGATGGGATGTTGGAATTGTGGATTTGGTTAATTAAATGGTATTGTTTAATTTTTAAATTGTTGAGTTATGGAATTGATTAATAATGGGAATAAAGGGATGTTTGGATTAACCTTGAAAGGTTAATGGGTATTTTATATAAATGTTGATAAATGGTTTAAATGATGAATTGTTCATATTATTCCATGTGATTAAATTATTGAATCATTATTAGATTGGTAATTAAAATAGTATAAAATGATGTGAGATGTTGATGAGTTGGTTAATGATGATTAACCTCATTAAATGTGATATATTTTATATATGTGATTGATTGATAAATGGGTTGTGGGACATGAAATGATTATTAAAATACCCATGGGGTGTTATACATGGAGTTCTAGACATAAATGCATGAATGTGATAATGTTCGTGGGACACGGATAGGGGATCCAAATACCAGTATATGATAGTGAGTGTAAGAAATATAATAAGGCTACAAATACCAATGTGAACATTATTTGTGGGGTAGGGACACGGGCTCCAAATACCCATGGGGTGATAGACCCAATGTTTTATGGCCATGATACTAGAATTGGACTATAGTTCCAATTGGTCGTGATGTGAATTGAAATGAAATGATAAATGATAATAACTGTATTGTGATATGTGATATCCCTTGGGGATAGTTTATACTCCATCACGGGGTAAATAAGGTATTGATAGTATGGGTGTCTTCGTGAACCCTGGGAAATTATGTGGTTAATTAAAGAATAATGAAATGTGATAGTTGTTTACTTATTTCTTTATAC
The DNA here is from genome assembly GCA_963277665.1 of Viscum album. Classification (NCBI taxonomy): domain Eukaryota; kingdom Viridiplantae; phylum Streptophyta; class Magnoliopsida; order Santalales; family Viscaceae; genus Viscum; species Viscum album. Next base: position 593,723,466 of record OY728166.1, read on the forward strand.
TTTATTCTTTATTTAATTGTATAGACTTTTATTGGCTGGATGTTGTTTTAGACACCATTAATGGTGGTCTTATGAGATATAACCACACCGTACTTGGTATGTTTGATCAGTACCCAAATAGAATTTATATTTGCAGAATAGAATAAGGGAAAGATACCTATCATAGATGGAAGATTTGGGAAAAATCATGGATGAGGGAGCTGAAATTAGTGTCGGAACCTACTTGGGGGAGTTTTCAGTGTCTTTATTTTTGGATTTTCATTTTTACTCTTGAAAATTATTTGGAATGAAATATCTATTTTTTTAGTTTGGTATATTTTCTTTTGGTCTGATTCACCATGTATTATTGTTCTGTTTTGGTTATAGCATTATAATAGTTATTGGTTATTTTCTTTTGGTTATTTCTCGGTTATTTATATTATTGTGATACTTTGATAAAGAGGGTATAGTCCCCCCATATTATATATATTATAAACTCACTGTTAGTTTGTAGCCTCTGGCATATGGGGAGGTGCACTTGAGTTCATGTAACAGACCAGCTCGGGGCATCGCTATGTGTCAACTGGGTCCAGACATCCCAAAGTGGTATCAAAGTCAGTTTTCATTTCTTTTATTTTTTTTATACTATTTTGTAAAGGTATATATATGACTATGAAGAGTTTGGACTTGTACATGAGCTTGTGTATGGGAGTGTCTAACCCATCTATGGTGGGAAACCCAAGTACCTGGGGTGTGATTGTTGTTATTTTTGTTTTCTGTTATTCTTGGATGTTATTTCACCTCGAGTGATGCACCTATTGTGTGAAGTGATTATTATTTCTAATATTTTTTGAGATTTTACTCATGGGATGGTATGGCATGAAAGTTGAGTATACATGCATTATTATAACCACTCAAGAATTATTGTGACATGCATTTTTTTAGGCACGCGTAGAAAAGAAGGTTTTGAGTAATTCGTTGAAAATGGAATTCTTTTCTTTTCTTGTGTAATTTAACTGAAAAAGGTTCCTAATATGAAAATTAAAAATTAAAAAAATTGAAAAATGTGTAAAAATTGAAATGGATAAATGTGTGTATAATTATAACTTGAACATAAGAATGTTTTTACCCTTTTTTAACCATATCTTAGATGTAGGATGGTTACGGGTAGTGATAGTGCCTCAATTTTTGAACGTGTGGTGAAAAAAAAGGAAGATGAATTGTTATGGATTTATGTGAATCCCTCTTGTTAATTGTGTTAATGTTTTGAAATGTATCATAGGTGTGTGTGTTTGGAATTATAGAGATATGCATCCATGATGACATTTTCTGATAGGATGATAGGATAATATGAATGGAAATGATCCTCCAGGAGTGGAACACGAGGCACTAATTGTTCTAGGTGAAGGACACGAAGAGTAGTTTCATGAGAACTTTTCTCTCTTCATATAGTTTATGTAGAGAGACCCAGAGCTGTTTGTGAATATTATGTGTCACATAACAAGGGATTTTCAGTTACAACACCCTCCAAATTTCACCAGAGAGTCTAGACATGAGAAAGATGAGTTTAGGATTGAGTCAGTAAAAACAATATTTCACCATTTAGATACTCCTACTAAGAAGAGGGTCATTTTGGCTTCTTATATGTTATAAGGATCAGTGAAGCGTTGATGGGATATTTTAGCTTGGACTGGGTAGGAATATGGTATGGTATAGAATGACTTTTGGGAGATATTTCTAGAACACTTTTATCCAGAGGCACTGAGGTCAGAGAGGATAGCTGTAACGACCCAAACTTTTATTAATGGAAATTCCTGTTGATCTAATTAATTGTCTTATTATGTAAAAGGGTTATATAAAATGTGAACTTCATTGGTTTTATGTTTTTGGATTTTAAAATAACGTCAAGAATTGTGACTATTGCTAATATAGTCATTGAATAGTGATCACATGATTAGTATAAATATAGGGCTTTAACAAATCCAATTTACTCAGACAAAGAAAGTAATGGCCTCATCCAGTAGACTTTCCCCATACGAAGCCCATTTTTCAGAGCTCAGAAAGTATGTGGCTTTATTGGGATACATTCTTGACCAAGCCCAAGTCGAGCTTCAACAAGTTAAGCTCGAACAGAACTATATATGGGATAAGTGGAAGTTAATAGAGATTAACACCCAAGTAATGTTATCTGATCCACCCCAAGAGTCAGTCACCATCACGCACGTTACCCTAAGGTCTTATGCGGGTGTTATAAGGGGTTATGTAATAAGACCCTAGCACTATGATTATGTGCATTATTTTTGTATACAATAATGAATATACATTCATTCTATTATTCTAACTCTGTAAATAGTTTTTAATTCACAAATAGTATTTTTTGTTAATTTTCAACTAAGGAATCTATTTTGATAAATTAATGGATTTTGAATTAAATAATATTTTAATAAAATATTGTTGTTATTATTATTATTAAATTACATTTATTAATTATAAATGATCATATAATTTTTATGAATGCAATTGTAATTCTTTATTAAGGTTTGAAAGTAGTCTGTCAAAACCCGTGAATTTTCGATAAATGTCAGTTTTTATTTTAAAAGGGAAAATTCACATATTTATAAAATTATTTGGATAAAATGAATATCATTTTTTTTAATCATTACATCGAAATTATCCAATGGTGAATTTTTCATAATTTTCTGAGACAGTAGAATTTTGGGGTAAAAATTAAATACTGTTTAAATATATAATGTGTTTTATGACATCATAATGACCCAATAGTGATGTAATAAAATACTATAAACATTATTTTCGGCCAATATATGTTTTAACATTAAAATAATTTGATTTTAGGTTTGTCTGGTTTATTTTACAAAGCCTTAGTGGACCCTATAAGACTTATAAAATATTTTAGCTTTTTAAATTGATTTCCTTAAGAGTGTGACTCACCTCCACATAACCACCCTATTATTTTAATAAGTTAGGACATTGAAATTATAAAACATTGATTTCCACTCCCCTTTTTCAAAAACCATGGTCAAAAACCATGGTCTGGTTTGTGTTTTTGATTAGTTTAATCTGTGGTGTCCCAAACCTAAATAATAAAGAATTCCCTCTCCTTTCCTATATAAACCCACCCAAGATCCCACTTCCTCCTCACTCAAATCCATTAGAGTTAAAACAACCCCTAACCTTCTCTCTCTACAAACCTCCCAAGGTTCCCTAATCTCCCAAGAAGCCTCTCTCAAGCCTCTCCCAAGCTTTTTAGAACACACTTCCAAGTAAGGGATTCTCACTTTCCTTATTTATGCCAAAGTTTCCTTATATTATTATGCCCTTTTATTTTCAATTATAAATGTTGGGGTATAATTTTTCACCTCCCCCATACTTCTTTATTCATGTTTTAATAATTAGTGATATTCTTTATCTCTCATTAATTGCTCCCATGGACACTCGTTACCATGCCGAAATTCCATAAGGAATTTCTCTCTCTTCATTGACATTCAATCAATTCTTTTGTATTACGTATCTAAATTCCAATACATTTGTTGGGAAATGTTTCTATATGACCCCATTACTGTCCCTTTCATATACATATGATGAGACACCCATTTCTATCTCATCAACCATTTTTATAAATTCTTATGTCACACTGTTATGCTGCTGAAATTGCACCGCATTTTTCCAAGCCAAGATCATAGTGTAGTGAATACCATACCCATGTCTCTATCAAGGGTATTAAACGTTATGCACATATACATATTTAATGGTACTATCATGTATTTATTCAAAATTTCTTAATCGTTAAATAACTTATGATTTTGATTGATTCCATTTTATATGATCCATGTTGCACACTTATGCATGAAATGAAATGTTTAAGAAGGGTGTGCCCTGATAGCACTCCAATGTATTGGGTAAAGTATAGTATCATGATACATCATGTGAAATGGTTATTTACTCATGATAATTCAATTTAAACAAGGGTTTACTCAATCTTCATGTGTAATGAGGGTTTACTCATGCTTCATCTACAATGAACCTTGGCTCATGCTAATGCCATGTTAAGTGTTTTTTTCACATTTCTATGTTATGATAATCATGCTATATCATGCCTTTATGTTCATGTTATTTTATGCTCCATTGATATGCCTATTTCCTAACATGTATTGTATTCTTCATGTTATGATTTTTTTACTCCCTTACTGGGATTTATAGATCACCCCTTTCTTATGTATGTCCTCAGGTTATCCCATGTAATGCTAAGTATGAGGGAATGTAGTGGTCATGTAAAGGATGTTTTCAATTAGATGGTGTGTTTCATGTTTTAAGTTGTTATATAATGGTCCCAATCCCCAAATACATTGGACCTCTCAATTTTCTATGTTTTATCAATTGAAGTTTTTATGTAATAAATCTTGTCTAAGTGTGTAATAAAAATCAGGGGTGTCATAGTTGGTATCAAAGGATAGGTTTAGTTATTTTTGGGATTAAGATTAGAAAACCATAGTGAAGCCTTAGGGATATGAGTAAGTATAATAAAAATATCCCTAAGTCTTTGTGAGTATTTAGTAAGTGGTTTATCAAAAACAATACATCCATGTCTGGATACAAGTAGGTAGAGGTTGCTCTGGCACATATGTACCAAGGAGTGAAAACTCTGACAAGGAGTTTTGGGCTTGACTCGGGGTATCCTGATACACGACAATGGTTGTGATCTTTGCAATGAAAATCTGGAAGCATTATCTCTATGGGGAGAAGTTTGAGATATATATTGATCAAAAGATCCTTAAATATATATTCACACAGAAAGAGATAAATATGCACCAACAAAGTTGGATAGAAATCATCAAGGATTATGACTGCTCAATCCATTACCAGCTTGGGAAACCAAACAAGGTGGTGAATGCTCTAAGTAGAAAGGATCCAGTGATTCTTTCATTGATGATAATTGAGAAGGGTCCAATCTTCTAATATTTTCATAGGATGGACATGGTAATCGTTAAGGGAGGAACATCATCAATCCTTTCTCAAATGATTTCTCAACCATCCCTCTTAGAGAAAATAAAGGGTGCTCAAAAAAAGGATTTGGAAGTTATGAAAAGGGTGGAAGCTACCAGAAATGGGAAATCCTTAGAGTTCGTGGTTGATAAGGATAGAATTGTGAGATTTTGGTCACGATTATGTGTACCATATGATCCAGAGATAAAGAAGGAGCTTCTGAATGACAAACATAGATCAACCTTCACAATTCACCCGGGGAGCACAAAGATGTATCGAGTTCTCCAAGAAAAATTTTGGTGAGACAATATGAAAAGGGAGATTGTTGGATATACATCAAAGTGCATGGTATATCAGCAAGTGAAGGCTGAGAGGCAAAAGGCTAAGGGGGTGATTCAACCACTACCCATAAAAATATGGAAGTGGGACAACATTACCATGGAATTTGTCACTGTAATTCCAAGGAAATCTAGAGGAAACAATGCTATATGGGTCATTGTGGATCGTCTTAGGAATACAGTTAACTTTATCGTGATTCGAGAGGACTTCTCATTGAATCAACTTGCATGTATTTACATCAATGAATTGGTAAGGCTACATGGAGTACCAATATCTATTATATCTGATCGTGAACTGAGATTCATGTCGAAGTTCTAGAAAAGTATTCAACATGATCTAAGCACTGAACTAAACTTCAGTACGTCCTATCATCCTCAAACTGATTTCCAATCTGAGCGAACTATTCAGAGACTGTAAGATATGTTAAGATCATGTTCTATGGACTTAAAAGGAGGTTGGGACCAACATCTTCCACTAGTTGAATTCTCCTACAATAATAGTTTCCACTCAAGCATCTGAATGGCACCATATCAAGCCCTTTATTGGAAAAGGTGCAGAACACCGGTGTGTTGGGATGAAATTGGTGAGTGTAAGCTTCTAGGACCTGAAATGGTCAAAGAAATGGTGGAGAAGGTGAAGACCATTCAGCAGCATATCAAGGCAGCCCAAAGTCGACATAAGAGTTATGTAGATAGTTGTAGACGAGACCGTGAGTTAAAAGTGGGAGACATGGTGTTTCTACACATATCTCTGTGGAAGAAGGTCATGAGATTTGGAAAGAAAGGGAAGTTAAGTCCTAGGTACATCGGCCCCTTTGAGATTCTTGATCGTGTCGGGGTTGTGGCCTATCGACTAGCACTTCCACCTACCATGGACAAAGTACAAGATGTATTTCATGTATCCCTCTTAAGAAAGTACATAATAGACCCTTCACATATACTCTCTTCAAAGGTAGTAAAGTTATAGGATGAAATTTCTTATGAGGAGCAACCAGTGAAGATCTTAGATCATAGAGAAAAAGTTCTAGGAAATAAGATAATTCCCCTAATCAAGGTGTTGTGGCAAAACCAGAAGTTTGAAGAAGCGATGTGGGAATCAGAGAAAGTGATGAAGCAAAGTTACCCACATCTATTTTAGTTTTGTAAAATGAAATTTTGAGGGGGAAATTTCTGAAGTGGAAGATTGTAACGACCCAAACTTTTATTAATGGAAATTCCTCTTGATCTAATTAAATGTATTATTATGTAAAATGGTTATATAAAATGTGAAATTGATTGGTTTTATGTTTGTGTATTTTAAAATACCATTAATAATTGTGATTGTCACTAATATAGTTGTTGAATAGTGATCACATGATTAGTATAAATATAGGGATTTAACAAATCCAATTTACTCAGACAAAAGAAGCGATGGTCTCATCCAGTAGACTTGCCCCATACGAAGCCCATTTATCGGAGCTCGGGATGGAGGTGGCATCATTGGTCTTCGCTCTTGACCAAGCCCAAGCCGAGCTTCAACATGTTAAGCTTGAACGGAACCGTCTACGGGATAAGTGGAAGTTGATAGATATTATCACCCGAGCAATGTTATCCGAGCCACCCCAAGAGTTTGTCACCATCGCACACCTTACCCTAAGGTAGTATGTGGGTGTTATAATCAGTTATGTAACAAGACCCTATAAATATGATTATGTTCATTATTTTTGTATATAATAATTAATATACATTCATTTTATTACTGTAACTCTGTAAATAGATTTTAAAGCACAAATAGTATTTTTAGTTAATTTTAAACTAAGGAATATATATTGATAAATTAATGGAATTTTGAATTAAATAATATTTTAATAAAATATTATTATTATTAAATTAATTTTATTAAGTATAAATGATCATATAATTTTTATGAATGTAATTGTAATTATTTATTAAGGTTTGAAAGTTGTATTTGTCAAAACCCATGAATTTTCGATAGATGTAGATTATTATTTTAAAAGTGAAAATTCACATATTTAGAAAATTATTTAGATAAAATTAATATCATTTTTGTAATCAGGATGTTTAAATTATCCAATGGTAGATTTTTCATAATTTTCTGAGATAGTCGAATTTTCGGGTAAAAATTAAATACCGTTTAAATATATAATGTGTTTTATGACATCATAATGATCCAATAGTGATGTAATAAAATACTATAAACATTATTTTTGGACAATATATGTTTTATCATTAAAATAATTTGATTTTAGTATTTTTTTTATTTATTTTACAAAGCCTTAGTAGACCCTCCAAGACTCATAAAACATTTTAGTTTTTTAAATTTATTTCCTTGAGAGTGTGACTCACCTCCACATAAGCACCCTATTAATTTAAGAATTTAGACCATTGGGCTTATAAAATATTGTTTTCCACTCCCCTTTGGAAAAAAACATGGTCAAAAACCATGGTATTTTTTGTGGTTTTGATTAGTTTAATGTGTGGTGTCCCAAACCTAAATAATAAAGAATTACCTATCTTTTCCTATATAAACCCACCCAAGATCCCACTTCCTCCCCACTAAAAGACTTTTGAGTTCAACCAAACCCTACCCTACTCTCTCTATAATCCTCCCAAGGTGCCCCAATCTCCAAATCAGCCTCTCTCAATCCTCTACCAAGCTTTTGGGATCACACTTCCAAGTAAAGGATTCTCACCTTCTTTATTTATGTCCAAGTTTCCATATATTGTTATGCCCTTTTATTTTCAATTATAAATGTTGGGTTATGGTTTCTCACCTACCCCATACTTTCCTCTTCATGTTTTTATAATTATATGTCCCCATTATCTCTCATTAATTCCTCCCATGTACACATGTTACCATACCGAAATTCTGTAAGAAATTTCTCTCTCCTCATTTACATTCAAGAAATTATTTTGTATTACGTATCTAAATTCCATTACATTTGTTGGGACATATATCTATATGACCCCCTTCCTGTCCATTTCATTTAAATATGATGAGAGACCCATTTATCTCTCATCAACCATTTTTATGAATTCTTATGTCACGCTGTTATGCTGCCGAAATGGCACCGCGTTTTTCCAAGCCAGGATCATAGTGTAGTGAATACCATACCCATGTCTCTATCAATGGTATTAACCTTTATGCACATATACATATTGAATGGTACTTTAATTTATTTATTACACATTTTTTAATCGTGGAATAACTTATGATGTTGATTGATTCCATGTTATATGATTCATGTGGCACACTTATGCATGAAATGAAATGATTAAGAAGGGTGTGCCCTGATAGCGCTCCAATGCATTGGATAAAGTATAGTATCATGATAAGTCATGTTCAATGGGTATTGAATCATTCTAATTAAATTGAAACAAGGTTTTACTCATGCTTCATGTGCAATGAGGTTTTACTCATGCTTCATGTACAATGATCCTTGGATCATGCTAATACCATGTTAAGCGTTGTTGACACATTTCCTTGTTATGATAATAATGCTATATAATGCCTTTATGTTCATGTTACTTTATTCTTCATTCATATGTCTATTTTCTAACATGTATTTTATTCTTCATGTTATGACTTTTTTACTCCCTTTCTAGCCTTTATAGCTCACCCCTTTCTTATGCATGTCCTCAGATTATCCCATGCAATGCTAAGTATTGGGGAATGTAGTGGTCATGTAAAGGAATGTTTCAATAAGATGTTGAATTTCATGTTTTAGGTTTTTATGTAATGTTCCTAATCCAAAATACACTAGAAATCTCGATCTTATTTGTTGTATCAAGTGAAGGTTTTATGTAAGAAATCATGTCTATGTGTGTAATAAAAATTAGGGTTGTCATAATAGTTGAGTTCATCTGGTTGACCCAGGGGTGTATATCTATGATGGACTATGCTAGTTAATTTACTAACTTGTAGTGCTTTTCTCCAATGCCTTAAAGGGATGAGATAGCTAGGGAAAGTCATTTTCAATATGGAATTAAATGTGATATTAAGTCCTAGGTTAATATATTTTGGGTGAAATGGTTTTCTAAAGTGGTGAATCGATCTCTCATGTCTGAGGGGAAACTGAAGGAAGCTTCCAATGGTGGATAGGTGGTTTCACATGAATGATTAAAAGGTAAACCTTTGGAGGTTAGTAAGTGTTGTTCTAAAAATTTTGACCAGATCATTGGAAATAAGAGTGGATAGGTGAAAGGATCATTTACTCGGGATCTTACCCAAGTGATTTTATGTCGGTGAGGTAGGTTAGATCACTTTAATAGACATTGTCTCTAACCACCAATGGAGTTTTAAACTTATTAAGGATAGTAAATCTATAAAGTTTCTATAGTAACCCACAATAGATGTGTAACGATTAGGTGGATATGTAGAATTGGAGTGCTAGAAGGAGGTATTCTACACCATATTACTTCGTAAATTGGAGTTTTATCAGTCTTGGTGGTAGAGGTAGTGGACATAGTGCTTCAGGGAATGAGCACATGTATTAGTAGAATGGTGCAACTTAGGGGGTCATACTGCATCACAGGGAATAGGGGTAGGAAAATTTCATGCAGTTCAGACTACATTTGTGGATAGTGAGGCTAGACCATCAACAGTTAGAGGTACTATTCTTGTAGCTTCTACTCTTTCTTATTACTTATTTGATACTTGTTCCTCTCATTCATTTATATCTACACATCATCTGAATAGGTTGAGTATGGTATTGAAGTTTGTGAGAAAGGTTATAATGATCGATAAACCTTTGGGATTATGGTTGAGAGATGTATGTTTATGAAAAGGGTGTTCTCTTGAGGCCGGGTAGTTTCATTTCCTTTGGTATCTTTACATTCTGGATATGTAAGGCTTCCAATTTTTTTTGGATATGTACTGGTTGGTATCATACCATTCCCACATAGATTGTTACTATAGGATAGTGACTTTGATGTCTCTTGAGGGTGACAATTATTTCCATCATAGAGAGTGGGATATCCAGAAAGGCCATACAGGTCCAATTTTTCCATAACTGGGGGAGATCACCACCCAGTTTTCTATTATATTGATGTATAATGGGAGTGTAAGGAATGAATTCTTTACAACCATAATGGATAGGTTCCTAGAAATGTTTCCTAAGGACTTCTTAGTGCTTCCACCTGAGAGAGGCTTGGAGTTTATGATTGAGGACATACAGTGCATTGATCTAGTTTCTATTCTGCCATGTAGAATGGAACCACATGTATATCACCTCTATACTAGATAGTGGTAGGTGAGTCAGAGCTATTGGGACTGAGTCTCAAGCATGAGACATCAAAATAGGTTTAGTTGATTCTGAAGCATATGGATATGGATCAGTGTAGTCAGAATTAATATGTTGATATACATTGATAACCCCTTGAGTTTACAGTGGGAGATTATGTGTTCTTTTGGGTATTTTCTAGATTAGTTCACTATAGTATTCATAGATAGGGATGGTTGGTTTCCAAGTTTTTTTGTCCTTATGAGGTTATGGATTAAATTAGGACGATGGTGTTCTAATTGTCTCTTGAATAGAGTTATAGTTCTATGAATGATGACTTTCATGTGTCACAGCTTAAGCAACATCACCCCAACCCTTATCATTTGATCGATGTGGATGATGTTGAGCTTGAGATTGATGTGTCCTTTAAGGATAATATAATACATGTTCTGGATCATAGTGATAAAGTTTTTTGGGGAAAGATTGTGCTGATAGTTAGTGTGTTGTGGCAACATGGGAGGGTTCATGAGGAAACATGGGGTAGATAAGAGGATATGTAGGCTTAGCGGCATCATATTTTTTACTCTGAATCATAGATATTCTTGGTAGTACAACTCGGGGATGATTTGTTATAATTTTGGGAGATTGTAATATCTTCTCATTTTAGGATATGCCTTGGGCCCTTTTATAGTTACTCTTTTACCCTTGTGTTAGTGTATCTTTTTTGGGTTTTACTTTGGGATTTTTGGTGTGAAATTAGATAATTTTAAAAGTAAAAGGTTTACTGCATAGTTGGCACATGGTTTGTCTAACTCGTGCACCTAGACCAGTCGGTCATGTAAACCTAAATAGAGGTTATTTTCATGGTTATCATAAGGTTTTTTAAACTATGTGACCTTTTAGTAGTAATTGTGTGACCCTTGGGGTTGGTTCATATTTAGGCACATGATTGGGGAAAATTGTGTTCTCTATACAGGAAGTCATGTGCATGGAAAAATAATCCTCTAAAAATTCATTAATGAAAATTATGAACCCCTGTCATATATCCCAAAACACCCCATCTTGACCCTATCTTATTTATCTATGTTTTTTAGGCTCACAAATGGATTATAAGGGCTTTCAAACATTATTATAGGTGAATCAAAGATCTTATTGATGGATATTAACCTCTCCTGGTATGTGATTTCTTCCTGATTAGATTTCTCTCTCTCCCATCTCTATTCCCCAATTAAGAGGGGGTATTTTTCTTCTATTTGGGATGGTTTAAACCTAGGTTTTATTATATGTTTATCTATTTGATATTTTTTTCTATGATTTGGTTCTAGATTTCATTCTTCATTATTCTCTTCATTGTTCTGGTTCAATTGGGGGTTCTATTGGTGACCGCTCATCAATATTCTTGAGGTGGGTGGTCTAAATTGAAAATCCCATAGTCTTGATTTAATTAAGTGTATGTAATTATGAAATTTCAATTTCTGTGATTAGGGAATTGAATATGGAATTTAATTAGATTAAATTTAATTTCCATGTGATAATTGAATGGGTTGAATTTGGGGAAATTTTAAATTGGTTGAATTAGATTAATTAATTAATTAATTAATTAATGGAATGATGTGATTATGGAAATGATGGGATATTGGAATTATGGATTTGGTCATCTAAATTTGATTGTATAATTGGTTAATATATTGAGTTAATTAATTGATTAATAATTTAAATAGAGGGATGTTTAGATTAACCTTGAATGTTTAATGGGTCATGTGAATAAATTTTGATAAATGGTATAATGATGAATTGTTCATATTATTCCATGTGATTAAATTGTTGAACCATGATTATTTTCGTCATTGAAATGGTATATCATGATTTGAAATGTTGATGATTTGGTTAATAATGATTAACCTTGTTAAATTTGATATATGTGATATATGTGATTGATTGATAAATACGTTGTGAGACACAGACCGGTGCTTCAGATACCCATGGGGTACTAGACATTGTGTTCTAGACCTAAATGCATTCATGTGATCACGAGTGTGGTGCATATACTAAGGATCTAAATACCCATATGTGATAGTTAGTGTGGGACAGGGACTGAGGATACAAATACCCATGTGGCATTGAGGTGTGGGATAGTGATAGAGACTCCAAATACCCATAGGGTGTTAGAAACGATGTTCTATACCCAGGAGATTGGCATTAGATGATGGTTATAATTGGTTGTGATTTTAATTTAAATGACAAATAATTACCATGGTATTGTGATATGTTATATCCTTTGGGGATATTTTAGTCTCCGACATGAGAAAAAATAAGTATTGATAGTATGGGTGTCTTTGTGAACCTAGAGAAATTATGTGGTTAATTAAATAATAGTGAAATGTGATAAATGTTTACTTATTTCTTTGTACTTTATTATTTATAAAACTGCATACATTGTTATTAATTGGATGTTGTTTAAGACACCATTTTTAGTGGAATACTGAGTTGTACTCACATCTTACTTGGGATGTATGATTGGTACATAAATAGAAATCATGTTTTCAAGATAGGATAAGGAAAATATCCCTATATTAGATGGTTGAGTTGGGATAGATCGTGGATGAGGGAACTGGACCTGATGTCGGGATATGCTTGGGGGAGTTGTTAGTGTCTTTATTTTTGGGTTTGTATTTTGAAACTTGACACTTATTTTTCATGACATATCTATTATTTTAGTTTTTTATATTGTCTTTTGTTATTATTCACCATGTATTACAGGTCTTTTTTGGTTATGGTGTTATACTAGTTGTTGGTTATTGTCTTTTGGTTATTGATTAGTTAGTTCTATTTTTTCTACTTTGATAATGATTTTATAGTCACCCCATGTTATATATATTATACCACCACTACTATTTGGTATCCTCTAGTGTACAGAGAGGTGCGCTTGAGGTCACATAACCAGCCGTCTTGGGGAACCGATATGTGACACCTGGGTCAGAACGTTACATTAAAACCATTTTAGACTATAAAATACCTTCCCAAATAACATAAAAAATTCACTCCCCTCATCCTAGAGTCATTACTTTGGTAATAAATCTATCCTAGAATAGATTTTGTTGCAAACCATATAAGTATACATGAAAAAGAGGTAACATTCTTCAACTAGTGTTTTTATTTTATTTATTCCCCCACCTCCTTCAAATTTTGTTAACCCGTGATGAAAGAATATAATATGTTTATTACATATAATTAGATGTTTTTATATTAATTTAATGACCTAAAAATCCTCAAATCCATCAAATCGATCACGAAATCACCAGTCGTGTATACGGTGAACTACTGCCTCCCAAACTGATGTCATTTTTTCCATTACAACCTCTCACAATTGGGTATGATGATGGATATAAAGAATATAAATGAAATTTATAACATAATTATACATATATATTCATTATATCATATGTAATATTTTTACTTTCCATTACATATGGAATACAATAATGTACTTCATGTGTACGACGGACTACCGCTTCGTGAAACGATGTGATTTGTTTTTCACTAATGAATTAAATGGATTATAATAAGGATAATTTTAATGAAAATATGTCATATAAATGGAATAATTAGGATATTACTCACATATTTATAATTTTTAAAAGATAATATATAATTTACTTTCTTACCCTTTAACTCACTAAAAGATAATAATGTCGTCCGTGTATGTGTGGACTACTGCCTTCACAAAGCGATTAGACTCTTCCTTTTAATCACCAAACCACATGGATGATATATATATAATTATATTAAAAAATAATAATATGAAATAATGATCATTATATAGTGATAAAATATTACTTACCTTATTTCCATAATTATCATTGAAAAATGGAAATGTTACACATTCATATATATGGCCTACCGTCCCCATGATCATAACATACTTCATTTATGAAAAAATATCTCTCATGAATGGTATTAAAAGTATAATTAATGTATAAATATGATAATTATTTCATTGTTATTATTTTGGATATTATGTAACTATGATCAAATTTATAGAACCAAAAATTAAAAAACATACATGAAAAACAAAGCAGTTATTACTCGAAACGTGACTTTAACAAGGAATTGTTAATAAACATATAATAAAAGGTTATAAATAAATCATATATGGTATTATATATATATACATATTTATTTATTTATTTATTTATTTTATTATTTATTTATTTATTTATGTTTCTCTAATATATTTATAATAAACTTTTATTTATTATAAAGGAGGCACGAAGGTGTAGGAAGGATGTCGAGACTTAAGGAAAGGGATTTATAGTCTATATTTTATTTTTGGGAGACATATAAAAATTCACCACTCATTTATTTTTTGGGGTTTATATACTGACCCCTTGAAATTTTATATCATGAATATAATCCTTTTTAATGATATTTATTGTTTCATTTGATTTTTTGCTTTATTAGGGCTTACGATTCAAAACATTACTAAAGTAGTAAGGTATTTTCATCTCACTTTTATTTTTTTGCGAGAAAGAAGACATATTCAGCATGTTTTTCTTTAATGTCATGAATATACTTCCCATTAATGTATATTATGATTCTTATCCATAAATTTATGTAAATTTACCTATCCATTTGAGGATATATTTTTCATGCGGTTTATAGTTCAAATGTTACCAATGTGGTAAGGTATTTTTGTATCAAATTGCATTCTTGGGGGCCTATGTTATGTTATGCACCTATCTTCCTCTATGATGTGTATATACAGCCCCTTTGAAATATTATATCATGATTCTCCATAATTTCATGATATTATAAGTTTCATTTAATGTTATTATTTCATTGTGATTACGATTCAATGTCACTAAATTGGTAAGAGTTTTATGTTACAATATCATCATTTATCAAGAGTTTTTATGATTATGCTTCTAATGATAAACTCTTATGATCCATATTTCAATAAACTCATGAATTTTATTCTAATGTGATTATTTCAAGAGAATATATTTTTCTCTTCATTTTTCTCTCTCTATGTACCCAATATTTAAAAATAGTTTTTTATGAAAATATGACCTTATTTCACTTTTCAGTTGAAACCCACTTTTCTTCCAAAACCATTTTTTGTAAAAAAATCAATTTTTTTTAAATTATTAAAAAATTTACTAAATACATTTTTATCCATGTATTAATATTTAAAAAATGTTTTTAGATGAATATTAATGTATTTTTTCAAAAAAATCTCAGTTGTCTTTTATAGAAAATGTTAAAGGAATATTTGTTTTAATGTGTATGGTGTGAATGAAAATTCTCACAGTTATGAATATTATTTTCTTTGAATATTTTTTAAAAAGTTTTCAAGGTTATTTGAAAAGAAAAGTATTTACAAAAATATATAAAATATTTTTCAAAGTGGAAAAGATATTTTCCTCAACAATTTTTTTAAATGAATTTTAAAGATTTAATTATAAGTTTTCAAGATTGTTTTCAAAGAAAGTGATTTAGAAAAAAAATTATAAATTTTTAAAAGTTATTTACAAGGAAAAATTTATCTTCCTCAATAAATTTTCCAAGTGATTTATCTTTAAAAATCATTCTCTATCTAAGATGACAACCTTTGATGTAACTTATTCTTTTTTAGGGATATAAATCAAGGATAACATTATTATTCAATTTATTAATGGTTTATGTTAATAATGACAAGAATTTTAGGAAACTCATTTCTCTTCCACAGTTTATACCATGATAAAATTATTATGAAATATACTTCTTTTAATGGGTTATTATATAATAAAATGATCAAATTATTATGAAACCTAACTCTTTTATAGAGGTTGTGATATGATTAAATTTTTATAAAACCCATTTATTTTCATGGGTTGTGATATAATTGATATTTTATGATCTTGTGGAACACAAATGTATGATTTTCATTATGTGACATTTGGAACCTATATATCCCTATAATGAGTTGGATAAGGATTTATATCTCATGAGATAGATAATATTATAATAGGGAGTGACCCGGGTTTAGTAAGGTACTTTGTATTTTATGATAGTCTTGGGAGTTAACCTTGACTACTCTTATGGTTTGGGGAGTGAACCCATTCCACTATTATAGTCTTAGTAGTGATATTTGAATACTGTGATAATTACTTTTTATGATTCTATGTATGCCACAATTCCATGTCTTATGCCAAGTTATGATCTCATGGATCATTTTATTTGATTCCTTTTTAATCCATGTCTTATGAACTTCCAAGATTTATTCCATGTATCAATATTATTAACTTTTATTTTTCAGGTATAGTTTTCAATTTTTATGCTCATGTTTGCATACCCTTGTTCTTATATAATTATTATGTGATAATTTATATATCACTTTATTGCCCTTAATGATTATATGAGCTTACCCTTTCTTATTTTTTCATTCCCTAGGTTACAAAAAAAGGTTTTATATAGGGTATGTTTGTGAAGAGTAATAAAGAGGAAGATATTTATGAGATATTTTCAAGATCATTCACCAAATTAGAATATTGTGTACTTAGTCTCCAAATTCACTGATATATTATGATTCTTTAGTGTTTTTTATGTAATTTATGGAATATTCATCTAAAAATATGTAATATCTATGTATGAAAATCTAGAGTTACTATATTTGGAATCAGAGGAAAGGTTTGGATAACATTTGAAAACTAATCTGAAAAAAACATTAGTAAGTTCCCTAGGTATATTTATAAGAAGATGTGTAGATATGACTCTAATGATACATCTACTGGTGAGTAAATGTAACAGAAAATGTCCTAGAATTTTGGTAAAGGATATAGAAAGTGTTTTCCAAGTAGTTACATCCATGTTTGGATACTAAAAGTGGATTTGGATCTATCATAGAGATACCTAGAGGTTATGAATTTTAAAAGGGTGTATTAATATGGACTTTATTGTCATCTAGTGTACGACAATGGGCCTTATTTCACACTAGGTTTGACACTCCCTAGGGATATTCTTTAAAAAGTGACACACTCTTTATAAACCATCATAAAGGATTTAAAAATATGAAAATTGTGGATAAACTATGTTAAGTTGAAGGTTTCATATATTTAATAGAAAATTTTATAATGATCATACAAATGGGATGATGATTATAGTGATAGATATTACAATTTTGCCTAATTAGTTTTAATGGAACAAAATTAATAACGTTCACCTTAACAAACTCTCGGTCTCACCAAACAAGAGAAGGATTGAGTTCACTAAGATATTAGGTAGTGGATACCATGGTGGAAAGAATATTTATTTTCATATATTTCAATAATGTGGGAATAATCACTCAAGGGAATTTCTTAGAGGGATATGAAGATGTTTTAGGTGTGGAAAAAAGGAAACAAATCATGTAAATACAAAGGAAAAATGAATATATAGGTTAACATAATGAATGATAATAATTTTCTTCCTAAGGTATCATCTACTATTGAATGTTTTAAATGTGTAAAGTATGTTCATTATGAAAAGTTCTATCTTAAGGGGAAATCTCATGAAGATAATCATCAAGGTTGTATGAGTAATGGTTTTATTATTTATGATGAAGAGACTATGAATGACATATGAAAGGAAATAGGTATTAAGTAATAAAATGAATAAGCATAGTTAATGGTTTAATAATAAAGGGAGATGATCAAAGTAATAATGTATTGGAATTAAATGAATATGTTATATGAATCATGAAATATATAAATATTGTTTAGTATAGGTTTTTTGTCAAGTATTTTCAAGAATATGTTGAATGGTATGAATGACCTAGAAATGTGATTTAATAGAAGGGTTATATTTTATGGAAAAAACATGATTAATGGAGTATAATCCTTAATATGATCTTGACATTTAGAATACGGAGTTTTTTTTTGGATAAAGATATTATTGATATAGATAAATAAATTGGACAGTATTGATGACCTCAAAACTGATAATGGATTTGTTGATAAAGTGGTTTATGTTATCATTGATGTAGTTCACAATATTATTGTATCTATAGAATATGTTCAATAATATATGGTTTTATTCAATTAATTAGAAATCATACATGTTTTCATTGAGGTTCTATAGTAATTTTTTTATTATCAAGCTTTTAGATAATACATGAACTAGGTATTCATATATTTCTCATGTGACAATTAAGATATACTTAATGATATTTTGAGGATTAATGTTGAGTTTGGGAAATTTAGTAAACTTGTTTATAAATTTTTAATTATAGAAGGTTTATAAGGTTAAACATTTATGGAATTCTTTAAGTTTAACATTGGATGAGGTTTTAGATAATAATGTATTACTTCCCCATATAAAGATATATCTATATTGGATAAATAGTGTTAGGTTTTTTTAATAGAAATAGAAGAAATGACTTACCATTCTTTTATGGATATTATTTAGTTATTCGGACATGAAATATTCATCACTTAGAGTAATAGATGAAGTATAAATCCATAAAGTCGAAACCAAGGGATGAAATCATTCCTATGAGATAAAAAGATATCTAGTTAGTACATTTTCATATGCTCTTATTCTAGATGGAAAAAAATCCCAACCTTAGGAAAAGGATATTGATATAAAATATTGTCTTATTATCATCATTTTTGATGATATAAATGAACTTTTTCTCACCTCATTGGTTTATGTCTTTTTGTTCGTTAACTTTCTCCAGATCATGTTCTCTATCACTCTTCATCCGTATTTGAGTATTAGTTTCTCTTCTATGTCCATGTTTTCAATTCTCACCTATGTTCTCATATTTGGAAACCTAACATTTGTTATTCTAGTTGAATTTTACTCATCCATTTATATTTTTGAAGATTATTTTTTTATTAACCTGTGTTATGATGTTTGATTCTATAAATGAATTTTCAAATGTTAAACCTTTTATTAATGAGATGAATTTTGAGGGAAAAAATCATTTTTAAGGGGGGTGGAATGTAACATCATGATATTTTGTGAATTTTTTTAAATAAATTTAATCTATTTGATATTTTTCATTACACAAATCACTGATTTTATCTTTCATTACATGAAAAATTATGTTTAGTTTGTGTTATACGCAACGCGGAGTTTAAATAAAACATGACTTACTATAAAGAAATTATTATTTAATATGACAGTTACCACCTTATTATTGGAATGGAATTTATTAATATGATTAACTAAATTAAGAAAATATTTGGTTTAAACATGTATCTATAATTAATTCCTTGGTAACCAAATAATTAGAAATGAAAATTAAAACCATTTTAAAATTAAGGAAATATTTTTCTTAAAGAAATATTTTAAAAAAACGTTTTACCAAAATAAATTAAACCAAACACATTTATTGATTTATTTTAATTAAATTTTTATATTATATATTCAATCAACTTTTTAATTTTCATCTTATGTGTTTTCTAGATAATAGATAAGAATATATCTAATTTTATGTTTAAAAAATATATTTCTTTAAACACAATAGGGTCACCATTTTCCACACCTATTTTAAAAAATATATTACAATTTTAGAAAATTTATTTGAGAAAATAAATTTCATTTTTTAAATCATCATATAAAAATTATCTTAGGGTGAATTTATCATAATTTTTTGAAAATATTAATTTTTGATGAATGGTGAAAAATAATGAATTTTAACTACAAATTGTATTTTGGTTCAAATTATTTATTAAGTTAAGATATGTTAAAATTGGTTTAAAATTAAAATTATATAAATTATATATATAATAATCCAATTTAGGTCATTTTAATATTTTTATAATTAATTTTTATATAAAAACCTTGTAAACTTTTGGACTTTTTCTCTTTGAAAAATCTTTTTCTCATCACATCTGTTGGATTAATTTAAAATTAAATTATTCCACTTCTATGAATTTAATTTAAAAAATGGATGATATATTTTTAATCATAATAATTTATATTATCTATTAAGTTCATCTTAATTTTTAACCAAAATAAATAATTAAAATGGTAAAAATTATTTATTATGGTTGAGGTAAAAATAGTTTTACTGGTGGTGTTAAACTAAAAATACAAGGGTTTAAATGACCAAAAAACTTGTATAAATTTTTTTATAAGACCATATTTAGACCCTTTCATGTATAATTATTGATAATACACCATTTTTGAACCATTGTTCATGATAAAAACATGGGTACACCTTTCTCATTTCAAAAAAATTACAAGTGTTCCACTGACCTTATTTATAAAATGTCACCCACTCTCCTCTTCTCTTCACACCTTATAACACTTTATTTTTCACCATTAATTGAAGAAAAAACATTAAAAAAATCCCTAATATCATCAAATAATCCTTATTTTTTCATAAATTCAAACTATATAGGCTTTTGGTGAAAACCTGAGGATGCTCGAAGAAGAGGTAATATTCTTCAATGAGCATTTTTATTTTATTTCTTCCTACACCTCATTAAATTATTATTAATAAATTATGAAATTATAAAATAAGTATATTTCATATACTTATATGTTTTCATGTTAATTTTATGACCTAAAACCATCCCCACTTCTAGAAAATGGGTTAGAAAATCATTATTCATGTGTATGTTGATCTACATCCTTATGAACCGATGTTATTCGTTTTTCCAGTACCACATCTCATGGTTAATTATGATGAATCTAACGTATATATATATGATATTCATAACATAATTATACCATTTTTAATTATATCATATATATATATATAAATTTTTAATTTCTATTTCGTACGAAATATGATAGTGTCACTCGTGTGCACAGCAGACTACCGCCTCGCGAAGTGATGTGATTTGTTTTTTACTAATGCTTTACATGGAAGATAATAAGTATAATGTTAATGAATATATGTGATATAAATGGAATAATGATTCTATTAATTACATATTTATCATTCTAAAATTATAATATATCATTTTATTTTTTACCTTTTCGCTCATTGAAATATAATATCGTCATTCATGTGTATGTGGACTACCGCCTTT
This sequence comes from Viscum album, assembly GCA_963277665.1. NCBI lineage: Eukaryota > Viridiplantae > Streptophyta > Magnoliopsida > Santalales > Viscaceae > Viscum > Viscum album. The sequence continues at coordinate 593,745,012 of OY728166.1, forward strand.
ACAAAGCGATGTGACTCTATATTTTTATCACCAAACCACATGGATTATATTTATAATTATATTTAATTAAATAATATTATATTATGATCATTTTCTAAGTATAAAATATTACTTACCTTCTTCCCATAATGATTATTCAAAATTAGAAATGTTAATAATGTGTATGTATGGCTTACCGTCTCCATGACCGTAACATAATTTATTTCTCAAATCCATATTTCAAGATTGGTATTTAAAGTATAATGTTTATATAAATATGATAATTATTTATTTATTATTATTATATATATTATGGAAACCTGATCAAAGTAAGAAGACCAAAAATAACATATCAAAACATACATGAAAAACAAAGCACTTATTGCCCAAAATGTGACTTTAACATGGAATTGTTAATAAACAGATAATAAAAGGTCATACATAAATCATATAATGTGATATATGAATATGTATGTATGTATGTATGTATGTATCTGTAATATATTTATAATAAACTTATATTTATTATAAAGTAGGTTTGAATGTATATGAATTAAGTCAAACGTATGGTAAGGGATTTCTAGTCTCTCTTTTATTTATAGGAGAGATATAAAAATTCACCACTCAAGTATTTTTTGTGGTATATATACTACCCCTTTGACAAGTTATATCAATAATATCCTACGTTTTCATGATATTTAATTTTTCATTTGTTTTTATGCTTTATTTGGTCTTATGATTCAAAATATTACTAAAGCGTTAAGGGATTTTCGACTCGCTTTTATATACATGAGTCACAATCAATATTCACCATATATTTATTTTATATTTTATATATAATACCAATTAATTTATTTTATTATTATTATCTTTAATATTATAGGGATATAAATATCTATTTTAGGATCTCACTTTCATGGGTTGTACGGTTCAAATTTTTCCAAAGCGGTAATGTATTTTTGTCTCAAATTACCTTCTTGGTGACCTAAATTATGTTATACACTTATCATATTCTATGAGGTTTATATACTACCCCTTTGAAATGTTATATCATGAATATCATTATTTTCATGATATTATATATTTTAGTTAATTCCATTTTTTCAGGGGGATTACGATTCAATGTTACTAAAGTAAAAAGAGTTTTATATTACAATCTCATCATGTATCAGGATTATTTATGATTATTCTTCCAATGATAAAATATTATGATCTATATCTCAAGAAACTAATGAATTTTATTCTCCTCGGGTTATTTCAACTGAATAAATTTTTCTTCGTCCTTTTCCTCTCTCGATGTACCCAAGATTTCAAAATAATGTTTTTAAGATAATCGGACCATATTTCTCTCTTCGATTGAAAAACCTTTTTCTTAAAAAACTATTTTTATAGAAATTTCTTCAAAAAATATTTTTAATATTATTAAAATGATTTATTAAATTCATTTTTACACATGTTTCACTTATTACAAAATATTTTTAAAGGAATCATCATGATTTTTTCCAAACAATGTCCATTTGGATTTTACTGAAAATTGTGAACGAAATTTTTGTTTTAATGTGTATAGAATGAATGGAAATTCTCACTATTATTAATACTATTTTATTTGAATATTTATTTATAATTTTTCAAGGTTATTTTCAAATAAAAATATTTCCAAAATGTTTCATATTTTTTTCAAACTAGAAAATATATTTTCTTCAAGAAATGTTTTTAATTATGTTTAAATATTCCATTATAAGTTTTAAATTTTATTTTAAATGAAAAGGATTTCCAGAATATTTTATGAATTATAAAAATTTATTTTCAATGAAAATTTATATTCATTTAGAAACATTCCAAGTAATTTATCTTTAAAAATCACTCATCATCTAATATAGCATCATTTGATGTAACTTATTATTTTCTTGAGAAATGAACCAAGGATTCCATTATAATTATTTATTTGAATGTTTTGTGTTTATGATGAAAATATGTTTAATAAACCTGTTTCTCTTCAATGATTTAAATCGTGGTGAAATACTTATGAAACCCGCCTCTTTTCATGATTTATACTATGATAAAATGATGAAATTATTATGAAACTTGTCTCTTTTTCAAAAATTATTATATAATGAAATGTTTATGAATATCAGTTCATTTTATGGATTATGATATAATGAATTTTTTATGATTTTTTGGAACACATACATATGATTTTTATTATAGGATGGGTGGGACCTATATCTCCATCCAATGAATTGGGTAAATATTTATATCTCGTGACATAGAAAGTATTGTAATGGGGAGTGAACGTGGTTCAGTAAGGGAATTTTTCCACTACAATGGTCTTGTGAGTGAACCCTAAATACTATTATGGATTGGGAAGTGAACTCATTCCACTATAATAGCCTTATTAATTAACCCTAAATAATTTATGAAGTTATTTTTTATGATTAAGTGTATTCCATAACTCCATGTCGTATGTTTTATCACCTGTAGATTCAAGTAAGTAACCCTTTATTTATGTATTTTATGTATTTAAAGTGTTTGGGTTAGTTTTGGGAATCTTTGGATGAATTTTGGAATGTTTTTAGGATTTTATGGAGGTTTGCGGTTTGAGCACGATCAGTAAAAACCATGAAATTCCTACATAAAACCATACAAAGTGAGGCGGTGGGCTTTGGGTAGGCACATGGTTTTACCAAAGCATACATGCCATGACCCGTCCTCGGGACCCATGTCGTGACTACCCCAAGCCCGCCTCCCATAGGCCAGGGGCTGGCGACTAGAACCAAGGTGTAAATCCCGACAAAAAGTGGAAGGCATTGACTTTATAAAGTAAACAAACACCACAGAGTAAGCAAACAGAAGTATACACTGAGTAAAACTGGGTACAAAAGTAAGTGTGGAAAGTGAATGGGCTAGAATACAAACCCAAGCTAAAAGTAAAGTACGACTGGAAAGAAAGTACAGCAACTGAAAGTAAAGCAGCAACATCGAGTCGTCCACTGGAAGTCCCACCTGTAGAGTGGGTACAGATAGCCTCCTCAGCTCCTCGGGTCTGGCCGCCCACTCTGTGTACGTCCCGCCCAGTGGTACACCTCCAAGTACCGACTTGCTCCACGAGCCTCAACCACGATCAGCGATGTCCGTCGTCTTCAACCAACACAATGTAGTGTGGGCATAGCCCGTGCAAGGGTGAGTATATGCTACTCAGTAGGGACCCCGAGACCCCCGAAGGTCTCCCAAAATCCAAAAAGGAAAGATAAAATCACGACGTAACATCCAACACTACTTAGGCATATGCCCATACATATACCTAAGTCATCAATTCTCGTTCGGCTCCAACATCCAAGCCCAAGTTTGATCACATCCACATAGGAGTAAAACCCAATCCACACAGGATAACACAACCAAATCCAAATAGGAAAGCAAGTCAATCATGTTGAAGATAATGATTGAAAGTCAAGGCTCAGCTCACACAGGTATACTTCTTCAGTGATAGAGATGATCAGATATAACCACTAATTCATCTAAGCTGGGACCCACGTAGGATACTAAACCAGCCAAACTGTCAGACTCATATAGGATACAGACCAGCTACTCTGCCAGACCCACGTAGGATAGCAAGAACAGAGTCAGACACTGTCAGACCCACGTAGGATACAAGAACAGTAGTCATTGACGTCGAACCAATGGAGGATTTCAGTACGGTCTTCATCGCTGCCGAACACACGGAGGATTTCAGTTCAGTCTTCATCGCCGTCGAACCCACGGAGTATTTCAGTATGGTCTTCATCACTGCCGAACCCACATAAGATTTCAGTGCAGTCATCACAGTCGCAGTCGCAGCCAGCTCTAGGGTTCCCGCACACAGCATGCTCCTTTCCAGGAGGGTCTGCTCCACGAGCCAAAGTGGGTCGATACATAAACTGACATGTAGTCTATAATTGATGTATCACAAAGTTTAATCTCAACAATAGGAACTCAACTTGACAGACGGCGCATCAATCGGACGCCCGGTCTGGGAGTTATTGGCTTTTTCGTTCTAGGGGGGCCGGTTGGTTTTTAAGTCAAAACCAACCCGACTGCACTCCAAATACGTCCAAACCTCGATCGGAGTAATCCAAAAGGTCTGTATCACTAAGAGGAATCCAACAAAGTCGACAACATGTCAATCGGACGTCCGAAGCTCAAGTTATAAGTGTTTCTGCTCTGAGGGCCCGGTTGGTTTCGTGTTCGAACCAACCCAGCCATACCCAAAGTTCTCCTAAACCATTAGTGTAATATACCAAAATGATCGTCTTGATCTAAGGATCGCATCTCAACTGATGGTGCGTCGTTCGGAGGTTCGTAGCCCAAGATATGGGAAAAAGAACGAACCTATTCGGTTTTAGGGGGTTTCGGGCCCGGACCGACCCGGCCCGAGACCCCCTAGGTCGACCCGAACCGGGTCCGGGTCCGGCCCATTCGGGTGTGGCCCGGCCCGGTGGGTGCGTTCTGGCCCCACCGGCGTGGCCTGGCCTATCCTGGGTGGCCGATTGGCCCGGCACGGGCGCGCCCCGCACGGCCAGCTTGATGTTGGTTGTGCTGTTGCAGAAAGGGGGGGTGGTTTCCCCCCTTGATTGAACCCCCCCCCCCCACGTGTGGGATTCTCCTCTTCCCAGCTGGGGGTTACGACCCCCAATGTAACGCCCCGAGCCCAGCTACCCAGAGTCGGTGCATTACTTTGTAACATTGGCATGATCACAAAAGATCAAGTCTCGAAAGACCGATTTGTTTAGTAGCCTTGAAAACACTAGATACATTCATAAATGTTACATTACATCATAAAGTGAAAAACTAATAACAAAGTCTTCATAGTCCACACTCATATCCTCTTTTGACTATCCCTGGAGGTCATTCAAAAAAATACTTCTTCACATCCTGGAAAATATTAAAACATTGAAAGGGGTGAGCTCAGATGCTCAGTAAGGATAACAATAATGCGGAAGCTTTCATAAATAAACATTAACATTTAAGGCAATGTATAACTAAAACAAAAGACTTTTAAACATGAACTTAAACATAATATGGAAAATGTAAAATGAGATAATGCCATTTACTTATTCACATGGATATTCTACTGGTCGAATAATCACATGCAATATCAATAACCACTTTCATAATGATGGAATGCATAATGCCAGACATTCTGAAACATTTTTTCAAGGCCTCGGCCAAGACGTCTAAAATGATTAAGGCCTCGGCCAAAACCATAAATCAAATTGGGAAAGGGCCTCGGCCAATTCCACGTCTAGTTGTCTCATGAGACCTACCGATGCATCGAGGAGCAATAGCGGGCTCCACTCGTCACTTATTAAGTCCAATGCATTCCATATATGAATAGGTTTAAACATATTATAAACCATAACATAATCGTATCACATAAAACATGGATAAAGGAAACATAACATTTCCACATTTCAATCAAAAGATATTAATACAACACATTGATATAATAAAAATGCTTTCAAAACCATTTTCAATGCCAAAATAAAAGAAAAGTATAACATGGTATTTATTTTTCATTAAAAAGGTATGGCTTGTAGAGGAAGCCGAAACTCAAATAGTGGTCACGGCGGCGGAGAAGTCGTTGTCGCCGCATACGTACGACAAAAACATTCCCTTTTGTCGTTTAGTAAACGCTTCGTATAAAAATGACTCCTTTTGAATAAACGTAAAAGTCAAAGGGGTTTATACACCGTATAAAAGAAATTATGTATAAAACCAAATTTGCCTCAATGAAAGGAGATTGACACGAAGTCCTTAAAAAGATCATTTTTAAAATAAAATAGATCTATTATGTGTATTCACTATAGGTACACATGAAGAAATTAAAAATACAAGATAGTACATAATAATATCATGACATAATTTGAAAATAGGAGATTAACCCAAAGAATGGAAATTGGGTTAAGTAATTCCCTTACCTCGTGTCCGACTTGACTAAACCGTTCTTTAACCTCCTGAATAATAAACTAGATTCAATATCTACCTTATTAAGAACCATTTTCAATTTCATTATCCTTTTTATATCACTTATTACAATGTTATGAACATTATGTAATTATTTAAGTTAATAACGGTCGTTTTGTCGATCTTTGGTACTTGAGTCAACAATAAACTTCTTATAATTACAAGTTGTTCATGTGGTGAAATATCCATTATATCTATAATTATATTCATGATGTAGTTATCATATATATCATATATATCTAGTATATAAATTCATTCATAATATTACGTAACATTTAGAGGTAAGAAATGAAATGCATCGTTCATGGAGACGGTAAGCTGTATGTACGCATGAACGCTACTTTCATTTCTATTTAGTATTTAATAGAATGAAATCATAATGATATAAATGTATAATATAATTCCAGTATAATATATCATATAATATCATTTACTCCATCCTTTATACATCCCACATATGGCATTAACGATTCACATCACTTTGATAGGGCGGTAGTCCGCACTTCCTAAAATGAAATTATCACGTTTACCCATAATGGAAATCATAAAGTATGACATAAATGAGAAATACAGAAGCATAAGGAAAACATAAACATATTATATATCATATATAAATATAGTTACATCTTAATGGCCACCTTTGAAGGTGTTTTATGAGTGTTGAACAATCATCGTTTCGTGAGGCAGAAATTCGCCATCCACAGAAACCGTATGTTCTTTAACCATTAGATGTAGGTGTGTGTAAGTGTAGCTCGAATAATTCTTAGAACAACATCCTAGTATATTAAGGATACTGGTGTTGTTACAAAAGAAATTAATAAAAAGAGTTTAAGGGGTTGGAGAAGCTAAATAAAACAAAACAACATTAGGAAGACAATACCTCAAAATCGGGTAACTCTTTTTGATTTTAGCCAAAGGCTTCCTTGGTAAGAGTTCTACCCAAAGTGAGCCTTCTTGGAGTAAGAGGGGGGAGTTGGGAGAGTATTTGGGCAGAGGTTGGCCGAGCCAAATGGCTTGAAAGTGTGAATGAGGTGGTAGATGTGGGGGGCTTTTATAAGAGGAGAGGAGGGCCACTCTTGGAAAGTAAGGAAATTTTACATTATTATACCATGCTTTTCGGATTCTAAAGGTCCCACACTTATATAATTCGTGGATAAGGTGATAAGGGTTCGAAATATACCCATCCAATAGTCTTTGGACAAGTTTAAGCCTTGGATTGTATATTATCTCTTCATTTTATTAAAATCGTTAAATAATGAGGTCATCGATGCGTCATAATGATGTCATAAATAATTTAATTTATTTCATGTCCAAAAATTATAAAAAAAATACTATGATGTAGGAAATCTTTTTATCTTTCCAATGACTACTTATAGTCAAAACTATGACTTGTATAACCCCATGTAAAAATTGTTTTAGTAAAACCTTTCATGTTTGTGTTATTTTTTACTTTAACATTAAATAAAAGGTATTTATGTCATTTTCCAAATAAGTGGCTTCATGGGGTCCCCAAGTTGACCCATGGATTGTCTTGGTCGGCCATGGCACATCCAATGAGGGTAGTACATGTTTCAAGCTCATCTCATATTATTAAAACATTATTTTTACCTTAAACTACACTAATTACATCTAATTGCGATTAAGAACTTAAAAGTTACTATTCACCAAAAAATTATTTTAATAACATTGAACCACATTTTAAATCCTAATGAAAACCATGTATGTCAGATTTTTGAAATTCAAAACACAGAAGTGGTAATATTTCATTTAAACGAAAAATCAGTTATTTAACTACCACTTAGTGGTTTCACTATTCATCAAAAATTGAAGTTTTTCAGAACAATTCCAAAATTTCACCCTAAGCTATAATTGATATTCCGAATTCAAAAATGATGTCTATTTTATGAAATTACAAACATATAAGTTGCATTTATTAATTTCATAATTAATTCCCGTTGTCACGACAAATAGCGTGTTTTTAAGAAACAATTTATATCAAAAGATTGACAATTGTTCATGCCCAATTTCAATGTTAATTTAATTCTAATGACCACCATTGGATAAAATGGTAAAAATATATTCTAATTATACTTTAAAACCACTCAATAGTATAACTTATCACTATAAATTATTTTGATTAAAAAAGTTGTTTTAAGTATTTTTCACTATTCATAAAAAATTGGAAGTTCTCAGAAAATTACAAAAACTTCAACTTAGGATAATTTTGATATTACGAATAAAAAAATAAAGTCCATTTTGAAATATAAAATATATATAATTTCAAAAGGTGGGTATTACTATTCATAATGGCTATTTTTATTAGTCGCGGTGTGTTAGAACTCGAACTTACGTACAATGCAAGCTATTGCATTATTGAAATAGAGGCGTATCGTGGAAGATCGGGGTGTTACATTCTCCCCTCCTTCAATAAATTGCGTCCTCGCAATTTGAAAATGTTCTTCGAAAATAAAAGGTTGAAAACAGAAAATACCTTTGTGGAAACCCACATCGGAAATAAGGTAGATAAAAATATAACATTAAAATAAAGAAAGAGAAGTACAAAGGTCACCCGAGATAGCCCATACTAGGATTCTATGAAAATATGGATATGGAGGAGAACAAACCATCAAGGTCTGATGGAGAGTTGTAGAAATCAGGATTAGGAGAAAGTTAACAATAAGAAAATCACAAACTTGTGATTGGTTAAACGGTCATTAAATCCCCAGTTGGAAAAGTTAACCGACAACGTTTTTGTTTTAAGTTACCTTTTATAAAGTTGAGGAATTTATTTAAGAGATTTTCTGAGAACATAAGGGAATATACATACTGGTCATGTAGACTTTCATTCTTTAATAATTTTTTACCACAAACCCATCTTTCACTATAAAAGGTAATAGAACTCAAAAATATTCTATTTATCCTAATTGTATAAGGTTCCAAATATTAACACATACCATTTAGATTAGTAAAAATATTTTGTAATAACCAGGGACTTCCTGTAGGCTAGTGGTAGGTAATAAAGGCATGTTGCACTATGGTTGTGGGTTCGATTCCTGCAGCTTTGTCCGACGCGACGGGTTATGCCCCACCCTGCAGGTTGTCCTTTTCCTAAAAATATAGTATTATAATATTCCAAAAATAATCTTCATAAATGTTTTAACCTTAAACAATACTATCCAAAGTTCAACTTAATCCATTCCAACCTTTATAGTTATCCAAAATACCTCTGTCCAGACTTTCTCTAAAAGGTCTCTAAATTCCCAAATCAATTGTAACATCAGATTCCCCAAAAAAATTAAAGTTTCTCTTTTTGTCACATACTAAAAATATGATTACCTTAATCATATTAAAACCTTATTGAAATCAACAAGTACTGCAGTACAATCCTTATATATATATCACATTATTCTAATAACCAGAATATAATCCATGAGTCCAAAAGCACCAATACATTAATTATTCCGCTTCAACTGTAGTCACAGCATAAGATTGGCCTTGATCCCTTGGCCTTTTCTTAGGTAAGTTTCCCTGACGCTTAGGACATTCATTTGCATAATGACCCATTTCTCTACAATTGTAGCATTCAACTTTGATAGCCTCTTTCTTTCCCTTGCAATCACGAGCCTGGTGACCCTTTTCTCCACATTTATAACAAACTCCCATTCCTTTTAGGCAAGTACCAGGGTGATTCTTCCCACAATTATCACATAATGGAAAATCCTTCTTTCCCTTTTTCCCTTTATCTGTCTCTTGTTCCACCGTTCTCTTCTTTTCTTGCTTTGCTTTAAAGTCATGAGACTTAGAGAATTCCTTTTCCATCTTAATAGCGCATGAGACAATATCTTCGTATGACAAGAAGGTTTGTGAGACTAATGCTCGACGGAGAAACGGTTTTAACCCATCAAAGAAACGATCAATCTTACTTCTTGGGTTACATATATAATCTGCAGCATGCCTCGCTAACCTTGTAAAGTTAGCCTCATACTTTGCAACATTCTCATCCTCCTTTTGTCTCAGACTCAGAAATTGTCTTTCCATATCTGCTCGATGGTCGTGTGGAAAGTATTTTTCTAAGAAAAGATCTTTGAACTCTCTCCATTCCATACTCGATACTTCTTCATCTTCCTTTGTATTTTGAATCAACGACCACCACTGATCGGCATCTTCAGTGAGGCGGTAAACTGCCATGAAAACCTTCTCCCTTTCGCTACTCCCCAAGGCATGGAATATTTTCTCTAAGGAGTTTATCCATTGCTCAGCTACTAATGGATTTGTACCCCCATTAAATGTTGGCGGTTGTTGCCTCATGAAGCGGTCTAACATTTATCCTCCACGTTGTGGATCAGGGTGATCCATATGAGTAAGGTTATTATTCATAACTTGAGTGAGTTGTCCCAGTATGGTAATAAGTTGATCAGCACCGGTTGTATCTCCAGATCCACAATAATTATCTTGAGCAGGAGGGAAATCCCTACACGGAGTGCGTGCATTGATACGGTTTCCATTCCTTCCACTAGGCGCCATTTCTAAACAATGGCATAAACTAGATTAGTTTATGAATTAAAATACATAATTCCATACTTATAAAATACTTAACATAAATTGAACTATTTATGGATATAATCCATAATTATAAAAAAAAATCTTTGAGAAAGTATATACTCATAAACCTTCATAGTGGTTTGTAAAGAAAATGAGAATTATCCTAAGCATATCCCCCGGGAGTGTTGTATCCAAGAGTGCAGCAAGGCCCGTTGTCGTGCACCAATTCCCGTTCGAGTCTAGCTCAAAGCGGTGTTTTCGGGTTTTACCCCTAGGTACATCTGTGCCAGAGCCGCCTCTACTTGCTCATATCCAGACAGGGATGTATTGCTCGGAAAACTCACAAAATCTCTATAATACCAAAATTCAAGGAAGTTCTTCTTTACTAATCCTCAAAGTCTATCTTTGGGTTATGTGCTCTAATCAGAGTTTATCTAAATATAGCTTCCAAGGTTAGTACTAAACTGCCTCTGATACCAACTGTAATGCCCCTAGCCCAGCTACCCAGAGTCGGTGCATTACTTCGTAACATTGGCATGATCACAAAAGATCAAGTCTTGAAAGACTGATTAGTTTAGTAGCCTTGGAAACACTAGATACATTCATAAATGTTAAATTACATCATAAAGTGAAAAACTAATAACAAATTCTTCATAGTCCACACTCATATACTCTTTTGACTATCCCTCGAGGTCATTCAAAAAAATACTTCTTCACATCCTGGAAAATATTAAAACATTGAAAGGGGTGAGCTCAGATGCTCAGTAAGGATAACAATAATGTGGAAGCTTTCATAAATAAACATTAACATTTAAGACAATGAATAACTAAAACAAAAGCCTTTTAAACATGAACTTCAACATAATATGGAAAAAGTAAAATGAGATAATGCCATTTACTTATTCACATTGATATTCTACTGGTCAAAAAATCACATGCAATATCAATAACCACTTTCATAATGATGGAATGCATAATTCCATACATTCTGAAACATTTTTTCAAGGCCTCGGCCAAGACGTCTAAAATGATTAAGGCCTCAGCCAAAACCATAAATCAAATTGGGAAAGGACCTCGGCCAATTCCACGTCTAGTTGTCTCATGAGACCTACTGATGCATCGAGGAGCTATAGCGGGCTCCACCCGTCACTTATTAAGTCCAATGAATTCCTCATATGAATAGGTTTAAACATATCATAAACCATAACATAATCGTATCACATAAAACATGGATAAATGAAACATAACATTTCCACATTTCAATCACAATATATCAATACAACACATTGATATAATAAAAATGCTTTCAAAACCATTTTCAATACCAAAATAAAAGAAAAGTATAACATGGTATTTATTTTTCATTAAAAAGGTATGGCTTGTAGAGGAAGCCGAAACTCAAATAGTGGTCATGGAGGCGGAGAAGTCGTTGTCGCCGCATACGTACGACAAAAGCATTCCCTTTTGTCATTTAGTAAACGCTTCGTATAAAAATGATTCCTTTTGAATAAACGTAAAAGTCAAAGGGGTTTATACACCGTATAAAAGAAATTATGTATAAAACCAAATATGCCTCAATGAAAGGAGATTGAGACGAAGTCCTTAAAAAGATCATTTTTAAAATAAAATAGATCTATTATGTGTATTCACTATAGGTACACATGAAGAAAGTAAAAATACAAGATAGGACATAATAATATCATGACATAATTTGAAAGTAGGAGATTAACCCAAAGAATGGAAGTTGGGTTAAGTAATTCCCTTACCTCGTGTCCGACTTGACTCAACCGTTCTTTAACCTCCTGAATAATAAACTAGAGTCAATATCTACCTTATTAAGAACCATTTTCAATTTCATTATCCTTTTTATATCACTTATTACAATGTTATGAACATTATGTAATTATTTAAGTTAATAACGGTCGTTTTGTCGATCTTTGGTACTTGAGTCAACAATAAACTTCTTATAATTACAAGTTGTTCATGTTGTGAAATATCCATTATATCCAGAATTATATTCATGATGTAGTTATCATATATATCATATATATCCAGTATATACATTCATTCATAATATTACGTAACATTTAGATGTAGGAAATGAAATGCATCGTTCATGGAGACGGTAAGTCGTACGTACGCATGAACGCTACTTTCATTTTTATTTCGTATTTAATTGAATGAAATCATAATGATATAAATGTATAATATAATTCCAGTATAATATAGCATATAATATCATTTACTCCATCCTTTATACATCCCACATATGGCATTAACGATTCACATCACTTTGAGGGGGCGGTAGTCCGCACTTCCTAAAATGAAATTATCGCGTTCACCCATAATGGAAATCATAAAGTATGCCATAAATGAGAAATACAGAAGCATAAGGAAAACATAAACATATTATATATCATATATAAATATAGTGACATATTAATGGCCACCTTTTAAGGTGTTTTATGAGTGTTGAACAATCATCGTTTCGTGAGGCAGAAATTCGCCATCCACAGAAACTGTATGTTCTTTAACCATTAGATGTAGGTGTGTGTAAGTGTATCTCGAATACTTCTTAGAACAACATCCTAGTATATTTAGGATACTGGTGTTGTGACAAAAGAAATGAATAAAAAGAGTTTAAGGGGTTGGAGAAGCTAAATAAAACAAAACAACATTAGAGAAGACAATACCTCAAAATCGGGTAACTCTTTTTGATTTGAGCCAAAGGCTTCCTTAGGAAGAGTTCTTCCCAAAGTGAGGCTTCTAGGAGTAATAGGGGAAGTTGGGAGAGTATTTGGGCAGATTTTGGCCGATCCAAATGGCTTGAAAGTGTGAATGAGGTGGTAGAGGTGGAGGCCTTTTATAAGAGGAGAGGAGGGCCACTCTTGGAAAGTAAGGAAATTTAACATTATTATACAATGCTTTTCAGATTCTAAAGGTCTCACACTTATATAATTCGTGGCTAAGGTGATAAGGGTTAGAAATATACCCATCCAATAGTCTTTGGATAAGTGTAATCCTTGTATTGTACATTATCTTTTCATTTTATTAAAATCGTTAAATAATGAGGTCATCGCTGCGTCATAATGATGTCATAAATAATTTAATTTATTTCATGTCCAAAAATTATAAAAAAAATACTATGATGTAGGAAATATTTTTATATTTCCAATGACTATTTATAGTCAAAAATATGACTTGTATAACCCCATGTAAAAATTGTTTTAGTAAAACCTTTCATGTTTGTGTTATTTTTTACTTTAACATTAAATAAAAGGTATTTATGTCATTTTCCAACTAAAGTGGATCCATGGGGTCCGCAAGTTGACCCATGGATTGTCTTGGTCGGCCATGGCACATCCAATGAGGGTAGGACATGTGTCAAGCTCATCTCATATTATTAAAACATTATTTTTACCTTAAACTACACTAATTACATCTAATCGCGATTAAGAACTTAAAAGTTACTATTCAAAAAAATTATTTTAATCCCATTGAACCACATTTTACATACTAATGACAACCATGTATGTCGGATTTTTGAAATTCAAAACACAGAAGTGGTAATATTTCATTTAAACGAAAAATCAGTTATTTAACTACCACTTAGTGGTTTCACTATTCATCAAAAATTGAAGTTTTTCAGAACAATGCCAAAATTTCACCCTAAGCTATAATTGATATTCTGAATTCAAAAATGATGTCTATTTTATGAAATTTCAAACATATAAGTTGCATTTATTAATTTCATAATTAATTCCCGCTGTCACAACAAATAGTGTGTTTTTAAGAAACAATTTATATCAAAAGATTGACAATTGTTCATGCCCAATTTCAATGTTAATTTAATTCTAATGACCACCATTGGATAAAATGGTAAAAATATATTCTAATTTTACTTTGAAACCACTCAATAGTATAACTTATCACTATAAATTATTTTTATTAAAAAAGTTGTTTTATGTATTTTTTACTATTCATAAAAAATTGGAAGTTCTCAGAAAATTACAAAAAATTCAACTAAGGGTAATTTTGATATTACGAATACAAAAATGAAGTCAATTTTGAAATATAAAATATATATAATTTCAAAAGGTGGGTATTACTATTCATAATGGCTATTTTGATTAGTCGCGGTGTGTTAGAACTCGAACTTGCGTACAATGCAAGCTATTGCATTATTGAAATAGAGGCGTATCGTGGAAGCTCGGGGTGTTACATCCCCCCCTCCTTCAATAAATTGCGTCCTCGCAATTTGAAAATGTTCTTCGAAAATAAAAGGTTGAAAATAGAAAATACCTTTGTGGAAACCCACATCGGAAATAAGGTAGATAAAAATATAACATTAAAATAAAGAAAGAGAAGTACAAAGGTCACACAAGATAGCCCATACTAGGATTCTATGAAAATATGGATATGGAGGAGAAACAAACCATCAATGTATGATGGAGAGTTGTAGAAATCAGGATTAGGAGAAAGTTAACAATAAGAAAATCACAAACTTTTGATTGGTTAAACGGTCATTAAATCCCCAGTTGGAAAAGTTAACTGACAACGTTTTTGTTTTAAGTTACCTTTTATAAAGTTGAGGAATTTATTTAAGAGATTTTCTGAGAACATAAGGGAATATACATACTGGTCATGTAGACTTTCATTCTTTAATAAATTTTTACCACAAACCCATCTTTAACTCTAAAAGGTAATAGAACTCAAAATTATTCTATTTATTCTAATTGTATAAGGTTCCAAATATTAACACATACCATTTAGATTCGTAAAAATATTTTGTAATAACCAGGGACTTCCTGTAAGCTAGTGGTAGGTAATAAAGGCATGTTGCACTATGGTTTTGGGTTCGATTCCTGCAGCTTTGTCCGACGCGACGGGTTATGCCCCACCCTACAGGTTGTCCTTTTCCTAAAAATATATTATTATAATATTCCAAAAAAAATCTTCATAAATGTTTTAACCTTAAACAATACTATCCAAAGTTCAACTTAATCCATTCCAACCTTTATAGTTATCCAAAATACCTCTGTCCAGAATTTCTCTAAAAGGTCTCTAAATTCCAAAATCAATTGTAACATCAGATTCTCCAAACAAATTAAATTTTCTCTTTTTGTCACATACTAAAAATATGATTAACTTCATCATATTAAAACCTTACTGAAATCAACAAGTACTGCAGTACAATCCTTATATATATATAACATTATTCTAATAACAAGAATATAATCCATTAGTCCAAAAGCACCAATACATTAATTATTCCGCTTCAACTGTAGTCACAGCATAAGATTGGCCTTGATCCCTTGGACTTTTCTGAGGTAAGTTTCCCTGACTCTTAGGACATTCATTTGCATAATGACCCATTTCTCTACAATTGTAGCATTCAACTTTGATAGCCTCTTTCTTTCCCTTGCAATCACGAGCCTGGTGACCCTTTTCTCCACATTTATAACAAACTCTCATTCCTTTTAGGCAAGTACTAGGGTGATTCTTCCCACAATTATCACATAATGGAAAATCCTTCTTTCCCTTTTTCCCTTTATCTGTCTCTTGTTCCACCGTTCTCTTATTTTCTTGCTTTGCTTTAAAGTCATGAGACTTAGAGAATTCCTTTTCCGTCTTAATAGCGCATGAGACAATATCTTCATATGACGAGAAGGTTTGTGAGACTAATTCTCGACGGAGAAACAGTTTTAACCCATCAAAGAAACGATCAATTTTACTTCTTGGGTTACGTATATAATCTGCAGCATGCCTCGCTAACCTTGTAAAATTAGCCTCATACTTTGCGACATTCTCATCCTCATTTTGTCTCAGAATCAGAAATTGTCTTTCCATATCTGCTCGATGGTCGTGTGGAAAGTGTTTTTCTAAGAAAAGATCTTTTAACTCTCTCCATTCCATACTCGATACTTCTTCATCTTCCTTTGTATTTTGAATCAACGACCACCACTGATCGGCATCTCCAGTGAGGCGGTAAACTGCCATGACAACCTTCTCCCTTTTGCTACTCCCCAAGGCATGGAATATTTTCTCTAAGGAGTTTATCCATTTCTCAGCTACTAATGGATTTGTACCCCCATTAAATGTTGGCGGTTGTTACCTCATGAAGCGGTCTAACATTGATCTTCCACGTTGTGGATCAGGGTGATCCATACGAGTAAGGTTATTATTCATAACTTGAGTGAGTTGTCCCAGTATGGTAATAAGTTGATCAGTACCGGTTGTATCTCCAGATCCACAATAATTATCTTGAGTAGGAGGTAAATCCCTACACGGAGTGCGTGCATTGATACGGTTTCCATTCCTTCCACTAGGCGCCATTTCTAAACAATGGCATAAACTAGATTAGTTTATGAATTAAGATGCATAATTCCATACTTATAAAATACTTAACATAAATTGAACTATTTATGGATATAATCCATAATTATAAAAATGGTTTCTTTAAGAAAGTATATATTCATAACCCTTCATAGTGGTTTGTAAAGAAAACGAGAATTATCCTAAGCATATCCCCCGGGAGTGTCGTATCCAAGAGTGCAGCAAGGCCCGTTGTCGTGCACCAGTTCCCGTTCGAGTCTAGCTCAAAGCGGTGTTTTCGGGTTTTACCCCTAGGTACATCTGTGCCAAAGCCGCCTCTACCTGCTCGTATCCAGACAAGGATGTATTGCTCGGAAAACTCAAAAAATCTCTATAATACCAAAATTCAAGGAAGTTCTTCTATACTAATCCTCAAAGTCTATCTTTGGGCTATATGCTCTAATCAGAGTTTATCTAAATCTAGCTTCCAAGGTTAGTACTAAACTGCCTCTGATACCAACTGTAATGCCCCTAGCCCAGCTACCCAGAGTCGGTGCATTACTTCGTAACATTGGCATGATCACAAAAGATCAAGTCTCGAAAGACCGATTAGTTTAGTAGCCTTGGAAACACTAGATATATTCATAAATGTTACATTACATCATAAAGTGAAAAACTAATAACAAAGTCTTCATAGTCCACACTCATATCCTCTTTTGACTATCCCTGGAGGTCATTCAAAAAAATACTTCTTCACATCCTGGAAAATATTAAAACATTGAAAGGGGTAAGCTCAGATGCTCAGTAAGGATAACAATAATGCGGAAGCTTTCATAAATAAACATTAACATTTAAGGCAATGTATAACTAAAACAAAAACCTTTTAAACATGAACTTCAACATAATATGGCAAAAGTAAAATGAGATAATTCCATTTACTTATTCACATGGATATTCTACTGGTCTAATAATCACATGCAATATCAATAACCACTTTCATAATGATGGAATGCATAATGCCAGACATTCTGAAACATTTTGTCAAGGCCTCAGCCAAGACGTCTAAAATGATTAAGGCCTCGGCCAAAACCATAAATCAAATTGGGAAAGGGCCTCGGCCAATTCCACGTCTAGTTGTCTCATGAGACCTACCGATGCATCGAGGAGCTATAGCGGGCTCCACCCGTCACTTATTAAGTCCAATGCATTCCTCATATGAATAGGTTTAAACATATCATAAACCATAACATAATCGTATCACATAAAAAATGGATAAAGGAAACATAACATTTCCACATTTCAATCACAAGATATCAATACAACACATTGATATAATAAAAATGATTTCAAAACCATTTTCAATACCAAAATAAAAGAAAAGTATAACATGGTATTTATTTTTCATTAAAAAGGTATGGCTTGTAGAGGAAGCCGAAACTCAAATAGTGGTCACGGCGGCGGAGAAGTCGTTGTCGCCGCATACGTACGACAAAAACATTCCCTTTTGTCATTTATTAAACGCTTCGTATAAAAATTATTCCTTTTGAATAAACGTAAAAGTCAAAGCGGTTTATACACCGTATAAAAGAAATTATGTATAAAACCAAATATGCCTCAATGAAAGGAGATTGAGACGAAGTCCTTAAAAAGATCATTTTTAAAATAAAATAGATCTATTATGTGTATTCACTATAGGTACACATGAAGAAAGTAAAAATACAAGATAGTACATAATAATATCATGACATAATTTGAAAGTAGGAGATTAACCCAAAGAATGGAAGTTGGGTTAAGTAATTCCCTTACCTCCTGTCCGACTTGACTCAGCCATTCTTTAACCTCCTGAATAATAAACTAGAGTAAATATCTACCTTATTAAGAACTATTTTCAATTTCATTATCCTTTTTATATCACTTATTACAATGTTATGAACATTATGTAATTATTTTAGTTAATAACGGTCGTTTTGTCGATCTTTGGTACTTGAGTCAACAATAAACTTCTTATAATTACAAGTTGTTCATGTGGTGAAATATCCATTATATCCGGAATTATATTCATGATTTAGTTATCATATATATCATATATATCCATTATATACATTCATTCATAATATTACGTAACATTTAGAGGTAAGAAATGAAATGCATCGTTCATGGAGACGGTAAGCCGTACGTACGCATGAACGCTACTTTCATTTCTATTTCGTATTTAATGGAATGAAATCATAATGATATAAATGTATAATATAATTCCAGTATAATATAGCATATAATATCATTTACTCCATCCTTTATACATCCCACATATGGCATTAACGATTCACATCACTTTGAGGGGGCGGTAGTCCGCACTTCCTAAAATGAAATTATCGCGTTTACCCATAATGGAAATCATAAAGTATGCCATAAATTAGAAATACAGAAGCATAAGGAAAACATAAACATATTATATATCATATATAAATATAGTGACATCTTAATGGCCACCTTTTAAGGTGTTTTATGAGTGTTGAACAATCATCGTTTCGTGAGGCATAAATTCGCCATCCACAGAAACCGTATGTTCTTTAACCATTAGATGTAGGTGTGTGTAAGTGTAGCTCGAATAATTCTTAGAAAAACATCCTAGTATATTGAGGATACTGGTGTTGTTACAAAATAAATGAATAAAAAGAGTTTAAGGGTTTGGAGAATCTAAATAAAACAAAACAACATTAGAGAAGACAATACCTCAAAATCGGGTAACTCTTTTTGATTTGAGCCAAAGGCTTCCTTGGGAAGAGTTATGCCCAAAGTGAGGCTTCTAGGAGTAATAGGGGGAAGTTGGGAGATTATTTGGGCAGAGTTTGGCCGATCCAAATGGCTTGAAAGTGTGAATGAGGTGGTAGAGGTGGGGGCCTTTTATAAGAGGAGAGGAGGGGCACTCTTGGAAAGTAAGGAAATTTTACATTATTATACAATGATTTTCGGATTCTAAAGGTCCCACACTTATATAATTCGTGGATAAGGTGATAAGGGTTCGAAATATACCCATCCAATAGTCTTTGGACAAGTGTAAGCCTTGGATTGTACATTATCTTTTCATTTTATTAAAATCATTAAATAATGAGGTCATCGCTGCGTCATAATGATATCATAAATAATTTAATTTATTTCATGTCCAAAAATTATAAAAAAAATACTATGATGTAGGAAATCTTTTTAGCTTTCCAATGACTATTTATAGTCAAAAATATGACTTGTATAACCCCATGTAAAAATTGTTTTAGTAAAACCTTTCATGTTTGTGTTATTTTTTACTTTAACATTAAATAAAAGGTATTTATGTCATTTTCCAACTAAAGTGGCTCCATGGGGTCCCCAAGTTGACTCATGGATTTTCTTGGTCGTCCATGTCACATACAATGAGTGTAGGACATGTGTCAAGCTCATCTAATATTATTAAAACATTATTTTTACCTTAAACTACACTAATTACATCTAATCGCGATTAAGAACTTAAAAGTTACTATTCACCAAAAAAATATTTTAATCCCATTGAACCACATTTTACATCCTAATGACAACCATGTATGTCGGATTTTTTAAATTCAAAACACAGAAGTGGTAATATTTCATTTAAACGAAAAATCAGTTATTTAACTACCACTTAGTGGTTTCACTATTCATCAAAAAATGAAGTTTTTCAGAACAATGCCAAAATTTCACCCTAAGCTAAAATTGATATTCTGAATTCAAAAATGATGTCTATTTTATGAAATTCCAAACATATAAGTTGCATTTATTAATTTCATAATTAATTCCCGCTGTCACAACAAATAGCGTGTTTTTAAGAAACAATTTATATCAAAAGATTGACAATTGTTCATGCCCAATTTCAATGTTAATTTAATTCTAATGACCACCATTGGATAAAATGGTAAAAATATATTCTAATTATACTTTAAAACCACTCAATAGTATAACTTATCACTATAAATTATTTTGATTAAAAAAGTTGTTTTAATTATTTTTCACTATTCGTAAAAAATTGGAAGTTCTCAGAAAATTACAAAAAATTCAACTTAGGATAATTTTGATATTACGAATACAAAAATGAAGTCCATTTTGAAATATAAAATATATATAATTTCAAAAGGTGGTTATTACTATTCATAATGGCTATTTTGATTAGTCGTGGTGTGTTAGAACTCGAACTTGCGTACAATGCAAGCTATTCCATTATTGAAATAGAGGCGTATCATGGAAGCTCGGGGTGTTACACCCAGTTTCTTGGAAGCCGGCCGGACCGCGGTCCTGCCCCTCCGAGGTTCTGGCAGCTGGCGGTTTCAGTCGCGGCCTCTTCGAGGTTCTCCGGCACGGCGCGACGGCGCCGCGCTTCTTCGCCGCATTCCACTTGTTTTTCGCGCGGTGTCGTTGCACTGCGCTGCCTTTGCTCATGACGCATCAAGCATAACATCAAGGGGGGAGGAGGGTCTACCATGTTTGTTCAGTCCGACCTCCTCCTGTTATTACGATTACATGCGGCCCAATATAAAAGTTGATGAACGGCAAGGAAAACACGAACAAAAATTAACCCCTACTTTGATAACGAGTTGATGTTCGAAGAGCGTCGCGGAAAGCAACATCACGGGGTGAGGCTCCATACACATTAATAGAGATTGTCCGAGGTGGAATGTCATCTCCCTTCCTTTGACGTGGGAAGAAGAACGAAGGATGGCGCATCGTCGTTCTTCAGAAAAAGGCTTGACGGTGTTCTTTGTCGAGGTAGAAAAGTTCTTCGCCAGGAAGATGAAGTTCTTCCAAAATGTGAAGAACGCTCCCTCCCTCAACACAACGAAGTCGCCACGATAAAATAAGGCTTTATCCTTATTTTATTTCCTTTTCCAATACTTTTTAAAATTTGAACATTCAAAATTAAGTTCACTCATTTAATTAAACTTAACTTGTCAAAATTAAATGAGGTGATAAGTTGGCAATATTAAATGGGGGATTTTGAGGAGTTAGAAATGTGAGGGGTTGGGCTTGTGTGGGCCCCACCCCACCTTTATCCTCTCATGGTTAGTTAACAACATGTGGGTCCCACCCCCGACTCCCTTAATTAGGATATAACTACCTAGAGGAAAATAAATAAAATTGTAATAAAATTTTATTTATTCCTCACTAAAACCACAATTTTAACAACTCCTCCTGAGCAAACACACCTTCGGAAAAGGTGATCCTAAGCAATTACCAGTGCTGCGGTTTCATCGGTGCCCTCAGATTTCAATTCCGAGCACCTGTTCAAAAGTTAGGAAAACTCGCTCGTTCGTTCACTGAACGTACCCGAGCTAAACTTCGGAACATGATTCCGGGCACACCGGTCCTCGGAATCAGGTGCCATTAAAAACTGCATTCTTGTAAAATCCTAAAGAAAATTAAGAAAAAATTTTCGTTGAATTTTATGGGTCTTTACAATGCATAATTCTATGAGAACCCATAAATTTGGGGACAAAAACATTTTCATGGTTTAAGCAATTTTTTCTTAATTCTATATCCTAACCATGAATGGTTAAAAGTAAGATCTGAAAATTGTGGATCTAACTCAGTTTTCCACCTTAATGGAGATTGTTTTACGACCCTAACTCAATTTCCTATCTTCTAAAAGCATCTAGAGACCCTTACCTTTAATCCAAGAGCGATCCATTGTCAAATCTTGGTGTTTTGAAGGCCGGATTACTTGGTAAGTCTATGTTCTTGGTGGATTTTCATATATATCTTCTTCTTTACTCACTTGTATTCATAGATCAGGTCCATTGGGTATTTTTATATGATATTTAATTCAAATAATAATGATATTTGAATGTTTTTATGTTAAGTAAATATATCTAAGGTGATGTTTTATAGATTCAACCCAGTTTTGTTGAAGAATTTGTGTCGTTCTTCATTTTCTCCATGGTTTCTAATATAGGTGGCTTCACTCTTGACTCCTCTAATTATAAATTGAATGATAGATTTTAAATTATTTTAATTTCTTGAAAATTATTTTGAAATTTTTGTGCAAGTCTTGGTAGGAACCTTTTTTAGTAGTGGTTTTTGAAATTATTGAATTTTTGTGCAAAGTGCTTTGTTGAATGATTTTAAAATGATGATTTTAAAATATTTTTTTCATTGATTCATGGGAAAAGGATTTTTTGAAAGGTTTTCAATAAAAATATTTTTTTTATTGAAATGATTTGGAAAAATTAGTTTGGATTTATTTTTGGCATAATGGTTAGTGTGTTTTCATGTGCATTTGGATGGATAAGGGTATGATGTTTTCCGCATCAAAAGTGGTATGGATAAGGGTATAAACTTTCACAAATAAAAATGGTTCACCAAGTGATGGATTTGTGAAAGGATAACTCACCACTTATGAGTATAGGGTGGTCCATGGTTTCATTCATGTTTGGATATCTATATATATGGAATGCAATGGGTAATTCCAAAATGGAATTTGTGAAATGGTTTAAAGGATTTCTTGGTTTTCTTCCTTGGAAATTGTTTTGTTTTGGAAAACTATTTTGGCAAGAAAAATATTTTTCTTATAAATTTTTTATATGTTATATAAAATGTTTTAAAGTGTTTTGTATACATTATTTTATATAAATGTTCTAACAAGTTCTATCTCTGCAGTGTGTGTTGGGAAGTCATTTGGGTAAAACCTACTGATTTTTATACTCACCCCCTAATTAGGTGCATTGGTGTGTTTAAGAATATCATTTATTAGGACATAGTTAATGGAAAATTATCATATTTATTTAGTGATTATTCATGATACTTGGGCATAGATTATATATTTAGAGCTTGGAGCATGTTGGGAGTTTCTATGTTGGTGTATTTGGAGTCTTTGAGTTTTGTTGGTTTTTTATTTTATTGTATTTTGATATTGGTCTTAGTTTTATATTTATGCTCTGATATATTTTGGTTTGGTTTGTTATAATTTTAGTTGTATTTAATTTTTTCATGTATCATATAGTGGTTATTGGTTATGGTTTTCTTGGTTTATTTATTTATATTAACAAGGGAAAATCATCCCCTATCTGTTTATGAATCCCTTAGCAATTATTTCCAGTCTTTGGCATCTTAGCGATATCATATAAGGGAAAGTAACATTCCATCGACTTCTCAAGACAATAAGGAGGGGAGGGATGTTACAAATGGTATCTGTCTTGGCCAGACCATCATTCATTTTGGGAAAAATTGCATTGGTTTTTCAGTCTTGGAGTTGCAAAATCATTCTTGATTAATCCTTGATTTGGGTTGGTAGTAATGAGTAGGGTCATTGGATCTTGAAATTTAGGTCATAAGAAGGTGTAGATAAACTATTTACGTTGAACCTCAAGTTACCAGGGAGTTGGGTACATAATTTTTTTGACACACTTATAGGATCATTACCTCATTGTTATGGGTTTAGCCAATGATAATAGAATGGCATGTATTAATAGAAATGGATTCCCACTAGGACTGCATATTTCATTTTGAGTAATGATTTATTATTTGATGAAAAAATTTGATTTTTGAAAATTATTGAAAATTTTTCAAATGTGAGAGTTTGAAAATACATGGTTGTAGTCTTTTGAAAATGGGTTGATTTTCAAAAGCATGGTGAAATTTTCAAATATGGGTTAAAAATGGAAAGTGTTGAATTTTGGAAATCCTTATTATGATAGTTTTGATATAGTAAATTTTAATTTTTAAGCCTTCGGTTTCTAGAGAGTGGGACTTATGGAATTTTTTTGTTTTATAGAAAATGGAACTAAGTAGGTATCGTAGAAAGCAACCATAAGAAGCTGTTGAGAATGTGGTTGCACCTGAGCTACAGGTGAACCAACAGCTGGTTCAAAGTATTATACAATATTTTTAATCTATGGATAGAGGGAACCGAAGGGATGAACCATTAAAAGTGTATTATTCTATTCATTTTTAGAAGTAAAATCCACCCATATTTCAGGGTGACTCAAAACGAGAAAAAATAGAGGTGTGGCTGAATAGGATTAATCAAATCTTTAATTTCCATACCACACCAATATATCTTAAATTCAAGTTGGTGAAATATATGTTGGATTATATTACATGCCAGTGGTGGGATTTATCAATTTAGGATAAATTGGACCAAAGAATTACATGGAAGAATTTTGAATAATTATTCAACAAATAATTCTATCCACACACATTCAGGATTTCTAGAATGATGGTATTTTTTATATTAAAGTAGGAAAATACCTCAGAAATAGATTATGAAGCTAAATTTATGAATTTAGTCCGATTTGTGCTTGAATTTGCTAAAAGTGCATCCTTGAAGGCATGCATTTTTTAATTGTGACTGAAGCAAGATATTCACTCAAAGATTTGCATGCTTTGTATAATGGATTATACCCAAATGGTCAATAGACAGATGGTGGAAAAAATGGAAATCTTGGGTGCTATTGGTTTAGGGATATTGTTGATACCTATGGAAAATGGTGGGAACTCTAATGATGGAAACAAGAGGAAGAGGGACACTTATACTTAGTTAGTGGGATGACTTGGGACTAGAGGGATGGATCGGTGAATCTTCTTCAAAAACCAAATGGTAAACCTAGAAATATTCAATGTGTTTCATTTGACCACATGAAGATAGATTTTATAGAGTATGCCAAAATTTAAATAATATGGTTAATCTTCAGTACTATTATCATAGTTATCAAAGGTTGGGTTTTTGAGACATATCTCATGTGTTGTAGTCATCGTATGCTTTGATAGGAAAATAGAATAAGAATATATCTTATCAGTATAACCAAGCTATCTATGGTGATTCCAGGAATACCATGACTCCACAACAAGGGAAATCTTAACAGTACAATAAATAACAAAGTGCAGCAAGTAAGTAGTTATATGAAGCTGAGAAAATTATTGTGGATGATCAATCTGGACCATCGACGATGAGAGGTATGTTTCATTTTAATTATACCCTTATGAAATATTTGTTTGATATAGGTGAATCCCATTCATTTATTTCTTCTCATGTTATTTATATTATAGTTTTAAATGTTGTGATGATGTATTCTATTTTTAAACTTCTAACTTATCTTAGTCAAAGAGAATATCGAACCTTTATGTGTAAATAATTTTATCTAAATTTTGATAGATTTGAGTTAATATGGGACATATTTGTGCTAGATATAAATAATATTACTTAATTATGGGTATGTATTGGTTGAAAATATTCAAATATCACATCAATTGTTATACCTAAAGGGTTAGTTTTACTACTGATGATGGTGTAGAGAATCTCTTTAGAGGAGACTAGAATGTAAATTTAGGTTCAACATGCTAGTTGGAACTAGCGATTGGATTAATCTCATACCTGTTGGAAGCATTGAATTTTTCATTAGAGGATTAGATCATGGATAATTTATTTCCAATGTTTTTTATAACTTTTCACATGAATTTCCTAAAAATTTCTCTAGGTTTCCACCCACAGGATAAGTGGAGTTTACAATTGACCTATTACTAGGTACCATTCCTATATCACTTCTATCTTACTGGATGGAACTGACAGGATTAAGTTAATTGAAAGACCATTTGGAAGAGTTCAAAGGTAAACGGTCCATTCATCCTAGCACGTCTCTATGGATAGCACCAGTATTGTTTGTGAAAAGGGTGAATGGAACTCTAAGGTCATGTATGGATTATTGTAAGCTTATCTAAGTCATGATTAAGAATCGGTATCCACTTCCATACATTGATGATATGTTCAATCAATTTAGGCGAGCCTAGTTGTTCTCTAAAATTGACTTGTGATCAGGATATCACCAATTAAAAATTTTAAGGAGGGTATTCCAAAAACAGCATTTATAAGTAGATATGGCCATTGTGAGTATGTGGTTATGCCTTTAGGTCATATGAATTCACCATCGATCATTATTTCATTGACGAATAATATATTTAGGGGTATCTAGATTTTTTTGTGGTGTTTTGTATGACATATTGGTGTATTGGAGGATAAGGGTTGAGCATGAGAAACACTCAGCAACAATGTTGGGAATTTTTTTGGGATCATCATTTGTATGCCAAAATTTCAAAGTGTCCTTTTTTGATATAGGATGTATATTTAATTGTCCATTTAATCTCTAAATGAGTATTTTCTAGGGATTTAGAAAATATATAGGTTGTTATCACTTGGAAATCACCAAATAATATCTTTGAGATACACAGTTTCCTTATCATAACAAGTTATTACTGATGTTTTGTTCATGATATTTCATGACTAGATTCACCTATGACGGCTTTGAAAAGGAAAATATTCCATTATAAAGGAATGATTAATGTAAAAAGTCTTTTTAAGAGCTTAATTTTCTCATTACATTATCACCAATCTTGATTTTTCCAGAATCTAGACAAGGGTCTGTTGTGTGTTGTGATGATTCAGGGTCAGGGTTGAGATTTTTTCTCATACAGGGAGATCATGTGGTTGCTTAAAGTTTATAGTAGTTATGGTTTCATGAGAATAACTACCCAAAAATGATTTATACTTAGTTTTTTTAGTCCATTCTTTGAAGACTTCAAGTCATTACCTCTTTGGTGAGAAATTCATAGTGTTTATGGATCATAAGATCTTGAAACATGTTTTCTCTCAAAGGTATTTGAATCTAAGACAATGAATATAGATGGAGTATCTATAAATTTTTGAATATGACTTCATATATAGAGTGTGTAATTTAAATTTATTGGCATATTCATTAATAAGAAATTTATATGCTTGGTTGCAAAAAGAGGCATCAAATTAGTGGTAGTTGATTTCGGTGATAGTTGACATGCATGTAGATTGGGAAGATTGAGGTAGAGTTTTAGTTTCTTTTTAATTTATTTGGTTTCTTATATAATGCATATGGATAAATAGGTACATTAATCCAATTCAAAATATGTTTCTATGAGGTAAAAACTCAATGGTGGGGAGACCATTGAGGCATGGAAACTAGATGGGAGTTCAGTTTTTGTGGTTTAGAGATCGGATGGTCATACCTATGGCTTGTTAGGAACAAATTCTTCATACATACCACCATTATAAATGGGATATTCATTTGGGTATACATAATATGTATAAGGCACTGAAAGAAAATGTTTGGTGGGTTGGCATGAAAGGAATGGTGAATAAGTTCTTTTCAAGATTGAATTGTCAGTGAGTTAAGGAAGAGAATTAGTGACCATTGGGTATATTGCATTATTTACCTATTCCTATTTTGAAATGGGAGTATATAGTCATGTATTTTATGATAGGTCTCCCAAGGATGGTTTGGAAACACGGTGTCGTATGGGTGATAGGGGATCATCTCATAAAGTCAGCTCATTTATTTTCTATTCATGGATCTCATGTGGTGGAGGATTTTTCTAAAATAAATATCTGAGAAGTGGTAAAGATACATGGAATAATAGTATTGATAGTATCAAATCAATATCCAGGTATTACATCTCATTTATGTAAATCCTTATAGTAAGCCCTTGGGGCTCAGTTGACCATGAGTATGGCTTATCATCCTAATACAGATGGACTATTTGAAAAGACGATAAAAACATTGGAAGACATGATTCAGGCTAGTGTAATAGATTTTGGTGGCTCATGGGAGGAGAACATACCATTAGTAGAGTCCTCGTATAAAAATTTTGATTAGGCCACGATACATATGTCTACTTTTGAAGCATTATATGGGCATCCTTTTCATTCTCCTCTTTGATGGGTGGAAATAAGTGAGACTTCACTAGTTGAGCTGAGCCTTGTCCAAGATACAATGGAGAAGAATCAGTTGATCAGGAAATGATGGAGACTACATAGAGTCACCAAAAACTGTGTGCAAATCATCTTTGATGGTCATTTTTCTTCTAGGTGAGTGATCATGTGTTATTTAGAATCTCTCCAAGGCTTGTGCATCATCATTTTTGAATGCATGTAAAGTTATCTCATCAATACATAGGACCTTTTGAGATACTTTAATGGGTTGGGAAGGTGGAATATCAGTTTTATTTTATACCATGGTTCAGTTCAGTGCACAATGTGTTTCATGTATCTCAGTTTAAAAAGTATCATCCTGGTCCTAACCATGTGATTCAATGGGATCACATTAACCAATATCTAGATGCTTCATTGGTTCATATGCTGGTACAAATGTGGATAGGAAATAGAAAGTATTCCATGGAAAAAGCATCAGTCTAGTGCATGTTTTGTTGAAATATGGACATAATCAGGAAGAAACTTGGGAATGGGAAAAGGAAATTGTCGAGCAATAGCCTGAACTCTTTTACATCAATGGTGGTCTTCTGCTTTCTAGGGATGGAAAGGCCAATTGTGGGGAAAATTTAGCACCCACGGTTTCAAGTAAGTAACCCTTTATTTATGTATTTTATGTATGTAAAGTGTTTGGGTGAAGTTAGGAATGTTTGGAAGACTTTTTGAATGTTTTTTTGCTTTTTTGAGGTTTTCAGTTTGAGCACGGTTAGTAAAAACCATGAAACTATTACAAAAAACCATAAAATTTAGGTATTGGGATCTTGGTAGATTCACAATTAGGTTCATGGTTTGGAAAAACTGTGATTCCACCAAGGAGAAAATATTCATTTAGGGATAGAGGTGTTTTCACTGTTTGCACAAGGTTATCATAACCGTTCACCCTAACCGTGTATTGGTAAAATTTTGGTCCAAAAATTGTGGATATAACAAGATTTTTCTCCTTGAGGGATCTCTTTTCCTCTATTATGACCCTAACTTGATTTCAACTCATTCTAAATGTTGTGTAAACCCTTACCTTCAATCTTGGAGTGATCTATTGTCAAATTTTGGTGTGTTGAAGCACAAATTTCTTTGTAAGTATCTATTATTGATGGTTTTTTTAGATCTCTTATTCTTCTTCACTCTCTTGGATTCATAGATATAGTATGTTGGGGATATATCTATGATAGTTGATGTCAATAATGATGATATGTGAATATTTTAATGTTAGGGAATGAGATCTAAGGTGAAGTTTTTGTGTTTCAATCCTATTTTTTTGAAGAATTGGTGTTGTTCTTTGTTTTCAACATATTTTACGAGGAATATGGATCACTCTCGACACGTTTTATTTCAACTTGAAGGATGGATTTCAATTTTTTTGAATTTCTTAAAATTTATTCTGAAATTTTTGTGCAATTCTTGGTAGGAACCTTCTTTAGTTATGGTTTTTAAAATTGTGGAATTGTTGTGCAAATTTCTTTTTTTAATGGTTTTAAAATGTTAATTTTAAAAAATTATTTTTTTATTCATGGGA
This sequence comes from Viscum album, assembly GCA_963277665.1. Classification (NCBI taxonomy): domain Eukaryota; kingdom Viridiplantae; phylum Streptophyta; class Magnoliopsida; order Santalales; family Viscaceae; genus Viscum; species Viscum album. Next base: position 593,775,149 of record OY728166.1, read on the forward strand.
AAAGGTTTTTTAGAAAGGTATTAAATAAAAATATTGTTTTCCTAAAATTATTTAGCATAATTGGTTTGGGTTTGTTTTTGGCATAATGGTTGGTGTGTGTTCATGTGCATTTGGGATGGATAAGGGTATGAAGTTTCCCCTATAAAAAGTTGGATCGATAAGGGTATGATCTTTCCCCCATAAAATGTGTCATTAAGTGGAATCTTGTTGAATGGATGAATCACCACTTGTAGGTATAGGGAGGTATATGGTTTCATTCATGGTTTGATATGTGGATTTGTGGAATATAATGGGTTATTCCAAAATGGAATTTATAAAATGGTTTAAAGGCTTTCTTGGTTGTTTTGGTATATAAAACTATTTTGGTATGAAAACTATTTTTCTTAGAAATGGTTTGTATTTGATATAAATTGTTTTAAAGTGGTTTATAGAAATTGTTTAATATAAATGTTCTAACATGTTCTATCCTAGTGGTATGAGTAGGGAAGTCATTTGGGGAAAATCTAGTGAGTTTGATACTCACCCCCTACTTGGGAACTTTGGTTAATTTATAAATATCATTTATCAATACACAGGTAAAGGAAAAGTATCACATTTATTTTGTGATTCTTTGTGATACTTGGGCATGGATTTTGGAGTTGGATCTTGGAGCATGTTGGTAGGTGTTGTGATGGTTTCTTTGGAGTCTTTGATTTTATTGTTTTTTTCTTCCATTTTATTTTGATATTGTTCATGGTTCCCTCTTGGTACTCTCATATGGTTTTGTTTTGTTTTTTATACTTTGAGTTGTATTACATTTTTTTCATGCATCATATAGTGGTTATTGGTTATGGTTATATTTGTTTTTTTATTTATGTTAAAAAGGGTAAATCATCACCCAATTGTTTATGAATCCATTGAAATTTATTTCCAGCCTTTGGCATCTTGGGGATGTTTCCTAAGGACAAGTAACATTCCACAACCTTCTTAATCCAATGAGGAGGGGTGGGATGTTACAAATGGTATCATTTTTGGTTAGTCTATCTTTTATTTAGGGAAAAAAGAATTGGTTTTTTAGTATTGGATTTTTAAAATCATTCGTGATTAATCCTTGAGTTGGGTTGGAAGTAAGGAGTAGGATCGTCATAATGTGAAATGTAGAGCATAAAAAGTCATAGATAACCTATTTATGATGAACCTAAAGTTACCAAAGAGTTGGTAACATAAGTGTTTTTCCACACTTATAGAAGTGTTACCTCATTGTCATGGGCTTAGCCAGTGAGAAGAGCATGACGTGAATTAATATAAATTAATTCCCACTAGGATTTCATATTTCATTTTGAGAAATGATTTATGATTTGGTGAAAATGTTGATTTTTGAAAAGTATTGAAAAAAATTGAAATTTGAGATTTTTAAAAGACATGGTTGTAGTATTTTGTAAATGTATAGATTTTCAAAATCATGGTGACATTTTAAAATATTGGTTGACAACAGAAAGTTATGTATTTTGGAAATCCTTATTGTGATAATAGTGATATGGTAAATTTTAATCTTTAATCCTTAAATTGAAAGAGAGTGATAATTATGGTGTTTGTTGGGTTTGTAGAAAATGGAACCTGGTAGGGATCTTAGAAACCATCTGGAAGAAGCTGCTGAGAATGTGGTGTCACCTGAGCCACAGGTGAACCAATAGCTAGTTCAAAGTATTTTCCAAGATTTTAAAACTATGGATAGAGGGAACCAAAGGGATGAACCAAGACAAGTGGATCATTCTGTTTAGTACTAGAATAAGAATCCACCCATCTTTTAGGGTGATTTGGAATAAGAGAAAGTAGATGTGTGACTAAATAGGATTAATTGAATCTTTTATTTCCTTGAAAGAACAATATAGTTAAAAGTAAAGTTGGAGACATATATGATGTAATATTTTGCACTCCATTGGTGGTATTTAGTAGTTTAAGCTAAATTGGACCAAGTAATTTCATGGGATGATTTTAAAGAATTGTTCAACAAACAATTATATCCACACAGGTTCTGAATTTCTAGAATCATGGATTTTTTCAGCTTGAAGTAGGATAATTCCTTATAGAAAGATTATAAGACTAAATTTATAAATTTAGTACACTTTAGGCCCAAATTTGTATAAAGTTAATCATTGAAGGAACGTATTTTTGAATCAGGACTGAGGAAAGAGATTCACTTGAAGATTTTTATGATTTGTATAACGTATTATAAAGAGATGGTCAATAGAGAGATGGAGGAAGAAAAATAAATCTCATGAGATACGGGCGGAGAGAGCACGTTGATACCTATAGGAAATGATGGGAACTCTAATTCTAGGAATAAGAAGAAGTGGGACACCTATTTCCATGGTGGTGGGATGACTCAAAACCAGATGACTAGATTGGTGAATCTTCCTCAAAAACAAAAGGTTAAACATATATGGTTTCAATGTGGTTTATTCAACCACATGAAGTGAGATTTTATGTCACCACCTAGAGTATGACATAATTGCAATCATATGGGGCATCTTCAATGCTATTGTCATAGTGCTCCAAGGTTGGTTCTTCAGAACACATCTCATGTGTCACAAATGTCGTATAATTTGATGGGATAAGGGAAATAAAATACCTCTCATTAGCATAACCAAGCTAGCCAGGGTGATTTCAGGAATACCATGAATCCTCAATAAGGTAAATATAAATAGGTAAATAAAGAACAAAGTTCAATGAGTATGCATTTATATGGAGTTGATCAATTTATTATGGATGATCAATCTAGACCATCGATGCTGATAGTTATGATTCTTTTGAATTCTACCCTTATGAAAGATTTTTTTTATATGGTTTCATCCCATTCATTTATTTCTTCTCATAATTTTGATATTCTAGGTTTAAATATTAAGATGATGCCTTCTATTTTGAAACTTCAAGCTCCTCTTGGTCGAAGAGAATGTCGAGCCTTTATGTGTAAAGTATTTTTGTACCACCCCAAGATTTTATGAGATATATTATTTTTAATTCATTTGATTATACACTACACCAATATTAGTTTGTACTATACGCAACACCGTATTAGCTTGTAGTATACGCAACACTATTCTTGGATCTTGTTACACACAATTTCAAGTTTGCAACATTGAGTGTATATATATATGTATATATATATATATATATATTCAATGTATAAATGAAATATGGTTGGATTATGTTATATAAAACAACAAAGGAGTCTTGCACTACACACAACCCTGGATTGGCTTTCATTACACGCAATCACGACCTTCCTCGATAGCGTGTGTTGTACGCAATACCGGGTTTCACTAAACAATGATATATTGTTACTATATTATTATTGACTAGACTTTATGAATAGTATTGACTACATTTTAAATTTTATAACATTATTATTCATCTTTCACATTTTCTAGAACATGTTAAGAGAACAAAATAAAAAATTTCGCGTAAAATAAGTTTTTTTAAAAAAATGCAGTTTTGCCACCTTTTGATGGAACACCCACTTTAGATCATGTTTTTGACATGTTTATAAGTTCAATTTTACAAAATAAAATTATTCTTTGGAATAAGGATATAAAATTTTACCTTGGATAAAATTTTCATATTATTCTGATAACTTTCATATTTTAATGAATAGTAAAAACACGCTATATTTTAATTAAAAACAACTTTTTTCATCGTAATAATTAATGTGTTTAAATTATAATATTTAATGGTGTTAATGTATAAATAGAATATATTTTTACCATTTAATATAATGTATGTCACTAGCATTGATTTTACATTGAATTCGTAGGTTAAATAAATTCAATCTTTTGCAATGTTTTAAATAAAAACTCATTTTCTTTCGACAACGGGATTAATTTTAATTTAATTTCTGAAACTTCTGTGTATTGAATTTGGAAAAATGGATTCCAAATTTGGAATCAGTGGGTCCAAATTATATTAATATACTACTTTTTATTTTTGGGCTTTATGAATAGTAACAACAGTAAATTTTATTTACCATAGTAAAAGGTAAATTGGGTAATTAAGGGTGAATATAATATTATAAAATTATCCTAATACCTGTATTAATACAATTGGATGATTATAATTTGTCCTAAGTCATATTTGGGTCGAAATGGAATCCATTAGAACCCACTTGGAGGTGATTAAGACCTTTAGTTTATTTTATTTAAAGGAAAGTGAAATATGTCTCACTCAACTTTAATAATTAAAGTATTTTTTTATACAGAATATAAATTCGGTTATAAATACTCATTTTAAAGATAAAATGTTTTTATTTATCATGGTAATTTATTTTTAATTTTTAAGATTTATTTAATTACCTTATTATCTTATACATTAATGATGCAGAAATTATTTATTTAGTGAAAAATCAATAATATAGTTTTTATTGAAATAGTAATACATATGAAAAGGCCCAAAAATCTGCCCAAAACTTATTATCAGTGTATATATAAAATATAATCATCTACTGGCCGAATTTTTTACCATTTGGATCCTTATTAAGGCGATTATGACACTTATATTATTTTATTTTAAATGATGCAAAAGTTGTCACCTTCATAATTTAATAAATATATCAATTTAAATATTGTTATTTTAAGATGATAAATTCGGGTAAAAGTATTATTGTGAAATTTAATATATTTATATTCATCATAGGATTTTATTTTTAATTTTTATGCAACAAATAAGTATATTAAATGATTATACAAAAATGTTGTAGTAATTATTTTATTAAGAGATTAACCAAATAAATGGTTTTAAAAATAATAAAATAAATATTATATGAACTATTTAATGTGATACACTAATTTTATAGATACATATGACCTTTTATTAATATATTAAGGCTTTTAGTTTGACAATATCTTCTATATATATTTTATTTAAATTCAAATAAATGAATAGTGTCAAAATTGACATTATTGTTATTTTATAAAACTAACATATTATAAAAAAATTTAAAAATCACAAAAATATTTAAAAATTATAAATTTAAATTTATATGGTATAAAATGTTATAAAGTATCCAATTATGGACAATTCACAACAAATAAGTAATTATTTGATATAATTTAAAATTTAGAATTTTATTTCCACAAATAAAATTAAATTGATTAAATAAGGATAAATCAAGTTGATAATGTTTAAAATAAATTCCTAACATGTCTAAATTTAATTTTTTGATGATATTACAACCCTATATCATCTAATATTCTGATATGAGTCGTTTTGGAAGTCTTTAAGTGGGGTTGGGATTTAATATAAACTAATATTTCTTATATTTCCAAAGGTGTCACTCTCCTCCCTTATAAAAAGGCACCTCCTCCCTCTCCTCCTCACACCAATTTGAACCTTCAAGCTCAGCCAACCCCTGATCATTTAACTTCCCCACTTCACTATAAACATCCTAGAGGTCCTATCCTTCTTCAAAGACCAATTTTAGTGCCCTAAGAGGAGGTCTCAAAGAGGCGCTTCAAAGAAGAGGTAATGTCCGTTACCGATTATTTCAACTTTATTTCTTCTTATACTTATTCATCTTTAGTTGTTTCATTATGAAGTAATAACATCAGTATCACTCATATACTAATATGTTATTATAATTATGAAACAACCCTATTTCACCATCTATCCATCCTACGAAAAACGAAATCACCGTCTGTGCGTACGTACGGAATACTGTCTCTGCGCCGTGGTGTAATCTATTTTCCACCACCACCTTACTTGGATGGGTATAATGGTGTAAATAATGACTATATATGATTATTGTAAAGTTATATTTATTCTTAAATAGTATACATACACTCCAATACAATTCCATGGGAACGATATCATCGCTCATGCGTACGTACGGATTACCGTCTCCACGACGCGATGAGATTCATTTTCCATGTTAAAAATTCAAGAATGATTATAAAGTATATATAATAAGTAATAATGAAATATATTACATAATAATGCTACTGTATTTATGTACATATATATATGTATGTCATATATTTAATTCCATTCAATTCAATATGGAAATGAAAACAACGTCCATGCATACGTACGGTCTACCGTCTCCATGAACGGTGTATTTCTTTCCATTTATCGATCTATTATATATATGTATATTCTGAATATATATTATATAAAAATCATGTTTTACATTCTAGATGTAAGTAATCATGATCTAAGTAATCATATGAATAATTACAAGTTAAAACACGAACGACAAATGAAACGATTTTTCCCAAAATGCTACTTTAACATGAATTTACAAATGAATGGGTAATATAAAGTCATAATTGAACCATATATGATATAATAACAATTAATATGATTATGTAATAAGTCAATGACATTATTTAAATCATTATACAGGAGGTTTGGATACGTACGAAGCATATCGGACCTAAGGTAAGGGATAATTTTGCAAATCTCATTTTTATCCGAGATTGCTTATATGTAAGTATTTACTGGGGTTATTTTTATCACCCATGTACATGTTTTCTATAAGTGTTTTTATGTATGTTTAATGTCCATTTTAACCATTTTGACTTTTACTACATTGTAGGTAAGGAATCTTTCTTTTGTTTACGTTACAAGGTACTTTTTGACTTTTCCGACAAAAGTATGAGGAGAATGTTTTTTTAACTTATACTGCATGAAAGGATTTTTACGGTTTTATAAAGCCTTATTTTCATGAAGATTAATCCAAAATATTTCATGACTAGTTTAAACAAAATCTTTTTCTTTTAAAATTTCATGACGTTTTGTGAAAAGAAATTGATTTTGAGGAAGAAAGGATATTTTCCTCAAGAATTCATTTCAAGTGTTTTATCAAAACCATTTTCCATCTAAGATGACATTATTTCATATGTGTGTGGTTCAAGTATAAAGTATCTATGATTTACATGGTTTCAATTTTCTTATGATGAAATGATATCCATTTGTTTTATATGGATTATGTTATGATGGGATGATGTTTATGAAACCCATTTTTATTCTTTGGGTTATGATGAATGATTTATGTTTATGTTGTGGCACAAGTAATAATGATTTCATTACGAGATGGGTGGGACCTATATCTCCCTCCAATGCATTGGGTAAAGATTTATATCTCATGAGATAAACATGGCTGGAATGGCAGGTTAAACCGGTTCAGTAATACAGGACTGGAACGAGGAGTGAACTCGATTCAAAAAGGGACTTTGTCCACTAAGATGGTCCTGGAAGTAATGCCTTGGATACTATGGAAATCATATTATGTGCTTAATTTTTTTCCATAATTACAAGTTTTATTTACAAGCTATTTTATCATGATTGATGTTCTATTTTGATATATGCCTTACGTACTTCCATATTTTATGTCATTGCTCAAGATTTTTATGTTTAAACATTATGTTCATGTTTTTAAGCACAAATGTATATGATTTGCTTTATTTTATCCATGATTACCCTTACTGAGCATTTTACCTCACCCTTTATATGTTTTCTTTTCCCCAGGATATAAATAAAGGTTTTAGGTAAGAAAAAAAAGGGGAAGATCGATATGGGAGATGTTGAAGATCTTTCAACAAGATTAGATATTTATATTCTGAGTTTCCAAAGACACTAAACTATTACGGTCCTTGTGTGTCTGTTTTTGTTATGTACAAAGTATTCCTCAAAAGTAATGTAATGTCCATGTACATCAAGATTAGGGTCTCTACAATGTTCAATAACTTTTGATAGAGTTGAGTTGATATGAAACATATATGTTCATTAGATGAATGTCTATGACATAATATTGGGTCTTTATTGGTTGACTATGCTCAAATATCACATCAATTTTTATAATTTAAGGGTTAGTTTTATGACTGATGGTATTTTAGAACATCTCTTTAGAGGAGACCAAAATGTAAAGGCAGGTGCAACATGCTTGTTGGAACTAGTGGTTGGATCTACCTCATACCAGTTGGTAGTGTTAAATTTGTAATTGGAGGATAATATCAGGCATAATAGTTTTCCAATGGTTTCTAATCACTTTTAGAATGTTTTTTCAGAAAAATTATTAGGGTGCTACCCGCAAGTGAAGTGGAGTCTACAATTTATCACCTATTGGGGACCAGTCCTATCTCACTTCAGTCTTACTAGATTGTGATAGTATAATTAAGTGAATTTAAAGTCCATTTGGAAGAGTTGGAAAGTAAAGGGTTAATTGGCCTAGCACATCTTAGTGGGCATCACCGGTCTTGTTTGTGAAAACTATAGATGGAACTCTAAGTTTTTGTGTGTATTATCATATAATTAACCAAGTTATGTTAAATAATCGGTATCCACTTAAATACATTAATGATTTTTTCAATAAATTGAGAAGATCCTAGTGGTTCTCTAAAATTGTCTTGCAATTAGGATATCACTAATTGCAGTTTCGGAAGGTGGATCTTCAAAAAATAGCTTTCAGAATTAGATATAGCCATAATGGGTATGTGGTTATGCCTTTAGGTATTATAAATGCTTTAACATCCTTTATGGGATTTATGAATCATATATTTCCAAGGTATTTGGATTCTTTTGTGGTGGTGTTTGTGGATGACATATCGGTGTATTCAATGATAGGGGCTGAGCATGAGCAACACTTGGCGATAGTGTTGGGAATTTTTTTAGATCATCAGTTGTATTCCAAACATTCAAAGTGTTATTTTTGGATACAGGATGTTTTTTTCCTTGTCCATGTAATCTATGAAAGAGGTTTTTCTATGGATATAGAAAAGATAGAGGATGTTATCTCTTGGAAACCTCCTAATAATTTCTTTGAGATGTGCAATTTCCTTGGCTTAGATGGTTATTACTAATGTTTTATTCATGATTTTTCAGGACTAGCTTCACCTATGATAGATTTTACAAGGAAAAATGTCTCATTTAAATGGAATGGGGAATGTTATAAGTATTTTAAAGAGCTCAACATTTACCTTATACCAACACAAATATTTATTTTTCTAGAATCTTAATAAGGGTACGTAGTGTATTGTGATGCTTCGAGATCAGTGTAAGGACCCGACCCCAGTTTCCTGGAGCTGGTGCCTTATTTTATTACATTGGCATATAAACAAGGAATATGCATCCCAACGGACCAAGTAGTTTAGTAGCTTTTGGAAACAATATATAAATATAAGTTTAACATTGCATCATGAAGTTAAAAGCAACACTAATTTATTCTATTAAAAACATCCAAGCCTCCTAGATTATTCCTACAAGTCAATCATAACTAACTTCTTCATATCCTGGGAAAATGAAACCTAATAAAGGGGTGAGCTCAATCGCTCAGTAAGATTAAGCAATATAGTTGAAGATAACATAAACATAAACATTATTCAAGGTGAATAATTGAAAACACACTCCTTTATAAATAATAAACTTGAACACATTATGGAAAGAATATTAGCTGATTAAATAATGTCATAATAAAACATAATCATGCGTATTCTACTAGTTGAGTGGCCATATTAACTTTCAATTACTAGATTCATAATGAGTTAAGTGCTTATTCTGGACATTCTAAAAAAAAAATTCAAGACCTCGGCCAAGACGTCTAAAAATGATTAAGGCCTCGACCAAAACCATATATCAAGTTGGGAAAGGCCTCAATCAATTCCACGTCTATTTGTCTCATGAGACCTACTGATGCATCGAGGGGCTATATCGGGCCCCACCCATCACATATTAATTACAATTCATTCATCATATGAGTGGGTATAAACATAAACAACATATACATTCATATTGAAACTATCATATGAAATGTAACTAACTTTCCATAATCATTAAACATAAAACACAAACCATTACGACTAATATGGTGAGTGGTTTTAGGATAGATCACCCAAAATAAAATTAGTCATAAACCATTAAATAAAATATTATATATGAAATCATAAATTATTAAACCCAATAATACATAAGAATCAGCAAGAGTGTTGAATCAGATGAAAATACTCTAATAAAAAACGTTAAGCAATTCTTGAGATAAATACTCTTTTATTTTGAAAAGAAGAGTTATCTTGGAAAAATATTTGTATAAAATAGAAGTTAATTAAGATATTATTTTCATAAACAAATTATTTATTTTATAATGATAATTGTTTCCAAAAACAGATTATAGATTTCCCTTGAAAATAAGTAAGAATTTGAGAAATTCTCTTGAATCGGGCTTGTATTTTGGAAATAATTTAGAAAGTTCCTTTTAAAACATGTAATTATCCATAAAATAAGGAATGGTTATAGTTTTTAAACATATATATAACATTCACGCAGATTTTATGAGGATTACATAATAATATACAATAATTTCATTTAGGTAATTAGACAATAAAAGTAACCCGAATGAAAATGGGGGTTCGGGTTAGAAAATCCTTACCTTAAGTCTGAATGTGTTCCCCTCTTGAACTTAAAGTCCTAGAATATGAAATTGTACTCATTAATAAATTAATTAATAACCTATTATACATTCATTTAGTTTATAATAATTCTTTTTAGTTCATTTATGTCCTTATTTATAAGTTATAATATCGAATTCTATCGTTCTGGAGTGTTCATTTTCTTGTTTTTCATAATCGGTTCACCTGTTTTTAAGTAATGGAGTTAAAGAGGAATGGTTTTTAATATAAATAATTTAAATTAAATATTATTTATGAACATCCAGAATTTTTAATGGTCATTTATATCATTTGTTTACATGTAATGAGGATCAATCATTAGATGACAACCACTTCAATTATTTGGCGGTATTTGGATTATTATGAACTAGTTTTATCATAAAAATAAATAATATGTACATATACTGGTTCCTGAATATTAATTAGGTTTTAATACATGTATTATAGTCTTGTTAAACCATCAAAATGGTTTCATGACTAGTAATGAAGGTGAAATTGAAGAATGAAACTTCATCATCCATTAAGGTTATAAATTGGAACCTCATGGACGTTGATTTTGTTTATAAAATAAAAGAGAGAGAGTAATATTATTGATTATTGTTCTTCCATTAACATGATATAATTATATTTTATAGATTATATTGGATTTATCATGGTCATTTGGACAGATACGGTGGGAATAAGATAACAAAATAAGATAAATTGAAATGAAACTAAATGAAAAAGAAGGGTGTTTTACCTCTTGAAATAACCTCCTTGAGAACCTCTTTAAGGGAAGGGATTTTGGTCTTTTGGAAAGACCAAGAGCTTACTGGATGTGGGAAGTGACTAGGGAAGGTTATTTGGGAATAAATTTTAGGATCTTCAATGATTAGAGGAGTGAAGAGAAGAGGGAGTGATGGGAGGTTTTTATAGTAGAGGAGAGGAGGGTTTTCAGAATTTTTTAATCATTAGTTTATTAATTTCCCTAAAGACTAGAAATAGTGATGATTAAAAGACCAAGAATAGTAATAAATGCATGTGAGTTAGAACCAATGTCCATTTACATCATCCATGACTCAATCATGATGCAGAATTTCAGGTTTTAGCATTTGTTGTGAATTATCGTATTTTACTATTCATAAAAAATTCAAGTTTTTTAAAAAAATACCAAAAATTCACCAAAACCATTTTTTGACATGTAGAATACAAAAATGAAGTCCATTTTTAAAAATAATTTTCTAAATATTTTTAATTTAATATTTAATTGAAATCATAAATTATTCTAAAAAAACAGTTTTAAAACATTTATTTACTTATTCCAAAACCTATGTATATCGTACTTCCACTTGAATATAATTTATATACTATCATAAGTAAGGTTACTATTTATTAGGGCATATCACTATTCAGAAGGGTATGTTACTATTCATAAGGGTAGCTTAATATTCACCAAAAAATTTGTTTCCCTTATCGGAATCCAAATAACTTACTGACTGCAACCGTGTTTGTCAAATTTTCAAAATTCACATCACAGAAGTGACAAACTTATGTTTAAAGGTCACATAACAATTAGTAGTTAATTATGTTGTGATTTCATGTGATTATGACATATTTATAAGAAAGGAATTTCCATTGAAAAATATTGGGTTGTTACATTCTTCCCTCCTTACAAAAATTTCATCCATGAAATTCACAAAATGTTACATAAAAAGATTTGGGTATGTCTTCAACATAATCTCCTCAGGCTCCCATGTTGCCTCTTCTATCTTATGGTTCCTCCAGAGAACCTTTACCGGATGAGTTGTTCGACTTCTCAATACTTGTTCTCTAGTATCAAGAATCTTGATAGGATCTTCACAATAAGACAGATCGGGCTCAAGATCTATTTCTTCATAGGTGAGTACATGTGTTGGGTCTGGAATGTATTTCCTTAACATTGAAATGTGGAACACATTGTGAACTTTGAAGAGACTTGGTAGAATTTCCAAACGGTAAGCTACGGCTCCAATTTGTTCTAGAATTTCAAAAGTTATGATGTACCTGGGACTTAATTTCCCCTTCTTATTGAATCATATAATACCCTTCCATGGATATACCTTTAAGAAAACATCTTCTCCTTATTGAGATTCCAAATCCCTCCTTCGGTTATCAACATAGATCTTTTTCCTACTTTGAGATTTTTTTAGATGGGTTTGGATAATATTCACCTTTTCTATTGTTTCCTCAACAAGTTCTAGGCCTATGAGATTTCTTTCACCAACATCATCCCAACAAGTTGGTGTATGACATCTCATTCCATATAATGCTTCATATGGTTCCATCTGATTACTTAAATGGAAGCTATTGTTATAGTAAAATTCTAGAAGAGGTAAATATTGATCCCACATACCATTAAAGTCAAGTGAACAAGACCTCAACATGTCTTCCAATGTTTGGATAGTCTGTTCCAATTGTCCATCAGTTTGTGGGTTGTAGGTAGTGATCAAACGAAGATCAGTATCGAGGTCCTTCTAAATACTTTTCTAGAATTGTGATGTAAAATGTGGATCACAATCAGAAACAATTGATAAGGGTACACCATGAAGTCTTACAACTTCATTAATATATTGTCTTACTAAACGTTCAAGTGGTAAATCTTCTCTTATAGCAAGAAAATGTGCTGATTTTGTAAGACAATCAATGTTGACCCATATCGCATCATTCTTTCTTAGAGTCTTTGGTAGCCCCATGACATAGTCCATCATAATATCATACCATTTCCACAAAGGTATAGGAAGGGTTTGCATGACTCCTCCAAGATGTTGTATTCTAGCCTTTACCTGTTGACAAACCAAACATCTCAACACATAATTAGCAATATCCCTCTTCATGTTGTCCCAACAAATGTGTTCCTTTAGATCTCTATACATCTTGGTGATACCAGGGTGTGTAGAAAAATTAGATTTATGAGGATCATCCAATAGTTCCCTCTTTATCTCAGGAATAGCGAGAACACAAAGCCTCTTTCTGAATTTAAAAATTATACCTTCATATACAAAGTCAGTTAACTTCCAATCATTTATAGATTTAATTTAATTTTGAATCTCCTCATCATCAGCCTGAGAAAGTTTTATCCTTTCTAGTAAAGAAGGTTTGGAAACCATTTGAAAAATTAGTGATGTGTTTCCTTCTTTTATAATTACCATATCCATCTTTACTAGATCTGTGAACAGAGAATTCCTTTCAACTCTCATCTTGTTCAGAATTCCATGGTCCTTTCTACTCAAAGTGTCTTCCACCTTATTTTCCTTCCCTGAGTGGTAGTATATTGTGCAATCATAATCCTTGAGTAGCTCAATCCATCTCCTTTGTCTCATGTTGAGTTCTTTCTTTGAGAAGATATATTTCAAACTCTTATGATCAATATATATCTCACATTTTTCGCCATAGAGGTAATATCTCCAAGTCTTCAAAGAAAATATTATCACTGCTAACTCAAGATCATGAGTTGGATAGTTTTTTTCATGAATTTTTAGCTTCCAAGATGCATAGGCAATCACTCTATCATTCTTCATAAGGACACAGTCAGGTCCTTTCTTTGATGCATCGCTAAAGATCACAAAACCATCATTCCCTAATGGTAGAGTCAAGATTGGAGAATTCACTAATATTATCTATAATTCTTTAAAACATTATTAACATTCCTTTTTTCATATTAAATTAACCCCTTTTCGTGTGATCTGGGTCATTAGGCTGCCTAAATGAGGGAAATTCTGAATGAAACGCTGATAATAACCTGCTAAACCAATAAAACTATGTATCTCAGTTATGTTCATTGGAGTAGGCCATTCTTGCACAGCCTTTTTCTTCGTAGGATCTATAGATATTCCATCCTTATAGATAATGTGGCCTATAAAATAAATTGATTGAATCCAAAAATCACACTTGCTAAACTTCCTATATAATTCATTTCTTCTAAGAGTCTTCAGAATCGTGCACAAGTGATTTTCATGGTCTTCATAGCTTTTAGAGTATACCAGGATTTCATCAATAAACACCACCAAAAAGACATCAATATATTCCTTGAAAACTCTATTCATTATATCCATGAAAACATATTGTTCATTAGTTATACCAAAAGTAATTACTGTAAAATCGCAATGCCCGGAACCTGGTTCGGAATGCTATTTTTTGAATGTCATCCTTTCTTACAAGAAACCGATGATATCCAGATCAAATATCAATATTTGAAAAATATTGGCCTCCATGAATTTGATCAAATAAATCATCAATGTGAGGTAGGGGATAGTTTTTCTTTATTGTTAAATCATTGATCTCTCTGTAGTCAATGCACAACCTCATAGACCCATCTTTCTTCTTAACAAAAATAATAGGGTCTCCCCATGGAGAAAAATTAGGGAGAATAAATCCTTTATCAGTCAATTAATCTAGTTTTTTCTTTAGTTCCACTAACTCCAAAGTGGCTATTATATAAGGGTCCTTCGATATGGGCCTTGAACCAAGAATTAAGTCAATGGAAAACTCAATTTCCCACTATGGATGATGTCCTGGTAAATCACCTGAAAACACATCAACATATTCTTGAACAATAGGTACAAAATCTATTTTTACATTCCTTTCCTCACCCATAGTTATTTCACTCCCTTCATCCCCAATAATTAAATTTTGTAGAGCTACTGGGGTTGGATCTAGATGAGAACCAGATGGTGATGTTTCTTCTCTAAAGATAAGAAATTCCTTATCATCATCAAAAATTGAAACTTCTTCTTAAAATAAATTTTCACATAATTATCCAAAATCCAATCCATACCAAGGATTATATAAAATTCAATCATGGTTATGACAATAATATTATCATATAAAGCATGTTCATATGCCATAATGGTTACTGACTCACAAAACTTTGTTTCAATGATACGTCTCCTATGAGTTTTAACTGAAAACTCCCTTAATAATTCAAATTGGAAATATCTAATTTTATTGGAAAACTGGGAAGATATGAAAGAATGAGATGATCCAGAATCAAATAAATCATTGGCTAATTTTGAGGAAATGATTAAATTACATGCCACCACTTCATTAGGAACTTCAATATCAGTGTTTGTGATCGCATAAGCTTGTCCATGCTCCCTTGGCCTTTTTTTTGCATGTTTCCTTAACGCTTTGTAAAATCATTATCATAGTGCCCCAACTCCCAAAAATTATAGCATTTAACATTAATAGCTTCTCTCTTCCCATTGAAATCACCAGCAAGATGGCCTTTCTGTTCACATTTTTAGCATACTCCTTTTCCCTTTAAGCACACACTAGGGTGTTTCCATCCACAATTATCACAGGGTGGAAATTCAACTCTTCCCTTCTTCCCTGTTTCCTTATTTCCTTTTCCAAATTTTTTAGTATCCCTCTTCTTCTCTTGCTTTCCCTTAAATTCATAAGACTTGGAAAATTCATTTTTTATCTTAATAGCACATGAAACTATATCTTCATATGATTAGAAACTCTGGGACACCAAATACTGTCATAGGAATGGCTTTAGTCCATCAAAGAATCAATCAATCTTGCTCCTCGGATTTCTTATATAGTCCATAGCATGCCTTGCTAACCTTGTGAAGTTTTCTTCAGACTTTGAAACATTATCATCTCCATTTTGATTCAAATTTAGAAACTTCTTTTCTATATTTGATCTCTATTCATGAGGAACATATTTCTCTAGGAAGATTTCCTTAAAGTCCCTCCATTCCATCTCTTATATCTATCCCTCCTCCTTTGTGCTTTGGATTAATGACCATGACTGATCTTCATCTCCCGATAGACGATAAACTACCATGAAGACCTTCTCTCTTTCATTACATCCCAAAGCAAGAAATATCTTCTCTAGAGAACTTATCCATTGTTTAGAAACAAATGGGTTGATAGTCCCATTGAATGATGGAGGTTGTTGTCGCATAAAGCGATCTAACAAAGCTCCTCCATGTGGAGGATTTGGATGCTTCATATGGGTAAGGTTATTATTAATAACCTAAGTAAGTTGTCCCAATATAGTTATAAGTTGCTCTACACTAGTCACAGCACCAGAGCCTACATCATTATCTGGTGTTGGAGGGAAATCCCTACATGGGATATGCGTGTTCATGCGGTTTCCATTTCTTCCACTATACATCATTTCTAGATGATGGCATACACAATATTAAGTTATGAATCATAATGTATAATCTTAACTTAACAAAATACTTATCATAAATTGAGATCTTATGCATGACTAATCCCATAATCACAAAAAAGGTTTCTTGGAGGAAAAATTTACATTTAAATCCTTCATAATGGCTTGTAAAGAAAATGTGAATTATCCTAAGCATATCCTCTGGGAGTGTTAATACCAAGAGTGCAGCAAGGACTATTTTCATGTACTAGGATACCTCAGGTCAAGCCCAAAACTCCTTGTCAGAGCTTTCTCTCCTAGGTACATATATGCTAGAGCCACCTCTACCTGTTTGTATCTAGATAGGGATGTATTTTCTAGAAAGATCCACATAATCAATTCCTTGCCAAAATACAAAGATGTTCTTGTATACTTATCCCCAAATATTATCCTAGGTATTTGTTCCCCAATCAATGTTTTCTAAATCTAGTTTCTAATTTTTCTATTAAACTTCCATTCATACCAACTATAAGGACCCGACCCCAGTTTCCCAGAGTCGGTTCCTTATTTTATTACATTGGAATATAAACAAAGAATAAGTATCTCGAAGGACCAAGTAGTTTGGAAAATTTTAGAAACAAGATACATATATAAGTTTAACATTACATCATGAAGGAAAAAACAACACTATTTTATTCCATTAGAAACATCCAAGCCTCCTAGATTATGCCTGCAAGTCACTCATAACTAACTTCTTCATATCCTGGAAAAATGAAACATAAGAAAGGGGTAAGCTCAAATGCTCAGTAAGAGTAATAAATAAATAATAATATAACATAAATAGAAACATTAGGCAAGGTGAATAATTTAAAACACACTCCTTTATAAATAATAAAGTTGAACACATTATGGCAGGAATATGAGCTTAGTAAATAATTCCCTCATAAAATATAAGCATGGGTATTCTAATGGTATATTAACCACGTGAACTTTAAATTACTAGCTTCATAATGAGGGAAGAGCATATATCGGGCATTCTGAAACATTTTTTCAAGGCCTTGGCCAATACATCTAAAAATTACTAAGGCCTTAGCCAAAACCATATATCAAGTTGGGAAAGGCCTCATCCAATTCCACGTCTATTTGTCTCAGGAGACCTACTGATGCATTGAGGGGATATAGAGGGCCTCACCCATCACATAATAAGTCCAATAAATTCCTAATATGATTGGGGATAAACATAAACAACATATATATTCAAATTGAAACTATCATATGAAATTTAACTAACTTTCCCCAATCATTAAACATAAAACACTAACCATTCTGAGTAATATGGTGAATGGTTTTAGGATAGATCATCCACAATAAAATTATTAATAATCCATTAAATAAAATTTGGTATATGAAATCATAAATTATTAAACCCAATAATACATAATAATCAGCAAGAGTGTTGAATCATATGAAAATACTCTTATAAAATCATTAAGCAAATCTTGAGATAAATACTCTTTTATTTTTGAAAAGAAGAGTTATTTTGGAAAAATATTTGTATAAAATCAGAAGTGAAGTAATATAGTATTTTCATAATAAAATGATTGATTTTATAATGATAATGTTTTCTAAAAATATATTATAGAGTGCCCTTGAAAATAGGTAAAAATTTTAGAAATTCCCTTGAATCGGGCTTGTATTTTGGAAACAATTTAGAAAGTACCTTTTAAAATGTGTAAATATACATAAAATAAGGAAGGTTTCTGGTTGTTAGAAATATATATAACACTAACACTGAATTTATGAGGATTACATACTAATATAGAATAATTTAATTGAGGTAATTAGACAATAAAATTTACCCGAATGAAAATGGGGGTTCGGGTGAGAAAACCCTTACCGTAAGTCTGAATGTGTTCCCCTATTGAACTTAAAGTCCTAGAAGATTAAATTATAATAATTAATAACTTAATAAATAACCTATTATAAATGTATTTATTTTATCATAATTCTGTTTAGTTCATTTGTGTACTTATTGATAAGTTATAATACCGAATTTTGTTGTTCTGGAGTGTTCTTTTTCTTGATTTTCATAATCGGTTCACTTGTTTTTAAGTAGTTTAGTTCATGTGGAATGGTTGTAAATATACATAATTGAAATTATATATTATTTATGAACATCCATAATTTTTAATACTCATTTATATCATTTGGTTACATATAATGAGGATGAATCCTTAGATAACAATTGTATCGATTATTTGGGAGTATTTGGATTATTATGAATTTTTTGTCATAATAATTAATAATATGTACAGATATTGGTTCCTGAATATTAATTAGGTTATAACACATATATTAAAGTTTTTTTCAACCATCAAAATGGTTTCATTACCAGTAATGAAGGGGAAATTTAAGAATGAAACTTCGTCATCCATGAAGGTTATAAATTGGAACCTCTTGGATGTTAATTTTGTTTATAAAATAAAATGGAGAGAGTAAGAATATTGATGATGGTTCTTCTATTAACATGATATAATTACAGTATATATATCATAATTTATTTATCAATGTAATTTTGATATAGGAGGTGGGTATATGATAACAAAAGAAGATAAATTGAAATTAAACTAAATGAAAAAGAATGGTGGTTTCCCTCTTGAAATAACCTCCTTGAGAACCTTCTTAAGGAAAGGGATTTTGGTCTTTTGGAAAGACAAAGAGATTACTAGATATGTTGTGTGACTAGGTAATTCTATTTGAGTAGAAATATGAGGAGATTCAAGGCTTAGAGGAGTGAAGAGAAGAGGGAATGATGGGGGATTATAGTGGAGGAGAGGAGGGTTTTCATAATTTTTTAATCATTAGTTTGTTAATTTCCATCAAGACCAGAAATAGTGATTATTAAAAGACCAAGAATAGTAATAAAGTCATGTTATTTCTAACCAATGTCCATTTACATCATCCATTATTCAAGAATGATGTAGAATTTCAGGTTTTAGCATTTATTGTGAATTATAGTATTTTACAATTCATAAAAAAATTCATGGTTTTTAGAAAAATCCCAAAAATTCACCAAAACCATTTTTCGACATGTAGAATCCAAAGATGAAGTCTAATTATCTAAAATAATTTACTAAATATGATTAATTTAATGTTTAATTAAAATCCTGATTTATTCAAAAAACGGTTTTAAAACATTTATTAACTTATTCCAAAACATAGGTATATTGTAATTCCACTTGAATATTATTTATATACTATAATAGGTAAGGTTTATATTCATTAGGTTATCTCATTATTCAAAATAGTATGTAACTATTCATAAGGTTAGGTTATTATTCACCAAAAATTATGTTTTTCTTATCGGACTCCAAATAACTTTCGGATCGTAACTTTGTATGTCATATTTTCGAAATTCACATCACATAAGTGACAAAATTATGTTTGAAGGTCACATAGAACTTATCAGTTCATTGTATTGTGATTTAATGTGATTATGACATATTTATAAGAAAATAATTTCCATTAAAAAATATTTGGTCATTACAATCAAGGTTGGGATGTTTTATCATGAATAGAGATCATGTGGTAGCTTATAAATCATGAAAATTATGGTTTCATGAGAAGAACTACCCAAAACATGATTTGTAGTTAGTTTTTGTATTCCATTCTTTGAAGATTTAGTTTCATTAACTATTTGGTGAGAAATTCACACTGATTATGGATCATAAGATCTTGGAACATATTTTCTCACAAAGGGATCTAAGTTTAAGACAAAGAAGATGGATGGAGTATCTCAAAATGTTTGTCTTTGACTTGATGTATACACTGGGTAAAAGAAATTTAGTAGTATATGTATTAATAAAAAAATTATGCTTAGTTGGAAAAAGAGGCTTCAGGTCAGTGGCAGTTGATGTCGTTGATAGCTGACATGCAATTGGTTTGTGAAGATCGAGGTAGTGTTGCAGTTTTCTTTTAGGTTTCTTTAGTTTCTAATCTAGTGGAGATGGTTAAAGAAGAACAAACATCTGATTTATAATATATTTCTATAAGGTAAAAACTCAATGGTGGGGAGACCATTGAGGGATGGAAATAAGATGGGATTTCAGTTTCCTATTTTCAATATCGGATGGTCGTACCTATGGCTAGTCGGGAACAACTTATTTATGCATACAACCATTTGATATGGATTTTTCATTTGAGAATATAGAAGATGTATAAGGCACTGAAATTAAGGTTTTGGCGGGTTGTCATGAAAATAAAGGTGGCTAAGTTTGATTTGAGATACTTAACCTGACATTAGGTTAAAGCAGAGCACTAGTGGCCAATGGGTGGGTTGTAGTCTTTACCTATTCCTATTTGGAAATGGGATAAGATAGCTATGTATTTTATGATAGGTCACCAAAGGATGGTTCAGAAACATGTTTCCATATGGGTGACATTGGATTGGCTCACAATGTCAGCTCATTTCATTCCTATTCATTAATCTCATATGGTGGATGACTTGTCTAAAATCTATATCTGAGAAGTGGAAAATAGGGATGGCATACCAGTTTTGATAGCATCAGATCAAAATTCAATATTTATGTCTCATTTCTATAAATCCTTATAGTAAGACCTTGGGAATCAGTTGACCATGAGTAATGTGTATCAACCTCAGATGAATGGATAATCTGAATGGATGGTATAAAAAATAGAATACATTCTTCGGTCTTGTGTATAGAATTTTGGTGGATCATAGAAGGATAATGTACTGTTATTGGATTTATCTTATATAAAAATTTATCATTCCTCTATACATATAGATCCTTTTGAATCATTGTATAGGAATCCTTATCATTCTCTGATTTTTCGGGTGGAAATAGGTGATACTTCACCAATTGGGTTGAGCCTTGTCCAAGAGACAATGGAAAAGATTCAGTTGATCAAGAAATGAATAGATATAGAATAGAGTCTTCATAAATAATATTTGGATCATTATCGATGGTCATTGTTGTTCGAGGTGAGTAATCATGTGTTCTTAAGAATCTCTCCAATGGTGGGGAATTGTTATTTTGGAAAGTAAGTAAATTTATCTCCTTGATACATAGGCCCTTCTGAGATACATGAATGGTTTGGTGAGGTGGTATATTGGTTTTCATTTCCACCATGGTTAAGTGAAGAGCATAATTTGTTTCATATATATCAGTTTAAAAAAGTATCAGCCCAATCCTGGCCATGTGATTCGATGGGATCACGTTGAACTAGAGTCAGATTCTTTGTTGGTTCATATACTAGTACGAATTGTGGATAGTAAAGAGAAATTATTACCTAAAAAGTATCAGTCTAATAGGGATTTTTTGGAAACAAGGTAAGATTCTAGAAGAAACATGGGAATAGGAAAATTAAATGGTCATGCAATGGCCCAAACTCTTTTAGGTAAATGGTGGTTTTCTACTTTCTAGGGATGGAAAGGCTAATGGTGGGGAGAATGTAGCACCCCCAATTTCATTTAAGTAACCCTTTATTTATTTTATGTATGTAAAGTGTTTGGGTGATTTTTGGGAAGGTTTGGATGATTTTTATAATGTTTTGGGGGATTTTATGGTGGTTCATGGTTTGAACATAGTCAGTACAAACTGTACAACTTCTACATAAAACTGTGCAATGTGTGGTAGTTGTATTTCAGTAGGCACACGGTTTGGGAAAATCATGAGACCATCTAGGAGAAATTTCTTATTTGGGGATATAGGCATTTTCAAGGTTAGTGCACAGTTTTCTTAATCGTGCACCCTAACCATGTACAGTTAAAAGATAGATCTAAAAATTGTGGATCTAACTCGATTTTTCATATTAATAGATTTTTTTCCTCTATTATGACCCTAACTCGATTTCATATCTTTCTAAAGGTTTTTAAGGCCCTTCCATTTGATCCTGAGGTGATCTATTTTCAAATTTTTGTACGTTGAAGGCTGAATTACTTGGCAAGTCTCCATTATTGGTGGTTTTTCTTAGATCTCTTATTATTCCCTATCTTGGATTCACAAATCTAGTCTATTAAGGATATATATATATGATATTTTCTACTAGTAATGATGATATTTGGCTATGTTGATGTTAGGGAATCGTATATAAGGTTAATTTTTGGAGTTTCAACCTAATTTTATTAAATAATTTGTGTCGTTATTCATTTTCTCTATAGTTTATGAGGTAGGTGACTTCACTATCGACTCCTCTTATTATAATGTGAAGGATGGATTTCAAATTATTTGAGTAGATTGAAATTGATTGTGTAATTTTTGTACAAATATTGGTAGGAATCTTATTTAGTGATGTTTTTTGAAATTGTGGAATTGTTGTGCAAAGTTATTTGTTGAATGATTTTAAAATGATGATTTTAAAATAGTTTTTTGGTTTGATACAGGGGAAAAGGTTTTGTGGAATTGTTTTCAATAAAAATATTTTTTATTGAAATTATTTGGCATAATTGGTTTGGATTTTATTTTGGCATAATTGTTGGTATGTGTTCATGTGCATTTGGGATGAATAATGGTGCGATGTTTCCCTCATAAAAAGTGGGATGGATAAGGGTATGAACTTTTCCCCATCAAAATGGTTCATCAAGTGATGGATTAGAGAAAGGATAAATCACCAATATCGAGTATATGTAGTTCAATGGTTTCATGGATGGTTGGATATGTGGATTTGTGTAATGTAATGGGTTATTCCAAAATGGAATTTTTGAAATGGTTTAAAGGATTACTTGGTTGTTTTCCTTGGAAATGGTTTTGGTTTGGAAAACTATTTTTGGTATGAAATTTTTTTTTCTTATAAATGGTTTGGATTTGATATAAACTATTTTAAAGTGTTTTATATAAATTATTTAATGTAAATGTACTAACATGTTATATCCTAGTGGCTTGAGTAAGGAAGTAATTTGGGTAAAACCTATTGAGTTTTATACTCACCCCTGGTTGAGCACTTCGGTGCATTTTGTAGATATTGTTTATCGGGACTCAAGTAAAAGAAAACAATCACATTTATTTAGTGATTCTTATTGATACTTGTGAATGTATTATGGAGTTGGATCTTGGATCATTTTGGTAGTTATTATGTTTGTGTCTTTGGAGTTTTTGAGTTTTTTTGGTTTTTTCTTCCATTTTATTTTTATATTGTTCTTGGTTTCCTCTTAGTACTCTAATATAGTTTAGTTTGGTTTATTATAATTTTATTTGTGTCACATTTTTTTCATACATCATATAGTTGTTTTTGGTTATGGTTATCATGGTTTTTTTATTTATTTTAAAAAGTTAAAATCATCCCCCAATTTTTTATAAAGCCCTTGTAATTTATTATCAGCCTTTATCATCTTGGGGATGTCACCTAAACCTATGTAATGTTTCACCTCCGTCTCAAGAAAATTAAGAGGGTCTATATTTTACATATGAAAATGATATACTCTCATGGATCATTTTATTTTATTCCTTTTGGATTCTTGTCTTGTAAACTTTGAAGCATTATGCCATGTCTAAAGATTATAATCATTTATTTACAGGGTATGGTTTCAAATGTTAAGCTCATGTTTTCATACCCATATTATCATTTCAAGCTTATGTGATCATTGATATCTCACTTTCTTACCCTTACTAAGCATCTGATCTCACCCATTCTTATGTTTCCATTCCACAGGTTATGAAAAAAGGTGTTATATAGCATATTTTTTTGAAGTGTTCGAAATTGGTAGATATTTGTGGAATATGTTTAAGATATTTCACCAAATTATAATATTGGGTGCCTATTCCCAAAATACACTAAATTGTTATGGTCTTCATGTGTGTGTTTGTGTAACATATTGAATATTCAATTAAAAATCTGTAAAATCTATGTATGAAAATCTATGGTCACTATAAATGTTGAACCCAACATCCTTTGAATTCCATTGAACAAGATCCCAACATGTCCTCTGCATTTTTATTTTTCTTCTCTGTATAATTTTTTGCATAATGGTGATTTGTTCTGCTAAAAATCTACTCTATCTCTAATTATTTCTAAATGCTTCTCTATAACATCTTGGTAAGCCTCAAATTCCGATTATATATAATGGAGATTGGTTCTCCATGCTAAATTACCATTTCATTATATATATCATGTTGAGTTGGTAAAGAGAGAAATCTTCTTTGGTGTAAATAAAATAAATTGAATCTATAAGGAAGCCGATTAAAACCCCAAAAACATTATAGAGACTAGATTTTTTGGGGGAGTCCTTGTTGAGTCAATAAGGTTTTCCTTATTACTTTTCCATTCCTTATTGTTTTGAAAATCACAAAAACCTTATACTTAAGAAAATGTATGTTTTACCCCCATCGGGAAAAATTACTTCTTTAAGGAAATTTACCCTAACCTAGATTTTCTTATACATAGCTATATTTTTCTTAAATTCAAAAACCGGATTCATACCCAAAATCCTGGAGCCATATAATGAAAAGATTTGGAGCATTTTGTTTTTAGGGTCCGAATTCTGGATGTGATCTGTAATGTAGTTCTAATCCGAATTCTGGACTCTGAACTTTCATGAGTTCGACTCCTAACTCTTAAACAGTTCGACTCCGAACTCTCATGTAGTTCGACTCCGAACTCTCAAGTAGTTCAGACTCCGAACTCTTAAGTAGTTCGACTCCGAACTCTTAAGTAGTTAAACTCCAAACTCTGAAGAAGTTCGACTCCGAACTCTTAAACAGTTCGACTCCGAACTCTTAAGCAGTTCAACTCCGAACTCTTAAGCAGTTCGACTCTGAACTTTTAAGAAGTTTGACTCTGAACTCTTAAGTAGTTCAACTCCGAACTATAAAAGTTCAGATTCTGATCTCTGGTGAAACCAGACTTTGAATTCCTATAAAACAGAATCCGAATATTTCTTAACATAGACTCCGAACTTCATTTTGGTTAGACTCCGAACTTTTGACTTTCTTACACTCTGAAATATTGATTAGATTTTACTTACATATGCTTCATTTCAAAACAATGTCATACATTCAGTTATACATAGTTTGTTATAAAACGATGTCGTATATTCTGTTTCTAATTAACTGTTGGTTGAGTTACACGTGTACAGGTCCCTCTGAATTTCATGGAAAATATGACCGTTGGAGGAGGGAGATGACCATTGGAAATTTTCCTATAAATAGGAGCTCATTTGAAAGAGCTCAACAATCAATGAAAGAGATGTTGATCGATCTAGAGAACACACGCTGTTAAGGTGATTTCTAGAGAGAGAATCTCTTCATGCCTTGTGCGTACTGAACTGCTCGTTCAGATTGATTTGTGCGACTCTGAATGTTGGTGATTACATTCGAGGACTTTCGGGGATAGGAAGACAGAAGTGTCGACTACCTTGAAGTTCGAGGGCTTCCTTGATGAGGAAGATAGAGGTTCCAACTACCTTGAAGTTGAGGGCTTGTGTGGATAGAAAGATAGAGATTCCGATCTTCGTATCGAGGGATTATCCTGGTGTGGGTAAGACAGACTTTCTTGAAAGTATAAATCAAGAGACCTTTATCCAAGGTTGTTGGATACCCTTCTCTTTGGGTTAAAAGATTTATTGTTTGTTACTTGTAGTTTTAATACTTGTTTGTTTCCGCTGCATATTGTATTGTAAGGATAGTATAATCTTCTTATACTTCCTTATACATGTACTCTGATTAGTTTATATTCTATACTCTTTAAGGTAGAATCTTATATTGTAAACCCTGGTTCCAATTCTCCAGTTGGTAATCAGAGGTGTTGTGAATTTGCTAAGTTTAACTTTGTTAAACCTAGATTTTCCTTGTCTAAGTAAAACATAGTTATCCATAACCAACTTTAAAGGTTCCAAAGGAATTTTTAAAGTGTACAATTCACCCCCCCCCTCTTGTATACTGAGCATCTACATCGTTATTTCGATCCTATAATTGGTATCAGAGTAGGTCTCTGAAATACTCATACTCACATATAAGTTTTTTTTGCTCATTTTTTTCCGAACTTTATCATTTTGAACTTTATCATTCCGAACTTTGTCATTCCGAACTTTGTCATTCCGAACTTTGTCATTCCGAACTTTTTGGTTACGAACTTTTTCTACTAACTAGTTTGGTTGCCTAAGTTGTTTTAGAATGGTAGGAATCAATATTGGTTCTATTGACAATCTAAATCCTACAAGACCACCAATCTTTGATGATAATGACTATGAGTACTGGAGAGATCTAATGAAGACTTTTGTTATCAACACTGGAGTGGACAATTTAGTTATGCTTACTAGTGACTATAAAATACCTGATAAGGAAGTTAGAACTTTCACTATCCAGGAAAAGCAAGAGTATCAACTCAATTATAAGGTACGCAATACTTTACTATGTTCAATGACTAGAAATATATATAGCCAAATTTCTTCTTGTGAAGTAGCTAATTGTATCTGGAAGAAGTTATAAGTTACACACTTTGGCACTTATAAAGTGATTGAAACTAGGAGAGCTATGCTTAGAGCTGAATACCATGGATTCAATTTTTCGTATGGTGAACCAATCTGAAAAGTTCAACAGAGATTTATGACTATAGTCAACAGCTTACAGTCTATGGGAGAAAAGGGGTTAGATGATGAATCCCTTGTAGATAAGATAATTGATATTATGCCCAATGAGTGGGAATCAAAGAGAATAGCTATAGATGAGAACAGGAAGGTCACCCAAATTTCTCTTGATGGGTTATTCGGAACTCTTCTCCAACGTGAAACGAGAATGAATAGATATGCTGACAACATCAAAAAGAAGAATGGGAATGGTACTATTGCTTTTACAACTACATCAAATCATATGAAAGCTAAGACTCCTGAGAGAGTAACCAGATCCAAGTCTAGGAAGGTAGTTATTCAATCAGATTCTAGTGATAGTGAAATCTCAGAAAATGAGTTATCAAATCTTGCTCAAAGGATGAACAAGATAGTCGGCCAGAGAAATTTCCAATCCAAGTATAAGAAAAAGGAAAGGAAAGAAAGGAAAGATGAAGAAGTTACTTATTACGAATGCAAGAGAGCTGGACATATTAGACCAGATTGCCCTCTACTCAAAAATAAATAAAGGAAAGAAAGGCATTCTGAAAGGATCAGGAAGAAGTATTACAAAACCAAAGCTAAGAAAGTTATGAAATCAAATGACACATGGAGTTCCAGTGGTGGTGACTCTTCATATGAATCTTCTGATTATGAATCTTTAGGAAAGAAGAATCTTGGTCTTATAGCCAGATTACCTATTGAAAATCATTGCTTTATGGCTAAGGTACGAAATGCTGAATCATTGACCAATGTATCTTTAAATTCTAATGATAGTAAGTATTATAACTCCTCAGATGAAGAATCCTCTTCTGATGAAGAAAATACTTCACCTACCTATGAAGAAGTTTCTAGGTTTGCTGAACTTCTTGAGATTGAGAACTCTAAACTCAATAAGAAACTTGATAAGGAAAACTCTAGGAATTCTATTCTTACAAAAGAGATATCAGATCTTTCTAAAGATCTTGATAGGAAAAATTCTGATTTTATAAGTATTTCGAAAAATCTTGAGGAAGTAAGTTCTGAGAGGAACAAACTTTCTAAAGAGTTAGAAAAAGTAATTTCTAAGAAAAGTGTTTTTGAGCCCAACTCTAGTTCTAAATCTAATGATTTTGAAGATAAAAACTTGGTTATTAAACTCAAGTCTGAAATTTTTTCCTTAAAGAAGTGTTTGTCGAACTTTACCCATGGTAAAGAAAATTTTGATAAAATGTATTCTCAAATAAGACCTTTAAGAAACAAATCCGGATTTGGTTATACCCATGAAAAACCAATTTTTAGTAACAACTACTTTGTTCCACAAAGTGCCCCATTTTTTACCAAGTGTCAATGTGGTGGTCACTGGGCAAAGAATTGTTCTTTAAATAAAACCCAATCTCTAGGTTTTCATAAAGCCTATTTTTCTAAGAAAATGTGGGTTCCTAAAATTTTGTTGTCTGGAAATCCCGGATCCAAACAAGTTTGGATTCTGAAAGTCTAATTCTTTTCTTGTTTTCAAGAAGATAGAGGAATTACCAACAACAATACATGGTACATGGATAGTGGATGTTCCCGACACATGAATAGTAACAAAAGCTATTTTGAAAAGATCATCACACACTTAAAGGAGATATCATTCTTCAGTTTATCAGAACACAAGATCAACTTGCTGATATTTTCACAAAATCATTACCCTCTGATAGATTTGAATACATTAAACAAAATTTAGGAATGATAACTGTAAGGTAATCATTCTTCATTAACTTCTTGTTGAAAAATTCTCCTAAAAGTAATAAACTCCTCTTTATAGGGGGAGTACATTTGATTGTTAGTGTAACTAAATTTTTTTTAGTAAGTTCTTCAAACTTTTCGGAATAGATGTTTCCGGAATGGAAATTTCTGAAACCAAAATTTCCGGAATGGGAATTTCCAGAACTAAAATTTTTAGGACTAAAATTCTCGGAATGAGAACTTCCGGAATGAAAATTTTTGTACTGATAAGTTTCGGAATGGAGAGTTTTGTACTGAAGTTTTCGTAACGAGATTTTCGTACTGGAACTTTCGTTTTTTTTTTCAAGAAGAATATTACCAACTACGAACAATATTTCTAGTCAATCTGTAAGCTATTATTTTCTTACTTATAGTTTTGTAATCAAATTTTTCTTACTGGTATTTTCATTGTTTTTAAAAGTTTGGATTCTAGTTTTTCCTCAAATCCGAATGTTTTCTTTAAAAACCTCAAAAGATCGGAGTCAAGTCCTTCTAGCGGGATTGTTCTCAACTGTTAGATCAGATCAAAGTTTTTTCAACCGTCAGATGGATTTTGGAAGACCAACGGTCAAATTATTTTCCTATATAAAGGGGACCCCGAGACTCGTCCCACATCGGTTTTTCCAAGCTTTTGCGTCTCGAAGCTCTGCTGCTCTTCTTAAGGCCGGTTCCGAACTTTGTGAAGCTGATCCGAATCTTTTAGGTTACTTCACTATGAATGTCTATTGAAGCAACTTCTCAAGATATGTCAACTGCGAAACCAATCTCAAAGTTGTTAGTCTTAATGGAAATATTAGTTCAACCTGGATTTCTATAAGCTTGATTCCCTTATTTCAAAGAATATTCGACTGAATGGATAGGAAGATGTCTGCATAGCAAAGTCAGATAAACAGGATCTGGTTTATACTGATTTGTTGATAGAGTTTTACGAGTCTGTTTCCTACC
Organism: Viscum album; assembly: GCA_963277665.1. Lineage (NCBI taxonomy): Eukaryota > Viridiplantae > Streptophyta > Magnoliopsida > Santalales > Viscaceae > Viscum > Viscum album. Next base: position 593,804,934 of record OY728166.1, read on the forward strand.
AGATTGAAGATGGAAGAGAGAGGTTTTCTTTCAAGTCCTATAGGAAGACTTATAAGCTTTCTTACACTAAGGTCGTGAGCCTAGTTACTTTATCATATGAAAGAGAAGCTGAATTCTGCTCTCACAAAATTCCCGATGTGTAAGGGATTTTCAATAAGGAGAAGGCACTGAATTGTCTTGGGCTTAAGGATGATTCAACAATTAATATTGCCCATCTCACTCCGAACAATAGAATCCTTCATCTATGGGTGCATGGATTTCTGGTTCCAAGAAGAGGTGATAAAGACAATCTGAAGAAAAGTGATATCTATGTCTTAGATTTTTTAGTAAATATAAGAAAGATAAATCTGATAAGGCATGTCTTGATTACAATCAAGAATATCAAAGAAGGAAATTTGAGAGCTCATATTATCATGTTCCCTGCCTTACTATCTAAGCTGATAGTTCGATACTTAGAATCCTTCAAGGTTGCCTGAAAATCAAAGATCCGGAATTCCAAACTCATGTTAATTATTGATGATACTCTCAAGAGGATGAAGATGGGTTTTTCCACTGAATCCAGAGAATTTTATCCTCTGTGTGTGGAATAGGTTGAAGCAGCTCAGAAAGAATCACAGAATCTGGAACCATCCAAAACACAAAGAAAGAAGAGAAAGATTAAGGAAGTGGTTGCTGATGAAGAATTTTCCAAAGCTAAGGAAACTAAATCTGCTTCCCCCAAGTCGAAGAAGCAGAAAACATATACGGATGAAGTAGTAACCAAGTGGAGGGAAGATAAAGAGAAGAGGAAGGAAGGGGATCCTCAATTCGGACTGGACCCTGCCGAGGCTAAAGCCTTAAAAGAAAAAGCTGCTGGGGAGTTAGAGAGACAAGAGAAGGAAAAAGAAATGAGAAAGAAGATATCTGAAGCCAAAGTGGTGCGATCTTTGCTGAAAGATACAGAGTTAGATTCCAAAATGCTTCCAGTTCCAGAATTTTTTGGTGTTGAACCTTCTTTACCAGAAACTCCAGCTAAGAACTATGTCACTCCGGAAAAGGACAAGGGTAAAGAAATAGTTGTATAAGCTGAGAAGGAAGTTGCTGAAGCAGTAGAGGAATAAGTTGAAGAAGAAGAAGAAGAAGAGGATAGTGAGGATCTGGATTCCTTAATCAAGCAAGTACAGGACTACAAAGATAAGGATGAATCCACAAAGTTAGTTACTCCAGGTAAGGGAGATGAGGAAGCTAGAAATCAAAATCAAGAAGAAGAAGAAGAAAATGTGTTTTATGATGAATAAGAATCCTATGAGAGGAATTTTCTTGAGGAAGGTCAAGAAAAATAGAAACCAGATGAAGACCAGATCGTTCAAGTTTCTGAATCTGAGGAAGTATCTCCTAATGTGGAACCCATTCCAAAATCTGATAAGGGGAAGAAAGCTCTAATGGAGACACCTATAAAAGATCTCATCAGGAGGAAAGAGGTTGGTGGTACCTCTAGAATGAAGCTGGTGCCAGTTGAAGAAGAGCAATCTCAAAGATAAATTTCTGATTCAGAATCATCATCTCACGGGGATGATTTTGTGGTTCAGTCTCTGAGAAAGTTGGTGGACACAATTCTGATTCTTCCAACAATAGATTCCAGATGCCAGATGCTGCAACAAACTATGAATCAAAAATCAGATTCTTTATCCATCGTTATAGATAAGTTTGTGAAGTTGGAAGCTGAATAGAAGAGTTTTCTGATCGATTATGATATACATAGAAAGTCTTGCAGTAAGGTAACAAAGTGTTCTAAGAGAGTTGAAGAAGACTTGACAGTGTATGATAATTTTCAGAATGACATGAAAGAAGCTTTTGACACAGTAGATAAAAAGGTTAAGAATCTTGAAGATGAGCTGATTATTGAGCAGAGTACCCGGAGTCAACAAGTGAAGGAACAGAATGACAAGGCAAATTCTCTTGCTCAAAATCTTATAAATGATATTAATCTCCGGATTGAGCTTGAGAAAAAAGTTGTTCAGCAAGATGAGTTGTTAAAGTTGCAAAAAGAATCCTTGGAGGCTCAGGAAGAAGCTTTAAAAGTCCAAGAAGAAATTGTAAAAGCCTTGGAGAAGCAAGGTGATGAAGATCAAAGGGACTTAAAGAAACTCAAAACCTTGTTAAAGAAGCTTATTCCAAAGGAAAATGAAGACAAATGAACCCACTCCGGTCTTTTGTTGTAGTTGTCTTTCCTTGTAAATTTTTTTTCCCAACTCTAATGAGATGGTTATCTGGTTGGTTGTATCTTGTTATATACTAATGTTTCAGGTACCATACTTTGTTTTCCATTCCCTTAAATTCTTTTTGAAAATCACAAAGGGGGAGAAGGAAAAAAGAACTACTCCTAAGGAGGAGAAAAGAAAAATTTCTAAGAGAAATATCCTTAAAGAAAGGGAGAGTTTCCCACTACGGAGTTTTTCATTATTACAATAATGAAAACTCAACTCTGGAAACTCAGAATACAATCCTTAGAGTTTCAATGCCTAAGGGGGAGTTAGTTGTATTCACTTTTATCCATGAACAAAGGGAGATAAGTTTTAAATTTCAAAGTCTAATGAAATTTTTCAAAATACTTATATGCTTTTTTGAAAGGATGTTTGTGCTTTCCAAAAAGGGGGAGATTGTTGAGTCCATAAGGTTTTCCTTAAGACTTTTCAATTTCTTCTTGTTTTGAAAATCACAAACACCTTATACTTAAGAAAATGTATGTTTTACCCCCATAAGGAAAATTTACTTCTTTAAGGAAATTTACCCTAACCTAGATTTTCTTATACATAGCTATATTTTTCTTAAATTCAAAAACCGGATTCATACCCAAAATCCTGGAGCCATATAATGAAAAGATTTGGAGCATTCTGTTTTTAGGATCCGAATTCTGGATGTGATCTGTAATGTAGTTCTAATCCAAATTCTGGACTCCGAACTTTCATGAGTTCGACTCCGAACTCTTAATCAGTTTGACTCCAAAATCGCAAGTAGTTTGACTCTGAACTCTCAAGTAGTTCGACTCCGAAATCTTAAGTAGTTCGACTTCGAACTCTTAAGTTGTTCAACTCCGAACTCTGAATAAGTTCGACTCCGAACTCTTAAACAGTTCGACTCCGAACTCTTAAGTAGTTCGACTCCGAACTCTTAAGAAGTTCGACTCTGAACTCTTAAGCAGTTCGACTCCGAAATTTTAAGTAGTTCGACTCCGAACTCTTAAGTAGTTCGACTCCGAACTCTGCAAGTTCATATTCCGATATCTGGTGAAACCAGACTCCGAATTCCTATAAAACAGAATCCGAATATTTCTTAACATAGACTCCGAACTTCATTTTGGTTAGAATCTGAACTTTTGACTTGCTTACACTCCAAAATATTGATTAGCTTTTACTTACATATGGTTCATTTCAAAACGATGTCGTACATTCAGTTGTATGTGGTTTGTTATAAAATGATGTCATCTATTATATTTCTAATTAACCGTTGGTTGAGTTACACGTGTACAGGTCCCTCCAAATTTCATGGAAAATATGACCGTTGGAGGAGGGAGCCGACCGTTGGAAATTTTCCTATAAATAGGAGCTCATTTGAAAGAGCTCAACAATCAATGAATGATACGTTGATCGATCTAGAGAACACACGCTGTTAAGGTGATTTCTAGAGAGAGAAGATGTTTATGCCTTGTGTGTACTGAACCGCTCGTTCATATTGCTTTGTGTGACTCTGAATGTTGGTGATTACATTCGAGGACTTCTGGGGCTAGGAAGACAGAGGTTCAGACTACCTTGAAGTTAGGGGGCTTCCTTGCTGAGGAAGACAGAGGTTCCAACTACCTTGAAGTTGAGGGCTTGTGGGGATAGCAAGACAGAGATTCCGATCTTCGTATCGATGGCTTATCCTGGTGTGGGTAAGACAGAATTGCTTGAAAGTATAAATCAAGAGACCTTTATCCAAGGTTGTTGGATACCCTTCTCTTTGGGTTAAAAGAGTTATTTTTTGTTACTTGTAGTTTTACTACTTGTTTGTTTCCACTGCATATTGTATTGTAAGGATAGTATAATCTTCTTATACTTCCTTATACTTGTACTCTTATTAGTTTATATTCTATACGCTTTAAGGTAGAATCTTATATTGTAAACCGTGGTTCCAATTCTCCAGTTGGTAATCAGAGGTGTTGTGAATTTTCTTAGTTTAACTTTGTTAAACCTAGATCTTCCTTGTCTAAGGAAAACATTGTTATCCATAACCAACTTTAAAGGTTCCAAAGGAATTTTTAAAGTGTAAAATTCACCCCCCCCCCCCCCTCTTGTATATTGAGCATCTACATCGTTATTTCGATCCTACAGTCCTGTGATGAAATCCATTAATGTTTTTTCCCAATTCCATATTGGTGTGAGTAATGGTTAAAAAATACACTTATAAATTTATCATTCATCCTTTACTTCTTCGCATACCAATCATCAATAATTAATTCTAAGATCTCCCTATTCATGTTATCCCTTGATAATTTTTTCACTAAATCTGTATACATATTTTCTCCTCTCATATCTATAGGGATGTATGGGCTAAGACCATAAACCCAAATATTTTTCATTACTTCAAGTTTTGATAGAACATATATCCAAGTTTTAAACCTTATAACTCAGTCTTTATCAAATTTGAACTTTGGAATATTTTCTACCATTTATGTATCTCTACATCATCTTTCTAGGATTCTTATATCCTCACATGAATGGATAGTTGAGTAATCATTTTGGAATATATTATTCGAATATATTATTTATAACCTTAAATTGTGAATTTATGATTTTTCTTTTGTAAATCCCTGAGAATTGGGTCATTTTCAATCCCCATCATGGATAGAGTAGCATGGTCTTTCCTACTTAAAGAATCAGAAACCTTATTTTTCTTTCCTTGGAATTAATGTCTTAAGAAGTCATAGTATGTTATCAATTTCATTTGTATCCTTTGGTACATATTTAAATCCTTATATTTGAATATATATTTAAATCTCTTATGATCATTTGATATATCATTCTTTTATCTATAGAGATAATTCTGAAAAATACATAATACAAAGATCACCACTTCCAACTTGAAATCATGGATCAGGTTTTTTTCAAGAGTCTTTAATTAATGTGGGGTATAGGTGGTTACCTTATAATTCAGTATTTTGATACCAAATAGTCACTATATTCTTTTATTTTTTATTATTTTTAATTAATTTTGGATAATTATATTTTTATAAGTCTCTTTCTATTGATTTTAAAATTTAATTAATATTTTTTCATGACTTGCACATTGTTAGGAGTAAACATAAAGAAATCATGTGTGTAGGATGTTAATGAGATAGTTCATTTTTTAGTGGTAGGAACACAATTAGTTGGACTATGTTGGGCCCTAGGAATAATCATGTGAGGACATTTTTATAGGTAGTGTATTCCACACTATCACAACAAATTTTAGTAAACCATATAGGTAAACTTTAAATTTTTCCAAAGTTTAATTTTTTATAATTTTAGAAATCATCCTTATTAAAATAAATTAAAAAGACTCCCTAACATTATCTTCCCTACATTTGGGTAAAACAATAACCCCCCAAGTCAACCCATGTGGCCGCACACCTTCCCTCTCATGATATCCATCCTTATGTGATGATTCATCATGGATCTAACATGGTTAATGGAAAAATCACCAAGGTAATAATTCCTCTCCCTATATTTCTCTATTTACATGAATTTTTCTCCTTTCCATTATCTTGTTTCAGTCGAACCCTGGGGTTTTTAGGTTGTCTAATTTTGATTACATTTCTTTGATTTAGGGTTCATGTCGGTCCATTCATACTTTTTTGGGAATATTTCATCAATGGTGATGTATTCTAAAGTGATTTCCATTGATTTGAGGTAGATGTTTCTTTGGAAGACCATTTTATTATATTTTGTTAGGTCCACTTGGCTGAGTACCCTGAGAGGGCGCGTGAATCATGGTATGACTAATTTAAAATTAAATCTCGTTCTGATCTTGTTTCGCTGTTAAGAAAAACACTCTTCTCTCTCTTTCCTATTGCACAATATAAACAGAAAGTAAATCATACACAAGACACATCAATTTTTACTTGGTTCGCCACTAAGGGCTACATCCAAGGAGCATATGCCGACAAGTTTTTGGTCATACCAAATTCCACTAAACTTTACTAGTTATGGATTAAAAGGTTCGGGCACAGTCACTCTGTCCCAGTCTCACTGCCTTTATAAGGTTTAGGGTCAGATCACTGCTTTCACAAGGGTCACTCCCTTTTTCTCTCTCTCTCTAGCTCACTGCCGGTGGAGAGGATCACCTTCTTCCTCTTCCTTTGCACACTTCTCTGGAAGGAATCCACTCAAAGTTTATAGACTTGTAGGTCTCCTCATTATCTCTAATGAATGCATCCTCTGTTGTATGTGGATGCTCTGTTGAAGTCCAACTTTCACCCATAGATGAATTTCTCTTTGCACCGAAGGTATCGGGAAAACTTCCAGCTTCCACGGAGCCCGAAAACACTGCTAGGGAATCAACCTTACTTGGCACGTAGGTCTAACCCGACGTGCAAGTCACAACTGGTGCGCAGGTCTGCCTCTACCACCTGCGTGGAACAATCTTCTGAAACTTCAAGCCTGCGTGAATCAATCCCTTTTGCGCCCAAGACAATATTGGCGCGCAACTACCAACCAGCGCGCAACTTCAAACACTAGCGCGCAAGTCCACCTGCGCGACCACGCATCACCTGTTCGACCACCACACCAGCGCGACGGGAGCTCTGATTTTTCTAAGTGTTGAACTCCATTGAAAATGAGGAGGGGTGGTCCAGTACTTATAGGCATTTGGTCAACCTTACACGACGGTACGCAAGTCTACCCTCAGCGCGCAGGTCTCTGCCCTTACAAGTCACCTGCACGACCAACCCAATACCTGCGCGACCCTCTTTCCTTTTCCAAATTTTGATCTTCTGATCTTGAAAAACAACAGGCACGCAAGTTCCCAAGACTTCTAGGCATCGGCGTGCAAGTCTCTTCACGGCGCACGAGTCACCTGCGTGACCACACCAATACATGCGCGACCCTCTTTCCTTTGCCATATTTTGACCTTCTGATCCTAAAAACATTAGGCGCACAAGTTTCCTCTCCTTCATGTACAAGGTGCGCAAGTTTATTTGCCAAAACCACTTTTCTCCTTTTGTTGATTTTCAGTCCCAAAAATTTGTAAACACTGGAAAATGGAGCCACCTTGTATTCGTTCTTTTTGTACCGCCTCCAGATCATCAATTCCTTTGTCGACGTTCTTGAATCAAACATGGATCATTGACCATAGCACTTGAACTCGACATTCCACCATGAAATCCCCTTTGTCAACAAAATTGTATATCATGGTTTTCTTTGTCAACAATCACAGCACATATGTCTACTTTGTCAACAAACTCAATCACCTCAAAAATGCTTCAATGATACCTTGAGGGATTTTTTTCCCAACAATCTCCCCCTTTGGGTTTGTTGACAACTCTTCCATAAAAAAATACATCATTAACTCTTCAGCCACTATTCGCCTATTGCGATTCTGATAGCGATCAAGGATTCACTCAACACATACTCTAAGCCCACATGAGCAATGCTCGGCGTGAGAAACAAGAGTAAATGAAAATTTTATCGAAGAATCACATCAACTCTGACACACACTGTTGACACCAAACTAATACCAATTTTTGGAATACCAATTGTTTGAAATATTCTTACCGCATTCCAACACTACCCTTCTGTACCAATCTTCTGCTTTTATCATTATCCTCAGCTGTCGTGATATCTAGTCTTTGATCGATCACTTCTAGCATCATCATATTTAATAATCTCCCCCTTTCTCATTGCTCCCCCTATCTCACTGCTCCACTTATCAGCTTCTCCCCATATCAATCATGATTTCTCAAATAGCCACACTATCTCCCCCTTGAACAATCACTATTTTCTCCCCCTTTGTCAACGAACCCAAAGGTCACTCCTTTGTAGTCTATACTAGAGTAGAGAACACATATCAGCATATTTAGGGAAAAACACATCATACCTCAGGGAGAGGGGGTGTTCCACATCCACACTCTTCTAAGTTTGGGGAGTCGACTGAACTCCGAGAGCCAGTCGATGCCTTTCAAACGCTTCCTTGGGTAAGGCCTTTGTCAGAATGTCTACAACCTGTAGTTCTGTGGGCACATACTCCAATTTCACAATTCCTTTCTCAACCTTCTCCTTGATAAAATTATACTTTATCTCAATGTGATTTGTCCTTGAATGATGGACAGGATTTTTGCTAAGATTTATAGCACTTGATTTATCGCACAAGATTCCGATCGAAGACCTCACTTCAACTCCCATATCTTCAAGCTACTACTTCATCCACAATAACTATGTTCATTCTTGAGTGGCCGCAATATACTCATCTTTTGCGGTGCTCAATGAAATGAAATCTTTCTTATTGCTTAGCCAAGAAATACACAATCCACCAAGATAGAATGCATCACCTGACGTTGATTTCCTATCATCCGCTGAATCGGCCCATTCTACATCAGTATATCCCAATAACTCTGTCTGAGATTTTTCATTATACATCAGACCTAAATCCATGGTGCCATTGATATACCGAAGTATTCTTTTCACAGCAAGCATGTGGGTTTCCTTGGTACTGCTTTGATATCGTGCTGCTTGGCAGGTGGCAAAAACAATATCACATCTTTTTGCTGTTAGGTATAGTAAACTGCTGATAATCCGCTAGTATTCAGTGATATTAACTTCCCCGCCACTATCATATTTTGATAATTTCATCCGGGTAGCAACCGGAGTATTCATCTCCTTGGAATTATCCATGCCAAACCATATTAAAACCTCCTTGGCATATTTGGATTGAGAAATGAATGTTCCATTCCTTCCTTGTGTCACTTGTAGACCAAGTAAAAATGTTAGCTCACCAATCTTTGACATTTCAAACTCATTTTTCATGAATTTGGAAAATTGTATGCACTGATCTTCATATGATCCACCAAATATTATGTCATCGACATAAACCAACACCATTATCCTTTTATTACTATCATTTCTTAAATAAGGATTGTAATCAACTCCCCCACGCTGGAAACCAAGCTTCTTCAAGTACTAATCAAGCCTTGAGTACCATGCTCTTGGTGTCTGTTTCATCCCATACAATGCTTTCTTCAGCCTGTAAACTTTGTTCTTATCCTTAGGAATGAGAAAACTATTTGGCTATTCAATATACACCTCCTCTTCTAGAACTCCATTCAAGAATGTAGATTTGACATCCATCTGGAACACTTTGAACTTTATTTGCACTACTATGGACAAAAATAATCTGATTTTCTCCAGCCTTGAAACCGGTGCAAATGTCTCATCAACATCTATTCCCTCTATCTGGGAGTATACCTTGCACACTAGTCATGCTTTGTTTCGAATCACTGTGCCATATTCATTAATCTTGTTGAGATAGACCCATTTAGTCCTGATGACATTCTTATCTGCTGGCCTCGAAACAATCTCCCATGTCTGGTTTTTCTCAATCTGATCAAGCTCTTCATTCATTGCCTGAACCCATTTTTCATCTTCAGCTGCTTCAGAAAAACATTTCGTCTCTACATGAGATAAAAACGATGTTTTTTGTAGTGATTTCATTCTTCGAGTCTAAACTGGAGTTGTATGATCACCAATGATATTCTGCCTATCAATTTTAGGTCGACTCTTTGGCTTCCTTGAAGACACAGACTTGACACTTTCTTGTTCATCATCAGTATCTTCTTCGGAGTTAGCATCTGCCACTTCTGCTCCCCCTTTGTTTCTTACCTCATCGTCACTTTCATCTAGAAGCTATTTACTGGGTCGTTGAGTATTCTGTTCATTTTCAACTATAGTGACATCATTGCTCTCAATAATTTTTCCCATCCTTTTGTTGAAGCATTTATATGCTTTGCTTTTCCCTGAGTATCAAATGAATATCCCCTCATCTCCTCGTGACCCAAATTTCCTGTGATTTTATTTTTTGAGAATTAAACACTTACTCCCAAAGATTTGAAAGTATTTCAACATTGGCTTCTTTCCATACCACATTTCATACGGATTCTTCCCTTCCTTCATACACAACAGAGACCTGTTCGAAATATAGACCGATGTTAAAACTACTTCCTTCCTAAATTTCTCTGGTAGGTCCTTTTCAATAAGCGTCATTATGGTGATGTTGTTGATGATCTGATTTCTCATCTCAAACACTCTATTCTGTTGGGGAGTTCTCACTGATGAAACTTGATGCCTTATCCTGTGTTTCTCGAGATAGTTTTCAACTTGGCTGTTTGTGGATTCTGTTCCGTTATCAGTACGAAGCTTCTGAATTTTCTTCCCAAGCATCCTTTCTGATTCCCTCCTGTACTAATTTATGCAACTGAACACCTCTGTCTTATGGGTAATGACAAATACCCAAGTCATTCTGTTATAATCATTTATGAACAGAATATAGTACCTTTTCCCATTTATAGCTTGGGGTGAGATAGGTCCACATACATCAGCATGCACCAATTCAAGAACTCTGGTTGATTTCTGTTCCTTTGGCCTGTATGTATTTCTGATAATCTTACCTTGTTGGCAAGAATCACACATATGAGTGCAATCATGTGATAGTTTGGGAAGGTCTCTAGTAGCATCAAACTTTACCAGATCTTCCATGGATGGTTGGAATAGATGACCAAGTCGCTTATGCCACAGCTGGTTTTCTTCCTCTCTCATTAAAAGGCACATATCTTCTTCCCCACCTACAAGGCAAAGATTTCACTTTGTCCTTTTTCCCTATAGAACAACTACTCCATCCTTTCCTTTTATAACACACATCTTCTTGGTAAATCGGATAGAGTGCCCAGAGTCACAAAGTTGACTGACACTGAGAAAGTTATGACTAAGACCCTCTACTACCAAGATATCAGCACGTCTCATTTATTTGTCCCAAACTTGGCTTTTCCCGAGCCAACAATCTTCAGGCCTTCATCGTTTCCAAATTTGACAACTCCTTCTTTGTCATATTTTATGCCTGTAACAAGATCCTTATTACCTGTCATGTGATATATGCAACCACTATCAAGGATCCATACACCAGAGCGATCTAAAGCGTTAAGGGAAATTTCTGCCACCACAGCCTTCTCATTTTTCTTCTTCATGGTCCATACTTTTTCCTTCACACTTGGAATAGATTGAGACTTCTATTCTTTCTCAGAGTATGATAGACCAGCTTCATCTTGCAAATACGCAAACCTATTCTACATTTTTAACTCACCTGTTGGTTTATTGATCTGCTGCTTGCAAACTTTTTGATTCTACTTTGGCACATTTCTCTGTATGGTCGAAGTGCAGTACCTATCCATGTGCCCAAATCCTCCACACCAAAAACAGTGTCCTTAGAAATATGTTTTGGAAAACCATTCTCTGTTTGGCTGCCACCTTTGTTCTTATTCCCTTCGGTATCTCTTGGCTATGGAACACACATATTGTGAATGTCTCATCTTTCCACAACAATAACACCTGATATAAGGTGAATTACTTCATGTTACTTTAGCACTACGAGTTTTTCCTTGGTATCTTTGAATATTATGATTCTACTTTGTGCCAAAATAAACCTTCAATCTTGGGATGGGTGCTTGCAGTCTGACTTAAATTGCCACAAATTTTTTCTTCTGATCAAGCCTTGAATCAGTCTTAACGTCTGAGCTCAATTGTTGCTTCTTTTCTGTTGAACTACTAGCCTCTTCTTTCATCTTTTCAGTCTTCGGAATGACCTTCTTTCTTGATATCACATTGGAGGTCAAGTTTTTCTCTTGATCCTTCACTTTTCATCGCAAACTGACCACTTCTTCTTCAATCTCTTTGATACGTTTGACCTGTTCCTTTCATGTGTTAGTCAAACAATCGATTTCATTATTTTGTTCCTCAATTTTAAGATTATACTCAATGATATTTTCTAATCTCTCTGGTGTTGAGAATTTTAGTCTTTCAATTTCTTCTAACATCTTAGAATTTTCTTTATCCTGTTGTTGCATATAGAGTTTGGCATAACAAACATCTTTATTGGCTTTCTTTTTTTTGGCTCTCCAAACATCTATCTCCTCAAGAGCTGCTTCCAATTCATCTTCCATGTCAACTCTTCCTTCAACTTCTTCTTCTTCTTCTCCAGTGTCAGTTTCTTCATTTTCCTGAGAACTACCGATGACCACCACCATAGCATTTTCTCTTTGATCTTTACATTTCTCTATTTCCTCAACCTCTCCAACCGCAGACTCATCTGAACTGTCTATTTCTTTTGAAATAAGATTCTTCTTCTTGAAGAAATTTCTCTTGAACTGCTTCTTCCCTTTCACATAGGCTGAAGATCTCTTCTTGGGAATTTCAACTTCATCTTCATCATTTTCTTCTTGAAACTTTTTGGGTCACCTTGCAGCAAGATGACCAACTTTTCTACATCTAAAACAAGAAAGTTGAAGTTTCTCTTTGAAATTTCCTTTTCCTCTTTGCAGATTTGAAGAAAGGAATGACATCACTTCATCTGTCTCTTCTTCCTCCTGAGAATCTTCAATGGTGAGCTTCTTCATGGCCTTAAATTCCACCTCTTTGTATTTCCCCTTTTTGGCAGCGTCGTTATCATCATTTCTCGTTTAATATGCAACAAGAGTGTTGTGAAGGTTATCCAATGTCAGCTCTTTCGGGTCTTTATCTTCCAAAACAGAAACTTTCGGATTGAACTGAGGTGGAAGTTTTCTCAAGATGCACTTCACAATTTTAATGTCTTCAATAACTTCACCAAGACCCCACATGTCTTCCAAAAAAGATTTACCCTATCAAAAAATGCATCAACAGATTCATTCAGGCTCATTCTCATATCTTCATACTTGTTCCACAGAACTTGCATCTTTGCCTCTTTGACTTTTCTATCCCCTTCATATATATTCAATAACTTCTCCCACATGGCATGTGACGTTTTGAAAGACATCACCTTTGTATATATAGGATTGAATAGGGCTCCCCCTAAGGCATTAATTGCTTTCGCAGCAGCATCCAACTCTCTACGCTTAGCTTCTGATAAAGCACCACTATTGATGTCACTTGTTATGCCATGCATTGCTGCTGTGAATAAATCCATTCCCAAATATCAGAAGTAATGTTTCATCTGATTCTTCCATAGCTGAAAATTGTTACCGTCGAAGATCGGAATTCCTTTATGATTAGTGACCTCTATTTAGATAAGAACTAATATCAACACTTCCCTCTAATACCAATTGTTAGGTCCATTAGGCTGAGTACCCTAAGAGGGGGGGTGAATCAGGGTATGACTAATTTAAAATTAAATCTCATTCTGATCTTGTTTCGCTGTTAAGAAAAACACTCTTCTCTCACTTTCCTATTGCACAATATAAAAAGAAAGTAAAGCATGCATAGGACAGAGAAATTTTTACTTGGTTCACCGCTAAGGGCTACGTCCAAGGAGCATACGCCGACAAGTTGTCGGTCATACCAAATTCCACTAAACTTCACTATATGTGGATTACAAGGTTCAGGCACAGTCACTATGTCCTAGGATCACTGCCTTCACAAGGTTTAGGGTCATCTCACTTCTTTCCGAAGGGTCACTCCCTTTTTCTCTCTCTATGGCTCACTGCCAGTGGAGAGGATGACCTTCTTCCTCTTTCTTTGCACACAGCTCTGGAAGGAATCCACTCACAGTTTATAGACCTGTAGGTCTCTTCATTATCTCTAATGAATACTTCCTTTGTTGTATGTGGATGCTCTGTTAAAGTCCAACTTTCACCCATATATGAATTTCTCTTTGCACCAAAGGTATCGGGAAAACTTCCAGCTTCCACGGAGCCCGAAAACACTGTCGGGGAATCAACCTTACTTGGCACGCAGGTCTAACTCGGAACGCAAGTATTGGCGCGCAAGTCACAACTGGCGTGCAGGTCTGCCTCTACCACCTGCGCGGCACAATATTCTGCAACTCCAAACCTACGTGACTCAATCCATTTTACACCCATGCCAATATTGGTGCGCAATAAGCAACCGGCATGCAACTTCAAACACTGGCGCGCAAGTCCACCTGCGCGACCACTCACCACCTGCGCGACCACCACACCAGCGCGACAGGAACTCTGATTTTTCTAAGTGTTGAACTCCGTTGAAAATGAGGAGGGGTGGTCCAGTATTTATAGTCATTTTTTCAACCTTACACGACGGAGCGCAAGTCTACCCTCGGTGCGCTACCCTCGGCGTGCAGGTCTCTGCCCTTGCAAGTCACCTGCGCGACCAACCCAGTACCTGTGCGACCCTCTTTCCTTTGCCAAATTTCGATCTTCTGATCTTAAAAAACAACAGGCGTGCAAGTTCCCAAGCCTTCTAGGCATCAGCCCTCAAGTCTCTTCACGGCGCGTAAGTCACCTGCGCGACCACACTAATACCTACACGAACCTCTTTCCTTTGCCATATTTTGATCTTCTGATCCTGAAAAACATTAGGCGTGCAAGTTTACTCTCTTTCAAGTAAAGGGCACGCAAGTCTCTTTGCCAAAACCAATTTTCTCCTTTTGTTGATTTTCAGGCCCAAAAATTTGGCAAACACTGGAAAACGGCGCCACCTTGTATCTGTTCTTTTTGTACCACCTCCAGATTATCAATTCCTTTGTCGACATTCTTGAATCAAACATGGATCGTTGACCACGGCTCTTGAACTCGACATTACACCATGAAATCCTTTATGTCAACAAAATTTTATATCATGGTTTTCTTTGTCAACAATCACAGAACAGATGTCCACTTTGTTAACAAACTCAATCACCTCAAAAATTCTTCAGTGATACCTTAAGGGATTTTTGCCCAAAATATTTTATAAAATTTGTTTTATGTTTTAAATTCCATCCTATCCATTTATCATCATATTGTATGACCATAGTATGATTGAAATGGTATTTGAATGGATTTAATGGTTTGGATGGGCCAAGGATACATGCCAAGTGCTTGTAAAATTGCATGAAGTTTACTTTTAAAAAGATACTACAACTTTAAAATGTTTATTATAAGATTTTTTATATCTAGAATGTCCTTGTATATTTTAATTGGACTTCAAATGGTTTAGTGAATTTTTATGTACTTGGGTAGCATTCCAAGTGTTATTTAAAATGAACATTTCGATTAGTAAATGGATTTAAATGTTTTGAAATCATGTTTAATAAAGATTTCATTTCTGAAATGGATGTGTATTATTTTAAAGGCATGTTTCATAAAAAATAGATTTGGCCCTCTTTTAAAATTATTTTGAGACTGTGGGCCTCATGTTTATTTCAAATGGCTTTTAAAAAGTGAGTATGGGTATTTTGAAATGGTTTCTTGACAGAGTTTGTTTTTTGTTTTAAGTGGTTTATTATTTTAAAAGGGAGTATTTGTGGGAAGAAATTATTTCAAAATAAATTTATAAATTTGATTTGGAAAAATTGATTTAATGTGGGGTTTTAAATCATTTTTCATGAGTGTGTTTTGAAGTGTATATTTTGATGTGTTTTGGAAAATAGTTTTCAAATGGTGATAACTAGCTTGGTCACCCATTCTATTTTAAAAAATAATGATTTGCATGTTATGTGAAATTATTTTATAAATTTGTGATACCCTCTTTATCCTCATTTGTATAATTTTTATTTTTTTTCTTAGGACCCCAAGGAGGTGCTTTATATTAGCACTCATTTTGTTATTTTTATGCATAGATGTGATATTGGGTATGTTTAATGTGAGGGTGTAGGTGGTGATGTGTGAGTAATTTTAAATGTTTTATACTTCTTATATTAGATTATTTATTTCTCACCTCCATTTCAATTTTCAAGAAAGTACTAGGAATATGATAGGTAACATGTATAAAGGAAAACCCTAGTATAGATAGTGGGTTAACTAGGTAGTATTTCCTAGATACTATGAGATGGTTACATTGGAAGGGGTATTAGACCTTTATTAAAGTGATCTTATTTTATTCCCATGGTGGTGATGAAGATCCAAGGAATTTTTTTTTTTTGGTTAGTCTAATAGGATTACCGAGGATATTGATGAGTTCTGTATTATCAGTCTAAGTTCATTATTGCTAGATCTATATATTTATTACTGGGTCATTAAGTTTTTTATAACACTTAAATACTTAGTAGGATGTTTTAGGGGATTTTATTTCATTATTTTATTGTATCCCCAAGATTTCTTGACTGTATTGAAACCACAAGTTTTTTGAATTTCTTGGATTGTGTTTCCTTGATGTTTGGGTGCCTTTGTATGGTTTATTCATCACTTTCTATGTGTTTTGGTTTTCTTTAAAATTTTCTATATTTATATGGATTAAAATTTTGGTTTAAAAAGGAAATTGTTTGGATTTTATTAAAATATTTTTTAAGAATTGATTTTTCTTGATATTTTTCATGAAAAATAATTTCTCATAGGATACCTGGAAATATTTTAAAATTGATATTTATTTTATATTATATGGTTGAAAGGACACATTTCCTTTATTTATATTCTTTATTTAAACTATTTAATCATACTTGTTTTTTTATAAAATGGGTGGTTTTTTCAAAATGTGCACATGGCATGTTGTTTGGATTTGTTTTATAATGCTTGTGAAAATCTATTTTAAATCTTATGTTTAAACATTCATTTTATAAACGATTTCAAAAATTGATTCTCATAGTTTCTATGGGTAAAAGTGTTCCAATTATTTAATTTTTTTTACATGATTTTATATTCATAGAATGTATGGTATGTGTCCCTTTAAATTATTTACTATGTCAATGTAGGACTTTTACTAAATTTTATGGTTTGAGGTGTACTATTATTATAGTGGTCGATCATAGGAATTGTTGGAGGATTTTATACAAGGTTGATAATTTATAGGGTGAGGCAAGAATTTATTTATACATCATTTATCTAATTATTTTTTTGTTATTATTTGATTTTTCAAGGGATATCCAACTTATGGATGGTTAATGTTGTATTTTTTTGTGCATATTTTCTATATAGAAACTCTGTTTATTGAATCAAATCATTCCCATTTTTTTCAAGTGATGCCTAGGAAATTGTTTCCATCCCTGGGTGATCTAGAATGCCTTTCAGGCTAGTGAAAAAAAATTAGGTGCACATTCAAATGGAAGCTCAATATGGTTTTTTACAAATGGTGTTAGAGCTAAATTATATATCGGGATCTTAGTTTTGTGAGTATTCATCTTTTTATCTTTGTGTTCGATGGTGAGATCGAGTTAGATTTTATCGTTGAGATTTTGGTGGTTGTTCATGAGTGGGTTCTTGATCACCACCCTTTGTGAATATTCCTAGGTTAACTTAGGATGTTGGTTTTACTTTTTAATTTGGAATTTAATGGATTTACCATTTATTATGTTTTAATATTCATCATAATAATTTGAGTTTCCTTAAGGTAAGATTGGATTTTGGGATGGGGATGGAAAGTAGATTAGTGGTAGGATGTTGGTTTTCACATCTTGATAAATCATATAAATGACTAAACACCTTTTATTTTAAGTATTATAGGGATTATTTTATGATTATCTTGTGGTTAGTCAAATAATTTGGTTGAGTCAGGCATGGTTTCACATCATGCTAGTCTTATTAGTTGTAATTATCTTTATAGATTCCCAATAGAAAGGTATTAGTCAGTGTATGTCTTCTAATATATTGAACATGTGGATCATATTTTGTTTGTAATTATGGTGTGGCTCCTTTTTGGTGTCGAGGTTGTGTAAAATGTGGTTTTTTAGGAAGACTTTATGGAACTAGTTTTGGTTTGTATGGAAGCCTCTGGGATTGTTTTTAAAACAAGTTTATGTTTTATAAAATCATTTTGGTATGTTTTGTAATCCTTTCAACTTTATAATAAAATTAAATTGGTTTGATAGAAAATTTTTGTAAATTTTTTTTTAAAATGGATTTTTTTTATAGAATCTGGAAAACATTCAAGTTTTAAAACCTATTTATTGTTTAATTGAAATGTAACTTTGAACCCCTAGGGTGATTATAAAAAGTGATTATTTTTATTTAATTAAAATGTGGGGGTTAATATTTTTGACATGATTTACTTAAGGTGATATGAGAAAATCATTTCAGTTCTTTATTTCATAATAGAATTGGTAGTTTCAAAAATCCAGGTGGAAGATTTTGTAATTCCCTAGGGGGATTAGTATTTCAATTGAAATAAGAATTTTCCAAATTATGGCATTATTTAAAAGTTTTTTTTTATAAAATTTATTTTTGTTCCTTTAGGAATGTAGTAGATTTTAACAGAAGTATATTTAAGAATTTGATTTTCCATGTTTGTTTTTGTTTTTTTGGACATCGTCTATTCATGTGATTTGGGAACTTTTGATGTGATTTGGAAATAAACAGTGAGTGGGGTATATTCTTGGTTTTGTATAAATTATTCCTCCTAGAAGTGTATTGATTGAAGTAGAATGGAAGTGTTGGTTCCGTTTAAGTGATATGGTAGTGTGTTGGAAATCAGTTTTGTATTTGAATCAAGTCTTGTTGATCCTTGGCTAGTCACTAGGGTGATTTTATAAGGATTTATCCACCTGATTTTTTGGATGAACTTTTTATCTTGGGATGATGGTTTATTTTGATGATTTTTTCCTGATGATTTTGGATCCTTATATACTTGAGGTGGAATTTTTATTAATTGATATTTTTTTATCATTTTTATATCATTGATTGGGGTATTTTCTAATGAGATGTCATTTGAGTGTTGGTTATGTGGATTTGTTCATTCCTCCTGCTCTTTATTTCATTTATGGAAACATTTAGTGATGTTGACCTATGGATATGGTCAGGCATGAGTTTAAATTGGTTGTTTGGATGTATTATGGTCTTGGGTAAGTTATTTGGGTCACTAGAATAGGTAAGGAAGTAGTTGAGATTACTCACTGACTCATGTCAATTCAGATCTGGTTGGTCTCACCATGTGAGGGTATCCGAGGGATGAGAAAATAGATTGTTCCATTTTCTCTTAGTTTATGAGTCATGGTTATTCTTCATGTAATTTCCTTAATTAAGGTATGTTTTTAATTGTTACTTTCTTTAGGGGTCTTATGGATGTGATGGTTTTGTTAATATGGTATTGTGGCCTCTGTTTTTTCGAATTTATTGGTTATAAATAATTTTGGAGAAAATTTCATAGGATCTTGGATATTCGTTGGATTTGGTTCCTTTGGGTATTTCTTGAAATATGCTCCCTTTTTGGATGAGATCATTATGGATGGAAGTGGTTAGTGGAATCCTATAATTTCTATTATGGTTTGAGGAAATTTTAGTTAATTTTATAATGATTCCATTATAGGAGTGTTCTATTGATGCTTCAACATTTAGATCATTTCTAAATTCTAGAGAGACATATTTTCAATCTATCTTCTTTTACATCTTCATTTTGGATTATTAGGTTGATTCATGTTTAAGGAATTTATTCTTTTTTGAGGAATTTTAGTGGTTCAATTGATGATGGTTTTTTTTTTGGGTCTCTTGGGTCTTGGGATCTTGAGTGGTCAAAAAACTTCTATCAAAACACTAATATATTATGATATATTTCTCTATAAATAAATTCTATTTCTTTAATAGCATGATTTACACACTACACCGAGTCTAGAAGAACTATGATATACTATTGATATATTATTATTTAATGTTTCAGCTACCACCTAGTTGTTGGATTGGTGAGTATGAATAGAAATAAATAAATTATAAAAGATGTAGTGTTTACACGTGAATAAAATTAATTCTTTGGTTATCAATTTATTATAAATAAGAATGAAAATAATGTGAAAGTAAAAAAGGTGTTTTTATAAAAAACTATTTTTATGCGTGAAATGTTTTTATATATTAATAAATTAGATAAATCAATATTGATGAGTGGTTTTGATGAAAAATAAATATATATTCAATCAAATTTTTTAACATTCATCTAATGTTTTTCTTTGAAATGGGATAAGAATAAATCATGTATTAAGCTTAAAATATGTTTTTCAAAAAAATGGTTTCTGTTATGTTTTGAACACTTATATTAAAATATATTTATACAAATAATAGAAATTCAATATTGAAATAGGGATTAAATATTTGGAATGAGTAGGGTCAAATTTATTAAATATGTCTCTTTTAGTTTTAGTCAATATGAATAGTAACCATAGTAGATTTTTGTCATCCTGGTAAGGGTAAAACATGTAAAATATTATAAATCTTTGGGATAAGTCTTTAAAATATATAAATAAATTTCTATTATCATATTGGATGAGTATAGTTTGGCCTTTTTCATCCAATTTTCTAATATATTATCACTTGGTACCATATTTATTTGATTATGTCCCTTATATTGATTTAAAAAAAAATAAATACAAAATGTCTCTATCTTGACATTAATATCCCTAAAATTTTGAAATAAGGATAAAAAGAGGATAATTTTAGTTATTAATCTTTATTTTAAATACAATATTTATTATTTATCATATTAATTTATTTCAAACTTTTATTAATATAATGGTTGCATTAAATTCTTATGCAATGTTTATATAGTATTTATTCAATTAATTGAAAATTGAAATTAATGATTTTAAAAATATTACAAGTAATAAAATTTGGATAAATTATTATGTTCCCTAAATTTTTAGATAAATATAAAATATTAGGTAATTTTTAAAGGTTTATATTTTTATTCCATTGTTGTATTTTTTTCTATTAATGTTAAATTAAATGAATAATGTCAAAAATGGTATTACTGATATTTTATGAAAATAATATTTTATTAACTTATATAAAATCATAAAAATATTTAAATATAAAAATTTGGATACTTTATGGTCAAAAAATTCATCTATTGTTCATTTATGAGAAAAGATTTACCTTATATATAAAATAATCACCCTTTAATATTGAAAAAGTCATTGCTAGGGTTTATTATTAAAAACTTTCATCCAAGGGGTTAAAAAATGATTAGGTTTAAAATGAGTCTTGAACCTGATTAAATTTTATTAGTTGATGATATTTTATCATTATCATATTTTTTCATATATCTATCCATTTGGAATCATTTCTCTTGAGAATGACTCGATTATATTTTAATCATTTTTTATAATTCCAAGAGAACCCCTTCACTCACTTATAAAAGGAAACACTACTTTATTCCATACACTTTTTATCGATATATAATATAAAATACCTTAAATAATACCTTACTAAATACCTATATCACATCATATATCTTTTGTTATTTATATAATATTTCCCCTTCAAGGCTTAAGGCGTATTCCAAAAGAGGGTTTTCAATGAAGATGTAGAACTCCTAACCAAGCGATTTCAATTTTATTTCTTCTTCAACCTCTTCTAAATACATAGAATAAATTATAAAATAATGAATTAAGTATCTTTAATATACTTAATTATTATTATTATTATGGAACAACAATTATCAACCTTCTCTCCATCCTATGAAAATCAAAAACATCACTCCTGCGTACGTATGGCATACTCTCTCCACATAGCGATATAATATATTTTTCATAATTAGTTTACTTCGATTTTTTATAATGATGGATTTAATAAATATATAAGATTTTTTATTTTTTTATTTTTAATTATTATTTACCTTTATTTCATTCCATCCATATAAATATGGAAACAACGCCCATGTATACATACAACCTATCATCCCTATAAACAGTGTAATTCATTTTTCTATCTCTTAACTTTTATAGATGAAAATAAAAATGTATATAATTAATATATATGATATTAATATATTTTATAACATTATAAAGATGTTGGAATCACTATTAAACTATTAATACCAAGACTTGTGAACTGAAACATGCCTGAAAAACGAAGTAGTTATCTCCTAGAACAATGATTTTAATAAATAATAGTTAATAAACATGTGATAATATTTTATAACAAAATAATATATGGTAAGATATATATGATTATGCTTCTATAATAAATTTATAAAATATATATATTTATTATATATTAGTTTTGAATGCTTACAAAGAAAGATGAGAATTAACGTAAGGGGTTTTCATCTCAATTTTTTTCTATGAGAAACATCTCATATTCGCCACTTTTTTATTTTATATTTTTTATATAATACCCATGATTTTAATTTATGTTTCTTCTCATAATTTTTTTTATTTACATATCCATTTAATTTTTTCTCTTTCAATAAATTTTTATTCAAAATATACCAAAGTGGTAAGGTGTTTATGTTACAATCTCATTTTTATCAATATTGTTAACAAATAAGTTTTAATCCTAAAATATTATGGTATACCTTTCTATAAACCCATAAATTTTATTCTAATCAAGTTATTTTTTAAAATTACATGTTATCCTCTAATTATCCCCTTTTTATGTACTCAAGAGATATAAATAAATTTTTTAATGAAAATAAACTTTATTTCTCTCTTATTTTGAAAATAATTTTTCTTCCATGTTCACATTTTCTAAAAAATTAAAAAAAAATATTATCTTATGATTATTTTTAATTAATTTTTAACCATGTTTTTATTTTTTAAAAATGGTTTAAATTTAATTTTCTTGTCATTTTCTTAATTATGTAGTTCTGCCTTTTCACTATAAATATTAAGGGAATAATTCTTTTCATGTAAATGTTATGAAAAGAATTTTATACCGTCATGATTGATCAATTATTTGAATATTATGTTTCATGTTTTAAAGTTTCATTCAAATAAAATATTTTCCTCAATGTTTGGGATATTTTTATATTTTTATTAAGTGGATTCAAAATGAATATGATATTTTCCTCATTAAATCTTCTAATGATATTTTAAAGGTATTTTTCATCTATGATACCATATTTGGATGTTACTTATGATTTATGTGGGATATGATTGAATGATAAAATTCACTATCATTCAATAAATTGATTATGATAATGATTATTTAAGTATGATTCTATAAAACTCATTTATTTCCCACGGGTTAATTATGTTATGGTGAAACCATTATGAAACCTATTTATTTTCCATATGTAATGTTGTGATAAAATTTATATGAACCCCATTTCCTTTCCATGGGTTATGCTATGATGAATTATTTATGATATTATGGCACACATATGTATGATTTTCATTATGTGATAGGTTGGCATATAATTATATAACCCTCCAATTTAATTGGTAAATATGGATATATCATTAGATAATAAGAACTAGAATGAATAGTAAACCTAGTTTATTAGGGGACTATTTACACTATGATAGCCTTGGGTGTGAACCTTTAAAAAGGATACAATGGTTTAATAATTGAACCCAATGCACAATGATAGTCTTGTAAATGAGCCTTGACTTATAAGGAAATTATTTTCCATCGTTATGTGTATGCCAAAATATTATGTTCTGTGAAAATGTTATTCTCTCGTTCCTTAGGTTCTATGAGTATTTTTTGATTCATGTCTTATGAAATCCCATGACTTATACCATGAAACAAGATTAAGATCTTTGATATGAAGGTTTTGGTTTTAAAATGTTAAGATTATGTTGGCATTCCCTCATGCTCATGATATGTTTTAGTGGTCATTATTATCTCCCTCATTTAACCTTACTAAGCATTTGAGCTCACCCTTTCTTATATTTCCATTCCCCATGTTATGAATAAAGTTTTTATGTATAATATGTCTAAGAAGTGTGATATCTATGTAGAACTTATTGGGAGTTGATTTAGATCTCTTAAGAACAAGATGATTTTGTATCCATATTTTCAAAGACACTAAACCTATATAATTTTTATGTGGATAATAATGTTATGTATTTAATATTCATATAATTAGATAAAATATTTATGTATGAAAAGTATGGGTTTCTATTGTTGGTATCAGTAGAAGGTTTATTGAAACACTGGAAACTAGGATAATATATTTTTAGTAAGAACACTTTGCATAATCCTTTATATAAGAGAACGTCATAAGTTATGGTAAAGAACGAAGTTTGGTATTCTAACCAAAACATTCTTGTATGGATATAACAAGTGGATGCGGTTCTGAAACCAATGTATATGGGGGTAATAATCCTAAAAAGAGTTAGTAGAGTATATATTGTCTATTATTCTGGTGCATGGTGATTATATCTTCTTCTTATTCTATGGTTTCATATATTGAAAAGATAGTTTAAAAATTTAGAAATACTATGAATGATTTTCATGATTGATCACTCTAATTAATGATGCAAAATGGTCATTCTAGCCAATTTGAATATATTATGGGATTTATGGTAGAATGATAATGTTGATATGGTTATAGATATTCTCAAATATTGATGTACCCTATTTGATATTAGTTATATGAATTCATGAATATAAATAAAAGTCTCAAGTAATGTTAATTTATAACCTCAATGGTTAGATGTTGAATTAGTATTCAAAAAACCCTAATGGTATGATGATCCCATGCTAATTATATTTTTATTCTTTGATTTAAGTTTTTGGGAATGTGCTCCCTAAAAATATAGTTATTATCCCTCTATTTTATTTTGTTGTTATTTTGGGAATGGATTGGGTTTCTTTATATAAATCCCACTTCAATTTTCAATGAAGGGAAGACACATATGATATTCTGAACTAACCTATTATTATCTATATATGAGATAAAAAATATAAACTTCCAATGGAAATTTCATTCATTATATGGTTTTTTATTCCAATAAAAATGGGGTGTTTATCTCTAAGGGTTAGGAAGAAACTTGACACCAAAGATATGTCTATTATATGGGGGTTTTTTAATATTTTTCTTGAAGTGTTTCCTAGTCTTCCATTGAATCATGAAGATTTGATTTTAATAGAACACATTCCTAGTTCTACACTTATTTCAAAAACTATAAATATAATAGCCTTGATTGACTTGTAGTAATTAAATAAGAAACCTCTAAAGAATCTTGACAAGGGATTCATTCATCCAAGTGCATAACCTTGGTGTGCACCCATTATTTTTATTAATGGAAGTATCTATTAATATAAAGAGGAAGAGGAAAAATCTTATAAATTTTAACTATCTATCTATGTGAGGATTGAATAGGTGTATAAAAAAGATGTGGAACTGCATAATAAGTTCTGAAATGTTCTTGAGTTCAATATTAATTTTGATGGAATGATAAGGTTTAGAAACTATGTATGTTCCCATTTAATAACAGACTTGAAGAATTAGATATTGTATGATATTCAACGATCTTCATTCTCTTTTCATCCTCGAAGTACATAGATGTATAGAGATATGAAAGAGTATTTTTGGTGGGATAACATGAAGACATATATTGTAGAGTATGTATCTCAGTACATGGTATGTCAGCAAGTTAAGGTTTATAGATAGAATTATAAGGATATATTATAACCATTACCCATACCAGAATGTAAATGGGAAAACATCAAAATGTATCTTTTTCATTGGACTACCCAAAACATCTAAAGGCTATAAAGCTCTTTGGGTTATAGTCGATTGCCTTATGAAGTCATCACACTTCATTAATATCGAATAGGATTTCTCCCTAGATCATATTTCTATAATATACATTAATAAAGTGTTAAGGTTTCATGGATTACCACATTATATTGCATATTATCATGATCTAAGGGTTACCATGATGTTCTAGTGAAGTATTTGGAATGATCTTGATTCATAGTGGTGTTTCAGTACTTCTTATATTCCTCAGATAGATGGTCAGCCTGAGAGAACCATTCATACCTTAGAGGATGTTTTAGGGTCTTTTATAGATTTAAAATGTGGTTGGGATCAACACAGTACCCTACTTGAGTTTTCTTAAATTCATAACTTTCACTCAGGAATTAAAATAGATCCTTATGAATCCATGTATGTAAAGAAGTGTTTCATTCCAATGTGATGGGTTGTAGATGGAAAAATAAATCTATTAGGAACTATTATTTCTAAAAAAATATAGAAAAACTCATATCCATTCAGCAATAAATTAAGGTATCTCATAGTTAGTAGAAAATTTATGCTGACAATCATCAGTGAATTATAGAATCTGAAGTTGGTGAGAAGATATTCCTATGAATTTTTCCATGGAATAAGTTTATGATATTTAGAAAGAAAGTAAAGTGTTTCTATAAGTATATTGTCCCCTAAAATATTCTTGATTGAGTTGGGACGTTAGCTTATTGCTTGTAACATCCACTGAACCACTATCATGATCACAATGTGTTCTATGTATCTCTCCTAATGAAGTATAAACCTAATCCATGACATGTACTGAACGAAGACTTCATACCACTATAGGATGATATATTCTATGAAAAAAAATTGTACAAATATTGAATCATAAAGATAAGGTTCTATGTAATATGACTACTCACCAGGATAAAGTTCTCTAGAGGAATCATAGATTTGAATAAGCTAAACAGGAACCCAAGTATGTGATAAAACAGAGATATCCTCATTTTTTTGTGTCAGAGTGATGAAATTTCAAGTGAGAAATTCATTTTATTATAGGTATAATTTTACCCCCATGATTTTTTGATATATTTTTCTATAAAAAAATTGATTTCAATTATATCTTACTTTACACGCAATATCAAGTTTAAACAAACTACAGTATACTATAGAGATATTATTATTTAATGTGTCAACTACCGCATAACCATTTTATTGGAGAGTATGAATAGTAATAACTAAATTATTAAAAAATTATGGTTTAAAAATTTTTATAATGAATTAAATGTTTTTCAATTGATTATAAATGAAAATAATAAACATGTGAAATTAAAGGAGATGTTTTCTTAAAAATTATGTTTATACGAGCAACATTTTTTATAATAATAAATTAAATTAATCACTATTTATGAATTATTTTAATGAAATATATATTTATTAAATAAGTTTTTTTAATATTCATCTATTATTTTTTCTTGGAATAGGATAAGAATAAATCGTGTTTTCTGTTCAAAAATATATTTTTCTAAAAAAATCTATTGTCGTATTTTTTGCACTTATTTTATAATAAATTTCTGCCACTTATAGAAATTTATTTTAGAAAAATGGATTAAATATTTGGAATTAAGAGGATAAAACTCAATAACTATGACTCTTTTATATTGGTTCAATATAAATATTAACCATAGTAAATATTTTCACCCTGGTAAGGGTGAAATAGGTAAAATAGGGATAAGGCATTAAAGCTTCAATCCAACTTGAATTTATCCTATGTTATGATTTTATTTAGGCTATTTCCATCCAATTATCCAATATAAGGTCACTTGGTTCCATATTTCTTCTATTATGACCATTATATTACATTAAGAAAAGAGTAAATACAAATTTCCACTCCCTTGACATTAATATCTTTAAATTTTTAAAGGATAAAATTAGGTTAAGTTAGTTTATAAATGTTTATCATAAAGTTAAATTAATTTTTATTATCATTTTAATTTATTTATAGTTTTTATTAATTGAAAAAATTACCCTAAATTCTTTGGCAACACTGACATAATATTGATTTAATTAATAGAAAAATTCAAATAAATTAATTAAATATAATAAAAGTAATACAATTTGGATGAATTATTATGTTCTATGAATTATTTAGATAAATATAACATATTATAGAGGTTTTAAAGGTTTATATTTTAATTTAATTTTTGTATTTTTGTCTTTACAGTCAAATTAAATGAATAGTATCAAAAATAACATTAATGATATTTAATGAAAATAATATTTTATTAATTTATTTAAAAATAATAAAAATATTGAAAGAGGATAAGGTTGATATTATATGTTCTAAAATAGTATAAATTTCCCATTTATGATCCAAATATCACCTTATAAAAAAAGTTATAACCCTTTAATATTGAAAAATTATTATCATGGTTAAGGTTAAAATTGGTTAACCAAGGGGTTAATAAAAAATATATGGTTTAAAATATCACCAAAAACTATACCAAATTCATTATTTAATGATATTTTGAATTTATAATCTTTATATTTCTCTATCTATTTGGAAGAAATGGGCTTGATAATGACTCAATTATATTTTAGTCATTTTGGTAATTCCAAGAGTGCTCCTCACCTCACCTATAAAAGGGAACCCCTTCTCATATCTTCCTCGCACCTTTTGATCATTATTACTCATCCATGACCTATAATAATAGAATACTAGCTTCATTTACCAAATAATTGAGATTATGGTCTTTCCAAAAGTTTATCCCTTCAAGGAATAATCTGTAATCCAAAAGTGGGTTCTCAATAAAGAGGTATAAATCTTAACTAAGCATTATAAATTAAATTTATTTTTCAACCTATTATAAATTGATGGTATACATTATAAAATAATGAATTAAGTGTCTTAAATATACTTAATTTTTATTATTATTATTTAAAAACCATTAACTACCCTTTTTCCATACTACGGAAAGTCAAAACATTACATGTGTTTACGTATAGATTATCGTTTCCACATAGCGGTGTAATTTTTTTTCATATCCACATTAAAAGAATTGTTGTATTTATGGATTTAAAAAATATATACGATATTATTATTATTATTTAAATTAGAATTATTATCTTCCTTTCTTTTGTTTCATCTATTGAAAAATAGAAAGAGCGTTCAAGCGTACGTATGGCATACTGTATCGTGAACAATGTAATTCATTTTTTATATCTCTAGATTTTATATATGACTATAAATATATATATATATATATAATTTAAATTAATATCGTGTTTAAAATTATTTATATGATGGAACCATGATCAATTTATAAAGATTGAGACTGTCAAACTGAAACATAAATCAAAAACAAAGCAGTTATCACCCATAACAGTGATTTTAATAATGAATTGTTAATAAACGGTTGATAAGATGTAATAATAAAATAATTTATGTTATTATATATATTATTATTTTTTTGTAATACTTTAATAATAAATCTATATTTTTTATAAATCAATTCCCACAGTGTATAAATAAATATGAGACTTGAGGTAAGGTATTTTTATCTCACATTTATTTCAGTGATACACATGTCATATTCACCAATTTTTTATTTTATGTGGTTTATATACTACCCATGAATTACTTTTATTA
This sequence comes from Viscum album, assembly GCA_963277665.1. Lineage (NCBI taxonomy): Eukaryota > Viridiplantae > Streptophyta > Magnoliopsida > Santalales > Viscaceae > Viscum > Viscum album. The sequence continues at coordinate 593,834,106 of OY728166.1, forward strand.
TTATTATTATAAAAATTATGTTGATTTACATATCTAGGTAATTTTACCTCTTTAATAATGTTTTTATTCAAAATTTTCCAAGGTGTTAAGGGTTTTATGTTAAATATCATTGTTTATCTTGATTTTTTATTATTAAATTACATTAATGAAATATTATGGTCTTCCTATGATGAAACTCGTGAATTTTCTTATCATATAGTCAATTATAGAAATTACATGTTTTCCTTTAATTTCCATCTTTTTAATTACACGTGAGACTGGTATAATTGTTTTAAGGATAACCGACTTTATTTTTTTTCATCTGTCGAAAATAATTTTTCTTCTTTATTTATGTTTTTAAATAATAATTTAATAATTTTTTACTATTCTACTATGATTATTTAAGAAATTTTTACACATGATTTAATTTTGAAAAAAAAATAAATGGAATCTTCTTTTTATTTTCCAAACGATTTACTTTTGACTTTTTATGCAAAATGTGAAAAGAATCTTTTTTTAACATACACAGAATGAATGGAATTTCTATCTTTCAAGACTAATTAATTATCTAATGATTACCCTACATGTTTTCATGATTCTTTTCAAATAAAAAAGTTTCATAATATTTGGAAAAAAATTAGCTTTTAAATAATTTATTTCAAAGTAAAAAATATTATTTTCCTCATGAAATGTTTCAATAGTCTTTTAATAGTATTTTTAATCTATGATAACATCCTAGGATGTTAATTATTATTTAGTAGGTTTTTCATCCAATGATACCATCCAGTCATATTATTTTTATAGATTATGATATTTGTGATTTAAGGTTGATTCTATAAAACCCATTTCATTACCACATGTTATTTATGTTATGATGAAACCTTTTTGAAACTCATTTCTTTTCCACAGTTTATGTTATGATGATATGATGAATAATTATGAAACACATTCTATTTCCAATGGTTATTATATTATGATTGATTTATTATCTTTTGGAAAACATATGTACAATTTTTATAATGTGATAGGTTGTCTTGGAATTATATAACCCCCAATTCATTTAGTAAAGATGGATACCACATGAGATAATAAGGACTGGAATAAGGAGTGAACATAGTTTAGTAAGGCACTCTATCTAATATAATAGTTTTGGTAGTGAACTTTGACTAACGATATGATGGTTTAGAGAGTCAGCCTAATCTACTATGATAGTATTGAAAGTGATCCTTGAATACTAAGGAAATTATTCCCCATGCTAATGTGTATTCTAAAAACTAGTATAATATAAAAAATTTATGATTTGATGAATCATATTCTATGATTCTATTTTGATTCATGTCTCGTAAACTAAAATTCTTTATTCCATGACACAAGATTATGATCTTTAATATGTAGCGTATAGTTTTCAAATATTAAGCTCATGTTATCATACCGTCATGATCATGATATGTTTAAGATATCACTGAAATATCCCTTGTTTACCCATACTGAGCATATGAGCTCACACATTTTTGTGTTTCCTTTCCTCAAGTGATGAATAAAGCTTTTAAGTATGATATTTCTAATATTGGTAATTTCTATGGAGAACATAGTGAGAGATGGTGTGTATCTCTTATGAACAATATTTTTATATATCCAATTTTACAAAGACACTAGACTTATATGATTATTTCATGGATAGTAATGTTATTTATTGAATATTCATCTAATAAGAAGTAATATTTATGTATTAAAAGTATGTGTCACTATATTTCTCACTTCTTTCAAAGAATTTATGAGTATTACTCTTATTTTATTACCTTTACTATGAAAATATAATTTCTAGGTAAAGAATGTGTCATGGTGGGAGGAATTGTAACCCCCACCTTTCACTATATTATTTTATTTTTTTAATATTTTAAATAAATTCATGAAAATTTAAATTTTAGAAGTCTCGGTATATGTATTTTAAAATTATAATAATTATTTTTCTTTCGATAGGTTCTGCGTGTTTTGGATTAACCATGTGGAAACCATGTGTTGGGTCTATTAACGAAATAATTCCATATAGAATGGTTGGCACATAACTAAATGGACCATGTGGGGTCTTAGGAATAATCGTGTAGGGACATTTTTTATAGGTATTGTGGGCCTCATAGTCACCACATAGTTTTCTAAACTAAGTAGGTATACTATGAAAGTTCCCCAAGTTTTAATTTTTAGAATTTAAAAAATAGACCATATTGAGATAAATTAAAAGAAATCCCTCACTCCCTCTCCCCTACCTTGGAATCAAAAAATACCCCCCACACCCTCAATAGGCTGACCAGCATGATCTTAAAACTCCCCACTCTTAACCTTTATCCTTTACTAATGATTATCCATGGTTTTATCATGGTTCATGGCTAAATATCTGAGGTAATATTTCTTATCCCCCTATTTCTCCATTCCCTAATAGTTTTCTCCACCCTATTGCAGCATATTGGTTTGACCAAACCCTTGGTGTTTTGATATATCCAATTTTTATTTCAATTCTTGGTTTTAGGGTTGATATGGGTCCCTTTATTCTTGACTGGGTGTATACTATCAAAGGTGGTCCATTTTAGCTCGATTGTCATCAATTTCAGCTAGGAGTTTATTTGAAACACCCTTATATTACATGTTATAAATTTTATTTAATGTTTTAAATTCTTTATTACAAATGTAGAAGCATATTTAAGGCCCCTAGTAGTCTTAAAATAGTATTTGAATCACTTTCGTGCTTGTAATGGTCCAAATCCACATTCCAAGCACTTTTAAAATTTCCCAAGTTTCACATTTAAAATTATTATAGTGATTTGATATTTTTCTTATGTGATTTTATATAAATTACATTCCATTTCTGATTTAAATTGTATTTAAAATTATTCAATAACTAGGCATGCACATAGGTCACTTGAAAATTATTCCTTGAAATGAAACTTTGGATTTACTAAAGGGATTTAAATATTTTTAAATAATTTTTAATTTTTCACTTTTGAAATGTATCTTCAATGTTTCAAATACATGTATGATAAAAACAAGGGATTTGGCCCTATTTTGAAATAATTTTGAGACCATGGACCTTGTGTTGATTTGAAATTCCATTTAAAAATATATTAGGGGTGTGTGAAAAAATATCTTTGCATTGTTTTTTTCTTTTGGAAGATTATTATTATTTTAAAAACATGAATTTTTATTAATTGATGATTTATAAATTAAATTCAAAATGTGATTTGGAAAAATTAATTTCAAGTGTGGCTCAAATTTTTTTCAATAGAGTCTTAAAAACTATTTTTTTAATTTGGTATGGAAAATTGTTTTCAAAAGGATAGAAAACAACTTGGTATCCTAATATCTTTTTCAAAATACCAGTTGGTTATTTTTGTAGAATTATTTTATAAATGTGTGAGACCCTATTAAGACTCTTCTATATAAAGTTTATGATGTGGTTTGTGACCCTAGGGGGTTTCTTTACATTGTCAATCATTTTTTAATTATTATAAATTGATATGTGATAAGGAATATTTTATATGAGGTTGTAAGAGGTTGTTTGAGAGTAAATTTAAATATTTTATACTTGTTATATGTGATAATTGATTAATCACCTCCATTTTACTTGAAATAGGGGGCCTATTTATATATTAGGTTACCTATATAAGAGAAAAAACTAGTTTAGATAGTGGGAAAACTATGGAGTGTTTCTTAGATATTATGATATTGTTAGAACAGAAGGGGTAGTATGAATTTATAAAATATATATTCTTCTATTCCCATGTTGAAAAAGGATTTCTAGGGACATTTATATTAACTTATTATGATAGTACTACCAGGTTCATTGAAACGTTCAATAGTGTTAGCCCTTGTTTCATGTTTCCAATTCAATTCCTTTATTACTTGAGCCTCATTATGTTTAACATGACCCTTAGGTCCTTATTAAGATTTTTTAGTGGATTTTTTTTCATGACTCGATTTTATACACTAGCTTGATTGATTTTATCGGCACTATTAGTTGGTTAAATTTCTTATATTATTGTTCCTTAATGTTTGCAAACCTTTGTGTGGTTTTTGTATCAATGTGTGTTTATTTTTGTTTACATTATAGTAAATTACTTTTATATGGTTTAAAAGTGTGTTTTAAAAGGTAAAATGGTTTGGGTTCCTCAAAAGAGTGTTTATAAAATGGTTTTCCCTTGATATTTATTATGAAAAATGAATTTCTATGGGATGCTTAGAAAGAGGGAAAATGGTTATTTGGTTCTTATTATACAGTTTAAAGGGACCCTTTCCTTATTTTACAATCATGATTTAACATGTTTAATCATCCTTGATTTTTTTTTGAAAATGATGTATGTTTGAAAATGTTCAGGTGACATATTGTTTTATTTTTTTTATAATTCATGTCAACACAAATTTTATACCTTATGTTTAATATATCATTTTATAATAATTTTTAATAAGTTATTTCCATAGTTTTTGTGGGTGGTGACCTACTAGGATATTTATCTTATGCCTATTTTACATTTTAGTTTCAGTAAATTGGTCTAGGTTCATATTTCTCTGAGAGCATTGATTGATTTTTAGGATTTGAGGTCAGTGGATTATTTTTATTTATCACATTTGGGAATGTTTTCCTTTTACTTGATTTATTGAACTTGTTTTATTTTCATATAATATTTGGTATGTGTGCCTTCAAATGATTTACCTTGCCCATGTTGAAATTTAAATGATTTATATGGTTATAGGTTCACTAATATTATGGTTGTCAAGGGCAGGCATTGTTGGGGGCTTTTCTGTATCATAGGGTGATTTGAGAGTTTATTTTTGAGTCTGTTATATGCTAATTGTTTATTTATTCTTATCAAATTTTGGAATTAATGTAAAACTTATGGATGGGTAATATTTGATTTTTTAGAGATATTATGTTATGAAAAAGCTCTGATTATTGGGTAAAATCATTCCCAAGTGTTTCCTTATGATGCCCAGACACTATTTGTCAGTGTGTTGGGATCGAGAATGAATTTCAAGACAATGGAAGATTAGTTTAGGTTTTAGTTCAGATTGAAGTATGGGACATCTATTTACATTAATGATGATTCATCCGAAGCCCATTTTTAAGACCCACTATATATTATAAACATGACTCCACTATAGGGTATTATAAGTATAGATGTAGTGACTGACCTCATCTTTAGTTCCTTGTAAACTTCTTTACATTCCTCTATCAAAAATAAGTTTAGTCCCATATATATTAACTTGGATTATGGATTTTATATCCATGAGAAATCTATAAAAAGTTATATGTAACATTTGGCTAATGTAAGAAAATCGTGGATCTCAATTATAGTGTTTTGTCTTCCCAATGCATGATAACTTCAATATTTGATGGATATATATATATATTCCCCTAATGGTTATTACATGACTTAATAATGATAGTTTTTTTAGAAATAATTTTCACTTTATAAATGTGTAAAACTAGTTTATCCTTTCTTAAAGTTTCTTACATAATCTACAAAGAATCTTCATGCTCTTACATTATCTTATAATTTATTGGAATATCATTTATAAAGACTGTGATAAATTTTTCAAGGTAATCCTTATAGTCATTGTTAATCAAATCCATAATGATATCATGAGAATTCATAAGTCCAAATGGAATCACATGAAATTCATAGTTTTCATGCATTGTGTGGAAAGATGTTTTAAAAATATCCTATATTTTGACTGTTAAAAATGTTAAACTGATTGAAGGTCAATCTTTGAGAAGAATTTGGATCCTTGGAGTTGATCAAATAAATCAATGATATAGGGTATAGGAACCATGTTTTTTATAATTATTTTATTATACTCATGATAATAAAAGAAAAAAATGCATTGATTCATACTCCTTTTTTATAATAAGTATTGGTTCACCCCACGATGAATCACTCAAGAATATTAATCCCTTGTATATATTCCATTGAAGGTTCTTTTTCAATTCCTATAATTCAATGGGTTTCATCCTATATGGACATTGTGAGATAGTCATGGAACCACATATGTGTTCAATCAAAAACTCAACCTTATGCACTAGAGGAAGACCGTGAATTTCATCTAGATATTAATCATTATATTCCTAAAAAAATAGGCATGTCATCGTTTTTTACTTCCACCTTAGTCATTTGAGCTAGATATCCCTCATCTCTCAGTAATAGGACCCATATTATAGAATTTTATTCCATGGGATGAACAAGATTATTCATATATTGATAAATGATAACAGGATCTTTCAGGATAATAAATAAGATGTATTTTCCTCAATAATTGAAACGTGACTTATATAGGTAAAGACAATCCATACCCAATATTATGTCAAATTCAACCAAAGTAAGAAGAAATATATTTTTAGAAATTATCCACCCATAAATCTCAATTGAAGAAGATTTATCTTAGAAGTGATCATTACTCCACAAGGTGTTTTCATAGATATTTAAATATCCATTGTATGATGTGGTGATTCAATATTCTTAGAAAAAAATTATATAAAAAAATGTGAAAAAGTGTAATCATATGAGGTATTATAAAATCTGGAAAAGATATCAAGTGTAACTTTCATCACTTCATTATCAAGATATACCTCAGTGGTATTCATCATGAACTTATTTCCTTATTCCATCCATTTTAAAGATTTTTAGGGCCTATTTTATTTATTTCACTAATAGTTGGGGCATTGAATTTCATAATTTATAATATTTTTACAAATGAAACATTTTAGTTTGGGTGGATAATTTTCTATGAGATTATTCTCCTCTATTTCAGTAAACACCCTATTAGCCTTACTGTCATGACCTCACCCAATGGGGATCAAGCTAAAACTACCCAATCCCACCTACATAGTCCAAGGGGTGGTGAAAAGCACAAAAATTCATAACCTAAATTGGATGCCTTTTCCAAATTTACTCATATGCACACACCCAACCATATAAATGCATAAGTGCAGAGGAATAATAATAAAATGATGAAATATCTAGAATATAACCCTGATTTATTTGGTGCACAAGAGTATGAAATTACAAACTAAAAGTAAAGTGGTGAAAATACACACCCAACTAAAAATATGTATCAAACTGAAAAAAAAAACGTAAAAGTGATGAGAGAGATCATCTCTAGATCTCCAAGCTACGACCACCATACGCGGTCCAATGCACTAGGTATCCCTAAGTTCCTCTATAGTCATCATCGACCTATATGTCATCTTCATAAGACATGACACATGTTGGAAGATATCATATAAGGGTGATTATATACATACCCAGTAGGACACCCTAAAATCTAAAGGAGGAGTAGTAAGAAACATAATAGGAATAGATGGTATAAAGATAAACCCAAATAAAGTGAGTAAAAAAATCCAACAACATAGATATAGATATTTATATGCTCAAACTAAATAAACCCAAATGAGATAGAAGGGGATCTCTATCTCACAATATCTCCCAGGATAAGAGTACCATCAATTCCAAATGTCCATTAATGATGCCCAACCTCTCGCTTGTCTGTCTAAAGTGACATCTAAATCAAGCCACACCTCTCCACTGTGACGCTGAGTCGAGAGGCACAATATCTAGGTAGAGGACCCATACACTAGTATAATAGGAGGTGTCACTCAGGTATTCGATAGAGGACCCATTCCCATCCCAGCTTTAGGTTTCCACTCTAATAGTCAATAGAGGACCCATGTTTAGCCCATCTAGAGGGTTCTACTCTAATAGTCAGTAGAGGACCCATGCCCAGCCTAGCTGGAGGGTTCCACTCTTATAGTCGAGGACCCATACCTTGATACTGTAGGAAGGTTATACTTAGATATTATATATAGGACTCATGTATTGCTTATAAATAGGGTTACACTCTCATAGTTGAGGAATTCTTCTTAGCCCAGCTGGAAGGTTCCACTCTAGTAATCGAGGACCCACACCCTGACTTGGCAGGAGGGTGCCACTCTATGTATAAGTAGAGGACCCATGCCTTATCCAAGTAGGAGGTTTCCACTATAAGAATAGATATATAAGCCATTCCATTCCCCATAAGAGGTTTCCACTCTATATATAGGTAGAGTACCCATGCATAGTCTAGCCAGAGGGTGCCACTCTAAAGCCCCTAGTAATCATGCCCGATCATTGTCATCGTTGAGCATCGCCTGAAGAATCTACCCACTTGGAACATATTTAATAATATCTCAAAATAAAATATGAATGAAACCATCATTTTCTATTTGTAATAATACTTAGGATAGGATACTCGAGGGTCCAAATCTGTGTCCAAACGAAGGAGATACGAGAGGTTGAAGTTCCTCAAAACGGAAGAAGTGGTACACAACATGTAAGGGGACCCACATGAAATGTGTTCCCACTCCATAAGATAGTTTTTTCCCTTACGGTTCATGTATCACTACCCATGTATCCCTAAAAAGAGTTTAGGTGGACTATACAACATGTTTGATCCACTTTGGGTCCTTCCCATACTCCCTGGTCATGTTTGTGTAGGCTACTCGTGTCGGTGTACTTTAGCACATAGCATGTGTCTGGTCATGACCTTGCATGTGTACTCCCAAAGTACATGTTGAGTCACCAGAACAAGGATCACATGGCATGTGGGGGTCCTACATTGTGTGTTATACTTATAAACTCATGAAACCCTAGCCACCGTAGTAAAGGCACTACACATCATGTGTTCTTCAAACTACACGACATGTAGTTTATTTTTTGGAAGAAACTCATATATAAACTCTATACTCAAGATCCATGCAATATTACTTTTAATATATCATTTTACCACTTTAAAATGTTGGAATCTTTCTCCATCCATCATTTTTGGCCATCCGATGGCTGAAAATTGGATCCCAAATTCATCTACATGAATCCATACGCACATCGCCACCTGAGGTTGCTCGTAGTGCTCCTGCCACCCCAACAGATCAATAAATACATGGTGGATTCCCCCATATCCCATAAATTGTTTGAATTTATCCTCGATTCATTGTTTTTTTCATCATTCATGAATTATTCTTGATTCTAAGTGTCCAATTATGCTCATTCTCACCCAGAAAAGTCGAATCGATAACCCATAGGCCAACCATGAAAGAACACAAAAAAATGGGAGAAAGGAACCAAAAAAAGTGAATGATCATTAGACAAGAGTTATTGACCATTGGGGTGAGAAACAAAATAATAAACAATTAAATCTATACATGGGTGCATTAAAAGTCTTTAAATTGGCATATATCAAATATAACAAGGTGATCATGCTTAATAGTTTAATCAAATGATCCAAAATCCACAAATGATGAGTCTAACCTAATTTTGGATCATTTTCCTATGGAGAACTTTCTCACCAATGAAGAGGATTTATTATGTTTAAAACAACTCGATCTTCCTTGATCTAGAGTCTCGTCATCCTCAAATTTCAATTCACCAACAGAGGAGGAAAAAAACCTATCGATGGTCTTGGGGTTGTGGGGACAACCCTAGGATAATCCCCATAATGGTGTATTAATAAAGAATTCAGAATTATCTTAATTAATAAATTAATTATTTAATTAATTAAATTAATGCACTGCCAATGGTCGTGATATTCAAATGCCTCATGCCGACCAGTTTTTGGTCGCACCTAGGGTAAACATCACATTCCAAACTCAACTATGGTCTCAGATTTTTGGTCCAAGATTTCATTTTAGATTTATCCCATTTTAATTAATAAAATACACATGTGTAATATAAAATATATTAAATATTTTTTATAAAATTAATTCTAGGTACACCAGGACTCAAAATCGCATGTCGTCTCAGTGCCTGACTCGAAAAATATATATAGAAATATTCCAAAGTATTTCAAGGAAAAAAAGGGTCTCTACATCATTTCCTACTTCAATATTTTCATACATGAAAAGAAAAACTAAGTAAAAATATCAGTATAATGAGCCCACATCTAGATCTCCCACTCCTAAGATCTCTCCTGCATGTTCCCATGAAACCACACACACGGACCAAGGAGATGGTCTATTCATGTAGGTTCCTCTCCAGGAAATCCTTGATCACCACTGGGAGCTCCGAAAAAGTGGCTCCATCCTTGATGTCTAGATTTTCCAAGTCAATATCGTGCATGGGGTCTTGCATGTATCTCCTCATCTATGAAATATGGAATATGTATTGTACCCACTCTAACTATGGGTGTAGGGAGAGGAAAAAAGAAACTTCATTAACCCTCTTCTAGATCTTGAAAGGACCGATGAACCTCAGGTATAGCTTGCCTCCTTGGACGAACCTCCATAATCCTCATCATAGGGACACTCTCAGAAAAATGCGGTCCCCTTGATCAAATTCCAAGGGCCTACGAAATCGATCTGCATAATATTTTTTATCTTCTTTGGGTTTTCCTTGTTTGCTAATGGATGACCTAGAATTTCTCCGCCATCACCTACATTAGATCCATAAGAGATGTCTCGTCGATATTTTTCCAGCACAAGGGTGACCTGAAGGGTCTCCCATACAGGGCCTCAAAAGTTTCCAGGCTAATAGTAGAGTGGTTTCTATTGTTTTTTACAAACTCTACCATGGTAAATTGATCTGACTAACTCTAACAAAAGTCTAACAAGAAAGACCTCAACATATCCTCCAACACCTGGACAGTGCACTTGGTATGTCCATCTTTCTATGAGCATAAGGTTGTACTCGTCCTCATCTAGGTCCATAACACCTCTTGCAGGCCTCCCCACAACTTTGAAATAAATTGTAAATCATGGTCAGAGACAATAGTAAAGGGCACCTCGTGAAGGTGAACAATCCCATGTATATACATATGCCTCAAACTATCCACTGGACTATTCTCACTGATAGCAATTAAGTTCTATTACTTTTTAATTTGGTCAACTATCACCCAGATGGCATCAGGTCCCTTCACTTTCTAAGGAATCCCTATCACGAATTACATGGATATGTTATCCCATTTCCATTCTAGGATCTCAAGAGGGTGCAACAAGCCTTTTGGAACCTGGTGCTTATCCTTCACCTACTGATAGTTGAGGCACTATGAAATGAACTCATATATGCCTTGTCTTTTATAGGCCTATAAAAACTATTTTTGGAAGTCTCTTTACATTTTCTCTACACCGAGATATACAGCCAAAGGAGAAGTTGGAAACTCTCTCATCACCTCTTCCTACATCAGGATTGGGACCACAGACTATTCCTGGTAAAGGATGATGTGGTTCCCTCCTTCATAAAATCCATCAGGTGAATATCTTGAGGATATCTTGTCCCAAAAGGCCTCATAGTTGATGTCTCCCAACTAGGACTCTCTCATATTCTATAGAAATGGAGGATTAAACACCATCTACTGAAGAAAAGTTACACCCTTCTGCTCAACTAGGGTCAGTAATAAGGAATACAACTGCTCAGAAGACTCCTACACAAAATGATCCCAAGACTTCCTATTGAGGGCATCTCCTACTACATTTCCTTTCTAAGATAATAAACTATCTCAAATTCATAATCTTATAGTAACTTCAACCAGTGATGTTGTCTTGGTTTCAAGTCCCTCTACATGAATACATACATAATACCAGGATGTTCTGAGTAAATCATGAATCTCACTCCCAAAATATAGTGTCTTCGCATTATTAGGGAAAAATTACTATTTTCATCTCTAATTCATGAGTCGCGTAGTTCTTCTCATGGTGTCTCAACTACCTTGACCCATATGCAATAATTGTTTGTCTCTTCATCAACATGTAGCCCACCATAGCTCCTAAGGCATTGTAATACACTACATACTTCACACCCTCCTCCAGTAGTCTTAAAATAGAAGCACTAAATAGCCTCAACCTTAACTCCTCAAAGACTCTCTAGAACTACTCAATCCAGATAAACAGATTTTCTTTTCACATCAGGGTGGTCAAAGGTGTTTTAATCCTGTATAATTTTACCACAATACTCTCGTAGTACCCTATAAAACCAAGAAAACTTCACACCTCTAACACACTCTCTGGTGGCTCCTAAAAAATCACTAAATTGATCTTTAATAGGTCTATGAATAAACAATGATGTGAAATGACATGCACCATAAAGTGAACCACATGAATCCAGAACTGGAACTTCGGGAGATTTCTATAAAGTTGGTGCTCCCAAAGTAAATTAAGGACCAAAATCAAGTTCTATGCATGCTCCTCCTATGTCATGAAGTATATGAGTATGTCATATATGAAGACAACTATTAACTGGTCCAAGTACAACTGGAAAATCCTATACATAAAATCCATAAATGTGGCGGGGTTATTTTTCACACCAAAGGGAATCACCATAAAATCATAGTGTTTATAGTGACATCAAAATAAAAACTTTCAAATATCATCCTATTGAACTCTTATTAGGTGGTATATAGACCTATGATCGGTATTTGGGAAACATATCATTCCTCACAAGTGGTCAAAGAGTTCTTTAATCATCATCAAGGTGTACTTGTTCTTTATCATGTCCTACTTCAGGTGACTATTGTTGGAGTTGGTGGTCTAGAACCAACTAATTTTTACTTTATGATAAACTTGTATTCATGGATTTGAATATTAATAAATACATTATCACTTCTTGATTGTTCTCCTGCATAAAAATTCATGTGATAATGTCCTAAGGATAGCTGTTGGAGTAAAATTTCATAGCGGATCCCTGATATGATGAGAACCCAGAAGTGCCATAACACTATTCTTGAATATATGTTCTATATCCAGATGATGTTATTTGAGGGACACAACTAATATAGGCCATTAGGGTTTAGGACTCATAAAACTTTGAGGTACCTTCTCAATGTTTTCACCCTTGGTAATATTCAGGAGGATATTATGAGAACGAGACCCACCAGTAGGAAATCCACATTTCATAATTTCATTGGATTTTCTTATCTGTGGACATTTGTATTTGTCCTTATACTTTAAGATTATTATTAATGGGTATTAAAACTCATTCACTTAGATGTATGGACAAAAACTATGATGACACACTGTTTTCAGAGAGGTTGGATATGTTGGGTGCGTTAAGAGTAATACTGCATTAATAAATAATGCGAGAAAGGATTTTTCCCTTCTATTTCATAACAAAAGTTGATATCTTAGGCCCTTTTATGGAATTGATATTGCCTAAATAAATATATATCCATGGTAAGGAATGGTAAGGTTCAATTCCATGAATTCAAAGAAAGAATAATCGATCACATGGGTTGATGGAACTAGCATGCAACCCCCTTGATTCGAGATATTGATACAAAGGGATTACATTACACAGTAAGATTTTGTATGAGGTGGCACGTCATTACTGTTTTAAATTATTTCTATATGGTTTCCTTGGCATGTTGCTATATGCTAACCATGGGCTTTAGGTAGGCTCTACCTAATTCCACTAAGAAAGAGGACTAGAGGGTCACACACTAATTGTGTCCAATTATCTCAGTTAAATATTCATTTAACAAGTTGAATAAATATTATTCCCAATTGTGGTTTATTAATTATTCAAGGATTCCTAGTTGCATTTTTTCGACACTTGTTATTTGAGAGAATATATTATGGGAGAAATAATATATTTATTATCAAGTAATGTAGTGATATTTATTTAAGAAATAAATATTCATGTTTTAAGGTCTAATAAATGTGGTGGAGGAAATAAATAAAATGGAAAAACAAAAATATACATCATGTATATTAATATATATGTTGTGTAGTTTTTTTGGAGATTTGTGATATATTATATTGTTTATTTAATTAAATAATATTAGGTGTAATTTATTGGGTGCATGTCAAGTGATAATAATAGTCAAATGTTATTATTAGGCATGGGGTCTTACTAAGAATTTAATGAAATGAATAAATGCTTTAGGGTAATTAATTCATTTTATTATTCTAAGTAATAAAATCCCAATTACATTATTCTCATTAGACCAAGACATTCTTTTTTGTTGTGCACAATGGATCTGGAGAATGCTCTCAAGCCAAGAGATAATTCTTTTCCTACAATAATTCTCTCAAGTTAGAGAGAGATCCTTCTCCACATGATCAAGGAGAGCACTTTGGAAGTGTCTCCCAAGGCGATCAAAGGTGGAAATTTCAATCGAATACTCTTATGTGCTAGCACCCAGAGATCCATGTGGTGATGTCTAGATATACATGGAGCACATGTGGATCACCAGTAGAGGAAGCCTACATTTGTCTTCTATAATGCAATGATGGATCACATTGGATCGTGATCGGAAACATCAATGGAGAGATAATTCCATCAAGTTAATTCTTGTCTTTTAATTAAATTAATTATAAATAACATATTATGATCCTCTCCATGGTTCATGGACATCCTTTTTCCTTTTTTTTCTTCATTATATTTTTAAGATCCATCATTTTATCATCATGAAAGATCTAGGATTGATAATTTTTAATAGAAACATTAAACTTGGGTACACCCATCCACATGATTACACTACGCTCGAAACCTTCAAGTGGTATCAGAGCTAGGTTATATCGATGATTATAATTATTGAGTTTTTTGTTGATGATTTATGCATTTAATAATTTAGTTGTTTCAATTCAAGTTAATCATTCTGTAAATCTAAATCTCAAGATATGTACCTCCTCTTTAATTTTCCGTTCACCTTAGAGAAACAATATTTTCTTTTGATTTTGATTAAAATAAAATAGAGGATCTCATCTAGTGGTTCCAAATGTTCCTGGATGTACAAAACCATAACACATGGAATGTATTTAGAAGTACACGCCGTGTATTCAAGGTTCCATGGATCGGTTCTGGTCCTCTAAACCAAGTCGTGTCATTTGAATTTGTCTAAGTATTAAAGATATAGAGTGTTGACCATAAACGGGTGGCACATAGTTTCTGTATTACACAATGTGTGGACCACTTGACACATTTGTAGTCCCTTTAGGTTAGGGTTGGAATGTGTACCTTGTATATGGATTTCCCACCTGGAGACTATGTAATGCGGATAATACATGGTGTGTGGCCCACTGGACACACTGTGAACTTCAAATATTTCTGAAGTACACTTACAGACCATATCCTCAAGCGTGTACTTTGGATGGATAGTGAACAATAGTACATGTCCTGTAGTTGGAACTACGTGCCATGTACTCATCCAAATTATGTAGATTTATTAAAATTTATTATTATATTATACGAACCCTTGATATGTGTACCATGGTGTGGGCGTAAAGCTGAGGCACAATACGTGATAGGTGTTTTATATATATGTATTTAATTTAACATCTGTTTAATGTTCATTTCTACTTGTTGGATAGTTATGAACAAGAATTAACTGAGTTGCCTTGAAGGTATAAGTTACTTACAAAGATAATTTTAAATGAATTTATTTGTTTAAAATTATGATGTATGAGAATCTCAAGGAAATTCAAAAAAGGGTTTAAGATAAAAGGATTGATTAATAAAAGATAATTAATTGATTCGAGCATGATTTATTTTAAATAAGAACAATTAAATAATTGAATTTTAGTTTTATTTATGAGTAAATATCGTTACATTTATGGATGATCATGAGCTAGACCTAGACCTTTGTATGTGGATGGTTTCTTTTAATCTTTTTATTTAAATTAAAAAAATTGGCCTGTGAGCCTTCACCTCATTAATATGTAGGGTCTGTGTGCCCAAAGTTTCTTTTATGTAAAACCCCATTTTAGCCCTCACCTACGAGTGAGATAAAAGTATATGTAATGGATAGAGCTCCCAAGATAGTGGATGTGGCTCAATTTAAGAACCAAGGTGAAACCAATACAAGGAGATATAATGGTGGATAGGTGGAAAGCTGTAAACACAAACCCAAAAGGTTCAAGGTGTTTTTATCCCCTGGGTATTGGGTTAGTTTATCAACTGCTAGATAAAATAACTAATATAACAAGATCATTATCATTCCATTTATTTTATTTCTAACAGTTTCATGGTTTATTCATTGTGGTTGTGTTGTTGCGATCAAACAAATAATGAATTAAAAAAGCATGCAAGATGGAACTAAAATTAGATCAGCTTATGCGTAAATATTATCTTAGACATGGTTAATCGCTTAATTATATCCCACTTAATATTAACAATCATGTAAGAAGGATAATAAAATGGAAATTTGTGTATAAGGCTAAAATCCCTCAAAAAAATATTAAGTTCATATAGCCTTCCATAATCTTGGTTAGAATCAAACTATAGTTCAAAGTGCTTGACCAACCCTAGTTGGGGTGATTTCAATTATCGAGAAATTATAATTCAAGTTTTTGGGTTGACTTGAATTGGTTCACATCAAGGGTTGACTTACATAGCAGGACTTGGTGTGAGCAAGAGGCAAAGGTTGAGGAAATCCAAAATAAAAGGATTTCAGGATTGGGGATTCCACTCAGTGGATCAAACATCTATAAGTTAATGTAGTTGGCATTTGGAATGCCTACCTAAAACCTTTCAAGTTTATTGACCAACCCTTTTGGGGTAATTTGAAGGAAAATATGGATCCTTGCCACTAGAATATTCAGGAAACATAATATTCTGAAGTTAATGGTGATGGATATTAGATTTCGATAAAATAGTGGGAGACTAATAAGTATTAATTTATTTATTTACCTAAATTTTATCATGATAAAGTACAAAATATTTACTCATATTAATTTTTAGAAATTTTAAGAGAAATGACTTCAAACATATCACTATGAACTGTACTCAAGAAGGAAAACCTTCTCACTGGCACCAATTTCCATGAGTGGCAGAGGCATTTACGCGTCATCCTTCGCCACGAGAGGAAATTGTATGTACTAGAAGATCCTATTCCAATTACACCTAGAAAAGAGGCCAATGATGAGAAAATATCTCTCTATATAAAACATATATATGATGTCGCAGATGTCCAATGTTTCATGTTATCGTCTATGCCTAATCAGCTATTGAATAAACATGAAAGCATAGATGTGTTGATGTCTCGCCTTAAGGATCTCTATCAAGATAAGAAGGAGAGATATGAGATCTCCAACACTTTGTTCACAACTAATCTTAGTGAGTCTACGCTAGCTGGGCCTCATGTAGTCATTCTTATTGGCTACATTGAATACCTAGACATCTTAGGGATTAAGTTCCCAGATGAGTTGCATATAGATACCATCCTATCATCACTGTCCAATACCTTCTCTATCTCTATTGTCAACTACAACATGAGAAATAATGATAAGAGTCTATCAGAACTTATAACCTTAATTTTACAGGTAGATAAAGACAT
Organism: Viscum album; assembly: GCA_963277665.1. NCBI lineage: Eukaryota > Viridiplantae > Streptophyta > Magnoliopsida > Santalales > Viscaceae > Viscum > Viscum album. Next base: position 593,851,368 of record OY728166.1, read on the forward strand.
GACGGCATGTCAAACCCATAGTCCTTATGGTGAATAAGAAGAGGAAGGACAAGGAAAAGGTTCCAAGGATTTATAAATGGTCGGAAGCCCCCGAGCATCGTCCCTCCAAGAAGGGGAAGATCCAGAGGTAGGACAAGGAATGGGAAGTGGTATGTTTTTCATGTGGTAGGACAGGCCACTGGAAGAGGAACTGCATCCAGAATCATGGGGATGTTAAAGGTGTGTTCGTTATCGAGTGTAATCTTTCCATTTCTACACATTGGGTATTAGATACAGCTTATGGGGATCACGTCTATATTCAAATGCAGAAACCAAGTATATTAAGAAATATTGATAGAGGAGAGGTGGATCTTTAAGCTGCCAATGGTGCGAGGCTATCTTCATTAGCCATTGGTGATTACCATATCTCATTGCCAACTGGGATGCTTTTATTTTTACATAACTGTTATTATGTGCCTAGTGTTACCAAGAACATAATTTCTATATCATGTTTGGATATGGATGGATTTATTTTTCAAGTTTATAAATAAGGGTTGTTTCTTTTATAATAACAATGTATGTTATGGTATGGAACATTTAAATAGTGGTTTGTATGTATTAAATTACGAAAACCAGGTGTTAAAAATCGATAACGAAAAAAACTCACATGACTCATATAACACCCAGTTGTGGCATCACTGTCTTGGTCATGTAAATGAGAATCGCTTGACAAAGCTCTACCAAGATGGTTACTTAGAATCTACTAAGCTAAAACCACTTGATATATTTCATGCTTGTTTACAAGGTAAAATGACCAAGCCACCTTTTGTTGGAAAAGGTGAAAGGGACACAGAGCTTCTAGTATTGGTGCACATAGATGTGTGTGGACCATTTCTAGTAAAATCAATAGGTGGATATTCTTACTTCATTACTTTTACTGATGATTTTAGTAGATGTAGATATATATAATTAATGAGGTATAAGTCAGATTTCTTAGATAAATTTAAGGAATTCAAGAATGAAGTAGAGAATCATCTTGGTAAGAAGATAAAGAAGCTTTGATCAGATTGAGGTAGAGAATATTTGAACCAAGAGTTCATCGACCTTTTATAAGAGTCTGGGATTATATCTCAACTCACTTCTCCTTATACACTATAGTGGAATGGTTTTAGTGAAAGGAGGAATCACACCTTGTTGGAAATGGTGAGGTCAATGATGATTCATACAGATATTCCATTATCCTTTTGGGGATATTCATTACAAATTGAAGCATACACATTAAACTGAGTTCTAACTAAGGTGGAAAATGAAATTACCTCTGAGTTAGGGAATGGAAAGAACCCCATTTTTTCACACACACGTGTATGGGGATGTGAGGAGTTTGTTAAGGCCTTCTTAGGAAACAAACTAGAACCCCATGGAATGAGGTGTATCTCTATAGGATATCCCAAGGAAGCAAAAGGATATTACCTATATAACCCTTCATAAAAGAAAGTGATTATCTCCAGAAAATCCATATTTCTTGAGAGGGATCACATCCTCAAAAGGGATAGTGGGAGAAATATTGACTTCGACAAAGTATATGCTCAAGATACACAAGATTTGGTATAGGAAAAAGTTCCACAGGTCCTCGTGGAAGAGGTTCCAAAAACACAAGTATTGCATTGGAGCTCAAGATAGGTAAGGGAACCATAGAGATTTGGTTTCCTAGTCACCAAATATGGTGAATCATTATTTTTTGGACAATAATGAACCACTTTACTATAAAGAACAAGTAGAAATATCATAAGATACAATATGGATAGAAGCTATGAAATCTGACATGGATTCCATGTATCAGAACCAAGTCTGGATTCTAGTCAATGAGTCAGTTGATGTAAAGCCTGTTGGATGAAAATGGGTATTCAAGAGAAAGATGGACATAGAAGGTAAAGTTATAACCTATAAAGCAAGGCTAGTGAATAAAGGATTGAGACAGCATCAAGTAATTGACTACGATGAAAACTTCTCTCCAATTTCCATGTTTAAATCCATAAGAATCATACTTGCCATAACATCTTACCATGACTACGAGATTTAGTAGATGGATGTCAAAACAGTACTCCTTAATGGGAATCTTCATGAAGATGTCTATATGGCATGACCAGAAGTATTTTTGACACCATGTGAAGCCAAATGGGTTTGAAAGTTGTAGAAATCCATTTATGGATTAAAGTAAGCATCCAAGTAACAAAACATTCAATTTGATGAATCCATAAAGGAATTTGGTTTCATTAAGAAGGAATGTGATCTATGCATTTATAAATGGTTTAATGAGAATTCGATCATCATCCTAGTAGTATATTTTGATGACATGTTACTTATTGGAAATGATGCACCAGTCTTATAGTCAGTTAAGGACCGGTTGAACAAGTTTTTCTCCATGAAGGACTTAGGCGAAGAAGTCTACATTCTAGGGATCAAGAGTATTCGTGATAGATCCAAGAGGTTGATTGGACTAAGTCAGGGTACATGCATTGACCAGATACTAAAGATATTTAGTATGGAACAATCCAATAGGGGATTGGTTCCAGTGTCACACGGCCTACATCTTTCTAAGATAATGTGTCCTTAGACACAATAATAGAAAAATAGGATGAGTAATATCCCAAACGCTTCAGATATTGGATCCATCATGTATTCCATGTTATTTACCATGCATGATGTTTCCTGTGCACTGAGCATGGTAGGAAGATATCAAGAAGATCTAGGAGAACAACATTGGACTAATTTTAAGACTATCCTTAAGTATCTGAGAAGAACTAAGGATATGTTCTTGGTGTTTGGAGGAGACGAGGATCTTTTCATTAGAGGGTATGTTGATGCTGGTTTTTAGACAGATCAGATTGATCTCAAGTCGTAATCAATATATGTTTTCTATCTCAAAGGAGGAGTCGTGAGTTGGAATAGTTCAAAGCAGCCAGTTGTCATTGAATCTATAGTGGATTCTGAATATATAGAGGCTTATGATATAGCTAAGGAAGAATTATAGATTAAAAACTTTTTCCAGGAGCATGATGTGGTGCCTAAAAGTAAATATCCTATCACATTATATTGTGATAATACTGTAGCGGTGTATCTTGCAAAAGAAACAAGGTCACATCAATGGATAAATAACAGTCTCCAAAAATATCACCTCTTGAGGGATTTCTATCAAAGGAGTGAAGTTGCAGTGAGTAGAGTGTCCACAGAAGAGAACGTAGTGGACCCCATGACTAAAGGCCTATATCATCAGAAGCATGAATATCATGTGAGATATAGCGAGTTAAAGGTTGTTAGTAGTTGGATCTAGTCTAAGTGGGAGTCTATTGGAGTTAGTGGTCTAGAACCAACTACTTTTTACTTTATGATAAACTTGTATTCATGGATTTTAATATTAATAAATACCTTATCATATCTTGATTGTTATTATACATGAAAATTCATGTGATAATGTCCAGGGATAGTTGTTTCACAAAAGGGTCATAGTGGATCCCTGCTATGATGAGAACTCGGAAGTGCCATAACACTATTCTTGAATATATGTTCTATGGCCGGATGATGTTATTTGAGGGACACAAATAATAAAGGATATTATGGGTGAAGATTCATAAAACTTTCAGGCACCTTATCATGGTGTTCACCCTTGGTAATATCTACGAAGATATTATGAGAACAAGACATGCCAGTAGGAAATCTACATTTCATAGTGCCATTGGATGTTCTTATCTGCGGACATGTGTATTGGTCCTTATACTTTAAGATTATTATTAATGGGTATTACAACTCATGCACTTATATATATTGAAGAAAACTGTGACGACACACTATTCTTAGTGAGGTAGGATATGTTGGGTGTGTCACGAGTAATACTGCATTAATAAATAATGTGAGAAAGGATTTGTCCCTTCTGTTCCATAAAGGAATTTGATATCTTAGGCCCTTTGATGGAATTAATATCACCTAAATAAATCCATTTCCATGGTAAGGAATGGGAAAGTTCAATTATAGGAAGTCAAAGAAAGAATAATTGAGAACATGGGTTGATGGAACTAGCATGCAACCTGCTTGATTTGAGATATCAAGACAAAGGGATTACATTACATGATAAGCATTTGTAGGAGGTGACACATCATTGCGGCATTAACTTCTTTCTCTATGGGTTACTTAGCATGTTTCTAGATGCTAACCATGGTCTTTAGGCAGTCTCTACCTAATTCCACTAAGAAAGAGTCCTATAGGTTCACACACTAAGTGTGTCCAATTATCTCAGTTAAATATTCATTTAACAAGTGGAATAAAGATTATTTCTGATTGTGGTTTAATAATTATTCAAGGATGCCTGATCGCATATGTTTCAATACTAGTTATTTGAGAGAATATATAATGGGTAAAATAATATATTTATTAGTGAGTAATTCAATGATATTTGTTTAATAAATAAAGATTCATTATTCAAGGTCTAATAAATGTGGTGGAGGAAATAAAGAAAATGGAAAAACAAAAATACACGCCATGTATATTAATATACATGTTGTGTAGTTTTTCTAGGGATTTATGAGAAATAATATTATTTATTTAATTAAATAATATTTGGTGTAATTTTTTGGGTGAATGTAAAGTGATAATAATAGTCAGCAATTATTATTAGACATGGGGTCTTACTAAGAATTAAATGAAATGAATAAATTCTTTTAGGTAATTAATTCATTTTATTATTCTAAGTAATAAAATCCCAATTACATTATTCTCATTAGACAAAGCCATTATTTATGGTTGTGCATAAAGGATCTAGAGAAAGATCTCATTCCAAGAGATAATTCTTTTCATCGAATAATTCTCTCAAGTTACGAGAGAGATCCTCCTCCATCGGATCAAGGAGATCACTTTGGAAGCGGTTCTCAAGGCCATTGAAGGAAGACATCGCAAGAGAAGGATATTCTATGCTAGAACCCAGAGATACCTTTGGTGATTTCCATAGATATGTGGATTAGGTGTGGATCACCGCTAGAGGAATCCTACACTTGGATTCTATGAGGTAACAACAGATCACATTGGATCGTGACCGAAAATATCAACAGATGGAGATTTTCATCAAGGTAATTCTTGTATTTTAATTGAATTAATTATAACCAACATATGATGATCGTCTCCATGGTTCTGGGACTTCCATATTTCCTTTTCTTTCTTCATTCTATTCTGAAGATCTAGCATTTTATCAATGTGATGAATCTCAGATTGATCATTTTTAACGGTAAAATTAAAGTAGGGTACACCCATCCACGCACTTCTGCTGCACCTGGAACCTTAAACTATAATCTACATAAAATCACAATCTCCCATCTACCTTTTTCATAAACAACACTAGAGTTACCTGAGGGGACACACTGGGACTAATAAAACCCTTCTCTCGATGGTCCTCTGACTACAATAGTAGCTCTCAAAGCTCAGTAGGGAACACCCATATTACATAGAAGATATCAGAATAGTCTCAATATTAAAGTTGATATAAAAATCCACCTCCTACCTTGGAGGTAGTCTCTAAATGACCTTGGGGAAGATTTCCATGAAATACTTCACAACTAAATTAATCTAGATACATGAAGAGCCTATTGCAGAAAGGGCTACACTCTCCAACTAATGGATGATGGGATATAGCCTCCTACTTACAAAACTCACTTATCCTTCCATGAGATCTGTCTCTCCTGTAAAGAAGAATATTTCCCCATCAATGTGAAGGCATCTGACTCATCTACGTTGACAATGAATGTGGGATTGGACCATGTAAAACCAATCCATATCCAAGATAATGTCATATAGTTATATTGTGACTACCAAAAGGTCCCACATGATCCTTTCTCCACTAAGAAATATCTCTCACTTTTGGTAGATAAATGATATAGAATAAGTGTTCCCCATAGAAACCTCAAGAAAAATCTATTGAGATAACACTTCAATTGGACCTAAATCTATCACACTATGAGTAATTATATGAATGAATGGAATGAATTTGTGTCTACTAATACTAAGGAAAAATTATAATAAACATATATCATACCTATAATCATCTCATGTTCCACTAAGTCATATAAATCCATATCCTAAAACTATCAACATCCCTAAATTCCAGTTACCTAAGCCTAAAATGGTCCTCTTAGTGGTGTTGGTGGTGGTGGAAGGATCCCATAGCATCATCCACCAACCATAAATCCCCAATTTGGATCTCCACCTGCTCCTCTTCCACCTCCACCTCCTTGGGGTCCACCCTACCCTCACCGTAGAGATCCCTAATCATGGTGTTTCCTCTTCTGTGTCATTCTGTTAGCTATCTATCTATAATCCTAAGAATTTCTAGATGGGTAGTCATGTGCCATGTGTCCTCACCCATCAAAAGAAAAGAACCATCCCTCTCCAGGATACCCTGGTCCTTTTTATTGTCTCAAACTATGTACCTAAGCCTGGTCCTAGGAAGATCTCCTGCATTGAGATCCTATCAGCTGGCACCTGCTAACTACTACAGACGACTAATTCCTATGATTCCCACTGCCAGATTTAGCTGCATGCAATCCCTCTAATAGTAATATCTATTTCACCAATGCCCCTCCAACACCCCAACATAGGTAGGAATGCACAAGGGTACCACACTAGCACATATATTTCTACAGAGTCCCTGCTCAAACTTTAGTGCTTAGAAGTATCCATCTCGAATCATGTTAAGGGAGTACCTTGTAAGGTCTGTGAACCATGTTGCATAATAATCCACTTTCATCCCTCCCTATTGCACCTCCAAAAGCTCCTAAATTCTAATTGATTGAAAGTAGGAGGGGTAGTACTCCTCGCATAATAGCTACTGGAAGTCGGGTCATGAGAGTGTCGCCTCATCATGAATCTAGGTAACAAGACTCCACCAGCAACTAGCTGCTCCATGGAAAAGGCTAGATTCTAGTGCAACCAACTGATCCTTCAATTTCCGGATAATCCTTAAAACATGGACCACTAACTCTATCCAATCTTAATATGCATGAGGATCTAGCTCACTGAAAAACCTCAGTGATCTATGGAACTGGAACTCGTAGAGTGTGCTAAGCCTATGCACATCCTCAGTCTATAATACTAGTATGATATAATTCTCAATAGGTGGGGTTATACTACTTATCTATCTTGAGAAATAATCTCATGGGATAGCCCCTGAACTGAGGTCTCATCACTCATTGGATAATTATCATGATCTGGAACTTGTGACCTGGCTGGTTGTCATCACGGAGACATCCTAAAATTTTAATCAAGATATACCATAGTCAGATGATCATATATATATATATGTATACAATGGGGAGATGACTCAAGAAAGAAATTAAAAATACCCAATCCTAAATGATGCATGTACCATTTGATCCCTACAACCAATGTCTCGGTATGTCTATTAAACAAGAAGGTAGTCAATGTCCCAGTAAATGGATATGTTGGTCGTCGCACCAATACTGGATTCCTAGTCTTGAAAACAACACTTGAAACACCATTACATGGTTTCCCTAAATCCCAAAAAAATACTTTTAAGGGGAATAAACCAAAAACCATCCAAATTAATTGACTTTTATGATACCAATCTATTAAAATCAGACCCAGCCAGGCTTGATCTTTAAATACCCAAAGCCCACCTCCATAGTCCAGGGGTGGCGAAAGGTGCTGAAATGAATAACCTAAATGGGAGGCCTTTTCCTAATGTACTATTATACACACACTCAACCATATAAATTTATAATTATAGATGAATAATAATAAAATTATGTAATATATAGAATATAACCATGCATATGAAAACCTATAGGGTGTATAATAGTACGACAGTACAAACTGAAAGTAAAGGATAAAAAAATACATTCCAAACTAGAAATATGTCCCAATATAAAAAAATGGAAAGTAAAAGTTCTAAGATATCCCAACTCTTGATCTCCAAACTCCAACCACCATACACGGTCCAATGTACCAGGTATCCCTAAGCTCCTTTGTAGTCACCGTCGATATGTCCTTTATCTACATAAGACATGACATGTGTTGAAAAATACCATTCATGGGTGAGTATATTCATATCAGTAAGATTCCTTGAAAGTTGAAGGGGGTGTAAGATACATGATAGGAAAATATAGTAGATAGCTCAACCCAAAGAAAGAGAGTAAACGGAATCTAACAACATGGATATAGATATATATACATGCTCAAACAAAAAAAAACAAGAGATAATGGGATCTACATATCACGTCCCATCCCAAGAAAATAGTGTCATCAATTCGAAAAGTCCGTCAATGATTCCAATGATCTCATGCATCTGTCTAAAGAGACATCCAATTCAAGCCACACCTTGCCATGGTGCCGCACAGTTGAGGGGAATAATCTCTAGGTAGAGGACCCATGACCTGATACAAAATGAGGGTTCCAATCAAGTATTCAGTAGAGGACCCATTCTCAACCCAGCTGGAGGGTGATACTCTAATAGTCGATAGAGTACCCATGCCTAGTCCAGCTGAAGGGTGCCACACTAATAGTTCGTAGAGGACCCATGCCCATCCCAACTAGAGGGTGAAACTCTAATAGTTGAGGACCCATACCAAGATATAATAGGAGGTTTCTGCTTAGATAATAGATAGAGAATCCATTACCTTCCCAACATGATGTTTCTACTCTTGTAGTTGAGAACTCATGCTTGGCCTTGCTGGAGGGTTCCACTCTAGTAATTAATGACCCATGCTATGACTATGCAGGAGGGTTCCACTCCATGTATAGATAGAGGACCGATTACCTATACCATTAGGAAGTTTATTCTTTAATAATAGATAGAGGAACCATACCTTTACCCATATGAGGTTTCCACTATATAGATAGGTAGAGGAACCATGCCCATCCCAACTAGAGGGTTCCACTCTAAAGCCCCTAGTGATCCTACCCGATCACTACCATCGTCGAGCATCACCTGAAGAATCAAATCACTCATAGAATCTCGTATCATATCTTAAAATACACTATAGATTCCACCATCGCATTCTATGGGGAAAAAACTCAATATAGGCTACTTGTGGTCCTATATCCGAGTCCAAATGAAGTATATATGAGAGGTTAAAGTTCCTCAAAAGGGAAGAAGGGGTAAATGTTGGGTAAGGGGAACCACATGGTGTGTGTTCCTACTCTATCATTTGTTCATGTTTCAAATGTTACATGGATTTCTACCTATTTATCCCTACACGGTGTGTAGGGGGACTACACAGAATTCCTGGGCCACTTAGTGTCTTGTGTGTGCTCCCTGGTCGTGTCCATATAGGATTCTTGTGTCTGTGTACTTAGACACATGGTGTGTACCTAGACATTCCCATGATCGTGAACTCTCGGAGTGTATTATGAGTGACCAAAACAAGGGTCACATGGAGTATGGGGGTCCCACATGGTGTGTGATACTTATAAACTCGTGAAACCCTAGCCACCGCAGCCATGGTCCTATACATCGTGTGCTCTTTGGAGTGTGTGTCATGTAGTAGGGTTTTCATAAGTAACTCAAATATGATATGTGTGCTCCATATCTAGATAATCCTCCTTTGAGTTCATCATTTGACTATATGAAAATTGTTCAATCTTTCTATGTCCATCATTTCTGGTCGTCCTATGGCTGGAAATCGGATCCCAAATTCATCCGCATGAAATCATATGCACGTCACTTTCCAAGGTTGAATGTGGTAATCTCTCTACCTCAGAATATCAATAAAACCATAGTGTATTCACCCATAGTGCACTAATCATCTGAATCCATACCTGATTTGTTGTTCTACACATCTCATGAAAACCCTTCATGATTCCTAGGGTCCAATCAGGCTCAATCCCACCTGGAAAAGTCAAACCAAGATTTTTTAGGACAATAAGTGAATAACGCAATGAAATAATGGGATAAATGCACCAAAAAGAATTTGGACAGTCGTTGGTTAATAATTCTTGGACAATGAACACAATCATAGATATCCAGGGTGAGAAACAAAATAATAAGCAATTAAATATGTATACAGAGGCATGTAAAGTCTAGAAATTGGATCATATCAAAGATAAGAATGTGATTATGCTCAATAGTTTAATCAAATGAGGTAGAATCCAAAATTTAAGAGTAATACAGAATTTTGGATCATTCTTCAATGAAAATTGTGCTCTCCAATGAAGAGGAGGAATCGTTACATTTGCAGCGTCTCGATCTGCCTCGATCTAGAGTCGCATCATCATCATATTTTGATTCTCCAATGGAGGAGGAAGAAGAAACCTCTTGATGGTCCCAAGGTTATTCAAGTAACCCTAAGAAGATCTATATAACAATGTATTAATAGAGAATCCAAAATTATGTTAATTAATAAATTAAATTAATTATTTATTTAATTGACTAACTAAATGCACCGCCAATGGTCATGATATTCGAACACCCTAAACCGACCATTTTTAGGTCATGACTAGGGTAAACATTTCATTCTGAACCCAAATGTGGTATCAGATTTCTAATATGAGGTTCTGTTTAAAATTTATCCAATTTTCATTAAGAAATTGTATGTGCATAATATAAAATATTTTTAACATTTTTATAAAATTAATTTCAGGTACACTAGGCCTCAGAATCATACACCATCTCAATGCCTGAATTTGAAAATATATATAGAAATATTCCAAAGTATTACAAGGAAAAAAATAGGGTCTCTACACTTACTTTTATATTTGTGGGTATAGTGGCCTACTTTACCACAATTAAAACACTTATTTAATCCATTGAGAAAATTACCTGGATGTTAAATCTCATGCTTCTAGAATGTTGGGTGTTGAAATTTCTTTCCCACATGTGACTTACTATTAGATTTTCCTTGATATTATACCTTTATTTTCTTATCCCAAAATAGTAACAACTACTGATTTCCATCACCACCATAATCAATCACCTTGTAGATCCCAAAGTCACTTATAGATCACTAAATTTGAATACATGGTTTTAGACAACAAAATAAATGGTTGATCTTACTTTTAGGTTGGGAGATATAACCAATGGAATACTTCACAAGCCTCGTGAAATTTTCTTGATAAGGGATAATGGAATCGTCCTCATTTTTTCTTATCCATGATTTCTTGATCCATCCTCTGGAAATTATTCTTGGAAAATGTACTTTATGAAGAATACATTCACTAAATCCTCCCATTCCATATTGTATATTCCCTCCTCCATTGTATTCTTAATGAGAATCCACCAATGACTTGCCTCACATTCCAAACAATAGATATCCAAGAAAAAAATTCATGCACCGAGTAGTGGAGAACAGAAAATATATTTTCCATCCCACTGATCCATTTTTCATAATTAATTTGATTAAAATATCCACTAGGGTAAGGTGTATATTGTCACATAAAATAGTAGATAAAATGATTTTCCTTACTTATTGTGTTTGGTAGTTCAAAATTATTTGTGTTGTTATTCATAGCTTGTGAATTTTAGGATAGAATTGATATGATATTTTGTACACTAACTCCAGTCCCATTTGGTATCACATTATGAAATTCATTAAATTTACCATCTCACCCATTATTAACCTAGTTTTTTCTTACTCCATCCATTTCATAAATAAAGAAAAGTTATGGATGTTAATTCTAGATTGAAAAGGTTAACTATTATCAGAGAATTAATAAATAATAAATAACATGTATGCCTTAACATATAATTTTAAGGACTCGATATTGATTATTCATTGTTTAATTTTTATTAGGATCCCTAAACAAACCATAATAGTGTGCTCAAATCCTTCTCAATGGTTCATAAAGTGAATGTGAATCGCCAATTCATATTTGATGAGAGTGTCTTGTCATGACCTGTCTCAGTGGGGGTCGTGATGTGACTCCTCAAACCCACCTCTAATGGGCCAGGGGCTGGTGACTAGCACTGAGTAGGGATATCACTAACATGGGAGGCATTTCTTATGTACTTGTACTCAGGCACACATCTCCAAGCCCACAAATGATGAAATGTAAAAACGATAAGTAAACCATGCATGAAAACCACTAAATATATTCCACAAATAGAGTTCAATAGGAAAGTAAAGTATAGGAAGGTAAACCATGCCATAATACAAGCCCACCAAAAGAAAGACTGTACAAAAATGAAAGCACGAGCTCCTAAAACTCGTCCATAGAAAACCATATCTAAATGATAGGTGAAGGACAGCCGCCTCAAGCCATATGAGCACACCTCGTTTGTATGATCTCACTTGGAACCACTTGGTCCTGGCTCACCCTGGATTCTATCAAAACATAGATCATATGTACAAGAAATTACATATGTGGGAAGAACCCGTGTAGGGGGGAGTAAAACAATACTCAGTGGGACACCCCGAAACCACAAAGGAATGCATAGTCATATCTATACAGGTACATGTCTAAAACATATATACCAATAATATCTAGATATACTCAAAAAGGATTCTAATACTCAAGGTCTTATCCACTACTAGCCATATGGTTCTTCTCATAGCACACTTATTCTGGGAGATCTCACTCCTCGATCCATCTAATAGTAAGCACGTAGAACAAGTATACATAAAGTATCCAAGAGAACACCTGCTCTCGATATGTCATAAAGTTTCCCTAAGACATCTGGTCTCACTAAGACATGGGGTCTCAATATCACAACCTAAAATCATCCACAGGATTCTACTCTAGGAACGCTCGTTCCAGGAGAACACACTCCTCGAGCTTTGATGTCATCGAAGACTCTTACAAAGAGGCACCACTAATTTGGGCCCCACCCAAAGAGAATATATTGGTCAAAGGTAAAGGTATACAGAGAGAGGATCCTCCTCAAAGGATACCAAAAACCCAAATCTATATTATCCCGCAACATAATGGATCCTTCTCAGATGATATTGACAACCCAACCGAAGTGGATCATAATATAGGGGATCCTTATCAGAGGATATTGACAACCCTATCGATACGGACCACTAGATAGAGGATTAATGCCCTGCACTCATAGGTCATGTAAATTCCCTCAAAACTATATTAGGGGTGATATAGGATCGCTCCATTCCTAATGAGGGATGCCACAACTCTATCTGAGACTCGACCTCTATCAGGGATTACTATCCAGTGATATGGACCAAATATCGTACTGAACCCTTGAGGAAAGAAAAAGGGGAAACACCACGCCTATATAGGTCCATGCTAAAAAACCCTCTAAACCGTCTCAAAAGGAAAAACTCTTCGCAAGGGTCCCAATGCTATAGACATCTTGTCAAATGGACACACGGTTTGAAAGATAAAACCCTTTTGTAAAAGGGCCCGGTTGGGTCTGGTTCTGACCCGACCCAATGAGGCCGACCTAACTCTACACGGTTCAGCTGAACCAATCCAACCTGGTCAGTTTAGGATGGTCCAAATCGGCCCATTGGGATGTGCGGTCCAGCCCGTCGGGCTGCTGGAGCAGCCCAGTTCCTCCAGCCTGCCCCACGCGTGCGGATCGGTTTCTTCCCGCCGGGCGCAGCCCACCCTGATCGTGCTCCGTCCAGCCGATACAGTCGCCGACTGAATCATCGCCCAATCTCCTAGGGTCATGTGGTATCGTACAGCATCCATGTGACCAGTCTACCTCCTCTCACGTGGTCCCAGACCCTGTGCTTCCACCTGGTTGATGTGACGCTCACCGCATCACCAGCTCGCCGACACCGCAGCCCACCTGGTCATGGATACCAGTCTCCGCCCACTATAGTGCCACCCCAGGTTCCTCCTCTTCCTAGTTTTTCATCAGCGTCCACCACCTGTTGGATGTTCGTGCCACCGTGCACCACCACACGCTACTACCTGCGGCCCATCTTCTACGGTTTTCCACCATCTCCTTACTACTCAATTTTTTGAGACGGAGGCTCCATTACGATCCTCGATTCACAACCTTCACTACTCTAGACTTCGATCCTTATCTCCATCACTCTAGGGGTCTGACCGCAATCATAACCTCCTAGAAAAATGTGCCATGACCACAGAGGTTCGCCGGCGAAGAACGCAAAAATGATGATAGAATAATTCACCAAGAATGCCCTAAGAACAAACTCCAGCCTTGTTTGTTTCGCCCTTCATTCATCCTATTAGAAAAAGGGAAATAGAACAAAATTATTCATATATATTCTTCTCCCTTTAAAACCCCACAGCAGAATACCCATCCCGCAACAATGATCAACCCACGGATCAACTTGTTAGTGGGTTGGTCCATGTTTATCGTTAGAAAGTGAGAACAGAAAACAAATCACACATAATTAACTCCCAACCTGGAGTTCTGGTCGATCGATGAAGAATTTTTTTCATCTTCAATAATCTTTCCATGATCGATCTCGATCCATCATCTCTTCTTCATTTTTCATTTTCCAATAAGAGGTTTCACCAATGCTTTTCTTCTCAAGAACTTCTCGAGAATTTCTCTAAAATTGTGAATCTAATCTCATATCCTTGTCAAGATTTTAAATGAATAAAATGCATTTCATCGTCACCACACTGTTTCAATTATGAATGAAAATGGTTTTCCTCGTCGTGGAATCGTAGCATCGCTGCGTCACTAAGAAACTTCAAAAGGAAATAAAATAAACTTTTTAAGTTTATTTTATTCTCCTTTAAAACGTCAAAAAATTATATTTCGTAGTCAAACCGCATCGATAGATGTTAGGCCATGCTTATGTAAAACACTACATTACAAACTCAATGGTGGTCTTGAATTTCCAATCTGAGTCACCGTTTATTAGTTATTAATATTTTTAAATAAAATAATTTTATTTAATTATTTTATTTATAGTTACATCCTTTTTAGGTTTTCTAACTGAAGACCCACACCAACTAAATTTAAGTCACACTTAGGGTAAACCCACCATTCTAAATTCAACAATTCCCATATATTTCTAATTCGGGCACCCATTTAGAAGTTATTTTACTTTTTCAAGAAAACCACTTACGCGCACTATTAAAAACTTAATATTTTTCGTTGAACCATTCTAGGAACACCAGACCACAAAATTGCATGCTATATTTGTGCCTAGTCACATAATTTTTCCAATTAAATTATTTAAATAAAACTAGAGAAAATTAAAGTCATTACATTCTCCCCACATTAGGGATTTACATGCCCGAAATCTAAAACCAGTGCTACTGAAAAAATGATGGGGGTACTGAGCACGAATATGAGCCTCCTGCTCCCAAGTGCTCTCCTAGAGATTCATGTGCTACCACCGAATGTGCACCATAGGAATCATCCACCCATAAAGTTCCACTCTTGTTGATCCTTGATCTCTAATAGGTACTCCACAAAATTTCTCTCATCATCAATGTCCAGCTCTCCCTAGTCGATGGCGTGTGATTGATCATTCACATACCTCTTTAGCTACGACATGTGAAAAAAATCATGAACTCGATGCATCTACGGGGAAAGATCTAGGTGGTACACCACCTTTCCAACTCTACTCAGAATCTAAAAAGGGCTAATGAACCTCATGGATAACTTTCCAAACCATCCAAATATCTGCAATCCCCATTGAGGTGTGACCCAAAGGAAAACATGGTCTCCCTCCTCGAACTCCAAGGGCCTCCATCTCCTATCAACATACAATTTCTACTAGATCTATGAAGTCCCCATTAACTCTTGGATGATCTACACCTTCTCACTGGTATCCAGCACCAACTCTGGACCCATTAGTGTTGATTCCCATGGGTTCGTCCAACATAATTTTGATCTTCATGGTCACTCGTACAAGGCCTCGAATGGTGTCATACCAATGGTAGAGTGGTAGTTGTTGTTGTACAAAAACTCCACTAGAGGTAGGTGATCCTCCCAACTAAGGCCAAAGTCTATGATTCAAGAAAATAGCATGTCCTCTAGAACCTGAATGGTCTTCTCTGTTTGGCCATCCATCTGGGAATGAAACACCATTATCAAGAACAAATTATTCCCAAACTCCCCCTAAAATCCCTTCCACATCTAGGATGTGAAATGAGCATCATGGTTTGAAATGATCATCGACGGTTCCCCATGAAGTCGGACTATCTCCTCTACATAGAGGTGTCTCAATATCTTTAATGAACTCTACTTCCGGATTGGTAGGAAGATGGATGACTTGGTGAGTCATTAAATGATCATCTATATGGTATCGTTCCCCTAGACATGCGTGGTAAACCCATCACAAATTCCATCGATATCCCATCCCACTTCCACTCCAATGCCTCGAGGGTTTGGGTCAAGGTCGTTGGAACCTGATACTCTTCCTTCATTTCTTGAAAAGTGAGGTACCAAGAAATGAACTCTTCCACTACCTTCTCCATCCCTAGCCACCATAACTAGCATCGGAGGTCCTAATACATCTTCACCACACCTGGATGTACCGCCAAGGGGGATGTGTATAACTCCCTCAGAACCTCCTCCCACAAGACCACTGGTACAACTGTGTACCCTCTGAAGAGAAAAATGTGCTCCCCACCTAACAAATATTCATCAGGGACCTTTCCTATGGAAAACCAAGCCCACCAGGACTCATAGTCGATATCCCTAAGTTGTGCCACCCTAACTTGCAGTAAGATTGGAGGGGTAACAAACATTGACTGAAATTAAGATACTCCAACATCATCCATGAAAGAAATATATAGTATAGGTAACTGCTCTAATGCCTCACTCAGCAACTGTAATCTGGATCTCCTACTGAGATATTTTTCCACCACATTCCCCTTCCCAAGATTATAGACAAACTTGAAGTCATAATCTTAGAGGAACTTTATACACTGCCTCTGTCTCAAGTTCAAATCCCTCTATGAAAAGATATACTTGATACTCTTATAGTAAGAGTAGAGGACAAATGGTTTTCCCCATCAAGTAATGTCACCACATCTTCAATGTAAATACTATTGTTGCGAGCTCAAGATCTTGGGTTGCGTAGTTGTGGTCATGTTGTCTCAACTGGTGTGAATTGTAGTTAATCACCGCTTTCCCCTGCATTAGGACACAGCCAATCTCGGTCCCTAATGCATCTCAGAACACTACATACCTGACACCCTCCTATGGTAGTCTTAAGATGGGATCGCTCATCAACCTTTGCATCATCTGATCAAAGAGGTCATTGATCCTTGTAAGTGGATACTCTCTCCTCATGGTCACTTGGTTAAAGCACCAGTAATCCACACATAATCTCAAACACTAGGTCTTACTATGACCTTCCTCTACAAGTCCTCCAATTGTACCCTAATCTCATGAATCCTTGTGGAATCCATCTGATGCGTTGATGCTGATATAGGTACCATCCCAAGGTGTAAAAAAATTATAATTATATCTCCCTATGGGGTGGTAATCCTGGAACATCTTCAAGGAATACATCCTCATACTCTGTTACTACTATTGGGAACTTGAAAACTCATAACATCTACTCCTCCATGGGTAAGGTTAGCCAAATCATGAGTGACCGGATGTACCCTCCTATGCATGAGTCCATCTCATGCTTCTTGGGTTTCCTTTTTCACCAACCAAGAAAAAACTAATTCTATCTCTATGGACATACCGCACCCTTTTCCTAAAACAATCAATATGAGCATGGATTGTCGATAACCAATCCATACTAAGAATGACGTCGTAAGGTCTCGACGCTGCCACCAAGAGGTTCCAACCGAAACTCTCACCTCAGGGATTACATCACACTATTGGTATAAGTGTGACTATAGAGTCTCCTCCCATAGTTATCTCTATATGTAAGGGTAAAGTCAATGGTTTAACCAGAAACTCTAGGTCTCAAACAAGATCTGTGACAAGAAATATTGATTAGCACCTGTTTCAATTAATACAGCAACTAAGAGTAGACACAGACCATAACTCGAATCATTCTTGGATCCCTTGGGTCATATTCCTTGACCACGTGTAGTTGTCCCCTCCCTTGTCCTCCTCCAACTCCCTGAGCCTAGTGTGGACTACATGGGGGTGGTGGTGGAATCATGTTGAAATGTATACCACATACTGATACTCTCTCAACTCCTATGTCACATCTTCTACCCTATGGATCCATATGTTCTTATCATTGTCTCTGCCTTAGTGTCCCATCCACCATTTCCCTATTAGTAGTACGACGGTCTGGAAAATCTCTAGTGAGAGGTTCCCAGTTGTCTCATGAAAATCATTTCCTCTCTTAAAGCCGACTGGACTCACCATATGATCCTAGAGTTGTAGATCCCCTAGAATAAGTAGGAACACACAAAAGAATAATTTTGTCTTAGACATCCCAAAGCACACCTTTCTTGAAGGTTCGATCCCTAAATCACCAGGCATGTATCATATCCATCGAGTACCTAGAAAGGTTGTTACGCCTCTATGAATACTTAGATACTGACATGTCATCAATATAGAATTATAGAAGCTTCTAGACATGCATATCCCTTAGATTATGTGGTGAGAACTCCACTTTGAAAAGGTCCTCAAACTCTATCCTTGGAAGAGTTGCCTCATCGTAATATTGGGTAACTAAACCCCAATATCACACTGTTGAGCCAAAGAGAAGGCTCACTGCCAAGACTACCATCTAATCTGATAGTGCCCTGACTGGATGGAAAACTCAGTCACCGCCTCAAGTGAGTCCTCAACCACCTAATGGGTCTCTATCGCTGAAACTTATGAAGTAAACTTAGCCTACGCATATCATCCTCTATTACTACAAGTAAAATTTACTACTCTACGGGTGGTGGTATAGTTGGTACACCACCCATAAGTGTTGTTTTTGGTACAAATCCTTGTACCAATATCTCATTACCCCATGGATCATCCTTGTGATCACATGATGGAATCTTAGCTGGCTTTCTACATGGAATCATCTTAAATTAAAACAAGATGTACCATATTCAATAGAATATATCTGGAGAGCTGACTCAAGAAGGACATGGAAAACACAACCCATTATTATATGATTCAAGTACTATTTATTTCCCTACAACTGGTGTTTTCATGTACCGAGTCAAAAAGTATGTTTCCAGAGTCTGGGGGAATGGATATGTTGGTTTCCACAGCAATACTGGAGTCCCTATCCTAAAATCCAAACTTGAAATGATTAACATGGTTTCCCCAAACCAATCTCACAAACTCTCAGTCCTAATGTGGAACTGACTGCTCTGATACCACTCTATCACGACCCGTCCCAGTGGGGCTTATTCCATGACTCCCCAAGCCCACCTCCAATAGGTCAGGGGCTAGTGACTAGAATCGATTAGGCATATCACTAATATGGGAGGAATTTCCTATGTACATGTACACATACACACATTTCCAAGACCAAAAATGATGAAATTGAAAAACTCTAAGTAAATCATGCATGAAAACCACTAAATATATGCCAAAACCAGAGTGCTATAGGAAAGTAAAGTACAAGAAGGTAAAATTGGCTAGAATGCAAGCCTACAAAAAGAAATACTGAACACAAGTGAAAGCAAAAGCTCCTAAAACACGTCTGAAAAAAACCCTACCTAAAGGTTAGGTGAAGGACAGCTGCCTAAAGCTGTAGTATTATGCCTCATCTATCTGATCTCATAGAGCACCACCTGGTCTGGTCCACCTTGAACTCTGTAAAAATGTCGATCATCTGCACAAGACATGACACGTGCAGGAAAAACCTATACAGGGGTGAGTAAAACAATACTCATTAGGAAACCCCAAAACCACAAAGGAAAAAACACAAAGAAATGCAACATCATCTCTACACAAGTATATTCCTAAAATACATATACCAATAATATCTAGATATACTCATAAAGTATTCTTAGACTCAAGGTCTCATCCACTTCCAGCCGTATGTTTCTGCTCATATCATGCTTATTCTAGGAGATCTCACTCCTCAAGCCATCTAATAGTAAGCATGTAGAACAAGTCTATTAAAAGTATCTGAGAGAATGCCAAGTCTCGATATGTCATGAAGTTTCGCTGAGACATCTGGTCTCGTTAAGACACAGGGTATCGATATCACAACCAAACATAAGTCACAGGATTCTGCTAGAGGCACATTCATTCCGAGATAACTAACTCTTCAAGCCTTGATGTCATTGGAGACTCTTACAAATAGGTCCCGCAAATTTGTTCCCCTCCCAAAGACAATACACTGGTCAAAGGTCAAGGTATATAGAGAGGGGATCCTTCTTAGAGGATACTAACAACCCAAATCTGTATTATCTCACAACTTAGGGGATCCCTCCTAGAGTATACCAACAACCCTATCGATGCGGCTCATAATGTAGGGGATTATTTTCAGAGGATACCGACAACCCTACTGATATGGATCACTGGATAAAGGATTAATTCCATAAGCTTTGAGGTCATTTCAATTCCCTCAAAACTCCATTGGGGGTAATAGAGGATCACTCTAGTACCAAGGAGGAATTCCATAACTCTATCCAGGACTCGGCCTCTAGATGGGATTACTATCCAGTGATGTGGATGTAATGTTGTACTGAACCCTTGAGGAAAGAACCAAGGGAGACTCTACACCCACACTGGTCTATGTGAAAAACCCTCTAATACATTTTAAAAGGACCGAATCATTGCAAGGGTCCAAATTCCATAGACGACCCATCAAATGGACACACAGTTTGAAAAAAAACTACCCTTTTTTAAAAAGGGCCTAGTTTGGTACGGGTGTGGCACGAACCGACCCGGTTCAGCCGACCTGGTCCGACCTGGTCAATCTAGGCTAGTTCGAACCAGCCCATTGAGCCTACTAGACTGCAGCCCGATTCTTCCAACCTGACCCATGTGTGGGGGATAATTTCTTCTCGCTAGGTACAACCCCCTGGTCACGCCCCGTCCAACCAACGTGGTTGTCGCCTGGTCGCTCAGGGTCACACAGTGCCATCCCACATCCACGCTGCTAGCCCTCCTCTTATATGCAGTCCCAAACCATGTGCTTACACATGGCTGATGAGGCACTCACCGCATTTACAACTTTCTGCCACCATGGCCTTCCTGGTCACAGCTCCCGGTTGCCTACCATGGTCGTGCCACCCCGAGCTCATTCTCCATCTGGTTTCTTACTGGCGACCACCTACTTCTAGTGGCCCATCTTCTATGGTTTTCCACAATCTCCCTACTACTCCATTTTTTGAGACATAGGCACTATTTAAATCCTCGTGTTGGAACCTTCACTTCTTTGGCCTTAGATCCTTTTCATCGTCACTCTGGTGGTCCAACCGCATTCAAAACCTCCTAAAAAACGCATTGTGGCCATGGAGGTTCACCGGAAAAGTATAAAAGAACAAGGATAGAATAATTCACCAGGAATGCCCAAATAAATAACGTCATTCTAGTTCATTTCGGCCTTCGATAATCCTATTATAAAAAGGGAAATGAAACAAAAGTATACACATAGATTTTTCTCCCTTTAAACCCCTATAGCAGAATACCCATCCTGCAAGAACAATCGACATGAGGATTAACCTATTTGTGTGTTGGTCCATATCCATCATTGGAAAGTAAGAACATAAAATAAATCACACAAAATTAACCCCCTACCTAGAGTTTGGATCGATCGGTGAAGAACATTTATCGTCATCGGCAATCCATCCACAAGTGATCTTGATCTGTCGTCTCATCATCGTTCGTTGTTTGCCAATGAGAGGTTTTTCCAATGCTTTTATCTCCAAAGATTCTAGGGAATTTCTCCAGGATTATAAATCTAATCTCATATCCCTATCAAGATGTTAAATGAATAAAATGTGTTTCAGCATCGCCGCACTATTTCAATTATGAAAGAAAATGAGTTGCCCTGTCGTGGCATCGCAACATCGCTGCATCACTACGAAACGTCAAAAAGAAATTAAATAAACTTTTTAAGCTTATTTTATTCTCCTTTAAAGCATCCAAAAAGTATCTTTCACAGTCAACCCATGCTGGTATCAAAATTTCCCCAGTTAATTTATTAAAATAAAATAGTAGAAAATCTGAGTCATAACATGTATAGCTAGGTGTTCAATCTTAGGCCCACTCATCTTGCACCAGAGTGGAGATCTGGTAAATGGTATTTTATCTTTTTTGAGGTGATTTCCCCTATATGAATATGTTCCACAACCACATCCACTAGCCAATATCCTGAAAGAGATTTAATTTCTAGGAAAACAACACACTCGAGAATTTACCAAAATTTTAGGATATCATCCTATAAATACACTCATATATATGTTTTCCACTGACATTTTCTTACTCTAATTAGAAAAAAATAACTTCTCTAATATCCAAAAAAACTATATGTTTTATATGATACTAAGTATAGAGTCCCAAGATAAAAATGAGATTATTTTACATATTTTAAATTATATTAAACTTTACATTTAACAATAATTATATCCCAAGAATCTATAGGTTCGGTTTCTTTAGATATTAGCTACATAACTAGTTTATTTTATAACACTTTCAATCATTTTTTCTTAAGTTCACCATACTAGAAGATAATTTAAATGTCTAGTTGGTAAAAATAATCCTCATAAGAATGGGAATGAAATCATGAATAATTTTTTATCTCAAACTCTCAGTAAGGATGAATAAACATTTCATCAAGGATGAGTTCATAGCATGAATAAAAAAACATGACCATGATTGAAATGTCATATCATTATAAGTTATAATTATAAAACATATGTGGTCTTCAAAGGATGTGGAATAAAAATATAAATCCAGAAAATATCAACATGAAAACATAATATCTTAAATGTGACATCGAAAATAGTTAACAAAAATATTGAATCATGGGGTTATTAAATCAGAATAGATAACATCATTTGATTATGGAAGTAACAATATCATAGGGAAACATTAATTTTATGATCCACAACATTAGTTCACATGCTTAAGAGAAACTTAATTGCACACATGAATTCATATCTAATGAGATATTACTTTTAAACAATGCATTGGGGGTGATATAGGACCAAACCCATCATTATTTATAATTATGATTGCCACTTAAAAATCATTTAACTTATCATAACCTAATGTAAACATGAAAATAAAATTTCTATCATAAAACTTTTAAATGAAATTCATCCACATTTTATAAATACCTCTCAGAAATAAAAATGGGTTTCATAAAATTTACAAATAAAATAACTATATGAATTAAATAAATTGACATTGAAAATTTGATCACCTAAAAAATTATATGGTAGAAGAATAATGGATAGTGAAACAAGAAAAATAACTCCACTGAATATTGATCTTCTTCATGACAGAGATGAAAATGATAACCAAGTGATAGTATAGTTTTTTTAAAAAAATTGATCATTGATGTAAAATTTATAGTCACGATTTTTTTAAAAAATTTAGGGTCAAGTCCCCTTTATTGAAATTAAAAAAGAGAGGACCTATTTAGTACTGGGAAATAGGGAACCCCCTTTTATTCAAAAAGTCTCATTGGTTTTCTTAAAAATGAGTGAAAGGGAAAAACCTCATGGAAGTTTATTTAAATTAAAAACTCTTTTACAAATATATATATATATATAATATAACATCACTTAAAATAGAAAATATTGTGAATATTGGGGGAATATATTCTATAATAAATCATATAACTCAAAGGAAGAAGTTTGAGTTAGAACAACCCTTACCTTTACTAAGGATTTCCACAGAAGTGTTTTAACCTCATGTTTAACAAAAATAAAATTCATAAAAAACCATTTAAGAATATTATTCATATCCATACACTTTTATAAACCTAATTTGTAATTATTCTCTACATTTATATTAGTTAATTATTTCCCATTTTCAATTTTAATAGTGAGTAGTCTTGATTGTTTTTAACTAGTTTCATAATCACGGTATATTTATTTGTTGTTCTCCAAAATTTCATTATTCCTATATCATAAAATATACTTTAATTTATGATTATTAATTATTTATAATTTTATAATTTTATTCTGTGGGTATTTATTTTATGATCATTAATGATGAAATCAATAAGGAGCATGCTTTTGTGATTTTTAATGAGCGAGCATTGGTATATTAATTAATGTGTTTAATATTAACACTACCACACTAGAATAAAAATAAAATAATTATTATATTATTTATATAATTTATTATTAGTAATTATGGTCTTCCAGTCATCCATAATATTATTTTATTACATATTTTAAGTAAGTGGTTAGACCAAACCAAACATCAGCATACCATAATTAATGAATGGTTATGATTATGAAAGACTTTTTTTAGATAATAACTTTATTATATAAGAATAATGCTATTATTTGGTTACATTTAAGGTAGTAAATCATATTTTAAAAGATTTTAATAAATAATAAATAAACTATATAAAAAACGAGATATATAACTTCATGGTGGCGGTAGTTCGTACAACACACAGTTAACGTTACCATTTCTCAAAAATTGATAGGGGTAAAGACAGATAATAAATTTACTTTTATAAATCATAAATCATTTATATATATAATAATTTTTAATCATTCTCAACCTAATATCCATCCTTGATAAATAGTGATGAAAAATAGAAGACTTCACTTCAGGGAGGCGCTAGTCCGCACGTACGCACGATCAACATTTTTTAAAGTGGATGAGAAATAATAATTAATGGTTTTCCATTATTATAATATCATCTTGGTATATTAATTATACTTATTTTATTGTATTAAGATGGTAAAAACCATTTTTAATGGGATTATTAAGAAGAAAATTATTAAAAAGGAGGTAATACTTATGTTGATATCTTTGGTTTTCTCTTGAAAATATCCTTAAAAATGTAGGCCTTAAGTTTACTAATGGTGATAAGAGGATTAAGGAAGTGGGAAAGCAATATAGGAGGAACAAAATTTCTATGTTTTAGGAATAAATTCAAATTCAACTTTTTAACATGAAGTGGTTGAAGAAACTTTTACATTTTCAATAATGTAATGTTAATATTGAAGGGTCAAAGGCTAAAAATGGAAAAATTAGGAGGGGAGGTAAGGTATAAATGAGAAACACCCCAACCATACATTTTTTAAAAAAATAGAATTTATTAGGCCATTTCCTCTTATTAAATCAATTTTTTGCATTTTTATTTTTACCATAGTAATTAATTTTCACCGTTATTAATTATTTTTAATGTCCAAAATTAAAATTAACATGTTTACCTATTTGAACATTTTGATTTCAAATTTTGAAATCTTTTTATCAAATTAAATTTTTTATTATGTGAAAATTTATTTTTAAAATAAATTTACATACCGTGTAAAATGAGATTTTATAAAAAGTTTGTTTTCAAATTTAAAAATTATGGGTATTACATAGTTATCAAAATTATCAATTTTCATGAAATAAATTATTTTATAATGAAACAAAAAAAATGTTTTGTATCTTTAAACTAAATCCAAAACCACATTTTATCATTAAAATACTTAGTTAAAAAGAAAGATCAAAAAAATATTAGAATTAAAATATTACTTTTGATTTATAAGGGTGGACATATATTTTATAAATTTAATAAAAAAAATTAAAATGCTTAAAATTATTCCTTAAATACATATTTTATCAATAAAAAGTCTATCTCTCATTTATTTACTAATAAATTAATAAGACATTATTTTAAAAAAAAACATTATTTTTTCACTATTCATCTAAAAAAATAATGTACAAAAAATCCACAAAAATAATATTTGGATAGTTTTGATATGTAGATTTAAAAAAGTAATTTATTTATATAAAATAATTGTTTTAATTGAGATAGAAAATAATTTTAATATAAAAATCATATGTGGAAAACAAAAGTATTTTAACGAAATGACACTTATATTAATATATCATTTTTACATTTTTCATAGAGTTGTTACTTATTTCACACCAAACAATTTGATGGACATCATATATTGGTCCTATTTAATAATTTTATTTTATTAATGTATCAAGGTTGTCATTTTAGTTTGGTTTTGAATATAATACAAGACACTTGATATAATATTTACTTTAAGAAAGTATTTACTAAAATTATGAGTCTTCATAGGTATTAAATTAACAAAAATCTATAAGGAAGTTATCTAAAGATCATAAATAAGTGAGAGATATGATTTTAAGAAAAATTGGATGATAAAGGGGATTATGTCTTGAATTTATAATAAGTCATCAGGTATCATGATTATATAATAATATATCATGACATTAAATCCATAAAAGAATGAACCTAATAACATAAAACATGGCATAAGGTTTTGAAATAATAAGACAATAAACATGAATCATGTTAAAACAAAAAAAAATATTAAACCTGAATAATAATAAAAATACACAACATATGTCAAGTATCTCTCGAAATACCATCATGACATGGTGGATTGTGTTTACTCCCCAGTCCCATAATCATTATTGATTAGGTTAACCTCCCAGCCCTATAAATATAGTTACCTCATGAAATTTAAAGATTTACCTAATAAATTATAGGGTTTTATAAGACTTGGACCAACCATCATCATATTGATATATCTATACATATGTGTGCCACATTAATATGAGGAAAAAATTCAATCCAAAAAAATCATAACATGATTATTACATAGAAATGAAATGAGAATACAAAGAAATAATATTGCAATCTTAGTATTTATCCATCAAGTAATTTAATGAAGATTAGTGTATTTATTCCATATATAATAAAGGGTATACTATCATGTAAATAATTACAATTAGTCCATCAAATTCATAACTATATATGTAAACACCCTTCAAACAAAATAATGATTTTAAGGGTATTTATAATGGAAAGTAATCTATATAAATATAATCATTATTCATAGTTGGTGATAAGAAAAGACAAAATTAGTTATGAATCATTTATCTCGTATATATTTCATTTCCACCACACTATATTTATAAAATAACATTGATATATAATTTTAGGATTATTTTTACATAATGACTATTTATGATATAGATACCATTAAAGGGTATAAAATATATTAAATGTTCAAATTCATGTAATTTAAAAGAATATATCGAGATATGATGAATTTTTCATCAAAATATATGTAATTATAGATTCTTTAATAGAAAAATTCTTAGTTTTTACACAATGATAACATAAGGAAATAATCATATTTAATGGGAGTCATAAATTTATTAAATTTATAAAAAAAATATTTAAAAATGAATAATTAATATTAAATAAATAAAGTCATTGAAATGGAACATTTATAATAATGGGAAGTAAAATGGAATAATAATCTTGAAAATATTTTGTATAATGTTTGGTGATGTTATCAATAAAAATATAAGAATAAATTACCTTAAAAAATAATTTTAAATATTTGATTGAAAGGATTTCCAAATAATTATTCTAACAATAAAATTTATGATAAATTAATACTTGAAAATACATAAATTTAAAATATATGATTCCTGGTGAGGAAGAGAAGATAAATAAAAATGATCCTTTCTAAATATCATTAGAATTTATATAATGAAGTAATAGGATAGAAACCATTATAACATGAAAATTCATGGAAAATAAAGGATAATGAACTATAGGTGACATAAAGGGATCATTAGAAAAAACAGTAACTGAGGATGACATATGGTAATATAGAATATAACCTCTAAAATAAAAAGTAGCTGGAAAAAAACTTTTCCAGAAACATATAGTATTATCTTTGAATATATAAGAGAGGAAATGAGATAGGTAATACCTAAAAAATAGATAAAAATTATAATAAGTTGTAAATTTAACAATTAGGTGATATGAAATTGAGTAGAGGATTGATAATAGGTAAAAAATATAGAAAAATAAATAGGATTTGGAAGAGAACCCCTTACATCAAGTACTATTTATGTTTACAAGTCCTCCAACCTCATGAATAGTAAATTACATATTTTGATTACACACTCCAAAAACTAATTATTTTTATTCCATTTTTCAGATACATTTATTATCAAATGTTATTCAATTATTAGTTTGATGTTTCTTAAATCAATAATTTGGGGTGTTTGATTAATATTATTAAAGCTGCTTCAATAACAATTATTATTCAATCATATTTTCTACATTGCACTATAATCAGTATAAGTTTCAATATATTTTTCTTTATAATATTATTATGTTATATATATTTTATGTTCAATAGATAGTCCAAAATGATTACAGTTTAAGAACCATGTCTTCCTAAGCTATTTTTTTAGTGATTAAACTATCTATTATTTATTATTTTGAATATAAAAAATATTATTCCAATTTTATCATTTTATAATCATAAAAAAATGATTATTATTATTCTAAATATAACTTAAATCCATTTATAATGAAATAAATGTAATTTGGTAATGGATAACTTCATCGCTCACATAGGTGGTATAATCCCACGATGTTCTGACCAGTGATTTTAAGAGAGTTTAAAAAGATAAAAAATTAATTAATTAATAGATTTCATAAATTTATTATTTACTAGTTTTATAAAATTATTAACTATTATTAAATATTTTACTATCCTTTTTTATCATTTCATTAAGAACTCATTAGTTTTATCTTGTCTATGTTGATTATTATAATGTTTTAGTTCAATTATATGTGATGTTTTTTTATCATAGAGACAATGGTCCTCATGCATTATCACACGAGTTTATAAAATCAATTATATTCATGGTGTTTTATTTATAATGTTATAAAATTTAAATTTTTTCAAAATAGGTAGTTTTATATATTATATTAAACATTGTTTTGAAACTTGTTTTATTTAGTGGTATAACATACCATAATATTTTATTTGCAAAATTATCAATAACATATTTGTTTTATTATTCATGAATATAAATAATTATTTAATTTTGTATTTTATATATCAATTATACTTGAATAAAATATTGGAATCATCCATATATTTAGTAATGAAAAATTTGGTGCATCATCTATAGAGGTGGTGAATCGACCATAATATTGGTGATTTTTTCATTTTAGATAACAAGGAGTGGGATGATTTATATTCTATTGATATAATAACATTTAAGTATACATATGATAAATATTTTACTATATCTTTATGGGTAGATAATATTTAGAGAAGGTAGAGTTGAAAAAAAATCAAAAGTTTTTGGTTTAGATAATATACCTCTTCATTTGATGACCTTAAATTGCATGCAACTTAGTCTTTCAGAATAATATTTTTTGAAAACCATAACCTCTAAAGCATAGATAAGGGAGATCAAGGATGGATTTTCATTGGTATTTATCAAAGGAATAATTTATACATGAGTTGAGATAGGTTGGGTAGTGTAGGTATCTATAAAAGAAGGAAAGAGGAATTTTTAAATAAAATATTCATATATAATATCATGTCTCCAAATAGTGTTCAAACCTATAGTTAAACAGTAATATTTTCATGACCCACCCTCACTAAGAACCCATAATGGGCCTTTAGTGAGGTTTAAAGTGGAATATGAATCTCAACTCCAATATTCCATGTTTTGGGGACATGCACTAAGAGTATAATCAAACATAAATGAAAGGAATTACCGTCATAATCCAAAGAACATATAATTAAACCACCAATAATATATATATATATATATATATATATATATATATATATATAATTATAACTAACTCCATAATATATGTAAATTTCATACATAATAATGGTCTTAAGAATAAAATTAAAAATATATATCTCATGTAAATAACTTAGAAACTAACTATAAGGAATAAGATAGTAAAGTCCATCTCATTTACCAACTCCCTCATGGAAACCTATATGTGTGTGTGTGTGTATTTTTGTGTGTGTGTTTGTGTGCATGTGAGCATACAAGTATACTCAGTTGTATCCTTCTAATAACCTCCCACAAAAAATGTGGGAGAAACATACTAATGCCTTAAGTGAAAAAATATCAAAACCAATGTACACCTATAATAGGTAAACTATTGATACAATCCAATAATAACAATAATATATTTTACATTATTTTAATAATTTAAACATTACACCTCACAAATATACACACAATACAAAAACACAAAGGTGTATTGTCTTTATGTATTATCTACATCAATTTCTTATTACACATTATTTCTTCAAAAAAATCCAAAAAAAATATTTACACCATCTAAACGTTTTCATATATATAATTCCCTCAAGTAATAGTGAAATATAAGAAAGGGTGTGCTCAAAAACTTCATAAGGGAAAATATATAACAATTATTCATAATAGTGTATCTCTTAATCATGTGATGAAACATTAAAATTATAGAAATATCTGATAAAAAGGAACATAGAATCATAAGAGTTATATATAAATGATAGAAGGACATATATCTTCAAAGTAGCATATATATACCATGGTGTAATAATATAAATTCATGACACATTACTATTGAAGGTGCATGAAAAAGAACCTGGCATAATAGAGGGATGTTTCCTAAATATAAACGTATATCATAGGATGGCGGATCGGGCATTACTAACATCATCCATTATTATAGTGGGTCAGGATTCAGAACTAGAATCCCTTACTATAGTGGATCAAGATACACTACCTGCATCCCATAATATAGTTTATCAGGCTTTGTTACTAGTTTTCCATAGTAATATGAAGAGATATAAAACCTTTCAAATTAATTAGAGGTATATATAATACCCCACCCCTCACATAATGATAAAAAAATACATATGTGTACAATATGAAGGAAATTATACATCATAATATGTAAAAACCCAAATAATGAAACTTGGTTTTATAATGTTTTAAAAATAGTATCACATAAAATGAAATCAACACTTATATTAGTCGATACCAAGATTCAATATTCTAAGGTACGTTAATCTTAAAATCACATTTAGGATGATCATGAAAATTCTTTATAAGAGATAGATCATTGGGAGAAAATGAGTAAAATGGAAATGAAATTGTAAAAAAATATCATAACACCACCTTTTTTATGTTATAACAATATGATGTTACATGTCAACTTCAAAAATCATTTTCAAGAAGGGATAATTTTTAAAACAAAGTTTAAATAATCCAAAATAATTTAAAAATTAAAATAAAAAATATTAATTAACTATATTTTGAGTGGAAAAAAAATAAAATGTATGTACATGAAATGAAATGTCTTATTAAACTTTTTATGCGGGTTTTGAATAAAAAACCGCATCAATTATAGAGTTGAAAAATTTTACTTTTACATATATATAAAGATAAATATGAAAAGTAAAGAAGATGATATATATTTGGATTTAAAAATAAGAAATGGATTTATTTTTTATAAGAAGAATAATGAAATTAAAGAGAAAGATCTATTATATAGGATGGAAAATATTCTTCATAAGTTTGTCTTTTTATAAAGGATGAAATTAATCAAAGAATAATATTTTGATGTTAATAAATAAATTCCTCAAATAGAAATATAAAACACCATCTATAATATAAAAATTGAAGAATAAAAGAATCATAGATGATCATAAAAAAGGATAAATGTATGGATAAATGTATATTACCCAATGAAAATAAAATTGAATGAATGAAAAAATTATTTCCTTTGTAATAAATGATTCAAATTAATATAAAATAGGGATCATGAAAATACCATTAAATTGTAAAAATAGAAGAAAATAATAATCTTAAAATGGGATAGAAAAATAAGAATGTATATAACCCTATGAAAATAAAATTGAATCAAATAAAAAATTATGTATTTGGTAATAAATGAATCAAAAAAATATTAAAAGTAGTGTTAATAACATGTATGAAACATAAATATTGAAGAGAAAATTCAATGCGTATGTTAGTACACCATAAAAAATAAAACAAAATGCATTATATGGAACATGTCCCGTTGAATGTAAATTGAGACATAGAACCCTTACCTTGGATACCTACATGGTCAGACGTGATCTAAAATCCAATATAATATCTTTTGACTCATTAACCATCATTTCTAGAACCTTGTTCATTTTTATTATCTTTTTATTAAAATATTATATTTATTTATTTCATTTTTATTAATTAATTTTGTTAATATTCATAATAAGTTATTAGAATTTCTAATTGTTCTATTTCTGTTATCGCATAATGGTTTTGGTTATCATTCCATGTCCTTGAGTTCATAATATATATAATATTAAAGGTATTTGAATCTAATTATCATAATTATTTATGATTAGGAATGGCCTGGAAAATTCTGTTACCCTAGACCAATATCAGAAATTTTTCCCTAAATGCATTGAGAGTTATAGTAAAAGGATAAAATTGATTCCCTTTTCTTTGTATATTTTTTCTTTACTTGTGTGTTTCCCTAGTCTAGGGGCTTGTGGGTCTTTCCCCAAGACTGGACCTGTTTATGATGATCTATCACTTTTCATGGGATTTTCAAGTACATTTTCCCATATTTTAGTCCATAACACACCTGTTTTAATGATTTTTTTGACAAATGGTTGTATATTAATAATGAGGAAAATATTAATATTACTATTACAGAAACAAATATATAACATTATTTAAATATATATATCTTAAATTACTATTAAATAAGTTTCAATATTCATTAATCATAAAAATATATAGTGTCATTCATGTGGGTTATTAATCTAACCCAAACAAGAACATGATATAAGTTATGGATGATCATGGTTGTGAAAGTAATTTGTTATAATATGTCTATTAAAAAATATAATTATATTTTTTATATGATATCAATTTGATATATCATAATTCATAAGAGTTAGATGAAGAAGTGAAATGAAATAAGATAGTAAGAAATTAGTACTTGTATTGATGAAATCATATCACCCCTTAGAAACCTTCTTGGTTTTGAAGGAATTAGGGTCTTATCATAAGACCATAAGCTACCTAACATGGTGTAGGATTATTGTATAAGGAAATATGGAAAGGTATATTATGGGCCCAAATGGTGTCATTATTTCCCTCAGGTCTTATCAAAATACAAATTTTATAATACTCAGACTAGTGTAATTAATTAATTAAAATTTAGTATGAAATAGGTCAAGGTTGAACCCATAGATACGATGAATTAGTATAATCAGTTTTTAAAAATAATTTATTTTAATAAAGTGTTGAAGAATTATATTGGGGTTTTGGAAGTAGTTTGAAGAAAGAAAGATTCAAAAGCAAAGAATATTGAATCATTTGAAATTAGGTTTTGAAGTCCTGTCAAAGTTCTGTAGTTTTAGGGTTCAAGTGTAGTAGTATTTTAGAAAATAAGTTGATTAATCCATATTTGGAATTAGAGTTGAGAAAATTTGGATCCAATGGTCATATTATCCTCTCCTCAATATGGTAATCCCCTATTTCCCTTGGTCCTGTAAGTTAGGGTTTCATCGTATCGAGTTTTCCTCACTACCATTTTTAAACTTGGGTACCCTAAATGCGATAATGGTCATGCCTAATTTAGGGTAACTAGTTTCACAATTAAAAAAGAATCATTTTAGGTTCAATTCAATTTTTATTAAAATAAAAATAAATATATTGGAATATTTTTAATGAATTGTAGAAATCCAGATATATGAATAAAAGAATATAAATAATTTAAATGATACCTTCTCCCTTTTACAACAAAACCCTAGCACAATGACGTATTTACCCCCTCATCCTAGTGATTAGGGATTAAGAGGGAAGGAAGTAAATAAAATAAAACATGAAATAAAACCATATACCAAAGTATAGGGTGATAAGTTGTGCTGATGTTGGGTATTTTATAATACTTAGACTAGTGAAATTAATTAATTAATTAAAATGTAGTATGAAATATTTCAAGGTTGAATCCACAAAGATAGAGAATTATTTTAATTAGGTTTTCAAAATAATTGATTTAAAAAAAGTGTTTAGGAATAAGATTATGGTTTTGAAAATATTTTGAAGAAAGAAATAATCGAAAGAGTAGAAAATTTATTGGTCTAAGATCAGGGTTTAAAGGTGTGTTAGGGGTTTTTTAGTTTTAGGGTTCATGTGTAATCGGATTTTATAAAATAGGTTGATTAATCCACATTTGGTGTTGGATGAAGGATAAGGTGGATCCAATTGTTATTGTATCTCCTCCTCAACAGGGAAATCCCTTATTTCCCTTAGTTCGGTAATTTAGGGTTTCACCGAATCAAGTTTGTTTTGATACCATTTTATAACCTAGGTACCCTAAATGTGGAAATTCTCATGCCTAATTTAGGTTAACCAGTTTC
Organism: Viscum album; assembly: GCA_963277665.1. Taxonomy (NCBI): domain Eukaryota; kingdom Viridiplantae; phylum Streptophyta; class Magnoliopsida; order Santalales; family Viscaceae; genus Viscum; species Viscum album. The sequence goes on from OY728166.1 coordinate 593,885,553, forward strand.
ATAATTAAAAAGGATTCTTTCAGGTTCAATTCAATGGTCATGAAATTAAAAATAAAGAGATTATAATATTATTAATGAATTGAAAAAAAATACATGAATAAAGGAAAAAGAAATAAATCTAATGGAACCTTCTCTATTTGGATACATAACCCTAGAACATGGTAAGATTTACCCCTCATACTAGTGATGAGAGAGTAATAGAGAAATAAATAAATAATATAAAACATGAAATAAAACCAGAGATAAGTCAGTGGAGGACCCTATCGTAGTGCGTCTTCTCAACCTAGACTTTAGTCTCTAGAATATCCAAGTATAAATAGCTCATCTCTTTATTTATAGACTACCAAAGGGTTTTTGTATTATTCAATGGTGTCATAATGGGTCAAAAACTGATCTCAAGTGGTCCCACTGTCATAAAATTGGTCTTCATCATGAAAAATATCATCAAAGGATCGTTTTTTGGTGTGACCGACACTTTCATGTAATGTAATGTGTTTACACAATTTGTAATGCACAAGACCTTCACTTCATGTCCTATAATCATTTCAATTCATGCAATACGTTTACACGATGTATATGTATCGGGTTCTCATCTTATTCATTCCATGTAAAGATTTCATGTCATGTAATGTGTTTACATGATGTGAATAATCAATTTCCAATGATTGATTCCTTCTTTGTTCTGTTGTTGTTCCATGTTGTTTTCTCCCTATTTTCACCTCTTTTATATTCATTTTCCCAATATTAGGTTTATCCTTCCATAAAACACTAAAAAAAGTCAAATAGTTTAAATATTGGCTATATTATCAATTAAATTACATAATTCAATGTATTAAAACACCCTAAAATGTATCTATGAAATACAAATATCAGTATATAAAGGAATTTAAATTTTAGGTTTATATTTGAATGAGGAGGAGGGGTCATTTTAAAAGTGAGTAGGAGTATCATTTTCATAAATACCCATTCCTAAATATATAAATAATTTAATTTCTCATTGAATGTTGATCCAAAGTGATAAATAATGAAATAATAATAATTTTTGGTCTATAATTACCTCATACACCCATTTATAGATAACTTATTATGATATTTTTGGAACTTTACCCCCTTTTTTAAACACTTCCTTATTTGTTTTACTTTTACTGTGGTAACCTAATTGTTACCTCAGAAACTTATTTTGATGCCTAAAATTTAAATTAAATGTATTACCAAATTTGAATATTTTTATTCATAATATGGTATAAATTTTATTTTATTCTATTCCTAAAAATGATAAAAATTAATTTTAATATAAAAATGTATAATCCGTAAAGAAAATTCTAGATGAAATAATTTTTTAAACATAAAAATTTTATTCTTATTCCTTCTAAAGTGAAGATATTTATATCAGTATTATTTTTTATTTTATATATAATACATTTATATTTCATTAATATAATTATTAAATGGTGATCTATATAGTTTATTAAAATAAAAATACCAAATATAAAAAATAATAATAATTCATTTACAAAAAATATTCATTACATTAAATGAATTTATTCTTAGTACTTCAGGATTAGTTACTTGTGTAATTAGAAAAATTAAATATCATTAGAAAATTTCTATTAAACAAAATCAATTTCATTTGATTAAAGTCATTCTTAAAAATTAGGAAATGACATTTTTTAAAAATACACATATTAATGAATATATATATATATATATATTAATACATTAATAATTACATGTTTATATCATTATAAATTCTAAATTCAAATCTCTTCAAGATCTATAAATAATGAATAAGTATAAGATAAAATGGAGGGAGTCATGGGTGGTAATTGAGCTAGTTGGATCTCAACATAACTTCCACGATCTTGAAATTTTCTTATAGATGATTTCAATCAAGATGAAATTATCAAAGTTCAAATTGGGATTAGTCTAGTGAAAACCCTAGGAATTATAACATTTTTTCATGCTTGGAAATATTAGCCTCAAATGGATGATATATAATACTTCATTCAAATACTTCAAATTTCTATATAGATTTGATAATGCAGCTACTTCTATTTATACCTTCCAATTATAAAACTATGTTATAAATATTATATTTTAATAATTTATTGAATAAATTATTCATTTTAGTAATGATGTTATAATTATCCATATAAGTCAAATGACTATATGACCCAAATGTCCATATAATCCTAATCGCCATATAAGTAGAACGACTATATAATATTAAGGGAAGACTGTATTCTTATATATAACCTTACATACATCACTAAAATAATTTATCCTATTCATTTTTATCCCCTCAATTTGCCTATTATATTTCTAATTGTTTTCCTTTTATCTATAGTTGTGACTAGGTTTATGATTTTAATGGAAAACCACGTGGATAAATATTTTATGTCCATTGTCTTATTATTTATGTGGGGATTTATTCAACAAATAATTTTCTTAGTCTTGTTTCATATTTTATTCTCATAAAGTATTATTGTTTATCTTGCATTGAAATATTTTTATCTCAATAAAATTTATTTTAGATTCTATTATTTTAGTTTTGTGCGTGAAAAAATATACTAAATATAGTATATATATATATATATATATATATTAGGTTCTTGGGGTATAATTAGATTTTTAAACACACACACATCACACACACAGGCCATAAAGGTAGGCCATAGCCACCCCCACGAGGGGATAGCCCACCTAAATCCTTATTTATTTAGTGCACGACCCATAGAACTAGTAGACATGAATGAGCCCATTATAATAATCATAGTCCCATAACCAATAGGACTTTTTAGTGACCTGTCCCATTGATTCACCCTACCTTCCATCTGGTCTATACAGTATCCACCAATCGTAGATCCCACCCTAGCTTTTTTCCTCTGCATGTCTTGCCGTCTTCCGCCATTCCACCTAGATTTCTATCATTATCGCATACATCCACCTCCATTGTATGCCTTTCCTCCACATGATCACCATTACAGACCATCTCAGCCTGCCATTTTTCTTCACCCGTACCCATCAAGATCGTCATTCCACCTGGCCTACCATCTCTATCACATGTGTCCCCCTCTGCTAGATGCCTCTGTTTCCTCACTGGTGTCACACCCAGCTAGACTGTCACACCTCTTATTCCACTATCACTCCCACCTTCGGAATAAACCACCATATCCCCAAATTGGTGCAGTTCATATTCGAACCTTGTACGTGATGCAGTATTACAGGGCTACCAAACCACTTGGACAATACCCCAACTAAAAACATAGTATATATTTAATGGAAATATTCATAGTAAAATAATATTGTGTTTCAACTATAACCCACCCATCCCAAGGATTTCTCACCCAATACCACATCAATAGATAGTGACATAATATCCATGTGATATTTACAAATAAGGTACCTTGAATCCATTTCCCCATTAACCTAGTTTCTCTAACGTCACAATGACATTTGTTAGGTTCTTTAATCCCTTCAATATCAACACATCTATATAACCACATTCCAAAACATGAATAAATAAACATATACATAGAAACATACTGCATTATCACACCATAACCACATATCACATCATAATCATAGTTGGGTGTCATAAACATGGAGTACACCCACCATGTACCCACATCATATATTGAATTACCACCACTATGCATTTACACCATGATCACATCACCATTTCATCTAGAACATATATACTGTAATCAATATCCACTACATATTTTTTTAGAAATATGGAGGTTGTGCCAATTTTATTATAAGAAAAAAAATATAGGAACCCAAGAGAGCATGGTAAAACAAAGAAAAATACCCAAGGAAAAAAGCTAGTTGCCTACATTTTTCCTCAATATTTTAGTTGGATTTATTTCTTCTTCTCCAATTGCATACCAGCCAGCCCTTCCATGACCACACCCCTGACCTATCGATCTCCCCCTTCTTGGAGGAAGGGATCTAAGCCTTTCAAGTAATTTCTTAGCATTAGTGATTTCATAACTAGATCTATCTTACTACTGCTCCTTGTATTTTTTTAGGAGAGACGTCTCTTGTCACTAGATTCATCATTCCCTCGGCCTCCAATGATTCAATCGGAGCAAGAATCTCTTTGTTCCTTGCCTCATTAGAAGATCCCAGAATAGTATCCCGCATATCAATGGTACCCTCAATTTTTTTATTATATAGAGGAGTAGGGTTACCTACAGTCGATTGATCTACTAACACTGAAGGCACAACCAAAGAATTTTCCTTCTTATAGAAAACAAGATGAAAGACCTGATTATCCAAAATGGATTTTGATCATATTTTAGAAATTACTTGAGAGTAAGATTCTAATATTTTCTTACCCTTTAGGTTTCTTAAAGCATCCATACTTTAATGTGAAAGTTAATGATTGACCTCTTTTTGTATTTCTTCTTCATTCGCTTTTTTAAAGGTATTAGCATTGTGGAAATTTTCAACTTTAGAGAAGATGGAATCCCAATACTTCATCTTAATCTCAAAATGAACCTTAAGTGAGTCACTTCATCGACCACCCTCAATTGTTGGCTTGAATACATCCTCAGGACCAATTCCCTGCACTTCTTTCTTCTGCTCGACAATATCAACAGCAATGAAAATTCTATCATCTCTCTTACTATGGTTATTTTTATCCTCATTCTAATGCAATTGAGGAAGAAAATATTCCTTCTAAGTAGGTGTATTTCTTAAGAAAATTTCTTATATCATGTCCATGCAAAGAATAAAAGCTGGATATTATGGAGCATCTACATGAAGATGATTCGTGACCTATGACATAACAGTTATTGCATAATTCTGGAACTTTTTCATAAATGATATTTAACTCACTAATATCGTCATAAGTTTCAAGAATTACCTTTTCAACTAGTGTTGATCCCAGTTCAACCTCTACCAGAACCTAGAAAAGTGGCCAAATTGAGCCACTTTCGTTTACTTGTCAATTTTAATCAGGATTCCAATAGACAATGCAATGTCATACAAAATTTCAGAGTGCCAGAGTATCTAATTTAACCCGTAAACCCTTACCCACATCTGAGTAGTGGTGTTACCCACCTCAAATGGGTTGAATTTTTTGTCCCATTCATGAAGGTGAATAATCCCAAGTTTGAGCGCAATAGAACCGAAACCCTAGGCTCGAACTTTCAATTCTTATATGGGGAAGAGCATATAGAATTATCCCCATCATAGAGAGACATATTCCTAGGATTAAAATCCCCAAATCAATGAAATACGCTCCTTGATTTCATCAATTTTATGAGGATGAGATCCTTTATGAAGAAATACTCGAGAAATGATTGAGAATTCACCCATTTTGAGCCACTCTAAAATAGTGTATAGGTCATCTTTGATATGTTCAATGTTTTTTTTTCTTCGAATGGAAGAATCAATTACACCTTTGAAGTTAAAAAAGGATCTCTTCATAAAGGATCCCTCCTCAGGAAAACCAAATCTAACTTGGGTCCATTACTCCAACCCTGCATCAGGACCATGACTCCCGCCCACCGCTTCCCGTAAAACCATTCTTAGTCGAGGAACATCCCCTGCCAAGAAATTAGATCCATAGGACACTGAACATGTTGGCATCTTCACGTCGATCACATCATTCGAAGTTTCACTGATACGCCCAATTTTTGTATACATTTACACATATATTTTTGAAAATAAGAACATATTTTCAGAAAATACCTACTGCTTAGTGGAAAAATACTTTGATTTTAGAGATCTTTTTTATTTTCAGGGTTTTATGGCCAAACACACAAACCATGAGAAATATGAGAAAAATTGACAACTACATGGCATGTACATACCTAAACACCATATTAATTCGGAATCAGACATGGATCAGCTGATTGAGTACATACCAAAGTCGCCAGAACAGAGATAACACATCATGTGGGTCATATCTGCACGCCATGTACAGGATTATTGATGAAGTTGGTGGCAGTTTCTAGAGACTACACATCTTGTGAGGTGGTTCCACACATCTTGTACCCTCCACCAACTGGTCATCGATGCCGCGGAAGTCAAGGGCGGCGCAGCTGGCCACCTACTGAAGAAAAACTACAACAAAAGTGCGTTGATGAAACTACACGGTGTGTAATTTTTATACACACTATATACTTTTTTTTCTTTAAATATATGTCTTGGCCTCCGGTTTTAGGGGAAAATATTCAATTTTTGAAGGAGGGAGGTTCTACTACCCTGTTTTCATGCTAACGTTGTTCTAATACTTCACAATTCCACCATTCTACCAAAGAATTCACCTCTCCTCAAAGTTTTTATGATGACCACATCATGTATCGAGGGTTCTGTTTTCATATTTTTTTCATGTGTATCTAAACACTCCATGTGTTGGGGATGTGGATGATGAAAGAGTGTTGTAATTTGGATTGATTGTTTTGTTTTTGTTTGTTCTGTTTAATTATTCTTATTCTTCTTCAATCATTTCTTTTTATCACTAAAAATTTTCAGCCAGACCAAGGGCAGAATTTTTAGGGACTCAAATAAAGTATAACGATGAATACCTTCATGATCATTGGAAGTATTCATCGACTCACAAATGGAATGATCTAAATAAATAATTTTGAAACACTGACTACCGGGCCAAGGAGTCATTTTCTTCAGTTCTAGACATAGTTTACCAGACCAAGAAAACGTTGTCACAATTGAAACCTAGAGTGTTGGGTTATTATGAACAACACAACCTAATAAGAAGTTTCTATAACCTCCATAATCACAATAGCCCCAACATGATCCATTTTCTATCAACCACATTAAAAACCATTTTTGTTTTCTTTACCATTAATTTTAATCTTTACTTTAGTAATCAAAACGGTTTTCATAATCAAAAACAAAAATCTCACTCCAAATTCAGCATCCTTCGCTAAGTTAATTCCAAATGAAATCAAATTAATGCACTCATTTGTTCCCTATGGATTGACCCCACACTTACTCTATACTATCTTAAGAGTGGGTAATATCAATTTGGGACATAGATAACATACCTTCGATGAAACGACAAACCAAATTTTGGCACTGTTGTCGGGGAATTCGGTTTGAGTGTCAAATTTAGTTGCATTTTAATTAATTTAGTGAAAATAGAAATTAAAAATTCCCAAAAATCTATTTTCTAATCCCATTTATGTTTATCATTATTTTTTACTTTTACAATTGGTTCTTATTTTTTGTGTTTGTAGGATCACAAGTGCATGAGAAGATGCCCCACATGGTCCAGGAGTGTCAAGTCATCAGACATTATTCCGATTGACTCAGAAATCAAATGGACATTGTTGCGACGTCGACGTGCACTGGTGGAAGAGTACAGCCAGAACTCACCACCCATGGTGAAAAAGGAGGAGGGAGAGTTATCCACTAATGCTGTAGCGGGGCACCTGTACCTGGACCAACAGCCTCCCAATGCTAGTGTGTCACAGCAGGCCCCACAAGGAGGCTTCATGGATTTCCTCCTGATGAACTACCAGAGGCCGCCACAAAAAACCCCTTTGAAGTATGGACAACCCCAAAATCTATAGTAGATCCTTCAGTGGTTGTACTTCACCCCTCATAAGCAACAATATATGTCGCCTCCACTCCCTCAGCAGCCACCTTCATGTCGTACTCTCATGGAGTATGGCCTGCTGTTTATTCACAGAGTTGACACAGGCATTGTCTGTCCACCAGGGCAGGCCCAGCATTTCCAGATCAAGCATGCTATCATGTAACTGATCCAAAACACAGTTCAGTTCAGTGGCATGTCCATTGAAGACCCAAATTCTCATCTCTCCAATTTTCTGGATATTTGCGACACGTTCTTCTACCATGGAGTGTCCAAGGACATCATTCGTCTTCACCTCTTCCCCTTCTCTCTAAGGGATAAGGTGAAAGAATGGATAAAAGGTTTTCTGCAGCAATCTATCCTCACCTGGGAGGATCTAGCCCAGACATTCTTGTCAAAATATTTCCCACCCTTGAAGAGGGTGACCTTGTAGAACAAAATACACAACTTCCAACAACACGACTCAGAGTCGTTGTACGAGTCATAGGAGCGTTTCAAGGAGATGTTGCACAAATTCCCACACCATGGACTTCCACTCTGGATGTAGGTCCAGACCTTCTATGGAGGACTAATGATGAACACAAAGTCCATAGTGGATGTTGTTGTTGGAGGTACGGTTATGAAAAAGTACCTCAAAGAGATTTTTGATCTGCTAGAAGACATGTCTGCCAACATCTTCTAGTGGCATTCCGAGCGGGGCACACAAAAATGAGGTATGCACAATATTGATGACACTATTATGCTTTATGCCTAGTTCAATGGTGTGTCCAAGAAGATCGATGCGCTGAATCTGAAGAGCGTGTCCCAAGTACATGCGATGAACCATCTGGTGTGTAGTGAATGTGGTGACAACCACATCATGGGAGAATGCTCAGGACCTACAGTCGGCCCTTCGACAAGCGAGGTGAGATATGTTGCTCAAAATCGAGGGCCGAACCAATACCATCAGTACCAAAACTCGGCATGGCATGATCACCAGAACATAGGCTAGGGCCCATAGTAGAAGAATCCTCCACCCCAGCGACTGCCCAGCTATGATCAACCCCAGTATCAGAGCCAGTGCCCGATGCAACAACAGCATTAGCAGGGCTCTTACCAGTAGCAAGGGTATCAAAACCATCTCCCACAGCAGTCGAGGTAGCCACTTCCTCCACCAGCTGCACAACCACCTCAACAAGATAACACCTCAAGGTTAGAGAATCTCATGAAAAAGTTTATATCTACAGCTGAGACCGGATTTCAGAATCAGGAGGATTCTATTCAAATCCTAGAGAACCAAATCGGTTATCTGGAAAACCATCTCTCAGCGAGGAAGCCCGGTACACTACTGGGTAACACTGAGAAGAACCCGGGGGAGGAGGCCCATGTCGTTACACTACAGAGTGGAAAGGAGCTACAATAGAAGGAACTAACACAGCCAGGTGCACCTACACCCCCTGCTGACAAATAAGGTATAGTTACAAACCCCTTCTCATCTAAAGTCCCACCAAAAAGGCCCCACAGGGAAAAGTAAAGGAGGATGTCAACCCCTTCGAGTCTGCCTTACCCTTCCTAGAGAAAATGAAGCAGAGAAAACTGGACCACCAGTTCGGTAAGTTCATGGAAGTGTTTAGGAAGTTGAACATCAACATTCCATTTGCAGAGGCACTAACGCAGATGCCCTCGTATACAAAATTAATGAATGATATCCTCTCTAAAAAAAGGAATATGGTGGATCTGGGCACCATTTAACTGACCAAGGAGTGCTCAGTAGTCATACAGAATTCAATTCCTCCCATGCTTCAAGATCCAAGTAGCTTCACTATCCCATGAACTATTGGACCATGTGAGTTTGGGAAGGCCCTCTACAACTTAGGGGCCAGCCTCAACCTAATTCCCTTTGGAGTTTTTAAGAATCTAAGGCTCAACGACCTGAATCCTACCCGATTATCCCTTTATCTTGCCGACCGATCCATCAAATATCTGAAGGGGATACTGTAGGACGTACTAGTAATAGTGGGAAGACAAATCCTCCCTGTATATTTCATTATCCTCGACATAAAGGAAGAATAGGAGGCACCTCTCATTTTGGGAAGTCCTTTCTTATCCACTGGGAAGGTATTGATTGACGTACACTAGAGGGAGATGATTTTCAGAGTAGGAGATGAAAGAGTCTCCTACAATGTCCTCAAATCCATCAAGAAAGAATCATTAGTAGAGCATGAGGGCTGCTATGAAATGACCACCGTGGATGATAACTTTAGCTGAAAAGGAGATGATCTGGTATGTTCTTCCACCTTAGATGACTTGGTGTTTTCAAACATTCTAGTTGATGAAGCACTAGAGGACTTGAAATTCCTTGAAGTCTAGGGTGGACACTACTAGAAGTGTGCTATTATTCCCAACATTCTGGAGTGATAAGAGATATAACCATTTATAACTTTGATTCTAAAGGTGCCTACACTAGAACTGAAGCCTCTTCTGTCTTCTATGAAGTATGGGTACTTGGGAGATCATCAGACATTGCCCGTCATACTTAGTGCAGCATTGTCGCGGGAGCAGGAGGATACAATTCTGCAGGTTTTGAAGTGGTGGAAGCAGGCTATTGGGTGGAAAGTTTCATACTTGAAGGTAATCATCCCTACCATTTTCACCCACAAGGTGATGCTCGAAGAAGGAGTGAATCCATCTCGGCAACCACATCGACGCCTGGACCTCCCATGAAGAAAGTTTTGAAGAAAGAGGTAATTAAGTTTCTGGATATATGCATCATATACCCCATCTCAAATAGTCAGTGGGTGAGTCCTCTGCAAGTGGTACCCAAAAAGGGGGCTATCACTGTGATTTCAAATGACAAGAACAAGATCATCCCCACACGCACTATCATGGGATTGAGAGTCTGTGTGGACTACATAAATCTGAATGATTCCACGAGGAAGGATCATTTCCCCCTGCCCTTCATGGATCAAATTCTAAAGAGACTATCAGGGCATAAGTTTTACTACTTCCTCGAAGGCTATTCCGGCTATAATCAGATTTCCATTACCCAATAGGATCAAGAAAAGAGCACATTTACTTTCCCCTATGGTAAGTTTTATTACTGAATGATGTATTTTGGCATGTGAAACGCTCCCTCCACCTTCCAGTGATGCATGTTGGCTATCTTCTGTGTCATGGAAAAACAGATCCTGGAGGTTTTCATGAATGATTTTTTCATTTATGGAAAATCATTCACCACTTACTAGTGGCACCTGAAGCCAGTACTGGAAATATGTGAGAACACTTACCTAGTTTTGAATTTGGAAAAGTGTCATTTCATGGTGCAAAGTGGCATATTCCCTGGCCACATAATCTCAGATAATGGGATAGAGGTGGACCCAGCAAAGATAGAATTCATTTCATGACTTCCCATTCCTACTTCCGTTAGAGCCATCTGTAGCTTCCTGAGACATGTAGGTTTCTACAGGAGGTTTGTCCATGACTTCTCAAAGATAGCTCAGCCCCTCACCAACCTTCTAACCAAGGATGAAATTTTTGAGTTCAATGAGGCATGCACCATAGCTTTTGAGCACCTGAAGTGGTGCCTAGTGGAAGCTCCAGTGATGATTTCTCCCAACTAGGAGGATCAATTTGAAGTGATGTGTGATGTCAGCAAATACGCAGTGGGAGAAATCCTGGGCCAGCAGCTTGACCAATTTTTTTGACCCATCTATTATGCTAGCAAGACGCTCAATGAGTCACAGATCAACTACACTACCACGAAGAATGAGATACTGGTAGTGGTGTTTTCTTTTGACAGGTTATGTTCTTATTTAGTGAAAACTAAATTTATTGTTTATACTGACAATGCAACACTCAAGTACCCACTGAAAAAGAAGGATGCAAAGTCACGACTAATCTGATAGGTACTCCTCCTAAAATAATTTGATCTAAAGATATGAGATAAGAAGGGGAGCGAGAATGTTGTTGCTGGTCATCCCTCCCACCTAGAGCTGTCGTATTTGGAGATAGAGGTAGATTAAGAGATCAAGGAGGATTTCCCTAATGAGAACCTTTTTCAGTCAAAGAATTACCTCAGCCCTCGTATGCTAATATTTGTAAATATGTGGTTATAGGTGCCATCCACTCTGACCTCTCCTTCCATCATAGGAAGAGGTTTCTCTCTAATGTCAAGAGGTTCTTCTAGGAAGATCCTCTACTGTTCCAATCCTATGGAGATGGGGTGATCCGATGTTGCATCCTAGAAACTGAATTTCATGGAGTCCTAGAATTTTGTCACTCCTCACCAGTTGGGGGGAATCATGGTTCAGACCGTACTATAGAAAAGATCCTGCAGTATGGGTTTTTCTTGCCCACCATGTATAGAGATACCTGAGCCTTTTTTACCGTTGCGATCAATGCCAAACAACAGGTAATGTGGGGCACAGATTTGAGATGCCCCATCACCCCATCCTAGAGGTCGAAATCTTCAAATTCTGGGACATAAAATTCATGGGGCCATTCCCCCCATATTTCGAGAACACTTACATCCTAGTCTACGTCGACTACGTCTCCAATTGGGTGGAAACCACTGCTATAGCACACGACACGGCCAAGGTGGTCATGTCCTTTTTAAAGAAACAAATTTTTAGCAGGTTCAGCATTCCCTGTATACTGATCAGCGATAGAGGGACCCACTTCAACAACACATTGATGAAAGGAGTACTAAGTATGGAGTGAAGCATCATATGGGGATGCCATATCATCACCAGTCTAGTGGACAAGTGGAGCTCTCTAACCAGGAACTCAAGTAGATTTTGGAGAAAACGGTGAACACTTCAAGTAAATACTAGTCCAGGAATCTAGATGATGCTTTGTGGGCATATCGGACCTCCTTCAAGACGCCACTGAGGATGTCCCCGTTCCGTCTCATTTATGGAAAGCCATTCCATCTACCAGTAGAGTTAGAGCACAAATCTTAATGGGACATCAAGGCCCTGAATTTTGATCTGAAGGCATCTGAAGAGAATTGTAAGTTCCAACTGTTGAAACTTGATGAAATCTGATGGGAGGCATATGATAATTCCATGTTGTACAAGGAGAAGACGAGAGCAATCCGTGACCGGATTATTTCACGAAAATTTTTCCAACCTGGTGATCTGGTAATCCTTTTTAACTCCCATATTTGATTATTTATAGTAAATCTAAAGTCAAGATGGTCGGGACCATTTCGAGTCATACGATTATTCCACCATGGAGCAGTGGAAATTACTGGGGAGGATGGCCAACTGTTCAAGGTGAACAGATAGTGGATGAAGACTTACCATCACATAGAAGACACGGTGGGAAGACTCTCCACCATGCATCTTAGGTAAGCAGAGGTAATTCGGTCAAGCCAACAACCTAAAACAAAGGAATTGTCTGGGAGGAAACACAGAAGACTACACGTCGTGTACTACTAGTATACACGGCTTGTAATTTTTAATTGTGTGTTTGTTAATAAAACCATTGATATTAATATATATTAATTTAGTAAATAAATAGAAATGAAGCCTGCGCTGATGGGAATAGAACTAGAATGTATCTGATCCACCCCTAGTTCGAGTCACTCCACGCTTTTCTTCCGTGCAGGATTCAGTCCTTTTTAACCTGTGTGTAAGTAAACGACATGTGATTATTTTTACTATACCATATATGTTTGTTTTAAAACAAAATAAAACCCATGGTGGGAATGGGTCGGCTGGCGGGGTCTTCGATCACGAATCCAAAAGATCTGGGTTCAAACCCTACAGTCGGCCCAGTTCCATCATTTTTCACATTAATAAAACCAGATATCATGCATTCCGATACATGTCATGTGCCTCATATTTTCATTAAAAGTTAAAAGGTTTTTAAAATAAGAAATTACAAGTTGGTGAAGTAGGAAGATTGGAAAAGTCTTAACCCCGTGTTTAAAAGATGCAGGTTCGAACTCGGCTAATCTCCCTACTTCATCCCCATCTCTATAATAATTAAAACCACATGTCATGCATTTTCTTCATTCTGTGTAGAGATGCATCGATGATTTAACTATTAAAAGTTCCTACAAATTTGAAGCACAACAAACTTCACTCCAGTGGTTGTGGTATTGCGTTTGGATTGGCTGATTGACGGTTTGAATCGTGCCCCAAGCACCGGATAAAAGGTTTTAGTTCTCTTTTTCAAATTTTAGAACACATGACGTGTATTCCTTTGATACATTATTTGTATAGGTTTATCTTATATAAATAATATTTATGTATATTCCTTTTATATAGTTTGTAATTATTAATAATTATTATATAGTTTACTATAATAATTATTATATGTATATATATGTTTCATAAAAAAATTGTATTGCATGGAATGTCTATTAGAGTACACACCCTGTACTTTGGATATAAAATCCGAAAACCCTATGCGTCCACACCCTGTGATGCGCAGACACCCCCCCCCCCCCTTCTCACTATTTTCTTCTCCTGGAATATGCACGGTCATCGTTCCTCGAATCCGTGTTTTCAATCCCTTTCAGCACATAATTTCTTCCTCATTTCATTCATTGATCAAGGTACGTTGTTTTCCACCCCTTATTTCATGATTTTCATAATGTTTAGGTGTTTTTCGGATCAGCCGCCCAATCCGCCGAAACCCACAGTACACGAGCACGAAATGAAGAACACACGCCATGTACTTTTGTACACGGCCACGCACTAGACAATTCAAAATTTGAAACTACATTGTGTGTCTGTTTGGTACACACCTTGTACCATCTAGAGTCATGTATGGGTACCTCTTTCACACGGCGTGTACTTCATTCTTGGATCTAATCAGACATTGGTCATGTCTTTTAACCACATGACCAGAAACCCATTTGCACATACACGGTGTGGATTCTATCTACATGTCGTGTATCCTTCCCTATCCAGTGACATGACCACTCGGCATGTCTATCCAGAGAACACAGGATGCTAACTTTCTTACCATACACGTCGTGTACTCTGGGTTTACACGCCGTGGACTTTCTGTTTTTCTGTTTTCTCACACTTTATTTTTATTTTTATTTTTCTTTTATTTTTCTTTTTTTTTTGTTTTCCTTTCTTTTCCAGGTTATGAAGGATAGAGACCCTGCATACGGGTAGCATCCTGCCTTCGCTATTGAGGGAGAGAGGCCCAATTTTCTCCGGATACAACTCCGACCCACGATGACACCAGCCTTGGACTTTCCGGAGTACCAGATTCTTCCACTGGCCTTCTTGCCACCACTCACCACCCCAACGGAGGCTAGTACCAGTGCCTCACCTCCACCACCCCACATGGAGCCTCCGATCACCACCATTTCTTCACCACCAGTTTCCACACCTCTTAATCCCTCCTCAGTAGCAGCTGATCCCTCACCGGCCACCACGTCCAACGGACCTTCGCCTATTGAGGTCGCTCTACCACCAGAGCCAGACCCTACTATTTCCCCACCTAGGTCGGCCCCTACCGGTTCCCCCTATCTTTTCCTAGTGTTTCCAATCATATACCTAGCGCACAACTGAGTCTGGCGCTTCTCTCACCACACGATCCAGTTGAGCATTCGTTATCTTGACGGGAGAGTGCCTCAACATCTGGGTATCTGAGGGGAGTTGAAGGAACTCCTCGGGCACATGTCGTTACTCATGATCTTTCAGGTCAACACTTCTATTTTCAGAGATTATTTTTGGATTTTGCTTCATCCTTTGATTTTGACGGGCCCGAGTACCGGGAGACGCCTAGCGACAGGGTCCCGGTGGTCTGATTTCGGCTAGGCGGTCGACCTTTTTCCCTTACCTTGCCTGATTTTGGCCTAGGGTATGGATTATATCCCCAACCAGTCACCCCACCCCTTGTCTCCACCCTGACCTCCCCAAGAATACTTATTTTATCACCATGTGGTAGGATATTGTTGGGTCCGACCACTCCTACACCCCCACTTCCTAGAAGAGTGCCCTCATCATTGACCCTATCCTCCGCTTCCCCCACCGGTGCTTTAGCGCCATCATGTTTCCCCACCACAAGGATATGGGGGTTGTGACCGGACATGACATGGAGCTCCTCACCTGTGTCATTCAGAAGGACTACCTGAACCTCCCCTACCTTTCCGCCTCTTACTTCCACACTATGTTCACCGGACGTTAGGGAAACCTGAACGGTGGGTTCTACGCCACCCGCCTTGACCACCACCTTGGCATTTTCAAGCCTTACCTTCCCCACGACCGATTAGGTTCCCCCCGGCGGATAGACTTTCTCATGCTTATTCGCATGGGATTGGTCCAGAAGTAGGGGTACTTACGTCCATGCCCATGCCCCACCACCACCCCATGCCAACCCTCTTTCCCTCGAGGATGCATCTGCACCTCTTTCCCCACCCCTTCCATCTTCCTCACCCTTCCCTACTTCCTTTCCCATTCCCCATATTGGACCTTCCCCTACCCCTTCACCTTCCGCACCCTCAACTGAACTCTCCATTACCATCTTCCTAGCCAAGATAGACCACTGCCTAGCTCATCTGGAGCATAAGAAGGCTACTATCCTTCAGTGTAAAACTACATCTTCTCAGCACCTAGACCGCATTGAGCGGATGATGGAGCTACTGCTACAACATCAGGGGATTATCATTCAACTAGTGGCTACCTCTACTTCCACACCTCTAGCTTCTACTATACCCCCTTATGACATTAACGTGGCCACGAACTCTGTACTCATCTTTACTAAAGGTATTGTCCCACCTCATCTTACAAATATAGCCATCACAGATTCCCCTTAAGCATCATCACTACCACAGGCCGAGGGCTCTATTCTTCCCACTGCTACATATGCTAATTCCGCCTCACCTATACTAGACACTGCCTCCCCTGAGGCTACATCGTGACTGTGATATTTGAGTTTTCTTCCATATATATATGTCGTCCATTTTTGTGTTGTGATGATGTGCTTGCTTGCAGTTTTCTTTTCCATCGACAGTCATAGGTACACTAGAGTGACTTTTGGAAATCTTTAATTCTTACCACGTCTTTTTTATTTGTCATGAGGGGAGTATTCTTTTGGTTTTCATGGTATTTTTTGTTTCTCTTGTCATTCCTCCCCTCTCACATACCTTTTCATGTCTCCATCCTCTTTTTTCCCTTATTAGTGCACTTGGTGGACCATGTGCAGTATTAAGTGTGGGGAGAGTCTCTCGACCACCTTAGTCTTTTCCCTTACTGTCATCTAGGAGACATCATTATTAGAAGATATATTTGAAAACATGATGAAATTTTGGTTAGTCGTGTTTATAAATAATAAATCTATAAGTAGAAAAATTTTAAAGGTTTCATGCTTATTTTGGTTCTTAATTGTTTTAAAATGATTGCTGATATAGTTTAATTTGCAACTTGTAATCCTTGTCAAATTGCATTGATTAGTCTAATCATTTATATGCATGTTACGACCTGATTGTCTCTTTATTTTTTTCCCACTCCTGATAGGTATTCTAAACCCTTCATCGTATTTTTTATAATACCCTATTTCTTGAGATATTATTAAGATATACATGACTACCAAAATTTACAAGTTTTATTTTATAAACATGAATAATTTTTAAATTACATTAAAGTTATTGAGGCATTAGATTGTTTCAACCCCTTTTATATTGAGACCTACTCTACATCTGATCTTTGTAAAGCCCCTAGAAACCATGAACAACCTTTATAGGAAGCCACATTACAATCCTATTTCCCTTACTACCCTAATTATTTTTAACTTTTCCTGATTATTCACTTGATATTTAGAGAGGGAATTGGCAGTACATGGCACATTTTTGTGAATAGTCATGAAATTAATTGTGGGGGAGTGCCTCTTGTTCATTTGGGGTAGAAAGGGTTCCAAACCCCTATTTTTGGAATTCCTAAGTGGTCCCCTTAGTTAAAAAAACAAAAAAAACAA
Organism: Viscum album; assembly: GCA_963277665.1. Classification (NCBI taxonomy): domain Eukaryota; kingdom Viridiplantae; phylum Streptophyta; class Magnoliopsida; order Santalales; family Viscaceae; genus Viscum; species Viscum album. The sequence goes on from OY728166.1 coordinate 593,903,047, forward strand.
AAACGAAAAAAACAGAGAAAAGATGAAGATAAAGACAAGGGGACCTTATAATCACTTGATGGTTTGTGAACCCTACCTAACTAAGGGAGATGGTGGTGATGAGAGCATTTGATAGAGATTTTGAGGATGATTTTACATTGAGATTTATTTTGAATATCATGTAGTGTTATTTAAAGAATTTATCATCCCTTTTCAATCCTTAGAGTTTATTTTTCACATATTTACCTGCTAGCCCTTAGCCACAGAGACATATGAACCTTATTGAAAAGCCCTCATGATTTTTTTAATTCATCTTTCTGAAGAATAGAACTATATTTCTTGCAAACCTATAGATAGAGTTTATATACCTTAGATTGAGCATAACTTTGATTTAAAATATCTTGAGTGTTGAGTGTGTTATTTACTGGTGAGACAGATCATCAAGTGGCATGCTTATTTTTGAAAGGTTGAAAAATGTGTTTAAAAGGGGATAAAAGTTGTTAATTGAATTATATATGAGGTGTGGTTAGTATATCTTATGAATTGAATCTGTTTTATACCTTTTAGAATTTTCTCCTGTAACTGTATCATTTACACTTATGATTAATTGAATGCCTTCCTTTTAAAATATAGACTCTTTTAATTAGATGTTGAGATTTTTCTTAAGGTAAAGCAAATGACTATGTGTGGGGGAGTTTGATACACCTGATTTTTGTATACATTAACACATATATTTTTAAAAATAGTAACATGTTTTCAGAAAATATCTACTTCATAGTGGACAAATACTTTGATTTTTGTGATCTTGTTTATTTTTAGGTTTTTCTAGACAAACACACAAATCGGGAGAACTCTGAGAAAAATTACGAACTACACAGCATGTACATGCCTACACACCATGTACATTCAGACTCAGACACGGATCGGCCAGATGAGTACATGCCCAAGTCACCAGAACAGAGATGGCACGTTGTGTGGGTCATACATACATGTCGTGTACAAGATTATAGATGCAGTTGGTGGCATTTTCTAGAGACTACACATCATGTGAGGTGGCACCACACATCGTGTTCCCTCCACTAACCAGTCGTCGATGCCGCAGAAGTCAAGGGTGGTGCAGTTGGCCACCTACTGAAGAAAAACTATGACAAAATCACGTTGACGAAACTACACGGTGTGTACTTTTTATATATGTTGTGTACTTTTTTTTCTTTAAATGGATGTATTGACCTCCTGTTTTAGGGGAAAATATTCAATATTCAAAGGAAGGAAGTTCTGCTACCCTACTGTTGTGCTACCGTTGTTCAGCTACTCTTCCACTCCACCATTCTACCAAATAATTCACCTCTACTCAATGTTTCTGTGATGACCACATCAGGTATCGAGGGTTCTATTGTCATATTTTATTACATGTGTAACTAAACACCCCGTGTGTTAGGGTTTTGAATGATGAAAGAGTGTTGTAATTTGTATTAATTGTTTTGTTTTGTTTTTTGTTCCATTCAATTCTTCTTATTCTTCTTCAAACATTTCTTTTAATCACTAAAAATTCTGAGCCAGACCAAGGTTAGAATTTTCAGGGACTCAAAGGAAGAATAATGATGAATACCTTCATGATCATTGGAAGTATTCATCGACTCACAAATGGAATGATCTAAATAAATAATTGTGATACATTGAATACTAGACCAAGGAGTTAGTTTTTTCGGTTCCAGACATAGTTTACCAGACCAAGGAAACCTTATCATAATTGAAACCCAGAGTGTTGGGTTATTATGAACAAAACAACCTAATAAGAAGTTTGTATAACCTCTATAATCACCATAGCCCCAACACGCTCCTTTTTCTATCAACCACATTAAAAACCAATTTTGTTTTCTTTACCTTTAAACGTTAATCTTTACTTCATTAATCAAAATGGTTGTCATAATCAAAAACAAAAATCCAACTCTAAATTCAGCATCCTTCACTAAGTTAATTCCAAATGAAATAGAATTCACACACTCATCCATTACCTGTGGATAGACCCCACACTTACGCTATGCTAGCTTAAGAGTGGCTAATATCAATTTGGAACACTGATAACATACGTTTAGTGAAACAAAAAACCATGCACCACTCAACATAGCTGCAAATCTGTTCGATTCAATCACAACGATCATCACCCTTGTGCTCACACTGACAGTCTCATTCATTCCAGCCTTGGTTGCTCTGGTCGCCGCCATAGATCTACATGGTCCATTAGATTTCACTTTGAATCACATCTGATTGTTTCCTATCAACCATTCAAGGGTTCAATTGTCTTCTAATGTGTATAACGTCACTCGTTTTGAATCCTCAATGATGGTACATTTTATTAGTCGGTTGTTTTTGTGATTTGTCTTTTTTTAATGGGGGGTTGTTTGTAGAGATTAATTAAATTGATTAATGGATGATGTTTTATTGATTTAACAATTTTATAATTATTGGGGTGAGTTCATTATTTTGGATTTAAGCTTATGATATCATTGATATTTTCTTTATATTACATTAAATTGACACCCAAATAAAAAGATAATTTTGATTGGAATGCCCATGTGTTAAGGATTTAATCTAAGACTTAACTAAATATGGTTATAATCTAAATTAAAAATTGTTTATGGTAGTGTATTTATGATTTCAATAATCCATGTAATCCACTTGTTAAAAAACATGTCATTAACCCATGACATTTTAAGTTCAACATACATAATGTTAACCTAAAGAATACTCAATGAGAAAAATTCCACAATCACTTAATATTCCCAAATTATGACTCACCCAAATGGTAGATTTAATCAGAAAATTATATGGTTATTAATCTGGTTGGAAGGATTATCTTTATGGATTTAAACTAAAATAAAAATAATGAGACAAGAAAATATCAGTGTGCTGAACACACATACGAAAGGTAAAGAGAGGTAAAATCACACTTTAGATTGAATAAGAAAGCGAAATAAGGGAAGGGGTTTAAACTTGATTTTAACTATTTTAAAAGAATTAATATTTAAGAACATAGGATGGATGATTAAAAGATAATACTAAAAATAAACTTTCATTAAAATTGAAATGAAATTGAAAACAGCTTACACGAATACAATTGAAAACAAATGCAAAGGAACACGAAAATAAAAGTAGAGGAGAGTTATATCTTCTTGAAACAAGATCAAGTAAAGTAATCCTAGGGCCTTGGAAAATCTCTATTTATTCAAAAACTCCTCTTTAAGTGATGAAATGTTAATTCCTTTCAAGGAGAGGATGAGGATACATTTATAGCCCAAGGTGGTGGACTATTTGCATTCCAAATATTCCCCTCCACTTGGTTTGACAATTTAGATATCCAGATAGTTGAATATAAAGATATTATCTTCTTAAAAGTTGTATATATTAATGTTTATAGTCTATCCTCAAAATTTTGTTTCCATTGTACTTAAGTAGAAAAATTTATGGCGGTTTGATTAAACAATTTTAATCTGTCCATTTTAATCCATACTTTTTAGAAGTCCAAAATGTGATTGGGTTTTTTAATAGTAATATTCCCTCAAATATAAACCATTTATTATAAAAATTCAGTCAAATATATCTTGAATTTCACACTGAAAAATCTCAGCTCGAACTAATTTCTATATCAGGATAAAATTCAATAAATGTGTACTTATTTTAATTCTCAGACAGAATGGTGGGATGGAATTCAAAGTATCATTTGGGACCCTTTTTTGAAGTTCAGCCTTGAAATTTTTATCCATGGTTCCTTTGGATAATCATGAAAAAAATTTGAAGCCTCATAAAATTTGGATTTCTAGATTGATCCCAAAAATTCAATCATCATGGATAGTCCGTTTTTTCACAGATTCTTTGGGCCTTCTTGTGTGGACCATATGACAATTTAAATGGTAGAATTGGCCAAATTTTCCTTCTAATGATATGTTGGAAATTGAATAAGGAACCCTAAAAAATAATAATCACATAATTTAGATCAGTAGTATGAGATTTATTATTAAAAAATTAAACTGACTCGATTGGATTAATTCAAATAATGATGAAAAATTACTTTTTGTATTAAAATAATGTTACATGAAAATTTATTAAAGGGAGTAGAAAAAAAGTTGTGAATAAAATAATAACATAAACTCCTCCACACTTAGTCTTGTGCATATCCTCATGTGCAATAAATACAAAAATATAATAAAATCATTTTCACTCACCAAAAAATATTAAAATCTTGTTTTCCCCAATGAGGTTTAGACCATTTCACTCTTCCATATTGAATTCCACCACAAATTGTTACTGAAAAAATATTCCAAAAACAATTAATTTTTTATTCTCAAATTAGAAATGGAAAATTTAGGCACTCAAAACTTACTCCTCTCAAGATGATAAAAATTTATTTCTGGAGGTTCACTCATTCACCAACTAAAAGTAAAAATCTTAGAGTTTTAAATATCTCTAAACTTACATTACCTATCCTAAAGTGCACAAGAATCAAGAGTTATTTTTAGGGGTTTTTCAGTGGATATGGGACGGTAAGAATATAATGTCAAAGAGAAATGAAAAGAGAGGTAAAACACCACCATGGGTAAAACAATGCACAATTTTTTTTTTTGAAATGAAACATGGAAGGAAATGGAAATACATATTTAAAATCACATTATTGTGTGAAGAAATAAAAAAAAGATGAAGAAAATTTGAAGGGGGTGAGAAGATGAAATATTTTCAAAACAAAAAACTTTTCCCAATGACATAAGTGTTCTTTTTTTCCTTTTTTTCTTTTTTTTTTTTGCATTTTTTTCGAAAGTTGAACTTGAAAACGATATCACACTCATATCCTAACCCATGTTTGATCTCCTCATAACACTAATTTTAATAGTTATAATAAGGTCAAGGGTTGACGAAGAGTTATTTTTGACCTTCCCAAGACATGACCTTTTTTTACTTTTTCATTTCAATTTTTTTGAACAATTTTCAATAACATTTACAAAATTACATAAATGAAAATACATTCTCCAAACTCACTAAATGAAAACCTCTCCCCCACACTAAAATGGATTCTTTCCCTTAAGCATATTACAACACATTGAAAATCAAGGAAATGGCACCTAAAATAAAATCCATTCCCCCCACACTTAAATTTCAATAAATTATGCAATAAAATTCCATGTAGATGTTGGGTGGGACAATGTATTGGGATTGTAATGTGTATATTAAAGAAAAGGCTTTCATAGGCTTGAAGGGGTTTTAAAAAGGAGGATTAATATAATGTTAATAGGAGGATATTTGGCTATTGTAACTCTCATGTGGTTCAGAAAATGCCTCTATCATATTCAAGAACACAAAAGTAGGAAATTCAACTTGAAGGTCCAAAAACTCAAGACTCAAAATCAAGGGTGAAAATGCACAAAATGAAAAGACGGTCATAGGTGACCTTGTCATGAAAGATAATTGTGTTCCTCAAGATTTGGGAAGAATCATTTTCCAAAACAAAAATTGATCATTCAAATTTTTTTTTGTTTTGACACAAGATTATTTGTCCAAATTTATGATTAAAATACAAAAAAATAGATGAAAACATATATTTTGACTCCCCAAAATGGTTGGAAAATTTTTAAAAAGTGGATGGTGAGTGGTTATGACTCTTTTTTCATATTTTTTAGTTTTTTTAGTTTTTAAAATGTTTTTTTAAATACACGCCCACACAAAAGAGAAATAGGGAAAAAATTTCAATGAAGAAAGTGGTAAAAAATGAGAATGAGAGATGAAAAGGAAGAAAAGAAGAAATAGAGGAAGATAGGGAGAGGGGGAGAGATAGAGAGCGAGTTAAAGGGAAATATTTTCCCTCTAGTTTGGATTTGGTGGGACGCCATCTCCATCTAGTGGTGGGTCAATAGTAGAAGTTGGGGACCCAATTGAATTTGATGTGGTTCCCAGGATATGTGTCCTCTCATGGTGATTCTTTAACTGATGTTCATTAACCATGAATTTTCTTTTGGAATATGGGACTTGGACTTGCAATTCACTAAATAGGTAAACATTAGTAATAATTAAAATACTTTCCCAATGGTAATTAAGCTTACATGGGTGAAGTCGAAATCGATAATTGAAGATCACTACCTTTTCAACTTCATGAAATACCTTATATAGGATGTGTTTTTTATGGAGTACATTGGCCTTTTATTTGTAAAGATTGGAAGTCTCATATGAATCAAGTTAAAACTCCTCTAATTCAGTCAACTGTAATAATCTTTCTTCGCTGGATTTTTTATAATAAAAATTACATGTTTTTATAGCCCAAAATTACTTAGGTTGAATTTCAGTGGGTAAATGACATGCTTTAGAAAAAACTAGCCTAAATGGATACATCCCAATTTTTGTTTTATAGGCAGTTCAGTAAGCCCAAAGCGCTTCACCAAGTCTTTCGAGCTAGTATTTTCTAGTGAGTTTTTCAATTCTGTCAAGCACTATTTTCACTTATCTATTATAAAGTTCATTCATGCCATTTTTTTGGGGGTGATATGAAGTTGAAGTTTTATGTATAACACCATTATTTTTCATAAGAGACTCCAAGGTATGATTACATAAATGAGTTCCTAATTCACTTATCAAGGCACATGGTGTTCCAAAACGGTGGAAGATGTGGGTTTTTAGAAACTCACTAATAGTTTTTGAATCATACTTTCTAATGGGTTTGATCTCAACCCACCTAGAAACATAATCGATCATGAGAATAATATATGATAATCCATTGGAAGTTGGAAATGGTCTCATGAAATTGATTCCCCAAACATTGAATATCTCACAGAAAATTAATGGCTTTTGAGGTATTTCATTTCTTTTAGAAATTGTGCCAAACTTTTGGCGAGTGGTACATGATTTAAAGAACTCATGTGAGTCCTTGAAGAGTGAAGGCCAGAATAATCTAGAGTTTATGACCTTTTGGGAGGTCCTCTGTGGTCCAAAATGTCCACCACTAGGTATTGAGTGACAAAATTCCAAAATGGAGGAATATTCATCTTTATCGACACATATCCTAATTACTATGTCAGCCTTAGTTTTCTAAAGTTTATTATCTTCCCAAAAAATATAATTTTGAATCAATTTTCATCTTTACTTTTTTTCTTTTGAAAAAAAATTAAGAAAAACACCATCAACCAAGTATTTTACAATTGGGGCATACCATGGTAATTTTAGAGTGATAAATGAGAGGTTATATATGGGGAATTTAGGATCAATGATTTATGAATGTGAATAATTAAAAATTCTACTCAGATGATTATTCAAAGGGTTTTATTTTCTAGGTTTATCTTTTATCACAATGTCAAAATATTGGAGCATCAAGATCTATCTTATTATCCTTAGTTTGGAATCATATTTCTTAAGTAAGAACTTTAAATGTGAATGGTCTATAAAAATGATGATTTTGGAACCTAAGAGATAGGGCCATAATTTATCCAATGAAAAAACCACAGGTAAAAGTTCCTTCTCAGTCACAGTGTAGTGATGTTGAGTTTCATCCAAAATTTTTGAGGAATAATAGATGACATGAGGAATATTTTCTCTTATTTGACTAAGAACAGCCCCAATGAACCTATTAGAAGCATCACACATCAATTCAAATGGTAAGGACCAATCTAGGGGTTGGATTATTCGGACAGATATAAGAACATATTTGAGTTCAACAAAGGCTCTCTTGCAATCTTCTTCAAAAAAAATGTGACATCATTTTAGAGTAGTTGAGTGAGTGATAGGGCAATCCTATTGAAGTTATGGATGAATTACAGATAGAAACCAGCATGACCAAGGAATGAATGGATGTCTCGAATAGATGTGGGTTCAAGAAGTGATTGGATCACTTCAATTTTGGTAGGATCGACTTCAATATCATCTTATGAAACTATGTTCCCTAGAACAATCCCATTAGTAACCATGAAGTGATATTTTTCATAATTTATCACAAGGTTACATTTGAAACACTTTTTAAGGACTAGATAGAATGAATTCAAGCAAGATTAAAATGACTCACCATAAATGTTAAATTAATCCATGAATACCTCCATGAAATGTTCAATGAATTTAGAAATGATACTCATCATACACCATTGGACTGTTGTAAGAGCATTGTAAAGGCCAAAGGGTGTTCTTCTATATTCATATTTTCTAAAGGGGAAAGTCAAAGTAGTCTTTTCTTGGTCTTGAGGTGCGATTGGAATTTGGAAGTAGCTGGTGTATCCATAAAGAAAGTAATAGTGTGACTTTCTAGCTAATCATTCTAGAATTTAATAAAGGAATGGAAGAGGGTAGTGATCTTTTCAGGTTTCATCATTCAATTTCCAATAATCGATGCATACACGTCATTTGTTTTTTACTCAGTTTATGACCACCTCTCCATGTTCATTTGTGACGACAGTTATCCCACCCTTATTATGTACCACTTGAATCAGACTAACACATTCACTATCAGAAATTGGGTAGATAATACCAGCTTGAATAATCTTGGTAATATCTTCCCTAACTACCTCAAGGATGAGTGGATTGAGTCTTCTTTGTGGTTGTCTTATTGGATTGGATGATTCCTTAAGATGGATGTGATGCATGCAAAGGGAAGGTATGATTCCTAGTATGTCATATAGGTTCCAACCTAAGGCCTTTTTGTTTTATTCTAACACCTGAACAAGTTTGGACTCCTTGGTTTCAGTAAGTGTGCCAAAGAAAATGACATAATAAGAGTGATCATGGAAGAGGAATGCATATTTTGGGTGTGTAGGAAGAGGTTTCAGATCAGTCTCATCTTTCATTTGAGGACTAGACAACTCAGGAACAAGGGAAGGGATTTTAGTTGGTTTTAGTTCATTTTCCTCAATAATTTCCAAGTTGAAATAGTAGAGATCAGAGTTGATATGGGATTCAAGAGAGTTTTCAAGATCCTCTGTATTGATAAATTCTATGAATGAAAGTTCAACATCAACTTCCCCATTAATGACTTGGTTAATCATAGTGAAAATATCACAAGCTCCTTCATTATTAGAACATGATGAACATGATGAAATTGTGGTGAATCCACTCTCATAAGTATCCTTAGAAGCATGGATTGATAAGGAAGAGTGATCCTATAATGGGTATCACATGGCTTGAAAGATATTGAACTTGACCAGTTGGTCACCAAATTCCATGGATAGGATGCACACATGGACATCAATCTTAGTTCTTACTATTAAGAGGAATGGTCTTCCTAGAATTAGGGAAGATCTAGAAGAGGTCATCTTACCTTCCATGTTAAGGACATAAAAATCTTCTGGGAAGATAAGATCATTAACTCAGACAATGAAATCCTCAATTTTCCCTCAGGGCTTACCATGCTTTGATTGGCTAACTAGATGACAACACCTGTTGGGTGCAAGGGACTTAGACCAAGGTTTGATAAGATAGATTTGGGCATGAAATTTATCAAGGCTCTTAGGTCTATGATTGCATCATTGAAGTCGTAACTCCCTATTTGGCATGGAACAATAAATGTTCCTAGATCTTTGAACCTCATGGGTATGGACTACTGGGTTGAAACATTCTCAATGGTCTTAAGTTGTCTCTTATGGGTGCACAAATCCTTAAGAAACATGGAATACTTAGGAATTTTTTTGATGATATCTAAGAGGGGTATGTTAACTTCAACACGTCTAAACATGTCGAGCATTTCATGATCAGGTTCAAAGGACTTTACTGGCTTAGAAACGACTTGAGGAAGAGGAATTGGGTTCCTTATAGGAATGGAAGTAGGTGAGGAAGTGGATTCTGGTTTCTTTTCTGGTTTCTTTTTCTTTTCATTTTCTGGGTCAACATTTAAAGGAGAGTTTTAGGACTCATCATGAGGTATAGAAATTTTCTTTCCCAATATAAGTGAAATTGCACTTACATTGCCCTTTGGGGTTAGGTAATTTTTGAGTTGGGTGTTGGGAAGAATTTGGTTGTTACTGCTAGCTTAGGTGGGATGCAAGTTGACCAATTTGGGTTTCAATATTTTTAAGTCTATAACGGGTGAATGGTGAAATATCTTCCATGAAACTTTCCCATGGTTGCTTGGAAGAGGAGGCATGTCCCATATTGGGATTACCTTGATTTTGGTTCTTGGTAAAGTTCTTGTATTGGGTTGGGAATTGGGAAGGATCATTAGTATAGTGGAATCTAGGAGGATCGAGATTAGGATTTATCCTTTGAGGTTAAGGGAAAAAGGTATAAGGTTGTTGGAAGTTACCAACACCTTGAACATATTGTAATTTGTTTGGGTTTTTAGGAGGGAATTGATGGGGATTAGAAATGGGATTACCATACCTCAATCCTAGGTTAAAGGTAGAAGATAAGGGCTCAGAGTGGGGTTGATTGAAGTTTATAATGAACTAACCTGATTGTTGAGGGTTGGTGTTCCTATAGGCATATGCTACATTGAAATCCATTGGACTAGAAGAATCAGATGGATCCTCTTGAAGTTTTGGACATGTGTCAATTGGACGATCAGATGAGTTTTAGATTCCATAGTTTTTTATAGGTCTAGGGAATATAGATTGTAGAGAAGATGAGGCTGGGGCTTTGGAGGCCACAACTAGTTGACACACAAGACTTGTAAATTCACTCATCCACTAGGTCATCTTGTTGGGCTCTATGGATTGATTCTCTTGGAATTTTTTGACTTGAGCATGTGCTAGAGTATGTAATTGCTATGTGTTTTCAACCATATTGCTTATGATATCTCATGCATCTGTAGGAGTTTGTTCAATAATATCACCACCACTTGTGGAATCAATGAGAGTTCTCTCCATAGCTAGTAACCCCTCATATAAGTATTAGGTCAAGAGTTGGTCATGGATTTTGTGATGTGGGAACGTTGACACAATATTTTTGAACCTATCCTAGTACTCATGGATTGATTCATTAGGGAATTGACACATACCACTTATTTCCTTTCAGATAGAAGCGGTACGAGAAGCAGGAAAGAATTTTTCTAAAAAGAGACACTTCATGTCAATCCATGAGTTTATGGAACCAGGAGGTAGGTATTAGAGACATGACTTTAAGGAGTTAGCTATGGAGAAAGAGAATGCTCTAAGTTTGATTTGTTCTTCATAAACCCCTTGAGGATTCATGGTAGACCACACCACTTAGAAATATTTGAGATGAAGATGTGGATCCTCATCGGTTATCCCATGGAAATGAGGTAGAAGATTAATCAAACCCTATTTGAGTTCAAAATCAGCCTCAATATTTGGATATTCAATACCAAGGGGTTGGTAATTTATATCAGGGGCAGCGAGTTCTTTTAAGGTTTGTTCCCTTAGATTATCCATTTCTAGTTCAATTAGTTAGACAAAGAATGGTTCAGGAGTGATTTGATTATCCCCAATGTTCCTCCTAAGTTAGTGAAGATTTCACTCAATTTATAGTTCAAAAAAATCCTATGTATTGTTTGGGAGGCTATGGGACATTTAGAGAAAATTTGGAAGGATAGAGAAGGTGGGGGTCTTTTGTGTTTTTTTAGAATTTTTTTGTTTAATTTTTTTACTTTTTTTTTTGGTTTTTTTTAACCCAAAAACTACTGACTAATTAACACACCATACCTGGAAATGGATCCATTTAAAGCATGGCCAATTTTAACCTATTGACAATTCAAGGGTCCAGTGCTCTGCTAATGTGTATAGTGGCACTCGGTTCGAATCCTCAGTGATGGTACTTTTTGATAGTCGGTTGTTTTTGTGATTTGTCTTTTTTTAATGGGGGGTTTGTTTGTAGAGCTTAATTAAATTGATTAATGGATGATGTTTGATTGATTTAAAAAAATTATAAATATTGGGGTGAGTTAATTATTGGGGATTTAATCTTATTATATCATTGATATTTACTTTATATTGCATTAAATTAACTCCCACTTCACAAAATAATTTTGATCAGAATACCCAAGCATTAAGGCTTTAATCCAAGCCTTAAATTAACTAGGGTTATAATCTAAATTAAAACTTGTTTATGGTAGTGTATTTATGGTTCCAATAATCCATTTAATCTATATTTTAAACAAAATATGTCATTAATCCATGACATTTTAAGTTCAATATACACAATGTTAACCTAAAGAATACTCAACGAGCAAAAGCTCTCAATCACTTAATATCCCCAAATTATGACTCACCCCAATAATAGATTTACTCATACATTTAGATGGTTATTAATATGGTTGGAATTATTCTACTTATAGTTTTAAAATAAAATAAAAATAATGGGAAAATAAAAGAGCGGTGTGCCAAACACACACATGAAAGGTGAAGAGAGGTAAAATTACACTTTAGATTAAATGAGAAAGTAAAAGAAGGGAAGGTGTTTCAACTTGATTTAAACTATTTTAAGATAATTTTTATTTAATAATAGAGTTTAAATGATTAAAAGAGAATATGAAGAATAAAATTTCATTAAAATTGAAATGAAATTGAAAACAGCTTACACAAATACAATTGAAGACGAACACAAAAGAACATGAAAATAAAAGTGGGGGAGAGGTATATTTTTTTGAAACAAGATCAATGAAAGTACAACTAGGACCTTTTAAAGTATCTATTAATTCTAAACCTCCTACTTAAGTGCTAAAATTCCAACTCCTTTCAAGGAAAGGAGGGGGATTCATTTATAGCCCAAGGTGGTGGACTGTTTTCATTCCAAATATTTCCCTCCACTTTGTTCAACAATTTTTCTATCCAGATAGTTGAATATAGAGATATTATCTTCTTAAAATTTGTAGATATTAATGTTGAAATTATACCCTAAAAAATTGGATGCCATTGGACTTAAGGAGAAAAATTTGTGGCGGATTGATTAAATAAATTTAATCTATCCATTTCAATCCATACTTTTTCGAAGGCCAAAATGTGAATGGGTTTTTGAATAGGAATATGCCCTCAAATCTGAACCATTTCTTCTAAAAATTCATCCATCTATATCATGGATTTCAAACTAAAAACTATAATCGCTAATGGATGTATATATCAAGAGAAAATTCAATAAATGTCTTCTGATTTTAATTCCTAGACAGAATAGTGGGATGGACTTCAAAGAATCATTTGGACCCTTTTTTATTAAATTTGGGACTCAAAATTTTTATAAATGGTTTCTTTGGAGAATCAAGAACAAATTTTTAAGTCTTGTAAAATTTGGGTTTCTAGATTGAGGCCATAAATTCAAGAATCATGGATGGTCCAGCTTGTTTCACTAATTATTTGGTCCTTGTGTGGACCTTATGACCATATAAATAGAATAATTGGCCAAATTTTCCTTCTAAGGATATGCTGTAAATTTAATAAGTAACCCTAAAAACAAGAATCACACAATTTTCATTAGTATAATGAGAGTTATGATTAAAAAATTAAACTAAATCGATTGGATTAATTCAAATAATGCTCAAAAAATGTGTTTTGTATTAAAACATGGGTATTTCACACCAATTATGCAATTTTATATGAAAATTTACTAAAGGGGGTAGAGAAAAAGTTATGAATAAATGAATAAAATCACACTTACTTTCCATATTGATAGGTATCAAATATACTTAAATCCTCATATACACATCATTCAGGTTTATTAAAACCCATGATTTTAGTATATATATCTCTATAATTAAATTTTATATGGTCAGTAACTTGTTTCACATGAAACACCAAACTATAATGAACCAAGATATATGAATAAAATTGTTAAATTTGATCATTATAATGTATCCATTGAATTAGTGGTTATAAATTGAAGTGAACACATTATGAAATCTATATAGAAAGGAGAAGAAATTAAATAAATTTGTGGGATTTTTCTTTGTGAAGATCATTTAGGGTTTTCCATAGACCAAGCTCAAGCTAATCTCTAACAAGCATGACTTGAGAGAAATACTCTACAGTATAAATTAAATATTGTATAAATTAGTATGAAATCCATGAAATCTGAATCACCACCTATAACAGCCACTCTTTCTTTTCTTGTACTTATATCATATATCATGGTCTTGTGGGGTTTTGTGAATATTTTTTAGGATGATATAAACATATAATTATTAATATAATATATGTTCTTGTTATTTGGAATTTTTAGGAGTGTGAATTTGAAAAATATATTTAAAAGGTTGCATTTAATACAAATTTCTTGGTTATTTCCTAGGAAACATTTAATCAAATTTTAATATTAGAAATAAAATAATTTAATTTTTAATAAACATACTTTTTAATTAATTGTATTTTTGAATATATTATCTATTTTTATCAAAAAAAATTAAATTGATCAATTTTCAATAATTTATTTAGTGACGTTTATTTTTTCAATATATATATATATATAATAACACTCATTTAATGAATTTTAATTGTCATGGAATAGGAATAAATTTACATTATTCTTAAAAAATATAGTTTTCTAAAAATTATTTTTCTTTTGTTTTATGAGTTTCTATATTAAAATTTATCTTTACTGCATTTAGAAATTGAATAAAGTAGAATTAATTTCATATTTTTAATAGGTATTTATAAATTAGATAATAAGTTCAATTTCATTTTTTGACATAAAAATATGTTTCCAAGTTAAAATATAGTCACCAAGGTAAAGGTTAATATGATGTAAAAATGATAAATCAAGAGGTAAAGTATCCAAATATCACAAAATATCATATCTAAATGGGTGAATATAGGATTGATTGACCTTTCCTGATATTTTCCTCTCTAAGATTAAATTTTTTATCCTCTTTCCTTGAATAATTCATTTATTTTTATATTAAGAAACTTATATTTATAAAAATTACCTCATCTTCCTGATTAAAGGACCCATTCATCGAGCCACTTCTCCTCACACCTAAAGTTTCATATCTAAACCAAAATTTTCAATAACCACTCCATATACCTATTTCTCATGTTATAGTGGTTCTGGTATCCCCTAAATTCATGTCTATGGAGGATTAAGGAGCGGTCTAAAGTAGGTTATCAGAGGATGTGGTAATTGTTTTAATAGAGTCTTTCAAGTTTCCTTATTCTTACACCTTCCATAAATATATTTTATTCATATTAATATATTTAAATAAGTATCATTTGTACTATAAAATGTTTTTATATTTTTGGAATAACCACTTTATACCTTCTTCACATTCATTATAAAATGAAAACATCAGCCATGTTATTCTCAGAGTATCTTCTCCATGAACGATATATTTCAATTTTCATCACCACCTAATATGAATGATTCTAAAATTTTATTAAATGAATAGATAATATATTTATGAAATTATTATGATTATTCTATGATAAATTAGTAATTCTATCAATAATATTAAATGAATGCTCATTATAAATTTAACCATTGAAAATGATCTTGTCAAGACAGTTTTCTTAATTTGAATACACATTTAACAACTAGTTGAACTGTATAAATTTTGTGCTATAAGAATGATACAAAAACTATATATCTATGATTATTTTTATTATTAACCAATTTTATAACTCCTCTTACCACATTCATCATATCAAAGTAATTTTGGAGATATTGATTGAACAACCCCAAGTTTTCAATGTGAGAAAAAAACTATGAAATAATTGAAGTTCATATGATAATAAATAGGCCTTAAAAAATGGAATAAACATGATAAAGTTTATATATTTAATATAATTTATCTTTTTATTTATGAGGCTAGATAGAAAACCCAACAAAATTGGGACTTGAGGTAAGGGTTTCTCATATAAAATTTCCTTCATTTGGGCATGTTTCATACTATAAACCTATTATAATTTATATGGTGTACATACTAATAATTTGTAGTACAATATTATGATTCTATATTTATTCATTATATTTAAAATTCAATTTCAAGTACTATAATTAATGATAATTTGATTCAAAATTTATATAATTAATAGGGTTTTTTGATCAATTTATTTTTTATTATATCATCAATGATCATCCTTGACTATACTCTTCTATGATTATTTTATTATTTCATTTCTCTATTCTATATTAAATTTTCTCTTTTCTTGAGAAATTATATATTTACCCAAAAAAATATTTTATAGACTTCATTCTATATGAAAATATAATATTATTAAGGATAATTCAAATCCTTTATAATGGAACATTTTCATCCATGTTCATATTCTTTATAATGTTTTATAAAATTTCTTTTCTAGAAATCAATGATTGTCAATGGTCAATTTCTACTATCTTTATATTTTATTAAAAAAATTAAAAGGAATCTTCTTAATTTTTTTTATATGGTCCATTTTTTACTTTCTTTACAAAAGTGAGAAAACATATATCTTTTTTAAAATTTAATTTTTGAGCAACATTTGCCTATTTTATAATTGTTTTTCATAATTAATATTCCTTTTAAGGATTTCATGGTTTAACAAAGTAATTTCTATTCCAATTTTTTTGTGAATTTTTCATTCTAAAAAAATGATGGTATTTTATATGAATAAATAAAGGGATTTCATTCCACTTATTTATATTTTTTATCTTTCATTCCACATTTATTAACATAAACATAATTTATTTTTAAAGTTAATTTATTAGGGATTAATCTAAAATTATGTTTTATAGAGTCTCCCTTTCTCTATCTTGAAAATTAGTTTTTAAAGTTATTCATAACATTGACTTTTATGGAAATAATTAACATGATTTCTAAAAACTATTGTTTATAAATTTTCATCCCTTTTCCACTTTATCTCTATAAGTTCTATGTATTGTAGAAAAATGTTCATGATATTGTTTTAATTCTTTTATACATCATTTTTGGGGATGGGATCTTGGGTGTCAACTGATGTACACTTGATATCATTTTATGTGATATTATTTGAAAATTATTTGAAACCCATTTTCATTCTATGGAATTTTCATGATATTATTAATGAATTATTTCATGTGGCACACATATTTAAGGTATATCAATATGTGAATGGTGGGGTCCTATATATCCATCTAATTCATTGGTTAATTTTTTATATCTCTTGATAATACTAAGGGGTGCTCATAATTAGGCTTTATCAACTATACCAATGGATGTTAGTAATGATTCTTGGTCCACTATATTAAAGGATGTAGGTAATGGTTTCAGATAAACTTTATTATGGGATTATTTTATTTATGCATGTTCCATCAAGTTTTTATTGATATTCATATGTTAATTCCACATTGAAATGTTATTTTCCTAGGGTTTATGGTAATTTTCTCATGTTTCCAAGCCATAGAATATGATTTATACATAAATATAGTCCATTTATGATCATATGATCTAATTCCATGATCTATTATGTTATATCAATGCTTATTATTATCTATTATGATTACATAGTCCTTCTAATCAAATATTTCTCTCATGTTCATCTTTTCTAACTTGTTTAAGATATAATATTTTAAAATATAATTAGATATTTCTCTTATGTTCATGTTTTAAACTAACCTCATAGATCCACCTACTCATTTTCTCATCACAAGGCCCTTACCCTTAGTTGGGTATCTAACCATAAAATTTTCACATGAATCAAGATACTCATGAAGATTGTAAATATAAACCTTATAAGACACCATTAATTAATCCTTAAAATATATGAATAATTATATAAATTTATATTCCATAACAATAATGTAAATGTGTAAATAATGAATTATGTAATGAGTCATAATGTGCTAACCAAGATTCCACTAACCTTTGTTGTACCTTCTTTGGATCCATGTTTTAAATACGATACAAAATAACCAATGAATTACTTAGATCACTTTAAAACGTCCACACATTAGCTTGACAGGATCAACCAAATTTCTAATGTGCATGTCCCACCATTAAAGAATAACATCATGCCTTCCATTAAGGGAAAGTCACAATATCTACATGTAGACCTAATTCATGACTCTAGGGAAAGAGAAACTACTTTATGTTGACCTAATATCTGACTCTAAGATAAGAAAAATTTCCCACATGCCGACCTAGTATCCAGCTCTGGGGAAATCCATATTCCACATGTCATCTCTTAAGTAAAATATGGGAACCTTTAAATCCCCACGGTGACACTCCCCATCTAATGGGTTATTTGATCATTTAAATCTATTTTGGTTCCTTGAAACGAGTTATAGATGAACCATAAATGCATCCATACACAAACTATAATATAGTAATTAATAATCATGTCTTAATAAGAATGGTCTCATATTCCATAAACATACCCACTATCATGACCCGTCCTAAAGGGGATCATTCCGTGACTCGCCAATCCGTCCTACAATTGGACAAGGGCTAGAGAATAGCACTGAGTAGGCATATCACTAACATGGGAGGCATTATCCTAATTACTTGTATACGCGCACACATCTCCAAGCCCATACAATGTTGAAATGTAAAAAAAATTGAACAACCATACATGCATAAATATAAATCCCATGACTAGAGTATGCTAGGAAGTAAAGTAAATAGGTCCACATACAATTCCAACATGAAGAGTCAAGAAACAAGTCTAACCTAAAAGTAAAGATAGGTACTTCTATCAAGATATCATAGGAACACACCTCGGTTTGTCTGGTCTCACTAAGAACTGTCTGGTCCGGATCCATTTAGGTCTCTATCAAAATATTGATCATCTGCATAATACACAACACGTGTAGAAAAATCCCATGTAGGGGTGATTATAAAAATACCTAGTAGGACACCTTGAAACCACAAATAATACAAAAAAAATATAACAATCAGCTCTACATAGTTATATGTCTACAATACATAAAAAAATAATATCCATATATACTCAACAAGACACACAGTATAAAGGTAAGTCACAACCATAATGTTAGCCTAGGATTATAGATAAAAGGTTCCACATAACACTCATTCGAGAGAATATACTCCACTGTTCTGATAGCACTGATGACTTTTTTCTGAGAGGTAGTGCTCGTTGGGTCTCTCCATTAGAAGTATACACTGGAATTCTGAAGATATATGATGCATCGATGAGGATCACTCCTAAAGAAATAGGTTATACTAACAAATCAATTTGTATTATCCTGCTAAGTAGAGGATCAACACCCATGTAGTGTTGGTCACTAATATACCAATAACTCTACCTAGGGAAATAATATGAATAGATGATCGCATTATGGGCCTCATGGAAGGATTCAAATAACTCTATCCAAGAAGTACTACTGGAAGGATCATTTTACTATAAGTAGGAGTTGATTCCATACTAACCTTGAGGAATGGATATGGGGAAAATTCCCTAACAAAACATGTCTAAGATACATAGGAAAAGGGTTCCCAGCCTACATCAAAGGAGTACACAATGTGTAGTAGAGGTACGTGTCATGCCCCTTCGACCCTAGGTCATGAATTTGTAAATGACTTGTGTCCATGTCTGTGTAATAGTACATGGAGTATAGCTGCCCATGTATGCTCCCCTTGTACCATTACACATCAGGTCATGTACACTTAGCCCGTGTACATACCATCATGGCCATTCCCGTGTAGGAGTCATGGTGTGCCTTTGGCCATGTACTCTCAGGTCGTGTATGTGTACATATAAGGTATACACCAAGCCATCTCGAAATCAAGCACATGTCATGTGATAAGGTCACACACCATGTGATCCTTGACTCCCTCCCAAAACCCTATTTTCTGTTAGGAAATCCCCACACACCGTGTAATCTCGGATTACACGCCGTGTGGTTTGGGTTTTTCTAGAAACCTTGTTTCTTCTTTCCAAAAATGCTCTTAGCACCATGACCTCAAAATATGACCTCAAACTCATCAGAAATCATGTATCCATCCCTTACAAACCTCTATGTGACTATTTTTAGGAATCCATCCTTCAAATCCATTTGAAACACAGTTTCCATTCATATTATTATCATTCGCACTCCCTTCTCAAATCTAAGGGGTCTCCAATTTGGTATGATCCACTCACCGCTCCCACCATCGCACCTCCATCACATCATGATGAGCCTAGATCTATAGTATCGAGTCTTTTCACCAATAAATGGGTGTAAAATGATTGATTTCCTCGATGGATATCGAACCAGGATCCAATGAAGAACACCCATGGTTAATGAATAAAAAAGAAGAAATGAAAAACTACAAACACGAGGAATGATCCTCATATAATTTTTTTGTTTTGGCCTCGATCCATATTTTTTAGAATGATAATGAAGAAATAAATAATCACAAATAAATTCTCCCAATAAAATCCTTGCAATAATCTCATCCCGTACAACGACTGATCCACAGATCAATCTATTGGTTGATTAATCTGTGTTCGTCATAGAAATCAAAATGGGGAAAGAAATCCAAATAAAACAATATCCTACCTCGAGATGGATCAATATATGATGAAGAATGTATCTACACCATGATATTTGATGAGATCCTCTGATTTCTTCTCGCACCAATCGTCGATCTTTGATCGGGTTTTCTTCCGGTAATGGAATCTCCTTCCACACTCTCCAACAGATCTCTAATGGTTTGCAGGGTTATGCGGATAACCCTAAAAATTTTCTAAAAGAACGTATTTAAAGAAAACATTATTTTGTTGTGTAAATGGTTAAATAAAATAATTTTATTTAATAAATTTATTTATTTTCCACCCATTATGAATTTTTCACAAACACCCCATGTCGACAAAGGTTTTATCACTCCTAGGGTAAAAATCACATTCTGAACTGAATGGTGCCCTCATATTTATGATCCAGGCCTTTGTTTGGAAGTTATTCCATTTTTTTATGAAAACTACATGTACATGCTATTTAATATATTTAATATAATTCAAACATTTTTTTCGGGCACATTGGGCCTCAGAAACGCATGACTTCTTAGTTCATATTATCGAAAATAATCTATATAATATACAAAAATAATAAATGAAAAATCCAGTCATTACATTATCCCCACCTTGGGGATTTATATCCCCAAAAATCCAAAAGAAGTGGAAACACAAAGAGATGTGGGTACTGAGAATGTATTTGAGCCTCTCGCTTACGGGTGCTCTCCTGAAGATTTCCATGCTACCTCCAGACACACACTAAAGGAATCACACACTGTTGACGCTCCTTTCATCACAGAATCTAAAAATCAGAAAAGGGGAATACCTGAGCTCAAAGTGATTCAACCTTTGAAGAAAATATCAAAAATCGACAAAGGCATGAACAAAGGATCAACAGCAACTGCACCGCGCAAGTTATATCACTGTCGCGCAAGTGGACTTGCGCGACGCACCTTGGAGCGCAAGTGACTTGCGCGACCTAAGTGATAACCGCCCGGTAACCGCCCGGGGTCTTCTCCTGCCTATAAATAGACCCTGTGGGCCCCCCATTCAGGAGGATCTTTTTTCAGAAACTCGGATTGAAGCTCTCGACGCCCAAGTCTCTTCTCAAAGCTTCCGGAACACTTCTAAGGTAATTTCTTACCTAGAACGGAAGATCTAAAGAGAAGAAGGAAGGACTAAGTGTTGAAACTCATCAACACTTGCGCGCTGCCTTATTCCTTCAATAGAACTTGCACGTCCCTTTTCTGGAAGAACCTCAAGAGGATTCTAAAGGGATTTATAAAGAGTCGCTCAAATATTTTAATGATGGTTGAGAATCGCGCAAGTATCCCACATGTCGTGCAAGTATACCTGCGCGACCAATACTTGCGCGCCGCCGCAATACTTGCGCGCCTTCCAAGACTTGCGCGCCCCTACCTTTTTGGGTGCCCATCTTGCCCATTTTACCCCTCTTAAGCCATTACACCTTTCCTTTTCAAGATTCAGTCTTCAAGACACTCTTCAAAGCCATTTATGGCATGATTTCTTGATTTGACTTCCTTATCTAAAAGGAATTCTGTGGAATATCTCTCAAAACCTAGTGATTTAAATATCCTTATGTCACTAAATATGGAGAGTTCATTCATTCAACCTCATCCTTTAAGATGAGAGAATCCTTAACTTGGGTCTCCTTTTTTTAGGAATAATCCCCAGTTATAAGTCCTTTAATCTGGGCATCTTCCTTAGGAGTAAGCCCCAAATTCTTAAAATTCCCAAACTTGGGCATCCTCCTCAGGAGTAAGCCCCAAACCTTAATTCCTTAACTTGGGCATCCTTCTTAGGAGTAAGCCCCGAGTCCCTTAATTTGGGCATCCTTCTTAAGAGTAAGCCCCAACCTCAAATATGGGCATCCTCCTTAGGAGTAAGCCCCAAACCTTAATCCCTAACCTGGGTCTCCTTTTTCAAGTATAAAACCCAGTTATAATCTTGGGCTTCCTTTTCAGGAATAAGCCCCAAGTCCCCTAATTTCTCTTTAACCAGTCCTAATTTACCCTTGATTTGGGTTTCCTTTTCAGGAGTAAAACCCAATCATAAGTCCCCTCCTAACTTGGGCATCCTTCTTAGGAGTAAGCCCCAAGATTAGAGTATTCAAAATCTCCATGAAGCACATATACCTTTATGGACCTTGTTCATGGATTTTCTCCCTAAAAGTGAATCCTAAATCTTTATCTATCTGGGCAGTCATACATACATAAGCCCCAAACCATTTCTTATGATTGCATCTTTCATGGCATAATTGTCTAAGTTTTACTAATACCTCTTGTTTCTCACACCGAGCATGACTCACGTGAGCTTAGAGTATAAAAGTAATTGTGACATCCTGCTTTGAACCATCAATCATAAACATCATACCCTTAACGAACTACGTGGGTTCTGATTCCTTTTTCAAAACAAAGGATACGTAGGTAGCCCATCTATGGGTTCGATCCCAACTCTGAAGTAATTCATTGTCCTTTTGAATGACGATAAACTTCAAGTGCCCCACTGAGTGGCTTTAAAACCAGCCTGGTCATCATAATGACCAAGAGACTTTTATATAAATGTTTTGAAGGATATCATTGACCAAGAATCTCTAAATAGATACAGATGATTCTCTATTGATGAAGAACCTCGAATACATATAAAAGATTCTCTAAATTTCTTACATATTTAATAATTGATTGTTAAACTGAAGGAAAGCTCATTTTATACTTGGTAATGTAATAAGGATTCACGAACATAACTTAAATCTATAAAGAGAGTCCCGGAGTAGACAATAATTCCCCTCAAAAAGGTGTGATGAGTCCGACCTCCCATCCTCTCGACCAATGCAAATTCCTAAGACTCATTAGCTCACAAGATAATGAGCGCCTACCTTTGGAAAGTAGTTCCAAACGGATGTGGAATCATTGGATGTTTCCGGTTCTACGAACAAACCCGTTAGAAACCGATCGGAACGTTTGAATCTCCCATCCAGGAGGTCATCCCCGGATTCCGTGCGAAACAAAAAATGGTGAACCCGATGTGAATCCTTAACCAAGTTAAAGTGATGTTCTTCTTATTTGTTAGGACCCTTGGGCCAACAAAGAAATCATTGACATATGATCATCCAAAAGATGCAGTGGCCGGACTCATCTTGATTATATCTGTTATATGGAACAGGCACTCTTTTCTCAAGATCTTCTACAAAATGGATTTCCTTAAATTCACCCCTGTGAATACTACTGCTGTAAACACCTCTACTGTGAGGTCTACTGCTGTGAAAACCAATGCTGATACTCCTGCTAGAACGTCGTCCGCTCTGAGGATGACATCACCAACTCAGCGTCTTCAATGCTGGGTTTCTAATGCACTGGTTAAAGAGTACTGTCGCAATGGTACTATCCCAACTCTGGAGGCCGCTCGTCAAGCCCTCCAAGTTAACAACTCTACCTGGTCATCCGGACAACGGCGGCCAGCGATCAAGAAGCAGATGGTGCTGACTACTGTATCCAACCGTTTCGGGTCGTTATCCCCGGAACGCAATTTCCATTCACTCCCTTACTCTGAGGAAGTAAATGAGCAGGTCTCGCAGGGCCTTAATTCAAAAAGACAGGAGTCCTTCTCGAGGTCTCCCATCAACAATCACCGCCAGACTCATGCGGTAGTGCACCCTCAACATGATGAGGGTACCGACTCCAGGCATTCAGCTCAGGTTCCTCGAACCCGAGCAGGCAAGATGAACCGCCAGAGACGGAATCCGGTTAACAATAGGCAGGTTGTCATCCCTTCCATCTCCGGAGAAGTCCACCAACCTAACTTGGTGGCAAACAACGAGCAGGCACACACACTTGTCCGTTTTAATTCCGCTGTCCAGCAGACTCGTCTGGCAGCATCAAGCCAATCCCGTCAGGCAATTCCGGCGGAGTACTATAGGCAGGAACATACACCTGCTTATGCATCATCAGTTAGTCAGCAGGCTCGTCTGACTACATATGATGGATCTTGTCAACCGCGTTTGGCGAAGTGTAATCAGCAGGCACATACACCTGCTAATACTAATCAAGCCTACCAACAGTCTCGCTTGGTAGCGCACGGAGAAGTCAGCCGGAAAGCCCCGAAGACAAATAGGAGGCAGACTCAACTCTCTGCCTCCACACTTGAGTACTGTCAGGATTCACTGACAGGAAAAGGAGGACAGGAGCAGGCACATACACCTACTCCAAACCCGGAATGGACCTATATCCCCATTCTGGTGGCTGAAGTCACCAAACATATTTTATCAATGGTGAAAGAGCAGAAGCAAATTCATGCTCA
Organism: Viscum album; assembly: GCA_963277665.1. Classification (NCBI taxonomy): domain Eukaryota; kingdom Viridiplantae; phylum Streptophyta; class Magnoliopsida; order Santalales; family Viscaceae; genus Viscum; species Viscum album. Next base: position 593,927,643 of record OY728166.1, read on the forward strand.
TATTCTGGATGCTTGCCAGGATATCATAACAGCTTCAGCATCATCTCAGGGACAGACACATAAATCTCTCCCTAGCAGTGGAGTGACACATCAACGATTCACTCCGGAACAGACACACACATCTGTTCCAGTCCAAGAGGGTCATGGGGCATACTCCCCCATATCATACGGACAACCAAGTCAGGCACATACACCTGATTTGAGTGGAGATCGTCAGCCTAACCTGACCATCTTTCCTGATCAGGCACATACACCTGCTCAGAGTAACCACTTTCGTCAACAAGTGGTTTCCAAAGCGAGTAAGAAGGCATATAAGAAAAAGATCCGCCCAGCACAGTCAGGAGATCAAAGGCCAATCTGCAACAAGGCCTTGCTCGATGCTGGAGTTCTTGAAGCCCTCAGACATTTATCTGTCGGAATTCAAGATTCTACTCCCTCAGTTCCCAATAACAGGAACATTAATTCTGAAGGTCTTCAACAGAAACTTCCTCATGAAGGCTTGCCTCATGAAAATTCGGTCAATCTTGAAGTTTTTTCTTTAGATGAGAGCCACAGGAACCCTCTGTGTGGTCAGAAGACCAAGGAGCAAGAGATCTCATCTTTTGCTATAACCCATTATGGTGGTCCTCCCCATGATGATGAATTTCGCTGTGAAAGTCCTCTCCGCAGCAGTGATTCACATTGCCTGGAAAATACTCCAGTGGACAATGTAGTGTCGAGAAAGCCCTCTTATCTTGAGGCACTTTCAAATGCGAAACCAGTCATGTCTGATGCTTTATCGCTAACAAGTGAAATACTTTCTCAATCAGAAGATAGCCCAGGGTGTAGGTCATTCTCCGAACCACCCCTAAGTCATGCATCTTCTAGTTTGACCAATGATCTCTCTACCAATCTTGTTGAATCCGATGAAGCAACAAGGAAACACCAACTCTGGTCAAAATAGGTAGAAGAATCTTCATTTAATGATAAAGAGGAAATGCTGAACATGAGGAAAAAACTGGCAAAAGGTGAAGTACCAGTCATGTTTTGGCCTTTGGCTGACTCCCAGTACGACATTCCAAAGATGTTGACGGATGATGGAATCCATGATATTCGTCTCAACATATGGAAAACTCTTTGTCAATTAAAGAAGAAGATATTATCTTATGATGAATATGAAAATCATCTTAAGATAATAGAAGGGCTACAACGTCAGATTGATTTGGAATCTCTATCAGTCTCTCGGTATCCGAAGGCTGAAAAACAACAGAGAACCCTTCAACGTTCATGCCTTGGCGCACTAAGAAAATTGCGTCAGTTAATTGCCAATGCTCCATCTGATGTTCATATCAGAGGATGGGGTGTTCACGGAGCACTACATTTCACAGTGCTTTCCAGTTAGCAAAGCCCGCCGAAAATGGTCTCATGCAATGTTATTGCCCATGGCCGGCCACAGTCAATGGGCTTTGTTCATAATCAAAAGCTTTCTCAAGAACAGGCTTCAACTAGTTCCTCTCAAAATCAATCATATAGAGAACAAGTGTTGAATTGATCCTACATCAAGCAGGCGAGAATATTGCACAAGCCTCTCGTATGGAGCAAACATGTCATCAAATGACAGAAGTCTCGAAAATCATCCAACGGTCTGTTGAACCAGGTGATAAAAGTGGATACAGGTTAATGCATCCAGCTAATTTCCGAACTAAGATTCGCAAGATCAAGAGATCTTTTAAGAAGATCTCAGACGTAGCATGTCAAGAGCCACCCCATCTTGTCAGACTGGGGACTTCTCTAACCCAACCCTCAGAGTCAACAAATGGGATTCGAGGAGTTGAGCGGAATCAGTAGGAACATCCCCAGTTCACGAGACTGGGGACTCTTTCAAATCATCAATCCCCTTCTCAGAGAATATCAGTCTTTTCTCGATTGGGGAAGAAGCCCCAAGAGGAACGAAGAGCCAAATTATCAGGAGATTCCCTCCAAATTATAGCTCGTCAAGAAATTCCTAAAGGATTGAATCAACAAAAGGCAATGTCTCATCAAAGACATGAAAGAAGACAATATCACAGAAATGTTGATAGAAGGGATGCGATGCATTATGCATCAATCAATGTCATCAATGTCGTTGTTGCTAATCCACCAGAGGAGACTCACTCAGGGGACTCAGATGAAGAGCATCCTGCTCAAGAAAATGTACGCACCGATACAAATGAAGAAGGTGTACGTACACAAAGTCAAAGGATTACTCAGAACCTAGGTAATCCACTTCCCTCCCTCCAAAAGGTATCCAACAAAGGGAAGGGAAAGAATCAGGTTACATATCCTTCCTCTGGAGAAGGTCATTCGCTCTCATTAGAGCAAAGGTTTGCACAACAGGAGGAAGAAATGAAAGAATTAGGAAGAATGAATGCAGAACTACTTCAGAGTAGTCTTCTTCTTAAGAATGCTGAAGTTCGACAGCCGAAGGAATTTTTTACAGTTACTGAGATGGATCAAGAATATCCTCCTTTATCAGTACACCCTCAGAGGTCTAATCTCGTGGGTCAAGCGCAACAACGTTTGGCAGTGCTACCATTAGTTGCAGCACCAACCACCACGTCTGTCCAAGCTCCATTCATTACACCTACCCAAAACCAAGTTCAACCTGATGTTTCTCAAAAGTTAATAACTATTATTGAGTCATTAACAGCTCGGTTAGAAACTATGGAAGGGAAACGGGCACAAGTTCAACCTGAAAAGAAAGTTTACCCTGAATGGTTAGATTCAATTTCTCCTCCATCCAGTTTTGGAAACCCCGTTTTCCCTACTTTCAATGGATCAGGCGACCATGAACAACATTTGACGCATTATGTGTCTTGTTGTGATCCTATGATGGGAACTCCAGAGCAGCAAGAAGCAGTGAAACTCAGATGCTTCATGCGAACCTTGCAACGACCGGCTTTTGTCTGGTATACAAGCTTGCAATCCCGATCAATCATCGGATGGGAGGATCTTCGTCAAAAATTACTTCTTCAGTTCAGCTCAACTTTGCCAAAAATGACAGTTTTCGATCTTACAAACTGCAAGCAAAGGGAGAATGAAAGAGTCTCTGATTTCATTGCTCGCTGGAAGGGATTAACGTATTCCCTGAGTTTAGCACTCCCTTAGGAAGAGCTGTTGCCAATCTGTGTGGAAAATTTGCGTGACGAATTACGCACGCCATTGATCCCTGTGAAATACACAGGAGGGTTTCGAGACCTTACTTCAATCGCTCAGCAGATTGAAGATTCCCTTATACAGGCTAAGGTTAAATCTCGTGTAATTCCATCAGCTCCAGGAAGAAGAATGGGTAAAGCAGAAACTGCTACAGTTATGCTTAAACAAGCACCTGTACCTATATATACTTCAAAACCTTCATCTTCTCAAAGGACTCCACCTCCTGAACGCCAACAACAAAGGTCGTTTCGTCCAAATGATCAAAGAGATCAACGATGAAAACAATTTGAGGATATGAAGGGTAAAACATACTCTTTCCGAAATGAGCAAGTTCCTGGTTACTTCATTTCAGCTCTGGAAAATAATTTGGTTCAATTACCAGTGCCCAAGAGGCCAAACAAGGAAGGAGATGAAGACCGTCCCAATTATTGTCCCTTTCATCAAATGTTGGGGCATCCCATCAAGGAGTGTTTTGTCTTTAAAGACCTCCTGCAAAAGATGGTCGACTTGGGACAAGTCAAATTGAAGGGTTCTTCAGCTCATGTAGCGTGTGTTACCGCTACAGGTCCAGAGGAAGGAGGCGAGTGGAAGGAAGTTAGAAGCAAAACTGCACAAAAATATGATGATTGGATGGTCAGAAAGACAATCAATCGGACCCATGCCATTTTTGCAAACACAATTGAAGAATCCAGTTGTGTCTCCTACAAAAGCTACAGTGAAGCCTCCATCAAAAGACAAATCCTCAAAAGGGCAGCGCAATTCAAAGAAGAAAGAGGGATCGGAAGAAGATGAGTATGTATCGAGGCCTAAGTTGTCTTTGACTCTGGAAGATTTCATGCCATCTACTTCAAAGCCACGGGCACCGCCCCATCAAACGGCACAGCCTAAACAGGCTAGTCAGGCAGGGTCTTTATCAGACGAAGAGTTAATCTTCGGTTCTGTTAATATGATTCAATTAACAGATCCATATTCCAGTCTTGATGAGCCTGAATTCCCTGTATCAAATAAGGGAATCCGAGGAAGTTCCAGAGGTTCAGGATACAGAGGAAGACGTGGATCTTTCCGAAGCCACTACTCCAATTCTACCCCTGCTAGCACTGTGTATGCAGCAGAAACTCGTGGTAGAGCCCTTCAGCGAGCTCAAAAAGAACAAGCAAGTTCTTCTGTCAATGGCCAACTCAGTTTTGGCACAGTTATTTTTGGAAGACCGATTAAAGGTTCCATATTCTTTATCTCAGCAAGTAAATGGATCTAATCAGTCTAATATTCCAAAACCAAGGATGTTGCCAACTTCTATCCCAATACAAGATGCATCAGCTTCCAATGCATCTGCTTCCAAGGTACCTGCTAAACCTCATATTCCTGTTGGGAAACGCAGACCTCTAGATCAAAAGTATGATATATTGAAACACTTGGCCCAAGTACCAGCCAAGTTATCAATTTTAGATGCTTTGAATCTGTCAAAATATCTTCAGGAAGCACTAATCGAAGCTTTGTCAAGTCCTCAGGAGTTTGAAGCTGAAATTGCTGCAGCTGAAGTCTATCACATAGAGAATAATCCTTCAGAATGCCATGCAGTGATATATTTTACTGATAAAGATGAAGATGATGTTGTGCATGGGCACATAAAACCTCTCTACTTATCTGGAAAAGTCAATGGTGTAGATATCTGAAGAGTTTTCATTGACAATGGTTCAGGAGTCAACCTCGTGCCCATTCGTACACTTCATCGATTGGGCCTCATGGAATCTGATTTATCTCCTTCTACCATGATGTTACAAGGATATGATAAAAATGAACAAGAACCACTGGGCGAAGTTACACTCAGAACCCAGTTTGGAGATCTTGTATCCAATTCGGATTTCATGATTGTTGATCAAGACTCAGCTTTCAACGTCTTGCTTGGAAGACCCTGGCTACATCAGCATGAAGCTATTCCTTCATCATACCATCAATGTCTCAAATACTGTTTAAATGGTCAAGTTGGAACATTGTATGGTGATAAGGCCCCGTTCAAGACATGTGAGTCTCAATACATTGAGGCAGAATTTTATCACATGAAGGGAAGAGAAAAATCTACAATGAAGGAAATTACCAAAGTTAATGCTCCATATGGTTTGGAGAAAATTCCAATAAATCCATTTACACATGTGAGTATAGATTATGTGTTACCTATCAGTCAAATTGACAAAATAGGCCCAAATCAAAATACTCTTATGGAAAGATCCATAATGTCAGTTACGGCAATCGAGCCAGACAACATGGGAGAAATTGGTAACCTACCAAATAGTGATGAAAGCATAAGTGGTGATGTCTTCATTTCATCTGCTAAAATCCAACAAGTCTATACTTCTCCAATCAGGCCAGAAGAAGTTATAGCAACACCAGAGGTGAATAATGATGTCGATTCTCAATCCATTATCTCCTCTTTATTTCCCAAAGAAGGCCCTTTATCATCAATAGGGTCGGAAATGGAAGCTTCTTCTTCAAAATGTGAAAATTTTGATATCTCTTATGATCATGAAAATTTCATTTTGTCATCTACTATGCAAGTAGAAACAGAAGAAATAGCACATGATTAAGAGGAAGAGGAAGATCTTAGAGATGCTCCTCCAACATTTGAAGAGGGTATCTCTACCACTGTGGATGAACTCAGAGAAATAAATCTGGGTACAGAGAAAGATCCACGCCCCACTTTAATTAGTGCGGCCATGACCCTTGAAGAGCAATAGATGTATATTTCTTTTCTAAATAAAAATAAAGATATTTTTGCTTGGAATTATACAGAAATGCCTGGGCTTGATCCTGATATTGCTACTCATCATTTGGGTTTACCAAAAGAACATCAAGGATTTAAGCAAGCTGCGAGAAGAACACACCCAACCTCTGCTTCCAAAATTGAAGCTGAAGTGGATAAGCTGATCAAAGCTAACTTCGTCAAAGAAGTTCAATATCCCAAGTGGTTGGCTAATATTGTCCCTGTAAAGAAAAAGAATGGACAAATTAGGGTTTTCATCGATTTCAGAGATCTTAATCGGTATTGTCCTAAAGATGATTTCCCAGTTCCGATTACAGAACTCTTAATTGATGCGACGGCTGGTTATGAAGTACTTTCCTTCATGGATGGATATTCCAGATATAATCAGATCCAAATGGCCCCATAAGATGAGGAATCTACAGCCTTCAGAGCCCCTCAAGGTGTTTTTTGTTACCGGGTGATGCCCTTTGGTTTAAAGAATGCAGGTGCAACATATCAACGCGCCATGCATCATATCTTCAAACCTTTCTTAGGGAAATTTGTTAAATTCTATGTAGACGATTTGGTGGTTAAATCCAAACAACGTTCTAATCACTTGGCTGATTTGGAAGTCATATTCCACAAGCTTCGACAACATAATTTGAAGATGAACCCCTTAAAATGTGCTTTTGGGGTAACCTCAGGAAAATTCCTCGGCTTTGTTGTACGCCATCGTGGTATTGAAGTCGATCCTGAGAAGACCAAATCAATCCTTGGTATGTCACCTCCTCATAATTTGAAAGAATTAAGAGGACTTCAAGAACACTTAGCCTATATTCGGCGTTTCATTGCCAATTTGGCGGGTAAAAGTTTACCCTTTACCAAATTATTGAAAAAAAGAGTCACTTACCAGTGGACTGAAGAATGTCAAGAAGCATTTGATGTTCTCAAGAAATACCTCTTGAGTCCACCAGTACTCATGCCACCTGTTGAAGGAAGACCACTTATCCTCTATGTGACAGCTCTAGAGCCATCATTGGGTGCCTTTCTAGCCCAAAAGAATGATGCTGGGAATGAAAATAGCCTCTACTATCTCAGTAGAACTATGCTTGAAGCAGAAACCCGGTATTCAAGTATTGATAAGTGCTGCCTAGCAATAATCTTTGCAGTTCAGAAACTGAGACACTACCTGCAACATCACGAGGTCCAATTGGTATCTCGCAATAATCCGCTCAAATTCATCCTTAGTCGTCCAATGCTTATAGGACGTCTAGCAAGGTGGGCAGTTATTTTGCAACAGTTCGACATTCAGTATGTGTCTCAAAAGGCAATAAAGGGTCAAGCTCTGGCTGATTTCCTGGCTGAACATCCTTCTATGGAAGACACGTCTTCAGATATTGAACTCCCTGATGAGGAAGTTTTCTCTATTAAAGAGAATCCTCAAACATGGGAAATGTATTTTGATGGTGCTTCCAGAAGTCCAACAGGGAAGAAAATGGAAAATCCTAAATTCAACAAAGTTGGTTTAGGAATTGTACTCATTTCTCCAGATAAGGCATTGTTACCTTATTCCTTTCTATTGTGGGAAGGTGGTACTAATAATGAATCTGAATACCAAGCTCTCATTACAGGCTTGGAGTTAGCGCTCCAAGCACAAGTGAACCACTTAAAGGTGAAAGGTGATTCAGACCTGGTAATCAAACAAGTCAATGGGGATTATGCCATCAGAAAAGAAGAATTAATCCCTTTGTATGGTTACGTCAGAGAGTTAATGGCAGAATTCCCTTCAGAACCGACATTTTCTTATGTCCCAAGATCACAAAATGCTCAAGCTGATGCACTGGCTAATATAGCCACAACTCTAGAAGATCCAAATCGGGATGAGACAACCATCAGTATTGCCCACCGTCGTGCAATTTCACCTTATGTTCAAGCCAGAACAGAGGAAATTAATGAAATTAGTCCCATTCCTGAACCATATGGTCATACTACCGGATGGATGACACCTATCAGGGAATACCTTCAAAATGGAACACTTCCACCTGATAGATCTGAGAAAGAACAAATTCGGCGATGTGTGGTCAATTTTACTCTTTATGATAGCCCAAACCACCTAGAAAAAATTCTCTACAAACGTGGTTTTGATGGAGTTCTCTTCAGATGCATTGATGGTGAAGAGACAATGGCTGTCATGAAAGAAGTGCATGCAGGAGTATGTGGTGCCCACCAGTCTGGACATAGATTGTCTGATCAAATTCAAAGGCTTGGATACTTTTGGCCTTCAATGATACAAGATTGTGTTGATTTCACAAAGAAGTGTCATTCATGTCAAGTATATGCCAACTTCATTCATCAACCTCCAGAGTTGCTTCATACAGCTAAATACTCATGGCCATTTGCCACATGGGGAATGGATGTGGTGGGACCTTACCCTTCAGCTACGGCCAAGTAGTTTAAGTACATTCTTACTGCTACTAATTTCTTTTCCAAATGGGCGGAAGCAGTACCTCTCAAAGAAGTCAGTTCTAAATGCATTGTTAGCTTCATCGAGTCTAACATCATTACTAGATTTGGTGTCCCTCATACCATATTGACGGACAACGGCACCAACTTTTGTTCTTCTGAGGTGAAGAAATTGTATCAAGAATACAACATTAAATCCAACCATTCATCTAGGTATCATGCGGCAGCCAATGGCCAAATAGAAGCCTTTAACAAGACTCTTTCAAATATACTGCAAAAGATGGTGGATAAAGATAAGAGGTCATGGCCTGATAAACTCTTTCATGCTTTATGGGCTTATCGGACTACCACCTGTAATGCAATGCGGTCAACTCCATATTCGTTGGTATATGGAACAGAAGCAGTCTTGCCAATTGAAGTTCAATTGCCCTCACTCAGAGTAGCCATTTGTGATCAGTTATCTACAGATGAGAAATCCCAAAAGTGATTGAATGAATTGGAACAGTTAGATGAGAAAAGATTGTGCACTTTGCACCACTTAGAAATCTATCAGAATCGAATAGCACGAACTTTTAACAAAAAAGTTCGTCTTCGTTCATTCATTCAGGGAGAATTGGTATTAGTTCTCAGAAATCCAATGATACCAAGAAAGAAACCTCCCAAGCTTGAGCCAAAATGGGAAGGACCTTATTCAATACATAGGGTCTACTCCAATGGAGCTTTTTCATTAATCTCAATGGATGGAGAACTCATCATGACTCCTACCAATGCCAGATTTCTGAGGAAATATTTTTTATAAACACAAAATATGGTCCCCAGAACCAAGACTCTTACAATTGGTTCATACAACAATACTCCAGTATGACTTTAAACTGCATCATCATCCACGGTCTATGCATATGACCTTAAACTATTTGCACTTTCGTCCAACATGACGTTAAACTGTAGAAAAGAACTTGTCCCCACAACATGACATTAAACTGTGCAGCACCAGTTCATCCTTTCTATATGACGTTAAACTATACAGCAATGGTCCAGTATGACCTTAAACTGCAACTTCGTCCAACATGATGTTAAACTGTGAAAAAGTTCCCTAAACCGTACAGCATGACCTTAAACTGCATCTTCCCTGGTCCATGCATATGACCATAAACTATTTGCAAGTCCCTTACGTCCAGCAAGATGTTAAATTGTGACGTCCTAACTACAGGACGTTAAACTGTATAAAAGTCCCTTACGTCTGGAAAGACGTTAAACTATATAATCTCAAAGTTCCAGCATGACATTAAACTGCACCATTCACAGTCCATGCATATGACCTTAAACTATTCGCACTTTTATCCGACATGACGTTAAAATGGTACACTCTTTTATCATTACTGCATGACATTAAACTGCACAATCCCCCTTTCATCCAATATGACGTTAAACTGTATTGTCCCCATCATCCTAACTACATGACGCTAAACTGTACAGAAAATCCTTGATATGTCCTACATGACATTAAACTGTTATTTTGTCCCTGCTACATGACACTAAACTGTGCAGCACCAATAGTCCTAACTACAAGACTTTAAACTGCATAGTCCCTTGATATGTCCTACATAACATTAAACTGTGCATCGTTAAGGTTGTTGTTATCTCTTGTTTCTCACACCGAGTATGACTCACGTGAGCTTAGAGCAAACCTCAACCATAACACTCTCTTTGGGCCCCTAACCATGTGTAAGTCCCAACAACATTTTTTATTAGATCATTTTCCCCAAGAACAACTTGATCATTAATTCATTCTTTAATTGAACTACACGGACTTTGATCCTTGCCCTCCAGGCTGGGTATATAGGCAACCTCCCAGGGTTTAAGCCCGAAAACAATCTCTTCACATCGGTTCACCACCATCTCATATGATGTTGATTCGTGAAACCACACCTAGAATCAATATATTTACATTGATTCACTTTCGTCCTTGTTATATGACGTTAAACTATGCAAAACTTTTGTCTGGTATGACAATAAACTACAATATTCTTTGATTTCCTCATTTGAGAGAGAACTATTTTTGACATTGATTTTTCAATCATGGTTTTCATTTCAAAAGACTACGTGCATACATGGTAATACCTAAACTTTTTGTCTCAAATTAAACCATCATTGCACTAAAGTCCCCTTTCAACCTTCACATGTACGAACCAAATTTGTACAAAGGGTAGTTCTAGAACTATGTGGACTTGATTCCCATCCTTATGGGATACGTAGGAACATTTGAGTATCCCTCAAATCCAGTCCCAAGTCTTTTGGGCCTAACCCCAAATTTCACTTTCAGTCCCTTAGCTGAAAAGTCCTCATGAAAACACACACTGTGTATTTGTTATTATGGTCCGAATTCTATGACCCTAAAATAAGATCTCTCACACTTTCGTCCTGCACGACGTTAAACTGTATTTCAAGAACTACGTACGGCTTGATTCTCATTCTTATGAGATACGTAGTGAAGTCCAAAATTTCAGGACCCAGCCACAACATGATTATGGTTATCATTGACCTATGTATCTCTATATACATTAGACAATACCCATCTTTATGTGTTATAATCCTAACCTTAAATATTTTCAGATCTTCATAACCCTTTTTCATGACTTCTAGTCACAAAAATGTCAAACTTCTGAGAATTCTTTTGCCTGACTATGCAGCACGTTCCCATAGGTGGCCTTGCATAAACAGTCAACATAACAGACTTGTCAGCTAAAAGATGCTATTTATTTGACCATGCAGCCAATTCCCTTAGGTGGCCCTGCATATTTCAACCCCCTAACAGGTTTGTTAAATAATGGTAACTTCATTCTTGGGAAGAATGCCTCTTTTGTCCTTATTTGTCTTAAACGACAGTATGTAGGGATCCGCAAAAAATAGCCATCCTTAACATATTTGTCCCATATCCTTTTTGATGATCTAAAAGTATTCAAGTCTATGGTTTATTCTTCTTCCCTACGTTTGGGTCAGACCTTCGTAGGAGTGATATTCATCCAGTTCTTCGATAATCTTGTCTGAAAATATCTTCTCCATATTCAAGTACCTCTTTCCATACAACAAACTCTATAATTTAGAAAATTTGAATCTCCATAAACTTTCACTAGCTTTTAGCACTAGGAAAGTAAACTTCTGAGAATTCTTTTACCTGACTATGCAGCACGTGCCCATAGGTGGCCTTGAATAAACAGTCCACTTAACAGACTTGTCAGCCAAAAGATGCTATTTATTTGACCATGCAGCCAATGCCCTTAGGTGGCCCTACATATTTCAACTCCCTAACGGGTTTTTGTTAAAAATAGTAACTTCATTCTTGGAAACTACTTCTTCTAATGCCTTTTAGCTCTTTTTCATATCATTCCTCAGATTCAAATATTCTTAAGCCATAGTTTACATATTTTCCCTCATACTTGAGTATGGTAGTATGTTTTCAGATGAACTTTCAAGGAATTGTGTCAATTCTAATCCATTTTGGTCAAAGCTATTTCGACCTTAAACATTAGCCCCTTTATGTCCGGCGTGCATGACTTTAAACTTCCCACAAAAAGACAAAGGAACTCTGAATAAAAGTCAAGTTCCAGCTCACTAAACATACATTCTGTATGATTTAGGTAATATTGAGCAATTAAAAGATTCAAAGTTTGTAGGGTTATTTGTAATAATCCTAGTAAAAATCAAACTATGCTTACTGGGCCCATTGGATTAAGTAAATTTGAAGCAGGTAGTGAAAGAATGTAGGTACAAATGATTGAAGACGAAAGTGTTTTTCATTGATACACAAGAGATAGAAAGACATCCATAGACTGGAGTCTCTTCTCTTTTTCAAGAATTACAGAAGATTGTCAACATAAGTCTTCATTTGATGTATAGCATCCTGAGCCTTATCAGCAGTTACTTAAAGCTCGTGAACTTGACCAGCTTCACTCTTTTCAGCTTGCTGAAGTGCCTTCTTAGCATCTGCGATGGCTTTCATGCCATTCATATGAGTTTCATCCAATGATTTATTAAGCTGATCAAGTTCCCCAGTAACAGCATCTAACTGTTGTTGGAGTTGCACCTGCTGGACGACCTTTTCTTTGATTTTTTGCTTCAGATCCTTCATCTTGGCAGCATAATCAGCTTCAGCTTGGGATACCGTAGCCTCAAATTCGCCTATGTTGACTGAAAATTTCACTCTGGTCAGATCTTCGCGACTTTTCTGCGCTTGCTCCCTCCTGAAAATGATCTGTTTCACCGCGGCATGGATCTTTTCATACCCAAAAGCCATGTATTTATAGGCCAGGAGGCCTATCTGCGCGCCGTACCCAGTGCGCTCAAGGCCTGCGCGACGCAAACTTTAACGCTGACCTCTGTGCCCTGAAGACTTGCGCGCCCCCTTTTCCTTTGGATGGATTCGATTTCCTCAGAGTCAAATCCTCATTTCTCTCCGGATCCAACTCTGAGGGGGGACTTTTGTTGACGCTCCTTTCGTCACAGAATCTAAAAATCGGAAAAGGGGAATACCTGAGCTCAAAGTGATTCAACCTTTGAAGAAAATATCAAAAATCGACAAAGGCGTGAACAAAGGATCAACAGCAACTGCACCGCGCAAGTTATATCACTGTCGCGCAAGTGGACTTGCGCGACGCACCTTGGCGTGCAAGTGACTTGCGCGACCTAAGTGATTACCGCCCGGTAACCGCCCGGGGTCTTCTCCTGCCTATAAATAGACCCTGTGGGCCCCCCATTCAGGAGGATCTTTTTCCATAAACTCGAATTGAAGCTCTCAATGCCCAAGTCTCTTCTCAAAGCTTCCGTAACACTTCTAAGGTAATTTCTTACCTAGAACGGAAGATCTAAAGAGAAGAAGGAAGGCCTAAGTGTTGAAACTCATCAACACTTGCGCTCCGCCTTATTCCTTAAATAGAACTTGCACGTCCCTTTTCTGGAAGAACCTCAAGAGGATTCTAAAGGGATTTATAAAGAGTCGCTCAAATATTTTAATGATGGTTGAGAATCGCGCAAGTATCCCACATGTCGCGCAAGTATACCTGCGTGACCAATACTTGCGCGCCGCCGCAATACTTGCGCACCTTCCAAGACTTGCGCGCCCCTACCTTTTTGGGTGCCCATCTTGCCCATTTTACCCCTCTTAATCCATTACACCTTTCCTTTTCAAGATTCAGTCTTCAAGACACTCTTCAAAGCCATTTATGGCATGATTTCTTGATTTGACTTCCTTATCTGAAAGGAATTCTGTGGAATATCTCTCAAAACCTAGTGATTTAAATATCCTTATGTCACTAAATATGGAGAGTTCATTCATTCAACCTCATCCTTTAAGATGAGAGAATCCTTAACTTGGGTCTCCTTTTTTAGGAATAATCCCCAGTTATAAGTCCTTTAATCTGGGCATCTTCCTTAGGAGTAAGACCCAAATTCTTAAAATTCCCAAACTTGGGCATCCTCCTCAGGAGTAAGCCCCAAACCTTAATTCCTTAACTTGGGCATCCTTCTTAGGAGTAAGCCACGAGTCCCTTAATTTGGGCATCCTTCTTAGGAGTAAGCCCCAACCTCAAATATGGGCATCCTCCTCAGGAGTAAGCCCCAAACCTTAATCCCTAACCTGGGTCTCCTTTTTCAAGTATAAAACCCAGTTATAATCTTGGGCTTCCTTTTCAGGAATAAGCCCCAAGTCCCCTAATTTCTCTTTAACCAGTCCTAATTTACCCTTGATTTGGGTTTCCTTTTCAGGAGTAAAACCCAATCATAAGTCCCCTCCTAACTTGGGCATCCTCCTTAGGAGTAAGCCCCAAGATTAGAGTATTCAAAATCTCCATGAAGCACATATACCTTTATGGACCCTGTTCATGGATTTTCTCCCTAAAAGTGAATCCTAAATCTTTATCTATCTGGGCAGTCATACATATATAAGCCCCAAACCATTTCTTATGATTGCATCTTTCATGGCACAATTGTCTAAGTTTTACTAATACCTCTTGTTTCTCACACCGATCATGACTCACATGAGCTTAGAGTGTAAAAGTAATTGTGAAATCCTGCTTTGAACCATCAATCATAAACATCATACCCTTATATGAACTACATGGGTTCTGATTCCTTTTTCAAAACAAATGATACGTAGGTAGCCCATCTATGGGTTCGATCCCAACTCTGAAGTAATTCATTGTCCTTCTGAATGACGATAAACTTCAAGTGCCCCACTGAGTGGCTTTAAAACCATCCTGGTCATCATAATGACCAAGAGACTTTTATATAAATGTTTTGAAGGATACCATTGACCAAGAATCTCTAAATAGATACAGATGATTCTCTATTGATGAAGAACCTCGAATAAATATAAAAGATTCTCTAAATTTCTTACATATTTAATCATTGGTTGTTAAACTGAAGGAAAGCTCATTTTATACTTGGTAATGTAATAAGGATTCACGAACATAACTTAAATCTATAAAGAGAGTCCCGGAGTAGACAATAATTCCCCTCAAAAAGGTGTGATGAGTCCGACCTCCCATCCTCTCGACCAATGAAAATTCCTAAGCTTCATTAGCTCACAAGCTAATGAGCGCCTACCTTTGGAAAGTAGGTCCAAACGGATGTGGAATCATTGGATGTTTCCGGTTCTACGAACAAACCCGTTAGAAACCGATCGGAACGTTTGAATCTCCCATCCAGGAGGTCATCCCCGGATTCCGTGCAAAACACACACCCACAAAATATCATATCCTGTCAATCCTCAATCTCTATTGGGTACTTAGAGAATGTATCTTCATATTTGATTTAAAGCTCACCCTAGTCGATAACGGGTGATGGGTCATGCATGTACGTCCTCAACTGCGACACGTGGAAGATGTCGTGTACCCAGTCTAACTTCTACAGTAGAGTTAAGTGGTATTCCACCTCTAAAAATATACTTAGTATCTGGAAGTGCCAATGAATCTCGAATAAAACTTTCCGCACCAACCAATTATCTATAATCCTTATCGAGGTGAAACTCGTATGGACACATGTTCACCTTCCTCAAACTCCAAAGTCCTCATTTGTCTATCTGCATAAGAATTTTGATGGATCTATATAGTCCTCATCTGCTCATGGATTATTTTCACCTTCTCAGTAATGGCTCACACCAACTCTGATCCCCTAAGTGTTGATTATCTTGGGTCAATCCAGCAAAGTGGTGACCTACAGGTTCGCCCATACAAAGCCTCGAATGGTGTCATACCAATAGTAGAATAGTATTTGTTATGTAAACAAACTCTACCAGTGGTAAATAATCCTCCCAACTATATCCAAAGTCCAACATGAAATCTCACATCATGTCCTCCAAAACCTGAATGGTCCACTCAATTTTGTAGTTAGTCTAGGGATGAAATGTTTTTATCAAGAATAACTAAGTCTCAAACGCCTCTGAAAATACCTTCCATAACTAAGATTTGAAGCAATCATCGCATTCATAAATTATATTTTATGTAAATCCATGGAGTCAGACTATATCCCACATGTAGAGGTGTCCCAAGATCTCTAATGAACTTTTCTCCTGAATAGATAAGAATTGGACCGACTTGGTGTGTCAGTCTACAATCACCCAGATGGAATCATGTCCCCTAGATGTACGTGGTAATCCAATCATGAAGTCCATTGATATCCCATATCACTTCCATTCTGGAACCTCAAAGGTTTGAGTTAAACCCGCTTGAATTTGGTGCTCAACCTTCACCTGCTGACAAGTAAGGAATCTAGAGACAAGCTCTACAACTCCCTTATTCATCCCTGGGAACTAAAACTAACATCATAGGTCCTGCTACATATTTTACACACATTTATGTACCATCAAAGTATATGTATGAAAATCTCTCATAACCTCATCCTTCAACAACACTGGTACCATCATGCATCCTATAAAAATAAAAACATGCCCCCTACCTTCAGAAAATCCATCAGCAGCATGTCCAGTGGATATCTAAGTATGTAGGATCTTATGGTCAGTATCCCTAAGTTGTGCCGCCCCAAATCGATGTAGAATCATAGGGGTAACAACCATATACTAGACGTAAGTTGCTCCATCTCCATCCACAAAGGATAACTGCAATGAGGATAACTGCTATGACGCCTCATTCAGCAACTATGAACAAGATCTCTCACTGAGAGCATCTACTACCACATTCCCCTTTATAAGAGTATGGACAATATCAAAGTCATAATCCTGAAGACACTACAGTCATCACCTCTGTCTCAAGTTAAGATCCTTCTAAGAGAATATATACTTGAGATGAGTATGGACAATATCGAAGTCATAATCCTGAAGACACTACAGTCATCGCCTCTATCTCAAGTTAAGATCCTTCTAAGAGAATATATACTTGAGACTCTTTTGATAATAATAGACAATAAAATACTTGTTCATCAGATATTATTGCCACATATTTAGTTTGAATACTACTGTTGTTAACTCAAGATCATGGTTCGTGTAGTTCTGCTCATGTGGTCTCAAATGATGTGAACCATAGGAAATCATTGCTTGGCTCTACATTAGAACAAAACCAAGCATGGTTCCTGATTCATCACATAACACTATGTACTCAAAACCCTCCTCTGATACAACTCTTTCATGACCCGTCCCAAAGGGGTCTGTGTCGCAACTCCCCAAGCCCACCTTCAATAGGCCATGGGATGAAGACTAGCACCAAGAAGGCATATCACTAACATGAGAGGCCTTAGCCTAAGTACGTGTACACACACACATCTCCAAGCCCATACAATGTTAAAATATAAAAATAACTGAATAATCATGCATGCATATATCTAAATCCCACAAACAGAGTATGACAGGAAGTAAAGGAAAGTAAATAAGTCCAAATACAATCTCACCATGAAGAGTCTGGAAACAAGACCAACCAGAAAGTAAAGATAGGTATTTTAGTCAAGATATCATAGGAACACACCTCAGTTTTTTCAGTCTTAGTAACCACCATCTGGTCCTGGTCCATTTAGGACTCTATCAAAATGCCGATCATCTATACAATACAAGACACATATGGGCAAATCTTGTGCATGGGTGTGTATAACAATACCAAGTAGGACACCCCGAAACCACAAAGCATACAACAAATGTATAGCAGTCATATTTTCATGGGTATATGTCTACAATTCATATAACGTGAATATCCAGATATACTCAACAAGACACACAATCTAAAGGTAGGTCATAACCATAATGTCAACCTAGGATTCTAACTCGAAGGTTCCATATAACACTCGTCCGGGAGAACACAATCCAAGAGTCTGATAGCACTAATTACATTCATCTGAGAGGTAGTTCTTATCAGGTCTCACCAATAGAAGTATACGTTAGAAGCCTAAAGATATACAATACATAGATGAGGATCACTTCCAAGTCCATGGGGTATACCAACAACTCAATCTGGATTAATTCTCTAAGTAGAGGATCAGTTATTGCATAGTGTTGGTCACGATGATACCAAGAATTCCACCAAGGGCATGAAGATAAATATAGGATCTCATTCTGGGCATCACAGAATGATTCCAACAACTTCATCCAATAAGTCTTAGTGAAAGGATCATTGTCCTATGGGTAGAAGGCGATTTCAAAATAATCCTCGGGGAATGGATATAGGGAATGTACCCTAACGAAGCTTGTCCAAGATACATAAGACAATGGTTATAAGACGACATTAAGGGGGTACATAGCGTGTAGTATAGGTACACGTCATGCCCCTTCGACCCTGGGTCCTTCCTATATAAACGGCTTGTGTTTGTGTCTGTGTCTGTGTCCGTGTAATAGTACATGACATGCGGATTCCCGTGTACACTATAAAAAAAGTACCCAATTAGAAGGGGTTATAATCCCATCTAAAGTCATCAGTGGCAGTTATGAGGAACTATCACTAATGTGACTGCCTACTCTTGTTAGAGGCGGTTTTGAGGAACCGCTGGTAAAGTAGCGTAATTTTTAGTGGCGGTTCATTTAGAGGTGGTTAAAACCCCCTCTAATAACAGCCTCTAAATACTATATATTTTTATTCTTTAAAAATTGCATCCTGTGCCCCTCCAATTCCCCAGCCTCCCCATCTATCCCGTCCAGTTTGCGGCTCACCCTCCCCATAAGCCACACCCCCTCCGATTTGCGGCCCACCCTCCCTGGTTCCCCCCGTATCCTTCTCTCCAGCACAACCCCTCCAGTTCCATTAGAATCATGATTGTCCCTCTTCACCTCTCTCGTTCACCCGCGAAGCCACACACCATCGAAGTTATAAAATCTTGAGGCCAGCGGGATTCGAAGCCAGGACCTTCTGTAAACCATCAAAGCGCCTTTACCACCATGACACCCAGATTCTGTTAATATATTTACACATCATTATATTTATATATATATTTAACAAATCTAATTAAAATAAATATTATTTCAATAAATTTTAAAATACATATATAATTATTTAAATTAATATATGCATTTTTATATTATATATTTATGTATTTATATTATAATACATTTATATTATATTAAATTTATACATTTATATAAACTATATATTTTATATGTGTATTTGCATACATTTGAGTATATATTTTATAATTATATTCATGTTATGTATATACACATATATTTATATATTTATATATATATATTTATGTAAATTATTTATATACTTAAATACGTATTTATATATTATGTACATGTTTATTTATATTATATGTATAAATATTTATTTAATATATTTACATAATATCTTTAAAAATATATTTATATAATGTACTTCAATGCATATATTTATTATTATGTAAATTAATATATATTTATTTGTATAAATTCTATTATATTATATATAATTAATATTACATAAAATACAATTTAGACAAATATTATCTATGAAATAAAATTTATACAAATATTTATATAATGTTATATGAAATACAATTATACAAATATATAATTAATATTATATTAAATGCAATTTATACAAATATTTATATAATTTTTTTTCAATACATATATTTATTATTATGAACATTAATATATATGTATTTCAATAAATACAATTGTATAATATTATGTACATTAATAGATATGTATTTTAATAAATATAGTTGTATAATATTATATCCATTAATACATATTTTTTTGTATAAATTGTATATTATATAATATTAATTATATATAATATAAATTCATAAACATTTTATTTAAAAATATATTTATTATTATTTTAATATAAATTATAAAAACTACAAGCTTGGTTTTTTATATGATTTATTTTTTAAATAAATTATATTTATGTATTTATTTATATAATATGTTTATGCTTTTATGTTATATATAATTAATATTATATGAAATACAATTTCTATAAATAAATATATATAAATGTATATAAAATTATACAATTATATTTATGTATGCATATAAATACAATTAAATACAATCATATAATTGGAAATATTTAATATAATTAAATGAGATATAAATATATTTACTAAATCGATTTATAATTAATGTGGTATACTAAAAAATATATATATATATAATTATATAATATAAATAAATTTATATATAATATAATATTTATAATATAATATATATATATATTTAATATTTATATTTAATTTTAATTTTTTTATATTATATTTATTTATATACATAATATAATTGTATTGTATTTATACATAAATATACAATAAAAATATATTTAATATAATATATGTATAATATAAATCATAATATAAATGTATGGTATTTATAAAACCATTTATAAATTTTATATATTTGAATAAATATATTTATAATTACATTTGTATTATGTATGCCAATATTTATATATGTATACATTTTTTTATATGTATAATGATTTATTTAAATTATTTATATAATGTCTTTATATTTTTTTAAGACAAACGATGACATGAATTGGTCACCCAATTCATACCCCAAAGAAATTTATTGAATAAAAAAAGTTACAATGCATGTTCGAGGTGTAATGAGTTTACACCAACTCAAAATTGAAATAGATACATGATAATGTGGCAATAAAGCTCGAACAAAAGTTCACAAAGAATCAAACAGGCACAAACCTTGCCTTCAAGTAATAGATCACCTCATGCAGGAAGGACATCAACTCTAAGAAAGCTCCATCTGTCGTCTTCAGAATATATATAAAGAGAATTATTCCATTATAGGCACATTAGGGGGGAATGACCCACCCAAATTTTTTTGTTCAATCCACTCCAGCACCTCCAAAAACTTCAGTAGTACATAAGTCAGTGAACCATGGAGAGTTCATGTAATGAGCCTCCAAGTAAGAAAACGCATCCAGCTAAATTGCATCAACTTCGAGCAATCTCCAAGGCCTCAAAATCAGCAATAACCCATCAAAAATCAGGTATATCACATCTGGATCAGAGGAATGCCCATGGCATAAAAGCAGAAGGCAGTCAAAAAACAAAGTAGCACTGATAATAAATTGGGGAGTTTGTTTAGACTCCATCAACTTCTTATTAAACATTCGTCGTTTGATATCGAGATAAGTATCCACAAAAATTTCAATATTTCTGAGCCTTTGATAAGCTATTTCAACAATATGGTCCGATTCTTCATTCAGATTCTCCTCAGGAGGTATAAGAGGATCAACCTTAAGCTGCATAGGAAAATCCGAAACAATTTTCCAGGAAGCATCAAAAGTGACAGCGGTCAGATCAACCACACTTGCTGATGTTTTTATTTCAGTGTTGTCCTTTTTGGAAGCATCAAGTGATCTTATAACAATTGTACATTCAAGGTGAGATTAGTCCCTTCGTTTCCTCGTTTTTTTTGGTTTGGGAGTGATGAATCCATTAGCATCCATCGTTTGTTATTTCCCTTTTCTAGAGCTTGATTTTAAGAAGTCCTCCTCGATTTGAGTTACTTTATCTTTAGCCTCCAGAAAGGGTGTGAAGTGAGGCTGTGTAGAGAAAGATTTTGGGATAGATTGATAAAGCATAGGCTTAAAATTAGAGGGTGCACCCTCTTCAACAACTTCACTGCTCTAAATATTAAGAGTATTATCATCCGGAGTTGATGGCTCAGTAATAGTATTAGAAACAGCTACGGAAATTAAAACATTGCTGCTATCAATAGGCTTATCAGTAGTGTTCTTTGCAGCAGCCTTTTCCACCCAAATTGAATTGAAATTGGGGGGGGGGTAGGGGGGAGTATCCCTTTTAGCCTCACAATCTTTCCTAAGATGACCAATTATGAAACATTTTTTTACAGTAGTCTGGAACATTTTCAAAGACAACCTCTTGAATAAACCCATTATCTCCATTTTGAATCCAAAATCACGATGAAAATTCATGGGATATGTATACTTTAGTATAAATCCTAGAGACTGAAGGTCTAGACAGATTCGAAGTAGCGTTGTCTAACCTAATTAGGTGTTCAAATAGTTCAAAAATGGGAAATAAAGTGCTATGTTTTAAGAGATGAAGAGGTAATCTAGGGAAACCAATCTAGATAGGAACGATGGGGGGTTCGGAACCTACATCAAAATCTAGAGTCCACTTGAAGACTTTCATAAGAGATCCTCCAAAAGTCCAAGAACCACGGGTCCAGAATCAGTAATAGTCATTCTCTGAGGAAAAACGAAAACAAACATGCCACGAATTCAGTAGTCCAATATGAAAATTTTTGAAGCCTATACCCTCCATGGTTTTGTGAAGAAACACTAGTGAAGGTTGATGCTTGACAAACTTACCAACGAGAAAAAATCGACGATCTGAGGAGAGTATGTGTACCTCATCGTTGGAGAAATAAATCGTCGATAGACCTCGAAGTCTATATTTTTTTGGAGCAATAATGTCGGAGATCTTTGATTCAGCGCGAGTGGCGCACCCGTGACAACTTCCGCAAAGGATCTGGCCTTCAGGATCCCCTTTTGATCACTAGGATTAGGGTTTCGTTCATGTTCACCCGTGGAAAGCATCGCTTCCATCTCACAAAGTCAAATGACTCTCTGTTATGGGGGCTATATTCAATGTCTTTATATATATTTGTTTATAATGCATTTAAATACATTTATATAATGTTTTTATGTAATATGTGTGTGTGTTTGTGTGTGTGTACACATGCACACCCACATATATATATATTATAAAAATTGAATTTATATGAGATTTATTTTTAAAAATAAATAAAAATTAAGAGGGGGTTAAAAACTCATTTAATCAAAGGAATTAGCAGTGGTTCATGAACCCGCTTTAATTTCTTGAATTAGTGTGGTTTGAAAACCCCCTCTAATGTCATAAATTAGAGGGGGTTCGCAACCCCTTCTAATCCCTTAAATTAGAGGGGGTTCCCAACCGCATCTAATCTCTTAAATTAGAATGGGTTCAAAAACCCCTCTAATCTAAGGGATTGATGACAGTTCATGAACCCCCTCTAATTTAAGAGATTAGAGGGGGTTGTGAACCCCCACTATTTCCTTTAAAAAATAATTTCCATGTTATATATATAGCCTCTAATATATATCCAAACAAATAATATATATATATATATAGCACCTCTAAAATCCAACTGAACATACAGAGCCACTATTTATTAAATTTGCGATTGTTTTGACACAACTACCTCTGAAATCCAACCAAATATTACAAATAAAAAATGTTAAAAAATTTATAGGGGGTTGTGCATAACCCCCTTCTAAAAAACCACCGCTAATCTGTAATTTTTTTTGTAGTGTGTACTCTGTCCGTGTACTAGTACATGGCTTAGCCCGTGTACATATCAGCCTAGATGTGTCCGTGTAGGAGTACAAGACATGCCTCTAGTTATGTACTCTCAGGTCATGTCTGTGTACCCTCTGAGGTACACGCCATGTTATTTGGGAGGTGACCACATGCCGCGTGACAGGGTCACACGCCGTGTGATCCTTAATTCCCTCCCAAAACCCTAACTGTCGCTAGGAGGGCCCTACATGCCATGTAATCCCAAATTACACGCCGTGTAGTTTGGGTTTTTCTAGAAACCCTGGTTCTTCCTTCAATGTGTTCTCATGTCACCTTCACCTCGAAATCCGGCCTCAAACTCACTGGGAACTGTGGATCCATTCTGGTCGAGCCTCGTTGCGACCGTTTTCCAGAATCCAGCCTTTGAATCCGTTTATAAAATGGGTTATATTCATCCCATCATGTTTTGCATGCCCCGCTCGAATCCAGAGGCCTCCAATCTGGTCTGATACGCTCACCGCTACCATTGTCGCACCTCCGTCACATTGTGTCAAGCCCAAATCTACAGTATCAAGTCATTGCGCCAAGAAACAGGTGCACAACGATCGATTTCATCAGTGGATGTCAAATCATGGGCCAACGAAGAACGCCTGCGATGAAAGAAGAAAAAGGGGATAAATGCACAACCAGAAACTTGAGGAATGAACCTCGGCCAATGTTCATGTTTGGGTTGATCATTATCCATTACAATAAAAACTAAGAATCAAATAATCACAAAGAAATTATCCTAATAAAATCCCTGCAATAATCCCATTCTGGACAACAACCGATCCATAGACCAATCTGTTGGTTGATTGATCTGTGTTCGTCGCAGAAATAAAAACGGGGAAAGAAATCCAAATCAAATAAGGTCTTACCATGAGATGGATCGATCGCTGATGAAGAATGGAGTTGTGTCTTGATCTTTGGTGAGATCCTCTGATTCCGTCTCGCACCAATCGTTAATCTTCTATCCAGTCGTCATCCGCCAACAGAATCTCCTTATACCCTCTCCATGTTTCTCCAATGATTTACTGGGTTATGTGGCTAACCCTAAAAATTTTCCATAAACGTATATTTAAAGAAAACATTAGGTCGTTGTGTCAACAGTTAAATAAAATAATTTTATTTATTTTACGTCCGCAAAGACTTTTCCACAAACGCCCTGCGCCAACAAAGGCTTTGTCGCTACTATGGTAAAATCGGCATTCTGAACTCAACGGTGCCCTCAAATTTCTGATTTGGGCCCCCCGTTTAGAAGTTATTCTACTTTTTTAGGAAAAACTATGCATGCACGCTATTTAATATATTTTAAACATTTATTCCAGTCACACCAGGCCACAGAATCGCACGTTGTCTCAACGCCTCATCTCGAGAATAATCCATTCAATATCCAAAACAAATACATGGAAAAACCAAGTCATTACACCCACATGCATATCATAATAAGAAAGTGTCGCATGGGCCACACGCACACACCCACGTGTGAATCATTTCATGAAAGAGTCCCAAGGAAACACACACACATAATCTTGTCATTGCATAATATATATATACACATATATAGGCTATAAAAGGGTAAGTACTTCCTAACTCAAGAACATTGATGCCCAACACCATGAATTGCAACACGAATCAAGCCTGCAAACCAATGATTCCTAGAACCATCCCAAATTCATCACATGAGGATTCTCAAATCAGGATCCAAGAAGAATAACATGATAAGTGCTAGAATTCAATTAGTCTTACTCAAGGAGAAGTACTTCCACTAATGGATTTAGAATAGACTAAGGGAAGATGAAAATTCACTACATCTGGATGCCTATCCATAGATAAATCAATAATTCATTATTAGATCATAGTAAAATTCATAGATCTAGTGATGACAACCTCAATCTATGATTCCTTCTAAGAAGAGAAGAGAAGATCTTGAAGAAACGGGAAGAACGAAGGAAGAATGACCTCTTACCTTGAATTTTCATGGCCTGAGACTCTTGATCCACCCAAATTAGAGTTTGGAGGGAGAGAAATTTCCATGAATAGCCAATGGAGTCCCTTGGTTTGAGATCCCTAGATATAAGAGGATGAATGAAGGGTTTTGGGGATGTTTTGAGTTAAAATCCTAATTTGCATATTACTTAATTTTCCACGCAAGGTTTGGTCACACTGTTTACCAAATTGTGTGCCAACCGTGTGAGGCTCACTACCTATTCAAGGCACCAATATGATTTATCCACCTAGGTTGGTAAATCTTGAGCCAACCATGATTTTTCCTATGTTCCGAGTTACATGGTTTCGTAGTGGATGTCATATGGTAAGCTATAATCGTGCTCCAATTGTGTGAGGCTGAGTCCATCTTCAAGGAATTGAGACGGTTTGGTGAAAGGGTTTGGAAACTTTGCACCATTCCTCTGCCATCTACTACCCCTCTCCAATAAGAAGCACAATTTCATAGGAAGAACCACATGATTTTCCATAACCATGATCAAAACCATGAATACCCTTAAAAAATTTTAAAACCCACCAAAAACATCGAAAAGTTAATCGAGGCTTCACAAAAGAAAATCATGCCTCAAAATGAATTAGATAAGGGCCAATGGCAAGGCATAACGTGCATGTAATGTCTGGTTCATTACGATATCCCCTATAAGGTCTTCTCATCCTCGAGAAGTATCACGAGAGTTTTGCTTGAACATCAAAGGCCATTGATGGGAAATTATTTTAACACATCATGTCACATCTATTTTGTTGAGAAAATTTGATTTTTATGGAGGAAATGTTCCTTAATTGAGAAATTATTGAATATTCTCTAAGTTGTGATGAAATTGCAATACATTGTTTTTTTATCTTCAAATTCAGTTATTTTTTTGCTTAATCTGCTAATTACCCTTGATTTATTCATTATTATTATTATTCATAACAAACATTTTTTTTGTGTTTTATCATTTATAATTTGTTTCTGATGTTTTTTTTTGACAATTCTTTAGCCCGTATGAATTAATTTTTTACATCATTACAAATTTTAAAATATTTTTTTGTGGTTTTTTTAAAATACAGGGATTTGTGTGCTTAAATTGGGATTTTTTATTATCATTTGACGATTTTTCATTGAAGGTTGTATTCTTTTGAAATCATGTTAAAAATCTGAAATTGTGGTTTCAATCTGATAAATGTTCTATTTTTAAATTTCTAGATTTTTATTTGAGAACACATATTGAATTTTTTGGGATACTTGAATCAATTTTATAAAATTCCATGGATTTATTATATTCATCTTTTTTTTTTGAATTAAATTTACAATTCTCATTTGTGGAGTTCAATGGAAATCTCATTCTTTTAATTTTGAATTTACATGTTTCAATTAATAATTTTCACTGAGAATCTGATGTTTAAATATTTTAGGACCAACTGCGGGTCGCTTTATTGACCGCAAAAGCCTACCCCGATTTCAATCCAGAGCCTCGCCTGCCGGAGAAGACGGCTGGAAATCCCACTCCGAGCTCCACTGATCTGTAACGCCGAACGACCGAATATGATGCACCTGAAATGCCTACCTCGAAGTCAATCTAGGATTTCTGATCCCAAAAGCTTGACCATGGCCGATGATTTTAGGGCGAGGAAGGATTGACCGATTGAAGTCCAAAGAAGGAAGCTGACGCCACTGCGGCTGAAGAACCAGGTTTATAACGGAACTCCTTCAATGTCGATCGAGCTGGGATAGGAAGAGGAATTAGGATCCAATTTTGATGCCTGATTCGAGAAAAACCAATTGAAGAAGCTGTCGCGATCACGGTCTGAAGGGAGACGCAGATTGAAGGATACCGCAATGGACACCGAATGAGGTGAATCCCATGATTAATGATCATTGAGAAAATTGAGTCTGATGAGGCTTCGAATTTAGTTGAAGGTGAACAACAAATTATTTATTTATGTTGTTGTTTTGTTTTTGATTGAGAAAGATGGTGGGGGCCTCGCCTCTACCCCATAGTTTCTGCTGCTGTATGGTAAAGGGATGGACTCAACGCAGTGGATTTCTGATGTCTGTTAGCTAGGATGTAATTGCTTTTCCCTTCCTGTTTTTGGAATAAGAGGATGTGTCCTCCTCAGTTTTTCTCATTCCCGAAGACAGAATAGGTAGTAATTTTTCGGTTTCTCCGATTCTCTAACTCAATTTATGTTTTCAAAATACGTCAATGTTGTTCATTCTTCCTCCTCTGTATTGTGATCTCTGACCATTAGCAATGATGGTGTATTTTTTAAGTCTGTCATCAAGAAGTTAAACTAAACACTTCCTGGAGATCTACACATCATGCTGATCATCAACCTCCTGCATTGATCTTGGTGCACTTTGACCGTGTAAGTGGTGAAGCAAGTGCATGGCTATCTAAGGGAAGCATTTTTTACTCTTTCCTCTTCATCTTTATCCCCTTCTCCTCTTTAATCACTTGTATCAAGAGAGTGGTTTTGTGATTGATGATCTCATGAAGATCACTTCATTCAGGAAGATATTATTGGTTGGAGTGGTTAGATTAGGTGATAGCTTTCACTTTTGAGAGAATATTTATGTATTTGGAAGATATTACATGCATAAGTGTTCGTAATTTTGGGTGTGTGTGGTGTGTGACTCAAGAGATTGAGTCTACACTGAGTGAGTTTGGGAAAGATTTAATCAGTTTGGAGATCAATGACAGGTTGTTGATGAGTTGATTGACCTGAATCTGGGAATGTTCTTGCTAACTTTATTTCTCATTTTTTTTTTATATTTCTTCGTTTTACTATTTCCATTCAAATCACTTTATCTGTGATTTTCATCACTATTTTCATCCTATTTTTTCTTCTTTCAAAATATTTAAAAACACAAAAAGTGTTTCAGAAAGACCACTATAGCATTCGACTGTACTTACTTAAGATCAACCCTTGAGTTGGCCACAATGCTATAGTTTGGATATTGAATGTATTTATGATTTTCATGGATGCACTAGTTAAATCAGAACTGTTGGTAGGGAAGAAACATTTTCTTTAGTGGTTTTGCCACATTATCATAAATTTTCTCAATAAAAACTAAAACAATTAACCGTGATAAAATCAAATGGTTCTAATTCAATATCACTATTTGATCTAGTTCAAGAACATGAGGAGGCTCTAGCATCATTCCAACATTTCTTTCATGAATGATTACATGGAGAGATTATTGATGATGAAATAGCTTCTCATCCTGAAATCATGAAAATGATTCAACAAAATGGTGGATATGATAGAAAACAATTAAGAGCATGAGGCATAACTCTAGCAACCTGATGAAAAACATTCTTGAAATTAACTAAGAATAAAAGAGAAAAGAAGTGGAAAATGAGAAAAGAAATTAGAGCTTCCATTATTCGAGCCAGAAATGCCATCTGAACCCCTATTAGATTCATATTCTGAGGAAAATTTTAAGGGTCGATGGAATATAGAATTTACAGACATTGATTAAGATGGACAACTTTGGGATGATGAATTTATTACTAATGTTCACTTTGGTGATTTAATCTATTTTGGCTCTTCTCATGATTTTTACATGACAAAACAGGTCAAACAAGCACAAAGAGTCCTCTATTTTCCCATGGAAGACATTGTGGTGTATTTTGAAGAGTGGCTTGAGGTGGTTAACTACCTCACTCTTGACCAAGAAACACTCTATGGGGTACTATCTAACCTTAATAAAGAGAGTTGAAGTGATCCAGGGCATTCATAATTTCTTGGAAAAAGATAGGTTTTTATTTGATTATAATTTTATTGAGTCTAATTTTGATTATGTTACCCACTTTGTCGGTATTAGGGATGCAATTCATTTTTTTTTTGATTTCCTGGAGAGTCAAGAGGAATTTGATACTGTAGCTGACGAGGTATTTTTGGAAATCGTAGTTCTTTTTAAAGATTTAAGTGTCAGAGAAGATGAAGAAGAAGGGAATTTGTTGGAGATATGCATAGTATCAAAAGAGGTTGCATATACATTTTTTATTACTCATAATGAAATACTGCATTGAAATGAACCAAAAGACAAGTCTCACCCTCTAGCTAAATTCCCACAACACGTGCCCACTAATCCTCAAGCTGAAGGGAAAATCCCTTATATTGTATTTCCTTCTCTATTATCTACAAGAGGTACAATGTGGATGAGGGGGATTTAAAGAAGCTTACCAAGGGGTGTTCCACAATTTTCAAATCATTGAAGCTAGAAAGAACATAATTTGGTGGTTCTTAAGCAAGAAGCCACAAACCCCTTCGGACTAGGGTTGAATCAAAGACTATCCAACTATGGACATTTTAAATGTAACGAACCGACCCAAATAACCTCTCGAACTAGTACTTGACCCGACATGTCACATACCGACCCGTCACTGCGGTGCCTTGCATTTCCCTACATCGAAAGACATAACCAGTTCTACACACCGCTGAAGGGGTACGCAGGGTGAGCTAAAATGCTCAGTAGGGTCCCACCCAGGTGTTCCATAAAAAGTCTGTAAAAAAGATCAAGTATTCTCATTTTAAATAGAACATGACATGATAAGCAGTAAAACCGTTTTATCAAAGGCACAATAAATATTTCTCTTTTTCCAACAATTTCAAAACAAAGTCAGGTATATCAATTTCAAGCAAAATTTCCATTATCATTTATCAAAATCCGAAGGATGCATATCACTTCCAAAATAGTACAAATAAGAGCACAGGTAAATGATGCCAAGGAACTTAATAAGTTAGGCTACCAGACTACTCATACCACAACAAATGACTAGTGCACAACAAGTCCCTAGAACATAGGCCTAAGGAGTAGAGGAACACCCCATGAGTGAACCCCCCAACAATGTCAAAAACAAGTCCCTAGAACGACATGCCTAGCGAGCATAAAATATCCCCATGAGCAAACCTATCAATGGTAATATAGATGATGGACCTAAGAAAAACCTTCCACCTGTGTACCTAAGAATTCACATGTGCTGCATTTCATAAATCATTTCAATTCTTTGAAAATAACCCCTTTTCCATAAACCAGGGAAAACCCACCTTTTATCACAAATCCATTTACACACACAAAGCAATCATGCCAAATTTATTTATAAATCAATTTCTAATAACAGGAGCAATACAGTTAATCCAACAAAGACTATAAATGGATCCACCTACCTCAGATTTTAGGGTTGTACGTGCCCATAAATGATCATCTAAAAAGAAGACCACAACAATGTCAACGAAGGCCCTATAACCAATCTACACATCTTATAATTGATTCCATTTAACAAACATGTTGGTGGGGAAGAGGAAACAACACACATCTCAAGAACGCACACCCGCTGCACTGGAACCGATAAAGGAAACAACCCCCAGAATAAGATCTCACTATGGATCTAGGGAAAAACAAAATGAAACATCACTACAGACCATCAGATCTGATAACACAATGCAACGACGCTACTACAATCAAAGCAATGAAGAAGCAGAAATACTTACTCACTTGGAGTGACGCCAACTAACCACAATAGTGATCAATTGCTGAACGAATCAATCCAGATCGAATGGAGACTCCCAAAATCATTGGACCAAACTTCTAGGTCGAGAACCAAAGGATTCGTGGAAGAATGAAATAACATTTCAATCGAGTGACACCCTAAAATCCATGTTCATTCCATTTACATGGCATGTAATCCCTTTACATGTCATGAAATCCTCGGGGCTAGAATACGCTGAAAAACCCATCACTTTTTTATTAAAAACAAGCCTTTTAACATTACACGACATGTAATCTTTACAAGACATGCAATCCATTCATATTGTGTACTAGGTTCACGACATCTTCCATGCAGAACTTTCACGTAGTGTACTCCTATTACATGGTGTGTATTTCTCCTACAGTTTTCAAAAACTACACATTCTTGCACAAAAAACACAAAATACCTCATGTGTCGCGATCCCCCTCCCCACAAGGTGTACCCCTCTTGGGATGGCAATGTGAGAAGGGAGATAATGACCCCCTGAGTCCCACCTCCAGTAGGTCCCGGGTTGGCGACTAGCACCTAGGGTATAGTAAACACCCAAATGAGAGGCATTGCCCTCTAAGAGAACACATGAAAAAGAGGGAGATAAGACAAACACCAACCAACTCCAACTCAGTCTGCAATATAAAAGAAAACCCAAGTACACATATGTAATTTCATGCAAAACTACTACAACTGAAATAGAAAACTACAAGTACCAAAAGAAAGTAAAAAAAAAACAGCAACCACGAAGCTCGAATAACTCCTGCAACCCCAAGCTAGTAGTAACTAGCCTGATCTCCAACCATCTCTAAGTGATCTGAAAAACAATTTATATATTCATAGGGTGAGTATAACAGTATACTCGGTAGGATCCTCCCCGGAGCCTCTCGTGCAAAAGTAAAGAAAGCATGCTAAAGAACAATGAACAAAAATTGAAACTAACTCATCACCTAAATAGGTATACTAAGTTCCGAGCCTCACCATGGCTACTCTGACCAAGTATCACATACAAGAGTATATAAAATAATAAAGAATATCAAGGGTACCCCACTACTACTTCTCCACTGGTTTGCCGATTTGCCCCAATACTGCACGTCCTAAGCATCTCTCTCAAAAAAGGCTTGGCCGCAGACACCTAGGTGAAGCACCACAATATGCACCTCATGTAGTATAACCACCACGTCCACGTAACCAAAGTAACCGGTTAGTTTTTAGGAGCCACCACAACTCGTATAACGTGTATCATACGTTGGGTATTAAACCTCAAGACATTATAGACCATACACCAAGTAAGGATCCTCAAGCCATCACAACCTATACATGTCACACCTATAGAAGTCCATAAGAAACTATATCCAGAATATATGTGTGAATAACTACAAGCCATTATAGCCCTCTACACACATATATGGGGAAAACTAACCGCCGTGCCTACAAGCACAAGTAACTACAAAGATAAGAGAGTGAGTCCAAAGGGGGTAGTCAGCCATCCATCCTCCCACCGGAATGTTGGGGAAAACACCCCTAGGGCTCAGAATCCCCAGGGTGTCAGTTGCCCTAACTGACGGGGTGGAGTAGCATATAGAAACACAAAAAGTATAGAATATACTATAACTCACAACCACACTATGGGGAAAAACCTAGTCTCAGACTCAACTGTAGATAACATCTCTCAGACTCTCAGTTGCCACCGCTAAGACTAGGTATCCTATAAGCACACAACCACTAAAAGAGCTACATTAGATTACTTTATCCCCTTTTATCAGTTTCACTTTACGTTAATTAATTCTTTAAACATTAATTAACCATTAAAAATTCCACATTACATTTCATTAGCATTCCAACCAAGATCCACAGTTTCTTTGAATTGTAACCTCAACATTACGTCCCAGCTAGATCCAACCCCATGGGTTCAACATTATTTATTCAATCATTTATTAACATCATTATTACTTTCCATAATTCCAGGCATTCTAGAAAAGAAAAACTAAGCTACCAAACATAAGGGGCTTAACACAGTGAGTAGATGAACTACCCATCGAGTCTTTGCCACCTATAAAAGGAGAATAGACCCACCATCCTCAAGAAGCTAAACACAGAAAGCACGTGGCATACTCCATGCGTCTTCTCCTCTCTTGGAAGGAGGGTAAGCAAAACCAGGTGCCTTGAGTAGTGGGGAAAGTACAGAAGATAACAACCAACAAGATTAAGCAAGCATCCAACATTCGCATCCAACCCGTTCCTGTTGGAGTTGGTGGCCTAGAACCAACTAATTTGTACTTTATTCATTAATAAAAGCCTTATCACATCTTGATTGTTCTTCTGCGTGACAATGTATGTGATAATGTCCTAAGGACAGTTGTTTCATTAAAGGGTCATAGCGGATCCCTGCTATGATGACAACCCAGAAGTGACATAACACTGTTCTTGAATAAATGTTCTATGGACGGATGATATTATTTGAGGGACACAAATAATACAGGTCATTAGGGGTGAGGACTCATAAAACTTTGAGGCACCTTCTCATGGTGTGCGCCCTTAGTAATATCCAGGAGGATATTATGAGAACGAGACCCTCCAGTAGGAAATCCACATTTCATAGTGTCATTGGATGTTCCTATCTGCGGACGTGTGTATTGGTCTTTAGACTTTAAGATTATTATTAATGGGTATTACAACTCGCGCACTTAGATGTATTGACGAAAACTGTGACGACACACTGTTCGCAGCAAGGTAGGATACGTTGGGTGCGTCACAAGTAATATTGCATTAATAGATAATGCGAGAAAGGATTTGTCCCTTTTATTCCATAACGGAAGTAGATATCTCAGGCCCTTTGATGGAATTGATATAGCCTAAATAAATCCATGCCCATGGTAAGGTATGGGCGAGTTCAGTTCCGGGAAGTCAAAGAAAGAATAATCGAGCACATGAGTTGATGGCACTAGCATGCAACCCGCTTGATTAGAGATATTGAGAAAAATGGATTATATTACACAGTAAGTGTTTATAGGAGGTGACACGTCATTGCGACGTTAACTTCTTTCTCTATGGGTGCCTTGACGTGTTGCTAGATGCTAACCTTGGACTTTAGGCAGGCTTCGCCTAATGCCAATGAGAAAGAGGCCTAGAGGGTCACACACTAAGTGTGTCCATGTATCTCAGTTAAATATTATTCCCGACTGTGATTTAATAATTATTTAAGGATGCCTGATCGCATTTATTTCGACACTAGTTATTCGAGAGAATATATTGTGGGTGAAATAATATATTTATTAGCGAGTAATGATGTTACATTTTTTAAGAAATAAATAGCCACTACTCAAGGTCTAATAAATATGGTGAAAAAATGGAAAATAAAAGGTACACGCCGTGTATATTAAATATACACGTTGTGTAGTTTTATGGAAAACAAGTACATGCCGTGTATTAATTATTACACGCTTTGTAGTTTTCCAGTCAGGATTTTGAGGATATAATATTATTTTATTAAATGATATTAATTATAATCAGTGTGGGTGCATGTGAAGGAATTAATAATTCAACATGGGATTTCAATAAGAGTTAATGAAATAAATAAAATGCTTAACGTGTTTATTTATTGTCATAACTCTACTAACCTCAAACCCAATTATAAATATCCTCACAACCCCAAAACTTTTCTAGAGCCATTGTTGTGCACAACGGATTTGAAAATACTCTCAAGCCAAGAGAGAATTCCCTTTCCACCAAGAACGCCCTCAAGTTACGAGAGCGAGATCCTCCACCGGATCAAGGCGGTCGAAGGCGGACATCGCAAGTGAAGGTTCTTCTGCACTAGCACCTGGAGATACCTTCGGCGATGTCCAGAGATACGTGGAGCACATGTGGATCACTGCTAGAGGAATCCTATACTTGGATTCTACGACGCAATGATGGATCACAGGATCATGACCGAAGACATCAACGAAGAAAGAATTCCACCAAGGTAATTCTTGTGAATTAATTAAATTAATTATAACCAACATATGATGATCCTATCTCAATGGTTCCAGGACACTTCTTTTCTTTTTCGTTCTTTGTTCCATTCTGAAGATCCGACGTTTTATATCGTGACGGATCTCGGATTGAACATTGTTTAATGCTAAAATTAAAGTTGGGAAATCCCACCAATGCACTTCCGCTGTGCCCGGAACCTACAAGTGGTATCAGAGGGGGTTATATCGTTGATTATAATTATTTAGTTTTTTGTTGGTTATTTACGCATTTAATAATTTAGTTATTTCAATTCATGTTTAATCATTCTGGAAATCTGAATCTTGAGATATGTTCCTCCTCCCTTGTTTCTCATTCACCTCACAGAAACGAATTTTTCTTTTAATTTTGATTAAAATAAAATAGAGAAACTCATCCAGAGGAGCCAAATGTTTCTGTCCGTACAACACCAGAATACACGACGTGTATTCGGAAGTACACGCCATGTAGTCTAGGTTCAATGCATTGACTGATCCGCCAAATTAGGTCGTGTATTGGATTCTTTCTAAGAATTTAAGACACCATGTGTTGACCAGAAACAGGTGGCACATGGTTTCCAGATTACACGCCATGTGGTCCAATGAACACGACATGTAGCCCCTTTGTGTTAGGGTTGGGCCGTGTACCCCGTACACGACTTGCCCAGCTGGAAACCGTGTAACACGGAAACTACATGGCGTGTGTCCCACAGAACACGCCATGTACTCCGAACATTTCCGAATTACATTAACACGCCCTGTCCCTAGGCGTGTACTTTAGATGGACGGTGAATAAAAGTACACGCCGTGTACTCGGAACTACACGCCGTGTACTCACCCAAATTACGCAGATTTATTAAAATTTATTATTATATTATGCAAACCCTTGAGACGTGTACCATGGTGCAGGCGTAAAGCTGAGGCACAACACGTGATAGGTGTTTTATATATATGTGTTTAATTTAACATCTGTGTAATGAACGAGAATTCACCGGGTTGCCTCCAAAGGTACAAGTTACGTACAAGGATAATTTTAAATGAATTTATTTGTTTAAAATTATGATGGATGAGAATCTCAAGGAAGTTCAGAAAAGGGTTTAAGATAAAAGGATTGATTAATTAAAGATAATTAATTAATTCGAGCGTGATTTATCTTAAACAATAATGATTAAAGAATTGAATGCTAGTTTTATTTATGCGTAAATATCGTTGCATGTATGAATGATCATGAGCTAGACCGAGACCTTTGCATGTGAATGGTTTATTTTAATTTATTTAAATTAAATTTATTGGCTTGCGAGCCATCTCCTCATTAATATGTAGGGCCTGGACGCCCAAGGATTCTTTTATGTAAAACCCCCTTTTTACCCCTCACTTATGTGTGAGATAAATGCATATGTAATGGATGAAGCTCCCAAGCTAGTGGATGCGGCTCAAGTTAGGAGCCAAGGTGAAACCAATCCAAGGAGATACAAAGGTGGACAAGTGGAAAGTTGTAAACACGAACCCGAAAGGTTCAAGGTGTTTCTCCCCTAGGTTTTGGGTTAGTTTATCAACCGCTAGATAAACTAACCAATAGAAAAAACTCATGATCATACCATTTATTTTATTTATGTCAGTTGCATGGTTTATTTATTGTGGGTGTGTTGTCATGATCACACAATTAATGAATTAAATGAGCATACAAGATGGAACTAAAATAAAACCGGCTTATACGTAAATATTATCTTAGACATGGTTAATCACTTAAGTATATCCCACTCAATATTAACAAGCATGTAATCAAATATAATAAAATGGAAATTTACGTATAAGGATAAAATCCCTCAAAAGAAATATTAAGTTGGTATAGCCTTCCATAATCTTGGTTAGAATCGAACCATAGTTCAAAGTGCTTGACCAACCCTAGTTGGGGTGCTTTCAATTATCGGGGAATTCTAATTCAAGGTTTTGGGTTGACTTGACTTGGTTCGCATCAAGGGTTGACTGCCACAACAGGACTTGGTGTGACCAAGAGGCAAAGGTTGAGGAAATCCAAAATAAAAGGATTTCAGGATTGGGGAGTCCACTCAGCGGATTAAGGAGCTGCAAGTTAATGCAGTTGGCATTTGGAATGCCTACCTAAAACCCTTCAAGTTGTTTGACCAACCCTAGTTGGGGTAATGCGAAGGGAAATATGGATCCTTGCCACTAGAATATTCAGGCAATAGAATATTTCGAAATCAATGGTGAGGGCTATTGGATTTCGATAAAATAGTGGGAGACTAATAAGTATTAATTAATTTATTTGTCTTAGTTTTGTAATAAATTACTAAACCTTTGCTCATCTTAATTTGTATAAACGACAAGAAAATGACTTCAAACATATCATTACGAACCATACTCGAGAAGGAAAACCTTCTCACCGGCACCAATTTCCAAGAGTGGCAGAGGCGTTTACGCATCATCCTTCACCACGAAAGGAAATTGTATGTACTGGAAGAGCATATTCCAGTTGCGCCTGGGAAAGAGGCCAGTGACGAGGAATTATCTCTCTATATGGAACACATTGATGATGCCACATATGTCCAGTGTTTCATGTTATTGGCCATGTCCAATGAGCTCTTGAAGCAACATGAAAACATGGACGCGTATAGCATGATGTCTCACCTTAAGTATCTCTACCAAGAGAAGGCGATATAGGAGAGGTATGAGATCTACAATGCTTTGTTTACAACTAAGCTTGGAGAGTCTGCGCCAGCTAGGCCTCATGTAGTCAATATTATTGGCTACATTGAACGCCTGGACATCTTAGGGATTAAATTCCCGGATGAGTTGTGTACAGATCTCATCCTATCATCACTGCCCAAGACCTTCTCTAGCTTCATTGTCAACTATAATATGAGCAGCAATGAGAAGATTCTATCAGAGCTTCTGACCTTGATTTGCTAGGTAGATAAGGACATGAGGCGTGACAAACCCGCAGTCCTTATGGTGAACAAGAAAAGGAAGGACAAGGAAAAGGGGCCAAATAATTATAAACGGTCTGAAGCCCCCAAGCACCGTCCCTCCAAGAAGGGGAAGATCCAGAGGCAGGGCAAGGAATGGGAGGCAGTGTGTTTTGCATATGGCAAGCAGGGCCACTGGAAGAGGAACTGCACCCAGAAGCGTGGGGACGCTAAAGATGCGTTTGTTATCGAGTGCAATCTTTCTATTTCTACACATTGGGTATTAGATACAGCTTGTGGGGATCAAATCTGTATTCAAATGTAGGAACCAAGTAGATTTAGAAATATCGCCTGAGGAGAGGTGGATCTTCGAGATGCCAATGACGCAAGGCTGGCTGCGTTGGATTTTGGCGGCTATCACCTCTCATTGCCAACTGGCATGATTTTGGTTTTACAAAGCTGTTATTTTGTGCCTAGTGTTACCAAGAACATAATTTCTGTATCTTGTTTGGATATGGATGGATTTGTTTTCAAGTTTGGAAATAAGGGTTGTCTCTTTTATAAGAACAACATATGTTATGGTACAACACATTTGAATAATGGTTTGTATGTATTAAATTATGAAAACCAAGTGTTGGAAATCGATAATGAAACAAACTCACATGACTCATACATCACCCAGTTGTGGCATCACTGCCTTGGTCATGTAAATGAGAAGCACTTGACAAAGCTCTGTCAAGATGAATATTTAGACTCTACTGAGCTAAAACCACTTGATAGATGTCATGCTTGTTTACAAGGTAAAATGACCAAGATGCCTTTTGGTGGATATGGTGAAAGGGCCACAAAGCTTCTAGGATTGGTACACACGGATGTATGTGGACCATTTCCAGTAGAAGCTAGTGGTGGGTATTCTTACTTCATTACTTTTACTGATGATTTGAGTAGATAAAGATTTGTCTACTTAATGAGGTATAAGTTAGAAGCCTTAGAGAAATTTAAGGAATTCAAGAATGAAGTAGAGAATCAGCTTGGTAAGAAGATAAAGAAACTTTGATCGGATCGAGGTGGAGAATATCTGAACCAAGAGTTCATCGATCTTCTACGGGAGTCTGGGATTCTATCTTAGCTCACTCCTCCTTATACACCACAATGGAATGGTGTTAGTGAAAGGAGTAACCGCACCTTGTTGGACATGGTGAGGTCGATGATGAGTCATGCGGATCTTCCATTATCCTTTTGGGGATATTCATTACAAACTGTAGCATACACATTAAACCGAGTCCCAACTAAGGTGGAAAATGGAATTCTCTCCAAGTTATGGAATTGAAAGAAACCCATTTTGTCGCATACACGTGTATGGGGATGTGAGGCATTTGTTAAGGCCTTCTCAGGCAACAAACTAGCACCCCGAGGCATAAAGTGTATCTTTATAGGATATCCTAAGGAAATGAAAGGATATTACCTATATAACCCTCAGGACAAGAAAGTGACTGTCGTCAGACAAGCCATCTTTCTTGAGAGGGAGCACATCCTCAAAAAGGATAGTGGGAGCAAGATTGACTTCGATGAAGTTGATTCTCAAGATACACATAAGTTGGTACAGGAACAAGTTCCACAGGTCCCCGTGGAGGAGGTTCCAGAAACACAAGTACTGCGTAGGAGCTCAAGAGAGGTAAGGGA
The DNA here is from genome assembly GCA_963277665.1 of Viscum album. NCBI lineage: Eukaryota > Viridiplantae > Streptophyta > Magnoliopsida > Santalales > Viscaceae > Viscum > Viscum album. The sequence continues at coordinate 593,966,914 of OY728166.1, forward strand.
ACCAGAGAGATTTGGTTTCCTAGTCACTGAGGATGGTGAATCATTATTGTTGGACAATGATGAGCCTCTCTCCTACAAGGAAGCAGTAGAAAGCTCATAAGCTACAAGATGGCTAGAAGCTATGAATTCTGAGATGGATTCTATGTATCAGAACCAAGTTTGGGTTCTGGTCGATGAGCCAGTTGATGTAAATCATGTTGGATGCAAATGGGTATTCAAAAGAAAGATGTACATGGAAGGTCAAGTTAGCACCTATAAAGAAAGACTAGTGGCTAAAGGATTCATAAAGCGTCAAGGAATTGACTATGATGAAACCTTCTTGCCAGTTGCCATGTTTAAATCCATAAGAATCATACTTGTCATAGCAGCTTACTATGACTACGAGATTTGGCAGATGGATGTCAAAACAACATTCCTTAATAGGAACCTTCTGGAAGATGTCTATATGACACAACTAGAAGGGTTTGTGACACCAGGTGAAGCCAAACGGGTTTCCAAGTTGCAGAAATCCATTTATGGATTGAAGCAAGCATCCAGGTCATGGAACATTCGATTTGATGAAGCCATAATGGAATTTGGTTTCATTAAGAATGAATGTGAGCCTTGTATTTATAAGTGGTTTAATGGGAATGCGGTTGTTATCCTAGTAATATATGTTGATGACATATTACTTATTGGAAACGACGTACCAGTATTACAGTTAGTTAAAGACTGGTTGAACAAGTGCTTCTCCATGAAAGATTTAGTTGAAGCAGCCTACATTCTAGGGATCAAGATCATTCGTGATAGATCCAAGAGGCTGCTTGGACTAATTCAGGGTACATACATTGACCAGATACTAAAGATATTTAGTATGGAACAATCCAAGAGGGGATTGGTTCCAGTGTCACATGGCCTACATCTTTCTAATAAAATGTGTCCTCAGACACAACAAGAGAAAGATAGAATGAGTAAGATCCCATACGCTTCGGCTATAGGATCCATCATGTATGCCATGTTATGTACCACACTGGATGTTGCCTATGCACTGAGCATGGTAGGCAGATATCAAGAAGATCCAGGAGAACAACATTGGACTGATGTTAATACTATCCTTAAGTATCTAAGAAGAACTAAGGATATGTTCCTGGTGTATGGAGGATACGATGAGCTTTTCATCAGAGGGTATGCTGATGCTGGTTTTCAGACAGATAAGAATGATCTAAAGTCGCAATCTGGATATGTTTTCTGTCTCAATGGAGGAGATGTGAGCTGGAAGAGTTCTAAGCAGCCAGTTGTCGCCGATTCTACAACAGAGTCCGAATATATAGCAGCTTCTGATGCAGCCAAGGAAGCCGTTTAGATTTGGAACTTTGTCCAGGAGCTTGATGTGGTGCCTAGCAGTAAAGATTCCATTACATTGTATTGTGATAATACTGCAGTGGTGGATCTTGCAAAATAACCAAGGTCACATCAACAGACAAAGCACATACTCCGGAAGTATCACCTCTTGAGGGTTTTCTATCAGAGGGGTGAAGTTGTTGTGAGCAGAGTGTCCATGGAAGAGAACGTGGCAGACCCCATGACTAAAGGCCTATCTCAGCAGAAGCATGAATATCATGTGAGAGGTAGCGGGTTAAAGGTTGTTAGCAGTTGGCTCTAGTCCAAGTGGGAGTCTGTTGGAGTTGGTGGCCTAGAACCAACTACTTTGTAATTTATTCATTAATAAAAGCCTTATCACATCTTGATTGTTCTTCTGCATGACAATGTATGTGATAATGTCCTAAGGACATCTGTTGCATTAAAGGGTCATAGCAGATCCCTGCTATGATGAGAACCTAGAAGTGCCATAACACTGTTCTTGAATAAATGTTCTATTACCGGATGATATTATTTGAGGGACACAAATAATACAGGTCATTAGGGGTGAGGAATCATAAAACTTTGAGGCACCTTCTCATGGTGTGATCCCTTGGTAATATCCAGGAGGATATTATGAGAACGAGACCCGCCAGTAGGAAATCCACATTTCATAGTGTCATTGGATGTTCCTATCTACGGACGTGTGTATTGGTCCTTAGACTTTAAGATTATTATTAATGGGTATTGCAACTCATTCACTTAGATGTATTGACGAAAACTGTGATGACACACTGTTCGTAGTAAGGTAGGATATGTTGGGTGCGTCACGAGTAATACTGCATTAATAGATAATGTGGGAAAGGATTTGTCCCTTCTGTTCCATAACAGAAGTAGATATCTTAGGCCCTTTGATGGAATTTATATAGCCTAAATAAATCCATGTCTATAGTAAGGTATGAGCGAGTTCAGTTCTGAGAAGTCAAAGAAAGAATAATCGAGCACATGGGTTGATGACACTAGAATGCAACCTGCTTGATTAGAGATATTGAGACAAAGGGATTATATTACACAGTAAGCGTTCGTAGGAGGTGACACATCATTACGGTGTTAACTTCTTTCTCTATGGGTGCCTTGGCGTGTTGCTAGACGCTAACCTTGGACTTTAGGCAGGCTCCGCCTAATGCCACTGAGAAAGAGGCCTAGAGGGTCACACACTAAGTGTGTCCATGTATCTCAGTTAAATATTAATTTAACAAGTTAAATAATATTATTCCCGACTGTGGTTTAATAATTATTTAAGGATGCCTGATCACATTTATTTCGACACTAGTTATTCGAGAGAATATATTGTGGGCGAAATAATATATTTACTAGCGAGTAATGCAGTTACATTTATTTAAGAAATAAATAGCCATTACTCAAGGTCTAATAAATATGGTGAAAAAAATGGAAAATAAAAGGTACACGCCGTGTATATTAAATATACACGCCGTGTAGTTTTATGGAAAACAAGTACACACCGTGTATTAATTATTACACGCCATGTAGTTTTCCAGTTAGGATTTTGAGGATATAATATTTTTTTATTAAATGATATTAATTATAATCAGCGTGGGTGCATGTCAAGGAAATAATAATTCGGCATGAGATTTCAATAAGAGTTAATGAAATAAATAAAATGCGTAACGCGTTTATTTATTGTCATAACTCTATTAACCTCAAACCCGATTATAAATATCCTCACAACCCAACATTTTCTAGAGCCATTGTTGTGCACAATGGATTTGGAAATACTCTCAAGCCAAGAGAGAATTCCCTTTCCACCAAGAACACCCTCAAGTTACGAGAGCGAGATCCTCCATCGGATCAAGGTGGTCGAAGGCGGACATCACAAGCAAAGGTTCTTCCGTGCTAGCACCCGGAGATCCCTTCAGCGATGTCCAAAGATACGTGGAGCACATGTGGATCACCGCTAGAGGAATCCTATACTTGGATTCTACGACGCAACGACTGATCACAGGATCATGACCGGAGACATCAACGAAGAAAGAATTCCACCAAGGTAATTCTTGTGAATTAATTAAATTAATTATAACCAACATATGATGATCCTATCTCAATGGTTCCGGGACTCTTATTTTCTTTTTAGTTCTTCGTTCCATTAAGAAGATCCGACATTTTATATCGTGACGGATCTCGGATTTAACGTTGTTTAACGCTAAAATTAAAGTTGGGAAATCCCACCAACGCACTCCCGCTGCACCCAGAACCTACAGTTCCATCATCTCTGGTGTCCTCCCTAACACCCACATGCATAAACCTATGCATCTCGCCACTCTAGGTATCAACTACTGCCACAACCATTGGGCCTCCCTACCCCACATACCACAACAACCCTCCGGGATCAACCATCTCAGGCTCACACCACAACACAAGAAACAGGAAACAAACAACAAAGCAACTGAGCTCTTGGCCCGAAGCAAGGCGTTCTGCCTTCACAAGCAATGAGCTCTCACAACTCTAAGTATAAGGCTCTTTGGAATTTACAAGAAAGAGGGTATCCTAAAATCCTACCAGGCATTATCTTTTATCAACAACCAGTTCTTTAATCCATATTGAATTAATCGATTCATTATTAGTAGGTTCCAACCATGGGCAACCTAACTGCAAGCTATCATAGCTACCAAAAATTAATTAAACAATTAATTTGACATGACTTTAAACAACAAGCACCAACATGCTTGAGGTTTAACAACCAACTGGAATAGGCATGCACATCTGCATCAATTTTATTAACATCAGATTACAACAACAATAACTGGATTCATTTACATGAATCTTTATCTTTATCCCTTTAATTATCAATTAATTTCGACTTTACATTCTTTACCAATTTCATCAAGAACAACATGATAACAAAAAAAGCATAGATATCACACAATCTATCAAATCAAGAGGCAAACCATTATCACGGTGCAAAGCAACAACATGCGATCAAACCAATTCTTTCAATCTGGTTCAAGTATTTAATTAGGTCAATTCCATTGTGATCCAAAGGGATAAATCATGCTAACTCTACAATTGAACATAAATGAATAGAGAAGCAACAAATCCCCTACCTCAAAAGGTTTCTGATGTTCTTCACTTGAGAACAGATCGAAGCAGCAGATCATGATCACCTTCTCTACAACAACTGCATCCACCAGAGGATGTCGCAGAACAACCACATCAACAACACCCAAAAGAAACTCCATTAGAACCATGGAGATCAACTTCCATAACATGGAAAGGAGAAACGAGAGAAGATAGATTGAAGAAAAACAAAGAACAGAGGTATATCTTACCTTAGATTGAAGACGGATCGAAGAAGGAAGCCCGAGATCAATCCTAGCCGAAGAGATCTCTAAAACACCATAGAGGGGTCTGTTGGGTCACCTGAGACGAGGAGGGGATCCTTGGCTGTAGGGTTGGAAAGACCTGAGTGGATGGTATGTCTTTAAAACATACAACGGCAGGTCAGTACATGATGTGTACTTCCTATTCATGTCGTGTACTGCCTCGAGGTCAGGTTCTATCAATAAACACGTCACCTCAGTGCTTTGTTTTATTTTTCTTGAACTCAAACCGGTCATGTCGTTTACCCCATTGTCATGACCCATTCTCGGGGCCCGTGCCATGACTACCCCAAGCCTGCCTTCCATAGGCCAGGGGCTAGCGACTATCACCAAAGGCGTATATCCTGATAAAAGGGAAGACATTGCCTTTTTATAAGTAAACAAACACAACAGAGTACGCAAGATGAAGTAAACACTAAATAAACTGTGTACAAAAGTAAGTGCCGGAAAGTAAATGGGCCGGTATACAAACCCAACTGAAAGTACAGTACAACTGAGAAAGAAAGTACAACAGCTGAAAAGTAAAGCAGCAACCACCAAGTCGTCCTCCGAAACTCCCACTTGAAGGGTGGGTACAGATAGTCTCATAGGCTCCTCGGGTTCGACCGTCCACTCTGAGTACGTCCCGCCAAGTGGTCCACCTCCAGGTACCATTCCGCTCCACTAGATTCCATCTCAATCAGTGCTATATGTCGTCTGCATCAAACACAACGTAGTGCGGGCATAGTCCATGCAGGGGTGAGTATACGATACTCAGTAGGGACCCCGAGACTCTCGAAGGTCTCCTAGAATCCACAAAGGATATACCACAAAGAAAAGATATAAACACGAAGTATCAGCCAACTCTACTTAGGTATATGCCCATACATATATCTAAGTCATCAATTCCAGTTCGGCTCCAACTCAAGAGCCCAAGTACAACCCAGTCCACACAGGAAAGCACAACCCAGTCCACATAGGAAAGCACAACCCAGTGCACACAGGAAAGTAAGTCAATCATATCGATGATATTGATTGAAAGTCAAGACTCAGCTCACACAGGTATACTACTCATGAAGAGGGGTGGAGATGATAGATGTAGCCTTTGAATCATATCCCCTGCCGAACCCACGTAGGATCCAAGTACAGAAGTCGTCACTGCCGAACCCACATAGGATCCAAGTATAGTCGTCATTGCTACCGAACCCACAGAGGATCCAAGTACAGTCATCCTCACTGCCGAACCCATGTAGGATCCAAGTACAATCATCATCGTCGTCGCAGTCATAGCCAACTCTAAGGTTTCCGCACACAGCACGCTCGATTCCGGGAGGGTCTGCTCCATGAGCCAAGGGGTTCGATACATCAACTGTCACGAAGTCTAGAGTTGATGTATCCCGAAGCTCCGTCTCGTCAAAAGGAACTCAACACAACAGACGACGCGTCAATCGGACACCCGGTCTGAGAGATATTGGCTTTTCCGTCCCAGGGGCCCGGTTAGAATTACGCTCGTTTCTAACCCAGATGATATCCAAAATCATCCTAAACTCACTTAGAGTATCTCAAAAGGACCATATCGTCAAAAGGGTCCTAGTGCCGCAGACAGCGCGTCGATCGGACGCGCGGTCTTTAAGTTAATCCCATTTAAGTGAATAACAGGCCCGACCCGTTTAGCCCAGTGGGCCGACGGGTCGGGTTGACCCAGTTTTACGGGTCCGACCCAGCAGGGGTGTCGGACCGGTCCGAAGAAAATACTCAACTCGGCTCGGCCCGGCCCGACTCGGCCTGGCACGGACCGGCGCAGCCCGGCTCGGCCCGGCACGGACCGACGAGGCCCGGCTCGGCGCGGCTCGGCTCGGCCCGGCTGGCTCAGCCGGCCAGCCGCGTGGCGCGGCCGAAGCCGAGCGGGCTCCAAGGGGGGGGGGTCTTCTGCACCGGCGGCGCCAGGCGGTGCCGCCCTTCCCCGAACCGGCCGGCTAGACCGACCGGTCTTCTGTGCACACGGCCTGCATGGGTAGGCCGCCGATCCTCCAGCGCGGCGCCCTCCTGGCGCCGCGGTCCAGCTCTACCCGGCCGGCCGACGGGCCGGCCGGTTCTTCCACCGAAGCGGCCCGTGTAACGGGCCGCATTTCTTCCCGCACAACCGGTGCGATGGCGCCAACCTCCTTTGTCGCGTTCCCAGCACGGTGCAACGACGTCATACCTCCTCCGCCTTTGCTTGCCAATTCTCAGTAAAATAAACAAGTTCAACGGAGGGTTGTCGGGCCGTGTTCGTTCGACCCGCGCCCTCCGCATAAAGCGATAGAAAATGGCCGAGGTAAACAAGATTCTCAATGACAAACCAAAGCACAATTTTAATCCATTAAAATTGAACTTAACCCCTACCTCGGTAAAAGATGACGAACGTCGGCATCGCAGTTGACAGCGTCGTGAGGTGAAGATTCATTGATGTCGACGGAGAGCGTCCGAGGAGGAAGCGGCGTCTCTTCTTTTTATCACAGAGAGAAGAAAACAAAGCGTGATGTCGTTGGCAAGTTCCCGCGTCGGTGTTTCCTTCCTTTCCGCGGAGGAGGAAAAGGAAGAAGAAACTAGGGTCGTCGAGTCGATGTTCTTCGTCGGAGACTTGGCGTTCTTCATTGAGGATGAAGTTCTTCAAATAAAACTAGAGCTCTCCCCCCAAAGTCTCAACACAACAAGCCGACCAACAAAATAAAATAAGGATCCTCCTTATTTTATTAATTCATGCCATGCATTCAAAATTACAAAATCCAAAATCCAATCAACTTAATTAATTAAACTATGATTTGGCTAATTAATTATGTGATAGGTTGGCAAGCTTTAATGAGGGAGAGAGGGGAGAGGAAGAGTTACTCAAATAAAGGGGGGAGTTAATAAGTTTAAAGGGGAGAGTTAGGGAGTTAGGGAATGTGAAGGGTTGGGGATCGTGTGGGCCCCAACTCACATTTATCCTCACATGGGTAGTTAGGAACTAGTGGGTCCCACCCCAACTCCCACACTTAGGATATAACCACTTAGAATAAAAGAATAAAATTGTCCCACAATTTTATTCACTTATTATTTAATCCACATTTTTTTAACACCTCCTCTTGTACAAACGCATCTTTGGTAAAAGTCCTTTTAAGAAATTATCGGTGCTGCGAGTTCATTGGTGCCCTCAGATTTCAATTCCGAGCACCAGTTCAAAAGATAGAAAAACCCACACGTTCGTTCACTAAACGTACCCGAGCTAAACTTCAGAAAATTATTCCGGGAACACCGGGCCTCGGAATCAGGTGCCGTCAGAAACTGCGTACTCGTAAAATCCCAAAGAATTTATGAAAAAAACTTTCCTTGAAATTTCCGGGTCTTTACATTACTCCCACTTCAGGTCTTTACGTCCCCGTAAAGCAACAAAAAAAAAACTAGGGAAACAAATGAGGGTACTGTGCACGCATCTGAGCCTCCCGCTCCCATGTGCTTTCCTGGAGGTTCCCGTGCTGCCACCTGATGCGCACTAGAGGGATCGACCGTGCATGTATGACCCGCTCCTGTCGATCCTTGATCTCCACCGGGACCTCCGCAAAAGTCACCCCGTCATTGATGTCCAGTTCCCCATGATCAATGATATGCGTCGATTCGTGCATGTATCTACTCAGCTGAGATACATGGAAGACTTCATGAACCTGGTGCAACTGAGGTCGAAGGGCTAGGTGGTAAGCCACCTCACCTACCCTACTGAGGACCTGGAAAGGTCCGATGAAGCGCGGAGATAACTTGCCGCCTCGACCAAATCTCCGTAATCCACGTCGAGGTGAGGCCCGTAAGAAAACGTGGTCACCATCCTCGAACTCTAGTGGTCTCCGCCTCCTGTCAGTATAGGACTTCTGTCTGCTCTGTGCAGTCCTCATCCGCTCCTGGATGATCTTCACCTTCTCCATCGTAGCCTGGACCATCTCTGGTCTTACGAGTGCTGACTCCCCAGGGTCAGTCCAACACAAAGGTGATCTTCATGGTCGGACGTACAATGCCTCGTATGGTGCCATCCTGATGGTGGAGTGGTAGCTGTTGTTGTATGAAAACTCCACCAAGGGTAGGTGATTCTCCCAATTGCGACCAAAGTCAAGGATTCATGCACGGAGCATGTCCTCGAGTGTCTAAATGGTCCTCTCCATCTGGCCATCCATCTGAGGATGAAAGGCGGTGCTCAAGTGTAGATGCATCCCAAACGCCTCCTGAAATCCCTTCCAAAGCTGGGAAGTAAAGTGATCATCTCGATCGGAGACGATAGATGATGGCACACCATGAAGCCGTACGATCTCCTGAACGTAGAGGTGTCCCAAGCTCTCCACTAAGCCCTGGTCTCTATTAGGTAGGAAGTGGGCCGACTTGGTGAGTTGGTCGATAACCACCCAGATGGATTCGTGTCCTCTAGAAGTATGAGGAAGCTCCGTCACGAAATACATGGATATCCCTTCCCACATTCACTTCGGGACCTCTAAGGGCTGCACCAAGCCTACCGAAACCTAGTGTTCTGCCTTCACCTACTGGCAGGTGAGACATCGTGAAACGAACTCTACCACAACCTTCTTCATACCCTGCCACCAGTGCTGTCGTCTGAGGTCTTGGTATATCTTCGGTACTCCAGGATGTACCACTAGAGGGGAAGTGTGAAACTCCCTTAGTACTTCCTCCTGTAATGCAACTGGTACCATGGTACATCCCCTGAAGAGGATGACATGCTCTCCTCCTACAGAAAATCCATCAGGTGCCAGCCCTGAGGATATCTGATCACGTCGCGCCTCACAGTCAATGTCCCCACGCTGTGCCTCTCTGACTCGCTGAAGTAGTGGGGAGTGACCGTGAGCGACTGTAGAAAGACTGATCCATCTCTATCCACGAAGGATATCTGCAATGCAGATAGCTGCTCTGTCACCTCTCCAAGTAGCTGAATGCCAGATCTCCTGCTAAGAGCATCAGCTACTACGTTCCCCTTCCCAGGAGTATAGACTATCTCAAAGTCTTAGCCCTGGAAGAACTCGAGCCATCGCCGCTATCTTAGGTTCAGGTCCTTCCACGAGAAGAAATACCTGGGACTTTTGATATTATATTAAACCATAAACCGTTCGCTCAACGAACTATGGGTGTGACTAGCCATTAGAAAAGAACTTGACTACACCCTTTTCTCGCTTACGCCCTTCAAGAGTTGCAAAGATTTCTCCTTTTCTGAGAAGAGAAATCCAGTCTTATCCCCTGGATGAACCATGTTCTTTTCCTAATATAGTCAATCTTGACATGAACAGTACTATTTCATTCCATGTATGACGTCGTAAGGCCTCGACTCTACTACTAAGAGATACAACTGTTACTCTCACCTCTAAGGGTCGATTCACACTGTCGGTAGCAGTGTGTGGTAATTGGGTCTCCTCTAGTAGGAATATCAAAAAGTGAGGGTAAAGTCAATGGTTTTATCCAGAACCTCTCATTATCAACCATACAAAAAGGCAGGAGAACAAATGCCACAAGCATAAGTGTCTTTTATCACTGCAGCTCAAAGTACAAAGACACAAAGAAACTACAAACAACGACATCAAGAACAAAGGTCTCTATGCCTAGAGCTAGTCCCGCTCCTATCCACCTGCTCCCGGAGCACTATGGTCGTAGGCCTCAGCTGCCTGAAGCTGAGCTCTCCCCTGTCCACCCGTTCCCTGGGGTCGGGGTGGTCCTCCGAGTGGTGGTGGTGGTAGAGCCTCAAAGCGTCGCCCACCACCCACTGCTCGGCCAGCTCCTCTGCCTCGTCCGCCTGCTCCCTGCGGACCACCACGGTCGAAACTCTACCTCTGCTTGGGTGGTCTCTCAACCGTTTACTGCTCCTCTGCACGGCAGGTCGGGTAGTCACGAGCCATGTGGCCCTGCCCGCCGCATGCATAACACTGCCTACCTCTCGTATGACTGGCTCTACTGCGTGTGCCCCACACATCCGAACCAGTATCCTGTGGTCTCCCAACTGATGGCCTGGTCCGCTTGGAACTTTGCGTCATCTGTCTACTGCTGGCTACAGAAGACTCCGCTACGTGTCGCCCTGCGGTAGGCCTCGCTGCTGGCGTAGGCTCAGTAAGAAAGCTCTCCACAAGAAGGGCTCGCTCTAGTACTCCTGCCTGTGTCGGAATGCTGAGGGAGATCATCGAAGCCCTGATATCATGCATCAGTCCCTACTCGAAGGTCTGGGACAGGAATAATGGGTCCCGTACCATGTCTGTGGAGTAGCGCGAGAGGTCAGTAAACCTTGCCGAGTACTGGGCTACTGTCATGCTGCCCTGCCGCAGCTGTAGTAACTCCTGGATGCGCACCGCATGGAGGGTGGCTTGAATGAACTCCGAGTGTAAGAGGCTCTTGAAGTCTGTCCAAAGTAAATATGCCTCGTCGTGCACCTGGAGCATCATGCTCCACCATCTACCACTGCTGTGTGCATGAGACTCACGGTAAGGATCACCATAAGATCTGCTAGTGTCCCTATTAATCTGAAGACTCGAACAACATCCTCCATCCAATCCTCGGCTGCCTGAGGGTCCATCTCTCCATAGAACCTGGGCGGCCTCTGTCGTTGAAACTCGTGTAGTACACTCTGGCGGCGTGCACTCTCCGCTGCTGGGGTTGGTGGTATCGGTGGCCCAACGGGTAGAGGTACCGCTGGTGCCTCCGCTGTGATGGGGCCCTGCACCGAGGTCTCGTCACTCGGTGGGATACCATCTTGTACAAAACTCGTAACCCTAGATGGTTGCCTTTGTGGGGTCATCCTGAAAAGTAACAGGTGCACCACGGTTTAGATAGTATACCTGGTGAGCTGACACAAGTAATCACAAAGAAAACTTCTTGAAACACACACACAATCAGTGTTTTCGTGCACTGAGTCAGAATTCAGAGATCAAGGTACTGGTTTATGGATACGTCGGACGCTGCACCAACACTAGACTCCCTAGACTGAAAACCACACCCAATACTCTTAACACTATTGCTTCATAAAAATAATGATCAGAGTCCTAAGTTCTTCAGTAGAACCGACTCCTTTGATACCAATTTGTCAAGACCTGTCCTCGGGGCCCGTTCCGTGACTACCCCAAACCCGCCTTCCATAGGCCAGGGGCTGGCGACTAGCACCAAAGGCGTATATCCCGATAAAAGGGAAGGAATTTCCTTTATATAAGTAAAAAACACAACAGAGTACGCAAGATGAAGTAAACACTAAGTAAATTGTGTACAAAAGTAAATGCTGGAAAGTAAATGGGCCGGTATACAAACCCAACTGAAAGTATAGTACAACTGAGAAAGAAAGTACAATAGCTGAAAAGTAAAGCAGCAACCACCAAGTCGTCCTCCGGAACTCCCACCTGAAGGGTGGGTACAGATAGTCTCGTCGGCTCCTCGGGTCCAGTCGTCCGCTCTGAGTACGTCCTTCCAAGTGGTCCACCTCCAGGTACCGTTCCGCTCCACTAGACTCCACCTCGATCAGTGCTATCTGTCGTCTGCATCCAACACAACGTAGTGCGGGCATAACCTGTGCAGGGGTGAGTATATGATACTCAGTAGGGACCCCGAGAATCCCGAAGGTCTCCCAAAATCCACAAAGGATATACCACAAAGAAAAGATATAAACACAAAGTATCAGCCAACTCTACTTAGGTATATGCCCATAAATATACCTAAGTCATCAATTCCAGTTCGGCTCCAACTCAAGAGCCCAAGTACAACCCAGTCCATACAGGAAAGCACAACCCAGTCCACACGGGAAAGCACAACCCAGTCCACACAGGAAAGTAAGTCAATCATATCGATGATATTGATTGAAAGTCAAGAATCATCTCACATAGGTATACTACTCACGAAGAGGGGTGAAGATGATAGATGTAGCCTCTAAATCATCTTCTCTGCCAAACCCACGTAGGATCCAAGTACAAAAGTCATCGTTGTGGAACCCACGTAGGATCCAAGTAAATTTGTCATCACTACCGAACCCATGGAGGATCCAAGTACAGTCATCCTCGCTGCTGAACCCACGTAGGATCCAAGTACAGTCGTCATCGTCGTCGCAGTCGCAGCTAGCTCTAGGGTTTCTGCACACAACACGCTCGATTCTAGGAGGGTCCGCTCCATGAGCCAAGGGGGTCGATACATCAACTATCACGAAGTCTAGAGTTGATGTATCCCGAAGTTCCGTCTCGTCAAAAGGAACTCAACGCAACAGACGACGCGTCAATCGGACGCCCGGTCTGAGAGATATTGGCTTTTCTGTTCCAGGGGCCCGGTTAGAATTATGCTCGTTTCTAACCCATCTGATACCCAAAATCATCCGAAACTAACTTAGAGTATCGCAAAAGGACCCTCTCGTTGAAAGAGTCCTAGTGCCACAGACGGCGCGTCGATCAGACGCGCGGTCTTTAAGTTAATCCCGTTTAAGTGATTAACAGGCCCGACCCGTTTAGCCCAGTGGGCCGACGGGTCGGGTTGACCCAGTTTGAGGGGTCCGACCCAGCAGGGGTGTCGGACCGGTCTGAAGAAAATACTCAACTCGTCTCGAAGGGACGCGGCTAGACCCGAAGTGGCGCGGTCCGGCCCGGCGGGGCGCGGCCCAGCCCGGCGCGCCCCGGCCCGGCGCGGCCCGGCTCGGCCAAAGCCGAGCGGGCTCTAGGGGGGGTGGCCCCCCCCAGTCTTCTGCATCAGCGGTGCCACCCTTCCCCGAATCGGCCGACTAGACCGACCGGTCTTCTGCGCACATGGCCCACATGGGCGGGCCGCCGATCCTTCAGCGCGGCACCCTCCTGGCGCCACGGTCCAGCTCTGGCCGGCCAGTTGATGGGCCATCCGGTCCTCTAGTGCGGCATCCTCCTGGCGCCGCGGCTCCTCTTCGCCCGACCGGCCGACGGGCCAGCCGGTTCTTCCGCCGAAGCGGCTCGTGTAGCGGGCCGCGTTTCTTCCCGCAGAACCGGCGTGACGGCACCGACCTCCTTTATCGCGTTCCCGGCATGGCGCAATGACATCATACCTCCTCCGCCCTTTCTTGCCAATTCTCAGTAAAATAAACAAGTTCAATGGAGGGTCGTCGGGCCGTGTTCGTTCGGCCCGCGCCCTCCACGTAAAGCGATAGCAAATGGCCGAGTTAAACAAGATGCTCAACGACAAACCAAATCACAATTTTAATCCATTAAAATTGAACTTAACCCCTACCTCAGTAAAAAATGACGAACGTCGGCGTCGCGGTTGACGGCATCGCGAGGTGAAGATTCGTAGACGTCGACAGAGAGCGTCTGAGGAGGAAGCGGTGTCTCCTCTTTTTATCACGGAGAGAAGAAAACAAAGCGTGACGTCTTTGGCAAGTTCCCGCGTCGGTGTTTCCTTCCTTGCCGCGGAGGAGGAAAAGGAATAAGAAACCGGGGTCACCGAATCGATGTTCTTCGTCGGAGACTTGGTGTTCTTCGTTGAGGATGAAGTTCTTCAAATAAAACTAGGGCTCTCCCCCCAAAGTCTCAACACAGCAAGCCAACCAAAAAAATAAAATAAGGCTCCTACTTATTTTATTAATTCATGCCATGCATTCAAAATTACAAAATTCAAAATCCAATGAACTTAATTAATTAAACCATGAGTTGTGTAATTAATTATGTGATAGGTTGACAAGCTTTAATGAGGGAGAGAGGGGAGAGGAAGAGTTACTCAAATAAAGGGGGGAGTTAACAAGTTTAAAGGGGAGAGTTAGGGATTTAGGGAATGTGAAGGGATGGGGATCGTGTGGGCCCCACCTCACATTTATCCTCACATGGGTATTTAGGAACTAGTGGGTCCCACCCCAACTCCCGCACTTAGGATATAACCACTTAGACTAAAAGAATAAAATTGTCCCACAATTTTATTCACTTCTTATTTAATCCACATTTTTTAACACCTCCTCCCGTACAAACGCATCTTCGGTAAAGGTCCTCTTAAGCAATTACCGGCACTGCGAGTTCATCGGTGCCCTCAGATTTTAATTCCGAGTACCAGTTCAAAAGATAGAAAAACACGCACGTTCGTTCACTGAACGTACCCGAGCTAAACTTCATAAAATTATTCAGGGAACACCGGTCCTCGAAATCAGGTGCCGTCAGAAACTGCGTACGTGTAAAATCCCAAAGAATTTAAGAAAAAAAATTTTTTCTTGAAATTTACGAGTCTTTACACCCATGTTCACTTCATGTACCCCCGCTTCATCTATATTTCTGCGACCAAACTCCTCCAAACTTCTTCTGAGCCTTCTTCGAGTACCCTAGTCTTTGAAAACATGCAAAGGGTCGATCCACGCAGATCTGGGCCCTTACATCATGCATCCTCTGAACTTGGGGAGAACCCCTAAAACCTATTAACACATTTATACCCAGAATCCATTAATTCAACAAACATACATCTTTGAAATCTAAGTCAATTCCCCCAACAAATTCTCTCTATCATCGGGAGTCCTAATACAAATCCAATTAAAGAGGAAAAAAAGTAAAGGGAAGGGAATTGCCTAAATGAGGGTAAAAGGATGATACAAACTCCCCACCATAAGACTTTCTATCCCTAGGAAGTCATGTGAAAGAATGGAGTTTGGTAAAGAGGTGAGTCTATTTCTCCATCATCAAATACTTGCACTCCCTAGTCTCATGAAAATCAGATTCATTCCACCATAATACCCTGACCAAAAGAACAAACTTCCCATGCAGGACTTTCACTTGAGAGTCCACAATCTCTACTGCATGATCCATAATAAAAACACCCAGATATAACTCAATCTCTTTTGAACTCAGAATGTGAGAGGGTCAAGGTGATATTTTCGGAGATGTGATGCATGAAAAACACTATGAATGCCTGTAAACTGAACCGGAAATGCTAACCGGTAAGCAAACTACCCAAGCCGCTCAATTACCTCAAACAATATAACAAATCTCGAAGCCAACATTCCTTGTTTTCCAAGACTATGGTGACCCAACTGAGGAGAAAATTTCAAAAAATATGGTCACCTATTGAAAACTCTAAGGGACTATGCTACTGATCCACATAAGATTTTCGCCAACTCCATTTTGTAACCAGACACTGACGTATATCCTGAATCATCGCGGAAGTCTCCTGAACCAAACTTAGTCCCACCAAAGAAGATTCCCCCATCTCTTCCCATTAAAGAGGTGACCTACATGAGCAATCATATAAATCCTTGAAAGGATCCATTTTGATTAATGATTGATAAATTTTATTATAAGAAAACACAATCAGTCCTAGATGGCTATCCCACAATATAAAAAACCCAATACACTTACAAGAAGAATATACTCTAGGGTCTGAATGATATGCTCCATCTGACTGACTGTCTGTGGACGATAAGATACACTCAATATGGCATGAGTCCTCATCACCTATTGGATACTTCTCTAGAACCTCAAAGTAAACCCAAGATCCCTGTCTGAAACAATAGTTGAAGGAACCCCATGTAACCTCACAATTTCTTACACATACAACATACCTAGATCTTCAACTTTTTCTATTTATTTGATTAGAATGAAATGATCTCTCTTTTTAAACAAATTAATCACCACCCAAATAGCATTCCTCCCTCATGGATTCCATGGTAATCCAACAAAAAATTCCATGGATACCTCATCCCATTTCAAAACAGGCACTGGAAGAGTCTGTTGGAAACCAGAAGGTTTCAAATGCTCTTCATTTATCTATTTGTAAGAGTAATAGTGGGAAACATACTCAGTAATGTCATGCTTCATACACAACCAACAGAATCACCATATCACATCATAATACATCTTCATAGTGCATGGATGAATGACCCATAAAGAACTATGACTATCAGACAAAACTAAGTTCCTAACTAGCACCAGGACAACAAAATGATCCCCAAAATAGAGAATACCACCTGAAGAGAGAGACCAACCCGAAACAATCTCCCCATCATACAGGGTTTCAAGAATTCCTCTGAACCTGACATCATACTACTGAATCTATATAATAAACTCAAGGAGAGATGAATATAATTGAACACTGGTAAAAACCATGCTTGAAACATCCTTCTGAGCATCTAGATGAAACTGAGCAAAAAACCCCATAATGTTCCACCCTTCCTTCGATTCCACAATAGCTTGCGATGATAATTTCCTACTAAGATCATCTAAAATGGAATTTCCCTTCCCCGGGGTGTAGGTGATATCGAAGTTAAACATCTGAAGGCATCCCAACCATCATCTATGTATGAGATTCAAGTCTTTCTGAGAAATATATTACTTAGGATCTTATGTTCAAAAAGGACTGTTAAAATTTACCCAAAAAGACAATTTCACCAACATATAAGTGCATACATAACTGTGACAAACTCTAAATCAAGAGTGGGGTAATTCTTATCATGCAATTTAAGATGAAAAGAATTTTAGGACACCACATTATCTTCTTGTATGATCACACAAGCCAAACCAGTGCCAAAATAATCACAGAAAACCACATACCCATTACCAGGATCAGGTAAGATCAAAATAGGAGTTGATGTTAGAAGTCTTTTCAGGTCATCAAAAGAGGACTGACACTTTACATCCCATATTAATTTCACCCCTTTCCTGGTAACATCAGTCAATGGTGAGGCCAAATTCGATAAATCCTTGATGAAATGTAGATAGTAACTAGCAAGACCAAGGAAACTCCGAATTTCAAAGACATTTCATGGATATTCTTATGAAAATACAACCTTTACTTGAATGGCACAAAGGCCTTCATTTTTATTGATTTTTTGATAACCCCCATTTCAAGGGATGAGGGGAACCCTTAAAAGTCCCGTAGGCTCAAAGATTACATGGACCGTAGGCTTAGGAGTTACATGACCCGAAGGTCTTAGGGAATTCAACTAGACTATCTATAAGGAACTGCCCCTCCCCAGCATCTGCATCTTGATAGTAGCTCTCAACCTTTGCATGACCGTCTAGCTAGGCTTCCCGTGCAAGCACAGGCTGGTACTAATGGCATAGCCATACCCTCTCATTCTGATAATCCATTTGGCTCTGCTCTGGTGAGTGCACCTACTCTGAATCCACTTCTAGGGCTGCTCCTTTTTTGTAGTGTGTCTGGGGCCTGTATTCATATGGCCCGAAGGCCTTGGGGTGGCCATAAGGCCTTAAGGTGGTCCGAAGGACTTGAGAATCAACTGGCCCGAAGGCCTTGGGTGGCCCAAAAGCCTTGAAGGACCTGAGGACCAAACCAGCGGCCTGGAGGCCCAGATGGATGAATAGTTCCAGCTACTACAGTACCGAACAATGCCTGCTACAGTTCCTGCTACAGTGCCTGCTATAGTACTGCTACAGTACTGCTATAGTACCGGAAATATGCCTCCACTCGGATTTGATCTTGGGTCTCTTGGATGCACCTAGCGAGTCCTCACCAACTGGGTTGAGGCTCTTGTGCAAAAAGACAACCTTTACATTCTCAAGATCAACTAATAAGCCATTTTTATAAATCAAATTCCACAAGAACTTCACTTCTTGAATTCAGAAGGTGCATTTCAAAATATTTCCATACTGATGCCGACTTCTTAGGATTTCTAGAACTAACCTCAAACGGTGCTCGTTCTCATGCTCAGTTCTCAACTAAACCAAAATTTCATCTGCGAACACTACCACAAAAGTGTCAAAATACTAATGAAATATTTTATTCATCAAATCCATGAAAACATCAAGAGAATTAGTTAAACCAAATTTCATAACAAGATATTTGTAATGATCATACCTTCTCCTGAAAGCTGTCTTCGGTATATCACACTCCCAAAATATGAGTTGATGATAACCTGACCAAAGATCAATCTTTGAAAACCACTTTCCCCCTTTAAATGGTCAAACAAATCATCCACATGAGGGAAAGGATACTTTTTCTTAACCATTACTTGGTTAAAATTAAAATAGTACACGCCCAATCAGAGTGAACTGTCTGCCTTCTTGGGAAAGAGCATTGATCCACCCAAGGAAAAACACTAGGCCAAACAAAACCCTTCACTACCAGATCTTCCAATTGAATCTTCATCTCTTTTAGATTTTCTAGTGCCATATGATAAGAAGGTATCGATATAAGTTGAATCCCTAGAACCATGTCAATTAAAAACTCTACCACCCTATTTAGAGGAAGCCTAAAGAAATCATCTGGGAAAAAATCAAGAAAATCTTGAACAATAGTAGGAAGATCAACAATAGAGGAAACATCATTGGCCTTAGCTGCAATAGTAGACAAAATAATCCCGAGCTTTGGGCGGGAAGGTCCTGCACGACCAGACCTCAGATCCCACTCTCCTTGAAACACCTATGTTATCCCATTGATCATAAAAAACGAGACATTTTGATGATAAAAATCAACCTAAGAATGATGATAAACAAGCCAATCCATCTCGATGATGATGTTAAACAAATCTAAATTGAGAACCAGAAAATCCCAGACTAACTCTGCATCAGCTATTAATAGCATACAAGGACATTGAAAACCCTTCTCTTTCCTCTTCCCAAGTTGTGTCACTAATTCCATAATAAAGGGAATTATATCTATCATAAAGTTAAGAATACCAACCAAATGGCTAGATATAAACAAGTGGGAAGCACCAATATCAAATAAAGGAACCGCTACCAAAGATGAAATAAATATGGTACCTCTCACTGCCACTGGACCTGCATTTACCTCCACTTGAAACACATATACTTTATGAAGGTTCTTCACTAGTGAGGCCTATGGCTGGAGACCTATAGTATTTGAAGCATCTTACAACATCGTAGTAGCCTTTAGAGTTGATGATCCCTGACTATATCAAGGAGTAGACATGCCCTGACAGAAATGATGCAGATGACCATAACACCCACAACTATTACACATATTTGCAGGTGAAGGATAATAGCATTGTGTGTGTCCGAACTTATCACACTGATAGCAAGTCATAGGCACACCACTAGCTGCAACATGAAGCGCCAAAGAGGCCTGCTATCGAGAACCACCTTCAGCACTACTATGATGATCCTGCCACTTCCTCTTCGTCCCTAGTGTGCTACTGAAGCTGCCACTAGGTGTAAGAAAATGTGTAAACTATCCAAATTTTCAAACCATATTAATTTTTCCATTTTAGACCTATTCATTGTTTTCACATAGGTTTAAAGATTTAGTATAAATACCTTAAATCTGTTATCTGGTCACAAACCCTACAGGTACTTCTGAGCTTTCATCTGGTCATTCATTACAACTTCTCATGCAAAACAAACCAACTCAGTAAACCGATTGTGTATGCCAACACCACACACTCTCCTTGATGAAAAGAGAGGAACCCTAGATACTTCTCCATCATCAATGACTATGCGAAAAAATGCTGGAAGAATAGAGTCTTGAAACCCTTCCAGTCCAAGACCACATGATTATCATCATGTTCCATGAATCCCACAACCTTTTACTGGGACCCTCGATTTGAAATGAAACACAGTTCACCTTGATACTCTCAAATGTATCCAGAAAGTTAAATATCTGATCAATCTTGTCCAGCCAGTCCTCTGCCTCTTGAGGTTCATTCATACCTTTATATAATAGTAGATTATCATGCAAGAACTCGTGTGATTGATCCTTGTCTCCTCCTGCTCCTAGCTGTATCTCAAAAACCGCATTCTGAACTTGTGGCACATTCTGATCAATAACATTAACTTTTCACATGATAACCTCGATAAAGTTATGATATATCGAAGGATTTGATTGAGGAACATTAGATACACCCTCTTGAGGAACTCACATAACACGTCTCAGAGGCATATTGTTGCACATCGAAACAAAACAAATGATCATACAACTAAAAAATCTCTGATAAAACTAGAAAATCCATAAGAAAAAACTGAGATTAACATCAAGAACTCAAAACATGTGACACACATCCCAACATCCCATAGTAACTTGAGTTTCATTATAGAAAAACCTATCCACGCACTCATCGCATATACCTCTCAAGTCCTGAAAATCCTATATCCAGTCTACCAAACATCCCAAGAAAAAGAATCTTGAGGAAAAATATCCCTTTAATACCAAACTATAATGAACCGACCCGAATACCATCTCAAAAAGGTACCTGACCCGACCCATCACATACCCTAAGGGAATTTTTGATCCCAATGGGATGATGAATCGCACATGAGAATCAAAAAACAACCAGAGAGAATGATTTATCCCAACCTGAAGCAACAAAATGACACATATATATACAATAGGAACAATAATGGAAAAGATAAATATAATCCATAACTGAAAGAAGATAGTAGAAATAAAACAACTCAAGGGTAGAAACAATCACCATGTACAAGTCCAACTACAAAGGATGACCAAACAGGAAAACAACTACTCTATGTGATAGCGTGGGCAGACTCCCACTATCTCACCACAAGCTACTCAAGTTAGTTGACATAAAACCTTTCCACCTCACTGTGGAACCTTGCCTTACACTATATCGAAAGATATAACGAGGTCTACACACCACCAAAGGGGTACATAGGGTATGAGCTAATAGGCTCATTAGGATCCCACCCAAGTGTTCCACAACAAGTCTCTATAAAAAATCTCAAGTATTCTCATTTTAAATAAAATATGGAATGATAATCCATAAAATAGTTTTATCAAAAACATGGAAAATATTTTCCTTCTTCCAACAATTCCAAAACAAAGGCAGGTATATCAATTTCAAGCATAATTTCCATTATCATTTATCAAAATCCAAAGAATTCATGTCACATACAAAACATTACAAAGTCAAGCACAAGTAAATCATTCCAAGGAACTCTACAGGTCGGGCTAGCAGACTACTAATACCACAACAATAATAACTACACAACAAGTCCCTATAACACATGCCTAAGGAGCATAGGAACACCTCGTGAGTGAACCCCCCAACAATGTAAAAAACAAGTCCCTAGAACGAAGGACCTAGGGAGTAGAGAAAATCCCCATGAGATAACCTCCCTATGGTAATATGGATAATGACCCTAAGCTACACCTTCTACCTACATACCCAAGACTTCTCATGTGCTTCATTTCATGACCATTTCAATGCTTTGAAAATACCATTTTTTCCATTTACCAAAAACCAAGGAAAACCCACCTTTTATCAAAAATCCATTTAAACACACAAAATAATCATGATAAATTTATTTACAAATCAATTTATAAAAATAGTATCAATATAGTTCATCCAACATAGGCTAGAGATAGAACCAAATAACTCAAAACATGGGGCCATACACGCCCAAAAAGGATCCCCAAATTAGAAGATCACAACAATGACAATAGAGGACCAAGAACTAATCTAAAATTCTTAGAAATGATTCAATTTAACAAAAGGGTTGGTAGGTAAGAGGACATAACTCAAGAACTCACACCCAATGCACTCTAACCAACAAAGGATATGACCCCTAGAACAAGATCACACAACAAATCTGGAGAAAAACAAAAGGAAATATCACTACAGACCAACATATCCAATAATGCAACATGAATACACTACTGCGATCAAAGAAACAAATAAGTAGAAAGATTTACTCACCCAGGGAGATGAAGCCAACTACAATGGTGATCAATCATTGTACAAATCAATTTGAATCGAATGGAGACTCCCAAAATCATTAGAGCAGCCTTCTAGGTCGAGAGCCAAAGGAGATATGGTAGAATTAAATAACATTTCATCTGATTGACATTCTAAAATACATTTCCATAACATTTACACTACATGTAATCCCTTTACATGTTGTAAAATCCTCAGGACTCAGATATGACTAAAAACCCCTCGATTTTTTTAAACTGACCATTTAACATTACATGATGTATAATATTTACATGAAATGTAATTCATTCACGCTATGTACTTGGTTCACGATATCTTCCCAACATAACTTATACATTGTGTACTCCCATTACATGGAGTGTATTTCTCCTAAAGTTTTAAAAAAATGTAGATTCTTACATGAGAACCCAAAATACCTTAGGCATCTTTCGAACTTGGGTAGAACCCTGAAAATATATTAACACATTTATACTCGAACTCTATTAATTCAAAAAACATACATCCCTGAACATTATGTCCTAAAAATGCTCTCCATACTTAGGATTCTCAAGATGCAGCCAATTAAAGAGGAAAATAATTAAAGGGAAGTTAATTACCTAAAAGCGGGTAACGAGATGTTACACTAAACATAGAACCCCTTGAGGGGTCATCCAAAGATTATCATATTTTGTTTCATATTTTATTTTCTTAATGCTTGTTTTTAATTGGTGTGTTTTTTATTTTATGGAATTAATCATCCAATTATTCCATGTTGAACCAATATAGGACGACTGGGGATACACCTTGAGGTCATTGGATTTGGCTCCCTAACTCTCACTTTGGTTATTAATTTCTATAATCTTAACCTATTTCAACTATTTTGTTAATTTTTTTACATATTCCAGGGATTGAAACTAGTAGCTAGTGGGATCTTTTCAAAGATAATAAGGAGGATTCATTTGAATAAACTAAAATTAAAATCTTCTAGATCAAGGGAATACTATTTTTAATTATTTACTTTTTAATAATGTGCATTCTTGTTATATTTTTATGGGAACTAACTATGGGGGAATCACCTCTGATGTCTTCAAAAGTGTGAATATTTTTTCTTAATTGGATGTCTAGTTTGCTGGTATTTAGAGTGTTGAAAAATCAAATTGATGTGAATTTCAAATCTATCTAGAACCCCCCCCCCCAAAAAAAATAATGTTGCCTCCATGTTTATCATGTTTCTATTTGATTTGAATTGTGAAATTATTTTGTCTATTTAAAAACACTATAAATAATGAACATTTCAAAAAATTTTTTTTGATTGAATATGTAGAATGGTGATTATTGAACTTTACTATAACCCATTAAAAAAATATGTGAACTGCTGAATTGTTAAATTGTTTTGAATGAAAATTTTATCCCACATTAGGAATAAATGTTTGAGATAATGTTTTGTTTTAGAAGTATTAGAGACAGGTATTTTTTTCCTTAAATATTCTTCAATTCTACACACCTTAAATCCCCCTAAATTATTTCAAAATTTATCCCATTCAAGATTCACTTCAAGATGTTTTTAGATAAAATATATTTTTTGTCAGTAAATAATTTTTTTTTGTTTCTATGCAAGGGAAAAAAACTCAATGGGTCCTTCTTAGAAAAAATATATCATTATCATTTTTGGGGTTTTCACTAGCTCTAAATTTTTTAGAATTTAGTGTTTACTGAGTGGATATTTTCCATTTATTTTATAGAAATACTATTTGAAAACTAGAAAAGGGAAATTTGATACGTTATATTTTTATGGTATTGCAATTATCACTTGAGGAAGCATGAAGTTGAACCTGAACCAACTAACTTACCCTTGGTGAAATAGAACACCTTATAAATACATCTCAATCAAGAGTAATATATGTCCTTTGAATCTGGAGTAAAATGTGTAATTGAGATCCCACTATGAGTCTCTAAGTCACGGAAGCTGGATTTTTTGTGTAAATAAATAAAAGGAAAATTCAATAAGTGTTTTTTTCTGTGCACAAAATTATGGTTTAGAAAAATTTAATAAATTGATTTTTTTTCAAAAAAATGTTCATTAAAGTGAGTGGAATATTTAAACCAAATGAACAGGGGGACAATTGATTTATAAAAAAATATTTTGAGTTGTATTAATGAAGTGGAAAGTGGAACATTGGTTAAGGAATGTGTGAGAGAGTGAAAAATGGCAGTTCTTCTTGTTATAGATTTAATTCCACTTAAATATCACTAGTCCAAACTTCTAAAACATCAATTTGAACAAGTGTTGAAGTGGGTTAGCGATTGAAATTCATAGAGGAAGCATGAAAATTTAATTTAATTGAATAATTCGTAGTTTTATTTAATTTTGGCATGTTAATTTGAACCTATCATGGATTATCATCATTTTTGTAAGATTCATTATAAATATATAAAATAAATAATTTAAATTTATAAGCAGTGAAGTTGATTAAGAGTGGTGGAATTTTATGTTACATTATTTTAACACATCTTGTCACATATATTTTGGTGACAAATTGTGATTTATAAGTATAAAATGTGCCTTAAATAATAAATTATTGAAAATTATCTAAAATGTGATAAAATTGAAATTCTTTGTATATTTTTTTACCAAAATCAGTTATTTTTTTATTAATAGATTAATTTTTATGGATTAAGTTTTTATTATTTTTCCAAGAAAAGTATTTTTTTTGTGGATTTTTATTTCTAATTTGTTTCTAATGTTTTTTTAAATTCTTCAGTTTGTTTGGAATATTTTTTTTATAATTCCATATTTTAAAACTGTAAAATCATTGTGGAATTTTTTTCTATGAAACTAAAGTGATTTATGTGCTTAAATTGGACAATTTTTGATCATGTGATAATTTTATGATGAAGCTCACATTATTTTGAAACCATGTTAAAAATGTGAAATTGTGGTTTTAATATATTATTGAATTTATTTAATTTTTATTTGAATATAATGTTCAAAATTTTGGGGTAATTTAATTAATTTTCTAAAATACCTCACCATACTGGGTACCAGAGAAACCACCCAAGCCATTTCTGCCAAATAAAGATAGTCACCGTGTCACTTGAAAAACCCATCCCAAGTGCCACTAGAGAATCCACAATGAGATCCCAAATGAATTAAGGCTAGAACAATGAATCGATGTTGCCAAAGATTGTGGTAGATGATTCCCATGGATAATCTTGTTGAAGAAGATACCCAACACCGATCCTTTACTTCCATTGATGATGACTGAAAAAATCATGCCAAGCTCCACTGATCTATAATGTTGGATGACCAAATCTGATCTACCTTAAATTCCTAGCGTGACTTCGATCAAACATTTCTGATCCTTAAACCTTGACCACGATCATTGATTTTTAGGGGGGATCATGATTTTTCGATTTAAGTTTGATTAAGGAATTGAAGAATCCCTCATGATCATTATCTAAATAGAGAAGAATATTGAAGGATACTACAATTGACACAGAATGCGATAAAGTCTATGAATGAATATCAATGAGAAAACTGAGTTTGATGAGGCTTTAAATTCAGGTGATGATGAACAACCAAATATTTCTACTTTTATTTTTTTCTTTTGTATATCTGGAAAGATGGTGGGGTCACCGGCTCTTCCCCATGGTTGCAACTACTATATGGAAATGTGTGAAAATTGGGTATTCATTTTTTTTATATTCATATTAAAAATTCCATTTATTTTCTACTATTTATTTTATTTTAATACATGCATTTTATTTTATTATTTTGCTTAATAATATTCTATATTAGATTTTGGTTTCTTGGTTGGACCTCTTTTTGTTGGACCACGAGTTAATCCCATTTGGTTTGGCCCTACTGTACATTTCCTATCCACCCTAGAAATCCATCTTTTACAGGGGTCTCTCTTCAGGCCATTTGATCTAGTGGCCATCCAATCTATCCATGCCGCTGTTTTGTTTAGGTAGTTTTCCAGCTTTTATCACTAGGTAGTTTGGTGATGGATTTGTGGCGCCTTCTACTTGGATGGGTTGTTACACGGTTAGGGATAGCAAGGGGTTTCATCACCACTGCGTAACCTTCATTTAGTGGTAGATGCATATATGAAATTCCCCCTCTTTGTTGGATAGAAATGAAAAAATATATGAGATTTTTCCTTCCTCACTCCTTCATTCGACAAGAAAGGATCTTAACTGCAGCTGGGGTTCAGTCAAGGGAGGTGCACGACTCATCAGTGAGGTGGAACCAGGAAAGGGTAGTGGACCCGGGGTCTTATGGTGGTTTAAATCTTGCAGCTTCCGACGACTCTAGATCGACATTTTCGGATCTTAGTAGTTCCAAATCATGTGGTTTACTCTCATGATTTTTGGTTTTATGATAGTACAACTTCAATTCAGGTGTTTTTCGGGTGCGGTGGCCCAAGATCAGTGGTTTCCTACCGGGTTGCTCCAAATCCAAGTTTTCCAACCACAAGAGTTTAGATACGGTGATCTCTAACCCTGATGTATCTAGATCTGATGCTCAAAGAGCTATTGCGCAATGTAGAGATCCACTGCTTGAAGTGATATGGATGACTGAACATTTATCCGGCATTATAAGTATCCCTCTCACCTAGTTAATAAATGTGTTTTCATGACACATCAAATTTATTATGTTTTTAAAGTTGATTTATAGTGTAGAGAAGACCCTAGGTTTTCTATCAAGGAGAGTTGATAGGTTTAGAGTATGCGTTTTTAATAAAAATAACTAAAAAGGTTGGTGGTTTAGAAACCTGTTTTAAGAAAATAACATAATTTAAAGAGTTTAATAGATGATAATTAAAGGTTCTATTTTAATAATTATGAGATAATGAGGCCATTTCATGTTCACTACACATCTTGGATAGTTCATTGTTCTGAAAATTTTACATGGTTTAATGTAATTATTTGGTTGAGGGTTGTTAAGATCTCGATTCCCCTTTTTCCTCTTAAAACAATGCACAAAGAAACAACCCTTAACACAAAAATCATGATGTCAAGGTTTGAACCTCAAGAATAGAACAAGGGATACCAAATCATACTGAATTCTCCTGATTGTATGTGAGAAAAACTGATTCTTGTGTTGTCCAATCGGAACAACACAAGATCCCCACTTGAAATCTCAACCTAATCGGTGTTGCGATAAAAAATGTTTCACTTAATTACAACAAAATAAATGTATTCAGAGGAGGATCACATTAATATTAAACATAAGTGAAATATTTAACACACACATTACACAAAACCAGTATAAGAACAAGTTCTAGAACTCCCTCTCAATTATGTGTAGCTCCCTTGAAATGACCGACCACCGTTTAGCTCGCCATCAGGAGAAGGAGGAGGCTCAGGTGGAACTTCACCTTCATCCTTGATCCACCTATGAAGATAGGGGCCTCCATAACTTCTTGGATGAGGATAATACTCCTTTGGGTCTCCAAAATACTAGAGATTTTACTCCTCACCAAACATGCAAATGGGGATCCCAATGTATCATTTTATAGGAAAATTGAAAGGTTATTTTGAGCCCCCATATTTTGAGAAACCAATTAGCCCATGGTTTAAAACCTCCATAAAGTCTTATCCCACTTTGGAGAAAATTATAAAGTTATATCCCCACCTCCTTAATATCTCGACCAAATATTTTGCACCATTTGGACAATCACACCCATAGATTTATTCTAAATACAGAATACACTTTTTGACTTTGAGAAGATTCAATCCCCTAGATAGTTCAGTTTTTATGGGACCCTTTATGGACGAATGAAGATTATGTTTCTTCATATGAAATACAACACATTGAATTTTGACTAGACCACAAAATATCAGTCCATTTGGATGAATAGTTTAGTAGAAGTGTGCGGTTGAGTCCACTGAAGAGCTTGGATCCTGCACAGTTTGGACCATTTTTTGTGAACTTCATCATGGGCCCTCAAAATCACCTCCACCTATAATGTAATTATCAAAACAAGTAACATTTACCTTTTTAAAAGTTATAAAAACAAAATAATTTAATCAAAAATGAAGTGAAATTTGTTATTATTTTTATAATTCTCAATACAAAACTAGTTTAGCATAGTAGTTTAAGGGTGAAATCGAAATAGTGAATCACAGTGCGATCACACCCCCACACCTAAACATTTTCAATCCTGGGAAAATTCACATTTCCAAAAATTATGCATGGAGATATTATAAAAGTAATGAATATTTAACATTCAATAAAAATTTAATTCTTTATAGAAATGTTATCAAATAAAAAAGTACATTGAGGAGTTATTCTCAGTGATCATAGAAAAAGACGTCACAAAAATTGTATTAGAATGAAATTCCAAGATATGCATGATACCAATCGAAAAAAATAATTAAAAATTAATCATGTAACTAATTCTCCACATTTTTGTGTGACAAATATTTCATGATATTGTTTCCACTTTCTATTGAGTAAATATAGGTTATTTTAAAATTTATCTGCTTATATGATCCTTTCCATTGAACCTACCATACATCCTTTGCAATCAAATTTCAATACCTACTCACTTAAGCATTCCCAAAAGTCAAACCATAATCTCCTAACCTAGATATCCCCATATGTTGTACATTTCATTAATTCTCTAAATGTTTATTTTTTTTCTTTTTTCGGGTATTTTTTATGAGGGCACATAACAATTAGATAATAGGTACACACGTATAGGTTAATATACAGTAATGAAATAGATCAGATAAGGAATGAACATATTGAAAAATTATTTTCAAAAGTAGATAAAAATTAACCTAACTTATATTTACCTTCTATTAAGTAATAAATTTTCACACTTCATGGTTAGGTGCAAAGATTTTTGGAGAAATTAAGTGACATAATTTTCCCTTAAACTACACAAAAAAGTGTACCTTTTTTTATCAAAGGTTTAAAAATGATAGAACCATTTATATCATTGAAAAAAACTAAATTTCAAGAGACATTCACACCAAAGTATTGAATTCTTCTGAAATACACATTTCATCATATTTTTTTGAATGTTAAAACAACATGAAATATGAAAATTCCTCATGCATTTTCAATAACTTC
The DNA here is from genome assembly GCA_963277665.1 of Viscum album. Classification (NCBI taxonomy): domain Eukaryota; kingdom Viridiplantae; phylum Streptophyta; class Magnoliopsida; order Santalales; family Viscaceae; genus Viscum; species Viscum album. The sequence continues at coordinate 593,996,306 of OY728166.1, forward strand.
CATGATTAAGTGGGTATCATTTTCCATGATAAAGTGGGAATAAAAAAGTAACATTTTTAAAACAAAAGTGAGGGAGAAAGGGGGAGGGGGTGGAGTAACAATACTATTCAGCAAGATAAAAAGAGAAAAGAAAGAAAGATGATGAAAATTCCTAACTAACTCAGGAATGTACCCATCCCCCATATATAGAGTAAGTAGTTTCCTCACTGCAATAAAAGAGAATGTGGGAAGTAAGGATAAAACTTAGTTGGTTTTATTTATATATTTCTTCTTGAACATGGAGTTCCTCCACCCGGGACTCTAGAAGGGCTTCATGGAAGTGCTTAAGACACTACCCATTGATAGTAATGGTTTGTTTGGTTTCCTCATTTTGAATGTGAATAACACCAAATGGATAAAAATTAGTAACAATGTATGGACCAAACCAACAGGAACAAAGCTTACCTGGATGAACCTTTAACCTTGTATTATAAAGAAGGACCTTTTTCCCAATATGGAATTGATGATGAAGTATGAGATGGTCATGGGAATCCTTGGTTTTCTCCTTATAAATCCTGGAGTTCTCATATGAATCTCTACACATTTCCTCCAGCTCCTGAATCTGTAACTTCCTTTGAGAACTTGAACCATAAATATTATAATTGCATTGTTTGATGGCACAGTAGGCCTGGTTCTATATCTCAACAGGGATGTGACAAATATTTCCAAACACTAACTAATATGGTGACATTCCATTGGGAGTTTTTAAAGAAGTACGATAAGCCCGTAATGAATCATCGAGTCTAAGAATCCAATATTTTCCATTTGGTTGAACCATTTTTCCAAGAATCTATTTTACCTCTCTATTTGACACCTGGACTTGACCATTAGTCTGTGGGTGATATACAATAGACACCCGATGCACGACCCCATACCGACGCAAAAGACATTGCATTGTTCAGTTGTAGAAATGAGAACCTAGATCACTGATGATAAACCTAGGTAATCCAAACCTACATACAATTTGGGTTCTCAAAAATTCCACAATAGTCTTAGAATCATCAAACCTTACGGCATGCAATTATATCAATTTTTACACATAATAAACTACCAGAATAATGTACAAGTTACCAAATGAATTGGGGAATAGTCCCATAAAGTCAATGCCCCAAACATAAAAAATGTCACGGAAGAGTAAGGGTTGCTATGAGATTTCATTTTTTTAGAGACATTCTCCATTCTTTGATAGTGAGGACAAGATTTATAGAAATCATGGGAATCCATAAATAATGTTGGCCAAAAGAGATTAGAACCAAGGACCTTTCAAGTAGTCTGTTGGGGACCAAAGTGGCCCCCACAAGAAAGAGTGTGGTATAACCTAAGATCAAACTGAAACCCGCTATCAGGAACATAATTCCTAAGGACTTGATCACTACATGTGTTCCAAAGGTAGGGTTCATCCCAAATGTACTAATGTGACCCATGTTTTAGATGGTCAACCTGGTTTTTGTTGAAATTAGCAGGAATACAAGATGATACCTAATAATTTACAATTTCATCATACCATGGAATAACATCTTTCACTCGGTACAGTTTCTCATCTAGAAAAATGTCATTTATAGGAATATAGGGGGATGAGTCAATGTATGAGGCTGGTAAAATCTTACCAATATGGCAAACCAAAACATTCTCAGCCCCTTTTTTTATCTCAAATTTCTAGATTGAATTCTTAAAGAAGGAGCATCCAGTAAATGAGACATGGTTTGTCTTCTATTTTCTTAAGAAGATACCAGAGGGCTGCATGGTCTGAGAAAACAATTAATTTAGACCCTAAAAGGTATGAAATAATTTTATCCAAGGAAAACACAATGGAAAGGATTTATTTTTTAGTCATGGTGTAGTTTTCTTGGCCAGGGTCAAAAGTATGTGAGACATAGACAATTACATGTGGATCTCAATCAACCATTTGGGATAAGACTACCCCTACTGTATAGTTAGATACATCACACATGATCTCAAATGTAAAATCCCACTATAGTGGTTGGATTACCGAGGGTGATGTGAGACTCTATTTCAATTTATTAAAAACATCCTCACATTCTTTCTCAATTTTTTAGAGAAATCATGAGAGGGGGAGTGAAATATTACTAAAGTCACAAATGAAATGAAGGTAAAATCTAGAATGAATTAGGAAATACTACACATATCACACATTTTTGGGGAATGGTAAGGAATAAATGACATCCACTTTTGATTTATCTACTTAGATACCATCCCCTGAAATGACATACCCTAGTAATATACCATGTCACACCATGAAATGACATTTCTCATAATTTAATACAGTATTCTTCTCAATACAGCGATATAGGACTGAACCAAGACTACTCAAGCATTCATCAAAAGAGGAACCATAAACAGTAAAATCAACCATGAATACTTACATGTAATTCTCCAGGTAATTCAAAAAAAATACCAATCATGCATCACTAGAAAGTACTAGGAACATTGCATAGACCAAATGGAATCCTTCTATATGAAAATGCGCCAAAGGGGCAAGTGAAGGTCATTGTTTCCTGATCCTCGGAGGAAATATGGATTTGAAAATATCTAGAATACCCGTTAAAGAAATAGTAGCGGGACTTACCTTCTAGCCTCTCTAGCATATGGTTAATTAATGACATTGGGAAATGGTCCTTCTTAGTGTGTAGGTTTAGTTAGCAATAGTCTATGCATACACACCAACTATTCTGCACACGATTTGGAAGAAATTCATTGTTTTCATTTTAAATTATTGTAAGACCAGTTTTTTTAAGAACTGTTTAGAATGTACTGACCCATTGGCTATCAGAGATGGGGTAAATTATTCTAGCAGCTAATAATTTTGTTACCTCCTTTTTGAAAACATCTAGGAGGTTTGGGTTCAGTTGTCGTTGTGCCTGCCTCACTGGTTTAGTATCATCATTTAACAATATATGATGTGTACAAATTGATGGGCTAATTCTAGGAATGTTAGAAAGTGTCCATCCCAATGATTTTTTATATTCCCTAAAAAGTTCAAGTAGTCGAAATTCATGATCTGGAGGGAGTGAACTAGCTTTGATGATAGGTAGCTTGTTTCCATTCTCAAGATAGGAATTTTTTAAATCTTAAGGTAGTTTTTTTAGTTCCAATTCAGGTAAATTTTGGATTTATGGGAGTGAATGTGATATTGGAAGGTTAATGATCTCATCTAACTACTCAATGGTAACATCCTCAGATGAATAATGATCTTTTACAAGCTGAAAAGTGTCATCAATGGTCATGAGATCCTCAGTGTTCAAGAAATTATCAATTAACAAACATACATGAAAATTTTCTAGACTGGTACAACATTCAATTCATGATTCATTACCTAACATTTCAATCAATGATGAAAAAACAGAAAGGGGATCAGGGGAATGAAACGAATATTTTTCAAGGTAAGGTATTACATCTATAGAGTTAATAGAGAGAGAGAGAGGAATGTTCTTCTGAGGGGTGATTCATGCATAAAGGATGTTGAAGTGGAAAATGTCACCACAAAAACCCATAGATAATATACCATTGTGGACATTAATTATGGTTTTGGAAGTTTCCAGGAAAGTTATATCCAATATAATTGGGGAATTTCCATTCATCCTATCATCTTCCATTTTTAGCACATAAAAATCAGTAGGAAAAATTAAAATTTTCACCCTCATAAGAACATCATCTAACACACCAGAGGGGTGTGTAGTACTATGGTTTTCTAGTTGAACAAAAATTCATATGGGTTTCAATTCCTCGAACTGTAATGAAGAGTAAATGGAGTGAGGTGTCACATTTATAGAGGCACCTAAATTAAGCATAATATTAGAAAAGGAATTCTACTCTATGGTGTATGGGATTGAGAATATTCCTAGATCATTGCATTTGGTAGGACGTTATGGATCTATCAATGTTGAGACACCCGTATCTAATCAAACCTTCTCGTCACCTTGAAATCTCCTTCGGTGTGTACACATCTCCTTCAGAAACATGGCGTATATTGGAATTTGCTTCACGACATCGATCAAGGGAGTATTAACCTTAACTTTTTTGAAAATTTAAAAGATTTATTTATCAAGTTTAGTTTATTTTTATTTTCTTGGTTGGGTTTCCCTTTTGGAAAATGGAAGAGGAATGGTTGGGCTAGGTGGATCATTAAAAGAAACACTCTTTCTTTGGAAGGGATTCTCTCAGAACAAGGTTTTTCAATATTTGGAATAATTTTAGCAGTTTGGATGGTGTTTTCCTCAGGAGGGGATGAATCTAAAAGAGGGGTCATTTGGATTTTAAGTTGAGTTCCACTCTTAAGTGTGATGAAACTGATATTTCCCTTATCCCTAGGGTTGACTAGTGGTTGAGAGGGTAGTTTACCTGACTCATGACTTTGGATTTCCCCCACCAAGTTGGATAGTTGGCCGAATTGGGGTTTTAGGTATTGAATGGTAGCTTTGGTGGTTTTTTGGAATTGGATATTGTTGGTAGGCATTTGTTTCATTATGTATTCTAGGCTAGAATCATGTTTTGGAGGTGGTTGTTGGAAAGGCCTTTAGGGTGGTTGAGGATTTCTAGGTGGTGGTGGATGACTACTCTTCCCTTATTGGTTCCATAGTTTTTGAGGTTTTTTTGAATACCCCTTACCTATAGGATTGGTTTTCCTTCCACCCAGGGTTGGATGTATAGTAATATTATTTACTAAAGGGTTGGTTAAAGGGGAATACTTAGAATATTTACTCACAAATCTTAGATTTTTCTCTCAGTTGAGGGCATTGGTTAGAATATTGGGTGTTAGAAGAATATGTTATACAGTGGATAAGATAAGGATATTGGGGTTTACCTTAGGAAAGAGAAAGTTTTCAAATAAGGGTACTTACCTCTTTGAACTCCATTTCCACCTTCTTCTTGAATTTAGTTGATTTCACCTCATGGAAACCTTGAATAGGTACAAGAAACCTTGAACCAAATTGTTGAGTGTTTTTCACCATGTTCTTAATTAGGGTCCTTTTAGAAATTGGGGTTTTATAAACTAGTAAACCACCTATAGTAGTATCAATAATATTTATATCAATAGGAATTAAACCTTCATAAAAATACTGTATTAAAAGTTGATCACTTATTTGGTGGTGTGGGAAACTTGAACAAAGCCTTTTAAATCTTTCCCAGTTTTCATGAATAGTTTCCCCTTGTGATTTCCTTTTACCACATATTTCATTCATTATATTTGTAGTTCTAGAGGTAGGGAAGTATTTTTCAAGAAAAAGGTATTTCATGTCCTCCCAACCTCTAATTGGTGAATTAACATAGTAAAGCCAATATTTTGTAGTATCTTCTGATGAAAAATGGAATTCCCTAAGCTTTAATTGTGTTTCATCAACATTAGTAGGTTTTAAGGTTGAACAAACAATGTGAAATTATTTTATATGCTTATGTGGGTATTCTCCAATGAGTATATGGAATTATGGTAATAAATGAATTAAACTAGATTTAAGTTTGAAATTGGGTCCCTCACCTTGAATTTAAATATATGTGGGTTGGATATCAACATTAAGTGAGGTTATTTATTTTAGTGTTATATTATTTTCAGCCATGTTATGGAAGTTTATTTCAATTTTTATGTCGGTTCTACAATAATAAGGATCAAGAAGAGTTTCCAGATGTGACGTGTCATCCTTCAAAGGGCTGTCTTGTGTGTCATGGTGTCATTGACGTAGGATCCTCTCTGGTTTGGGTTCAAAAGGTGGTAAATCTATTGGAGTAGAATGCGCCATGCACATAACCTACACCAAATCATACATAGAATACATACTATAATCTTTTAAGGTTAAGATAAATAAAATTTACCTTAATGGAAATATATTTTCACAAAAATTTCAAAGCCTGATCCACTGTAACCAACACCAAATTATGCATAGGATAGTTTTACTTATGATGTCACAACTGATGATACCCCTAAGAAACTACCAAATATCTCTATAATAAAAAAACTCTTAAAAAAAAACTTGACACATCATAGTAAATTGAATATCCAATCCCAACCTCAGATAAGATCAAAATCAAACTTAACCTCAATCTTCCCTTAAGCTCTAGGAATTTATCTTCACACTGATCTATTCACTCAAACTTTCCCCCCTTGGTAATCCAAGTCATAGGTATTTCTAAATGGGATAATTCATGAATGAGATATATATTTTTCTTATCCAAACCTAAGAAACTTAAAATCATGCACACTTTCTTAGGTCATTCCCAAGATATTACAGTTTCTACATTCTAAAGACCAATAGAGATTCATGCCTTGAAATTCAGATTCCAATGTAAGCTCAATTCTTGAATAAAAAATTAAAACTATCAAATATGGATATAAGATACTAATCATGAGTTATATTAACATCATTTGAGTATTCATAAACCCAAAAAGATAGAAAATAGAATCATATTGTCTATACTTTATCCTAAATTATGTATTAGGAATATTATCTTCTTTAACCTGAATTAGGTGGTAGCCTGAATGGAATACAATCTTAGAAAACCACTATTCTCCCCTTTAATGGTCAAACAAATCATTGATCCTTATAAAAGGGCACCTATTTCTAATATTGATCTAATTCATCTTCATGTTTCACACATGCTACATTCATCTCCCACCTACATTCTTAGAGAAAAAAATTATATCATCCCAAGGAGAGGATATTGTTCTGATAAAATAATTCACCTCTGATTCCCCAAGTTTCACCTTGAGTTAATTCAACTCAGCTAGTTACATATGATATAGAGGGATCAATATGGGTTACACTTCTAGAATTAGTTCAATCTTTAAATAAACCCCTCCATTAAGAGTATTTCATGGGAAATTATCTTGGAATAAATCCTAGAAATGGTCCACTACTAGTGGAAAAGATAAGGGAATTACTACCTAATATTATACAAGAACCATACTCACCACCTACACTATAAAGTCTCTAAGTAGGCTATAGTTGTTTCCCACTTTATCTCCTCCAAAATTCAATTTTCTAATGAAAACAATATTTTACCTCTTAAGTGAGATAATTGTTTCTCATCTTTGGTTAAAATTGATGTGATATCAGCTACTAGTCAACCATTAAATAATAATAATCACATCTAATCTAGTCATATAAAAGATCATGAAACCCTATAAATTCCTATAACTATCAACTACTACAACACACTAAATACATATCTAGAGATATCTTACCTTCTTCCCCAATAGTGTAATAAGATAATTTTTTTAGAAGATAAATTAACTATAAAATCTAAGCCAGTAACGATTTGAGTAGATATAAAAGAATTAGAATCTATTATATCAAAAATAGTAGAAAAAAGTGTTAAGGAATTCAAAACTATATGAAAAGCATTTGGAGCCCCCATCCACTCTCTATTGGATCCTAATATATAGTATAGACTCTACATACATTAGATCTATGTCCCTATTTGTGGTGATGATGAATCACCTAGTTCAAATAATTATACAGAGCTTCACCTAATATTGAGTTCCCTGAGCCACTCCATTTCCTGATCTACTAATTCCCAACCATGATTCACTTGAACAAAAAAATTATTTATGACACATGTTGTCACATCAATGGAACAATCTATGAGTATTGGGATAAAAAAGAGATAATTAAATTTCTGTACACAATTATAAACTCTGGAATGATCCCATTCTATAGAGGGGATGAAAAACCTCTACTCTACTCTAGATATCTAAAACTTCCCTAGTAATTATTCTCTATTTTAAACTTATTATTACCAAAAAATTACCCCATAGATTCAATAGGAATCCCACTAAAGAATTTAATAGAACCAATTTACTTATCATCCTCTAGACCCTTCTCAATATTATGGTCCTTTCAAATAACTTTAGAGTATATCATCAAGTGGAAATTCTTAACCTGGTGCCTCATATCAGGTTGAAGGCCAATATAAAACTTTTGAACCTTCTATGACTCATTTATATCCAAATAATCATAAAAATGAAAAAAATCTATAAAAAGAGTAGAACAAGTATCCAATATCACCCCCTAATGAATCCCTATAATCTCTTATGTGCGGTCATGCATCAACCAATTTGGGAAAATATCCTTAATGAATACGTCCTTGAATATCTTATAAGTCAAAACCTAAAGCCTCAAATCCTTGTTCATGATTATCCATTACCTTCTCATGGTTACCTGATTCATGAATGTATGTAGAATAACTTTTCGATCCTCTATAGTATCTACTAGATCACCGATTCCCCTGATTTCATCAATCCAATAATCATCATCTTAGGGTCCTCTAGTACCATGGATAGATCTATGATGCTGAAGCTATAAGTCCCAAGAATAATCAAGCATTTTTAGGTTATATCCTTTACCTTGAACAATAAATATAATAAATACTCAAGGCTGGACTAATTATACTTCTTGAAATACTAAATAACATGTGGGAACATCCTCATCCACATCCTCCTACACATATAGTTGTAGGATTGGAACAACTTATAATGTTAGGGAATTTTGACCCACTTACCTAAGCATTACTATAAGATGAAATCAATGTGGAATTATCTAAAATTAAAAATGAAAACTTATAAAATCTTATAAAAGATCACTTAGGGTAATAGATCAAGTATTTTATAGGAACACACAATGGATTTGTACTGAAAGATCTATCCTATGAGGCTACCCATATCCATTAGGAATAAACCCCTTAAAAATACCTAGAAAATAACACAAGTATCTAGTACCTAAACATTAGTCATAGTCATACACATGTAAAAAACATTGAATGATCACCTTAATTAATTAAAATGTTTATACAGATGTGTCATAGAATCACATATAACATATTACCAATGAAATTTAATTAGTTGAATTACTATGTATGATAAGGAATCATTTTAATAAAATGTAAAAATTATTACCTATTTATTATACATGAACAATCCAATACTCATTAACTATAATAGTAAAAAAGTACACAGGATTAGAATGAAACTATAATATCTCAACTGATAAAATAAATCTCATCACTTGTATCTTGGAGGTCCATAACATAAGAGTGTTATGGGAACTTACATGAATCCCCTACATTACTTCCACATTTTTTATCTTATTTATACCATGTCTAGAAGAAATCATAAAGAAAATATAGGAATACCTCATCTGGTATCATTTTTTAATTCTCTATCCTAAATATCTTAGTTTGGTATGGAGTCTTACATGACCACATTTCCTCTTCCTAATACACAAGAGGATGACTAATACTGGTGAGGGCTTGAATGGTGTTGAGGGGAGATTATTCCCTCAATGAAAATAGTTATACAATAGAAACATTTTATAAAATTAATAAAAAATACATAACATCACAATAGAATTAAAACAATAACATCATACTGTAACAAATGGAATACAATTCACACTTGTTAACAAAATTTACCCGATGAGGTAGGATAACAACTTTCCTATAGAAAAAAGAAAATAAACTAAGGTCTATATAGTAATAGTTTAAAGTCTATCTTAGCATCGCCCCTTTCCTCCAAACTCCACTTTCTCAGATACTCGACATAGTTACCTTTCCCTTAGTTTGACCCCTACCCATAAAATTTATATACGCATCAAGAATCCCATGCCGGGTTTGAGTATAAACCCAATAGGACAAAACCAATTTGTCCTTATAATAATTTCATCATTACATAAAATTTTATTCCAAAAGAAGAATTTAATAGTGTTAATAAATAATCTATCACCAAGTCATCATGTGCTTACCAAGATACCACATTTCTGGACTCGACCTTCTTCTACGACAATCCATAAAGATGATTAGAAATAACAATATCATGACATAGATCAGGCAATAAATTACACACATCTACTCAATAGACTCATCCAACTATCCAATATACACATCCAACCTTTATGGACCAAATCCACAAATTCCTTCAAGGTGAAGTCATGATGTCTACTCATCGATACAATTCATATCTCTGGGGAAAGCCACACTACTTCATGTCAACCCCACATCTTCCCCTGAGGCAATCTATATTTTTCACATGTCAACCCAATGTCTATCTCTAGGGATTACCACATTCCTCATGTCATCAAAAAAGGTGAAATCACAACCTTTGATTCACAATAGCTACACTTCACCTCCATAGGGATAACTAGTCATGTTAGATCAACTTGGTACCTTGAAACTATTCATAGAGGAGTTATACATGCATCCATATGAAAACCATAATATAGATATAAATGAGAATGTATTAACTACCACAATATCATGGGACACATACACCTAAAATCATTTCACAACAAGAAAGGGTCTCACGAGCCACACAAACCCCCCAACATTTGAATCATGTCATGAAAGGGTCTCACAACTACACACATACAAAATAATGTAATATCACAAAATTTATATACAAACTTTGTCAAATTATAATTAATTCCTACCTCAAGATTATTGATTACCAATTCCATGAAATGCCACCTAGATCAATATCACACACCAAATACATCTATAACCATACATAATTTATCACTTTAGGAATATTTAATCAATATCCAAGAAAAATAACTTAATATTGGCTTGAATTAAATTAGTCTTACAAAATAAGAACCACTACCACCAACAGATCTAGAATAAATCACAAGAAGGTGATAATTCTATGAATCTAGTTTTCTCTCCATATATAAATAAAGAAATTTTTTTTATATTAAAATATAATTATTAGATATATCCATGGTATCTCAGATCTATGATTCAATACAAGAAGGTGAGTGGAGTTCTAGAAGAAACATTAATAACAAAGGAAGAATGAACTATTAAATTGGATTCTCACACCCCCAAACTCTGGATATAAAGAAATAGTATGTTGAGGGGGGATAGGAATCATAATGAATATCCACTTGGGTCCCTAGGTTTTAGTTCCTTTTATGTTGATGAATAATGAAGGTTTTTATTTAATATTTGGTTTAAAATCCAATTTTTTTTGATTTATTAATTTTTCACACATGGTTTACCAAACCACATATCTGCTATGTAAGTATCATTTCCTCTTCATGTAATCCACATGGTTTGGTTTCAAAGTTTTAAAAATCATGTGAAAACCATGATTTTTCATCTATTCTGAGTGATACTATTTCCTTGGGGATGCCATATAGTTACCTATAACTGTACACCAATCATGTGAGGCCCAATTCCTATTTAGGTTTCTACATGACTTGATAACACTTTTCTATTAACTATGTGCCAACTGTGTGCCATATTATACCACACTAAAACACGTGGCATGGTTTCTTGGGAAGAACTTCATAGTTTTATCAAATAATTATCAAAATGTGGAAACCCTTAAAATATTATAAAACCCTCCAAAACCATATAGAAGTTACCTGAGAATTGACCCAAGAAATGTATAACTCAAAATATCTTAGATAAGGTATGAAGGAATGACATAATATACCTTAAAATTTTAGGCCATTACACATTTTTCTATGTTTATGAAAGATAACCTTTCCTATATAGAGAAACCTATTATTCCACAGCATGAAGCACCTATGTTGTATCACATTATGTGAAATAATCCTCCATTAATTAATGGAACTTATAATATACTCATAAATAAAAAATTCAACAAGTCCCTTGAAAATATATTACTATATTTGGGAAGTAATGAAAGGGAAAATTTTATTATAGTAGTATATTAATTTAAGGGTGATATTGATCAATGGGGTTTATTGATCCAGAATACTATTGAAAATGATGGAATAAAAAATAAAGAATAAATAAATTTTAAGGTGATATTATTCAAAAAATATTTCCCTCAAGAGTAATGAGAAAAAATGGAAAGAAACTTACTTAGACTAAAGTTTTTGGAAGAGAAAAGTTTTGATAAGTATGATGATAGATTTATAATATTAACAGGGAAAGAAACTAACTTTATACATAATTAAGAGAGCAAGATTAATTGTTTATTTGATGGGTTTATGTCACACATTTGAAGTGAACTGGTCTCCCAAACATTTTTATCATATAAAGATACAATATCATGTTCCATCAACAAAGATAATGAATTTTAAAAGTCAAATATAATTAAGTGTAATCATAAAGAAAAGTGGTCAGATAAGCACCACAGAAAAAAGAAATGTCTCAAAGGAGAAAAATGAATGATTAGATTTCCAAAATATGATAACTATGGAAAAAACAACTTGGTAAATTCTTAAATGGGAGTTGATTTTGTTACAAGTTTGGAGGAAAGGTACATTTGGATCATGAATTTAAGGGAAACAAATAATCCATTGTTATATATTGATTCAACACAAGGAGATGTGGAATTAATCAAACCAATGACCCAAGTGTCAAGGGAACCTACCACAAAAGTGATTAATAAGGGAAGGATAATAATATATGATTACTTAAGTTAATGATTAAGTCCCTAAATGGGAAGTGGAAGGTATATTTATTTTAAACTCAATGTTATCCAATGCATTATTTATTTATTTATCTTTTCACACTTTTATATCTTCAATGTTATACAAGAACATTAAAACATACCCTAGAACCCTAATTGGGTATTTTTCAATAATGAAACCTAGTGGAAATATTATTGAAATAAGGATATTCCAGTTATTCCTTGTTATGATGCATAATCCAACACTATTTAATTTTTTTTATTATATTGATCATTTAATTTTATATAATTCTTAATATGGATTGGATTTCAAAGTATAATGATATTATTTATTGAAATGAGAAGGATATTATTATTAATGAAAGATATGTGGAATCCCTTGTCATCTGAGGGGATACATCATCATATGAATATTTTTTAGATCCATATCTAGTGGATCACCAAAATGTAATTCTGAGATAAGAATAGAAGATTCATCCTATGCAAGGGAAATTTAACCTTAGTATAGAAGTTTTACCTATTGTGAAATAATACATTAATGTGATTCCAAAAGAGATACTTAGAAATCCACCTGAGTGTAAACTTGATTATTCCATTGAACTCATCTCCAATTCAAAACCCATGTCCATGAATTCCTATATAATAACCACAATGGAATTAGTGTATGGAAGTATCAAATATAGAAGTTTTGTAATAATGGATTCATTTTACCAATTATTTCACCTTGGAGATCCACTATATTTTTTAAGTAGAATGATGGATCTATGAGGTTGTTTCTCATTTATAGAGAAATCAATTCCATTACTATAAAAAAAAGTACCCTATACATTAAATTGATAAAATATCTAATATAATTCAATGATATAGATATTTTTCAATGATTAATCTCCATTATTAATATCATTAATTACAAGTAAATAAGGAATATAATTTAAAGACATCATTTAATATGAGTTATAAACATTATGAGTTTACAATATTCTCCATTGTATTGACTAATGAACCCACTATTTTTTGGATATAATAAAAAGAGTATTCAATTATTATCTATATAATTTCATTATGGAATTTATTGATACCATTCCGGTATATAATAAAATATTTGAATACAATAATATCCATTTGAAAATTATCTCTGAAACTCTAAGAGGAAATAAGTTATATGGGAAAATTATTAAGTGTGAATTATATCACTAGAATGTTTCTTATTTTGGAAATATTGTTTCCATGGATAGAATATCGTTTTATTATTCAAAGAAAATGGAAGTTAAATAATTTTCTACACTGATGAAAAAAATGAGGTATGCAATTTACTTAAATTATTAGGTTATTTTTGATGTTTTATTCAAAAAATTTCTTTGATTAGATAACCCATTAACTAAGTTGACACAAAAAGGGATTATTATGACATGATCAAAATAATGTAAATAATATTTCAAAAAATTAAAGAGGGGATTGGTCACTAAATCATTATTGACATTAACATCTGGAAGGGATGGAATTATGATCTATAATGATGTATCAAAACAAAAAATCAGGTGTATCCTTATACATAAAGATAAAATTGTTTCTTATACATCAATATATTTAAGGATCCATGCAAAAAATTATCAAACCCATGATATTGAGTTAGAAAACATAAACTTTTATTTGAAGATATAGATTAATTATTTCTATAATATAATATGTGATATGTATACTAATCACCAAATTGTGAAATATAGATTAAAAAAAATCACTCAACATGAGACAAAGGAGATGGATAGAGATACTCAAGTATTATAAATTTTCAATACACCACCACCCTAGGTAGTAAAATAAGGTTGTTGATGAATTGAGTAAGAAATATCATGGAGTTTTGACTAAAATAAATATTAAAAAAGATCATATATTCATGGATTTAAAAATGTTTTCTATGGGAATCATTAGGGAAGAAGAGACATAACTAATTTACAATGTGATTACCAAACCAACTTTATTAGAGAAAAAAATGTTCACAACCCGATTATAATAGTTTACAAAATACATGTAATGATTTCAATGATGGGAATATGAAAATAATTATTTTCAAATACCTCAACCATAGTATCCCAAATTCAGTGGTTAATTTATTACATTGGACCTGGATAAAAGGAATTGTATCCTAAAGGAATGAATAGAATAGTAGTCATGGAAAACAAGAAACGTATTTAGTCTCAAACTACAATTGAAAACATAAAGTACAATATGGTATATTATTTTATAACACCATAATTCCCTTTACCATATCCCTGTATATTGATCATAATACACATCCTGACATATTAGAAAGGGATAATCTTTAATGCTCAACAAGGGTATACTTACCGTGGAATATATCATGAATAAAAAATTTATAATAAATATGGAAAGGTAAATAACTAAAACACATTATATTTAATCAATAACTTGAAAATGAAGAATTATATAGAAGGAATAAATGATGATCAAAAAATTACATATTAATAATCATATTAGCCTAAAAATTCTCCATAGATATTCTAACTATTAACTAATCACATGGTCATCAATAAATAATATCATACTTGGGAAATTAATAATGTAGGACATCATAACCATACATTCAAGTCCATTTTCAGAGACATCATAAATAAATTAGTAAGGACTCATCCAAAAAACAAGTTATTTTCTCTCACGAGACATACCGATACATAGAGAGGCTATAGTAGGCCCAACCCATCACTTATTAAGTCCAATGCATTCATCATATTAAAGGGGAGAAACATAATCACATAAAAATTCATATGGAAAAACTTGAATATGAAATGTTAATAATTTCCCTAATAAATAAACATAATCAATTTCAACATTCATATAGGAAACTAGTAAACAAAATATTAATCATTTTCCCAATCAAAAAACATAATCTTATACTATCTACACTAATATGGATAATTGTATCAAAATAGTATAGCCCCAGTCAAACTAATCATAAACCATATGAAACAAATAATATATATAGTATCATTATAACACTTTCATGACTAAAAATAAGGTAAAATGAGTGTTTTCATCATTGATAAATAGAAATACCATTAAAATTCCATTAAAACTTTCTTGAGGAAAATGAGCTTATCATTTTAAAAATAACTATTAAAAAATAAAAAATTTCAAAATATTAAGGAATTTTTTTAAAAGAACATTATAAAAATTTAATGTAAGATTAAAAAAAAGGAGTGGTTAGGATTTTAGTTAATTACTGTAAGAACCCGGAAATTCTTTTCAGGTATATTTTCTTTCTTCTGTTTGTTTTTTAGAAAAAGGAGAATTTCTGGAAATTTTTGAAGTACACACCCTGTACTTTCTGAGTACATGCCTTGTACTCGGTTACCGAAGGTATACATGTGCTGGTTGTGTGATGGAAACACACACAACCTTGTAGGGGTAACCTGGAGGCCGCCTAATGTGGGGTAAAGAAACAGAAAGTACACACCGTGTATTTTATTTTTTTCATTAAACGGACCGAGGTCACGTCTAATTGGAAAAAATCTCTTCTTATCCGTCGAACTCGACCAAGAGCATCCGTACGGTGAGAATATTCACCGCGCCCCTGATCGAGCATCTTTTCTCCGAATCAAACTCTGTTGGTTGTGTTGGAATCACATCGGTGAGTTCTCTCTTCTTATTGAACACCATCTTATGATTTCTGCTCTCTCGTGAGATATTGTGGGTTGAAAGTTTTATATGTTTTTGAAGATCTACCATGTTCTAGGTTGATACAAGGGCTGACGCCGGATTATAACGATACTACAACGCTGAGGTAGGTGGTTTGTGCCTTTCTGTTAAAAGTCTTTGAGTTGTATGTGCAATTTTTCCCAATAACCATGAACGGGGTATTGCCTATTTACTGTTTTAGCCCTATTGTTTGCCTGATATGAATGTATGCTTGAGTAGAGGTTAATTAAATGTGAATAGGGTTAATTGCTATGCTTTGGATGTTTTTGACCATTAATGATTGCATGTTTTGACCGTTGGGTCTAGTTTTCCTATTAGAATGCTATTTACTTTCCCATGCCTAGTTGTAGGATGGTGTATTTGTTATGATATGCTGATATGCTGTAGACTGCAAGCCAAGCAGTTATTGGGGGTTACTTTGGCCGATACATGTTTCTATACCTACTTGAATTACATAGGGCCGTGATAACCTGGTGTAGTAGACCATAGTGATAATGGACGTAAGGGATTCTCTAGAATGTCTGTTTTACATACGATGTGAGACCATGGGGGGAATTGATGTAAGTGATTCCCCAGAGTGTCTGTAATTCCTCGACGTGGGACACAGAGGAAATGTGACGTAAGTGCTTCCCTAGAGCACCTTTAGTTATGATAAGAGACTATACAAGGAATTGACGGTGAGTGCTTCCTTGGAGATTCTATGCTTAAGATGAACCAAAGGGGTTAGACTGAGTGTACTGCCCAGACGGTTGCTTGTACTATTTAGTTAGGACCAGAGGGGATAGGCTGTGAGTACTTCCCAGAGGGTTACCTATTGTGTTATCCATTTGGTTATGTTTCCAGGTAGGACCAGAGGGGATAGGCTGTGGGTACTTCCCAGAGGGTTACCTTTTGTGATTATCTGCTTTGATAAGCTGTTGCTTGATATTTGAAACTGTGGATTGTCATTGATGAGTACTTCCTTGTTTACTTATTTCTGTACCTTACCTACCATATATTCACTGACTATTAGGAAAAAATCTTGTGGTGGTTGCCTACTGGGATTTAGTCTCACACCCTGTTTGGGCCATGCTTTTGGGCACAAACAAATTATATTTTTGCAGGTATAGATAAGGTCAAGCGCCCTTCTACTTTAGGTACTTGATTTTCTGTGGAGATGGAGAGCATGGGACCAAGATATGGCTTGCGATGATGAGGAGTTGTTTAGTATTTTATTTTGTACTTGGTTTAGTACTGTATTTCATCATTGTGTTGTGTTTGGATTCTTTCCTAGACCTATGTATCATGCATCATTTTATATATGTGCTCCAGTTTATTCTATCATTCTTCCACTGTTTATTTTTGTATGGATTATTCCTGCTTCCTCTTTTGCTATTGGTTTCTTTTGCTGTGTTACTCTGCCAATGAGGGCATAGTTTCCCCACTATCACACCTAAGGCCCTCACTACTAGTCGGTAGCCTCTAGCATTCGGGGAAATGCGCTTGAGGCCATGTGACCAACCAGGTACGGGGATCATCTAGGTGGCTTCCGGAACCAGAATGTTACAAAGTGGTATCAGAGGGTTTTCTTTTCTCTTGACTTACTATTTGGAGCCTATATCCAGGGATAGTATGTAATAGGTACTTGGTAATAATCTATGCCCGGGAGTAGCTAACCCATGTACAGGGAAAAGCCAATCTGCCTCGTTATTGTAATTTTATGGTTTCACAATTATTACAGTTGATTTTATTTCACCGTTGGGTGATTCACATGTTTTGTGCTGTTATTATTGACGTTAATCGGCTTCTATTTCTATTGCAACCTGATGAGATGAGGTTATTCCATCTCATGCATCATTTACGAACTTGCTAGAAATCACATGTCATGCATTATTGCCATGCCATATAGGGTGCATTAGAAATTTCATGTTGTTTTAATAGATGTTGAGCTAGATATTTATGCTGTTGTGATAGTTGCCTTGATAAAATACCTGTTTTTTGACAGGGTATCATTTTTGTAAGGTTTTGTTTGAATAAACGCCAAAATTTGGTTCTTGAGGTGTTATGGGCCCTCATGAATTAGAATTTGGTGGATCTTTGATTTTTTTACCATGTTATGACATGTGTAAGATGCCAAGATTTGATTTTTGGGGATTATAGGCCCTCACAGATCAGAATTTGGCACTTTAATGTTCATTTCAATGTTTTTATGGATCCGAAGTAGTTTCTGAGGCTTACTGTCTAGAAAAACTCAGAATACATGCCGTGTAGTTTTGAATACACGCCATGTGTTCTTATGTTCGGGAATAAACTGTTTTTCTTAAGTACATGCCATGTACTGTATGTACACACCGTGTAGTCTCTAACCGTGTCTCAGACTGTGTGAGTGGGGACACGGGGTTTGGAATCTTTGGTAAGACACACCATGTAGAGTATTTACACACCGTGTCGTAGGACCGTGTAACTGGTCATGTCACTAACAAAACATCTCAACAAAATCTTCTTAGTACACGCTGTGTTCATCTGGAACACACCGTGTGGTGTAAACTAGGTACCCAACTGTGTAACTAACAACACAGGCCAGTGTTATCCTTTCTTGTACATTCCATATCTGCCTGGAACACGCCGTGTAGTGTGAGCTGTGTAACTGACTGTGTATCTAAAAAAATGGGTCGGTGAGGTTCGTCTAGTACATGCCATGTTTGAAACTAACACGCAGTGTAGTCTCGTTCTAAGGAGAACTGTGTGGATTAGCCATGTAGAAGGACTCGGGCAGGGGAAGAGGATTCAAGTACACACTGTGTGTTAGGTGAACATGCCGTGTGTATGGGGTGTTACACGACCGATTATGTCAGGAGTACACACCCATGTGAATAGCTGAAGGGAACATGCATTGTAGGTTTTATACACACCGTGTAGTCATGTTTTGAAAACCTTTAATGCTTTCCTTCCCCCATTCCCTTATTATGTTTTTAGTTTTCGGTCCTTGATAATCTTGATCTAAGGTGTGCATTTGACCTTGCAGAGTCATGCCACCGAGACGTCCTCTGGTTGTATGCCAGTTGTAGGGTAGTGATCGGACACCGGATATGGCTGATCAGGGACTACCTATAGATCCTCCCGTTATTTTAGTCTTGGAACCAACTGTTATACCGGACTCAGGTGCTGATGCACAGTTCAAGGAAGGATTTATGAGGATGATGCAGACCTTTTAGGGAGCACCGCCTCCTGCCCCGTCGATGGAAGAATTGAAATGGGTCTTTCAGCAGCAGAATCCTTCCAATTTCATAGGGGATGAAGGACCCCAGGCTGCATAGTCATGGAAAGAAGCCATGTTGATTATCTTTGGGCATTTGGAGACGCCTCCAGAGAGGCGGTTCAAGCTTTCTACATATATGATTTGGGATTCTGCCAAGATATGGTGGGATGTGATCTCACAGGAAGGACACTAGAAGGTTATGACTTGAGAGGAGTTCTAGCATACTTTATATGACTACTTATACCCGGAGACTTTGAGGGCCTATTGATCCCGAGAGTTCATGATTCTAGAGCAGGTTACTCTTTTGGTTATGAAGTATTCCTCTCGCTTTACTGAGCTGCATCGTTTCAAACCTATTCCAGGAGGTGATCAATTATTCCTGGAAATAAAGTTTGAGGATGGTCTGACGAACAACATTCGATCTCAGGTGAAAATATTCAGGTTGACGTCTATCACTTCCATAGTCAACCAGGCACTGATCACAGAGTGCAATATGGGGGAGTCTGGAGTTGTGAGATAGGGTAGTTCGACATCTGGAGTTAGTATTCCTCCTACTGACAGTAGGAAGCGCCATAGGGAGTCTATGCACAAAGATCCAAAGAGGTGAGATACATATTATGGTAGTAAGGTGGTGTGCTACCAGTGCGGGATGAGCAGACATACGAGGACACACTACCCAAGAGACCCAGTGGAGTGCCGATATTGCGGAAAGATGGGTCATCTTCAATGCTTCTTTCAGATCTTCTCACCAGCATCTAGTGATAGGGGTTCTTCTATGAATCCTCGTTCAGGCGAAACACCACCTATTTCTCACCAGTCTGGGAACTTGAGTTCTTCCAGCCGTTTAGGCTGAGGTGGAGGCTGTGGCCGTGGTATCCAGTTTCTAGGCTTTCAGCGACAACAGGGTGGATCAGCTCAGAGTGGTCAGGCAGAGTCACATGGCCGCAGTACAGACCAAATTTTTGCAGTGGAGCAGACCCAAAAAGAGCAGGATCCCAGACCCTCTACAGTGTGAGGTATGATCTTAGTAGACCTAGTTTTAGCTTCTGCTCTTTTTAATACAGGGGATTCCCATAGATTTATATCAATTGTGGTTGTGGAGAGCCTTGGGCTCTTCATCTTTTCATTTGCTGATATCTTGACACTAGACACTCTGTTGGGAACTAGAACGGTGAGTGTACATCAGTGCAAGGAGTGCCTCCTAGAGGTTGGTGGGTGTCGCTTTTTATGGGACCTCTATGTCCTAGAGATAATGAGCTATGCTGTCATTCTCGGAATGGATTGGCTAGTTACCTTCTAGATAGTCGTCGACTGTTATCGCCGCAAGGTGAGTTTCATATCACCAGAGGGTGGATCTTTTCTTCATAAGGGAAAATGGGATGTCCAGGCGAGCAGACTGGGAACCGAGCATCATTGGTTGAGAGGAGTTACAACCCAGATTGCTAGTCTTTATCTGGATGACCAGGGTACTTCACAGATGGAATTTCCTCCAATAGTGGATCATTTTAGGGATGTCTTTCCAGATTACTTTTCAAGTTTTCCTTTGGAGCATGAGGTAGAATTTTCTATTGAGCTTGTGCCAAGAGCGGCACCGTTGTCCATTCCTCCTTACAGGATGGCTACACCAGAGTTACATGAGCTCAAGAAGCAGTTGGAGGAGTTATAGGAAAAGGGTTTCATCCAACCCAGTACTTCTCCTTGGAGTTCGCCTATACTTTTTTCAAAGAAGGCGGACGGTACCCTTAGGATCTATGTGGATTATAAGAAGTTTAACCAGTTGACAGTTAAGAACCGATATCCATTACTAAGGATTGATGATCTCTTTGATCAGATTCGAGGATCCCGAGTGTTCTCAAGGATTGACTTGAGGTCTGGTTACCATCAGTTGCGCATTAGACCATCAAATATACCTCTTACATCCTTTTTGAGTAGGTATGATCTATACGAGTATATGTTTATGCCGTTCGGTCTCACGAACGCGTCTGCAGTTTTCATGGTACTAATGAACCGAGTGTTCCATCCATACTTGGATTCCTTCGTGGTGGTTTTCTTGGATGATATCTTGGTGTATTATCACACTCAAAACGACTATGCCACCCATCTTGAGATCATTTTGAGTACACTAAGAGAACATCAGTTATATGATAAGCTCTCAAAATGCCACTTTTGGATGGACCAGATTCACTTCTTGGGTCATGTTATCTCAGATACAGGAGTATCAGTAGACCCAAAGAAAGTGAGAGCAATAGTTTCCTGGGAGCATCCGAAGAATGTATTTGAGGTGCACAATTTTCTAGGGCTGGATAGATACTATAGAAGTTTAATACATGAATTTCCACGCTCAGCAGCACCACTGACAGGTCTGAATAAGAAGGGTGCAAGGTTCTTTTGGTCGGATTCTTGTGAGTCAGCCTTTCAGGAGCTGAAAGGGAGGTTGACTTTAGCACCGATACTAGTATTTACAGAGCCATGCAAGAGCTATACTATGTACTATGATGCTTCCGGTATCGGGATGGGAGCTGTGCTTATGCCGGGAGAAGGAGTCGTTGTGTATGGGTCTTTGCAATTGAGGCCACATGTGAGGAATTACCTGACACACGATCTTGAGTTGGCTGCAGTTGTTCATGCCTTACGCTGTTGGGGACATTATCTTTTGGGAGATCATTTTGTGGTTTTCACTGAACACAAGAGTCTCAAGTACATCTTCACTCAACATGATCTGAATTTGAGATAGTGAAGGTGGGTTGAGTACCTTCAGTCTTTTGAATTTGAGCTTGCCTATATGCCTGGGAAAGTCAATGCAGTGGCTGATGCACTGAGCAGGAGGACTCAGATGCAGGTAGTTCAGGAGGCCAGCAGTGAGTGGCAGCGTATGACTCTATTATTTGAGATGAATTTGGAGGTTCATGACAAACAAGGGTAGACGTTTCTATCTTATGTAGATATTACCTATACTTTTCTTGATAAAGTGAGAATGAGGAAGCTATCAGATTCTGAAGGCCTAGTCCTACGGGAGAGTGTGTCAGGAGAGGACCCTGTTCTTGAATGGATAGTAGGAAAGGATGAGATCTTGCGTTTTCATGGGCACGTATGGGTGCCGACAGACATACACGAGGATCTGATGCTGGACTTTCATTCCTCAGTTTGGGCAGTTCATCCTGGTGTCCCCAAGATGTATCGTGATCTACAACATCAGTATTGGTGGCCAGGTATGAAGAGAGATATTGCTGGTTTCATCATGAGGTGTTCCACCTGTCAGTAGGTGAAGGCGAAGCATCAGCGACCAACAGATCTTTTATAGCAGTTACCCATTCCAGAGTGGAAGTGGAATGATGTCGCAATGGATTTCATAATAGGTTTACCGAGGTCTCCTCGAGGGAATGATGCAGTTTGGGTTGTCATTGACAGACTCATGAAGGTTTCTCACTTCTTTCTGATCAAGGAGACCTTCAATGTTGATGATCTGGGGCGATTGTACATCCGAGAGACTTTACATATACATGGAGTTCCACACTCCATTGTTTCAGATAGGGATGCACGTTTTACTTCTCGGGTTTGGCAGGGGATTCATAAGGCCTTGGGTACACAGGTGCTTTTGAGTACAACTTACCACCCCCAAATAGATAGCTATTCCAAGTGTAAGATTCAGGTGCTTGAGGACATGATCCAAGCATGTATTTTGGATTTTGGAGGTTCTTGGGAGAAGCATATACCTCTTGTGTAGTTTTCATATAATAATATTTTTCAAGAAACTATTCGGATGGAACCTTATGAGGATTTGTATGGTAGGCCATGTCGATCACCCTTATGTTGGCTAGAGGCCGGAGAGGCAGCTATGCTAGGACCTCATCTTGTTCAGGAGACCACAAAGCATAAGGAGTTGATTCATAAGAGGATAATTACTGAGCAATCTTGACAGAAGTCTTATGCTGATCAACGGGGATGACCTCTGGAGTTCGAGGTCAGGGATCGGGTTTTCCTGCGTGTCATACCGAGGTTGGGACACAAGAGGATTAGGAGACATGGTAAGCTTTCACCGAGGTACGTCGGTCCATTTAAGGTGTTGGAGAGAGTTGGGCCGGTTGCCTATCGGTTGTAGTTACCTTAGAGGTACTGGGCTATGCATGAAGTCTTCCACATTTCTCAACTTCGACATTACTTTTCAGACCCGTCTCATGTCTTCCAACTCGAGGAGGTTGAGTTGGAAGTAGATGCATATTTTGAGGAGTATCCTATCTGGATTTTTGATCGAAATACAAAGGTTCTCCATGGATGGTCTATTCTTCTGGTATGGGTGCTTTCACAGCACTGACGATTACAGGACGAGACTTGGGAGAGGGATGCAGACGTATGATCGTAGTGGCCAGAGTTGTTTGAGGTTTCTTCTTCTATGCCACCTTGCTAAGAAAATTTAGGGATGAATTTATTTAAGGGGGGAAGTTTGTAAGAACCCATACCTTCTTTTTAGGTATGTTTTCTTTCTTCTGGTCATTTTTGAGAAAAAGGTGAATTTCTAGAAATTTTCAAAGTACACACCATGTACTTTCTGAGTACATGCTATGTACTCAGTTACTACAGGTATCCATGTGTTGGCCATGGGATGGACACACACACGACCATGTTGGGGTGACCTGGAGGCTGCCTAATGCGAGGTATGGAAACGGAAAGTACATTCTGTGTAATTCCAAAGTAAACACCGTGTATTTTCGTTTTTTTTCATTAAACAGACCGGGGTCACGTCTAATTGGCAGAAAGCTCTTATTCTTCACCGAACTCAGCTGAGAACATCCGTACGGTGCATATCTTCGTCGAGCCCTCGATCGAGCATCCGTTCTCCAAATTGAACTCCGTCAGTTGCATTGGAATCACATCGGTGAGTTCTCTCTTCTTTTGAACACCATCTTCTGATTTCTCCTCTCTCGTGAGATATTGTGGGTTGAACGTTTTAGATGTTTTTTCAGATCTACCACATTCTAGGTCGATCCAAGGGCTGACACCAGAGTATAACAATCCTACAATGCTGAGGTAGGTGGTTTGTTCCTTTCCGTTAAACGTATTTGAGTTATATGTGAAATTTTTCCCAATACCCATGAATGGGGTATTGTGTGTTTACTGTTTTATCCCTATTGTTTTCCTACTATGATTTTATTCTTGAGTAGAGGTTAATTGAATGTGAATAGGGTTAATTTCTATGCTTTGGAAGATTTTTCCCATGCATGATTGCCTTTTTTGACCGTTGGGTCTAGTTTTCCTGTTAGGCTGCTGTTTACTTTCCCATGCCTAGTTGTAGGATGGTGTGTTTATTCTGATATGCTGTAGACTGATAACCAAGTAGTTCTTGGGGGTTACTTTGGTCGATACGTGTTTCTATACCTACTTGACTTACACAGGGCCATGAGAACCTGGTGTAGTAGACCATAGGGAGAATGGATGTAAGGGCTTCTCCAGAGTGTCTGTTTTACTTATGATGTGAGACTATAGGGGGAATTGATGTAAGTGCTTCCTCAGAGTGTCTGTAGTTCCCTGATGTGGGCCACAGAGGGAATGTGACGCAAGTGCTTCCCTAGAGTGGCTTTAGTTACGATACAAGACTATAAGAGGAATTGACGGCGAGTGATTCCTCATAGATTCTATGCTTAAGCTGAACCAGAGGGGTTAGACTGAGTGTACTGCCCAGAGGGTTGCTTGTACTTTTTAGGTAGGACTAGAGGGGATAGGGTTTGAGTACTTCCTAGAGGGTTACCTATTATGTTATCCCTTTGGTTATGTTGCTAGGTAGGACTAGAGGGGATAGGCCGTGGGTGCTTCCCAGAGGGTTACCTTTTGAGATTATCTGCTTTGATTTTCTGTTGCTTGATATTTGAAATTATGGATTGTTACTGCTGAGTACATCCTTTTTTACTGCTTTCTGTACCTTACCTGCCATATATTCATTGACTGTTAGGCACAGATCTTGTGATGGTTGCCTACTGGGATTTAGTCTCACACCCTGTTTGGGACATGATTTTGGGCCCAAACAGATTATATTTTTGTAGGTATAGATAAGGTCAAGCGCCCTTCTACTTCAGTTAATTGATTTTCTGTGGATCTGGAGAGCATGGGACCAAGCTATGGCTTCTGATGCTGAGGATTTGTTTACTGTTTTCTTTTATACTTGATTTAGTACTGTACTTCAGCATTGTGCTGTGTTTGGCTGCTTTCCTAGACATATGTATCATGCATCATTTTATATATGTGCTCTAGTTTATTCTATCAGTCTTCCACTATTTATTTTTGTATAGATTAATCCTGCTTCCGCTTTTTCTATTACTTTCTTTTGTTGTGTTACTCTGCCAATGAGGGCATAGTTTCCCCATTATCACACCCAAGGACCTTGCTGCTAGTTGGAAACCTATGGCGTTCGGGGAAATGTACTTGAGACCATGTGACCAACCGGGTACGGGGCGCCTCTAGGTGGATTCCAGAACAGGGACGTTACAATTACACACATTTCATATAATTTAAAAATACATTCTTTCCACATAGTTGTAAAAAGGTAAAAATTACCTCATTCAAAAATGAAAAGAATATTTCTTTAAATCAGTTTTTTAAAAGTAAAACATGGGTAAAAATGAATTTAATAATTCATTTTTTAGAATATTAAAATCATTTTTAGAAAACATAGATTTGGAACAAAAGGATTTTTGATGAAATATAGAAATAATGTTATATTTTCTTAAAAAAATTTTATCAATAAAGTTAAGTACGAAAGTGTATAAAATTGTACTATTACTTTAAAAGTTCCCGAATAACCATAGGATAATAAAATTAATAATTTTATTGAGTAATAGATCATAATATTTCATCATAAAAAAATTAATCATATACCATCCTGATAAACGAAGATATTGTAATCATAAAACCCACACCACTTTGATAACCTTTGAATCATAACCCCCATAAAATAAATAATTACAAATGATACATTGAATGATATGAAGGTAAATAGATTCATGATACAACATATCTAATGCAAAGTTTATACACCACACAAATGGAATAATTTGTGAATATGTCATATGTCTCAGGGAAGTACAAAAAGTGAGATGAGAAACCCTTACCCCATATACGATTTCCTCCATACATATATGAAACTCATATATAATAAATATAGTATTATTATAGATATATTATTGAACCATAATAATATATATATTACCATATATATTTACTTATAAATTTTTACAACCCATTTAATAACAATTATTTGTTAAAATCACTATTATAGATAATAATTGCTTTGTTTTTCATGTATGTCTTAGATTGGTATTTTCAGTCCCTATACATTTATCATAATTAAATCATATATATTGTAACACCCCGAGCTTCCACGATACACTTCTCATTAAATAATGCAATAGCTTGCATTGTACGTAACTTCGAGTTCTAACACACCGCGACTAATCAAAGTAGCCGTTATGAATAGTAATACCCACTTTTTAAAATTATAGAAATTTTATATGGACTTCATTTTTGTATTCGTAATATCGAAATTATCCTAAGTTTAATTTTTTTTTAATTTTCTAAGAATTTCCATTTTTTTATGAATAGTGAAAAATACTTAAAACAACTTTTTTGATCAAAATAATTTATAGTGATAAATGATACTATTTAGTGGTTTTAAAGTATAATTAGAATATATTTTTACCATTTTATCCAATGGTGTTCATTATAATTAATTTCACTTTGAAATTGGACATAAACAATTGTCAATCTTTTGATATATATTGTTTCTTAAAAACACGCTATTTGTTGTGACAGTGGGAATTAATTATAAAATTAATTAATGCAACTTATATGTTTGGATTTTTGTAAAATAGACATCATTTTTTAATTCAGAATATCAATTATAACTTAGGGTGAAATTTTGGCATTGTTCTGAAAAACTTTAATTTTTGATGAATAGTGAAACCACTAAGTGGTAGTTAAAAAACTGATTTTTCGTTTAAATGAAACATTAACACTTCTGTGATTTGATTTTCAAAAATACGACATACATGTTTTTCATTAGGAAGTAAAATGTGTTTCAATGGGATTAAAATAATTTTTTTGGTGAATAGTAACTTTTAAGTTTAATTAATCGCGATTAAAGGTAATTAGTGAAATTTAAGGTAAAAATGATATTATAAAAATATGAAATGACCTTGACACTTGTCCTAAACCTATTGGATGAGTCATGGACGACCAATAAAATCCATGGGTCAACTTGGGGACCCCATGGAGCCACTTTGGTTGGAAAATGACATAAATAACTTTTATTTAAAGTTAAAATAAAAATGTCACAAACATAAGTTGTTTTACTAAAACAATTTTTAAATGGGGTTATACAAGTCATATTTTTGACTATAAATATTCATTAGAAAGATAAAAAGATTTCCTACATCATGATAGTTTTTTTTTAATTTTTTTAAATTAAATAAATTAAATTATTTATGATACCATGATGATGCAGCGATTACCTCATTAATTAACGATTTAAATAGAATGAAAATATAATGTAAACTATAAGACTTAAACTTGTTAAAAACCTATTTTATGAGTATATTTCGAACCCTTATAAACTTATCCTTGAATTATATAAGTGTGGGATCTTTAAAATCCGAAAAATCATTTCATAATAAAGTAACATTTCAATCTTTCCAAGAGTGCCCCTCCTCTCCTCTTATAAAAGGCCCCCACCTCTACCACCTTATTCACACCTTCAAAGACTTTTGGCTCGGAAAACCTCTACCCAAATACTCCCCCAACTTCCCTCCCTTACTCCTAGAAGCCTCACTTTGGGTAGAACGCTTCCCAAGGAAGCCTTTGGCTCAAATCAAAAAGAGTTACCCGATTTTAAGGTAATGTCTTCTCTAATGTTGTTTTGTTTTACTTTTCTTCTCCAACCCCCTAAACACTTTTTATTCATTTCTTTTGTAACAAAAACAGTATACTAAATATACTAGGATTTTTTTATAAGAAGGATTATAGCTACAATTACACACACCTACATCTAATGGTTAAAGAATATACTGTTTCTGTGGATGGCGAATTTTTGCCTCACGAAACGATGATTGTTCAAAACTCTTATAACACATCTAATGGTGGCCATTATGATGAAACTATTTTTATATATGATATATATTATGTTTTTGTTTTCCTTATGATTTTGTATTTTTCATTTATGGCATACCTTTATGGTTTCCATTAGGGGTAAACGCGATATTTTCATTTTAGGAAGTGCGGACTACCGCCCCTCAAAGTGATTTGAATCGTTAATACCATATGTGGGATGTATAAAGGATGGATTAAATGGTATTATATGCTATATTATACTGGAATTATATTATAAATTTATAACATTATTATTTCATTCCATTAAATATGAAATAGAAATGAAAGTAGCGTTCATGCGTACGTACGGCTTACCGTCTCCATGAACGGTGCATTTCATTTATTACCTCTAAATGTCATGTAATATTATGAATGAATGTATATACTGGATATATAAAAGATATATGATATCTATATCATGAATATAATTCTTGATATAATAGATATTTCACCACATGACCAACTTGTAATTATAAGAAGTCTATTTTTGACTCAAGTACCAAAGATCTACAAAACGACCGTTATTAGCTTAAATAATTACATAATGTTCATAACATGGTAATAAGTGATATTAAAGGAATAAGAAACTTGAAAAGGTTCTTAAGAAACTATAAATTAACTCTAGTTTATTATTCATGAGGTTAAATAACAGTCGAGTCAAGATAGGACGCAAGGTAAGGGAATTTCTTAACCCAATTTCCATTCTTTGGGTTAATCTCCTACTTTCAAATTATGTCATGATATTATTATGTCCTATCTTGTATTTGTACTGTATTTATGTGTACTTATAATGAATACACACAATAGATCTATTTTATTTTAAAAAAAATGATCTTTGTAAGGACTTCGTCTCAATCTCCTTTCATTGAGGCATATTTGGTTTTATACACAACTTTCATTTATACGGTGTATAAACCCCTTTGACTTTTACTTTTATTCAAAAGGAATCATTTTATACGAAGCGTTTTTACTAAACGACAAAAGGAATTTTTTTTTCTTACGTATGCGGCAAAAACGACTTCTCCGCCGCCGTGACTATTATTTGAGTTTCGGATTCCTTTATAAGCCATAACTTTCTTTTTAAAAGAAAAATAAATACCATGTTTTACTTTTCTTTTATTTTGGTATTGAAAATGGTTTGGATGAAGTTTTTATTATATCAATGTGTTTTATTGATATCATGTGATTGAAATGTGGAAATTTTATGTTTCCTTTATGCATGTTTTATGTGATACGATTATGTTATGGTTTATGATATGTTTAAACCTATTCATATGAGGAATGCATTGGACTTAATAAGTGACGGGTGGAGCCCGCTATAGCTCCTCGATGCATCGGTAGGTCTCATGAGACAAACTAGTGTCTTGGCACGAGGCCTTGACAAAATCTTATTTGTGGTCTTGGCACGAGGCCTTGGCTACGTGGTTATGATAGTCTGGAATTATGCATTCCATCACTATGAAAGTGGTTATTGATATTGCATGAGATTATTAGACTAGTAGAATATCCATGTGAGTAAGTAAATGGAATTATTTAATTTTATTTTTTCCATATTATGTTGAAGTTCAAGTTTAAAAAGGCTTTTGTTTTAGTTATACATTGCCTTAAATGTGAATGTTTATTTATGAAATATTCCGCAATATTGTTATCCTTACTGAGAATCTGAGCTCACCCCTTTCAATGTTTTAATATTTTCTAGGATGTGAAGAAGTATTTTATGAATGACCTGCAGGGATAGTCAGAAGAAGATATGAGTGTGGACTATGGAGACTTTTTTATTGTAGTTTTTCACTTTATGATGAAATGTAACATTTATGAATGTATCTAGTGTTTCCAAGGCTACTAAACTAATCGGTCTTTCGAGACTTGATATTTTGTGATCATGCCAATGTTACGAAGTAATGCACCGACTCTGGATAGCTGGGGTCGGGGAGTTACAATTGGTATTAGAGGCAGTTTAGTACTAACCTTGGAAGCTAGATTTAGATAAACTATGATTGGAGCACATAGCCCAAAGATATACTTTGAGGATTAGTATAGAAGAACTTCCTAGAATTTTGGTATTGTAGAGATGTTGTGAGTTTTCCGAGCAATACATCCCTGTATGGATACGAGCAGGTAGAGGCGGCTCTGGCACAGATGTACCTAGGGGTAAAACCCGAAAACACCGCTTTGATCTAGACTCGAACAGGAACTGGTGCATGACAACGGGCCTTGCTGCACTCTTGGTTACGACACTCCCGGGGGATATGCTTAGGATAATTCTCATTTTCTTTACAAACCACTATGAAGGGTTATGCGTATATACTTCCTCAAAGAAAACATTTTTATGGATTATATCCATAAATAGTTTAATTTATGTTAAGTATTTTACAAGTATGGAATTATTTATTTTGATTCATAAACTAATCTAGTTTATGCCATTGTTTAGAAATGGCGCCTAGTGGAAGGAATGGAAACTGTATCAATGAACGCACTCTGTGTAGGGATTTCCCTCCTACTCAAGATAATTATTGTGGATCTGGAGATTCAACTGGTGCTGATCAACTTATTACCATACTGGGACAACTCACTCAGGTTATGAATAATAACCTTACTCGTATTGAGAACCCTGATCCGCAACGTGGAGGATTAATGTTAGACTGCTTCATGAGGCAAAAACCACCAACATTTAATGGGGGTACAAATCCATTATTATCTGAGCAATGGATAAACTCCTTAGAAAAAATATTCCACGCCTTGGGGAGTATCCAAAGGGAGAAGGTTATCATGGCAGTTTACCGCCTCACTGGAGATGCCGATCAATGGTGGTAATTGATTCAAAATACAAAGGAAGATGAAGAAGTATAAAGTATGGAATGGAGAGAGTTCAAAGATCTTTTCTTAGAAAAATACTTTCCACATGACCATCGAGCAGATATGGAAAAGCAATTTCTGAGTTTGAGGCAGAAGGAGGATGAGAATGTCGCAAAGTATGAGGCTAACTTTACAAGGTTAGCGTGGCATGCTGTAGATTATATACGTAACCCAAGAAGTAAGATTGATCATTTCTTTGATGGGTTAAAATCATTTCTCCATCGAGCATTAGTCTCACAAACCTTCTCGTCATACAAAGATATTGTCTCGTGTGCTATCAAGACAGATAAGGAATTCTCTAAGTATTATGACAACAAAGTAAATCAAGAGAAGAAGATAATGGTGGAACAAGAGATAGATAAAGGGAAAAAGGGAAAGAAGGATTTTCCATTATGTGATAATTGTGGGAAGAATCACCCTAGTACTTGCCTAAAAGGAATGAGAGTTTGTTACAAATGTGGAGAAAAAGGTCACCAGGCTCGTGATTGTAAGGGAAAGAAAGAGGCTATCAATGTTGAATGATACAATTGTAGGGAAATGGGTAATTATGCAAATTAATGTCCTAATATTTAGGGAAACTTACCTCAGAAAAGGCCAAGGGATCAAGGACAATCTTATGCTGTTACTACAGTTGAAGCAGAATAATTAATGTATTGGTAATTTTGGACTCATGGATTATATTATGGTTATTAGAATAATGTGAAATATATATATAAGGATTGTACTCCAGTACTTGTTGATTTCATTAAGGTTTTAATATGATTAAGGTAATCATATTTTTGTATGTGAAAATAAGAGAAACTTTACCTTGTTTGAGGAATCTGATGATACAATTGATTTTGGAATTTAGAGACCTTTTAGAGAAAGTCTGGACGGAGTTATTTTGGATAACTATAAAGGTTGGAATGGATTAAGTTGAACCTTAGATAGTATTGTTTAAGGTTAAAACATTTATGAAGATTATTTTTGGAATATTATAATACTATAGTTTTAGGAAAAGGACAACCTGCAGGGTGGGGCATAAACCGTCGCGTCGGACAAAGCTGCAGGAATCGAACCCACAACCATAGTGCGACAGGCCTTTATTACCTACCACTAGCCTACAGGAAGTCCTTGGTCATTACAAAATAGTTTTACTAATCTAAATGGTATGTGTTAATATTTTGAACCTTATACAATTAGGATAAATAGAACATTTTTGAGTTCTATTACCTTTTAGAGTGAAAGATGGGTTTGTGGTAAAAATTTATTAAAGAATGAAAGTCTACATGAAAATTATGTATATTCCCTTAAGTTCTTAGTAAATCTCCTAAATAAATTCCACAAATTTATAAAAGGTAACTTAAAACAAAAATGTTTCCGGTTAACTTTTCCAACTGGGGATTCAATGACTGTTTAACCAATCACAAGTTTGTGATTTTCTTATGGTTAACTTTCTCCTAATCTTGATTTCTACAACTCTCCATCAGACCTTGATGGTTTGGTTCTCTTCCATATTCATATTTTCATATAATCTTAGTATGAGCTATCTCGAGTGACCTTTGTACTTCTCTTTCTTACTTTTAATGTTATATTTTTATTAACCTTATTTCCGATGTGGGTTTTCCACAAAGGTATTTTCTATTTTCAACCTTTTATTTTCAAAGAAAAATTTCAAATTGCGAGGACGCAATTTATTGAAGGAGGGGAGAATGTAACACCCCGAGCTTCCACGATACGCTTCTCATTCAATAATGCAATAGCTTGCATTGTACGCAACTTCGAGTTCTAACACACCGCGACTAATCAAAGTAGCCATTATGAATAGTAATAACCACTTTTTAAAATTATATAAATTTTATATGGACTTAATTTTTGTATTCGTAATATCGAAATTATCCTAAGTTTAATTTTTTGTAATTTTCTAAGAACTTCCATTTTTTTATGAATAGTGAAAAATACTTAAAACAACTTTTTTGATCAAAATAATTTATAGTGATAAATTATACTATTTAGTGATTTTAAAGTATAATTAGAATATATTTTTACCATTTTATCCAATGGTGTTCATTAGAATTAATTTCACTTTGAAATTGGACATAAACAATTGTCAATCTTTTGATATATATTGTTTCTTAAAAACAAGCTATTTGTTGTGACAGTGGGAATTAATTATAAAATTAATTAATGCAACTTATATGTTTGGAATTTTGTAAAATAGATATCATTTTTGAATTCAGAATATCAATTATAGCTTAGGGTGAAATTTTGGCATTGTTCTGAACAACTTCAATTTTTGATGAATAGTGAAACCACTAAGTGGTAGTTAGAAAACTGATTTTTCGTTTAAATGAAAAATTAGCACTTCTGTGATTTGATTTTCAAAAATCTGACATACATGGTTTTCATTAGGAAGTAAAATGTGGTTCAATGGGATTAAAATATTTTTTTGGTGAATAGTAACTTTTAAGTATAATTAATCGCGATTAAAGGTAATTAGTGAAATTTAAGGTAAAAATGATATTATAAAAAGATGAAATGACCTTGAAACTTGTCCTAACCCTATTTTATGAGTCATGGACGACCAAGAAAATCCATGGGTTAACTTGGGGACCCCATGGAACCACTTTGGTTGGAAAATGACATAAATAACTGTTATTTAAAGTTAAAATAAAAATGTCACAAACATAAGTTGTTTTACTAAAACAATTTTTAAATGGGGTTATACAAGTCATATTTTTGACTATAAATATTCATTAGAAAGATAAAAAGATTTCATACATCATGATATTTTTTTTATAATTTTTAAATATTAAATAAATTAAATTATTTATGACACCATGATGATGCAGCGATTACCTCATTAATTAACGATTTAAATAGAATTAAAAGATAATGTAAACTCTAAGACTTACACTTGTGAAAAACCTATTTTATGAGTCGATTTCGAACCCTTATCACCTTATCCTAGAATTATATAAGTGTAAGACCTTTAAAATCCGAAAAATCATTTCATAATAAAGTAACATTTCAATCTTTCCAAGAGTGCCCCTCCTCTCCTCTTATAAAAGGCCCCCATCTCTACCACCTTATTCAAACCATAAAAGCCTTTTGTCTCGGCCAACCTCTGCCCAAATACTCCCCCAACTTCCCTCCCTTACTCCTAGAAGCCTCACTTTGGGTAGAACGCTTCCCAAGGAAGCCTTTGGCTCAAATCAAAAAGAGTTACCTGATTTTAAGGTAATGTCTTCTCTAATGTTGTTTTGTTTTACTTTTCTTCTCCAACCCCCTAAAAACTTTTTATTAATTTCTTTTGTAACAACACCAGTATACTCAATATACTAGGATTTTGTTATAATAAGGATTCTATATACACTTACACACACCTACATCTAATGGTTAAAGAACATACTGTTTCTGTGGATGGCGAATTTTTGCCTCACGAAACGATGATTGTTCAAAACTCATATAACACCTCTAATGGTGGCCATTATGATGACAATATTTTTATATATGATATATATTATGTTTTTGTTTTCCTTATGATTTTGTATTTTTCATTTATGTCATACCTTTATGGTTTCCATTATGGGTAAACGCGATATTTTCATTTTAGGAAGTGCGGGCTACCGCCCCCTCAAAGTGATTTGAATTGTTAATACCATATGTGGGATGTATAAAGGATGTATTAAATGGTATTATACACTATGTTATACTGGAATTATATTATAAATTTATGTCATTATTATTTCATTCCATTAAATATGAAATAGAAATGAAAGTAGCGTTCATGTGTACGTACAACTTACCGTCTCCATGAAAGGTGCATTTCATTTATTATCTCTAAATGTCATGTAATATTATGAATGAATGTATATACTGGATATATATTAGATATATGATATCTATATCATGAATATAATTCTGGATATAACAGATATTTCACCACATGAACAACTTGTAATTATAAGAAGTCTATTTTTGACTCAAGTACCAAAGATCGAAAAAACGACCGTTATTAACTTAAATAATTACATAATGTTCATAACATGGTAATAAGTGATATTAAAGGAATAAGAAACTTGAAAAGGTTCTTAAGAAACTATAAATTAACTCTAGTTTTGTAGAGACCCGAAGCTTATCGTACATGGACATTACATTACTTTTGCGGAATACTTAGTACATAACAAAAACACACACAAGTATCGTAATAGTTTAGTGTCTTTGGAAACTCAGAACGTAATCTTCTAATCGTGGTGAAAGATCTTCAATATCTCCCATAAAGATCTTCCTTTTTTTTACCTAAAAACCTTTCTTTACATCCTGGGGAAAAGAAAACATAAAAGGGTGAGATCAAATGCTCAGTAAGGGTAAACAAAAGAAATATCAATCACATCATATACATAAGAACATAGCTTTTGGAAATCTTAACCTGTAAAAGAGCTCATAATATCATAACATGGGATAAATCATAGAAGTGAAAATAAGATCCCCATAATCATAACATGAAACTTGAAACTTTGTGGCATGAACACATAATCATGGAAAATAATTTCTTGTTAGTCATGACTCATTGCCAAGACTATCTTAGTGGACAAAGTCCCTTTCTGAATCGAGTAACCCTCGTTTCAGTCCTGTTTCACTGAACCGGTATAACCTACCGTTCCAGCCCTGTCTATCTCATGAGATATAAAATCTTTACCCAATGCATTGGAGGGAGATATAGGTCCCACCCATCTTATAATGAATCCTTTCTTATGTGTGCCACATAATCATACATCATCGCATAACACATGTAACAAAAATGGGATTCTTGAAACATCATGACATCATAAATAAATTCATATAAGATAAAGGAATTCATAAAAATAATTCCATCACAACATGATCAAATCAATGTAATAATAGGGATAAAAACATAACCCTTTAGTATCTTAGATGGAAAATAATTTTGATAAAACACTTGAACTCCATTCTTGAGGAAAATATCCTTTCTTCTTCAAAAACATTTTTTTTCTTTCAAAACATGTCATACAACTTTAAAATAAAAGAAGTTGATTAAAAATAAACTTGAAAACTTGTAAAGGAAGCTTCTTGGATTTAATTTTTTAAAAATCCATTCATGCCGTATAAGTTAAAAAAAAACATTCTTCGTACTTTTTTCGGAAAAGTCAAAAAGTACCTCGTACGAAAAACGACAAAATATTCCTTTCTTATTCTTTACCAAAACTCACCGAAGAGTAAAAATGGATTTAAAAAATTGTAGGTGGATGGAAATAATATTACATATTGATGAAACATGGATGTGGATGATAAAATACACCCCAGTAAATACTTACGAATAAACAATCTCGGATAAAAATGAGATTGTGATATTTCCCTTACCTTAGGTCCGACTTGCTTTGTAAGTGTCCGAACCTCCTGTATAATGATTTAAATCATGTTATTGACTTATTACAGAATAATATTCATTGTTATGATATCATATATGGTTCACTTATGACATTATATTACCCGTTCTTTTGTAAATTCCATGTTAAAGAAGCGTTTTGGGTAAAATCGTTTCATTTATTGTAGGTGTTTTGACTTGTTGTTCTTGACATCATTATTACTTATATCATGATTTACTCACTTCCAGAATATAAAATATGATTTATATATCATATATATTCAGTATATATATATATATAATAGGTAGATAAATAAAATGAAAAACACTGTTCATGGAGACGGTAGTCCGTACGTACGCATGAACGCTGTTTTCCTTTCCTTATTGTCTTGAAATGGAAGTAAGTAGATGACATACATATGTATATATATACATAAATACAGTAGCTTTATAATGTCATATATTTCATTATTATTTCTTATATATACATTATAATCATTCTTAAATGGTTAACATGGAGAATGAATCTCATCGCGTCGTGGAGACGGTAGTCCGTACGTACGCACGAGCGATGATATAATTTCTATAAATATTGAATTGAATTGGAGTGGATTATAAAATATATCAGAATCAATATGATGTTGTAATAACTATGTATAGTTATTCTTTACACAATTATACCCATCCATGTAAGGTGGTGGTGGAAAATAGATTACACCACGGCGTGGAGACGGTATTCCGTACGTACGCACGCGCGGTGATTTCTTTTTCCGTAGGATGGATAGATGGTGAAATAGGGTTGTTTCATACTTATAATAACATATCAGTATATGAGTGATACTGATGTTATTACTTCATAATGAAACAACCTAAGAAGAAGAAGTGGAAGAAGAAATAAAGATGAAAGAATTGGTAACGGTAATTACCTCTTCTTTGAAGTGCCTCTTTGAGACCTCCTCTTAGGGCACTAAAATTGGTCTTTGAGGAAGACCAGAACCTCTAGGATGTTTCTAGGGAAGTGGAGAAGAGATTTTGTCAGGGGTTGGCCGAGCTTGAGTGCTCAAATTGGTGTGAGGAGGAGGGGGAGGAGGTGTCCTTTTATAAGGGAGGAGAGGGGCACCTTAGGAATATCTCAAAATATTATTTTATATTAAAGTCAAAATCGGTTTATAATGGTTCCAAAGGGTCTTATTTCGAAGCTAAAGTGGGGATGGATCGAAATCCTATCAACCAATAAGATTTATACAAGTTTAGGTTATTATTTTAACCTTATCAATTAGATTTAACTCTAAGTTAAATAATTTAACTTTTACCGTGTCTTTTTGTTTTCTTACATTATATGGTTAATAAACTTACTATAACATGCCAAACGAACCCCAAATTGTATATTATTAATACATATATCCTTATCTAAGTCATTTGGCCGAACCTTAGATTTTTAGGAATAAAATAACAATTAATAATATAATATTTTATTTAAAAACTATTTTGTGTCAATTTTGACACTATTTGATACATGATTTTTGTGAAAGTCATAACAGAATTATATGTTCGAACCAAGTTGATTAAATCAACACTAATATATAATAGTAACCTAGAAAATTAGTGGAATTCATAAAAAGTCTTGAATTACATTTATTTTGGTATTTATATTATCAATTATGTCAATATTTCATTAATAAGATAATTACTGCATCATCTTTGTGTCATAAATAAATTAAATTATTTGATTTCTAAAAATTACAAATAAAATACCATCATGTAGTAAATATTTTTATCTTTCTAATGAATATTTACAATCGAATTTATCTTATGCATAACCCCATATTAAAAATAATTTACTTATTAAACTTTGATTTTAACTATTTTAACCCTTCTTTAAATAAATTAATAATAAATGTCCTAATCTAATCCAAGTGGGCCTAAATGGTCATATTTTATTCCTAAGTTTGTTTTTGGTCGAATTACACTTGTACAATATAATTAGGACATGTGTTAGGGTAATATTAATATCATATTTACCCTTAGTTACCCTATTTACTATTAACCGCGGTAAAAAAAGTAAAAAGTTACTATTCACTAAAAAAATTATTTTCATCTCATTGAACCACATTTTAGTCCTTGATATTAACCGTGTCTCTCGGATTTTCGAAATTCCATTCACAGAAGTGGTAAAATTAATTTTTATGCAAAATTCAGTTTTTAACCTACCACTTAGTGGTTTCACTATTCATCAAAAATTGAAAGTTTTCAGAAAAATACCAAAATTTCACCCTAGGCTAATTTCGGTATTCCGAATCCAAAAATGAAGTCCATTTTGAAAAATAAAATTTATAAAATTTCAAAAAGTGGTTATTACTATTCATAACGGCTAGTTTTGATAATATTTTAATAGCATATCGTTGTTTAGTGAAACTCGGTATTGCGTACTACACACGCTATCGAGGAAGGTTGCGATTGCGTGTAATGCAAGGCAAGTCAAGGATACGTGTTGTGCGAGCTCCTTTTGGTGTAGCGTTCAACACAAGACATTAATAAAATTAAAAAGAATAGTTTTCATAAAATCTTGGGCTGTTACAAGTTTATTATTCAGGAGGTTAAAGAACGGTCGAGTCAAGACATGACGCAAGGTAAGGAAATTTCTTAACCCAATTTCCATTCTTTGGGCTAATCTCCTACTTTCAAATTATGTCATGATATTATTATGTCCTATCTTGTATTTGTACTGTATTTATGTGTACTTATAATGAATACACACGATAGATCTATTTTATTTTAAAAAAAATGATCTTTGTAAGGACTTCGTCTCAATCTCCTTTCATTGAGGCATATTTGGTTTTATACACAACTTTCATTTATACGGTGTATAAACCCCTTTGACTTTTACTTTTATTCAAAAGGAATCATTTTATACGAAGCGTTTTTACTAAACGACAAAAGGACTGTTTTTTCTTACGTATGCGGCGAAAACGACTTCTCCGACGCCGTGACTATTATTTGAGTTTCGGCTTCCTTTATAAGCCATAACTTTCTTTTTAAAAGAAAAATAAATACCATGTTTTACTTTTATTTTATTTTGGTATTGAAAATGGTTTTGATGAAGTTTTTATTATATCAATGTGTTTTATTGATATCATGTGATTGAAATGTGGAAAATTTATGTTTCCTTTATGCATGTTTTATGTGATATGATTATGTTATGGTTTATGATATGTTTAAACCTATTCATATGAGGAATGCATTGGACTTAATAAGTGACGGGTGGAGCCCGCTATAGCTCCTTGATGCATCGGTAGGTCTCATGAGACAAACTAGTGTCTTGGCACGAGGCCTTGACAAAATCTTATTTGTGGTCTTGGCACGAGGCCTTGGCTACGTGGTTATGATAGTGTGACATTATGCATTCCATCACTATGAAAGTGGTTATTGATATTGCATGAGATTATTTGAATAGTAGAATATCCATGTGAGTAAGTAAATGGAATTATTTAATTTTATTTTTTCAATATTATGTTTAAGTTCAAGTTTAAAAAGGATTTTGTTTTAGTTATACATTGCCTTAAATGTTAATGTTTATTTATGAAAGCTTCCGCAATATTGTTATCCTTACTGAGCATCTGAGCTCACCCCTTTCAATGTTTTAATATTTTCCAGGATGTGAAGAAGTATTTTATGAATGACCTGCAGGTATAGTCAGAAGAGGATATGAGTGTGGACTATGGAGACTTTTTTATTGTAGTTTTTCACTTTATGATGCAATGTAACGTTTATGAATGTATCTATTGTTTCCAAGGCTACTAAACTAATCGGTCTTTCGAGACTTGATCTTTTGTGATCATGCCAATGTTACGAAGTAATGCACCGACTCTGGATAGCTGGGGTTGGGGTGTTACATATATAATGTTAAAATTGATATAAATATCATATATATTCATTGTATACATATTTTTAATCATCAATATGATTTAGGGATATAAATATTAGTTGCACCATTCATAGAGATTATAGGTCCTACTTAAGCATGAACACTATTTTAATTTTATTTAAGTATGGAGTGAAATGAATGTAAATATTATTTCACCATCCCAAAATCAATATTATTTAATATATTTAATATATAGTCATTTAATTTATACTATTAACATACATTTTAAAATTAAATGAAAAACATTAAACACCACTTCATGGAGTCAGTAGTCCACACGTACGCATGAGCGATGTTATTGTTTTCCAATAAATTTGAAGGTAAGAAGGTATAAGTTTAATTATAACTAAATAAATATAGTAATTTCTTAAATATAATGTACATATGTTAAATCCATCATTATCTCCAATCATGAGAAGCAGTGATGGAAAATGAATTACATCATCTTGTGAGGTGGTAACTCTCCATACACACGATCGACGGTTTCATTTCCAATTAGATGGAATAGAAAATTATTATAGGTTATTACATTAATATAATAACATATATGTATATGTTAGATAATTTTTATTTTATTTTATCATAGTTTATGAATAATTGAAATAATCATAAGAACAAATAATATGAAGACTCATGGTTAAGAACTATACCTCTTCTTTAGAGAACCTCTTAGATTTATAGCTATATCCCTCCCTGAATGGTTTTATTATGAAACCAGAGACTCTAGTACATGGGGAGGGATATAAATAATGGATTTGGGTATATCTAGGGTGAACAAAAGTGAATTAAAAGTGTGA
Source organism: Viscum album (assembly GCA_963277665.1). Classification (NCBI taxonomy): domain Eukaryota; kingdom Viridiplantae; phylum Streptophyta; class Magnoliopsida; order Santalales; family Viscaceae; genus Viscum; species Viscum album. The sequence continues at coordinate 594,037,766 of OY728166.1, forward strand.
ATATGAGAGGATAGGGGGTGTGGTTTTATAAGTGGGGGAGAAGACACACTTGTAATTGTTGAGATGAATTAATTGTATCGAAAATTTTCAAATTCCAAAAAGAAAAAATGAATAATTATAGCACCTTATATGATATAAGGTCGAAATATTTCCATAAAATTATAATTATACGGGTCAGTAGGTTGTTTTAACCATTATATTCTTAGTTTAACCCATGGTAAAATCTATATTAACCTTAACCACGATAATTATTTTTTACTTATTTTACTATTAATTTTGAAAAAAAATCAAGTTTACTCTATTATAAAATATTAAATATACATATTAAAAAAATGCATTCCATTTTCCCAAATTCTATTCATATATGTGGATGATTTTAATTTAAAACTAAACCCACAAAGGTGATGAAAAACAGTTCTCCAAAGGAAAAGTTTATAAAAGTATAAATAGTTTTTATATCAAAATTAAATATATAACTAATTAAAATGGAATAAATTAAATTAAATTAAATATAATTTAAATATTTTTTTCACTTAAAACAATTTAAAAAAGTGTACCATTATTACTTATTTAAAAGTAAATGCAGTTTTCAATAAAAATTAGTATTTATTCACTATTTATCTAACAAATAATATTTTAATGAAATTCTCAAAAGTTCACTCTAATATAATTTTTTTAATTCTTATTTTAGAAATTAATTTAATTTTTTCAAATAAATTTTCTATAATTGTAAAAAATTAATTTTAATATAAGTGTGAAAAATGTGATAGATCCACTTTTTATAAGAATACAGTGTTTAAGCATAAAACTAGATTTATTCTTATCGCATTGTTAGAAAAAATATCAGATGAATGATAAAACATTTTATTTAATATATATTATATAAATTTAATTATAATCATTCAAAAATAGTTATTAATTTAATTTATAAATATAAAAACACATTATGTGCATAAAAATAGTTTTTAAGAAAAACTTATCTTTTATTTTCCAATGATTTCTATTTTAATTTCAATCAGTTGATAACCAATAAATTTATTTTATATATTTTAAACAATAGTATTATAATAATTTACATATTCATATTCATAGATACTAATTTATTGTCTTGGTTATAACAGTCATGTTTTAAATAATATATTTCATGGTTCGTTTAAGCTTTGTGTTTCATGTCGTATACACTATTGAACACAATGTTCATCCTCTAAAATATTAGGGTGTTAAATTCTGCCGTCCTTTCTTCCATTAAATTTGAACTTTCACTAGGAAATCAAGGGATTGATATTTGAAAATACCTTTCTTGAAAATCTACAATCCAAAAAGGGTTAATAATAATTTCACTTTATAAGAGAGAATGAATGTATGGAGTTCATCTTGAATAACCCGCAACTAGGTTTCCCAGTATTAAAATTTTTTTGGGAAGTGAAAATATGGACATGGAGAAGAAAAATATCATCCATGAACTAATAGAGAGTGGTATATAATATGTTTATGATAAATTCAACAACTGCAAATCCATAAATCCATGATTGGTGAAAAGACCATTGATACATTGTGTGTGATTGTAATAATAGAATTTTTTTTTGTTTCAAGAACCTTTTTCTGGAGATGAGTAATTCAATTACTATCTATAATAAGAACATAAATAAATATACTTGATCAATATATTTTTATATGATATGTATAATTTATTTCTTTTATTGTGCATCAGTAAATTTCCATATCATCTCTTACTCTAAAAAATTAATATCCCTGATTATTATTATGCCAAAATCACTGAAATTAATTTTTAAAGGATCATATAATACGAAAGATAATAAAATTATATTTATCCTAAATTTTACAAAAAAAATGTTTATTAAAATTTAATAAAAAACTCAAAATGAATAAACCTTTATATGAATAAATAATACATTTTACTTTAATTTTCTACCAATCTATCTATATATATTATTCCACACAAAAAACCCTATATACCAAATAACCTCATTCACATCAATATTAAACATTTTTTAACACGAATGGGTATTTCATACATATAGTCATAAACCTCTAAATATGTAATACCATTCTTATAAAATAACCCATTATGTTAACATAATGGTTAAATATACCTCAACCCATTAAAATGTCTCCAAAAATGCCATTAATTATTTAAAAATAAAAAATATTTGATCCTATAATATGCTTCCCAAAATCAAATAAAATTTTAACTATAAATATATTTATGTAAAAAGAATTTCATACTAACTAGTACATCACAGAGGCTTTTGGTAAGTGCCACACTATTGTTTCCCTTCTGTTTTGGGTGCAAGGCCTGTGGCCTCACTAGATGTGATGAGTTGTCACTTGATAAGCAAGTTATTTTATTTTCCAAAACTACATTAATAAAATTCCTACAACATTCCCAAATTTTAATAACCCATGATTAAAACAACAATAAAGATAATATAAAACTTAAAGGTCACTAATTACTTTAAACATACATCCAAAAAATATAAAGTTAGTCTTACTTAAGTAACTTTTTCATTAAAACATATACTAAACCAATGGGTTTTATTTATAAAATTATCTCCCAAAAAATCCTTAATCATGATAAACACCCATCACATAAATCCTAAAAAGGGATTTTTAAGAATTTGAACTTGTGATCCATCTTAAACTCATAAACCCATGATGGTATCCATAAATATTATGTTAATCTTACATGAAGACAAATATTTTTCCAAAATAGACACAATCCTTAGATTTATCTTCATTCTTATAACCAAAATAACATTTGTAAAAGTAATTTTACACCATATTTCTTAAATCCCAATACATAAATAATTCAATACTTTCACTCAAATTATTGGTATAACATAGGTCCTTCCATGGTCTAGTATTTAACCTTTAAAATAGTGCATTGACTTGGATAATTCCCAAGTTCCAAATATTTTAGACATTTAATTATAAATGGATCTCTAGGATGAAATTTATTTCTCTCCATTAAACACATCACTTTTACTCATTAATTTGTTTCTCTAATCCCTTTATTACCACACATAAAACATTATCTTATTCAATTTATAAATTCTCAGAGGGTTATATTTCCACATTTCTGATAAGAATGATATTGAGGTTTCTTTCCACCATGGTCTCCTCCACTCAATGTCTTAGTAGAATCCATCCCCCACTTCTTTGGTGAGTTTGAGTATTGGTTAAGATATAGTTTTTTAATAATATATCAGGATAAATAGTTAGACATAATCATGATATCATTAAAACCTATCATCATAATAATTTGTTTATTATAACCACTCCGTTGTCCATAATTATTCAATGTTAACATGATTCCGTCAAGTTCAATCCATTGACTAAAATAAAAAAACACCGTGTGAGTAAAAATAATCATATTGGGAAACTATTTAATCATTCATAGTAAATCTAAATCATTATACCTTATTTTCAATCTAATACACCTTATATTTAACCTAAGTTATTCATTTTCATCATCTTTTCAAATCCTTCATGATTGTTCAAAAATAAAATACGATTTAACCTAATAATATCCTCAGAGAATGTCAAACCATGTATTTAGAAAGACCAACTTTCATGCACCTGGTGATGATCAATTAAAATCCGAATTCACCATTTTCAGAGTTATTACCCCCAGGTAAAACTATACTAGCACCACATACACTAGTAGTATCAAAACAGTGATGTATTTATAGGAAATCCAAATAATATCTACCTTACCAAAACATTAGGATGTTATCATAGACTTAGACATATAATCAACGTTAGTCATAGAGTTATGTTCTCTAATATATGATTTCCTAAATCTATTTCATAAGGTTTCGACTAAAAATAATCTCATACCAAAATTAATGAATATGACCTTAATATCCCATAGTTGGTGTTTACTTTATTATATTCACACTAGATACAAGGAACCACATCCCAAAGGAACGAATAGTTTAGTTGTTCTGGAATATTATATACATAATTGAAACCCAAATTAAAAATGAAAACATAAAATACTATATGGTATATTCTTTGAGAACATCACAATTCACTTTATCATATCCCTTTATATCAATCATAATACACATCCTGACATCATGGGGAATGGAAACATAAGAAAGGGGTGAGATCTAATGTTAAATAAGGGTATGCATACAATGGAAGTTGTCATAAATAAATAAGTAATAATAAATATGTCAAGGTAAATAAATGAATAAAATTACATTTAATCAATAAATTTAACATGAAAAATAATATGGTTGTAATAAATTATGATATAAAAGTTCCATATTAATAATCACATTATCTTGAAACGTATCCATGGATATTATAACTAATTGAATAACCACATGGTCATCGACAACTATTCTCATAATGATGGAATTTATAATTTTATCCATCATAACAATATCATCAAGGCATCATGCCAAGATATCATACTTAAATGGGTAAGTCCTTATAAAAAACCCAATCTAGTTTTTATAATGAGTCCTACTGATTCACTTAAGGGATATATCAGACCCCACACATTAATTACAAAGCCCAATTCATTCCTTAATTGAAAGGGGATATATATAATCACGTAAAAATTCATATTTAAAAACTAAAATATATAAATTTAATAATTTCTCCAATCAATAAAAATAATAAACATAAATTTTCATATTGGAAACTATCATACAAAATGTTAATAATTTACCTAATCAATAAATATAAACATAAACCATCTAGATTAATATTGATAATGATATAAATATATTAAATCTCCAGTCAAAATAATCAAAAACCATTCAGAGAAATAATAAGGATGGTTTCATTACATTATATTCCTAATGTAAGATAAGGTAAAATGAGGGTTATTATAGTTAATGAATACAAATACAACAAAAATTCCATTAATTTTTTTTGAGGAAAATATCCTTTTTAATTTGAAAATCGCTATTAAAAACTAAAAATTTATAAAATATTAGGAAAATGATATTATTTAAAAATAAGATTCTATAATTATAAAAAAATATTTAATAAAAAGAGTGTTCATGAATGTGGGTAATTCCATACATGTCGTATAAGTTAAAAAACATTCTTTTCACACTATTATAAAAGGTTAAAAATACGTCATTCGAAAAATAAAAAGAATACTCATTTAAAACCATTTTTTAAATGTAATTTTTTTAAATATGTATTTAATAATGTATTTATATAATGTTAAAATAATTATTGAAAATATATTTTTTAATACATGGATATGGTAGAAATGGATTTTTGATCAAAGAGAGAAATAAAGTTGATATTTCTTAAAAACATTTTCTTAATAATTTTTAGTTACAAAGAGAGTAAAATGATAATATTACTTTAAAATTTCATGAATAAACATATGAAAATATAATTAATGATTTTCATGAGTGGTAGATCATAATATTTCATTATCATGAAATTAATCATAAACAATCCCGATAAAGGATGAGATTGTAATCATAAAGCACTTAACACTTTGGTATCTTTTGAAACATAACCACCATGAAAAAAATAAATTCAAATGAAAAATTAAATACCATTAGTATAAATAGATTCATTATATAACATATAAAAGGGGAAGTATATACACAACACAAAAGGAACAAGTGGTGAATATGGCATATGTCTCACGAATGTAAAAGTGAGACAAAAAACCCTTACCTAAGGTATGATTTCCTTCATATATGTATGAACCTCATTTATAATAAATATAGAATTATTATAAATATATTATATAACTATAATAATATATATCATATAATATATGATTTACTTATAATATTTTATCACCATTTTATTAAAATATCTTTTTGAAAACCACTATTACGGATAATAAATGCTTTATTTTTCATATATGTTTTCATTTCGTATTTTTGTTCCATATATGTTTATAGAGGATCCATAATATAAAGAATATTATAAATGATATAAATATAATATATATTTATTATATATTTATTTATAATAGTTTTTAGAGTTAGGTATAAAAAAATGAGTTAAACCATACATGGAGATAGTGGGCCATACGCACACATGAAAACTATTTTCATTTTTTTGACAGATGGAAAAAAGAATGTTAAATAGTATTTAAAATTTAAATAATCATTATTATATCATATATATTCATTAAATATATCCTTATTACTAAACATAACAAAATAAAATGAAAAATGTTTTACATTTTTTTGGGGATGTGGTAGTCCACACGTACACGCGAGTGATGTTATCATTTTCTAATGGATTGGAAGGTAAATAGGTATATGTGATATTATAATTAAATAAATATATTAATTTAATAAACATCCTATAAATATGTTAATTCTATAATTTTATCCATATATGAGTGGCCACAATGGAAATGAATTACATCGGTTCGTGTGGCAGTAATCCACCGTACACACGATCTACGGTCTCATTTCCCATTTGATGAAAGAGGAGATGAGTATAGGTTATTAAATTATAATAATAACATATAATTATATGGGATATAATTGATAAATAATTTTATCATAGTTTTTTAATATTTTATATAGTTATAAGAATAAATAAAATGAAGATGTATGGTTGAGAACTATTCCTCTTCTTTGGAAAACCTCTTTAGGTTTAAATATAAAGCCTTTTTAGAATGGTTTTATGATGAAACCAGGGAATCTAGGTCATGGGTATGGATTTTAGGAAGTTATTTTTTATGTTAATGGATAAACCTAAAGGTATGTGAAAGTGTGGATAGGATCTTATAGGGGTGGCCTTTTATAATATGGGCTGAGGAAACACGCTGAAATTTTTAAAAGAATAAATTATACCCATGTTTTTCACATGAAAAAAGGATCTAAAATGGATCATTAGAGAACCTTAGATGATATAATATCTAAATATTTCCATAAAAAAGTATTTATATAAGTATTTATACTATTTTAACTCTAATATTCTTAATTTAACCCCTCGTAAATATGTTCTGACCTTAACCACAATAATTAGTTTTTACTATTTTTACTATTCATTACTAAAAAAAAATTATTTTAATTTAATATATGATATTAATTACTTTGATTAAAAATATAAAATATGTTTTTCTAAATTCAATTCATATAATTGGTATTTTTTATTTAAAATTAAAACTGCATACATAATGAGAAAATAGTTTTCCAACCGAAATGTTTTTAAAAGTATAAATAGGTTATATATCAAAATTGAACATATAATTGATTAAAATTTCCTAAGTTATTTTAAATATAATATAATATAATTAATGTAATTTATAAAAAAATTTAAATAAAATTAAACCTTTTAATTTCTTTAAATGAAATGGCAGTTTTTAATAAAAATCTGTATTTTTCACTATTAATCAAAAATATAATATTTTCAGAAAAATTATTAAAACATAACTCTAAGATATTTTTTATATGATTATTTTAAAAAAATAATTTAATTTTTTAGAATAAATTTTATAAAATTGTTAAAAATTATTTTTAAAATAATCACGCAAAATGTGACAGATCCTCTTTTTAGAAAAATACAGTTTTAAATCATAAAACTGGATTTATTCTTATCTCATGCTTAGAAAAAATACTTAATGAATAATAATTTTTTTTATTAAATATATAATAAATTTTTATTAAAATTGATCACCAATAGTGATTAATTTAATTTTTAAAGATAAAAACACATTGTGTGCATAAAAATAATTTTTCAGTAAAATATTTCTTCTACTTTCAGATGATTTTTGTTTTCATTTATGATCAATTGATAACCCATAAATTTATTTTATATATATTAAAACCATATAATTTTCATAAAAAAGTTAGTCCTATTTATATCCACAAATTTAATGGCTATTTTATAACTTTTATTTTTTAAATAATATATTTCACTGGTCATTTATGCTCAGTGTTGCACGTCATAGACGCTACTGAACAAAATGTATTTATTTTAAAATCCTGGGGTGTTATATTGTTTATGATTATGGTGTGATAAAATTTATAAATATGATATGTATTCTATCAACACCAGAGGTTAATTAAAAATTACATGGTGAATTTTATGTATCAAATTTCTCTATACACACTGGTAGCACAAGATATAAATTGATTTAGGAGAACATTTTTTGTGATATTATATAAAGTATGGAATTTAATTATATGTTTCAAAATTATATGTTTTTAAATAGGTAAGGGCTAAGATAAAACATCCTAAAGGATTCATGAAATCTCTCCTTATTCTTATGTGGAAGTGTGATGATATTTCTATAGACACTGTGACTAGATTACCAAAGACACCTAATATAAATTATTCCATTTTGGTTATTATTTATCATATAAACAATTCCTAATATTTCATAATTATAAGGGGTGATCAACCAATTGATAACCACATAAGACTCTATATCAATGATTTTGTGAGACTTCATAGTGTAACTCATTTTATTATATCTAATCACGACACAAAGTTTTCATACAAATTTAGGAAAAGTCTTCAAAAGGATCTCAACACTGAGTTACACTTGATAATTGAGTACCATCCTAAGATATATAGATATTCTAAAAGGACTATTCAACAATTATAATACATACATAGGTCATGATCACTTTACATTCATGGTACATTGGATTAATATTTACTTTTGGTGATATTTTCATATAATAATAGCTTCCATTAAGGCATTAAAATGGAACCATATAAATAATTTTATGGGAAATTATGTTTGAAACCAATGTGTTTGAATGATGTTGGTGAAATGATAATTTTAGGCCCAAAAACATTGGATGAGACAATGGAGAATGATAGAACTATTTATATTCATATCAAGGTATAAAAATTCAGGAAAACTAGTTATGCTGATTACTGAAGAAAGGGTCTATAATTTAAAATTGGGAATCATTATTTATTAAGGTTATAACTAGTTACGGGTTCAATAAGGTATTGAAAGAAAAGGTAACTAAGTCGTGTTTTCATCGATAATTTTGATATAATTAAAACAATTGGAGTTGTGTCTCAATGTTTGGAAATTCCACCTATCCTCCCAAAAGTGCATGATGTGTAACATATCTCTTTATTGGGGATGAATATTCTAGACCCACCAAATTTACTCAATTTTAATGAAATGAAATTATAGCATGGTTTAGATTTTTTTTAATAACATATGCACATTCTTGACATTAAGGAAATTTTTTTAAGAAATTAAAAGATGCATCTGGTGAGGTTATTTTTTTGAAATCACAAGATATAAGAAGAAATATGGCATCCAAAAGAGGTTATGTTGAAGAAATACCAACATGTTTTTTATTATGTGACATTATATAAATTTATAGGAATAAAATTTTTAAGGGAAAAGAATGTAACATACAATTATAAATTATAGTAAGTAATATTTTTATTTTAACTAAACTTTATCATATTGAACATATAATTATTCAATAATTTGATTAAAAAATAAATTCTACAAATTTAAAAATTTGAATACAGTGAAATTAATTTCATTTTTTAAGTTATGATGACAAAATTAGATTAAGGTTAATTTTTTATATTTATATAATTAGTTAGTTTTTTAGTGAATAAAAAAACATACAGATAATGTGACTTTAATGGCATTATCATGATATAGTAATGAATTGAAATTTTATAAAACCATTTTATAGAACAAATAAACATTTAATATGTATTATAATTCATTTAAACATATAATATTGAACTTATAGATCTATTTTTCACATTTTTAAAATCTAATTATTGTTTTCTATTCAAAAAAAGTATTTTTAGTTCTTATCTCTTAATCAAGTATTCACAAGGTTACTTTTGGTTTTTTTGGATTAAAATTAAAATAAGTATACATTGATTTAACCTAATATAATTAATTTCATGTGACTTAACATTATACATGATTTTGGTATCAAATAAATTTTATGTTTAAAAAGGATTTTTTTTTCAAAAAACGGTTTTTATTGTGTATTGTAAATTTATATTAAAAGTAATTTTTATAAAATCAAAAAATTGAATTTTTAAAAATGGTTTCTATATACCAAATTATCCTTACCGTAATTGATTATGATTTAAATTTTATTTTTTGTTATAATGAATAATAAGCATGGTAAAAATTAATCTTGATGGTTAAGGGTAAAATGAGTTAAAATGGTTAGAATTAAGCTACAAGGATTCAGGATAAAATAAAAACCTAATTAAATGTCATAAATTCGTTTTATTTAGGCCATTAAATTTTCATATCTTAATATATGAAAATTTGGTTCCACTTTACTTGAGTAAGAGATATATTATAGGATAATGTTTCAACTATTTAAAGTTTCCACACAACTTTCTTATAAATTGGAACCTCTTCCCATAACTTATCCACATTTAATGAGTTTATTATCTTGATAAATAAATACCAAAATATCATCCAAGAATATATAAACATATTTCATTTTTTCTTTTCATTCTAAAATATTACTTCTATATGGATTAAGGTGTAAGACAAAGGAGGATTGTCAAAGAAGAGATAATCATCTTGACCAACCCCATTCAATTAATTCCCTTGTATACCTCCTTAAAAATTTAATTTTTTCACATAATATAATTAAATTTGTATTATAAATATACATAAATATTATTATTCTATTTTAACAATGATTATCTACCTCTTATCCATTAGTAGAAAAATGAAACGTTCACTAGTGCGTATGTGCGGACTACCACCTCCAAAAAGCGACGTGTATCCTTTTTCATCATAGACTCACATGTATGGTTAAAAATATAGATTTAATAGATATATAATATTTTAAAAAATTAATTATTATTTTTTAATGATAAAATTTTATCTATATTCTTACCCTACCATCTATTGGAATATGGTAATGTTGCTCGTGCGTACGTGTGAACTACCTCCTGCATTAAGAGATGTTATTAATTTTTTATTTACTATTTAATTGGAATATATTAAGGGTATATTTAATGAATAAAAATGATATTCATGATATAAATATAATTCTATAAAGATTACACATTATATACTTTATTTATTTTCCAACAATTGGGAAAATGAAAATGGCATCTTATGTACGTGCTGATTATCACCTCCATGAACGACGTATTTCATTTTTATATTACCAATGTACAAGGATGGTTATAAAATTATATTCAATGGATAAAAATTATATTCATAATATAATACCCCAATATTTTATGGTATGTGTCTACTTAAATAAATTCACTTTATTTGACAGCTTACATTGCACGCAGTACCAAGCTTAAATGAACTGTGATATACTATTGAATATTAATATGACCATTAGGAATATTAATGTTTCCATTAGAATAATAAACTCACATATGAAATTATAAATAAAATTTAGGTATCTCATAAATGAAAATATGATATATTTATATCATGAAATAAGTAAAAAAATGTTTTAAAAATAATAAATTAAGTGTTGGTATTTTTATGAAATATAAATGTTTATATTTTATAATTAATACAACGAATTAAAAGGAAATTTATTTTCATAAAATATATTCATAAATTAATATTTTGTTGTATTTTAATTATAAGTAAATTTTATGAGGCCATAATTATTTTTTCAAAGTTTCGTAAAATTAATTATAATATTAAAATCAATATATTTTTTCGAATAAATGATGATTTTAATTATAAATTAAATTTATCATATTTAGAAATTTATTTTCATAAAATGGAGTCTATTTTTGAAATATTCATGTCAAAAAATGTTTAGGGTGAAGTTTTAGGAATTTTATAAAATATTTAATTTTTTGGTGAATATTGAAATATGGTAATTTATGATATTTAATGTTATAAGCTAAATACATGAATTTTTGAGCTATACATGATGTATGGATTATATAATCACCAATTTTATGTGAGATTCATGGGGTGGCCTGATCTTCATGACGTAGGGCAATGAATGAAGGATGCGGTTTAGGGATAAGTGGCGGATGATGGGTATGGATAGCAGATGCAAGTAGTCAATCAACGCTATAAGGAGCGCGACCTACTACTTAGACAACACACTCAAGGGAGGGATGTGATAGCCAATCTAAAAAACAACACACTTGGGTTGAGGCATGGAATTTGGGTCTTTGTGATCTTGGATGACCAATCTAACTTGTAGATTGACAATATAATAATGCACAAGAGCAAGGGAAAAAACCGAGACAATCCTCACACAATGAAGAGAAATAAAGCATAAGCTCTCAATTAACTCTTGAATGCCCTACAAGTTCCAAAGGTGTCTATTTATAGACAAGGGTGTGGTACAATAGTCAAGGGTCTAATACCCTAATGTCATAAAGGCTAAACTACTTTGTTCCTTTAAATTCAAAAAGATAAAGTCTACCAAAGACTTTTGGAAAAGTGGCACAAAACTTTCCAACTATAGATTACTGGATTTGACTTTGAGTGCACAACCCACCAGATTTGACTTTGGTGTCCAAAGATGCCATTTCTAGAATCCTCCATGTGGGAAAGGCTTCCAAATTCATGCAACCATATGGGCCAATATTTAAACATCATGTTTGGGCTCTAATAAATGAGATAATATGCCCATTTTCTCCATCCATGCAAGGTAATATCTATTGGGCCTTTAATGAAGATAAATGGGCACCCATTGTAGTATTGATCCTCTTTAATCTCCCTCACATCATTAGGACTTGCATATCCAAATCCTCACCACACATAATTGACTTGGTTCCTTTAACATGGTTCTTATCATCCTCCCCTTCTTGAAAAGGAGTCATCCTTGACTCTTCATCCTCTACACCAAAAAAAATAAAGATCAGAAACATTAAAAGTGGCACTTACAACATACTCACCTAGAAAATCTATCTTGTAAGAATTGTTGTTAATCTTATCGAGCACTCGGAAAGGTCCATTTCCTCATGAAATGAGTTTTGATTTCCACTTATTGGGAAATATCTCCTTTCACATATGAATCCAGACCAAGTCACTGGGCTCAAACAACACTTGTTTACGACCCTTGTTTTCACGATAAACATATTTATAGGTCATCTGCTTGATATGTTTCCTTGCCTTTTCATGAAGTTTTTTGATGAATTAAACACTCCCTTTCACATCCATATTAGTTTCTTCCTACAAAGGAAAAGAAACTAGATAAATAAGGGAAAGAGGGTTAAAACTGTAAACAATTTCGAATGGAGAATATTGAGTGGTGGAGTGCTTGGCCCTGTTATATGCGAATTCCACATGTGGAAGACACTCCTCCTAATTCTTGAGATTCTTCTTGACAATTGTTCGTAGAAGGGATGATAGTGTCCGATTCACCACCTCTGTTTGTCCATCGGTTTGTGGATGAAAAGTAATGGAAAATAGTAACTTAATTCCTAGTGTTCTCTATAATGTATTACAAAATTAACTGAGGAATTTTGTGTCTCGATCCGACACAATCATCCTTGGAATTCCATGAAGTTTGACTTCTTCCTGAAATAAAAGTGTTGCAATATTAGTGGCATCATCTATTTTGTGAAAAGGAATAAAATGTTCCATTTTTGAAAACTGATTCACCACAACAAAAATGGAATCTCTCCTCCTATTGGTCTATGGTAACCCTATAATAAAGTCCATTGATATGTCCTCCCAAGGGTTTTCGGGGATTGGGAGAGGAAGATATAGTCCATGTGGGTTCAGTTTCAATTTAGATTTATGCCAGAAAATGCACTTTCCCACAAATTTCTTAAAATCTCTAGATATCCTAGGCTAATAAAAATGATCACTAATAACACCTAGAGTTTTTGCAGCACCAAAATGTCCAATTAACCCACCCGAATGTGACTCCTTCATTAAAAGTAAATATATAAAAAAATTGGGAATGTAAAGTTTATCAATCTAGAATAAGAATCCATCTTGTAAATAGAACTTTTCACAACTAACTACAGGTTTACAATGTTCATAAGGTTATCTAAAATCACTATCTGTGGGATATAAATCATTAATTCATTCGAAACCAAGGGGTTTTGAATCTAATAAGGATAAAAGAGAATATCTACGTGAAAGTGCATCGGCCATAGTATTTTCTGTACCCTTTTTATTCTTTATGACATATAGAAATGATTAAATGAATTCTATCCATCTAGAATGTCTCATATTTAGTTTATGTTGGCTCCTAAGGTATTTAAGAGCCTCATGATCAGAACAGATCAAAAATTATTTAGGCCAAAGATAATTTTTCCATGTTTCTATAACACTAAACAATGAATAAAACTATTTATCTTATGTAGAATAGTTTAGGGTTGAGCCATTTAACTTATCACTAGAGAAAGCAATAGTATTACCTTCTTGCATGAGTACTCCTCCTATGCCAATTCCTCTTGCATCACATTCAATTTCAAAGATCTTATCGAAGTCTGGAAGTGCAAGTAGAGGGGTGTGGGTGAGTCTCTCCTTAAGATCATAGAATGCCTTCTCTTGAGTTGTCCCCCATTTTAAAGGAAAATTCTTCTTTTTCAACTCATTAAATGGCTCTGTTTGTGTGCAAAAGTCCTTTAAAATCTCATGTAAAAACTAGAAAACCCATGAAAAATTCTTAAACTCACTCTTTTTTACCAACATCACACTTTTTCTCTTCTCTCAAACTCTTTTTCCCACTTGATTTTTCTTTTCCCTCCATTTCCTTTCTTCTCTCATTTCTCTCTTTCCCTCATTATCTCCTTTTTCATTTTCACTCTTTTTTTCCTCATATCTATTTTTTTTCTATTAAAATGTGATATTTAAGAATTTTTTTGGGGGATATAGGGTTGAGGGTTATAGGTTCCCCTCAGAGTATAAAAGAGTGACGATTCAGTAAACTGTCATGGGTAGCACGCTAATCATACTGCCACGATCATCCCAACAACAAATGGTAAGAATTCATAGAAACAACATCACAAAAAACCTCATCTTTATACATCCTGATGGTGAACAATACCTTCACTTTCTTAGTGATCTTCAGCTCCTCACAATAATTCAACCACTGAAGCCGGTATGTATTTTGATGTCTCAATGCCGGGAGTCCCAACTTCTCCACCAACTCAGTTTTCTCCAAATTTCTACAACTTCCTCCATTGATGATAACACTGCATACCTTCCCATTGATCTTGAATTGTGTATGGAAAATTTTACTTCATTTATCATTATCTCAAATAGTCATTTGTGAACTTAAAACTCTCCTAGTTACAAGAATCTCACCCTCTTCCACAAATTCTCTATTATCAATTTTTGGAGATTCTTCTTCCTCCTCTTCTGAGATCTCTCCATTAGTCTCCCATTATCCATACTTGTTGATGATCATGGTGCACCGGTTTAGACACTCACTAGAAATGTGACCCCTTCCTTGACATTTGTAACAATGAATATCCCGATTCCTAGTTTGGTTAGTCTCAAAAGTAGGTTTCTTAGGTGGAATAATTACCTTGTAACTTTTACGATCAACCTCCACTTTTGCCTTTGATGGTTCTCCAATATCCTTCCTCATATTTCTCTATGGTGTGAAAGGGTCAGTGGGTTTCCTCATTTTTCTCCTCATTTTTATTTGTTGTTTAATCTTATTGGCTTGGTAGATCATATATTGTATCTCTACATGGTGGCACATCTCCACTTGATCCGAAATCTCCTGATTGAGCCCATGTAAAAATTGTTCCATGGTTGCCTATGGATCCTACTTTATGTTTGATCAAATCATAGAAATTTGCATCTACTTGTAGTAGTCTTTTACACTCACACTGCCTTAGGTGAGGAATTGAAGTTTTTTGTGGAGATCTCTGTGGTAATGTGTGGGAACAAACCGCTTCCTCATGGAGAACTTCATGTCATCCCAAGTGTTGATAGGACATCCACCATATCTAGCCCTATCCTTCTGTATTTGATCACACCAAATTAAAGCATAATTAGAAAATTCAAGGGAATCATTTTTGAAATTTTTATCCTTGGAATATGCATGGCATGAAAATACCTACTCGATCCACATCTCCCACTCCAAGTATGCTTTCAAATCACTTTTCCCTTGAAATGAAGGGACTTTCACCCTGATCCTGCCAAGTAGTTCATCATCATGTGGTCTCTTTTGGCCTCCTATAGGTTGTTGGTACAACCTAGTTCTTTGTGGGACATCATCAAGATCATCATAATAGTTCACCATCTCCTCCTACATGATGGGGGGACGACGTGGTGCCGGAGCACGTTGTGAGTTATCATGAAACATTCTTGAGCTTGTTTTATTCTCCGATTCATCAATCCTATAATTTAGCACTTCCAACATCCTATCAAGAAGCTTCTCAAAGTGGCTCACCAAAGCATTCATTTGGAGTTTTGCAGCTTCGGGTACAAGAGATCTATTTAGACTTCCTTCATCGCTAACATGAGCAATTTTCTTCCCATGATCTTTTGCCATGATAAGTTACACAAACACAAACACACACCGGGGGGGGGGGGACACAAACAATGATACACACTCACTCACACACGCGAGATGTACAAACACACACGCACAAGATGTACACACTCACACACACAAGGATACATACTCACACATGCTATATATACACACTCAGACACACAAAATGCACACACACACATGCACACAACAAGACGCACACACTCACACACATAAGATATTTTTTTCTTATTTATCTCCACTCTAAAAACTCAATTCAAATTACAATATCTTATGAAATATAATATCTTATTTGGGGTGATCAAGTGAAACCAATACTTACCAAACCAAGATTGTGTTGGGGGATGATTCAACACAACCCGTTTGAGTGGAAATGGCTAAACAGTGAAAAGGACGGTAGAAAATGGATAAATGGTGGGTGTAAAAGTGGGTAGAAAGGTGGTATTTGGGTTTTTCCCAATTTTGAAAGATAAGAATAATTAATAATAATATGATCCAAATATAATATAGAGGTGAATTAAAATGATGGAGAAAGTGATGTACGGAAATAATGTAAAAAAGAAATGAGTAATTGTATCCACTTTCCCCCCGTTTTTTGGGTCAAATCTCCCAAAAAAGTGTTGTGCTTAGAATTTTAAAGAACAAGATAATTGAATGGAGAGTAAGAATTTTTTTTTGAAATCTCTCGAATAAAGAATGTGATTAATTTTTAAAATCACAAAATGATGAGTTGAGAGAATTTTTTTCTGGATACAAATCACATATAGTGAATCAAATACACAAATAAGATGAGTGAAAATTTGGATCAATTTATAATAATCCAATATGCACAAACTAGGATAATTTGGGAGTCTTTCAAGAAAATAGATTTTTTTGTTTAAAGGGTGAATAATATGGAAGGATAAGTAGGGTAAGGGGTAAAAGTAATCTAAATTAAGGGACATATGCCTACCGTGTCAACTAGAGGTCTAATACCTACTGATGTGAGACACACAGGGTGGCCCAATCTTCGTAGTGTAGGGTGGTAGATGAAGGATACAGTTTGAGGATAAGTGGCGTATGATGGGTATGGATAGAGGATGCAAGTAGTTAATCAAAACTATTAGGAGCACGACCTACTACTTAGAAAACACACTCAAGGGAGGGATGTGATAGCCAATCCACACAACAATGCACTTGGGTTGAGGCATGGAATTGGGGGCTTTGTGATCTTGTATCACCAATATAACTTGTATATTGACAAGGAAAGAATGTAGAATATCAAGGGAAAAAATCAGGAAAATACTCACACAATGGAGAGAAACAAAGCAAAATCTCTCAATTAATTCATTAATGCCCTACAAGTGCCATGGGGGTAGCTATTTATAGCTAAGGGGGTGGTACAATAGTCAAGGATCTGATACCCTAAAGTAATAAAGGTTAAACTACTTTGTTCCCTTAAATTCAAAAAGATAAAGTCTACCAAAGACTTTTGGAAAAGTGTAACACAACTTTCCTACTATAGCCCACCATATTTGACTTTGAGTGCATAGCCCACTAGATTTGACTTTGGTGTCCAAAGATGCCATTTCTAGAATTATCCATGTGGGAAAGGATTCTAAATTAGTGAAACCATATCAGATAAGCTTTAATAATCATGTTTGGGCTTGAATAAGTGAGATAATAGGCCCATTTTATCCATACATGAAAGGCAATATCCATTGGTCCTTTAATGAAGCAAGATTGGAACCCAGTGTAGCATTGAGCCTCTTTAATCTCCCTCACGTCATTGGGCCTTGTAAATCCAACTCCTCCTCCTGTGAAATCAGATTGGTGCCTTTAACATGGTTCTCATCACCAATAACATGCAATATTTACTTTACTTTTTCACAAGAATCAATACCATTGATAGTCTTGAGCCAAAATAATAAACTAATGAATAAAACAATAACAAACATCCCTATTCTCTCCCTATAAATACCACCCCTTCCGCTTACACCTTAGAAGCCTTGAAGATTGTCTAAATTTTACACAATTACCTTAAAATACTATTCCCAATTTCTAAGACCTATTTTTCTTACCAAAAGACCAAATCCAAGTGTCTTAAGGGGGTTCCCAAGGAGATGATATTCAAGAGGTAAAATCCTCCCTCTTTCCCTTTTAATATATTTTCTTTTCTTATTTTCTCCTCACATCCCTTGAACTAAAGTGGAATTATAACTCTAATATCATATATATACTATATTTTTATTATGTTAATGTAATATCTATAATTAAGTCTCTTTTATACTCCTTTTATTCTAAAAATGAAAACATAATTCTTAACGTGTCGATTCACCGCCTTCATGGACGACGGGTTTTCATTTTCCATTACCAACTTCAAGGATGGTCATAAAACCATCATTGTGGATTAGTTAGATCATAATATGTAAATGATAAATTTTATTATTTTCTTTAACTAATATATATATATATATATATTTAAATAAGAAAACAAAAATAGTTCTTGATGGTTAGAAAAACCTCCAGAAAAACAAAACAAAACATTTATCATTAATGTTTCATCTAATGAATAATCCTCACATCAGAAAAAATGATATATGGTACCATTTAAAATCCTATAAGTATATTAATATAATTACTTTCCACTATGTATTTTTTATTCCATTTTAAAATAACTCCCATAATTATACACAAGGGAACTGACCATAAAACCATGAAACAAATGTTCTCAGAACAATAAAATTAAACATTATAAATCATCAAAATGAACATAAATGAACATAATAAAATTATAATAAATAAAATATATGTCTAATAGGTTCTTAATTATGCAATTAATGAATCTAATTTTATTATCTAGGACATTAATTATAACTTCAAAATGCTTTCGAACATAAGGTAATCGTTTTTCTCCTCTCACATTTTATTTATGCGATAAATATGTCTTGTTCCCCACTTATTTCTTATGTATGGTGTATTTATACTTAAATTTGATATATAACATCATTAATATAATTATATTCATGGTATTAAATTTTTCATTTGATAATTATTACTTTTTTGGGGCATACGATTTGACTAATTACAAAGTGGTAAGGGTTTCTCATCTCACCTTTTCTTCTTTGAGATATATTCCTTATTCAACCATTATTTACTATTTGTGGAGTACATACCTCCATTTAATATATAATATCATGAATACATTTATATTATTGACATTAAATGTTTTATTTTATGATCATTGATTTTATGGGGAATACAGTTTGACTGATTACAAGTGGTAAGAGATTTCTTAACACAAATTTCATTCATTAGGTTAAAATTCTATTTCATTGATTATGTCATGCTAAGTTTATGTGTAAAGTAAATTTTGATTATATTATATTTTATTTACACCTTTTTGTGTGAATTTATAGTTAATAAACATAATATATTCATTTTATTAATTATATGATCCTTGTAGGGTTTTTCGTCTCATTTTTCTTTCATTAAGGAATATTTTTGATGTCATGGACCTATTTTCTTTTCCATGGTTTATATACTGACCATTTTATTTATGATAATAAATAATTAAATATTTAATTAAATTACCATATTTCTTTTATCATGGTTATGATTATTTTATAATATTTATACCATTTTAATATATTTTTTACCTTGAAAATTCTTTGATTGACTGGGGAAAGAATGTTAAATATGTTTCTCTTACTCAATACAGATAGTTTTTGATAAAGCATATTGATTCATGAATTAAATTGATAATTTCAATATATGAGGAATTATTTGGAAGTTCAGACATGGGTGGGTCCCGGTTATAGATAGCCCCTCAATGTATCGACAGGTCTCATGAGACAAATTAGTTGGTGACAAACCTTTCACATTTGCTTCCAAGAAGAATCAGATGGGTTTGTACCCACAGACTGAAACTGTATTGTCTTAATGGTAGTGGTTCATGTTAAAAATAAATGACATTAAATAACTAATAATTTCTTTCATTCATTATTTAGTTATTACTATCCATGAGTTTTTCACTATGACAATATCTATGGATTCATTTTCATTCTCGATTTATTACTTAAATGGCATGTGTTTTTTATCTATTTACCATGCAATATTGATTATGGATCACTTATTATTGATTCATGTTTCTATTGTATGTAACCCTTAAGGATAATTTGAGCTCACCATTTTATTTTTTTCCTTACCCAATTTATGAAGATGAAATCTTTGAATAAGTTTCAAGGAAACAATTTATTTTCCTTTGTTAGGTTCTATGTTTAATTGCCAATGTAATAAGGGAACCATGTATGTATCTAGTTCTTCAAGAATACTAAAATGATCGATCCTTGGTGATGTGATATATTTTATCTATGTTATTATAATAAAATTACCACCAACTTTGGGCTACTGGTGTCAGGGTTGTTACTATTGGTATCAGAGCAGATTTAGTAGAAACTTTGGGAACTAGATTTTGGAAAACCTAGATTATGCAATATAACCATATGAATGAATTTAAGGATAAGTATAATAATAGGATAATGTCCTAATTTGGTAATAAACATGGATATACTAGGTTAAACCTAAGGATTAATATATTTATAATGTGTCATGATTTAGACATCCTATAAATGATTCTCCAGGACTATGTGATTTTCCACTATGATTAGTGTTTCTCACATGGTGTTTTTTGGTTTTAGTCAATGGATAGAACCAAAATGATCTTTGTTAAATTTGAATTTGATAGAAAATGTATATATGAGAAACCAAATGTAATGATTAATATATTAAAGGATACTATTATCATTCATACATAGTTATCATGATATATGATTAACATCTTACTCCTTAACCAACTCCTGAAGTCACCAAATAAGAGAAGGATAGAGCTTGTTGATAAATCGGGTGGTAAAGACCATGGAGGAAAGAAGATTAAGTTTCTTATATATCAATAATATGAGAAGAAACATCCAAGTGAATGTCTTAGAGTAACAAGAAGATATTTTGGGTGTAGAAAATATGGATATAAATCTAGTAATTTCTGAGGAATAATGAAAATTTTTAAATAATGGTCTCCTTAAGGTATTATTAATGTTTTAATGTTTTAAATATAGAAAATATGGGAATTATTAAAACCTATTTCCTAGGGGTAAAACTCATAAATATAATAAAAAATGTATACAATTAATGGTTATACTTCTAATGTTTAATAGAATACAAATGACAAATGAAAGAAATGAGGTATTAAGAATAAGAGGATTAAGTGTTGTTAATGGTTTAATAATTAAGTAGAATGATTAAAGTTCATTTGTATTTGTATTCAAGAATTATTTTATCAATTATGATATAGTTATAAGAATAATGATATATATAAGGGATGCATTATAGTACTTTTTCTCCAAGGATTTGAAGCATGTGATGAATAGTACAAAGAAAAGTGATTCAGTGGAAAATCAAAATTTTTGTAAAATACATGATTTAGGTAAATATAACCATTAATATTATATTGATATTGAGATAATGATTTTGGTATAAAGATATTATTGATATATGATAAAGTAAATTGGATGGTACTGGTTAACATGGATCTGATTAATGATTTGTTGACAAAGAGGTTATGTGTTCCATAAATACCTGAGCTAAAAATGGAAGTATTGGATGATTCTCATAGATCAAATTTTTCTATACACCATATTATTAACAAGATGCATATATATATGAAGGAATTTTTCTTGGGATAATATGAAGCATGAAATTGCAAACTCTATGTCAATATGCCTAGTTTATCAACAAGTGAAGGCTGAGGGACAACATCATAGAGGATCCATGAAACCTCTAACTATTCCTATGTGAAAGTTGGATGAAATTACAATGGATTTTATCAATGGATTACCAAATAGCCCTAGAAAGAATGATATGATACGGATTATTGTTGATCACATTACAAAATTGGTGCATTTTCTTACTATAATGGAATATTTACCTCTTGAACACCTAGAAAGACTCTATATGAATGAATTTGTAAGACTTCATGGTGGACCTCTATTGATTGGGTCTGATCAAAATCCCCATTTTACATAATTTTTTTGGATGATTCCTTAGAATTATTTGTATACCTAGCTTTATTTGATTACTTCTTATCACTCTTAAAATGATGGACATCCTAAAAGGACTATTCAAATAGTGCAAGACATGTTGAGATCATGATCACTTGAATTTCAAGGTATGCGGGATTAGTATTTACCTTTGGAAGAGTTTCCTACAATAATATTTTTCATTATAGTATTAAAACGAATCCATACAAATCATTATATTGTAAGATATATTGTACTCCAACATGTTGGGATGAAGTTGGTGAGAGGAAACTTATAGGCCATGAAATTATTAAAGATACAAAGAAAAAGGTAAATACTATTTAAGATCATATTAAAGTAGCTCAAAGTAGGAAAATGAGTTATATTGAAAATTAGAGAAAGGATTTGGAATTTAAAGTGGTAGATCATGTATTTATAAAATTATCTCTATGGAAGGGTGTCATAAAGTTCGATAAGAAAGGGAAACTAATCCACAGGTACATCAAACAATTTGAAATTTCGGAAAGAATTAGAACTGTATCTTACTGAATAGTAATGCCATCAAGTCTCTCAAAATTTCATGATGTGTTCCACATATCATTATTAAAGAAGTAAATTCTAGACCCAACACATGTAATCACCTATGAATAAATATAAACGGAACTATATTTTTCTTAATTCGAAGGTCCTATCAAGATTCTTGACACTAGAGAGAAAGTATTTAGAAATTGGATGAGTTGATTAGTAAATGTTTTTTAGAGAAACCATAAAATGGAATAAGAAATATGGAAACCTAAGGATGTTATATAGAAGAAACGCCCTCATATGTTTAGAAGGAAATATTCATGAAAAATTACAAGGATGAAATTTTTAAATGAGGGAAGAATTTAACACCCCAAGATTTTACGGTATATATATTTTTAAAAAATTCAATTTATTTGATAGCTTATGTTGTATGCAACACTGAGCTTAAATGAACCATGATATACTATAAAATATCAATTTGACCATTAGGAATATTAATATGTACATTAGAATAATAACCTCACCTATGAAAGTATAAATAATATTCAAGTATCTCATAAATGAAAATATTATATATTTATATCATGGAATAAGTAAATATATGTTTTAAAAATAATAAATTAAGTGTTGGTATTTTTTGTGAAACGTAAATGTTTATTTTATAAATACTATAATTATTTAAAAGGAAATTTATTTTCATAAAAAAACATTCATAATTAAATAATTTCTTGTGTTATAATTATAATGTAATTTTATGAGACCATAATTATTTTTTCAAAGTGTCGTAAAATCAATTATAATATTAAAATCGACATTTTCCCAATAAATGATGATTTTAATTATAAATTAAATTTATCGTATTTAGAAAATTATTTTCATAAAATTGAGTCCATTTTTGAAATATACATGTCTAAAAACAGTTAGGCTGATTTTTTGGGATTTTTCTAAAATAGATGAAATTTTGGTGAATAGTGAAATTTGGTAATTTACGGTATTTAGCATTATATGCTAAATAAACTATTTTTCATTCATGGGTGATGTATGGATGAGGTAATAAACAATTATTTAGAACTCACATGCACTATTTACTATAATTATTCAAAAGAATCAACACTATTGATTGTTTTGATCCAAAATATTAATTTAATGAATAAAATAATAAAAAATCACCCCTCTTCTCTCCCAATAAATACCACCCCTTCTCCTCACACATTTTAAGCCTTTAATATTGTCTAAATTCAGAAAAATTCATTTACCAATCCTCTTAAACATTTTCAAGACTTTATATTTTTTCCAAATTACCAAATCAAAGTGTCTTAAGGAGGTTCCCAAGGAGATGATATTCCAGAGGTAAAATCCTCCTTTCTCTTTTAATCTCTTTTAATTTGTTATTATCTTATAAAATCCCTTTATATATAGTGTAATGATAACTACAGTATCATATATATACTAAAATTTTAGCATGTTAATGGAATATCCATTATTAAATCTCTTCTCTTCTTATTTTATTCTAAAAATTATAACATCGTCCGTGACATGTCGATTCACCGCCTTCATGGATGATGAGTTTTCATTTCCATTACTAGCTTTAAGGTGAGTCATAAAACCATTATTATGGATAAATATTATTATAATATTCAAATTATAACTTTTTTTATATTTTTTTACAAATAAATATTTACATAATATTAAATAAGAAAACAAATCTTGTTTATGATGGTTGAAAAAACTGCCAAAAATAAACCAAACATTTATCATTAATGTTGTATTTATTGAATCATCCATATACCAGAAAAAAATGATACTTGAGACCATTTAAAATCATATAATTATATTAATATCATTTCATTAGACTTCTGTATTTTTTATTCCACTTGAAAAGAACTTCCAAAATTATACACAAGGGAATCAACCATAAATCCATAAAACAAACGCTCTAGGAACAATGAAATTAAACATTATAACTCATATAAATGGCCATAAATAAACTTAATAAAATTATAATACATCAAATATATGTCTAATAGGTTCTAAATTAGGTAATTAATGAATCCAATTTTATTATCCAGGACATTAAGTACAAGTACAAAATTCTTTCAGACATAAGGTAAGGGTTTTTCTCCTCTCACTTTTTATTTATGTAAGAAATATGTATTATTCAAAAATTATTCATTGTGGGTGGTGAGTGTATATATACCTTTGATATATCATATCATTAGTATCATTATATTCATAATATTAAATGTTTCATTTGATAATTGTTACTTTTATGGGGTATATGATTTGACTGATTACAAAGTGGTATAGGTTTCTCTTCTCACCTTTAATTTGTGAGATATATTCCTTATTCAACCCTTATTTCCTATGTGTGGTGTACATAATTACCTTTAATATATCATATCATTAATATATTTATCTTTATGTAATTTAATGTTTCATTTTATGATTATTAATTTTATAGGGCATACGGTTTGACTGATTACAACGCGGTAAGAAATTTCTTAACTCAATTTTTAATCATTAGGTTAAACTTCTATTCCATTGATTATGTCATGATGAGGTTATGTGTCAAATTATTTTTGATTATATTATGTTTTATTTTAACTTTTTATGTGTATTTATAGTGAATACGTATAATATATTCATTTTAATAATGATATGATCCTTGTATGGGACTTCGTCTCAATTTTATTTCATTATGGAATATGTTTTATGTCATGAACCTATTTTATTTTCCATCATGTATTTAAAAAAACTTATATTTATGATATTAAATCATTGAATATTTCATTAAATATCCATATTTCTTATATCATATATATGATTATTTCCAAAATTATATACCAATTTTTCATATGGTGTTTACTTTAAAAGTTGCTGATTGACTGGGAAAATAATGTTAAATCCATATCTTTTAATCAATATGGATATTTTTTGATAAATAATATTTATTCATGAATTAAATTGATCATTTTGATATATAGGTAATGATTTGGACATACATACATGGGTGGGTCATGGTTATAGATATCCCATCGATGCATTGATAGGTCCCATGAGTCAAATTAGCTGGTGAAAAACCTTTCACATTTGTTTCTAAGAAGAATTATATGGGTTTCTACCCATAGAATTAAATTATCTTGTATTTAGGGTAGTGGTTCATATATAGATACATGATGTCCAATAATTAATCATTTCCTTAATTCAGTATTCAATTATTACTATCCATGATATTTTCACTATTACAACATCTATGGATTCATTTTGATTCCTGGTTTATTGATTAAATGTCATGTGTTTTTTAACTATTTAACTTTTCATATTGATTATGCCTTATTTATTTTTCATAACTTATTATTGATACATGTTTCTTATATATATAACCCTTAATTATAATTTGATCCCACACTTTTATTTGTTTTCCTTCCCCAAGTTATGAAGATGAAATCTTTGAATAAGTGCCAAGGGAAAAAATTATTTTCATTTGTTATGTTCTATGTTTAATTACCAATGAAATAAGGGAACCATGTATGTATATAGATATTCAATAATACTAAACTGACCAATAATTGGTGACGTGATATCTTGAATCTATACCATTGTAATAAAATAACAATCGACTCTAGGATACTTGGGTCGGATTTGTTACACGCAACATTATAAAAATTCTATAGATGATGGAACCATTTGATAAAAACATTAAACATGGACAATATAAAAAATAGCTTTAGAATAAGTGATTATTCAACCTTAAGTGGTTTATGTTAGAAATAACTATATAATTAATGGATGTCAAATGATTTTAAAATGACCTTAAAAATGTAATATTGATGAAAATTATTTTAATGAAAGTATTAAAAAAATTAAAAATTTTGTTCTAGAGGATTTAACTCATCCAACCAAGAATGAATCCAAGGTAATTGTGTTTTATGTTAATTACACTATGTTGAGATTTATTTTATATTATGAACCTATTTTATTTTATATAGTTTATATGCCACCCCATTGATAAATTATATCATGAATTACTCTTTATTCATGGTATATAATGCTTCATTTTATTTTTTCTCCTTTAAGGTGTTTTTATTCTTTTGTTATTAAATCCCTAAAGGGTTATTTTAAAATCCCACTCTTATCTAGGACTATTCATATTTAAAAATAAATTTATAAGAATTATATTTTATATTTCATCTTAAACCCAAAACCCAGTTTAGTGACTTTTCCTATGGTTATTTCTATGTTTTCCATACTTTCATCCATATTTTCCAATCTTTGGTACTATAAAATAAAAAAATATTGTTATTAAGAAAATGAAACCTTATTATATTCTTTTGGGTTTTAACAATTCTCTTCCATATCAATATTATAGATATTTTTTAGGAAGTATTTACCAACTTTTATTTAATTAGGAAAGGTATTTTAGACTAACTTTGGATTTCTTACAATTTTTTAAAATGAATCATTTTAAATTTTTATAAACAACCATTTTTTATATTCTTTTAAAAAAGTGTGAAATAATTATCTTTCTAAAATTTAATAAATTAACATATTTTCCCACTACAATGACCATTATTAAATATTTATCTTCCTTTATAAGTTTATTTTGTTTCCAAGGAAATTTATTTTTCAGTATTATATAAATTTTTATATATTACATTAAAATAAAGCACTATTTTCTAAAGGGTTGAAAATAATTTTGGAAATAATTTATATTTTTTTTCTAAAAAGAATTTACAAAATATTTAAAAATAGTTTTTTAATGTTTCGGTTCCATCATCCTCTCTAATTTTAAAAAGATTTTCTCATATTTCAAACCATCATTTTTGATGAATTGATGTTTTTTATAATCATTTCTAATTTATGGATTATACCTTATTTTTTGATCATCCACATTATTTTTATCATGTTATACATTACTCTTAAGTATTAATTGGACATTATTTTTCACCTTATTTCCATATTTTTAGTATCATTGATACATTCAATATCATTTATACTACTTCTATATTGTCTTAATCATATTCCATTTCAATATATAGTGTTAGTTGTTATAATATTGTTAATAATTTTATTTCAATAACTAATAACTATTAGAATTATGTATTCTTAATTCAATATGGATATTTAATTTTTTATTGATAAGGAATATAGATTATTTATTATATTGTTTATTAAATATATAAGGAAGGCATTGGTAAATTTTAAGTAAGGGTTGGTCTCAGAGATAGATAACCCTTTGATGCATTTAAAGGCCACATGAGATAAATAGTTGGATAAATTAGTTGGGTATTTTATTTCAACCTAACCATTCATTGAAATGTTTTGGAATAAGGGCCCAATGTTAAGGTTCAATATTTCTTGGAATGGATCCTTGACGGTAAGATTATGACCTTTGACATTATACATTTGCATCATTATTATTGAATTTATTATTATCCATGGGATTATTATGTTAATATCCTCCCTGGATTTATATTTATGATTAATTTATTGATAGAATAGAATATGTATTAATTATCCACTCTACCATATTTTTTATAAATTATCTACTCATTTTAACTTCAATTTTATTTGACCTTTACTAAGAATTTAATCACACCACATTAGTTTGTTTTCATTTCCCTAAGATATAAAGAAGTAATCTATGAATGTTTTTCATGGATGTAAGAGTGTTTTTCATGCTATATTTTATATTTCCTTTATAATATGGAAATAATGAATGTATCTAGATTTCTAAGACTTCTAAATTTATAAATAATTATCAATGTGATACCTTCAATCTTGTATCAATTTAATAAAAAAACACCAACTATATATTATTGATGACAGTTTTGATATAGTTTTGACACCCTCTCTCATATTCTTTTCATAATAAGAACAAATCTGTGTGGGTGAGATAATATCCATGACACATTGAGAATACATTCATGCATAAAGGAGGAAAATATCATTAATAAATGTGTTACGTATATTTTAATTTTGAATCTATGAGTGTAATGAGATAAAGGTGTTTACTAACAATGAGATTTAAAAGGTATTTAAAATTATATTTGTGATGATTTTCCCATGTCTTAATATATATCACCCTTTGTACGATCTAAACTTCTAACCATTATTTTCTTTATTCTTGGAATTTTCTTTAGGATACACTTATCTTGGAATCTCTAACCATAATTATACCAATAAAATGGATTTACTTTTAGTTCAATATGATGTATTTTGATAAAGTTTTATTCACTCAGCTATCTAAGAGTCACATATGATTTTATTGAAAATGATGTCAATTAGAAATAGAACTAGGTTATGTTTGTGATACCATGTATAATTCATGATGAAATATGATCTTATACAACTAATGGATATGATGGTTTTTTAAATGAGGCTTAATTGTAATGGTATCACATTTAACAAAATGTTACTCCTTGAACCTAGAATCCTGGTGCTGGTGTATTATTTTATTACATTGAAATTATTACAATGAAACAAATCCTGAAGGACCATTCAGTTTATAAGTCTTGGAAAACAAAATTACATACATGATATACATAATACATTGAAAAAATAAAATGATACATGCTACATAATAAAATTAAATAAAATGCATCCTTAAAAGCTTAATAAAATTTCTCTTCTTTAAAATCCATGAAAAGAAACATAATAAGGGTGATATAAAATGCTCAGTAAGGGTAATTACAAATAAATAAATAATAAATCAATATATATGTAAAAGTAAATAAATGAGCACACTTTCAATTTAAATAACTATATAAGGCATAAATAATATAGAAAGTAAGAAACTGAAACGCAATCTATAAATCAATAAAATGAGAACAAACTACATCCATAGATATATCGATGAAAAATATCATGGATAAATAATAACTAAAAATAGATGAGGTAAATTATTTCTTAATTAATTTCATGTATAAGTAACATTAAAACCTATATCATTAAGACCTTTCATAAGATGGTTTAAAACACAAGTAAAAACCCATTTAATTTGGCCAACTTATTCTTCTCATGAGAAACTTCCGATGCATCGAGGAGATATATAATGTTTGTGATCCACCCATAATTTTCAATCCAAAGAATTATTCATAATGAATAATCATAATCAATAATATTACTTATCAAATAACCGTATTGAATGAGAAATATATATTTAAAAATAATTCCCTAATTAATCAAATAATTTTCAAAGTAACCACCATATGAAAAATAGTATACAGTTTAGGAAATACTAATATAAATTTTATGCGAATATGGATATTCAATTAAATTTTCAATGAAAAATGATTAAAATAAAGGGATTACTTCAAGGGAAAGTGACAATCACCAAAGGAAGTGATATTAAGAAAATTCTTAAGGAGAATAATATTTAAACATTCCAAACTATCCCATACCACTTGGAACATTTAAATCATAATATATAGAAAGGTATGACATCAAAATAAAATTAAAATATCATGATAATTTGGGGATTAATGATATAATATGAAAATGTCTGTATATACACCAAATAGAAGTGAATTGGCGCATAAGTCTCAATGAAATGTAAGTTGGGACAAAATTTCCTTACCGTAACCTAACTTTTGTTGTGTGGTATTTATCCTCCAGTATAGTAGTTCAAAATGTGTTAATAACTTATAATATAACCATAATAGTGTTTATAATATCATATATCATCTTTTTATAATATCTTATTACCTTTTTTTTAACAAACTTTCATTAATTTAACTATATCGGGGGTTAATTACCTAGTTCGTCAAGTATGTTTTATATTTTTATTTATTGTTCTTATCATGATTTAATCATATCCATAATTTAAACCATAATATTAATATCATATATATACATTATATATGTATCTATAATAATATATAATGTTTTGGAGATAAGAAATAAGATGCACCATTCATAGAGACGGTAGTCAGTACGTATGCATGAACACTACGTTCATTTCTTTGCCATATTAAAAGAATGAAGAGTAAATGGTACATATATATATCATAATTTTAGTATCATATAAATTTTACATATTTAAAATAATTTTATTAAAATTATTCTTATTACATTCCATGTATATCATTAATGAATCACATTGTTTTGAGGGGGCGGTAGTCCGCACTTCCCCAAACAATGTTATAGTTTTTATGCAAGATGGAACATATAGAGGTGTGTGTTATAAAGGAATTAAATAAGAATAAAGATATTATAAAGATATTATATATCATATATATAATAAGATTTTTGATCATAATGGTCACCATTAGAGGTAGTAAGGGAAGGTTGAATAATCATCGTTTAGCGAGGTGATAGTCCACCTACATATAAACTGTATGTTCGTTACGCATTAGATAGATGTGTGTGTAAGTTCAGGTAGAACTATTAATGTATAAAATTCCTAGTATATTTAGTATATTTCAGTTGTTAAATAAATATATAATAATAATATTTCAAGGAGTGAATAATGGAAATAATAGACAGGAGTTTGAGGGAGGGTTTTACCTCTTAATCAGGTAACTCCTTTTGGTTTTCACCAAACGACTTCCCTGTATTTTCTTATACTGAAAGAGGGATTCAAGGAGAATGGGAGGTATTTTTTTGAGTTAATTGGGAATATTATGTCCAAACCTATGGGGATTTATAGGTGTGAGAAATTTGAAGTGAAGGAGGCCTTTTATAATGGAGGAGGGGTGCAATATCTTGTAATATTTTATAAGAAAGGAACCCCACCAACGTTTTAGTTATTGAAAGTGGATAAATTATAGTCCAAATTAAATACAAGTGAGTATAGGGTCAAAATATGTCCATAAAATAATTCTTGTAAAAGTGTATGGGTCGATTTAGGCCTTAAGGTTATGGTTTAGTCTCTTATTAAGATTAATTTAACCTTAATCGTTGTAATTAATTTTAATTAATTTCACTAATATTTTTGGTCAAAAAATAAGTTGAAATTATTATAAATTATAAATTATTTTGGTTCCAAATATTGAATCCATTTTACCAAATTAAAATAACATAAGTGGCAAAGACTAATTTAAATTTAATCATGTAGACGGGATGCCAATGCGGGTTTTTAAAGTAAAAACATCCTAAAGTTTGCTATGTTTTTATAGTCAATTTAAAAGTGAAAATGATTACAATGACATGAATTGGATTAATTAATAAAAATATAATCCAATTAACCTTTAAAAACAATTAAAATTATAATTTATATTTATAAATAAATTGGATGAAAAACCAGTTTTGGATTAAATTTCAGTATTTTTCATCATTCATAAAAAAACTAAAACTTTGAGAAGAAATACCAAAAAATCACCCTAAGATAATTTATATATTTTTATACCAATTTTTAAGTTTATTTGGAAATTTTAAATTTATAAAAGGGTCCAAAATTATATTTAATGAGGCTTCACTATCGAAAGGCGGCAAAACTACATGTAAAAAAAATATAGTATTTTATGTGTTTTATTAGGTTAGTTTTTATTTTATACCTATCAAATATATTAGATGAGTGTAAAATTATTTATGTGGATAAATAATATATAAATTTACTAAATAAAATATCGAAACGTGTTGGTATTTTATTGATCGTGAAAAATGTGTTTATGTAGTGTTTTATTTAAATCATTTGTTGTGTGTATTGAAAGGTTATCAACAAAATGTGAATGAAAAAATGGTAAAGATATGAGATTATACATTCTTACCTTTAAAAAAAAGTTAATCTTCTAAATTTCATGGGTATTAAATTAAAAAATATGTGGGTATTTTTCCTTCATAGAATCATCTGGTTTCCACATAGCTTCTTCCATTTTGTGATTTCCCTGGAGTACCTTTACTAGACAAGTCTTCAGATTCATAAATACTTTCTCTCTAGTACCAAGAATATGCATGGGTTATTTGAAATAAGAAAGGTTAGGTTCTAACTCTATTTCATCAGATGTGAACACATGAATTGGGTCTTACATATACTTCCATAGCGGATATATATGAAACACATCGGGAAACCTTGAGAGATTTGGTGGCATGGATAAACAATAAGCAATGATTCTAACTCTTTCAAGAATTTAAAAGGGTACTATGTACCCAGGACTCATTTTCCATTTCTTAACGAATCTGATAAAACCCTTCCATGGAGATACTTTCAGGAAAACATGATCTCTCACTTGGAATTCCAAATTGTTCCTCTGATTATTAGCATAAATCTTTTTCCTATATTGATCCATTATGACATAATCCTGAATAGCAATCATATTTTTCTTTACCTTTTCCACATGTTCTAGTCCTATGAATTTCCTCTCACTGATTTCATCCCAACATGTTGAAGTACAATATCTCTTACCATATAATTCTTTATATGGTGCCATTTAAATACTTGAGTGGAAACTATTATTATAGGAAAACTCTACTAATGGTATGTACTGATCCCACATACCCTGAAAGTCAAGTGAGAATGATCTCAACATGTCTTCCATCATTTGAATTGTTCTTTCCGACTATCCATCAGTTTTTGGATGGTAGGTAGTGCTCAAATGAAGCTCATTGTCAAGAGCCTTTAGAAGAATCTTCCATAATTTTGATGTAAAGCAGGGATCTCGATCAAAAACAATGGATAAAGGTGAACAATGAAGTCTTACAACTTCATTTATATATATCCTGCAAGGTTTTCAAGGGGAATATATTATCTTATTGAAAGGAAATGATTATATTTGGTAAAGAGATCAATAATAACCCATATTGCATAATTCTTTCTTGGAGTCTTTGGATGACCTAAGACAAATTATATAGTAATTGTATCCCATTTCCACATAGGGAAATGAACTAGTTGCATAAATCCTTTAGAATGTTACCTTATATCTTTCACTTGTTGAAAAAAAAACCTTCAAGACAGATAATCCACAATTTTACTCTTAATGTTATCCCACAAAAATATCCTTCAAGTCCCTATACATATTTGTGTTCCCAGAGTGTATAAAGAAATTTGAGCTATGGGTATCATCCAAAAATTCTCGTTTTATCTCATGTATAGGTGGAACACAAAGCCCTTTTCAAAATTTCAGAACACAATCTTCACAAATCATTTATACTCATTTTCCTTCATTCACAACCTTGATTTTATTTTTAAATTCCTCATCATCAGATTGAAAATTTTTATCCTCTCTAATAAAGAGGGTTTTGCAATCATTTGATAAATGATCGATGTATCAACTTCCTTAGAAATTAACATTTCCATATTTATTAGATCCATTAATATAGGATCCTTCTCAATCCTCATTTGGGTTATAACTCCATGATCTTTCATACTCAAATAATCCTCCACCTTATTCTCTTTACCTGGGTGGTAGTGTATTAGGAAATCATAATCTTTCAGTAGCTTGATCCATCGCCATTGACTCATGTTGAACTATTTATGTGAGAAGATGTATTTTAGGATCTTATTATACATGTATATTTCACATCTTTCTCCATAGAGATAATGTCTCCATATTTTCAAATTGAAGATTACAACTGCTAACTCCAGATCATGGGTTGGGTAGTTCTGTTCATGAGTTTTCAATCACCTTGATGCATATGAAATAACTCTATCATTTTGCACAAAATAAAACTATTTCCCTTATTTTATGCATCAATATATATGATAAACCCATCACTACTAAATGGTATAGTCAAAATCGGAGAATTGACTAATCTCTTCTTAAGTTCATCAGAGCATTCTTCACATTCCTTTTTCTAGGAAAAATTAACACCTTTACGTGTAATATTGGTTAAGGGGTAAGATAATCTTGAAATTTTTTAAATGAATCATAGATAATAACCTACCAAAATAATGAAACCACATAACTCTATTATGTTTGTTGGAATAGGCCATTACCAAACTTCCTTTATCTCTACAGGATCAACCAATATTCCGACTTTGGAGACAATATGACCATGAAAAGAGACTTCCTGGAAGAATAAATCAAATTTACTAAATTTCCCATATAACTCTTCCCCTCTAGAAGTTTTATAGATGATACTGAAGTAGTTTTCATGGTCCTCATGGGTTTTATAATACACCATAATATCATTAATGAATACTAAAACTAAATCCTCAAGATATTCTTTGAATACCCTGTTCATTATGTTTATAAAAACAGAGGATGCATTAGTCAGACCAAATGGAATTACTGTAATATTGTAATGTTCATACCTTGTCCAAAAGGCTATCTTCAAAATGTCTTCCTTCTTCACTTGAAATTGGTGATACCCAGAACAAAGATCAATCTTGGAAAAATATTGGGCTTCGTGAATTTGATCAAACAAGTATCAATACTAGGTAGAGGATAATTGTTATTTATTGTAATGGCATTGATCTCCCTATAATAAACACACAAACTCATGGATCCATATTTATTTTTAATAAATAGAATAGGGGATCCCCATGGAAAAACACTAGGGAGAAGAAATCCTATATTTCACAAGTCCTCAAGCTGTTTCTTTAACCCCACTAATTCCACTGTAGCTATTCTATAGGGAGACATTGATATTGGAATTTCATTGGGAATTGAATCAATGTAAAATTTAACCTAATGCTTTGGGGGATGTCTAGGTAATTCATCATAAAATACATCAATGTATTCTTGCACAATAGGTACATATCCAATTTGGAAATTAACCCATTACCACTAGAAATGTTTTGCTCTTATTATCTAATAATTTCATTAAATAGAGCTATTGAGGATGGATCTAAATAATAATCAGGTGAGGAAGCTTCTTCTCTAAAGATAAGGGATTCTACATCATGCTCACAAATAGTAATTTCTTTCCTCTTGTAATAAATTTTTATATCATATTTTGAGAGCCAGACCATACCAAGGATAATATCAAAGTAAACCATTGGTATGATGGTAAGGTCAACACCTAAAGTATGTTTATGTGTCATAAATGGAACTGACCAAAAAATATTTGTTGTAATTATACTTCCCTTAGGAGTTTTTACTAATAAATATCTTAATAAATAAAAAAATGTATACTTTTCTCGGTAAACTGAGTAGATAGAAAAGAGTACGACAATATAGAATCAAATAAATCATTGGATAAATTTGAAGATAAGATTAATTTACCTTCCACCACATCATTTGGTATTTCTATCTTCTCTATAGTGATCACATAATCTTGTCCATTTCCCCTTGGCCTCTTCTATGGTATATTACCCTGAAACTTGGGAAAATTATTTTCATAATGTACCATATCCTTAAAATTATAGCACTGGATAACATTTATTGACGTTTTACCCTTGCATTCATGAGCCTGGTAACCTCTATCTCCACATGTATAGAAAACTCTTATTCCCTTCAAAAATTTCATAGGATTCTTTTTACCATTGTTTTCAGAAGATAGGAATGTCTCAAATTTTTTATTATTCTTTTTATTACCTTTATCATGGTGATCAGAAGACATATTATTGTCTTTGTTTTCCTTGAATATATTAATTCTAGAAAATTCCTTCTCTGTATTAATGGAACATAAAATTATTTCATTATATGATGAAAAATTATGAGAAACCAGTGCCCTTGAATCATTCAGTTTAAGACCTCGAAATAAGTGGTCGACCTTTCACTCTATGATACATATATAATCCTAATCATACATTGATAGCCTTGTGAAGGTAGCTTCATAATATACAACAATATCTTCTTCCTTTTTCTTTAAGCTAAGAAAATTTCTCTTCATCTCAATTTTTTGATCACAAGGGAAATATTTATTTAATAATGTATCATTAAAAGTTCTACATTACATGAGATCAATATCTTATTCCTCTCTTGTATTATGGATTATAAAACACCACTAATCCACATAAACTGGAATACAATAGATCGTAAGTGTTTTATTTTCCTTTTCACTGAATTTTAATGCCTTAAATATCTTCTCCGGAGAATTTATGATACATTGATCAACTAAAATTGGATTAGTAGTGCCACTAAAATATGGAGGATTCTGTTGCATAAAATGATCCAACATAAGAGATTCCCATCATGTAATAGGTTACTCTATTCAGGTAAGGTTATTTATCATAACCTGATTAAGTTTCCTTAATATTTCCATGACTTTCTCTGTGTGGAATACGTTTACTTTCCTGTGTGGACTGAGTTGTACTTGGGCTCGGAGGTTGGAGCGTATTTGAAATTGATGACTTAGGTATATGTATGGGCATATAACTAAGCAGTGTCGGTTGTTACTTCGTGATTGTACCTTTCTTTGTGGTTT
This sequence comes from Viscum album, assembly GCA_963277665.1. NCBI lineage: Eukaryota > Viridiplantae > Streptophyta > Magnoliopsida > Santalales > Viscaceae > Viscum > Viscum album. The sequence continues at coordinate 594,075,003 of OY728166.1, forward strand.
ATCCTTTGTGGATTTTGAGAGACCTTCAGGGGTCTCGGGGTCCCTACTGAGTTGCTTATACTCACCCCTACACGGGCTTTGCCCGCACTACGTTGTGTTGGTTGCAGACGACAGGCAATGCTGATGGAGACCGAGTGTTCGAGGACTGGACGGTACCTGGAGGTGGACTACACGACGAGTCAATACCCAGAGGTGGACTACACGACGAGTCAGTACCTGGAGGTGGACCACTGGGTGAGACGTGCTCGGAGCGGACGGCGGGACCCGAGGAGCATTGGAGCTATCTGTACCCACCCTTCAGGTGGGACTTCCAGAGGACGGATCGACGCTGCAGTTTTTCCTTTCAGTTGCTGTTTTTCTTTCAGTTGTACTTTACAGTTGGACTTGTATTTCCGGCCCCTTTTACTTTCAGCACAGCTTGTACAATTTTTACTTAGTGTTTACTTTTCCGCTTGCTTACTATGTGGTGCTTGTTTACTTTTCAAAGGCAATGCATTCCCTTTTTGCTGGGATTTACGCCTTGGTGCTAGTTGCCAGCCCCTGGCCTTTGGAAGGCGGGCTTGGGGTAGTCACGGCACGGCACGGAAAGAAATGACATATAATAGATTATCTTATAAAATTATTAACTTTATATAACTCTAAACATGATATAACACATAAATTTATGCATCGTAAATCCCTAAATCATAAACTTTGGTTACTTTGGTGAAATATTTAATTTCAAATACTTCTTAATGGGAGGTTAATAAAATATGAATTATCCTTAGTATATCCCTTGGGAGTGTCAAACCAGATGCACAGTAAGTCTAATTGTTGTATACCAGGCTACCCCAAGTCAATCCTAGAACACCTTGTCAGATTCATTACTCCTAGACACATCTGTGATAGAACCACATCCATTTTTAGTATCTAGAAAAGAATATATTTCTAGGAATATCCACATAATCTATACCTTTCCAAAATTATGGGATGTTATTGTGTACTTATCCTTAATTTATATTTTAGGTTTGTACTCCCTAATCTAATTTTTCTAAACCTAGTTTCCAAGGTTGTTGCTAAACTTCCTTTGATACCAACTATAATGCCCCGACCCCAGAAGCCTGGTGCCGATGCATTATTTTACTAAATTTTCATTATTACAAGGAAAAAAAATACCTAAGGACCATTCAATTTAGTAGTATTTGAAAAAAAGATTACCTACATGATACATATAATATATTGGGAAAACAAAATGATACATGCTATATAATAAACTGAAATAAACTGCATCCTTGAAATCTTAATCAAAGATCTCTTCTTCATAACCAGGGGAAAGAAAATAATAAGGGTGAGATCAAATTATAATTAATGGTAATTATAATTGAATAAAAAATGAATCAATCTATATGGAAAGTTAAATAAATAAGCACACTATCCATTTATGTAACTGGATAAGGCATAAATAATATGGAAAGTAAGAAATTTAAAAAGATGCCACAAATCAATAAAATGAGAATAAAATACATCCATCGATTTATCGACACAAAATCTCGTGGATAAATAATAATTGAAACTAGATGAGGGAAATTATTTCTTAACGGATTTCATGTCTAAGGCACATGAAAGATTATACCATCAAGACCTTTTAAAAGATAGTTTAAAACACAGATAGAAACCCATTTAATTTGGCCAACTTATTCGTCTCATGAGAACCTATTGATTCATCAAGGAGATATATAAATTAAAGGCTCTAAAACTCATTTCCAGTCCAAATCATTACTCATAATTAATAATCATAATAAATTATATGCCTTATCAAATAACCGCATTGAATGATAAATACACATTTAAAAATAATTCCCCAATTAATTAAATAACTTTCAAAGAAACCACCGTATGAAGAATGGTATACGGTTTAAGAAATTCTAAAATCCATTTTTGAGAATATTTATATTCAATTAAAATTTCAATGAAAAATAATTACAGTAAAGGTATTACTTCAAGGGAAAGTAACAATCACCAAAGGTTGTGAGATTAAGAATATTCTTGAGGAGAATAATCTTTAAACATTACAAAGTGTCCTATACCACATTAAAACATTTAAATCATAATATTAAAAAATGAATGAAATAAATATAAAATTAAAATATCATGAGAATTAGGGGATTAACTATATAATATTAAAATGGTAGTATATACACTAAATAAAAGTGAATTGGTGCATAAGTATTAATTAAATGTAAGTTAAGACGAAATTACCTTACCTTAACATTACTTTTGTTGTGTGGCCTTTATAATCCTATATAGTGGTTCAAAATATGTTATTAACTTATACCATAACCATACTAATGTTTATAATATCATGTATCATCTTCTTATAATATCTTATTACCCACTTGTTAACAAACATTCATTAATTTAACTATATCAAGGGTTAATTTCCTAGTTCATTAAGTATGTTTTAACTTTTTATTTGTTGTTATTACCATGGTTTCATCATATAAAAAATTTAAACCATAATTTTAATATAATATAAATCCATTATATATGTATATAGAATAAAATATAAAGTTTTGGAGATAAGAAATAAAATTCACTGTTCATGGAGAAGGTAGTCCGTACGTACGCATGAATGATACTTTCATTTTCTTTATCGTGTTAAAAGAATGAAGAGTAAATAGTATGTATGTATATCATAATTCCATTATAATATCTATTTTAAATATTTAAAATAATTTTATTAAAATTATCATTATTATGTTCCATGTATAGCATGAACGAATCATTTCGCTTTAAGGGGGTGGTAGTCTAGACTTCCACAAATGATGTTATCATTTTTACGCAAGATGGAACATATATATTTATGTGTTATAAAGGAATTAAATAAGTATAAGGATATTATAAATATCATATATATCATATATAAGAATATTTTCCATCATAATTTCCACCACTATAGGTGGTAAGGGAGAATTGATCAATCATCGTTTAGCGAGGTGGTAGTCCACCTACACATAAATCTTATGTTCATTACCAAATAGATAGATGTGTGTGTAAGTAAAGGTAAAAATATTAACATAGAAACATCATATTATAATTAGGATACTTTATTTGTTAAATAAATATTGAATAATAATATTTGAAGGAGTGGATAATATAAATAATAGAGAGGAGTTTGAGGGAGTGTGTTACCTCTTAATCAGGTAACTCCTTTTGGTTTGCACCAAAAGGATTCATTTTATTATCTTATTACCAAAGGGGGATTTAAGAAAGAAGGGAGGTATATTGGGGAGAGAATTTTGACAATTTCGGCCAAACCTATGGGTCTTTAGAGGTGTGAGGTAGTGGAAGTGAAGGATGCCTTTTATAATAGTGGAGGGGTGGAATCTCTTGTAATATTTTATAAGAAAAGAACCCCACCAACGTTTTATTTATTTAAAGTGGATACATTATGGTCCAAAGTCGAGAAAATGGAGTATAGGGTTGAAATATGTCCATTTAATTGGTCTTGGACAAGTGTATGGGTCTATTTATGCCTTAAGGTTATGGTTTTGTCTCTTATTAAGCTTAATTTAACCCTAATCGTTGTAATTGATTTTAATTAATTTCACTAATATTTTTTGCAAAAAACTAAGTTGAACTTATTAAATATTAAATATTATTATTATTACAAATATGGAGTCAATTTTTCTAAATTCAAATCACAGAAGTGGTATAAATTAATTTAAATTTAATCTCATAGATGGGATGACAATGAGGGTTTTTAAAGTAAAAATATCCTAAAGTTTTCTATGTGTTTATAGTCAATTTCAATGTGAAAATGATTCCAATGGCCTAAATTGGATTAATTAATAAAAATATAATCTAATTTAACTTTTAAACCCCTTAAAAATATTATTTAACCTTATAAATAAATTGTACAAAAAAGAAGTTTTGGATTATATTTTAGTTTTTTTCCAGCATTCATTAAAAAACAAAACTTTGCGGAAAAACAAAAAAACATCACCCTATGCTATTTTTTTTGTTTTTATTCAAATGGTTAAGTTTATTATGACATATTAAATTTATAAAGTAGTTTAAAAAATGTATTTAATGATTGTTTACCATTGAAAGGCGACAAAACTACATGTATAAAAACGTAATATTTTATGTGTTTTATTGGGTTCATTTTTATCTTATGCTGATCAAATATATTATACGAGTGTCAAAATATTTGTGTACATAAAAAATATATAAATTTAATATATAAAATCTCTAAAAGTTTTAGTATTTTATTGAACATGAAAAATGTGTTTAAGTAGTGTTTTGTTTAAATTAGGTATTGTGTGTATTGAAAAGTTATCAATCAAATCTAGAGGAAAAAATTATAAATTCTAAGGGTTATACACAAAACTTCTTATTAAATGGTAATAAAACAAGATACACAGTTGATAAAAGGTTATGTTATATATAAATATCATCATCATCATCAATATTCATATTGAGATTAACCCTTAAGAAGAAGAACCTTAATTTAAGAAACTTTTAAGACTGGTGACTAAAGAAAAGTTTTTAGAATAAATTCTATATTCTAAAGTAATACCTTCCTGAGTAACCAAATTTTAAGTATTCCAATTGTCGCATCTATTTTTTTATGAATCATAAGAGGCTCCAGTTAAGGTTTTGAAGGGAAAATATGAGAAATGACCTAATGAATTTTATCCACTATACATATACTTAATATGATTGGGTATGCTAATCATTTTTTAGAACTATGTGTTCCATTAGGGATTATTATAGTTATCTATTCATCGAATTCTCATCTATGGAAATGTTTTTACAATATGAAATATTTCAAGATATTTTTACACTAAATTTTTAATAGTATATGATTTGGGAACATGAAATATAACTTCTAATTTTCTATAGATAATAAATATTGTTAAAATTTCAAACAAAAAGAAGAAAATTTAGTTTTTTCCCAAAAGTATGTCATCAAGTAGTTATAAAAGATTATTTAAACCTTGGTCCTACTAATAAAATAGAAGTTATAATTTAATATTTTTGTATTTTTTAAGATACCTAAAGTGGTTTTGGAAACATGATGGAATATCTATAGTAGTTATCAATGTTAAAGAAAATGATTCATATATGTTTAATAATATATGTTACCAAATATAAAATTTACAAGTGTTTTAAATATAAATTATTTCTAAATCAAGTTGATAAATGATAGTGATTTATATTTTCATTCATCAAATAATGAAATGGGTTACTATATCAAATATTTTATTATAAAATAAACTAAAATGAATCTAATCAATGGACGTGTATCTTCATCTCAATTTCCATTATATTATATGAGATGTTTTCATTAAAAAATATTTATTATAAAAAATAATATTATTAATTATATAAACATGTTTTTTTGATATATTATAACTATAAAATTATTTAAAAGGAATACATGTAAGAAAAAGTTTTATCTAAGATGTTTATTTTGGAATTCGAACCCATAGACAAATTCAGCTAATGGAAAACTACTTTCCAAAGAAAAGAGTCACTAGAGCATCACCAGTGATTCTATGTAATGTAAATTTCTTGAGAGGATGGGTAGTTGAAATCATCTCATCCTTTTGAGAGGAATTATTTCCAATATTTAGATTCTTCTATATATTTAAGAGAAGTTTTTTAATCTTTCCTAAATCCTGATGTGATACTTATTACTGCCATGTAATTTAGCTATCAAAACCATGCATCAAGGTGAATATCTATTTCTATTAAAGGTGATCCATATTTATATTATTAGTTATATATTCTATTGTTTAATGCTGTATAGTTAGAAATTTTAAATTCTATCACCATCTAGGAAGGTGTTAAGTGTTATATAGTTAGGATGGAGTCCTTGAGATGGGATTCTGACATATCCCTATGGATGGAATCGAAACACATGTAGTCTGGTACCATGTATAAGACTAATTATACCTTTTAAGTTAATGTGATAATGACCAATATGGTTCTATTTGAGTTTGTGAAACCATTTCAATGTAAATATACTTTTAATGTTCTACTTCTAAGACCTATGAACTTTTAGTATTGAATCTCATGGAAGAATTTGATGTAACCTAGTTATCCTAAATCAAAACCCACATACTTCAAATTACATAGTTTAATGACATATGTTAGGACTGATCTATGTAGTAGATGGTCTTATGTATCATGAAATGGGTGAAAATTGGAAATTGAGTGGATATTATACAAGATCTTCTCTAATGGACCACCATTTATATTGGAGAAAATGTAATAGAATACATTTTTAGGTATTACACCTAGTATAAATCCTATGTGGTTAATTCTATATGTGTTTAATAGAGTGGGGGTAGAAATTAAATTTAAGGATTGCAACTAGTAAGAGGATCATGAAGGGGTATTTACCCTATTTATCTTTTGTTAATGTGATGATTAAGGTAGATTGGAATGGTTTGAGATTTCACATAGTGTGAGTTTCATATATGGTTGTTTACCCCCAATATTTTTGTAACTAAATGAGGAAGGGATATTATAATGATTGTGGGTTACACCATATTGGAGGCCAAGGTGGTTTATCTAATCTATTGGTAATAGAGTAGGATGAGAAGGCATGATTGGTTAATACACCTAGTAGGAGGTCTAGGAGTGGATTTATATACCCCCCATTTATTGGTAACTAGATGAAAAAGGGAAACTAGAAAGGTTGGTCATATATCTAGTAAATGTCCCTGGTGGTTTATCATGGGTATTGGTAATGGTATAAGATGAAAATGTACAATTGGGGGTTATAACATGTAGGAGTCTTGTGTCTATATGTTTAATTACTTGACCCTATTTACCCAGAGTCGGTGTATTATTATATAACATTGGCATGATCACAAGAGATGAAGTCTAAAAAGACTGATTAGTTTAGTAGCCTTGGAAGTACTAGATACATAGACAATTTTTACATTACATCATGAAATGGGAAAACAACAAAATTGTGTCCCCTTTGAACACACTCATATCCCTTAGACTATATCTATAGTTTAATCGTAATATACTTCTTCGCATCCTAGAAAAAATAAAACATAGAAAGGGGTGATCTCAGATGCTGAGTAAGGATAACAATATAAGGAAAACTATCATAAATAAGCATAAACATTTAAGGAAATGTATAAGACTAAAAAAAAGACTTTTAAACATAAACATCAACATAAAATGGAAAATATAAATCAAATAATTCCATTTACTTATTCACATGGATATTCTACTAGTCGAATAATTACATTTAATATCAATAGCTAATTTTAAAATGATGGAATGCATAATGACGGACATCATAACCACATAATCAAGGCCTCGTGCCAAGACTAAAAACAATATTTTGTTAAGGCCTTGTGCCAAGACACTATTTTGTCTCATGATACCTACTGATTCATCGAGGATCTATAACGGGCTCCACCCGTCACTTATTTAGTCCAATGCATTCCTCATATGAAAAGGTTGAAACATAACATAAACATTCATATTAAAACTAGCATACGAAATGTTAATACTTTAACCATAAACCATGAATGGTATAAAAATAACACATCCATATTCAAACATATCACAAAATATTCAATACAATATGAAATATTGTATCATAATAAATCAATTTTAAACAAGTGTAAAATCCATCAAATAATGTTGACAGATGAAATCAAAACTATTTGAGAGAAATATATATTTCTATTTTGAAATAATTTAAATGTCACATAATTATAACAAAAAACATTTATTTTTAAAATATTCTTATAATCTTTTAAGGTAAGCTTCAAAGGTTTTATAATGGTAGAAAATAGCCACACCTACTGTATATGTTAAAAAAACATTCTTACCTTAATTTGTCGAAAAGGTCATAAATTACCTTGTTTGGAAAACGACGGAAAGATTACTTTCAATTTTTTTTATAAAAATTCAAAAAAGTGTATAAATTACTTTAACCAATATTATAAGAAATAGTAAAAATGTTTTGAAATAATTTTTTTTAAGAAACACGGATGTGGATGATAAAGAAATCAAAGTAGATACTTTCATATAAACAACCTCAGATAAATAAAGAGATTGTAAAATTAACCCTTACCTTGAACTTTTAATTAGTAGAGGGTACGTTAAAATCCTATATAATAGTTAAATAATTGTTATTAAATTATAAAATAATCACATACATAAATATGATATCATATATGATCTTTTAATATTTCTTTGTTTATAATATTTTAGTAGTATCATTGTTTCAGGTTTTAACTGATTCATTTCCTTTGTATGTTTTATTACGTAAGTAATGTTTGTTATAGATAAGATGTATTTGATTCATATACAGAATAATATTAAGTTATTAAACATTATTTTTAATCATAAAATAAAAATTATTCTTGAATGGTTACGATGGGGAATGAATCTCATCGCGTTCGTGGAGACGGTAATCCGTACGTACGCACGAGCGACAATATCATTCTATTGATGGTAAAATCGTATGTAATTAGATATTTTATCATATATAAAGAATAATTATCATGGTAATTTTATTATTTACATACATTATACTCATTATTATACCCATCTAAATAATGAAGTGTTGAATAACAAACTACACCACGACGTGAAGACGGTAAGCCATACGTACACACGTATGGTGACTTTGTCATTCATAGGATGGATATAATAATGAATTTGGTTGTACCATATTTATAATAACATCAAAGTATGTATAAGGTTCTGGATTTATTATTTTGGTATGTAAACAAAAAATAAAGAGGAAGCAGAAGAAGAAAAGAATTTTGAAAGAGGCGATGAAATTATTACCTCTTCTTCAGGTGCTTTCTTTTTGATTTGATCAAAAGGGATATTTAGGTTGGATTTATGATCAATGTAATGACTCTAGGTTAAAGTTAGGGTAGTTTTAATGATATATGAGTAGGGTTTGGCTGAGGAAAATGGCTTTGGATGTGTGATTTTAAGAGAAGGGGAAGTACCTTTTATAAGAGAGGTGAGGGTCACTTTAGGAAAAGCTTGAAATATTATTTTATTAAAAAATAATTTTGGTTTATAATATCTTAAAATGGATTTATTTAGAAACTAATGTGGGGATGGGTCTAAAACCTCTCATCCAATAGGTTTGAGACAAGTTTAATTCACCATATTAACCTTATCTTTTATATTTAACTCTTAGTTAAATAGTTTAACGTTTACAATGTATTCTTGTATTATTATAATAAATGGTTACTAAACAAACTATAAAAATCCAATAGAACCCCAAGTAGTTAATTATTTAAATATATAACCTTATATAAGTCCTTTGTCTGAACCTTATATTTTTAATAATATTATATCATTTAATAAAATTGTATTTGTTTTAAAAACTCATTTATGTCAATTTTGACACCATTTAGTATTTGTTTTTTGTGAAACACAAAAAAACTTGATTACTTTGAAAAAAATACATTAAATCAAACCTAAAATTTCATATTAACCTATAAAATTCGTTAAATGAATCAAAAGTCTCAATTTTAATTTATTTTTATATTTATAATATCAATTATTTTAATCTTTTATTAATAAGCTAATTACTACATCATCATTGTGTCATAAATAAATTTAATTATTTAATGTATAAAAATTATAAATAAAATACCATTTTTTAGCAAATATTTTTATATTTCTAATTAATATTTATTTTAGAATTTATCTTATGTATAACCCTATATTAAAAGTGTTTTAGTTATTAAAATTTGAATTTAACACTTTTAACTCTTCTTTAAACAAAATAATAATAAATGTCCTCATCTAATCCAAGTGGATCAAAGAGGATAATATTTTATTTATAAGGTTTATTTTAGTTGAAATAAACTTATCCAATATAATTAGTACATGTTTTAGGGTAATTATAATATTATTTTTACCTTTAATTACCCTATTTACTTTTAACCGTGGTAAATTAAATTCAAAAGTTACCATTCACCAAAAAATATTTTCATCATATTGAACCACATTTTACTTAATTTTTTCAACCATTTCTCTCGGATTTTTGAAATTAAATTCACAAAAGCAGTAAAATTACGTTTTATGCAAATTTATAAATGTGCCTAGAAGGTGGGTAAAATGCGTTAAATAGTTCAATAACATTTTATACATATAATCTTATTATAAAATGACTCCAATGAATTAAATTGAACTAATATAGGTATTATGTATCTATTTTAACTTTAAAATAAAATAAAATAAAAATAATAATTATTTAAAAGTTGGTTTTAAACAATAACGCAGTGTTTGTCACTATTCATCAAAAATTGAAAGTTTTCAGTAAAATACATAAAATTCAACCTAAGATAATTTTGATATTCCGAATCAAAAAATGAAGTCCATTTTGAAAAATAAAATATATAAAATTTCAAAAAGTGGATATTATTATTCATAACTGTTTTTAAATTGCTAGTTTGATTGGTCATGGTGTGCTAGAACTCGAAGTTGTGTACAACACAATCTATTGTATTATTCAAAGGGAAACATATCGTGGAATATTGGGGTGTTACATTTTTCCATCATTAAAATAATTTCATCCTCAAAATTTCTAGAATATTACTGAATAAAAATATTCGGGTGGTTCCTCATCATAATTTTCTCAGGTTCCAACATTGCCTATTCCATTTTATGGTTTCTCCAAATAACTTTTACTAGGCGAGTCATCCGGTTTCTCAATGCTTGTTCTCTAGTATCAAGGTTCTTGACATGATCTTCACAATAAGATAGATTGGGTTCCAGTTCAATTTCTTCATAGGTGAGTACATGTATTAGGCCAAGAATGTATTTTCTCAACAGTGATACGTGGAACACATCATGAACTTTGGAGAGACTTTGAGGCATTTTCAAATGGTTATCTACAACTCTAATTAGTTCTAGAATTTCAAAAGTTTCAACATACCTGGGACTTAATTTACCCTTCTTACCGAATCGTATAACACCCTTCCATGGAGATACCTTCAAGAAAACATGATCTCCTACTTGATATTCTAAATCCTTCTTTTGATTATCGACATAGCTCTTTTTACTACTTTGAGATGCTTTGATGTGGGTTTGTATAATCTTCACCTTTTCCATTATTTCCTCAACAAGTTCTAGTCCCATGAGTTTTCTTTCACCAAAAGCATCCCAACAAGTTGGTGTGTGACATCTCTTTTCATATAACGCTTCATGTAGTGCCATTTTAATACTTGAATGGAAGCTATTATTATAGTAAAATTCTACCATAGGTAAATACTGACCCCATATACCTTGAAAGTCAAGTGAACGAGATCTCAACATGTCTTATAAGGTTTGAATAGTCCGTTCTTATTGTCCATTAGTTTGAGGGTGGTAGGCAGTGCTCAAAAAAAGTTCAATTTCTAGGGATTTCTGAAGACTTTTCCAAAATCTTGATGTAAAATGGGGATCACAATTGTAAAAAATAGATTGGGGTACACCATGAAGTCTTAAAAATTCATTAATATATAGTCTTACTAAATGATCAAGTGGTAAATCTTCTCTAATAGCAAGAAAATGTTCTGAATTGGTAAGATGATCAATAATGACCCATATTGAATCATTCCTTCTAGGAGTCTTTGGTAGACCCATGAAAAAGTCCATCATAATACCATCCCATTTCTACTAAGGTATGGGAAGAGGTTGCATGACTCCTCCAAGATGTTGTCTTACAACACTAACTTGTTAAAAAACTATACATCTTGACACATAATTAGCAATATCTCTCTTCATACTGTGCCACCAAAATTGTTCCTTCAAATATCTATACATCTTAGCGCTACCAGGGTGTATAGAGAAATTGGAGCTATGGAAATAATCTAAAAATTCCCTTTTTAGATCAGGTATATCAAGAACACAAAGCCCTCTCCCAAATTTAAAAATTCTATCTTCATATACAAAGTCAATCAATCTCCCATCATTCTCACCTTTACTTTTATTTTGAAACTCCTTATCATTAGCATAAGAATTTTTTATCCTTTATAGTAAATATGGTTTAGCAACCATTTGAAAAAGTATTTATGTTTCACCTTCCTTGATTATTCCCATATCCATCTTTACTAAATATATGAATATAGAACCCATTTCTACTCTCATCTTATTCAAAACTCCATGATCCTTTCTACTCAAAGCATCTGCCACCTTATTTTCCTTCCTCGGGTGGTAGTGTATAGTGAAATGATAATACTTGAGTAGTTAATGCCATTGTCTTTGCCTCATGTTGAGTTATTTTTGTGAGAAAATATACTTTAAACTCTTGTGATCGGTATATATCTCACATTTTCACCATAGACATAGTGTCTCTATATCTTCAAAGCGAAGATTACAGTTGCTAACTCAAGATCATGAGTAGGATAGTTTGGTTCATTAATTTTTTTTCTACCGTGATGCATAAGAAATAACTCTGTCATTCTACAAAAGGATACAACCAAGTCCTTTCTTTGAAGCATCACTATAAATAAAAAACCCATCATTCCCCGACGGTAGAGTCAAGATAGGATCATTGAATAATCTTATCTTTATTTCTTCAAAACATTCTTCAAAATATTTTGTCCAAACAAATTTAACCCCTTTACGTGTGATCTTGGTTAATGGGTTATCCAATCGGGAAAAATTCAGGATGAAACGCTGATAATAAACTGTTAAACCAATAAAACAGTGTACCTCGGTTATACTCATCAGTTCTGGCCATTCTTGTATTGCTCTTGTCTTAAAAGGATAATGAAAGATTCTATCCTTAGAGAAAATATGGCCAAGATAAGAAATCTCCTGAAGATAGAATTCAAACTTTCTAAACTTCCCATATAATTCATTTCTTCTAAGAGTCTTTAGAATAGTGCGCAAGTGATTTTCGTGATCTTCGTATCTTTTGGAGTATACAAAGATATCATCAATAAATACCACTAAAAATTCATTAATATATTCCTTGAAAACTCTATTCATTAGATCCATGAAGATATAGGGTGAATTAGTCATTCCAAAAGGCATTACTGTAAAATCGTAATGCCCATACCTTGTACAAAATGATGTCTTCAAAATGTATTCCCTCTTCACACACAACTGATGATATCCAGATCAAAGGTCAATATTTGAAAAATATTGAGCTCCATGATGTTTATCAAAAAAATCATCAATGCGATTTAGGGGATACTTGTTCTTTATTGTTATAAAATTGATCTCCCTGCTGTTAATGCACAACCTCATAGATCAATCTATCTTCTTAATAAAAAGAACATGGGATCCCCATAGAGAAACACTAGGGCGAATAAATTCTTTATTACTCAATTCCTCTAGTTGTTTATTTAGTTCCACTAATTCCATGGTGTCCATTCTATAAGGGGTATTCGATATGGGTCTTAAACCAAGAATTAAATGAATGGAAAAATCAATTTATCATTTTAGAGGATGTCTAGGTAAATCCTCTGGAAACACATCAAAATATTATTGCACAATAGGTATGTCCTCTATTTGAACATTCCTTTCCTCACCCATATTTATTTCACTCTCTTCCTCCCCAATAACTTAATTTAGTAGAGCTACTGGGGGTGGATCCAGATGAGAATCACATGGCGATGTTTCTTCTCTAAAGATAAGGTATTCCTTATCATCATCAAAAATTATAAACACCTTCTTCTTACAATAAATTTTCGCATCATGGTATGAAAGCCAATCCATACCGAGGATTATATCAAATTCAATCATGGGTATGATGATGAGATCAACAGATAAAGCATGTTTATATGCCATCATGGTAACTAATTCACAAAAATTTATTACAATGATACTTCCCTTAAGAGTTTTGACTGATAACTCCATTGTTAAATCAAATTGGAAATATCTAATTTTCTTGAAAAACTTAGAAGATATAAAAGAATTTGATGATCCAGAATCAAATAAATCATTGGATAAATTTTAGGAAATGAATAATACACCTGACACCATGTCATTGGTAACTTCAACCTCTACAGTTGTGATCCCATAATCTTAGCCTTTCTCCATTGGCCTTTTCTGAGGTATTTTTTCTTGATTATTAGGACATTAATTTGCATAATTCCCCATTTATTTACAACTGTAGCATTCAACATTGACAACATCTTTCTGTCCCTTATAATCACAAGCTTGGTGGCCCTTTCGCCACACTTTTAATAGAATCCCATTCCCTTCATCTAATTACCAGGGTGTTTCTTCCCACATTTTCTGAAGGATGGAAATTCATCTATTCCCTTCTTCCCATTATTTCCATTTTTATAGTGTTCAAAAGATCTCTTCTTCTCTTGATTTTCTTTAACATCTTAAGACTTAGAGAACTCATTTTCTGTCCTGATAGCACATGAGACAATATCTTCATACGATGAGAAGGATTGTGAGACTAATGCTTAATAGAGAAATGGTTTTAACCCATAAAATAATAGATTAATCTTACTCCTTGGGTTACATTTATAATTTGCTGCATGCCTTGATAAACTTGTAAAGTTAGCCTCATACTTTGCAACATTCTCATCCTCCTTTCGCCTCAAAATTAGAAATTGTCTTTCCATATCCGCTCGATGGTCATGAGGAAATTATTTTTATAAGATAATATATTTAAACTCCCTCCATTCCATATTTGATACTTCTTCATCCTCATTTTTGTTTTGAATTAATGACCGCCATTAATATGTATCTCCTATGAGGTGATAAAATACCATTAAAACATTTTACCTTTTACTACTCCCCAAAGCATTAAATATTTTCTCTAAGATAATATATTTAAACTCCCTCCAATCCATATTTTTAGTCCCAGTTAATGTTGGTGGTTTTTGCCTCATGAAGTGGTCTAACATTGATCTTCCGCATTATGGATTAGGGTACTCCATATAGGTAAGGTTATTATTCATAACCAGAGTGAGTTGTCCCAATATGGTTATAATTTTTTCAACACCAATTGCATCACCAACTCTACTATAATTATCTTGAGTATGAGGGAAATCCCTACATGGATTACATGCATTGATATGGTTTCCATTCCTTCCACTAAGTGCCATTTCTAAATAATGGCATACACTAGATTAGTTTATAAATCGCAATACATAATTACAAACTAGTAAAATACCTAACATAAATTGAATAGTTTATGCATATAATCTACAATCACAAAAAATGTTTTATTTGAGGAAGTATTTAATCATAAATCCTTCATAATTTCTTCTAAAGAAAATATAAATTATCCTAATCATATCTCCCGAGAATGTCATAACCAAGAGTGCTGCAAGGCCCGTTGTCGTGCACCGGTTCCTGTTCAAGTCTAGCTCAAAGTAGTGTTTTAGGGTTTTACCCCTAGATACATCTATGCCAGAGCCGCCTCTACCTACTAGTATCCATAAATGGATGTATTACTCGAAAAAATCACAAAATCTCTACATTACCAAAATTCTAGGAAGTTCTTATATACTAATCCTCAAATTCTATCTTACGGTAATGTTCTCTAATAACCGTTTTTCTAAATCTAGTTTCCAAGGTTTGTACTAAACTTCCTCTGATAACAACTATAATGCCCCAACCCTAGTTACCCAATTTCAGTGTATTATTACATAACATTGGCATGATGATCAAGTCTCTAAAGACTGATTAGTTTAGTAGTCTTGGAAGTACTAGATACATACATAAGTTTTACATTACATCATGAAATAGAAAAACAATAACATTGTGTCTCCTTTGAGCACACTCATATCCCTTATCCCATCACTACAGGTAAATTGTAATATACTTTTTCACATCCTAGAAAAAATAAAACATAGAAAGGGGTGAGATCAGATGCTCCGTAAGGATAACAATATAGCAGAAACTATCATAAATAAGCACAAACATTTAAGTAAATCTATAAGACTAAAACAAAAGCCTTTTAAACATAAACTTCAGCATAATATGGAAAATGAAAATCAAATAATTCCATTTACTTATTCACATGGATATTATACTAGTCTAATAATCACATGTAATATCAATATCTAATTTCATAATGATGGAATGCATAATACCGGACATCATAAACACATAGTCAAGGCCTCGTGCCAAGACTACAAATAAGATTTTTTCAAGGCCTTTTTCCAAGACACTATTTTGTCTCATGATACCTACCAATGTATCGAGAAGCTATAGCAGGCTCCACCTGTCACTTACTAAGTCTAATGCATTCCTCATATGAAAAAAGGATGAAACATAATATAAAAATTCGTATTTAAACTAGCATAAGAAATGTTAATAATTTAACCACAAACCATGAATGGTATAAGAATAACAAATCCACAATCAAACATATCACAAAACCTTCAATACAATATGAAATATTGTATCATAATAAATAAACTTCAAACAAGTGTAAAATCCATCAAAGGATGTTGACATAGATGAAATCAAAACTATTTGAGAGAAATATCTCTTTCTATTTTGAATCATTTAAAATTCACGTATTTATAAAAAAAAATCTTTTGAAAGTATTCTTATAATATTTTAAGAGAATCTTATAAGGTTTTAAAATGGTATATATAGCCTCACCTACCGTATAAGTTAAGAAAACATTCTTACCTTAATTTGTCAAAAAGGTCATAAAGTACCTTGTTTAGAAAACAACAGAAATATTCATTTAATTTTTTTATAAAAATTAAAAAAAGGGTATAAATGACTTTAAAAAATATTCTAGGAAATAGTAGAAATTATTTGAAATACATTTTTAAGAAACATGGATGTGGATGATAAAGAAGTCCCAGTAGATACCTTCGTAAAAACCACCTCGGATAAATAAAGAGATTGTAAAATTAATCGTTACCTTGTACTTTTCCTTAGTCAAGGGTAAGTTAACCACATATATAATAGTTAAATAATTGTTATTAAATTATAAAATAAACACATATATAAATATGATATCATATATGGTCTACTAATATTTCTTTTTTAATAATATTTCAGTAGTATCGTTGTTTCGGGTGTTAACTGATTCGTTTTCCTTTGTATGTTTTGTTACATAAGTAATGTTTGTTTTGGATAGGATGTATTTGATTCATATCCATAATGATATTAAGTTTTTAAGCATTATTTTTAATCATAAAATTAAAATTATTCTTGAATTGTTATGATGGGGAATGAATCTCATCGCATTCGTTGAGACGATAATCCGTACGTACGCACGAGCGATAATATCATTTTATTGATGGTAAAATTGTATGTAATGGGATGGTATATCATATATAAAGTATCATTAACATGTTATATTTAATATTTAAATCAATTATACTCGTTATTATACCCATTCAAATAATGAGGTGTTGAATAACAAACTACACCACGACGTGGAGACGGTAAGCCGTACGTACGCACGTATGGTGACTTTGTTATTCATAGGATGGATTGAATTATGAACATGGATGTACCATATTTATAATAACATCATATTATATAGAAGGTATTGGAGTTATTATTTTGGTATGAAAACAACATAGAAAGAGGAAGTGAAATAATAAAAGAACTTCAAAAGAGGTGATGAAATTATTACCTCTTCTTCTTGTGCTTCCTTTTTTATTTGATCAAAAGGGCTCCTTAGGTTGGATTTTTGATCAAAGTAATGCCTATAGGTAAATTTATGGAATTTAGGAAGATATTTGAGTAGGTTTTGGCTAAGAAAATGGATTTTTAGGAGTGATTTTAAGAGAAGTGGAAGTACCTTTTTATAAGAGAGGTTAGGGTCACTTTAGGAAAAGCTTGAAATATTATTTTATTAAAAAATATTTTTCAGTTTTTACTGGATCAAAATTGTGTTATTTAGAGAATAAGGTGGGGTTGGGTTTAAAACCACTCAACCAATAGGTTTTAGACAAGTTTAGGTCACCATATTAACCTTATCTTTTAGATTTAACTCTTAGTTAAATAGTTTAACTTTTACCATGTATTCTTGTATTATTATAATAAATGGTTACTAAAATTAATATAAAAAGAAAAGAGAACCCCAAGTGGTTCATTATTTAAATATATAACCTTATTTATGTCCTTTAGATGAAACTTATATTTTTAGGAATATTATATCATTTAATAAAATAGTATTTGTTTTAAAAACTCATTTATGTCAATTTTGACACTATTTAGTATTTGGTTTTTGTGAAAGTCAACAAAACTTGATTACTTAAAAAAACATCAAATCAACCCTAAAATGTCATATTAACCTAGAAAATTCGTGGAATGAACCAAAAGTCTCAATTTCATTTATTTTGATATTTATAATATCAATTATTTTAATATTTTATTAATAAGGTAATTATAGTATCATCATTGTGTCATAAATAAATTTAGTTATTTATTGTCTAAAAATTATAAATAAAATACCATTATGTAGGAAATATTTTTATATTTTTAATTAATATTTATAGTCTAATTTATCTTATGTATAACCTTATATTAAAAATGTTTTAGTTATTAAAATTTGAATTTGACACTTTTAATTCTTCTTTAAATAAAATAATAATAAATGTCCTAATCTAATCCTAGTGGATAAAATAGGACCATATTTTATTACTAAGGTTTATTTTGGTCAAAATAAACTTATCCAATAGAATTAGGACATGTGTTAGGGTAATTATAATTCCATTTTTACCTTTAATTACCCTATTTACTTTTGACCATGGTAAATAAAATTCAAAAGTTACTATTTGAAAAAAAATATTTTCATCCTGTTGAACCTAATTTTAATTAATGATGTCTACCATGTCTCTAGTATTTTTAAAATTCAATTCACAGAAGCAATACAATTAGGTTTTATTCAAATTTGCGAATGTGCCTAGAAGGTGGGTAAAAGGCGTTAAATAGTTTGATAAAATTTTATATATGTAATATTATTATAAAATGACTCTAATTAATTAAATTGAAATAATATAGGTATTATTTATCTATTTTTTCTTTTAAATAAATTTAAATAAAAATAATAATTATTTAAAAGTCGGTTTTAAACAATAACGTAGTGTTTGTCACTATTCATCAAAAATTGAAAGTTTTCAGTAAAATACCAAAAATTCAACCTAAGATAATTTTGATACTCTGAATCCAAAAATGAAGTCCATTTTGTAAAATAAAAGTTATAAAATTTAAAAAAGTGGGTATTACTATTCATAACTGCTTTTTAAACGACTAGTTTGATTGGTCGTGGTGTGCTAGAACTCGAAGTTGCATACAACGCAAGCTATTGTATTATTAAAAGAGAAATGTACCATGGAAGCTTGGGGTGTTACAATATGTATAGACCCTATCTATTGGTGAAATGATGAGTAATTGGGACTAGAAAGGTTTGATATTAAACTTAATTGGAGTCCCATATATGAATTGGAGGCTCATGTGTGTGCCATGGTGAATTAGATCCCATGAACAAGGTTAAGAGAAAATTGGAAACCATGTATAGGGACTTGTGTGAATTATATAATTAATATAAGGACCTAAGTGAATTGGAACATGGGTATAGGGACCTTTCTGAGTAATATTTTAGGTATATATAATTGGTTTAATTATATCCCAACTATTAGGATATGGTTGAGTTAGAGGCCCTAGTTATTAGACTTGGGTGAAGTAGTTCCTAGATAGGTGGTTTAGTGAACATGAAAACATAGCGATGGGGATACAAAATAACTCCTAGAGAAGAGATTTTACCGCATTATGTCTTCAAGAATTTTTAAAAACCAGATACACGGGGTATATATATAATCCAAGGGAGACTAGATCATGGTTCTTCATGTAGAGTGCCTATGTACATGAAATGGGTGTGTTAATGTTTTGTAAAAACAAAAGTTATACATTCTAGAAAAAACCTTATAGAATGAAACCTTGGTTCATGGGGCTCAACACACAAGACTTGGGCATGTCGAAATAGGCATATAGGTGGGGAAATGCTTGGAAAGGGAATATGAGAGGAGTTCTCCTTAGTACAAAATTAGAATTCTTTAAAACTTTTTCGAACATCAAACATCCACAACTTTTGATTTGGGTGTCTATTTGGGATCCATGACCAATCATATAAATTATTATAAAATGATCTATGCCCCTAGCTATTAGGTTCCCCTATTAAATTATTTTTCCAAGGATAAAATGTTCTAAGAATACCCTAAAAATCGGGTTTATAGTATAAACAACCATTTTTATTGGAAACTAATGATATAAATATCATACTCCCAATGGGGGGTTCCAACCACCACATCAAAAGACTATGAAACCTGTTTAACGAATCTCCATCCATCAGTTGGTGAGCAGTCATGTGGCATGTGGAGACCCCATTTTATAATTATTTTTCTTTGGGAGTGGAGAAACCATTATCTTAAAAATATAATATCTTATCTAATTAGGGAATTTATCATGGATTTTGTAGAAACATGTATGATACACATTTTATGATTCCAACATAAGAAATTTTTTTATCTAGATATTTCTTAAAATAAGAAAGAAGATGCTTTTGACACTCATTAGTGGAATATTTTTATTAATAGTACTCTTTTTAGAGGTAAATTCACTAAATAAATTGAATTCCATATATGATATGAAAATAATTGTTTATTTTTAAGATAATCCTACTAAAAGGAAACAATTTATTTTTCCTAACAAAATGGAGTTGTTATATATTAAGAATATATTCTAAATATAATATAATTTTTAAGATACTAGTGTGTGTATGGTTAATCTTTTAGATGTTCAATGATAACAAATAAAATGGTATATTAGTCTAGAGTTATAGTGATATATAATTTAATAACCTAAAAATTTTAGGATTTTAAATAGTAAATAGATATTTAAACATTATATTTATGACAATTAAAATAAAAACTTATTACTCATTTAATATTTTATTTTTTTAGTATATAACAGTAAATGTAAAGATTTGATTTTAGTTATCAAAACAAGGTAAAATTAACATTATACTATGGGATATCAGGATGTTATTTTAAATAATAATGTAAAAGTTACATTAATTTTGAAGGATTTTTTAAGTAATAGTTCCAACAATGATGATGAAGTACATAGAAATGTTATAAATTTATAAAAGAAGTTGAATATTTAATATTTTATATCATGAAGTTAAGGATATTTTAATTTGTTCAAGGATTTGAACATTTGGAATATAACTACTAGTTCTCACCATTATATAATCTTACTTTCTCTATATATATTAATAAGTAATGATTTTAGTTTGAGGATTTTATCTATTTGTAAAATAGATTTATGGTAGGAATTAATAATAGATTCAATAAGATAAGAGAACTATAAAAAGTTTAGTGAACATAAGTTTGATCTGATAGTCTTTCATATATGATATAATAGATAGGTTTTTATATAGGGTTATATTAAAAATTACTTAAGGAGTTTTTAGAATATACAATATATCTTCTAAAAGAAAACCTATGTGTTATAATTTCTCTACATTTTTTGTATACATGTATACATATTGATATACATATTGTGCAATGTAATGAAAATCAACATCTTAAAGAATATATTTGATCTATCCCTAAAAAAAATTCATCATATTATAATATACCCAATTTTAAAGGATAAATAAACCATATATTGTTCGTATTTTATATGTTTTTTTGTATGGAAATTGATTTTTTTAATTAAAATCAACTAAAAAATTATTTTTTATTTATAGAATCATGTAAGGATAAAATCAATATCAACACATTAGAGTAATCAATGGATGATTTTTGGAGTTATGCAATGAGTTTTTATAGTATTCTAGGGACCATAGATAATCAATGTTGATAGAATAAAAATATTAAATATATTATATCACACGTGTGTGGGTTTTCTGAAATAATGGAATATCTACCAAATGGTGGTTTATACTTAAAAATTGATGAGTTTTAAGTTGGAAGTTCCTTACCTCTTGGGTCTTTTTTTACACATGTTTCCTTGTTATATTTTTTGTGTCAGAAAATTGATAATCATGTTTGAATTTTTATCTCATATTGTTGTGTGTGCATATCCTCCCATGAGACCCATTATGGTATTATTTCTATTGTTCAGAGTGAGTAAATAAATAGGGGGTGAATTTATTTTCCAATAATTTTTTTAAAAAAAAATTAAAACTTATATACTAGAAATAAATAAATAATCCTAGTTAATCAAAATTGAAGAAATGTATAAATTTGATCATTCAAAATTTTTCTCAAAATTAGGATTAATGATGAGTTAAAATGTTTTATAAATACCATAAATTTAAAATAATGTAATTAATCAAAAACTTTATATAGAAAAAATTAATACTAACAATCAAAGTAATGTTTTGTTAGAGGTTTCAATGTAAATACGAGTTTAACTTTAAAGTAGAGATAATAAATACTAATAAAAAATACATCGTAATTAAATAGGGGTTCGTTCTCAAGTTGAAACTTAATCCCCTCCACCTAGAAATCACCTTATCTCAAGTAGATTATTAAATAATAAACATGATCCACAACCTAGATTGGGTTTTACAATCAACAAAACATAGAATGTCTAGGAATAAAGCCTCTTCCATAGTTATACTTGGTTGTAAAAAGGTACTAGTTCACATAAGACCTATTCCAATGTTATTAATTGGAATAAAATAAGAGAGTTTGTGAGAATGTGTTAACAAAACTCCAGTTTAAGCATAATAGAAAATTTGTATAGATAAACAAATTACAACAACACACTACTCAAAAGTAAATCATAAAATGGAAAGAGAAAGAGATTTTATAGATAGAAAATGTGATGTTGTTGGATCTATGATGATTATGTTATTATGAATCCTTTATTTTGTCTTTGAAAGTATCTTGATCAAATTTCTAAGAAACTTTAAGAAAAAAGAGTGTTGTAGATTTCTGATTACTTTTTCTCTTTTTAGTTTGTTAATGTTGATATTGGATATGTTTTTCTGCCAATAGTTCCACATAGTTTTCCACACCATTATACACATGAGGAATATCTTATTAATATATAACACTTATAGGTTTAATTATTAATTCAATATTAATAATTAAAATATCATGGATTCTTTTCCTGGGAACTAAATCATGAGGCCTAAATTTGTCTTCAATGCATTTGTGGACTATTTTAAGAATAATTATTGTTAAATCCACATGTAGTTGACTGAATTAAATTCTATAGACTAACTGTTAGAGGAATTAAATTTGAATAAGAATATCAGAATATAAACTATATTATACCAGTGGTATATAATCTATAAACTAACGATAGATCATATTAACTATTGGTAGATCTAGTATAAGGGTAGATAAATTATGTATGTAGATCAATTATGGTGGTAGATGAGATTTTGTGGTAGATTGTCACTGGCAATATATCTAACTGGTAGTAGATATAAATGGTGGTAGATGTAACTAGTGGTATATCTAGTTTATCTAGTGGTATATCATCATAATTTATGGTATATTTACACAGTGATTGATAAAATCTATCAATAGAACAATCCAATGATAGATGTGTTAGTGGTAGATAAGTTAGCTATGGATCGTTTGAATTGAAGGTAGATCTGATAAACTAGTGGTAGATTTTATAAACAGGTGGTAGATGTCCTAAACAGTAGATTAATTAGTGGTTGATCCTTTAATGATAGATTTTTTCCACAACTAGATTTATTGAATTAATGGTAGATATTCATTACCAAAGGTATATCTTTTTGAACTAATGGTAGTTTAACACTTAACCAAGTTTTTTTCACAATATTTTTTTAGAAAATGAGTTATTATCATAAAAAATTGAACTTTTTAGAAACATAGTAATCATTATTTGTGATCATTAAAGTAAGGATGTTCCAAAAATCTCCCTATTTTGATGATAAAAAATCATGGAATTTTATTAACATGTATATTGAAATAACTACCAAATCAAGTATGTATGAATATAAAGAATAATCTTCTTATCATATTAAATTAGTAATGTTATATACAATTTTACACATACTTACAACAATATTTAATGTCATCCAAAAATAATATCCCTTTAGGGATTATAAAAAAATATGTGAAAATAAAGACAAGTAAATAGACAAAGAGGAAGATAAATAAGTTTCATTAGATAAAATAGTTATTGGATTACATTTCAAAAGACAAGAAAAAATAAAATCCCTATAAAATACTAATATGAATAATAATCACTCTTAGTTTGATGTGAAGAAGTTACCACTATTTCATTTCCTTTACTATTAAAAAGTGGCATAAATATGGAGGTTGAGGGTGTAGAGGTTGTTTGGGAAATCTCTCTGATCATAACTGGATTTAGACACGGAAAAAGTCATCTAGATACATGATAAAAGATTTAAATTGAGCAGTCATGGGTACAAAATAAGGGTAATAAGTGAAATTAGTCACATGTATAGCCTTGGGTTCCACCACTGTAGTCCTAAAGACATACAAATATGACTTAATCATGTTGAAAAAACTACATAATGATGTTGACCATGATCTATTACTGTGAATAAATATTTCTTATCCTTAATAAAAATATTGAGTAGAGGGGCCAAAACTTTGAGATGATTTACTTTATCTTTGAACTCCCTGGTTACAGGGGGCATCATTAGATTTTCAGAAATAAACATAAAATGGTAATTAAGATCATTATTATTATAAATCATGGAAGGGTAATACTTAATGGATTTAGTGATACTATCTATATCACTTTGAGCTTCTTTAAACATTCCCCAACCATTTTATAAATGTTCTCACTTTGGGAATTTATTTATTGAAGATCCTCCTGATGACATGTAGTAACATCACCCAATATAGTATAAATGTCCTCCCTCACAATAGATTTGATCATCTCTACATCAACTGAAGATGTAGGCGGTGGAGTATTATAAGTAGTAGGACTAAATTTAGGTAAGTTGCCTAACATATCTATAAGGGATGTATATCTTGCATCAAGGTTTCTTATCATCCATTCTATGATTGTCTTGACTTATTCCATCTCAGTTGGAAACACCTTATTCTCAATCTTTAATTATTTAATTCTCAAAATATTCTTATGATGAATGTTTGAAATAACTAGCTCAAAATTCCATCAAGGGCCAGCTTCACTCAGCTTGGTTTCTTTAAGAGATTTTTATATAAGAATACTACATATATCAGAAAGAATCATCTAGTGACATAATTATAGGATAGATGAGAAGAATGTAGAGGAGATGTAATCTTCACATGTCTTGGTAATGCGACCTCTACATGTGAAGATTCAGCAATAAGAGCCTTAGAGGGAAATTCTTCCAATTGGACATCCTCATAAATTTGTTTTACTAGATACCCCTTAGGATATTTTCCATCAATAGGGTTGGAAATTTCCCCATGATTAGGTTGACTTCCATGGTCTTCATAATCACTAAAACCATCAAAATATGGGTAAGTGATGCCCAATAGTTTATAACCAGGAGAAGCATACTCCTTGGATTGAGCTTCATCCTTGGATATGGCTGAAAAAACTGGCTCATCCCTATGAATAGATTTTTGACTAGTAGAGCCTAGGAATTCCTCCCCCTCAATTGTCTCTTTAGAATCAT
Source organism: Viscum album (assembly GCA_963277665.1). Lineage (NCBI taxonomy): Eukaryota > Viridiplantae > Streptophyta > Magnoliopsida > Santalales > Viscaceae > Viscum > Viscum album. The sequence continues at coordinate 594,100,564 of OY728166.1, forward strand.
ATTTAGGAGTATATTAATGGATAGAAGGATGAGTAGAACCAATTATTACTCATTTAAAGACCTACCTAAAACAAAAAACAACTAGATATGGATGTGTCTATTATGCCTCAATATCATTGTTATCATCATCATGACCATCCTAGGCATGAGTTATATCACCATTACCATTTTCATATCTATCAGAATAATCTAAAACTTAAATTACCACCCTTGATATTTCAAAAGAAACCTAAATTTTTTCTTCACTAGAGACTTCAATATCTTCTTTCTCTTTTTCACTTAATAGAATTTCTATATAATAAATAGAAATAGAGGGGCTAGAATCTCCATAGATAACATATGGGCTCTTAAGCACATCTGGGTCACTCCCTCAATAGAAACATAGAATTCTTCTTCTATTATTTCAGCTTATTCTTATTCCACTTCCTCGTCAGAGTGAATCAAAACTTAATCTATCTCTAATCCAGGATTAACTATAACTTTAGGTATTGTAGGGTGATAAATAGGATTGAAATCCTCACAAATACTATCATTTTAAATCACCCATTTCATTAACCACATTTTTCCAATTTACCTTTATCCTATTACAAGTAAACTAGATAAAAAAACTACCACACATTACTACATCTTCTTCATCCTCATCTACCATGCCTTTGGAATCCAACATAGCTAAGATAAACATAAGATAGGTTAAGTAAATTTATCTAGATGGGTTCTTTCCCATCTATATCATATTTACTGTTAAAAATATACAAAGATTTATCTTATATACTCTTTTTATAAGGAATAATATAAATAAATATTGATACCTCATTATTATAAGGTCTCCCTTCTAAGGAAAAAGAATGAGTTGAATGTATTTAAATATAAATCTACAATCCCCATCATGTTCTACCGCAAAATGTCCCTACAAAACATAATTTCTAGTAAACTTCAAAAGATAATTTTTATATAAAATTAATTCTCTATTACTATGAATAGATACTCAAAATTTATCAAAGATACATCTATGAGGTTTATTTAATCATCTAGATCATTGTATTGATGAAAAGACTATTAATCTTCCATTGAATATACTTTTAATCACATCTATTTTCTAACAAAAACTAAACTTTATATACTGATAGAATTTTTAAACCAACCTAGGAAATAATGGTTGATATTTCCATGAAAACTACTCAATACATCCTTGTTCCAAGATCAATTTCAGTACCAGATAATTTATTGAATCAACCCATTCAACATATATCCATTTTTTAGAAACGGAAACTCGAGTTGAGATTGATGGGTTCTTTAGTGAAAAACAACAGAATAGATCAAATATCCTTATGATTTCATTATTGGATGTAATCAATTAGAAGATGATACTGAGGTACATTTCACTTTCATAATTACATTGATTCAAAGGAAAAGTGTAAATAAGGAGGGTTTTTAGGTTGAGAGAGATGGGAAGACAAAAGGTTATAAAGTAGGTGTAAGAAAGAGTGTTCCCAAAATTGGATTTGATATTTGATTTTAGTATTTTGGTATTTAAATAACGAAAATATAAAAAATATAAATAAATATATTTAATATAAATTTAAACATAGAAAATAGGACTGGTAGAAAATAAAATAATCATTTGATTAGTATATCTTCAAATATGGATCTTCTAATGGTAGACAACCCAATATAGGATATTACAATGGTCGATCATAGAAGATTAGATAAAAAATGGATCTTCAAAATGAATATCACCCTATGATGGAACTTCTAATAGTGTAAATTCCAATGGTGGATCACCCAATGAGATATATTCCAATGGTGTATCTTTCAATGGTTGAAATTTGAAGATAAAGTACTAACTAAAGACTATCATTCCAAGTTCATGTTTGATATAGCTTAATCTATCAGAATTAAAATTTTTTGTAAATGTTTTAGAAATATGATGTTTTGTTCCAATGAATTCAAGAGTTATATGACCTTTTTGGAAATTATCTCTCAGAAAGTGATGTATTTCATAAATATGTTTTTCTCTATAATGGGATACCTGATTTTTGGAAATATTTATTTCCCTTATATTACAAAAATTTATAGGTACATGTATAAATTGATATCCATAATATAGTAAAGTGTGTTTCATCCACAAAATCGGTGTAAAGATAATTCCAATAGCTATATACTTAGCCTCAAAAATAGATAGTGTAACATATTTTTTCTTTTTTACTACACCATGAAACTAGTGACTTTACCAAAAGGTGACATGTTTCATAGGTTCTTTTTATATATAACATACAATCACCAAAACAAAGATATAAATAACTAAATAAATAAAATTCTAATTCTCTAGGGTATAAAAGTCCTAAATTAGTTGTAATCTTGAGGTATTTGAAAATTATTTTAAAAGAAATTAAATTTTATTAATTAATATTTTCTTGAAAATGGGGACAAATACATACATTAAACATAAGATTTTGTCATCTAGTAGTTATTTATAGAAATATTCCAATATTACCTCTATAATTGGCTTGATCTACTAACTTTCTGGTTTCCTAAAGATGTAACATATAAGTTTCAGTCATGGGGTTGTCACTATTTTTTGTTCTTTCAAAACTAAAGAGTTTGGAAATGTATTTGGTGTACTTAATTTTTAAAATAATTCCATATTTATTTTGAAACATTTCAAAACCAAGAAAGAATTTTAACTCACTGATTAAACCCATTTCAAATTCAGTATGCATCATTTTTAGAAAAGTAGTACACAAATAATTTTTAGAAGACACAAAAATTATATCATAAACATAAATTTTTACAACTAAAACTCCTTTTAAAATTATTTTTATATTTAAAGTAGGATCATATATGCCTTTTGAAAAAACATTATAAATGAGAAAAGATATTATCCTATCATACCAATCTCTAGGAAATTTATTTAAACTATATAAAGAATTTTTAAATTTTAAAAAATTATTTGGAAAATGAGGATTTTTTAATCTAGGTATTGTTCAAAAAAACATCCCTAATAATATAACCATTTAATAATTAAAACTTTAAATCCATTTTATATAGTTTGAAATTAAAATTTTCTACATAATAAACCATTATTCTAATAGATTCAAGTTTAGCCACTGGTACAAATGTTTATTCATAGTCAATACCCTCGTCCTGACTATATCATTGTGTAACCAATCAAGATTTATTTCTAACTTTAGTTCCTTAATCATCAAATTTATTTCTAAAAACCCAATTAGTGCCAATGGTCATAGTGTATTTAGGTTTATCTATTAGTTACCAAACTTTATTTATTTCAAATTGATCGAGTTATTATTAAAATTCCATTATTAATAATATGACATTAATTGCAAAATTTATGTTTATAGGTTCAAGATCTGATAAAAAATATTGACGTTCAACATGATTTATATGTGAATCTATAGTTTTTTCCATCTATCTAGGTCTTAAAACACAACATATAAGGGATAATATCTATGATTCCTAATAGTTATAATAAAGGAAGTGCTAGATATATCATTATCCACTATAGGTTTTGGTTTAGGTTATTCCTCATAATTGGAAGATTTTTCTTGTTGTCTTATATAAATTTTAAAAGGTATAGAATTTATATTTAGATTAGAAAAATCTTATTCAATTTTTTATAAAGGAGTATTAAGATCATTTAGATCTATTTTATAAAATTTTACATGAACATATTGTTCCAAAGTATTTTTTTCTCTTATTAAATACCCTATATGAGTTACTATATGATTAACACCAAAGGAAAATTCCATCATTACACTTAGAAGAAAAATTATTAAAATTATCATTTTTATTAAGAATAAAGACTTTTCAACCAAAACTATAATTTAATTAACATTTGTTTTTATTCCATTGCATAATTCACAGGGAGTTATTTTTAACAGAGTTCTAATTGAAACTCTATTGATTATATAACAAGCTATATTAAAATCCTCAGCCCAAAAATAAATCGGTAAATTATACTCATTGAACATGGTTTGGGTGATTTTTTGGGGGTTCTATTTCTCCTTTTTACAACACCATCATATTGTAGGCTCCCAGTAAAGGAAAAGTTATCATTATATCCATTTTGAATGAAAAATTATTCAAAATCTTGATTTTCAAACTCATGTATATGATCAATTCTTAAGGTATTAATTATAAGTCTTCTAAGATTTTCAATAGATTTATCATACTTAGTAAAACATGAATAAGGATCACTTTTTAGGGTTAGAAATAATACCCAAGTATATCTAAAACATTCATCTACTAGAAAAAAAATGTAGTGATTCACATTTTATATAGAGACTATAGAAGGTCCAGAAAAGTCCATGTGAACCAACTCTAGTGGATGAGAAGTTGAAACATATTTTATTAATTCGAAAGATATTATGTATTGTTTCCCTTTTTGACATGGGTTAGAGAATTTATCATTTTGTAATTCTAGTTGAGGAAGATCCTTAACTAACCCTTTCCTAGTTATCTTTATACGTGAATGAATGTTATAGTGACATAGTCTCCTATGCCAAATCCAAGATTATTTGGTAAAGGAACTTAGATAGTAAATGTTTTGAGAAATAAAGGAATATATGTTAACATAATATACATTATAATTTATTAAAGTGGTAAAAAATAGATATTTTTTAGAATAAAAACATGGTTGGAATTATTTTCAAATTTGATGTGAAAACCATCATCACATAACATTGAGATTCTATGAAGATTACAATTTAAACCATCTAAAAATAAAAATTTGGAAATTAAAATAGTATCGGAGTTGCCAATTTTTCTAGGAGAAAATATTTTTCCTTTATAATTGTCAACAAATGTGGAATATACACCATCAAATTTGATTATGTTCTTGAAACATGGATAATCCTCATTCATGTGTCTATAGAACCCACTTACCCGATATTATAAGTGCTTTCTGAGAATTTTTAAGTAGGATTCCTAAAAAATAAATTTAAACCAAAAATGACATTAGTACCCATATTTTTTTGGGTCCAGAAATGTTAGTAATCAAATCTGTTGGAATCCATAATTACCTGATAGGATTTTTATAAGAAAATATTTAACATTCATAAATAAAAACATTTCTAGTCTAGTAGAATAAGAATTATTTATAGTTTTAGTATAATTTGATATAAGAATAAACATATTTTTAATAATAATTATTTTTCGATGATGATAGACTATTCTAGTAGTATATTTAGGTGTTTTTCTTCACAAGAATCTTAGTAAGAGTATTTATTCAATTGTTAAATCTCTCTAAATACTTTTTTAAATTCTCATGGGATAATTTTAACTCATTTTTATATTTTAGTAAATGATCATTTTTATCCTTCTCTATACCAAGATCAGTTTTAAAATGAGTAGTCAAGGCATGATTATTATTTAGAATTTTCTATTTATCATTATGTTCATTGAAGGTATATTCAAAAACATTATAGAATTAAAAAATTTCCTCACTAGACATTTTTCTTCCCTATTTTCATCTCTAAAAGGATTAGAAATATGAATAGGAGATATAAGAAAAATATCAGACACCTTTATGTGTTTTCATAAAATGAATATTTTATATATCATGGTTCTCTTCTATAATTAAATATGATTCACTTGAGATATCCTATTAATAACTTTATGTTTATTTCATATCATTCTTATACCTCTTATCCTTATTATAATATTTCATATTAAATTTTAACTTAGGACAATTATCTTTGACATGGAATTTTCTCTTACATCCGTAATAGACTATTTAAATAGTAGCATTATCCTTCTTATAGACTTTTCTAAAACTACCTCTATTGTCATACTTCCCTATATTTTTTAAATTATTGAAGAATTTATTCCTTTTTTAAAATTTCTTGAATCATCTAGCTATGCGATCCATTTATTCATCACTATTTGAAGATGACTCTATCACATGTGCTACCTTCTTTAAACTCTCCTTTTTGATTTGAGTCAATAGTCTTGAAATATACCGACTTACTCTTTGGTTAATCCTATTTTTCTATGTTTAATTTGATTTCATGTTCTTACATCATGATATTTCATATTATTTTTTTAATAGGAAAATTACTTGCATCAAATGACTCTTAGATTGAAACTGAATTTCCTCTCCATCTATCTAGTAAACATATCAACAGGCGCATCACATGATATTTATTAGAATTTTCACCAGTGAATGCATCATTTTCACAATCACATTAAACACGAGATACGTATTAAAAATAGTTTCATCAAATTTCATCTTAATAGTATCATATTTAATAATATATGTATTCAAATGAATTTCTTTGAAATTATAATTTCATTCATGAGAAATTGCTAAAGTATCCCAAATTTCCAATGTATAAGTATTGGCTGATACTATTTTAAAATATTCATCTCCTAAATAATAATTTAAATCATTCATATATTTATAATTATATTTTATAAGATTATTTAGTAGGATCACTCCATTTATCTCTAGTAGTTTTGGGTAATTTGTATTTGTCTTCAATTATAGTCTAAATTTCCAAACCCATACTTTTAATATAAATATTCATTTTAATATTCCACATAGAATAATTTTTTTACAATAAAATTATTAGGACTATTTATATCAAATCCTTATTTTTCTATTATTATCCATAAACAATTAAATTTATAAATAATAGAAATTTATAATCTGTAAAAGACAACTAAATCTCTGTTCAAAAGATATCTGAAAAATTCCAGTGATACCAAATGTTTGTCAGAGTGAGTAACTCACGAGGGGGTGGGGGTGGGGTGGAAATGAATTCATAATAAAAAATTAATATTTAAAAAAAATTAAAACTTAAATCCACTAAATTAATAAAAAACATCAATTAAATCAAAATAGTAGAAATATATAAATCTGATCTATTTAAAAAATTATCAGATACAGGATTAAGGTTGAGTTAATATATTTTATAAATAAATTAACTTTTGAAATTAACTTAATTAATCAGACACTTTATATAAACCCAAATTAAGACTTACTATCAATGTAAATTTTTTTTAGAGGTTTCAGAGCAGCTACAATTTTAACTATTATGTAGAGAAAATAAAATATAATAAAACACACAATGGAATTAAACAAGGGGTTTGGTATTAGTATGATAGTTAATCCCCTATACCTAGAATTCATCTAATTCCAATAATTTTATTAAATAATAAACATTATCCACAACCTTGATTGGATTTTACAATCAAAATCACACAGGTGGTCTAGGAATGAAGCCTCTTACAAAGTTATACGTGGGATGAAAAAGGTATCAGGTCACATGAGTCCTCTTCCACAATTTTTCATGGGAATAAAATAAGATATTTTTTTAGAATGTGTCAACAACAATACAACATAAGAGAATGAGATAGTGTGTACATATAAACAGAGTAAAACAACACACTATTTAAAATTAAAGAAAAAAATGGAAAGAGGATGAGATTAGATAGATAGAAAATGTTATACACCTTGATCCACGATGGTTATATTATTTTTATTCCTTTAGTTTTTATTTGAAAGGAGTGTGAAAAAATTTCTTTGAACGTAAAGGAAAATAGAGTGTCAAAGATGTTTTCAAAATTATTTATTTTTTCATTTTTTCATTGTTTATATTGGATTTGTTTTTCCATAGATTGTTACACTTAGTTTTACAAACCCTTTTGTGCACAAGGAAGATATTTTGAATATATAACTCTTCCAGGTATAACTATCTATTAAAGAATAATAATTAAAACATCCTAGATCCTCATAATGTCCATTAAGTCATGAGTTCTGAAATTTTCTTTAATCCATTCGTTGATTAGTTTATGAATAATGATTCATAAATCCATATGAAGATGGATAATTTAAATTCTATAAAATTATCGTTGGAGGAATTAAATTTGAATAAGAATATTTGAATAGTAATGATATTATACTAGAGTTAGATGGTATCTGGACTAATGGTAAATCATATTAATTGATTGTATATGTATTCTAATGGTAGAGAAACACTAGTGGTAGATAAATTTTGGTAGTAGATGAGCTCTAGTGGTAGATTAGATTTGGTGGTATATCTAACTGGTGGTTGATCTAAATGGACGTATATTTAGATGAACTAATGGTATATCATCATAACTAATGTTATATATCCTATGTAGTAGATAAACTATTGTGGTATCATAATCCAGTGGTAGATGTGTCTGTGGTAGATATTTTAGCAGTAGATTATTTGAATTGATAGCAGATCTACTAATATATCCATAGATCTAGGAAACTGGTGGTATATCTACTAAACTAGTGGTTTATTTCTTCAATGGTAAATCCATCAACTATAGATGTAGTATACTGATAGATTTTTTGAACTAATAGTAGATCTTCACAGAAAAATGTAGTTCCTTTTGAACTAATTGTAGATCATCTCTTAACCAAGGTTGTTTCAAAAAGTTTCTTATAAAATGATTTACTATCATAAAACAATAAACTTGTTATAAACAAAATAATCCTGATTTGTGATAATTAAAATAAGGAGGTTCCAATAGTTTCCATGATAATTTCCAAAGCTATATTTACCACGATTGATTTTGATTTGCATGCCATTATACGATGCTGTGATATTTCTGAAAATGTCATGTTGTGTTTTTTATCATTCCATATCATATTTTTTATTGTCTTAAATTTATAAAATTTGTTCTTGGTACACATAACATGTGACCATCATGGTATGGTTATATCTAAGAGGTGTTTTTTTCACAATGTTCAATGATGACAATGGTCGAGAATGATAGCCTTTTGGGCTATATGTAACTTTATGCCTTGAGGATTCTGAAGAAACATGTCGATAAATAAAGTCCTTATATATTCAAAGGAGACCATTGACTCCATGCCATGTAGATTCTGATTATCTTCTCAAATCAATGCCTTGTGGATCCCGATTAGTATTCCCATGTGATGCGTTGTAGATTTTGAGTGTCTTTCCAACAACATTGTGCCTAGATTACAATATTTTTCTAACAAATCATGGTCATCATTTCAACATGGATCTAAAGAAGGCATATCCTAGGGTTTGTGGTGGCTTGGTTAGTGTAAAAATGATCTATTTTGGATTTTATGATGTTATTATGGTTATGAATTTATTATATTCATTGAATACACCTATAATACTTGATAAAACTTAGTTATGGACTCATTGGTGGTTTCAGACTAGGTCTTGTACTCACACCCTACTCAGGTATATCGGCACACTTCTAGATTTCATGAATAGATAACTAATGGAGGGAAAGAGCCATATGGTGTATGGATAAGAATATGAGTACAGAGCTATTAGTGGACCGAGATAAACTCTATAAGTCCCACTGTTTATTTATTTATTCATCTACACTTATTATAATGGTTTGGATTGTCACCATGGAAGCCTATTAATTTGTGAAATATATGCCAAGTTTAGATTTCTGTATGTACTCTAATTATTTATACATTATTATATCTTTTAATATATTGATTATTTTTATGATTAATTTTCCTATGACATGATACTGAAGGTATAGTCACCTCACTAATAGACTTATACCCTCACTACTATTCAAAAACCTCTTCTATATGGGAGGTATGCATGAGGTCATGTAACCCTTGGGATAAAACCTGGTGATTCAGGTTGGGATGTTAAAAAATGGAATCATAGAACCAGGTTCACTAACTCATATTTTCTATTTTTTTTTGATTTGGGATAGGGTATATAGAAGTTAGGTTGGGTAGAAATCGAGTAGTAGAACTATGTCAGTTCTTAGACAGCACTATATAGTAGACCTCTGAGTTTCCATAAAGTGGTGGAAATTATGTTTTGTTGTTTCTATTGATGAAATTTACCTTTTTCGATGAAAAATATACTAATATGTAATTTATGATATTTTGGGTGCATTCATGTGTCATGAACAAGTGTGTAGGTTCACATGCCATATGTATATACCTATTTTTGTGATGCATATTAGTTCTTAAATTAAATTCATTGAATTTTTCTATCTTTTTGGGATAGTTCCTTTGATTGTGTGATATATCTAGGTTTCCATAATATAATGATACATATTTGTTGTAATTAATTAGTTGAACTAAGAATATTGTGGTGTTATTATATATATAATGATTGTGACTAATGTGATGGTATGGAGACCATTGTTAATGTTGGGTGGGTTATAACTTGGGTTAAAGGTAGACTCCTAGGATAACATTGTATGGTCATATAGAGTGATTAAGGTTTATCCTAAATATTATTTTTAATTTTTAGAATTTTTTTCCATTATGTTACTAAATATTTTTCCTCAACATAGTCTTATGTGACTACTTTAGAAGAAATAAATAATACTCATATAGGGCAGGATGTTTCAACTTTACCATTAGATGTGTAGGAGAATACCATTGAGTACATAGTAAGACCTCTTCAATCATAATTCTTCCTCTTTGTTCATGACCTAGGAATAGGAGTTCAAAACTATGGTCAAATATGACCTCACTTCAACTAAATCATTCTTTAATCTTCCAAGGAAATGGAAACCTTTTGGATTATGATGCATTTTTTGAAAACATTATGGAAATATTTAACCTAGTAGAGGCTCCCAAGGATTCTAAAGTTAAGATTGGGTAGAGTTCATGTATGGTGAACAACCCATTTCGATACCCTCATATAATAAAGTGACAACCGATCTAATGGAGCTTAAGGTGTAGCTAAACAAATTAGAGTAGAAGGTCTTTATCAGGATGGGTACTTCACTATTTGGTGCACCTGTGTTATTCACTAATAAGGTAGATGGTATTCTTTGACTCTCTATCCATTTATGAAAGCTAAACCAAGTGATGGTGAATAATAATAACCCATTTCCTAGGATCATCAATAATTTTGATCAGTTACAAGGAGTCTATTTGTTCTCAAATATTGATATTTGATAGGGCTATCACCAGCTATGAGTTAGAGAGTAAGATATTTAGAATATTCAGTTTCAAAGTAGGTGTGGGTTGTATGAGTATTTGGTGAATCCTTTCAGATAAATGAATTTTTTATTGGTGTTTATGGACCTCATGAACAATATATTTCACTCATATTTGGAATCCATCATAGTGTTTGTCGATGAAATCCTCATATACTCATTGATAATATGACATCATTTTACACACATCACGACAACCCATAGTATGGTTTGTGAACATTGTCTTTAAAATAAAGTTGTTGATGTGTGACTTCTTGATTTGGAATGTTAAGTTACTAGGAAATGTGGTGTATTATAATAGTATATCTATATAACTACATAAAGTAATGGAAATCATGTCTTGTAAATATCTCTATAGTGTGTTTTAAATTAAGATATTTCTAGGTTTTATTGGAAATTACTAATGGTTTATCCAGGAATCCTCTAAATTATCAGCATCCATGGTAGTCATGAAAAAGTATTCAGTGAAATTATTTTATTCATAGTGGTGTGAAGACTCATTCCTTAAGATAATGTGTAGGTTTATGATAGCTCTAGTATTGACACTCCCTAAGACTGAGATTTGTTATTCAATTTATTATGATGCATTAAGAATTGTTCTAGGAGTTGTGCTGATACAAAGATATTAGGTTATCTCATATGGGTCACATCATCTATGATTCCATGACTAGGACTGAATTTGATTTGGAAATTGTGGTTCATTCTATTAGGTGTTTGAGACGCCACTTCTTTAGTAAGACATTATTTTTTTCTAAGGACCACAAGATCCTTTGCTATATCATTATACAATGAAACATGAATTTGAGACAAAGTCACTATGTAGATTATCATCATGAATTCAACTTCAAGATGTATTATTCACTATTTTAGGGTAATGTCATTTAGGATTATCTTTTCAATAAGACATAAGTTATGTAGGATATTGGTGAGTGGCCTTCAGAGGAATAATTGAAGATGATGTGAATGTTGGATGAATGGAGGAAGAAAAATTCAAGGATTAGGGATTGATGAATTATTCTCTCTTTTTGGCCATATATTCTCCGGTAGATCAGGTAAAGGAAAGATAGGATTCAGACCCAGAGTGTGATGTGATGTGGTAACAACTAACTAGAGGTGACCTCATACATAGGTGGTCATTGGGTAAGGATGATATGATCATTATTCATGGGAATGTAGTAGTCACTACATCCACTAGAGAGGATTTTATGAGATTTTCCATACCTATATATTGGTATTACATCTTATAGTGACAAATATGTACCACAATATAAGGTGTCAAATCTAGTGGATAGGGATGAAGAGGAATATCCCTAGGTTTGTTTCCCGATGCCATACCTTCCATTGGGAAAGGTAGAGAACCAATTCCCTAGTGGGTTTCTCTAGGCACTTTCTATTACTATGTGTATGTTGAAGGAAATCATGATGGATTATGTGATAGGGATAACTAGAACCCTGAGGAGTCATGATGATATCTGGGTGATTATCGACCAGTTGATGAAAGTTTCCACTTTTTACTTAATTGAGAGGATCACTTAGTGGATGATCTAGGAATGAATTATGTTTGTGATATTATACACTTACACGAATTTACCTTGAGAATTTTTTTCAGATAGAGATGCACGTTTTACATTGAAGTTTTATCTAGTCTTACAGTAGGCCCTATGGAATCAATTGAGAATGAGTAAAACATACCATCCTTATATTTAAGGATAATAAGAGATATGCATACAAGATTATATGATTTTAAATTGTGTTATGGATATCAGTGGAGTATTAAATGATCATCTATCCTAGGTTGAGTTATCATGAAACAATAGTTACTAGTATTTGATTCATATAGAACTATATGAGAATATTTAGGAGAGTTCATCTCATTCATCACACTATTGGTGTGAGGCTGGTGAGGTAGTGGTTGTGAGACCTAGTTTGGTTTAGGTTACCTCTGAGAAAGCAAAGCTGATCCTGAAGATGTTCATCACTACTCATATTAGGTAGATATAATATACCAATTGTAGGAGGATAAATTTGGAGTTATTTATGATATATGAGGTTTTATTTGGATTTATTCCTCTATTAGGACATTAAAATTTGATAAATCAAGGAAAGTAAACACCACATTTTGTTGAACCCTTTGAGATCACTGAATTGGTTGGAATAATAGAATACCATCTGGATCTCATATCATGACCCAACCCATGCTGGGGCTCAAGTGGAAACTACCCCAATCCTTCCTCCATAGGCCAAGGGTGGTGATAGGAATAGAAGGCACAAAAAACTTGGGGAGGCCCTTTTTTAAAAACCTGTACACACACACGCATCCCACTCAATGAAAAAGTGCAGAGGAAAAGGAAAAAAAAGATAAAAAACTACTATAAAAAGGAAACCAAACATGTATCGACCTCTAAATAGTAACAGTATAGAAAAGTAAACTAAAAGGGAAAGGGGAAAAATTACACTCCCAACTGGGAAAGTGCCACAACCTAGAAACTGGTGAAAAATTAAAACACCTGGGAGAGTCCCACTCCTGAATCCCAAGCTAAGACCACCACACATGGTCCAAGATCCCATATCCCTATGCTCCTCTGAAGTCGAAATCAACCTGTCCAAGGTCACATCAAGTGTAGGAAAAGCCCAAGCATGGGTGAGTATGAAAATACTCAGTAGGATGCCCTGAAGGATCCAGGGAGAAGAAAAAGATGCACTGAAGAGGGGAGAAGTAGATAAAACAAGGTAAAATAAAAGAGAGTACAACTCAACCCAAAAATATAGTGACGTAAAATCATACAAAACACAAGGATCTAGAAATGTTGAGAATATGAACTTCTCATCGAGTCTTCTCTACCTATAGTAGGCGAGTAGACTCATATGACCATGAGAAGATAGACATGGAAAGCACGTGGCATATCCCACACTTCATCGCCTCTCCTGGAAGAAGATTAAACAAAAACCAAGTAGTGGGTACTAAGATAGGATACAAATATATGCTCAGTCATGGAATCCCAAAATAGAGAGTAAGGGGATCTCTATCTCACATCTCAGCCTAGGAAGAAGAGTTTCCAACAGTTCCATAAGTAACCACCAATGATGCCCAACATCCCTCACATCTTACCTAACCATGAAAGTCAAAGGGACTCAATCAGCACACATAAATACTATCCTTTTTGGGTGGTTTTGTCTCGCCCGCACAATTTTAGGTCATGTCACAAGGATGTGTCTTAGTGGGGAAATCACCCCTCTTACTTGTGAGTCCAAAGAAACATAAAATAATGTCTCACCACTAATACATATCTGGGAAGAGTAGACCTAAAGTATATGACCCTCACCCTAGTGTGTTAGGGGATTCCACTCTAATAGTCATCATAGAGGACCCACATACTGATGCGTCAGGGGGATTCCACTCTTGTTTATCAATGAACCTAGTCCTAGTGTTTCAGGGGGATTACACTCAGAATTAGCTGATAGAGGACCCACACCCATACCTATGGGGGATTCCACTCTCATAGTTGTCCTAGAGTATCAACACCCATGCCGATGGGGAATCCGACTCTTATTGTCATAGAGGGCCCACTCCCTAGTGCGTTAGGGGGATTCCTCTCTCATAGTAGTCATAAAGGACCCACACCCATGCTAATGGGGGATTACACTCTAGGTCATCAAGGAACCATGCCTACTTGGTTGGGGGATTCCACTTATAAGATATTGAGGAACAACACTGGCCATACCTACTAGATGGTACCTCTTAGAAAGCACTGGTATCCCAATGACTGATCATTATTATCACCAGACATGACCTGAATAGGCATCACATCTAAAACATCTTAAATTATATCTCAAATCCATTATGGATGGAACCATCACGTTCTACGTGGAAAGACACTCAGGATAGGCTACTCACATGCCAAAATCTGAGTCCAAATGAAGGAGATATGAGAGGTAGAAGATTTGTAGTGTGGTACGTAGAGCGTGTGGGGCCCACAAAATGTGTGGCCCTGCCTCAACACCTGGCCGTGTACCCAGCCATACTCGAGTACTCAAATTCTACACAAGTACTCCTAGGAATACACGTGTACCCTCGGAGTACATGGAATCTCTGGCCCAAAAAGGGCAGATGAGAGCTCGATGCTCGCTGTTAGTCCAAAGTGAAAAAACATAATTTACTTCATCAATCCTCCTCAAATGCCCCCAAGTAACCAAAATAATCATGATTTTGTGATCCTTGCGAAGAAGTTCACATGATCAACTATTCATTCACTTGAATCAGACATTTGGAAGAAAAGCTGCATCTCTAAGCATTACATGTGAATGGTGCTTCATAGGGACCCCACCTTGATCTTGAAATAAGACATGGAGATCACACCATTGCGATCCTCTAGAAAAAACACATAGAAATGACTACTAATTTGTCCCAAATAGACACCCGGTGAAGAATATGCATTTCACCATGCCACACATGAATAGTACTATATGGAACCCACACCACAATCCTGAAAAACATCAATGGATTTAACCATTGAGATCTAATCAGAAAATCACATGGGACTGGATATCCATTCTTCAAAAATAAAAACCTAGTGAAAATGATAAATTTCACCACAAATACCTAAATTGAGCCTCATGGGGCCCACAATTCCATTTTGGTTTAAGTTCCCAAAATCAGTCTTGAAAAGTTTTCCTAAAATCCAGGGTCACAACGCCTCTAACATCGCATCAATCAGATGTCATATGCAAATGCATGGTCCAATACAAGTTTTCGAAATAATAATAATTATATTATTATTATAATTGGACTTTTCATGTCACCGAGCCTCAGGAATGAATTATAAAAATCCCAAAAAAACCGTAAATTTTTTTCCTCAAAGCGAGGGTCGCGTTGTAGAAAATGACATGTGAATCAGATGTCTGGTTTTCAAGTTTGGTTCGGTACAAGATTTTTGAATAATAATAATTATATTATTTTATTAAACTTAAAAATTTTGTGGAACTGATCCATGAAACCAAAACATAAAAGTCATGAATAAGTCTAAAAATATTCTTCTTAAAAAGGGGAATGCGTGGCTATAGACTGCATACAAAATAGATGCTCCGTTTAGGAGTTATCAGTGTTTGAAAGTTTTAATAATAGTAATAATAATAATAATAATAATAATAATAATAATTTTTTATTTTTTTTCTCTTATTTTTATTCAGAAACTTACAAGAGGGATTCCTATGGCCTACCTCCTACCACTGTTGCTTCCTGAGACCTCCGCATCACCGCCTGCACCCCCCCGCCTACGCACCCCACCTACCTCCTACTGCCATGCCATCCCACCCACCTCTGACAGCAGCCCACCGTGCCACCATGAAACAAGAGCCTCCACCTCTCCAGAGCTTCCACTCACTATACCCACATCGCCACCTACTTCTACATACCATCAAAAACACCCTGGGGCTCTGAAAATTATTTCGATACCAAATTTGGGATCTTTGGATCCCGATCTACACTGCGATGGTATTAACATAAAGTATCATCAACGTTTCGGCATGATGAAAAGTTGGTGGATCTTCCACTCACTGCCATAACTCTTATAGTTCTCAAAACTCAAATTTGAGAATATATCAAGACTCCTCGTTCCGAGATCTTTTGTCATATGTGTCTTGCTCTAAGATCAGAGATCGTTTGAGCATGGTGAAAAGTTATCATTGAATAACTAGGAAGAACATGTGATTCTAAATCAAAACAGATGATAACCATTGTTAGTTTGGACATTAAAAATGAATATCAAAGTAGAAAAATAGATCAAAAATAAAAAAGGACAATATATTCTTCCAATAGGGAGGTGAAAAATATGAAAGATAAATCCTACCTCGATTTTGGATTTGCCATTATGTTCAATACGCCCTGATCTACTACAACCTAAATATTTTTCATGATCTGATGAAGAAAAGACATCGAATCACCATCGAAAGGGAGAGTGGAGCTTCACCCAAGTTTCAGAGGAAATGATCAAAACCCTACTCATTTCCTTAAGCTCCTATTTATAGGAAACTGTCAGTGGTTGTAGGATCCGAACCTCCCATAGCCTATCACCTGATGTCTCCCCTAAAGAAAAAACTATGATACAAACTAAATGGTGATCTCATATTTCCAATAAAAATCTCCATTCAGAAGTTATTCAATCTAATTTCCATAATAAATTAAGTATTTTAAATAATTTATTTATGAAAATTACCTTGATAGAATTTTACATAGGAAGCCTACGCCTACAAAAGTTATAGCCCTCATAGGGTAAACATAACACTCCAGACTCAACCGTGGCCTCCGATTTTTGATCTGAGCTACCATTTGTGAGATATACTATTTCCTCTATTTCCATAGTGTAAAAACATAATATTTTTATAAAATTTATCCTGGGCACACCGGGTTTGGAATCACAAGCCTTCTCAGTGCCTGGATCATGAAATATATGTATAAATATTCCAAAGTCTTACGATGTGAAAACTGGGTCTCTACATCATTCTCTACTTCAAGCTTTTCATCCTCAAAAATCAAAACTAGGTAAGACAACTCAGGATACCAAGCTCATACCTAGCTCTCTTTCTCCCAAGAACTCTCCTGGATCTTTTCGTGCTACCACAACATGTGAATGAAGGGGATGGTCCATATTTGTAAGGTCTTCTCCTTCTGATGGCATGCGTAGGAAAACAAGAATTCATCTTCTGAACTGTGCCACGTTGAAAATGTCATGTACCGGTTTCAACTCTGAGGGTAGGGCATGGCGGTAAAAAACTCACCAACCCTCATCACGATCTCGAATGACTCAAAGGACCCAGGGGGTGGGGGGGGGGGGGTGGTGGTTACTCGCCTCCTCAGCCGATAACCAACATGCAAGCCCTTAACATGTCCTCCGACACTTGGATATCATGGTTGGTATATCCATCGGTCTGGGGTGAAAGGATGTACTCATTTATAGCTGGGTCCTGAATACACCCTATTGGCCTCTTTACAATCATAATGTAAAACGCGTGTCAGGATCAGAGATGAACATCTAGGGTGCCCCGTGAATGCAGATGATCTTTCATACGTACAACTCTCCCAGACCCTCTACCAAGATATTATTCCTAAGAAAGATAGTACGCTTGCTCCGTGAGTCGATCTACCATCACCCAGATGATGTCATGCCTCTTCACTATGTTCCAAATCCTTGTGACGAAGTCCATGGATATGTTGTCTGATTTTCACTTTAGTGTTTCAAGAGGATGCAATAACCTCATAGAACTCAGTGCTCATCCATCACCTACTGATAGGCGAGGCATCATGAGATGAAATTAGCTATGCTTCATCCCACGATGGTCCACTAGAACTTCCACTGAAGATCCCTATAATTTTTCACCACAATAGGATATAAAACTAATGGAGAGGTGGAACTCTCACATCACTTCCTCCCATACCACAACTAGTACCACTGATTGCCCCTAAAATGATATCTTAGGATTACCACCTTCAAAATATTCTGTAGGTGCATTTCTTGTGGATATCAGAGTCATGAAAGATCTCTCAGTTGATGTTTCATAGTTGGGAATCTCTCACATGCTCAAGAATCTAAGGATTCAACACCATTTTTTAAAGAAAATTTGTACCCACCATCTCTATGAGGGTTAGATTTAGGGAATCTAACTGCTCTGAAAATTCCTACACTAAGGGATCCTAGGAATTCATATTAAGGGAATATACTAAAAAATTTCAAATTTCCTAGAATATAGACTATCTTGAAGTCATAATCTGGAATGAATTTCAACTAGTGTCACCGCCTTAGGTTCAGGTGTCTCTGAGCGAAGACACACTTGATACTCTGGTGGTCTATGCAAACCACAAAACACTCTCCTGGAAGACAGCGTCTCCACATTCTCAGGGAGAAGACTACCACTGCCAGCACCAGATAGTGAGTCACATAGTTCTATTCATGGAGTCTCCATCACTTCAACCTGCACTTGATAACTATAGTATCAAGATTTGAAATTGAGTATACAAGGTACCAATGAATAGGGTAGGTAAGTAAACTCATCCAACCACAAGAGGATATACATAGAAAGTGTGTGGAATACCCCATAAATATTTTCCCCTCTTGGAAGGAGAGTAATCCCTAAAACAGTCACTCATTTATACCCAATAATAGCATTCCAAGAGAAAGGAGATTAAGTAAAAAGAACTCCACTAGAAATTCGAAGACCCTCTCCAACACTCCTCTGCACAACCCCACCATAAACACACAAGTAATAGGGATTCATTAACCACACCATGATACTATCTACTTTTGGAGGCACTAAATCTCCCTCAAGGTTTTTATCGCATAACAAAAATGAATCTTGGTGGGGGGGGGAATGATCCCTATTCCTCATGCATTCAAATCTACATTGAACAACACCGACATAGGGTTACACCACCACCCCGCATCACCCTGGTAAAACCTCAATCTTGAAGTAGGGAGAAAAGAGTACCTTAGACAATGTCTAATAAGTTCAACTAAAAAAGGTAAAAAAGTCACAAAGTGTACCTATTATTATCTCATGTGCTATAGGATCGTAGATATCTAGGACTTGAAGCTTCCTGCAACCTTGATCGCCAGCTCCCTAAGCCTGATGTGGGCCACTCAGTGGTTGTGAAAGGACCTCGTAACATCACCCACCAACCTAAATTTCTCCTTCTCTTCTACCAAAACTACCTCACAGGGGACCACCCCATCCCTACCTAGGAGATACCTGATCACGATGTTGTCTCTACCATGGAAGTGAACTTACCATTGGCCTAGGAAGTTCAAAATGTATGGTCAGGTAGTCTCATGCCATGCGACCTCACCTATCACAATCATAACACTGAACCTCCTTGGGATACCCCAATGCTCTATTCTTCCTGGGCCCCATATGACTATGTGCTTGAGTCTGATTATGGGAAGGCCTCCTACATTGAGATCCCATCACCCGACATTTGCTTGTTGTAGCATACGTATCAGCTCTGACGTGCCCACTGCCAAACTAGCTAACCTACGTTTCACTAACATATAGATCTCTATCACCAGTGCCCACTCCAGACCCCTAAGATAGGTGGGGGTGCATAAGGGCACTATGTCAACATATATATCTCTGCAGAGCCCCTGATCAAAATTCAGTGCTTAGAAGTATCCATCAAAGATCATGTCTAGATAGTACCAAGGTAGGTTTGTGATCCTAGCCTCATACTCAGCCAACATCATCCCACCCTACTAAAGCTCAAGAAGCTCCATGAATCCAAATGGAGAAAAAGAAAGAGTGGTAGTACTCTTCAATGAACTACTACTGGATGTCATCCCATGAGAGTACCAACTCATCATGCATTAGATTAACTGGAATCTACCAATGTCTAGCTACTCCATGGAAAATAATGGATTCAAAATCCACCATCTAATCTATTAGTTTCCAAACAATCTTAAAGAGGAGGACCATCGACTCTAGACAAACCTCCACTGCCTAATGGTATGAATCAACAGGGAACCTCAGTAGTCTATAACATTGGAACTCGCAAAGCATGTTCAACCTGCACACATTCTCAACATACTATGCTAGGACTAACTACTGCTCAATAGGTGGAGGTGCTACTACTAACACACCTAGAGGAAGGTGGATCTTATGATGGATACTAAACTGAGGCCTCATTGCTCATAGGGTCGTCATCATGAACCAGAGCTAGTATCCCAGCTGGATGTCATCACAGAGGTATCTCAAAACTTATCATGGAGTACCACAGTCAAATGAGAATATATATATGAACCACAAAGAAGTGTCAGATCAAGAAGTTAAGTCAATGACTCAATCATATATGATTCATGCACCAAAGTTCCCTGTAACAAATGTCTTAGCATGTCGAGTTGACAAGAGTGTAATCAGGGTCCTGGTGAATAGATACATTGACCACCACACCATCACTAGACTCACTGGCATAAGAGGCACTCAAGACATGTTGACACCATTTCCCCAAACCCAACCATGACCTTTTTTAGGAAACATCCGATCAACGTCCTAACGGTCAAACAACCTATGATACCACTTTTCATGACCCAACTCATGCCAGGGCTCAAGATGAAACTACCCCAAGGCCGACTCCATAGGACAGGTGTAACATCCCCAAATGATAAAGGGTTAAATGACTAAATGATATGACTCATGACAACAAGGTGCACCTTCCTTTTCAGAAGCCTGTCTGATTAGAACTCCACAGTTAAGCGTGCTTGGCCTGGAGTAGTGATTAGGATGGATGACCTCCTGGGAAGTTTCTGAGGGTGTGTGTGAGTGGGGACAAAACACACTGGAAAGGACATCTGTTGGCCTGTGGGGACTGTTCGGGCATGTGGGTGGGACCTACGGTGGGGCCCACTTGTTTGCGGGGCAATTGGTGGGCAGGGCCCAGTTGTCACATTTGGTATCAGAGGTGGTACCCAGCTTTAAGTGTAGTGCACTGCCTGCGTTGAGATGTAGGGCCCACATTGAGGGCGTTGTGCTCTAAAGGGGGGGTGATTGTAACATCCCCAAATGATAAAGGGTTAAATGACTTAATGATATGACTCATGTCAACAAGGTGCACCTTCCTTTTCGGGAGCCTGTCTGATTAGAACTCCACATTTAAACGTGCTTGTCTTGGAGTAGTGATCAGGATGAGTGACCTCTTGGGAAGTTTATGAGGGTGTGTGTGAGTGAGGATAAAACACATTGGAAATGACATCTGTTGGCCTATGGGGATTGTCATTAGTCAGATAACCCGTTCGGGCACGTGGGTGGGACCTATGGTGGGGCCCACTTGTCTGCGGGGCAACTGGTGGGCGGGGCCCAGTTGTCACACCAGGGGGTAGAGATAGGCATTGAAGGCCCAAAAAACTTGGGGAGGCCTTTTCCTAAGAACCTCTACACACACACACAACCCACTCTATACAAAAGTGTAGAGTGAAAGGAAAACATGGTAAAAAACTCATATAAAAAGGAAACCAAACATTCATCAACCTCTAAATAGTACCATTACAGAAAAGTAAACTGAAAGGGAAAGGGTGGAAAATACATTCCCAACTAGGCACTCTATGAAAAAGTGTAGAGTGAAAGGAAAACAAGGTAAAAAACTCCTATAAAAAGGAAACCAATCATGCATCAACCTCTAAATAGTACCATTATAGAAAAGTAAACTGAAAGGGAAAGGGTGGAAAATACATGCCCAACTAGGAAAGTACCACAACCCGACAAGAGGTGAAAAAGTAAAATAGCTAGGAGAGTCCCGCTCTTGAATCCCAAGCTATGAACACCACACGTGGTCAAATATCCAATATCCTTAGGATCCTATGAAGTCAAGATCAACCTATACACTATCTGCAAGGGCACACCAAGTCTGAGAAAAGCCCGAGTAGGGGTGAGTATGAAAATACTCAGTAAGATGACCCGAAGGGTAGAGGGAGCAACAAAAGATGTACTAAAGAGGCGATCAGTAGATAGAAAAAGGTATAGTAAAAGTGAGTACAACTCAACCCAACAAGAGAGTCAAGTAAACTAATCAGAAACACATGGAGCAAGAAATGGTGAGAAGATGAACTTCTCATTGAGTCTTCACTACCTATAGTAGGAGAGTATACTCATCTGATCACAAGAAGATAGACATAGAAATCATGTGGCACAACCCACTATATGCAAAAGTGTAGAGTGAAAGGAAAACAAGGTAAAAAACTCCTATAAAAAGGAAACCAAACATGCATCAACCTCTAAATAGTACCATTACAGAAAAGTAAACTGAAAGGGAAAGGGTGGAAAATACATGCCCAACTAGGAACTCTATGCAAAAGTGTAGAGTGAAAGGAAAAAAAGGTAAAAAACTCCTATAAAAAGGAAACCAAACATGCATCAACCTCTAAATAGTACCATTACAGAAAAGTAAACTGAAAGGGAAAGGGTGGAAAATACATTCCCAACTAGGAAAGTACCACAACCCGACAAGAGGTGAAAAAGTAAAATAGCTAGGAGAGTCCCGCTCTTGAATCCCAAGCTATGAACACCACATGTGGTCCAATATACAATATCCCTAGGATCCTTTGAAGTCAAGATCAACCTATACGCTATCTGCAAGGGCACACCAAGTCTGAGAAAAGCCCGAGTAGGGGTGAGTATGAAAATACTCAGTAAGATGACCCGAAGGCTAGAGGGAGCAACAAAAGATGTACTATAGAGGTGATCAGTAGATAGAACAAGGTATAGTAAAAGTGAGTATAACTCAACCCAACAAGAGAGTCAAGTAAACTAATCAAAAACACAAGGAGCAAGAAATGGTGAGAAGATGAACTTCTCATTGAGTCTTCACTACCTATAGTAGGAGAGTAGACTCATCTGATCACAAGAAGCTAGACATAGAAAGCATGTGGTATACCCATGCATCTTCGCCTTTCTTGGAATGAGAGTAACCCAAACACAAGAAGTGGGTATTGAAATAGGATATAAATATATGCCCAGTTAATGAAGTCCAAACTAGAGAGTAAGGGGATCTCCATCTCATAGTTCCACCCAGGAAGAAGAGTCACCAAAAGTTCCATAAGTAACCACCAATAATTCTCAACATCCCTTACATCTTCCATGAACACACAAGTTAAAGGGACTCAATCACCACACCTAGATACTATCTGGTTTGGGTAGGTCTGTCTTGACCGTACGATTTTAGGTCACATCATAAGGATGCGTCTCGGTGGGGAAAGCACCCCTGTTACTCATGAGCCCAAAGTAGTGTCAAAGCGTGTCTCTCAACTGATCCACAACTGAAAAGAGTAAACCCAAAGTATAGGACCCTCACCCTAGTTTTTAAGGGGGATTCCACTCTAATAGTCACCATAAAGGACCCACACCCTATTGCGTTAGGGAGATTACACTATTGTTTATCGAGGACCCTCACCCTAGTGCGTCAGGGTAATTCCACTCAAAAGTAACTGATTGAGGACCCACACCCATGCTAATGGGTGGGGGGGTGGGTTCCACTATCATAGTAGTTATATAGGACCCACACTGATGCCGATGGGGTATTCCACTCTTATTTTCATAGAGGACCCCTTCCCTGGCGTGTCAGATGGATTCCAATCTCATAGTAGTCTTAGACAACCCACACCTATGCTGATGGTGGATTCCACACTAGGTCATTGAGTACCCACACCCTACCTGGTAGGTGGATTCCAATCAAAAGATATCAAGGAACTATAATGGCCATGCTTGTTGGATGGTACCTCTCAGAAAGCACTTATTTTCTAATGCCCGATCACTAACGTCATCACACATCGCTTGAATAGGCGTCACATCTATAATATCTCGCATTATATCTCAAAATCCAATATGGAGGACACCCTTGAATTCTATGTGGAAAGACACTTAGGATAGCCTACTCGTATGCCAAAATATGAGTCCAAATGAAGGAGATACGATAGGTAGAATATCCAATATCCCTAATATCCTCTGAAGTCAAGATCAACCTATACGCTGTCTGCAAGGGCACACCAAGTCTGAGAAAAGCCCGAGTAGGGGTGAGTATGAAAATACTCAGTAAGATGCCCCAAAGGCTAGAGGGAGAAACAAAAGATGTACTAAAGAGGCAATTAGTAGATAGAACAAGGTATAGTAAAAGTGAGTACAACTCAACCCCACAAGAGAGTCAAGTAAACTAATCAAAAACATAAGGAGCAAGAAAGGGTGAGAATTTGGACTTCTCATTGAGTCTTCACTACCTATAGTAGGAGAGTAGACTCATCTGACCACAAGAAGCTAGACATAGAAATCATATGGCATACCCCATTCATCTTGGCCTTTCTTGGAATGAGAGTAACCAAAACCCAAGAAGTGGGTATTGAAATAGGATATAAATATATGCCCAGTTAATGAAGTCCAAACTAGAGAGTAAGGGGATCTCCATCTCATAGTTCCACCCAGGAAGAAGAGTCACCAAACGTTCCATAAGTAACCACCAACAATGCTCAACATCCCTTACATATTCCCTGAACACACAAGTTAAAGGGACTCAATCACCACACCTAGATACTATCTGATTTGGGTGGCTCTGTCTTGACCATACGGTTTTAGGTCACGTCATAAGGATGCGTCTCAGTGGGGAAAGCACCCCTATTACTCATGAGCCCAAAGTAATGTCAAAGCGTGTCTCTCAACTGATCCACAACTGAAAAGAGTAAACCCAAAGTATAGGACCCTCACCCTAGTGTGTAAGGGGGATTCCACTCTAATAGTCACCATAAAGGACCCACACCCTATTGCGTCAGGGAGATTACACTCTTGTTTATCGAGGACCCTCACCCTAGTGCGTTAGGGGAATTCCACTCAAAAGTAACTGATTGAGGACCCACACCCATGCTAATGGGTGGGTGGGTGGGGGGGGGGGGTTTCACTATCATAGTAGGTGTATAGGACCCACATTGATGCCGATGGGGTATTCCCCTCTTATTTTCATAGAGGACCCCTGCCCTGGTGTGTCAAATGAATTCCAATCTCATAGTAGTCTTAGAAAACCCACACCCATGCTGATGGTGGATTGCACTCTAGGTCATTGTGTACCCAAACCCTACCTGGTAGGTGGATTCCACTCAAAAGATATCGTGGAACTACAATGGCCATCCTTGTTGGATGGTACCTCTCAAAAAGCACTTATTTTCTAACACCCGATCACTAACGTCGTCAGACATCGCCTGAATAGGCGTCACATCTATAACATCTCGCATTATATCTCAAAATCCAATATGGAGGAAACCCTTGAATTATATGTGGAAAGACACTTAGGATAGCCTACTTGTATGCCAAAATATGAGTCCAAATGAAGGAGATAAGAGAGGCAGAAGATTCTTAGTGTGGAACATGGAGCGTGTGGGGCCCACATGATCTATGGACCCACCTCAGCACCTAGACGTTTACCCATTCATACTAAGGTACTAAACTGCTGCACAAGTACCCCTAGGTATTCCAATGTACTCCTAG
Source organism: Viscum album (assembly GCA_963277665.1). Classification (NCBI taxonomy): domain Eukaryota; kingdom Viridiplantae; phylum Streptophyta; class Magnoliopsida; order Santalales; family Viscaceae; genus Viscum; species Viscum album. Next base: position 594,126,526 of record OY728166.1, read on the forward strand.
AGTACATGGTATATTTGGCCCAAAAAAGGGAAGATGAGTGCTCGAGGCTCATTGTTGGTCTGAAGGGAAGAAATGTTATTTCTACAGCCAAGCCTCCTCAAATGGACCAAGTAACCAAAATAATCATGCTGTTACGATCCTTGAAAAGAGGTGCAAAAGATTGACTATTAATTCACCTGAATCAAACATTCAGTGGAAAAGTTGCATCACCCAACATCACACATGAATAGTACTTCGTGGATCCCCCACCTTGATCTCGGAAGAAGCCAAACAAATTGCACCATTTTGATCCTCTTGAAAACACACACTAAAAAGACTGCCCATTCATCCCAAATATACACCTGGTGAATAAGCTGCATTTCACCATACCACACACGAGCGATGCTACATGGGATCCATGCTATGTTCCAAAACACCTCAATGAATTTCTCTATTGTGATCCTCTTAGAAAAGCACATGGGATTGGCTATCCATTCATCCAAAATGGAAACCTGGTGAAAATGTCACATTTTATTGCAAACGCCCAATCGGGCCTCATGGGTCCCAAACCTCTATTTTTGTTTAAGTGCCTGAAATTAGTCTTGAAAATTATTCCTCAAATCCAGGGTTGCAACACCTCTGACAGCGCATCAATCAGACGACGTATGCAAACACACGGTCCGATATAAGTTTGCAGAATAATAATAATAATAATAATGATGATAATAATGACAACAATAACAAAAACAAAAACAACAACAACAATACTATTATTATAATAATCGTAATTTTCATGTCATCGATCCTTGTGCATGAATTATAAAAATCCCAAAACTGTCTCAAAAGGATCACCTCGAAGCAAGGGTCGGGTTTCCAGAGACGGGAAATGAATCAGATGTCTGGCTTTCAAGCTTGTTCAGATACAATATTTTTTAATAATGATGATAATAAAAATATTATTATTAATCTCAGCTATTTTTTTGGAACCAAACCATAAACCCAAAACAAAAAAGCCCCAAATTTTTCTAAAAAGATCCATCTCAAAAAGAGGAATGCATGGCCACAGACGACTTGAAAAATAGACGCTCCATTTAGGATTTATTGGTGTTTGAAAGTTTTAGTAGTAGTTGTAGTAATAATAATAATATTATTACTATTATTTTATTTCCATTTTTCTTTTCTATTTTTTTATTCATAAATCCGTAGGGGGGGATTCCCATGTTCGGTCGCCTGCCACCGCTTGAGCCCGCCGAACCGCTGCCTGCACACCCTGGAACCTTCTACAGTCCCCTCTGACCTCTTGCCACTGCACCATTCTAGATTCTTCTGATAGTATCCTAGTACGCCATCATGAAACTGGAGCTGAATCCTCCTTGGACCCACCACTCCCTGGACCCACATCACCGCCTGCTTTCGCAAATCACCAAGAACACCCTAGGGCTCAGAAAATTATTCCAAGAATAGATCTAGGATCCTCAGATCCCAATCTACACTACGATGGTCTCCCCTCGAAGAATTGTTGACATTTCTACGTGAAGAAAAGTGGGTAGATCTTTCGATCACAGCTGCACCTCTTCTAGTGCCTGAAACTCAAATCCGAGCATAGATTGGGACTCCTCGTACTGAGGGATTCACATATAAGTGTCTTGATCCATGATCAGAGGTTGTCTAAACACGGAGAAAAGTTATTGTCAAAGAATGAAAAAGAATGCAAAGAATGAGAGATCCTGAATAAAAAAAACAATGTTCATTATTAGTTTGTCATTCAACAAAGAATATCAAAAAAACAGAATTAATAAGAAATCAAAAATTATAATATATTATTCAATTGGGGAGGTGCATAATCTGAAAGAGAAATCATACCTCAATTTTGGATATGCCATTGTGTTTGCTGTGCTCTTATCTACCAGCACCTGAATTTTTGTCGCGATATGATGAAGAATAGATGTTGAATCACCATCGGAAGGGAGGGTGGAACTTCACCTGTGCATGAGACTAATTGAGACAAAACCCTGATCATTTCCTTAAGCTCATATTTATAAGAAACTATCAGTGGCCACGAGATCCAAACCTCCTGCGCCCTCTCACCTGAGGTCACCCCTAGGGAAAAAATTGCGTTATGAACTCAACAGTTCTATTAGATTTCCAATTTGAATCTCTGTTCATATGTTATTAGATCTGATGACCATAATAAATTAATTATTTTAATTAATTTATTTACAAAAATTATCTCTATAGTGTTTTCCACAGGAAGACTTCACCCACAAAATTTATACCCTACCTTGGGTAAAAGGCATGCTTCAGACTCAATAGTGGCATCAGAGTTTCGATCTGAGCTACCATCTATGAGATATCCTGTTTCCTCCATGTGCACAATGTGAAAACACTTAATATTTTAATAAAACTTATTATGGGAACACCAGGCATCAAAATCCCATGCCGTATCAGTTCCTGGATCTGGATATATATGTTGAAATATTCCAAAGTCTTATGAGGTGAAAACCTGGTCTCTACATCTTCCTTCTCAAAAATGATGTATGCATGTTGTGCTTTATGTGTTATAGCTCTAGAAGTACATAAATGATCATGAAAATGTTTAAGACTATAGGTAAACTTAGTTAGATCTAGAAGAATATTATGAGGAGAACCCAATATATATTATAGACCAGACTAATAATTTACTTCAATGAAAGATGGTGAAACTTGTTCGGTTTCAGTGGTGGTATAAAAGGATCCAGGAGGAGACATGGAAGTTGGAATTCTATGTTCGACCTCAAAAGGATCACTAGAGATGCTTCTCATGGAAAAAAATTTATTATAGGGGGATAAATTTAATATTACCATTTTTTAAAGGATAATTTTAAAATTTGTTTGTTTTTATTTTATAAGTGTTTTTGTATGGAGATTTAATTTTTTTTTAAAAATCAACTTATAAATGATTTTTTATTTTTGGCTTTATATAAGGGTAAAATTCTGATTAAATCTTTAGAATATTCCAAGGAATGTTTTTAGAGTTAGGTGGATATTCAATATGAGATTTTGGGGCCTGTGGTTCACTAGTGTAGACTGAATTTTTTTAAAGATATCCTATAATTTTTGTCCAATTTACCCATTAACTAAACATGATCACATGATATTCAATAAATAAATAAATAAATCAATCATGGGAAAATAAATCATTCATGTTCAGTTCAAAAAAAACCCACATTAAATTTTCAACAAGTATTTACCATTTTAAAACTAAATCATAGGTTTTAATCAATTAATGCCATTTACAATCATATTTCAATTTATTCCATTTGAAATCATTTGAACTGAAAAATTTATAAATTATGGATTCAATTTTTTATTAATCCACAAAAAATTTCAATTCCATTGAAATTATGGGTTTTGATAATATCCATGCCATTATAAAAATAATCTATAAAACACTTCAAATTAGGGTTTTTAAATCATTTAAAAAATTATTTCCAGTAAATCTTAAAATTTAAGGTTTCCACTATAGGGAAAAATATTATGGAACCACCTAACTTTAATTAATGATCACGTTAACACCTTAAACATGAAACACCAATAAATAGAGAAGGTAAAGGAGTCCAACAAAGAAATCCAAGATCACAAATCATAAACACCAACTTAGATTCTACTAGAATACCCAATATCATTTCGCTTCTAAAGAGGGATAGTGTGGAGAGGGAGAAAACCAAAGTGAGAACATTTACCAGGGACAAAAAAATAAATCTGAGACGTCCAAAGTGGGATAAATTTCCCAAAAATTAACATGGAGTTTCTCTAGGATTTGAGAGGATAGGATACAAAAAGAAAGAATTATTTTTCGGGTTATTGTACAAAAAGAACCACTAATGTAACATCCCAGGTGAATAAAGAATATGGAATTTTTATATTTATAAATTTTTTGAAATAAATATTAATTTTACTTTAAAGGGGATGCCATGTTTGATGGCGTACCCAATATGCAACAACGGGTTTCTTTGAAATCTGACATTACACACAACATTAAGTTATACCAAAAAAATAATATAATAATATTATTATTTTAAATGGTTGTTAATGCATAGCCATTGTATTGGCGGGAATGTACAATACTAACTAAAATAAAATTATACATGTTTTTTAAATGTTTTTACATTTATCCAATAAAATCTATAAGATTAAAATGTGAATGAATCCAATTTTAAGCATAAACAATTTAATATTCTTTAAAATGTAGATTTATCGCCTTTTGATGGAGAACCCTTTTTAAATACATTTTTTGTCACTTTTATATGTTCTATTGGACAATATAATATTATTATTTAGAATCAGGACATAAAAATTTTCTTTGGATGAAATTTTGATATTTTTCTGATAATGTTCATTTTTTAATGAATAGTGAGAAATACTGCATTTTAAATCAAAAATACCTTTTAATATAATTTATTTATATAGTTATAATATTATTTTAATTGGTTTTAAAGTGTAACTAGATTATATTTTTACCATTTAATCCAATTTTGGACATTATAAGTAATTTCACTCTTAAATTTAACATAAATAAGTATCAATCTTTTGATAAATATTATTTCTTAAAAACAAGATTTTTGTTTTGACAACGAGAATTAATTTTAAATTAATTTCTTACACTTCTGTGTTTTGAATTTGGAAAATTGGATTCCATATTTTAAATCAGGAGGTAAAAATTGCGTTAATAGGTAACTTTTATTTTTAGACATTCTGAATATTTACTTTAGTAAATATTTTATTTACCATGGTTAAAAGGTAAATCTGGTAAACAAATGTAACAAAATAATATTATATTAATATTAAATTAACCTAACACATGTTCTAATCCTATTGGATGATACATTTACAACCATGGGCTTCCTTGGGATGATTTTGGGACCCCATCGAGCCACATAGAAGTGATAATGACACTTTATATTAATTAATTTAAAGTAAAGAAAAAAATCACACAAACATATATCTTTTAGTAAATACATTTTTACATGGGGTTATATAAGTTATCTCTTATACTATAAATATTAATTTTAAATATAAAAATATTTCATACATCATGGTATTTTATTTATAATTTTTTGACATTAAATAAATAAAATTATTTATAACACAATGATGATGCAGTGATTACCTTTTTAATAAATGATTTAAATAAATGAGATTATAAAATTTTAAAAACAATAAAAAACCTATCAAATTCTTATTATATGATTTTATTTCGAAAAATATTAATCTTAACTTAAAATTTAATGGGTTTTGGACCTTTTGATACCAAAATTCAGTTTATTATAAAATAATATTTTCAAACATTCCTAAAGAGCCCCTCCTCCCCCTTATAAAACGCCATCACCTATAACCCATCACTCACACCTCTAAAGACCTTTTTCTTGTCCAACCTCTACTCAATTAATCTCCCTATATACCTATATTCCTTCAATAATCCTTACCTTAGGTATAATACACTTCAAGGAAGGATTTTGGTTCAAACCAAAGAGAGTTACCCGATTTAAAGGTAATACCTTCTCTTAAGTTCTTTTATTTTCTTTTACTTCTCCAACCCCTTAAATCTCTTTATTAGTTTCTTTTATAAAAAAAAAATATACTCAATATACTAGGTTGTTTTTATTATAAGTATTATAAATACACTTCCACACACCTCCATCTAATGGATACGAACATACTGTTTTAGTGGATGACGAACTACTGCCTCACGAAACGATGATTATTCAAATATCTCCAACCGCATATCATGGTGGCCATTATAATGGAACTGTATATATATATATATATTATTTTTATTTTTTATCTATTATTGTGTATTTTTCATTTATATAATACCTTTATGGTTTTCATAATGGGTAAGTACAATAATTTAATTTGAGGAAGTGCGGATTACCGCCCCTCAAAGTGATATGACTCATTCATACCATACATGGAACATATAAAGAAAGGTGTTAATGAACTTATTTAATGTATATAAAATATGATATTATACTGGAATAATAATATATCTATATATCATTTGGTTTTTATTTTTTTTAAAATGAAAAAATGAAATGGAAGTAGCGTTCATGCGTACATACGGCTTACCGTCTCCATGAACGGTGCATTTCATTTTCATATATCCAAATGATATGGACTATTATAAATAAATATATACTATATATATATCATATATAAATAATTAATATCATTCTAGAGATAATGGAATTTTGACCTCATGGACAATTTATAATTATAACAAGTTTATTTTAACTCATGTTTCGAACATCGACAAAATGTCCGATATTAACTCAAATAGTTAACTAATTTTTATAGAAAGGTAATAAGTGATATTAAAGTAATAATAAAATTTAAAAAGTGTATTATTCAAGTATAAACTAACTTAAGTTTACTATTCAGGAAGAACAAGGAACATACAAGACAATTCAGACTTGAGGTAAGGTGTTTTTATCTCACTTTTTATTCCCGTGAAATTCATGCTATATTTTCCACTATTTACTTCTGTGTGGTGTATTTAATGCCCATTATTGTATTATTTGTTTAATATTATTTAATTTATAGGCATTTAAATCTACATTTTATGCTTCTTCTTTTATGTGGTTTATGTTTCGTATGTTACCGAATAGGTAAGGGAACCTTTCACTGTAATCTTTTAGTTAAAGACTTATTTTATGTATTTTAAATTTACATTTTCTTATGTTGGGATATGTTATTATATATCCTTATTGATATATATTTTATTTTAATGTGATTAGATACCCTTTCCTCTCTCATCAACTCATTTTCTAAATTTCAAAGTGACGCTATTAGGCTGTCGAATTTCTGTAAGAGAACTTTTTAACCCAATTCCAATTCTTTGGGTTAAACATATACTTCTTGATTATGTCTTTCTATGAATATGTGTGAATGAACTATGAATGTTTTACAGTTAATATCCACTTATATTAGGAGTATTCCTATTTTTCACACATAATTATGTCATTGATTTGTCCCTAATCTAAGAATATGATCTTTGCAAGGGACTTTGTCTCAATTTACATTTCATTGAGACTTATTTGTTGTTATGAACCAATTCACTTTTATATGGTGTATATACTGAAATTTGACATATTATATCATGAATATCCTTATTATCAGGATATTATAAGCTTTGATTAATGTTATTCCTCAATTATTTGTATTCAAGTATCTCTCATTTGGTTATGAACTCTTTAACTAAAATTTCATTTTAAATGTTTTAAATATTTATTGGTCTAAATCATTCTCATTAATGTCCATGTTTTAAAAATGGTTTTTAGGATTTATTTATATTGACATGAATATTTTGAAATTAAAATTTATTTCAAAAGCTTCAAAGTGGTATGGGACACTTTTATTAAAAAATCTCTTTATTAAATGTTTTCAATGGTTTTGAAAATGGTTTGATAAAAAATTGATTATATCAATATCTTGAAAAGATATATTATGATTGAAATGTGGAAATTTTATCCTTCCTATATGTTTGTTTTATGTTTTATGAATATTTTATGGTTTTTGTGAATTATTTATGTATATGGGTGGTTCTATGATAAACCTAGGGCGGGAGAGCCCGATATAGCTCTACAATGCATTGGGTAACATGACAGAGGTAAACGTTAATGTTTCTCCTAAGAGATTTAGGGAATATATTGTGATGGGTATTCCAAACGTAACTCCCTAAGTTGCTGTGGATGATACAATGTAAGTATGTTATGTATAGCATAAGTTACATTTATGATTTATGATTTCTATGTGTTATTCATAAATCTTATGATATTATAAGGTATGATATGATTGAAAAGTATGGTTTCGTTGTTTTGTATTTATTGATGGGGTAATGTTTTCATTCTTTATTTTATAACCATTAATGAGATTTTTATGTTCATCCCAAGTTTTGATTTTTTTTTCATAGGAATTAAAGATGTATAGGGTCAAGGATGAGATTAAGGAAAAGTCATGCTGTCTAAAACATAGAACTAAACATGTTTCATTTTTTAAGATTTTTTATTTTATGAAAAAAATTGAAACTGAGTAGAAGTGTCTAATTTGTAATTTTTGATATGTAATGTAATTGTTATGGCCTATTTCTCTAAATCTCTAAACCTAAAAAGATCCTCAATGTGAATTATTGATTTAACTCAAGATTAAGTAATGTTTAAGGCTAGAGCCTTATAGTTGGTATCAGAGGTTGGTTTAGACAACTTTAGGGATTGGGAGTTTTTGTTATACACATGGTTAGTATCTATGTCTATTATTTAAGTTAAATCCTTATTTAGTAACTTTTTTAAATCAAGGAATGTTGGTTACAAATGGATGGAGGGGGATCTCAAATGGAATTCCTATCTCTTCCTGATGACTTTCTTGCAATAATTATAGTAAAGTCATGTCCAGGTGACTCTGAAACTTTTTCAAATATAAAAATCACTTGAAAGTAATTGTTTGAGATATCAAACAGCTCCACTATACCTCGATATCATCGTGGATCATTGGTTTTATTTAATTAAATCTTATTTTCTCAATATTCTCATATTTTTAGGAAAGGTAAATATTATCAAGGTATTTTCAAATATTTTACGTTATCAAAAGATTTTGAAGAGTAATATGATTTTGAAAAAGGTTTTAAAGAAGGATACCCTTGCACAACCTATTTATATTTTCTTTTAAATTATAGTCTTTCAGCACATACTTATGGTATTTTAAAAGGACCATTGATTGAATTTTTCAACTCAAACTCGGTATGAATGTTTTATAGAAAAAATGTTTTATTAGATGTTTTGAAATTATATGTCATACATATTTTTTTTTCAAAATAGTTCTCCCATGATCACCCATATGACCCATGTTGTACGAAGTGTATTTGGATAGAGGAAGTAGATGATTTTTAAGGATCTCTAAATCATTGTTTTAATGCATGGACTATCTATCAATGTGATCAAGATGATGATGAAAATAAGTGGACACAATGATCAAGGTATGATGTTCTTTCTTTAGGAATATTGTTATTTTATGGAGGTAAAAAAATTGTAAATATATATAAGACTTCATGAATTAAGATATTGAGGTCATTATGAGTTGGTATGAAAATGAGAGGCATAAGACAACTATTGAGGTTAAATCATTTTATGGTTATTTTTTAGGATTTTATCTCATTTTTGAGAATGTTATAAAATTGTATAGTTTTTGAAAAAGGACAACACATGGACCGTGTGACAACCCGCCGCGTCGGACAAAGATGTGGGAATCGAACCCACAACCAAAGTGTGATTGGGATTTATTTCCTACCACTAGACTACATGAAGTCCCCAGTTATTATGACTTATTATTTTTAGTTAAATGATTTTATTGATCATGAATAAGTTGATTTGGGATCTTATGTTTTATAAAATGGATATCCTTAGTACAAGAAAGTGATTTGGGGATTAAGTTATAAAAGTTATTTTGGAAGACATTTTCTCTTTTTGGGAAACTATATGCCTAAGGAAAATAGAATACTTTGGTATTTAAATTGAGGAGTAATGGTGGAATTTTATTTTGGAAGAATCTATGTTTTTATTATGTACATATAGTGATTTGGGTAATTTATGGAAATGATTAACCTATCATAGATAATATGTGATTTGGTTAATTACACTTCAGTATGATACATTAAGAGTAGTTTATATTATTTGGAGATAAATGTTATGATTTATTATGGAAGACCATGTGATTAAATCCTTCTGAGTTTTGGGTTACAATCTTAGTTTGGGTTACTTTGAAGAATCTTAAGGACATTTGTTTATTGAATGGTCTTTGAAAAACATTGGGTATTGTTTGTTGAATTTTGGGGATTAAGAGTAGTATTTCTTTTTATAAATTACTATCCTTTTTTGGGTATTATCTGATCTTGTACTAACCGTTTTGGTTTTGGTTAATGTGAAAGGAAATGGAAATATATAATTCATCTTTTTTGGATTATGTGATTCTATAGAAGTTTATTTTATCACTTTAGGTGTGACCAAGTCATCTTAAATACTCATCGTTTGGAGAAAAGATGAATTTTTGGTAGAAACTTATTAAAGGATGGAACTCTACTTAAAAAGTAAGTATATTTCCTTATGTACTTATTCAATATCATAAAACATTCTATAAATTTATTAAATGAAACTAAAAAAACATTGTTTGTTTACTTTTCCTACTGGGAAACCAAAGGCCGTTTAACCTATCACAAGTCTGTGGTTTTTTGGTGGTAAACTTTCTCCTCATCATGTTTTCTATTACTCTTCATCAGAACTTGACACTTAGTTTCTCCTCCATATCCATGTTTTCATAGAATCCTTGTATGGGTTATCTTGGGTGACCTTTTTACTTCTCTTTTATTATTTTAAAGTGATAGTTTTATTGACTTTTATTCCGATGTGGGACTTTTAATGAAGTTTCCGAGCCCAATTTTAAAATTGCGAGGACAGAATTCCCAAAAGGGGGCTTAGATGTAACATCCTAGGTGAATAAAGAATATGAAATTTTCATATTTATTTATATTTGTGAATTAAAAATTAATTTTACTTTAAATGGTTTTCCATTTTCAATGGCGTAACCGATATGAAACAACGATTTTCTTTTAAATCTTACGTTACACACAACGTTAAGTTATACCGAAAAATAATATAATAATATTATTATTTTAAATGGTAGTTAACACATAACCATTTTATTTGATAGAATTAACATGACTAACTACAATATGATTATACATGTTTGTTAAATGTTTTTATATTTATCCAATAAAATTTAGAATATTAAATCATGAATGAATCCAATTTTAAGGATAAACACTCTAATTTTCTTTAAAAGGCCGATTTATAGCCTTTTGATGGAGAACCCTTTTTAAATATAGTTTTTTTCACTTTTATATGTTCTATTTGACCAAATAATATTATTCTTTAGAATCAGGACATCAAAATTTACTTTGGATGAAATTTTGGTATTTTTCTGATAAGGTTCATTTTTTAATGAATAGTGAAAAACACTGCATTTTAATTCAAAAATTCCTTTAAATATAATTTATATATATAGTTAGAATATTATTTTAATTGGTTTAATTGGATCATATTTTTACCATTTAATCCAATTTTGGTCATTGGAAGTAATTTCACTCTTAAATTGAACATAAACAAGAATTGATATTTTGATAGATATTATTTCTTAAAAATACAGTTTTGGTTTTGACAATGGGAATTAATTTTAAATTAATTTATATGAATTGTATGTTTTGATTTTTAAAAAAGTGATTCCATATTTTCAATTAGGAGTTCAAAATTGTTTGAATAGGTAACTTTTATTTTTAGACATTATGAATATTTATTTCAGTAAATATTTTATTTTCCATGGTTAAAAGGTAAATCTAGTAAATAAAGGTAAAAAAATAATATTATAATAATATTAAATTACCCTAAAACTTGTACTAATATTATTGGATGATACCTGTATGACCATGGTCATCCTTGGGTCAATTTTGGGACCCCATAGAGCCACTTATGAGTGATAATGACACTTTATATTAATTAATTTAAAGTAAAGACAAAAATTACATACACATATATCTTTTAGTAAATGAATTTTTATATGGAGTTATATAAGTTATATCTTAGACTATAAATATTAATTTTAAATATAAAAATATTTCCTACATCATGGTATTTTATTTATAATTTTTAGACATCAAATAAATAAAATTATTTATGACACAATGATGATGCAGTGATTACCTTATTAATAAATGATTTAAATAAATGAGATTATAAAATTTAAAAAACTATACAAAACCTGTAAAATTATTATTGTATGATTTTATTTATAAAAATCATAATCTTATATTCTAATATAATGAGTTTTGGACCTTTTGAAACAGAAAATAAGTTTATAATAAAATAATGTTTTCAAACATTCCAAAAGAGCCCCTCCTCCCACTTATAAAAATCCATCACCTCTAACCCATTACTTACAACTCTCAAGCCCCTTGGATCATCCAAAATATAAACAATTACACTCCCTATATCCCTATATTCCTCCAATAAGCCTTACTATTGGTAGAAGTCACTTCAAAGAAGCCTTTTGGTTCAAACCAAAGGAAGTTATCCGATTTAAAGGCAACGTCTTCTCTTAAGTACTTTTCTTTTATTTTACTTTTCTAACCCCATAAAATATATTTATTCAATTATTTTATAACAAAAATAGTATACTAAATATATTACGTTGTTTTTATGAGAATTATTCAAAATACACTTCCACACACCTCAATATAATGGATACGAACATACTGTTTCTGGGGACGACCAACTACTGCCTCCCGAAATGATAATTGTTCAAATATCTCCAACTGCCTCTCATGGTGGCTATTATGATGGATATATATATATATATATATATATATATATATATTGTTTATGATTTCTCTATGATTCTATATTTTTCTTTCATATCATACCCTTATGGTTTTCATAATGGGTAAATATGATAATTTCATTTGAGGAAGTGCAGACTACCGCCCCCTCAAAGTGATATGAATCATTCATACCATACATGGAATATATAAAGAATGGTGTTAATGAACTTATGTAACATATATAAAATATGATATTATACAAGGATAATAATATACCTATGTATCATTTTGTTTTCATTCCTTTTAAAATGAAAAAAATGAAATGGAAGTAACATTCAGGCGTATGTACGGTTTACCGTCTCCATGAACGGTGCATTTCATTTTCATATATCTAAATGATATGAACTATTATAAATAAATATATAATGGATATATTTTATATATAAATCATTAATATCGTTCTAGAGATAATGGAATTATTACCACATGGACAATTTATAATTATAACAAGTTCATTTTTAACTCAAGTTTCGAACATCGACAAAATGTCCGATATGAACTCATATAATTAACTAATTGTTTTTGAAAGGTTATAAGTGATATATAAAGAATAATAAAATTGAAAAATGTTCTTAAGAAAGTATAAATTAACTTATGTTTATTATTCAGGAAGAACAAGGAACATACAAGACAAGTTTGACTTGAGGTAAGGGGGTTTCATCTCACTTTTTATTCCTGTGAGATTTATGATATATTTGACACTATTTCATTTTGTGTGGTGTATGTACTACCCATGATTGTATTATTTGTTTAATATAATTTAATTTATTTTAATTTACATCTTAATTTTAGGATTCTTCTTTCATGTGGATTATGTTTCATAAGTTACCAAATCAGTAAGGGAACCTTTCACCATACTCTTTTAGTTAAAGACTTCTTTTATGTTTTTTAAATTTCAATTTTATTATGTTCAGATATGTTATTATATATCATTATTTATATAATTTTTATTTCCATGTGATTATAGACCCTTTCCTCTCTCATCAACTCATTTTTTGAATTTTAAAGTGACACCGTTAGGCTGTCGAATTTCTGTAAGAGAACTTTTTAACCCAATTTTTATTATTTGGGTTAAACTTATACTTATTGATTATGTCATGCTATGAATATGTGTGAATGAACTATGATTGTTTTACACTTAATATCTACTTATATTTGGTTTATTATTATTTTTCACACATAATTACGTCATTTATTTGTCCTTAATATAAGGATATGATCTTTGCAAGGGACTTTGTCTCAATTTACATTCCATTGAGACTTATTTGTTGTTATGCACCAATTCACTTTTATATGGTGTATATAATGACCTTTGAAATATTATATCATGAATATACTTATTATCATGATATTATAAGCTTTGATTAATGTTATTCCTCAATTATTTGTATTCAATCATCTCTCATTTAGTTAAGCACTCTTTAACTAAAATATCATTTTAAATGATTTAAAGATTTATTCTTCTAAATCATTCCCATTAATGTCCATGTTTTAAAAATGGATTTTAGGATTTATTTATATGGACATGAATGTTTTGAAATTAAAATTTCTTTCAAAATCTTAAAAGTGGTATATGAAACTTTGATTAAAAATATCTTTATTAAATGTTTTAAATGGTTTGATAAAAAATTGATTATGTCAATATCTTGAAATAATATATTGTGATTGCAATGTGGAAATGTTATCTTTACTTTATGTTTGATTTATGTGTTATGAATATGTTATGGTTCTTGGTCATTGTTCACGTATATGGGTGGTTCCATGATAATCCTAGGGTGGGTGAGCCATAGATATCTCTCCAATTCATTGGGTAACATGACAGAGGTAAACATTAATGTTTCTCCTAAGAGATTTAGGGAATATACTATGATGGGTATTCCAAACGTAACTCCCTACGTAGATGCAGAATTTACAATGTAAGTATGTTATGTATTCCATAAGTTACCTTTATGATTTATGATTTCTGTGTGTTATTCATAAATATTATGATTTCATAAGGTATGTTTTGATTGAAAAGTATGGTTTCACTGTTTTTTATTTATTGATGGGCTAATGTTTTATTCCTTATTTTATAACCCATAATGAGATTTTTATGCTCATCCCAAGCTTTGAAATGTTTTTTCAAAGGACTTAAATATGAATAGGGTCAAGGATGAGATCAAGGAAAAGTCATGATGTCTGAAACATGGAACTAGACATGTTTCTTTTTTAAGAGTTTTTATTTTATGAAAAAATGGAAACTAAGTAGAAGTGTATACTTTGTAATTTTTGAGATGTAATGAAATTGTTATGGCCTATTTCTCTAAAGCTATAAACCCGAAAATATCCTCAATGTTAAATATTGATTTAACTCAAGATTAAGTAATGTTTAAGGATGAGGCCTTATAACTAAAACTAAGGAATTCATCACTTGAATCATAAATTCATGACATGAACTTCCAGAATGACCTATACAATGAAAAAATGATCACACTGAATTAGAGAAAACTAATGAAACCTTTAATGAAGTGAACCATTTTACTAGATTGAAATTTTTTCATGCTACGAACTAGTTTAAGACATCTTCCTAGAAACAAATTCACACCATGTTACTAGTTTATGACCTGAATGTGTCCAACTGCATGTGTGATGACTAGGTTCTGGAGAAAAAAACCAGAAAATGGTTCAAACTAAACCCTAAACCAAAGAGTACCCTCTAAGTCCATTGAATCATAAACACTTGGACTCCATTATATCGAAAAAATATACATCCCTAAACTTTTGGTCACATTCCCTCTAAGAATTTTCCCCACCCTCAAAAAGATAGAAACATACCCAAACAAAAAGGAAATCAAATCAAGGGCCAAAGAATAACTAAAAGAAGGTAATGGGATGTTACAAACCCCCCCATAAACAATTTTAGTCTCCAAAAATATTCTCCATAAGATCCTATGTTGAAGATATCAGGGTACTACTATCTCATCAATGAATTACACATAAAAGTCTCATGAAAATCAAAACCATGTTGCCATATCACACAAACTAAATATATAATCTTCCCATGAATAACCTTTGTCTCAAAATCAACATTATTGAATGGATTATCTTTCACAGATAAATCATCCACAACATCAAGATATTCATCACTAATAACATGAGAAGGGTATGAAATATAATTTTTAAGCTTTAATACATGAAACACATTCTGGATCGAATTAAATTTTGGTGGAAGTTTCAAATAGTAGGAAACTATCCCAACTCACTCAACAATTTCAAAAGGACCAAAAATTATCACCTTAATATTTCCCTATTTTATAAGATGTTAGTGACCCAAATGAGGTTAAACAATAAAAAACACCTTGTCACCCATATAAAACTCCAATGGTCATTGATGTCAATTAGCAAAGGATGTATACCAGCACAATGTTGTCAACATCCTCTAAAGAATCAATTAAATCCTTGTCATCGTGTCTTGGAGAAAACCTCGTACCAATAAGTTACATTTATCAATATCCAACAAAAACAATGGATATCAGTAGGGATGGATATACAAGGCTTAAAAGGGATCCATTCAGATAGACTACCAGTAACTATTATTATAGGAAAACTCATCTAACACCAAATAGTCATACTAATATCTACCAAAGTATAAAATGAAAGAACTTAGAATGTCCTCAATAATTAGTATATATTTCTATATTTTTCCAAATGTCTACTGATGATATATTTTCCCCAAATGTATCTGGGATCCTATGGCCTCCTTGAGGCATCTCTATAAGAAATAAGTTAAATGGATATCCCTGTTAGATAATATTAGAGATGGAACTCCATGAAATATGAAAATATTATATACATAGAGAGGTCCCAAGTCCTTAACTTTGGGGTTATCTTGAATGGGTATAATGTGAGATAATTTTGTTAACATATTGATCCCAACCCATATCAGGTTCTTTCCTAGATGGGTATGCAACATCCCAACCTCAAAGTCCCTAAAATTATCACCCCCTTATAAGTCCTCACTAGATGTGGTTTAATAAAACCCAAGGTATTTGGTACTAGGGTTTGAAATTTTTGTAGCTATAACAATGAGATAAAAATTCAAATATATCTCATCTCATACCAAGACCTAAAAATCATTTTTATATATCATAGAACGTATTTTTGGTTCTATGGTGCACATCCTACTAGGAATATAACACCCCAAGATTTTGTGCAATATTGTTCTCCAAATTAATTTATTTTTTTAGATATTTTTTATTTACAAAAAGCACTATGTTTAGCTTGAGTTACATGAAAAATTGAGTTTTTATTGATTTAAACAAATTACCAATATATCTTTCTTTATACTCAACAATTATTTTAAATGAAACATGACATATTATTAAAATATTATTATTTAATATGATAGTTATCACCTAGCTGTTGGAATGGAGGTTATGTATAAGATCAAAAAAATTATAAAATATGGTTCAAACATATATATAAAATATATTATTTACTGACCAAATAATTATAAATGAAAATAAAACCCTTTTTAATATAAAAGGAAACCTTTCTATGAAAATCTATTTTTACATGTACACGTGTGTTTAATATCAATAAATTAAAAAAATAACTTTTGGTGAATTATTTTTGGGAACTTTATATATTATATATATCCATTAAACTTTATTATTTTCATTTTATGTGTTATCTAGAAAATAAATAAGAATAAAACCAATTTTATTCTTAAAAACATATTTTTTCTCTAAAAAGCAGTTTTGTCGCCATTTTGTGGAATAATTATTTTTAATTTTATTTAAAACCTATAGAAAATTATTTTGATAAAATAAAAATATTTTTTATATAATAATATCAAAATTACATTAGGGTTATTTTTTTTTGAAAAGTTTCATTTTTTGATGAATTGTGAAAAATATAGAATTTTAATTGAAAACTGTGTTTTCAACTAAATTATTTAAAAAGTTAAATTATATTTTAAATGGGTTTTAAATTAAGTTATTTAAATTATATATCTATTTATCCAATATAGGTCATTTTAATCAATTTAATATTTAAATTGGATATAAAAACTTTGTCAACTTTTGAACATTTTTTCTTCAAAAACCATCTTTCTTGTCATGTTTGCTAGATTAATTTTAAATTATATTATACCACTTATATGAGTTGAATTTGGAAAATATATTCCATAATTGGAATAATAATACCCTAAATTTTCTAATAACTTCTACTTAATGTTTCACCATAATGATTAGTGAAAATAGGTAAAATTAATTATTGCGATTAAGGTTGAAAGAGGGTTTTGCGTATGAAATGTTTTTGTATTAAAATTAATTTTACACATTCATTGGATTGAATATTTATAATCATTAATTTTAAATTATATAAAAACATTTTAATTTTAGTCTTAAATATTAAATTACCTAGGTAAATAAAAAGATACAATTTACCTTGGTAAAAACTATAAGGATAGAATTAAGGAAACTTAAATACTAAGTAATAAATTGATAAAAATGTGTATCAACAATGTAATTGTTCACCTATAATATTTGAATATTTTTTAGGCACATTAGCTAAGGTATACCTCCCAATAGTGAATACTTTTATGTTTTTTCATGAATTCTACTCCTCCTCAATTATAAAATGGCACTCACTCTCACCCATTATTCACAACTCTCAAGCAATTTGGTGCAACCAAACCCCGAAAAAATAAATTCCAAAATTACCTAATGTCATCCTAGAAGCATAATTTTTTACATAAATCCATCATATGAAGAATTTAGTGCAAACCTAAAGGAAATACCTGAGGAAGATGCAATGTTATTCAACAAGCATCTTTATTTTATTTCTTTCTCCACATTATTCAATTATTATTAGGACATGATTATATAATTACTTCTGTATATTATATATACTGATATTTTTTTATATTAAGGGTATGACCTATAACCGCACACACTTCAATCAAATGGGTTACTAAATCATCATTCGTGTATACGGTAGACTACTGACTCATAGACTGATGACTTACATTTATCCAACACTACTTCTCACAGTGGGAAATAATAATGGATTTATAGTTTATATATTATATTTATGATATTTATGATATTATTTTGATTATTTAATTATGATATCACACATTCCTTCATGCCTTCCAATTTTTGGGAATATGATAATGTCGTTCATGTGTACGAGAGCCTACTGCCTCATAAAGTGACGTGCTTCGTTCAAAATTTATATAGAATTTATTAAGGATGGTTTTAATGAAAATATGTGATATATAAGACATAAAAATAATTTTGGAAAGGTAATATATATCATTTAATTTTTTTTCTTTCAAAACAATAAGAAAGTTCGAAAACAACGGTCATGCGTACATACGACCTACCATCTCCATGCGTGGTGTATTTAATTTCCTACCAATAAATTTTATTGATTAATATAAATACATTATAATGAATATATATGATATTTATATCATGGTTATAAATCTTGAGATTATGTAATCAAGATCAAAGTAAGAGGACCAAAAATATAACAAATAAAAAAAAAGTAAAAAATAAATCAGTCATTATCCGAAAAATGACTTTAACATGGAATTATTAATAAATGGATACTAAAAGGTCATAATAAAATAATATGTGTTTTGATATATGTGAATATGGTTCTGTAATAGAATTATAATAAACTTATATTTATTATACAGAAGGTTTGGATGACTACGATGGAAGTCAATACTTAAGGTAAGGGATTTTTATCTCACATTTAATTTTCTATGATACACATGTCATGTTCACCACATGTTTCATTAATGTGGTGTATATAATTACCATAAATGTATTACTTGATTATTATAAATAATTATTTTATTTAAAAATCAATTTTATTATCCATCTCTCATCGGGTTTATGGTTTAAAATTTAAGAAGTCTGTAATGGATTTTTATCTCAATTTTCTTTCTTTGAGAAGTATGTTATGTAATACACATATATTATTTTATAATGTTTTTGTAATTATCGATTTTAATTTTATATCAGGCATATTCTTATTCTATTTACATTATATTCTTCATTTAATTTTATTCTATCATAGGGATTATGATTATGAGCTACCCAAGTGGTAAGAGTCTTATGTTACAATTTAATTGTTTATTAGGATTGTTTACGATTATGATTTCAATGATGAGATATTATGATCTATATCTTAATAAACTCATGAATTTTATTATACCATGGTTATTTAATTTGAATACATTTCTTACCTTCATTTGACTCTCTTAATGTACTCAGGTTTTTAAAATACTTTTTTATTAAAAAATATCATTTCGGTCAAAACCTATTTTTCATCCAAAACCATGTAATATAAATATGTTTTAAATTAAGTTTTAAAAATAATTTTAAAATACAAAAGGCTTTTTTACTCAAGAAATGTTTTAAAGTATTCTTAAAATTTCCTGCATATGTTTGCAATTTTTCTTTTAAAGAAAAGGATTATCAAAATGTTTTATGTTTTAAAAAAGTGATTTTCAAAATGAAAAGGTTATTTTCACTAAGAATGTTTTTAATGATATTTTTATAGTATTTCCATTCAATAATATCAAAATAATTTTTTTTTTCAATTATCCTACACTAGGGATATTTGGTATTGATACTATCCTCATTATTTTTATGGATGGAATAATATTGTTTCAAAGAGATTGCTATAAAAATCATTTCTTTTCCACGAGTAATTTATGTTTCAAAGATATTAATATAAAACCCATTTATTTTCCATGGGTGAATATTATTTAAAATAGAATTGAATTAAAACCATTTATTTTCCATGGGTTAATCAAATTATAAAGGGAATAATGATTATTATTATGAGTTTTATAATGAAATTCAATATCTTTTCACTTTATTCATGTTGTGGTTCTTGTAAATTATATATATGATGGGTCAGCCTAGAGAGTGTCGGGTAATCCCATTATAAATTATATGATAGGGTATACTAGATAATTTCGGGTAAGATCTTTGCAATATATATGATAGGTTTTCCTATATAGCATCGGGTAAGCCCATTACAACTTATACGATGGGGTGGCCCAAATAGTTTTGGGTAAGTCTATTACACCATTTATGATGGGGTGGCCCATATAGTGCTGGGTGAGTCCATTATAGCTTACATGATGGGTAAAACTAAATAAAACTCCTATTTATTGGGTATTGATAAATGTTATATGAGCTCATAATGTACACATGTGCTTATCATAATCCCCAAAAGGAGTCTACACGAGTGGTTAGACCAAGCCCAAAGTTGAGGGTATATAGGTGGTTAGCCCAAGCCTTGAAAAGAGTGTACATAGGTGGTTATCCAAAGCACAAATTAGGTACATGGTTGGTTAGTATTATCCTAAAATTATTTGAATGTATTGGTGGGTATCCTCGACATAAGTTTTTTTTATGCTTATTTGTATGCCATAAATTCCATTTCTTATGAAAATGTTATGCTCTCATAGCTCATGTTATTTTATTCCCTAATGATTCATATATTATGAACTAAAAATATTTATTCCATGACTCAAGATTATTATTTTTGATATGAAGGGTTTGGTTTTAAAATGTTATGCTCATGTTCTCATACACTTCTACACATGTTATTCTTACTTATACCTCTTTTTTACCCTTACTAACCATTTGAGATCACCCTTTCATATGTTTCATTTCCCTAAGATATGAAGAATAGATTATTTAGGGTATGTTTGTGAAGAGTACCATAGGGTAATATCTTTTTGGGATACATGGAATATCTTTCACCAAATTATGAATATTGTGTTCCAATTTTCCAAAGGAACTAAAATATTATGGTCCTCTAGCATGTATTTTTGTAATGTATTGAATATTCATCCAAAAATATGTAATATACATATATGAGAATACTGGGTCGCTATATTTGGTATCAAAGAAAATTTTTATTTAAACTTTTAAAACTAGGATGAGAAAAATTTTGTGATATACTTAAGGATATTTCTAAGGATATTTCTAGGTATGCCTTTAGGGATACGTCAAAAAATGATTTAAAGTATAAGAAAATATCATAAATTTTTGTTAATGATAAGGTGAATGGTTTCTATGAAATTAAATCCCTATATAGATACTACATGTGAATATGGATCTTGAATAAACTCACATAGGGGTAACAACCCCCAAAACACCGTATTGAGCTAGACCCGACTAGGAATTGGTTCATGAAAACTGGAATTGCTACGAACCTAGTTTGAAACTCCCAGTGGATATGCATTTAAAATTTACAAACTCTTTACAAACCATCATGAAGGATTTAAATAGACCATGACTATGAATAATGTTGGTTAAACCTAAATTGTCATAGATTAAAAAGAAGGTGTCATGATTTAGACACCCTATAAGTTAATTTCATGATAATGTGGTTCCCCACTATGATTAGTGCTGCTCACACTATTTCTTTTGTTTTATTCATTGGTGGGAAATAAAATGCAATGTTAACATTGAATGTGATAGAAAATATGGTGAGGAGTGTCCAAATGGTATGATGACTAGAGTAAAGTACGTTGTGATTAAGCCTAATTAGTTTTCATAGAACATGATTAATGACACGTACCTTAAATAACTCTCTAACTCACCAAATAAGAGAATTAAAGAGTTCCCTAAGAGTTTGAGTGATGGTAACTCACCCAATTGAATGTAATATAGGGATGGGAAAATGTTTTGAGTGTGGAAAATAAGGAAATAAATAAATTAATTGAAAATAAAAAAAATGAAATATTCAGTTAATACAATGGATGATAATAACTTAATTCTTAAGGTATCATTGTCTATAGAATGTTTTAAATGTGTAAAGAATGAGCATTATAAAAATCGTTGTTCTAAGGGGAAATATAGTGAAGTGAATCAGAAAGTTTCTATAAGTAATGGTTTTTATATTTGTGATGAAGATACTATGGATAAATTATGAGAGGAAATATGTATTAATGAATAAGAGAATAAATCCTAGTTAATGTATTAAGGATGAGGGGGAATAATTGGAGTGTTTATGTATCAAAATTCAAGAATTACAAAATATATAATTATTTTTCAGTATAAATATTTCATTAAATTTTTTAAAAAATATGTTGAATAGTATTGATGACCTTAGAAATGATAAATTATTTATTGACAAAGTGATTTATGTTTTTATTGATGGAGTTTAGAACATTATTGGATATTTGGAATATGTTCAATAATCTCTGTATTTATTTAATGAATGGGGAAGAATTCTTGTTTTCATTAACATTTTATGGTAATTTTGGTTATTACCATGCTTTAAGAAAATATATGATCAAGGTATTCACGTATTTGGTTTTTGACTATTAAGACATGCTTAATGATATATGGAGGATTAGTATTAAGTTTGGTAAATTAAGTGACCTTCTTTATAAATTATTAATTTTGGATAGGTTATAAGGTTTACCATTTATAGAATGGTTTTTGTTGAACTTCAGACTAGGTTTTAGGGGTTAGTGTATTACTTCACCATATGAATATTTACACATATTTGATAATATTTTCTAACCATTTTATTAGGTTGATAACTAAATATAGACATAATGAATTATCATTCAATTTATTGACCTTATTCTATGTTAGTTCTTCAGGCATAAAAAATTCATCTTCATTTATTAGAGTATGATATGAAGTGGAAGTAGATAATGGAACAACTAAAGGACTAAATGTTTCTTAATAAATAAGAAGATATCAAGCAAGTAATTTTTTATATATTCTCAATATAGATGCAAAAAGAAATTCCCCAACATTAGGAGAAAGACCTTGAAAAAAATGTTGTCTTATTATCGTCAATTTTGAAGATATTAATGATTTTTTATATATATTAGGTATATGTATTTGGTATTATTAAATTTAACCTTACCTTGTTTTATATCACTCTCCATCTATTATTGGGTGTTTTTTTCTCCTCCATGTCCATGTCTTGACATCCCACCTATTTTTTCATTTTTGGAATCCTAGTATGAGTTATTCCAGATTATTTTTTACATAACTTTATCTTTTTAAAAATGATTATTTATTAACAATTTTCAGGATGTTTATTTATATGAAGTAATTTTAAAGTTTTAAACTTTTGAATATCGAGATGAATTTCAAGAGATAAATTCATTTAAAGTGGGGTAGAATGAAAAAATGTAAGATTTTGTGAAATATATTTATTCAAATTAATTTAATCATTTATATATTTTATTTTACATACAATACTAAGTATATCTTGAGTTACATGAATAATTGATTTTATATTTTTTTACATAAAACACTAATCATAGCTTACTTTACATGAAACATTGAGTTTAAATGAAGTGTGGCATATTATTAAAATATTTTTATTTAATATGATATTTTTTCCCAGTTATTGGAATTATAGTTGTGAATAAGATCAACTAAATTATGAAAATATGACTTACACATATATATAAAATGAATTATTTTATGAATATTTAATTAGAAATGTAAATAATTCTCTTTTTAAAACAAAAGGAAATATTTCTTTAAAAAACTATTTTTATGCGCACAAGTGTGTTTTGTATCAATAAATTAACAAAATCAATTTTTTGAATGATTTTAATGAAATTTATATAGTATAAATATTAATTCAACTATTTTACATTCATTTTATGTGTTTTCTAGACAAAAAATAAGTATAAATCCAATTTTATGCTTAAAACCATTTTTTTCTCTAAAATGTAGGTCTCTCACATTTATATGTTGCACTTATTTTTAATTTTTCTTTTAAAATTTTAGAAATTTAATTTGATTAAATAAACATAATTTTTTAAATTGGAATATCAAAATTATATTAGGGTAAATTTTTGGGGTTTTTTTCCAAAAAAGTTTCATTTTTTGTTGAATAGTGAAAAATACCGAATTTTAATTTAAAACTATATTTTCACCTAAATTATTTATAAAATATAATTAGTAAAATTATAAATTTATTAATCCAATTTAGGTCATTTTAATCAATTTAATTTTTTAATTGGATATAAAAACATTATCAACTTTGGAATATTTTCACTTTAAAACCCCACTATGTCGTCACGTCTACAAGTTTAATTTTAAATTAAATTATAGAAAATATGTGAGGGAAATATTGAAAAATAGATTAATATTTTGAATTAGAATAATTTATATTATATAATAATATCAACATAATTTTTTACCATAATTATTAATGAAAACAGTTAGAATTAATTACAATGATTAAGGTTGAAATAAGGTTTTGTGTATTACATGCATTTATATTAAAGTTAATTAAAAAAAAATTGTTTATTATTTAATAAATTTAATTTTAATTTTATAATTATTAGGAATAAATTATTTAATAAATCTAATTTTAATTTTATTCTTAAAGGATAAATTATCAAGGTAAATAAAAATATACAAGTTACCTTGGTAAAAACATTAATGATAAAATTGAGTATACTTAAAGAATAAAGAATAACATGATAAAAATTTGTTTAATTTATGTTGTGGAGGTGTTTATTTTCTAATTATTCTATCACCTATATTATAGATCTATTTTAGAGGCACATGAGGTAAGGGAGACCTCCCAATAGTGAATAATTTTGCGTATTTACAAGAATGCCACACCTCCTCAATTATAAAAGGGCAGTCTGTCACCCCCTTTCATCACAACTATCAAGCCATTTGGCTTGGAAAAAAGATAAAAAAATAACTTCCCAACTTACCTACACTAATCCTATAAGCCTTATTTTGGGTATAAATCCATCCTAGGAATAATTTAGTGCAAACCTAAAGAGAATACTTGAATAAGAGGTAATGTTCTTCAATGAGCATCTTTATTTTATTTCCTGATCCACCTTATTAAATTCTTATTATGCCAAGATTATATAATAACCTCATTATATTAAATATAATTATATGATTTTATTTTAATGGTATTACTTAAAATCACACACACATCCATTAAATGGGTTATTAAATCATCGTTCATGTTTATGGCTGACTACTGCCTTGTGAGCCGATGTCATTCCTTTTTTCAATAACCACATCTCACGGTTGAATATAATGATTGATTTATAATTTATATACTATTTTTATTATTTTTATTATGGTATAATTATTATTAAATTATTATATCACACATACCTTCATGCCTTCCATTTTACACGAATACGATAATGTCATTCATGTGTACAATGGACTACTGCCTGACGAAGTAGTGTGATTCATTCACGATTTACATGAAATATATTATGGATGGTTTTAATGAATAAATGTTATATATATGAAATAATAATAATTATTAAATTATAATATATATCATTTAATTTTATTTCTTTCAAACCCATAAGAAAATAAAAAATAATGTTCATGCATATGTATGGCCTACTGTCTCCCTGAACAATGTATTTAATTTCCTATCACTAAATTTTATCGACTAATATAAATACATATATTCTGAATATATAATATATTATATAATGGTTATAATTAAGTTTATTATGTATCATTATGAAAGTTATAGGGCAGTAAATATAACAAATCAAAACATATGCGAAAAACAAAGCACTATTTACCCGAATCGTGACATTAACATGGAATTGTTAATCAATGTGTAATAAAAGTTTATTAGAAGATAATATATGTTTTTATATATGTGAATATGGATATTTAATATATTTAAACTAAAAATATATTAATTATAAATTAGGTTTAAATGAGTATGATGGAAGTCAAGACTTAAGGTAATGGATTTTCGTCTCACCTTTATTTTTCTATGAGACTCATTCCATGTTCACCAAATGAATATTTTATGTGGTTTATATAATAGAAATGAATTTATTGTATTAGGATTATAATTATAATTAGTGGTATTTACATATCAATTTTAGGATATCTATTTCATAGGGTTTAGTGATTAAAAGTTACCAAATCGGTAAGATATTTCTGTCTCAATTTTCCTTCTTTTGAAAGTATATTATGTAATAAACCAATATTCTTTCCTAAGGTGCATATAATTATAATTTTAAATGTTATATATTAAATATAATTATTTTTATTATATTTTATGTTTCATTAAAGTTTATTATTTCATGGTTATTACGATTCGAAGCTACCCATGTGGTATGATTTTTATGTTATAATTTCTCCGTTTATCATGATTTTTAGGATTATGATTCTAATGATGAGATATTATGATATATCTCTCAAGAAGCTCATTAATTTACTTATACACTTGTTTTTTATGAGAATAATTTTTTTCCTTTAATTTTACTCTCTTTATATACTCATGTGATTAAAATAATGTTTTCTTTAAAACCGTCTTTTCGATCAAAAATTATTTTTCTTCCAAAACCATGATTTTTATCGAAGTTTTCAAAATTGTTTTAAAAATAATTTTTCAAATACAAAATGATATTTTCATCAAGATTTCTAAAATTATTATTAAAAATCCATTTATACATTTCCAAGTATTTTAAAAGAAAATTATTTTCAAAATATTTTATGTTTTAAAAAAGTTATTTTCAAAAATGTAAAGGATATTTTACTTAAGAATGTTTTTAATGATAATTTTATGGTATTTACACTAATCAATGTAAACAAAACGTTTTTTTACTTATCTTACACTAGGTATATTTGGTATTGACACCATCCTCATTCTTTTTATGGATGGAATAATATTTTTTCAAAGAGATTGTTATGAAAATCATTTCTCTTCCATGAGTTAATTGTGTTTAAAATATATTTCTATGAAACCTATTAATTTTACATGGGTAAATAATGTTTAAAAGATATCCACATGAAATATATTTCTTTTCTATGGGTAAATCATGTTATAAATCGAATAATAATTTTTTACAAGTTTTATGTGGAAATGCAAGCTCTTTGTATTATAGTCGTGTTGTGGTTCATATAAATTACATATATGACAGATGGACTAGATAGTGTTGGGTAAGACCATTACATATTATATGATGGGGTGGAACATATAGAATCAGGTAAGCATATTATATATTTTATGATGGGGAGGCCTAAGTGGTGCTGGGTAAGCCCGTTATGAATTATATGTTGGGGTTGACCAAATAACATCAGGTAAGATAATTAAAACATATATGATAGGGAAGACCAAATAGTTATAGGTGACATAATTATGGAATACATAATGGTTACACTTAGATACCTCTCCAATTCACTTCTAATGATAAATGATATATGATCTCAGAGGTTATATGGGTGTTTAGCCCAAGAGTAAAAATAGGGTACAAAAGTGGTCATCCCAAGCCCAAAGATAAGTGTATATAGGTGGTTAGACCATTCTTGAAAAGGAGGGAACATGCATTGTCATCCCAATACCAAATAAGGTAGATGGATGGTTATCCCAAGCTTAACATTTTATGAACTTCTTGGTGGGTATCCATGACATAATATTTTATATGCTTATGTGTATGCCACAAATTCTATGTCTTATTCCAATGTTATTATCTCATGGATCATGTTATTTGATTCCCTTATGATTAATCATATGACCTACAAATATTTATTCCATGACTCAATATTATGATATTTTATATGTAGGGTATGGTTTTCAAATGTTATGTACATGTTCTCATACCTTTATACCCATTTTCTGCTTACGTATCTCCCTTGATTACCCATAATGAGCATCTAAGATCACCCTTTATTATGTTTACTTTCCCTAAGTAATGAATAATGGTTCAATTATGGTATTATTAGGAATATTACTAAATGATACAATATTTATGGGGGAAATTGAGGATCATTCACCAATTCAATAAGATTGTTCTCCAAGTTTCCAAAGGCACTAAACTATTACGGTTCTATGCATGTGTTTTTTAATGTATTGAATATTTATATAAAAAGATATAATATCCATGTATAAGAAGATTGGGTTGCTATAGAGAACTATGGTATTAAACCATCATAACCTTTATCATAGGCAAAGGCACCACACATAAATTCTAAAAACATCGCATCCCCTCCAAAGAGAACGTACACTCACTGATGGTCTCCCCACCATAAAGGGAGTCCTAAATGACAGAAAATCCATCCCCAAGCTACTGATCCTGAAGAATCATATCATGAATAGAAGTTTTCAATTTAATGATTGAAGAAAAACTTAAAATCATTTTCCAAGTATCTCAAATGAAATTGAGTAATGAGAGCCATCAAATTCCACTCTTCGGATTATTAATTCTTATCCTAGGCCAAAATTTTGTTCCTCAAAGCCTCAACAAAGAAATTCCTGATACTAGGGTATATGAATTGTTAAAATACTAAAATTTCATGTACTCCACCCAATACCTTTGGTGAAGTTTCTAATATTTTTAAGAGAATATATAACTCAATATTTTATTGTTAGAATAAATGGTAAAACTTTTACCAAAAAGGTAATGCCGCCAATTATTAAGATCTTGAATCATAGCTATGAGTTCTTGATCAAGGGTCAAATAATTATATTTGTGTGTCCTAATCAACTTGGAACCATAGGATTATATGTGATCACCCTACTTAAGGACACAACCCAAACATGATGCATCATAAAAGACCACATAGCGTTTCTCGACATATGGAAAATTCAACACCAGAACAAAATTCAAAAGTAATTTCATCTCTACAAAATAAATTTTACATTTCTCATTACAAAAGAACTTCACTACTTTTTTGAGTGATATATGTCATCAGAGAGGACAAATTTGAGAAATCTTTGTTGAATCTGCATTAATAACCTTCCAAAACCATGAAGCTCCTAATATTGAAAACCTTACATAGTTGAACCCATGTAATAAAATATTTCACCTTCTTAGGATAAACAAAAATACTATTTTTAGATATCACGTGATGCAATAACTTGACCTCCCAAAACCAAAGGTTACATGTTAACAATTTAGCATAAATATTTTGTTTTATTAGGGGTCCCTGAACTACTCTAAAATGAATCACATATTCCTCCCAAGTCTAAGAGTAAACCAGGATGTCATCCATAAATACCACCATGAATGAACCACAACACCCATGAAATATACTATTCTTTAAATACATAAAAACTATATAAGAATTTGTTAGTCCAAATGGCATAGAAAAGTAGTTAGAATGGTCATTCCTACACTTGAAGGCTATCTTTGAAATGTCAGACTCTTTTATACTCAAAAGGTGATAAATGGATCGATGATTAATTTTTTAATACCAGTTCAACCCAATCTACCAGTGAAATAGATCATCAATATATGGAAGTAGATACATTTGTTTTCACCGTAACATGATATATTTTCTGGTAGTCCACACATATGAAATGATTCCCACCATATTTCATCAAAAAGAGAATAAGAGCCGCACAAGGTGATACTCAAACATATAAAAAATTTCTCCAGCTAGTTATACAATTGAGATTTCCACTCTTTGTTATCTATAATTCCCATACAGGAAGAAGGGATAAACACTGGTAGAGTACTAGGTACTAGATCAATAGAAAACTATACCTCTCTGACTAGTGAAAATATAGAGAAATCATATGGAAATGCATAAAAAAACTTAATGAAAACTAGAGAGATATAATAACTCAGTGATTCTCACTCCAATTTGAAAGAAAAAACCAATATTACCTTATTTAACTATTGAAGGTGTTCTGACTCTATCTGATCTTAGTTACCATTCTTCATGAAAGACATGATACACCCCATTATATATAGTGAAGGAGACCTACCAAAGGTAATAGTAAATAGGGCCCTGATAAGCTTCCATTCAATCTGTCTTGAAAATGAAATCATGAGGTTTCATGTTGATAAACAAACAACTCAAGGTAAGATCAATATTTGATGATGAGAAATATAAGCACTACACCAAAGACCCTACTCTATCTTCATTCAAAGGGGAAAATAAATATTAATCATATAACATAAAATATCTTTAATAAGACTCAAAATATTCCCATCTTAGATTAATAAAAACAAGTTTGATGACCTGATATCAAATAAAGCAATCCCTAAAGATGAAGCTATAGTTATTTTACCTCTTATAGTCATTGGACTCACATCAGATTCCTCTGGAGTCCTCTTAATTACGAGAATAATATTTTTTCAGATGCTTATTGATGGGACCCATTGGTTCATGAAACATATGATTTCACCATAGTAATTGTTGGTGTTGATTATCCCATGATACCTTGCAGAGTAAAACATAAATTTCTGAACTTATGTAGGCTTCTTGAGTGACTACATGAACTATGTATCTTGGGTGCCTTAGTAAAAATATTTCTCACTTTCCAAACATCACCACACTGAAAGTAAGACAAAAAAAATATTCCTAGAATTAGAGGAGTTTTGGATAATGTCTATTTTCAATAAAACATTATGAGACTCATATTGATTTCTGTTTCCTTTCAAGTAACTCACATATCAACCACTAGGATAGAAAGGAACTCCCGTTAACCCTGACTTACTAGACATGTCCAACTCAACTATTAATTATCTATCCAATATACAACTATAAGAAGTGTACTTATACAATAAAACCTATTATAAAATAATATGATGAAAACCCATATTAAATCCATGTTCCCTAAAATTCTCAAAAAATTTGTTTCCATACCGATTCATGATCTTATTGCCTAGCTAAAGGTTTAGAAACTCTATAGATTTTATCAAAACCATCGACTTTGGATTGAACTAATCAGTGAAAATAACTCTAAAATATTTCCAATCCAATCCCTGATGCTTCTTTTCAATATCCACCACATCTCTCCATCTCTAGCTGGGTCCTTCCAACATAAAGGTAAAAAACACCACCTTTATTAAATTTGGATTTTCTAATAACTCAAAAATATGATTGATATTTTTAAATTAATCATCAGGATTTTAAGTATTATTTGATTCTTTGAAAATTGGTGGATTCTGTAAAAGAAAATCTTTAACATTATCTCTCAATTCATCCCTTCAAGGTTCCATAATAGGATCCCAAATAGAAATATGTGTGAGTGCCTGTCCCAAATATTGGACATCATGTACCACCATATCAATAAGATTTGGGTTAACTAGAGGAATTTAATACTATGGTTTTCTATAATATTCGTCCTATGAAATATTTAAATTAATTATAGAAGGATAGATGCTAAAAAAAATAACCGATAACAATGAAATCCTCACCAAGGATACACATATCATTATCTGAAATAAGAGATAAAGGATTATCAATATATAAAGAAGAAATTAAGATTGGTATTTCAAAATACTTAGATTATAAGAAAGAAAAATACTAGAAAATAGGTCAAAACATTCCTCAAGAAATATTTCTTAAACACCCATGTTGACTTATGACTTACTATGATATCTTTCATGGAACTCACTCACAACTACCACTTAAGTGCCATCAATCCTACCTCATATTTACCTAGACTACCAAACTTCACTCTAAGTTCAAGGAAAGATATAAAACCTGTACCTATAATACCAATTTGTAATGAACCATCCTAAATACCACAGTACCCTAATACCTAAGTTGTTATTAACATGTCCTAAAGAGAATTTATGATCCCCATGGGATGGAGACTGACACCTGTAATCATAAATTAAACACGAGGGAATGATATTTTCTAAAAAAATGGATGAAAAAAGATACAATTTAGTATGTTCAACACTCGAAAGGGATGACTTACTAGAATTAAATAGGTAAAATAATACCAACATAGTACATCAACAAAAGACACAATGTTTTCCAAGATAAAACTCAAAGATAAACCCATGTAAGAAGTGGATCACATCTAAACTGGTAATATTTATCACTATAGGTCATAAGGATCAAAAATATCCACCACCAATAAGTGGATATTTTCCTCTTTTTGGACCTAGAATATCATAATCTACAAATTATTATAAGAAAAGGAACTATATGAGCTATAAAACCAAGTAGGATTTCACCAAGTGTTCCATAACAAATTACATAACCATTAAAACAAAGTTATTTAATTTTAAATAAAATAACAATTTCATGGAATTCACTTATTTTTAGAAAGATGGTATATATATTAATACTAGATAAAATTAACATTTTATATTAAACATTTATATAATGCATATAGCATGGATAAATAAGTTTTATAAATCAATGGCATGTAATAATAAAATAAATTTTATTATAGAAACATGTATGATGACCTACAGAAGTCTAGTTTTTGGTAATAATATTTTCACTCTACTCATCATTGATATTGACTTAATGGGTTCACACATCCCATGACTTATACATTAGGAATCAACTCCCCATTAGGGAAAAAATCATACTGAAGTATGATTATGTCTTTTTTTTCGTCCTCAATCTAGTGTTTGGGTTCAGATACTAGCATGATTTTCCTAATTACCCCCTAGCATCCCATGATCAAATGTTCTTTAGTAAACCAATCAATCAATAATAAGAAAATAAATCATGCCTTATCAGTTTAAAGAAAAAGTAATTTACCACATTTAGTTTTCCACATGCCATTAATTTAAATAATAATAATAGGTTTTCATCAAATCATTTCTTTTCAAATCATCAATCAATTTAATCCATTTCAAATCATTTAATCAAATAAATTTCCTAATCATGCAATAAATTTCATCAAATCCTCCCAAAAATTCCATTTCCACTGAGATTTTGGTCTTTTTCATAATCTCTAAGATTTTTTCACAATAATTCAATAATCATCTTAGTTATGGGTTTTTTTAAATCATTTAAAAACTAATTTCTAATAAATCAACCAATTAAAGGTGTCAATTATAGGGAAAAATAATATGGACCTTCCTACCATTGATCAATGATCAAATAAACACATGCAATACGAAATACTAATTAAGGGAGAAAGTGAAGGACACCAATAAAGAAATCCTAGATCAAAAATCATCAAGATCAAATATAATTCCATTAGAAAAACTATAATCATTCTATAACAAAGCGGGATCTTGGTGGGAGGGAGAAAAATAATGTGAGGAAACTCACTAGGGATAAAAAAGTAACCCAAGTTGGCCAGAGGGGAATAAATCACCTAACAATATCATAGAGTGAACATAGGGCTCTAGATAAGTGTCTACAAAAAGAATGGATTATTTTTCAGAATTCTGCTAAAAAAAAAACCTAATGGACATAATGAATTGATGATGTGAATCCTTGATTCATGATATGAACATCCAGAGTGGTGCATAAGATGAAAAAGGTTTTAGATTGGGTTAAAAAACACTGATATTCCCTTTCATGAAGTGAACCATTTTCACATCCTGTTAGGTTTTCATGCTCTAAACTATTTCATAAAATATTCCAGATAATAGATTCATATCATGTAACCAGTTCACTATGTGAAGGTATCCAGCAGGCAGTGCGATGTATGGGTTCTACAAAAAACTCAAAAGGCCTCCAACTCAACCCAAACAGAATGATCACCCTCTAAGTCATTTGAAACATCTATACCCACACTCTACTATATCAAAAAAATTACATCCACGAGAATTAGGTTATTTCTCACCAATAAATGATCTCTATACTCAAAAATCATGAAATACACCCAAACAAAAAGGCATTCAAAATAAGATCCAAGGAAAACCCAAACGAAAGTAAGAGAACATTACAATTATTTTATCATCATTTATTTTATTTCATACTTCTACTTCATTATAATGATTCCTCACTCTTGTAACTCCCATTCCTTATATAGATTTGATCTGAAATTCATGGGAAACTATATATTAAACTCATTAAAATTATAAATGAATATGTGATGAATATAAAGAGTCCACCATCATTTTTTGGTTGAATCATGGATTAAATCGAGGTTTTGATTTTTTGGTTTAATAAACATTGAACTTATGCATTTGAGTTCCTTATTGTCGAACCCATCTTTATGTTCAGTCAATTCTATTTAATATGATCAATCCTGAGACTCCGCTGCGTGTGATTGGGAAACCTCCATTAACATGGTTTGATATTTTTTTAAAATCCATTCACAACACCCTATTCTTATTCTTCTCCCATGTAAACTACACACATGAGAGTAAATAGGATTTATTTGTTTCTGATCTTATTTATATTTCTTTATTTATTTTCATCAAATATTATTTTATTCATAATTCTTGAAAATTATTGATTTTAATAAAAATATATTAAAAACTAAATTATGAAGGGATAATTCCATCAAACTATCAAGGATAGTCTATAAAAATTATCAAGACATAATCATTTAGAAATTACCAATAAAATTATTTCAATAATTATAAATAATAATTTTATCAAATTATCTAAATATAATTATAAAATAATAATTTCATAAAATTATCAAATGATAATAGTAAATTTTTTCAAAATTTAACTATTATTATTTATCAAATTTTAATTACTTCAAATAATCAAAATAAAAAATTATAAATTATGGAAATATAATTGTGTAATATTATCAATTGAAATTTATAAGTATTTTCAAAAGATAATTTATATAGAATTAGGAATGAGTAATTTATAAAAACTTATAAATGGATAATTATAAAATTTTTCAAGGATAATTATATGGTTTTATTAAATAATAATTATAAATAACTACCACATACATTCTTAGATTAATCTAGAAGATTATTTATATTTGAATGTGGTTTATAATTATTTGTGAGAGATGATTTCTAGAACATGAATTGACCATAGATTATAATTTGAAAATTAACTAGGAGAGAGAAAGTATCATTTCATGTGATATTTTAATTTTTTTAAATAAATTTGTTGGTTTTGGTTTTAGAAACAAGTGATGAACCTGGAGAATTTATGTGTCAACAACTAAGATAAATACAGATAGAAGGAGGTGTTCTTGGTTTTTAAGGATTCCACCCCAGCATTCAAAGAACATAGGGTGATTTATCCTTCCTATTGACATCAATGAGTAGTATTTAAGAAGTTATTTAACTCTTAACGATTTTGTTACACATTTTTGATTGTTAAAATTTATGTGTTGGCATAATTGATAATCGTTCATGACTTTTTATCACATGTGGGTGTGTGTAGACCGTGAGAAAAGTTATGATATTGTTTCTATGAGAATATATAGAGAATATTTTCCCATATTTGATGTTGATTCACATGTTATTATATGATGAATCTATATTTGTCATGATGTTAGGTTGCGTTTATTATCATGCTATACTATTTTGTGCATCAACTATCCTTTAGATATTTGTTTTGGTACACACTACAAAAAAACGACCCTATACCCATGGTTTTCCAAAAAACGTGTGTATAGGAATTTTATAGGAATATATACCCATATTTCTCCAAAACCGTGGGTATAAGTTGGAAATTTTAACCTATACCCAGAGTTTTGGAAAAATTGTGGGTATATGGTGTGTTTTTGAGACCTATACCAATGGTTTCTAAAAAAATATGGGTATTGGTCAGGACTATACCCACTGTTCTTGAAAAAACATGGGTATATGGTTTTTATACAAGGCCTATACCCATGGTTCTCCAAAACCATGGGTATATCTTTCCCATGTTAAGGTGGGAAAATCTTGTTTCCATGGGACAATTTTTTTTATGGGAACACCTATTGCCACAATTTTCCACCTATTACCACAGTTTAAATAAATAAATAAAAGTAAATATATATTTATATACCAATAAAACATAGTGGTGTAGTGGTTAGGTTCATGGATTGTATACTAGTGGTCTAGGGGTCGAAACTCATGACCATTGATTTTTTGAAACCTATACCCACAGTTTTGAAACTGTGGGTATAAGGTTAATGAAACAATGACATAAACTTATTCCCACAGTTTTGAAACCCTGGGTATAAAATCTTAAAACTGTGGGTATATCTTAGAGTTATACCAATGCCTTAACTCCCCATGTTTCTCAAAACTATGGGTATAGCCTGTACCCATGATTTTGGGGGCTATACCCATGGTTCAAAAACCATGGGTATAAGTGCATTTCTCTGTACTGACAAGTGAAAGGTGACTATCATGGTATGGTTATCCCATAGAGGTTTTGTGTTAATGATATGGAATGACGATGATGGTGGATTATGATATCATTTCATACCTAACATTACTCAATTATTAGAGGATTTTTATGAAATGTGTCGATACTTAATGCCTTGTGGATTTTGAGTATCCCATTGACTTGATTCCTTCTTAATTATGTGTAGATTTTAAACAATATGCCTTATGGATTTAAAGTAGCATGACCAATCAATGCCTTATGTATTTTTAGTGGAATTCTGGAAACTTATGGAATGATTATATTCTTTTTCTAATGACTAGTGATAATTATTCCAGCATGGAGCCAATAGTGGTATGGATGGGGGGTTTTTAGATGCATGATTAGAAAAACAATGCTTGATTTTGGATTGTATGATGTTATTTTTTGCATATTTATTATATAAGTAGAATAAATTAGTTATACATGAGCACACTTCAAAAATGATAGATTGGTGGTTTCCTACTAGATCTTGTAGTCACAACCTAATTCATAATTTTAGTGCACTTGTATATTTCTAGACAAGTGAGATCGTTAAGGGAGAGGGACTTATGGTTGATGGATGATAAAAAAAGTATGGAGTAGTTAGAGGACTAGGATAGATTTAACATGACACCACTATTTATTTACTTATTTATCTGCGCTTATCACACTGGATTGGCTTTACACTTAGAAGCCCATTTATTTTTATAAAATGTATGCAATATTAAAATTTGTACATGTAATATGATTATATATATATTATTAAATTATTTAATGTTTTCATTATTTTTATGATTATTTTTCCTATGAAATGATACAAAAGGTATAGTTTCCCCATTAATATATATAGACCCTCATTTCCAGTCAGAAGCCTCTTGTGTACGGGGAGGCGTGCATGAGGTCATGTGACCCTTGGTCTCAGATTCGGTGGTACATGTTAGGATGTTAAACATATAGTGTTGTTGGTTACTATAAAATGTGAAGGTGAGTATAAGTTAAATTATTTTACAAGATACAAAATATGCTCATGGGGTATACAAAGTGTTTTTGTTCACCAGATGACACACTAGGTATACCATATGGAGCATTACACACCATTTCCTCGATATACATGGGGTTTATAGATCATATGAAATCCTATATTACCTATGTTTAGTGATATTTCTAGTATTATAATCTTCATACTTTGATACTTTTCTTGCGCAGTCCATTATTTCTTAGTTATTAAATTAGTGGAATGGTATGCTACTAACCACTTCATTAGTTGAAGATAGACCAATATAGGATTTCCACTATTCTATAATGAGTATGGAATATGGATAAAAAATGCAGATAAATTTTGAGAGGGAGGTAACACATAGATAGTCCATATGATATGATTACCTATTTAGATTATAGATATGTGATGTGATCATTTATAAAGATGAATGACATGTGATATATTCATCGAACAAGACTATATATACTAAAATATCTGAGAACATATGATTTGACTATATAATATGGAAATAATATGTGAATAATTTTCACTTGATGTCTTGGAAAAAGGGAATGCATTAGAATTCATGTTAATGTCATATTTGGATAATAGATGCATGTATAGAAATACATGTGTTTGATGGAGGTCACATTATATCCCTTTTTATCTTGAGTATCATTAAATATTTTCTAGAGGCCAATATATTCAGAAATTTAAGGATCCAACTATTTATAATTGTTTTCAATGCAATTAAGGCCCATAGGGTCACACATTCTTGTTGACTAAATAGTGATTTAGTTTGACTCAGAGAAATTCTCTAATTTGTTTTTCAAAAGGATTAAAAATATTTCTTGATGAGTATTGACATAGTATTTCATATGATTTTAAATATGATAAAGTAAAATATATATTTCCAAAAGTGATTTGAAAGATATAAAAAAAAACTTTATATGGTTTCATTAGTTATTGTACATGATATAATATAAGGTGAAATGGAATAATGTATATGAATATTTTGTTCAGGTGGGATATTAAAAGAGTTTATATGCCCAAAATCTAATATAAATATATTCATATGTGATATATATATATATATATTATCATATGGTATGATTTAACCACTCATAAAATAATAAAGGCATAAAGATAAATAGTTTTTTACATTTATATGGAATGTATCATATTTTAAAAATAAGGAGAAAATCATAATACACTGTTTAGAGAAACTTGGATACCACCTTATTTATAATATCAAATGATATAGTATAACATATAGCATGGAATGAAATGATATTTCAGGAAAATTACTTATTAATTCCCCCACAATCATATTATATTACTGATTAACATCTTAAATGATGGATAAGACTAATTTCTACATTTGATATGGAAAACTAATTTTTAGAGTTAATGTTTTGATGAAATATTCCACTAATGATATTATTTATAATGAATTAAATGAGAAGAAACTTTATGGGGGAGTTTCATTCATGCATATAATGCAAGAACTAGATTAATAGTTAAAACGTTTTTATAACACATGAATTAATGCATTCTCAAACTAATTACTATCCTCAAGGGATGTATGAAAATAGTTTTTATGAATTAGTAGTGGTGGGATATTGTTTTTGATTCTCCTTCAAACTCCCTAACCCAAAATCTATCCGTCATGCACTTACTTTGTGCTCAGAGATGGTAGCACTCCATGTAACGTGGTGTATCCCTCATGTATGACATATGATTCATTTTAAACCAATGGATACTCCATGGAAAAGTGATTCCATTTCCTATTTGGTGATCTTCATCAACTTTATAGGATAATGGACAATGTTGTTGTGACATCATTATAATGCATATATGATCTACAAAATTTCATTACTTATAATTTCTAATAATAATTCATAATTTATTCATAGAGATCTTGGTTTTGGATTCTTTATAGATTCCATGCATTTATTAATGCATAAATGACCAATTTTAATCTTATAATTCTCTTTATGGAAACTTATTCTTGTTAATTTCCCATTATGTATATTTTTTTTACATTTAGTTATTCTTGAAATGGGTAGAAAAAATAAAAACATAAACCGATGAATCATGAATTGTTTTCACGTATCTAATATCCCACATCATTTTTATATTTCATTTTCTATGTTTTAATATTATTTGTGAAGGATCCCAATTTTGTAATCAGAACATACAATAACATTAATAACATTATGGGGTTACACATTGAATTTATACACAATATCATCTATAAAATTATATCCAAGTATAATTTTTTAACAAGGAGGTAATGAATAAATTAAAAAATGTTTTATCCCAATTTTAAAGATTAGAGAACATAACAAGATTATTCATTTTTTCCATACCATACTAATATTAAAAATTCCACTAGTATGTCCCTATTTGAGTTGCTATTTTGAAAATAATATCACCTTTCTGGTGAAGTTGATTATATTTTTTATTTAAACATATATAAATGTAACATGAATAATTTAAATACCAGTTTTAATTAAGAAAATTGAAAATCAAGAGTTTTCAAAGTTTTATTGGAATGGCATGGAAAATTATTCAATCTGATGGTCCTTAGGGATGATGATTGGATTTTTTTTCACTTGGACTTATAGTCACTATCAATTTCAAGATGAAAAGGTTATTTTATAGGATATGGATTGAGTATTAAACCACCAAATAATATTTTATGTTGCCAATGAGTTTGGTTAGAGTGTTCGTTAGGATCTCCCATGATGAATACATGAGAAAGATGACTAAAGAGGTGTCTACTTAAAATTATTTTCTAGATTGATTCCTAGAATCCCTAAAAATCATGATTATGGAGTTGGTTTATATATATATGAAATGTGAGAATAATATTGAAAGAACTTATTTTATCAAATTTATGAAATAAAGAAACTTGATACTAGTAAATTATAGGTGGATAAATTATCAAGTTGTAGTTTAAATGAATAAAAGGGACTAAAAGTGTTGAAGAGATAGATGGAACTAAAGGATCCATCCTTGGGTTATTTCACACAAAGGATGCTGATTATTACATTTTATAAATATTAGATGAAATATTATAATGAATACATGTGATTTTTATAAGCCCTATATAAAAATTTATGAATTCTCAAATTTGGGAAAAGTGGAAAAGTCTTCATGTAAAAAAATATCCACACATACAGATTTTTGAATGTGATATTCATTGTGTAGGTATATTCCAAAATAGAAAGCACCATGTATGAAAATATTTCCATATGTGATTATGAACATTAGGATTTCAGATGAAATGTGATAATTGGTGAAAGAAAATGAATCCCAAATAGGTGGTTAAGCTATGTAATATTTACCTATGTATAAGTGTAGCTTCACATATACGGTTGAATGAAATCGAATAGGTTTCCAAATTTCCATAGGTAGACTTAATCACTTATGTCAATCATGTGCATAGATAAAATACCTAGGTGGAAATAATTTTCTTATGCTGATTCTCACACATCAGCCAAAATCCTTAATTTGACCTTCATAAATGAAAATATCTTTTTACATGGTGTATGTAAGTTCAATAACATTATTCTCCTTTATCTTAAATGCATACACCAGTATTATTAGGTACCTCCCCATTTAATCAATAACATGAGCATCAAAATATATCCATATAAAATATCAACAAAAAAATCACATGAATAACAATATGTAAAAAATTAATAAAAGAAATGTATAATGTCGAGGTTCATGACATCAATTCCTTCCACTAAGACATCATAAACCTTAATGTTAGGACCTTAGTCCATAACATTTCAATTAATGGGTACATATACACCAAATACACAAAACATTTGTCTAATTTATTCTATCATGAGGTTAGTTGATACATCAAGGAGCTATCTATAAATAGGTCCCACCCATCACATATGTATCTCACACACATTACTAAAAAATTGATTAAAAAATATAATATATAATCAATATGTGTTATCAATATATAAATATATTTATTTAATTAAGAATATGGAATGTCAATATTCCCATAATCAATAAATTAACTTTCTTAATAAGCTTCCATCAACTAACATATTAGATTGAAATGGTATACACTTAATACAATATCAAATTACTAGAAATGATACTGAATACATCCATGATAATTAAAATTCAGATATTATGGGTAAAAATATTGTCCAATTAATAATATAATGTGATAGAGAAAATCATTTGAAGAAATTTAATAATCACAAAATAGTAAATCATCCATAATCAGTAAAGGACAATAGATATACATCGATTCCTTATAAAACGAGGTTTCAAATGAATAATTTCATTTTATAATTAGAGATGAAAATGGATGGAAAACATTAAAAATAGGTTTACATAAATATTTTGTAACATAGTCATAAAACCAAGGTCATAAATTATTTCAAAAATTAATTTCAACCTTTTATAATATAGTGTATTTTATTTTAATAAAAATATAAAAATTTCAATAATAAATAAAAAATATTTTCATTAAATAAATATAAAACAATTTATATGAATCTAAATAGATATTAATGGTCATAGATGTGTGAAAATATGTTTACACTATATACGTTAAAAGGAACATTCATTTCAATTTTTTCTAAAAGAATGTCAAAAAATGACATGTTCAGAAATATTTAAAAGATTCACTTTTAAACCACTATAAACAAGGTAAAAAGTAGTAGAAAATTAGATTTAAAAATATATTTAATGTATATAAAAATTTAAATAAATTAATTTGAAGAATATGGATATGGAAGAGAAAGATTGCTAACCAAAATAAGGGAAATGT
Organism: Viscum album; assembly: GCA_963277665.1. Taxonomy (NCBI): domain Eukaryota; kingdom Viridiplantae; phylum Streptophyta; class Magnoliopsida; order Santalales; family Viscaceae; genus Viscum; species Viscum album. The sequence continues at coordinate 594,168,744 of OY728166.1, forward strand.
GGTCATCCTTTTTAAAAAACAGTATTTTAGTATATTTTATTAAAAAAGAGAGAATAAGTTTGAATAAAACATGGAAACCCTAGAAATATCCATAGTATAAGACAATAAACGTGTTTTAATAATATAAAGAGTATATAATTCTTCAAATATAAATTTAAGCATGAACAATCCTAAATAAGTGTGAGATTATAAAATAAACATTTACAAATTTATTATCTTTTGAATAAAAACACCTTAAGGGTTAAAATTTGAATTTAAAAATTTAATACCACAAATAATTATTAATTCATGGTATAATATGTAAATTTTAAGTATATATATCATATAAAATAAATTAGGAATATAATATGAAATATGGATCAATTGAGTGGAATTGAGATGAAAAACCCTTACCTTGGATTCCTTCTTAGAAATATGCACTATATCCTCTAAAATAATTTATTTAAATTTATTAAATACTTTTTTAAGAATTATTATCATTTATATCATATTTTTTAATTTCATTTTATAATTATTTTATATCTGTTTATTGTATATTTCTTTCTTACATTGGGCACTTAAGGTTGTTCGATCAATTTCCTTAAAAGTATTTCGGTATATTGACCATGATTAAAGGTATTATGAAATGGTTCCATTATCAATAGAATATTAATAATTCCATGAATATAATTTATCTCTATTTAATATAAATTTTAAACCATCTATTCATATTGGTAATAGAAAAATGATATATATCATTTAGGAAGGTGGTAATCTGCATGTTTGCATGATGATGTTTTATTTTTCCCAATGTTTGGAAAGGAAATAAAATATATAATGATTAATATTTTTGAAATTATATTTTTAAAATAAATATCATGTGTATTATTGAAAAATTTATATATGAATATCCTTTTAAATAGAAAATTAAAAATGAATCATATCACTTTATAGAGGTAGTAGTCCACACGTAAGCACGAGTGGTGTTATCATTTTCTAACTGATGGGATGGTTAGAAGTTATATAATATTTTATATTTTCAAAATAATAATTATATAACAAACATAATATATATCCATTAAATCCATATTTCTAACCATCACATGATCCAATGATAAGAATGATACATGTCCCTTTATGGAGGCGGTAGTCTGCACGTACGATTGAGTGAAGTATTCATTTTCTATTAGATGGAGAAAAGTTAGATAATCATTGTTCCATAAACATAATTAAATTTTATTATATTTATGATACTAATTTCATTATATTATCATGTATAAAATACATTTTTATTGAGTTATAATAACAAATAAATTGAAAGTAGTCGATCAATATGATCACCTACTCTTTGAGAATCTTCCTTTATCATATACCTTAAACATTCTTAAAGTGGAATTTTGAGAAGGCCATAACATATAAGTTGTGGATAAAGATGTATGTTAGATATTTTAGCATGGATTTTTTGAGCTAATTACCTCAATAAATTTAGAGAATTTATAGTAGGAGGTGCCCTTTTATAAGTGAGGTGGGTGGAAAATATGTAAATACTTGAAATATTATTATATATACACGTATTACTCAAGAAAAGTGGATCTAAATTTTAATTGTTTGAATATGGGATGGGTAATTTTGAAATACAACCAACCAATTAGATTTAGGATTATTGTTTCTATTATCTTGAATCTTTATACCTTTATTTTAATACTTTTAACCCATTTTACCATTACTTATGGTGATGAATTTTTATCATGGTAACCATTCATTATGACCAGAAAAGAAATCAAACATATAACCAAATTTGTGAATTAATATTGAAAAAATGGAATAAAATTTCAAATATTCAATATATAGATATTCTAAATATTAAATTAATGTACATTCGCAAAATTTAAAGGATACCATTTTTTTAAAAAGCGACATTTTAAGAATAAAAATAATTTTATACCAAAATAATGTATATTGGTGTGTACCATGTCATTAATTGGATTAGGTTAAATAAAAGGAGACTTATTTGACATTGAAACTCAAAAATAATAATAAAAATAACTATTTTAATAATTTATTAAGGGTTAAAAACATCACATAATTTTTATTTGAATATAAAAATTACTTTGATTTTAAAAATTTCAATCAAAGAAATCAAATTTTAAAAATCTATTTATAATTTAATAATAATAATTTTTAAATTTTTATTTGGTCTATAAAATGGTTTTATAAAATTCAAAATCATTCTTATGTCATTAAAATATAATAAAAGTGACATTATTTGTTTTTTCACTATTCAGCCAAAAATCAATAGTTTTTATAAAATTAAAAAAACTCACCCTAAGATAATTTGTGCATTATGAATTACAAAAAACTACTTGATTTAATCAAATTTATGTTATAATTTTTAGGAATTTAGGTTTTATTCACATTATTAAATAAATCATTGTGCATGATGTGATAATTTATTTATAATGAAGATTTTACTTAATCTAATTTAAGACTATGTGTTTCCCCCATGGAATCCTTAGAACTACTTGTTCTATCTAGTTATAAACTCCCATCAATATGCTATAATTTTTCACCTTTAACAATGATCAACAATTAAATTTATATCCTTTAAATGGACCCTGCAAATAATGATCCTTTTCCCCTTCTCTTCACAACAGTCTTCTATGGTTGTTATCAATACTCAAAAAATTATGTCCCCACACAAACAAAATGATCCTAAATATACTAAATTTTTTATTATTATATCATATATTCATATAATTTTATTTCAATATTTTTTCCTTAAATTTTATGGAAACTCCCAAATTCTTAGTGAAATAGATATTCTGATTCAAACTCATTGATGACTAAGTCAAAGACTCTAATAAAATATTCTATAGAACAGATTTATTATTTTTTATGCTATCTAAAATATCTTAATATATTTTCCCCAAAATTATAGTCACCAAATTCATTTAATATCTTAATTTCTAGACTACACCATGTAGTGTGATATAGTATGTTATTCTACAATGTAGAACTTATGTCATCATCAACTACTTTATTAGTTGGATTCTACTTCATTTTCAGATTCAATAGAGGTCTAATTGGATTTATAATGATGTTTTAATCCTTAATGTTCAAAAAATTAATCATCCAATTTACACACATTTTATCAAAATATGTATTCCCATATTTCTCAAAACTATCATGTCTCAGAAAACTCTTAATTTTGATACATACATGACTCATATGGTTTATTGTGACAATTGAATCATAAATATTATCTAATGAATCACATATAGGATTTAAATAAAAAAATAAAATTATTTTCAAATGAAAAATACACACCATATAATGTCTCATATGAAGGTGAAATCACTCAAATAAAAATCATTCATTTACCAATTTTCATAGCAGAGTCAAAAAAGGATTCTTACCCAGATAATGATAGAATCTTAAAAAAGTCTTATCTATTTATAAATTGGTACAAATATACTTATTATGACCTAAAATATTATTCTTACAAATAAAAATTAAATAATTTGAACATTCCTCATCCTTATCCACTTTAGACATGTATTTCCAAACATCTCCCAATTCAAAATGGAGACCTATAAATTAATTTATAACCCTATAAATATAGTTAAATGGTATTAAAACCCTTTACAAATATTCTATTCACACTTGGATAGTATCTCCAATTTTATTAAAATATTCCTTATCAATAATAACATCTAATTTTGACTCATCCACTAGATGGAAACTGCAAACTCCAAAAAAATATTTTAAATATAAATTCCATATTCAAAATTTCCCCTTTACAATGAAAATAACCTCACTATTAATGATTATTTATATAAAAGTACTGAAAAAATACAACATAATTATCTATTGGGTATATAGACAACCTATTTTGATTTTTTTTAATACCAATTAGATCATATCACCATTATTGGAAATAAGACCGATGTTATTACATAGAAAAAGAGAAAATAATAACATAAAATAAATGAGTAATGAATTTACCAAATATCAATATAATTGATATTGATCTGAATAAAAAAACGAGTACGATTAAAATAAATATCAATGTAGTAATTAAATTAACTCATATAATAAAATCCTAAAAATAAATTCCCATACGGAGTATAGGAATTGAATTTATTTTCCAATACTTTCTGGAAGCACTAAAAAAAATTCTAAAATAATAGAAAAATATGAGAATAAGATTCTACCTAATTATATGAAACCTCCTAAATAGTTTTAGCATTATATAATAAAGTTTAAGGCTCAAAATTTTCATTCGTTATGGAGAGGGAGTTGGATGCACTCTTATATGAAACCTCTATATTTTAAATAGATAATTTGTAAAGGGTTTTGTAAAAATTTCATCTGAATATTCATTATAAGAAACAAAATATAGTGTTTAGTTACCCTTAGTTACCTTCTTTATGAGATATTAATACTTTATATTAATATACAAATGATTTTTATAAAGATTAATTGATCTTGGATTGGCATAGATTATAACTAGAGGATAACCAGTTTCAACATTCAAATAATTTTGTTTTATTTACATCCAAATTATATGTGTATCAATCTATGATGAATCCACATACTCAACACTATCTAAACTCAATTTTACTGATTTCTTCTTCTTTGAATGACATAAATCATTATTCCTACAAATGATAAAATGTACTCCATATGTGCATTTTATATCATCCACAACTCCAGATCTATCTAAATTAGTGTTCCCATTCAAATATCACTCTTAAATATTATTATTAAATAACCAAACAATCAATATAAACTCCCAATATTCTATAAAAGAAAACTACGTTCAAAAGCATATTTGACAGACAACACTGAGCTTAAAAGGATCACGATATATATAAAAGTTATAACTTAGTTTTTAAATTGTATGGTATTAAAAGTATTAAATAATTTATGAAATATATATATAATCTAATACATATAAAAGATTCACAAATTTATAGTAAATAGTCTATCAATGTTTAGTAAAGTAATTTTATTCTTCAAAAATATGTTTTGTGAAAAAATGTTTTATATTGGTTTTCATGAAAAAAATATTTTAATTAATTTTGGAACTATTATAAAATACATTGTATAAAATAAAATTAATTTTTTAAATTTTAATATCAAAACTTAATTTGGGTGAAGTTTTGGGATTTTTCTGAAAATGTTAGTTTTTTAGTTAAAAGTGAAGAATGCTGATTTGTGTAAAAAAGTAATCTATTTTCCATAAATTAAGTAATTTAAAAGTAACATTAAGTTTTGAATATTATTTAAAGTAACATAATTATTTATAAGTTATATTTAATAAACACAATTACTTTTTAATCAACTTTATAATGGATTTTAGTATAAGTTCGTATTTGGGTTTAAAAATGTGATTTTTTCTAAAAATTATTTTAAAGTGCATAATGTTATTTCTTTTTAATTAATTAGAAAACCCCATAATGAGGAATGTTTTAAATTAAAGTTTTATATTATATATTAAAAAATATTAATTTATATTCATACAACCACTAATATTAATCACGAAGTTAATACAAAATCAATTTTTATTAAAAAATACACTTCTTGAAAACCCTATTTTTCCTCCTGTTTGCAGGTTTTGATTTAAATTTAATTTTTCCACTTGTGGGAATTGAATTTCATAAAATGGAATCCATATTTGGTATCAGAAAAATTTTATATATTCTAATAATTTCAAATTAATTTTTCACCATACTGAAAATTGAAAAAAAATAAAAATTAATTATCTTAGTTAAAGTGAATGCAGTTTTTCCGGGGGGGGGGGGGTTAAAATAAAAATAAAAAGGTAAAAATGATATAAAAACTATTTTATGACATATTTATACCTTATAATATCTATTTCTTGATAATAATCCATTTTTGACCCTCGTGGAATGTGAAAAAACATTGGAATCACTTCTTTATTTTAAAAATTCCAGGCATGCCACTCACCTCACATATAAAAGGAGACACCATATCCTCTATTTTGACACCTTAAATAAATTTTAGTTCATACAATACCTAACAAAATCACCTTAAAACTTATATAAACTCATATTATAATTCAATTTTTGGTCAAAAAACCATTCTTGGAATACATTACATACAATCCTAAAGAGGTGGTTTTAGAAGAGGTAAAATTACTAACTATGATTTTTTTATTTTATTTATTCTTCCAACTCTATAAAATATTCATAAAATATTATAATATGATAAAAATTATATCTTATATAACAATATATTATTATTCTAATGTAATCACCTAAATCAATCACCTATTCTATCAAATGGGATACAAAATTATCATTTGTGTGTACGACAGACTACCACCTCGCAAACCCATGTCATTCGTTTTACATAATCACCTATAATTGATTTTTGTAATGATATATTTAATGTATATATATATATATTATATTTATAAAATATTTATACTTTTGGATTTAATATATAAAATATAATTTTTTTAAATTTCTATTCTGTGGTGGATACGATGACATCACTCGTGTGTACGGTGGACTACCACTTCATAATGCAATGTGATTAATTTTTCACTAATGATTTTTATGGAATGAAATAATGGTAATATTAATGAAAATATTTAATATAAATTATATAATAATTATATTCATGGAATATTTATCATTCTGAAAGGATAATATACCATTTTCTTTGTTACACTAAAAAATGATAACGCCATTCGTGTATGTGTGGAATGCCGCCTCAATGAAGAGATGTGATTATTTTTCATCCCCACTTCAAAATAACGATATATATATATATATGTATATTTAATGAAATAATATGGTATTTATTATATTATTATCATTATTTAATTATAAAATAACACACACCTTATTTCTATAATGATCATTGAAAAATGGAAATTTTACTCATGTGTACGTATGATTAACTGTATCCATGATCGTAACATAGTTCATTTTTTATCACCATTTAAAATTATTGGTTTTAAAAGTATAATTTATGAATAAATATGATAAATATTTCATTGTTATTATTATATTGATGTTGAGGTAAGAATATCTTGGACCACGTTCAACATATTGAAACTTTTTTGAAACAATGAACCTAACATCCTCAAAACACTCGACATGGGTTTAACTAATTACTTATTTTAATATATCCTTAAAATAAAATAAAATAAATGATTTAAGTATATGGTATTAATCCTATAAATTTTTATCAATAAATAAAATAATTTTTGTAATCTTATTATATAGGAGTTAAAGGATATGCATGGAATGTCAAGACTCGAAGTAACGGTTTTTATCATATCACTTTTACTTCTGTGAGAAATATGCCATTTTAACCAATTTTATTTATTATGTGGTTTATATAATATCCATTTCAAATTTAACATCATTAATATGTAATAAATTATCTTATTTTATGCATCAATTTGAAATAATTTATTCAAGTGGATTGACATGAAAGTTATGATGTGGAAAAGAGTTTTTTAACTCAATTTAAATTTATTGGGTTATAAAACTTATTCATTGACTTTGTTATGATATGATTATGTGTGAATTTATTTATAAATTATTATATACTATATTTACAATTTTTGGTATAGATTGTTATTTGTTACACATAATCTCTCCATTGATTAACTCTCAATTTAGTGATATGATTTTTGTAAGGGTTAATCATCCCAAATTCCATTCATTAAGACACATGTTTATGATATGAAAATATATTATATATGAGGTTTATATACTAACCTTTTGTAAATTCATATATTTTATATACTTATATTAATGAAATTTAATGTTTAATTTTATTTTATTATTTTATGGGGCTTACAATTAATTTTTTACCAAATTGGAAAAGGCTATATGTTACAATATCATTTCTTTCTGGATTATTTATGTTAATGGTCACATTAGAGTAATTAATATGCTATTATTTTATTGAACCACATCTATTTCTTCTCCACTGTTTATAAATTTGGATTTTTTTTGATTTTTATATCCTCATTATTGATTGAATAAATATTAAGTAAGTCATTTCTAAGTAATACTAATATTGTCTTTTACTTTTCGATCAGTCATATTTCTCTTCCATATCCATGTTTTCACAAAATTTCATTTATAATTTTTTTCCAAAAGTTTTTTTACCTAATATTTTACCCTATATTAAAATGTTTTAAAAGGAAATTTCCTAATGTTTTTTCAATGAGTCTTTTTTGAATCCCTTTTCAAAATGTTTTGAAAATAATTTTTATTTTTAAAATTTATAACATGAATGGATTTTTCCACCAGCATATCCATTATTTTAGTAAAAGATTCTATTATATGTTTCCAATGTTATTTTCAAAGAAAATTATTTTCACAATATTTTTTGTATTCTTAGTTTTCAATAGTGATTTTCAAAATGAAATTATTATTTTCCACAAACATGCTTTTAATAACATTTAAATAGTATTTACATTCATCAACATCAACAAACATTATTACTAATTATGATCCAATGGGGATATTTTGTAATGATATGATCCTCATTATTTCTGGAGAAGAATAATTATTATTTTAAATAGATTCTCATGGAACCCATTTCATTTCCACTGGTTAATCATGTTTCAAAGATATTTTTATGAAACCTGTTTATTTTACATGGGTTAATCATGTTTTAAAGACATTTTTATGGAACCCATTTCTTTTACACTAGTTAACCATGTTTCAAAAATATTGTTATGGAACCAGTTTCTTTTCCATGTGTTAATCGTGATTCAAAGATATATTTATTAAACCTTTTTTTCATGGGTTATTCATGATTTTAAAGAAATAATGACTGTTTTTATGTATTTTATAATAAAATGCAAGATCTATGTATAATATTTTTGGTTTTTTGACATTTTTATGTGATATGTGCACCTAGATCATGCTGGGTGAACCTGGTATAACTTATATGATGGGAGCACCAAAATAGTGCTCTAATGCATTGGGTAATGATTTTATTCTCTAGAGAATAAAATTTGAAGTTCGTATTATGGTTATTCCTATTTTTAAGGGTTTTACAAGGGTTCTGTATGGTATCAGTGATGATGATTACCCATGATAGAAGTATGTATTATTTATACTTCTTATGTTTTTATTATTCTTCTAATCATGATTGATATCTCATCGATCATTATTATTAATGCTTATGACTATATCCTTTGTTAAATAAATATTTCCTGTTGCATGATTGATGATTCAGGTAATTATGGATAGGAATATTCTTATGTTATACTCATGCCCTTTGATTATTTCATCATACCCTTACGATCTTCTTATTATCACTACTGACATTCAATTGTTAATACTTATGTTTACCCTTTCCGAGCATCTGATATCACCCTTCTTGTTCCCTTTTACCCTGATTACTAAGGATGATGTTAAATAAATTATGTTTAAAAGGGTTCTATATGGATGATGTTGGTGACCTATTAGGGAATATGAAAATATTCTTATAGTGGGAGATGATGTTGAAATTTATGAACCATTTGTTTATAAATTATTATTTTTATGTGTTTTTCCTAATTCTCTAAAACTATAATCCTAATAAGTTCATGGGTATGTAAGTGTTCCAAAAATTTATTTTTAATTGTTTAAGTTTTATATTGAAAAAATGGATAACCTTTATTGGTATAAAATGTGTAAATTTATATTTCATGATTTAAGTGTTAGATCTGGGAGTAAGGGTCTAGGGCTGTTATAGTTTGTATCAGAGCCATTTTTAGAAAACTTTAGACATTATGATGTTTTCATTTGATGTAATCTTAACAGTTATGAATACCATCATAGTTCTACAAAATTAAGTATGATCAAAAGTTCAATGTCTTAAAAATTCTTTTTGAGGTTATTTGGGATATATGGTTATTTATTTAGTAATTACTTAGTTTGAACTTTTGGTATTACTATGGAATTTTGGAGATTAATGATATAGAGATTTATTCATTCTAGTAATTATCACAATATATTCTAACCATTTTGTTTTTTTTAATTTATAAATATAGGTGGAATATATTTTTTATCCATTTTATGGTTATGTGGTAGAGCATGAAATATTAATCTTGAATACTCTTCATTACAAAAAATGTGACTATGGTGGAAATTAAAAAATGATGAAATTATACTCATTAAGTAAGTATATTTTATTATGCACTTAATATTGATGTTAAAGTAATTCATCAAACCTAGGAAAAGGATCTTGAAACAAAATTGTGTCCCATTATCATCATTTTAATGACATCAATGACCTTTTCACACCCCTTTGGTATATTGTTTTTTGGTCCTTAAATTTATGTTGATAATTAAATTTCATTTGATCAATGACATATATTACTATCTATAATTATTTAATATTTTCTTCCATGTCTAAATATTGACTTACCACCTATGTTATCTTAATAAAAAACTAAGTATGTTTTATTCTCGATGACCTTTGTATGTCATTTTTCTCTTATCGAGAGGATATTTTCTTAACACTTTTTAGGATGACGATTTCCAAAAAAGGTATTTTCAAATGTACAACCATTGATTATTTATATAAAACTCAAAACATGAGGATGAATTTTTTTAAATTGTTGAGTATGTAACACCCTGATATTTTATAAAATAAAACAATGTTTTATAGTGCATTTGACTTGCAACCCTAAGCTTAAATGGGCCACGATATATATAACTGTTAAAACATTGCCATTAAATTAGAAGGTATGAATAAAATTAACTAATTTAATATATATATATATATAAACATAATACTCAATATATATTATATATATTTTTTTAGTAAATAATCAATCAATCATTAGTAAAGTAATGTTACACTTTAAAAACAAGTTTTCTCCAAAAATGAGTTTTAGTTCTTTTTAGGAAAAAATATTATAATTAATTTTTTGAAAATATAATAAAATTTATCTCTTAAAATTAAATTCATTTTTTCAATATTAATTGAAAAACATACTTTGGGTTAATTTTTTGGAATTTTTGAAAAATATTGGGGTTTTCAGTGAATAGTGAAAAATATTGATTAGAAAAGAAGTTTTTTCTATTCAACAAATTAAGTAATTTAAAACTCCCATTGTGTTTTTTAATATAATTTAAATTAACATAGGTATTATTTTTTTATATTTAATCCATTTAATTACATTTTTAATCAACTTTATATTGGATTTTAGTATATGTTTTTCTTTTGGTAAAAAAATGGGATTTTTTTGAAAATTCATTTAAAGTTTATAATATTTATACTTTTTATTAATTTGAAATCCACTAATGAGGAATGTTTTAAATTAATTTTTTAGATTATATTTCATATAATATTAATTTATATTAATATAATGATTTTTATAAATCACATAGTTAATATGAAACCAAATTTTTCTTGAAAAAATACTTCTTGAAAACCCTCTTTTACATTGTGTATGTGGGTTTAGATTTAATTTTAATTTGGAAACATATATGAAATTAATTTGGTAAAATAGATTAAATATTTTAGATAACATTAATTTATATTTTATAATAACGTTACATTAATTTTTTTTACCATAATGAATAGTGAAAATAGTAAAACTTAATTGCCACGGTTATGGTGAAAACAGTTTTACCAGGGGTTCAACTAAAATGATAAAGGTAAAAGTGACCTAAAAAATTATATAAAAATATTTTTTTTATAAATTATAAATTATAAATTATATATATCTTTAATAATCTAGTTTGGACCTTTTTTGAATTTGGAAAACATGGGTATCACTTTTTCTTTTGAAAAATTACTTATGTTTCACTCAACTCACTTATAAAAGGCCACCCACTCTCTTTTCTTAATAACAACTTCACACCATTTTGGTTAGGAAAATACCTACTCAAATAAATTACCAAATTATATACCCTCATAATTGAAGACTTTTTTTCAGAAATACATTCTACTAATACATTAGGTATAATCCTAATAAGGTTGTTTGAGAAGAGGTTAAATTACTAACTTTGCGTTTTTGTTTTATTTCTTCTTGTACCTCCTTAAAATATTATTCAAATTTTATGATATTATAAAAAATTATATCCTATATAATATTATTTTATTATGTTATTTCAATAAACTAAATATTTTTCCTCTTCCATAAAATGGAATACATCATCATCATTCATATGTACAGCAGACTACCACCTCGCGAGCCGATATAATTTATTTTCCATCATCATCTCTCACACATTGTTTTAATGATTTATTTAAAGTTTATATATGATATTTGCAACATATTTATACTTTTTTGTCATTATATTACATATATATGTTTTTTACTTTCCATTCAGTGGGGGATACAATAATTTCATTTATGTGTTTGGCGGACTACCGCCTTGCGAAGTGATGCGATTCATTTTTACAAGCGCTTTACATGGAATGTAATAAAGATCATGTTAATTAATATAAGTGATATAAATGAAATAATAATGAGAATAATGATATATATATAATTTTAAAAATAAAATATATCAATTTATTTCTTACAATGAAAAATGATAACGTCATTCGTGTACATGTGGACTACAGCCTCTACAAAGGGATGTGATTCTTTTCAATAACACATCACAAGAATAATACATATAATTATATTTAAAAAACTAATATGGTATTTATAACATCATTATAATTTTTAATGATAAAATAAAACATTGAAAAATGGAAACATTTCTCATGTATATGTAGGGCCTACTGTCACCATGATCATAATGCAGTTCATTTTTCAATTTTTTTAATTAATGGCCTTAAAAGTATAATTTATGAATAAATATGATAATTATTTCAGGATTATTATACCGTATATGTTGAAATAATTACCTCTTTGACCACTATCAACACACTGAAGCTGTTTTGAAACAATAAACCAAACATCCTCAAATCACCTGACGTGGAATTAACCGATTCAGTATTTTAATATATCATTAAAAAGAAATAAAATAATTTATATAAGTATAAGGTATTAATCTAGGAAAAGTTTCTTAATAAATAAAATTATTGATATAATCTTATTATACAATAGTTAAAGGACATGCATGGAATGTTTAGACTTGAGGTAAGGGGTTTTTCTTGCCCCCATTTTAATTACATGAGACATATTCCATATTAAACACATGTTATTTTGTGTATTTACTATCCATTTTACAAGTAAAATCATTGATATTCATATAAAATGATACTTTAAATTTCAATTTGAATTAATTTATCGAAGGATATTGACATGAAAGTTACCAAGTGGTAAATATTTTCTTAACTCAATTTTCTTTTGTTTGTTTACAAAACATATTAATTAACTTTTTTATGATATGATTATATATGAATTTAACATTAAAATTTTCTATATCATATTTATACTTATTTGGTATGGATTTAAATTTATAAATATAATCTCTCCATTTACTAAATCTAAAATCAATGATATGGTCATTGTAAGGGTTAATCATCCCAAATTCCTTTCTTTGGTGCATATGTTTATGATATGAACCTATTTTATTTCTTAGGTTTATATACTAATAATTTGGCCGGTAATATCCTAGATTTCCTTATCTTAATTATATTTAATGTCTCATTTTATGTTATCCTTTCATGGGGATTACAATTAAATATTTACCAATGTGGAAAAGGATTTATGTTACAATCTCATTGCTTTCAATATTTTTAATGTTCAAGGTTACTTTGGAGAAAATAATATGATATTTTTTTGTACCAAATTTATTCCTTCCCCAATGGTTATTAATGTGTTTAAAATTATTTATTTTCATATCCTCCCTTATTCATTTAAGAAATATCATGAAATCTATTTCTAGGTGATACCAATCATTTATTTTTCCATTAGATTAGTCATATTTCTCTACCATATCCATGTTTTTTTTTCAAAAATTCTATTTTCTAAAATTATATGATTTCATAAATCCATTTAACATGATATTTTACCTTCTATTAATTTTTTTTAAAAATTAATTTTCTAATATTTTCTAAATGGGTCATTTTTAGTCACTTTTTCAAAATGTTTTGAAAATATTATTTTTTAAACATTTATAACATGATTGGATTTTCCACTATAATTTCCATTATTTTCATTGAATTTTCATTTATATGTTTCCATGTTTTTTTTCAAAGAAAATATTTTCACAATAGTTTCTGATTTTTTTATTTTTTAAATGTGATTTTCAAAAAGAAAACTTTATTTTCCTCATATATGATTTTAATGGTGTTTTATTAGAATTTACATTCAATAATGTCAACAAAATTTTTTGTTTCTTATTCTCCAATTGGATATTTTTTAATGATACAATACCCATCATTTCTCTAGATAAATTCTAATTGTTTTAAATAGATTTTCACGAAACTCATTTTTTCCCTAGGTTAATCATGTTTGAAATAGATTATTATTGAACTGATAACATTTCCCTAGGTTATTCATATTTCAAAGAGTTTTTTATGGAGGTTATTTATTTTTTATTAGTTAATCATGTTTTAAAAATATTATTATGGGACCCATTTTTTTCAATGGGTTAATCATGTTATAAAAATATTTTATGGAACCCATTTCCTTTCCATGGGTTACTCATATTATAAAAGGAATAATGAAATTTTTATGAGTTTTATGATGAAACACAACTCTATGTACAATATTTATTGAATTTGTACGTTTTTATGTGATGGGTGAACCTAGATAAAGTCAGGTGAACCCAATATATCTTATATGATTGGTGCACCAATATAGTTCTCTAATACATTAGGTAGTGTTGATGTTCTATAGATAATTATATTAGATATTGGACATATGAATATTAAGTTTTTTAAAGGTTTTATTAGGGTTATATGATTATTATGTCCGAAGATACCAAAACATTTTATTTATTCTAGATATTTTTTTATTATTCCTACAATCAAGATTGATATTACATGGACCATTATTATTGATTCTTATGAATCTCTCCTTTGTTAAATCTTTATCCTATGTTTCATGATTTTTGATTCTGGTAATGATGTATAAGGACCTGACCTTAAACATCACATAATATTGAATTATGTCAAGAATTCTCATTGAGGATATTTTTAGGTTTAGAGTTTTAGATAATTAGGCCATAACTATTACATATCAACTTGAATATTATAATGTAGACCCTTCTTCTATAATTGATTTTTTCACAACAATAAAACTCTTTAAATAAAACAAGAGTTCTTTTCTTGATATATATCTTCTTGAATACTTCCTTTCTCTTAACCTTCCTTATAACCTGTAAAAAACATTTCAAAAACTTTGGATGATCATAAAAATATCAGTAAGGTTTATAAAATAAGGAAATGAAACACTAACCCATCAATAAATACAAATCAATGAAGCCATAATTTTCAATCATAACATACCTTCTGAAATCATAATATTTATGAATAACACATAGCAATCATAAATCATAAAGGTAACTTGAGGTATCCATATCATAGTTACATTGTATAAATCATAGATACATAGGTAGTTACATTTGGAATATCCATCACAGTATATTACCTAAATCTCTTAGGAGAAGCATTCACGTTTACCTCCGTTAGATTACCCAATGCATTGGAGAGCTATCTCAAGCTCAACCAGCCAATGTTTTTCACGAAACCACCCATATTTGTAAACAATTCCCAAAAAACATAACATAATCATAACACATAACAAAAGAATAAAGGAAAGATAAAATTTCCACATTCTAATCACAATATATCAAATCAGGATATTGAAATAAATAATGCTTTATCAAACTATTTTCAAAACCATTTAAAACATTTAATAAAGAGATTTTTGAATCAAAGTGTCCCATACCACTTTGAATATTTTAAAGGAATTATCATTTTAAAACATTAATGTCCATATAAATAAATCCTAAAAACCATTTTGAAAACATGGACATTAATGAGAAATATTTAGAAGAATAAATCTTTAAAACATTTAAAATGATATTTTAGTTAAAGAGTTTTTAACAAAATGAGATACTATTAAATACAAATAATTGAGGAATAAAATTGAATAAAAACTTTATAATATCATGAGAATAAATGGATTCATGATATAATATGCCAAAGGATAGTATATACACCATATAAGAGTGAATTGGTGTATAACAACAATGAAGTCTCAAAGGAATGTAAATTGTGATGAAATCCCTTATAAAAATGGTATCCTTAGATTAAGGATAAATCAATAATGTGTGAAAAATATAATTACACTCAATATTACTGTATATTTATTTTAAATCAATCAAATAACATTCACAAGTATTTTTTTAAAAACAACACCAATGACTTGCACATTTAACTCAATGAAAGGAAATTGAGTTAAAATTACTCTTATCAAGGTCATATCGATGACTTGAGAATTTATCAATGGAGTGATTATGTGTATCAAAAGTCTATCCATACAAAGGGGAGTGGAAATTAAAACATAAATAAATAAACAATGATTCCACACATAATCATAGCATGACATAATTAATAATTATAATATTAACCCAAGGAATGTAAATTAGGTTAAAAAGTTCTCTTACAAAAATTCGACAGCCTAAGGGCGTCCCATTAAAATTCAGAAAATGAGTTGATGAGAGAAAATTTTTTATCTCATCATTGGGACATAAAACATACAAAAATAAGGATATATAAGAACATATCCAAACAGAAGAAGATTTAAATTAAAAGTCACAACAAAAAAGAAGTCTTTCAAAAAGAGGAGGGTGAAAGGTACCGTTACCAATTTCGTAACTTACGAAAAAAATACCCCATAAAATAAGGATCATAAATTGAAAATGTAAATACCCATAAATTTATTTATATTAAAAAATTAATACAATCTTGGGAAGTACATACACAACACAAAAGGAAATAGTGGAAAATATAGCATGAATCTCACAGGAATAAAAAGTGAGATGAAAATCCCTTACCACGTTGTAATCCATCAAGTCGTAAGAAAAAAAGTTAAAAACAAAAAAATTATTCACAGAATAACATGAATTTAAATATAATAATGATAATATATATCAAATGGCAGAACACAATACACCACATGCAATAAATTAGTGGCGAACAATGGAAATCTCATAGAATTAAAAGTGAGATAAAGAAACCCCTTACCTCATGTTCGTCTTGACTTGTTTGTTCCTTTTTATTCCTAAATAATAAACTTAAGTTAATGTATACTTATTTAAGAACATTTTTCAAGTTTATTATTCCTTTTATATCACTTATTAACATGTTATAAACATTATGAAATCATTTAAGTTAATAATGGTCATTTTGTCGATATTTGGTACTAGAGTCAAAATGAACACCTTATAATTAAAAGTTGTCCATGTTCTCAAGAGTCCATTATCTACATAAATATATTCATGATTTAGATATAATATATATAATATATGTCTAGTATATATATTTATTTATAATATTACATAACATTTAGAGGTAAGAAATGAAATGCACCGTTCATGGAGACGGTAAGCCGTACGTACGCATGAACGATACTTTCATTTAAATTTCGTATTTAATAGAATATAAACATAGTGATACATAGTTATATTATAATTCCAGTATAATATAATATATAATTTCATTAACTCCATTGTCTATACGTCCCAGGTATGTCAGGAACGAGTCATATCACTTTGATGGGGCAGTAGTCCACACTTCCTCAAATGAAATTATCGCGTTTACCCATAATGGAAGCCATAAAGGTATGATATAAATGAAAAAAATACAGAATCATAAAGAAAACATAAAAATAATATATATATCATATATTAATATAGTTCCATCATAATGGCCACCATGATAAGTGGTATGAGATATTTGAACAATCATCATTTCGTGATGCAGTAGTTCGTCGTCCACAGAAATAATATGTTCTTTACCCATTAGATGGAGGTGTGTGTAATTGTAGTTAAAATAATTATCATAAAAAAATCCAAGTATATTTAGGATATTGGTGTTTTTATAAAATAAAGGAATAAAAAGAGTTTAGTGGTTGAAGAAGTAAAATAAAAGAAATGAATTTAAGAGAAACCGTTACCTATAATTCAGGTAACTCCCTTTGATTTGAACCAAAAGGACTTATTGAAGTGTCTTATACCTATAGTAAGGCTTATAAGTGGAATATAGGGATCTTTAGAGATTATTTGGGCTGGGTTTAGATGATCCAAGGGTCTTGAGAGGTGTGAGGAATGAGTTATAAGTGACGGATTTTTATAAGGGGGAGGAGGGGCTCTTTAGGAAAGTGTGAAAATATTATTTTATTATATAATGATATTCAGTTTCTAAAGGTCCTAAACTAATTAAAGTAGTGGATAAGATGAATAATGGTAGAAATAAAATCATCCAATATGAATTGGACAGGTTTTGGATATTTTTTTAATATTTATAATCTTATTTATTTAAATCATTTATTAATGAGGTAAATACTGCATCATTATTGTGTAATAAATAATTTAATTTATTTGATGTCTAAAAATTATAAAACAAATAATATGATGTAGGAAATAATTTTATATTTCCAGTGAATATTTATAGTCCAAAATATGGCTTATATAACCCCATGTAAAAATTAATTTACAAAAAGATATTTGTTTATGTCATTTTTTCCCTTACATTAAGTTAATTAAAATAAAGTGTCATTATCACTCCCAAGTGGCCCCATGGGGTCCCAAAATAGACCCAAGGATGATCATGGTCGTATTTGATCAACCAATTGGATTAGGACACCTATTAGGGTAATTTTATATTATTATAGTAATATTTGTTTACCCTTATTTACTAGATTTACCCTTTAACCAAGGTAAATAAAATATTTACTGAAGTAAAGACTCATAATGTATAAAAATTAAAGTAACCTATTTATAAAATTTTTACCTCCTGATTAAAAATATGAAATCAATTTTCCCAATTCAAATCACAGAAGTGGCAGAAATTAATTTAAAATTAATTCTCATTGTCAAAATAAAAGGCGTGTTTTTAAGAAATAATATCTATTAAAAGATTGACACTTGTTTATGTCCAATTTCAAAGTTAAATTAATTACAAGGACCACCATTGGATTAAGTAGTAAAAATATAATCTAATTACAATTAAAAACAAATTAAAAATATATTCTAACTATTTAAATGAATTAGTTTAAAAGTCAGTTTTGAATTAAAATACTGAATTTTTCACTATTTATTAAAAAATGATCTTTATCAGAAAAATAAAAAAAAATTACCCAAAGTAAAATTTGATGTCCTGATTCTAAAGAAGAATTTTATTTTTCCAAATATAACATATAAAAGTGACCAAAACTATATTTAAAGAGGGTTCACCATTAAAAGGCGGTAAATCGACCTTTTAAAGAATATTAGAGTATTTGTGCTTAAAATTGGATTCATTCACATTTTAAGCCTCTAAAATTTATTAAGTAAATGTAAAAAACATTTAAAAACATATATAATTATATAGTAGATATTTTGATTCATTATTTCTAATAAAACTTCTAGGCGTTAACTACCATTTAGAATAATTATATATTATTATTTTTTCAGTATGATTCAACATTGTGTGCAACATAAGACTTTAGAGAAACCCATTGTTGCGTGTAAAGTATGCACATTAATATAAAATAACCTTTAGAATTAATATTTAATTAAAAAATATTAAAAAATATGAAAATTTCATATTCTTTATTTTCCGGGGATGTTACATGATGGGTATGAATATTCTTATATTATACTCTTGAACATTCATTATGTCACCATACACTTATTCTCTTCTGATTATCACTGATGAAATTAAAATTATATTTCTTATATTTACCCTTTCTAAGAATTTTCGCTTGCAATTCTTCTATTTCCATTACCCAAGCTTACCAAGTTTAATGTTAAATTGAATATGTCTAGAAGGGTTTATAATGGACATTGTTGATGAAATACTATAGAATATGAAAAGCTTGGTATAATAGGAAATTATGTTAATATTTATGAACTAGTTAATCATGAATCCATATTGTTAGGAGTTTTTTTAATTCTATATAAATAAAAACCTAAAAGGACCATGGTTATGTAATTTCTCAAAAAAACTCCTTTTGATGTTGTAAGGCTTTTATAGGAAAAATTGGGTAACCTTCACTAGTGTCAATTCCAGAAATGTGAAGTTCATTATTTCTATGTCAGATCCAACAGTGCAGGTTCAAGACTATTATATTCATGTTTTTTCAATGTATAACGGTATTTTATTTTCTTAAAATAGTTTTGATTCATATTTATTGGACTGTAACCAGAACAAATATTGATAGAATATAAAAAATAATGTCTAGTGGATTTTAAATACATAATCCATCTGATTATTCTTCTAAACTACTTATAATTTATTATTTTTGTTCATTGTACTTAAATATTTTTGTTCCTATTTGTATTTTTGTGGGAAAAACATTGGATTCATTCATTTATAACTTATTTAATAACTATATATAAATATTTTCTTATGAGATAAATTTTAGTCACGTATTTGGAAAATTTTGAAAATAGAGAAACATTTCATTTCTCAATGAATTGACTTTTCAAATTTTTCTTTCATGTTCCTTGAGAAATCCTAACATGGACATTCTTCATTTATAGAAAAAAATTTCTCTTAAATATTAACAATACAGAAGATTATTTTGGAATTTTTATTCTCCACGTATAAGTTTTTTTCAACATAATCATTCTTTCACTTTAAGATCTTTAGATATTCATCTATCTTGAAATACCATGCCCTTAGAGCATGTATTAATACATAATTTTCACTGTTAAAATTAAAAAAATTTATACCATCATAATACTTCATAAATACATGGGTTTATTCCATGTATACTTCCTCATAAATCTAACCATTCAGAAAAGTCTATCTAACATGCATATAACATACTTTTATCTTATCATTGTTTCGAGGGATATGAATATTTTAATATAAATAAGTGCACACACTACATCAACTATTTCATTAAATTCAACCCATTAAATTTGTTAATATCATATTCATACCAACCTAGAGTTTTTCGAATTCACTTTTCCATTTTTATCAAGCTTATATATGGATATCTATTTTCATCCTATCACATTATTTTTAATTTGTTTTGGAAAATGTCCCCATGTTCTATTCTTTTATATCATAACTTATTTATCATTAATTACATGAACTTACTCATTATTTTGAAAATATTTTTTAATAGATTTTTGGATTAGGTTTTGAAAGAAAACTAGTGTTACTAGCTTCAATGATTTTTATCATGGTTTCCATACCATGATTTTTGTTAACAAATATATTCTCAATATCTAAGCACTCACATGTCCCTATAAATACAATAGATGATGAATGATTCACTCTTTTATTATTGATGTTAAACTCCATTGAATATTTTTTCTCATAATAATAATTATAGACATTATAATTTTCTCTTTCTTCATGAATCTATATATTTTTAATTGGTTCTGCTATAGATTATGATATTATAACATCATCCTCGACATTAAAAAATTATTCCTTTGATTTTGTCTTCATTATAATAAACTAGTATATCATAAAATTAAAAATTTCTTTTATATTTATTATTTTAGAACATGTTGTAAAATACATTTGGTGTATTACCTTGAAAAAATTCCATCATCATCAATTCCATCAAACATCAGTCTACTTCTTTTTTTTATCGTGAGCATACATGGAATTCCAAACACACTGATATGATTTACATTTTGTTTCTTTTTAAACAAAATTCTCTAAGTATTTATATTAGGATTTATAAAAAATAGACACATATTTTGGTTAATTCCATTAGTTATGATGGATTATAGATAAAAAATTGTGATGTTTCATGCTATGTCAATACTGATCTAGCCATACAAACCGAACAGTAATTATCCCATTTAGTAACTCCATTTTTTGAGGAGTGTATATATCAATAAATTAACTATTGATTCCGTGTTTGAAATGTTATTTAGTGTTTTTTTAAAAACTCCCTACTACTATTAAATATGAACTACATCCAAGTTAATCATGTTTTCTTCACAAAAAGCCTTTAAAAACTATTGAACCTATCAAGACCTAGTAATTTTTGTGACATAAACATGATATCTGTCATCCTAGTGGAGTCATCAGTGAATTTAATAAATTATATTTCTCCATTGGTTTACGTCTTTGTCATAGGACCACACACAACAGAATGTACCATCTAAACTATTTTTTATTTATGAATCATATATCTATTATTAGATTTATTCACAATTTCTCCATTTTCGAATGTTTTAAAAATTGATTTTGTTTCTTCTTTTAGGATGAGAATATCTCTCACAACATCTTCTTTAATGAGCTTCTTTAAATTATTTTGGACGAGATGGACAATTATTATATAGAATGATATTTTTTCTACTTGTTGATATAGATAATAGTCAATATTTACCTGTATATATTGAAATAAAATTCCTAGGGTTCTTAAACATTTTGTCAGAACAAATTTATATTTCAACTTCTTAATAATAAATCCATTTTCATGAAGATAATCTCCTTTACATCATCATATATATGTGATACACATAACTAGATATTCTTCAATGAATCAATAAATTAAACAATTTCAAGGATAAATTGATTCTTACCAATATATGGTATTCCAATGAATTTTATTTTTATACCATTATCATTTCTGAATTTTATATCACCTCCATCATATTTCTCCAAATATTTATGGTTGTTTAGTTCACCAATCACATGAGATGAACACACAATATCCATGATCCAATTTTTTGTCCATATTTTCAATCTTTAATTTCACACTCAATAACACAATATTTTTTTCTTAATCTAATATAATTTTTTTCTAATTATAATAAATAAGTTTAACTATACTTGAATTAATGTAACACAAATACATGATGTATTCCCTTTCATTCTCAGAACTTTAACATACCTCATACAATATTTCAAAAAAGTTTTTCACTGTAATTTTTTTTCAACCTCTTAGTTATTATACTATGTTATCACTCATAATTGATATCTCCCACATGATTCATTTTGTATTATAATTCCTATTAGATATGTGATATACTGGTATTTGTATCCTTATTTGAAAATATCTCCCAACAATAGAAATAGCTATGTAAATTTTTTCTTTTATAGAAATGTGGCTGTTATTTGGATTGTTGGTCATCTATTTTATTTTTTTCTAAATTATTTTTTTCATATATATATATATATATTATTTGAGGGTCATATTCCCATGTCTTCATAAATATTTCAATATGTGTTCATTAATATTTTTCTTTGATAACCGAAGAATATTTTTCTCCTTCATTATGTTTTTTTTCCAACTCTAGTTTTATCACTTACATTTAATTATATAATAGTTGTATAATTATGGTTATATTTGTATCCTTTAACCTTTTCATTAAAAAATTCAGTATTTTGGATATCTCTTACATTTCCATCCTACTATTTGGATGATTAACACTATTCCCTAAGAAATATGTTTATATCAATATTGATTATTTATTCTATATTTTTAGTTTCATAAAACTTTTCTATCAAACTAGTAAAGTATTTATTCCCCAGTATGATACTGCGTTTCTTATATTCTAGGATTTTTACTCTCTATAAAATATCAACATTTACTCTATAAATATCTTTGAAATTATTTTTTTCAAGATATCATTTATTCTACATGTGAGGCACTAAATTGATCCAAGTATAGTCTTATCTCTTCCTATTTATTTTAGAAATATTTTTATCTCCATTTTGATATTGTATTATTTTTTATATCTCTAAGAATTATAAATTATATTCATTATTTTATTTAGTATCATATTATGATTAAATCCCATCTTGTGTGAGTGTCGTGATCAATCATTATAATTAATTTTTGGAGCCTTTATCATCATTACCATCCTCAATGTTGGATACACATTCTTCAACAAAAATAAAACCCATTAAAAAATAATTGGGTGAAATCACATTTTTCCTATTTTATGGGTTCCTCTTTCTGATATCCCTTTAGGGACCTTTACCATCTTTAATTTCAAATTTGATTTTATATAGATAATTATTAGATAAATTACCAGTTTTTTCAAATTGAATCATTTTTAAGGTACCTTGCCTTTGTACATATCATATTTAATTATGAAGCTCTTTAATATAAAGGAAAGTATTGTAGAAAACTCTATCATACCTTCATCTACATCTAAATAGGCCTTCAATTTTTAAATTTTTTATTCTTTGATGTATTTTAAGGAACTTTACCTTTTGTATTTCCCTTTCTTTTTATACCTTATCCACTTATCATCTCATAATTAATTAAATTGATATGATGTTCATAAATAATTTAGTGATAATGGTCTGTATATTAAAGTACAAATATCTTGGTTTCGAAATCTTCTAAAAAAATTATCATCATCATCTTCACCACTTTGGAATTTTCAAGAGTTTCTCCAAATGATATATTAGTGATGGAAATCAGATAATCCATGGTAAATAATTAATTAATAGTTTTTTATTCTTTCATTTGGAAATATATAATCTATATTCTATTCAAATTTAGTTAGTATTGTTTCACCTTTTTCATCTCACATATACAATCTTTCCATTTTCAACAACTACTTTATCAAGCGTAACATACAATACAAAATCATCCACTATTTGGAAACCATCATTTTCCCAAGAAATGTTATAGACAAAAAATTCACTTTCAGTGATTTTATTTTTATCATAGTGATTAGATCACCAACTACCATCACATGTAAACTATTATTTAAAGTAAAATAAAATATCATTTAATTCAGGATTTAACAAAGGGTCAACTTATTACTTTCATGACTTACACAAGATAATACACGGGAACCTAATAGTTAAGGTCACCCATAATGAATGACCGTGGTATAAAAAAGTTTCACTTTGGAAAGAATCTAACACTTAGTATTTTTAATGGGATTTAATCTAACAAAATTATATAGGGTTATTTATTTTATGTATGTATGATTATAATAATTATGTTTTGGAATCATATTTCATCAACCATATTAATATGTTCAAAAAATATTTTTGTGTAAATATTTACCCAAAAATCAGTCCAAGTTACTCACTCAAAAATAGAGACAAAAAACATTTAATTTTTTTTAAATACATCTCATGCATAAGTTATATAAACTCTTCATGTAATGGTTTAAAATTATATGAAATTTACGATCTCTATATGACAATATAATATCCATAGATATCCAACCCCAAAATTTCTTGAAAAAAGGAATAAACCTCTTAAATAGTGGGATGTTTAATCCAATGTCCTTATATTAGAGGATCCTATACTCAAGAGAAATTTAATTTCATATTAACTCTAAAAACATTTAGTTATAACCTATATTACAAAACTAAACACATGATTTTATCTTGAATAAGAAAATATGGTCAAGATATATGAAAACAAAATCTTATACAATTTTTCCTTGAATGTAACTCCTAATTTTTTTTATGAAAAATGAGAATCACTAAAAAAAATTTAAAGTAAACCAATCATACATTAATAATACAGAAAATTTATAAATATTAATAAATAAAGGAAATGAACACTTCACATATTCAAACATGAGAAAACAATTTATGAAAAATCCTTAAAATAACTAATTATAAATATATTTTTTTTAAATTTTATTTTATTTATATCTATATTTTATGATTTTTAATATAACCACTTTTATTTAAATGATAATATTAAATCCTACATATTAATCATTTATATGAATTTTTCTTAAAATATATGATATTTATATGAATTATAAACATGTTATAATCTAATTTCGGTTATATAAATTATATAAATAATCTAAATGCCTAATAAGTAATATTATTTAACAATTGATAAAATCAATCATCAAATTAAGTTTGATTTGGTTTAAATAATAACTCAAATAATGACCCTTAATTTTACTATTCAAATTAACCTTTAGAAAATATTCAAAATGAAGACAATATAAACACTTTATATTTAAGGCTTACTTTTTAATTTATAAACTATATATAAATTACACGTATAATTTTTCATAAAAATATTTTATATTCAAATTATATGGTACTCCATATAAATTATATAAATATATCCCTAATATTAATACTTAATGTTAATGGAATATTTATAAACAATGTCTAAAAAAATAATCAATTAATTTTTTAATTAATTAATTTTTGAAAAACATTAATAAATTAATAAATATTTTAAAATATCCTATCCCATTATTTATAAAACATTTATAAATAATTAAATAATATTAATCATTGAGTTTTATAGTAACTAAATGTTACCCAATGAGTCTTATTTTACTATAAAGGTTACATCATAACACATTGTATATCATGTTTTTTGTTGTATTATATGATATAAAACCAACAATTATGGAATAACCTCTAAATTCAAGTATATAATATTTAAAAATATGTGTATTATGGTTTATATTATAGGATGTTATACTTTGGTAACTTGTTTTAAGGAAATCAAAAGAGACTATGTCAGGTTCCAAACACTCTAACTAGAGAAAAATGATAGATTTAAATTATGTTTCTACCTATGATATCCTATATAAAAGGGTATAATTTATTATATCTTATGATTTCACATATTTTATAATCATAAATAACACAAAATATAGTTATATTTAATGTCAGGGATTATGATACATAATATGATTATGATTTTTTTATTTTTCTATAGGATTTCACAAATTTAAGTGTATTGATGAATTTTATACCACTTTTGGGATTCATAAACACCTATAAATACATAATAGATGGAAAAAATAAATCATGAATACCAAAATAAAATCCTTATGCATGAAATATGAAATTTATATACATATTACAGATGATAAACTTTTGTAAATCGTGCATAACTTACACTGAAGTCACAAAACAAATCCTCCATCATCTTATGCAGTTGAAAAATTTCACCAAAGAGGCCAAAGAGTCCGTCCTCCATGGTGTATCCTTGGGAAAAAACAAAATCACTTATCATACATGCTGATAACACTACCCTCAATGGTGTGTTAGAACCACATGGTGTAAGAATGGTAGGTCATGGAGAGCTTTGGGGTAAGGGAACTCAGACAAGAATTAATGATCATCATTGACCACTACCATCACATGGAAGAAGTCTTTTTATATCCCTAATGATTCTCCATAGTGATTAATTCAATATCTAATGAATTATAATGAATTAGTTAATGATTAATAAAATTTGTGCATCCAATAAATGAATAAATATCTTCCCTCATGTTATATAAAATGTTACACATCTTAAATAATATAATAAAAGGAATATTTCATCAAAACATTAACTATTAACACTAATCCACCATATCAAACATATGCATTAAAATTATCTCTGAATTTAGACATCCCTTAGTCACAAAATACGAATGAGAAGGTAGTAACATGGGAGTGTCCTGATATCTCATTTAATGATAGGTATTATGATATAATATATTATTGCATATGATATATAACTCAGTAATATAGTTTCCCTAAACTACGAATTATGATTTCATCCTTAATAACAAAATACGATACACATCATATGCATGTACAAAACTATTTTGAATCATTCATGACGTATTTTGTGATTAGTTATATCATACCGTATGATACAAATTATATATATATATATATATCACACACACATACATATATAGTATTTATGTATTTTTATCATCTATAGTCAATAACTTAAAATAAAATATATTATAGAAGATAATGGGTTATTAGTGAATCTCATTCATCTTAGACACATTTCCAGTTAATTTGTATAATCCACATTACCTAGTAACTCAGAATGAAACTAAAAATAAAGTGGGATAAGAATGGAAAATTTTGATGTTTTTATACACTTTATAGGGACCAAAGTGACCATATCATGTAGGAATGTGGTAAAATGTGATGATGAATTTAAACTCATGATTGGGAACACATCCTCATGTGATTTTAATATTAAATATTTTCCACAAATTAGGAATATCTAAATTGTCATATCTAAACTCACTTCTAAGTATATCCAGTTGGTATTTACTAATCTTGAAGATTATATTAATGAAACCAAAATGTTCACAAATTTTAAATCCTATTAGATCATATCTTGAATAGTGTAAAAATTATAATCATATCCATAAATGTTGATTTAATGGATGGTAATATTTTGATTTCAATAGAAATTTGATTAATATAATTTGTAATGGAATTTTTTAATCCTTTTTTGTTGAAAATTTAAATATAAAAATCATGAAGTAAGATAAATCATCGAATACTGAATGATTCAACATCATAATTTCTAAATAAAAATATAGTAGTAATTTCTTTAGAAAATATAATGAATTTCGAATAAAATTGTTTGGAACAAAACTTTTCAAATGTAAAAATTGTAGTATAGAATTACCTTTTAGTTTTGAGGTATTTTTCTTATGATGGATCTAAAACAATAAATTCATGTGTGATAACATGGGATTTATAATAACCCAAATATATTGGTGGAATCGTCATACATGATCTCATATATAAAATCTCCCCTTCATGGTTGGATGATTGGTGGACAAGTAATACTCCTTTTCAATCCATAAAATTCAATTTTTATAATGTTTATATATATTTTTACATTTTTTTATAATGGTGGAGAAATTTTAATGAAAACATTAATATAACATCGATAAAAATTTTCAAGTACCAAAAATAAATGTTCATCTGAAATAATTTATGGTAGATTAATATAAAACTAACATTAATACTTTACATAAAAAGTTAGTTACCCTCTTTAAAAAAACCATGAACCAAAACATCCCCCTCTTAAATCATGAAATGAAATTCTTAATATTTTAAAAAAATATTATTTTATGTATATTGATGAAGATAGAAATATATTTTAAATAAAAAATAATCAAATAATTATATATAAATAGTGAATTCATCCATGATGATCTCCATGAAATGATCTCGCTATTTTAAGAAAATGCTAACCATAAAATAATGGATATTATTTGATGTATGGAATAATTTAAAATGCATACTATTTTATAAAAAGTTACTAATTAGTCATGTAAATTATTTCATTTATTTATCCTTAGTACAAGATATCTTTGTGATTATGTAACTCCATAAAATTTTAATGTGAATTTCCCAAAAAAATAAAGCTCTCTTGTTTGATAACATATCATTCATGTTACTCAAAAATATAATGACCAATTATTTTTTCCATTAAGGATGGATATTACAATGAAATAAATAATAATATATTTCACGAGTACTAAAATAAATATAATTAGTAGAATTATAAATGACATAAAACCACATGTATTAAAAACACCATAGGATTAAAATATTTTTTATCAAGAAGACCCATGAGGATCATATCACTAATTATAATAAAAAAAGTATTATAATTATTAAAATTATAATCATCATATTGAGAAATAAACCAAGTAATTGATTGAAAAAGTTTTTCAATGTATGTGTATATATATATAGGAATGTTAAAAAAGGAAATGTGACTGTAATATGGTAGTTGGGAACTGATGGTCATTGAGACTAAAAGATCATTTTTTATATAACACCATTAGATATAATAGTGAAAAAATGATAAAAATTAAATTTATATCGCATTTGGTAGATAATTAAAATGTTAAAGTTATATTACAGCCATTTAATTAGTGAATTTAAATAGAATTAACAAAATTATGAAATTTATAGAGAAGGGGTGATGTAATGGAATCATACTAGAAGTTGTATTTTTTTTGAAAAATCATGAAAGATTATAAGGGAGGTATGATTATTGAGGTTTTCTATTAAAAATTTAATAAATGAACTTCAACAAGTACAACTTAACTTGATTCATTTACGAAGAAAGTTAAATCTCATAGAAATCTCCATAACACCCATGTTAGTTGAATCACAAATTATGACAACCACTATTATATTTCTAACCCTTAGGGATTATCTAGAGGTCATAATGTGTTTTATAAGTGGAAGTTAAGAAGATATCAGTATGTGACTTTTAATTAAGAAGATTATATTTAAATAATATGTATTTTTAGTATTAGTTTTACTTCTACACATTAGATATTTTATCAGAATAATGGATTTTAAAATTATTTTATAAATTTAAAATAATAATTTAACAAAACTTTATTTAAAAAAATTCTATAATTTTCTATTAAATAATTTTTTAATGAAATATAATTAAAAAAATAATGTTAAAGGGGATAATTTTAAATTATTTTTTTATAAGAGTTTGATTTTTTACCATAATATACAAATTTAAATACTTTTAACAAATTTATTTTTTGAAATATTTTGTTTATATATTGAAAATAAAATAAAATATATTTTTTTATTTGTTTAGAAATAAGTTATAAGAATAAAAGTATATAATGTTTAAGAAATAAATTTTCAAAAAATTATTTAGACACTATTATTTTCTATTTTAAAAATCTAAATATTTCAGAGAAAATGGATTATTTAATAAAATATAAAATTAAATGAATTAAAATATAGAAAAATACTCATTTAATTATTAAAAAATGATATTAAATAAGGATAATAACAATTTTTTTTGTTGAAGATACATTTTTGAAAATAGAAAATTTTAAATATATTATGTGTTTTCATTTAAAAGTTAATTTTCATATAATCAGAATTTTTCTTTGATTAAATTGAACACAAATTCTGAATTATAATTTTGAAATTATTTAGGTGGATATACATTGTATTTTTTTAAAAAACATAATTACCATGATAAATAAATATATCCAGTTCAGTATGGTCAAAAGGGATAAAATGACATGAAAAAAGAATAAAATAAAATTAATATTTAATAATTATATAAATAATTGTTTAGTGAAATTGTAAAATAGAAAATTCTAAGAAACATTTTCTCAACTAACTTAATTAACTCCCTTGTGATCTTATGTTTAAAGTTCACTAAACTCAAGATTCCAAACAAATGTCCCACACCCTCACCTATAAAATGAACTATCCATCTCCCACTCTAAACCATTTCTATCTATAGTTTTTATCCTACATCCATATTGAAAATTACCTCCCATAAAGTCATATCTCCCTTATATTATCCTTTAGTGACAATAAATATGTTGAAGTCCTTCATTATGAAGGAAGAAGTTGGGAAGAGTGGTTCTAAAAAAGTAATGAGTTATTATTCATCTTTTACATTTATTTTATAATATCTAATATTCTTAATTCATATTCCACTGTATAATATGAACTATTATCCTAATTTAGGATTTTATTGAAATTATATTACAACTATAGAAATTCAAATTCTTACTTTTTTATTCATTATAACACGTTCTCCTTTTGGTTAGTTTTACCAACTTTATAAATTATGTTATAACATTTCTAACATGGATAATTAATAAAATATAAATATTTTTAATATTTGGTAATAATTATGAATCTATGTTGTTTTTTTAAAAATTTAATAGTAATACATTTATTATATTTTTATTAAAATCAATTGTTTTTATTGATTCATTATTCATAAAAAATAATCTTTAACATTTCAATTAAAAATACCACCATATCATTCATAAGATATTAATTTAACTCTTAAAATCAATAAATCACATATATATAAACCCCTTACATTATTTATGTTATGAAAATAAGATAATGGAGCCTATGTCAAAACTACCAAAATATATATAAATGCAGAATGAATGAAATAGTTAATAATAAGAGATTAATTTTGATAATAAATTATTAATAAAGTAGTAATAAAAAATTATCAATCACTAGTATTATTTGAAATTAACATTAATAATTTCCTGAAATAGTTTTACAATAATATTAATTTTTTATATAGGGTCTTTGAGTGTGTCTGTCCAGGAGGGAATTTAGTGTATGGGTTTTCATCTCAATTTCCCTTTATTGAGGCATGTTTCATATTATACATGTATTATCATTTATATGGTTTATATAATTTTAATACCCCAAGATTTTATAATATATTTCTCTTAAAAAAATTTATTTTAATTTATATCATACTTTACACGCAAAAAAAGTTTAAATAAACAAAAATAAACTATTAAAATAATATTATTTAATATGATAGTTATCACATAATCGTTGGATTGGAGGGTATTATTAAGAATATCTAAATTATTAAAAATTATTTTTTAAATATGTATAAAAGAAATTCTTTAGTTTTTAATTGGTAATAAATAAAAATAAAATTATTTTAATATAAAATGAGATGTTTTTATAATTTTTTTAATGCACATAATGTGTTTTTATTTATTAATTAAATTAATATATATATTAATGATTTATTTTAATTAAAATTATATATAATATATTCAATAATGTATTTTAACATTCATATAATAGTTTTTACATGGAATGGGGTGAAGGTAAACTCTGTTTTATGCTTAAAAATGCATTTTTCTAAAAAAGGATTTATAACATTTCACACAATTATTGGAAAATTAATTTCTATGATTTATATAATAAAAATATTTTAAAATTAACTAAATATTTTGAATAAAATTAATTACATTATATAATAAGGTAAACCTAATTTTTTCTTATAATGAATAGTAAAAACAATATAAATTTCATACAACGGTTAAGGTTAAAGCATGTTTACCCGGGGTTAACCCTAGAGATATGTTTTAAAATAATATAAATAATTTTATCTAATTTGATTGTATGATTTTATTTATATTATATCTTTATTATATCCAATTAGTTTTTATTTTTGAATCACTTTACTGGAGTAAGACATTAATACAATAATTTTTTTGAAAAATTCCAAGTGTGTCCTCTCCCTCTCTTATAAATTTACACCTTATATCCTATATTACTCACAATTTAAAAAAAATATCAATCAGTAAATACCTAAAAAATTAAATTACTAAAATATACCACTACATATTTTATCTCCTAGGTTTATCACAATACCATTCTTTTATGGAATAAGGTGTATGCCAATGGAGGTTTCTCAATGTCATGGTATTACTCTTAAAAAATTACATTAAATTTTAATTATTCATCCACCTTTTATATTACTTTAATATCCATCACAACATGATTAATCCATTATCATAAATTTTTTGACATTTTATCGTGATGATATAATGACTATTTTTCACTTCCATTCCATCAAATGGAAAATGAATGTATCGCTCATGCGTATGTGTGGACCATCAAATTCCTATAGAAATATGATTCATTTTCCATTATCAACTTTAATGATCATTTATTTTGATGTATTTAATGTTTATATATGATATTTATGAAAAAATTATACCGTTTCCATTATTTTAACTTTGCTATCTTCTTTCTTTTCCATCCTTTTGGAAATGACAAGAACGCTCACGCAGACATTTAGACTACCGCCTCCAGGAAGTGGTGTGATTAGTTTTTCATTTCAACTTTATATGGATGATAATAATGATATAATAAATTAATATCAATGATATATAAGATATAATAATTAATCTGTAATTTTGAATTATTATTTACCATTGTTTTGTTCTAACCATCGAATATTGGAAACATCAGTTGCATATGAATAGACTATTGTCGCCTCATAGTGATGTAACTCATTTTAATCACCACATTATATAATTAATTATAAAAGTGTATATTATGAATAAATATTTTAAATATTTCATTATTAAACTTATGTATATAATGAAACCATGACTAAGGTGCATGTAAAATGACCATCGAATCAAATCATGCATGGAAAATGGATGAGTTTTCACCCAAATATTCATTTTAAAGAATAAGTTATTGATAAAATCATAATTTAAAATTATAAAAGGAATTATATATAGTTAGTTAGGTATTAATATGGGTCTTAATTATATGTAAATTGAATATACACTTATTGTACAATATATTTAACACTTTATGGGGAATAACATGACTTAAATGAAAGGATTTACATTAAAATCACATTTCATTTTGAGATTGTCTATGAAAAATTTCAATTAAGGGAAATTATAAGGTTATTTTACTTTAAACCCCATATATTATATTTCAATATTTTTAATTATGTAGTTTTTATATATTAGAACCATTTCCCTCTCTCGGATACTTAAAATAATTGAATGTTTTTAAAATAAATTTTAACATATTTTCCTATTTGGTTGATGAAATTTTATTCCATGTCCAAACTATTCAAAATTGTTTTATAAATCATTATAACTACACATGAAATAATTTTAAAATGTTATTTTCACTACCTTTGACTTTATTTACAAGGTTTTAAAAATTAATATTTCTAAAAGATATCAGAAAAATATTTTTTTACTTTTTATAGAAGTGTGAAAGGAATGTTTTCTTTTAACTTATATAGTATGAATGAATTTTACTCCATTTTACCCATTATTTTATTTCATGATGAATTTTTATGTTTCCTTGTTTATTATAAAATAAATAGATTTTCTCAATATTTAGGGATTTTTAGTTAAAATTTAATCAGAATAAAAGGATATTCCATAATATTTTCATATAATGATTCAAATGATATTTAAATGGTACCTTTTCATCTATTGCAACATAATTTTTGGATTTTTATGCTTTAATAGGATATGATATTATGATATAATAAAATTTATTTCTTTGGATAGATTACAATGATGGAAATTTAAGGATGATTATGTGAAATCTATGCCTTTTCCAGAGGTTATTGTATGATGAAATGATGAAATATTTATGAATCCCTTTTTTTTACAAAAGTTATGATATGATGATATGATTAATGTTTTATGATATTTTGAAACACATATATTTTATTTTCATTGTGTGACGGGTGGCCTAAAAAATAAATATCCCTCCAATTCATTAGTTAAAGATGGATATATCATGAGATAATATCCAATTGATCAGGGAGTGAAACTAGTTCAGTAAGGGACACAGTCTAATAAAATAATCTTGGGAGTGAACCTTGACCAAGGAAAATATGGAATGGAGAGATAACCTAATAAAAAATTATAGTCTTATTAGTATTCCTTAGATAATGAAATTATTTTCTATTCTTATCTATATTCCAAAAACTTTTGTCTTATGCTTATGATATTTTCTCATGGATGATTGTTGATTTTTGAATATTTTTCACACTTATGACTTGTGTATTTCTTTATGAAAAATATTGAGGCCATGGTTTATGATTAATGATCATTGTGTAATGGGATATAATAATTATAATTTATAATCAGTTTATCATACTCTTATGATTATATTTTTATCACATATGATCATTGATTGTTATCTCTTAATATTACCATTACTAAGCATATAAGACCACCCTTTCTTAGGTTTCATTTCCATAAGTTATGAAGAATAGTTTTAACTTGGTAATTTCTATTAATTTTACTATATGTGAAAAAAATTATGGGAGTTTTCCAACATCTGTCATTAAATACGATGATTATTTATATAATCACTAAATATTCTAACCCATTATGTTTTTGGGGAGTGTATTATTGTGAAATGTATAAAATATTCATGTAAATGATCTAATATTAATGCATGAAATTCTCAGGTTGCCTAATTCCCCATTTTAATCTTTTTATTATAATCCACTATTGATTCTTAGGATTTTCAATTCTATTTAAAGATATTTTTTATATTATCTTATAAATTTTATATTATCAAAGTCATAAAGGTTTTCAAGACTTAATATTTTTTATAGGATTCAGAATATTTCTCCTTTTATTAGGTTCCTCAAATTTTGATATGTTATCACCACCCTATACCTTGTATTTTTTTCTCTTTCATTCTAGTGAAATCAATTTTTATATCTAAAGTTTTTAGGGATTTATTTCATACTTGAAAAAAATGTGACAATGTTAAGAATAATTCTCAATCTTTATACTAGTTATTTATTTACTATGTACATATTATTTCATACCACACATATTATTTCCTTATTTTTATGTAAAAATATTTTTATATTTTCTACCAATAATATTTCTTTTTATCTCTTTTCAAAAGTATATTTTTTTAAAAAATAATTGATTTTATTTTTTTAAAACTATTAAAAATTTATAAAATTGTATTTATTTATATATCTATAATATTTGTATATTTTGGAAATTATTAAATATAATTTAACATTTATTTCATTTCAAGGTTCTATTATATGGAAATTTACTTTTATGATGATATTTTAAAAGTCCATTTTAATCTTTTTAAAATTATTTTTAAAGTGATGTATAATAATAATAATAATAAAACATTTAGAAAATAGTGTTTATTATTTCCAATAAAATTTTCTCTCAATAAAAAATGACATATAATCCTTGGAATCAATATTCATGAATCACCAACATTATTCTATCAAGTTATATTACTTTTGGTTTATTTAAATTTGGGTGTCATCTTATCCAATTACTAGTTTATTCTTTTGGGATTCCTTTTGAAGATGATAGGAACCCATTTTCATTACAAATGTTACCAAATTATTGATGTATAACTAGTTTCTTATATATAACATATATATGGTTTTTCATTTTGTGATGGGCAAGAATAGAAAAATATATACCTCAAATTAGTTTTATTAATAATTATATAAAATGAGATTATTATGAGACTTAGGTGGTTACCCTAAGCTAACAATATTTTGTAAAAAAGTTTGTTATAATAGGTCCACTGTGTTATGGGAAAGGGGGATATTATATTCTAATATGATATTAAGGTATTAGTTTTTAATCTTGATATATGTTATGTTTTAATATTCTCATAATTTTGCAACATTTTTATGTTATATCACTATGGTTCATGATGAACTTTATGATTTCACAATATTATACCATGGTACATGTTATGATTATATGATGATTTGATATATTAATATTTCTTGGTATTTTATCATATTATCATGTATCATGATAACATACTATGATCTTATTTATTTATCTTCATTTTTTACATTTTTCACATTTTCTATTATTTTTTAATATAATACTTTGAGACTCATTGATATTGCTTCTACAACGAACCATAAATTTATATATAGAATTTACATTTTATATTTGTATGTGAAATATATTGTAATGTATTATTGTATAAAACTTAATGATAAAAATTTATTTTATTAATTGAGAACATTTGATTTAGTCAAAAGTTAAACATATTAAAATATAAAATATTACAATGGGAAAATAAACTACGAAAATAAAATAAATAGATTAAAAACGTATATATTATGTCAATCTCATAGGATTACCTCACCCATAACTAATATTTTAAAAATTAAATAGAACATTAGTAATATAATATTAGTTTTGATAATGGAGAGTATTGAACATTTATAGGAATTAAAATATTAGATGATTGAACAAAATATGAGGTATTAATATGAATTAGAAAACCATTATGACCAATGATAATTATGAATATTAATTTATCCATTATAAAATGAAAATTAGGATAAATTTATATTTTTTTAATGAAGAAAAATAATTAATACAGAAGGAAACAAATATGACCTCAATAAGTAGAATCATTCCTTATAATGTTCATTTATTAGTGCTTGAGATAAAGGTAACACAATTGGGGTCCCCACTTAACCAGGCCCAAGAAGGGATTAAAAAAGTGATGATCTAGAAGAACCCCATATTGGAAAAGATCAAGTTAGTAGGAATCACCACTAGATGAATGTTAACATAGCCACCCCCAAAAAATACCACCATAATAAACTTTACACTTAGAGATTATACCAGTAGAATATGAAACTATGTATCTAGACCTTAATAATATAAAGTTGTAATTTTATTCTTAATAATGAAATAGTGGTCTCTTCAATCCCTTTTTCACTAACATGAATAAAAGATGAATGTCATAAATACATTTTTTGATACACGAAAAACAAAATTTCATTTTTTTGAAAATATATAATTTAAATTTAAATAAATATTTATAAATAATTAAAAAAATTTAAAATTAGTTTATTTTTAATAAATAGTATTATAAAATCCTATTTATAAAAATATATATTATAATAAATTTTATATTGTCCCATGGAATTTTTTAAGCATAAAAATTTTAATCATGTCATTAAAACTATTATTTTTAAATAAATAGTAATTTTTATTTAAAATTTAAATTATCATATTTATAAAATTATTTTTATAAAATAAAATATATTTATGAAATAAATAAATCAAAATTTGAGAATTTTTAATTTTTCAAAGTTTTATAAGACAATTAAATTTTTCTATAAAATTTAAATACGGTATAAATATAAAGTAATTATTATGACATCATAATAACCTAAGAGTGATGTAATAAATGATAAAAGTTATTTTCTCATCCAAAGATAGTGGTTGTTATTAAATTATGGTATTTTAATGTTATACTATTATTTATCCAAACCAATAATAAACCATCCAAAACATAATGGATATTTTATGATTTTAAAAAATAAATATTTATGAACATGATTGACTTATATATCATGAATGGATTTATTTTAAGGGTTTTTTTCTTAAACTAGTAAAATGTTAAAAACAACTCCTCCATAGAAAAAACCATATATAAAAACCATGAAAATGCCAATGGTTTTTTATTTTTTGTTAACAAGGTGTTCAAGGCCTATGTTGGGATGTTCATAATCCCCTGTTTTTTTTCTATAAATACCCACCCATCCAACCATTAGCCTTCACTACAAAATCATGAAGCATGAAATTACTCTCATTTTACCTATATATAGTACTACCAAGAATTTAATAAGGTTTTAATGATCCCATCCCATTTTTAAGAATAATCTTATCAAGGTAAGTGTTATGACCACCTCTTTTCCATTTAAGCACATACTTTATAATAAGAATTTTGATTCTCAGTTGATAAATTTTTGTTATTTTTATAAAAATTCTATTACTATAAAATTTTTTACCAATAAAATGAGAGACTACATTCCCTTATCATTAATCCCCTAAATAATATTTTTTTCCACAACTTTTATATTGTCGTAATTATCCATTGTTTTCTTAATTCCATTCACTTGTGTTGTGAATACCCAACCATATTTTTAGTAAAGGGTATTTACCAAGAA
Organism: Viscum album; assembly: GCA_963277665.1. Taxonomy (NCBI): domain Eukaryota; kingdom Viridiplantae; phylum Streptophyta; class Magnoliopsida; order Santalales; family Viscaceae; genus Viscum; species Viscum album. The sequence goes on from OY728166.1 coordinate 594,207,835, forward strand.
ATAAATATCCTTTATTGATTATGGAACTCCATATATGAAACCAAAATTCCTAACTCATGCGATTTAAATAATGAAATCTGTTCTAATGTTATATGATTGATTTGGAACACGTAAAGTTAGATATATAAAGGGTGAACCCTGATATTGATCTAATACGTTGGGTAAATTTTTCATCTCATGATATACCATGCATTGTGTATGGAAGGTTATACTAAGTAAAACATGTTATGATTTATTGGTGGTTAGACACAACTTAGGCTTATAATTTTACATTTTATGTTGTTTCCACATTCCTATGATACCATAATTTTATGATGTTTTTTATCAGCCCATGCCTACATGTGAGTTTGTATGATTCTCAAATTTTTATGCTATCGTGATATGTATATTGAATCACATGTATTTTTACCATTATTCTGTGCTTTGATTATTCCCTTACTGATCTTTATAGATCACCGGTTTCTTCTTTAGGTCTCTTGGTTATCCACTGCAGTGTAAGGAGTTCAAAGGAAACTAGAAGGAAAATATTTGATTTTAAATAACTAAATTTTATTGAACTTTTTATTAAAGGTTTATGTATCTAATTTTATAAAGAAACTAGGACTTACAATTTTTCTATGATTTTATTATATAGATATATATGTTAAAACCATATAATAAAATATATTAGAAGTATGTGTTTTAATAGTCAGTATTAGAGAAATGTCTAGTTTTTTTATGGATTAAAAATGATATTTTTTTGTGAAAACCCTAGGGACACGTCTAAATATATTAACACATCCATGTATTTTGGTAAATTGTAGATTAAGTGGTTTCCATGAAATGGTATCCCAAACTAGATATTAGAAATTTGATGTAGTTGTGGCATAGATGAAACTATGGATAATGTCTGAGAAAAATGTTAGTGGAAAATTGAATTCATCTTCAATAGTTTCATGGTAACTGGGGATAATACTTCACACCTTGATAGAAACTATTGGTTAATTTGTATTAGATAATTTATATTCTATTTACAAATAGTTTCGTAGGTTTTAGATACAATGTTAAGTTATAGAACTTAATATGAAATAGATAATGGATTACTAAGATTAAAACATAGAGATTCATAAGTTAGGGTATATATGTAATTTATTCTATGTTATGTACTTTTACTTTTTATATTCATATTTAATCATGTATCCTTATCCCAAACATTCCATTATTTTATAAAATAGTGAAAATTGGAGGAATCATATAAACAACATATGTTATTGGTGATGTGATGAATTAAGTAATGAGATAAATAATATAATGGGATTGATAGATAAGAAATTTATTTATGTACTAGAATAATAGACTTAACTTATGAGTAATAAAATAAATCATGTCTAAAACCCTCATTCCCCTAAGAAAGGTCATGTTATGTTTGAGTCATTTATCTGATAAAGGTCTCTCACATTTATTGGAACTTCTAATTCCCAAATTATCTAGCAACAGATAATCTCTCTTGAGAGGATATTATATTTCCTAAAATGTTTTGATAAATCCAAAGTAATAATTTTTATTTATTTCTTTTACAGACAACCTTATCAATGGTGGACACTAATCAAGAATAAAAATCTAAAGGTGGACATTTAATCCATGGAATTGTATGGATTTAAGAAGATATTTTTCAAAAAATATTTCCCACACATACTCCATCATAAGTTGTATTAGTTTTTTCTTATACTCATGAAAATAAAGGATGAATATATTTAGGATTATGAATAAAACAACACAAGGATTTCAAAATATGAATGCTTCATTTTCTTGTATTCTGAATATAAGGTTTAATTCTTCTTTAGTGAATTAAATATATGTATTTGAAATGAATTTGTGATTCAAGATATTGATAGCTTTGAGAAAATTAAATGATGTTCCCAAAAAATCAATTTGTAAAATTATCATTCATAGATGTACCTTGGGAAAGAAGTAATATGTGATGTATGATGTCTCACTCTAGAGGATCCTCAAAAAATATTCATGGTGCCATTTTAATCCAACATTCCATGTGTTATAATTGTGGGATGAATCATTTGGGAAAATTCCTCAAGGGATGAAATAGGTATTTCAATTATAGAAGATAATAGATTTAAGAAAATAAATGTCTAATATAGATGAATAATCCCACTAATGTGATAGAGAAAAAAAGGTTATGATCAATACTCATCCCATGGTCCAATGATTCAATTTTGATGAATATGGACACCATGTAAACCAATTCCCTAAACCAAGGGTTTTCAATGATAACCAATGATGACAACCTCCAAAAAAATTGAAAATGTTTATGGTTATTTTTTCACTAATTCTTAGGTGGATTCTGATAAGTAAGTGGTGATTGGTATGTTAGTTATTTATTCAATAATGGTGAATATATTCATTGATTTTGGTTTCATGAATTCTTTTATATCATGAACATGTTTTATAAATATTTAGAAACCAATTAAAAATATAGAGCTTTAGTAATTGGTGAAAATAAAAAATTATGGAATTATTGAATATTAAGAATATAACTCCTCTATAGTTAATGTTTATTTGAATAATATCCGAGAAATATTTTCCCTACTCTCTTTAATAGAATTTGGTATTATTTTGTCCATGGATGGGATTTATTTAGATAGATCCAACCACAATATTCATGATAAGGAAAACATTTTCTATTTCCCAAGTTGTCCTATAATTCTATAAAAGTGCAAGGACGAGGATGAATATCCATTAAAAAAATTATCTCAAGGATGGGTAATGTTTCTTTATAAACAAGAATATTTATCTTAATTGATAGTGATAAAAGATAGAATAAATCTTGAAGATATCCCAATTATAAGGGAATATGATAATGTATGCCCCAAATATTTTCTTAGACTTCCCCCCTAATCAAGAGGTTTAATTTCTCAATTGAAATTATAAATGGAGATTTTTTCCATATCCAATACTCACTATAGAATATCCCCAAATGAATTAGTATAACTAAAAAGGAAGATACCAAAGAGTATGAAAAAGGATTCATATTACCATACGATTCATCCTAGGGTGAATCAATACTATTTTTCAAGAATAATGAAGGGTAAATTTATTTATTAATTGAATACCATAAGCTTAACAAGATCATGATAAGAAAATGTATCCCCTTATATGTATTGATGTATTTTCTTGTAAGATATGAGTCATAATACTTATCAATAGTGAAATTCATTTAGGATACCATTAATTAATGTTTAAGAATAACGATATTCCCAAAACTACCTTTTTTACAAGGTATTGACACTTTGAATTTATAAGGATACCATTCAAACTCACTAATATTCTAGTAATAATAATGAAATTAATGAATAGTTTCTTTAGATTTTACCTCAACCAATTTGTGGAATTTTTTATAAATCATATCCTAATTCACTATAAAATAATATAGGAATATGATTAGGATTTATTTACAATACTAAGAACTCCAATAAAGGATAAATTAAGGGAAAAGTATAGTAAATGCGTGTTTTTTATGGAGAAAGTGACATTCCTGGGGAATGTTATCACAAGGAAGGGGATATATATGGATCCTTAAAAGAAAAGTTTGTTATGGAATGGACTAAAACAAAATATATAACTAATATCCAAAATTTACTCAGAATATCTCAAAACTATTTTAAATCTGTGAGAAACATTTCATGATTTTCAAACCTGTTAACCAAGCTAACTTTAATTGGAGTAAAGTTTTCTTATTCTGATGAATGCAAAGATATATTAAATTATTTATAGAAGAGTATAACCACTACTCTTATACTCACACTACACACTGGTGTTGAAGGATTTTTTGATCTATAGATGAAATAATAATCACATAAAGGATTTGAAATAATTATCTTTATGGGTTGAAATATGATATATATATATATCACAAGATCCTAGAGTATATATTCATAGAAAAATAGATCTACATGAACCAATGAAGGTGGTTATAGCTGATCAAGGATTATGATCATTCAATCCATTACCTTCTTAGGAATGAGAATACAGAGGTAGATTCTTTGAGTATAAAGGATCATACAATTATATCATAAGGAGGATTGAGAGGAACAAATATTCTAGTATATGTAAATAATGGACAATGGAATCATAATGGAAGAACACTATCTTACATTTCTCAAATGATTTCTCAAACTTCCCTTCTGGATAAGATTAAGGAAGAACAAAGGGATGATGTGGAGGTATAAAAGATGTAAGATACTATATATAAGGGGAATTATTATAAATTAGATATTGATTAATATGGAGTTTTATGATTTGGAATGAAACTATGTGTATTATTAGAGATTGGGATAAATAAGGAGTTATTGAAAGATACTTGCAGATCAACATTATCTATCCCACTTGGGAGAAAAAAATATGTATAGAGATCTCTAAAATCACAATTAGTGGGAAAATATGAATATATGGATTGTGGAATATATATAATATTTCTTGGTATATCAAAAAGTGATGAAATATAGGAAAAAGTACAAGGGGATGTTGTAACCATTAACCAAAACTACATGGAATTGGTAAAACATCAATATGGATTTTAGAATGGGTGACCCAAATAAAACCAAAGGAAATAATTTCATATGGTTTTTGATGGGTTGGAGTATAAATTATAGTCATTTAATTTCCATTTTGGAAGAATATTCACCCTACCAACATAAAAGGATATAAGTTATAGAAGTTGCAAGGCTATATCAAACACCACAATTGAGTGTATCAGATCGAGTTTTGAGATTCACCTCAAAATTCTATAAAAGTCTCTAACATGCTCTGAACACATTTTGAACTTAAATAAATATTATAATTTTAAAAATAATGGGAAATATAAATTAACTATCTAGACACTCGAGGATATGTTGATAGCTCACTCAATTGACTTAAAAGGAGGTTGATATCAATATCTTCCATCGGTAAATTTTATATATAATAATGGATTTAAATTGAGTATTTAGATGAATAATTTTGACTACCTCTACAAAAATAAATTTTAAATCCAAACATGCTGGTACGAAGTTGGAGAACATAAGCTATTTGGATGTGAACTAGTAGAAGAAATAGTTGAGAAAGTTAAGTCTATTCAGAAACACATTTGATTAGTACAATGTCGATGGAATATTTTTTTGATAAACATATATGGGACCTATATTTCATGGATGGTGATAAATTATTCCTTATTATATCTCCCTGGAAGAGAATCATGAGGTCTAGGAAGAAGGGGAAGTTATATCCTAGGGATATTGGCCCCTTTGAGATTATTTTCCACATTAGTGTTTTCTCTTATCTACTGGAACTCTCACGAATCTTATCTCTAGTATATGATGTGTTACTTGTATCCCTATTAGGGAAGAACATACCAAATACCTTATATGTACTGAATCCAGAGGTGGTATAGAGAGAGAATTTTCTTTCATATGTGTAGTAGGTGGTGAAGATATTGGAATATAAAGATAATGTTTAATGTAACAAGAAAACTCACATTGTGAATTTTCATTAGGATAACCATAAAGTTTATAAAGAAAATGGGAATAAAAGGGAGTTATTAAACAATAATACCCTCATTTGTTTTCACTGTAGTGTATGAAATGAAATGTTGAGGGTAAAATTTATTAATGAGGTAAGAATGTAACAACTAAGAAATTTATATTTATAATCTATATATGTATGTGTCACATATTAGGTAATGTAGTATAGTGTAAAATAAAATGAGCACATGAGCCTCAACCTAGTTGGTGAGGTCTCTGTAAGTGCATCCACGAGACCCAGGTTCAAAACTAGGCAGAGGCATAGTTTCGGGGTATTGTAACAACACTATAGCAGGTACTGTTCGAGACTATAACAGTCTGAACTATTCACCTTGGGCCACCGGTTTGGGTTTGGAGTCCTCAAGGCCTTCAGGCCACCCAAACCTCAGGGTCATTAAGGTTTTTAGGCCACCTCATGGCCTTCGGGCCACCTCAAGGCCTTCAGGGCCACCTGATTTGCAGTTGCACAGACAGACTACAAGGAACCGCTCTAAAGGATGAAAGAGAAGTACACATTCACAAGAGCAAGTCTAAATAGACTTGGAAGATTGTGAGGGTATGAAATTTTCCATCTCTACTACACCTATTCACCTCTGCACATGGACATTCTAGCCGAACAGTAATGCAAATGTGGAGAGCTGATCATAATGCAGATGCTGGGGAGGGACAGTTTCAAGTAGTTATAGTCTCTTTAATTTCCTTAAGACCTATGGGTCATGTAATGTCTCAATGCCTACGAGATATGTGATAGCTAATACTACAGTCCTTGTAAGGGTTCCACCTCATCCCTTGAAAGGTGGGTTATTATAAAATAAATAAAAAAAAGAAGGCCTTCGGGCCATTCAGGCAGGTAAAATAAAATGATGGAACTTTATTTCATTAATTTAGAAGAATAAATTTAGTCAAAAAATAAACCCAATAAAATGCACAATATTATAATAGTAAAATAAAAAAAAACATAAAATTACTAGAATTGGAATGTTTAGATAATCTCAATCTCCTAGGATTATAACACTCATGAACAGCTCTATAAAAAGGAGCCAAAAAGTTATAAATATAATATTTATTTTAAAAATTAATGATATTTAACATTGATATAAATTAAAGTGACAGGTGAATGAATAAAAATATGGTATTTATATGATGTAGTAAACTATTATAACCATTATTCATTATGATAGATAGGTATTATGACCATTGGTAATTAAGAATGTTGGGCCTTATGACCCATGGTAATGTAGCCATTAGAATTTGACCATTAGAATCATTGTCTAATTGGGTTAGTTAAGTGAAATAATTGATGTCCAAGGGATAAATATTGCCTCAACCCATAGAATAATTCCATATAATGATCATTTATCAATGTATGGTAGGGAGGAAGCATAATTGGGGTTTATAGATGACCAATACTAAGTAGAGCTTTAAAAAGTGATGCTCGAAAAGAACTGCCTATATGAGAAGTTCATGTTAGTAGATACAAATACTAGATTTATGTTTATTAAGCTACCCCATGAAAGTACCAGCATCACACACCTTACGCTTAGGGAGTATTCTAGTGTACCAAGAGGATATGTATTGATTCCTTTGTATTATAAAGGGGAACTTTCATTTCAGAAATGAAATTATTGTTTCATTAATTCCATTTTAATTATTATTTTATAGTGTAAACATGAATATAATATAAATATGATAAAAATATTTTTAGAAACAACAAATACATAATTAAATATTTGAAAAAATATATAATTTCAATTAAATTACTTTTTTATAATTTAAATAATTTTAAATAATATTTATTTTCAGGAAGTAGTCTTATAAATCACTATTTATCTAAATATAAATGATAATATAATTTTATAATGCACCATGTAATTTTTATAACATTTAAAAAAGGATTACATAAAAAAACTTTCAATTATCAAAAAATATGAATTTTTATTTAGAAGTTAAAATTTTAGTATTTTAAAAATTATTTTCATAAAATAAATATCATTTTGGAAATCAACACATAAAAATTATAAAAGGGTCAATTTTTCATAATTTTCAGATATAGATACTTTTTTTGCTTTAAAATTAAATATGGTATTAATATATAGTAAATATTATGAATCCATAATAATATAAAATTGATTTAATAAATTGAATTTTTTTTTCTAGAACAAATATATATTTTTAAATTCAAATATGTTATTTTAATGTGATAATATATTTTTTTCAAAAGCAATCATGAACCTTCCAAAACCTAAAAGATATTTTATGATTTTAAAACCATTTTTTATTAATATGGCTACTTTCTACATAATGATTAATATTATTTTAATATTATTAGTTCATAGGCTAATAAAATATTAAAAACTAGTCCTTATAAATTAATGTGGGAAACCCCAGGGGAAGGCTAATGGTTTGGAATTTTTTTAACTAGGTGTCTGTGGATTGTTTCTAGAAATTTATAAACTATCCACACTATTTTTCTCTAAATACCCACACATTATTCTATTATTTTTCACTCTAAATCCTAAAAGACTTAAGTTATTCTCATTTTCCCTCTTTATTTCCCTTCTATGGTGTTTCTCAGGCTGTAAAGAGCTCCTCCCAATAATTAAGAAAAAACCACTCAGGGTGAGGGTTATCTCCCACAACTTTTCCATTCCAAAACTGTAAAGACCCAGAATTTCCATGTATTTTTTTAAATATATGCAAATTTTATGAGTCTGTGAAAATTTACGATGAGTGATACCGATGCCCGGTGTGCCCGGAATGAATTTATGAACTTTTTTCGGGTACGTTCAGTAAACTTGCGAGCGGGTTTTTGTAAATTTTGAACCGGTTCTCAGAATTGAAACCCGAGGGAACCATTGAACTCGTAGCACCTGTATTCTCTTAAGGAGACCTTCACCTCGATCGCAGTGGGTCGAGAGTGAATGATAATTTATGTGCTTATTCGTGAAAGAATAAAATAAAATAAAATAAAATTGTGTAACATTTTGTTTTCTTTTGAACATCCCATGTGAGGTTATGAATGTGGGGACCATTGAACCTAAAAACCCCAATTTGAATTTAAGAGTAGGGACCACCCAAACCCTCCTAATGTGAGAAAAATCTTCAACTCTCTCTTTAATGAGGGAGGTGACCTTTGGTATCTTTTAATTTAATTGTGCCAACATAACCCATTTAATGATGACAATTAAATGATGCCAACTTAATGGTGCCAACAATTAAAATTTTAAATCATATTTTATATTGGCACATCATCCTTTGAGAGAGGATTTTTGGGTTGGCAAAGGAGAGGGGAGAAATTGTGGAAGAGCTTCTCCAACGAAGAACTCTTCTCCTTCGATGAATCTTTCTCCAAACTCCATCGAAGGATCTCTAATGAAGAATGAACCGACGATCGAGGAAACACCATCATCATCAACTTCATATTTTTTCCTCTCCTCACCGACGTCATTGGAGGAGACTTGTTTTGGGATTGACAAATTCCAATCCGTCTCAACCGTGAGAAATCTTCAACTGAACCATCATGGTAGGGGTTTAGTTGTGTATGATTTTACATCCCCATGTTCTTCCCTTCTAAAACAAATAACGTGGATCAACTCTCTAACTAGTTGATCCATGGATGATTTCTTTTGTGGGTTTGGGAATAATCGATGCGGGAGGTGGTAGAGATTTACATTCTTCATTCAAGATTTTTTTGAGCCGCTTGCTACCGCTCTAATTCAGAGGGAACGGGCCAAACAAACATGGCCCGAACCCTCCGCCGTTCTTCTTGATTGGTGTGTTCTTCACGATAGAAGAAGGCGACATGTGCACGGCGACGAACGGATGCGGCGGTCGACATACCGTCGACCATGATGAAGGCGAAAGCACAACCGCGATACCCCCTGCCTCAGTGGACCGAGGTCCGCACCGCCCCGCGGCGCCCACTGCCCCGTGGCCCGCGCCGCCCCGCGGCCTCGTGCCATCTCCGCGTTTCCCACCGCCCCACGGCCCGGCCAGGCCGAACCGGACCCAGCAGGCCAAGCCGAACTGGAGCCAGCAGGCTGAACCAGACCCAGTGGGGGGGGGGGGGGGGGTTGACCCGAACCAGGTCGGGTCAGCCCAGGCTGGGTTGGGCCGGGTCAGAGTAGACCCGAGCAAGCTACTTTCTTTTCGCTCTATCGGCCATAACTTTGGCATTAGGCGTCCGTTTGAAAAACCATCAACAATGCTATAAACCTTGGAGCGATATGGTCCCATTGGTATAAACCACTTGAGATTTGGATTATGTTGGGATACAGTTGGGTTGGATGGAGCACGAATCCAACCGGGCCCTCGGGACTAAAAGGCTAATAACTTACAGACCGGGCGTCTGATTGACACACCGTCTATTGCGTTGTGACCCCTATGGCATGGTGGTCCTTTGAGATACTTATTTATGAGACTTCATGGCGGTTGGAGTATCGACCAGTGGATTGTGGAGTGGACCCTCCCAGAGACAAGCGAGCGTAGTGCGGGAACACTATAGATGGCTATGACATGAAGAATGAAGAGCGATCATTGGTGGGTCAGCACCGAGCGATCCTGTCAGCACCAAGTGATCTTGTGTGGGTCACCACCGAGTGATCCTGTGTGGGTCAGAACCTAGAAATCCTATTTGGGTCAGCACCGAGCGATCCTGTGTGGGTCAACACCGAGGGATCCCGTGTGGGTCAATACTGAGCGATCATGTGTGGGTCAGCACTTAGCGATCCTGTGTGGGTCAGCAGTATAGCCTCTTAATAGAATAAGATGATCTAGCCTTTGAATAATCATATGTACTTATATAACTTAGTTATACATGGTGTGAGCTGAGTTAGTATCTTTGTGGTATTCTTTTGTGTGGCGTACTTATGTGGTACCCACCTTCGTGGTGTTCCTTCCTTGGTGGAACAGTTGAGTTTGGGATTTTGAGTTGGACTATGTGTTTCCTCGTGATTGAGATGGGTATACTTGATAACTTAGGTATATGTATGGGCATATACTTAAGTAGGTTTTTAAGTTGATTTCTTGCTGTGTGGTTTATCCTTGGTTGATTTTGTGAGACCTTGATGATCTTGGGGTCCCTACTGGGCATTGTTATACTCACCCCTGCCCGGGTTATGCCCGCACCCTGTTGTGTTTGGTGTAGACGACGAACATCACTGACTAAGGATGAGAGTACCAGGACTGGAGGTAGCTCGAAGGTGGACATTAGATGAGTTGAACCGCAGAGACGACCTTTCTTGAGCTGTACCTACCCTTTAGGTAGGATTCGTGGTGGATGAGCCATGAGATATTTTTCACCTATCAGCCGTATTGTACATTATAGTTTTCCTTGTAATTTCCAGTTGGTCTTGTATTCTGTCCCCTTTTACTCACTATACTCACTCTATTTACTATTCAATTTACTTGAGTTCGTGTCTTATTGTGTGCTTTTTTGTGTGTGTTACAGGTTATAAAGACAATTCCTTCCCAGTTTTAGGGAATACGCCTTCAGTGCTAGTCGCTAGCCCCTGGCCTATGGAAGGAGGACTTGGGGTAGTCATGACACGGGCCCCGAGGGACGGGTCGTGAAAAATTAGTATTAGAGGATTCAGTTATACCGTAGAACAAATAACTCTGATATTTCTTTTAATGACAATAATGTTAAGTGTAATGAGTGGGCTTATCAGTTTAGGGAAACCAGTGTTGGTGCGGCGGCTGAAGTATCTATACACCAGGACCCTGAATTTTTGATTTCTAACTCAGTGCATGAAAACAATGATTGCATGTGTGTTTTAAAGAGTTTTATTTGTAATCTCTTTGAGGAAGCTCACCAGGTATAACCTATTGACTGTGGTGGACCTGTTCCTTTTCAGGATGCCTCCACCCAGACAGCCAGCTAGGGTTCCGAGAGTAGTACCCACCAATATCCCACCGAGCGACGAGGCCTCGGTGCATAGACCTCTTCCAATAGAGGCACCAACAGTACCATTACCCATTGGTCCACCGATGCCACTGGCCCTAGAAGCAAATGGTGTACGCCACTTGAGCATTTTGCACAAGTTCCAGCTCTAGAGGCCACCCAGGATCATGGGAGAGATGGACCCACAGGCAGATGAGGAATGGCTAGAGGCCATGGTGAGAGTTTTCCGACTAGTAGTGACACCAGCTGATCTCATGGTGATCCTTTCTTCCAGCCTTCTAGAGGCATCAATAGGCAGGTGGAGGAGCTTGATGCTCCAAATTCACGATGAGGTGATGCTTCTCTGGGTAGACTTAGAGATCCTATTTCAATTAGAGTTTTTTCTAGAAACTCTTCACACAGTATGTATATAGGAGATTCTTCATATGTAGTAGGGTAGCTTGACTGTAGCTCAGTACTCAGTGAGGTTCACTAACCTCTCATGCTACTCTACAGATATGGTATGGGACCCATTCTTCGGGGCCCTAACCTTCGAGCAGGGGCTTAGGCGAGAGATCAGGGCTTCAATGAATTCTCTTAGCATTCCAACGTATGTGGGGGTTTTAGAGAAATCCCTCTTAGTGGAGAGTTTCCTTGATGTGCAGTCACCAACAGTGAGACCCACCACCGGACGTCATGTAGAAGAGTCTTCCACAGCTGACAGTAGGAAAATGTCACAGAGGTCCAACAGAACCAGACCTATAGGTGGATGACCACATGATTCAGGGTCAGTTGTGCGGGGCACCCGAGACAAAGCCAGTAATGCAAGGAGCGGGCAATGTTACGCATGCGGCGGGCATGGTCACATGAATCGTGACTGTCTGACCAGCCCTACGAATGATCAACAGATGGTCAAAGGACCGGCCAGGCAGAGACAAAATTTTGATCGAGGACGTCCGTAGGGAGTAGGCGGACATGGCAGCGGAGATGGCTATGCAGTTGGTGGTGGGTGATGATTCGAGATGTTACCGCCACCACTACTAGGTGGTCAACCTTGACCATAGGGAGCAAGAGGACATGAGCGTGCTCAGCTCCAGAGAGATGAGTCCTATGACCATGGTGTTATGAAGGTGATACGAGGTAAGATCTGTGTCTGTTGCACCTTAGCTGCAGTACCTATAGACATAGGTTCCAGTATTTATTTTATTTCCACTTCCATCGTTTGAAGCTCAGAAATTCTGACGAAGTTGTTGGCTCGATCCTAATGGCTAGAGACTCCTACAGGAGCAGATTCGAGGATTACGCACTAGTGCCGGCAGTGTAAGATTACTCTAGGAGGTGAGAGCTTCGACTGAGATATCCTAGTAGCGGTGTCGAGGCCTTATCACATCATCTTGGGTATGGAATGGTTATCTATAGTCCATGATCAGATTAGCTGTATTAGGCACAAAGTGCAGTGTGTCTGCACGGATGTGACCAGGTTTACCTTCACCAGTGAGAAGGGAGCCTTTGTAGCAAAGGATGGACTTACCCAGAGGAGAGCGCAGTCGATCACTCATCAGTTGGCTAGCCTTACCCTCAGAGCAGTTGATGTAGAGAGTCCGATTTATCCTATAGTGTTGGACCAGTACACAGATGTCTTCCTTGATGATGTTTCGGGTCTACCTTCTCACAGAGAGGTGGAATTTTACATTGAATTGTACCCCGGGACGACACTGATATCTACACTATCATATCAAATGGATCCCACAGAGCTTTGTGAGCTGTGGGTATAGCTGTAGGACTTACAGGGGAAAGGGATCAATCGGCCCAGTGTTTCTCTTTGAGAAGCCCCGATTTTGTTCGCCAAGAAAGCAGATGGGAGCTTGAGACTTTGTGTTGACTATCGATGCCTGAACTAGGTGATTGTGAATAACAAGTTCCCACTTCCAAGGATTTACGAACTCTTTGATTATCTGAAGGGAGAATGATGGTTCTTGAAGATAGACCTCAGATCAGGCTATCACTAGCTCAGAGTACGAGATGAGGATTTTCAGAAGATGGATTTCGGATGTCGGTATGACCATTATGAGTTCTTGGTTATTCCATTCAGTGTAACCAACACTCCAGCAATGTTCATGGGACTCCTAAACATGATATTTCAGCAATACCTTGATCGTTTTTTAGTCGTCTTCATCGATGACATTCTGATCTAATCAACTACTAAGGAGGAGCATTCCTATCATTTGTAGGTAGTACTAGACACACTCCGAGAGAACCAACATTATGGTATGCTCTGAAAGTTCTAGTTTTTGATCCAAGAGGTTCACTTTCTGAGACATGTCATCTCAAAGGATAGAGTTACAATGGATCCAGTGAAGATCGAGGCAGTAATTTCTTCAGAGCCACCTAGGAGTGTGACGGAGATACAGAGTTTCCTAGGTTTGGCCGGATACTACCGAATATTTGGGCCAGATTTTTCTAGAGTTGCAGCACCTTTATCAGCGTTGACGGAGAAGAGGAAACTCTTCATGTGGTCGGAGAGATGCCAGTGGTTTTTTCAAGAGCTAAGGCAGAGGCTGTCTAGTGCCCCATATTGAGGCTTCCATAAGAGGGAATATGGTACATAGTCTACTGCGACACATCAGGGACCAAACTCGGATTTGTCCTGACGTAGGAGAGAGTAGTGATAAAAAATGGTTCTCAACAGCTGGGACAACATGAACAGAACTACACTACCCATGAACTGGTTTTAGCAACAGTGGTATTCGCCTTGAAGATGTGGCGACATTACTTTATGGGAGAGAATTTTACATTGTACTCTGATCACAAGAGTCTCAGGTATATCTTCCCTCAGAAGGAATTGAACTTGACACAACGACGTTGGATCGAGTTCCTCTAGGACAAATGAATTTGAGATAGTCTATACTCCTGGGAAGTGGAACATTTTAGCAGATGTACTCAGCCGGAGATATTGTATTCACCTATTAGGTGAAGTGACAGATTAGTTGGCCACTTTGCAGATATCCTTCATAGAACGTGATGGAGAAGCTTTTATTCAGTCTCTTACAGTCACTCCCCCACTTCTTCAGTGAGTTAGGGAGGCGTAGCGTGGGGACACTGACTGCGAGACTCGATGTGCACAAATATCCACAGGACATGCACCTGATGGATTTTCTAAAGGTGCGGAGAATGTCATCCTCTTCATAGGACGTACCACAATACCATTGTCACTTCGTGAGGAAATATTGAGGGAGTTCCACACATCCCCTCTAGCGGTACATCTAGGAGTGGTGAAGAGAACTAGGATCTCCAATGACAGAACTGGTGGACGGGAATGAAGAAAGAAGTAGCAGAGTTTGTCTCTCGGTGCCTCACTAGTCTGCAGGTGAAAGTGGAGCACCAGGTACTAGCCGTCTTGGTTTAACCTTTAGAGGTCCCAGAGTGGAAGTGGGATGGGATATCCATGGACATCGTGATTGGAATTCCTTGTACATCCAAGGGTTATGACTCGATTTGGGTGATCGTCGACCGACTCACCAAGTCGGCCCACTTCCCACCGATCAGAGAGTAGGGTTCAATAGATAGCTTGGGACACCTCTATGTGCATGAGATTGTGTGTCTACATAGAGTACCCTTGACGATTATCTCCAATCATGATGTAAATTTTACTTCCTGGATATGGAAGGGGTTGCAGGAGGATTTCAGGATGCAACTTTGTTTGAGAACCGACTTCCATCCTCAGACAGATGGTCAGACTGAGCGGACCATTCAGACCCTTGAGGAAATTTTGCGTGCTTGCGTCCTCAACTTCAGTCGCATATGGGAGGATCACTTGCCTTTGGTGGAGTTTTCATACAACAAAAACTATCACTCCACCATTGGGATGACACATTTTGAGGCATTATATGGGTGACCTTGCAGATCACCTTTGTGCTGGACTGACCCAGGGGAGTCTACACTAGTGGGACCAAAGATGGTACGAGCTACCACAGAGAAAGTGCAGATCATCCCGGAGCAGATGAAGACTGCACAGAGCAGCCAAAAGTCTTATGCCGATAGGAGACAGAGACCTCTGGAGTTCGAGGATGGTGACAAAATCTTTCTACGAGTCTCACCCCGAAGAGGTTTACGGAGATTTATCCAAGGCAGAAAGTTATCTCTGAGGTTCACTGGACCTTTTCAGGTCCTCAGTAGAGTGGGCAAGGTGGCTTACTGCTTAGCTCTTCCCCCTCAGTTGCACCAGGTGCACGACGTCTTCCACGTATCCCAGCTGAGGAGATTCATGCATGAATCATCCCATGTCATTGACCATAGAGAGCTAGACATTGATGATGGGGCAACGTTTTCAGAGGTTCCAGTTGTGATTGAGGATCATAAGGAGCGGGTCCTTCATGGGCAGTCGATACCTCTAGTGCACGTTCGTTGGTAGCACGGGAACCTCCAAGACAGCATATGGGAGCGGGAGGCACAAGTAGGTGCTCAGTACCCCCACTTGTTTTCCTAGTTTTGTGATGTGGATTTTAGGGATGAAAAGCCCTGGGGTGGGGAGAATGTAAAGACCCGCAATTTCCATGTATTTTTTTTAAATATATGGGAATTTTACGAGTCTGCAAAAATTGACGGCGCGTGATTCGGAGGCTTGGTGTTCCCAAAATGAATTTCTGAACTTATTTTGGGTACGTTCAGTAAATGTGTGAGTGGGTTTTTGTAACTTTTGTACCGGTGCTCATAATTTAAATTCAAGGGCACCATTGAACTTGTAGCACCAATATTCTCTAAAGAATACCTTCTCCTCAATCGCAATGGGTCAAGAGTGAAAGAGATTTTTTGTGCATATTCATGAAAGAATAAAACAAAATAAAGTTGTGTAACATTTTATTTTCTTTTGAACCTTCAATGTGAGGTTATGGAGCTAGGGACCAACGAAACTAAACCCCCCAATTTGAATTTAAGGGTAGGGACCACCTGAACCCTCCTAATGTGAGAAACCTCTTGAACTCCCTCTTGAATGAGGGAGGTGACCTTTGGTATCCTTTAATTTTACTATGCCAACACAACCCATTTAATGATGCCAATTAAATGATTCAAACTTAATTGTGCCAACAATTAAAATGTAAAATAATATTTTATGTTGGCACCTCATACTTTGAGAGAGGATTTTTGGGTTGGAAAAAGAGATGGGAGAACTTGTGGAATAGATTATCCAACGAAGAATGCTAACGAAGAACCCTTCTCCTTCAACAAATCATTCTCCAAAATCCATCAAAGGATCTACATTGATGAATAGACAACTAATCAAGGAAACACCGTCATCACAGACTTCATCTTTTTCCTCTCCTCACTGACGTCATTGGAGGATACTTGTTTCGGGATCAACAAATGAAAAATCTGTCTCAACCACAGACAATCATCAACCGAACCATTGAGGTAGGGGTTTAGTTGTGTATGATTTTATATTCCCATGTTCTTCCCTTCTAAAACAAAGAACGCATATCAACTCTATAACTAGTTGATCAATGGATGATTTCTTTTACAGTTTTGGGAATAATCGTTGCGGGAGGTTGTAGGGTTTGACGTTCTTTATTCAAGATTTTTTGAGCCGCTTGCTACTGCTCTAACACAGAGGGAGCATGAAAAAAAAACTGGCCACCCTCCGCCATTATTCTTGATTGGCATGTTCTTCACGATGGAAGAAGGCGACTTGTGCACAACGAAGAACAGATGCAGTGGCCGACATATGACCAGCCGTGAAGAAGGTGATGGCACAACCACGTGGGCCCGTGACCGCGCGCCATTTGTGGACTTCGCCACTCCGTAGCCCTTCGCGCCGCCCCATGGACCTCAATGCCGCCACACGGCCTCACTGCCCCAAAGCTCTCCGAACCGCCCCCAGCCTCACTTCCCCACAGCCCTGCGGCCCCCGCGGCCTCGTGCCACCTCTGCGGTACCGGCGGCCTCGCACCGCCTCTATGGCCCTCGCGACCTCTATGCCTCCCAGTGTGGCCAGGCCGGACCCAGCGGGCCGGACCAGACCCAGCGTGTCGTGCTGACCCGAACTAGGTTGGGTAATACCATGCCAGGTCGGTCCAACTGGGTCTGACCAGACACGGGCCAACTATGAGCTTTTCGCTCTATCAACCATAACTTTGTTACCAGGAATCCATGTGAAAAAACATCAATGACGCTATAAACCTTGGAGCGAGACAATCCCTTTGTTATACCCTACTTGAGATTTTGGATTAAGTTGGGATACAGTCGGGTTGGATCTAGTACGAATCCAACTGGGCCCTCAGGACTAAAAGGATAATAACATACAGAATGAGTGTCTGATTGGCACCCCGTCTATTGTGTTGAGACCCATATGACGTAGAGGTCAATTGAGATACTTCTTCGAGAGAATTTGTGGCAGTTGGAGTATTGACCAGTGGTTTGTGGAGCGGACCCTCCCGGAGACAAGCTTGTGTAGTGCAGGAACCCTGTAGTTGGCTGTGACGTGAAGAATGAAGAGTGATCCTATGTGGGTCAGCACCTAGCGATCCTGTGCGGGTCAGCACCGAGCGATCCTGTGTGGGTCATCACTGAGCAATCCTATGTGGGTCAACATCTAGCGATCCTGTGTGGGTCATTATTAGATCCTCTTAATAGAATAATAAGATCTAGATTTTGACTAATCATCAATACTACTGTACTTATGTTATACCTGGTGTGAGCTGAGTCATTACCTTTGTGGTATTCCTCTGTGTGGCGTACCTTTTGGTACTTACCTTCGTGGTCTTCCTTCCTTTATGGAACAATTGAACTTTGGGATTTTGATTTGGACTATGTGTTTCTTTATGATTGAGATTGGTGTACTTGATAACTTAGGTATATGTATGGCATATACTTAAGTAGGGTTGTCAGTTGATTTCATGTTGTGTGGTTTATCCTTGGTAGATTTTGTGAGACCTTGAGGGGTCTCGGGGTCCCTACTGAGTATCGTTATACTCAGCCCTACATGGGCTATGCTCACACCCTATTGTGTTTGGTGCAGTCGATGGACATCGCTGACTAAGGATGAGAGTACCAAGACTGGAGGTAGCTCAGAGGTGGACGTTAGATGAGGCGAACCACAGAGACGACCTTTCACGAGTTGTACCTACCCTTCAGGTAGGATTCGTGGTGGACAATCCAGGAGCTGTTTTTCACCTATCAGCCATCTTGTACTTTCCATTTTTCCTTGTACTTTCTAGTTGGGCTTGTATTCTAGCCCATTTTACTTACTGTACTAACTATGTTTACTATTCATTTTACTTGAGTTCGTATCTTGCTATGTGCTTGGTTATGTGTGTTATAGGTTATAAAGGCAATGCCTTCCCAATTTTAGGGAATATGCCTTCGGTGCTAGTCGCCAGCCCCCTAGCCTATAGAAGGTGGGCGTGGGGTAGTCATGGAACGGGCCCTGAGGGACGGGTCGTGACAAACAATTTATTTGTGGTAAGACTTTTTTTTTCAATGTATTATGTTTTCCTAAGTTTAGGAACATTAATTTACATTCTTATTATTTCCAAAATAATGTTATACTATATTTATTTCTAATTAATCCCTTCCATGAACAATTATGTACACTCATTATACTGCCAAATTTATCCCTTGATTTATATTCTATATAGTTTTGTTGTGAATACCCAACCCTATTTTCATTCAAGGGTATTCAACTAGATATAATTATACTTAATTTATTTTTTACCGTGAATTATGAATCTCAAAATAATTAATGAATGTATTTAATGGATGAAATATATTCTTATGTAATATGATTAAAGTGGATTGTGTAGTGTTAGAAATATAAAGGGTACACCCTAATAGCACTCCAATTCATTTTTTAATGTTTTAATTTCATGAGATACAATGAATGGTGAATGGGTGGTTATCCCCATAACACTAAGTAATGATGTATTTTTAGTTAACCTCAAATTATTCTTAGGATGTAAACATTTTTGGTTTTTATCACATTATTATGATAACATGAATTTATAATAGATTTTTTTTCATGCCATGCTTTTATATGAGTATGTATGATTCTAATCTCTTTATGTTATCTTGATATGAATCTTAACTCACATTTATATATTTTATCATAATGAATTTATTTTTCTATTACCATATAGGGATTTATACCACATTGGTTTATTTTATATGTCCCTGAGTTATCCACTATAGTATTAGAAGTTCAAAGGATATTACTATCACATTTTAGAGTTATAAATAATTATGTGGTATTTTACATTATGTTAATGGTTTGTGTATCTCAATTATCAAATAAATGTGGACTCTCAATTTTTTAGGATTGTATTATATGAATAATTTTTTAAAAACCTAAAATAAAATGCATTATAAATATTTGTTATTATATCTTCCTCTTAATATAATTTTGAGATCCTGTTTTTCCTAGGTTTCCACATTATTGAAAATTTATATAAAGTAATATGACTATCAATAAATCACGTGTGGTTAATTTTGTGGGATATATAGAATTATTATTATCTAATAAGATATAAAAAACTTTCATTTTTTAGAAATGGATCGATCAAGGAGGAACCAATTGACAAATGAGTTTAATAGACAATGTGGTTTTTTTCTCATGAACAACCAAATGGGATATAATATGCTGTGAAAACCTTTATGGCTATTATATATTTGTTTATGAGTAATAACCTAAACCATTTCCATCTCCTTAATGCATATAATAAGTAACATCTTGATATGGCATCCTTTATACTACAATGACCAATGTATTTCAGTGAATCTTATAATCTATTGATTATTGAGCAATGCATCAATATAAAATAAATAAATATTTTCTAATATTACTTTCTAAAATAAATAAAAGGTAAATTTAAAATTTTTCAGTTATAAGGAAAAGTTTTCTAATGAAGGATATTAAATAATCAAACAATGTAAAAGGATGAACGTAAATATATGAAATGGGGTGATTTCAAAAAACTTATTTTTCACAAAATATTTTCCATGAAATATTTTTTAATGAAAATTAGGAATACCTTGTTCTTAAGACAACAAGGTAAATTTTGATTGTTTCATAAGAATCAAAAATCACAATTTTTTTAACATAGGAATTTAGTTTTACTATCAATCACAAATAAAAAATCAATAGTTTCATTATTTTTTTTAAAATGAAGCCTCAGATAAACATTTTATACAAAGGATTATGGTAGCTAAAAAGAAATTTTTCTAGTTGAAATTAATTAGAAATGGAAACATGAGACACTTATTATTCTTGATTATTTGGGGATAATAAATAGAATATAGAATTTTTTGGAAGGTCAAATGATAAGTCACATGGAGAGAAGAAGATTCAACAATCTATATGCTAAAATTGTTGATAAAATAACTGTACAAATCATCTCAAACTATAATAGAAAATTTCGAAACTATATAATATGAGGTCATAAATAAATCAGTATTAATGGGATATGAAGAGGATAATGATCAAAATGAATTATAATAATGCTAAAATTGAATAAGCTCTAATAATTCAATATTTCAATTGTTATGAATTTGGTTATTTTATATTTTAGTTTACTAATTCAAGGGAGTAATATTTACAAAAAAATCCAAAATAAAGGGATAAAGTAAGTTATTATTCCATCACTATCACCAAAGTTGATCATAATAGTGAATTAGTGAACTTTATGATTACTATAAATTTAATAACTCTTAATTTATTATTTGATTTTGGGTTTTTCATATTCCATTATATCTTATATGTTTCTTATGATTACTTATCCATACCACAAATAGAGAATATTGATTTATAGATAACAACACCTGATGGGACAAGGATTACTTCCCATGTACATAAATATTATCTAATTGAATTTTTGGGGATGAGAATTTATAAAAATATAGTTATTATTCACACGGTATAATTTTATGTGATATCAAGAATGGATTTGGTCTCTCTATATAGAAATCGT
The DNA here is from genome assembly GCA_963277665.1 of Viscum album. Lineage (NCBI taxonomy): Eukaryota > Viridiplantae > Streptophyta > Magnoliopsida > Santalales > Viscaceae > Viscum > Viscum album. Next base: position 594,229,224 of record OY728166.1, read on the forward strand.
ATAATTGTTTAGGATAAAGAAATACCATTTAATATCCCAAATCATTTGATGATAAAATATTAATATAATTATTATAATAAACTTCCTTTATCAACAAATACCTTACCATTTTTCTTAATAAAAAATAATGATGGATGTTTAACTAAAATTGTTATAGGGGAAATAAATATTGAAAATATTGTAATTTTAAGTGAATTTGTGGATATATTTTTCAAAGGTATTTTTTTACTTCCCTAGGACCCCAATTTAGAGTTTTCAAATTAATTTATTTTTTGTTCTATAAAGATAATAATGAGCCCTTATATAGTAACCACCGTGAAAATAGAATAATTGTTGAAGTAACTTCAAGAGAATTTGGACAATCATTTTATACACCAACATGGTTTTCTATGGGGTGCTTGATTATTATTTATAATGATGAAGGATGGTTCAATGAATCATTTCATTTATCATTTTGATCTTAAAAAATCCATGATTAATAAAAAGAATCTGCAACCCCATATCAATAAATTATTCAAACAAATGAGAGGGAACAACGATTCTAAAAACGGGATCTTTGATTATGATATCACCAAATAATGTTTAATTGAGAATATATACCTATTTTATCCTTCCATACATGATAAGAACACTATGAATTCGTTGTAATTCAATTCATAATAAGAAATACTACTATGATTTTAATGAATTTTCTTAATAAAGTCTTGATAGATTACATAAATAAATTTATGATAATGTTTATAGAATATTATACCATATATTACAAGAGTAAGGAAGATCATGAAGTAAATTTTTATATTTCTCTAAAGACATTATGGAAGGAAAAAAATAAAAAATTTAGAAAATGTTAATTTTGGAAGAATAAAGTATAATTTTGGGTCATGTGACAACAAATGATGGCATATATTTTGATCATTAAATGAAAAAGTTGATTGAAAATTATCCTATAACAACATTTATAATAATGTTACCAAATTTTATTGGATTGTCTAGACACTATTGATTATCAGTTGGAAATTTCCTATTATTGTTGAGTCACTTACCAAATTTATACAAAAGCAATTTGTTGGCACTCTATTTGTTGGAAACATGCATCAAACGAGGAAAAATATCAAAAGAGGATCCACGTAATTCTAATAATTCCACACATTCTTGTTCTTTCCATAGTCTATATGCATTCCCCCAGCACAATTCTCACACAAGATACCTACCAATGTGTATTGAAACTACACATCAACGTTGTGCCCCGATGCACATGTGTTCTAGTGATGCACAGCTCAGAAACCTATGTTTCACTAGTGCATAAAACATTTTTTTGGTGGTTATTTTTTATTTTTTATGTCGGATTTTGGCCGATGTTATTACAGGAGACATTATAAACATTTTTTTACATAATTTATTTTAAAACCGATATAAAAACCAAAAATCTGAAGTTTTTTTCACATTGGTTCCTCAAAAAATGACATGGAAAACACTTCAGATTCGTGCTTTATTATGTTAATTTTTAAATAAACGATGTGGTATATACTTTATTATGTCAGTTATTATATAACCGACCTAATAAACTGCATTTCTGAAGCATTTATCATGTCGGTTATGAAAACAACTGATGTGCTAAACCAGTCTGCCAAGCGTTTTTTTCGTCGGTTAGATAATAACTGATGTGAAAACATGTATACTTAATTGGTTATAAAATAAATGATGTAAAAATATATTGCATTCCATTTATTAGTCAGTTATGAAATAATAGATGTAAAAACCCATTCCCATGCATTTGTTATGTTGGTTTTAAAATAACCGATGTCAAAACCCATTCCCATGCATTTTTAGGTCGGTTATAAAATAACCAACATAAAAACAATTTTTTTAATAAAAACGTTCAACCAAAACTATGCCCTGCCAAAGAAGACCTGAAACAAACCAAAAAATGACCAAAACCAGACAGAAACTAGACCAAAATCCCCCCACCCCACTGGACAGACCTTCCACACACCTAGAAACCCCCCACCCCACTGGACACCCCCAACACCCCTGGAATGCCCTCACCCTCCTGGATATCCCCCAACCCCTGGACAACCCTCCCACCCTCCTGGAGAACCTCCCACCCCCATGGACACCCTGGACACCCCCACCCCACTGGACAACCCTCCCACACACATGGAAACCCCCCACCCCTAGACACCCCCCACCCTATGACACCCCATGGAGAGCCCCTGCTCCCCTGGATAATCCTTACACACTCCTGAAAACCCTTACACCCACATGGAAACCATGGACATCCCCCATCCCACTAGACATTCCTCCCACAACCTTGGAAACCCCCCACCCTAGTGGACACACCCCCACCCTTGGACACCCCCTGGATAGCCCCCACTCCACTAGACGTTACTCCCACCCTCCTGAACTCCCTCCCACCCCCATGAACACCCTGGAAACCCCCACCCCACTAGATATCCCTCCCACACCCCAAGAACCCCCACCCCACTGGACACCACCTAGACCCCTAGACACTCCCCTGGATATCCCCCCACCCTCATGGACATCCTCCAATCCCCTTGACATCCCTCCCACCCTCCTAGACACCCTCCCACCCCCATGGACACCCTAGACACCCCCACCCCACTGGACAACCCTCCCACACCCCTGGAAACCCCCCACCCATTGGACACCCCCCTCACCCCTGGAAACCCCCTGGACAACCCCCCACCCATTTGGACATCCCCCACTCCCCTAGAAATCCCTCCCACCCTCTCGGACACCCTCCCACCCCATAGACACCCTGGACACCCCCACCTCATTGGAAAACCCTCCCACACCCATGGAAACCCCCCACCCCACTGGACACCCCCCACAACCCTAGACATCCCAGGGATAGCCCCTACCCTCTTGGATATCCCCCACCCCCTAGACAACCTCCCACCCACCTGGACACCCCCACCCACATGGACAACTTGGACAACCCCACAAACCTAGACAACCCTCCCACACCCCTAAAACCCCCCTCCCTATGGACACCCCCACACCCCTGGACACCCCCTGTATATCCCCCACCCCCAGGATAGCCCTCCCACCCTCCTGGACACCACCACCCCTATGGACACCCTGGACACCCTGGACACCCCCACACCCCTGGACAACCCTCCCACAGCCCTGAAAAACCCCCACCCCTTAGACACCCCACACCCATGGACACCCCTGGATATCCCCCAATCTTTGGACATCCCTCCCACCCTCCTGGACACCCCCACCCCATGGACACCCTGGACACCCCCACACCCCTGGAAACCCCTGCTCCCAAGACACCCACACACCCCTAGGAATCCCCCACCCTCTTGGACATCCCATACTCCCCTGGATAGCCCTCCCACCCTCCTGGACACCCTCCCACCCCCATGGACACCCTGGACACCCCAAACCCACTGGACAACCCTCCCACACCCATGGAAAACCCCACCCCAATGGACACCCCCCACACACTTGGACACCCCCTAGATATCCTACACCCTCTGGGATACCCCCCACCCCCTGGACTGCCCGCCCACCCTCCTGGACACCCTCCCACCCCAACGGATACCATGGACACCCCACCCCACAGGAGAGTCCTACCACACCCCTGGAAACCCCCCACTCCACTAGACACCCCCACACCCCTGGAAACCCCCTGGACAGCCCCCACACCCTCTTGAATATACCCCACTCCCCTGGGAAACCATCACACCCTCCTAGATACCCTACCACCCCCATGGACACCTTGGACACCCCACCCCACTAGACATCCCTCCCACACCCATGGAAACCCCCACCCCACTGGACACCCCCACACCCCTAGAAACCCCCTGGACATCCCCCATACCCTCCTGGACACCCTCCCATCCCCATGGACACCCTAGACACCCACACCAATAGGCAACCCTCTCACACCCCTGGGAACCCCCACCTCACTGGACACCCCCACACACATAGAAACACCTTGGATAGCCCCCACACCCTCCTAGAAAGTCCCCACTCCCCTAAGAATCCCTCCCATCCTCTTGGACACTCTACCACCCCCATGGACACCCTAAACACCCAAAACCACTGTACAACCCTCCCACACCCTTAGAAACCCACACCCCACTAGACACCCCCACATCCCTGGAAACACCCTGGACAACCCCCACACCCTCCTGGAAAACCCCACTCCCCTGGATAGCCCTTCCACCCTCCTGGACACCCTCCCAACCCCATGTATGCCCTAGACACCCCCGCCCCACTCGACATCCCTCCCAAACTCCTGGAACCCCCCAACCCTGTAGACACCCCCACACCCTTGGAAACCCCATGGACAGCCCCCACACCCTCCTGGATAGCCCCCCACTCCCCTGGACATCCCTCACACCCTCCTGGACACCCTCCCACTCCATGGACACCCTGGACAACCCCTAACCCACTGGACAACCATCCAACACCCCTGGAAACCCCCCAACCCACTGGACACCCCCACCCCTAGACACCCCTTGGACAAAACCCCTCATGGACATCCCCCACCCCCTGGACAACACTCCCACCCTCCTGGACACCCACCCACCCCCATGGAAACCATGGACACCCCCACTTTACTGGACAACCATCCCACACCCCTAAAAACCCCCACCCTAGAAACCCTGTAGACAACCCCCACACCCTCATGGATATCCCCCACTCCCCTAAATATCCCTCCCACCCTCCTGGACACCCTCCCACCCCCATGGACTCCCTAAACACCCACACCCCACTGGAAAACCCTCCCACACCCCTGGAAACCCGCACCCAATTGGACACCCCCACACCCCTAGAAACGCCCTGGACATCCCCCGCACCCTCCTAGACAGCCCCCACTACCTTGGATAGCCCTCCCACCCTCCTGGACACCCCCACCCCATGGACACCCTGGACACCCCCAACCCACTGGACATCCCTCCCACCCCCTTGAAACCCCCACCCCATTGGACACCCCCACACCCCTGGACACCCCCACACCCATGGATAGCTCCCACCCTCCTGGACATCCCCCTCTCCCCTGGACATCCCTCCCACCCTCATGGACACCCTCCCACCCCCAAGGACACCCTGGAAACCCCCACCCCACTAGAAATCACTCACACACCCCTGAAACACCCCACCCTCTGGACACCCCCACACCCCTGGATATCCCCTGGACATCCCCCACACCCCGGGACATCCCCCACTCCCCTGAATAGCCCTACCACCATCCTATACACCCTCCCACCCCCATGGACACCCTAGACACCCCCACCCCACTATAAATCCATCCCACACCCCTGGAACCCCCACCCCACTAGACACCCCCACACCCGTGGAAACTCCCCCAGGCCACAATCCATACCAGAAAAACCATGAGAACTAGACCAAAACAAGAAGTAGAGAAAAATTAAACATTAACATATATAACATTCAAAACATCCAATCTCAACTAAAAAAAACCTAAATCCAATCTAAACAGCTACCAAATTCACAATTATAATGACAATATTCAAAATTACATTCTACACTACAAACAAACTAGAATCCAATCAAACCTGTAAAATAATTTGACTGTTCCAGTTGTAAGTGTTTCACCTATTGAGCACTATTGGGTTGAGGGTCGTCAAATAGATATAAATTAAAAGGGTAGTAGTTAACTTGTATAATGAATAAATCAAATGGAATATTATGGAAAGGTTTAAAAGGAAATCTTACCAGTTTAAAGTTCACAAGTGTTTCAGTTGTAATTATTTCATACATAATTCTTAAAATATAATATCCGAATTCGACGATGCCTTGTTGTTCATGAAAATTATATTTAAATGAGTATAAATTCAAAATATTATTTTTATGTAAAACATCAAAAATTACAAATTATAAATGGATATTTACCTTTACTTTTACATATTTGATCTTGGAACTCCCTTTCTTTGTGTTTTTTTCGAAATTATACCCATCACCTATTAGAAAATAATACGAATGGGATAAATTTAAAATTAATTATAATATATAAAACTATTAATAAATTGAAACTTAATTTTACAACATATTTTTAAAACTTTCCCGCACATCACCATGGACATAGCATATCCAATAAAGTGTTTTCTCCCTTGGTAAAAAAACAACTAACATCCAATGATCACTGATAAAATAAAATTTAAGGTTAGAGGTTTTTTATGTTAAAAGATAATGAAATCTTTCCTAGATATATGTTTTATACCTCTCACAAGAAGGCATCATCCAATACTTTGTGATTATATTCTGTTCAAATCTTTCAGCAATATAATGCATTCTTTGTTCCTCATCCAATGCATGTGCTTCAGGAGAAATAAAATGCGGGTCCATAAATCCATATAAATCTATCCGATCATTCTTCTCTAACATGTTATAATTATACCTAATACAAAAAAGACATAAATATACATTTTTAATAAATATAACACAAGTAAAATGTGTTAATAATTACATGGAAAAAATTTGCACCATGTTGATGCCCAACTTATCTCCAGTAACAAGATCCATGATATCATTTATCAGAATCCCCACATTTATTGCACATCCACAAACATGAGAATCCATTGGAAAATCATAATGATCCACAAAAATTTTTGAAAATCTTGAATATCTGTCAAGAATACTAGAATCTGTATCTGATGTCATATCCATTTGTCTTGGGTGTTGTCTATAAAATATTTCTTTACCTTTAAAGTATTCCTGTAAAAATAAATAGAATAATATAATAGTTTTCAATAGTTAAAAAAAATTTAATAAAAAAATAAAATAGAAGATATAACATACATACCTCTATGGTAATGAGTCGCAGAAGTTTGGATGGCCAGACTAAAAAACGACTGATACTATGTCCAACTGTCATCACCTCATCTGTAGGTAATGGTACTCGAGCTGATTTATCTATAATATCCTGTGTAATGACCCTATGATGCTCTACCTACAACTGTTAATGATGAAATGTATCTCCTATACAATATACCAGCCTATATGCAACTATATGATGTTGAGGATCATCAACATACAACTCGCAATAAGTAGGAAGCTGCAGTGGAGGAGTAGGATAAAAAATGGGGTCTACAGGCTGAGGTGGGGGAGTGGGGGCTACTGGAAGAGGTGGAGGATAAATAATGGGGTCTGTAGGGGAGGTGGAGGAGTGGGAGCTGTAGTCAGAAATTGTCTTTGCATATATGAAAACATAGACTGTACCAATGCTCTAATCTTTTCCTCCATCGTCGCATGAATATTATAAACTTCAGCCTCCAAGGATTTTTTTTTATAAAAACCCTCAAATGTAAAAATTTTATGAACATGGAAACACTTTTCTTACTGATACACCCATCGAATATCCTCTTACACAACCAAGATGTTCGGGCTTTCCCAATGCTGTAGATAAAATATCTTGCCTCCCAGCAGCTGTAAATACCCCCTGTGAGCTCTTCTCCTCAAGAGAATCTTATATTAATTAACTGAACATTTTTGTAATGATTCAAATTATATGAAGAATATAGTTAACTTAAATAAATAAAATAAATAACTTAAAATCCTCTCAGATATGATTCTCAAATCTTCAAAAAGATATTTCTCCTATTTGCCCATTCGAGCTCTCTTCCATTTTTCATGTCTAAATGGAGGGGATGGAGGGGAAACCTCTCCAGATTTTGATGACTCAACTCTTAGTTTTTGTAATTTATCCACCATCACTTATTCTTACAATAATGTATACCCTCCCCGAGATAAACATGAGGGTATAAACTTTTACATTGGATCTCATGATAATATTTCCTTTTTGCTGTAAATTAAGAATAAGAAATCATTAACAAAACATTAATAAGATCATTTATATATGAAATATTATAAAATTTAATATTTCCCTTACAAAAAATGAATCTTTTATTCATAATTTCAACAAACTTTCTCCATGTGTCTTCATATATGAAAGGACATATAGGACATGGATTGTCATGACTCCTATGACCAAAAATGAAATCAGATGTGAGGGTTGATTTGAAATTCCTCCATCTACTAGTAGCCATTGATAAACATTTCTTTCTAACACCTCCAGTGTCAGGAATCTCAAATTTCATCTAATAAATAAGATGTAAAACATATTATACTATAAACATTTAAAGAATAGGAAAACAATAGAAAAAGATCTTACCAGAATCATCTCCCTCAACTATGATATTATCACTTTGTCCACACTTCCCTAATCATCATAAAAAATGTTTAATTTTATCTTACCATGATTTGATACAAAAATCTTAAAATATTTTGCATTTGGACCTCTAGTAATATCATTCTCATCAAAATCAATGAGTATCCTCTGGTCCTGCGTACGAGAAAGTGATAATTTTGGTAAATTTGTGTACCCACATTTACCAACTGTTGAACTCTTTATCGTTATTGGAGCTCATGAGGAAGATTGGGGAATATCAATAGGAGCATGTGAATGTTTCTCCCCAGAGGTATGATCATTATGCTCATCTCTAGAATCATGTGGTTGATCAACTGATTGATATGTCATTATCCTTCAAAAAAAACAAACATTAGTTCACAAATATAAAAATTCAATTATTACAAGACCAATGTAAACAGAAAATGAAAAACTAAACTAAGTTATGTAATAGTAAACATGGTTAATATGGTAAGCATGTTTAACAATGGTAAATATGGAAAACGTGGTAAACATGGTAGTGTAATTGTCATTCAACAAAATCAATAAATATATAAGTTACGTAAAGGTAAATTATGGTAAACTATGTTAAACTATGGTAAACTATTGTAAACTATGGTAAACATGGTAAAAATGGGAAACATGGTAATCATGGTAAACATGATAGACATGGTAAACATGGTAAACATGATAGACATGGAAGACATGGTAGACATGGTAAACAAGGTAAACAAGGTAAACATGGTAAACATGGTAAAGTTATTATCATTCATAAAAAATAATTCATATATAATTTATGTAATGGTAAACATGGTAAACCAAACTAAAAAAAATTAAAATAAACAAAAACATCTACTTATTTGTTTTAATATGCATTTTGATAAATAAAAACAATAAAATAGCTAACATTTTATGAAAATAATAAATGTAAACAAGAAATAAACATATGTTACCTGTAATATTAGGAATGTAAAAATGGATTGTTTTCCCAAATTCCTTCATCATGATCGTTTGTTATGGCACAAACCATGTCTTCAACATGATCATCATTATGTAGGGCTAATATTTCCATGGAAGTAGGGATCTCCCATAAATCAGAATCTTCATCAAGTTCATCCTCACCAAAATATTGTTTTTCCCTTGTAAAATAATTGACCACTTCATATATGATTGATCAACTACATAGAAAATCTGTTTTTCATGTGTTTCAATTATAAAAGAATATATTGTGTCTTCCAATCTATTTAGATTAACAACTGTCATTCCAAATTCATCGTGTCTGACATTGTTGTTACCATTAAACCATTTTTATTTAATAACAAGAACTTTAATTTTAAAGTAATCAACCTCCCATATTTATTTATGACTCCACAATATGCATTTGATGCAGAAATTGGGTTTTTGTCTTTAGAACTTGAAAAATGAATTTCTTCTATAAACACCAATACACCACTATTCCAAACTACACTTATGTTTTCCTGAGCTTTCATATGAAATATATAGCCATTAATGTCATAACCAAACCATGTTATCACATTTAAACATAAACCACCCACTAACTATCTTAATGTCTCTGATACATCTGATCTACCAAGAAATGTCTTTTTAAACCATGACTATTTTTTTTGTGATCATTCAAAATCCACATTTCCTTATTATTTGGATGACATTGTTTCAACTCATTAATATGAAATGTGATATATAGTTGAGCATCAACTATGTTATTCAAGATGTATAATTCTAACTTCTTTATCTGTTTAGCTAAAACAAATTTGAATTTCAAGCCATGAATACCCTTTCCCTCATTATTAACTCATTCATGGAGAGAAGGAGGCAAACCTATGCGCTTCACCGTAGCCAAGTAGCTCTTACAAAACATTTCAGCATCCCCAGAAATATACTTTTCAATAATGGAGGCTTCAGGTTGATATGGATTCTTAACATACCCCTTCAATATTTTCATATACCTTTCAAAAGGATATATCCAAAGAAGATATACAGGTCCACAAAGCTTTATTTCTTGAACCAGATGAATCATTAAATGCACCATTATATTAAAAAAGATGGAGGAAAATAAATTTCCAATTGAAAAAGTATAGAAATTTCATCCTTTCACAAAATGTTCAAATCATTCACATAAATCACCTTATTACAAATTGAATTGAAAAAATAACACAACTTCATTATAGTCTTTCTGAAACGGATGGGAAATATTCTATGCAATGAAACTGGTAGAAGTTGTTTCATCATGATGTGACAATCATGAGATTTCATACCTATCAACTGAAAATCCTTGAAAGAGACAATTTTTTTTTACATTTGATGAATAACCTTGAGGCACTTTGATATCATGATACAATGAAAAAAGATAATTTTCTCCCTCTTGGATAATGTATGAAAAGTCAGGGGAAGAAATGTTCATCTTCCAATAGGAGTGGGAGCTAACCCGAAACATATTCCCATTGTTAGTAAGTCTAATCTTGCATTCAACACATCTTTTGTCTTTCCTTTACTATATAACAATTTTCCAATCAAACTGTCACAGATGTTATTCTCCACTTGCATGACATCAATATTATGTTTAAATTCATGATATCTCCAATATGGTAGCTTAAAAAATATTGACCTTCTCTTCCAAATATGTCTATCATTACCAGATTTCTGTATCTTTCCCAATGTCACACCAATGTTTTCTACCCTCTCAAAATACACATAAGAGGATAATGGTTTTAGAGCAATATATAATTCTCTTGATCCATTTAATTCCATTTTTATTCTTCTTTAAGAGTGAACCATAGGCAAAAAACTTCGATGACCCATGTACACTGTTTTCCTCCCATGATTTAATTGACAATATTAAGTCTATTGTTCGCAAATTGGACATGCTTTATTCCCCTCAACACTATATCTGGAGAAATTTCCATATGATGGGAAGTCATTTATATTGAACAGAAGCACTTCATGCAGTTGAAAATATTCCATTTTATAAGAATCATACACCATAATACTATCCTCCCATTAAAGTTTCAAATCACCAATCAATGGTGACAAGAAAACATAAATATCATTTCAGGGTTGCTCCAGACCAGACATCATTATACTCAACATGAAATATTTGTGCTTTATACAAACTTTAGGAGAGAAGTTGTAAATTACCAATAAAATAGGCCACAAACTATGTGTGCTACGGAGGGTTCAGTATGGATTCATTCCATTTGTACACAACCCTAGTACGTGATTTCTAATTTCATTTAAAAACATAGGATACTGATCATCAATTTTCTTCCATTGTGGACAATCAACTGGATGACATATTTTTCCTTCACATATCCGCTCATCAGCATGCCACCTTAACCTTTTTGCCTCATATGAATTAGCAAATATACATTTCAAACGATGAATTATAGGAAGATACCAAAATACCTTAGAATGGATCTTGGTAATCTCTACACCAGCCTATGATTTTTCTTTCAACTTATACAGTGATGTCCAACATTTAGGAAACTCTGACAGAAATTCATATTCCTTCCCATATATCATAGATTAATTCAGACAAGCATGTATTTTCTTGTATCCCAATCCCATCAAGCATAATATTTTCTTGGCCTTATAATGTGAATATGGAAGATCACTGTATTTTGGAAGAATATCTTTCAACAATTGTAGAAGCTCTATAAAACTTCTGTCAAGCCATCCATTTTTCCCTTTAGGTTAATCAATCTTAACACCACCGAAAAAACTGTAAAATCCCTAAAACCAGGATAAAATGGTTTTCAGCATCACCATATAGACACACAACTATCAGTTCTATCTCAATTTGTTTCGCTACAATATCACGAATCATTTCTTCAATTCCATCAGAGTTACCATCTTGCGAATCATCATCATCATTAGATCGGACATTCTGTCCAGTTTTACCATGCCAAATAGAAGGCCTATAACTTGGATTAAAACCATGAAAAATAAGATGATATTTGATCTCTATACTTTTCAACTTCTTCATATTCAAACATTTCAGGCATGGACAGAAAAAAATGTCACTGCTTGGAACATTTCGTTTAGAAAATTCCAAAAAGGCAATAACACCTTCCTCACATTCATTACTCATTTGATGTGCCGTAATCCGACTTAAACTCATTATTACCTATAAAAAATATCAAAATTATACATCTTGTTAAGATAAGACAAATATATATTTATATGAAAAATATCATAATTTGAATGTAAGTTTTTTGAAATATAAAACTAATCTATGCGTATTTGAAAAAAATATGCATGAAATTGATGTAAAAAAAATATAGTTAGATATAATAGTTTTAAATTCATCTTAGATCCTTTATTTTTAAGGTACACAAATAATACATCCTCGTGCAATTGGATACCAAATTCACCCTTCCATAAAAAAGAAATATGAAGTATAAATATTAAAATATGTATACATTCACTACTGATAATTACACATATCCCAATGATTTGAAACCATTGGGATAGCCCCTAAAACCATTGGGATAGAATACCCAAATGGTTTCACACACCGTGGGAATGATGGTCATTGAAATAGCCCTATACAAACGATTCTACAGGAACCATTGGTATAGACTATCTAACATCCCCCAACCCCCCGAACTGCCCCAACCCCTCTGGATAACACCCCAACCCCCTAGACACCCCATCCCCTGGAAAACCCCTCACCCCTGGATACCACCCCCACCCTGAGACACTCCACCCCCTTGGAAATCCACCTCAACACCTGGACACCACCCACCACCTTAGACCCCCTAGACACCACCACCCCTTGGACAACCCCCACCCCCTAGATAGCCCCCAACCCCTCTGGATAGCACCCACCCCCTTGACTCCCCACCCCCTGGACAACCCTCTCACCCCCTGAACACCACCCCCACCCCTAGACACACCACCCCCTTGGATAGCACCCACCAACTGGATATCCCCCAACCCCAATGAACATCCCCTACCCCCTGGACAACCCCCTCAACCCCCTGGACACCACCACCACCCCCTAGACACCCCCACCCATGGTCACCCCCACCCCGTTGGAAAACCCCCTCACTCCCATGGAAACCACCCCACCCCCTTGGACACCCCCTGGACACCACCACCCACTTGGAAAACCCCCCACCCCTGGACATCCTCCAACCCCTATAGACAACACCCACCCCAAGACATCCCACCCCTAGATAGCCACCTCACCTCCTGGACACCACCCCAACCCCTAGACAACCCCACCCCCTTGGAAAGCCCTCTCACCCCCATGGAAACCACCCCACCCCCTTGGACAACCCCTGGACACTGCCACCCCCTGGACAACCCTCCTACTGCTCTGGACAACCCCCACCCACCAAACACCCCCATCCCTAGCCACCCCAAACCACCTTGGACATCCCACTCACCCCCAGGAAACCACCCCCACCCCCTGGACACCCCCACCCCCTAGACACCCCATACCCCCTTGGACAACCGACTCACCCCCCTGGATGGTACCCTCACCCCCTAGACAACCCCACCCCCTAGACACCACCCCCACCCCTACCCACTTGGACACCCCCATCCCCGGGATAACCCCCTCACCCCCCTCAACACCACCCCAACCCCCTAGACACCCTACCCCATTTGAAATCCCCCTCAACCCCTAGACACCACCCCCACCCCCTTGGACACCCCCTGGACACCACCACCCCCTGGACAGCCCCCAACCCTCTGGAAAACCCCCACCCACTGTACAACCCCCAACCCTTTAGACAACCCCAACCCCTAGACAACCCTACCCCTCTAGACAACCCACACCCCTCTGGATAGCCCCACCCCTTGTACACCCCCACCCCTCTGGACATCCCCCACCCCCTGGACACCACTACCCCATTGGAAATCCCCCTCACCCCTTGGACACCACCCCCAACCCCCTCAACACCACCCCCACCCCAGGACACCCCCAACCCATTTGAAAGCCCCATCACCCCAAAGACACCCCCTTTGACAACACCTAGACACCACCACCCCCTGGACAGCCCCACTAACCCTCCAGACAACATCCACCCCCTGTACAACCCCCAACCCTCTAGACATCCCCAGCCCCTAGACAACCCCCCAACTCTCTGGATATCCCCCACCCCTCTGGGCAGCCCCCCACCCCTGTCAACCCCAACCCTCTAGACATCCCCCACCCCTATGGACAACCCCCATCCATCTAGACACCCCATACCCCCTTGGATAGCCCACTCACCCCCTGGAAACCAACACCTGGAAACCCCGACCCCCTTTGACAGCCCCCTCACCCCCTAGATACCACCCCTACCCACTTAGACACCCCAAACCCCCTTGAACACCCCCTTTACACCACCCACCCCCTTTGAAAATCCCTGGACACCCCACCCTTGGATATCCCCCCACCCCCTAGACACCCCCACCCACTTGGACATCCCCCACCTCCTTGGACACCCCCTGTACGCGCACACACACATGATATAACACAAAAAAATTGTAAAATTGCATGATATCACTTCCATAGTTTATTTTACCAGAAAATAATTTAGCTTGGTATAAATGAACACTATGAAACATACCATGATAGCAAGAACAAATATAGAAAATAAAATCTCAAAAAATTAGTTTAGGGCATTGCGAAAAATAAAAACTGAAACCAAGCTATGTGAAGCATACTTGAGTGTTGTGAGTCGAACTAATAGATCTGGTGATAATAAAGATGATGAATGATGTAGAAAAAATGAGGTTGGAGGGAACACCTTTGAATAACCCTTTCTAGGTTTTCTGCGTAAGAGAGACGAGTTGTAGGTTGCCTGATCGAAGAAAACAGAATGACTGAATATAGGGTGCGATAAATCATTTAAAATCATTATCAAGTTGGTTATTTAATAACCAACATGATAAACTATTTTTTGTTTATAACATTGATTATTTAATAACTGACGTATCCAATAATTTATCACATGGGTTATAAAATAAATGATGTGATAAATGGAGCTTTATCACATCAGTTCTTTTGATAACCGACGTGATAAATTTATGAGATTTCCTTTATCACGTTGGTTATAAAATAACCGATGTGATAAAGCTAATCTCAGTATTTTTTACATCAGTTCTAAAATAAATGATGTAAAAAATTTATTCTCAACAATTTATCACATCAGTTATACAATAACCAACATGATAAATCAATTTTTACAGCTTTGAATGTCAGTTATATAGAACCGATGTGAAAAATGATAACATGTTAATTTTTTTTTACACTAGTGTGCACTACCTTAACACCCATCCATCACACACTTAGGATCATTTATTTCCCTATAAATATCCACCCATGTATCTTTATTAAGGGAATATGTGCACTTAAATAGGTACACCCTAATAGAATGATCTTTTGTTCTCCCTAGTCTCCAAACCCCTTTCAGTTGTCTTATTTAAGGATAAAACATATGGTAATTAATAGGGAAACAGGGTAATTGTGGTACTTAAATGATTAAATTATTAATACATTATAATGGACCAATTCTTCCCTAATAATTCATGACTTGGGTAAATGACCACATGCTAGAAGTCACAATAGTGAACCATTCTCCCAAGTCATGCCTGGACACCTCCCAGTTTTGGTGAACCTTTTCATGGGACTTTTCACTATATCTATCATTTCTACCTACACCAAAACCTAAATAAACTATTTTTTGTACACTTATACCATGACGCCAATTAATCCTACCCTCAAACTAGTGAGACTAATTCACCCAAGTTTTATAATAGGGAGATATATCACCCTATTCCCAAGACTAGAGTGATACTTTTCCTTACCCCTTTATTAGGGGAAAACCTTATCCCAAACCTCTATAGATGGACTATATTTTTCCGACCCAAACTATGGTGAAAATTTTCTTAGGTACATAATCAATGATAATCACATATTCCATATTCTTTTAATTGGGTTTTATCCTGATCTTAGTCAATAATATGGGCACCACTCTCACAAGAGTCCCTTATTTGGGTTCCTACTCATCTAGGTCCCCTCCACAACCTCATGAAGTAATGGATCAAGTCATGAATATTTTCATGAACCCCCTCAATCATGTATTACCTTGATAATATATGTCTCCCATGTTTTCTTACCAAATATATGGGGTCCTCAGGGATGTAAACATCTCATATTCTCATGAATATGAGGAATTCTATCATGAGGATACTAGTGAGATATCCCATATATTAGGATACTAATTCAAGCTAGTCAAGTTTCAAATTTTCATGAAATATCCAATCAATAAACATGATATCCTCAGCCTCTTACTTAGGTTCAATCCCCAAAAATGTTCCCATAGATAATTTCATCCCTAGGAGTCATCAATGGTTATGGGATGTGCCAATTCTTGTTACCCTAGATCACTTATTGGGAGACATATGCATATGCCCCAATATATTTATTTTGGATCCATACACCCCATGATTCTAGTCGTCATTAATTATCTAGAAATAAATTGGAATGATATAGACACACATTTAGGCATTCTACTAGGTGTAATATCGAATTTTTATTCCAGGAGAATCCTATACATAATCCGCAACTCATCTTCAAAAGTACCTATCCTCCGTGAAATCATTCTCCAAGGGTAATATTCCTCATGATTAAATCCATCATAATGTTATATTAACTATGAATGATATTCCTTAAAAGTAACATATTCCTTATTAAACAAAATATATTCTTCCCACACGTAATACGCATCCAATGATTTATTTTCTCCCATATCAAAATATAGATTTCTTTATCACATGATGTTAAAAAATATGGGAACATCCTAGCCACATGATATAAAATAGAATAATTATATTTTTATAACATAACATTAAACATCAAGGTATGATACCAACTTACGAAATTATAATGTGAAATTAGAACTAAAAGGAATTTGATCCCTATTAATTAGGGTATAAGGGATTCCCCCCTATGGTATAAACCCAACATCCAAACCTGTACTTCCGCTGGTCCATAATTCTCGTGAAACATATGTCTTCACTAGGAAATAATCCTCATGATCCATTTTATTCCTACATATTGGTAAATATTTCTCATGAAATATATGATTCCATAGTCCATCATCACCAATTCATATTCTTCATGATCCAAAACACTCCTCATTGGGAAATATTTTCAATGATCCATACAATTCATTCCAAGTGAGCCATCTTCCGCAATTATTTTTTCTCAATGGGTCATATTTTTTTATGAGACAACATTCCTTCAAGTATAGTATTACCCATGATAAGAAAAATAAAGTTTTTCACACGAAAAAGTTCCCAAATAACAACTTTTATGATTCCCTAGACTCGCACTTCTAGTTCTGGTGTTATAAACACAAACATTACACACTTGCTTTGATATGAGCTGTAAGAACCTAGATGTAACTACCCTTAAATACATAATCAATAATGGTTATTTAATATATTAAATCTAAAGGATATTTTAATTTTTAGTGATTTATTGAATTAGGAATCATCATAAACTAATAAATAATATATTTTATTATATAGTGGGGATATTTTTTCATTATATAAGAAACTAATTAATTAATGATGAGTATTCAAAATCACACAAAAATTATTTAACCTGTTTTATCCTTATAAACATTCCATGTGTACTATTTTTATTCATAAAATATGGAATGTAATCATAAAAATGGGAAATCTAAAATGATCAGTAAGGGAATATGAAAAACTGAAGAAATTATTACATAAACATTAAATAAATATTAATACATATATAGGTAAAAAACATGAATCCATATTCAATTGGAAAATGACATATTGGTTTATTCATGAAAATAAATGAACTCATTGATATCAATAATACTAATCGCATACTGATGGAATCTATAATTTTAGAAATAAAAAATCTACAATCAAGGACTTATACCAAGGAACAATCCTATTATGGGAAGAGGAATACAAAAAAGAAAACTTGTTTTCCCCATGTTTCTTATCAATTCCTTGAGGTGATGTATAATTATTTACCCCAACCATCACCTAATTAAGTATAATATATTCACTATATATGTAAACAATAATTTTTAATCCATTCCCAAAGTAAAATATTAATGAACTAATCATGGATATCTTTATAATGATGAAAATGGTGTATCAATACACGATCAACCTCTATTATCATTCAACAATAATCAATATTAAAAATACATGTCTCTATGAAAATAAAACGGATAACATCAACCAAAAAAATCCTAATAAATATGGTGTATGGTAATACATAGTGAACATTCCAATAATCATCAATATTAGAATAACAATATAAGTAATATTAATATATTTTCCCATGTTAATAAATAAATGTTGTTTCTAGTTAAACATCCTCCAATATGAATTTATAAAATGATATTTTCACACTATATAAGGTAATGAGTATATGGTTAAGTAAATTGTAGAATAAAATGATATAAATATATATAGATAATGATTTTGGATGGTTGTAAAAGAATACATCCCTAGTGTGATAAAGGAAATGTGGGAATGTGTTGACATAATTAAAATAACCTACAAAAAATTAAATGGTATCACAAGGAAGGGTTCCAAAATTGAATTTTTTGATAGATGGAGTTATATCCTCCAAATTATAATATATGTATATATTATAGGAAAATTCAGCAAACATAAACCCCATTACATTAAATCCTTATAATAATAATAATTAAAATGGAAGTGAAAACCTAAAGGATATTTTAGAAAATATTTGTAACATTGATGTAAAATAAAAATATATACATAACATTCAAAAGTAAATTTAAAAAATATGAAGTAAGTGTAACGCCCCGACCCCAGCTATCCAGAGTAGGTGAATTACTTCATAACATTGGCATTATCACAAAAGATCAAGTCTCGAAAGACCAATTAGTTTAGTAGCCATGGAAACACTAGATACATTCATAAACGTTACATTACATCATAAAGTGAAAAACTACAATAAAAAAGTCTCCATAGTCTTCACTCATATCCTCTTCTGACTATCCCTACAGGTCATTCATAAAATACTTCTTCACATCCTGGAAAATATTAAAACATTGAAAGGGGTGAGCTCAGATGCTCGGTAAGGATAACAATATTGAGGAAGCTTTCATAAATAAACATTAACATATAAGGTAATGTATAACTAAAACGAAAGCCTTTTTAAACTTGAACTTCAACATAATATGAAAAAAATAAAATTAAATAATTCCATTTACTTACTCACATGGATATTCTACTAGTCGAATAATCTCATGCAATATGAATAACCACTTTCATAGTGATGGAATGCATAATGCCAGACTATTATAACCACGTAGCCAAGGCCTCGTGCCAAGACCACAAATAAGATTTTGTCAAGGCCTCATGCCAAGACACTAGTTTGTCTCATGAGACCTACCGATGCATCGAGGAG
Organism: Viscum album; assembly: GCA_963277665.1. Classification (NCBI taxonomy): domain Eukaryota; kingdom Viridiplantae; phylum Streptophyta; class Magnoliopsida; order Santalales; family Viscaceae; genus Viscum; species Viscum album. The sequence continues at coordinate 594,248,858 of OY728166.1, forward strand.
CTATAGCGGGCTCCACCCGTCACTTATTAAGTCCAATGCATTCCTCATATGAATAGGTTTAAACATATCATAAACCATAACATAATCCTATCACATAAAACATGCATAAAGGAAACATAAAATTTCCACATTTCAATCACATGATATAAATAAAACACATTGATATAATAAAAACTTCATCAAAACCATTTTGAATACCAAAATAAAAGAAAAGTAAAACATGGTATTTATTTTTCTTTTAAAAAGAAAGTTATGGCTTATAAAGGAAGCCGAAACTCAAATAATAGTCACGGAGGCGGAGAAGTCATTTTCGCCTCATACGTAATAAAAAACATTCCTTTTGTCGTTTAGTAAAAACACTTTGTATAAAATGATTCCTTTTGAATAAAAGTAAAATTCAAAGGGGTTTATACACCGTATAAATGAAAGTTGTGTATAAAACCAAATATGCCTCAATGAAAGGAGATTGAGACGAAGTCCTTACAAAGATCATTTTTTTAAATAAAATAGATCTATTGTGTGTATTCATTATAAGTACACATAAATACAGTACAAATACAAGATAGGACATAATAATATCATGACATAATTTGAAAGTAGGAGATTAACCCAAAGAATGGAAATTGGGTTAAGAAATTCCCTTACCTTGCGTCCTGTCTTGACTCGACCGTTCTTTAACCTCCTGAATAATAAACTAGAGTTAATTTATAGTTTCTTAAGAACATTTTCAAGTTTTTTATTCCTTTTATATCACTTATTACCATGTCATGAACATTATGTAATTATTTAAGTTAATAACAGTCGTTTTGTCGATCTTTGGTACTTGAGTCAAAAATAGACTTCTTATAATTAAAAGTTGTTCATGTGGTGAAATATCCATTATATCCAGAATTATATTCATGATATAGATATCATATATCTCATATATGTCTATTATATACATTCATTCATAATATTACATAACATTTAGAGGTAAGAAATGAAATGCACCGTTCATGGAGACGGTAAGCCGTACGTACGCATGGACGCTACTTTCATTTCTATTCCGTATTTAATGGAATGAAATCAAAATTATATAAAGGTATAATATAGTTCCAGTATAATATCATATATAATATCATTTACTCCATCCTTTATACATTCCACCTATGGCATTAACGATTCACATCACTTTGAGGGGGCGATAGTCCGCACTTCCTAAAATGAAATTATCGCGTTTACCCATAATGGAAATCATAAAGTATTCCATAAATGAGAAATACAGAAGCATAAGGAAAACATAAACATATTATATATCATATATAAATATAGTGACATCTTAATGGCCACTTTTGAAGGTGTTATATGAGTGTTGAACAATCATTGTTTCGTGAGGCAGAAATTCGCCATCCACAGAAACAGTATGTTCTTTATCCATTAGATGTAGGTGTGTGTAAGTGTAGCTCTAATACTTCTTATAACAACATACTAGTATATTGTGTATACTGGTGTTGTTACAAAAGAAATTAATAAAAATAGTTTATGGGGTTGGAGAATCAAAATAAAACAAAATAACATAAGAAAAGACATTACCTTAAAATCAGGTAACTCTTTTGATTTGAGCCAAAGGCTTCCTTGGGAGGAATTCTTCCCAAATTTAGGCTTCTAGGAGTAAGTTAGGGAAGTTGGGAGAGTATTTGGGCAGAGGTTGGCTGAGCCAAAAGGCTTTTAAGGTGTGAGTAAGGTGGTAGTGGTGGGGTCCTTTTATAAGAGGAGAGGAGGGGCACTCTTGGAAATATTGAAATGTTACTTTATTATGAAATGATTTTTCGGATTTTAAAGGTCCCAAACTTATATAATTCGAGGATAAGGTGATAAGGGTTCGAAATATACTCATACAATAGCTTTTTTACAAGTGTAAGTCTTAGAGTTTACATTATCTTTTCATTTTATTTAAATCGTTAATTAATGAGGTAATCATTGCATCATCATGGTGTCATATATAATTTAATTTATTTAACGTCTAAAAAAAATAAAAAAAATAAAATGATGTAGGAAATCTTTTTATCTTTCTAATTAATATTTATAGTAAAAAACATGACTTTTATAAACCCATTTAAAAATTGTTTTAGTAAAACAACTTATGTTTGTGACATTTTTATTTTAACTTTAAATAAAAGTTATTTATGTCATTTTCCAAGTAAAGTGGCTCCATGGGGTCCCCAAGTTGACCCATGGATTTTCTTGGTCGTCCATGACTCATACAATAGTGGTAGGACAAGTTTCATGGTCATTTCATATTTTTATAATATCATTTTTACCTTAAATTTCACTAATTACCTTTAATTGCGATTAATTAAACTTAAAAGTTACTATTCACCAAAAAATTATTTTAATCCCATTGAACCACATTTTACTTCCTAATGAAAACCATGTATGTCGGATTTTTGAAAATCAAATCACAGAAGTGGTAATGTTTCATTTAAACGAAAAATTAGTTTTTTAACTACCACTTAGTGGTTTCACTATTCATCAAAAATTGAAGTTTTTCAGAACAATGCCAAAATTTCACCCTAAGCTATAATTGATATTCTGAATTCAAAAATGATGTCTATTTTACAAAATTACAAACATATAATTTTCATTAATTAATTTTATAATTAATTCCCACTATCACAACAAATAGCGTGTTTTTAAGAAACAATATATATCAAAAGATTGACAATTTTTTATGTCCAATTTCAAAGTGAAATTAATTCTAATGAACACCATTGGATAAAAGCGTAAAAATATATTCTAATTATACTTTAAAACAACTAAATAGTATAATTTATCACTATAAATTATTTTGATCAAAAAAGTTGTTTTAAGTATTTTTTACTATTCATAAAAAATGGAAGTTCTTAGAAAATTACAAAAAAATTAAACTTAGGATAATTTCGATATTACGAATACAAAAATGAAGTCCATATAAAATTTCTATAATTTTAAAAAGTGGGTATTACTATTGATAACGGCTACTTTGATTAGTCACGGTGTGTTAGAACTCGAAGTTGCGTACAATTCAAGATATTGCATTATTGAATGAGAAGCGTATCATGGAAGCTCGGGGTGTTACATTCTCCCCTCCTTCAATAAATTGCGTCCTTGCAATTTGAAATTTTTCTTTGAAAATAAAAGGTTGAAAATAGAAAATACCTTTGTGGAAAACCCACATCGGAAATAAGGTTAATAAAAATATAACATTAAAAGAAAGAAAGAGAAGTAAAAAGGTCACTCGAGATAGCCCATACTAGGATTATATGAAAATATGGATATGGAGGAGAAACAAACCATCAAGGTCTGATGGAGAGTTGTAGAAATCAGGATTAGGATAAGGTTAACCATAATAAAATCACAAACTTGTGATTGGTTAAACAGTCATTGAATCCCCAGTTGGAAAAGTTAACCGGAAATGTTTTTGTTTTAAGTTACCTTTTATAAATTTGAGGAATTTATTTTGGAGATTTACTAAGAACTTAAGGGAATATACATACTTGTCATGTATACTTTCATTCTTTAATAAATTTTTACCAAAAACCCATCTTTCACTCTAAAAGGTAATAGAACTCAAAAATGTTCTATTTATCCTAATTGTATAAGGTTCCAAATATTAACACATACCATTTAGATTAGTAAAACTATTTTTTAATAACCAGGAACTTCCTGTAGGCTAGTGGTAGGTAATAAAGGCCTGTCTCACTATGGTTGTGGGTTCGATTCCTGCAGCTTTGTCCGACGCGATGGTTTATGCCCCACCCCGCAGGTTGTATTTTTCCTAAAACTATAGTATTATAATATTCCAAAAATAATATTCATAAATGTTTTAACATTAAACAATACTATCCAAAGTTCAACTTAATCCATTCCAACCTTTATAGTTATCCAAAATAACTCCGTCCAGACTTTCTCTAAAAGGTCTCTAAATTCCAAAATCAATTGTATCATCAGATTCCTCAAACAAGGTAAAGTTTCTCTTATTTTCACATACAAAAATATGATTACCTTAATCATATTAAAACCTTAATGAAATCAACAAGTACTGGAGTACAATCCTTATATATATATATATATATATATCACATTATTCTAATAACCAGAATATAATCCATGAGTCCAAAATTACCAATACATTAATTATTCTGCTTCAACTGTAGTAACAACATAAGATTGTCCTTGATCCCTTGGCCTTTTCTGAGGTAAGTTTTCCTGAAGCTTAGGACATTCATTTTCATAATGACCCATTTCCCTACAATTGTAGCATTCAACATTGATAGCCTCTTTCTTTCCCTTACAATCACGAGCCTGGTGACCTTTTTCTCCACATTTGTAACAAACTCCCATTCCTTTTAGGCAAGTACCTGGGTGATTCTTCCCACAATTATCACATAATGGAAAATCCTTCTTTCCCTTTTTCCCTTTATCTATCTCTTGTTCCACCATTCTCTTCTTCTCTTGCTTTACTTTGTTGTCATAAGACTTAGAGAATTCCTTATCCGTCTTGATAGCACACGAGAAAATATCTTCGTATGACGAGAAGGTTTGTGAGACTAATGATCGACTGAGAAATGGTTCTAACCCATCAAAGAAACGATCAATCTTACTTATTGGGTTACGCATATAATCTGTAGCATGCCTCACTAACCTTGTAAAGTTAGCCTCATACTTTGCGACATTCTCATCCTCCTTCTTCCTCAAACTCAGAAATTGCCTTTCCATATCTGCTCGATGGTCATGTGGAAAGTATTTTTCTAAGAAAAGACCTTTGAACTCTCTCCATTCCATACTTGATACTTCTTCATCTTCCTTTGTATTTTGAATCAATTACCACCATTGATCGACATCTCCAGTGAGGCGGTAAACTGCCATGATAACCTTCTCCCTTTGGCTACTCCCCAAGGCGTGGAATATTTTTTCTAAGGAGTTTATCCATTGCTCAGCTACTAATGGATTTGTACCCCCATTAAATGTTGGTGGTTGTTGCCTCATGAAGCGGTCTAACATTGATCCTCCACGTTGCGGATTAGGGTGATCAATACGATTAAGGTTATTATTCATAACCTGAGTGAGTTGTCCCAGTATGGTAATAAGTTGATCAGCACCAGTTGAATCTCCAGATCCACAATAATTATCTTGAGAAGGAGGGAAATCCCTACATGGAGTGCGTGCATTGATACGGTTTCCATTCCTTCCACTAGGCGCCATTTCTAAACAATGGCATAAACTAGATTAGTTTATGAATCAAAATAAATAATTCCATACTTGTAAAATACTTAACATAAATTGAACTATTTATGGATATAATCCATAAAAATGTTTTCTTTGAGGAAGTATATACTCATAACCCTTCATATTGGTTTGTAAAGAAAATGAGAATTATCCTAAGCATATCCCCCGGGAGTGTCGTAACCAAGAGTGAAGCAAGGCCCGTTGTCGTGCACCAGTTCTCGTTCGATTCTAGCTCAAAGCGGTGTTTTCGGGTTTTACCCCTAGGTACATCTGTGCCCGAGCCGCCTCTACCTGATCGTATCCATACAGGGATGTATTGCTTGGAAAACTCACAACATCTCTACAATACCAAAATTCTAGGAAGTTCTTCTATACTAATCCTCAAAGTCTATCTTTGGGCTATGTGCTCCAATCAGAGTTTATCTAAATCTACCTTCCAAGGTTAGTACTAAACTGCCTCTGATACCAACTGTAACGCCCCAACCCCAGCTATCCAGAGTCGGTGCATTACTTCGTAACATTGGCATGATCACAAAAGATCAAGTCTCGAAAGACCGATTAGTTTTGTAGCCTTGGAAACACTAGATACATTCATAAACGTTACATTACATCATAAAGTGAAAAACTACAATAAAAAAGTCTCCATAGTCCACACTCATATCCTCTTCTGACTATCCCTGCAAGTCATTCATAAAATACTTCTTCACATCCTGGAAAATATTAAAACATTGAAAGGGGTGAGCTCAAATGCTCAGTAAGGATAACAATATTGTGGAAGCTTTCATAAATAAACATTAACATTTAAGGTAATGTATAACTAAAACAAAAGCCTTTTTAAACGTGAACTTCAACATAATATGGAAAAAATAAAATTAAATAATTCCATTTAAATACTCACATGGATATTCTACTAGTCAAATAATCTCATGCAATATCAATAACCACTTTCATAGTGATGGAATGCATAATGCCAGACTATCATAACCACGTAGCCAAGGCGTCGTGCCAAGACCACAAATAAGATTTTGTAAAGGCCTCGTGCCAAGACACTAGTTTGTCTCATGAGACCTACCGATGCATCGAGGAGCTATAGCGGGCTCCACCTGTCACTTATTAAGTCCAATGCATTCCTCATATGAATAGGTTTAAACATATCATAAACCATAACATAATCATATCACATAAAACATGCATAAAGGAAACATAAAATTTCCACATTTCAATCACATGATATCAATAAAACACATTGATATAATACAAACTTCATCAAAACCATTTTCAATACCAAAATAAAAGAAAAGAAAAACATGGTATTTATTTTTCTTTTAAAAAGAACGTTATGGCTTATAAAGGAAGCCGAAACTCAAATAATAGTCATGACGGCGGAGAAGTCGTTTTCTCCGCATACGTAAGAAAAAATATTCCTTTTGTCGTTTAGTAAAAACCCTTCGTATAAAATGATTCCTTTTGAATAAAAGTAAAAGTCAAAGGGGTTTATACACCGTATAAATGAAAATTGTGTATAAAACCAAATATGCCTCAATGAAAGGAGATTGAGACGAAGTCCTTACAAAGATCATTTTTTTAAAATAAAATAGATCTATTGTGTGTATTAATTATAAGTACACATAAATACAGTAAAAATACAAGATAGGACATAATAATATCATGACATAATTTGAAAGTAGGAGATTAACCCAAAGAATGGAAATTGGGTTAAGAAATTCCCTTACCTTGCGTCCTGTCTTGACTCGACCGTTATTTAACCTCCTGAAAAATAAACTAGAGTTAGTTTATAGTTTCTTAAGAACCTTTTCAAGTTTTTTATTCCTTTTATATCACTTATTACCATGTCATGAACATTATGTAATTATTTAAGTTAATAACGGTCGTTTTGTCGATCTTTGGTACTTGAGTCAAAAATAGACTTCTTATAATTAAAAGTTGTTCATGTGGTGAAATATCCATTATATCCAGAATTATATTCATGATATAGATATCATATATCTCATATATGTCCAGTATATAGCTTCATTCATAATATTACATAACATTTATAGGTAAGAAATGAAATGCACCGTTCATGGAGACGGTAAGCCGTACGTACGCATGAACGCTACTTTCATTTATATTCCGTATTTAATGGAATGAAATCATAATTATATAAAGGTATAATATAGTTCCAGTATAATATCATATATAATATCATTTACTCCATCCTTTATACATTCCACATATGGCATTAACGATTCACATCACTTTGAGGGGGCGGTAGTCCGCACTTCCTAAAATGAAATTACCACGTTTACCCATAATGGAAATCATAAAGTATGCAATAAATGAGAAATAAAGAAGCATAAGGAAAAAATAAAAATATTATATATCATATATAAATTTAGTGACATCTTAATGGCCACCTTTGAAGGTGTTATATGAGGGTTGAACAATCATCGTTTCGTGAGGCAGAAATTCACCATCCACAGAAACAGTATGTTCTTTAACCATTATATGTAGGTGTGTGTAAGTGTAGCTATAATCCTTCCTATAAAAACATCATAGTATATTGAGGATACTGGTTCTGTTACAAAATAAATTAATAAAAAGAGTTTATGGGGTTGGAGAAGCAAAATAAAACAAAATAACATAAGAGAAGACATTACCTTAAAATCGGGTAACTCTTTTGATTTGAGCCAAAGGCTTCCTTGGGAGGAATTCTGCCCAAATTTAGGCTTCTAGGAGTAAGGGAGGGAAGTTGGGAGAGTATTTGGGCAGAGGTTGGCCGAGCCAAAAGGCTTTGAAGGTGTGAGTAAGGTGGTAGTGGTGGGGGCCTTTTATAAGAGGAGAGGAGGGGCACTATTGGAAAGATTGAAATGTTACTTTATTTTGAAATGATTTTTCGGATTTTAAAGGTCCCACACTTATATAATTAGAGGATAAGGTGATAAGGGTTTGAAATATACTCATAAAATAGGTTTTTGACAAGTGTAAGTCTTAGAGTTTACATTATCTTTTCATTTTATTTAAATCGTTAATTAATGAGGTAATCGCTGCATCATCATGGTGTCATAAATAATTTAATTTATTTAATGTCTAAAAATTATAAAAAAATAACATGATGTAGGAAATCTTTTTATCTTTATAATTAATATTTATAGTAAAAAATATGACTTGCATAACCCCATTTAAAAATTGTTTTAGTAAAACAACTTATGTTTGTGACATTTTTATTTTAAATTTAAATAAAAGTTATTTATGTCATTTTCCAACCAAAATGGCTCCATGGGGTCCCCAAGTTGACCCATGGATTGTATTGGTCTGCCATGACTCATACAATAGGGTTAGGACAAGTGTCAAGGTAATTTAATATTTTTATAATATCATTTTTACCTTAAATTTCACTAATTACCTTTAATCGCGATTAATTAAACATAAAAGTTACTATTCACCAAAAAATTATTTCAATCCCATTGAACCACATTTTACTTCCTAATGAAAACCATGTATGTCGGATTTTTGAAAATAAAATCACAGAAGTGGTAATGTTTCATTTAAACGAAAAATCAGTTTTTTAACTACCACTTAGTGGTTTCACTATTCATCAAAAATTGAAGTTTTTCAGAACAATGCCAAAATTTCACCCTAAGCTATAATTGATATTCTGAATTAAAAAATGATGTCTATTTTACAAAATTCCAAACATATAAGTTTCATTAATTAATTTTATAATTAATTCCCACTATCACAAAAAATAGCGTGTTTTTAAGAAACAATATATATCAAAAGATTAACAATTGTTTCTGTCCAATTTTGAAGTGAAATTAATTCTAATGAACACCATTGGATAAAATGGTAAAAATATATTCTAATTATACTTTAAAACCACTAAATAGTATAATTTATCACTATAAATTATTTTGATCAAAAAAGTTGTTTTAAGTATTTTTCACTATTCATAAAAAAATAGAAGTTCTTAGAAAATTACAAAAAATTAAACTTAGTATAATTTCGATATTACGAATAAAAAAATTAAGTCCATATAAAATTTCTATAATTTTAAAAAGTTGGTATTACTATTCATAATGGCTACTTTGATTAGTCGCGGTGTGTTAGAACTCGAAGTTGCGTACAATGCAAGCTATTGCATTATTGAATGAGAAGCGTATCGTGGAAGCTCGGGGTGTTAGAGTAAGAACATTTGAAACCCATTTCTTTTAAAAATATTATTCAATAATTGAGCATTGAAAACAAAAATATTTTACTTTTTTAAAGTGAGGAGATTAATCTAAGACATGTTAAAGTTAAATGAAAAAACCCTTTAATTATTTCCATTGTACATTTGTTAAAAGTCACATTAGAAGAAGAGTTAAAAAAATAATTTATATTAAAAAAACATTTTCCCAATTACGATTATAAAATATAATAATTTAATATTTTAGGTTGGTAAAACAGATTCATGGAAGAAAAATGTTCTCGATAAAGTAATATAACTCATGGAAGGAGAATTAAGTAATAAATATCACTTATTGGTTATATAATACATTAAGAATAAATCTCATGAAAAGGGGTTTATGTGGTAAATGTTTAAAAAATGAAAGAATACCACAGAATAAAATAAATTGGTTAGAATAAACCCAATATATATGAAATATGTTCAGGTGAATGATCATAAGTCAATGAAATAAAATTGAGTTATAAAAAAATCTTATGACTAGGGAAACACTTGAGTCAAAATACATTTGAAGAAACAAGATTGATTTGGATTAAATTATACCATAAATTATAAGGATAAAATATATAAAACATTAATAGGATAGTAAATCTATATACTATCATAAAAAGGAATCATGGTACATAACACGTAACATGCCACATAGAATCAAAATTGAGACTAATAGATCTCTTAAAACTTGACTAACACATTAATCAATTTTTTTAAAAAGGGACATTAATCGAACATAAAATACCATGATGGAAAGATAATTATTGATATGAAATCTAAAATAGAAATTATATATACCATATAAATGAAATTTGGTGCACAATACTATACATGTCTCAAGAGAGGAATTTTAAACAAAAAACCTTACCTCAGTCCTGATTCGTTATGCAGTTACACTAAATGTCATAAATAATTAATTTATTTCATTAAACACATACTAAATGACCTTATTATTAACTACAAAAATTTATACTTTTAATTTATAATCATTATATATATATATATAAGTTTTTATTAATTTTATCATATTTTCATCACTAGATGTAGGTAATATTTATCACTTTGAACTAATACCCTAAAAGAGGTATTGGTATATTTTATTTTTAAAATTTACATAATTATTAGATAATTTATGTTACTATAATTTATTTTTTATGATATTTTATAAATATATAATTTCATTTCATGTATTTTTTTATACGATACATAAATATGAAATCGATGATGATCGTGTTTGTGATTCTTAACGAATGTATATCACTTTCTTAGTTAATGATTTCAAAAAATATATAATAATAATTGAACAAAAATACACTATTTACATATTTTTTTTATAATTTTATATGTAAAATCAGTTCTCATAGTCATAAATTACATAAATTTAGAGTATGGTTCATATAGGTGGATAAACTAACCCAAACATGAACCCACCATGATTAGTGGATGATTAATGGATAGTTTAGTTATAATATCAATATAATAGAAGAATAATGTTCTTATTTAGTGTTTATTATCATGATATATCATAATTTTAAATAATTATAAAGATAATATAATTTATATAAGACCATTATTTAGAAAAAAGCGATCATTTTTCTCTTAGTTCACTTGTTTAAAGGAAATGAATTAAAGATAATTGTTTTTCAATCAGATAATTAATAGCTTCAGTAATTCTTCATACCAGAACATTAATTATATTATAAAAAACACATTTATACTTCAATAAAATCATTATTTCTATCCTTGTAAGGTAGTGACAAAAAAATAAACATGTTGTGTTGTGAGGGGAGTAGTCCACACAATGCACAAACACTTTTTTAATGGATGGGGTATATGAGTAAAAAATGATAGTAAAATTAATATAGTCAATATAATGTATAAAAATTATCAGAATATTATTACATTATTTGAGTTATAGTAAATTTTATAGAATATAATTCTGAAGAAAAACTAAGCTGTTAATAATATTGAAGTCGGGGACTTGAATTTTTCCTTGGAAGTATCCATGGAAATTAATTTCTTATGATAAATAAATATGATCTAGAAGAATTTTGAAATGGGAGAGGGTTTAAGGGGGATTTATTTTTCATATTTTAAAGAAGAAATTATATGGATACATGATTTTCAAAGTGGTGGAGAGGTTACCCTTTTATAAGGGAATGAAAGGGTAGTTTTGGGGGTAACCATTATATATTCAGTAATGTAAGGTTACTATTCAAGTGAGAAAGAATGAGAAATAGAAAAATGATGATAGGAAAATTATTCACTTTAAAAAATCACCTAAAACATTCCTTTTTATATATCTTTGTGTGTTTTAAGGATTTTTATCTTTACTTTTTAAATTTCACCCCAATTTACTTTTATTTGGTAATTAATTTCTAACCTTAATAATTAATTTTAATGAAAAATATTATGATTTATGCTTTTACCTAACTTTATAATTATTAATTATAATTTTAAATTAAGTTTATTATATTAATTTTTTAAAGGATTGAAAAGGTAATTTTTAAATAAACACGTTTAATCTCATAAGAATAGTTGTTTTTTAAAAATAACATTTTTATCCTTAAATTTATATACGAGATAAAATTTACTTGAATAGTTATTATAATTATAAAAATTTATTTATAATAAAAAAATAATTTATAAAATTCCTTCAAGGTAATAAAAAATAGAATTTACCTTGAATATTCTTAATTCAAAGTAAAACCGATAATAATTTTTTTTTTATCAAAATGACATTTTTATTAGTTCTAAAAATGATGGAAATATGATTTTTATGTTCAAAGAATAAATTTAAATGCATATATTTTTTAAAATTCATAAAAGATAAATTAATAGTTTTTTAAAATTCTAAGTCATTCTTATGTAAGGATAAAATCATTCAAATTACATGTTTCATAAAAAATATTTTTTTTAAAAAAAATTCCATCATTTTTAGAAAGAAGATAAAAAATTTATAATAATTCAAATTTTTATAAGGATTTAAAAAATGAATTTAGTTTTTGTTAATTTAAAATTTAGAAATTTATAACTTCATTTTTTGAGTAAAATCATTAAATATTATGAAAAAATATTATTTGGAAATAAAATTTTAAAATAAAAACTGTTATTATTCTTATTTCATATGGTTTACCAACTAAATTGTTGTTATCTAATTATTAATATAAAACATAATTTTTCATTAATAATATTTTTAATGAAATCAAAATTCATATATCATAAACAAGTTTTTTAGAAAAAATCATTTCTAATAAATAATTGATTTTATTATTAATTTTAATTAAAAAATAGAATTCCATTCATTTTAATATTTTATTTTATTTTATTTATATAAATAATTTATAAATATTTTAAATATATTTTTTATCATTAATTAATGTATAGGATTTAGTGATCAAAAATAATATTTATATTTTATAATAAATATAACGCATTTTCCTTTATGTTCGGTGTTCCATGTAGGGAAAGATATAAAACACTTTGAGTTATTGAATGGTAATCATATTTTAAGATATTTGGGTGTTACGTCCCCCCTAAATACATTTCAGCCTCAGAATTTTAATTATCACTTACTAATAAATTTATTCAAGGGTATCTAAAAGATAAATATAACTGAAGTTATATTATGGAATGAGGGGTCAAACATAATAACTTAGGTATGATAAAGAAATAAGTTTTTTAATCCATCATGACAACTGGAATCTTAGTTTCCCTAATTCCAAATTTCCCACACATAAAACATATTCTCATTCATTGAAAACATTTACTTAGGTTCTTCCTTCTACATTATCAATATGAATGCTATTGAATCATATTTCCTTTATTATATCAATCATTAAAATTTCTATGATATTCCATAATTATTTTATATATTATGTTTTGGGATTCAAGTTTGTTCACACTGTTAATCAAAATTGTATTTTTTTAGTTTAGAATAATCAAAATATTTATCATTTCAACCCTTATGTTGTTAAATTATTCATTGGGACAATTTTCACACTTTCCATATCATCTATTATTAATATAGTTCCTTTAGAATTAAACCATTACTAAAAAAAGTAATTTTAAATGAGAAGTTTTCATTAAAAGAGAATTATCATAAATAGTAATGGAAAAATTTAACTTCAAGACATCTCATTTTATAACACTATTATGTTATCCTATATTTATTACAACTCAATTAGTATCAGACACTGTTCAATCTATATCATCCTCATTTTAACATATATCATTCTTAGCTTAACCCATGATACTTTTTGTTGGGTTATATATTACTTATTAACACAATCCTTACAAAATAGATCCAAAATTAAAATAAACTTTTAAAAAATATTCAAATCCAAATAATCATTGAAATCTATACTCTCAAAATCTAAATTATCCTTCTTCAAACAACACAAATCATTTATAAAATAATATACCCAATAATTTTATACCCTAATCATATAATATTAATAATATACCTTTATCGAATCCTATTTGAATCGATAATACATTAAACAAAAATGAACTTATATATTCCTCTAAAAATTAACTTTATCTTTTACCCTCAAATAGTTTTAACTATATGTTCATAATGCCACACAGTAGTCACTATATATCATAATCCAAAAAATGAGATGAACTTCTCCCAAAATATCATGAATCTATTATCCATACCAAATATACATTTTATTATCTAACTTTATTATTCAATATAAATCCACCCTTTATTATGTCAACATCACGTGTATATAAAACTATAGTGTTATCCATACATCAATCATATTTTCTCTAATAGTTATCCCAAAAAATATAATATTGTAGCAAAATCAATTTTCATTATTATTAATACCATTTAATAAATGTTTCCACACCTTTAATGGGAAAATAATAAATAATAATCCTTATATGTTTTATAAACTTCTCATAACTTTTAGAATATACTAGAATATCATTGATAAATATCACTCACTAATGAAAATAAAAAATATTTTCGAGAAAATATCAATCTCACTACCATAGTTAAAACAATAAAACTCACCATTTCCATCATAAAATTAATATAATATGACTCTCAACCCATTACATATACTCCTTCATTCAGTTATAATATATTATAGTTACCGAGTAAATACATTTCTCAGCTTCATTTTTGTGATCCTGCTTCATCCAAATAATAAAACCAAAATTGTTTTGATAATACATAAGATATGAATATGAATATGTCAATATAAATGTGTACTCCATTATAATTCATTTTTATTAACATATGATACTTTTTATTGAACTATGAATATACTTATTCAATACTTGGTTATAAATTTTCATTTTAATATCAGGTTCTCAAACTTTATTTTTTAAAATAATACTCAAATAATTTTTAATGGTTCATCAAGAAGTGTGAATAAATAATAGAATGTCAACATGGAGTGTCAGACTAGGTTTTCAGTTATTCCTCTTTATCATGCACTAAGTGATGGTTGAGTTAATACCCAATATCCCCTTTTTGGGGTTATTACACATAGGTACATTTATGCTAGATCATGTATCCACTTATAGTATCTAGAAATGAATGAAATTTCTATGAGAATAAAACAATTTCTACAGCACCAAAAAATCTCGATGTTATCATATACTTTGAATTATAACTTAAAATTATCTTTATGGTTTTCATGAGTGTTCTCTTTTATTAATCCCTAAATAAAAGTTTCATGACTACCTTAATGTTAAATCATATGTTACCCAAAATGGTTATCTATACGATTCAAATCGTGATCCAAATTAACTCATCAACCCCAAAATTACTATAAATAAACATCTTAATCATGAAATTAATGTAAAACATTCCATTAATACCAACTTCAATGTATTATACCTACACTCCCAGATCCAATTTCATAAACACATACTTTACATACATGCTTTGATACCAACTATAAAACCACACATTTAATTATTTTAAATAAAAAATCAATAATTATAATTGAAATTATTACATATGGGTAAACATTTGAGATTTATATCAATATAAAATTAGGAAATGTAATAAAATAATTAATACCATTCTATTCATATATAGAAAGTATTTTTTAATTATACAGTAAACCACTTAATTCATGATGAGTCTTTAATATCTCCCATAAAATCTTCCACACATGCTATCTTTAAAAATACGTCTTATGTACTAATTTTACTTATAACTTGAGAAATGGAAACATATAAAGTTATGGGATAAAATTCTATTTAATTGGAAACATACACTTAAATAAACAACAACATAAACATGAGATAAATATTATGACAAGTATAAGTAAAAAAACATGAATCCATAAACAACCTGAAACTGAGGTCATTTAATATCTATAAAAAATAGATAACACTGATATTAATAATAACAATATCATACTGATGGAATTCATAATGTGGGACATAAAAAACTTTCTATCAAGGCCTTATTACAAAGCCCTATGTCATTATGGGAAGGGGAATACAGTTAAACCCAAATTATTTTTTTCTCATGATCCCTATTGATGCATCAAGGGGATATATTATTCCATGCCCAAACCATCTCCAAATTATGTCTGATACATTCAATATAATAGTCCATAATAAATTCAATACCATTAACTAAGGAAACTCTTACTGAATAAAACATATATATATATATATTTATAATTAAGAATATGGAATATCAAAACTTGGTCAACCTATGTTACCTATCAATAATCATCAATAATGTTCACAATTTTTCTACGAAAATAAAAGTGATAACAATCTCACAAACCATCTTGAGAAATAAGATGGATTTTAAAATATAGTCAAAATCCCAATAACCATATGTATAAGAATAATAATATATTAAATGAAAATAAAATTCCCCATGTAAATAAATAAATATTATCTATAGGTTAACATCCTCTAATTTGAATATTTAAAATGATGTATTCACACTATAAGGGTAATGATTATATGGTAATTTCAATTAAAGAATAACCTCATCATAATCAACACATATTAATGATATGAATTTTTATAAAATAACATATATCCATTTTAAAAAATTAAATATATAAGGGTGTTAACATAAATGAAAGACACTATCCTAAAAAATAATGCTTCAAACAGTATCACAAAAATAGGGTTGAATAATTGAATTGTTTGATACCATGAGTGAAATAACCAAATTTATAATATATATATATATATTCATATATATATATATTAGGGGATAAATATTGAAACATAAACCACATTAAGTAAAATCAACTTGAAAATGATAAGGGAAATAAGGGATAAAAATTTTAATATATTTTAGAAAACATTTTTAATATTGCTGTAAAGTATAAATTTACACGTCTCTTTCAAAGGTAAAATTTGAAAAGATGAAATTAAGTACTTTGGAAACTAGTAGTTTTATAAATAATATATTATAAAATATCCTTGAAAATAAATAAAATTTTTCTTAGAAAAATAGGAGAGGAAGATAAAACATGTGAAAGTGAAAGGGATCCCCCCTTTTATAATTTTCGAAATACATTTGTTTATAAATTAAATATTAAGTTGAGTTAAAAACACTAATTTTTATCAAAACATAATTTTAAAAAATAGTATTATAAAATTAAATTAAATATATTAGTGGTCTAGGTAAACTAATAATGGAAAAAATGAGTTCAAGGAGAAATAATATAATTCAAAGAAAGGATATTTGAGTTATCAGTATCCCTGATGGGAAACATACTACATAAAGTATGAAATACATGTAAATATGATTATTTAATAAAAATGGAAAAAATGAGACAATACCATATAATAAAATTAAATTATAATAATTTACCCAACTTGTATGATATAAGGTCATGTGAATGATCATGTCTGAATGAAATAAAATTGAGTTTCCAAAAACTCTTAAATCTGGTGTAACATTTGAGTGAAAAAGACATTTGACCAAAATAAACTTATTTATATTAGTTTACCCCAATAATTAAAAGGAAAAAATTTATGGAACATTCATTGTATTCTAAACCATTATAACATTATACAAATGAATAATGGTTCATAATAGGTAACATTTCTCAATGAATCCGAATTGAGACTAAGAAAACTATTATGGCTTCACTAATACTTTAATCCAAACCATTGAAAGAAATATATTGTAATTTAGCATTAAATTTAATTATTAAAAGATAATTCATTATATTATATCAAAAATTGATTTTATATATACCACATAAATGAAATTAGGTTCATAATACTAAACATGTCTCAATAGAGGAGTTTGAGAAAAAAACCTTCTTACATTAGTCCTGATTCATTATTCACTTTCAAAAAATTCATTAAATAATTAAATTAAGACACCAAATAAATTATAAATAACTTTATACATAACTATAAATATTTATACTCCTCATTTATAATCATTATATACCTATATTAGTTAGTTTTTACCTATTTTCAACACCAGCTGTAAGTAAACTTTATCCCTTTGAACTAGTTTCAGAAAAGGGATGTTGTTATCTATTATTTATCCAAATTAAATCAGTATTATAAATGATAATATAATGTAATATATGTTCCAATAATTTTAATAATTATATAATTTCATTTTATTTCAGTTTTGGTTACAAACCATGGAGATGAAATCGATGATGATTGTGTTTTGTTGATTCTTAACAAATGAATGTTGATTTACTAATTAATGAGTTAAGTGTTGATATAACTTTACTATAAAAACAAAACTATATTTTCATATTTATATAATATTATAATATTTAATAAGTTTTCACAGTCAACCATGACAAAAATGCACAATATTGTACAAGTTGGTGGTTGAATAGACCTAAACATGAACCTACAATGATTAATTGGTGATTTTGCGATGGTTTAATTGAAATATAATTGTAATAAAAATATAATGATATTATTTAGTGTTTATTAGTGTGATATATTACAATTTGAAGGAATTATAAATATAAGATAATTTATATAAATACATTACTTAGAAAAAAATATTATTTTCCTCTTAGTTCGCTCATTTTTAATAATTAAATTAATGATAATCGTTTGATGATCATATAATTAATATGTTATATAATTTGAAATTACATAACCTTAATGATATCCTAAAGATAATAATTATAGTTTAACTCATTTTTTAGATCCATCTATGCATGGAAATGATGGAAAATAAAACAGGTTTCATCATTAAGGTAGTAGTACACATAATGAATGAACACAAATTTTGTTTTTATTAATAGACGTGGTTTATGAATAAAAAATATTAATACATTTAATATATTAACATAAAATTATGTAAAAAATATAAATTTAGTTACATTAGTTTTCTTATAATATATTTTAAGATTGATAATTTTGAATGAAAACTAAGTAATTGAAAATACTCATGTTGGGTGATTGATTTTTTTCCTTCGACTCCTCCTTAGAAATGGAGGACTTATGCTTAAAAATAGTGTCTAGAATCCTTTAAAAGTGGGAGAGAGTGATATTAGGATAAAATTGGTAGAGTTTAAATTGGAACATCTATGGATATGAGAGTCTTGAATTGGTGGAATTTTTAACCTTTTATAAGTGAAGTGAAGGGTAGTTTTCGGATAAACCCTTAAATTTTCAACATTGTAAGGTATTCAAGTGAAAAAGGAATAAGATGAAAAAAGAGTAGATGAAAATGGGTTTGGGTCAAAAACCACCTCAAACATTAATTTTATTTAAAGTTTGAGTGTTATAAGTATTTTTATTTTAATGTATTAACATTTTTTGCAATTTATTTTATCCTTGGTAATTAATTTATCGCCCTAATATTTAATTTTAATGAAAAATATTAAGATTGAACCATTTATATAATTTGATAAATATGGTTTCTAATACTAAAATAATTTTATCTCATAAATTTTGAAGTGTAGAAATTATTTTTAAATAAACACATTTAATCACATAAAAAAGTTTTTTGTTAAATAATATTTTAGCTTCAAATTTATATATAAGATAGTATCATCTTTGATAATAATTTTAATGCAAAAATTAATTTATTATAAAAAAATAATCGGTATAAGGCTATAAATGAAATAAAAAACTAAATCTCCCTTGAAAATACTTAATTCAAATAAAATATTGAAAGTAGATCTTTTCATTAATGTTACATTTAAATTAGTTCAAAAATTATTTGACATAGTATTTATATGTTCAAATAAAAATTTAAAATGTATATTTTTATTACTCATATTAATATTTGATCATATAACATGTTTTTTAATCTTCAATGTCATTATTATATAATGATAATGTCCAGAAAATTACATGTTTCATGAGAACCATATTTTTCAACTAAAACACAATATTTTCAGAAAAAACTCAATAATTAAAAATTAGACTATTTTGAAATGAGTAATTCAAAAATGAATTTCATTTTTATAAATTTCAAATTCCAAAATTTATAAATTTATTTTTTGTATAAAATCACTAAATAAATTGAAAAATAGTTTTTATTTTAAAATAACATTTTTAAATATTAACAGTCATTATTCATATTAGATATTATTTAACAATAATTTTTTTGTTGACAAATTTTTAATATAAGAAAATATTTATCATTTATCATATGTTCGTAAAATATATATGTGTATAAGACCAAAATTAATTTTTTAGAGAAATATTTTCCTAATAAATAAATGATCTTATTAGTCATTTTAGGTAATATAATTTTATTTAATCAAAATGAAATGTAGCATTTATTTTAATTCTATAAATATTTCATAAGGTTATTACTACTATACATTTTTTCTAGTTCAATGGATAAGTTTTAGTGGTATACCAAAATTTATATTTTTAACTAAATTTATCATAGTTTCATTTAAGTGTGTTGTTTCATGAGGACGAAGATATCCAACACATTGAATTGTTTTATGGTCATCATATATTAAGATATTGGGGTTTTACAAATTTTAGGGACCTTTAAACTAATAATAAACTCAACATGACTTTGAATATATTGTAAATATTCATGTATGAATGGCCTTAAAAGGCATCACATGGTCCATTTCACATGAATATAAAAGGTATGATATTTCCCATTAAGCACCAACAAAGTATATGGGTTTTGATTCCATTTACTAAGATAAATAGTAAGACCCTCTATGTTTCTAAACACCAACACTATAAACACCTTATACCTCCTTATATAGAAGTAAACTACCCAGTGACCAACCATGTGTCTTTAGACAATAAGATCCATGAATTAACAAGAAAAATATGCAGAATATAAGATACATACTAATAGTCACATTGACACAACGTTTATATAAATCACTAAAATGAGGATAACAAATACCACATTGGGATTTGGGAAGGATTCAAAAACATCTCTTAAATATATAAGAGTACTTTATTAGAAAATACTTCCCATGTAAATGCTTAAATGAGCTTGAACTCCCATCCCAATGATCAATATTCACTATGATGTTATTTTTGTAAAGGCCTAGTGATTGTATATATTTGGAAAACATGTATGTGATAAAATAAAAAAATACAGTTGAATCCATATTGGGTTTTATTTTAAAATAAATTTCTGAACCCAATGTGAATCTGTTACCCCTCAAAGTGATCAAATGAGTTTTTTTACTAATGACACAACACTAAAAACTTTTATTGTTTATGTTTTTTGATCCTTTGATGGATTATAAATGACTCATATAAAAAACCATCAATATAAATAGATGAGACTATATATGAGTCATAGATATTCCTTAACATCCATGAATGTTGTAGCATTGATTATTGAATGAAAATTTTCACTAATTTTGTGCCTTTAAATTTAATTACTGAACATTTAGGTTAAATAATAAAAACTTAATGGTATACTCCCAAACATAGTGGAATCTAGAGGAAGCCTTTGGGAAATCAAGACTTATGGATCACCTCATTGATAGTGGACCAAGTGGAAGACATTAGAACCAATGAACACCTCCAATTACATTGAAATCCTACATTTGGAGTGGGGAAACACCTACCTCCATTACCTGAGGGATTTAGAGTATGGGGGAACAAATTCATCACCATATGCTATGATATTACTAGGATAACTATTGTTGAATTTAGTTTCCAAAAATATTATGTATCTCTCACTTCTTATTAATGATCTTATGAGGATTTATAGTACATACTAACATTAGTCACTAATACCTAAGCACCTAGGAGGAGGTCTTATCACAGGAAGAAAACTATCAAAGGTATAGTGGTAGATTATATCCCCCTTTATATGTAAGTGGTTTATAAAAAAACTATGATAGTCACAAAAGATTCAGAATATATATCTCATCATTCTCATCAAACAAGTAAACATACATGGCAACATCCTAGGAAGTATGTTCATAGGTTATGATGATTCTCAGGGAGGAATTTCATATAATTTACCCTACCAGTGAATCCAATCAGTATATTTTGGAATTGAATGGATGGATGAAGTATCTCATATCTCAACTCCCACTAAAGAGAAGGATTATATCACCATTTAAAAGGAATAATATTGTTAACATATTTTGGAGGAAACCAAATGGAATTATTATATCCATAGTTATATCTTTTAGGTCTACCAATAATTACTAGCATTGAAAATAGTGTACCATTATCAATATATCTTAATGGTTAATTGGTGGTCATTCTATATTCCTTCTCCCACCACCATAAGAGATCATCCATATACAATGTTTGTTACTTCAAATATGGTCCATATTCTCAATACAATTTTATAGGATCACTGGTATATCAATGTAAGAATGAAGAATAGGATCAGGCCTATATACCCATTTCAAATAAAATTTAAAATATATCCTATAAATTAATTTTGGGAAAAATAAAATCTGTCCAAATAGAGAATGAGATGACCACTATATCCCTACAGTTTCTATAAAGAAGAACCATATTCATTATCCCACCAAAGGAGGCCACCAATATGTTTTTTTTGAAAACAAAAACAGACAATTATATTCCTATCCACACACATGAAGATTACTATAATATTCTACTGGTTCCAATCAAGGAAAAGACTCAAAATATTGTCTTTTCCGAAAAATCCTGTCAAAATATTGAGATAATGACTTTAGATGAACAAAAAGATTTTATTCTTTTTCACTCTGATACATTTTATGCATAACATCATATTCTTATATCCACTTTAGAAAGTCATGGAATATCCCAATGATGTGAAGGGTCTCATATGGTGTTCCTATGTAATAAGGTTTCTTCCCAATCTATATTACTCACATGATTGAGGTTCTAGACCTAGTCTTCAAATCCTAGAAATCTTGAATGTTTTTCCAAAGGGGAAAAATTTTAAGAGTTGGATCATATTCCAACCTAGGTTAATATTGATAACATTGAGGCACTACAATGCCTCTAGATAATGTCCCAAGAATCTACTGACCTCCCAACATTAGGGAAAATATGCTATGATGATGGAGGTCCTCCTTGTGGTATATATGACAGAAACTCTGGATATCCTCTCTATAGTACTAACCATAAAGATCATCCTTGTATAGATCAAATCATCACCCATATAATTCTTCATAATGGTATATATTACGAAATTACTCCCTAAAATTTGACATAAATATAAAATCAAGGTGCTATCCATAATGGTGTATATAGAGAAAATAATAGAGGTCCTCCCAATTGAACATAATGGGAATGTTCTCCATAAAGTGACATCTATCCTTGACAAGAACATATTCCCCTTATTTAATCTACTTTTTAAACACACACATACTATGGGTGATCAAAATACTGAGGCCATCTACATCAATAACCACATCACTTACTGGTTATGATTCATCTAAACTAAGGTAATGGTGAAGAAAACAATTTCTCTTGGAACCACCTTCATAGTACTTCTCTTTCGATGAAATGGAATAAATTTAAGGTGAATGCATTTCCCATGATAAAATGATTAGGAAAAAACCTCCTCATTTTAATCAAGTAAAGGAGTCTCTCTTCAAGGATAAAGATCATATCATGGTTACGTGTAATGATATAAAAATTGAAATATTCTAGTTATGGTTTGACCTATATTTACATCTTATTATAATATTAAAAATTCTTTAAAATGGTAATGAATAAAATATATACGACTAATTATATGGAAAAATATCCACCATACCATGAAATGGTACTTTTATTAAGGGGTAATCTGACCTCATCAAGGAAATAAGTGGTATTTTCCACAAAATATACTTGAATTACCTATCAAATTCATAACAACCATTGTATGGAAGTGAATGAAATGTCCTCAAACATGGCTAAATAAATAGTGTGAAGGAGTTCCTCTATGTGATGATAGATTCTATATCAGACATGCATATCAATAGACTGATATAATTTGAATCCTTAACCTTCTCCCCATTAATTACACAATCTAGATCATCATGTAGTACAATGTGTAATGTTATCACTTCAGAAAACATTTTAGTTACATGTTCTCTTTATGCTAGTTGGTCTATTAACCAAAGACTTACCATTCTGAATGGAATGAAATGAAATACTTGAAGGGAGTTTTCCATCAATAGGACCTTTCATTAGGCATACAAGAAATTTTATCAGGAATCCTATCTGAGGAAATAAAATTCCACAACCATATAATAAACATGAATAAAAATTAACTCATGCCTGGGAAAGGCAATACACTAGGACCATTCCAAGGAAAAGGATTAAAAAATAATGAGGACCAGAATAGTTACTTCATCCATATCATTATAGGAGAAACCCCATCCCACAGGACTGTGGATATTATTACCACCACCACCACCCATTAGGTAATTGAATATATAGTTGGTTAAAGAAATCATGGTAGTGGAACCAATTCAAGCCTAGGTCATAGGTATGGAGGAATTTATATTACATATTCCTCCCTCACCAATGAAATCAATATTCTCCAAATTATGGGAAGATATATAAGAATAAATAATCTAATAGATCCCCTCTTATAAAATCAATCTCTATAACTAGGGGAGTTATTGCTGAATGTCATGAGAGAATATCTTATTGTTATCACTACCCTACCTAGCCAGACTATGAACATAGTCTTCTGACCCAAAGGGTAATCTATAATAGATCATTCTCCTTAACTAAAAACCAACTATTATTAGCCATTGTTGTCACTTATATGGCTAGTGACTATCCAAAATAATCTAACACATGTTCTTTTAGTTTTCCTTTTACTCACTCACACACACCCAAAGAAACATCATAGGAGGTCTCCCATCCTGACACTTATATGGGCCAAGCATGTTTTACATTTGTTTTATAATTATGATGGATCCCAAAAAAATGTCTCCATGATAACATGGTTAATATAATTTAGTATTTTAAGTTTCATTTTTCTGGTGGTTTTAAAAATGTCACCTTCTATCGAGGAGGGTAGCTGAATCCTTGTAGGCATTGTAATCCAAAACGAACCACTAAGATCACAAGTGATAAGTATGTTTATAACTATTAAGAGATATTTGAGGGTATATAATCCTCTTACTAAAATATTGACAATGAGGAAAGGATTCTTGATACATGTCATGTGTTCATAAATTTAATTTGAATCGCTGTCATAAATAACCATGAGCATGAACTTAATATTGAATGGATTGATGATGAGACATTCAACCGTGATTCAAACCACTCCGATAAAGATGATTTCCATAATTGGAACTATATTTAGTCTTTAAATCATGGATATCTATCAAATAACTAGTTACCACATACTCTTTGATCTTATTCCAAGGAGAAATAGGAAACTATGGCTATATCAACCAACCTTCCCCGACACTAAGAATTTGAAGCTATTTCCCTTGAGGAAATAATCAACTAATATGAAGATGAGTTAGAATAATTGAATGAAGTCAATTTAAATCTATTAAATGGTAATATTCCTCTTTAATATAATTCTTGGATATAAGAAAATACATTACCAATAATCTATAGAAAATAATGAATAGATACTCAACTTGAACCCATCCATCCAAATTAGTTAAGACATAGACAACCTATCTATGTAGATATGATAGTTGATCAATGTGAATGCTTATATCTACTAGGATATCAACTATCAAAATTTCAGGTTAGTTACAACATGATGGATCCAATGGAATATTAGTATCCAGTTCCAATGAGTTGAACATACCAAATTTCACCAACTGATTACACTAGAGAATCATATTAGGAAACACTTCCACCAAAACTCTTAAATCCCATTAATTCCCTTACAAATAAAATGTACAAAATAGAGGGATGTAAAGTGATAGTGAAACCAAATTGGATTTTTTATCCTAATTGAGTGGATGACAATACCCCTCCACCTAATTTTAGGAGTCTCACCATACCTATTTTCTATGTAAGGGATGATCTAGAGAAATATCTAATAGATCAAATATCTTAGGGAAGCCCTGTAATGGAAAAATTAGAATAAAAAAGCAATGATACTAAATTTACTCATTCAAACCTTCATAGGTCCATCATTTCTATGGTATAATTTTTTTTTTCCAGCAGGGTATATTGATAAATGGGAGGATCTGGAATAATAGTTCCATTACTAATTCACCGTGATGCTATAGAAATGGGGATCCTTAAACTCTTAAATTCAAAAAAAAAATGAAAATGGGAGTTTTGTATAAATCATATATATGTTTATACAATTGGATTATTTATAAAACACGTAACTCTACCCAGACCATATTTTGGAGATGTGTATCGACAAAATATTCAATGAGAACAAGATACCACTGATTTATTTTAAATATCCTACTAAATTAATGGATTTTTTCATAGTCACGTGGTGATGGGAGTATTCCATATGATAATCCAAGTCTAATAATCAACTTAATCCATTAAATTAATGTATTAAACCTAAAATATTTATGGTTATAAAATTCATGATCAAGATGAAACCAACACTAAATAACATGCATATGTTCAAAAAATATCACTTGGATCCTCCCTATGAACTATAATAAAAACAATAAAACCCTATTTAGGAAGATAGGAGGGAAGAAAATCACCCAACGTTAATGTATTTTTAAAAAATAAACCCTATTCAATACAAAATAGAATGTTCTAGGAAAATTCATTGTGGTCATGGAGAATAATATCCACAGACATCTAATGATCATGAAGTCTGATGATATTGGTCAAAAATAATTTCCTAAATACAGTCCCATTCACTAGATGGTAGGGAACATTATCTATAATGGTTTTGTATTTAAGGATATAATTTAGAAGATGATAGAATATGGGAATATTAAATTGGAATAATTCATAGTGAAAGTCAGGTATATTTCTATTTATATTCAAGAATGAGAAGTTGGCTGGTATGAAATTCTAAATAGAAGTCTATATAAGATTAATGAATTAGTGGATATTACATTAGACATTTAGGATCACATTGTACTCAGGGATCAATTCAATTATCCATTTAAAACCCCAATTTCCTATACAATACCTAATATAAAGTCACCAAAATATTGGTCCTCTAAGATCCTTAGAAACTATAATTGATGAAATGAGTCATGGGAGGAGTGATTACCCACACCTAAGTTATCCAAGACAATCTCAAAAATCCTGTCACCATTTCTCGAAGGATAAAAATCTTCCCATAAAACAAGTCATTGGAAACTACTTCTCCAAATGGAATGACCCTAGAATAAAGATTGGTGATAATGGGTTTTAAATGTTATCCACTTGAAAGATCCCTTCTCTAGAGAAGAAGGTATATACAAACCCATTTTCCTTACCTACAGTCAAGGATTAGGGAGAATAAGTTATAGATTCATGGATGGTTGGGGAAAAGGAGGTCTATATAGATCAAAACATTAAGTAAATTTCTATTTTGAATCCATATATATAGAATATACCTAGAAATAGCCTCATAAATGTGCTAAAATAGAACACCAATCTACTCATGAATCACCTAGACCCTATTCAGATTCAATCATACAAATGTATTGGATAGAAAATGTGAATGTTATTTTTCCAAAATCATAATGTGCGAAGGAAATATCATCCAAAACCTTATGATATTATAATTCCCCTAAATATATGTTGATAAACGGATATACTAGTATAATAGGCCTCAAACTACAAGATTTAGAATAAGGACTCACCTCATAATTAGAAGCTCGGTCCCCTGACCCAATAGTATGACATGTTGAAATATCATATCATCATTCCCACTAAGCTATTAATTTTGCATGATCTACACCGTTTTATTGAACTTATGGAATCCCTTATCAATTAAATTTTGATCTATCAAGAGTTTGAGGAAGAAATCAGTACAAGTAATGAATATCACTGATTAACTGGTCAATAAAAATGCCACATAATAATTTACTTTATGGAGTGTCTTTGGGAAATGTCCGTACATGACATATCATAACCTTCAACATATATATATTATTGTTTTAATATTGGTTCCAAAAGTTCACAATGACTTAGAATGAAGATGATAAAAGAGATCAAAGATTAATCATAAGATAAAAACCCATTTGAAAATTATAAAGCAAAAGTGATTCACAATTAAAATCAAATACATTAAAAATTTACTCAAGGCCTTTTCCAAACATCACATAAATTCTCTATGTAATCCTTCTCAAGGAATCACTTGTTTCACAATGCATCACCCTAAACCAAAAAGAAATCAATTAAAAATATTTCCCTAGTTTGTAAAGAATTGTTGGGTTCTTAAAGTATTCATTCACAAGGTTTTTCAATTTCCCAAAAGGGAATTGTCATTTTTGGATCTAATGTGGTGATTATGAGTCCACCCTATAAATCTTCATGATTTTGTGTCTTATAAGGATGCCTAATAGAGCCAAAAATTTACTATGTGGTTATATGGATCCATTGTTATCACACCCATGTTGCATGGTTGTATATTCACTACATGGATTAAAATTTCATGAACTTTATTATTTTAGGTTTATAATAAATACCACATATCCCTCTCATAATAGAAATATAAATAGATAATATGGAATAATGGAGAAATACAATAAAGAGAGAACTAACCCTTTGGGAAACTTTTATGAGATCCAAATCACCATTAATGAAGAATTATCACTTATGTAAGAATTATAAATATAGGAAAATGGAAAAAACCCATTAAGTTCACTTCACAAAAGAGTTTCCTCTAAGTCCCATTCCATGTGATAGGCCTAAGTTTCCCCTTTCTCGAACTTGTGGAATATTCAAAAATGAAGGGAATCTATGCGAATGGGGATCCTCATTGGGAATAGAGTGTCTGTAATAGGATACTTTATTAAGGAACCTCAATCCAAGCCATACATGAGCCCCATACTCTTCACATATCACTTCAACCCTATACAATGTAGAGACTACTAAGCTCCCTCATTCCCTATTCTCAATAATTTTTTATCTCAATGTAACATTCCCAACTATGGTTCTTTCATGAAGCATCCTTATAGTAGGTATGAAAGACTCTCTATTCTCCTATCCCTTAGTACATGTCATCTACATATTTCAAACAAACACAAATGATCTTATTCCCCCTATATATATGGTCAAAAACATGAAAATACCTAATTAATCCCTTATAAAAAACCACTGGAAATACCTAATTATGATTTTCCCAACAACGTTCACCCATTTCGATCATGCATTCCAAAGATAAATAGCGTCTCCTTGGTTTTCCTCCTAGACCGATAGAACCCCCAGGATGATTATAATCAATTATCCTTTGGATAATGGTTATTTTGATATCAGGGATATTATTTTGACCTCCCACGGCTCATTATGTCCACCCTATATACTAATGTGTATATTTGGATGACCCTATCCACTAAATTATCCATTATATAATGGACCTTCACCTTTAGTGTAAGCCTTAGTAATGTCCCCCTTAATTATTTTATCACTATTAATCATCAATGATATAGGGGTGACAAATTGATTTCATTATAATCCATTCCATTTTCACTAAATCACATTATTGGCAACTCATGTGTAATCCCCAACACCTCTTCATCGTGGGTCCATATTCCCTAAGAGTACCAAAATCCTCTATTTCAAAAGAATTAAATATTAGGATATAGAAACATATTTGGACCTCTAAATGGTCATAATCCATAACTTAGTCCCTCAATGTTTTATATCCCTAGTGAGATGCATACCTAGGAAGATCATGAAAAACCCCCAAAACCTCTTCACAATGGGTCCATATCCCATATGGTTCTAGTCATCCTTTAATACTAAAACATCAAATAGATGGAATAAAACACTTATTTGGGACTCCAACTAGGTTTATGACCCAAATAATTCCCTTAGAGGTCCATATCACCCATTAGATACATAACAAGGTAGCTATAGCTCAATCCACTACACCTTTTCACCATGGGTAATATCACCCATGGTTTTATACATTCCTCACTATAAAAATATAAAAAGAAAATATATAGACACATACTTGGGCCAATTTCTTGGTATTAGGCCCAAATCAATCCATCAAGGGGCTATATCTTCTGTGAGATGTATATCTAGGTCACACATGCTTTATAATCACTCAATTTTCTATTTTTTATCCTTTTAAGACATGGAAATACTAGTTTTATAACATAAAACCACATGAATGTGTCCATATTATAAGATGTTAAATAAAATGGTATGTTTTAGTCACAAAACCTTAAACTAAGAACCTAGAACTATGTGTGA
This sequence comes from Viscum album, assembly GCA_963277665.1. Classification (NCBI taxonomy): domain Eukaryota; kingdom Viridiplantae; phylum Streptophyta; class Magnoliopsida; order Santalales; family Viscaceae; genus Viscum; species Viscum album. The sequence goes on from OY728166.1 coordinate 594,279,021, forward strand.
TTTGATTCTTGTTGACCAAGATATATAGGATTTCAATTTGAGGTTCAAAAGAAACAATATACAAAAACCCATTTTCATCATTCAATAACCCCATGAAAAATCAAATCAACCTTTCACTATTACATATCCCTTATATAGATCATATTCTCATTGGTACATTGTCTTTTCAATACAACCATCCTAAAAGAGCCCTATTCCCCTAGTGAAATATCAGAAAAGGACACCTATGTGTATTCCACACACCAAGCATCTCAAGTTATCATCCATCCATTAGTACACCTCACATGGCTTTAAACTATGTGGAAATAGTCATGTATATATGAAATTAAATGGATACACAAAATATGCATTTCAAATGACCATTAATGGTATGTTGTATCCCATAAAGTTAAACTAAACAATATGGGTTATGATTACCTTCATGAGGGTATATAGGTGTTGGAGTTTGAATATCTGTATTAATTCAATAACACTTTTTTTGATAAGTTACCAATTCCTAACATTTATTAAATTCAAATTATTCAAAATGTAATCATTTTTTTTGTTTTCATGTATTAAATTTTAACTATTATTTATAATTTTAATTTTACCTTTTCTATATTAATCATTTTTAATCGTATTTTACATATTTAATTTTTTTATAATAAATCTTTTCATTAGGAGGAATATGGTAAATAATTATCCAACCCATGGATAATCTAAAGGTTTAACCCTCAACCACATAGAGTACCTGTGTTAACCGCATGGGAGAGTAACCCAAGGGACCAGCCAAGGGGGAATGACCAGGTATAGGCCTAAGTAGAGTGTATGCATAGTGAACCTATAGTTATGGGATAATGGGACATCACAGGTTGGTACAAGATTGTGAGGACCTAGTGTGTTTTTTTATAAGAAGTTTTGATCCCTCATAGACAACCTTAAATAGTGGAAGATTGAGTTGTATGTTATACTTGAGGATAAAGAATGAGGGAGTATGATGTGGGGACACAATAGACAAGGCATTGTTCCTCCATTTTAAATGACATGGATAGAACCTATGTTTCTTAGTCACTCCTATCCTGGTAATTTTATCTACTGAACTTTATCATCTTCATCCTCTAAGCCTCATCTGATATTATAAATTTTCTAGAGTATTGGCCAAACCTTCGTTAATTTAATTGGGGCATCCATGGGTGAAACATATGCCGTATTATTGAAAAAGTATCAATAAAATGTTTTTTGAACACTGATACATGCATGTTATGCATTGAATGAATCTAACAGGTTGAAGAAAAAATATTGTCTACATTCAAATGTAGTTGTTTGTGGTCATTATGTAATCAAATACATAGATGAATTATATCTTGAATATAATCATAATGATGTGAATTACATGGACTTTACAACTAATCCATGAACAATAGTAGCCTCACCATGGGATAAAAGCACAATTTAGAAATGATAGTTTGACCTACCAGTCGATGGTAGCTCCTCCTCTATGAAATCACCACTAGATACCACAAATCGAAGTTATGTTTGATGGTAGAAACAATGGTAAACTGAAAACACTATTAATAGATGATATTTCATTTATGCTTTAATAGAAAACTACTCATTTCCCCCTAATAGATCACATTCCTTTTGATTGAAATGTTCACTAGACAATGAAAGAAGTAGCGGGACCCTCAAACAGTTTAACTATTGAATATTATTCATCTTATGGTATCTTATCTATTTCATATCAATGATAGATAATTATATGAAATGGTAGGTCTTGTTTTAATGGTATATTTCAATAGTCAATTTCTCATATCAATTGATGGTAGAGTAGTACAATGGTATCTTGTCAGTGGGAGAAACACCATGCTATATCTAGGTATCTCTATCCAACACTAGTTTAAATATGATTCGAAAAATATGATACTTATTATTTTAAATGCGACAATGGAAATAAATATTTTATTATATTTAACAAAAAAATAAATTTACATGTTATGTAAAAAATTAATTTCAAAGTCTAGGTAAAAGACTCCTTTAAAAATAATGGGTTGTTCCTTTAGTTATTTGTAAAAGGCATAGTTTGTAATAGGTTCTCACACCTCTAAAAGTTATTTTCATACTGGGTACCAATTTTCTTATAGAGTAGAGAATACTGATGAGTGGAATAGTATCCGTGTGATATAAACCACTATAAAATATATATGTTCATATCTTTTATTTCTACTTCATTTCACATCTTGAACATATTACTCATTGAAGTTTCTTTAATTAATAAAACTATAATTGAATTGGTATTTTTTTTAAAAATTACTCTTCATCCCACATCTATTCTTTATTTCCATCACTTATGATCATACAATATGAATCCCTTATTAAAGGCTCGATCCTAACACAATAAACATTAAACTCCCCCTGATATTTTCATAAATTCTAGAGTCCAAGTTATGAGGCTTTAAACTATGTATGACTATTAGAATGAAAAATATAGAGAACCTATAATATGTAAAAATGGTACCATCAATTGAGATATTCTAATACATATATATTGTCACCTATTTTTAGAACATATGATATATATAGTTATTCAATTTGTTTCATGATTGTGATAAGATCAATAACAAAAGGTTAACCAAACCTGAACTCTAATCCAAGGCTAATTCACAAATACATGTTAAATAAATATGAGATTCCGAGTTTATATAACAATTCCACATAAAAAAGGTGAAAATGATATTGGGCTCAAATCCTCTTGACCAACACACATTCCAAAGTGTCTCTGAAAAAGTTATAGAAACTTTCTGCCTTTGGAGTGAATGTTTATATTTAATATAAACTATTTTGGTTAACTAATTCCTCATAAAAAATGGTGAGCCTAAAATGAATAATTCAATTAAAAATGTGATTTATAATAGAAACACTTACTTGTGATATTTCATATACGGGTTATTTTTATTTTTATTTCATTGACCACCATAGGTACTTCAAAATCTCCAAAACTTCTTTTAATACAAAGATATGGAATCTTTAAATAATTCTAATTGAAACACAATAACTGTGATGGATATTTCATCAAAAACAATAAGTGTGGTAACATTGACTCAAAGACTCTAGAAGCATGTGGTAAATGATCTTATGTGATAGTACCACCTCGATGATATTATTCTAAACTTAGATTTAGTGTCTAAAAGACTTCAGAAGATGAATCTTCACCAGTATTCTCATCAATGATGGGTTGAGAAGCAAAAGGTGAAAACATTTACCATACCTAAAAGATTCAAAAGCATATTATCAGAGCATAATTATACCCATATTCCATATGTTAGGGAAGTGGATCTTGAGGATGACCTCACCATCACTTCTACCCAGTATCTGACTAAGATGGATCCAAATAAATATCACCTTAATCAATATCAAAAAATTACCAGCCTTTTAAGATTCTATTGTGGAGGAAACCCATGAGATTACAGACCCATCCATCTAGGACTAGGCACTCTAAATGATATGTCATTGTGATAAAATAATCATAATATTTAGGGTGCAGGTCAATATTATTTTCACTATTGAATAATCATATCTTGATATACTAATGGCATTCAAGGAGTAGGTCTATATCCCTTCCACCAATTATCAGGATTATTAGCAGGAAATGGTGAAATCTGGAGGAGCCTATTAGTATATTCCACTGGTAGATAGGGAGAAATCACATATTATTGCTTCCATGTGAGAATCCCATCAACATATCCCTTCAATAAATAAGAGACTTTAGTGGGGACAAATCTCGAATTCCCATAATAAGAAGGACCACATTACCATTCCCATAGAATAATCCAATCAACATATTGTAAAAGTAATTGAGTGGTAGGATTATATATCTATCCATAACATGAACATTTATCATCAAATCATAGTAGTGGTAGTAGAGGATCTCCATCAGTATATCCTATTGATCAGTAGGGTTCAAACCGTATTATTGCTCCCACCATCAGTGGATCAGATCTATATACTCTTGTATCTACTCAGAAGATGGATCATGTTCCCTTTGTCATTGAAGGGGGTTGTCTTTATGTTTTGGTGTAGAGGAATGAACATTATAATACTCATAATCTCATTTGGACAAAATTTTGACTATGTATCATAAATGCCACATCGAGGAATTCTCATGTCCCTACAAAACCCAGAAGAGCCCACCATTATATATTGATAACCCCTTAGGATTAATAATATTTTATAGCTTCCCATTAATACAATGAATAATGTCTATATATCCATATGTTAATAAAAATTAAGGATCACATCCCTTCACATTCAAAGGATACCCATAGGCACATTTCAATGGAATGAAAAATGAAGACTTATATTTATTACCAATCTTGAGAATCTAATAATCATAATTTGATGGAAACATGGGAATAAACTAATAAAGTTCCTACCCATTATGGTAAATATTCATAGTATGTAACTCTTTAAACCCCATAGAGAATTTTAAAAAGTATACATTTCTATGTGAAACATAAGACCCATGAGTAGGCTCATATTTTTCCCTCGTTATTGCCAATGTTCATGAGGACTTCAAACCCCTCTCCATAGTGGCCCAAGAATCTATTATCTCATAGATAAAGATATAATATATTCAAAATCATAGATTTCCTTCCCATGGAAATGTGAATATTGATTGTTGTAGCATTTCTCATGGTGAGAGCTATGAAAATACTCTTTGTGAACGATATATCAATTATAAATAATGTTCTCCCCTTTCCAATTCATCAAATATTGGTCACCAAAAAGGTATTCCCTATTTAATCTAGAACATCCACCCTAGAGGTCCCCCTTAGGATATATGTTATAGAGGTACATCATGTGGATGAATACTAATGTAGAATATAATTCCTCCATATGAAGTAAAATAAGAACAAGACCGTAGAGGTCCTCTCCATGGAACTCACTAGGAATATCCTACCCATAGTGATAGTTAAATGTGACCAAATGTCACCCACTCTATGTAACTATTATTAGAACACCCTCATATTAATAGGCAATTAAGATACTAAGTCTAGTCAAACCAATAATATTTTCACTAGTAGGAGATATATCTTCTCAAATGTATTATTGTTCAAGGAAATAGTCATCATATGGGACACCTTAATAACCCATACTATTTAATGAAGCAATAAATGTTCTAAAAAACCCCACCCCCATGAAAAATAATTTGGAAAATGACCACTCTAGTTAAATCATGTAGAGGAATCCCTTATGAAGGATAAAGAAAACACAATGATAATAAGGAAAGAATGAGTTTAAGATAATAAAATTGAAGTGTTATGTATCATAGACACCTTATAGTAAAATATTACCGAGACCATGAAAGAGGGGTGGAAAAATTAATTACACTAGAATCTATGGAAAAATCCCAACCAATATAAAATGATACACTTGTCTTGTGGGGAGTTTCCTATCTGCATCAAGGTGATATGTGAACTTTACCACCAAATAAAAATGGATAACCTTTTAGATACATGAAAAACGATGTCAATAAAGTGGCATAATGATCTCTAAATAGAACACCTCATCAGTTTGAAAACATTGTACCAACTGATTACTGATTCCCCATCTAGTTTACACATTAGTGATTAAGGTAAACATTTAAATTATACCTCACTCCACAACAAACAATGTTTGATAAGAAATACATCATGAAATGCCTTCACCACGGGACAAGTCTAGGGAATGGGTTATATATATGATAGTTACTCTATCTAGTATAATATCATTGTATCTAAAGCATGGAAGTGGTGTACTTGGTGAAAAAATTCTATTCACAGGATCTTTTAACTAGCTGTTAGGAATGTTGAATGGGGATCCTATTAGAAGAAATTAAAAACCTTCATTCTAGAGAATACCTAATTGGTGAGTAAATCATGGGTGGAATGTTTCATTCACCTAGACCATTATGAGACTAAATCCCATAAAATTAATAATGTCATCACAATAGCCTCCTTAGGGTTGGGGGGATTTTTATTATATCCACTACCCTTGGGATCCTCAAATCATTTGTGAATCTAATATGTAATGGTTAAGAAACCAAGACAACCCCAGACCATATGCATGGTGGAATTTATAGAGGGAGATAGATACCCCTACCCTTCTGATGAGGATATGGTTCATCCATCATATTATACATTAATTAATGTTATTAACATGGTTCCTATAAAAATCATTGATATTGATGTTGATATTTAATTATAATAATAATAGATATTAGTTCCAATCACGGTTTACACAAAATATCATGAAGAGGTTGTGCATAAACAACATCATATAGAGACTCAAAATCTTGAAATACCACCATGAAATCAAATCAGACTTACTCGATAAACTTTAGAAAAGAAAATAGTTAGTGTAGTCACCACCCATCCACTGTCCAAGGAAACTAAATCTTTTACTATCAGGGAGAATGTAGGTTGATAAGAAGCTAACATTAAATAAGTAAGGAAAGTCAATATCATGTTAATCAAGGGAAATATTCCTACTCACTATAACTTCCACGAAGAGAAAAACAAATCTCCTCTAAAGGACCTTCCCCAAACTAAGAAATATTATTAACCCATAAGGTAATAATAAAATCATCTAATGGTTTATATTTCCAAAAAACTACTATGAATAAACCCTTTAGATAAACAATATCAATAATTTCATCCACTAGGATGGTAGACAGAGTCATATTGGGTGAGATACCAAAGGTATACTTATGCGAGACACCAAAAGTAGACATGATAAAGCTGATTATATCAGGCATTTACATAGACTATACTTGAGTGTACACCTATACTTTAGTCCTGTGATTAGATACCCTATGAATTCATGTCGAGGTTGTGGAATTATAACACTTATAGTATTTCTGAAACATATGTTGTATCCGGAGTGGGTATATGTGGCTCCTCCTTCAATAAACTTTTATAATCCAACATTCCTGATCATCAATAGTACTAAAGGCCCCAAGAAATATCTAAGATACTTTGGGTCTCAATGTTTCACCATTGTTGGTATAATAGAATAATAATCTTAGATGTTTTATGAAGACTCTGGAGGGACTATGATTCATCTTGTATAGTAATCTATCAATTGTGTCCGTTATAAGCTATAAGTAACTCCATTGTAAATTTCTCTATCAATTAATCTACACAATGAAAAATATTTAGATCCTTTATATCTATAATTTCATGAAATATTAAAATGATACGGTCTTGTATTTGATTTTTAGATTAAAGTTTCTTACTTGTTATTCGAATATAAAACTCTCATAGAAATAATTATTGGATATATATATATATAAATTTATAGGAAATTTGTAGGGACCATAAATTCCATTGAAATATCAAGGTGAGTTCCAGATGTTTTCCTCAAATTCCTAATTATTATAAGATTATATTTTATTCTCAAACGTTAATGATCAACTAACACTAGTTCAATAAAGATAATGTGTAAATAAAGAAGAATTGGAAACTATTAAATATATGTCGACTTTGACATTGGCTCCATCCTATAGTCTATAAGATACCACCCTTTCATAAATGTACATCCCTATTTAAATTTTGGTTAAAATTACTTTTCTTCTGCTAATGTGGTGGTTCTTCGGTGTATGATGAGTTTTGGGAGATTTCTAGGGTGTTCAGGACATGAAAGGAGGTCCAAAATAGGCCAAATAGTGTGAAGCACATGGTTGGCCCATGGTTAGTACAAACTGCACACTTTTCCCAATAAATTATATAGTTTGGGGACCCTTTTGGTAAGAGGCTTGCACATGGTTACCACATAGTTTAAAAAATCGTGCGGGTGCTTCCAGGAAACCATGCGACTCAGCCTCTCTTGGATAGAGGGAGCCACACAGTTGGGGCACGATTTGGCTAAACATGTAGCCAAACCATGTATCCTTTTAAAAAGTGGATTTTTACAATTTCCCTCATGACCCTATTTCTTTTTTCACTGATTTTCAACCCATTCAACCCCCTACAACAAGGGTGATGAACCCAAATCCCCCCTCCTCTATGAGTGATTCAACTTTAAATATTGGGAATTTGGAGTGTTATTTGGTGAGAAAAGAATCTCCAAATTCTATGTTGGGTCTTTAAAGTGAGTTTGAGTTTAAATCAAGGGATCAGTTGGGGATAGTAATCATATTCTACCACGAGGTAGGTGGTCTTTAATCTTTTTCACTTAGTCCCGTTTTGTATAAATGTGTATGTAGTTGTTTCAATATATTACCTTGATTAGTTTTTATGGATTTGGTTAGTGAAAATTATTTGGGCGTTATATTATGGTGTGAAACCCTTCATGGACCCTGTTTGGTCTATTGGTGAGTGAGATCGAACCTAGGGCTACCCATGGGGTAATCTAAACCCTTGTAAATGGTGAAAATAACCGGTTAACAACAAGATAAGGAAATTATGAGATAAAATTGATAGTAAATGTGTAATTGGTTATGTGGGTTGGGTTAATGGGTTAATTGAAATGATTATAAGTTGGATTTTGAAAATTCCTAGGAGGTTTTGAAATGGTTTTAATGGTGTGTTTTTGAATTTGATCTGATTATAGATTTATTGAAGGAAATTTAGTTTTTAATGTGAGTAATGTTTTGAAAGCGACATTAAACTCAAAGTGATTCTAAAAGTGGGTTTCTTAAGATATTTCAAATGATGTTTGAAATTAATAAAAGGTTCCTCTTTTTTGAAAATGGTTTAAGGGTTGTTTTGGATGATTTAAATGGAAATAAAATCCTTGGGTAATGTTTTAGTTTTCAAATAAAAAGACCGTGTTTCAAAGTAGAGGCTTCAAGATTATTTCAAATAAGTATTTTGTATTGTGTTTTATACCATGATGTGGTTTTTAAGGCCCATTAGGACCATAGTAATTTAATTGATCTATGAGTTTGTGAGATAGGAGCCATGAAGATTATGTTGGCATGTTAACATGATTATCAAATGAACTAAATGATGACCGTTCATAGTTTATGACATATCATAAGGGGTTGTTAGGCATAATGATATATGTGTTTAATAGTTATGGTTTGTGTTGGTAAATGTGAAATGGTTTGTAAATGAGATTAATGTTAATTGTTTACAATTTAACGCATGGCATAAGGTAGTGTTTGGTATTAGGCAAGTGGATTAATGGGTTATGTAATATAAATAGTAATTATGTTAATGGTTTAAGGCATGAAGATGATTTATGTGTTAAATGAAATATTAAATGTAAATGTTTTGTGAATTTTTTGAGAATGATTTGTGAAATGGTACATTTGGTAAATGGTTCAAAGAAACATGTCCACATGGATTGGTAGTGTGGGATATTGGACATGAGTATCTACTCCCATGGGTTGGGTTAGACTGAGGATCTATACCCCTCCCCTATAATGCATGGGTTAGGAATGGGAACTAAGGATCTATGCTCCTAACACTTTTATTTTATGAGACCACCTGGACCGAGGCTCCAAGGTAAGTGTGATATATTTAATGGTGAAATTGTTGTCCCTAGTGAGATAGGGAACTTGAACTATTTAGTTATTCATGGAAATTGGCTATCTTAGCCTCTAGTGTAAATGATATAAATTACTATCCCATTGGAAAAATCATGAGGTTGATCAAGTGAATATTGTTAACTAATGGGTATGTGATTGTTTTTTATTAGTGAACACCCTTGAAGGTTAAATGTGTATATAACCCCTTGTTCCTAGGCTTAAACTCTTAGTGTAAGCTGAGTTACTTTCGTTGATTAGTTGAATCTAGAGAACTTAAGCAATAAAATGGATATTATATAATTACATAATTATTTCCTTGTTTATTTATTAAACTTGTTTTATTGAATATTTTTTTATAGCTTGGTTATTACTTTAGGAACTGTTTTTGGTGGCCTACTGAGTTGTAATCACACACTGCTCCAACAACTATGAAACTTGGGAACCTGAGAAGATGCAACTATTTTCTGATATAGGTTGAGGATAAGGATCTGGTGTTTGGTTTTTCATGGGATATCGGGTAATAGTATGGGAGACTAGGACCAGGTAGGGGATTAAGTCCATGTTTAGATTATTATGGCTTTTTTGGTTTTTGTTTATATTTTATGACTGCATGGCATGTAGTTTATTCATTATATTGTTATATCAAGTGTTACTTGGTTACTTGTTATCATTGTCTCATGATATACCTCTATTGGTTTCCTATGGTTACATTATTTGTCGATATCATTTATTTTATGGAATTAATCTGATAAGTGGGTATAGTCTCCCCAATGTTTCCCCATAGACCCACATTGCTAGTTGGATGCTTTTAGAATACAGGGAGGTGTGATTGAGTTCATGTAATGACCTAGATCAGGGCACTGGATAGTGTCCATTGGGCCAGGGATGTTATAAAGTGGTATTAGAGGATTCCTTTTGTCTTACTTTTTTGGGAATGGTAGATACGAGGCTTTTATCTTTACAAGCCATTGTAATGATATCATGCTTAGGTTCCTGTAGCCCCATGTATGAGGGGAAAACATGTTTCTAAGGGAGGGAGTTGATGTTCGGTTTTGTTCTTTTATGGTTGATTGTTATTTCCACCTCAAGTAGTGTACTTGGATATGGTGTTATTTATTTATGAGGTTCTATCTCTTATCTTGGTGTGGAAAGAGGGTGTGTTTGAGTTCATGTATCATACTAGGCAAATAGGATTGGTAGGTCGTTCATGTGTTTCCTATGATTGATAGTACCTTTAGATTCATATAATGGTAGTGTAACTTTCTTCTTGTAAACCTCATTTATTGATTCTCCCTTGAAATATTTGATAAAGTAAATGTTTTTGAAATATGAACTTGAATAAATCATAGAATTTTGATATATTGGGTTAATAAAAATGTTTCTGAAAATTTAAATTCTTGGGTATTTAAAATTGAATATTCTAAAATTTTTAACCTTGGGTTTTAAATGGTAAATATTAATTTTGAAGGGATATGAAAATGATGGAACCAGTAGGGATATTTGGGATTGTGTATCCCCAGTGTTGTGATCAGACCCTGTGTAAGCGTGGTTTGGGTAGTGAGAGTTCCCTTGTTTGAGACTTTAGTTTTGGGTCATGATGTTTTTTTTGGGTTTTGGTTGCATGGTAAAAGATATGTGCTTATTGTTCCCACTATAAAATTGTGACCTTGAGTCATGAGATGTTTTTCGATATTGAGGACTTGGTAACTCTTAAGTTTGGTGATCGTACAAGTTGTGTTTTGGACCATATGGGGGGAGGGGTGTTTTGCACGTAGTGTTGATATATGTGTATGGGTGTTCTGGGTATGAGGCCTACAAAAAGTGTCTTCTGGGGTGCATTGGATGTAGTATGTTTTGGAGAGGGGGAAAAGTTCCGCTTTGAGTAGTGAGTTGATTAAGGTTTTATGTGGATGGATTAGAGATAAATTTAATGACATTTTCTTGATGTGACTCCAGTTTAGGAAGATAGTACCATTCGGTCTTCAATGATGATCTATGAGAGAATCCAGATGGGTTTTTAGTGATTTTTGGTGTGTATGGTGCATGAAAACATTTTGGACCTTGAACGTTGCATACAGAGAGTGTTTTCTAGTGTGAGTTTACACTATAGGGATAAGAGGGATAGTTAATGGATTTTGAAATGTGACTGGAGTGGTGGTAATGAGTTTATAGTTTTGGGAAATAAAGGGTAGACCCAATGAAGGTTGTCCTAGTGTTGAAGGTGAATTAAGATGATAATCCTAGGTGGTTACTTTAGAGGAAAAATTGATTCATATTTAGTTCCATATGACATGGTAATGGTTTATAGTTGTGCCTTGGTCTTTTTATTAGGAGGTACCAAGTGTTTGTGGTTGGTTGCAAGGTCAGTTTTGGAAAGTGTTAGGGTTGTTAGGAGCCTTTCCACATAGAATAGATTGTGTTTTATGTGATAACTGATATTGATATTTATTGAGAGGTTCTAGAGTTACCAACATGTGGATTGGCACTTCTGATGTGGAAGTGACACTCGGGGTGGGGTGGAGGGTGGGGGGGGGGGTGGTAGTGGTGGTCACATAGTTTGGATTGCGTATACGAATGGTTGGTTTGTTGTGTGACAATTTTTAGGGTTCCTTGAGTCCAATGATGATGATTGAATAAGAGGCATGGTAAGATGAGTGAGTAGGTGCTGGGGCCAGCTCTAGTGACGTATGATCCATATGACCCATATTCTGGTTCAATGTGTATTTGTAGGAAAGTTCATGACCATGAATACTTTGAATAGTTCCAAGTGTGGAATTTATTTAGAATGATTATGCTGTTTGGGATGGATGATAAGGTGGCTTAGGATATATTTACTATCATATTTATGTCAGATCATAGTGGGAATCACGAGTTATATGTTGGGAATTTGGGTTGTGGTTCATTATGGTGGTCGATGGGATTCTATTTAGATCAACTAGGTCATTAAAAAACAACATGTGTTGGTAAATAATAGCGATTTCAATGGGACTGTTGGGTCATGACCACTTGATAGTGGGTCGTGAAGTGGTAGCAAGCCTTTGTTGGAAATCCCATTTGAGTTTTGGTGTTTGAGTGTGGATGAACTGTTGGCAGGAAGAGAACCCTAAGACTTTTGTCTAGTTAAGGTATCCTCATAATGGGAGGTGACATCAGTGATGGATAGTTGTAGTGGTGATCCTTGATGACTTCATAGCTTACTTTTTGCTAGTGATGATCATGTCCAATATCTTGACATCATCCCTAGTGAGTTAATAAGGCTATGGATATACACCTAGAATCTGGAGTGTGTTTTGGTTGGATATGGGACACCTAAGAGGTTACACTATTGGGGAGGAACATGCTGAGTCATTTGGTGGGGAGAACTCCATCGAACAGTTTTAGGTGAGGTCCTCATAATGGAATGGGCCTCGTTGAATTCCTTGGGTTCCATTCGCAGAAGTTGAGAATGAGTAGCAGGTCAGATTGGTTTTGTTTTTCTAATAATGGATAAGCAACCATGTCCAAGTTTGAAGACCTTCTTGCGAATCAAAGCATAAGCCACATTGGCTGAAATGGATTGAGGAAAGTGGTGATAAAAATACTCTTAAGGTGGGAGGGGGGTATGTTAGTCGTGGACGAATGAATAAGGTTGGGGAGTGGATGCAGTGTCATCGAGATTCCAATGATATGTAAGTAGGTGAATGTTTTTATTTGTCGGGGAAGGCCAGATGAGACAAAAATATAGTGGTTGATTGAGTCAAGTGATAGATTCAAACATTGGCTGATTTTAGAGGTGATTAGAGTGTTTGGAATAGGACACATTAGGGGATTCTATAAAGCATACAATGGTTCATAGAGAAGAAGATTATATGGCAGTTAAGTTCCATTGGATTTAGAGACTGGACTCTGGTAAGTGTGAATATATGATGGGATATTACTTAGGTAAGAAGGAATCATGCCCAGGTAGAAGGGAGACAAGCCAGTATTGGTTATTGGGTGTCAAAAGAGCGAGTCAGATAGGATGAAACAAATTAGTTGTGTAAAAGGTGATGAATGTGGTGGGATATAATCCACACTTAGTTAACTATTCTCTAGTAATGGGAGGGTTTTTTTGAGGAAGAACTGAGTTTTTTCTAAGGTTTGGATAATGGATGTCTGGCCTATCCAGGTAGTTTCGATAGCAAAGATGAATTCCAATGTTGTGTGGAGTTATCATGGTATATTTCATCTGGTGAGTGAAGAAGCACATTGGGTAATATGTGAAGATTGAGTTGAGGTTTTGTTAGTATCATTTTTAATGATGGGAGTATAGAACACCAGAATAGTGTGGTGGAAAGATAAAGTGTACAGTGGTGAGTGCCATGGAGGGTAAGTGTTCAGTCAATGATGTGAGCATTAGTATGAGTTGTTTGGGATGAGATGAATATTGTATTAGTATTTTGGTTTTGATAATAATCATCATCTCAGGTTTTGACTTATTGAGTACCTTGAGATGAAGGTTATTCTTGGGTTGTGCCTTCCTGATGTTTAGAAATAGGCTAAGGTAGTAGGACCTCAAGTTTCAAACTGTGTTAGGTCAAGATATCTAGTTAGAATGTAGATGTTCCCTCAAGTGTTTTCGAGCTTTAGTCATTTTTACAGGATTGAACAATAGGGTGAGACGGTGCCAAGCAATTTGGGACTTGATTTGTGGATATGATCGGACTGAGGGAATTATTGTTGGCTTTCCCAAGGAAATATAGTCCCTTTTTGGTGTCCTTTTTGGGGTGTTTCAGTGGTGTTACTTAGACATTCCTCTTTTTTTGATGTTGGCAGTGATAAGTTTGAGGTTGTTGGATCCTTGAGGAGCATCGTCACGTGGGGGCAGAGTATGGCAGGGGAAGTTTTTTCAGGGTAGGATTTCTTCCTTGTACTATGTGTGGTGACAATTTGTCCGTGTTCAAGATAAATCTTATAAAATAAAAGTTTAAAGGTGGGACTTATGGCCCAACTATTGGTCTTGGATTCTCAGTATCACTCAAAACAATGGTTTGAGGATGAGCCTTTATAAGGTGGGGAGGTTGTAAAATCCCGACCATTTGTAAATGCACATACTTATTTAAATCTTGTCTAAAATTACTTTTTTTGTATAATGAGAAGGAACTTAGGTGTATGAGGATTTTTAGGGGTGTCCTAGGGTGTTTAGGACATGAAAGGAGGGTAAAAGAGGACAATCAGTGTGAAGCACACAGTTGGTGCATGGTTAGTACAAACCATGCGCCAGGCCCATAAAACCTTGTGGATTGGGGACTCTTTTAGGAAGAGTCTCACACATGGTTACCTCACAATTTTCCAAACCATACAGATGCTTCTAAGAAACCATGCACCTTGAGGACACTTTTAGGTAGAGGCCCACACATGGTTACCAAACAGTTTTCCAAATAATGTAGGTGCTTCCAAAAAACCATGTGTCTTGGAACCTCTTGGATAGAGGGAGTTGCATGTATGGCGCATGATTTTTCTAACCATGATTCCAAACTATACGAACTTTTAAAATTATGTTTTTATGATTTTTCCATCTCGATCTCATTTTTTCTTGATTTTACACCTGATTTGACCCTTTACAACAAGGATGGCGAAAAATAAGCCCCCTCCTCCTCCATGGGTGATTCTACTTCGATTATTAGGTGTTTGGAGTGTTGTTTTGTGTGAAACAAATATTTTGATTCTAATTTTGGGAATTTAAAGGGTTTATTATTTTGAATCAAGGGATAAATTTTGGCTAGTAATCATCTTATAGCATGAGTTATGAGGCATTAAATCTTTCTCCCATAGACACATTTGTATAAATATCTATGCAGATGTTATATTATATTACATTACTTTGTTTTTATGTTTTTGATTAGGGAAAATTATTTTGGCCATATATTGAGGTAATAAGTCCTTGATGGAACCCATTTGGTCCATTGGTGAGTGAGACCTAACCTAGGGCTATGTATGGGGTAATATAGACCCCTGTAAATGGTGAAAATAATTAGAGAACAATGATATAGGGGAATTATGAGAGAGAATGAATAGTAAAATTGTAATTGGTTATGTGGGTATGATTAATAGGTTAATTTAAATTATTAAAATTTGGATTTCTTAAATACCTAGGAGGTTTCGAAATGGTTTTAATGGTGTGTTTTTTGGATTTAACTTGGTTATAGATTTATTGATGTGAAATTATGCTTTAAAGTGATTAATGTTTTTAAAGGAGGTGTTGAACTAAATGTGATTCAAAAAGGGGGTTTTAAAGTTATTTAAGTAGATGTTTTAAATGAGTCCAAGGTTCCCTTTTTGTGAATATGGTTAAAAGGTTGTTTTGGATGATTCAAATGGAATCAAAATTCTTGGGGAATGTTTTAGTTTTCAAATAAGAATACTGTGTTTAAAATGGGTGGCTTTAAGATGATTTAAAATAAGTATTCTAAATTGTGTTTTATGCTATGATTTGGTTTCAAAGGTATGTTGGGACCATAGTCATTAAATTGATATATTGTTTAGTGATATAGTACCCATGATGATTATGTTGGCATGTTAACATGGTTATTAAATAAACCGAATGATTAATGTGCATAGTTGATGACATACCATAAGGGGGTGTTAGGCATAATGATATATGTGTTTGACAATTATGGTTTATTTTGGTAAATTTGAAATGGTTTCTAAATGAGATTATTGTTAGTTGTGTTTAATTGACAACATGAAAAAAGGGTGCGTTTTGTATAAGTAAACTGGGTTAATTGGTTATGAAATATAAATGGTAATTGCATAAATAGGTTATGGAATGTAGATGATTTATGCGTTGACTGAAATATATAATGTGAATGTTATGTTTTTTTATAATAGTTTATGAAACGGTATATGGGGAAAATGGTTCAATGAAGAATGTGCACGTGGATTGGTAGTGTGGGGTATTGGACTTAGGGATCTACACCCATGAGCATGTTAGACAAAGTCTATAAACCCCACCACTATAATGCATGGGTTAGGGAAGGAGGATAAGGATCTATTCCCATAATGGTTTCATTAGACGAGACTACCTGTAATAAGGCTCCATGGTAAGTGTGATGTACTTTTTTGTGAACTTTTTATCACTATTGAGATATGGAACTTTAGCTATTCCCTTATGTTTGGAAATTTATTGGCTTAGTTCGTAGTAAAAATGATGTAAATGCCTAACCCATGGGACAAATAATGAAGAAAACAAAGTGAATATTGTTAACTAATGGGAATGTGATAGTTTTTGGTTAGTGAACACCCCTTGAGTTTAAAATTTTGAGTAACCCCTTGTTCCTTAGTTTAGAATCCTATTGTGACCTGAGTTAGTTTTGTTTATTAGTTGACTATAGAGAAATAAAGGGAGAAAATGGATATTAGATAATAATGTAAATGATTTAATTATTTCCTTGTTTATCTATTTCACTTGTTTCCTTCCATACACTTTTTTATATACTAGTTATTTCTTCATACACCATTGGTGGTGGCCTACTATGTTGTACTCACACCCTACTCGGGCCACCATGAAACTTGGGTACTTGAGAAGATGTTACTTATTTTTTTGATATAGGTTTAGGATATAGACCTGGTGTCTGGTTATACATGGGATATTGGGTTGGAGCATGGGAGGTCCGGACCGAGTGTGGACTTGGGTCCATGTTTGGGGTCTTTTGGTGGTTTTGGATTTGGATTATGTTTGTATGACTACTTGACATGTATTATATTCATCATATTGTTTTATCCTATGCTACTTTGTTACTTGTTGGCATTATTTCATGGTTTCCATTTATTTTTTCTACTGGTTATAATATATTTTGATATCATTTATACTGTGGTGTTACTATGATAAATGGACATAGTATCCACAACATTTCTCTATAGACCCACACTATTAGTCGATAGCCTCTAGCGTATGGGGAGGTGCACCTGAGGTCATGTAATAACCCATCTTGGGGTACCAAATATTTTCCAATGATTCAAGTATGTTACAAAGTCTATTAAATATCATGAAGTGACCAATTATGAATTAATAAAAAAAACATCACCACCTTTATCATGATGGAAGAAAAGAATGTATATATCTATGGATTGAAGATCATAAGAATAAGTGTTATTCATTCTATAATGAAAAATTCTTGGGCACTTCATATCCACTATGGGGAATAACATTCTCAACTTTCATAACCCAAAAATATCAAATAAATTTATCTCAATGACCATATAGATCACTATCCTTACCATTAGATACTATAAAAAATCGTTAAATAATGATTTGTATTCAAGTATATACTCCAAAATATTGTTGATTATGTTCAATAAAAATTCAGAAAACCACAAACCCAATGGACTTGCGTCACTTTTATCTCACCAGAAGATAAAGTGGGATGTCATAAAGTACCATGTAAGGTCTTGAAAAAATTTGACCACTGGATTCCCATAAAATTATTCAATTATGTGTATGTTATCCTTAGGAACAAATTAAATATACCAATTTTGACCCAAATTTCTATAAAAATTAATTATTTTGGATTCTTGGTAATAATATACATTCTAAAATATGGTCTTCTAAAAGCCATTATAACTAATTAAATAAGGAAAAATCACTAGAGAACGAACCAATACTAGTCCATGAGATATATTATACTCTTCAAGACTTCATACCCCAATCATTTAGAGGATGTTAAATTCCCTGTAAAATGGAATTATCATCATATTAGTGTTCATAATATTATTCCATCAATATTATCTGCCCATGTATTCCTTATCTGAGGAAGAATATATATATAAGAACTATAGCCCCACTAATAATTGGTGAATAATCCAATTGTAATAGGAAGACAAGGTCAACATATATTCTGACCTTAAATAAATGTCTTTTCTAAAGCCATATATGTTGTGGAAAAAAATATACAAGAACATTCATGGGCTTATTTAGATAATATAATTACTATTAGTTTATCTAGTGCCCATTTAGATCTAGTTATACTGGAGGACTGATAGGAAAATATTATCCTATCACATAAAAATTATAATGGGGTATGAACAATAAGGACTAACCTAAATTTTTTAAAAAACCATAAAATACTAGTTAGAGAAATAAAACACTAGTATATATGGCCTCATCCTTAAGCATCATGAGAAATAATATCACCAATGAAGGAATCTCAGAATCCAAGTCTAGAAGTATGATATTTTTAGATAGCTTGTTGTCATTTGATCCAAGAATTTAATCCTGGATACCCTTCACAATTTAGGGGATCTATGGGATGTTCTAATCTAGGACCTTTTAATCCCCGAAGATTTCATGATCAAGGTAAAATATGTTGGGGTATATCACCCAAAGACCAACCTCATTGTATGTCAAAAAATCATTTCATTCATAGAATTGAACTGAAAGGTTTCCATAAAAGAAAAAATTCAACCCTTTTACATATCTACCAAGATGTATAAAATTGATATCTATCAAAATCTAATTTATAATATCCCTATAATGAATCCAATACTACTTCAGAACAGAAAATACTTAGGATTTTGTGTGTCTAAATTTTCTTCTCCAATTTTAAACTCCAAGGGTATTATAAGTGAGAGAAAAAACCTCTCACCAATATCAACATCAAAGGTTAGTTCAAAAAACAAGTCTCTAACAAATAATTAATGGATATCTTATAAGATATAATTTGTAATGATCTATTATAAATACCATGTATTTATTTTAACAAAGAAGTAACTTTTTGATACCATCATTTTTTTACATACTCTATTAATGGGTAATTCATAATAACATGTGGTGGTAATTCTCCCTTATAGTCTTAAAAATCTCAATATAATTTTGAATGATTCTATAAAGGGGTTGGAAACTAATCAATGGTAGAAAAAATCAACTATATTAGGTCTTTTAATGAATTTGTAATGGACCATGTTAATATTTTCAATGAAATTAGTGAGGATTATTTAAATCCCATTAACTAAATCAAATTAGTCACTAAGGATATTGGGAGTAAATGATAAATGAGAATCATATCATAGAGGTTAAATAATTTTATATCATTCCAAAAATTAAAAGGTTAGGAAGTACCCCCAAATTTAAGGCTCTACTTATAGAGGAAAACCAATCTTGCCTTCCATGTGTATTAATCTCTCTAAAGAGTAAATTTACTTAAGTAGTAGCCTGACCAAAATTTAGACCACATAGATGAGGGTTTTTTATCTACCTGACCTCAAACCTAAGGGGAAAATATGATTATGGGACTTGGGAACATTAGCTCCCATCCATAGGATATTAGTTACATCGGATGAACATAACCTTATAGAGGAGGAATGTTATTTAGGAATTTTTTTTCCAATTAACTATATAAAAATATTTCCTCATTATCTATTTATATCCAAATATTCCCCTAAATCATCATTTTTTGGATCCAATGATTCCCACCCATCCTCAATTAAAGTAGGTGATGTCATAATATAATCTCATGAGTCTTAAGATATTAGTAAATCATCCCACTTTGATGGTATTTGGGAGGAAGGAGAAAATATTCAGGATTCCCCTATTAATTATGCCTCTATATCAATGATGTTAGGATGTAGATGTGTCTATTAATTATTTTTGAGAGATAAAAACCACCACATATTTCTTCTAGAACAAAAAATTCTCATCTATCTCCAATTTATGATGATTTTGAAGTTGTGGAAGGAGAAGAAGAATATATCATAGATCAAACTCCATCACTTTAGGAAGGAATATATATAACTAGTAATGTGAAAATACAAATAAATCTTGGTATTGAGTAAGATCCATGGTCAATGTGGATTAATACATCCATGTAAACCATCAAGAAATTTATGCATATCACTTTATTCAAAAACACTAAGTCATAATAACATAGAATTACATTGATATGCTTAGATAAGGAAATGATTTTTTCTACCATCATTTGGGTCTTATAGAGGATCATCAGGTTTTTAAGAAAGAAACTAAGAGAATACATCTGCCCCACAATACCAAGGTTAATGATAGAGTTGATAATCTCATCAAATCCAATTTAATTTAGGAAGTATAATGCCTAAAAAGGATCACCAAAATCATCTCTATCAAGTAGTAAAATATGTAGATAATATTTTATTAAATTCACAGGTTTTAATCAGTAATTATTAAAGGAACATTTCTTAATCCTAGTCATAGATATTTTGATAAATTCCTGAACAACTTTTCAATCACTCTTATTCATGGAAATGTATTCCACATATAATCAAATATATATATCCCATGAATATGAGGATGAAAACACTTTTAAGGAACCCCACATAGTATATTTCTATCTCATAATTATCTTTTTCATGAAGAATTCTATAACCACAGTGAACAATGAAAAATATCTTGATGATCCTTTTAGGGAAAATAATGTAATTTTTTTGCTAGTTTTTTGAATGTAAAGTCTCAATATAATTTTGATAATATTACCAACATTGAAATAGTATTCAATAAAATATGAAAATATAACATAAAGATAAACTCCCTATAATGTTTATTCTAGGTGACACTTAGGAAATTTCTCATCTTCTTAGTGTTCCATCATGGAATCAATGTCAACCTTGAGAATCCCAAGGCAATTCTTGACATGTAACTTCCTCAAAATCTCAAATTAATTAGAAGAATTCATGGATGTCTTTCCCACATTAGGAATTTCATATTCAAGATCTCTATAAAGTTCCTCAACTTCAACTGTTTGATGATGAAATGATACAATTATCAATTGGATGAATATTTTCACGAAGCCTTCAATATTCTAAAGAAAAACCTCGTACACCTATCAATATTGATTCCTCTAGTAGAAATAAAACCAGTCATTCTTTATATAGTGAACATGGAGAAATCACATTTTTCTCTTATATCACAATATAATTATGTAAGAGAGTAAAATAGTCTGTATAACCTCATTAAAACAATGATAGACAACCAAATCCATTATTCCAATATTGGGAAGAACTACCTCACCCTGATCTTCATGGTATAGAGATTAAGAAATTACATGTATCATCATGGGGACTATTTAGCCTCTTTTATAGACCCACTAAAATATTTTTTAGTATAATAAATATAAATTTGCATTTGGAATTGTGGGAAATCATCCAACACCAAATGAACATCCAATTTGTGTCACATAAGGTGGTTATAGGAAAGATGTTGGATGATTTTATAGTAGAACACCATTCCTTGAAAAGTGTTCTAGTAGATAAAGAACTCTTGTATGAATATTTTTTATCTATTTTAATCCCAGCCCAAATATGGAAGATGTACATTCATAGAGTCTCCAAGAGACTGTAAGGAGTAAAAATGGATAATATAATGCTTAATAGAGTTACCATGATTGTTGTTCATGCCTCCCCAACAAAAAAATTTCATTAATTTTCCTTATTTATATTAGATTGATGAAAAAAAAATGATATATAATTAAAATATATCATTTCAGGCATCAAACTATCCCTACAGATACTAGTTTCTTGCCTAAAAATCAAAGGAGATTTGTAGTTGGTGATCGAGTCAATTAATGGTCAATATTCCATATATAAGTTAGATATAATCTCCCTGTTTGATTATATATGAGGTATACATGTATAATTACCCGATAATCCAATACAATTATATATCCCAAATTCATAAAATTCTCATATTGATGAATTTTTCAATACTACCATAGACTTGGAAGATCCCAACCAAGAAGATACAATCATTTTCATTGCACACCATAGGGTTTTCTCTCCATTTATCAACAATGATATAGAGGAAAAAATGAGAATAAAATCTCAAATTACCAAGGAGTGATGATATCCTTGTTCGTTGATACCACCATTAGATATATTTCCACCATGATAGACTATCACCAAAGAAAAATTATTCCTTGAAAACAACCTAAGAAATAACAAATTCAGTGATAAGATATGAAATTTATCCTCTATGACATCCCAAATTCTCAAAGCAATTTATAAAAATGATCATTTTATGGATTCCTACATATATTCATTTAAGGGGGATAAATAATCACTATTATATTGTAATTCCATGATGGCACCTATAATATACACCATTCAGGGACTATTCCCTCCCATAAAATAAAGGGGCTTGAATGCTTCAAGAAAAAAATGACACAAGAATACCTAGTGTTTACTAGGAGGTTCCATGATTTCTAAATACATGAAAATTTCATCCAAAATCGACTATATTATTCAAAAACTACCAACTAATTTTTTCCATTTTGAATTCAGTGAACAGATTTCATGGGGATATAGATGCAAGCTATAACTCAGAAGTTCAAATACATTCTTACTACCATCGACTTATTCTGTGAATGGGTTGAGGATATATCCCCCATTGAGATCAGAATAAAGTTTATCATAAATTTCATGAAGTCAAATACCATTACATAAAGTGGTATCCCCCATATAAAATTTATGGAAAATGGAATCAATTTTATTCTTCCAAATTTTAAGGTTTGTATTAGTAATAAACAATTCAATATAACCACTCATACCACTATCAAGTAGTGGAAAATTGATATAAATAAGAATTCAATAAGACCTAGTCTAATATCCTTCAGTAGATGATATATATGAATAGTATATAATTTCATGATAAACTTCTACATGCTTTGTTGGAGTATCACACCACAACCCACACTGCCACACAAGAGACCCCATATTTTCTTGTATATGGGAAAGAGGTTATCATACAAATAGTGTTTTAGTTTCCCTTACATTTTATCACTATCTACAAACATTTTTCTAAATATAAAAATTCCTTCAGGTTCCTAAATAAGTTATTATGGATTGATGGGATATGATAACACTAATTACATTACCTAGAAATCATTCAAAACTATATTTCCTTATTTTTAAATGAAAATGTTCATTTATACTCATTCCATCAAGTTGAATTAGTGATAGATCTCAAAACTTTGATGATACATGTATTGAATCTAGTTAATCTTGAACTAAATAGGGAGTGACCCTACACTATATATAAGTTATACTCTAACAGATCTTTCTCCGTTATCCCATTGGATAGATAGTGTATCCTTCTATCCACTAGCACAAGTTTTCTCAAGAAGTACTTTGTATAAATTTATAGCGTGTATAAACATCCTAATCTCATGATATTTAACTGTATGTAATTTAATCATTTTTACATGATGTAAAAAATCCTTATAACAACATTGATGAAATATATTAATCTACATGGACTAAGTTTGAGTTATAATCTTGTAAATTTCATAGCACACACATCCTATTATGATGGTGTTAAACTATATAAGATTGTGTATTTTTCACATATTTTAATAATTCACAACAACCACTCTTAACACATAATTTATATGTGTAACCTTCATATTGCGTTTTTCCCAAATAGATCATGAATCATTAGAGATTTAAGGTTCTAGATAATTTATCTAACCAGAAATATTGAGATACATCATATTCAAAGGCAAAGGGCCCATTCCATATCATAATAATTTAAACCAAACTTAATAGATACCATACCTTATGACCATAAACTATTGGTAAGGGTTAATTATATATATCCCACATCAAGAAATTCCCTTATCTTATGTAAGAGATCGATCTATATAGGATTACATTTTCTCTTCTCAAGGATTCAATAGATATGAATATACTATCCAATTATGATGATTGGGTACAACTAGACTATAAATAAAAGTTTACCATAATAAGAACTATTTGTGGCTTGAATTATATTATTGTAGGATATATAATGATGTTTAAACTATGAATCCCATCTACAAAATCAATACCACCAATATGTCTAATTATTTTTACATCTAGAACAATGGGGATCCCTATCCCATAACCATAAATATACAATGTGGTTTTAATTTTCCCAATATTACAAGATCTACACATGGCTTGATTCATGAAACCTCAAGATATGTAGTGATTCCCATATTTCTAGTATCATGAACAACTTTTAATGAAAACCTAAATCCTCAAATTTCTTTCAATGATTTGATTTCTTTATTCATGTCTTGTGTCCCACCACTGGGTATATTCCTTGGTGAAGTCACTTGATATTACACACAAATGAAAATATATATAAAACCTCTTATATAAAATTCCTCATCATATGACCCAAAACTATATAAAATCTATATCAATGTTGTATAACATTGAACTGTGGGACTTAAAATTTATCCAAGAAGACTAAAAATTGTATAGAGCGGTCCACATCACGAGACACATCCTCATCAACAAAGTATCCACATCTATATAAGGGTCCTTACCATATGGTTTTGTATCCATAAAACTATACTTTGAAAAAAGTTTCCCACTCTTATGTATGTTCTTGATCAATATATGGGACTTTTAACAGAACTATTTACATTGGGTCTCATCATTCTTTATCACCTCAGGGTGTGCATAAATTTAAACCTTCTCCTCATGTACATGAGCCAAAAATATACAAAGCATATTTTGGATGAACTATAATGGGATTTATTCTTGAGGTTTTATTATATATAGTGATTCATGGATCTCTTACCATAGGACAATATGAAAATATCCATCACTCCCAAACCCTTATCACATGAGCCATATTGGTAAAGGAGATCTCGATACATAACTTCTATATATATTTATTTTTGTTTCACAATGGAAAAAATTCCTTTCTATCATTTTGATCCATGTCTCATGATGCTAAATTGCCTAAAAGAAAATTCAAATATACATGATATCTCAATATTTTGGGTTAGTCTATTTTTGAGACACATTAGTTTTTTAAAAGGAGTTGGATACTTATAATAATTTATTATGTGTTTACTTTTTAACTCATAGATAAAATGATCTCATATACATAATAACTATATTTGGACAGATTTTCATTTTTTGGGACACATAGGGATTTATAGATCACCTATCCTAGGAATATCTATGAATTCCCTATACTTTAACCTCCTATTAGTGTATTATCTCCTCATTCACATTGGGTTTCTATCAAAGGGTCTATCATGAAGACAATTCCATATTATTCTATATACAAGTAATATTGGTGCAAGACCCTTTGTATTTGGTTAGAAATATGTAAACCAATATATGATCCACAAATATCTCTAACTATTTGGATTTACATGAGTTATAGATCCATATAATATATAACAACATGTAAAATGCTATACTAAAATTAAATTCCCCTGTCATTCTCAAGAACCTAAGTGTCTGGTCCCCCTATATCTATACTTGAATACACACTAGAGAAGTTACCTGAGCATGATTAGGGGGATTTTTTATTTATAATCCCTTACAAAAATAGAATAATACCTCTACCATACATTTCAGCTAGATCATTATAGAGGTTATCATTAATAGGAATTATGTGTGGCTTGATTACCATTTCCTCGAGATACATAGTTATGTATTGATCACTCTTCCTAACCCCATATTTAAATCATATTCCATATCTATAGTAATTTATTCATTGCCAAACAAATATATCAATGTTAGTCTAGGAATAGGACCATAAAACAAATTCTTGTATGTTTCATCCCTTATATCACATTTCATTCTATAAGAGGTTGAATCACCACAAATCATTCACAAATATTAGTAACAAGCATAATAAAATCAAGGATACCCCTATACTTATAAATTTATATAATACCATATTCAACATTACTATTCAGTTTTATCTTCACCTTAATATATTTACCCCTAATATCGATAGGCCACTGATGATATTTTCATTGAACTCTTCATTTAGATACTAGTCAGCGATTATCCGTAGCATAATTATCCCATCATAGATTCCTTATTAGAATATTTCATATCATTATTTGCATCATTTTTATTCCCTATTAATTGGTGTTGGTATGATCTTAGTTCTCATGTTTTATGTGGGTCGTCATATTGTACCCCTATATGTGGTCGAAGAGGAATGACATAAAACTATGTGCACTCACATGTGGGATAATATAATCTATCATTGGGATCCTTATTCACATCATACATTTACTTATCATTACTAAAACAATTTTCATAATATTTCACCAAAGATGAGAAAACATAAACCTATGTTGTACCTATTATAACTTATATAACCTTAAAATCTCACCTTCCATGGTCAAAATTATAGGACCCTTGTACTATAAAGGAAAAGAAATAGAATGATTATTTTATTCAATACCCATAAAGGGAGAGAAGAGATAAATTCAAGTCCCCAATCATTAGGTCATCCTTTTAATGACCCAAGATAATGTTATAGTGAATGAAAGAAATGTAACATGGCTTGTGGGGCATACAATATGGCCCAAGAAAAAAGTCAAATTGTTCTTGTTTGGAACATTGGTCAAAAAAAAGTTAATTGGGAGTCCATGCTATATCTTATTTACTTGAATATGTGTTCAATTCAAGGTGGAATAACTTTCAGGTTCCCAAACCCTTTATGGATACCCTTCTCTCCATGAACATAATTCATTATTAAATTTTTTTGGAATCCTCATAAATATTTGATTGATATCAGTCCATATGAAACATCTATATGGTAGTGTTTGTGCTACCATATTTGATACTACTAAACAATGGAATCTTTATCTTGAGTTGAGGGTCACCTAAAATATGAAACCCTAATAGTATAGAAGCACAAACTATCGTTTTAATGTGTTCCATAGTCATCATGCACATACCTATTCTATACAATCATTACATAATTCAAATATATTGAGTTATGATTTACAAAATCCACAATCCAACTATTAAATTGGATTTGATACCCTCAATTATAAACAAGTTTTAATCACACCCATGATTCATGATATACTTTTATATGTTATTCTTAAACTAATTTTTTATTTTTTTCATATGGCTTTAAACCTCATGATATAATTTTCTATATACCAAGAACCTAAATTTCATGCACTCACCTCTAAGACTATTTATATTGGTGACATCAGGATCTTTATTTAGGTTGGGTTTTCTTTGTTTGTATTTATATAAAAATAGCCTAATTTTTTCATGTGAAATTAATGAAAAAAATACCCACCACATTGGAACAAATTTCATGATAAAAAACTAACAAAGGAATAAGACATAACACTCTTTATATTGAAAAAATAAAAATTGTGAACTTTAAAGAAGTCAAGTCATCTCTTATTGGAAACTCATGTATCGCGATCTAAGAAAATTTATGTTCTTCAAAAGAAAAATCCATAAATAATAATATAAAAAATGGTAAATGGGATCCATATTAAAAATGAGTTATAACCTATTATGTCTCCCCTATCTGATAAAAAGGAAAAAATTATGGTGATCTAAAAAATAAAATAAAATAAAGTCCCCAAGATTTTTGGGGAAACTATATTATCCAAACAAAGGTGATACCTACTCTATTTTTACCTTGATATAATAATAAAATAAATATTATTTATGTTCCTCACATAAATTGGTTCAAAAGGTTATTGAAACATATGTGAATTTGTAATATTAAGGTAACAAGACCCTTTCCAATAGTGTAATACTCATTCAAAATTTCACCTTTATGATCATCCCTATCCACATTCGAATGGAATAAGTCAAATAAATGTTGATTAAAAATATTTCTATACCCATATGTGTGTAAAAACCCTAGAATAAATTATTTATATTTGAATGGATAAACTCTAGTGTACGGTGATGGTACATATGCTAATACCCATCTTTGAGAACCTTCTAGGAATGAAATTGTTAATATATAAATGGAAGAAATCTAGTGTACAATGAAAATATATATGTAAATATATTTCTATGAATAAATTAAAATGAGGAAATCATATATATCTAAATGGACTAACTTTAGTGTACAATGATGGTATATATACAAGTCTATAAGCAATTGAATAGGAATAAATATTCGTAACTTGAGTAGTTAGAGATCACTATTAACTTTACTCATTTATAATAGATTTTTAGAAGGATTAGATTAACACAAAGTTACAAATTTGAGTGTTTAATTAGTCAACATGAATTTATTATTATGATAGAAGAACAATAAAAAAACTGAAAATAATGAAAACAATTATATTTTCATTCACTGATAAAAAATGAGAGTTGAATCTAATTTATATATTCTTTCCCACACATATACAAGAATTATTTAATAAAAATACCATTTCAAGTGGAAATTGATTAACTCTTAGAGATGTATCAAAGGATCCTCTATTCTGTACAAATCTTGGTGTAGCTCAACCGGCACACCAACCTCTACCTCTACATTAAGTTATAAAATGCAAGATCCTATACCAACATCTAGAATATCCTTCTTAGCCTCCTCAAATATTTTTTATACTCATTTTATACCTTAAAATAATCTATTTCTTGATAAATATGGTCAAAATATTTGTGAAATATGTGAAAATATTTTTGAATATGATCCACTATGTCCATCCCTTCCATGGATCAATCATTCCAATCTATTGAAAATGTTTCATATTGAAATTCTACATTAATAAAAGTAGTACTAATCTTAGTGAAGTGTTCCATTTATTATATAAATGAGATCCATGATTGGAACATAATTTTTCACTCTTGGGAATTAATCATCACCTTCACCCTATCATAGGGTTCATATGAATCATATCTATCAAAACAAGAAATAACACAACAGATGGAAAAGTGGATCTTGTTGGAGATCAATTTCTTTTATTATAGTACCAAATAAAAGTGCCAAGATCTCCATACACAACCATCACTATGTTTGTATTTGGAATTAGAGATCATCTTAGACTAAATAAAAGATTATCATAGGAACCAGCAAGTAATCTAAAACTAAAAACTACTAAAAAAATGGGAAAGGGAAGCGCTACCCGTTTATCAGTGCTAAAACAAGTGCTGATAAATGGGGCCTTTATTAGCACTAAAAATGCACTAATAAAGGGGAACTTTTAACAATGCTAAAAAAGTGCTGTTAAAAGTGACCCTTTGTCAGTGCTTTTTTAGTGCTCTTAATGGCCCCCTTCATATGTGATTTTTTTAGCGCTAATAAGGGGGACCCTTTTATCAGCACTTCTTTTAGTAGCGTTGATAAAGGGGTGATTTATTAGTGCATTTTCCTACCGCTAATAAATTTTATGTTTCAAAAAAATCATGAAAAATAAAATATTTTTATATAAGTATATTTACATTAATATAAATATAATATATATTTTTTAAATATGTTTTAGATAATTATAAATATTCTATTACATTTAATATATAATAAATTTAGTGAAAATGGCTTTAAAATATTTTAAAAATATTATTAATTAATAATTTTCTAATTATTATTGATTAAAAACCATTTAATAACAATTTTAAGACACAAAAAATCCAAAAAATTAATAAAAGATCTAAAATATGTTGAAAATGTAACTCAAACTTCAAATAGCAATAAATTTTGATCAGGGTGTCCGTTTGAGCTCTATAGTATATCAAATTGAAGCCTGCGATGAGATCTACATGCTTGTGATCAAATAAATACTTTTTTCACATTTCTCGAGGCCAAACAAGGCCCATAAGGCCTCCAAAATTTAGTTTTTAGTTGGGATGCCCTGATTTCTTAACATTAAAACAAGTATAACTTCTGATCCGAATGTCCGTTAGGCCTGTACCACATATCATATCGAAGATTGCTTCATTTTATTTGATTTGACTTGTTGTGGAGTTGAAATAGGCTTCTAGATTATAATTTATGGTCCTTTTAACATTATATGGCTTTTCAAATACACATATATATGTATTTATTAGTAAATATATATGTGTCTGTGTGTGTGTGTGTGTTGTATATAAGTATGTATGTATGTATTTATTTATTTATAAACACACATAAAAAAAATATTTCATAAATGTATTTAAAACTAATCTTATAATATATATTAATATACAGATACTTATACGGATAAAAAATTATAACTAAATATAAATATATATAAATATAAATATAAATATATATTAATATTTGAATGAATATATATACTAATATATGAATAAATATATTTATATTAATATGAATCTATATTAATATATGAATAAATATAACTATATATATTTAGAAATAAATATATATATCATTAAATAGAGAAAAAACGAAATGAGTTAGTGCTAAAGGTGCATTCACAAAAGGGGGGAGGTCGTGGGTTTGAGTTCGGGTGGAAGAAAAGGGGTTCGCATGTCTGGGGATGTGTAGGAAGGGCAGCGCATGGGAGTGTGTGAGGGGGGGGGGGGGGGTCCGCCTAGCACTGATAAAGGGGAGAGGGGGGTCAAGCGCTGTTAAAATCTCCCCCTGGTATTATATATATTTTTTTATTTTTTTGACTTTTATCAGCACTAAAAAATGAGCTGATAAAGGGGTCTTTTATCAGTGCTTTTTTTAGCACTGATAAAAGGGGCCTTTATCAGATCTTTTCAGAGTGCTGATAAAAGGGATCCCCCTTTATTATCACCTTGATTAGCAGTGCTTGTTTTAGTGCTATTAATTGACTTTTCTATCTTTGATAAAGACCATATTTGTAGTAGTGAGATCACTCAAAGGGGGTTGAGTTTTGAAAACTCTAGGGTGTTCTAACACAAGATAGTCCTCTATACATACTAATTCATATAATTGAGATAACATAATTATGTAAATTCTAGGTTTGGTAACCTTTGTAAGGGTTTTGAGAATTAAAACTGAGAATGTATTTGACAATGTGAGTGAGAATGTGTCAAAAAATAAGAGGTGTGGATATTCACCTTCTAAAAGATTAATCAAAATGACTATTGTTCCCCATTTTAGGTACATCAAATGGTTACACTTGTGGATATTCCAACATAGGGATTCAGGAAACATCACCTATCAGCAATGTAATCACACCCTATATTAGAGAATTAAGACCAAATGGAAGATTTGACCTAGGCATCTCAAAATCATCACCACAGATGGAAGCATATGGGGGAGATCATGGGTGAACATATAAATAGAATAAATTTACCAATATGAGCGAAACAAACATTCTTACAATGAAACACTCACCATAGATAGATTATCTATAGAGTATTTTTCCAAGTGAATGTGATTTATAAGTTCTCCCTTTGGACATGGATATACAATGATGAAGGCTCATGTATCTTGTGTGAAGGCTAACCTTGATTAATTAGGGACTTGACCGGATTATTCTTAGAATTAATAGGGGTTTATACTTGTTGGGATATAAATACCTTTATATTTTCACATATTTGGATTCATTTTATGTTCTCAGGTTAACCAATGTTGGGGATAATGTATCCATTCCATGAATTGGACTCGAACTTCTTCATACATCCCATGATTCCATATTCATAGTTATCCCTTCTAGGGTAATGGAGGGTTTTCACTATTCAGTATTTTATACCCTCAGGCATTATGGAATCAAAAAAATATCTATAAAAATTTGTATATTAATATGGAGTTATTATAGTGACCTAACATTTTTATACATAAATATTACATCACTCTTAAGATAATGAATATAATAGTGATACAATCAAGGATTGAATGGTTTAATGCTTTGGATAAATTATGATCACACATTAATTGTACATAATAAAACTTAAATATTATTTTAATTCTTCTCATTTATCCTTTTAAATCTCCCCTGATCTCCTTAATACATGTTTTAACTTGAGGATATACATCAAATAAAGTGCTGAGCTAAAAGCTCAGTAAGGGTAGGAATAAAGTTCATTATTCAATAATATAAGGGGTGAGAAAATCCAATATCATCATATCATAATCATAATATCATCATAAAAATAATGAGGTAAACATTTTATAAAACACGGAGTGTGGAAAATTTATACAAATATGACATCATGTCATAGTAGTCAAATACCATTCATAGTTTTGGGAAAATCTAACATCATGTCCACATATAATATATGCTTAGAAATCACAACATCAATATTGTGAACAAATCTATCATCATGTACATGAATAATACAAAAAATATCATAAAATATGTCACTCTTTAGAGGAAAATATAATTCCAATCCCACCCATCACATCATAAATGATCATAATTGTTCATACCACATTGAATGTATAAAAATCATAGTCATAAAAACCCCATGGAATGGAATGGGTTTCATATGGATTTCATAAAGTATAATTTCACGAATAAACATTAGATTTCCAAAATGAATAACGGAAAAAATATTTTTATAGAAAAATAGTCCTTATTTATTAAAGAAGAAATGGCTCAAGATGAGTGAAGGATGTGTTTTAGAAAGAATAAACTCTTTGAAAAAAATTATATTTGCGTTAAAAATATTTTTTTCATGGAAAAAAATTGTATATCCCAAAAAATAAAAAGAATGATTAGTGAAAGAATATTTAAGGAAGATTAGGGGAATATAAATTCAAGATATGATGAGAAAGGTGGATAACTCAAAGAAAAACGAGTTGGGTTTGAGAATCCTTATACCTAAATACCTCTTTATTTCGTCGCTTTTACGCCTCATGAAAAATAAATACAGGTTTATGAAAAAAATGAACTAGAAGTGAATTATTTAAATTTTTTCATTATATGTAAATTATAGTCATTGTATTTTATTTCATAATTCTCTCAACTAATTGGAAATGGTTTTGAAATAATGTTTTCAATAAAAATGACCATTTTTGTATTCTTTTTCACTATTATTATTCACGATCATTTATACACAAGTAGAACTAATTCTAGAAAAAAAATATTTATACTTTTATATATCATATGTAATTGATTATAATCATAAATAAGGTTGGTGATGTATAAAGAATTGGAAATATCCACATTTTAGGTTAATCAACTATTTTTGGGAACTTTTTCTAAAGAACTATAAAAAGATGTATAAAATTTAAATACATCAAAAATATTTATTTTTCATTAGATTAAGATAATTAATATATTTTTTTAAAACTTTATAATCAATATGATAATATATTTTTTAAAATAATTTTGGGAAAAATGAGAAAGGAGGAGGAAAGCAAGAGAATAGTTAATAAAACCTAAGCTTTTCATGGCATTTCTTCTCTTATACAACAATAGACTTCATTGATTTATGAAGTTGGTTTAGTCCATCAAATCACTAAGGTTTCTAATGGATTATGATAGATTATTTGGATATATATTAGAGTTTTTTAAGTGAGGGAGGAGTGGTTTTCTATGGGGATGGAGAGGGGATATTTATACTTAAGGAGAGTGGTATTTTTTAATAATATACTATATCCAATATAAACATTATAATAGTGTTTTTTGACATAATGAATCATATATAAATATCATATAATGTTTTTAAGACTTTAACCCCTTTTATAATTTTAATTCAATAGTTTATTAAAAAGGAAAGTGAAAAAAATGAAAAACTGCTATTTTAATGGAATGCCTTTAAATTTTGGCCTTAGAAAGTACTTTTTTGGTTCAGAAAATAGGTTTATTATATTCCAATGATAATTTATCAAGTAATATATATTTTGGTCTAGTATAAAGTTCTTTAAATATTATGTTCATTATTATATCTTGATTGATGTCATTCAAGATACACCAGTTAGGGAATAACATTATTTTCACTATTCACCTGAAAATTGAAATACTCCAGAAAATTAAAAAAATAACCCTTGGACAATTTCTATGTGATGAACTCAAAAATGGTTTTCATTTCATAAAAATAATTATCCAACATAGGTAATTTTAATTTTTAATATAAAAATTATAAAATTTACAAAATACTTTAAAATATAGTTTATTAAAAATATTATTATATTTTATTTGAGTTTTTAGTCATTTTATTTATTTGATTTGTATGTACTTAAATCACTTATGATAAATATGATTTATATCAGTATTTATTATTTTAAGGTTAAATTACTCTTGAAATAACAATTTTACTATTCCCCACATTCATTTTACTATTCCCAACGGTCAAATTAGTATTCCAATAATCATATAACTATTCCAATGATCACATTACCTCCTACAAATACCTATTCATATCTTCATTCATTATTCAACACAATTCCACTCAAGGTTCTATATTTCTATTTTCAAAAATTTTGATTGGTTTACTAATATTTTGTTTCAATTATATAGTGTTTATATAAGAGTTATGATTCTAGCATATTTGGGTGATTAATATTTTCTCATTGTAGTTTTTATGTTTTATATTTTTTCCCTTCTAATATAAGAAATTATTATGTGTTTAATTTCTAATTAATATAATTATTTGAATTAATGAAATAAATGGTTTTTTATGTAAGTATTTTATGTGTACAATATTATAAAATATAATATAATATAATACAAATTTATTTTTAGAAACAAATAACATGTATAAACTATAGGTTGTCAATTTTTTTCACCATTAGAAAATTCATCCATAAAATAGCAGCTCATATTATTAATTGAGAATATGTGAGGGTAATTTTGTTTCATTATCTCCTATGGTTCCCATGTTTCATCTTCATACTTATGGTTGTAACAAAACACTTTGATACGATGTACTATCTTATTTCATTGAACTCTATCTCTATGGCCCAAGATATTCACTAACTGCTCCTCATATGTGGGGTCATTCTACCTCCAAGTTCAGTACATATGAAAGATCAAGTATGTACTTCATCAGGAGGGATTTGTGGATAAATCATGTAATTAAGCCATATTTGGTGAATGTGCAAGATGATAGGATACCACTCTTATACGATCAAGGATCCCATATGGTATAATGTACCAAGGGATAATATTACATTTAATTCTAAAACACTTGGCTCTTTTACATGATGATATTTGAATGAAAAAATTATCCTTAAAATTAAACTCCAAGTCCCTTAAATTGTTGTCTATAAAATCATTATATGATCCTCATATTCCTCCTTACTCTTAGAGTAAATGATAATTTCATTTATGAAGACAAACACAAACTTTTTAGGTTAATATTTAAAGAAATTATTCATCAAATACATAAATATAAAAGGGGAATTAGTATGTTTGAAGGGAATCACTATGAACTCATCATGCCCATAACTCGTACGAAAATATTTCTTCTAAATAGCTTATTTCTTCAACTTCAACTAATGATATCCAAAATAAAGATCCACCTTAAAGATGTACTATGATCTTTTTAGTTAATTGATCAATTCATTGATATTTGGTGGGGGATAATTTTTATTTATGATGATCTTGTTGAGATCCCAGTAATGTATACATAGCCGTACTGATCAATCATTTTTCTTTATAAAGATAACTGGGGCACCCCATGTCCATGAACTAGTGAATATGAACACTTTTTCCAAATTCAATAGAATATTTTTCTTTAATACCTCTATTTTAATAAGGTACTTAATATATGGTCATTTTTTGATAGGCGTGGCTATGGGTATAAGCTCTATTGAGAAATCTACCACCCAATTTGGGTGAATTATGGGTAAAATTTCAAGAAATAAATCATTGTATTTCCTCATAATTCGAATTTTCTCGAGGTTGATAACTTCATTTTCCCTAACCTTTTGGTAAAGGTATGATTCTTCATAGCGTATCAAAACCCAAAACATTGAGGTATTTCAAAATGATATTTAAGATCTTTATTGCATTCGTACAGGTGCATGGGATGGTTCGGAATATAGAAAGATATTTTCATTTACTGATAGTTGATGTATTCTATATATAATGAGAGTCAATAAATACCCATTTTAGAATTTAATTACACCCTAGTGAAGGACTAAAATATTCACTAGAAGAATATAACCATATATGTTAATATGATAAGATTCCAACACTGGGGTTGTAATGATCACACCACTTGGTGTTCTATAGATTTATCATCATCAAGGTATCAAGACTTCGATTCAACAGTTCTAGAAAACATGCATGATATAAAGGAATTCATAGATATGATATCAAATAATACTTTTTTTCCATTTTTGATTGAATTTATTGTTTTAATTATATGCATTAATTTTACACTCTACTTCACAATTAGTAATATAAAAAGTTTTACCTTTTTTCCATTGTATTTGGTGGTTGAAGACACTAATTACTCTCAAGGACCTTTGGTTTAGTTCACAAGATTGTATAGTGAACTTTCTCCATACATTTGAATAATTTAATAATGGGTGGTTCATTATGAGGTTCCTTTTTTTCCTCCATTATGTTACCTGGATTCTTCATTTATCTTCGACATTAATGGGCTTTGTGGCATTCTCTCATGCACTTTAAGGATTTACTCATCCCTTTGAGTAAATTTCGATGGTTCTTCTTCCCTCATTTTTAACATGTTAATGGTTGGATCTTTTTTCCTCATTTTTCATTTTACCCACCAACTTGAAACAAAATTATTCTCTTCTTATCTCCATAAACATGGGTCCATTCACTAAACTCTATATCCACTTTGAGTGAACAACAAACATTTCCTTGTAAATCCAAATGTATCAGATATTTAGGTTCTTTCTAAGATGTGGTTTCAAACCACTTACGAATTTATCAATTTTGATATCATTTTGATAACAAAACTCAAGGCATATCATGGAATACTTGTGAAGTTTTCTGTAACACCCCGAGATTTTATGAAAAATATTATTTTAATTTCATTAATGTCTTATGTTGTATTCTACACCAAGATTACCTTGCGCTATACGCAACACCGTATTAGCTTGCAGTATACGCAACACTATTCTTGGACCGTGTTACACACAATTTTGATAATAGTTATTCTACGCAACATTGAGTATATATATATATATATATATATTAAATGTATAAATGAAATATGTTTGGATTCTGTTATACGAAACAACGAAGAATTCTTTCACAACACGCAACCCTTACTTGGCTTGCATTACACGCAATCACAACCTTCCTCAATAGCGTGTGTAGTACGTAATACTGAGTTTCACGAAACAACGATATGCTATTAAAATATTATTAAAACTAGCCGTTATGAATAGTAATAACCACTTTTTAAATTTTAGAAAATTTAGATCTGAAAATGGACTTTATTTTTGGATTCGGTGTATCGAATTTAGCCTAAGGTGAAATTTTGGTACTTTTCGGATAACTTTCATATTCTGATGAATAGTGAAAATTACTAAATTATAATTAAAAACAACTTTTTTAATCGAAATAATTAATAGTGATAAATTATTAATTTTAGTGGTTTTAAAGTATATTTAGAATATATTTTTACAATTTAATACGATGTTGGTCATTGGATGTAATTTTACATTTAAACCAGACATAATCAAGTGTCAATCTTTTGGTAGATATTGTTTCTTAAAAACACGCTATTTGTTTTAACAGCGGGATTTAATTATAAAATTAATTAATTCAACTTCTATGTTATGAATTTGGTAAAATAGACTTCATTTTTGAATTCGGAATATGAAATATAGCTTAGGATGAAATTTTGGTATTTTTCTGAAAACTTTCAATTTTTGATGAATAGTGAAATCACTAAGTGGTAGGTTAAAAACTGAATTTTTCATAAAACTTAATTTTACCGCTTCTTTGAATGGAATTTCAAAAATCCGAGAGACACGGTTGATGTCAGTAAGTAAAATGTGGTTCAATGAGATGAAAATAATTTTTGGTGAATAGTAACTTTTTACTTTTATTTACCACGGTTAAAAGTAAATAAGGTAATTAAGGGTAAGAATGATATTAATATTACCCTAACACATGTCCTAATTCTATTGGACAAGTGTATATCGACCAAAAACAACCTTAGGTGTAAAATATTATCATTTAGGCCCACTTGGATTAGATTAGGACATTTATTATTATTTAATTCAAAGAAGAGTTAAAAGAGTTAAAATCAAAGTTTATTTACTAAAACATTTTTAATATAGGGTTATACATAAGATAAATTAGATTGTAAATATTCATTAGAAAGAGAAAAATATTTCCTACATAATGATATTTTATTTATAATTTTTAGACTTTAAATAAATTAATTTATTTATGACACAACGATGATGCAGTAATTACCCTTTTTAAGGAAATATTAACATAATTGATGTTATAAATGCTCAAATGAATGTAATTTGAGACTTTTTATGAATTACACTAATTTTCTAGGTTACTATGATATATTAGTGTTGATTTAATCAACTTGGTTTGAACATATAATTCTGTTATGACTTTCACAAAAATCATATATCAAATAGTGTCAAAATTGACACAAAATAGTTTTTAAATCAAATATTATATTATTAATTGTTATTTTATTCCTAAAAATCTAAGGCTCGGCCAAATGACTTAGATAAGGATATATATATTAATAATAAACAATTTGGGGTTCGTTTGGCATGTTATAGTAAGTGTATTAACCATATAGTGAAAGAAAACAAAAAGACACGGTAAAAGTTAAATTATTTAACTTAGAGTTAAATCTAATTGATAAGGATAAAATAATAACCTAAACTTGTCTAAATCCTATTGGTTGATAGGATTTCGACCCATCCCCACTTTATCTTCGAAATAAGACCCTTTGGAACCATTATAAACCTATTTTGACTTTAATATAAAATAATATTTTGAGATATTCCTAAGGTGCCCCTCTCCTCCCTTATAAAAGGACACCTCCTCCCCCTTCTCCTCACACCAATTTGAGCACTCAAGCTCGGAAAACCTCTGCCAAAATCTTTTCTCCACTTCCCTAGAAACATCCTAGAGGTTCTGGTCTTCCTCAAAGACCAATTTTAGTGCCCTAAGAGGAGGTCTCAAAGAGGCGCTTCAAAGAAGAGGTAATTACCGTTACCAATTCTTTCATCTTTATTTCTTCTTCCACTTCTTCTTCTTAGGTTGTTTCATTATGAAGTAATAACATCAGTATCACTCATATACTGATATGTTATTATAAGTATGAAACAACCCCATTTCACCATCTATCCATCCTACGGAAAAAAGGAAATCACCGCGCGTGCGTACGTACGGAATACCGTCTCCACGCCATGGTGTAATCTATTTTCCGCCACCACCTTAATTGGATGGGTATAATGGTTTAATGAGTAACTATATATGATTATTATAAAGTGATATTGATACTTAAATATTATAAATACACTTCAACGCAATTACACAACCATGGGAACGATATTATCGCTCGTGCGTACGTACGGACTACCGTCTCCACGACGCGATTAGATTCATTCTCAATGATTAACCATTAATGAATGATTATAAAGTATATATAATAAGTACTAATGAAATATATTACCTAATAATGATACTGTAATTATTTATATTTATATGTATGTCATCTACTTAATTCCATTCAATTCAATAAGGAAACGAAAACAACGTTCATGCGTACGTACTGACTACCATCTCCATGAACGGTGTATTTCTTTCCATTTACTGATTTATTATATATTTATATTCTGAATATATATATATAAATCATGTTTTATATTCTAGAATTAACTAATCATGATCTAAGTAATCATATGAATAATTACAAGTTAAAAACACGAACGACAAATGAGACGATTTTACCCAAAACGCTACATTAACATGAATTTACAAAAGAACGGGTAATATAAAGTCCTAAGTGAACCATATATGATATAATAACAATGAATATGATTCTGGAATAAGTCAATAACATGATTTAAATCATTATACAGGAGGTTCGGACACTTACAAAGCAAGTCGGACATAAGGTAAGGGAAATATCACAATCTCATTTTTATCCGAGATTGTTTATTCGTAAGTATTTACTGGGGTGTATTTTATCATCCACATCCATGTTTCATAAATATGTAATATTATTTCCATCCACCTACAATTTTTTAAATCCATTTTTACCCTTAGGTGAGTTTTTAGTAAAAGAAATGAAAGGAATCTTTTGTCGTTTTTCGTACGAGGTACTTTTTGACTTTTCCGACAAAAGTACGAAGAATGTTTTTTTTAACTTATAAGGCATGAATGGATTTCTAAAACATTATTTCCAAGAAGCTTCCTTTACAAGTATTAAAGTTTATTTTTAATCAACTTCTTTTAGTTTAAAATTGTATGACATGTTAAGAAAGGAAAAGTGTTTTTGAAGTAGAAAGGATATTTTCCTCAAGAATGAAGTTCAAGTATTTTATCAAAATTATTTTCCATATAAGATAATAAAAGGGTTCTGTTTTTATCCCTATTGTTACATGGATTTGATTATGTTGTGATGGAAACATTTTTATGAATTCCTTTATCTTATATGAATTGTTTTATGATGTCATGTTGTTTAAGAATCCCATTTTTATTACATGGGTTACGTTATGATGTATGGTTTATGATTATGTGGCACACATAAGAAAGGATTCATTATAAGATGGGTGGGACCT
Organism: Viscum album; assembly: GCA_963277665.1. NCBI lineage: Eukaryota > Viridiplantae > Streptophyta > Magnoliopsida > Santalales > Viscaceae > Viscum > Viscum album. The sequence continues at coordinate 594,319,829 of OY728166.1, forward strand.
ATATCTCCCTCCAATGCATTGGGTAAAGATTTTATATCTCATGAGATAGACATGGCTGAAATGGTAGGTTATACCGGTTCAGTGAAACAGGACTGAAACGAGGGTTACTCGATTCAGAAAGGGACTTTGTCCACTAAGATAGTCTTGGCAATGAGTCTTGACTAACAAGAAATGATTCTCTATGATTATGTGTGTATTCCACAATGTTTCATGTTTTAAGTTATGATTATTGTGATTACATTTCACTGCCATGATTTACCCCATGTTATGAAATTATGATCTCTTTTGCAGGTTAAGATTTCCAAAAGTTATGTTCTTATGTATATGATGTGATTGATATTTCTTTTGTTTATCCTTACTAAGCATTTGAGCTCACCCTTTTATGTTTTCTTTTCCCCAGGATATAAAGAAAGGTTTTAGGTAAAAAAAAGGGAAGATCTTTATGGGAGATTTTGAAGATCTTTCACCACGATTAGAAGATTATAATCCGTGTTTCCAAAGACACTAAACTATTACGATCCTTGTGTGTTTGTTTTTTTGTTATGTACTAGGTATTCCGCAAATGTAATGTAATATCCATGTACGTCAGGCTTCGGGTCTCTACAGTTGGTATCAGAGGAAAGGTTTAGTCAACCTTTGGAGACTAGGATGCGAAAACGTTATTGAGATCCCTAGAGATATTTCTACGGTATGTCTAGGGATGTCCCTAAGGTTAAGTATACATATAGGTTATAGTAATAGAATTACGCTAACGATCATAGAATTAAACCTAAGATGTTAGATATTGAAGGTACTCCCCCTTTATTATGTTGTTTTCCCTATCATGATTTTTGCCTCTCACACTATTCTTTTTGGGTTTTAGAAAATGGCTGGAAACAAGATGATTCACGATAATGGAGGATATGATGGACAATGGAATGATATTCTTCATAATGAAATGGGATTTGGAAGTCCAAACATCATTATTATGCCGAATCAGCAATCTCATAATATGATCAATAAAGTAAAATTTGGTAAGTTTCCTGACTCGGCTAATAAGAGAAAGATGGAGTTTCATGATGATCATAGAGGAAAGAAAGTTCAATTTCCCCTATGTAAATCATGTGGGAAGAGGCATCAAGGAGAATGTTTCAAAGGAACTGGAAGATGTTTTGGGTGTGGAAAAGAGGGACACAAAGCAAGTAAATACAAAGGAAAAGGTTCAGTTAACAACATGGATGAGAATAATGGTATTGCTACGACATCAACAATGGTTAAATGTTTTAAATGTGGAATGTGCGGGCATTATGCAAACCAATTCCCTAAGGGAAAGTCTCATGAAGATAATCAGTATGGTTGTATGGGAAGTATTTATGTGGATGATGATGAAGAGACTACAAATGATATGTGAGATGAAAGAATTGTTGAAGCTCGGTCAATGGTTTAAGAATGTAGTGGAATGATTACATGTTTATCATGTGTAATGTTGTATAAGAAATCTCATGGTACTATGGAATAAAGAGACATCTAAGGATTTTTACACTGTTGTCTTTCCTTGAGTTATGAAAGTGTATGATTAATGGTACCACTATCCATGAAAGGTTATTCAGATATTTTTGGAATTTAGATGATATGCGCATAATGAAGGAATAATAAGATAATGAGGGGATTGATTGTATTCATGAGCTCATGACTGATATAAGGAGAAGGTTATATCATGGTTTGAGTATAGAGAATTTTTGGATTGTGGTATGTGGAAAGAGTTAACTTTTAACTGCATTCATGTTTTCACTAAGGTTCAATGGGTATTCAAGAGAATACATGATTAAGGACTTTGAATGTTTGGAATGTGACCAAAAAAACATATCTTATGATATATGGGGATCGACGATGGTGTTAGATCTCTAGTAATCATTTTCACTATGTTTTGAGAGTGGACTGCAGTGTTATGGATAAGCCTAAAGATTGGAATGGATTATGTTGGAAATAAGTTAGTATTGTTTAAGGATCAAAGTTTTCTCAATATTATTGATGGGATGTTATAGTAATATAGTTTTAGAAAAAGGACAACCTGCAGGACGGGCGACAACCCATCGCTTCGGACAAGGCTGTGGGAATCGAACCCACAACCGAAGTGCGACTGGCCTTTATCGCCTACCACTGGCCTACAGGAAGTCCCTGTTTAGTAGAAACTCGTTTTATTATATTAAGCAGTATGATATATGAAGTATAAGTTCATTTTAGATGGACTTACGTATTTTTTGATAACTTTTCTAACCTTTTGAGACAGATTGAATGACCCATCATTCTATCACATGATCTGTTAACACATCACGAATGACAAATTCAACTTCATTTCTTTAAGAGATGAAGTAGAAATTGTCCAAAGAACGACAAATAGTGAGACTATACCAAAATCACGAAAGTATTTCTTCTAATTCCAATTTCATCAACTTTAGGGAAATGATCTTGAAAACCAAAAATGTTGTCCTAGTGCTCTTATATCTGATTAATCAGATGGTACCTTAGATCGTCACAAATTTATGGATTTGTGATTGCTAGCTTTTCCATAGCCATGTTCTCTACCACTCTCCATCAGAACATGATGGTTAGATTTCTCTTCCATATCCATATTTTCACCTATGTGGAAACCCAGTGATTAGTTTATTTGGGTAACCGTTACGTTTCATACTTTTGTTTTTAAAGATAAGTTTTGGTATTCCTTTTTACGATGTGGGTTTCTATCAAAGAAACTTTCAAATAGTAAACCATTTATAACCCCGACGAATTTCGAGGGCGAAATTCATTTTAAGGGGGGTAGAATGTAACACCCCGAGATTTTATGAAAAATATTATTTTAATTTCATTAATGTCTTATGTTGTATTCTACACCAAGATTACCTTGCGCTATACGCAACACCGTATTAGCTTGCAGTATACGCAACACTATTCTTGGACCGTGTTACACACAATTTTGATAATAGTTATTCTACGCAACATTGAGTATATATATATATATATATATATATATTAAATGTATAAATGAAATATGTTTGGATTCTGTTATACGAAACAACGAAGAATTCTTTCACAACACGCAACCCTTACTTGGCTTGCATTACACGCAATCGCAACCTTCCTCAATAGCGTGTGTAGTACGTAATACTGAGTTTCACGAAACAACGATATGCTATTAAAATATTATTAAAACTAGCCGTTATGAATAGTAATAACCACTTTTTAAATTTTAGAAAATTTAGCTCTCAAAATGGACTTTATTTTTGGATTCGGTGTATCGAATTTAGCCTAAGGTGAAATTTTGGTACTTTTCGGATAACTTTCATATTCTGATGAATAGTGAAAATTACTAAATTATAATTAAAAACAACTTTTTTAATCGAAATAATTAATAGTGATAAATTATTAATTTTAGTGGTTTTAAAGTATATTTAGAATATATTTTTACAATTTAATACGATGTTGGTCATTGGATGTAATTTTACATTTAAACCAGACATAATCAAGTGTCAATCTTTTGGTAGATATTGTTTCTTAAAAACACGCTATTTGTTTTAACAGCGGGATTTAATTATAAAATTAATTAATTCAACTTCTATGTTATGAATTTGGTAAAATAGACTTCATTTTTGAATTCGGAATATGAAATATAGCTTAGGATGAAATTTTGGTATTTTTCTGAAAACTTTCAATTTTTGATGAATAGTGAAACCACTAAGTGGTAGGTTAAAAACTGAATTTTTCATAAAACTTAATTTTACCACTTCTGTGAATGGAATTTCAAAAATCCGAGAGACACGGTTTATGTCAGTAAGTAAAATGTGGTTCAATGAGATGAAAATAATTTTTGGTGAATAGTAACTTTTTACTTTTATTTACCACGGTTAAAAGTAAATAAGGTAATTAAGGGTAAGAATGATATTAATATTACCCTAACACATGTCCTAATTCTATTGGACAAGTTTATCTCGACCAAAAACAACCTTATGTGTAAAATATTATCATTTAGGCCCACTTGGATTAGATTAGGACATTTATTATTATTTAATTCAAAGAAGAGTTAAAAGAGTTAAAATCAAAGTTTATTTACTAAAACATTTTTAATATAGGTTTATACATAAGATAAATTAGATTGTAAATATTCATTAGAAAGCTAAAAAGATTTCCTACATAATGGTATTTTATTTATAATTTTTAGACTTTAAATAAATTAATGTATTTATGACACAACGATGATGCAGTAATTACCCTTTTTAATGAAATATTAACATAATTGATGTTATAAATGCTCAAATGAATGTAATTTGAGACTTTTTATGAATTACACTAATTTTATAGGTTACTATGATATATTATTGTTGATTTAATCAACTTGGTTCGAACATATAATTCTGTTATGACTTTCACAAAAATCATATATCAAATAGTGTCAAAATTGACACAAAATAGTTTTTAAATCAAATATTATATTATTAATTGTTATTTTATTCCTAAAAATCTAAGGCTCGGCCAAATGACTTAGATAAGGATATATATATTAATAATAAACAATTTGGGGTTCGTTTGGCATGTTATAGTAAGTGTATTAACCATATAGTGAAAGAAAACAAAAAGACACGGTAAAAGTTAAATTATTTAACTTAGAGTTAAATCTAATTGATAAGGATAAAATAATACCCTAAACCTGTCTAAATCCTATTGGTTGATAGGATTTCGACCCATCCCCACTTTATCTTCTAAATAAGACCCTTTGGAACCATTATAAACCGATTTTGACTTTAATATAAAATAATATTTTGAGATATTCCTAAGGTGCCCCTCTCCTCCCTTATAAAAGGACACCTCCTCCCCCTTCTCCTCACACCAATTTGAGCACTCAAGCTCGGCCAACCTCTGCCGAAATCTCTTCTCCACTTCCCTAGAAACATCCTAGAGGTTCTGGTCTTCCTCAAAGACCAATTTTAGTGCCCTAAGAGGAGGTCTCAAAGAGGCGCTTCAAAGAAGAGGTAATTACCGTTACCAATTCTTTCATCTTTATTTCTTCTTCCACTTCTTCTTCTTAGGTTGTTTCATTATGAAGTAATAACATCAGTATCACTCATATACTTATATGTTATTATAAGTATGAAACAACCCTATTTCACCATCTATCCATCCTACGGAAAAAAGGAAATCACCGCGCGTGCGTACGTACGGAATACCGTCTCCACGCCGTGGTGTAATCTATTTTCCGCCACCAACTTAATTGGATGGGTATAATGGTTTAATGAGTAACTATATATGATTAGTATAATGTGATATTTATACTGAAATAGTATAAATACACTTCAACGCAATTCCACGACCATGGGAACGATATTATCGCTCGTGCGTACGTACGGACTACCGTCTCCACGACGCGATGAGATTCATTCTCAATGATTAACCATTAATGAATGATTATAAAGTATGTATAATAAGTACTAATGAAATATATTACCTAATAATGATACTGAAATTATTTATATTTATATGTATGTCATCTACTTAATTCCATTCAATTCAATAAGGAAACGAAAACAACGTTCATGCGTACGTACGGACTACCGTCTCAATGAACGGTGTATTTCTTTCCATTTACTGATTTATTATATATTTATATTCTGAATATATATATATAAATCATGTTTTATATTCTAGAATTAAGTAATCATGATCTAAGTAATCATATGAATAATTACAAGTTAAAAACACGAACGACAAATGAGACGATTTTACCCAAAACGCTACATTAACATGAATTTACAAAAGAACGGGTAATATAAAGTCATAAGTGGACCATATATGAAATAATAACAATGAATATGATTCTGGAATAAGTCAATAACATGATTTAAATCATTATACAGGAGGTTCGGACACTTACAAAGCAAGTCGGACATAAGGTAAGGGAAATATCACAATCTCATTTTTATCCGAGATTGTTTATTCGTAAGTATTTACTGGGGTGTATTTTATCATCCACATCCATGTTTCATAAATATGTAATATTATTTCCATCCACCTACAATTTTTTAAATCCATTTTTACCCTTCGGTGAGTTTTTAGTAAAAGAAATGAAAGGAATCTTTTGTCGTTTTTCGTACGAGGTACTTTTTAACTTTTCCGACAAAAGTACGAAGAATGTTTTTTTTAACTTATACGGCATGAATGGATTTCTAAAACATTATTTCCAAGAAGCTTCCTTTACAAGTATTAAAGTTTATTTTTAATCAACTTCTTTTAGTTTAAAATTGTATGACATGTTAAGAAAGGAAAAGTGTTTTTGAAGTAGAAAGGATATTTTCCTCAAGAATGAAGTTCAAGTATTTTATCAAAATTATTTTCCATCTAAGATAATAAAAGGGTTCTGTTTTTATCCCTATTATTACATGGATTTGATTATGTTGGGATGGAAACATTTTTATGAATTCCTTTATCTTATATGAATTGTTTTATGATGTCATGTTGTTTAAGAATCCCATTTTTATTACATGGGTTACGTTATGATGTATGGTTTATGATTATGTGGCACACATAAGAAAGGATTCATTATAAGATGGGTGGGACCTATATCTCCCTCCAATGCATTGGGTAAAGATTTTATATCACATGAGATAGACATGGCTGAAATGGTAGGTTATACCGGTTCAGTGAAACAGGACTGAAACGAGGGTTACTCGATTCAGAAAGGGACTTTGTCCACTAAGATAGTCTTGGCAATGAGTCTTGACTAACAAGAAATGATTCTCTATGATTATGTGTGTATGCCACAATGTTTCATGTTTTAAGTTATGATTATTGTGATTACATTTCACTGCCATGATTTACCCCATGTTATGAAATTATGATCTCTTTTGCAGGTTAAGATTTCCAAAAGTTATGTTCTTATGTATATGATGTGATTGATATTTCTTTTGTTTATCCTTACTGAGCATTTGAGCTCACCCTTTTATGTTTTCTTTTCCCCAGGATATAAAGAAAGGTTTTAGGTAAAAAAAATGGAAGATCTTTATGGGAGATTTTGAAGATCTTTCACCACGATTAGAAGATTATAATCCGAGTTTCCAAAGACACTAAACTATTACGATCCTTGTGTGTGTGTTTTTTTTGTTATGTACTAGGTATTCCACAAATGTAATGTAATATCCATGTACGTCAGGCTTCGGGTCTCTACATTTTCCGTATAATTCATTACATATTCACCCTCATTCTTATTAGCCTCTATGAATTATATCTCTATCTTTGTTAAAATACTAATAGGGAAATAAATATTAATACATATTTTCTTAAAGGCTTCATAGTCTATATTTTATAATTCATCTTTTTCCTAGGTTCTATTTATCAATTCACACAATTTATTGGCTTCTCCATCTAAATGGTAGATGACCAAAGTCACCTTATATTTCTCCGAACAGTGGATTATAGAAAATATATTCTCAATTGAGTTAAACCATTATTTATCAAAAGTTTGATAGGAAGATCTAATGAATGTTGGTGGTCATAGATGTATAAAAGATTTGATATCCAACTAATCCTTCATGGGAAAATGAGGAATTTTCATATGTTTTAGGATATTATTCTTTCCCAAGAAAAACTGGGTAAACATTTACCTAAAGTTTTGAACTCCCCCTCCCTTGGAAATGGGGATGTTGTTCGAACAATCATTGCATTATCCCCATCATGGGTTGTTTATCGTGTTTATCTGGGTTCCCACTATTTTCTGAAATAGAAATTGTTTGAACAATACATAAGTTTAAAAAGATTGAATAAATTATTTTTTATTTAATCTCTAAATGAATTTATTATGGGATCCCTATGTTTAGCCTTTTATAAAACGATTCTTTTAGGAGGTTTTACTTATACATAGACTTATACATTTGTATTTAAATGAAATTTTATAATTATAATTCCAAAATTTATTAAACCATGCTCTGATACCAACTATAGTCACCTAATTATTTCTTACATAACAATTACATGACTTTTATGATAAATAATATAATATTGATATAATCAAGGATTCAACGGTTTAATGTCCTAGAAAAATTAGGCTCATATATCAATTATACATAATAAAATTAAAATATTATATAAATTATTTCCATTTATACTTCTAAAATACTCACAATATCCTTAGTATATATAGTCACTTGAGTATATATATCAAATAATGGGGTGAGATAAAAGCCATGAAAGGGGGTGAATAAGGGACATGAATCCATAGTACATGGGTGATAAAAACAGAAACCATCGTATCATAAGAATAATATCATCATCAACATAATATGGGAAACATTTTTTAAATCTGTCGAATGTGTCACATGCATAAAAATGAAACATCATGTCATAGTGTTAAAATACCACACATAGGTATGAATGAAGCTAGCATCATGTCCATGCATGACATATGTGCATAAATCATAACATCATCATAATGAAAAAAATATTCCATCATGTTCATACATAATATAGCTAATCTCATGAGATATATCTCATTAACCAATTTAGTTGATGACTATATAATTCTTCTCAAACAAGTCACAACATAAATTCTCATAATCATGCACGCCACATAGAAAGTATAAAAATCAAAGTCAGGAAATAACAAATGAAATTAATTTTATTTATAATGATTCCATAAGAAAAACATTCTTGAATAAACTTTCATGTTACAAAATCAATATGGGAAAACATATTTTTCATATACACCATGACTCTTGAGTGAAGAAGAAGAAAATCAAGATGAGTCAAGGTTGTGTTTTGAAAAGAAATTACATTAAAAAAATATTTTTATTTGAATGAAAAATAATTTTGGTAGGGAAGAAACATGCATAATCTAGAAAAGGAAAGGTAATAATAATAAAATAATATTTAAGGAATAGTAGGGGTATATCCATAATGAAAATTATGATAATATGGATAAATCCATGAAAAATGATTTGGGTTCGAGCATCCCCTTAACATAAATTTTTCTTTATTTTGTCACTTTTACACCTCTCAAATAATAAAATCATATTTATTAAAATATTGATTCGTAAGGGAACTATATAAATTTTTACTATTTTTAAATTATAATAATTGGATTTTTTTATTTAATTATCTATAAAATTGAAGATATTTTTATATCATGTTTTCCTTAATAATTTCCCATTTTTTATATCACTGTTGCTTTTGATCAGGGGCATTAGTACACAATTAGACTTAATTATAGAATTATATACTACATATATTTTAACTTTTATTTATAATATATAGTTTATTATAACCATTAATAACTTTCGAGATAATTAAATAATTGGAATCATCCTCATTGGGGGTTAACATTTCATTGTCTGGAACATTGTCCAAAGGAGGTAGAAGAGAGGTATAAAATATAATTACTTAAATTTTTTTATATTAGTATAGAATAATTAATATAATGTTTTAAAACTTCCTAATTAATATTATAAGATTTATTTTATAGAAAAATTTGGAAAAAGAGAAAATAGGAGGAATATGAGAGAATAGTTGATAAAAACTTACACTTTTCGTCGTGTTACTTCTATTTTACGACACAAGATATCCTTAAAGAATAGAGTTGGTTTAATCTAGCTCATCGATAATGTTTTAAGGTATTAAGATGGAGGATTTGGGAAGATATTTGGGTTTGGTATGTGAGGGATGAGTGGTTTTCCAAGGGCAAGGAGGGGTTCTTTCTATTTGTAGAGAGACTTATTTTTAGAATAAAATATTAAATAAAATAATATATCCATGTTAAACCTAATAATAGTGATTTTTGAACTAATAAATCATATATAACTATAATCTAATTTCTTTAGGACTTTAAAACATTTATATTTAAAATTCAATAATTTATAGAAAAGTGAATTGGAAAAAGGAAAAATTGTTATTTTAATAAAATACTTTTCACTTTTGGATTTGAAAAGTGCGTTTCAGGTTTGAAAAAAAAATTATTGGATTTTAATGACTCATTTATAAAATTAAATATGTTTAGGTTGACTCTTATTCTATTGTAATTATTAGTTTAATATTATTTCATCAATGATGTAATCTAAGATACATCAGTTAGGTAAAAACTTTATTTTTACTCTTCACCTGAAAATTGAATTATTTCAAGAAATTTTTAAAAAATCACCCTAAAAAATTTCCATGTGATGATTTAAAAAATTATATTCATTTTATGAAAATAATTTAGCATCATAGGTAATTTCAATTTTTAATATATAATTCATGATTTTTACAAAATAATTTAAAATACGTTTCATTAAATATGTGCCTATATTTCCGTTGATTTTTTAATCATGATATTTATTTTATTTATATTTATATAAATTAATCATGATAAATATTATTTAAATCAAAATTTATTATTTTGAGGTTAAATTATTTTCCCATGGTCAGGTTACTAATCCCAACAACAATGTTACTATTCCTAATAGTGATGTTACTACTCCAATGTACATCTTACTATTATAACGACCACATTAATATTACAAAGATAACATCACTTACTATAAATAATTCTTAATTATTTTATTCATTATTTAATTCAATTCCACTCGAGGATCTGCATTTCCATTTTATAAAATTTGGATTGGTTTACTAATATTTTTTTCATTTATATAGTGTTGATCATGAGATTGATGGCTCTAGTAGATTGAAGAGATCCATATTTTCCCATTGTAGTTTTTCATTTTTATGTTTTAACCATTTAATATTATTAATTTTAAGAGGTTTAATAATGAGTAATTTAATGATTTTAGTTAATGGAATAATGTTTTTTTGGTTTCTCTATGTTTTATGTGTATAATACTGTATAATATAATATAGTACACTTTTATTTGAAGAAAAAAATATCATTTTAAACTATGGGTTGTTACATTCTTCCTCTATTTAGAAATTACATCACCAAAATTTCAACTGATATTCTCATTAGAGAATATGTAATGGTACTTCTATTTCATTGTTTCCTCGGGTTCCCATATCGCATCTTCATACATATGATTGTTCCATAACACTTTGAAAAGGTGAGTTGTCTTATTGCACAAAAAATTATCTCTATGGTCTAGGATATTGACCGAAAGATCCTCATCTAGGATTTCATTCTCTGTTTGTACCACCTCCAGATTTAGTACGTGTGATGGATAAGGTATGTACTTCCTTTGGAGAGATATGTGGAACACATCATGAACTTAATCCGTATTTGGTGGAAGTGAAAGCGAATAAAACAATTATTTTATGTGATCAATGAAATTAAAGTTGTTAATGTTATTGGGTATAAGATTCCATTTCTTTAAAAACCACATGAATCTCTTATATAGTGATATTTTAAGGAATAATTTTTTGATTACTTCAATATTCAATTAATTTTGACAGTTTTCATCATAATACTTAGAGGATATTCATATTCTTCATTTATCTTTGAATAAATAATAATTTCATAGATAAAGACAACCATAAAATTTTAAAGGCAGTATCTAAAGACTCTATTAATCAAATGGATAAAGATTGCTGGGGAATTAGAATGTTTGAAGGGAATCACTATGAACTCATTGTTCCCATACTAGGTATAAAAAGGCGCATTCAGAATATATTCCTTCTTTAACATTAATCATTGATATCTAGAACGAACATCCACCTTTGATAAGTAATGAGCTTTTCATAGTTAATCAAAAAAGTCATAAATATTTTGTAGGGGGTAATTTTTCTTTTTGTTTATCCTATTGAGATCCCGATAATATATACAAAGCCTCATTGAACCATCCATTTTCTTTAGAAAAAGAACTGGCCCACCCCATGGTGATGCACTAGGGGATTTGAAACATTTTTCCAAATTTGATTCTAGCTTTTTCTTTAACTCCTTCATTTTGATAAGAGCCATCATATATAGTCCTTTTGATATAGGGGTGGATTTGGGTATAATATCTTTTTAAAACTCTACCAAATGATCTGGGTAAAGTACATGTAACTATTTATGAAATACATTAGTTTATTCTCTCACTTTAGTCATTTCCTCCAGGTTGGTACCATCCCTTAACTAAACAATTTAGGAAAGGTATACTTCTTCATAGGGTATCAAAACCCACACTGTTGGGGGATAATCTGAAGGAGATTTAAGATCTTACTTAAATTTTTATTGGAGAATGAGATGGTTAAGTATAAATACCCTACTTTTTATTACACACTTAAACATGATTTATTATATATACTTTCACTTGATACAACTTCGAGGATCGAGAGGTATTATGTCTTTGGGAATTAAGAACATTATATAACAACTTGAAACTACAAAATATTTATTAAAAACTTCTTTTACATGATGAAAATATTCTTTCATACTTAACATTGAATGTGATAACACAAGGAAATACATAACAAAGGACTGAGCTATAAATCCCAATAAAGGAGTAAACAAGTAATAACATGAATAATAAAATACAGGGTATGCAATAGGCATATCAATGAAGCATAAGAGAAAATTGAACATAAAGGCATGATATAGTATGATTATCATAACATGGAAATTTTGAAACAACATAAAACATGATATTAGCATGAGAAAAGGCTCACTACACACTGATTAGCATGAGTAAAACCTCATTACACATGAATTAGCATGAGTAAACCCTCATTGCGCATGAATTAATAGGAGTAAACCCTAATTGCACATGAATTATCATGAGTAAACCCACATTGAACATGGATTAGAATGAGTAAACCCTCATTTAACATGAATTATCATGAGTAAATCATCATTGAACATGGAATATCACGACACTAAACATTACCCAATGTATTAGAGCGCTATCAGGGGGCACCATTTATAAACATTTCATTTCATGCATAACTATGTCTCATTGATCATATAACATGGAATCATTCAACATCATAATTTATTCCATGAAAAAGGAATGTGGAAAAAATACATGAAATTATATAATCAATAATTATATGTTCATAAAGGTCAATTCCATTGATTGAAAAATGGGCATGATATTCACTACATGATGATCTTGGCATGGGAAATTGTGGTGCAATTTCGACAGCCTAACGATGTGACATAAAAATTCATAAAAATGGTCTATGAGAGAGAAATGGGTATATAATCATTTGTACATAAAATGGAAATTAATGGGGTAATATATAAACATCTCCCAACACATGGAATTTTGAAATATAAGGTGTAACATAATAAAAAAACTTAAAGAAGGAGGATAAATGAAATAACTCTTATGAAATTTCAGCATGGTAACAGGTGTACATGGGAGGGATTAATGAGAGATAAAGTGGTATATCATCATTAAAACATAATAAGGGTAATACGGCAGAGGTTCTAAATCCAACCACAACATTTTTATTTGAAAATAAATGGTTATAACAACATAAAGAAAGTTGGACAAAAATGAGAAAGGAAGGAATCCCTTAATTGAGTGTGTGACTTCAAGAGCTTGAGGAGGGTATTATTGAGAGTTTATTGAGCCTTGGGAGATTTCTAGAGAGATTAGGTATGATTAAGGACGTACTATAATTATTTTTAGTGAATACAAATGGGATCTTGGGTGCGTTTATATGGGAAATGAGAGGGGAATTCAATAATATTTCACAAACATAGGTTTTTGGAAACTATATAATTAAATATTCAAAACCAAAAATCTTTCCATGGTTTTTCCCCATGGTTTTTCAGAAAGGGGAGTTGAAAACATTATTTTACAAGGTCAAATTTCAAAATTATCAAAATATTAGGCTTGCTTATATAGAGGTGAGTCACACTCTGAAGGAAATCATTTTAAAATGTTAAGATATTTTATAAGTCTTGGAAGGTCCACTAAGGAATTTTAAAATTGATAAAAAAATATAAAATCACATTATATAAAAATTAAAACATATATTTGATGAATATCCATTTTATATTATTTTATTACATAACTACTGGGTCATTATGATGTCATAAAACACATTATATATTTATACGGTATTTAATTTTTATGCAAAAATTCGATTGTCTTAGAAAATTATGAAAAATTAAGCAATAGATAATTTTGATGTCTTTATTACAAAATAATATTCATTTTATATAAATAATTTTATTAATATATAGATTTTAATTTTTAATGTTAAAATCATCATTTATTGAAAATTGACAGGTTTTGACAAAAATAGTTTTCAAACATTCGTAAAGGTTACATTTGACTTCATAAAAATTATGTGAGCATTAATATTTAATAAAAATTATATAATAATAATATTTTATTGTAATGTTATATATTAAAAAAATCTATTTATTCATTAAAAATATATTTCTCAATTGAATTTGAATATTAACCAAAAATACTATTTTTGCTTTATCATATCAAAATATAATTTTTTTAAACACATTAATTAAAAAATAATATATAAAAAACAATAATAAATAAGTAAATTAATAATTTAAACTAAAATTGAATATAAATATTCATACTATTAGAGTTAAGTTGATTCTCTCTTTATTGTGAAATTATATTTTTACTATTAATTATCTTATTTCACTTTTATCATGATTATGAATATTTAATACAGTTATTGATCAAATTATTAAAATATTATGTTGAAATTATTAGATAATATTAATTATTATTATTAAAAATATGGAATAAATTTTATCAACATAAATTTAATTTATTATAAAATTCGCAAGTATGATAGAAAAAAGTTTTCGGAAAAATACATTTTTAAGGAAAATACGAGTTCACCTTAACTATAAAATTTTTAATATTAATTTTATTATTTTCAATTAATGTATAATATTAATATTTCAATTATTTAATTTATCATTATGGGTTATTATAATTAATTAATATGGAGATACATTATACATTTTATAATAGTCTTTAGAAAAATGCATTTTTTAACACTAAAAAAACATATAATAAAATACCTTATAGACATGTAATTAATTGAATTATATATAAATCCATAATAAATATGATACCTTAAAATCAAATCAATAGAATAAATTATTCATTTATCAAAATAAATGACAATTTTACGTACAAACTATATTTTCAATATTTACAAAAAACCAATATTTTCTGAAAAATACCAAATTATTACCCAAAGTTAAATTTGATATGATGAGACCAATGTTTGGGTTTATTTTTAAAATTAAATTTTTATATGTTTTAGAAAATAATTATGATAAATAAATAAAAATCTTTTTTTAATGAAAACATATTTTCAAAAACACAATGACATTACCAAAATTTGATTGAGTAATTAATAATAATTTATTAATATATTTATGAAATATATATTTCAGATATTATATAACACTAATAATATCTTATAAATTAATTATATAGTTAAAATGGTTATATTTAAATAATCACTATTTTTTTGGTGTAGTTTTGTGTATTACATAGGCTATCAAACATAATTTTCTATTTAAAAAACTCGGGTCGTTACATTATTCCACTTTAATAAATTGTGTCCTCACAATTTAAACATTAACGTATTTCTTACTATTTCCATTTATTATCTAGAATAATGGGAAAAGTTAGGGATGATTATTTTTAAATTATTAAACACTTAAATGGGAATTTAATGACATTAAAGGGATAAGTTATATATTACATTTATCTCTTTAACTTATAGATTTCTAGGCAAAAATATATGTTATCAATGATTTATTTCATAACTTATATTCTTATGGTATTTTTTCCCTTAATAATATTTCATACTTAGATTATGAATTTACCAAAGCATATCCCTCGGGAGTGTTGAACCAAGAGTACAGTAAGGATGGTTGTCATGCACCTGTTTCCATTCGAGTCTATCTCAAATAGGTGTTTTCAAGTTTTAACCCTAGATACATATGTTCAAGAGCCACATCTACTTGTTCATATATAGATAGGGGTATATGTTATTGATAAACCACATACTCTATAATCACCAAAATGCAGTGATGTTTTTCTTATTCTTAGTCTAATATATAAGTCTTTAACTAGGGGTTTCTAATATTAATTCCAAAAATAACTAAACCTATCCTTTGATACCGACTATAACAACCCTTCTTTTTATAACACACTTAAAAATTATTTATTACATAGAATTTCACTTAATACAACTTCGAGGATCGAGAGGTCTAGGGTCTTTGGGAATTAGGAACATTACATAACAACTTGAAACTACAAAACCTTTATTGAAAATTTCCTTTATATGACCACAACATTCATTCGTACTTAAAATTTCATGGGATAACCTGAGGACATAAATAATAAAGGAGTGAGATATAAGGAAAAGTAATGGAGTAATCAAGGCATAACATGAACAATACAATACTTGTCAAGAAATAGGCATATCAATGGAGAACAAGAGAAATATGAACATAAAGAAAGATATAACATGATTATCATAACATGTAAATTTGGAAACAACATAAACATTATATTATCATGATACAAGGCTCATTGCACATGTATTATCATGAGTAAACACTCATTTCACATGAATTAGCATGAGTAAACCCTCATTGGACATGAATTAGCAGGAGTAAACCCTCACTGCACATGAATTAGCATGAGTAAACCCTCATTACAGATGATTTAGAAAGAGTAAAACCTCATTGAACATAAATTATAATGAGTAAACCATAATTTCACATGGTATATCATGATACTAAACATTACCCAATACATTAGAGCGCTATCAGGGCACACCATTTATAAACATTTCATTTCATGCATAAGTGTGCCACATGGATTATATAACATGGAATCATTCATCATCATCATTTATTACATGATAAAGGAATTTGGAATAAATAATAGAAATATATAATCAATAAGTATATGTGAATAAAGGTGAATATCCTTGATAGAGAAATGGGAATGGTATTCACTATATGATGATTTTGGCATGGAAAATTGCTGTATAATTTAGATAGCCTAACAGGGTGACATAAAAATTCATTGAAATAGTTGATGAGAGATAAATGGGTCTCTAATAATATTTAAATTAAATTTAATGTAAGGGAATCATATAGATACATGTCCTAACACGTGGAATTTGTAAATAAAAGGTGTAACAAAATAAAGAAACTTGAAGAAAGAGGAGAAATGGAATAACTCTTACGAAATTTTAGCATGGTAACAGGTGTACATTGGAGGGATTAGTGAGATAGAATGAGGTATATCATAATTAAAACATAAATCATGTAGTATGGGGGAGGTTTAAAATCAAAACCCAGCATTTGTAATTGAAAATAAAAGGCTATACCAACACAAAGAAACTTGGACAAAAATGAGAATGGAAGGAATCCCTTTCTTGAGTGTGTAACTTAAAGAGCTTGAGGAGGGGATTATTGAGATATTGGTTCAACTTTGGAGGTTTATAGAGAGAGTAGGGAAGAGTAAGTACATGATACTATGATTTTTATTTAAGATAAGTGTGAGCTTGGGTGGGTTTATATAGGAAATGAAAGGGAAATTCTTTAATATTTCACAAACTTAGGTTTTGGAATCAGTATAATTAAATATTCAAAACAAAAAACATTACCATTGTTTTTACCCATGGTTTTTGCCAAATGGGATTTGAAAATTTTATTTTATAAGTCCAATGGATGAAAAATTTAAAATATTAGGCTTGGTTATGCAGAGTTAGTCCCACTCTCCAGAAAATCATATTAAAATGTTAAAATATTTTATAAGTATTGGAAGGTCCACTAAGGAATTATAAAATTATTAAAAAAAGTATAAAATAACATTATATTAATGATAAAACATATATTGGCCTAATATACATTTTATATTATTTTATTACACTACTATTTGGTAATTATGATATCATAAAACACATTATATATTTATACGGTATTTAATTTTTACCCAAAAATTCGACTATCTTAGAAAATTATGAAAAATTACCCATTGGATAATTTCTAAATCATGATTCCGAAAATAATATTAATTTTATCTAAATAATCTTATAAATATGTGAATTCAAACTTTTAATGTAAAAACCGTCATTTATTGAAAATTGACGATTTTTGATAAAAAGAGTTTTCAAACCTTCAAAAAACATACATTTGACATCATAAAAATTATGCGATCATTTATATATAATAAAAATTATATAATAATATTATTTTATTATAATATTATTTATTTAAAAAATCCCTTAATTCATTAAAATTATATTTCTCAATTGAATATGAATATTAACCAGAAATACTATTTTTTCTTTATCGAATCAAAATATAATTGTTTTAAATTGATTAATTAAAAAATTATAAATTAAAAAAATAGTAAAAAACTAAATTAATAATTTAAACTAAAAGGAAATATAAATATTCATAATATTAGAGTTACTATGATTCTCCCTTTTTTTCAAATTATTTGTTTTATCCTTAATTATCATATTTCCCATTTATATTGATTTTTAATATCTACTATAGTTAATAATAATATAATTAAAATATTAAGTAGAAATTATTATCTAATATTAATTATTATGATTAAAAATATGGAATAAATTTTATCAACATCAATTTAATTTAATATAAAATCTGTAGGTGTTC
Organism: Viscum album; assembly: GCA_963277665.1. NCBI lineage: Eukaryota > Viridiplantae > Streptophyta > Magnoliopsida > Santalales > Viscaceae > Viscum > Viscum album. Next base: position 594,338,400 of record OY728166.1, read on the forward strand.
GGGAAAACAGTTTTTTGAATATTACATTTTTAAGAAGAATACGAGTTCAATTTTACACAACAACTAATAATATTAATTTTATTCTTTGAATTAATATATAATATAAATATTTCATTTATTTTATTTATCATTAGGGGTTATATTAAAAAATTAATTTGGAGATGCATTATGGATTTTATAAAAGTTTTCAGACAAATGCATTTTTTAATGCTAAAAAAACTAATATTAAAATCAATTATAAATTGGAAATTAATTGAATTATATATAATTAAATAATAATTATGATAACTTAAAATCAAATTAATAGAAAAATTAATTCATTCATCAAAATAAATGACAATTTTATGTAAAAACAATATTTTCACTATTCACAGAAAATATATATTTTCTAAAAAATATCAAATTATTACCCTAAGTTTAATTTGATATGATGAAACCAAATTTTGAGTTTATTTTTCAAATTAAAATTATATATGTTCTAGAAAATAATAAAAATAATTAAATAAAATCAATTTTAATGAAAACATATTTTAAAAAACAAAAAGATGTTACCCAAATTTGGTTGAATAATTAATATTAATTTATTAATATATTTATGAAATATATATATTTCATACATTATATAATAAAAAACATATCATGTAAATTATTGTAATGGTTAATATCATCATATTTAAAGAATATTTGTTTTTTATACTTCAATTTTGTGTATTGCATATGCTATCAAAAATAATTTTGTATTTTAAAAACTCGGGTTATTACATTCAGAATATAGAATGATATTTTCTCAATATAATTAGAGCCAATCCATGCCCAGTATAGTTTCAAATTCCACTAAGGGAAGGATTTCCATATTCACTAGAAGAATCTTCCCACATACGCTAAAAAAAGAATATTTCATCACTTAGGTCATAATGACCCCACTAATACATGTTATATATATATCTATGCATCAAAATATAAGGTATTTTATTCAATTATTATAGAAAAATTGCAGGATAAAATGGATTGCGTAAAATGATAATAAAAGTGTTGGGTTTCTGGGGCCCGCAGCAGAAGCCGGTGGGTCGGGGATTTTAAAATTTTCATCAGCACAACGACGGTACTTGTCGTCGCCGATGATCCGAGCCCCGAAGAGGTATGAGGATCTCGCGTAGACAGTTAAGAGCACAAAATAAAATGAAAACACACCTATTGCATATCTGAAGCCGTTGTTGACCGCTACTTGTCGACGGCTGTCGTTGCACGAAGGATCCATAGTAGGATCCCTCTAGATCGTCCACACACGCCTCAAAAATCCGCGGGAATGCCGATCGTCGAACTCCGGGTGCTAGCGCGGCGATTCAACAATATCTTTGATGTCCCGATGATCACTACATTGTCGATCTTGCGACACATTAGGAGAAACTTGATCTGAACTCTTGGACCTTCATATTCTCTCTCTAGGAAGTGGGATGAGAGAGAGGCTCTCAAATTTCATTCTATAAATGAATGAATAGTGATGTGCACACCAAGTGAGAGAGCCACCTATCTTATTTATAGACATGTTGATAAATACCTGGTAGGGTTCCCCAGCCCCTATTAATATCAATGTTCTCTAAATAAATAATTATGACGACTTATAACTGCGTCAATATTATTTATTAATTTTATCACATACTTGTAATATATAAAATATATTACATGATAAAATCTGAGCCTTTTAACTCGAATCGCTGTCCCACTTAATATTAAACGAACCTTGAATATCAAAATAATATTCATTTGATTAATATTTTCTTGTATTTACTAAACTCGTAAATACATTAAATAAATTCAATCCCAAATATTCGTAACTTGAATATCAATGAATTTAGTTAATTCAGTTGATGATCAATAACTTGGACAACGCTCAGACCCCGTGGTGGGGCCCACTATGTCCATATACCCATTCAACCGAATAGGTGCAGATTCTTGAATACGCTGTTGTGTGTGACCCTCTAGGCCCTTATCTCGATAGCAGTGAATAAAATTCACAGACCAAGAGCGGGGTCTAGCAACCCGTCATGGCCCCTAAAGAGATAAGGATTGTCATAGCAACGACTACCATCCTACAAACACTGACTGTGTACTATAGTCTCTTTGTCATTTGATATCTCATAAAGCAGGATTCACTCTTGTGTCATTGTCCTTGTCTTTCTTTATTATTTGTTGATCTATCCGGATGGATTCACCTTTCTACTGCTTTGGCCAGAGACTTATGAAGGCGACACCATCCTGATCAACTAGTCCTGAGATACACAACTTCCTAAACATGGAAGTGAAAAATCCTTTCTTGACCATTCAACCAATGTCATACCACCAAAAACGCACCCAATACAAACTACCTCACCACGACATTACTACCATGGTTTTCTCCTTACATCAAAGTATGTAATTAAATGATATACATTGGTAATGGTCTCAAGTCAGGAGACCAATACACATGTCCGTAGATAGGAACAACCAATGACACCCAAAACATGTGGTGTTCCTATTAGCGGGTCTGTCCTCATGATCTCACTACTAGAGATCACCAAGTGTGAACTTCATGAGAAGGAGTCTCAATGCTTATGAGCCCCCAACACCTGATAGTCATACATCTACTGTGTCCACTCAGTAAGATGCATCTTGACTATAGAACATATATTTAAGATCAATGTCATTGTATCTCGAGGTTCTCATTATAGCCTGGGATCTTCTATAACCTCTCGACACGATAACTAACCTTTGGACATTACCACTATTATAGTGGACGCAGAAAAGTGGGCACTATAATGGTAAGAAGTCACCATGAATATCTAACTGTACACATGATATGGTAAACAAAAGTACTACATAGTTGAGTCTAGGGAACCCACTATTTCAACACTCCCACTTGCACTAGAGCCAACTTGCTAACTGAACTTGTTAGATACTGACATGATAAATACCATGCTTCTGCTGAGTAATGGGTTTAACTGCTGGTCCTGCCACGTTTTTGCTGCGTGGCATATCTGCTATATGCAACCTCATCGACTTGAGTAAAACTTCTCAAGACAGGGTATCCCTAAGTATATTACTTTTGTCCATTTTCATAACTTGAAAACTTGCCTAGTAATAATATCATAATTCTCATTATGATAATACTTTTCTCACTAGGTGTGAATCCAAGAACTGGGACAACTCGTTGCAATTTATAACTGCTTCTTAGCTGCTTTAGAAGCTGCAACATACTCAGTATTTGTAGGTATGGATACCACAAGGTTTTATGAGATTGACTCACTCATATCCTTTGCCGAACTGTGATACCAGATCATATTGATCTAAGGACTACTAGTATGTGTCCCACCACAACTAGTATAACTTCCTCTCCATATTCCAAGTATATATCATTTGTACTTTCAGAAGTACAAGATGATAGTTCTGACTGCATCACTTGCAGTGCTCCTAGAAATAATTGATATCTGCCTATAATAAATTATATCCTGGCAGTATCAATTATTATACATATTATGGCATATGTGATTGATCCATCACTAAAGAATATGATATCAATTCACAACTTTAATATCTACACATGCTTTGAACATGTTAACCTGGAGAGATTAATCCATGTGACATAGGCAAAAAATCTGAACATGAATTGTTCCAACATGTATTTTTCAATACAATGTCACTATAAGTACGATTGACTAGGACCAAGCAACATTTGGATCGTCCTCAGTGGATCCTATTACCTAGAACTTAGGTTGATTCTTGAAGTCAATCATTGGAGAATTACTTTTAACCTGATCTCATCTAACTGTAAGATCAAAATCTTTTTTCATATGTTGCCGAACATATATCTCTTGGAAAACATCGGCACTCCCACTAACCTATGGTAGACACAAGGAAAAGATTCATTTGTAATTAATGATCTAATATCTTGTTGCTTTCTTTAATCCAAAATTGGATTTTAGTAACTTCCAACCCTTATTGGAATCATTTGATGTCATTATCTCTTTCTGGTTGCGTCGTATAGACACCTTCCACAATAGATGAACTTGACATCGAATGAAAAATAAAAGGATCTTAGAAATTTGGCTTTGACCAGTAAAATTCTAATAGATTTAGGCATACCGACTTGGTATAACCAATCGAGCCTTATTGGTACCATACTTGTACCATCCATGTATCATTTCATTTGAATACCCATCGCATTATTAAATTTATAAGCCCCTTTGCAATTTGATACATGGAATCTATTATTGAATTTTAGTTGATCTTGTCAATCTTAGCTTGTTTCCATATACTTATTACATGTAGGATTTATTATTCTTAATGAATAATATATCACCGACCACGGTGACTATAAAACCATCACCATGGTTTTATTCTTCCTACGCAGTATGTGTCTCTGGAACATTCCTATTCCAAATGTACTTGTGGAACTTATTCCCTATGCCAACCATTTGTGCATCTCGAGCATTGACTAAGTCCAAGTCAATTCAGCTCCCACTATCTCTAATAGAGATGTGCACCCTTATATAGAAATGTAGTCTAATTCTTGAATACATCTTTTATATTTTAGGGATTTAGGTAATATCTTAAGCAACTGTTAGGATAATTACCTTAGATGCACAGCGTGTTTAACTTGATGCATGTTTGTTTAAATCCTAACACTTTACATCTAAACATGTCTTATGAAATAATGGATTTTCCATCATACTATGAATCGTATGATATCCATTTGTCATTTTAGTTGGCATATTGGTTATGGGTTTACGCTGTTATTTTCAAATCACATTTTGAAATATGATGGAAGTTTTCGCAAGTTGCAACACTGATATAACTTACATCATAACATTGATGTGTAACATATGCATTTAGGAATTTCTCCAAGCTACATGTTTGTTGATCAATGTTAATATGTAAGAATCTTCATTGATCCTCCTTATGAACATCAATACGGTGATGTAGATAAGGTAACATGTGTTCAGAAATTACTCCATGCTACATTATCATGATCGATGATTGCTTGGTCAAGATATTCTTCGGCCTGCCGATCCGAAGAAACTCATATATTCTGACCAAACTTATACTTCATTGGTACATTCCTTAATGATTTAAAGTAATCTTATGAAGTATCTTTACCTCTATCTTTCTTTGGAACAGTTCACACTCTCGTGTTGAACTAACCTCAGAAGCTTTGTGGCGTACCTTTATTTCCAAAGGTTTCTTTGTCTAAACTAAAGATGTCATTTATACCAAAGGTGTTTAGCTGTACTGATCCTAAATACCATACTGAGTATATAGTTGATGTCCACATTTATTTTTACTTGACAAGAATCACATTGCCAAAACTGGGTAGGTCTTACATTTTATATTCATCATGTATTGCCATTGATTCAAATAGAAGTGAACTATTTGTTGAGTATATTACCACAAACAACATTCATTCCAAAACATGGAATAGTGTTTTATCATGTCCAAAAGGGCACATGAGAAAAATGTTTTTGGTTATACTCCACAACTTGTTCATATTGAATTAATCACTTGGCAATTAGAAGTTATGTGTTTCTCCCTACTGACTTAGGAATCACCCTTTCTCAGCTACTTAGAGAAGACACTTTACTTCTAGTAATTTTTTTCCTACATACTTGGTTATTGTATTTCAATAAATATATGTGAAAAGAATATTGTATTTTAATACCCAAGAAGTATGTTAGAAACATTAATATATTTGATGAATATAAACTGAATGAGAAGCAAGTACTTTCTTCTTGTATTTTAGTTAAACTTCCATGAATTTATTTCATTATGTTATGAAAATAACCTCCTATTAAATAACCAACCACTTTTCTTTGAAGGACATGATGAAGGTGCCTTTGGCGTAACTTTCCATAGGCCTTTTCACCTTGTCATTCAATGTATTTGCCATAAGAATAAAAAATGGCGTTATCTCCAATATTATTATTACTTGGCGAATGCTTCCTTAAAGGAAATGAAGCGCTTACTCTATAAGGTTCGTTTGTATCCTTAAATGAAACAAGAGTAATTTGGTGTAAAAGGTATAAGAAATGGGATGGCATGAAAGATTGTGAACCACCTTTCACTTTACACATACCGAGTGCATCCATCACATTCAAATCTTGCTTCACTTTCTCCTTGAAAGGATCTTGGAGATAAGACTACATGTGATCATCATCTTAGTCTTGATGTAGCGACCACAACTAACATCAGTCGTTGATGATAGAATTATGATAGAACCATCATATTCTTTATCCATGAGTCTCTTGTAAGCGGTCTTACACCCTCGCTTCTTAAGGTGGCTTAACAGGTTGAGACACAAGCACCTTGAATTTCCATTATAGTAGTAATGTGCGCAAGTGCCTTTACTACGCTTGGAATTTCATGCTTGTCTGGACATTAACTTTGTCTAATATTTATCACAGTTCTATTGTGGTATTTCTTGCCATTATCTACAAATATTTTTTAGAAAATTGTACTTTTATGTGGTTACCTAATATGACATTATTGATTATTTAATCATTAAATGTCTCCCACTAATTTTTCAAATTCTAGGAACCCTCTGTACTTGAATCGGAATACTCTTGATTATTCTAGTGGCAAGGATCCCTGAACCTCCCTTATAGTCTACAAGCTAGGGCTACACCACTACTCGGAAGGTCCAACTGAGGCTTGTGGCTGGCCAACCGCTTTAGCTCGCAGTTCCTTGATCTGTTGAGTGAAGTCCTAGCTTCAAAAATCATTTACTGATTTACTCAACGCTTGCCTCTAAAATTACAGAAAACTAGCTAAGGCTATATCTTTGCTGCAATTTTAGTTAACTCGACCCACCACACAAATAATAACTCCCCGGTAGTAAGAGTCACCCTCATTTAAGGCATGAACCGGCACCTCGAACACCCGGTTTTGTTCAAACTTGAATGATGGAAGGCAGTTTGTGACTTAATATTTTCTTTGAGGGTTTTATGTTTTTCTCTCAACGAATGTAATCCATTTCTATTAATCTTGTTCATCTATGTTGTTGCGCTCACAACTGAACATTAATTGAAATCAAACGTTGCTTTTTTATGCATTTTATTATCTATTATTTTATGTATTTTTCCCACTGTTCTAAAAATGCATAAAATAATAAATAAATGCATAAAGGTAAAACTACTACCCGACTGGCATTGAGCATCTAAATGACCTAAGCGCATCTTACCTGAGTTGAAGCTTGACTCAAAATGAAGCTTGCCCCTTGCCTTGTATGTTTTCTAGTCTTCTGTAGTGTCACCAAGTCTTGGCGGGGTCGACATTATTTCTTGAAATACCACCTCGCCTTGGTAGAATCCACGTGTCGTCTTGCATCGTCGTACACCGCCTTATCTTGGCGGGGTCTACGTAATTTCTTGAAATACCACCTCGCCTTGGTGGAATCCACTTGTCATCTTGCATCGTCGTACACCGCCTTATCTTGGCGGGGTCTACATCGCTCGTCGTCTTTGTCCGAAGTACAAAGATACTCGCGCGTAGGCGAGGGGAACTCGGGAACAAATGTACATCATATAAATTGGGCACGCAGGCCCTTATACATTTTAACCAAAAATAGATTATTCGCAGACCATTTTTTAATTAATTACATACATCGCACACATTTAAATAAATAATTTAATAAATTAAATGCAAACATGCAAGGGTCGATGCTCAAGACCAGACGACGGGTAATTTAAAATATTGCGCGATAAAAATTAAAAATGAAATTATTAAGTACGAGGGTTTATTTAATTAAATTAAATGAATTAAATAATTCAAATAATTTAATTAATTACATTTCCGTCAATTAATTTAATTTTAATACTCGAAATTAAATTAATTAATTAATTAATATAATTTCAAAAATTAAGTTAATTTTAAACCTCGGGTATTAATAATCATTTTAACTACAATTAATATATTAATTAATTTAATTAATTTAATTAATTAATTAAATTAATTGATTTAATTAAACCCAAGGGGTTACCTGCCCGCTAGGAGGATCGGCCGCTGCCCGGGCTCCCTCTGACTGCGTTTCTGCCGCACCGAGGGAACCCCTCCTCTACCCTCCGGTGCTCTTCGGCCGAACGTCGCACTGTCCGCTCGACCTGGACCCATGCAGTTGAGGTGGCTCCACCGGAGGCGATGAAAGCTGTGTGGCCGGAGGGACTCGGCCAGCATGCGGCGTGCAAGGGATGGCCGGAGCGGCCTGTTGGAGGAGCGGTGCTGCACGAGGATGGCCGGGGCGGCTCCAACTAGGTGCTGAGGAGGTGGCGTCGGATTGCCAGAGTGATCGGTAGTACTGGACATGGGCAGAGAGGCTATGTAGGGGTGCACACTACTGCGCCGGCTGACCTGCATGGGGGGGCGGGGGCACTCCGAGGGAGAGCAGCAGGGAGGCGGGCGGCCGGGAGGGAGCGACGCTGGCCAAAAGGGTGCGGCAGACCCTAGCCTGTCCGTCGTGCCAGGTGGACTCCCAGCGGCCTGCTGCGCACCGTGCGGGAGAGGGGACGGCAGCCGGCGCGCGGTGTACTGGTGCTGCTATGCTGCCGACGGAGGAGAGCAGGGGCAGGGCGAGTGGGCTCCCGGCTGGAGGTGGGTGCATCCGTCGCGCTGGGGAGATCTCCCGGTGGCCTGCTGCGGCAGGGTGCGGAGGTAAAGCGCGACGACTTCCTGTGCGGCGTCCTGCTGCAGGCCGCGCTGGGAAGGGAGGTGTGCGGCGCTACATGCGCCGCACAGGAGAGAGGGGGTCCGCTCGGACCCCCTGTTCAGCATTTTTTTTTCCGATCTTTTCTTCACGCGGCCAGGATTCCTTTTTTTTGCTTGTTTTGTCTTCCACATGGAAGACACGCCCCAACTCCCTCTTTTTATATTATTTTTTCTAATAAAGACTTGACTCATTGGGTCAAGTCATCCCATTTTTTTGTAAATACACTCTTTAAGACTTCTTTTAAGTCTTATTCCACCACACACATATATATATATATATATTTATAAAAGGAAGTCTTCCCAAATTTTCTAAATGATAAATAGACTTTAAAATTAAATAATAATAAAATTATTCTAAAAAAAAATAATTAATTATTATTACATTATTCTAATAATAAAATAATAATAATTATTAAAATAATATAATTATTGTGAAAATTATTTAATTTGAAAAATTATAATTTTCACAATTTTAATTACATCAATTGAACCAATCTCAACTTGATCGGTTCCGTTGGCTGAAATAAAATTTTATTACCCGAGATCAAAATGCAAATTCGATCCAATCTGAAAAATTAAAATGACCGTATCTTGGCCGTTCGATATTTGATCGAAGCACGGTTTGAACCGCTGGGACCGTTTTCGAACCCACAACTTAATCTTATGAACATTAATTTTTATTTGGCTCAGAAAATCTATGTGATCCCTCTGATACCACTGTTGGGTTTCCGGGGCCCACAGCGGAAGCCGGTTGGCCGGGGATTTTAAAATTTTCATCAGCGTAACGATGGTACTTGTCGTCACCAATGATCCAAGAATCGGAGAGGTTCGAGGATCTCGCGTAAATTGTTAAGAGCACAAAATAAAATGAAAAAAATACCCATTTCATATCTGAAGCCGTTGTCAACCGCTACATGTCGGCGGCGATCGTTACATGAAGGACCCATAGCAGGATCCCTCTAGATCATCCACACACACCTCAAAAATCCGCGGGAACACCGATCATCGAACTCTGGGTGCTAGCACGACGTTTCAAAAATATCTTCGACGTCCCGACGATCACCGCATCGTCGATCTTGCGATGCGTTAGGAGAAACTTGATCCAAACTCTTGGACCTTCATCTTCTCTCTCTAGGAAGCGAGAGGAGAGAGAGGATCTCAAATTTCATTCCATAAATGAATGAATAGTGATGTGCACACCAAGTGAGAGAGCCTCCTATCTTATTTATAGACATGTTGATAAATATCCGGTAGGGTTCCCCGACCCCCGTTAATATCAACATTCTCTAAATAAATAATTATGACGACTTAGAACTATGTCAATATTATTTATTAATTTTATCACATACATGTAATATATAAAATATATTACATGATAAAATCCGAGCCTTTTAACTCGACTCGCTGTCCCTCTTAATATTAAATGAACCTTGAATATTAAAATAATATTCATTCGATTAATATTTTCTTATATTTACTAAACTCATAAATAAATTAAATAAATTCAATCCAAAATATTCGTAACTTTAATATTAATGAATTTATTTAATTCAGTTGGTGATCGACAACTTGGACAACGCTCGGACCCCCGTGGTGGGGCCCACTATGTCCATATACCCATTCGACTGAATAGGTGCAGATTCTTGAATACGCTGTTGTGTGTGACCCTCTAGGCCCTTATCTTGATAGCAGTGAATAAAATTCACAGACCAAGAGTGGGGTCTAGCAACCTGTCATGGACCCTAAAGAGATAAGGATAGTCATAGCAATTACTACCATCCTATGAACACTGACTGTGTACTATAGTCTCTTTGTCATTTGATATCTCATAAAGCAGGATGCACTCTTGTGTCATCGTCCTTGTCTTGCTTTATTATTTTTTGATCTATCTGGATGGATTCACCTTTCTACTGCTTTGGCCAAATACTTATGAAGGCAGCACCATCCTGATCAACCAGGCCTGAGATACACAACTTCCTAAACATGGAAGCGACAAATCCTTTCTTGACCATTCAACCAATGTCATGCCACCGACGATGCACCCAATACAAACTACATCGCCACAACATTACTGCCATGGTTTTCGCCTTGCATCAGAGTACGTAATTAAATGATATACATTGGTAATGGTCTCAATTCTGGATACCAATACACATGTCCGTAGATAGGAACAACCAATGACACCCAAAACATGTGGTGTTATTATTGGCGGGTCTGTCCTCATGATCTCAGTACTAGAGATCACCAAGTGCGAACTTCATGAGAAGAAGTCTCAATGCTTATGAGCCCCCAGCACCTGATAGTCAGACATCTACTGTGTCCATTCAGTAAGATGTATCTAGACTATAGAACATATATTTAAGATCAATGTCATTGTATCTCAAGGTTCTCATTATAGCCTGGGATCTTCTATAACCTCTCGAAACGACAACTAACCTTTGGACATTACCACTATTATAGTGGACGCAGAAAATTATGCACTATAACGGTAACAAATCATCATGCATATCTTACTGTACACATGATACGGCAAACAAAAGTACTACATAGTTGGTTCTAGGGCACCCACTCTTTCAACAAAAATAATTTTTTTTCTGTTCTTGAGTGAGTATAATGTTTACCTTATATGAATTCATTTTCACACTCCACATTATAATTATTGAATGCATAATCATAACAGTTCTCTTTTGGATTTTGTTGTTAGTGAAGATGATTACCCTAAAGGACCCATGGTTTAGGGCACTAGCTTGTATAGTTTCCTTTCTCTCTATAGTTGAAGCAATGAACCATGGGTGGTGAATTTTGAGGTGTATTCCTTTATTCCATTATATTGGATAAATTCTTCATTCTTTTTGATATTCATGATCTTGGTAGCTTTATCTCCCAAACTTGAAGCATTTTCCCATTCCATTGAGGAAATTTCCATGATGCTTTATCCAACATTTTGACATGTGTGTGGTTGCATATTCTTTCCTCATTTTTCATTTGACCCACCATATTGAAACACCATTCTTATATTATTAGCTCCATAACCATGAGATCATTATCCAAACTCTATCTCTACTTTGAAATCACTTACAAATACTTCTTTGTAACCTAAAAAGTCTCATATAGCTATATCCTTTCATAATAGTGATTTTAAACCACAAAATTATCTTTCTATCTTACTATCATTATTGATAAAAAACCAATAGAATATGTTAGGAGCCTTGTGAAGTTTTTCTCACAATCCATGACTAATTCACCATCATTTTTATGTAAGAATTATCCATCTATATTTATTCACAGAGTTTTTTTCATGTCCCATCACTCGAGGCCCATGTTATGACTACCCTGATCCTGCCTCCCATACGCTAGGGGATGGAGACAAGTGCCAAGTAGGCATATCCCACATGTGAGAGGAATTTTTTCAAGTACATGTATGCATGCACCTGTCTCCAAGAAAAATTTGAAACTAAAAAGAATAAGTAAACATGGATAGAAACCACTATGAAAACCCACTCAGTGTAAGGTACAAAACTGAAATAAAAAGGAGACAGGATACCAGGACAACTAAAAAAGAAAATACAAGCTCCAAGATGTCATTTTCCAAAAACCCTTCCAGAAGGGTAGGTACAATAAGCTGTCTGAATGTCGCTGAAGCATACCATATCTATTGACTCACCCTGAACCACCACCTGTCTTCGGCCCACAAAAGAACTTGTCAAAGTTGTCGATCATCTGCACAAGACACGACACATGCAGGTTAAGCCCGTTCAGGCATGAGTAAAACAATACTCAGTTAGGACCCCAAAATAGAAAGGAATTACAAAAATTAAACCACAAGGAATCACATGAAGTATACCACAAATAAGAGTACTAATAAATACACCATATAGGCTACCAAAGAGTAACATGAAGTGTAGCCTCTAAGAGGTATATTCCAGATAGTCACTGGAGTCAGCTCACACCAACTATAGGTCTATGATACGTAAACAGGATTGTTGTAAGAATCCACTATACCCTCAAGTAGTAATACACAGAGTTTTGGTAATACACAGAGTGTAGGTAATGCATGGAATGTTGGTAACACATGGAGTCTCTATAACACACATAGTGTATATAAAACATGGAGTGTTGGTAACACATGGAGTGTAGGTGACACACAAAGTTTCATCAAAGACTAGAGGACATGCACCCTAGTGGGATAGGGTAATACCGACTTAGTATTGGTAAGACAAAAATTCTAGATAAGACGCATAGTCTAGTTAAGACACACAATCTAGGAAATCACATAGCTTTAAGGTTGTAGCCAGCTATAAGGAATCCATCATTAGCACACTCATTTCAAGATAACCCACTCCTCAAGCCAATAGGTCATATTCCAAAATCCTCAGAAACTCACATAGAGTATCTCAAAAGGACAGCCACATCACAAGGGTCCAGACACTGCAAATGAGTCATAAAATGGACACACGTTTTGAGAGTTATGAGCATTTAAGTAAAAAGGGACTGGTGGGATTTGGGTCCAGTCAGACCAACCTGAACCGGGTCTGTCCCAATCCACTCGAACGGGCCAGTTTATTCCGCCTGGACGTGTTGGGTGTCATGTCTTCATATGGTCAACACGACCGACCACTGTGTTCAATATGGTTAGCTTCCATATGAACTGCCCCACACCAGTTGCTGCGGAGTCCTGCCGTGGTCTAGCTAGACTGCGTGGCATAGATTCTTGGGGCGTCTGGTCGAGCCTGCATCTAGCTATCAAGTTGGTGGCCCTGTTCTCTACCCAGGGCTATTGTGTTGTAAGGTCCTCCACCACTAGCCGTAGAGTTGGAAACTTCCTGCTACCGGGCGGCTGCATGCCCCCTGGCGCCGTCACTAGCCCTATTTCTGGTGCTTTATGTTTCGAAACGAATGAATTCCTGCAAACCTTAGGTCTCATTCTTCATCTCCAGGGGCTCAAACTCATATTTCTGTCACTCTTGGGGCCCGATCAGGTTTGAAGCCTCCCAAAAACTCTTGATGCGATTACGAGGGTTTGTCGGTGGAGAATGTTAGAATGGGGGAGAGAAAGATCACAAGAACACCCTTAGAATAGACCTTAGTCTTGTTTGGGTCAGCCTTGTTCTGTTCATGTTAGCGGTAATATAAAAGAGAAACAATATTATATTTAATAATATTAATTACCTTTAATACCGCATTTTAAACAATCAGACAAGAATGATCAAACCATAGATCAACTTATTCATGGGTTGTTCCATGTTTTTCATTGGAAACAAAAATGGTGAAAGAAATAATGAAGAAAATAAACACCCTACCTGGAGTTTGGATCAGTAAAATAAGTGGATTTGTATTTGATAGTGATCTGTCCACTAGCGATCTTGATCTGTAATTTTTAGTTGTTTACCAATGAGAGGGTTCCTCCTCCTTACCTCTAGAAAACTCTAGGGCGATGATGATAACCTTATATTTCTTGACAAGGCTCATTTTATAGAAATACAACATTACATTACCATGTTACATCAATTAAAATATATTTATTAAATATTTTAAAGATGTTCACGTCTAGAAATTAACTTTCACCTTTGACACACACCAGTCGAGGTTAGGCTCCACCTAATTAAACACCCTATTATAAACTCAACAGTGGCCTCATATTTCCTATCCGAGTTATCGTTAATAAGTTATTAGGATTTAAAATTAAAATAATTTTATTTAATTATTTTACAATTATGTCATTTTTGGATTTTTCTCCCTGGAGACCCATTCCGACTAAAGTTAATTCATGCCTAGGGTAATACCACCATCCTGAATGTAACGGTGCCCCCAAATTTCAGATCTAGCCAAATGTTTAAAATTCACTATAACCTCACATGTGTGTTATTTTTAATAAACTTAAATATAGTTTGAACATTTATTTTGGGCACCTTAGGCCTCAAAATCACGTTCCATATTAGTGCCTAGTCTCAAAATAAACCCATATAATTTTGAAAAATTTTACATGGAAAATATGGAAAATTAAATTCTCCCCACATTAAGGATTTACATCCCCAAATACCAAAACAAGGGATAAACAGAAAAATGGGGATACTGAGCATGAATATTAGCCTCCTACTGCCAATTGCACTCCTGGAGATTCTTGTATTGACACCAAACATGCATCAGTGGAATTGACCATCCACAAAGGATCCTGTCAAGACGATCCTTGATCTCCACTGGGTACTCCATGAAATTCGCCCCATCGTTAACATCCTGCTAGTCCCAATCAATTATGTGTGAAGGGTTGTGTGCATATTTACTTAGTTAGGATATGTGAAAGACTTAATAAACCCTCTCTAACTATGGAGGTAGAGCCAAGCATTAAGCCACCTCACCCGGTCTACATTGTATCCAAAAATGTCTGATGAACCTTAGATATAACTTACCGCCCTGGCCAAGTCTCTATATACCATGTCGAGGAGAGACCCAAAAGAACACATGGTATCCCTCCTCTAACTCCAAGGGTCTATGTCACCTATCAGTATAAGACATTGGATGCCTCTGTGTAGTCTTCATCCTCTCCTAGATGACCTGCACCTTCTCTGTAGTGGCTTTCACCAGCTTCAGGACCATGAGTGATGACTCTCTATAGATAGTCTATCAATGTGATGACTTGTAGGGTTCCTCATACAAGGCCTCGAACGATTCCATTTAGATGGTGGAGGTGAAGCTTTTATTGTATAAAAACTCTACTAGGTGTAGCTGATCCTACAAGCTGCAACCAAAATTGAGGATGTATGCATGTATCATGTTCCCTAGGACTTGAATGGTCTTTTTTATCTTGCTGTCTATATGTAGGTGGAAAGCTGTGCTTAAGCGGAGTTGAGTCTAAAATGTCTCCTATAATCCCTTACACAACTGAGATATAAAAAAGCATCACGATCTGATACTATAATCTATGGGGCTCCATGGGGTCGATCTATGTCCTTTATGTAGAGGCATTGTAATCTCTCTACTGAACCATGTTCCAGAATCCCTATGAAGCGGGATGACTTGCTGAGTCGGTCAACGATCACCCAGATGGTGTCATGCCCTCTAGACATACGTGGTAGACCCATCATGAATTCCATCAACATTCCCTCCCATTTCCACTCTATAACGTCAAGGGGATGAGTCAAACCTACTAGAACCTAGTGTTCATATTCGCTTTCTGACAAGTGAGGCATCTATAGATAAACTCTACCACTTCCTTCTTCTTCCCCGACCACCAAAACTGACATCAGAGGTCCTGGTACATCTTTGCCACACCTCAATGTACCGCCAAAGGGGATGTATGGAACTCTCTAAACACCTCCTATCATAACATCACTATTACAACTATGCATCCTCTAAAAAGGATTACAAGATTCCCACCATTATAATATCTATCAGGGGATGCCCTGTGGGAATCTGAGCACATGTAGTCTCACATCTGATATCTCTAAGGTGTGCCTCTCACACATGCTGTAAGAGTGTAGGGGTAACCACCATCCACTAGAGATAACCCTCTCCATCTCCATCCATAAAGGATATCTTAAATGAGGCTAACTCCCCTGATGCCTCGTTCAGGGACTATGAACTCAATCTCCGACTGAGAGCATCTACCACCACATTCCCCTTCCTTGGAGAATAGACTATCTCAAATTCATAGTCTTTGAGGAACTCTATCCAACACCATTGTCTCAAATTCAGATCCTTATGAGAAAAGATATACCTAAGACATTTTTGGTCCAATTAGATGATAAAACTCTTGCCTATATGGTAATATCACTAAATCTTCAATGTGAATACTATCACTACCAACTTTAGATTATGGGTCACTTAGTTCTACTCATGTGGTCTCAACTACCGAGAATTATAGGCAATCATTGCTTTCCCCCACATCAAGATACTACGAATCACGGTTCATAATACATCACAGAACACCACATACTCGACACCCTATTATGAAAATATCAGGATGAGAGTGCTCATCAAACTCCATCTCAACTGCTAAAAGATCTCCTAGAACATCTCAATCCATACTAAAGTCTTGTCATTTCATCTTAAGGATATCATGTATGCTATTACTCTGGAAAAGTTGGGTAAGAACATCCAATAGTACCCAGCCAACCCAAGGAACTCCGCACCTCAGTATCGCTCTTGGGTGGCTCCCAAGAAAGGAACACCTCAATATTCACTGGATCCACTACAAATCCAGAACTCTAAGATGAAATTTCCTAGAAAGTGGACTTCTCAAATCCAGAACTCTCACTTTTAGAGATTCCTATAAAGTTAGTGCTATCAGAGTTAGTCTAGGACAGTTCTCAGGTATATCACATGCTCCTCCCTAGACGCTAAATGAACTAGTATGACATCAATGAATACCACTACAAACTAGTACAAGTACGATTGGAAGACCTTTTTCCCGAGTCCCATGAACATTGATGGGGCATTCATCCTGCCAAACAACATCACTAAGTAATCATAGTGATCGTACCGACATTTGAAATCCATATTTAGGATGTTCTAATCCTGTACATGATGATGGCGATATCTTGATCTGAGGTCTATATTTAAGAACCATATCGCTTCATTTAGTTGATCAATGAGATCATCGGTCCTCAATAGGGGACCCTTTTTCTTTATAGTCACCTAGTTTTGTCACCAAAAGTAAAACAATAACCTCAAGCTCCCATCTTCCTTCTTGGGAAACAAAAATAGGGCTTCCCATGGTGAAACACTAGGCCTCACAAAGCCCTTCCTATGAAAGTCCACAAATAGAACCATTATATTTTGGACCTATGTGGGAGCCATATGATATGTAGGTTTAGATATTGGTGCCATCCCAGTGCATATATCAATGCCGAAATCTACCTCCCTGCATGGAGGTAATCAGGGGACATCATCAGGGAAGACATACTCATACTCTTCCACCACCACAAGAAAATGAGGACCCATATCCTCCACTAATCCAAGGGTCATTCTATCCAATTTGTGTGTGATCAGTTGCACCCTCCTATGTTTGAGTCCATCCAATGCTATATGTGCTTCTTTTTCACTAGTAAAGGAAAACCCAATCCCATCTCCACAGACATACCACACTCTATATGCAAAGCAATCAATCTGAGCATGGAATGTGGATAACCATTCCATATCTAGAATGACATCATAAGTATTCAATGCTACTAATATGATATCCCAGCAAAAACTATCCCCCCAAGAGTAAGGTCACACTACCAGCACCTATGTGTGATTGTTGAATCCCCTCTCGTAGGAGTCTCTAAAAGTAAGGATTGAGCCAACGACTCCACTGTAATCTATGAGATTAAAATAAGGTCTATGGGAAGGAAATAGTAACTAGAACCTATGTCTATAAGAGCTATAACTAGGGTATAGAATACATAGATCATACCTATAATCATCTATGGAGCATCGAGAAGGCAATCCTCTATCGCTTGAAGCTAGGCCTACCTCTATCCACCAGCTCCTAGAGCCCGTGGTGGACCAATTGGGGGTGGTTGTGGTAGTAAATAAAATCTATTCCCACCTAATACTACTCAACCTAATCCACAGACACATATATCACCCAATAGACCACCTTTATCAAACCTCCGCCACTGCTACAACAGTCCCTTGACCATCTCCTAGTCAGTAATATGACATGTTGGGAAATCTCTTGCCAAATGCCTCCACCGGTAGCCTGAGTAGCATAGTCTATCTTTCAGTTGACTCACTCTACCCCGGGATGCTCGCACCACTGATCCCACATCTTGTGGTCATCCCCTAGAGCGCTTGACTGAGTTGGGTTTCTTCTTCATCTATCGAATACTCGCTACCGAGGACTCTACTATCTGCCACCTAGTGGTTGTTCCCACAGTCGGTGCTTACTTCACATGAAATATCTCTGCATGTATAGATCACTCTAGAACCCTAATATGCATAGTGACTCTAAGGGATATCATTGTTTCCCTGATTTCCAGACGTATCCCCTTCTCAAAGGTAGGGTCCTTGAAGAATGGGTCTCACACCAAGTCTATAGAGCAGTGAGAAAGATCTGTAAATCTCATCGAGTACTCTGCCACTATTTGGATAACCTTATATAGATGTACGAGCTCTTGTATACGCACATAGAATAACATAGCTAGAAATAAATCCCTCCTAAAGAGGTGCTCGATGTCTGTCTAGGATAGAAACACCTCCTCATGTGTCAGAGTAAACATGATCCACCGTCTCCCTATCGATCCCTAAAGAAGGCTCATAGATAAGACTTCCATGTAGTCATGAGGTATCCTCACTAAGTTGAAGACTCGTGTAACTAACTCCTCCAATCCTCATCTATTTGGGGATCTGTCTCACTTTCGAACCTGGGAGGTGACTGCCTATGAAACATATTCAATGCACTAAGCCTGCATGCATCCTCTACCAGTAACATGAGTAGGAAATGCTACTCTTCAGGTGATGGTATCATTGGTACACCACCTTGATGTTCTTTATTTGGAAATGGACCCTAAACCAATGCCTCATCTCTAGTTGAACCATCCTCATGGTCATTCCCCAAAATCTATGCTGGATGTCTTTATGGAAGCATCCTGAAATAGAGAAAGATGTACCATGTTCAATAGAGTATACCTGGTGAGCTGACTATGACTCAAGAAGAATATGAGAAAACACAAATTTCCTATATGTTGCATGAATCATTAATTTCATATGCAACTATAACTTTCATGAACTTAGTTTGAAAGAAGAATTCAAGGTCCTGGTGTATGGTTATGTTGGTCGCTGCACCAACACTATGTTATCTGGCCTGAAATATGAACTCAAAACATGTAACACTATGCCCTAAAACCATAGTAATACCGTCCACACTCTGATACCACTTTCTCACGACCCTTCCCCTGGGGCCCATACTGTGACCACCCCAAGCCCGCCTCCCATAGGATAGGGGTTGGTGACTAGCACCGAGTAGGAATATCCAACAAGTGGGAGGCATTTTGACAAGTACCTATATGCACACACCCATATCCAAGAAAAATTTGAAACTAAAAACACTAGGAAAACATTGATTTAAACCACTAAGAAAACACACTCAGAGTAACGTACAAAAATAAAAGAAAAAGGGGCTAGAATACAAGACCAACTAAAAAGAAAAGTACAATCTCCTCGATCTCATCTACAGAAACCCCTACCTGAAGGGTAGGTATAGTAATCTGTCTAAATATTGCTGAAGTGTACCACATCTATCATGTAACCCTAAATAAATACCATTATTCATCCCACCAAGGACTCAGTTAAAGCTATCAATCATTTGTACATGACACAACATGTGTAGGAAAAGCCCATATAGGGTTGAGTAAAAAAATAATCAGTTGGGACCCCAATCCAAAAAGGAATAACATAAAGTAAACCACAAGGAATCACAAGAAGTATAAAACAATAAGATCACTAAGAAATACACCAAGTAGACTACCATGATTGCACAAAAAGTGCAGCTTCTAATAGGTACAGACAAGAGAGTCACTAGATTCAGATCACACCAAGTATAAGTCTATGGTATGTAAATAGGATTTTCGCTAGAATCAAAAATACCCTAAAGTTGTAACATGAAGAGAATTGGTAACACACATAGTGTAGGGAACACACATAGTGTCAGTAACAGATGGAGTGTAGATAAAATAATGAGTGTTGATAAAACACAAAGTATAGGTGACACACAGAGTGTTATCAAAGAATAGAGGACCCAAACCCTGGTGGTACGGGGGAAGACCGACCCAGTCTTGGTAAGACACAAAGTGTAGATAAGACACATACTATAGGTAAGACACATAGTATAGGTACTGACATATCTTCTAGGTTTCATCCAGCTGCATGATTATGTCCTTAGAACTGTCATTCCAAGGCACCCACACCTCAAGACAATATGCCACATTCCATCTTTCGTGGAAACTCACTTAGAGTATCTCAAAAGGACGACCTCATCGTGAGGGTCCCAATACCAAAAAAATATCATCCAAAAGACACAAAGTTTGAGAGTTAAGGGATTTATGTAAAAAGGGCCTGGTGGGATTTGTGTCTTGTCCGACCTGGTCAGACCGACCCGACCCTTCTTATAGGGTCTGACCAGACCCAGCTGGGCCCAGCCTACTCGAGTGGGATGGTTCGTTCTACTAGAACGTGGTGGGTGCTGCATCCCCATCTGGGTAACACATAAACCACCACGTTCAACATGGAAAACTACTATGTAAACCACCCCACAGTGGTTTCCATGTGGTATCACCACAGTCCAGATGGAACACAGCTCCTTGACGCATGAATCAACTTCGTGCCACGTCCCTTCGAGCCTATAAAAGGCCATCGAGCTAGCACCCATGTCTGTCACCCACAGACGATGTGTCGCAGGGTCCTCTATAGAAGACCGTATAGACAATGACCTCTTGATGCTAGGTGGCCGTGCAGTTTCCCACCCTCACTAGCGCCGCCTCCAACGACCCTACTTATATCAGTTTCTGGTCATACTCTGATGCTCTGTTGTTTGAAACAGAAACATACATCTGACCCCCAGGTCACATTATTCATCACCATGGGCTTGAACATGTCTTGTCATCGCTCAGGGGGTCCAGTAACATTCAGAACCTCCCAGAAAATCCTAATGCGACAATGGGGGTTCGTCGTCGAAGAACACAAGAACGGGTGAGAGAAAGATCAAAAGAACACCCTTGGAATGGACCTTGTCCATGTTCATGTCGGCCTTGGTCTATTCATGAAAACGAGAATATAAAAGAGGAAGAAGTGAATATTTAATAAGATTCATCAACTTTAATCCCACATTTTTAAGCATCCTACAAGAATGATCGAACTATGGATCAACCTTTTTGTGGGTTGGTCTGCGTTTATCATTTAAAACAAGAACATGGAAGGAAATCAAAGAGAAAATAAACCCCTACCTATAGTATGGATAACTTAAAAAGTTGGATTCATTGTTGATGGCGATCCATCCACGAGCGATCTTGAACCAGAGTTTTCCAACAGGAGGGTTCCTCCTCCTTACATTATAAAAAATAGGGTTATTATGATAACCTTGTATTTCCTGACAAGTATCAATTAAAAGAAAACCAATGCTGCGTTACCACATTACATTAATTAAAATATTTTTATTTAATATTTTGATTATGTTTATGTCTAGAAATTAACATTCACCCTCAACCCACGCTGATAAAAGTTAGGCTCTACCAAAGGAAAACATCATCTTATGAACACAATGGTTATCTCAGATTTCCAATCTAAGATACCATTTATATGTTATTAAGATTTTAATATAAAATAATTTTATTTAATTATTTTAATTACGGGTATGTCATTTTTAGGTTTTTTAAATAGAGACCCGCGCCAACTAAAGTTATGTTGCGCCACTGGTAAACCTGCCATCCTGAACACAATGGTTCCCTTAGTATTCCGATCTGGTCACCTATTTAGAAGTTACAAAAACTGCACATGTGTGCTATTTTTAATGAGCATAAAAAGATTTTGAACATTTATTTTAGGCACCTTGGGCCTCGAAATCATGTACTGTCTCAGTGCCTGGTGTTGAAATAATCCCATATAATTTTTGAAATTTTACGTGGAAATCCCTGGACATTATAGTTATAGGTAAATAATCATTAAGAAATATTTTATTAATGTTTTCCCACTCCACCTCTTCCATTTCATCCTCCATCTTCGAGTTACTTATCAATGTTGACCATTGATAAAAATATTGATTTAAATAGTATATGAATAGGTTCATCTACTCCATTATATAATAGTGGTGTATAGAAAAAATCTTCTTAATTGAGTTAACCCATTTTTAATGAAAAGTATTTCAGAAGACCTATTGAATGTTGGTGGTCATTCATACATAATATACTCAATAACTAGTTTCTCCTTATTGGGAAGAGGATGATGTTATACATCGTTCAGGTTATTATTCATATACAGAGACAAATAGGTAAGAATCACTATAATGTTGTAAACTCTAGCTCCCATATAATTGAGGATATCATTCAGACAATCATTGAATTATCCCTCACAAGGTTTGTTGGCCTGGTTTCTCCTGGTTCGCACCATTTTCTAAAATAGATATGGTCTGAACAAAACATTAGTAAATAAAGAATGAAAACATAATTTATTATTTTGTAAAATTAACACTACATGTATATATTATGGGATCCCAATTTTTATCATTTTTATAAAATAATTCACTTATGATTTATTACCTATAGAAATACTTTTACATATGGTTTTCAAAAATGTTTTCTAATCCTAATTAAAAAATTAACTAAATAATTCTATAATACCAACTATATTGACCTGAACATTAAATACTTGATTATCACACCACTCTTAAGATAACCAAAATAATAGTGATAAAATTTATGATCCAAAGGTTTATTTCCATGGAAACATTATGTCCATACATAAATTTTTCATAATAAAAATTAAATATTAATGAAATTATCCTTCTTTATCCTTCTAATTATGTTATAATCTACTTAATACATATAGTAACCTAAGTATTTGCATCAATGAAATGGGTGGACTAAAATCCCAGTAATGGGAGAAAAAAGGGATATGAATAAATTGTACATGGGTGAGAAAAATCTACATCATCATATCATAAGAATAAGATCATCATCAACATAATTAGATAAAATTTTTATAAAGTAATTAAATGTGGTACATGCATAAAAATAAAACAATATGAAAACATGGTCAAATACAACACATAGTTAAGAAAAAATCTAGCATCATATCCGCACATAACATATGTTCATAAATTAAAACATAATAATTGTGAAAAAAGATTCCATCATGGTCACAAATAATAGTAATAATCTCACACGATATATTATATTTTCTAATGTGTTGGAGGTAAATAAAATTTCTTACCCACATTTCACATCAAAAATTCTCATAATCATGAAATCCACATAGAACATATAACAATTCTAGTCATGAAATAACCCTTAGAACATAATGGGTTTCATAAGGATTATAAAAAATTTAATTTCATGAATGAACATTGGGTTTCCCAAATGAATAAGCTAAAATATACATGGAATGAACACCATCATTATGAGCGATGGAGAAAAAATATTACATGATCTAAGGATATGTTTTGGAAAGAAATTTTTTTTGAAAAATATTTGTATTTGGGTTGCAAATCATTTTTTTCTGGGCCGAAAACATGAATTTCACAAAAAATAAAGTTTAAGAATAGTGAAATAATACTTATGTAATATTAAGTTAATATTAACACTTAAAATGATTAAAAATATGGATAAATCAAAGAAAAATAATTTTGACTTTAGAATATCCTTACCTTAAATCCCGCATTATTTTATCACTTTTACGATGGCTGAATAATATACATAGGTTTATTAAAACATTGAACCCGAATTGAATTATTTGATTTTTTTTAAATACTTATAAATTATAATCAATTGATTATATTTCTAATTTTAGTCGACTAATGGAAAAACTTTTGATAACATAGGTGCCTTAAAATTTTTCTATTTTTTTCCATTTCAATATATTTTTTTCAAGGTCATTTATAAATAAGTAAATTAATTCCATAGTCATAATATATATATCTTTACATTTTTATATCACATGTAATTTATTACAACCAGAAATAATTTTTTTGATAAGAAACAAATTAGAAACATCATCTTTGGTAGTTAACCAATCATTATTGGGAACGTTGTCTTAAGGAGTATAAAGAGAGGTATAATATATAAATTCTTTAAAAAGTAATTTTTAAAAGTCTTTTAACAACATTAATATAAATTTATAACACTTACTAATTAATCATATAAGATTTTTTTTGAAATAAATTGGGAAAAAAGAGAAGAGAGGAGGAAAACGAGAAAAGAGTTAATAAAAACTTACTCTTTTCTTAATATTTCCTCTCTTTTATAGAACTAGAATTCCTTGATGAATGGGATTGGTTTAATCTTGAACATTTATATTGTTTCTATGGGAATAATAGAAAATATTTTTTTGTAGATATTGGGATTTCTTAATTGAGTTAGGAGTGTTTTTTCTATGGGAGGGTGACATGTTATTTAAACATTAGGAGAGTGCTATTTTTATAATACAATATTAAATAAAATACTATATCCAAGGTAAACCAATAATAGCAATTTTATGAAAAAATTAATAATATATAAATATAATGTATTTTTTGACTTAAAACACCATTATAATTTTAAATTAATATTTTATTAAAAAGAAAAGTGTAAAAAATGAAAAAAAATTATTTTGAAAGAATAATTTTGAATTTAGGATTAAGAAGGTATTTTTTAGGTTTGGAAAACATGTTTACTATATTTTAAGGACTCACTTATAAAATATAATATTTTTTGGGCTTGAACCAGGTTATATAATTGATTAAGTCATTATAACATTAGGAATGATGTAATTTATAATACATTGATTACAAAAAAAACTTTATTTGTACTATTCACATGAAAATCGAACTATTTCAGAAAATTACAAAAAAACCCCCCTCAAAAATATTTAAATTATATTTTCAAAAATAATTTTAATTGGATAATAATAATTTTCTAAAATATTTAATTTTAATTTTTAATAAAAAAAGTATTATTTTTATAAAATACTTTGAAATAAAACTTATTGATATTGTTCATATATATTATTTGAGCATATAATCATAATATTTAATTTATTTATATTTTACTAAATTAATCAGGATAAATATTATTCATATAATAATTTTTTATTTATATGTTAAATTACTATTCTAGTGTAAATGTTACTATTCTCAATAGTTAAGATATAATTCTCAACGATCAGGTAACTATTCCAATGGTCATATTACTATTAAAATATTTACATTACTATTCAAATAGCCACATTACCTCATATAAATACATATTAATTTTTTATTCATTATCCACCTCAATTCTTATTAAGGTTTAACATTTAAATTTTTTAAAATGTGGGTTGGTAAACTAATTTTTTTTTCATTTCTATAGTATTGTTCATGAGAGAAATAGTACAAGAAAATTTGGGTGATCCATATTTTCCCATTTCAATTTTTCTATTTTATATTTTTCTAATTTTAATATTTAGAATTTTAATGGGTTTAATTTCAAACTAATTAAATAATTTGACTTACTGAAATAAAGTGTTATTGGATTCTCTATATGTTGTATAATTATAATAATATATAATATAATATAATATTATATTATTTTAAGAAGAAAATATAATTTATAAACTATTTTTGGTTGAAGTAATGGTAATAGATTGGAATATTAATGAGAAAATAATGATTCTTACCCATCAATAATAAAAGAAGATGTTTCATGAGTGATCTTTTTTGCTTCAATTTTCTGAACTCTCTTAGATATTTATTTTGAGGAAAATTCTTCAGTGATGGAACTGGGGGTGGTGTTAGTAATACCATGATGGGATTAGAGATCACCAACTACATGTGTTCCATTAATGAATGAAATCTTTCCTCAACTATTTGTCATTGGAAAGATCATTTTAGCTAAGTATTATCCCCTACCTAATATTCTGGTGATGGAATTGGTGAATCATTCCCATCATCCTCTTATTATTTTAAAAATATGTTTAAAAAACTATTTTCCAAAAAATATAGAAAATTTATAGTATAGTTAGTCTTACTTTCTCTTTAGATGTGTTCTAACCCATCCTTACTTCTTTAGTTATACATGATCAAAACCTAAACATCTCGAGCAATTGATCCTTGTGAAGGAATTTTTCCTAAGCTAATGGATTGTGATATAAAGTTGTTAATGGTGGGATTCCACTTATCTCGGATGATTTGAATATAAAATTACATTGGGTGAATATACATGCCTAAACCTAGTTAAATATATCTCCTACACTATGAGTAATCACAAAATATTATTTCCATGAAGTTTTATCATTTAGGAAACTCATTCCATCCTTTCCATAGGGATTATAGTTTTAGCTAAGATAGATGGTTATAAAGGAATCTCACTAAAGGGGGTTCTAGTTTCCATATGTAATATATTCCTTAAAATATATGAATGTGGAGTCTTCTTTAGGGAAACTTTCTTATGTGACCTTCCAACCTCCACTTAGGGATCATGTTACTTATGGCCTTATGCCTATGGTTTTCCCCTAGGTTGAGAAAAAATATCCAACTATACATTGAGAATTGACTAATTCTTGGAATATACTTAGACACACTAAAGATTCATGGCCTCCTTACCTGATAGGAAGATGAATTGAATCCCTATATCATCTCACTTACCAAAAATTTCATGCAATTAGAAGTTTTTTTTATGAACATGGAGTAAAAGTAAACTTCTTCTAAACATAATAGAATTGTTATTTAAACCTCTAAATATAAAACCCATCCAAGATCAACTATTCATCCATTTTGAAAGATAATACCCTTTTCCTCAAGGCTGTAAGTTTTTCCATTTCTTCAAGTATTGTAGTTGCAATATCCCAAAAAACACAAGACAATTATGAATATGTTGCAAAAAAATTTTAATAAGTGGATTCCAATTTCCCAACATGACCACCTCATTAAAAGAATGGTTTAACTTTACTACAATGCTAGATCAAGGCCTAAAGTGGGTTTTTAGGATATCTTAGTCCTTAATGAAATCATATCCCCTCATGTGGGAAATGATCCAACCCCATAATACTTATAAGGGTCCAATGAATTTGATTGGGTGTATTCACGTATAGATATGTCCAACGAGGAGGTAAATATTTATTGGAACTTTTATGGTTGTTCATTGTATGTCATGTTTTATAGTTCAATATCAATTGAGAAGACCCCAAAATTACCCCAACATGGAACTCTGGTACTGAAAGAAGATACCTAATATGTAAAATCCCAATAAACGATTCCAAGTAGAATAATCAATCGATTATCATTTTTATTTACAAACACCTTTTTGTGTAGCATTCTTTTTACTATGTTGTCCACTACCCATCAAGAATACCTTGAGTACTAAAATTTTGAAAATTACTTAATCTTATTATTTTTTGATCATTGTCATTTGACATAATCAACATATTATCATTGGTGTTGAAAGGAATATTAACCTGTGAGATGATATCTTCCACCCAGATGGTCTATTCCATTATAAAAAATCTTATTAAATTAGAATATTCCTTTTAATGTAATCTAAAATAGAGGAGTTAGGGAATAATTCTTGAAACATATCCCTAATAATTGGGGCTCCCTTGCTAATATGTGGCATATCGTTTCATCGATGGTATATTATTAGTGTCCAAAATTAATTTTACCCTAACAAGTATAGCACCAGTAAGGGGTCGATCCATAGGAAAAAATGAGTTATTTTTATCTTGTTTAACTAAATTTTTACTTTTTTAATATAGTTTTCTGAATTTAGGATCGATTTTTGTTGTTTGGATAAAAAGAACAATCGATTTTAAGTTTCTTTTAACAAATTTCTTAATAGAATAAATGTAAAATACTAGAAAATTGATTTTGATAAAGGTAAATAGAGACGTGCATTGGGGTTATAGGTTAATGAGAAGTTTTTTATTAAATAAAATTTCTTATGAGGTTGTGTTGTTCATGATAACCCATCACTCTGGGATTAATTTATAATAACATTTCCTGGGTCTGGTAAACTTTATATTTATATCTTAAGTAACTAACTCCTTGGTCCGGTAGTTAGTATTTAATCGATATTTATTTGGCTTAGTCCATTTTGAGTCAATTAATATTTCCAATGGTCATGAAATTATTCATCAGCATTCTTCTTTCGAATCCCTAAAAATTCTGCCCTTTGACCGGTACAGAATTTCTAGTGATAATATGAAGTGTTTTAAGAAGAATAATAAGAGGTTAATAAAACAAACACATTCATAGAAACTTAATTCAAATTACAACTCAACATCTCCCAAAACCCCAAAACACTGGGTGTTTAGTTACACATAGAGAATAAAATAAACACAAAACTCTTGATACCTAATGTGATCATGCTTGAAACTTCGAGGTGAAAATGATCCTTCAGTAGATAGTGGAATGATGGTAGTACAACGACAGAGCCTCTCTCCTTTGGAACTTCAATCCTTTCTCCACAAAATACTACACACACCCCCTCCAAACCTAGTCCGAAGGCCAATGCCTAATTTTATAGAAAAAAATAAGTACACGACATGTGAAAAAGGTAATGGCCTTGTACTTTTTGTCAACGCATTTTTGCCTTCGTTTTTCTCCACTAGTAGGCGGCCTAACACGCCGTCTTTAACTTGGAACACGGCGCCTCCTGGTAGGTGAATGTACACCGCATGTAGCGCCTCCATACATGGTGTGTAGTATTATTTTTCGACCACCTACCGATTCTAGAATGATATACACAACATGTATTAGTGGAACACGGCGTGTCCCCTTCATCTAGCCACATGGGCGTGTAGACTCTTCTCGTCCACCAACTGCTTCTTGAATGTCATACACTACGTGTATATTGTGCACAAGGCATGTACCGCCTTCTGGTTACTTGGGAATGTACTTGTCCTGGTCAACCCATGTCTGAACTTGAATGTACACGGCGTGTTTATAAGTACACGCCGTGTAGTTGTAAATTTTTTCTCAATTCTTCCCCCTTTTGGGTATTTGGCCATAAACCTCCTGGAAATGAACAAGATCACAAAAATCAAAGTATTTGTTTCCTAAGCAGTAGGTAATTTCCGAAAACTTGTTCTAAATTTTCAATAGAGTATATGAAAATGTATACACAAATCAGGTGCATTAAACTTCCCCATACTTAGTCATTTTCCTGCCCTCAAGCAGATCTCAACATCCAATTAAAAGAGTCTATATTTTAAATGGAATGAATTCAGTTAGTCATAAATGTAAATAATAAGTTACTGGAGAAAATATCCAAAAGAATATCAAATAGTTTCAATCTAAGATATATTTTAATCATGCCTCATATATAACTCAATTAACTACTTTCATCCTCTTTTAACACATGTTTCAACCTTTAAAAAATAATCAAGCCACTTGATGATTTAACTCATATAAATTTTACTTACACTCAAGATGATTTTAATCAAAGTTATTCTCAATCAAAGATATATACACTATATACATAGGTTTTCAAGAAATCTAGTTCTCCACTACAGAAAAATTGACTCACAAAAATCATGAGGGCTTTTCAATTAGGATAAGATGTTTCTATGGCTAATGGTTGGTAGGTAAAGATGTGAAAATAACTATGAGGCTTGAAAGAGGAGGATAAATTCTGTAAATAATGATGCATGATATTCAAACTTAAACTCAATGTAAAAACGTCCTCAACAAGATTTATCAAATAATCTTATCACCACCATCTCTTTTAGTTGAGTAGGAGTCACAAACCAATAAGTGTGCATAAGGCCCCTTTTTTTGTTCCATTTTTTTAATAAGAGAACACAAAGGGAACCTTTCATCATTTCCAAAAATAGAGGTTTGGAACCCTTTCTTCCCCAAATGATCAAGAGGATCTCCCCCATACTAAATTCATGACAATTCCTGAATTTATACCATGTGTTTCCAGTCCCTTATTTTGAGCTAAAATGAATAATCATGAAAAATCATAAAATAATTAGGGTAGGAAGGGAAATAGGATTGTATTATGGCTTCCTATAAAGGATATTCATGGTCTCTAAGGGATTCACGAAGATAAAATGTATATTAGGTCTCAAAATATTGAGGTTTAAACAATCTAATGCCTCAATCATTTTAATGTAACTCAAAAATTCCTCATGTTTTGAAAATAAAACTGGAAAATTCTGGTAGTTATGTATATTCTAAGAATCTCTCAAGAAAGAGGGTATTATAAAGAATATGAAAAAGGGTTTAGAATACCTTTCATTTAACACCCCAGGTAAATAAAGAATAGAAATTTTCATATTTATCCATATTTGTGAATAAAATATTAATATGACTTTAAAGGGGATGCTATGCTCGATGGCGTACCCAACACGCAACAACGAGTTTCTTGGGAATCTTACGTTGCACTCTAATAATAAAATAATATTATTTTAAATGGTAGTTAAAATGTAGCCGTTGTAATGGCGGGAATGGATAGAAATAACTAAAATATGATTATATATGTTATTAAATGTTTTTACATTTATACAATAAAAGATAAAGGCTTAAAATACGGAAAGAATTCAATTTTAGGCGTATATGCCCTAGTTTTCACTAAAGGTTCACTTATCACCTTTTGATGGAGAACCATCATTAAATATAGTTTTGTTCACTCTTAAACATTATTTTGGACCAAATAAAACTCTTATTAAGAATCGGGACATCAAAATTTACTTTGTGTAAATTTTTGGTATCTTTCCGATAAAGTTCATTTTTTTAATGAATAGTGTAAAATGTAGTATTTTAATTCAAAACAACTTTTTAATCTAATTTATTTATATGATTAGATAATATTTTGAATTGGTTTTAAAGTTAAATTAGAAAATATTTTTACCATTAAATCCAACAGTGGTCGTTGGAATCAATTTCACTTTGAAATCGGACTTAAACTAGTGTCAATCTTTTGATACTTATTGTTTCATAAAAACACACTATTTGTCATGACAACGGGAATTAATTATTAAATTAATTAATGTGACTTATATGTTTTGAATTTTGTAAAACGGACTTCATTTTTGAATTCAGAATATCAAATATAGCTTACAGTGAATTTTTGGGATTTTTCTGAAAAACTTCAATTTTTGAGGAATAGTGAAACCACTAAGTGGTACTTATAAAAACTGATTTTCCATTTAAATGAAATTTTGCCATCATTGTGTTTTGATTTTCAAAAATCCAACATACATGGTTTTCATTAAGAAGTAAAATGTGGTTCAATGAGATAAAAATAATTTTTTGGTGAATAGTAACTTATTAAGTTTTTACTCGTGATTAGTGGTAATTAGTAAAAATGATATTATAAGAATGTGAAAAAACCATGAAACTTGTCCTACACCTATTGGGTGAGTCATGGCCGACCAAGACAAGCCATGGGCCAACTTGGGGACCCCATGGAGCCACTTTAGTTGGAAAATGACAATAATATATTTTTATTTAATGTAAAAGTAAAAATGACACAAACATGATATGTTTTACTAAAACAATTTTTAAGTGGGGTTATACAAGTCATCATTTTGATTATAAATAGTAATTGGAAAGCTAAAAAGATTTCATACATCATAGTAATTGTATTATAATTTTTAGACATTAAATAAATTAAATTATTTATGACATAATAATGATGCAGCGATGACATCATTATTTGATGATTTAAATAAAATGGAAAGATAATGTAAAATCTATGAACTACACATGTCCAAAACTTATTGGATGAGTGGATTTCGAAACTTTATAACCTTATACACTAAATATATCAATGTGGGACCTTTTAAAACCGAAACACATTTTCAAATAAAGTAATATTTCCTTACTTTTCAAAAGTGCCCCTCCTCTCCTCTTATAAAAGGCCCCCACCTCTACCTCATTTCACACACACCTAAAGCCTTTGGCTCGGCCAACCCCTGCCCATTTACTCTCTCCACATCCCTCTCCTCATCCTAGAGGATTCCCTTCAGGAAGAATCCTTTCAAAGGAAGCCTTTAGGCTCAAATCAAAAGGAGTTACACTTTTAAAGGTAATTCATTCTCTCATGTTCATTTGTTTTATTTTTCTTCTCCAACCCCCTAAACTCTTTTTATTTACTTCTTTTGTAACAACAACAGTATGTTCAATATACTAGGATGTTGTTATAAGATTTATTAGAGATAAACTCTCACACAACTACATCAAATGGTTAAAGAACATACGGTTTCCGTGGATGGTGAAATTCTGCCTCCCGAAACGATGATTGTTCAATACTCATTTAACACCTTCAAAGGTGGCCATTATGATGTCACTATTTTAATATATGATATATAATATGTTTATGTTTTATTTATGCTTCTGTATTTTTCATTTTTGTCTTACATTTATGGCTTCCATTATGGGTATACGCGATATCTTCATTTAAGGAAGTGCGGACTACCGCCCCCTCAAAGTGACTTAATTCGTTAAATACCATATGTGGGATGTATAAAGGATTGAAATATGATATTATATATGATATTATACTGGAATTATAATATACCTTTATATCATTATTATTCCATTCTATAAAATACGAAATAGAAATGAAAGTAGCGTTCATGCGTACGTACGGCTTACCGTCTCCATGAACGGTGCATTTCATTTCTTACCTCTAAATGATTATGTAATGTTATAAATGCATGAATTTACTGGATATATATGACATATATGATATCTACATCATGAATACAATTCTGGATATAATAAACATTTGGCCACATGAACAACATGTAATTGTAAGAAGTCCACTTTCGACTTAAGAACCAAATATCGGCAAAACAAATATTATTAACTTAAATGATTACATAATTTTTATGACATGGTAATAAGTGGTATAAAAGTAATAATGAACTTGAAAAATGTTCTTAAGGAATTATAAATTAACTCAAGCTTATTATTCAGGAGATTAAAGAACGATCGAGTCAAGTCGGACCCGAGGTAAGGGATCCTACAACTCTCTTTCTTTTTAAGTACACTCTTTTATGTCATTTATTTTAAGCTCATATTTCTTATGATTGGGATGTTATTTTATATTAAATTTACTGTAATTTTTATGTTCATGTAATGAGAGACCCTATTCTATCTCATCAATCCATTTTGGAAGTTTTGAGTGGCCCCGTTAGGCTGCCGAACTTTCGTAAGAGATCTAACCTCTCTCTTTCTTTTTAAGTACTCTCCTTTATGTCACTTCTTTTAAACTCCTCCTTGAAATGTTGGGGGATTTTCTTTTATATTACACTTTCTATAAATTCTATTGTAATATGATGGGATACTCTATTTGATCTCATCAATCCATATTCGGAAGTTTTATGTGGCGCCGTTAGGCTGCCGAGTTTTCGTAAGGGATTTTTCATCTCACTTTTATTCCCGTGAGATTTATGCTACATTCGCCACAAATTCCATTGAGTGGTGTATGTACTGCCCATTATTCTACTCTTTGTGTAATATAATTTCGTTTATGAGTATTTACATCAATGACCTATTTTCTTTCTTTCATGGGGTGTATGTTTTGAAAGATACCCAAGTCGGTAAGGGAACCTTTCACCCTCCTATTTTTTTAAAAGACTTCTTTTATTGGGTCTTTTAATTTACATAATTTTCTGTTGGGATATGTTCTCATACATTCTTTTTGATGTAAATTTTATGTCCAAGTGATGAGATACACTTTTTATCTCTCATCAACTCATTTTGATGTGATGCCGTTAGGCTGTCAAGGGGACTTTTTAACCCAATTTCAATTTCTTTGGGTTCAACTTGTAGTCATTGAATATGTCATCCATTGAATATGTGTGAATGACCTTTTATTGTTTTACACTTAATATCCACTTATATTTGGTGTATATATATTTGTCACACATATTTTTTGATATTTATTTGTCCTTCATTTAAGGATACCTTCTTTATAAGGGATTTCATCACATTTGACATTTCTATTGAGGGTTCATTGTTGTTATGCACCAATTCACTCTTATATGGTGTATATACTGTCCTTTGGAGTATTATATCATGAATCCTTTTATTCTCATGATATTATAAAGTTCTGACTAAATGTTATTCCTCGATTATTGTATTCAAGTGTCTCTAATTTTGGTAAAACCCCTTTAACCAAAATATCGTTTTAAAGCTTTTAATTATTTGTTCTTATTAACATCCATGTTTTCAAAATGGTTTTAAGGATTTATTTATATGGATATTAATGGTTTAAAATGTTAAAATCTTCAAGGTGGTATGGGACACTTTGATTCAAAAATCTCTTTATTAAATGTTTTAAATGGTTTTGGAAATGGTTTCTTTTTGAATGGATTCATTATTTCAATATCCTAAAATGTTATATTGTGATTGAAATGTGGAAATGTTATGTTTCCTTTATTCATGTTTATGTGATACGATTATGTTATGGTTCTTGGGCATTGTTATGAAGAACGGGTGGTTCCGTGATAAACTAAGGGCGGGTGAGCCCGATATAGCTCTCCAATGCATTGGGTAACGCGAAGGAGTGAAACGTTAAGGTTTCTCTGAAGAGATTTAGGGAATATACTGTGATGGGTATTCCAAACGTAACCAAGAGGGTTACTCCCTACGTAAGAATGTTATGAATGCCTCAAGTTACCTTTATGTCTTATGTTTTCTATGATTTATTCATGATTTGATATGACTATGTTTTATGGGTAAAGTATGATTTCATTCTTATGTATATATGAACTCATGTTTCCTTTCCATATTTTTATAACCCTTACTGAGATTTTTATGCTCATCCCAAGTTTTTGAAATGTTTTTCACAGGTCAAGGGAAAGGTACATGATGTGACGATAGTGTCAAGGTTGTGTCAAGAAAGAATCCGTGTTTTATTTTAAATAGCTTTCCACTGATGGGAAGAATGAATATTGTCTTTTATGTAACCACCTTGTTTAAATGTGGAATGTAATGCAAGTTTCATGATCTAATTCTCTAAAACTCTAAACCTGAAAAGATCCTCAATGTGTAATCTTGTATTAACTCAAGTTTAAGTAAGGTTTAAGGCTGGGGCCTTATAGTTGGTATCAAAGGTCGGTTTAGATAACTTTAGAGGTTAGGGTATTCTTTAAGCATAAGTGACATTACCATAATGGTTAGGATTTCAGAAAGAGTCCTAGTTTTAGATAAAGTGAATGAGTAAGTATATATTAGTGTTTATCTTACTCATTAGTACATGATGGTTTTGTTGATATACTCACACTGACATTTCTGTTTTTAGTGAATGGCTGGATCTCGCAGGCACCAAAGTGACAATTGGTTTGAAGGAAACTTTGGTGGATCTATGATTAAGATACTAGGTAAAATGGAGGATTCAATGAGGAAACTCATGGTTGTTCTAAACCAACTATCAAGGAGTCATGATCAACCACTTCAACCTTGGTGAGTTCTATAGTGCATCATGTACGAGATGGCCAACTCGATGTGGAAATTCAGGTAATAATTATTAAGGTAACCATTAGGGTTTATATGATCCTTAATTTTGAGGTAATTATGGGTTATTATATGTTCTGATGGAAAATGAAAGGCATGAGATAAACTTGAGGTTAAAATATGTTATGATCATCTTTGAAGATTTTATCTCATTTTGGGGAATGTTTTAAGAATTAGATAGTTTTGGAAAAATGACAACACGCAGACCATGTGACTACCCGTCGCGTCGGACAAAGCTGCGGGAATCGAACCCACAACCAAAGTGCGACTGGTATTTATCGCCTACCACTGAACTACGTGAAGTCCCTGGTTAGTTTGACTGATTCCTTCTAGTTATATGATTTTATGAATTAAGAGTAAGTTGATTTTGGGTTATTTATGAAAATGATTAACCTATCATGGAGGATATGTGATTAGGATAATTACTTTTCAATTCGAGACTTTAGGAGAGACTAATGTTGTTTGGAGATAAATGTTACGATTTAACTTGGAAGACTATGTGAATAAATCCTTCAAATATTTGGGTTTCAATCTTATATTGGTTTACTTTGAAGAATTTTATGGACAAATTGTTTATCGGATGGTCCTCGTTGAACTTTGGGTTTTGTTGGACAAATTTTGGAGATTAAGAATAGATTTTCTTTTTATAAGGGGTTATCCTTTTCTGGATTATATGATCTTGTTCTAGCCTTTTTGGTTTTGGTTTTGGTTAAATTATAAAGACATGGGATGTATATAGTTCTCTTTTGTGGATTAGGTGATTCTCTATAAGTTGATTATAGTACTCTTAATGTGAACAAGTCTTCCTAAATACTCATCTTTTGGAAAAAATATGAGTTTGACTAAGGAATCTAGTAAAAGTTGAAAGTCAACATGATAAGTGATTATGCTTCCTTATGAATAAATTCCTCAATAAAAAGTAACTTAAAACAAAAATGTTGCCTATTAACTTTTCCTACTGGGGAATCGAATACCGTTTAACCCATCACAAGTTTGTGATTTTCTCGTTGTTAACTTTCTCCTAAACATGTTTTCTATCACTCTCCATCAGAACATGACCCTTTGTTTTTTCCTCCATGTCCATATTTTCATACTTGGAATCCTAGTATGGGTTAACTCGGGTGACCTTTATACTTATCTTTCATTATTTTAAAGTGATTGTTTTACCGACTCTTGTTCCGATGTGGGACTTTCAAGGATGTTTCCAAGCGCAATTTTAAAATTGCGAGGACGCAATTTCCAGAAGGGGGGAAGGATGTAACACCCCAGGTAAATAAAGAATAGAAATTTTCATATTTATCCATATTTGTGAATAAAATATTAATATGACTTTAAAGGGGACACTATGCTCGATGGCGTACCCAACACGCAACAACGAGTTTCTTGGGAATCTTACGTTGCACTCTAATAATAAAATAATATTATTTTAAATGGTAGTTAACATGTAGCCGTTGTAATGGCGGGAATGGATAGAAATAACTAAAATATGATTATATATGTTATTAAATGTTTTTACATTTATACAATAAAAGATAAAGGCTTAAAATACGGAAAGAATTCAATTTTAGGCGTATATGCCCTAGTTTTCACTAAAGGTTCACTTATCACCTTTTGATGGAGAACCGTCATTAAATATAGTTTTGTTCACTCTTAAACATTATTTTGGACCAAATAAAACTCTTATTAAGAATCGGGACATCAAAATTTACTTTGTGTAAATTTTTGGTATCTTTCCGATAAAGTTCATTTTTTAATGAATAGTGTAAAATGTAGTATTTTAATTCAAAACAACTTTTTAATCTAATTTATTTATATGATTAGATAATATTTTGAATTGGTTTTAAAGTTAAATTAGAAAATATTTTTACCATTAAATCCAATAGTGGTCGTTGGAATCAATTTCACTTTGAAATCAGACTTAAACTAGTGTCAATCTTTTGATACTTATTGTTTCATAAAAACACGCTATTTGTCATGACAACGGGAATTAATTATTAAATTAATTAATGTGACTTATATGTTTTGAATTTTGTAAAATGGACTTCATTTTTGAATTCAGAATATCAAATATAGCTTAGGGTGAATTTTTGGGATTTTTCTGAAAAACTTCAATTTTTGATGAATAGTGAAACCACTAAGTGGTACTTATAAAAACTGATTTTCCGATTAAATGAAATTTTGCCATCATTGTGTTTTGATTTTCAAAAATCCGACATACATGGTTGTCATTAAGAAGTAAAATGTGGTTCAATGAGATAAAAATAATTTTTTGGTGAATAGTAACTTATTAAGTTTTTAATCGCGATTAGTGGTAATTAGTAAAAATGATATTATAAGAATGTGAAAAAACCATGACACTTGTCCTACACCTATTGGGTGAGTCATGGGCGACCAAGACAAGCCATGGGCCAACTTGGGGACCCCATGGAGCCACTTTAGTTGGAAAATGACAATAATATATTTTTATTTAATGTAAAAGTAAAAATGACACAAACATGATATGTTTTACTAAAACAATTTTTAAGTGGGGTTATACAAGTCATCTTTTTGATTATAAATAGTAATTGGAAAGCTAAAAAGATTTCCTACATCATAGTAATTTTTTTATAATTTTTAGACATTAAATAAATTAAATTATTTATGACATAATAATGATCCAGCGATGACATCATTATTTGACGATTTAAATAAAATGGAAAGATAATGTAACATCTATGAACTACACATGTCCAAAACTTATTGGATGAGTGTATTTCGAACCTTTATAACCTTATCCACGAAATATATCAATGTGGGACCTTTTAAAACCGAAGCACATTTTCAAATAAAGTAATATTTCCTTACTTTCCAAAAGTGCCCCTCCTCTCCTCTTATAAAAGGCCCCACCTCTACCTAATTTCACACACACCTAAAGCCTTTGGCTCGGCCAAACCCAGCCCATTTAATCTCTCCACATCCCTCTCCTCATCCTAGAGGATTCCCTTTGGGATGAATCCTTGTTGAGTCAATAAGGTTTTCCTTATGACTTTTCCATTCCTTCTTGTTTTGAAAATCACAAACACCTTATCTTTAAGGAAAATTGCTTTCTGAAGGAAAATTGCTTTTATAAGGAAAAATGCTTTCTTAAGGAAAATTGCTTTTATAAAGAAAATTGCTTTCTTAAGGAAAATCGATTTTATAAGAAAAATTATCCTTATCATATTTTCATTCATATTTTTCTTAAGTATGAGATTCAGATTCATTTTCTCGGAATCATTAAAACTTTGATATAAAGCATTCTGTTTTAGGATTCGGTTCTGGACAAGAACTATAAGGAAGTTTCATTCCGAATTCCGGATATGAATTCTAACTATGTTCTATTCCAGATTCAGGATACGAATTCTGAAGAAGAATTCTCATTACGAATTCTAATGAAGAAATCCCATTCCGAATTCTCATTACGAATTCTGAAGAAGAATTCTCATTACGAATTCTAATGAAGAAATCCTATTCCGAATTCTTATTATGAATACCAATGAAGAATTCCCATTACGAATTATAATGAAGAAATCCCATTCCGAATTCCCATTACGAATTCTAATGACGAATTCTCATTACGAATTCTGATGATGAATTCTCATTACGAATTCTGATGATGAATTCTCATTACGATTTCTGATGACGAATTCTTATTCCGAATTCTCATTCCGAATTCACCTATTAATCAGATTCTGATTATCATTGTTTTATACACTCTGAATTTATTCACTCCGTACTTTCACTCCGAAGTTTCTATTCCGAACCTTTATGTTAGAGTTTAAAACGATGTCGTACATTCTGTTACACTTGTTTTGTTATAAAACGATGTCGTCCATTTTGTTATAAACTAACCGTTGTCTAAGTGACACGTGTACAGGTCCCTCCGATCTTCAAGGAAAATATGACCGTTGGAGAAGGAGCCGACCTTACCTATAAATAGGAGCTCATTTGAAAGAGCTCGCTGCTGATGTATGTGCCGATTGTTGAAAAAGTGCTTACATGCTGTTGAAGTGATTTCTAGAGAGAGAGTCTCTTATTAACTCTCAAAGCTTCGTGCTACTTCGAATGTTGGTGATTACATTCGAGGGCTTCCGGGGATAGGAAGACAGAGGTGCCGACTACCTTAAAGATTGAGGGCTTCCTTGCGGAGGGAGACAGAGGTGCCGACTACCTTAAAGATCGAGGGCTTCCTTGCTGAGGAAGACATAGGTTGCCAACTACCTTGAAGTTGAGGGCTTGCGGGGATAGCAAGACAGAGACTCCGATCTTCGTATCGAGGGCTTACCCTGGTGTGGGTAAGACAGACTTGCTTGAAAGTATAAATCAAGGGACCTTTATCCAAGGTTTTTGGATACCCTTCTCTTTGGGTTAAAAGACTTAAATCTTGTTACTAGTAGTTTTACTACTTGTTTTTATTCCGCTGCAATTTGTATCTTAAGGAAAGTATAACTTTCTTATACTTCCTTACTTACTCTGTTTCATTTAGATTCTATATGCTTTAAGGTAGAATCTCATATTGTAACTTTTGTTAAGTTTCAATTTCCGGAACCATATTTCCGGAACCTACTTTTGGATTCTCTTTCCAAGTTTAGTTCGGTGTTAGAGGTGTTGTGAATTTACTTAGTTTAACTTTGTTAAAATTAGATCTTTCCTTTTCTTAAGGAAACTTTAGTTATTCATAACTAACTTTAAAGGTTCCAAAGGAATTTTTAGAGTATACAATTCACCCCCCCTCTTGTATATTGAGCATCTCATATTATATTTCGATCCTACAATTGGTATCAAAGGTTGGAAACCTCTTACTCTATACCATTCTTACATTTTGTATTAGAGGAAGGTTACTGAAATACTTGTACTCACATACAAGTTTTTCTTGCTCAACTTTCTCATTCCGAACTCTGTCATTCCGATTTATCCATTCCAAATTTTTCCCATTCCGAACTTTTTGATTACGAATCTTTTGCTACTAACAAGTTTGTTTGCAAAGCTATTTTTTAGTATGGGAGGAATTAATGTTGGATCTATTGACAATCTGAATCCTACAAGACCACCTATCTTTGATGGTAATGATTATGAATACTGGAGAGATCGTATGAAGACTTTTGTTATCAATACTGGAGTAGATAACTTTGTCATGCTTACTGGTGATTATAAAATTCCTGACAAGGAAGTCAGATCTTTTACTAACCAGGAAAAGCAAGAATATCAACTCAACTATAAGGTACGCAATACTTTACTATGTTCAATGACCAGAAATATATATAGCCAAATTTCTTCTTGTGAAGCAGCTAATTATATATGGAAGAAGTTAGAGGTTACACACTTTGGGACTTCTAAAGTGATTGAGACTAGAAGAGCTATGCTTAGAGCTGAATATCATGGCTTCAATTTTCCTTATGGAGAACCTATCTGTAAAGTTCAACAAAGGTTTATGACTATCGTCAACAGTCTACAATCTATGGGAGAGAAAGGTTTAGATGATGAAGCTCTTGTGGACAAGATAATTGACATTATTCCCAATTAGTGGGAATCCAAGAGAACAACTATAGATGAGAACAGGAAGGTTACTCAAATTACTCTTGATGAATTATTTGGAACTCTTCTACAACATGAAACAAGAATGAAGAGAGATGCTGACAACATCAAGAAGAAGAATGGAAATGGTACTGTTTCTTTTACTTCAACTTCAAATCAGATGAAAGCTAAGACTCATGTGAGAGTTACCAGATCCAAATCAAAGAAAGTCATTTTCCAATCCGAATCTAGTGAGAGTGAAGTTTCAGAAAATGAATTAGCCAATCTTGCTCGAAGGATGAACAAGATAGCTGGACAAAGAAACTTTCAATCCAAGTATAAGAAGAAAGATAGGAAAGACAAGAAAGATGGAGAAGTTAATTGTTATGAATGTAAAAGAGCTGGACATATTAGACCAGATTGCCCTATGCTCAGAAAGAAAGAAAGGAAGGAAAGACATTCAGACAGGAACAGGAAGAAGTATTACAAAGCCAAAGCTAAGAAAGTTCTGAAAGCTAATGACACCTGGAGTGCCAGTGGTGGTGACTCTTCAGATGAATCTTCTAATTATGAATCTTCAGGACAGAAGAATCTTGGTCTTATAGCCAGATTACCTAT
Organism: Viscum album; assembly: GCA_963277665.1. Classification (NCBI taxonomy): domain Eukaryota; kingdom Viridiplantae; phylum Streptophyta; class Magnoliopsida; order Santalales; family Viscaceae; genus Viscum; species Viscum album. Next base: position 594,380,392 of record OY728166.1, read on the forward strand.
TGATAATCATTGTCTTATGGCTAAGGTACGAAATGCTGAATCATTGACCAATGTTTCTTTAAATTCTAATGATAGTAAGTATTATAACTCTTCTGATAAGAATCATCTTCTGATGAGAAAAATACTTTACCTACTTTTGAAGAAGTCTCTAGGTTTGCTGAACTTCTTGAGATTGAGAATTCCAAACTCAACAAGAAACTTGATAAGGCAAATTCTAGGAATTCTATTCTTACTAAAGAGATATCAGATCTTTCTAAAGATCTTGATAAGAAAAATGCTGATTTTGAAAATATTTCAAAAAATCTTGAGGAAGTAAGTTCTGAGAAGAACAAACTTTCTAAAGAATTAGAAAAAGTAATTTCTAAGAAAAATGTTTTCGAGCCTAACTCTAGTTCCAAAACTAATGATTTTGAGGATAAAAACTTGGTTGTAAAACTCAAGTCCGAAATTTTTTCCTTAAAGAAGTGTTTATCAAACTTTACCCATGGTAAGGAAAATTTTGATAAGATGTATTCTCAAATACGACCTTTAAGAAATAAATCCGGATTTGGTTATACCCATGCAAAACCTATTTTCAGTAACAATTATTTTGTTCCTAAAAGTGCCCCATTTTGTACCAAGTGTCAATGTGGTGGTCACTGGGCAAGAAATTGTTCCTTAAACAAAACCCAATCCTTAGGTTTTCATAAAGCTTACTTTTCTAAGAAAATGTGGGTTCCAAAAATTTTATTGTCTGGAAATCTCGGATCCAAACAAGTTTGGATTCCGAAAATCTAACTTTGTTCTTAATTTCAGGAAAATAAAGAAAGTTCCAACAACAATATATGGTACATGGATAGTGGATGTTCCCGGCACATGACTGGTAACAAAAGCTTTATTGAAAAGATTATCAAAACAAAAGGAGGAAAGGTAACTTTCAGAGACAATGCTAAGGGAGAGATTGTTGGTATTGGTAATATTGTTCTTTTAGGTAAAACCTTGATTTCAAATGTTCTTTTTGTTAAAGGTCTTAAGCACAACCTCATTAGCATAAGTCAGTTATGTGATGAAGGTTACCTTGTGAATTTTAGGAATGATAAATGCTTAGTTCACAATTCCAAGGAAGAATTTATTCTCTCAGCCAATAGGCAAGAGAATGTTTACACTTTAATCTTATAAGACCTAAGAAGCCAAGATTTACCTTGCCTAAGTGCAATGGAAGATCACTCTTGGTTATGGCATAGAAGATTAGGACACTGTAATCTTAGAAACCTATGTAAACTTTCTAAGAAGAAACTTGTTAAGGATCTACCAGAGCTTAGATTTGATTCTTCTAAAGTTTGTGATCCTTGTCAATATGGCAAGCAACATAAATCTAGTTTTAAGTCAATCGGTGAAGTCTCAACAACCGATGCATTACAGTTGGTGCATATGGATCTTTTCGGTCCAACACAAACTGGAAGTATTGGAGGCAAATACTATGTGTTTGTTCTAGTTGATGATTACACTAGATTTACTTGGGTCTATTTTCTAGCAAGGAAATCTGAAGCTTTTTCTTATTTCAAAAGTTTTAGAGATCAAGTTAAAAATGAGAAAAACTTTCCATTGAAAACTATTCATAGTGATCATGGAGGAGAATTTCAAAATTCAGATTTTGAAACTTTTTGTAGTAAGAAAGGTATTACTCACAATTTTTCAGCTCCTAGAACTCCTCAACAGAATGGTGTAGTTGAAAGAAGAAATAGAATTCTTCAAGAAATAACTAGAACCATGTTGAGTGAATATTCTATTGCTAGACATTTCTGGGCTGAAGCTGTAAGTACTGCTTGTTATACTATAAATCGAGTTTTGATTAGACCTTTTCTTAATAAAACTCCTTATGAGTTATGGAATGGTAGAAAACCAAGACTTTCCTACTTCAAGGTTTTTGGTTGCAAAGTATTCATTTTGAATACTAAAGATAACTTACATAAATTTGCACCAAAATCAGATGAAGGGATTTTCTTAGGTTATTCCACAACCTCTAAGGCATATAGAGTTTTTAATAAAAATACTTGCACTGTTGAGGAAACAGTACATGTAAAATTTGATGAGTCAGATCCTTTTGTTTTTAAAACCTCCCAACCTACATCTTCGGATGTGTTTACAAAAACTGATTGTCAACCTTTGATAGAAGAACCTTCTGATAAGGAAATTGTTCTAGAAGATAATTCTGAAACATTTACCCCAGAAGACTTTCTACCCTATGTTGATAAACAGGTTTTACAAAACCCAAATCAGGTGTTTCTTAAGAATCATCCCAGTGATAGTATCATTGGTGATGTAAATAAACCTGTAAGGACTAGAAGTTCCTTAAGAAATGAAGTAGAACATCTAGCATTTCTTTCCCAATTAGAGCCTAAAAGCACTGATGAAGCTTTAGGTGATGATGATGGGATCAAAGCAATGCAAGATGAACTAATTGAATTTGAAAGGAATAAAGTCTGGACCTTGGTTGAGAGACCTAAGGAAACTTCTGTTATTGGAGTAAAATGGGTTTTCAGAAATAAATGTGATGAAAATGGAGTCATTGTTAGAAATAAATCTAGACTTGTTGCTAAAGGCTATAATCAACAAGAAGGAATAGACTATGAAGAAACCTATGCTCCAGTAGCTAGACTTGAATCTATCCGTATTCTACTTGCTTTTGCAACATTATTTAATTTCAAACTATTTCAAATGGATGTGAAATGTGCTTTTCTTAACGGTTATGTTTAAGAGGAAGTTTTTGTTGAACAACCTCCTGGCTTTGAAGATACAAAACATCCCGATCATGTTTTTAGACTTACCAAAGCTTTGTATGGCCTTAAACAAGCCCCACGAGCATGGTATGATAGACTTACTGGATTTTTGCTTCAAAATAACTATGTTAAGGGAAATGCAGATCCAACTCTTTTTATAAATAAAGATAAGAAAAATGTTTTGATTGTTCAAATTTATGTTGATGACATTATATTTGGTTCAACTCAGCAATCTTTGACTGACTCTTTTGCTAGTCTAATGAAATCTGAGTTTGAAATGAGTATGATGGGTGAGTTAACATTTTTCCTTGGTTTTCAAATTTCTCAAAAACCAGAAGGAACCTACATATCTCAACATAAGTATATTAAAGATCTTCTTAAAAAGTATGGTTATGAAAACACTAAGAGTATAAGTACTCCCATTGGTACCTCAAACTCTTTAGATCTTAATGAAGCTGGGAAACCAGTAGATCAAACATCTTTTAGAGGTATGATTGGAAGTCTACTTTACTTAACAGCTAGTCGACCAGACTTAATGTTTTCAGTATGCTTATGTGCAATATATCAATCCAATCCTAAGGAATCTCACTTAAAGGCAGTAAAAAGAATTTTTCGCTACCTTAAGGGAACCATGGATCTAGGATTATTTTATACTTCTGGAAATGATTTTGTCCTAAAAAGTTTTTCTGATGCTGACTTTGGTGGATGTAGAATGGATAGGAAAAGTACATCCGGAACTTGTCATTTCTTAGGAGATTCATTAGTTTCTTGGTCATGCAAGAAGCAACATTCTGTTGCACTCTCTACTGCTGAAGCTGAATATGTAGCAGCTGGAAGTTGTTGTGCACAAGTGTTGTGGATGCAACACACACTCACAGACTATGGCTTGAGTTTTACTAAAACTCAAATTTTGTGTGATAACACAAGTGCCATTTCCCTAAGTAAAAACCCTGCACATCACTCCCGTGCAAAACACATAGATATTAGGCATCACTTTCTTAGGGATCACACACTTAAAGGAGATATTATTCTTCAGTTTATCGGAACGCAAGATCAACTTGCTAATATTTTCATAAAATCCTTGCCTTCTGATAGATTTGAATATATTAAACAGAAGTTAGGAATGATAACCGTAAGGTAATCTTCCTTAATTAACTTTCTGTTGAAAAAAATCTCCTTACAGTAATAAACTCCTTTTCATAGGGGGGAGTACATTTGATTGTTTGTTTAACAACGTTTTTCAAAATTTGTTTTCAAACTTTTCAGAACGAACATTTCCGGAATGGAACTTCCGGAACTACCATTTTCTAGAATGGATATTTTCATACAAGAATACTTCTGGAATGAAAGTATTCGTATTGAAAATTTCCGGAATGGACCACTTTCGTACTGGGACTTTCATAACTAGATTTTCGTACCAAGTTTTGTTTTTTGTATTTTTTTTTTCGTATTAACTTTTTGGTATTGACTTTTTCGTATTGACTTTTTCGTATTGACTTTTTCGTATTGACTTTTTCGTATAAAGTTTTTCGTATTTAGTTTTTCGTATTGAGTTTTTCGTAGTAGTCTTTATATTACCCATTACGATTAACTTTCCTAAGCTAATCCGAAAGGTATAATTTTCTTACTTAAGTTTTCGTAATAATATTTTACTTGCTGGCAATTTCTTATATTTAGTTTTCGGTTTTTGGATTTCTTAATTCTTTAATTTAATAAAAACCTCAAAAAGATCAGATTCAAGCTCTCGACCGTCAGATTTGATCTCAGATCATTCTAAACCGTTAGATCAACCGAGGAAGTTGAACCGTCATCCCATTGCCTATATAAAGGGGACCCTATTTTCAAGTCCCACATCGTTTTCAAGTTTTTGCGTGCTGAAGCTCTGACTCTCTGATTTAAGGCCATTCCGAACTTCAGTCTTCTCGATTCCGAACTTCTCAGAGACTTCAGATCCGAATGTCTGCAGAGTTAGCTTCTCAAGAAATGTCTTCAACCAAGCCCATTTCTCAGTGGTTAGTCTACAGAGAGAGGTTAGTTCATCCGAATTTCTTCAGCAACTACGATTCTATTATTTCAAAGAATATCAAGTTGAATGGCTGGGAAGATGTTGCGGTATCAAAAACCGGCAACCAAGATGAAGTCTACTCTGACTTGCTTGTTGAGTTTTATGAGTCAGTTGCTTTCTTCAATGAATATAATAGAGAGAAGTTTTCTTTCAAATCGTATGGCAAGACATATAAGCTTTCTCACACCAAGGCTGCAAGCTTGGTAGGATTATCCTATGAAGGAGAAGCCGAGTTTATTTCCCACATATTGCCAGACTCTTTGGGTAGTTTCAACAAGGAAAAGGCCTTAGAAATTCTCGGATTGGATGATGACAAGGCTCCGAAAATAGCAAGCCTATCTACAAACTTCCGGATGCTGGAGTTATGGGTGCAAGGGCTTATTGTACCGAGAAAAGGAGATAAGGACAGCTTGAAGAAAAGTGAGATATACATCTTAGATTTCCTGATAAATCTAAGGAAGTTTAACTTGATGAAGCATATTCTTCTTAATATTGAGAATTTGAATAAGGGGAATCTGAGAGCTCAGATCGTGATGTACCCAGCAATATTATCAAAGCTCATAGTTCGGTGCCTAGAATCTTTCAAGGTTGCTTGTAGTTCAAAACCAAGGGTGTGCAAGATCATGCTAGTCAGCGATGCCACTCTTAAGAGAATAAATGTAGCTTTCGACAAGAAGTCCGGAATGTTTATTGATCTACCTCCTCAAGAAGAAGTGGCTCCTAAAGTTGCTGATCCGGAATCATCTAAGCCGGTAAGGAAGAGAAAGCTGAAAGAATTCGTAGTTGAAGCTGAGGAACCCAAGTCTAAGGAAGTCCACTCCGCACCTCCTAAGCCTAAGAAGAAGAAAACCTATACTGATGAGGTTGCAGCAAAGTGGAGAGCTGACAAAGAGAAGAGGAAAGAAGGGGATCCGTAGTTCGGATTGGATCCTGCAGAGGCTAAAGCTCTGAAAGAGAAGGCTGCTGATGAGCTTGAGAAACAAGCAAAGGAGAAGAAGCTGAAGAAGAAAATGTCAGAAGCCGAGGCTGTGCAAGCGTTATTGAAGTTCAATGAAATGGTTTCAGCAACCATTTCCATTCCGAGATCTTTCTCTCTGGAATCTTTACCTGAGACTCCAGGAAGAAATCTTGATGCTCCAGAAGAGAATGTTGCTAAGAATTCTGAAGAAGTAGAGCAAGTGGAACAAATTGAAGAAGCTGCTGAAGGAAGTGGTGAGACAGGAGATGTGCTCAAACAAGTAGAGGAATACAAAGGAACTCCTTCGGAACACTTGTCGCTCCGAACATCTGAAGCTCAATCTTCGAAGCTTGTTACTCCTGAATTAGAATAAGAGAAAGGGGAAGAAGAAGTTGCCTATCATGGAGAAGAAGAACAACTTTTACAAGATATTTCTCAGATGGGAAATGTAGAAGTTGGTGTTCAAGAAGTTGCTGATGAGGAAGATTTGGTTGTTCAAGTTTCTGACAGTGAAAAGAAAACTCCGGAACAGGATTCTATTCCGGAAAAAGATAAGGGAAAGAAAGTTCTTAATGAGACTCCGAGCTCAGTAGTAAGGATGAGGAAGGAAGCTGGTAGTTCTTCGAAGAGGAAGTTGGAGCTTATTGAGGAAGAAAACTCTCCGAGCAAGTTTTCAGATTCGGAGTCATCTTCGTTGGGGCATGATTTTGTTGTCCAGCCTTTGAAGAAGTTGGTGGGAACCATTCCAACCTTCTCTAGTATAGACTCCAGATGCCAGATGCTCCAACATGCGTTGAATCAGAAAACCGACTCCGTATCAATGGTTATGGATAAGTGTGTTGATATTGAAGCCCAGTTCAAAAATTTCTTTATTGGTTACGAAGCTCATAAAAGATCTTGCAAGAGGATGACAAGCTGGTCTAAGAAAACTGTGGAAGAGATGAGGCTTTTCGATGAGTTTCAAGATAATGTTAAGGATGCCTTTGAGACCGAAGACAAGAAGATTAATGAGCTGACTGCATCCTTCGAAGAAAAATTGACAGAGGAAAAGAACTTTCGGATTCAGGAAGTGAGAGATCTGAATGGAAAGCTCAATTCCGTTAATCAAAGTTGGAAATATGAAAGGGATTATCGGATCGAGTTTGAAGAAAGGATGAAGGCTCAGGAAGAGAATATGAAAGCTCAGGAAGAAAAGTTGAAGGCTCAGGAAGAAATCATTGAAGCTCAGTCAGCAAGAATAGTCATCTTAGAGAAGCAAGCAGAGGAAGATCACAAAGACTTAAAAAAGATCAAGACGATTCTTAAGGGGCTAATGTCGAAGGAGAAAGATCCGAAATGACCAATCCGATCTTTTTGTTGTAATTCTTTTGTTGCTGATATTTCAAATCTAATGAGAATATTGCTTGTTGTTTTGTTTGTTGTTATTACTAAGCTTTCAGGTACTTTGTTATTTTTTTCCATTCCCTCCAAATTCTTTTTGAAAATCACAAAGGGGGAGAAGGAAAAGATCCTTAAGAAAAAGAGGAAATCTAATAAGAGTTTATCAAAGGGGGAGAAAGGAAAAATACCCAAGGAAAAAGAACTCTAATAAGAGTTTGTTTAAGGGGGAGTTTTTCTTAAAGAAGACCTTCTTATGAAACATCACTCCGAAAATATGAATACGATCCTTAGAGTTTCAAATCCTAAGGGGGAGTTAGTCGTATTCATCTATATTCTTAAACCAAGGGAGATAAGCTTTAATATGTTTCTTTCTTCTTAGAATAGCTTTTTCGTAAGGATGTTTGTGCTTTCCAAAAAGGGGGAGATTGTTGAGTCAATAAGGTTTTCCTTATGACTTTTCCATTCCTTCTTGTTTTGAAAATCACAAACACCTTATCTTTAAGGAAAATTGCTTTCTTAAGGAAAATTGCTTTTATAAGGAAAAATGCTTTCTTAAGGAAAATTGCTTTTATAAGGAAAATTGCTTTCTTAAGGAAAATCGCTTTTATAAGAAAAATTATCCTTTTCATATTTTCATTCATATTTTTCTTAAGTATGAGATTCGGATTCATTTTCTCAGAATCATTAAAACTTTGATATAAAGCATTCTGTTTTAGGATTCGGTTCTGGACAAGAACTATAAGGAAGTTTCATTCCGAATTCCGGATATGAATTCTAACTATGTTCTATTCCAGATTCAGGATACGAATTCTGAAGAAGAATTCTCATTACGAATTCTAATGAAGAAATCCCATTCCGAATTCTCATTACGAATTCTGAAGAAGAATTCTCATTACGAATTCTAATGAAGAAATCCTATTCCGAATTCTTATTATGAATACCAATGAAGAATTCCCATTACGAATTCTAATGAAGAAATCTCATTCCGAATTCCCATTACGAATTCTAATGACGAATTCTCATTACAAATTCTGATGATGAATTCTCATTACGAATTCTGATGATGAATTCTCATTACGATTTCTGATGACGAATTCCTATTCCGAATTCTCATTCCGAATTCACCTATTAAACAGAATCTAATTATCATTGTTTTATACACTCTGAATTTATTCACTCCGAACTTTCACTCCGAAGTTTCTATTCCGAACCTTTATGTTAGAGTTTAAAACGATGTCGTACATTCTGTTACACTTGTTTTGTTATAAAACGATGTCGTCCATTTTGTTATAAACTAACCGTTGTCTAAGTGACACGTGTACAGGTCCCTCTGATCTTCAAGGAAAATATGACCGTTGGAGAAGGAGCCGACCTTACCTATAAATAGGAGCTCATTTGAAAGAGCTCACTGCTGATGTATGTGCCAATTGTTGAAAAAGTGCTTACATGCTGTTGAAGTGATTTCTAGAGAGAGAGTCTCCTATTAACTCTCAAAGCTTCGTGCTACTCCGAATGTTGGTGATTACATTCGAGGGCTTCCGGGGATAGGAATACAGAGGTGCCGACTACCTTAAAGATCGAGGGCTTCCTTGCTGAGGGAGACAGAGGTGCCGACTACCTTAAAGATCGAGGGCTTCCTTGCTGAGGAAGACAGAGGTTGCCAACTACCTTGAAGTTGAGGGCTTGCGGGGATAGCAAGATAGAGACTCCGATCTTCGTATCGAGGGCTTACCCTGGTGTGGGTAAGACAGACTTGCTTGAAAGTATAAATCAAGGTACCTTTATCCAAGGTTGTTGGATACCCTTCTCTTTGGGTTAAAAGACTTAAATCCTGTTACTAGTAGTTTTACTACTTGTTTTTATTCCGCTGCAATTTGTATCTTAAGGAAATTATAACTTTCTTATACTTCCTTACTTACTCTGTTTCATTTAGATTCTATACGCTTTATGGTAGAATCTCATATTGTAACTTTTGTTAAGTTTCAATTTCCGGAACAATATTTCCGGAACCTACTTTTGGATTCTCTTTCCAAGTTTAGTTCGGTGTTAGAGGTGTTGTGAATTTACTTAGTTTAACTTTGTTAAACTTAGATCTTTCCTTTTCTTAAGGAAACTTTAGTTATTCATAACTAACTTTAAAGGTTCCAAAGGAATTTTTAAAGTATACAATTCACCCCCCCTCTTGTATATTGAGCATCTCATATTATATTTCGATCCTACAATTGGTATCAAAGGTTGGAAACCTCTTACTCTATACCATTATTACAATCCTTTCAAAGGAAGCCTTTAGGCTCAAATCAAAAGGAGTTACACTTTTAAAGGTAATTCATTCTCTCATGTTCATTTGTTTTATTTTGCTTCTCCAACCCCCTAAACTCTTTTTATTTACTTCTTTTGTAACAACACCAGTATGTTCAATATACTAGGATGTTTTTATAAGATTTATTCGAGCTACACTCTCACACAACTACATCAAATGGTTAAAGAACATACGGTTTCCGTGGATGGTGAAATTCTGCCTCCCGAAACGATGATTGTTCAATACTCATTTAACACCTTCAAAGGTGGCCATTATGATGTCACTATTTTAATATATGATATATAATATGTTTATGTTTTATTTATGCTTCTGTATTTTTCATTTTTGTCTTACCTTTATGGCTTCCATTATGGGTATACGCGATATCTTCATTTAAGGAAGTGCGGACTACCACCCCCTCAAAGTGATTTGATTCGTTAAATACCATATGTGGGATGTATAAAGGATTGAAATATGATATTATATATGATATTATACTGGAATTATAATATACCTTTATATCATTATTATTCCATTCTATAAAATACGAAATAGAAATGAAAGTAGCGTTCATGCGTACGTACGGCTTACCGTCTCCATGAACGGTGCATTTCATTTCTTACCTCTAAATGATTATGTAATGTTATAAATGCATGAATGTACTGGATATATATGACATATATGATATCTACATCATGAATACAATTCTGGATATAATAAACATTTGGCCACATGAACAACATGTAATTGTAAGAAGTCCACTTTCGACTTAAGAACCAAATATCGGCAAAACAAATATTATTAACTTAAATGATTACATAATGTTTATGACATGGTAATAAGTGGTATAAAAGTAATAATGAACTTGAAAAAGGTTCTTAAGGAATTATAAATTAACTCAAGCTTATTATTCAGGAGATTAAAGAACGATCGAGTCAAGTCGGACCCGAGGTAAGGGATCCTACAACTCTCTTTCTTTTTAAGTACACTCTTTTATGTCATTTATTTTAAGCTCATCTTTCTTATGATTGGGATGTTCTTTTATATTAAATTTACTGTAATTTATATGTTCATGTGATGATAGACCCTATTCTCTCTCATCAATCCATTTTGGAAGTTTTGAGTGGCGTCGTTAGGCTGCCGAACTTTCGTAAGAGATCTAACCTCTCTCTTTCTTTTTAAGTACTCTCCTTTATGTCACTTCTTTTAAACTCCTCCTTGCAATGTTGGGAGATTTTCTTTTATATTCCACTTTCTATAAATTCTATTTTAATATGATGGGATACTCTATTTGATCTCATCAATCCATATTCGGAAGTTTTATGTGGCGCCGTTAGGCTGCCGAGTTTTCGTAAGGGATTTTTCATCTCACTTTTATTCCCGTGAGATTTATGCTACATTCGCCAAAAATTCCATTGAGTGGTTTATGTACTGCCCATTATTCTACTCTTTGTGTAATATAATTTCGTTTATGAGTATTTACATCAATGACCTATTGTCTTTCTTTCATGGGGTGTATGTTTTGAAAGATACCCAAGTCGGTAAGGGAACCTTTCACCCTCCTCTTTTTTTAAAAGACTTCTTTTATTGGGTCTTTTAATTTACATATTTTTCTGTTGGGATATGTTCTCATACATCCTTTTTGATGTAAATTTTATGTCCAAGTGATGAGATACACTTTTTATCTCTCATCAACTCATTTTGATGTGATGCCGTTAGGCTGTCAAGGGAACTTTTTAACCCAATTTCGATTTCTTTGGGTTCAACTTGTAGTCATTGAATATGTCATCCATTGAATATGTGTGAATGAACTTTTATTATTTTACACTTAATATCCACTTATATTGGGTGTATATATATTTGTCACACATATTTTTTGAGATTTATTTGTCCTTAATTTAAGGATACCTTCTTTATAAGGGATTTCATCACATTTGACATTTCTATTGAGGGTTCATTGTTGTTATGCACCAATTCACTCTTATATGGTGTATATACTGTCCTTCGGAGTATTATATCATGAATCCTTTTATTCTCATGATATTATAAAGTTCTGACTAAATGTTATTCCTCGATTATTGTATTCAAGTGTCTCTAATTTTGGTAAAACCCCTTTAACCAAAATATCGTTTTAAAGGTTTTAATTATTTGTTCTTATTAATATCCATGTTTTCAAAATGGTTTTAAGGATTTATTTATATGGATATTAATGGTTTAAAATGTTAAAATCTTCAAGGTGGTATGGGACACTTTGATTCAAAAATCTCTTTATTAAATGTTTTAAATGGTTTTGGAAATGGTTTCTTTTTGAATGGATTCATTATTTCAATATCCTAAAATGTTATATTGTGATTGAAATGTGGAAATGTTATGTTTACTTTATTCATGTTTATGTGATACGATTATGTTATGGTTCTTGGGCATTGTTATGAAGAACGGGTGGTTCCGTGATAAACTAAGGGCGGGTGAGCCTGATATAGCTCTCCAATGCATTGGGTAACGCGAAGGAGTGAAACGTTAAGGTTTCTCCGAATAGATTTAGTTAATATACTGTGATGGGTATTCCAAACGTAACCAAGAGGGTTACTCCCTATGTAAGAATGTTATGAATTCCTCAAGTTACCTTTATGTCTTATGTTTTCTATGATTTATTCATGATTTGATATGCCTATGTTTTATGGGTAAAGTATGATTTCATTCTTATGTATATATGAACTCATGTTTCCTTTCCATATTTTTATAACCCTTACTGAGCTTTTTATGCTCATCCCAAGTTTTTGAAATGTTTTTCACGGGTCAATGGAAAGGTACATGATGTGACGATAGTGTCAAGGTTGTGTCAAGAAAGAATCCGTGTTTTATTTTAAATAGGTTTCCATTGATGGGAAGAATGAATATTGTCTTTTATTTAACCACCTTGTTTAAATGTGGAATGTAATGCAAGTTTCATGATCTAATTCTCTAAAACTCTAAACCTGAAAAGATCCTCAATGTGTAATCTTGTATTAACCCAAGTTTAAGTAAGGTTTAAGGCTGGGGCCTTATATTTCAAGAGTGGGAAAAATAAAGAGACAATAAGGTCATGACTTGCAAATAATTAATTAGTCTAATTGATGTAATTATCCAAGAATTACAAGTTTCAATTTAAATTATATCAGCAATAATTTTAAAACACTTAAGAACCAAAATTAACATAATTTTTTTTTAAAATTTCCCACTTTCAGCTTATTATTTTAAAATATGACTAACAAAAAATTTCCTCACATATTAAAATATATCTTCTAATAATGATGTCTCCTAGAATGATAAAATGGGAAAAGACTAAAGTGGTTGAGAGATGCCTCCCATACTTAAAAATTGACGTGGTACACTAAGTGCCCAAAAAGAGGAACACGGTAAGGTGGGGACTAATAGTAGACCAGACTGAGGGGAAGTATGGAAAGAAGTAAACTATGAAAGAAAAGTAATAAATGGAAAAAGAATACTCCCCTAGTGTAAAGGCATAGGAAAACAAAATGTGATGTAAAAGTGCAGCCCAAAACGTGCCAGAGCACCTGTGAGGGGGAATGAAAGAGAAAACTGAAAGAATCCATTACAAACATAGGAACATGATATCACAAAAATATATATACAATGAAAAAAATGTCCCAAAACCAGTCAGGGGGTCTCCTCATAAGAGGCATCATCCAGTACAGAACCAGCTAGAAGAGAAGGCTTAGGAGCAGTGGAAACCAGAGGCTCAAAATCTGCACCTAGAAGGGAAGCTATAGAAGTAGGAGCTGCAGGTGCTGGACTCGGGATAGGAAGATCGACATCCCCCCTGGACTGCTAGCAGTGGTGGTAACAGCAGCAGCAGCAGAAGCCGGGCCCACAATAGAGACGAGAATGGAATCCGTGGCCAGTGTAGTATAAGGCGGTGGAGAAGCAACAGAAGGGCTAGGAGCAAAGGTAGAGGCAGGTGGCGGGGGAAGTGGAATACCATGATACTGAAGAATAAGCCTCAAAATCTGCTTCAGCCGGTCCTGGCAGCTATTGATGCAAACCAAATGCTACTCCATCACGTCGAGGTAGAGGGAAAGGGTGAGACTGACTGAGGGTGCAGTGGTAGGTTAGGTAGGTGGTGGGATTGAAGAAGTAAGGCTAGAATAAGTGGGGTTAGTAGAAGGGGGGTGGGTCGGGGAAGTTGGAGGGGGTGGGGAAGGAGGATGAGGTGCATCAGTGGGTGCAAGAGGGTCAGAAGGTGGGTGGGGTGGAGCTTGGGCAAGGAGGTAGGCACCCCTGTTTCCGAACCAATCCCATGAGAATAAGCATGAGATAGTCCATCCGATGGGGTGAACCTAATATGTCATGGGGAAGTGAAGGCTCATAGACCCTGAGGTGATGGGAAAGGCGGGTGGTGTAAAATCCTCCATTCAGGTTGCCCAGACGGTTGGTAAACATGGCATGGATGTAGGAGGCATCGAAGTAAGGGAGGTTTGGGTAGTCTTGCTGGATGAAACAGGTAAAGAGATCCTTGTCACGACTGGTCACAACCCCCATAAACTCATGGAAGTGGAAAATAAAGGTGCTAAAGCACCGGTGGGTAAAAAGGAGGATGTGGTCAGTGATAAGGGTGCTCTTCTGTGAGGTAGGGGTGTAGTGATGGTCAGGCCCAACAATCTCCCGCAACATAGTGACGAGCTCAGAGCGATCGGGCCTGGTTAGGGAAGAAACAAGGGGTGGGGTGATGAGATGAGGGTAGAAAAACACCCTTAGTTGAACTCGGTCATGGTGAAGGAAAAGCATCGACCTCCCAGCCAAAACTGAACCACGGGTACCGCATCACTAGGTGTATCCCGGTACTCAGCTCCATAAAAATCGAACAAGGAAGCAAACTCCAAAAATAAATCTCATAATATAGGAGTGCTGACCTGGAAAATAGAGAGCAGTGGAGTGTATCCATGGAGATCCTCTAACTCTCCCCAGATGCCTAGCTGCTGAGGAACACTACTGTCGAGGTAGCGACCACTCAACGGAATCATACGGCGAGAGAAGCACCAGATCCTGTCATATGTCAAGTCGGTGACTGGGAACACCATGAACGTATAGGGAACAACTGCAGGTCCTGGCCTAAGTGGAGGTGTAGCAGCAAGAGCTGGCTCTAGGGGTGGATTTGTTGAAGTAGACGGAGACCCGCTTGATGAAGCGGTCAATGTGGGGCCAGCAACTACTGAAGGGGGCATAGGAAGTGCAATATCTGGTGGAGAAGAAGCGATTGTACTGGGAGGCTCGGTATGGGGTGGTGGATTCGTAGCACTACAAGAACCAGACTTTGTTGAGGAAGTGAGGGGTGGAAGGATGACCAACGGAGGGAGCTCATATACCAGAGCATCTGGGTCTGGCTGCGTTGCCGGTCAGAGTCTTATCCGACAATAAATGGGCCTCTCGCCCTCAATGGCGGAGGCTGGCCGCTTCCCTCGGGAAGGAACTCGATCTGCCATAACCTGAATGAGAACGAAAAACTAAAAAGAAAAAAAGAAAAAAAAAAGAAAATAAAATAAAGAAAATGTGGGAAAACTGAAAAATAAAAGTACACGGTGTGTAAATCCAAAGTACACTGTGTGTAGTGAAACCTGAGCAGCATCCCATGTTCTCTTGATAAACACACTAAGGGAGAAGAAGATAGACCAGAGAAGGGTACACATCATGTACCGAACATACACACCGTGTTCATGTAAAGTGGACATGGCCGTGTATTTGTAAATACACGATCAATATTTTAACAGGTCTAATAATAAAGGACACATCGTGTATGTATCAGACACGACGTGTTCATCATCAGAGGAACATGGTTGTGTGGGGGGCTAGGCACAGGAAGGCCGAAGAAAATGGTATACATGGCATGTACCGAACACACACACTGTGTATATGAACATGCTCTGCGAGGCTGTGTGAAGTGCTTACACACGGATGAGCCAAAAGAAATGGCATACATGGCGTGTACCGAACACACACACTGTGTATATGAAAATGGTTTGTGAGGCCATGTGAAAAGGGTACTCAGGCACAATGGGGAAAGGTACACAGTGTGTACCAAACATACAAACCGTCTATATTCAAATTGTGAAGCATTTTCTGTCTGGATGTGTACAAAAGTACATGACATGTGTTCTTCATTTTTGTGGATGTGTACCGCAGAAGCCGAACGGTTGTCTAATCCCAAAATCACCCTAAATTCTTCTAATAACTTGAAAGAGAGGGTGTAGAATGGCATACCTGGACCGAGGATCGAAATGCAAGAAGA
The DNA here is from genome assembly GCA_963277665.1 of Viscum album. Lineage (NCBI taxonomy): Eukaryota > Viridiplantae > Streptophyta > Magnoliopsida > Santalales > Viscaceae > Viscum > Viscum album. The sequence goes on from OY728166.1 coordinate 594,396,136, forward strand.
ATCAGGACCCGAAACGAACAAAATAGACAGATCTGGGAGGAGGGTTCGGGTGTCGTATGGGGGTTGAAAATGGGAAGAATAGGGGGTTCTGTGCAACACGTCCTAACGCTGGGTGGTTCACAATTTATATAGTCGAGGTACACAACGTGTACATACAGGCTACATGCTGTTTATCACAAATTTTTAAATAAAAACACACACAAATATATAATTATTATAGTAAACTATATAATAATTAATATTAATTAAAAACAATAAAAATGGATATATATATATTGAATTTAAAAATAAAAATATACATGTAATGTAGTGGGAAAATATAGAACGTGTGTTTAAAAATTGGAATAATAGAAGTAAAACCTTTGGTCTGGTGCTTGGGGAAAGTTTGAACCGGCGATCAGCCGTTACGAACAGAATCCCTCAACCACTAGAGTGAAGGTTATACTGCTGCTTATATTTATCGTTTATATACATTTAATCTATAGAGCCTATACACATGGGAAGAAAGAAATGCATGACATGTTGTTTTTAATTATACAAGAAGTTGATGAAGCAGGGAGATTAGCTGAGTACGAACCCGGGTCTTTTGGAACCAGGGCCGAGAATTTTCCAATATGTGAACTTCATCCACATGAATTACTTTATATGGAAAAGTTTTAAATTTAGTAAGGAAAAATATGTCACACACGACCTATATCGAAAGACACATCTTATGGATTTATTAAAAGGGTAAATGATGGAAATGAGGTGGTTGTCAGGATTCGAACCTGGGTCTTTTGGAGCTGGTTTACGATCTTGACCAACCAATCCATCCCCACCATGGGTTTTCTTATAAGAAAAAATATATATATGAAAATTACTACACATGACACGTATGAAAATATAAAAAGAAAAAGGAGGAATCCTGTGCCAAAGGTAGGTTAGGAGGATTTAAACCAGTGACAGCTCGGATAAACTTCAGCCACCTTCCCATCGGCACCAGCATCATCCATGTTTATTACATTGAAAATATATATATTTATAATAGCTAGAAAAATGAAAAGGGAAAAGTACACGCCGTGTTTATATATGGTACACGACATGAATCCTTTGGGTTTCCTCCCAGGAAGCACTTTTTTTAGGTTTTTGGATCGACCTGCTTACCTCATTTACCAGAGCTCTATGGTGGATAATGGTCCCAATAGTAGCCGCCCTGGATTTATAGGAATTGTAGTTTCTCTGGATCTTCCTAAACTGGAATGTATGGATTGATAAAGTTATTAGAAATAAAAGAACATACCAGATCATCCACTAAGCGATCATCCATGGTAGTTATCTCACAACATCCCTCATGATCGGGTGACGATGCATGCTTGACGGCCTTGAGGAAATTGTAGGAGACTCTCTCATCTCCTACCCGGAAAATTAGATCCCCCTGGTGCGTGTTGATGAGTGCCTTCCCAATTTCCAAGAAAGGCCTAACCAAAATGATAGGTGCCTCCTGGTCATCTTCCATGTAAAGGATCATGAAATCTTTAGGAAGGATCAACCTACCTACCTTGACTAGAACGGCCTCCAGTAGTCCCTTAGGATGTTTGATGGATCGATCAGCAAGTTTAAGGGCTACTTGGGTAGGCTTCAAGTCATTGAGCCCTAGTTTCTTGAAAACTCCAAGGGGAATGAGGTTCACGCTAGACTCTAAGTCACAGAGGGCCTTCCCAAACTCAAATGGTCCAATGGTACATGGAATAGTAAAACTACCTAGATCCTGGTGTTTGGGAGGAATGGAATGCTGGATAACTGCAGAACACTCCTTGGATAGGGAAATGGTGCCCAAATTCTCCATTTTTCTTCTGTTGGAGAGTATTTCCTTTATGAATTTGGCATAAGTGGGCATCTGTTTCAGTGCCTCTGCAAATGGAATATTTATGTGTTGCTTGTTAAATATGTCCATGAATTTTCTGAACTTGTGGTCCAGCTTTCTCTGCTTCCATATCTCTGGGAAGGGTAAGGAAGGATGAAAGGGTTTGACAACCTCCTTACCATTATTCTGCAAAGCCTCTTCCTGTGGGATTTTGGATGATGAGGGGTTGATATTGGTACCTTATTCATCAACAGGGGGTGTGGATACACCTGACATTGCTGGTTGGTTCTGTTGGATCTCTTTTCCACTCCGGAGGATGACAACATGGGCCTCCTCCCCCGGGTTCTTCTTTGTGTTTCCCGGCAGAGTACCGGGTTTCCTTCCTAAGATTTGGTTTTCCAATTGGCCAATCTGGTTCTCTAGGCCTCAAATTGAAGCCTCCTAATTTTGTAACCTGGTCTCCGTAGTATATATGAACTTGGTCATAAGATCCTCTAATGTTGAGGTGTTCTCTTACTAAGGTGGGTATTAAGCTGGTGGAGGTGGTGGATACCGTGACTACTGTGGGTGAGGGTTATGATATCCTTTCCATTGATAAGGTCCCTGTTAGGGCTATTGCTGCCTCTGGTATTGGTTATGATAAGGAGGCTGGTTGTAGTCAGGTAGTCACTTGGGTAGAGGATTCTGCTGTTGTTTTCCCCAACTTGTATTTTGTTGCTCATGCCATGCTGGATTCTTATACTACTAGTAATGGTTGGGCCCTCGATTTTGTGCAACACAGCTTAACTCACTTGTTGATGGGCCTCCAGTAGAACCTGGGCATTCTCCAATGATGTGGTTATCACCACATTCACTACACGCTGGATGATTTTCCGCATGTACTTAGGAGGTGCCTTTAAGATTTAGCGCATTGATCTTCTTGGACAAAATGTCCAACTAGGCAGCTAGCATGGTAGTGGCATCAATTCTATGAATACCTCATTTTTATGTGCCCCACTCAGAATGCCACTGGAAGCTGTTTGCAGACATGTGTTCTAGTAGTTCAAAGAGTTCTTCGGGGGACTTTATCATTACCGTACCTCCAACAGCGGCATCTACCCCATATTTGGTATTAGTCATCAGACCTCCATAGAAGGTTTGGACTTGCATCCAAAGTGGAAGTCCGTGGTGTGGGAATTTGTTCAACATCTCATTAAAGCACTCCCATGATTCTTATAATGATTCCGCATCATGCTACTGGAAGTTTTGGATCTCATTCCACAGTGTCACCATCTTTGAGGGTGGGAATTATTTGGACATGAATGCCTTGGCTAGCACTTCCCAGGTGGGGATGGATCGTTGTGAAAATACTTTAATCCAATATTTCACCTTATCCCTTAGAGAGAAGGGGAAGAGGCGAAGATATATGGTGTCCATAGACACTTTGTGGTAGAGAAATGTGTCGCAGACCTCCAGAAAATTGGAGATATGGGCATTAGGATCCTCGTTGGGTAGGCTGCCGAATTGAACGGTGTTCTGGATCAGCTGCATGATAGCAGACTTGATCTTGAAGTGTTGGGCCTGCACCGGTGGATGGACGATTCCCGTATCAGCTCGATGGATTGATGGGAGGTCGTACTACATGATAGGATGACATGGAGGTGGATGCTTAAGAAGAGGTACCGACATGAATTGTTGGTCCCGAGGGGCGTAGAACGGCCCCTAACCTTGGTTGAAATATGGCATCTGCTCTGGTTGGAATTGTTGGACCCGTTGAAGGTTCCAGTTGTCATCCAGTCCAAACTACTATCCATCTCATTAGAAAGTAGTTGGATTGCCTTCCTTGTTCTATGCCAGTGGAGTGGTTTGGTTGTGTTTGGCCATGAGTGCTCATTGGCGGCTCAAAAACATCCGTTCGATCTCCGGGTTAGTCAAAAAAAACCCCAATGACTCAGTGTTCTTGGAACACGTGAGGTGGCTGGTCATACACTTAAAGGCCTGCTCAAAACAACACAAAACACCAAGTGTAAATGAGGAAAAAGAAAAAGAAACATAAATGAGAATATAAAATAAATTTTTGTGAATTTATGATTTTTTATTTTCACTAAAATTTGATACAAATTTAATTAAGAAAAGAATAAAATTAACTCTAAGTTCCCCAGAAAAGGTGGATAAATTTGGGGAGTTGTTTCACCGATGGTATATTATCAGTGTCCCAAATTATTTTTACCCTAACAAGTATAACACCAGTAAGGGGTCGATCCATAGGAAAAAAGGAGTTATTTTTACCTTGTTTAACATAATTTTTATTTTTGTTTTAATGAAGTTTCCAGAATTTAGAGTCAATTGTTATTGTTTAGATAAAAAGAAAAACTGATTTTAAGTTTCTTTTAACAAATTTCATAACAAAATAAAAGTAAAATACAAGAAAATTGATTTTGATAAAGATAAAGAGGGATATGCAATGGGGTTATAGGTAAATGAGAAGTTGTTTATTAAATCAAATTTCTTATGAGGTTGTGTTGTTCATGATAACCCAACACTCTCGGTTTAATTTGTAATAATGTTTCTTGGGTCCAGTAAGCTTTATATTTAGACCTGTAGTAACTAAATCCTTGGTCCGGTAGTTAGTATTTAATAGATATTTATTTGGCATAGTCCATTTTGAGTTGAAAAATATTTCTAATGGTCATGAAATTATTCGTCGGTATTATTCTTTCAAATTCTTAAAAATTATTCCCTTGGACCGGTACAGAATTTCTAGTGATAATATGAAGTGTTTTAAGAAGAATGAGAAGAGTTTATAATATGAAGTGTTTTAAGAAGAATGAGAAGAGTTTAATAAAACAAACACATTCATATAAACTTAATTCAAATTACAAATCAACATCTCCCACAACCCCAACACACTTGGTGTTTATTTACACATGGAGAATAAAATAAACACAAAACTCTTGATACCTGATGTGATCATGCTTGAAACTTCAAAATGAAAATGATCCTTCAATAGATGGTGGAATGGGGATATTATGACGACAAAGCATCTCTACTTTGGAAATTCAACCCTTTCTCCACAAAATACTACACACACCCCTCCACACTTGGTCTGGAGGCTAAGTCCTCCTTTTATAGAAAAAAATAAATATACCATGTGTGGACAAAGTACACACCGTGTACTTTTTGTAAACACATTTTGCCTTCATTTTTCTCCACTAGTAGGCAGCCTAATATGCCGTCTTTGACTTAGAACATGGTGCCACCTGGTAGGTGAATGTAGACGGAATTTAGCACCACCATAAACGACATGGTAGGTGAATGTAGACGGTGTGGTGCACTTAGAACATAGTGCCGCCATTTAGTCTTATTTTTTGGCCACCAACCGCTTTTAGAGTGGTATACACAGTGTGTATTAGTGGAACACGACATGTCCCCTTCATCAAGAAACATGGGCATGTAGGATCTTCTCGTCCACCAACTACTTCTAGAATGTCATAGACGACATGTATATTGGGAACATGGTGTGTACCACCTTTTGGTTACTTGGGCATGTACTTGTCCTGGTCAACCCGTGTCTGAACTAGAATGTACACGATGTGTATATAAGTACATGCCATGTAGTTATAAATTTTTTCGTAGTTCTTCCCCCTTTTGTGTATTTGGCAATAAACCTCCTGGAAATTAACAAGATCACGAAAATCAAAGTATTTGTTCCCTAAGCAGTAGGAAGTTTCTGAAAACTAGTTCTTAATTTTCAATAGAGTATACGAAAATGTATACACAAATCGGGTGCGTCAATATGGCTATCTTAGAGGCTTATCCCAATATCACAATGAAACAAATAAAAAGTATTTTTCTCTAGACTCCACTAAAAGTGTAGATCCAATATGATATTTTTTTTTGTATTTAAAGATATACTATGAAACACAAATAACATCAATTAACCCAATATCCGTTATCACCTACTAAAATTTAGCACAACTATCTTATTCCAAAAAATTATAACCTCATTATATTATAATGGTTCCCCTATGAGAAATCCTAATTTGATGACCTCTCAAGACTTTAGCCAACAAAGGTATTCATTACGATACATTTATAGCTACGAGTATATAGATATTTTACTCATCATTTCTCATTAGTATTCTAGGGGATATATCCTTAGTCATTCCCTTCCATGGAATTAGCATCCTTGATGAAACAACCCTTAGAAGAAATGTTGCCCCGATCTATTTCCTTATGATGATAGATCATACTTATTGGATGATTCCTATCTTATTATTTGGGAATGGGGATGTTATTAAAAAAACTAAAACTATACCTTGGATGTATACCAAATAATGAGTAAGATTATATTTCTTTTATCATTTTATTTATATAAATATGTTGTTTATAAAGAACAATTTTACATTGGTTGATATTAACACAATCAACCATCTTGGATTTCCTTGTAATAGAAAATTAAATAATCTATTCTACAATCATTTTATAAGAATAAATAAAGGAAACAAGTTTTTGGGAAAAGAAAATATTGAAAAAAATTGAAAAACTTTTTTCCAATAACACTTATGTAGATTTCATAGGTGGAAATTGAACAAGAAAATGCTATAAGAACAACATATCACTATTTTATTTGGTTACCTCTATGAAAACCTATATCATAAAGTTGATTAAGAATTAACAATTTATGATAAGCAGGTTTTAAAAGAAAATTCCTTTATAAAGGAGAATAAATTGTGACTTTCAAAAAGAAGATATCCTATAATAAGTAATGAAATAAACAAAAATCCCTAAGTTAATATATGGATAAATCTATGAAAAATGAAATGGAAAAAACAATTTATATAGGGTTCATCCACTAGATGGACTGTATAGAGTCCACATAAGCCATATTATCTCTTCATAATTATATTCTTTTCAAGTTTATTGAACCTAATTTTGTGGAGTGGTATATTATTGGCCACCAAATTCACAAGGTCATTAAAATATTATGAAAATGAAGGATAATTTTTAAAGAATATATCAAAATCAAAATTAAAAATGAAAATGGAAAATTAATTTTCAAACATCCCAAATTCATTCAAAAGTGGTTCAAGTTCTTTGCAATGGGAATATATAATTTCTGAAGAAACCATTTAAAAAGTGTCATGCATTAAAAAATCATCATATAAATTTTATATTTGATCATTCAGAAACAATTTCCTAGTTTATAAATTGTCACATGATCCATGAATGTTTAATTCACGAGGTCATTCAATCAGCCATAATTGTTTTCTTCATTTACAACTTCAAGGCGGGGATTCCAAGTCCTATATGTACTCTCTTTTCTAGTTGACATCTTATATGGGTTTACCATGTGTTCAAAAACTTACTAAAAAGACATATGGATTTATTTTTAACACTCAATTGATATGTGGAAACATATTCACTCCACATTGAAATATTTCATGAAAGAAGTAATTAGGGGAGTCCCATAAATACCTTACAACTTCTTAAAATAGATAAGATGAGAGAGATATACTAAAGAATAATGGATAAATCCTCTAAATAGAGACTTATAACTTTGTAAAACTCACAATAAATCTACATATTCAAAAATAAATCAATCCTAGGTAACTATAAAGTTAAAATTGATTAAAAGGAGAAGGAATAAACCCACATGTGTACCTTTAAAATAAGGAATTCCAAAATATACTTCATAAATGAGAGGAAAACATAGACCAATTCATAATTATGTGGCTTCTTAATAGTCAGATGGCCTCTACGTGAATGTGTATCATCTTTTCAAATAGATTACCTACCACGATCTACTTCTTAAATAATCCTTAAATCTGAACCAACATTAGCCCATCCTCTTTGCGTATCTCCTCATCCATGTGGAAATTTAGGGTTACCAGGATACCTTTTTTCCTATTCTCAATTATTATGAACTTTTTTCATATAGACCATCCATATCCCATTCCTGAAGCACCCTTTTATCAAGTATCTAGAAATCTATAATTTCCAATGACTTAGTGTAGTTTATCTTTCTATGTTAAATATTCTTAAATTACCTTATGGACAACATATTCCAATGTAAAAACAAAGAAAATACAACAAAAAAGACTTTATAAAAAAACCAATGGATATACATGATTATGATTTTATAATAATTTGAGAACCTATTTGATAATATATTTCGTTTATAAAAGGAATCTCATAGGTTTTTCTTTAATACCTATATAACCTATAGTAATGTTATAATAATGTATCTCATATTCTTGGGTATTTTCCAATAGGGTGAAGAATTATTCATTGGGATGTTTATCTCCCAAAAGAGACTTCATTATTGTGGAGTGTTCTATAATAAATTATTTTTTCCATTTCTTTTATTACCTTTTTAGACAAAAATTGAATTGATTTTTTTTTAAAATGATTGTCGATGAATATAATAACCCAACTAGAATCCAGGTATTGAGGATATATTTGTGTGGATTAATGTTGACCACCTAGAAGTATTCATGTTTCTATATATAATCTGTATGCTACTATACAATGAGGTCCAATTCAAGGAAATTACTTTTGATATCAAGTGATTAGGTATTATCATATAACATTGGACAACATAGAAAATAAAGGCTATTATCATTACATGTATCATTTATCTATGTGATAAGGAAACTTAGAAACCGTTATGGGGATTACACATAGATAATTATGGGTCTCAATTATATTGGTGGTATCAATACTAGAGGTTTCATATGTGCTTATTTAGAATATTTAATGTCTTCTAGAAATTATTAACACAATACTAGGTCACATGATTCTTTATCATCCTTCTGAAATTTTTTTTGTTTTGATGATATTGGCCATATAATTATTTATATATGTAAGATTCCCATTCATTCCTTTAAATTTATTAATTCTTTGAGGAGAAAATATATAAATTATCACTTTTTTCTTCTAGGGGACACATATAATAATGTGATGGTGTAATATAAGTATAATATATTTTCAGGTTATCACCCTAAAAACACATTTCATAGCGTTTATATTTAGGATTTTTTGTCATATATTTTTTAATATTACCTAAATATAAATGAGGTGATAAAAGTCCTTTGGATTTTATCACAAGATTATCCATGAGCAATCCTATGATATTATCTATGATGTACATGATGGTTTGATGCATGTAAGTTTGGTATATAGAACCAATAATGTTCAAACCTTATGGAATTACTTAGTATCTATTTTACTTATGTGGTATAGTAATGGTATAAACTGTTTCATCCCCATATTCCATTCATATATGGTTGTTACCAGAATACCCATCTATGAGTGACAGGGCAGGAAAATTGGTCGTCACATTAATCAATATTATAAGATTAGGACTAGGAAACCATCCTTTAGTAAGTGGTAGATTATATCATTGGTCACAATCTAGACACTAATATTCCATTTATATTTAATGGGGATAATATTGGCATTCCACTTTGTGTGATGAACATCTAAGATGATATTTTCCTTTATTATTTTATATACTTTAGTCTTCACTATGTTATTGTAGGTAGGATGCATTCTTTATGATGCATGTTTATATCTGTAATGATTAATTGTTAGACCCAAATTATGATTAGAAACCTAAGGATATATCCTAGAAATTTCTATTTAATTCTATGTAAATAAATCACAATTTTTCTTAAGAAAAGTGATGTACTCCATGTATTCTTCTTGGGTGATGGGAAACCTTATTAACATGGGTCATAGATCGTCCTCAATTCCTCAATTCACATATTAGATTTCATCAATAATATTTGAGCCACATTTTTTCATATATTAGAGGATCATCACTAAGATCTTATTCGTTATCTTTTTCACCATTCCCATGACTATAAAACAGTCTCACTATTTGATATTTAGGAGGTGATGTCGGTGAATCATTATCTCCATTATAAAAACATCTTATTAGAAACTAGTAGGATTCACAAGAAGTATTCAACACCATAAGAATGGGAGTTAATGTTCCTAAAACCTATGTTTTACATCAAAGAATTATTTCCAACCAATGTAAGAACCTTGACTGTGTTAATTGAATAACATTCAAATAATCATTCTAGTAGAGATTCTTAAGGATAAGATTAATCTATATGGATGGCACAAAGTAACATTACTCTATTGAGGAATTATTGTTAATGGAACCATTCTCTTATAAATTATATGATGGTAAAGGTATTGGAGAGTATTTATTTATCTAACATGACCCATTTTCTTCCTATATATATAATTATCACCTCGATTTGGTTGATAAGAAATGAAAAGTACTTACCTTAGTTCTGATGTATGGGTTAACTGGAGTAGCTTCCAAACCATTATGTGTATCTATTATCATGGTGTTGTTTACTAGTGTATATTTACAATCACTTTTTTGGTACCCTATTTTTTGAGATTCACAGTATTCACAAATTGAGTCATCACAGGATAGCACACTAACCCCCCATTAATGTAGTACTTTATGCATTTATGATTGGAGGAGGGAACTACATCATGCAAATAAAGTCAATAACATACCAAAAAATAATTTAATGACATTTCATTGAATATTAACATTAATTTAGAGTCATAATTGAGGAATTTAAATTATTTATTCAACTTGACTCTTCTGAGTGTCCAATTATCACTCTTTATAGATCCCTAGATTTTCTTGTTGGAATATGAAAAGTCATATTTGTAGTGTACTAGGTGGTGTAGGGTCTATATTTCTATTATATTTATTGAAAAATAATTTTATACTATTTCTTGGTGAATATTAAAATCATCGATCATTCCATATACATACATAGAGATTATATGTATATATATAGAGATTTACCAATCTATTTTCCATTAAATAATTAAAGGTGTGACACTCCATTGTTCCCATTTCAGCATTTATATTTTATCCTTATTCAAAATATTCTCAAAAACTTTTTCAATTTAATGGGACTCAAATTGATATTCTATATATAGTTTAGAGATATGTAGGACATCTTAAATCAAAAGCTATATAGGGACGATGTAGAGATTCTTCAAAATTTCGTACTTATAAGATAATGGAATATGCTTTATTCTGTGAAACAGATCAATAACTTGGTTACTAGGTGTAAACTTTTACTATGTAAAAAATGTATTTCTTTTATCTAAATTGAGGAAGTCATTTTCAATCTATAAATCAAGAGGAACTGACCTCCTCACATATCGATGATGACCAATCAACTCATTCTTATATATCAAACTATGTGATTAATTATATATCATACCAAGAGTGTATAAGATCATATTAATTATCCCACTAATCTTATTGTAGATCTAGTAATTTGGTCACAACACCATTTATGGACTCAGTGATGATGTGGTCTAAACATCGTGGTCTATTTTCAAAATTCTTTCCCAAGACATTGTGACCTCCTCCTCCACTATTGGTAATTCATCTTCACTGTAAAATGGTTATTTTAGGTGAATAACATTAACATAGACATATCAAAACTCTTTACCAAATGAAAATTTTGTTTCTTAAGGTGGTTACCAAAATCCTAGTGATGGGGTTAAGATATAAAAAATGGTCTTGAAAAACATGGGTGACTGAAGAAGCTCTTCTTCACATGCCTTCCTCGACGGATGTCGATGATGTCTACATTTTAAAAACTATGATGATGAGATTTTCTACTTAGGTTATATATATGGAATTGGTGTCGTGATAGGATAATTTACCCATTCCCTGATTATGGTTTTCACATTATTCGATGAACTTTTTTGTATCAAATCATCATGTTTTTGGTCCTATGTTTTTGAGACTTCATATGACTCTCTATTTTATTATTTTGATGAAATGGTGACATAAGTCCACTATGTTGGGTATTTACCTAACCAAAAATTCCCAAAGTCAATATTATTCTAGTTTATATCCTTAAATATTAATCATTCTAGATATTTTTCTCACAATTTCATATGACTTAGACAGTAGTCAGGGTGATCATTCAACTATAGATCATTAGTCTATTTGATTTATAATAGTGTGATTATGTTATCCTTTGGAGCGTAAAAAAACCCATTGACCAAATTCTTTAATAGGTAATAAAATTTCATCTAATTTTCCTTTTAATTTTTCAGTGTCCCAATCCTTATTTATATCTTTTTTATTTTAATATGTGTGTTTTCATTTTTTTCTTATGATGAGGTAGTATTTGAAATCTAATGGGATCATGTATTGGGGGTTTAATCAGAATTGTCTTGGGTGTGATGGTATCAGTCTCTTCTTTTCTATATTTATTACCCTATGTTTAATGAAATCATTAATACTCAACTTTAGATCACTAAATTTATTCTTTTATCAAATTTCTACCACAAAAAACTCTTAGAACATAACACGTCACTTCAAATGAATGAGTAGTATTTGGAGTTCATCCCAGAGATTCACCATGCATATCCCTAGGAGTAATTATTTTGATTAATTCATAGTTATTGATTAAATAAAGAACTTACAAGTTGTAATAAATATTTTAACCTATCATTTTAATACTATTTTTAGTTTTAGAGGACAATAAATTTGATTTTATTCATCATTGATTTGAATTGATAGAGAAACACACACCAGTGATATTCCCAATTTGAATTTCATCACACAAGCACATTATTTTATGATAAAATTATTGGTCTATATAAAGTTTTCATAATAAACCCGATTTTTTCTACCTCTTACTACAATTATGTTCCCATTATGGGGCTATATTAGAAACAAAATGTTTGATATGATGTTCTATATCCCATGTTCCCTTGAATATTGGAAACATGGGATTTATAATGCTTGGAAGAGGATGATTCAATTTATACCGCCTAAGATTTCATTTCCTCCCTAGTTACACTAGGGTGCATTAATAATATTTGGATTCCATATTATAAATAAGTTAATGAATAGATTTAAGGACTTTTTATCATAATATTTTCTTAGGATGATTCACGAGTAGAAGAAGTTGAAAAAACCTAATGAATTTGACAATCTATTTCTTAATGTTGATAAAGTTTTAGAGTCATCCTGGAGTAAATCACTTACTATAATATTGGTTATTGTCCTAATGTAGGGTAATAGTGACAGTCTTGTTGGGTTGAGATCATGTAGACTAGTTTCCTTTCCCCTTTGTTGGCCTAATGGATTAGATTATTTATTTCTAGCATCCAGTCACCTCCTATTAAAGAGGATTAAACAAATAAGGAATGGATTTGTTATCATAGTATTGAACTTAGCATACATATTCCCGTTGAGTAATTTAATATTGTGTTTCATCAACCACACCATCTCTACTTATTTGGGTGGTGGAAGTTTCCATTCTTTTTATTTTTTATGGAAGATCAAATACTTGGGGGTAATTACATTTTTTATGATCTTCTAAATTATGTTCCTCCCTATGATGTCAGATTAATTGACCCCCCTTCTCGTACCTTTGTGAGAGAAACTTTTTTAGAAGACACATCTTGATCATATTATTCTACATTAATTCCCTTTTGGGTGTTATCTATCTGGGTTTTATTAATAAAATTCACTAATATCTAAAATGGAGAAATAATCAAATCCTTATACATGTTAGAATAGAAAAGAGCTTCATTAGTCTTTGTTGGGACCAATTTGTGTATGAAGTTGTAATTTTTTTTCAGTAGTTTTCAATGCTGGTAAAAATGAAGAAGGGGATCCAAATTTAATAGAGGTTGGATTAAGTGATTATTCTTGGAGAATTGTTATAGATTCAAAGCATTGGATGCTACGCCTGGAAAATTCTCTATGATGTCAATTTAGATGCTTGTAGCACTGGTCCTATGTTCAAAATACATGTATCAAAGGTGATACATTGTTTAAAAGAATAAATGTGGTTGTAGTTTTATTCATTCAAGGATCAAGATTTCTTTGGAATTAATTTTCCAAACATATGAGAAGAAGAGGACGAGGTCATTTAATATTTCATTATTTCAAGAAATCCCTAGATGAGCTTGAAGAAAATTTGACTCTGAGTTTCATGAGAAAAATAAGACAATGATTGACTGATTTTTATTTTAAAAATATCATAAGTTTGGAGAACTTGTAATGAAATAATTATGAAGGAAATGGGAGAAAATTTTATGCCAATCATATTCAATTTTTTTCATAAATAATGGTGTTTTTGGAAGACATGAAAGTTGCAGTACTTTCCATTACAAATCTGACGATGCTAAAGGTGATCATTCAAAGACTAAATATCATGAGAGATATGGTTCATGAAGAAAAAATCTAATTGTTAAAGAAGTCTGATGAAATTCAAGAAACATGGGTGTTATTTTAGATGTAGATATTTATACTAGTGCCATTTACTAGTGTTTTTCCAAATATTTGGGTCTCGACATTGGGAATTGTTTTTTGGAAATGGAAGGTTTTTCTCATAGGACTAAATGGGATGAAGAACGGTGAAGAAAATTGGTAAAGGAAGAGAACCACATACCACAAAACATGGATATCATACCACATCCAGGAACGGTTCAACGATCAAGTACAAGGAAACAAGAGAGGTAAACAAGATGGTTCAAGGGATCAAAAATGGTTCATGGAGGAAGGAGTTGCAGTACGTGTGATGGCTTATAATTGTTAGACAAAAAATCGCACATGGACCGCCAGACAGAGGTTACATAGAAGGCTTGTGGTTCACTGTAGACAAACAATACACAATAAAAGATCAAAGTTGATAGGAGGGTTTCAGTTCGTTGTGGAGGCTTACAATACACCGTTGGAGTTCAGTAGGCGGTTAAGATTGTCCCACATTGAAAATTTGTGTAAAAGAGATTTGAAAAATTTGTAGAGTTATTTTCCTATATAAGGAGTGTTAATCCTATCATAAAGGGTGAGTTAACTTTAATAGTAAATATCATCAGTGGTGGAAGAATTTGGATAAGTTATAAATAGTTTCTGGAATATACTCCTTGTAGGATGAAGTGGTACATGAGTGACAAAATTATTTGCGGAACATGAAGAAGTAGTCCGTGGAAGGAAGAAACAATTTTCAGAATAGGGAAGAACAATTCATAGAACATGGGATTCCAAATATGTAGAAGTAGTATGAAGAGGTGGTATGCAGAGGTGGTACATAGAGTAGACTCAGTACACAATGTAGACACGGTAGGCAGAGCAAGAGTGGTACACGGACCAGGTGCAGTATACAGAGCATGCGCGGTATGCAGAGCAGGCGTTGTATGGTGAGCAGGTGCAAAACGCAGGGTAGGGGAGGTACACAGAGTAGGTGTAGTATACATGGTAGTTTCCGTACATGGAGTAGGTATGTTATGCGGAGTAGAGATAGTCTACAGAAGTGGAAACCATCCTCAGAGTTAGAGACAATTTGCGAAAGGTGAAACAATACATGAAAGAGAACTGATACTTCACTATCTGACCATATTTTGTTTCATAAGAAAAGGTGTGTGGCCAATTTATATTCCATTATTCTAGTTATATTAACTTTGATGATGCAAAGGTGAGATAATCCTCATTTTTTTGAAAATCATAAAGGGAGTTTGTGATTATAACAAGAATAAGAAGAAGTTTCAGTGCAACTAGTTTTTCACTGAAGAAGAAGTAAAAGAAGATTGTGTGGATTTCAGGTTTGCTAATTGGAAAGAAGAATATAATGACTTGGCCACTTCTTTTCAAGAAATCAAGTGAAGATCACTGAAATAGATCAAGAGTATAACCTACCTTATGAAGAAGGAAGAAGACTGTCCTAGATGGTAGTACATAGAACCAGCAAGTGTAAGGGCACATCCTACTTGTTTTAAGTTGGAAGAGGATTATTTCCATTCTCCCTCAAAGTGTAGAGACTCACACTAGGAAGCAAATATATTCTTCCCTCCACTAAGGGTAGGAATCCAAACTGACTATTAGATTTTTTTCCAAGTCGACCACTGTAAAATCATATCACTTTATAGTGGAGAAACCATGTACTGGCAATCACCATACATGTAAATGACTAACTACTCACATTAATTAGTGAACCTTGTAAATTTATTGTGTGCATGTTTTTACTAATTTCTATTATTTCATGTGATTGGGAAAATATAATAATAGAATAAAGATCCAAACAAGTCCGGAGGAACATGGATAAAAAGATGGAATTAGTTTAAAAAGTCCCCACCACTGATTCACCACCCCTCTCAGCATGAGGTATATCCCAAATTGGTCCTCTCAGTCTTTAAATATCCATTGATTTATAGATTATAATCTTCTTACACCTATTACAATTCAAATTTCATGTTTGGTTTACAAACCTTATTATTTTTTTTAAACTCAATGCTACAATGTAGAATGTTATTGAATGGTAATTTTGATGTATTTCTAAATTATTTTCACCTAATACAACAAAGATTAAGGTGAGGATAATTGGAACATTAATAATGTAACCTAAAAAGGTTTATCTTAGTTTTATTTTAGTTAGTAAAAAACTAATTTTTTTGAAGAAAGGGGTAAAAAGGATCCCAACATTATGGGATGGGTTAGACCCTTCTTCATCATGATTATTACTACACCACTTTTAATGTTTTACAGAATATGGGTGGAAATAGAGGTAAAAATTACCATATCCTTATGGGAAGAGTAGATACCATGCTATCAAGTGAATTATCATGACCATTAAGGATTACACTCACACATGAGTTGAATGCAATGTGTGTCCCAATCACCAAATATGATATGCATCATCCATTTTAATTGGTTTGACTTTTTAGGGGTTAAATATTCAAAAATTGAATATCATTATAACATTTTTGGTGTCTGGATTCAAAATCCTATCAACATCCTATCCTTTTTTGCATTTGTCTCTTTGGAGATATAAGGATACCATGATTTATCTTTATGGACCCATTTGTAAACTTATATGTAGTTCCATAGAATATTTCTGAATCAATTAAATGAAAATTGACATTATTGGTAGAATTTTCTTGATTTATAAGTTGGATAATGTGAAGAGATCCATATTCACACTAAAATTTGATGTGTATATTAGTCATTGTATTGTCGATTACTTGGTGGAACATATTCAAAATATTATTTCATGATTCATGAAGACACTCATTATATTTTTAATCATTAGGATAGTGAGACACTAAAATCATAACCTGGTTAACATGGTTACATGGTTCATTCAATGCCTTAAGGTGATCAATATATCCCTTATAAGGAATGTTCCAACATTTGAGGAAATTGATCATCTCCTAAAATATATGATGGATATTATATATACAACCCTATTTTAATATATTGGGAATGTCATATAGATATATAGTGATGATCTCAAATACTACCAGTTTGCTATATTTGGACAGTTCTTTCCACTTGACTATAGAATTTCCCTCATCCTACGTAAGTGATTCTTCAACTTTATAAGATAAAAAATGTTACTTCCCCACTATTTTATCTATTGGATTGAGAAAATTATGAATATTCTATTCTATATAATGGTGTTTATAACCAAATGGATTCACTATTAATTATTTATGCCTTAAGTTTCCCATTGAATCAGATGACTCACCATTTATTAGAAATGATGTTCCTGGAATAGTTTCCCCTAACATTTCATGTTACTCTCATAATGTGGGAAAATTTGTAATGTTAGTGTCATTAGGCGTTCCTTTATAAAAAAGAGTTGCATTACTAATAGGTGATCATTCACAATGAGAAGAATGAGAAAAAACTCTACTTTAATCAGATACTATATCACAAGGAAGACCTGTACAATGAGGAATCAAGGGAGGACCTATATACTTCCTTGTTTATTGGTTTTATCTATGTGGATGAAGTAAGGAAACATCGTTAAACATTACATAATATAGTTATTTTAAATATAATTAACATTCATACTTTGCAAAATATCATTGCAATTTTAATTTTCAGATAATTATGTCATAACTTATACATAACAACTCAAATAATTACAATGTATACACATCTACTCAATATCCATTTTTTATGATATTAAACTTTTAGAATAAAAGGTGAATTCTGTCCATAAAAAAATTTCACAACATTAAAATTGAATTATTTTCTTTCTTTACCAATCGAAAAATCCAATAAAAACATTTTAAAACTTGAGATGAGCACAAAAATCTCAGTAAGAGATATAAGAAGGTTGAAATAAATTGTTAGTCCATGAATGAAAACATTTTGAAAAAGTTATAACTTTTAAACATAAAAAATAAGCCCTTTATCTTACCTTATGAAACCTTAAGTTTCATATAAAACCATATAAAGAATACATAAATCATAAAAGTAAATTATTGAATCATTTTTATAACTATCTTATAACTAAAGTAGATCTCTCAGCTACATAGGGAGTAACCATCATTGTTATTCTTGGAATAACCACTGTAGAAATTTCCCATAATCTCTTAAGAGAAACCTAACAGATTTACTCTTTTCCTTTTCTAAATGCATTAGAGGGAAACAATGGGCACACCCACCCTTAGTTTATCATGGAACCACCCATCCTCGTAAAAAATACCAAATAACCATATCATTTGAGTAATAAATAAAGATTGTATAAATGAAACATTATAGTGGAAAATAATTATTAAATTTTAAAATCAATTTCCATGTTTTTACAAGTTGCATACTCATAAATAAAAACATTTTATGTGAAAATAAAATAATAAAATAGTAACATAAGCTTCAAAATATTAAAGCGTCATAAAAGTGATAAATTCCATTCATGTTGTATATGTTAAAAAAATGTAAAAATAGACAATTAAGAGGGTTTTTCATGGAATTTCCATTAAAAATATCATATAATTCAAGTTAAAATTAATAAAATGAATATAATATGTGAATTTTATGTAATGAAACATAAAACAAGTGTAAATACAACATAATATAAAAAAATAATTTCAAAAATAATCTTAGCATGACATAATCAATGAAGTATAAGGTTAACCCAAAAAATATAAATTTGCTTAAGATTTACCATACCTTATTTCCAAAAGTGTTCTTCACTTGTACTTAATATCTAGGATAACCAAATTATATTGATTAGTTACTTAATTAAAAATCATTTACACATATTGTTAATTTATTATCATTTTATTAAGTTTATTTATGTCTATTTTGATGAGTTATAAATATCATAATCGTCATTCTAGGAGTGTTCATTTCATTGCTTTATGGTCAGTTCCCTTGAGTATAATTACGGTAGTTCTTTTTTAAATTGAAGAAAAACTCTATAAGTGGAAAAAATGGAATTAAAATACTTCTATAATGAAGAAAAATAATTCTATAATTACATAGTTGGGTAAATTACCCCCCCCCCCCATTTTAGAAATTATGTCCCTTTATTCTAATTCACTTATTCGTCAAGTGTGGATACCTTTCTATAATAGAATCTTTATATTCCCATGTTGCTTCATCAACCATATGGTTTCTCCAAAAAACATTAACCTATTGGATTACCTTATTTTATATTACATGAACCCTATGGTCATGAATTTATATAAGATTTCACTCATATGAAATTTTATCTTCTAACTGAACAATATCATGGCACAAAAAATGAGATGAGTCTGGAAAATAATTATTAACAATGAAATAAGAAAAAAATTATGTACCTAGGAAAATATCAAAGGAAAATCCACTCAGTTGGAAAATGATCCAACTTTTACTAGGATTTTGTGGGGTCCACCAAACCATGGAGTTATCTTCCCCTTCTCACCAAAACGAATCAAAATTTTACATAGAGAAGGTTGGTTAAAGATATAGTCACCTACCTTGAAATAAAGATCCCTCCTCCAGTTATCTGTATAATTTTTCTTCCTACTCAAAGCTATCATCAAGAGTTACTAAATCATATGATGTTTCTCTACCATTTCCATTACTAATTCTAGACTCATCAACATTCTTTCACCTACTTCATCCCAAAATTCTGGAGTTGGAAATATATTTCCATATAATTCTCCAAAAGGAACCATTTTTATACTATAATTAAAAGTGTTGTTATAAGAAAACTCAAATAAAGAAATATATTTATCGTGACTTCTATGGTAATAATTTTAATAAGCTCGATGCATATCCTCTAATGTCTGAATTTTTTTCTCTAAATGTCTTTCAGATTTTGGATGAAAAGCAGTGTTGAAATTTAATTCAGTTACCAATTAATTTTGAAGGCTTTCCAAAAGTTATAAGTGAACCTAAGATAAAACGTGGATATTATAGAGAGAGGAAATCAATGTAACCGGACTATTTATTTGTGATACAATCAATAAATTTGATCTAGAGATAGATTGCATCAGATAAGAAAAAAATGTGCCAATTTAGTCATTCAATATACAGAAACCCAAATTGAATTTCCACCTCAAGATGTTTTTGGTAATCCTACTTCAAAATCCATGTATATATTTTCCCATTTCTACTCTAGAACTGGAAAAGGATGAAGCATGCCCTTTAGTAATTGTCATTATACTTTTACCAATTAACAAGTCAAACATCTCATGGTAAATTTAGAAATACCTTTTTTCATTCCATCATACCTATAATACTCTTGATGGTTTATGTACATCTTAGTGCCTCCAGGATTAATTAGAAATTATAAACTATGAGCTTCACTTAAAATCTCTTTTATTAGTTGTGAATTACAAGCCACACATAATATCTTCCCAAATCTCAAAAACACAATCTTTATCAATGTTATATTTCAGTAGATTGCCCTTTTAAATTAATTATACATTTTTTTTATAACTCATGGTATTCCTTCTACACATTATTAATTTTATCTGATAGATAATATTTCATTGCACCTGAAAAAATATAGGAAATTCCTATACCAACAACTTCTAATCCAAAATTCATCAAATCATTAACCACGAGGCCATTTTCTACATGCAACCTCGTTAATGTATCATGTATATTTCGACTATAGGTACTGGACACATTTTTTACTTTTTTGCGATGGTAATTGATCGTGGAATCATAATACTTTATTAGTTACATCCATCTTCTCAGCCTCATGTTTAGTTCCTTTAAAGTGAATCTATACTTAAAACTTTTAGGATTGTTATATATTTCACAATTTTATCCATATAAGTGATATCTCCAAATTTTTAAATACAAAACCATAGCCTCCAATTCTAAATCATTTTTGGTATAATTTAACTCATGAGGTTTCCGTTTCCATGAAGCATAAGAAATTACTTAATAATTTTTCTTTCGAAGGAAACCAATTCCCTTTATAAGAATCACTATAGATGATAAAATCACTATTTCTAGAAAGAAGGGTCAGAATAGGGGGATTTTCCAATCTCTTTTTTAGTTCCCAAAAAGAAACATCACCTTCTTTTGTATAAATAAATTTAACCCCATTTTATGTTAACTTATTTAGTAGCTAGAGAACCATGCAAAATTTTTAATAAACCATCAGTAATATCCATCTAATATAAGAAAAATATGAATCTCAGTAACATCTGTACATAATTTCCATTCATTAACAACTTTTTTTGTGGGATAAAATGTTATTCCATCTCTATTTATAATGTTACCAAGAAAAGAAATATATTGTAACCAAAAATCACATTTTATAAATTTACTATATAACATATTTTATTTTAGGGTTTTCAAAAAAAATACTTATATATTTTTTACAATACTCATAAATTTTTGAATAAACCAAAATATTATCAATAAAAGAAATAAGAAACTTATGAAAATATTCATAGACGATTCTATTAATAATATCCATAAATGAAATAGGGGAAGTTTTCTATCCAAACTACATAACAACATACTCAAAATTCCTATATCTTTTATGGAATGTTGTTTTTGGAATTTCAACGTATTTTTCCTTTAGCTTATCGTACCTAGCTCCCATGTCAATCTTGGAAAAACAATGAGCTCCTTGGATGTGATTAAATATCTTATTAATATAAGTTAATGTATAATTATTCATAACATTAATTTTATTCAATGCTCTATTATCAATGAAAATCAAAATGGAAGTATATTTACTTTTAACAAACAAAATAGAAGCAACCCAAGGAGATGGGATGGGTCGAATAAAACCTTTACCTACAAATTCCTATTATAGAATTAACAATTAAATATGTTACAATTGATCCATTTTATAAGGGGTTTTTGAAATATGTTTAGAATTAGGGACTAAATCAACTGTAAAAAATACATCCCAATTAGTTATAATACTAAGAAAATCATATATAAAACATCTAGATAGTCATTTAACATCGATAAATAATTAATTTGAATAGTTCCATTTTTTTCAACAATATGTCCATGATAACATTCAATTGAATATTTTAAAAATTTCTTAACTTCCTAATATACTACCAATGGTATGGGTTCATTATAGCATAAAAATTGAGAATCTTTCTAAAATAATAGTTCATTATCTCTATAATCTATCTTAGTATGGTAAAAAAAAGCCAATACATACCATAAATAACATAAAATTCTACTAGGGGAATGTCAAAAAAGTTTCAAGAAGATTATTTCCCAATATATTGACATGAATATTCTTATAAATTTTTTTCCTTAATATTTACCCCATATGTTTTTATGATATGTTCTGGAATCATTTCATGAGGTGTAATTTTCAATTTACCATAAACTATATCAAAAATGAAACAATGTATAAACCCTTTACCAAAAAACAATATTAGTATTATATGAATAAACCAACAATTTACTTTATAATACATAGTTTTATGTCCTAACATCTTCAGTTGTTTTTAATCCCAATAATTGTTTTTCCATATTCAGTTGAATCATCTTATGAAAATATTTCTCGAGAAAAATTGTTTTGAATTCATCTGATTCCAAAGAATCAATATTAACTATATACATGATATTACTGACCATTTACCACCATTGGTTTGATTTAACTTCCAAACAGTAAATAGAAAGACTACAATTTTAATGTTCTAAACACACCATGACATTGAAAATATTTCTCCGATATTTAATCAACCCTTCATCAACAACTTTGTTAGAAGATATCCTAAATGCATGAGGGTGTTGCATCATAAAATATTCCACCACAAACATATTACAATGAGTTTGATCTATCTTATATAATTCATCAATGTCAGTATCATTTATAACACGTTTAAACCGATTTATTTCCATCACAAACATTACAGTTTTAATTCCCACCATTCTAGGTTGTGGATTCAGAAGGATATCATTCTCTCGGTGTGTTCCTACTCTACCTTCCCAATTTCTTATGTGGAAAATGATTCTCAATATACATATCTTAGATAAAGAAACATGGTAATCTTTAAATGCTATATCATTTCAAATTAACCATAAAGTAAAAAAAACAATTAATAGAATTATATTAACTTTATCCTAACCCCTAAAGTTATCTAAACATTTATCTAATACCAACATTAAGGACACAGAATAAAAAATTAAATAATACAGTTTATTCTACTAGAATTAACTTTTATATATTCCCAAAGATATTTTCAATTTAGATTTTTAGAGAATTAGGCCATAACTTATACATAGAAACTCATATAACTAAAAAGTAGACATGTTTACTCAATATCCATTTTTCACAATATGAGACTTTTAGAAAAAATGGGATTTCGTTCCACAAAAAACATGAAAACTTTAAATAAAATTCATATATTTATTTACCCATACAAAAACCCCATGAAAAACATTTTAAAACATGAGATGATCATAACAATATCATTAATGTAAATAAGAACGAAGAATAAAATCATTAGTCCATATATGAAAACATTTACAATAATGTATAACTTTTACACAAAAAAAATAAGCACTTTGTTGTACCGTATGAAATTATAAGCTTAATGTAAAACCATTGAATGTATAAATAAATAATAAAATTAACTTCTAAAATCTTTTTCATATCACTCTTACAAATAAAGTATCTCTTTTGGCTATATAGGGAGTAACAATCATGATTATTCTTGGAATAACCATCATAGTATATTCCCACAATCTCTTAGATGAAATAGAAACGGTTAAAAAAATAGTATTTATTCTTTTTCTTCAATGAAATTTAATATAGGCCTTATAAAATGGGTTTTCAACTATATTGACATCCATTTATTGATTTTTATAATTTATTGGGGATATTATCTAATGAAACCATCCAGATTAATTTATTGTATGTCATATGATTATGTCAATTTAATTCATTCATGACATATATTTCTATAAAATTTTTAATTAATAAATGTTAGAATTATCAATGTTTTCACGATCATATTCCACTATTATATATGGTTTATAACTATATAATGTGGGGGCCCATTATAGCCCTTAAATGAAATGTGCAATGTTTTATATCACATGAGATGATATTTATGGAATTGAGTAGTGAACCTAATGCACTATGGGACTCTGTCCTCCATGGTCAAATGATCTTGTAAACTTATTACCCCATGTGACTGTATCCACTATGTGATTATGATATTTTCAGTGAGCCTTGATATATGATATTATTATTTTTTACATATTTTTGTGCCACATTTTTATGACTATGTGATATTTTCATTGCTCATTATTATTGATTCACATTTCCACTTTTATAAATCTCAATTATGAAGTTATTTCAATAACCTTATTCCATGAATCATGATTCTATGTTTTTTAATACCGTCCTTTTATGGTTTTTCCATACACTTTTATTATATTATCATAACTACATGTTTATATTATTCTCACTTATGATCTTGGATTTTTTTCTTTAATTCTTACCCTTACTAAAAATTTGAGATCTCCATTTTTTATATTTCAAATATCTAGGTTATGAAAGATAATATTATGTATGATATTTATAAGGGTTTCATATGAGAAGACAATATATGAGATATATTAGTGAAATATTAAAATATGTTTTATATGAATATAATATCCAAAGACAATAAATATTTACGTTTTAGGGAGTGATTTATTATGATATATATTGAATATTCATGTAAAATGATACAATATGTATATATGTTATACTCAGATAACCATAGTTGGTATGGGAGTATGGATTTGTAATCTTTAGAGATTAGGTAATGAATAATTATAGGATAGAAACTAAAAACACCTATGATAAATAAAACCTATTATTGGATAAACCAAAAATTTCATAGGTTGAAATGAAAATGTCATAATTTAGGATATCTTTTAATCAATTTCATTTATCATATGATTGATTACCATTATTATTATTTATTTACACTCCTAGTTAAATATTTAAATTTTATTGATGGTATGACCCATAATGAATGAAGTTGACATTAACTATGATGGGAAATGTAGTGATTGTCCTTATGAGCTACCAAATAGGATAAAAGTTGAAGTGAAAAATATTTTGGCAATGCTAACCCAATTATATCAATCTATAAACAATAATATGAATTAGGTTAAACTTTCAAAAACACTTAGGAAAGTATAAATCTATATTGAATCTTACATGAAAAATATCCACCATCCATCAGTGGGTATTCCAACCAACTTATATCTAAGAAATGGATCAATACAATATAATATATATTTTCCATTTTCTAGTGCTTTGAGAATAAAAAAGTTATTTTAGTTTTTTATCATTTGAAGGGTGAGGATGATCAATAGTGGATTCATATTATAGTAAAATTAATGAGGAATATATATAATCCTCATAATGGGAGGTTTTTATGATGTCATTAATCAACAAATAAGTTACTTTAGATCATCTTAATAAAAAAAAGAAGGAATTACTTGAGTTGATAAAAACTAGAAATAAATCAATTGGTACATAGGATGAATATTTTACAAAATATTAATTTTTTTGCTTTGGGTTTTATTATTTACACTAAATATAAAATAGATCATTTTTAATTTCTTAAAACCGTGAATATGTAAATAAATATATATATGAGACATCAGTATCTATAAAGAAAATGTTTGATGTGATCTCAAGGTGAAAATTCAAATTACATACTCCAATTATTCTCATGTGTTTAGAAATAAGTAGAAGAAACTATAGTTTAATGTAAAATATAAAGATAAAACTAATGGGGGAATGAAAGTTAATATTTCAATATGATGAAAAAATCGGAAGAACCATAGAGGAAATCACCTTAAAGAGATTGGAGAATTCTTTTGGTGTGGAAGAGATGGACATCATGTAATTTAAAATAAAATATATATGTAGAGATAAATCAATAAAATAGATAAAAATAAATATTATTATAATATCCCACCTAAAATTAAATTATACAATTTTATGCAGTATGGACATTACACCAACAGTTTCACCAATCTAAGAGCTAGTGATGACATTTGATGTCAATAAACTTCAATTGCAAGGGTTAAAGGGAAAGCCTATGAAATAACTACTGACATGGGTGATGCAAAAAACTGATGAAATATATAATCACCATAAACTATTGATCATAAATACCTTATTTTATTTTATATTTACCACTCCTTCATATTTATGAGGTTTTATAAGGGAATCAAAAAACAACCCCAATGGTTAGATACTGAATTATCAGTAAAGAATCAATATGGTATAGTGAATTCTTAAAAAATGTACAATTAATCTTAAATAGATGTTTGATGTAATATTAATTTTGTATAACTTATTATCCCCCCTGAATTTTAATTTTATACGATTTTTTTTTTCAGTTATTTACTCTATCTTTATAGATTAAATATTAATTTCCAGGACAAATAAGTCATATTTCATATATTGAATCAATCTATGATCATATATTGGTGAAATTTTTATCCTGAAATCCATATGTAAATCAATTACATTATTTGGGTATTAATATATAGTCATTATGTCTATAAGGATAAAATATTTAGGTAAAACATGATATTGTTGATTATAACGCCCCAAAATTTTAAAAGAATAACATTGTGTTTGATAGCATGTACGACATGAAACATAGAAATTAAAAAACCCTCACTATATATTTCATTAAATTTAATCTCTAAGATATATTATGATACATTAAACTCTAATAATTAATAATATTAATGTTTTTAAATAAAATCAATCTCATTGATAGCTTGCGATGTATGCAATGTTAGGTTTAAATGAAACATGATACTATTTTAAAATATTTTTTTAAACATGACCATTATAACATACTAGTTAAGTTGGTGGGTATGAATATGATTAAATAAATTAGAAAAATTATTTGGTTTAAACAAGTATGAAATAAATTCAATGGTTATCTATTGATTTGAAATTAAATAATAATCATTTGAAAAAAGAAATGTTTTATGAAAAACTGTATTTTTCAAAAAGGAGCCTATTCAAGATTTTCATACATAATAAAAAATTGATTTTAATCAATTTTATAAACTTTATTTGAAAAAATTAACTTTTCTCTTTAACTCTATATGTTAATATTATATTTGGATGTTTTTTTAGAGTTGTCTGAAAATATTAATTTTTGATGAATAGTGAAAAATATTTATTTTTATCGAAAAACTAGTTATCATTTTAATTATATACAAAGGTAATTTATATTTTAAACTGGTTTTTAATTGAAATTAGTTAAATAATTTTATAATTTAACTAATTTAATTCAAATGGAAAAAATTCACAATTAATTCGGATTTAATAACTTTTTAAATTTTTGAATGTTTTTTTAGAAAAATGATTTTTTGACGAGTCTTCAAGTTTAATTTAAAATTTAAATCTAAAAATTTTGTGAATTTAATTAAAATAATTGTATTCCATATTAATAATTATAATTATTTATATTATCTAATAAAGTTATCTTATTATTTGACAACTATGAATAATAATATCTGTAAAAATTAATTACTGTGGTTATGATAAAAATGAGTTTACTATGGGATTAAATTAAATAGTTAATGGTAGAATGACCTATAAACTAGTCTAATTACCATATTATATTCATATTTATACATTATAACCTCTAATGTTCAATAATGACCCATTTTTGTAGTCTTATGTGATGATGAAAATGTGGTTATAATTCATTTTTATCTAAAAAATTCATATGTGTCCTCTACTGGACTTATAAATGGACACAAATTCTTCTATCATCCTCAAAATTAATTTTTTCCTTAAATAAAAAATATCCAAAATACCTTAAATAATCCTAAAAAACATCCAATAGGCCCTAGTTTTATTAGAAAGCTAACCCAGGAAGAGTTTTGATGCAAACCTAAAAAGGTCATCTGAAGAAGAGGTAACGTTCTTAACCAATCATTTTAATTTTATTTCATCTTCCACCTCCCAAAATATTATTAATTAAACATAATATAATAAAAAAGTTTCCAATAAATAATGATATCTTGTTATTACTACATAATAACATATATCCATAACCACTTATATCAAATGGAAAACAAAACATCCATACTATGTATAACAGATTATAGCCTTGCGAACCGATGTAATTACTTTTAAATAAAAAACTTTAAAGGGTGTATATAATGATGGATTTAACATAATTATATTATATTTATTATATTAATATAATTATATAATTATTATATCACCTTTACCTTTATATTTTCCATTTTTTCAGGGGTATGATAATGATGTTCGTGTGTTTGGTTGAATAACGCCTCACGGGGCGATGTGATTCATTCTAATATTATGATTTACATGGAAGGAAGAAATGTAAAAATTAATGAATATATGGTATATTTATGAAATAAATATATCTTTTGAAATATAATATCATATATAACTTCTTACCTTCCAAGCCTTTGGAAGAAAATGTCACTCCTTACATTTGGACTACCGCCTTCACATAGGGATATGAAATGTTTATCATTTATTATTTACATGGATCATAATAAAGTTAAATTTTATTAATATAAATTATATGTATGAAATGATAATTATTTTTTAATGTTTAATTAATATTCATTTCCTTTTCTTTAAATCTATCATGAAAAAATGGAAACAACATTCATGAATAGGTATGACCTACCATCTCCTGGAACTGTGTAATCTATTTTCTATATCTAATAATCATAGATAAATATAAATCCATATATGATGTATATATATAATAAATTTATATCATTCTTATCATTTTCAATATTATGTGACCACGATCAAAGTAAATGTATTGAAATTACACAACCATTATATACATGAAAAACAATGAAATTATCACTTCAAACAATGATTTTCACAATGAAATGTAGATAAATGGGTGATAAAAGAATATAATTAAATCATATATAGTAAAATATATATTATTATGATTATATAAAATATTTATAACAAACATTTATTTATTATATAGGAGGTTCAGACACATACAAAGTCGAACATGAGGTATGTATTTCTCGTCTCACTTTTAGTTCTGTGAGACATAAGTAATATCCCCCTCTTAATCATTTAGTGTTGTGTATATACTACAACATTTATTTTTTATGCCATTAATATATTTATATTAACTTCATTTAAATTTTAATTTGTAGTTATTCCTTTTACGTGGATTATGTTTCGAAAGTTACTAAAGTGGTAAGGATTTTTTTCACAAGCTTGTAATTTTGTTTAGTATTGTTAATGTTTAAGTGTCCCTTGGGGGAAATTAGTTATATTTATATATTAAACTAAATCTAGTTTCATCTTATCTGGTTATTATTTAACATTTAAATTAATAATTTCATTTATAGACTCTTTAGTACTTAAAGTGACATAGAAAATATTTTAATATAAGATGACTTCAATTTTATCTTTAGTTGCATTTTGTTTTCCAAAAACCATGTTTTATAATAATGATTTAAAAAATATTTTTAACATTGAAAAATTATTTATTAAATAATTTGTTACATATATTTAATTTTTCAAAAAAAAATTAAAGGAATCTTTATTTTTTTACACACAATTCCTGTTTGGATTTTATAAAAAATGGGAAATAAATATTTATTTTAACATATATGGTATGTGCGGAATTTCAAACGTCAAGACCAATACATGGTTTAAAGTATACTCTATATGTTTCAATGGTTATTTTTGAATAAAATTATTTATAAAATATCTTGTGAACTTTTAGTATTAAAAATATAATAAATGTTAAAAATGTAGTTTTCCTCAAGAATGTTATTGATTCCATTTTTATGGTGTTTACATATGTTAACAACATCAAACCTGTATTTTACAAATACTCAACTAGAGATATGTTTTATTAGTACCATAATTATTCTTATATGGATGGTTTATGATATGTTTGACTGGGGAATTTATTGATATTCTCTTTCTTGATAATTTTCTGTAATCATTATCATTCCCCTGAAATATTAAATTTCTTATGACCATTGGGAATATATTTACCATAAATATCCATATTGTTTATCATGAATATTATTATTGCTTAAATCATATATAATTTATCTATATAGTTTTTTACATTTAAAGTTATTTGATTTATTGTGGAAATATGGATATTTGGTAATCTTTATTCAATACTGTCATAAATTGAAAAGGCATGTTATTCATGAATTAAAGCCATCATTAAATATATGAGAAATGTGTTGGATATGCAAGTATGAGTGGGAACCGACTATAGATATCCCCTTAATGCATCCGTAGTCTTATGAGATGAATTAGTTTTATATCCTTATTTAAATTTTTTTCTAGTTTATACCTACCCATAAGTTCTAAACCATCTTGTGAAAGGCCTTGATGGTATATGTATCATGATTACAGATATCATGTCATATAATATTTAAGAATTTTATTTATTAATGATAAAATTATTATTAACCATGAGATTGTTTATTTTTATATTATCTCTAGATGTATTTAATTCTAAATTATTTAATAAAAAGAATGTGTTTTGAGTTTTTTACCTTTCCATATCAATTATTCATTATATAATCATGTTTTAAAGTAATTAGTTAAATATAATGTGTGTTATGATATTTACCTTTCCATATGATTTATTTTTTATTGATTATACTTCATTTATTCCTGATAGATTCCACTTTACATAACTCTCACTAAGCATTTTAACCCACCATTATTTGTTTCCATTATATAGGATATGAATAAGAATCTTGGAATGAGTTCAAGGATGAATATTTTTTTTACTTTCACTATGTTGTATTTAATGTATTCAAATGTAATTGAAATTAAAGAATATATAGTTTACTAGTAGTAATAAAATATTCAGTCCATCAAGATATGATTAGTTGTAAATTTTTCCAATGTAGTAAAGTAACCACTGACTTTGGGATACTGGGGTTGGGGTATTTATTATTGTAATCACAAGATTTTTTTTTAAAATATTGGTAAATATATTTAGGAAAACTTAAATTAGAGAAAATAAACCTATGAATAATATTTAGGATAAGTCTATGTTAAGATAACATCATAATGATTAGGAAAGGAATATATTATGTGGTTTTTACATGAATAAAATTTATATCTAGACACAACAAGTAGATGTGGTTCTAGACTAAATGTACCTAGGGGTTATAAATCCGAAAAAGGTATGTCAGAATTGAATCGATCATTACCTAGTAGATGAAAATGGGCCTTATTGTGCACCTAGTTTGACATTACATTGGGATATTATTAGTATAATTAACATTTAATTTACAATCCATTATGATGGATTTGTATCGATGAGTAAATGAATGATTTAGATTGAACCTGATGTGTATTGGGATGGTATGTATAATATTGATCATTATTTTAATGTTATAGATACCCCTTATAAATAAAACATTGGTGGGAATGTAACATGATTAATGATATTCTCAGAAAACAATTATGGGATAAAGGCCATTGGTTTAGTGTACGAAATATTTATTAGAGGAAGAATTCATTTATATTTTTTAAATATAAGATTAAATGTATTAGTTACTTTAAGATTTATATTATATTTTATGTTTTAGTAATTACGGGTCATAAAAATTTTGGATAGTTATATAAATTATATTAATATAGTATTGGAAAAATTATAACCACCACATTAGGTGATAACTCATCGTAACTGGAGAGGGTGTGGGGCATGAACCCGTATCTAAATGGTGATAAAGGTTTAGTGCCTACCACTGGCCCATGTGATTTCCTTGTTAGTTTTCATATTTTAATCTTACACAAATTGAAGGGTAAATATTAAATTGAACTTTGCGTGTTACAAATGAGTTTTAGATATTGAATTAACATATTGTTTAACTTATGACCACCATTTTCATTTTGGAAGATATTTAGGGATAAATGGAAATACTTTTCACAATTTTATGAATCTTATGAGCAGTTAAAAATTAATTTCAATGACTCAAGAATAAAAAAATATTTTGGATATTCATATCTTAGAGTAAGAGATAAAGTGGAAATTGATTGGAGAATATCCAAATGATGAAATTGTTCTAATTATATATAAATATATCAAGCATATATATTTCCTTATATTCTTAGATAGTAAAATAATTCCTTATGTTTAGGAAAAAAAATTTGAAAACAAAATTTTATCATATTACCTTTATATCCAATAAATAAAATTGCCTTTTGACTTATCACTGATTTATGGTTTTTTAGTTGTTAAAATTATCTTGATCATGCAATTTATTGTGATAAATGATCTCAAACACACTATGTAATTATTTATAAATTTTTTCCATGTCTATAATTTTACATCACACTAATTTATCTTCTTCATAGAATCCTAATTATTTTTTATTCTATATGACCTTCATATATCATTATCCCTTTTCTAAGAAGATGTTTTTAAACATTTTTTATGATATAAGGATTCAATAAAGGATTTTTTAAATATAAAACACTTGATTTCTGAGTGCAAGTTCAAATTTTGTGGTTTAAATTTTTTGATAGTATGTTGAATGTCACACGATTATATTCTAAAAGAAAAACATTGATTACGATAGCTTTTGTGACATGAAATGACAAGATTAAATGAACCAAAAAATATATTTCTTTAAATTTAATATATTCAATAGATTTTGGCACACAAAACAATGAGACTTTATTAAATATTTCTTTTTAAATAAATTAAACCTCATCAATTTCGTATAATGCATGAAATTCCGTGTTTAAATGAAACATTGTACTCTATTAATATATTATTTTTTAAACATGACCAAAATAACAAAAATGTAAAGTTAGTATGTATAAAATAAATTATATGGTTATATATTAATTATAAATAAAATAAGAATCATTTAATATAAGAATAAATGTTTTATGGATAACTATATTATTCTAAAAGGCGATTTACCCATGATTTACACAAATAATTTTAAAATATTAATTACCAATTTTTTAAAATTTATTATTAAAAACAATATTCAATTTTGAAATCAAAATCTAAAAATTATCTTTGCATTAGTTTTTGAAAATTTTCTTAAAAATTAATTTTTAATGAATTGTGAAAAATACTAATTTTCATTGAAAATAGCCTTTTTATTTAAATTCTATACAAAAGTGAATTGCATATTAAATTGGATTTAAAATAAAATTAATTCAATAATATTAAGATTTATCTTACTTAGGTCATTGAAATCATTTTCATATTGAATTATGATATGAAAAATTTTAAAAATTTTCAATGTTGTTTTTAGAAAAACAACTTTTACAACGCCTTTGTAGGTTTAATTAAATATTGAATATTTCCACTTATGTAAATTGAATTCAGAAAAATGGATTCCATATTGAGAATTAGAATAACTAATTTTATCTAGTATGTTAAACTTAATTATTGAAAAATATTATTAGTAAACATAGTGAAAATTACTTACTATAGTTTAGTTAAAAAAGGGTTTACTAGGGGATTAAACTATTACGATAAGGGTTAAAATAACCAAGAATGTTTAAAAATTTCAATTTTATGGACATATAATGGCCTTATAAACTATAAGGTCCAATAATGACCCATTATTTAAGATTATGGATTCATAATAACATGTATTTTATTCAGTTTTTTCAAAAATACCAACAGTGTCCTCTCACACACCAATAAAAAGTACACCCCCTCATCTCCTATTAAAACATATAAAACCATTTGTATCATTTTATACCAATAAAAATACCATAAAAAAATCCCCTAAATACATCTTAGAGGACATTTTTTTATTATAATTATAATCCAGGATGTATTTTTTTGAAAAACTAATAATGTCCTCAGAATAAGAGAGAACATCCCTAAAGGATCATTTTTATTTTATTTCCTCTTCTGCCTCCTTAAAATATTTATAAATCATTATAATATAATTAAACCATTATATCTCATATACTGAGATGTTATTATGTTATTTTTAAAACCTCTATCCATCTCTATTTCCATATACAAGAAAAAAAACCATCGATTGTATGTATAGAGAATGACCACCTCATGGACCGATGTAATATGTTTTACATCACCACCTTTAAAGGAGGGATATAATGATTTATTTAAAAAAAATATGATAATAATGAAATTATTATATTTTTTATTTATTATATAAAATATAAATTCTTAATTTCTATTCAATATTGGTTATGATAATGACACTTGTATGTACGATGGACTACCACCTCACGAAGTGATCTGATTCATTTTTTTTCGAACACTTTATAATAAATTTGGTATATTTACAATTAATAAATATATGTTATATTTTAAAAATAAAAATATTTATTTAAATATTATATCACATATAACTTATTACCTTTTATTTTTTTGAAAATAATAACATCACTCATGCGTACGTGTGGACTGCCGCGTCCACATAGCGATGTAAAATGTTTTTCATTTTTTTACATGGATGAAAATAAGGATGTATTTGATTAATATAAATTATATATATGGGATAATAATGATTATGGAATTATGAATTTATATTTATTTCCCTCACATTATATATGTAATGAAAAAATAGAAACAACGTTCATGTATAAGTACACCCTACCATCTCCATGAACGCTATAATCCATTTTCAATATCTAACTTTTATTGATTACTATAATACATATAAAATGAATATATATTAAATTTATATAATTTATAAAATTATTTATATTATTTAACCATGATCAATTTTAAATTAATTAAATTACTAAACCAAATCACACAAGAGAAATGAAGAAATTATCACCTGAAATAGTGACTTTACCAAAGCATTATTATTAAAAGGGTGATAAAAGTCTTTAAGTAAATCCTATACGTTATGATATATATGATTATTATTATATAATATATTTATAATATAAATATATTTACAATATAGGTGGTTCAGACACAAATAAAGGAATTCAAACTCAAGGTAAGTGTTTCTCATCTCACTTTTATTTTTGTGAGAAATATGCCACATTCCCCACATATTCATTTTTTATAGTGAATATACTTACCAATTGTTATTTTACATCATTAATATATTTATAAATATTTTATTTGAAGTTTAATTTTAATTTATTTCTTTCATGGGGATTATATTTCAAAAATTAACAATGTGGTATATGTTTATTTCACAATCTCACAATTATTCTTGGGATTGTTTGTATTTAAGTATCCCTTAGGGGTTTGGTTTGATATTTATATCATTAACCCAATATAGTTTGTTATTACATGGTTATTCATCACCTTTTCAAGTATTATTACCATTTTTTACTCTTCTTTAATTAACATTATTGAGAACATTTATATAATTAAAGTTTCGTTCATTTATCTCTTTCATCGTAAATACTTTTTTTATTAAAAAATGATGTTTGTAAAAATGTTTTAAAAAATATTTTTAACATTATCAAAAGGATGTATTAATTAAATTTTTAACAAATTTTTACTTTAAAAAATTATGAAAGGAATCTTATGTCAGTTCCCAAACAAGTCCCATTTTTCTTTGAACAAATGTGAAAGGAATATTTATTTTAACATTTACAGTATGTACATTATTAAATGATATCACGAAAAATGAATGTTTTAAATATTACATTATAATTTTCAATGGTAATTTTAATGGAAAAATATTTTCAGAGTATATTATGAAATTTTTTTTTTTAAAATATTTTTTAATTAAAAAGGAAATTTTCTTCAAGATTGTTTTAATGAATGTTTTATAGTATTTATATTTATAAATAAAATCAAACATTTATTTAATATATAATCAACTAGGTATATTTTTTAATAATAAAATACTTATTATTTATTTGGATGTTTTACATTTATTTTTACCGTGTAAAGTATTAAAATTATATTTCTTGATTAATTTTTATAATCATTAACTTCCCCTTTAAATATTCACTTTTATTACAGTCATTGGAAATAAATTTCCCATAAATGTATACAATATTTATCATAGATATTATTATTGATTAAATTTTATATAATTTTTACGTATATTGTTTTACTTTTAGGGTTATTTTATTAAATGGGGAAATAATAATATTCCATATTCATTATTCAATAAATACATTTATTGATAATGATTATTGTTCATGATATAAATTGATCTTTCAAAATATGAGGAGTTTATTGGAAATGTGGTTTTGGGTATGGATCAATTACAGATATCTCATCTAGGAATTAGTAGTCTTCTATTACAGATCAGTTGGTAGCCTAATTTAAATGGGTTTCTGGTGAATACATACCCATCAGGTTTAAACCATCTTTGTGGAATTTCTGGACGGTATAGTTATCATGATGCCTAAGATCATGATGTCCAATAATTAAGCAGTTTGATAATTATTATTTTAGTTATTATTATTATCATGCATTATATTTTCACATTTATATTATATATATATTTATTTATTCTCATTTAATTAATTAAATGAAATGATTTTTTAGTTATTTACCTTGCCATATTGATTATGGATTATCTAATCTTTCACTTTATGTTATTGATGAAATTAAATGTGTGTTCTCATATCTACATTCTAACATGGTTTATGCCTTCTTGAGTATGATTCATTTATTCATTAAAGAATATTATTTATATAAATATTACTGAAAATTTGATATCTCCCTTATTTGTTTTCATTCCTTAGGATATGAATACGAATTATTTGAATGAGTTCAAGGATACATAATTTTTATTTACTCTATACTATATTTCATGTTTTCAAATTTAATTTAAATTCAAGTATAAATCAAGTTTACCTAGACTAATAAACTAATCATTCCTTCAGGATGGAATGACTTGTATCTTACTCCAAAGTAGTAATGTAACCACTATATCTAGGGTACTGGGGACATGGTCTTTATAATGATATTCTGATTGTGTGAGGACATGTTAAT
This sequence comes from Viscum album, assembly GCA_963277665.1. Taxonomy (NCBI): domain Eukaryota; kingdom Viridiplantae; phylum Streptophyta; class Magnoliopsida; order Santalales; family Viscaceae; genus Viscum; species Viscum album. The sequence continues at coordinate 594,433,166 of OY728166.1, forward strand.
GTACATAAATTTTATACATAGTAATCCCATAAGATTATTTTTTAATAAAACTCATTCATTATGATATGAATATCTCAAAGACTAATTAATAATGACCTATATAAAATTTTAGGATTTAAAAAATAACTTCAATAGAATCTTGATAAGGGTTTTATACACCATTTTTCTTCACCAAGGGATGGAAAACTATATTTATTAAGATGAAAGATGAATAAATTTATCTCTATATAGATTATAGGGAACCTAATAAATTAAAAATCTCGAAACTTTATCCTCAACCCTTTGTTGATGACTTTTTTATCAGTTTTTAGGGGATTAATACTTATCAAGGATTGACCTTCAATCTATATGTCACCAATGAAGGTTAAAAAGATATGATGTATCTATGATATAATTTCATTTATGATATATTAATCTGATTTCCCAGAGACACCATCGAGACATAAAAATTCCCACATTATCCTCATGTATATGATGAATATACTCTTTTTATATTCCCCTGGTAATCTTTTTAGTCTTTATAGATTTTATTCTCCTATATTATACATGTATGTTAGTTAATGAATATAATTTTAGGATTATTTTAAGATTCTTGAAGAAGGGGGAATTTTACTAAAAATTTCACATACATGAATTCTAGTTATAGAATGTATCATTATTGTGTCTTATAATCACACGAGAAGCTATATATCTAGATCCTTTAATGATAATGTTTATGGAAGAATTGATGAGACCAACCTTTGTGATATAGACCCATAGTTTTCTACTATTTACTAGATATTATAAATTATTTTTGATAAAATTTTATGAAATCTCAAATATACTGACCAAGTTAACATGAGAGAGAATAAATATCATATGGAGAGATTAATGAGAAGTAAATTTCAAGGGGAGCTAGAGAAGGTTTGTTACTGAACTTTTACTCTATATTACACTGTTTTGGGAAATTTTTTGTAATATACAATGATACATTAGTGAAGGGATTTGTATGTGTTAGTATGCATAATTACAAGGTGGTAGTTTATTCCCCACCTCAATTAATATTTCATGGAAAAAATTAGCCTATTCAATATTTGGTGCTAGAATTGGAAATATTTTCATTGAATATATATATATGAATTAACTAAATATTGAAAAATGTAAAATATGTGAAAATATCAAGATCATAATATACATATTTATAGGGAAATATTTGAACATTCTCTAAAGGAGGTTGTTAGAATTGATCAAGGACTATGATCACTCGATACATTAAAACCCTATTAGAAAAACAAGGTGGTCGTCCTCTAACCATGAATTAATATACTACCTTATCCATGATATGGACTAATAGAGACCCAACACCCATGAAAATGAAAATTATGACCATGAAATAATAAAATAATGGGATAAATGTTATTATTCTGAAATAAAAGATAAATTATCCATGCATGTAAAGACTAAGCAGTCATAGAATGGGGATATAGAGCTATATAATAACACTGGGAAGCATTTATAGTTTATCTTTAATAATTATGGAATTATAAGAGTTGGGAAATAAATATAGGATAAAATAATACAATAATTGAAGGGAGAGTTATTAGATAATGCACATAATTCATCATTCTCTATCTATCCTAGAATGAAAATGATTTATAAACATGTCAATAATCATTTCTAGTGGGAAAACATGAATTAATATATTGGGAGTATGTATCATAATGGTTTGTGTGACAACAAGTTAAGGTAGAATTATAAACATCTAAGGGGATGATGTAACCATTACCCATTACTGTATAGAAATGGGAGAACGTCAATATAGATTTTATTATAGAACATTATAGGAATTGTAATGTTTTTAATTTAAATTGGGTTTTCATTGATCGCCTAATGAAGCCAACAAATTTCATTAATATATGACAAGATTTATCAATTGATCAAAATTACAGTATGTATTTAATGTGAATTATAATGCTTCATGGAGTTCCACTCTCAATTTTATCTAATCAGTATATGAGTTTTACATATATTTTCATGGAAATTATTCAATAATAATTTGATACATAACTATGTTTCACTATTTGTTATCATCCTTATAATCATTTTCAATTATAATGTAATATCATTAATCTAGTTTATTTTAAATTTTATGTTCAATGGACTTAAAAGGAGTTTTAGATCAATACCTTCCCCTGGTAGGGTTCCCATATAACAATAGTTTTCATTATTGCATTCAAATGGAACAATATGGGGTTTTTTATGGGAAGATGTTCATAACTCTAACATATTGTGATGGAGATGGAGAGAATAAATTGACGGGACGAGATATTTTTTAATAAAAGAAATATAATATTCAAACCATTCAATATAACTTTAACAATTCAAAAATTTGGTTGAAGAACTATGTTTATAATCCTTAATGATATCTATTATTTCAATATACAGGCAAGGTAGTCCTTTTACTATTAGAATTGATGAAGTTTATGATTTTTTAATGAATAGAATTTTGATCCCAAGATATGTTGGACCTGTAGAAATCTTTTTGCATGTGGGGATTATATTTTATCATCTCCCACATCCAAAAAACCTATCACATGTGTGGATGTAGTCTATGTGTTACTATTTAAGAAGTACATACATGGCTCTACACTTGTACTAAACAACGATATTGTACAACATGAACATGATATTTCTTATCTGGAACAACTAATAGAAATAACAGAGCATACAGATAAATAACTATAAAATAAGACCACTTACCTAGATGAAGTTCTCAATAATGAAAACATTTTGTAAGAAGATACATGGTAACCTAAGTACTTCTAAAGTTAGAGGTATCATCATTTGTTTTCATCAAACTACTAAAATTTCAATGAAAATTTATTTTAATGTTGGTAGAATGTAACAACCCATGATTTTACTATATATTGTTTCTCATAAATAATTATTGAGTGAAATATCTTGTTTCACACACAATTCCACATACAAATAAAGAACAAAAATTTTTATTTAGAAGGAAATTAAAATATTATTAGACTGTAATATGAAACATCATTAGGAAATATAAAACAAAAAATAATAAAAAATCCATGATTTCAACTATGGAAATAATGTATTGAAAGAGAAATTTAATAGAGAGAGTGAAACACATGAATTAAAAAAATGATTCTTAGAAATTTTGTAAGGCTATATAATGAAATGGAATTTGAATATTATATATATGGTTGTTGGAAATAGGTATGTTATATATATAGTTATTGGTTATATCCAATGGGAAATTCATGTAATTGAAAATAATATTATTTAATAATAAAATAAAAAATATTAATTAATTAACATATTTTAATATAAGTTTTATGTATTAAAAATTATTATTATAATTATAAAAAAATGTTTTTTCATATTTTTTATATTTAGAAGAAAAAAATTAATACAAAAAATTAATGTTTTAGAAGATGATTAATTATTTAATTGGATATAGTAAAACATATTTATTGTAAAAAATTGATAATTTTTGGGTGATATATGCAATGAATACCGTTTAATAATATGAATAAAATTAAATTACTATTAAATAATTAAATAAATTTCACAATAGTTTTAATTTTATTCATATTCTTATAAGAAATGAATTTTACTACCACTATAATGGAGACCTGGTTTTCTTCCTTGATGTTCTGGAGAAATATTCAATTAAAATGGGAATCATGGCCGAGTTTCAACACTTCTTATCTTCTTTAGACGAATGGTAAATGTCATGACCCACCTTTTTTATGATGATGTAAGGGATATCAAGATGCCAATACATTATTTACTCAAGATGAAAGAGAGATAATGACCCCTAAGTCCCGCCTCCAATAGGCCCTCGGGTGGAGACTAGCACCAAGGGCATAGAAATATCACAAAAAATGGTAGGTTTTAACCTTTTTATAGTAACCATGGTCAGGAGATAAGATGCATTGACCTTAAACAGCTTGAAAACAGACACATATATACAAAGAAACCAAAATATATTCCACATGAATGTTTAATGAAAAACTGCTAGAAAAACAAGGAAAACTCCAATGTAGGTACCAAAGTAAAACTAAGAAGCGACACAACAACCATCCCAAACGTCCAATCTAGTAGTGCCCGGACCGATCTCCACAATATCCTTGGAAACTTGAAACCAATTTAAAATATAAAGGGTGAGTATACAAGTATACTTAGTAGGAAAAAACCAAAGTCACCCATGAAAAGGTGGTAGAAGAATACAAATTCCCCTTTGAGAAAGAAACAGAAACACAAAATCACATAACAAGATATACTGTCCACCCCAACCTGACCAAAGCATGCTAAAAAATTAACTCTAGTCAAGTAAAGTAAATATAGTAAGCACATCTTTATTTGGGTACCCCACACCACTAAGCATAGGTTAACGACTCATCCATAACAATGAACATCTTCGATGCTACCAAACTCTTTCACAATCCCCACTTTCACAACCTATCCAGACACACCCAGGCCACATAGCACATCCTATATGAAAAAAAATTGTGCCGCAACCACATCACACCCTCCCGCTGACACCTATGCCACAAAACCGCAACCTCATTTAAAGACACCTCGGAAAGTACAATGTATCTAATCCCAAAGATACCAAGGAAAAACACCTTGTAAGAAAACACTTAGGCCTCATAACCACACCAAAACTTCCCTAAAGTGTTTGGGCTACCAATGTATATAAGTGGGAGTAGAGAAGAGACAATAACCAGCCATCTGTCCTCCCACCAGGATGTAGGGAAATTAACCCCTCACCCATAACAATGGGGGTGTTCATAATGTTCTTCTCAACATGGGTGGAGTGCTTATAGAAATCACAAGGAACCACATGTATATATATAGGTTCCAAACACTCAGCCTAACCTATAAATTTTCGAAGAAAAACTACCAGAACACACAAATACCCTTGCATCCACCTCTAGATTCACGCATACATCCTCAAATGATGGTCAATTTTGTAAGCTGATAAACAAACATCGCTTCACTACAAGACACAACTCAAAACATACCCCCACCCAGTTCATGTAATCATTTGTCACTCTACATTTTCAAATCATTCATTTAATTATTCCATCCTTACCCGGAAAAGTACCAGACACTAAAAATTTTATAAGGTGAAGAAACCATAAGAACCAATGCCAAATCCAAACAATGAAATAAGGGACAAGGTAGTAGAATCCATTTTAACACCCATTCATAAAAACAAATAGAAATCAACCAGTTTTCTATCCCCCTGCACACTCCCCTTTCCTGGACACCCCTACAATCATTATTCAATGTCATGTCACATTGTACTGCCTCTCAACAATTCAACCCCCTAACATTCCTCATCAAAACCCCACTAATCATCCCTACTGCACAATAATACCACTCCCAGCTCAACGATAAACATGGACTTGACACAACCCAGTTCTGTGGCCCCACTACCCAAACACTAACCAAATGTAGTCCCACTTCCTAACAAGTTCATCCATTCCATGATCAATCGATATCTCATCCTGAGACACCATCTCACTATCCGTAATACACCATAAACACTACCACACTCCCATTAATATCCCTATAAGACCAGCATAGACACAAGGCCAAACAAAACCACACACAACACACAACCACACCAACAAGTAATGATTATTCAGATTTAGCTAACACTTATTCTTTAATTCCACTTGATTAAATAGGGGTTATCATAGAACAAGTTCAATCCTATGGAATCCATTTATTTAACCAAATATACATGATTAAATAGATTCCCATTCTTACAGTAGTGAATCAGGAATGACACATGTGTGCAAATAGAGACCACAAATGGCCATGATTTTCAGAAGAATACAACCCACATAATTCACAACATGTATCAAAAATAACATATAAAACAAATAGATCATCATATTCTTACTCCCAAACCCTCAGTTATTACTTATTATTATCTTCATTAAATTCATTTGAATTCTATTCAAAAGGGAACATAAGTACACCCACCCAACATGATTCACAAAAGAAAGAGAGATGAAAGAATCCCTACTTGGAACAACATATGATCAATAATTATTCCTTGTGTAAAAATCTTGGGGTCTTTCAAGTATTAGGAAAGACTCTATGAAAAAAGTAAAAAGTATTTTACAATATAGGTGCATGAATCGTCAGGGAAAAAATCTTCTCTTCACACTATGTGAAGGGAGAAGGGTTAAAAGAAAGATAAGATTTCAGATTTAGAAAGGTGATATCCTAATTCTATGTGTAAAACTATTTCAAAGGTCATTGAAGTTGGATTATGGTCAAGAACACGGGGTTCGTGAGTCAAAGGATGATTCAGGTTTGTAGAAGATAAATACCATTTGAAACGTCCAAAAACTCGCTAAAATACGAAATTCAATTCATTTAACATAATAGAAAGCATCAAAGGTGTAGAACTAGAAAAACTAGAAATGACTCAAAGATGGATGAGTCACTGATGTGAGTCACCGATGGATGAGCCACTGAAAATGAGCCACCAATACAACTCACCGATATTGAGTCACCTATATGAATCACTGACACCTGAATTACTAACACCCAACCTACTGACGCCACGACCTAATGACGCCCTACCAAAGTGATGCCTTAGCACACCAATGACCTAAGTCACTAACACCCTGAATCACCACTACCCTATACAACTAATGCCTCAAGTCATCGATGCCAACTTACCAATGATGATCCACCGATGCAACTCACCGATGAAAAAACTGGATATTTTGAAAAACTTTTGAAATAAGCCACCGTTGCCTCACAAAACACCCAAAACACTGGATTTCGAAAAAATAATGGACCATGGAGGTCCATGCCATTAAATCAGATACCTTTTAATCTATTCTCACCTTATATAATTCAAAACTAAACCCAAAAGAAAGTGGGGTACGAAAAACCACCCTATAAGATACCTCTTAAGGAAAACCCCCCATGTGTTGTTCAAAAGATCATGTGAATCCTAAAACTCCAATAACACCTCCTCCCACATATGATAACCCAAAAATACCCAATATACCACACACAAGAACCAACTATATGCACATTGGAATTAAAAATTTCCTTCATCTATGTCAAGATACAATCCACTCTGGGAGAAATTGACTCGCCCACACAGGTTTAATCACATCTCAATTAATGCATCTCGATTTGGAAAAAAGTATCCCCTTTTCACTTGTTAGGACTTCTTCACACACTACAGAATAAGGAAGCAACCAATATTATAATTTTTTTTGATCACAACATCACAAAGAAAAACAAACAACAAAAACATAAAATAACTCAGAGTACTGGGCATACATCTGTGTCTTCATTTCCCAAGTACTCTCATCCAGGACACCGTGCCCACTCAATACACGAACCAATTGAATTGTCCATCTATGCATCACATTATCCTGATGATCATGCATATTTACTAGTCACTCCACAAATGTTTCATCATCCTCTATATCCAACTCTCCCCAATCAATGACACAAGAGTCCTCATGGAGATACCAAAAAGGTAGTCAATATGAAATATGTTGGGGATACTTCTAAACTATGGGGGGAACGAAAATGGGTATGGAACCTCTCCAACTCATTCTAACACATCAAAGGGTCCGATAAACCTAGGACAATGCTTACTCCCTCTACCAAACCTCCACTGCCCATGTCGAGGTGAATCCTTCAAGAACACATGGTCCCCACCCTATAACTCCAAGGTCCACCTCCTATGATCGACATATGACTTCTGATGGTCCTGGGTTGCTTTTATCCTCTCGCAAACAAGCTGTAACTTCTACATCGAACCTTGCACCATGTCCAGACCATGAATAGATGCCTCTCCATCCTCAATCCAGCACACGGGTGAATGATATGACCTCCTATAAAAGGCCTCAAATGTAGCCATTCTAATGGAAGAGTGATAGCTATTAATTTAAGATAAATTTTCCAATGAAAAATGTCACACTTAAGGCCCACTAATGTTGATAATAAACATCCATAAAATATCCTCCAATGTCTGGATGTGCCACAATATTTTTCCATCTGTTTGAGGGTGGAAAGTAGTGCTAAGGTGTAACTGAGTGAGAAAAGAATGTTACAATCCCATCTAGACTTGTGATGTAAAACATGTATCCAGATCCAAGAGAATATATCTCAGAATCCCATGATAAAACACCACCTAATCCACATATCTCTATGCTAAGGAATCTACTATGCTCGATTCCTTGATTGCTAAGAAGTGATCCAATTTCATCAACTGATCCACCACTATCCAGATTTCATCTCATCCTCCCTTAGACTTGGGTAATACAATGATAAAATCCATTGAGATTTCACCCCGCTTACACTAGGTGATATATAAGGGCTGCATCAAATCACCAGGTACACGATGCTCAGCCTTCACCTACTGGCACACTAGGAATGTTGCTACATACTCCACTACTACCTGCTTCATCCAGGGCCACCAGAACTATTCCCTCAAGCCACTATACTTCTTGTAAACTCTTAGGTGTACTAATAGGGGTGATCTATGAAACTCAAAGAGAACTCCTTAACACACTATTAATGTAACAATCAGCTTATCTCGGAAAAACATATTATTATATCTATCCTCTGATCATCCCTCAGGAGCATCACCTTGGTCGTCACGATCATGAATTAATTCAACGTCAGAGGCCCCCAATGAGACTCCTCTACCTTTCACATTAGAGAATACTGTACTATCATCATAAATAGATAATATCTTCCACTATCCATCCTCCCATCTAGGTGTAAGGCAACCAAATCCCCCATTGCCTTATAAGCATCTATAGATTCTCAAACCACTTACCTCCATGAATTATTACCTAAGGAATCAACCACAACATTTCCTTCTCCTAAGGTTTAGGAGATATCAAAGTCATATTACTATATAAACTCCATCCACATCGGTTTCCAAAAGTTTATATCTCACTGGGAGAAGATATACCTCAAGCTCTTGTGATCAGTGAAGACCACAATCATTGCCACAAGTTTACAACTTTAGTTAAAACACAACCAATAAAAGCTCTAGACCATGGGTGGAATAGTTACATTCATGGGGACATTACTACCTAGAACCATAAAGGATCACTCCCTATTTTTGCGTCAGCACACACCCCAAGCCTAGATGGGAAGCATCACAAAACACCTTGATCATCACCCCTTCCTCTGGAAACCTGAGCAATGGGGTGATAACAAAATTTCCCTAAAGATAACCAAACACTACATAGCACTACTCTCCCCATAGAAAATCTGGGGCTTTTCTTTCCAGAACCATCAACGAGGCTACCAATCGAGGGAAATATGGTACGGATCTCAGGGATTAGTCTACCAGACTAAGAAAACTATGAACCTCCACCACATTATTGGGTGATACCCAAGAAACAATTGCACAAACTTTCTATGGGTCCACTATTACTCCCTACCGAGACACCACATTCCCATGTAAGTGGACCTACCATTTCTAAAAATTTCAATTGAATAGCTTTATATAAAGTTGGTGGTGTCTAAGGACCTCTTGGATAGTATTGAGATTCATAACATGCTCCTATTTGGACCTCGAGTAGATCCGGATAGCATCAATAAATATGATATAAAACTGGTCTAGAACTCATGAAATAAAGAGTTCATAATCCCCCTGAAGATGGCTGGTGAATTCGTAACAATGAACGACATAACCACGAACTCAAAGTTCCCATACCTGCACCTAAAAGCAGTCTCCAGATTTCACTCTCCTTTATCCTAAAATGGTGATACCCATATCATGGATTGATAATAGATAACCAGCCTACTCCGCTCAGCTGGTCAAAATAATCATCTATCCTTGAGGGAGGGTAAAAAATCTTGTACGTTTCATGATTCAACATCTGGTAGTCTATACAAAGCATAAGACCAAGATCTGCTTTCTTTGCAAACAAGACTGGAGCACCCCACAGGGATACACTGGGTCAGATGAAACACTTCTTTATCAGATTGTCAACCTGGATATGCAACTCCCATAGCTAATAAGGTGTCATCCAGTAAGGATCCATTAAGATCAGACTAGAACTAAGTCAGAAGTCTATCCTGAACTTAGTGGCACCTTGAGGGGGTAGATTCAGAAACTCTTTATGGAAAACATCCATTAAATCCTTGAAAAATCCTAAGACCTCCACTGTCTCATCATCCACAGATTCCACAGACAACTTGGCTAACAAGGAAAGGAAATACTCTACACATCAAAGACCCATTTGAAAACTCCTTTCCCCAACAAAAGATAAATGCTAGCCTCCCACGTCTAAAAACACGACTCTTACTTGGAAGCACTATATAACAACATGCAATAAAAAAAGTAGTCTATGCCATGGATGAAATCATATGGATGCATCAATTGCAGATATATATCCCCACTAGAATGATGTGGCCGAAACATCAGTCTACATCCCTAGAAAAACTTAAAAAATGATGGGTGGACCTCTGATTGATGTACTCAACACTAAGAGAAAAAACTTATCTCTATATCTAGCCCCAATGCATGGTCTAGATTGGGTGAAAAAAGGAGTTCGAAGGTGTAGAATCAAACAAGGCCCAAATAAGATTACTAAACAAAATGATCGTACCTCAAATGATCTCCAGCCCTGCCAGAACTACAACCTATATGGTATGAAACTAACCATGCCAAGGTCCTTTTCCCCTCTCCAATAGGCTACCTACCAGACCATGCTTGGGTCAAGGTCCTTAAGGACCACCCTGAGTTTGGCCTTCTCCTGCACTTTCTTCCCTCTATGGACTGGGGGCCTACTCTCTCTACTAATATAAAGGTCTGATTGGAAACTACTGATAAGGCGGGCACTAAACCTATCCACCTCCACCATACTGACCTTGAGACATGAACTAATTATGAAGGCTCCTATGACCACCACAAGATAAACACCTCATTACCATGCCTATGGGAAAAGGATGAGGACACAAATTTTGGAACTAAAACTGCTAAGGTCAAATCCCCATTAGATGAAACCTTGAAGGACCAGATGCTGGAGACTTCCACCAACGTTCTTCACCTTTGAATAACTCGTCTACCTCCACTCTCGTGGTAAACCTCTTTGTGAGTTCATCCTTTCCACCTCCTCAGCCTTCCTATAAACCTATAAGTATGTCGGTAGGGTGAAGGGAGTAAATTCATACTAGTGGTAAGGACAAAGTGACTCCTCCAAACGTCTCACCCGAGACTCCTAATCATGAAAGAGGTATGAGGAAAGAAAATTAGATCCTTAAAATTGATCCCTAGCCCCCTCACTAACATATTCCCATGTTAGAGGGAGAGTATCTCCTGCCTCTTCTAGGTCTTCATTGTCAAAGAAAGGAACTCTTCCTAGAAGTCCTTCTCAATTTCAACCCACAGAACATCAGTCTACTTCTTCTACCTAAGGTAAAGCAGCTACCATTGATGCACTATTTCCCTCATCTAGGTCACTGCCAGGGAAACCCGATACTCTTTCAGAGCCTAGATCAAGAAGAAAGTGATAAACAACTCCTCAGGACAACTCTCTGTCTCCATGTCTAAGACACTACCCACATACTTTCTGAGAGTCTGTTGTTAGAAGGCATTAGGTGTCTTCTACCACTGATCTTCCCCCCTGTATAGTCAATCCTCTATCAGTCGACCGGGTCAGCCTATTGAGCCTCCACTACTCAAGCCACTCATGGATGATGACCAGGTTCCATAAATGAAAGGTAAAAGAGGGATAAATAAGCTCTAAATGTATAGAATTTATTTAGGATTTATTTTAGCTCATAGTTTATTTTAATTTCTTAGTATGAATGAAAACAAGAAAGCAAGTCATCATGAGGCGCGTAACTTCCCTAGGGTCTCTACACCACAATCGGTGTATCCTTACATGTTTGTTCGGTAAGCTCAAAATTGTTTCATCAAATCATCGGGGCCCTAGAATCCTATGTCCTAGCTAGTCTTCATTGTCCTATGTCATTCCCCACGATTTCTTAACACTATTTCCCTACCAACCCATTCAATCCACACTGTTCCTAACACCAAGCTCCATCCTATCTTTCAACCATCAGACTTTGATACAATTATATCATGGACCACCTTCTTCGTGATGATGGAAGGGATAAAAAGATGTAGATACCTTACTTCATCAAGAGGCAGGAGAGATAATGACCCACTGAGTCCCACATCAAATAGGCCTTAGGGTGGTGACCAACACCAAGGGAAAAAAATGGGAGGAATTACCCTTTTTATAGTAACCAAGATTGAGAGATAAGATGCATTAATCTCAAAAAATTCTAATGCACATATATATAATGAAACCAAAAATCTATACCACATGAAAGTTTAAAGTAAAATTATAGAAATAAATCGAAAACTCTAAAGTAAGATCCAAAGTAAAACTAAGAAGTTATAAAACAACCGTCCCCAACATCCAAGCTAGTAGGGCCCAACTCGGTCCATGTAATCTCCCTGTAAACCTGAAAAAATTTATATATATATATATACGGTGAGAATATAAGTACACTCATTAGAGAAAACCAAAATCACCCTTGCACAAGTGGGAGAAGCATACTAATTCCCCTGGGAGAAAACAACAGAAACTCAAAAGAACCTAATAAGGTATACTATCCACCATAACCTCACCAAGACTTGCTTTATAAATAACACAGGTAAAGTAATGTAAAGATAGTAAGAACGTCGATATTTGGGTACCCCGCACCACTTCCCACTGGTTAACTGCTCATCACTAAAGCCGAATGTCGTGATGCTACCACACTCTTTCAGAATCCCCATTGTCACAACTTGGCCACACACACCTAGGAATCATACCACAACCCCTTGCAAACAACGGGGCCACAACCATATCACACCCTGACCAAAGACACCTATGCCACAAAACCACTACCCAATCCCGAAGACACCTAGGAAAGTACAACATGTCTCACCCCAAAGACATCTGGGATGCACACCTCACCCACAAACACTTGGGACTCACAACCACACCACAATTGGATCGAAGAGTCTCGTGCTACCAATTTATAGTAGTGGGAGTAGATAAGAGCCAAAAACCAGCCATCCAACCTCCCACTGGGATGATGTGAAAGGACACCCTCCCCCATAACAATGGTGGTTTTTGACATGTAATACACATCATGAGTGGGGTGTGTATGTAAATCACATTGAACTAAACGTATATATATATATAGGTACCAAAAACTCATCCAAACATATGGGTTTAAAAAAAAATTAAAAGCCCACACAAATTTCCCTTACTTCCACCTCTACATGCACGTATAACTCCACAAATGATGGTCACTTTCGTAAGATGATAAATGAACATTTCTTCACTATAATGAACAACTCAAAACATACCCCTACTATGTTTATTTAATTAGTTTTCACCCTACATTTCCAAATCATTCATTTAATTATTCCATTCCTACCTGGGAAACTACCAAACAATGAAAACATTATCAGGAAAAGAAATCAAATGAACCACTACCAAAGCCAAATAGTGAAAGAATGGAAAAGTTTCATGATTCCATTTTTAAACCCACTCATAAAAAATATAGATATCAACCATCTTGTAGTCCCACTACACAAAAATGCTTCTTGAATACCCCTACCATCATTCTTCAAATTCATGTCACTATGTCCTTCATATAAATAAGTAAACACCAAACAAACCTTATCACGAACCCACTTGGTAGCCCCGCTGCACAACAACACCTTGCCCAACACACCCATTGACATGAAAATGAAACAACCCAGTACTATAACCCCACTACAGAACCAATGTATAGATGCAATCCCACTACAAAATAGGTTCATTAATTCCTCAATAAATCAATCTCTCATCTTGAGATACCATCACACCACCCGTACTACCCCATAAACACAACCATACTCTCGACCACAACACCACATCACAAACATATGGCCAAAAAAACCACAAACAACGCAAAACCAAACCAATAATGAATGTTTTATTCAGATTTATAAAACACTCATGCTTTGATTTCACTTGATAAAATAGGGTTTGCCACAGAATAAATCCAATCCAAGGAAATTCATTTATTTAACTGAATATACATGATTAAAAAGAATCCAATTCTTACAATTGTGATTCATGAATCACAAAGGTGCACAAACAGAGATTGCCAACTACCATTATTTTCATAAGAATACAACCCACAAAATTCCCAACATAGATCATTTATAACATATAAAACAAAGTTATCATCATCATCTTACTCCCAACACCTCATTTATTAGTTCTTATAATATTATATAAATTGGTTTCAACCGTATTCATAATTGGACATAAGTACATCCACCTTGTATGGCACACAAAAAAATAGAGATGAAGGAATCCCTACATGGAACAATAATTGATAAAAAATTATCCCTTGAATAAAAAACAATGGGTCATGTGAGTATCAGTAAAGACTCTAGGGGAAAAGTGAATAGGATATTACAGAACACTCACATGACTCCTTATGAAAGAAAGGTTCTTGGCGCACTAAGAGAAAGCAGATGGGTTCAAAGGAAAAGAGGATTTCAGTTTTAGAAAGGCCAAATCCTAAATATATGGGGAAAACTATTTCAAATTCACTTAAATTCAGATCATGTTCATGACCATGTGATTTGGGATTCAAAGGAAGGTTTAGGGATTTAGAAGATAAATACCATTTGAAACAGCCCAAAAATTCATTAAAATATGACATTCAACTCATTTAACATCAAATAAAGTATCAAAGGTGGAGGAACTGGAAGAAATGGGAAAAATGGAAATGAATAACCAATGGGTGATTCATCAATGTGATTCAACAATGGATGAGCCACCGATGCTGTTCCACCGATGTGACTCACCGACAGCGAGTCACCAATGTGACTCACCCACACCCGACTCACCGATTCCCGTCCTACCAATGCCTCGAACTACTGATGCCTTGACTCACAGATCCTTGATTCACCAACGTTCTGAATCACCGACATCCTAACTTATTGATGACTTGGGTCACCTATGATGACCTACCAACAATGATCCACCGACGTGACTCACCAATGGGAAAATTGGAAATTTTGACAATCCCTTTAAATGAGCCACCGTTGCCTCCCAGAACACCCCATGTACTAGATTTAGACATAGTAATTGACCATCGAGGTCTGTACCATTATAATAATTCTAAAAGGAAAATAAAAATGTAAAAGATATGATGATATCCTATTCAATGGAGGTTGGGATCAAAACCATCCCCTAGTAGTGTTATCATATAACAACTATTTATATTATATCTTTTAAATGGTATAATATGTGGATCTATATGAGTTGAGGCGAATGACTCTAATTTTTTCCTTAAGATACAGAGTATAAACTAATGTGGCTATATCTTTATAAAGAAAACATATAGATGCTTTAAAACACTCCATACTAAATTAAAACATCACAATTTTGATTTACGTGAAATGATAATAATCATTAATAAGATCTATAGTTTGAAGTTATAGATAAGGTAGTCCTTTCAATATTAACATGGAAGAGGTTTACATGATATTGGAAGAAAGTAAAGTTGAGAACTAAATACATTGACCCTTTTAAAATTCTCAGTCATGTGGGGATGGTGTCTTATAATATTATACTTTCAATAAACCTCACCCATGTTCTTGATATCTTATATGCGTAAATTTTCAGGAAATACCTAACTGAAAATTCACATGAAATGTACTCGGATATAGTACAACTGGAACATGATATCTCTTATGAGGAACAAACTATAGAAATATTCAATCGTTTACATAAATTACTAAAAAAAGAACACCCACCCCATTAAATTTATCTGGAGAAATCATAATTTTGATGAAGTAAATCGGGAACCTAAAAAATATAAATAATAAAAATAACCCTCATTTGATGTCACTTAGGAAATGAAATTTGAAGGGTGAAATTATTTGAAGGGTGTAAAATATAACCTAACATGATTTTGATATACATATTTTCCCCATAAATAATATATTTTATATATATGTTTTTTCTCATTAATAATTGATTTTAAAAAACACTGATGTATTTTTATGAGATAGTACTTAATATGACATGAGATTATAATATAAAATATCATTAAGAAAAATAAAATTGTGAGTAAATAACAACACCATGAAAAAATATATTTTCATCATGGTTTTACCAAAAAGATTATCACCTTAATTAAAACTACGTTAATAAGTCATAGAAGTAGTAATACAACAGACATGTTGAGAGACAAGTAATTGAATAGAATGAATGATTCTAAAAAATACAAGTAAGGATATATATAGAAATGAAATATTTCTGTTATATATTTGTTCATTGGATATATGTTAATTTGATATATGGTGATTAAAAAAATGCCACTACATATAGATTCATTGGGAATCCCTATTTAGTATGTCTTTTAATAAAAAATAATTTATTTTGGGAATAAAATAAAATCATTATCTAAAAAATATTGTTATCAAAATTTACTTTTATGTATTACATATTATTATTATTCAATGGACTTATGTATTTATAAAATTAATATAAATATTTTTATATCAATGGTTTGATAAAATTTAATTTTTAGGAAAACATATAGTTAATTTAATTGAACATTTTTAAAAATATTTAGTTTTAAAAATTATATTTTTCAAAGAACTATTTTTTAGAAGTATTATATATTTTTACATTGATAAGTTAAATTGATCACATTGATTTATGACTCTACTATAATGATTCAACAAATAAAAATAATAATTAACAATTACTTAATTTCTAATTTATAATAAATAGTATTAAGAACATATAAAATTTTAATTTTTTTTGTAAAAGTAATTTTTTTATATTTTATGCTTTTTTTAAATTGTTAAATTTTCCATACTTACTAATTAAAATAGATTACATTGAGTGAGAATATATAAAGAAAAATATACATAAAATTTAAATTTTTTTATATAGTTAAATTTCATATTGAAGTAAAAATTATTTAAGAAGAGAAGTAATTAGTTTAATTGGATATTGCCAAAATTATTTCAATTTTAAATTTTCCATACATAGGTGGTTCATCCACCTACTTATACAATGTGGTGCCAATATCATCATTTTCACCATGAATAAGTATCTTGATATTTATAATTGTAATATATTATATTCATGTTTTCTATATGAAATTAATTTACTTTTAGAGGGATTAAAAAAGAATAATGATCAAAATTATATATGTCATTTTTATCATTAATTTACCGAAAAATGTTTTGAATTGATTCCATTATCAAAAAACATACCCATGAATTCCCTCAAATGAACATGGAAAGAAATAAATCATTTAAAAATATTATACTACTTACTTGAAAAATATGGTAATTATGAACATGGTATCAATGAACAAATATCAACAAAAAAATTATGAAACTTGTATGAAACAATACAAATTAGTTATATCTAATGATGCAATGAGAAATAACAAATACATTTTTAACGAATTGTTAAAATTGTAGTCTATAAAATTAATATGTATGACTGTATGTTTAAAATAATTAATTAATATGATTATGCTTATTATATCTGAGGTTAAAACAATTTCATGGATGTTATAAGAAAAGATAAGGGTTTATCATCTTAATTTTCCATTCGTTCAGATATGTCCCATATTCATAACTTGTTTCCATTTCTATAGTGTATATACATCCCAAATATTTTTTATCATACATAAATTAAATTCAATGAATTTAAAAAAAATTATTTTTATCACTTCTAAGTGATCTCAATTGATATTTAGTAAAACTATAGTGATTTTTAACAACTTCAGTTTGGAATCAAGATATATTTTGTTTGAGCTTAAATTTGGTGAAATGATGCATTCCTTATTCTAAAACACCCTTTATTTTCTTCTCTTATAGTTATTTATCTGTTTTATATGTCCTCATCCCTTTTTAAATCCATTTTGGTTAATAATTTATTTTAAGTGATTATTGTAAGAGAAATTAACCTTACCTCTTATTTTCAATCGAGAATTTATCTCATCCATATCCATATTCAATATTTTGATTTATGGATATCTTAAACATTTATTTTATTAGATAAAAGTATTTATAAATGTACATGACTTAATTTAAAAAATAAATTCTATTTTTAATTCGTAGCATAGTTATTTTATTTTAACTTTACCCTCTTTGCAAAAGTCTCAAAAGAAACTACCTTTTTATCTCGTTCAGCTTCAATGCCCTTTCCATATTTTATATTATTTTTTCTTAATTAATATTCCTATATGATTTTTAGGGTTTTAAAATCAAATAGATATTCCCATTATTTTATGAATTTTTCATTTTAAATATATATTATTAAAAGAAATGGGAATTTATTGTAGTATTACAAAAAAATTATAATGATATTAGAAAAGAGGATTTCATTATATATCCAAAACCATTTCGGTTTCTTATTCTTCAATGTTTATATACTATAATGAAACCAATAACCAAATTTATCTATAAGGATTATTTTTATGTTATGATATAGTCTTTACAATACCCATTTCATTTTAATTTTTTAATTAAACGGTGATGGAATTAGAAATGTTTTCATGATCATGTGGATGAAATTTGTATGATTTATAATTATGAAATTATTGGCTATGTTATATACCTACAATGAATTAATTAAGGATTCATATCACATTATATGATATGTATGGGATTTGGGAGTTAACTCAATTCAAAATGGGGATCCTTCCACATTTTTTATGGAAATTAGAAGAGAAACAAATCCACTATATGACTCTATACACTATATTATAATGGTATTGTGAATTATTATTCACATAATGTATTATTTATAATTATTATTTATGTTCCACATTCATATGACTACGTAATTTTGTCATGGCTCATGGTTATTGAATCATGTTTCCATTTTTTTACATCTCATTTCTAAAGTATTCCCTAAAACAAGATGTCTCCACTAATGATTCTAACTTTTATTTGGTATGATTATATTATTTTGTGATTATACACCTTCATTATGTTATCATAACCACATGTTTATGTTATGATCACTTATGATATACATTTTTTCATACATTATTTACTATAATGATCACCTGAGTTCACTCTGGGGGCTCGATCATGTTTAAAGCCTCCCGAAAAAGATTGATGCGACCACGAGGGTCAGTCGGTGAAGAATTCTAGAATGGGGGAGAGAAATATCACAAGAACACCCTTAGAATGTACCTTGTTCTTGTTTGGGTCAACCTTTTTCCGTCCATGTTAGAAGAAATATAAAAGAGAAACAATATAATATTTAATAAGATTCATTTCCCTTAATCCAACATTTTAAACCATCACACAAGAATGATCAAACCATAGATCAACCTATTCGTGGGTTGGTCCATGTTTGTCATTGGAAACAAAAACGAAGAAAGAAATCATGAAGAAAATAAACACCCTACTTGGATTTTGGATCAATTGAAGAAGTGGATTAGTCTTTTATAGTGATCCTTCCACTAGCGATCTCGATCTTCCATTTTTCGTTGTTCACCAATGGGAGGGTTTCTCCTCCTTACCTCCGGAAAACTCTAAGGTGATGACGACAACTTTAGATTTCTTAACAAGGCTCATTTTAATGAAATAATACATTACGTTACCATGTTACATCAATTAAAATATTTTTATTAAATATTTTAAAGATGTTCACATCTAGAAAGTAACTTTCACCTTCGACCCACACCGGTCGAGGTTAGGCTCCACCTAATTAAACACCCTATTAGGAACTCAACAGTGGCCTCATATTTCCCATCCAAGTTATCATTAATAAGTTATTAGGATTTTAAATTAAAATAATTTTATTTAATTATTTTAGAGTTATTTCATTTTTGGGTTTTCTCCCTAGAGACCCGTGCTGACTAATGTTAAGTCATTCCTAGGGTAATACCACCATCTTGAACGCAACGGTTCCCCCGAATTTCAGATCTAGCCACCTGTTTAGAAGTTACTATAACCTCACATGTGTGTCATTTTTAATAATCATAAACAGAGTTTGAACATTTATTATGGGCACCCTAGGCCTCAAAATCATGTTCCATCTTAGTGCATGTTCTCGAAATAATCCCATATAATTTTGAAAAATTTTACATGGAAAATATGTAAAATTAAATTCATCCCACATTAGGGATTTACATTCCAAAATACCAAAACAAGGGATAAAAAAACAAATAGGGATAATGAGCACGAATTTGAGCCTCCTACTGCCAAGTGCTCTCCTGGAGATTCCTGTACTGCCAGCAAACATGCATCAGAGGAATTGACTATCCAAAAAGGACCCTCTCATGCCGATCCTTGATCTCCACTGGGTAATACATTAAAGTCACCCCATCATTAACATCCAACTCGTCCTAGTCAATGATGTGTGAAGGGTTGTGTGCATATTTACTCAGATGGGATACATGAAAGAGTTAATGAACCCTCTCTAACTATGGAGGTAGATACAAGCATTACGCCACCTCACCTGGTCTATATAGTATCCGAAAATGTCCGATGAACCTTAGAGATAACTTACTACCCATGCCAAGTCTCTATATATCATGTCGAGGAGATACCCAAAATAACACATGGTCTCCCTCCTCCAACTCCCAGGGTCTATGCCACCTATCAATATAAGACTTTGGATGGCTCTGTACAGTCTTCATCTGATCCTAGATGACCTGCACCATCTCTGTAGTGGCTTTCACCAACTCCTGGACCATGAGTGATGACTCTTCGGGGCTAGTCTAGAAAATCGATGACCTATAGGGTTGCTCGTACAAGGCCTTGAACGATTCCATACAGATAGTGAAGTGGAAGCTATTATTGTATCAAAACTCTACCAGGTGTAGGTGATTCTCCCAACTACAACCAAAATCAAGGATGTATTAATGTAGCATGTTCCCTAGGACGTGAATGTTCTACTTTATCGGGCCGCCTATCTATAGGTGGAAAGTTGTGCTTAAGAAAATTTGGGTCCAAAATGTCTCTTGAAATCCCTTACACAATCGAGATATAAAACAAGCATCAATATCTGATACTATAATCTATAGGACTCCATGGAGTCGATCTATGTCCTTTATGTAGAGGAATTCCAATCACTTTACTAAACCATGTTACAGAATCCCTAAGAAGCGGGCTGACTTAGTGAGTCAGTCAACGATCACCCAGATGGTGTCGTGCCCTCTAGAGGTACATGGTAGACTCATCAAGAATTCCATCAATATTCCATCCCATTTCGACTCTAGCACATCAAGGGGATGAGTCAAACCTACTGGAACCTGGTGTTTGGCTTCACTTGTTGACAAGTGAGGCATCTATAGATAAACTCTACCACTTCCTTCTTCTTCCCCTACCACCAAAACCAACATCGGAGGTCTTGGTACATCTTTTCCACACCTCAATGTACCACAAAATGGGATGTATGGAACTCCCTAAAAACCTCCTCTCATAACATCTCTGTTACAACTATGCCTCATCTGAAAGGGATTACATGCTCTCCACCATTCAAATATCTATCAGGGCATGCCCTATGGACATCTGAACACATGTATTCTCACATCTGATATCTCCGAGATGTGCCTCTCACACATGATATAAGAGTGGAGGGGTAACCACCTTCACTAAAGATAACCCTCTTCATCTCCATCCAGAAAAGGATATCTTAAATGAGGCCAACTCCTCAGATCCCTCGTTCAATGACTATGAACTCAATCTCAAGTTGAGAGCATCTTCCACCACATTCCCCTTCCCCAAAGAATAAACCATATCAATTTCATAGTCTGTGAGGAACTCTATCCAAAACCATTTTCTCAGGTTCAGATCCTTATGAGAAAAGATATACCTGAGACTTTTTTGGTCCGAGTGGATGATAAACCACTCACCTATAAGGTAATGTTACTACATATTAAATGTGAAGACTACCACTAACAACAACATATTGTTGGTCACTTAGTTCTACTCATATGGTCTCAAATATCAAGAACTGTAGGCAATCATTTCATTCCCCCACATCAGGATACAAAAAATCCCAGTTTATAATATGCCACAGAACACCACATTCTTGACACCCTCCTATGGAAATATCAAGAGGAAAGTTCTCGTCAAACTCTGTCTCAGCTTCTAAAAGCTCTCTTGGAACTTCTCCATCCATACTAAAGGTTTCTCATTTCATGTAAAGGCTATCATGTATTTTAATTCTTGGGTAAAGTTGGGTAAAAACATCCAATTGTACCCAGCCAACCCAAGGAACTCCACACCTCGGTATCACTCTTGGGTGGCTCCCAAGCAAGGACCACCTCCATATTCACTAGATCCACTACAAATCCATCCTCTGAGTTGAAATGTCCTAGAATGTGGAATTATCAAATCTAGAACTCACACTTTGAGAGATTCCCATAAATCTAGTGCTATCAGAGTTAGTTTAGGACAGTTCTCAAGTGTATCACAAGCTCCTCCTCAGATGCTAAATGAACTAGTATGTCATCAATGAAGACCACTACAAACTAGTCCAAATACGACTAGAAGATAATTTTCTTGAGTCCCATGAACATTGATGGGGAATTTGTCATTCCAAATGGAATCACTAAGTACTCATAGTGATCATACCAACACTTAAAATCCCTCTTCTGGATGTCCTCATCCTGTACACGATGTTGGTGATATCTTGATCTGAGGTCTATATTTGAAAACCATATCGTTGCATTCAGTAGATCAAAGAGATAATTGATCCTCGATAGAGGATACTTTTTCTTCCAAGTCACCTATTCTTGTCACCAAAAGTACAAAAATAACCTCAAGCACCCGTCTTCCTTCTTGGAAAACAAAACTAGAGCTTCCCACGGTGAAACATTGGGCCTCACGAATCCCTTCCTCGGAAAGTCCTGCAACTGCCCCTTTAGCTTTTGGACCTACGTGGGATCCATATGATATGGAGTTTTAGATATTGGTGTTGTCCCATGATTTATATCAATGCCTAAATATACCTCCCTATAAGGAGGTAATCTTGGGACATCATTAGGGAAGACATACTCATACTCTTCCTCCACCAGAAGAAACTGATGACTCACGTCCTCCACTAATCCAAGGGTAATTCTAGACAATTGGTCTGTGATCTGTTTCAACCTCCTATGTGTGAGTCCATACAGTGCTACATGTGCTTCCTTTTCACTAAAAAAGGAAGACCCAATCCCATCTCCACGGACATACCACACTCTTCACCTAAAGTTATCAATCTGAGCATGGAATGTGGATAACCATTCCATACCTAGAATTACATCATAAGTATTCGATGCTGCTACTAGGATATACCAGCAAAAACTCTCTCCCCCAAGAGAAAGCTCACACTACCAGCACCCGTGTGTGATTGTCGAATCCCCTCTTGTAGGAGTCTCTAAAAGTAAGGATTGATCCAACGACTCCACCATAATCTCTGAGATTAGAACGAGGTCAATGGGAAGGAAAGAGTGACTTGAACCTATTTCTATAAGAACTATACCTAGGGTAGAGAAGACATAGATCAAACCTCTAATCATCTGTGGAGCATAGAGAAGGAAATCCTCTATCGCCTGAAGCTGGGCCTACCTCTGTCTACCAGCTCCCAGAGCCCGTGGTGGACCAATTGGGGGTGGTGGTGGTAGTATGTCAAATCTATGCCCACCTAATACTACTCAAAATACTCCCCAGCCCATCCAACACCCAACATACCACCTTTCTCAAACCTCCTACACTGCTACAACAGTCCCTCAACCATCTCCTGGTCAGTAGTATGGCGGGTTGGGAAATCCTTTTCCAAATTCCCCCACCTGCTTCCTGAGTAGAATATTCTATATTTCAGTTGACTCTCTCTACCTCGGGAGGCTTGCAACACTTGTCCCATATCCCGGGGTCATCCCCTAGAGTGATTGACTCAGTTGGGTTTCTTATTCATCTGTCGACTACTCACTGTCGAAGACTCTACTATCTTCTACCCAGTGGTAGTTCGCACAGTCGGTGCTTACTTCACATGAAATATCTCCACCAGTATAGATCACTTTAGAACCATAATATGCATAGTGATGCTAAGGGATATCATTGTTTCCCTAATCTCCCAATGTATCCCCTGCTCAAAGGTAGGGGCCTTGAAGAATGGGTCTCACACCATGTCTATAGGGAAACGATAAAGATCTATGAATCTCATGGATAGCAACACCTTGTCTTGCGTAACATAGCTAGAAAGAACTCCCCCCTAAAGAGGTGCTCGATGTCTGTCTAGGATAGCAACACCTTGTCTTGCGTCCGAGTTAGCATGATCCACCATCTCCCTATTGATCCCTGAAGAAGGATCATAGCTAAGACTTCCATATAGTCATGAGGCATCCTCACTAAGTTGAAGACTCATGTAACTACCTCCTCCAATCCTTATCTATTTGGGGATCTATCTCACCTTCAAACCTGGGAGGTCACTACCTATGAATCTTATTCAATTCACTAAACCTACATGCATCCTCTTCCGGTAACGTGAGTATGAAATGCTACTCTTCAGGTGTTAGTAACATTGGTACACCACCGTGATGTTCTATCTATGGAAACAAACCCTAACCAATGCCTCATCACTAGTTGAACCATCATCATGGCCCTTCCCCAAAATCATTGCTGGATGTCTGTGTGGAAGCATCCTAAAATAGAGAAATATGTACCATGTTCGATAGAGTATACCTGGTGAGCTGAATATAACTCAAGAATAACACGAGAATACACTCAATTCCTATATGTTGCATGAACCATTAATTTCCCATGGAACTATCATTTTCATGTACTCAGTTTGAAAGAAGAATTCAAGGTCCTGGTGTATGGTTATGTCGGCCGCTGCACCAACACTAGGTTATCTGGCCTGAAAGATGAACTCAAAACACGTAACACTATGCCCCAAAACCATAGTAATACCGACTACACTTTAATACCACTTTCTCATGACCCTTCCCCTGGGGCCCATACTGTGTCAACCCCAAGCCCGACTCCCAGAGGACAGGGGTTGGTGACTAGCACCGAGTAAGAATATCCAACAAGTGTGCGACATTTTCCCAAGTACCTATACACACACACCCATATCCAAGAAAATGTTGAAACTAAATACACTAGGAAAACATGGATGTAAACCACTAAGAAAACACACTCTGAGTAAGTTACAAAAATAAAAGAAAAAGGGGCCAGAATAAAAGACCAACTGAAAAAGAAAAGTAAAATCTCATGGATCTAATCAACAGAAACCCCTACCTGAAGGGTAGGTATAGTAAGTTGTATAAATATTGCTGAAGCGTACTACATCTATCATGTCACCCTGAATCAATACCGGTATTCGATCTGCCAAGGAATCTGTCAAAGCTATCGACCATCTGTATAAGACACAACACGTGCAGGCAAAGCCCGTGCATGGTTGAGTGAAATGATAATCAGTAGGGACCCCAAACCAAAAAGGAATTACATAAAGTAAACCACAAGGAATCACATGAAGTATACCAAAAAGTAGATCACTAATAATTACACCAATTAGACTACCAAGAAGGCACACGAAGTGTAGTTTCTGATAGGTATAGTCAAGAGAGTCACTACAGTCAGATCACACCAAGTATAAGTCTATGGTATGTAAATAATATTTTCATTAGAATCCACAGTACCCTAAAGTAGTAACATGCAGAGAATTGGTAACACAGATAGTTTAGGTAACACACAGAGTGTCGGTAACACATGGAGTGTAGATAAAACAGTGAGTGTTGATAACACACAAAGTATAGGTGACACACGAAGTGTTATCAAAGACTACAGGACCCACAACCTGGTGGAATGGGGGAAGACCGACTCAGTCTTGGTAAGACAGAAAGTCTAGATAAGACACATAGTCTAGGTAAGACACACAGTATAGGTACTCAAATAGATTCTAGGTTGCATCAAACCGCATGATTCTATCCTTAGAATGGTCGTTCCAAGAGCACCCACACCTCAAGCCAACAAGCCACATTCCAAATTTCGCGGAAACTCACTTAGAGTATCTCAAAAGGACTGCCTCATCGTGAGGGTCCCAATACCACAAACAGATCATCCAATAGACACATAGTTTGAGAGTTATGGGAATTTAAGTTAAAAGTACCTAGTGGGGTTTGGGTCTCGTCCGACCTTGTCAGACCGACCCGAACCATTATCCTAGGGTGTTACCAGACCTGGCTAGGCCCAACCCTCTCATGTTGGCCAGTTTGTTCTACCTAAACATGGTGGGTACTGCATCCCCACCCGGGTAACGCATCGACCACCGCATTTAACATGGTCAACCACTGTGTAAATCACCCAACAGTGGTTTCCATGGGGTCTCACCACAGTCCTAATGGAACACAGCTCCTTAACATAAGAATCAACTTCATGCCACATCTCTTAGATCCTGTAGTAGGACATCGAGCCAAAAACCCTATCTGTCACCCATAGAGGCTGTGTCGTAGGGTCCTCTACAGTAGACAGTATAGATGACGACCTTATGATGTTAGGTGGTCGCGCAGTTATATACCTCCACTGGCACCGCCTCCACCGACTCTATTTATGCGGGTTTCCGGTCATACTCCAATGATCTATTGTTTGAAACAGAAACATACATGAGACCCTCAAGTCAAATTCTTCATCACCATGGGCTTGAACTCATCTTGTCATCGCTCAGGGGGTCCAGCAACATTTGGAACCTTGCAAAAAATCCTGATGCGACAATGGGGGTCTGTTGTCGAAGAACACAAGAATGGGGGAGAGAAAGATCACAAGAACACCCTTAGAGTGGAACTTTTCCATGTTCATGTAAGCCTTGGTCTGTTCATGAAAATGAGAATATAAAAGTGGAACATGTGAATATTTAATAAGATTCATCACCTTTAATCCTACAATTTTAACCATCCCACAAGAATGATTGAATTGCAGATCATCCTTTTTGTGGGTTGGTATGCGTTTTTCATTTGAAACAAGAACATGTAAAGAAATCAAAGAGAAAATAAACCCCCCGACATATATTATGGATAAGTTAAAAAGATGGATTCATTGCTGATGGCGATCCATCCACGAGCGATCTTGAACGGTTGTTTTCCACCGGGAGGGTTCCTCCTCCTTACATTAAGAAAAAATTAGGGTTATTATGATAACCTTGGATTTCCAGAAAACTTTCAATTAAAATAAAAACAATGCTGCATTACCATGTTACATAAATTAAAATATTTTTATTAAATATTTTAAATATATTCGTGTTCAGAAATTAACATTCACCCTCGACCCGTGCTGATCAAAATTAGGCTCTGCCAAAGGAAAAAACCCTCTTATGAACACAACGATTGTCTTAGATTTCCAATCCGAGTTACTGTTTATGAGTTATTAGGATTTTAATATGAAATAATTTTATTTAATTATTTTATTTACGATTATTTCATTTTCAATTTTTCTTACTAGAGACCCGCGCCAACTGAGGTTATGTTACACCATGGGTAAACCTGCCATCATGAACACAATGGTTCCCTTAGATTTTCGATCTGGGAACCTGCTTAGAAGTTACAACAACTGTACGTGTGTGTTATTTTTAATGAGCTTAAAATGTGTTCGAACATTTATTTTGGTCACCCTGGGCCTTGGAATAACATGTCATCTCAGTGCTTGGTCTTGAAATAATCCCATATAATTTTTGAAATTTCACATGGAAATCCCTGGACATTATAGTTACAGGTAAATAATCATTAAGAAATATTTTATTAATGTCTTCCCACTTCACTTCTTCAATTTCATCATTTATATTCGAGTTACATATCAATGTTGACCATTGATCAAATTATTGATTTAAACAATATATGAATAGTTTCAGCTACTCCTTCCTATAATAATGGTGTGTATAAAACATATTCTCAATTGAGTTAACCCATTTTTCAATGAAAAGTATTTCAAATGACCCATTGAATATTTGTGGTCATTAATACATAATATACTTAATAACTAGTTTCTCCTTCTTGGACGAAGGATGATGTTATACATGGTTCAAGTTATTTTTCATATATAGAGACAAATAGGTAAGCATAACTATGACGTTTTAAACTCTAGCTCCCATATAATTGAGGATATCATTCAGACAATCATTGCATTATCCCTCATAAGGTTTGTTGGCCTAGTTTCTCCTGGTTCACAACATTTTCTAAAATAGATAAGGTTTGAAAAAAACATTAGTTAATAAAGAATGAAAACATAATTTATTATTTTGTGAAATTAACACGAAAAGTATATATTATGTGATCCCTATGTTTATCTTTTTTATAAAACAATTCATCTATGATTTATTACCTATAGAAATACTTAAAAATATGATTTTCACAAATGTTTTCTAATCCTAATTAAAAAATTAACTAAATATATATATAATACCAACTATATTAACATGAGCATTAGATACTTGATTATCACATCCCTTTTAAGATAAAAAACATAATAGTGATAAAATTTATGATCCAAAGGTTTATTTCCATGGAGTATTATGGCTATACATAAATTGTACATAATAAAAATTAAATATTATTGAAATTATTATTCTTTATCCTTCTAATTCTCTTATAATCTACTTAATACATATAGTCACCTAAGTATTTACATCAATGAAATGGGTGGAATAAAATCCCAGAAAGGGGAGAAAAAGGGATATGAATGAATGGTACATGGGTGAGAAAAATATACATAATTATATCATAAGAATAAGATCATCATCAACATCATTAGATAAAAAATTGATAAAGTAATTGAATGTGGTACATGCATAAAAATCAAACAACATGACAACATGGTCAAATACCATACATTGTTATGAACAAATCTAACATCATATCCACACATAACGTATGTTCATAATTTAAAACATAATCATTGTGAACAAAGATTCCATCATATTCACAAATAATAGTAATAATCTCACATGATATATTATATTTTATAATGTGTTTGAGGTAAATATAATTTCCTACCCACATGTCACATCAAAAATTCTCATAATCATGAAATCCACATAGAACATATAAAAATTCTACTCATGAAATAACCCATAGAACAGAATCAGTTTCATAAGGATTATAAAAAATTTAATTCCATGAATGAACATTGGGTTTCCAAAATGAATAAGCTAAAATATACATGGAATGAGGAACATAATTCTGATTTATGGAGAAAAAATATAAGATTATCAAAGGATATGTTCTGAAAAGAAATTGTTTTTGAAAAATATTTGTATTTGGGTTGCATATCATTTTTTCTGGGCCGAAAAAATGGATTTCCCAAAAAATAAAAGTTATGAATTGTTAAATAATACTTATGTAATATTAAGTTAATATTAATAATTAAAATGATTAAAAATATGGATTAATCAAAGAAAAATAATTTTGTCTCCAGAATCCCCTTACCTTGAATCCCGCATTATTTCATCACTTTTATGATGGATGAATAATAGACATATGTTTATTAAAACATTAAAACAGAATTGGATTATCTCAGTTTTTTTAAATACATATAAATTATAATCAATTGATAATATTTCTTAATTTTAGTGGTCTAATGGAAAAACTTTTGATAAGATAACTGCCTTAAATTTTTGCTATTTTTTTTTTCTATTTTCAATATTTTTTGTTCAAGTTCATTTATGATTAGGTTGAATTAATTCCATAATCATAAAATATATATATTTTCACATTTTTATATCACATTTAATTTATTATAAGTAGAAATAATTTTTTTGATAAGAAATGAATTAGAAACATCATATTTGGCGGTAAACCAATCATTATCGGGAACGTTGTCTAAAGGAAGAGAAAGAGAGGTATAATATATAAATTCTTTAAAAATTAATTTTTAAAAGTCTTTTAACAACATTAATATAAATTTATAATACTTACTAACTAGTCATATTAGATTTTTTTGAAATATATTGGAAAAAAAGAGAAGAGAGGAGGAAAATGAGAAAAGAGTTAATAAAAACCTACTATTTTCTTAATGTTGCCTCTCTTGTATAGAACTAGAATTCCTTGATGAATGGTATTGGTTTAATATTAATCCTTTCTATTGTTTCTATGGGAATAATATAAAATATTTTTGTAGATATTGGGATTTTTTAATTGAGTTAGGATTATTTTTCCTATGGGAGGGTGATAGGTTATTTAAACCTTAGGAGAGTGCTATTTTTATAATAAAGTATTAAATAAAATACTATAACCAAGGTAAACCATATAATAGTGGTTTTCTGAAAAAATTAATCATATATAAATATAATATATTTTTTGACTTAAACCACCATTATAATTCTAAATTAATAGTTGATTAAAAAAAGTGTAAAAAATGATTAAAATTTCTTTTGAAATAATTCTTTTGAATTTAAGATTAAGAAGGTATTTTTTAGGTTTGGAAAACATGTTTACTATATTTTAAGGACTCAATTATATAATATAATATGTATTGGGCTTGAACTAGGTTATATAAATGATTAGGTCACTATAACATCAGGAATGATGTAATTTAAGATACATTGATTATGGGAAAAACTGTATGTTTACTATTCACATGAAAATTCAACAATTTCAAAATATTACCAAAAAAAACCCTTCAAAATTTTTAAAATTATCTTTTCAAAAATAATTTTAATTGGACAAAAATAATTTTCTAAAATAGTTAATTTTAATTTATAATATAAAAAGTATTATTTTTATAAAATACTTTGAAATAATACTTATTAATATTGTTCATATTTATTCTTTGAGTATATAATCATAATATTTATTTTATTTATATTTAATTAAATTAATCAGGATAAATATTATTCATAGAATAATTTTTTATTTATATGTTAAATTTCTATTCTAGTGGAAATGTTACTATTCTCAATGGTTAGGATATTATTCTCAACAGCCAGGTAACTATTCCAACGGTCACATTACTATTCAAATATTCGCATTACTATTCAAATAATCACATTACCTCCTATAAATACATATTAATTGTTTTATTCATTATCCACCTCAATTCCTATCAAGGTTTAACGTTTACATTTTCTAAAATGTCAGTTGGTTAACTAATATTTTTTTTATTTCTATCGTATTGTTCATGAGAGAAATAATAATAGAAAATTTGGGTGATCCATATTTTCCCATTTCGATTTTTCGATTTTATTTTTTTATACTTTTAATATTTTGAATTTTAATGGGTTTAATTTCTAACTAATGAAATTATTTGACTTACTAAAATAAAGTGTTTTTGGATTCTCTATGTGTTGTATAATTATAATAATCTATAATATAATATAATAAAATATTATTTTAGGAAGAAAATATAATTTAAAAACTATTTTTAGTTGAAGTAATGGTAATATACTGGAATATGAATGAGAAAATAATGAGGCTTACCTATCAATAATAAGCGAAGATGTTTCATGAGTGATATCTTTTGCTTTAACTTTCTTAACTCTCTTAGAGGTTGCTTATGAGGACAATTCTACAGTGATGGAACTATTGGTGGTGTCAGTAATACCATGATGGGATTAGAGATCACTACCTACATGTGTTCCATTAATGAATGACATCCTTCCTCCTGAACTATTTGTTATTAGAATGATCCTTTCAGCTAAGAGTTATACCCTAGCTAATATTCTGGTGATGGAATAGGTGAATCATTCCCATAATCCTCTTATTATTTTAAAAATCAGTTAAAAAATTTATTTTCAAAAAATATAGAAAATTTATAGTATAGTTAGTCTTAGTTCCTCTCTAGATGTGTGCTAAATCATCCTTCCTTCTTTAGTTAAACATGATAAAAACCTAAACATCTCGAGCAATTGATCCCTGTGAAAGAATTTTCCCAAATCTAATAGATTGTGATATCAAGTTGTTAATCGTTGGATTCCACTTATCTGGGATGATTTGAACATAAAATTACATTGGGTGTATATACATGCCTAAACCCAGTTAAATAGATCTCCTCCACTATGATTAATAACAAAATATTATTTCCATGACGTTTTTTCATTTAGGAAACACATTCCATACTTTCCATAGAGATTATAGTTTCATAAAATATATATGGTTATAAAGTAATCTCACTAAAGGGGGTTCTAGTTCCCATATATAATATATTTCTTAAAATATATAAATGTGGAGTCTTCTTTTGGGAGACTTTCTTTTGTGACCTTCCAACCTCCACTTAGGCCTCATGTTACTTCTTACCTTATGCCTATGGTAGTCCCCTAGGTTGAGAAGAAAATAACCAAATATACATTGAGAATTGACTAATACTTGGAATATACTTAGACACACTCAATAATCATTGCCTCATTACATGATATGAAGATAAATTGAATCCATATATCCTCTCACTTACCAAAAATTTCATGCAATTAGAAGTGTTTTTGTTATGAACTTGGAGTAGAAATAAACTTCTCCTAAACATAATAGAATTTTTATTCAAAACTTTAGAGATAAAACCCATCCAAGATCAACTATTCATACATCCTCGAAGATAATACCCCTTCCCTCAGGGCTATAAGATTTTCCATTTCCTCAAGTATTGTAGTTTCAATATCCCAAAAAACACAAGACAATGATGAATATGATGCAAAAAAAAATTTATAAGTGGACTCAAATTTTCCAACATTCCCACCTCATTAAAATAATGGTTTAACTCCACTACAATGCTATATCAAGGCCTAATGTGGGGTTTTAGGATATCTTAGTCCTTAATGAAATAATAACCCCTCATGTGGGAAATGATCCGACCCCATAATAATAATACGGGTCTAATGATTTTGAATGGGTGCATTCACGTATAGATATGTCCAACGAGGAGGTAAATAGTTATTGGAACACATATGGTTCATCATTTTATGTCATGTTTTATAGTTCAATATCAATCAAGAACACCCCAACAATTACCCCAAGATGCCACTCTGGTACTGGAAAAAGATACCTACTAAGTAAAATCCCAATGAATGACGCCAAAAAGAATAATAAATCGATTATCATTTTTATTTACAAACACCTTTTTGTGTAGTGTACTTATTATTATGTTGTCTAATACCCATCAAAAATACCTTGAGTACTAAAATTTTGAAAATTACTTAATCTTCTTATTTTTTGATCATTGTCATTTGACATAATCAATATATCCTTATAGGTGTTGAAAGGAATATTGACATGTGAGATGATCTCTTCCACCTAGATGGTCTATTCCATTATAAAAAATATTATTCAATTAGAAGATTACTTTTAATGTAATGTAAAATAGAGGAGTTAGGGAATAATTCTTGAAACATATCCCCAATAATTGGGGCTCCCTCGCTAATATGTGGCGATTCGTTTCACCGATGGTTTATTATCGATGTCCCAAATTACTTTTACCCTAACAAGTATAGTACCTGTAAGGGGTTGATACACAGGTAAAAAGAGTTATTTTTATCTTGTTTAACTTAATTTGTATTTTTGTTTTAATTAAGTTTGCTAAATTTTGGGTCAATTGTTGTTGTTTGGATAAAAAGAATAATTGATTTTAAGTTTCTTTTAACAAATTGCATAACAAAATAAAAGAAAAATAAGAGAAAATTTATTTTGATAAAGATAAAGAGAGACACACATTGGGGTTATAGGTTAATGAGAAGTTGTTTATTAAATCAAATTTCTTATGAGGTTGTGTTGTTCATGATAACCCAACACTCTAGGTTTAATTTGTAATAAATTTTCCTTGGTATGGTAAACATTATATTTGGAGATGAACTAACTAAATCCTTGGTCCGATAGTTAGTATTTAATATATATTTATTTGGATTATTCCAATTTGAGTCAATGAATATTTCCAATGGTCATGAAATTATTCTTCGGTGTTCTTCTTTCAAATCCCAGAAAATTCTGCCCTTAGTCCAATACAAAATTTCCAGTGATAATAAGAAGTGTTTTAAGAATAATAATAAGAGGTTAATAAAACAATCACATTCATAGAAATTTAATTCAAATTAATAGTCAACATCTCCCACAACCCCAACACACTGGGTGTTTATTTACACATAGAGAAGAAAATAAACACAAAACTCTTGATACCTGACGTGATCATGCTTGAAACTTCAACATGAAAATGATTCTTCAGTAGACGGTGGAATGATGGTAGTACGATGGAAGAGCGTCTCTCCTTTATAACTTCATCCATTTCTCCAAAAAATACTACACACACCACCTCCACACCTGGTCCGGAGGCCAAGACCTCCTTTCATAGAAAAAATAAGTACACGAAATATGGACAAAGTACACACCCTGTACTTTTTTTCAATGCGTTTTTGCCGTTGTTTTTCTCCACAGGTAAGTGGCCTACCACTCCCTATTTGACTTGGAACACAACGCCTCCTTGTAGGTGAATGTATATGGAATGTAGAGCCACCATACACGACATGTAGTCTTATTTTTGGCCACCAAAGGTTTCTATAATGGTATACATGGCGTATATTAGTGAAACATGGCGTATCTCCTTCATCTGGTCACATGGGCATGTAGACTCTTCTCGTCCACCAAATAATTCTAAAATGTTATACACAACATGTATATTGTGCACATAATGTGTACAACCTTCTGGTTACTTGGGCATGTACTTGTTCTGGTCAACCCATGTCTGAACATGAATGTACACGGTGTGTATATAAGTACACTCCTTGTAGTTGTAAATTTTTGCTCAGTTCACCCCCTTTTGTGTATTTTTTCATAAACCTGTTGGGAATGAACATGATCACCAAAATCAATGTATTTATTCCCAAAGCAGTAGGTAATTTCTGAAAACTTGTTCTTATTTTTCAATAGAGCATATGAAAATGTATACACAAATAGGGTGCATCAAACTCCCCCATACTTTGTCATTTGCTTGACCTCAAGAAAATATCAACATCAAATTAAAAGAGTCTATATTTTAAAAGGAAGGAATTTAGTTAATCATAAATGTAAATAATAAGTTATAGGAGAAAATTTCAAAAATAATATTAAATAGTTTCAATCCAGGAGATATTTTAATCATGCCTCCTATATAATTCAATTAAATACTTTCATCCTCTTTTAACAGATGTTTCAACCTTTCAAAAATAAGCAAGCAAATTGATGATTTAACTCATCAAAAATTTACTTAAACTCAAGATTATTTTAATCAAAGTTATGCTCAATGAAAGATATATACACTCTATCTATAAGTTTGCAAGAAATCTAGTTCTCCACTTCAGAAAAATTGACTCACAAAAATCATGAGGTATTTTCAATCAGGATCCGATGTTTTTATGGCTAAAGGCTGGTAGGTAAAGAGGTAAAAATAACTCTATGTCTTGAAAGAGGAGGCTAAATTCATTAAATAATGATGCATGATATTCAATGTTAAACTCAATGTAAAAACGTCCTCAACAAGCCTTATTAAATAATCTTATCACCACCATCTCCTTTAGTTGATTAGGAGTCACAAACCAACAAGTGCGCATAAGTCCCCTTTGTTTGTCTCATTTCTTTTTTTAATAAGATAACACAAATGTAACTTTTCATCATTTCCAAAAATAGTGGTTTGGAACCCTTTTCACCCCAAATGATAAAGAGTCTCTCCCCCATACTTAATTTCTTGACAATTCACGAATTTATATCTTGTGTTTCCAATCCCTTCTTTTGAGATCAAATGAAAAATCATGCAAAATAATAAAATAATTAGGTTATGAAGGGAAATAGGATTGTATTGTGGCTTCCTATAAAGGCTATTCATGGTCTCTAAGGGATTAACGAAGATAAAATGTTGGGTAGATATCAAGATAAAGGGGTTTAAACAATGTAATTACTCAATCATTTTAATGTAACTCAAAAAGTCCCCATGTTTTGGAAAGAAAACATACAAATTCTGGTAGTTAAGTATATTATAAGAATCTCTCAATAAAGAGGGTATTAGAAATAATATGAAAAAGCGTTTAGAATACCTTTTGAGGAGTGGGAAAAATAAAGAGAAAATCAGGTCATGACTTGAAAATAATTAATTAGTCTAATTAATGTAATTATTCAATAATTACAAGTTTCAATTTAAATTATATCAGCAATAATTTTAAAACACTTAAGAACCAAAATAAAAATACAATTTCTTTAAAAATTTCCTTCTTTCGGCTTATTATTTTAAAATATGATTAACAAAAATTTTCCTCACATATTAAAATATATCTTCTAATAATGATGTATCCTAGAATGATAAAAAGGGAAAAGACTTAAGAGGTCTAGAGATGCCCCCCATACATAAAACTGCACATGGTCCACAAGTGCCCAAAAAGCAGAACAAGGTAAGGTGGGGACAAAATAGTGGACCAGACCAAGGGGACGTAAGGAAAGAAGTAAACTAAGAAAGAAAAGTAATCAATGGAAAAAGAATAATCCCCTCGTGTCTAGGCATAGAAAAATAGAATGTGATGTAAAAGTGTAGCCCAAAATGTCCCAGAGTACCTGTGAGGGGGAAAGAAAAATAACACTGCGAGAATCCATAACAAACACAGGCACAAGATATCACAAATATATATATACAATGAAAAATATATATCCAAAAACCAGTTCGGGGGCCGCCACAGAAGAGGAATCA
Organism: Viscum album; assembly: GCA_963277665.1. Classification (NCBI taxonomy): domain Eukaryota; kingdom Viridiplantae; phylum Streptophyta; class Magnoliopsida; order Santalales; family Viscaceae; genus Viscum; species Viscum album. Next base: position 594,469,845 of record OY728166.1, read on the forward strand.
TCCAGTAAAGAACCAGCCGGAAGATAAGGCTTAGGATCCCGGAAAACTGGAGGCTCGGAATGTACACCTGAAAGACAAGCTATAGAAGTAGGAGCCGCAGGTGCTGGACTCAGGATAGGAATTTCGGCATCCCCCTTGGACTGGAAGCACTAGTGGTAGAAACATCAGTATCCGGGCCCACAGTAGAGAAAAGAATGGAATCCATGGCCAGTGAAGTACAAGGCAATGGAGAAGTAGCAGAAGGTCCATGATCCGAGGAAGAGGGAGGTGGCGGGGGTAGTGGAAAACCAAGATGCTGAAGAATAAGCCCCAACATCTACTCCATATGGTCCTACTGGCTGTCTATACAAACCAAATGCTTCTCCATCACATCGAGGCAGAGGGAAAGGGTGATACCAACTGAGGGTGTGGGGGTAGGTGGGGTAGGTGGTGGGATAGAAAAAAGAAGGCTAGAATAAGTGGGGTTAGTAGAAGGGGAGTGTGGTAGGGAATCTGGAGGGGGTGGGGAAAAAGGATAAGGTGCATCAGTGGGTGAAAAAGGGTCAACAGGTGGGCAGGGTGGAGCATGGGCAAGGACGTAGGCACCCCTATTTCCGGACCAATCCCATGAGAATAAGAATGAGATAGTCCAACCACTAGGGTGAACCTAATAGTTCATCGGGTAGGGAAGGCTCAAAGACCCCAAGGTAATGGGCAAGGTGGGTGGCATAAAATCCATCGTTCAGGTTTCTCTACCGTCCGGTAAACACGGCATGGAAGTAGGAGGAAACAATGTAAGGGAGGTCCTGGTTGTCCTTCCAGATGATATAGGTAAGGAGATGCATGTCACTACTGGTCATGACCCCCATATCATTATGGAGGGGGAAAAGAATGTGCTAAATCACTGGTGGGTAAAATGGAGGATGAGGTCAGTGATATGGTTACTCTTTTGTGAGGTAGGGGTGTAGCAGTGGTCAAGCCTAGTAATCTCCCGCCACATAGCAACAAGCTCAGAGCACTCGGTCTTGGTCAGGGTAGAAACAGGGGGTGGGGTGATGGGATGAGGGTTGAAACCGCAAACTCATCCGAACTTGGTCATGGTGAGGGAAAAGCATCAGCCGCCCAGCCAGAACCGAACCATGAGCACCACATCACCAGGTGTCTCCCGATACTCAGCTCCGTCAGAATCGAACGAGGCAGTGAAATAAAAAATAAATCATGGAATATAGGAGTGCTGACCGGGAAAATAGTGAGTAGTGGAGTGTGTCCAAGGATACCCTCTAACTCTACCCAAATGCCTAGCTATTGACGAGTGCTATTGTCGAGGTAGCGACCACTAAACGGAATCAGAACGCGAGAGAAGCACTAGATCCTTCCATGTGCCATGTCGGTGACTAGGAACACCTTGAATGGGTAGGAAACACCTACATGTCTCGGCCTAGGTGGAGGATCATCAGCAGGAGCCGGCTCTGGGGGTGGATCTACTAATGTAGATGGAGGCCCGCTAGATGAAGCGGTCGATGTGGGTCCAACTGCTACTGAAGGGCGTATAAGAAGTGCGGTAGCTTGTGGAGGAGAATCGACAGTACTCAGAGGCTCGGAATGGGGTGGTGGAGTCACATCGCTACTAGAACCAACCTCGGCTGAGGGAGTGAGGGGTGGAAGGATGGCCAACGGAGGGAGATCATATACCGAAGTGTCTGGGTGGGGCTGCATATCAGGTCAGAGTCGTATCTGAAGATAAATGAGCCTCTCTCACTCAGTGGTGGAGGCTGGTGACTTCCCATAGGAAGAATCTCGATCTTCCATAACCAGAAAGAGAAAGAAAAACCAAACAAAATAAAAAGAAAATAAAATAAAACAAAGAAAATGTGAGAAATCTGAAAAATAAAAGTACACAGTGTGTATATCCTTAGTACACAGCATGTAGTGAAACCTGAGTATCATCCCGTTTTCTCTGAATAAACACACCATGGGAGAAGAAGATAGACCAGAGAAGAGTACATGGCGTTTACCGAACATACATGATGTGTTCATGTAAAGTGGGAATGGTCTTGTATTTCTAAAGACACAATCACTATTTTAACAGGTCTAATAATAAAGAACATGCCATGTATGTATCATACACGAAGTGTTCATCACCATAGGAAGATTTTCATGTGGGGGGTTAAGCACAGGATAACCGAAGAAAATGGTATACATGACGTGTACCGAACACACATGCCCTATATATGAACAGGGTCTGCAAGGTCATATGAAGTGCTTATAGACAGATGTGCCAAAAGAAATGGCACACACTGCGTGTATCGAACACACATGCCATGTATATGAAAATGGTTTGTGAGGCCATGTGAAATGGGTACTCGGTCATGATGGGGAAAGGTACATGGTGTTTACCGAATATACACACCATGTATATTCAAAATGAGAAGCATTTTGTGTGTGGCCATGTACATAAGTACAAGGCTTGTGTTCTTCATTTTGTGGCCATGTACCGCGGAATCCGAACGGTCAGCTAATCTCAAAATCACCCTAAATTCTTCTAATAACTTGAAAGAGAGGGTGTAGAAGGGCATACCTGCACCAAGGATCTCAATGTAAGAATAATCAGAACCTGAAACGAATGAAATCGACAGATCTGTGAGGAGGGTTCAGGTGTCATACAGGGGAAGAAAACAGGAAGAAGAGGGGGATCTGCATGACACGGCCCGAAGCCGGGTGGTCCGCGGTTTATATATCCAAGGTACACGACATGTACATATAGACTACACGCCGTGTATCTCAATTTTTTTAATAATACATACACATATATATATTTATTATAGTGAACTATATAATAATTAATATTAATTAAAAATAATAAAAATGGATATATATATATATATATATATATATATATATATAGAACCTAAAAATAAAACTATACACGTAATATAGTTATAAAATACATAGCTTGTGTTTAAAAATTGGAAAAAGATAAGTACAACATTTGGTCAGGTGCTTGGGGCAAGGTTCAAACTGGTGATCGACCATTCCGAACGGAAGCCCTCAACCACTAGAGATAAGGTTGTACAGATGCCCGTATTTATCATTTATATACATTTAATCTATATATCCTATACACAGGGGAAGAAATAAATGCACGGTATGCGGTTTTTAATTATAAAATAAGGGATTAAGTAGAGAGATTAACCGAGTTCGAACCCGGGTCTTTTGGAACAAGGGCTAAGACTTTGTCAATCTGACAACTTCATCCGCATGAATTACATTATATGTAAATGTTTTAAATTTAGTAAGAAAAAATGTGGCACACATGACGTATATCGAAAAACATGTTATGTGGTTTTATTAAAAGGGTAAATAATGGAAATGGGGTGTTTGTCAGGATTCGAACCCGGGTCTTTTGGTCTGGGTTATGATCTTGGCCAACTGATCCATCCCCACCATGGGTTTTCTTATAAGAATATATATATATATATATATATATATGAAATTTACTACACATTCCATGTAAGAAAATATAAAAATAAAAAGGTGGAATCTCATTCCGAAGGTAGGTTAGGAGGATTCAAACCTGTGATGGCTCTGATAAAATCCAGTGACCTTACCATCGACAACAACATCATCCATACTTATTACTTTATTAATCTATATATTTATAATAGTTATAAAGACAAAAAGGGAAAAGTACACGCCGTGTGTATAGATGGTACACGACGTGTATCCTTTGGGTTGCCTCCTAGGAAGTGCCTTTGTTTTAGGTTGTTGTCTTGAACTGCTTTCCTCATTTACCTGAGCTCTATGGTGGATAATGTTCCCAATAGTAGCTGCCCTAGATTTCTAGGAATTGTTGGTTATCTAGATCTTCTTCAATTGGAATGTCTGGAATGATAAAGTTATCAGAAATAAAAGAACATACAAGATTATCCACTAAGCGATCATCTATGGTAGTTATTGAATAACATCCCTCATGATTGGGTGACGATGCATTGTTGAGGGCCTTGAGAACATTGTAGGAGATACTCTCATCTTCTACCCAGAAAATTAGCTCCCCTTGATGCATGTCGATGAGTGCCTTCCCAGTTGCCATGAAAGGCCTTTCCAAAATGATAGGTGCTTCCTGGTCAGCTTCCATGTCAAGGATGATAAAATCTACAGGATGGATCAGCCTACCTACCTTGACTAGCACGTCCTCCAGTAGTCCCTTCGGATGTTTGATGGATTGATCATCAAGTTAAAGGGCTACTCAGGTAGGATTCAAGTCATTGATCCCTAGTTTCTTGAAAACTCCATGGGTCGTGAGGTTCATTCTGGCCCCTAAGTCATAGAGGGCCGTCCAAAACTCACATGGTCCAATGGTACATGGAATAGTAAAACTACCTGGATCCTAGAGTTTGGGATGAATGGAATGCTGAACGACTGCAGAACAGTACTTGGTTAGGGCAATGGTGCCCAGATCCTCCATTTTTCATCTGTTGGAGAGTACTTCCTTCATGAATTTGGTATAAGTAGGCATATGCGTCAGTTCCTCTACAAATGGAATATTTATGTGTAGATTTTTAAATATGTCCATGAATTTTCTAAACTAGTGGTCCATCTTTCTCGGCTTCAATCTCTCTAGGAAGGGTAATCCATGATCAAAGGGTTTGACAACCTCATTCCCTTTAATCCGTGAAGCCTCCTTCTATGAGATTTTGGATGAGGAGGGGTCAATATTGGTACCTTCTTCATCAACAGGGGGTGTGGATAAACCTGACTGTTCTGGTTGGTTCTATTGGAGCTATTTTCCACTCCGAAGCATGACAACATGAGCCTCCTCCCTCAGGTTCTTCTCTGTGTTTCGTGGTAGAGTACCAGGTTGCCTTCTTGAGAGTTGGTTTTCCAATTGGCCAATCTGGTTCTCTAGGCCTCTAATTTAAGCCTCCTGATTTTGGAACCTTGTCTCAGTAGTAGATATGAACTTGGTCATAAGATCCTCTAACCATGAGGTGTTCTCTTGCTGAGGTGGTTGTTGAGTTGGTGGAGGTGGTGGCTGTCGTGGGTGCTGTGTGAGAGGGTTCTGATACCCTTGCTGTTGATAAGGGATCTATTGGGGCTATTTCTACCTCTTGTATTGGTTCTGATAAGGAGGATGGTTATAGTCAGGAGGTCGCTGGGGTAGAGGATTTTTCCTTTGTTGGCCCCAGCTTGTATTCTCTTGCTCACGCCATGCCAGATTCTAATACATCTGGTACGGGTTGGGCCCTTAATTTTGTGCAACATAGCATACCTCGCTTGTCAATGGGCCTCTTGCAGAACCTGTGCATTCTCCCATGATGTGGTTATTACCACATTCACTACACTCTATATGATTTTCTGCATGTACTTAGGACACGCCTTTAATATTGAGCACGTCGATCTTATTGGACACATCATCCAACTGGGCAGCTAGCATGGTAGTGGCATCAATGCTATGCATACCGCGTTTTTGTGTTCCCCACTCATAATTCCACTGGAAGCTATTTACAGACATGTATTCTAGTAGTTCGAAGAGTTCTTTGGGGGACTTTCTCATTACTGTACCTCCAGCAGTGGCATCTAACACATATTTGGTTTTAGTCATCAGACCTCCATAGAAGGTTTGGAATTTCATCCAAAGTGGAAATCCGTGGTGTGGTAATTTTCATAGAATCTCCTTGAAGCGCTCCCAAGATTCGTATAATGGATTTTGCTTCATGCTGCTGGAAGTTGTGGATCTCGTTCCACAATGTCACCGTCTTCGAGGGTGGGAAGTATTTGGACAAGAACGCCTAGGCCAGCTCCTCCCAGGTGAGGATGGATCATTGTGAAAATCCTTGAATCCAATCTTTCGCCTCATCCATTTGAGATAAGGGGAAGAGGCGATGATAGATGGTGTCCGTAGACACTCCGTGGTAGTGAAATGTGTCGCATACCTCTCGAAAATTGGAGAGATGGGCATTGGGATCCTCACTGGGCATGCCGCCGATTTGAATGATGTTCTGGATCAGCTACATGATAGCAGGATTGATCTTGAAGTGTTGAGCCTGCACCGATGGACAGACGATGCCCATATCAACTCCATGGATTGATGGGAGGCCATAATCCATGAGAGTATGACATGGAGGTGGCTGCTGAGGAAGAGGCACTGGCATGAATTGTTGGTCCTAAGGGGCGTAGAACATCCCCTGACCTTGGTAGAAATATCTCATCTACTCTGGTTGGAATTGTTAGAGCTACTGAGGGTTCCAGTTTTCATCTGGTCCTAAATGATATCCAGTTCATTGGACATTAGCTATATTTCCTTCCTTGTTCTATGTTAGTGGAGTTGTTTGGTTGTGTTCATCCATGAGTGCTCGTTGGGGCCTCAAAAACATCCATTCGATCTCCGGTTCAGTTGGAAAAAACCCCGATGACTCAGTGTTCTTGAAACATGTGAGGTAGCTTCTCATACACATAAAAACCTACACAAAACCACACAAATCACCAAGCGTAAACAAGGAAAAAGAAAAATAAAAAAAATGAGAATAGAAAATAAATTTTTGTGAATTTATGATTTTTTATTTTCATTAAAATTTGATAAAAATTTAATTAAAACAAGAATAAAATTAACTCTATGTTCCCATGAAACGGTTCCAAAATTTGGGGAGTCATTTCATCGATGGTATATTATCAGTTTCCCAAATTATTTTTACCATAAGAAGTATAGCACCAGTAAGGGGTCGATCCACAAGAAAAATGGAGTTATTTTTATTTTTTTAACTTATTTTTTAATTTTTTAATGATTTTTTTTAATTTAGAGTCGGTTTTTGTTGTTTGGATAAAAGGAACAAATGATTTTAAGTTTCTTTTAACAAATTTCTTAATAGAATGAAAGTAAAATACGTGAAAATTGATTTTGATAAAGATAAAGAGAGACGTGCATTGGGGTTATAAGGTAATGAGAAGTTGTTTTTTAAATCAAATTGATTATGAGGTTGTGTTGCTCATGATAACCCAACACTCTGGGATTAATTTGGAATAACACTTCATTGGTCCAGTAAAATTTATATTTATAGCTCAAGTAACTAACTCCTTGGTCCGATAGTTAGTATTTAATAGATCTTTATTTGGATTAGTCCATTTTGAGAAGATTAATTTTTCCCATGGTCATGAAATTATTCTTTGGTATTATTCTTTCGAATCCCTGAAAATTCTTCCCTTGGTCCGGTACATAATTTCCAGTGATAATATGAAGTGTTTTAACAGGAATAATAGAAGTTTAATAAAACAAACACATTCATAGAAACTTAATTCAAATTACAACTCAAATTATCCCACAAACCTAACACACTGGGTGTTTAGTTACACATGGATAAGAAAATAAACACAAAACTCTTGATACCTGATGTGATCATGCTTGAAACTTCGAGGTGTAAATGATCCTTTGATAGATGGTGGAATTATGGTAGTACGATGGAAAAGCGTCTCCCCTTCGGAAATTCAACCCATTATCCACAACATACTGCCCACAACCCCTCCACATCTAGTCCGAAGGCCAAGGGCTCCTTTTATATAAAAGAATAACTACACGATGTGTGGAAAAAGTACAGGCTAGGTACTTTTTGTCAACATGCTTTTCCCTTTATTTTTCTCCTCTGGTAGGCGGCCTAACACGCCGTCTCTGACTTGGAACATGGCGCCACCTGGTAGGTGAATATTAACAATGTGTAGCGGTGCCGTACATGGCGTGTAGTCTTATTTTTTGGCCACCAACCGCTTCTATAATGGTATACATATCGTGTATTAGTAGACCACGGTGTGTCCCCTTCATCATGGGAATGTTGATTCTTCTCATCCACCAATTGCTTCTAGAATGTCATGCATGACTTTTATTTTGTGCACACGGTGTGTACCACCTTCTGGTCACTTGGGTATGTACTTTTCCTAGTCAACCAATGTCTGAACTTGAATGTACATGACATGTATATAAGCACAAACCGTGTAGTTGTAAAAAAATTTCTCAGTTCTTCCCCCTTTTGTGTATTTGGCCATAAACCTCCAGGAAATGAACAAGATTACCAAAATCAAAGTATTTGTTCCATAATAAGTAGGTAATTTCTGAGAACTTGTTATTATTTTTGAATAGATAATATGAAAATGTATACACAAATCTGGTGCTTCAATATGGCTATCTTAGAGGCTTATCCCAATATCACAATGAAACAAAGGAAAAGTATTTTTCTCTAGACTCCACTAAAAGAGTAGATCCAATATGATATTTTTTTTGTATTTGAATATATAATATGAAACACAAATAACATAAATTAACCCAATTTCCATCATTATCTACTAAACTTTAGCACAACTATTTTATTGCAAGAAATTATTACCCCATTATATTATAAAGTTTCCCCTATGAGAAATCCTAATTTGATGACCTCTCAAGACTATAGTCAACAAACGAATTCTTTAGGATACATTTATATCTATGAGTATATGGATCTTTCACTCACCAGTTCACTTTTATATTCTAGGGGATATATCCTTAGTCATTCCCCTCTATGGAATTAGCCTCCTTGATGAAACATCCCTAAGAAGAAATGTTTCCTTGGTCAATTTCCTTATGATGGTAAATCATACTTATTGGATGATTCTTATATGATTATTTGGGAATGGGTATGTTAGTAAAAAACCAAATAGTATACCTGGGATTTCTACCAAATAATGAGTAAGATTAGATTCCTTTTATCATTTTATTTATATAAATATGTTGTTTATAAAGAACAATTTTATATTAGTAGATATTAACAATATCAACCATCTTGGATTTCTTTGTACTAGAAGATTAAATAATCTATTCTACAGTCATTTTATAAGAACAAATAACAGAAACAATTTTTTGGGAAAAGAAAATATTGAAAAAAATGAAAAAACGTTTTTCCAATAACACTTAAATAGATTACATAGGCATAAATTGAACAAGAAAATGCTATAAGAACAACATATCACTATTTTAATTGGTTATCTCTATGAAAACCTATATAATAATTTTTATTAGGAATGAAAGATTTATGAGAAGTTGGTTGTAAATGAAAATTCCTTTATAAAGGAGAATAGATTGTGACTTTCAAAAAGAATATTTCCTATAATAAGTAATGAAATAAACAAAAATACATGAGTTAATATATGGATAAATATATGAAAAATGAGAGGGAAAAAAATAATTTATATAGGTTTCATCCTCTATATGGACTGTATAGAGTCCAAACAAGGCATATTGTCTCTTAATAATTATATTCTTTTCAAGTTTATTGAACCTAATTTTGTTGGGTGTTATCTTATTGGCCACCAAATTCACAATGTATTTAAAATATTATGAAAAATAAGGAAAATTTTCAAAGAAGATATAAAAATTAAAATTAAAAATGTAAACGGAAAATTAATTTTCAAACATCCCAAATTCATTCAAATGTGGTTCATGTGCTATCCAATTTAAATATATAATTTATGAAGAAACCATTTAAAAAGTGTCATTCATTAAAAAATCATCAAATAAATTTTATATTTGATCATTAAAAAACTATTTCCTAGTTTATAAATTGTCACATGTTCCATGAATGTTTAATTCATGAGTTCATTCAATCAGCCATAATTTTTTTCTTCATTCACAACTTTAAGGTGGTGATTACAAGTCCTTTATGTACTCTCTTTTCTAGTTGACATCTTATATGGATTTACTATGCAGTCAAAAACTTACTACATAGACATATGGATTTATTTTTAACACTAAATTGATATGTGGAAACATATTCACTCCATAGTGAAATATTTCATGAAAGAAGTAATTAGGGGAGTCCTATAAATACCTCACACCTTCTTAAAATAGATAATCAGAGAGATATATACAATAGAATAATGGATAAATCCTCCAAATAAAGACGTATACCTTTTTAAAACTCATAATAAATCTACATATTCATAAATAAATCAATCTTAGGTAACTATTAAGTTGAAATTGATTAAAGGTGATGGAATAAACCCACCTGTGTACCTTTAAAATAAATAATTCCAAAATATCCATTCATGAATGAGAGTAAAATATGGACCCCTTCATAATAATGAGACTTCTTAATAATCGGATAGCCTCTATGTGAATGTGTATCACCTTTTCAAATAGATTTCCTACCACGACCTACTTCCTAAATAATCCTTAAATCTGAACTAACACGGGCCCCTCCTCTTTGTGTTTCTCCTCATCCATGTGGAAAGTCGGGGTTACCAGGATGCCTTTTTTCATATTCTCAATTATTATGAACTTTTTTTCATATAGACCATCCATATCCCATTCCTTAAGCACCGTTTTAGAACGTATTTATAAGTCTATAATATCCAATGACTTGGTGTAGGTCATCTTTCTATGTCAAATATACCCAAACTCCCTTATGTACAACATATTCCAATGTAAAATAAAAAAAAATACAAAAAAAAGACTTTATAAAAAAACCAATGGATATACATGATTAAAATATGATAATAATTTTATAACCCATTTGATCATATATTTCATTTATAAAAGGCATCCCCTAGGTTTTTATTTAATACCAATATAACATTTAGGAATGTTATAATAATATATCTCATATGATTGGGTATTTTCCAATAGGGTGGAGAATTATTCATTGGTATGTTTATCTCCCAAAAGAGACTTCATTATTTTGGAGTGTTCTATAATAAATTAATCTTTTCCATTTCTTTTATTTCCTTTTGAGAAAAAAAAATTGAATTGAATTTTTTTTAAAATGATTGTCAATGAGTGTAATCACCCAACTAGAATCCAAGGATTGAGGATATATTTGTTTGGATTAATGTGGATCACCTATAAGTCTTCATGTTTCGATATATAATCTGTACGCTACTATACAATGAGGACCAATGCAAGGAAATTACTTTTGATATCAAATGATCAGGTATTATCTTATAACATTGGCCAACATAGATAATAATGGATATTATCATTACATGTATCAATTTTCTATGTGATAAGCAAACCTAGAAACCGTTATGGGGATTACACATAGAGAATTATGGGTCTCACTTATATTGGTGGTATTAATAATGGATGTTTCATATTTTCTTATTTAGATTATTGACGGTCTTCTAGAAATTATTAGCACAGTAGTAGGTCACATGATTCTTTATCATATTTATGAAAGGAAATTTGTTTTGATGATATTGGCCCTATAATTATTGATATATGTAAGATTCCCATTCATTCCTTTAAATTTATTAACGTTTTGAGGAGAAAATATATAAATGATCACTTTTTTCTTCTAGGGGACACATATAATAATGTGATGGTGTACTATAAGACTAATACAATTTCAGGTTATCACTCTGAATACATATTTCGTAGCATTTATATTTAGGATTTTTTGTCATATACTTTTGAAGATTACCTAAATATCGATGAAGTGATCAATAAATCCTTTGGATTTTATCACGAGATTATCCCTGATGAATCCTATGATCTTATCTATAATGGACATGATGGTTTGATTCATGGATGTTTTATATATTGAACCAATAATGTTCAAACCTTATGGAATTACTTAGTAGCTATTTTACTTACGGGGTATAGTAATGGTATAAACAGTTTCATCCCCATATTCCATTCATATATGTTTATTACCAGAATACCCATCTATGAGTGACAAGGAATGAAAACTGGTCGTCACAATAATCAATATTATAGGATTAAGACTAAGAAATCATCCTTTAGTAAGTGGTGGATTATATCATTGGTGACAATCTAGACACTAATATTCCCTTTATATTTAATGGGGATAATAATGGAATTCCACTTTGTGTGATGAATTTCAAAGATGAAATTTTCCATTATTTTTTTATATACTTCAGTCTTCACTATGTTTTTGTAGGTAGGATGTATTCTCCATGATGAATGTTTATAACTATAATGGTTAATTGTTAGACCCAAATTATGATTAGATACTTGAGGACCTATCCTACTAATTTATATATAATTTCATGCAAATAAACCATGATTTTTCTTAATAAAAGTTATGTACTCCATGTATTATTCTAGGGTGATGGAAAACCATGTTATCATGGGTCATAGGCCATCCATTATTCCCCAATTCCCATATCCGAGTTCATCAATAATAGTTGAGCCACATTTTCTCATATATTAGGGGATCATAAATAATATATTATTATTTATCTTTTCCACCATTCCGATGACTAAAAAATATACTCACTATTTGATATTTAAGAGGTGATATAGGTGAATCATTATCTCTATTATAATCAAATGTTATTAAAAACTAGTAGGATTCAAAAGAAGTATACAACACTGTAAGAATGTGAGTGAATGTTCCTAAAACTCATGTTTTACATCCAAGAATTATTTCCAACCAATCTAATAACCTTGACTGTGTCAATTTAATATCATTCAAACAATCATTCCTGTAGAAATTCTTAAGGATAAGATTAATCTATATGGATGGCGCAAATTAACATTACTCAATTGAGGAATTATTAATAATGGAGTCATCCTCTTCACAATTATATGATGGTAATGGTATTGGAGAGTATTTAATTATCTAACATGTCCTAGTGACTTCCTATATTTATAATTTTCACCTCGATTTGGTTGATAAGAAATGAAAAGTACTTCCCTTAGCTCTACTGCATGGGTTAACTGGAGTAGGTTCCAAACCATTTTGTGTATCTATTATCATGGTGTTGTTTAATAGTGTATATTTAACATCACTTTTTGGTAGGCTATATTTTTTTTTGAGATTCACAGTATTCAAAAATTTAGTTATCACAAGACAGCACACTAACCCCCATCAATATAGTACTTTATGCATTTATGATATGAGGATGGAACTACATCATGCATATAAAGTCAATAACTTACCAAAAAAGAAGTTAAATACATTTCATTTAATATTAAAATTAATTTAGTGTCATAATTGAGGAATTTGAATTATTTATTCAACCTGAATCTTCTGAGTGTCCAATGATCACTCTTTATAGATCCCTAGATTGTCTTGTTGAAATATGAAAAGTCATATTTGTATTATAATAGGTGTTTTAGGGTCCATATTTCTATGAGATTGATTGAAAAATAATTTTCTACTATGTCTTAGTGAATATTAAAATAATCGATCATTCCATATATATACATAGATATTATATATATATATATATATAGATTTCTAAGTCTTTTTTCCACTATATAAGTGATGGTGTGACACTCCTTTGATCCCATTTCAGAATGTTATATTTTATCCATATTCAAAATATTCTCAAAAACTTTTTTAATTGAATAGGACTCAAATAGATATTCTGTATATTGTTTAGAGATATGCAGGAGATCTTAAATAAAAAGCTATATAGGGACGACGTAGAGATTCTTCAAAATTTCAAACTTATAAGATAATGGAATGTGCTTTATGCCATGAAACTGATCAATAACTTGGTCACTATGTGTAAACTTTTACTATGTAAAAATGTATTTCATTTATCTAAATTGAGGAATTCATTTTCTATCTATAAATCAGGAGGAACTGACCTCCTCACATATCGATGATGAGTAATCAACTCATTCTTATCTATTTACCTATGTGATTAATTATGTGTCATCCCTAGAGTTTATAAGATAATATTAATTATCCCACTAATCTTGTTGGTGTTCTAGTCATTTGTTCACAACACCATTTATGGACTCAGTGATGATGAGGCCTAAACATCATAGTCTATTTCCACCATTCATTCCCATGACACTATGACCTCCTCCCCCACTATTGGTAATTCATCTTTATTGTAAAATGGTTATTTCAGGTGAATAACATTAATAGATACATGTTAACACTCTTTATCAAATGAAAATTTTGTTTTTTAAGGTTGTTCACATAATCCTAGTGATAATTTTAAGATATATAAAATGGTCTTGAAAAACTTGGGTGACTGAAGAAGCTCTTCTTCACATGCCTTCCTTGACGGAAGTTGATGATGTCTACATTTTAAAAACTATAATGATGAGGTTTTCTCCTTAGGTAATATATATGAAATTTGGGTCATGATAAGATAATTTACTCATTCCATGATTATGGTTTTCACATTTTTGGGTGAAATTTTTAGTATCAAATCGTCATGTCTTTGGTCCCACATTTTTGATACTTCATATGACTCTCTATTTTCTTATTTTGATGAAATGGAGACATAATTCCACAATGTTGGGTATTTACCTAACCAAAAAATCCAAAAATCAATATTATTATAGTGTATATCCCTAATTATTATTCTTTATAGATATTTTTTTCATAATTTCATATGACATTGACAATGGTCTGGGTGATCATTCAACTATAATTCATTACTCTATTTGATTTATTATAGTGTGATTATGTTATCTATTTGAGCATAAAAAAACCATTGACCAACTTATTTTTGATGTAATAAAATTTCATCTAATTTTACTTTTAATTTTTCAGTGTCAAAATCCTTATTTATATCATTTTTATTTTAATTTGTGTGTTTTCATTTTTTTCTTATGAAGATGTAGTATTTGAAATCTAATGGGATTAGGTTTTGGGGGTTTAATCAGCATTGCCTTGGGTGTGATGGTAGCGGTATCTTCTTTTCTATATTTATTACCCTATGTTTAATGAAATTATCAATAATCGACTTTATATCACTAAATTTCTTCTTTTATAAACTTTTTTACCGCAAAAAACTCTTGGTACCTAACATGTCACTTCAAAAGAATGAGTAGTATTTGTAGTTCAACCCATAGATTCACCAAACATATCTCTAGATGTAATTCTTGTGAATGTTTCAAAGTTATTTATTAAATGAAGATATTACACCTTGTAATAAATATTTTAACCTATCATTTTTGAACTATTTTTAGTTTTAGAGAACAATAAATTTTATTTTCTTCATCACTGATTTGAATTGATAGAGAAACACACACCACTGATATTCCCAATTTGAATTTCATCAGACAAGCACAATATTGTATGATAAAATTATTGGTCTATATGAGGTTTTCATAATAAAACCGAAAATTTCTACCTCTTAATACAATGATGTTCATATTATGAGGATATATTAGAAACAAAATGTTTAATATGTTGTTCTATATCCCATGTTCTCTTGAATATTGGAAACATGGGATTTACAATGCTTGGAAGATGTTGATTCAATTTATCCCACCCGAGATATTATTTCCTCTCTAGTTACACTAGGGTGGGTCAATAATCTATGGATTCCAGATGAGAAATAAGTTAATCCATATATTTAAGGAGTTTTTATCATAATATTTTCCTAGGATGATTCACGAGTAGATGAAGTTGAAAAAACCTAATGAATGTGACAATCTAGTTCTTGATGTTGATAAATTTCCAGAGTCGTCCTTGAGTAAATCACTTAATATAATTTTGGTTATTGTTCCAATGTAGGGAAATCATGGTTTTCCTCTAGGGTTGAGATCATGTAGACTAGTTTCCTGGGCCCTTGGTTGGCCCTGTGGATTAGATTTTCTATTTCTGGCATCGAGTCACCTCCTATTAAGTAGGATTCATCAGATGAGGAATGGATTTCTTATCATAGTATTGAACTAAGCATACATATTCCCATTGAGTAATTCCATATTGTGTTTCCTCAACCACTCCATCTCTACTGATTTGGGTTGTGGGTGGGCGGTGGAAGTTTACATTCTTTTTCTTTTTTGTAGAATCTCAAATACTTGGAGGTAATTATATTTTTTATGATCTTCTAAATCATGTTCCTCCCTATGATGTTAGTTTCATAGACCACCATTCTTGTACCTTAGTGAGAGAATTTTTTTGAGAAGACACATCTTGATCATATTATTCTACATCAATTCCATATTGGGTGCTATCTATCATGGTTTCATTAATAAAATTCACAAATATATAAAATGGAAAAATAATCAAATCCTTATACATGTTAGAATATAAAAGAGCCTGATTAGTCTTTGTTGGGACCACTTTGTGTATGAGGTTGTATTTTGTTTCAACAATTTTCAATGCTGGTTAAAATGAAGAAGGAGCTCCAAAGTTAATGGAGGTTAGATGAATTGATGATGCTTTGAAAATTGTAATAGATTCATAGCATTGGATGATACTCCTGGGAAATTCTCTACGATGTCAATTCAGATGATTGTAGCACTGGTCCTAAGTTCAAAATACATGTATCAAAGGTGATACATTTTTTACAGTAATGAAGATGGTAGTATTTTTATCGATTCAAGGATGATGAGTTCTTTGGAATTCATATTCCAAAAATATTAGAAGAATATAATGAGGTCATTTAATATTTCATTGCTTCAAGAAATACCTGGACGGGCTTGAAGATCATTTGACTCTAAGTTTCATGAGAAAAATCGGATGATGCTTTAATTATTTTTATTTCAAAAATATCATAAGTTTGGAGAACTTGTGATGAAAGCCATATGAAGGAAAGGAGAGAAAATTTGATGCCAATCATATTTAGTTTTCACCAGAAAGAATGGTGTTTTTGGAAGACATGGAAGTTTTAGTACTTTCCATTACAAATATGATGATGCTAAAGGTGATCATTCAAAGAATAAATATCATGAGAGATATGGTTCATGATGAAAGAACCTAATTGTGGAAGAATTCAGATGACATTCAAGAAACATGGGTGTTCTTTTCAAAGTAGATATTTATGGTGGTGTTGTTCCCAATGATTTCCAAATTTTTGGGCCTTAACATTGGAAATTGTTTTTGGAAATGCAAGGTTTTTCTCATAGGAGTGAATGGGATGAATAATGGTGAAGAAAATCGGAAAAGGAAGAGAACCACATACCTCATAACATGGATATCATACCACATCCAGGAATGGTTCACCGATCAAGTTCAAGGAAACAATAAAAGTACACATGATGGTTCAAGGAATCAAAAATGGTTTGTGGAGGAAAGAGTTGCAGTACGCGGGATGACTCGTCATTGGCGGAAGAAAAGCAGTACATGGACTACCAGACATATGGTACACGAAAGGCTTGTATTTCCCTACAGACACACGGTACGCGGTAAAGGATCAAAGTTGATAGGAGGGCTTCAGTTTGTGGTGGAGGCTTACAATACACTGATGGAGTTCAGTACGTGGTTAAGATTTCCCCACATTGAAAATTTGGGTGAAACAAATTACCAAAATTTGTATAGTGATTTTCCTATATAAGGAGTATTAATCCTATCATTAAGGGTGATTGAAATTTAATAGTAAAGATCATCAGTGGTGGAAGAATTTGGATAAGTTCTAAAGAGTTTTCATAATATACTCCTTGTAGGACAAAGTGGTACATGAGAGACAAAATGATTTTTGGAACAAGAAGAAGTAGTCCGTGGAAAGAAGAAACAGTATTAAGAATAAGATGGAACAATTCTTAGAAGATAGGATTCCACAGATGTAAGAGTAGTACAAAGAGGTGGTATACAGATGTGGTACATAGAATAGACTCAGTACGCAAAGCAGGAACAATAGGCAGAGAAAGAGTGGTACACGGACTAGGCACAATATACGGAGCATGCACGGTATGCAAAGTATGCGTTGTATGGTGAGAAGGTGAAAAATGTAGGGTATGGGTGGTACACGGAGCAGGTGCAATATGTAGGGTAGTTTCCATACATGGATTAGGTATGATATGAAAAGTATATATAGTCTTCATAAGTGGAAACCATCCTCAGAATCAGAGAATGTACGCGAAAGATGAAACAATACAAAAAAAGAGAAGTCATACTTCACTCTCTGCCTATATTTTATATCAGAGAAAAAGAAGGAGTGTGGAAAATTTATATTCCATTATTCTAGTCATATTAACTGTGATGATGCAAAGGTGAGATAATCCTCATTATTTTGAAAATAATAAAGAGAGTATGTGACTCTAGAAAGAAGAAGAATAAGTTTTAGTGCAGCTGGTTTTGCATTGAAGAAGAAGGAGAAGAAGATTGTGTGGATTTCAGGTTTGCTAATAGGAAAGAAGAATATAATCACATGTACACTGCATTTCAATTAATCTTGTGAAGATCACTGAAATAGATCAAGAGAATAACATACCTTTTGAATAAGGAATAAGATTATCATAGATGGAATTATAAAGAACCAGCAAGTGTAAGGGCATATCCTACTTGTTTCAAGTTGGAAGAGGATTATTTCCCTTCTCCCTATAAGTTTAGGGACTCACACTAAGAAGAAAATATCTCCTTCCCTCCTCCAAGGGTAGGAATCCACACAGACTATTAGATTGTTTTCCTAGTCAACCACTGTAAAATCATATCACTTTATAGTATAGAATCCTTGTACTAGCCATCACCATACATGTAAAGGACTAACTACTCACATTAAGTAGTGAACCTTGTAAATATATTTTGTTCATATTTTTACTACTTTCTATTATTTCATGTGACATGGAAAAGAGAATAAGAGAATCAGGATCCAAACAGGTTAAGAGGAACATGTATAAAAAGATGGAATTGGTTTAAAAAGTCCCCAACACTAATTCACCACCCCTATCAGCATTAGGTATATCCCAAACTGGTCCTATCGGTCTTTAAATATCCATTGAGTGGTAGATTATAATCTTCTTTCACCTATTACAATTCAAATTTCATGTTTGGTTTACAAAACTTATTATTTATTATTTTATCCACTAAACTCTACAATTTAGAATGGTTTTCAGTGGTAATTTTGATGTATTTCCATATTATTTTCACCTAATACAACATAGATGAAGGTGAGGATAATTTTAACATTAATAAAGTAACCTAAAAAGGTTTATCTTAGTTTTATTTTAGTCTGTAAAAAACTAATTTCCTTGAAGAATGGGTTAAAAAGGATCACAACATTGTGGGATTGGTTAGACCCTTCTTCATCATGATTTTTACTACACCAATTTTCATGTTTTATGGATTATGGGAGGAAATAAAGGTAAAAATTACCACATTCTTATGGGAAGGGTAGATCCCATGATATAAATTGAATTATCACCACCTTTAAAGATTACACTCATAGATAAGTTGAATACAATGTGTGTTCCAATCGCCAAATATGATAGGTATCATCCATTTTAATTGGTTTGACTTTTGAGGGGTCAAATATTCAAAAATTGGATATCATTATTACTTTTTTCGTTTCTCGATTCAAAATCCTATCAAAATCCTATAATTTTTTGCATATGTCTCTTTTGAGATATAATGATACCATGATTTCTCTTTATGGACCCATTTTTAAACATATATGTATTTCCATAGAATATTTCTGAAGCAACTAAATGAAAATTAACCTTATTGGAAGAAGATTTTTGTCCCATAATTTGGATAATGTGAAGAGATCCATATTCACACCCAAATTTTACTTGAATGTTAGTAAATTTATTGTCTATTACTTGGTGGAACATATTCAAAATATTATTTCATGATTCATGAAGACACTCATTAAATTTTTAATCATTAGGATAGTGAGATGCTAAAATCATGACCTAGTTAAAATGGAGACACATTTCATTCAACGCCTTAAGGTGATCAGTATATCCCTTATAAGAAATGTTCCAACATTTGAGGAAATAGATCATCTCCCAAAATATATGATTTATATGATATATAAAACCCTATTCTAAAATATAGGGAATTTCATATAGATATATAGTGATGATCTCGAATACTTCCAGTTCCCTATATTTGGGCAGTTCTTTTAACTTGACTATAGAATTTCCCTCATCCTATATAAGTTATTCTTCAACTACATATGATCCAAAATGTTACTTCCCCACTATTTCATCTAGTGGATTGAGACAATTATGAATATTATATTCTATATAATGGTGTTTATAACCAAAGGGATGCACTATTAATTATTTATGCATTAGGTTTCCCACTGAATTATATGACTCACCATTTATTAGAAATGATATTCTTGGAATAGTTTCCCATATCTTTTCAAGTTCCTATCATAATGTGGGAAAATTTGGAACGTTAGTGTCATTAGGTTTTCCTTTATAAAAAATAGTTTCATCACTAATCGGAGATCATTAACAATGATAATAATGGGAAAAAACTCTACTTTAATCAGATACTCTATCACAAGGAAGACCTATACAATGAGGAATCAAGGGAGGACCTACATACTTCCTTGTTTGTTGGTTTTATCCATGTGGATAATATAAGGAACCATCCTTACACATTAAATAATCTAGTTAGTTCAAAAATAATTAACATTCATAGTTTGCAAAATATCTTTTCAATTTCAATTTTTATATAATTATGTCATAACTTATACATAAAAACTCATATAATTACAATGTATACACATATACTCAATATCCATTTTTTATAAAATTAAACATTTAGAAAAAACGTGATTTATTTCCATAAAAAAAATTCACAACATTAAAATTGAACTATTTTCTTTCTTTACACATAAAACAATCCTATAAAACATTTTAAAACCTGAGATGAGCATAAAAACTTTAGTAAGAGACATAAGAAGGAAGAAAGAAATAGTTAGTCTATGAATGAAAACATTTTGAAAATGTTATAACTTTTAAACATAAAAAATAAGTTCTTTATCTTACCTTATGAAATCTTAAGTTTCAAGTAAAACCATAGAAAGAATACATAAATCATAAAAGTAAATTGTGGAATTATTTTTATATCAATATTACATATAAAGTATGTAACGACCTGAAATTTTGAATAAATCTGGTTTCCTAATTTTGTGTGTTATTATATATTTTTTTATACTCAACAAATTTTTTTCATTTGATAACATGAGTATAATTAAAATGAGACCGTTGGGTTTTGACTGTTATATGACCATTGGTCAATATGACCGCTGTGAACTAAACTTTTCGATGTTTGTCTCTAAATACAAGTGATCTTGGTTAATTATTATAGAAAGAAGATTCGATGGCCTCACCCAGTAGTCTTGGACCGATCGAAGCCCATCTAACAGAACATGGGAAGGAGGTAGCACCACTGGGCTTTGCTCTGGACTAAACCCAAGCCGAACTTCATCGTGTGAAGCTAGAACGGAATCCCCTTTGCGAGAAGTTCAAACTGATAGAAATTACTACTCGTGCGATGTTGGCCGAGCCTCCCTTGGATTCTCTCACCTTAGCACACCTTACACTTAGGTCCTATGCTGGTGTGATAAGGGGCTATGTAAGGAGACCGTAACTGCCTTGTGTAACCCTTTGTTTTAAATAAATTTTTCTATTTCTTCTTATGATAAAGTTTATGAATTTTCAAATGTCCTGATAAATATAGTATGCATATTTTTGATGAATTTTAGAAAAAGGATATTTTAAAAATGTTTATGTAAGCCTTAAATAATTAAAAATGTGTATAGATTTTAAAAAAATGGTCTTCTACAATTATGTTTAGTACGAAATTTAGTGTCTAATAAGATCAACTTGATTTTTGATGAATAGTAAATTATGAATAGTGATTTTATGATTACGATTAGTAATGTGTCCAAATGGATTAGTAATCTCACTTAAAGAATGTATTAATATAATCTAGGCACCTTGATTAAGTAATGTTATTCAATAAAATGGTAAAATAACGGTTTCATAAATTATTATTCAAGTATTAGTTTTTTTGGGTGAATAGTGTTTTTAATTAAAAATTAAATTAAAAATATTTAGAAAATTATTTTTATAAAATGGATTTCATTTTTGAACTCAGAGATTCGATATTATGTTAAGGTAATTTTTGGGGTTTTTTCTGAAAAAATGAATTTTCAGTGAATACTGTATTTATTTAAAAATTAAATTAAAAATATTTAGAAAATTATTTTTATAAAATGGAGTTCATTTTTGAAATCAGAGCATTGATATTTGGTTAATGTGAAATTTTGGGATTTTTTTGAGAAAGTTGAATTTTCGATGAATAGTGAAAATATAGTTGTTAAGTTACGGGTGTGTAATGAAATCATTAAATGATATATTATGTATGTAATCAATATGGTCGACTTATGAATAGTAAAATAAGATATGAGGTGTCCCAAGTGGCCAATATCATGGGAAAATACCATGGGAAAGCCCATGGTTTTGCCAAAACCACTTGTGGGGTGTCCCTTGGCCATTAATGCCTTGTCCCCTCAAATTTCCTATAAATACCCAACCTTTCCTCCTTTAGTTTTCACTCCCAACTCTCCCCCAACGAATCTATGGTCTCATTACCTCCCAAGGAGTCCTCTCAAGGTTCCCCCAAGCCCTCAAGGTCCCAAACATTGAGTTTTAAGAGTTACATTTTAAGGTAAGGGATCTGACGTCTCTCTTTCTTTTCAAGTAATCTCCTTCATGTAATTTCTTTTATGCTCCATGTTATTATTTTGGAGGATGTTCTTTTATATTCATCTTAATTCCCTTTTCATGTTCATATGAAGAGAGACCCCCTCTTTCTCTCATCAATTCGTTTTAAAAATGTTTAAGTGGCGCCGTTAGGCTGCCAAATTTTTAAGGGATTCCTTCACCTTTCTCATTTTTCAAAGTTCTATTTTCATGTCAAGTCTTTCAAGTTCATTTTTTATTATGTTAGGGTATGATATCTATATCTATCATAATTCAATTTTATGTTCATATGATTAGAGACCCTATTTTATCTCTTCAATTCATTTTTGTTGAATTTTAAGTGACGCCGTTAGGCTGTCAAATTTTTAAGGGATTCTTTCACCCTTCTCATTTTCAAGTTCTATTTTCTTGTCAAGTATTTCTAGTTACTTTATGTTGGGGTATGATCTATATATCTATCATACTGATCATTTATGTTCATATTATTAGAGACCCTTTTTTATCTCATCAATTCATTTTTGTTGATGTTTAAGTGGCGCCGTTAGGCTGCCGAATTTTTAAGGGATTCTTTCACCCTTCTCATTTTCAAGTTCTATTTTCTGGTCAAGTCTTTCAAGTTCCTTTTTATTATGTTGGGGTATGATCTCCATATCTATCATACTGAAACTTTATGTTCATATTATGAGATACCCTATTTGATCTCATCAATTCATTTTTTTGGATGTTTTAAGTGACACCGTTAGGCTGCCGAATTCTCATAAGAGAAATCTTATTTTTTGTCTTCCTTCCATGTTTTTCATTTCAAATGGTATTTCCTTCAAATTTCATTACCATGTTCATGTATCCTTCATGTTATGTCCCTCTACTATTTTAGGGGTCATTTATGAATGTTTTACCCATGTCCCCTCTCTTTTAAATGTTTTCTAAAACCCCAAAACATAGCCATTATGCTACAGAATTTCTGTCTCAAAATGTCTCTCTTTTTTTTATAAAGTTATTTTATTTTATTAAGTGAACAATCAAAGCTCCCTATTATATATAGGTATTAATATATGTACCATGTTTTTCTATTTTAAATTCTGGGATTTACATACATGAGACCCGCTTTCCCTTTCTGTGGGTTTAAAGTGACATTAAGATCATGTCTTTAAAGTAGTTTTTAAAACGTTATGATTATGAAATGAAACCCATTTATTTTATGCTATATGGGTTGTTTATGAAATGATTTATAATGATATATGTGGATCACATGATAATAAAGACATGTCAAGGGTGCGCCCTGATAGCGCTCCAATGCATTGGGTAAAGACTTAATCTCTAGAGATGACCATCCAGACTGATAACTTGGTGAATAACCTTGGTAATTTTTAATGACACATTGGGGATGGACGTTGGTGAAACGAAATCATTGCCAATATTAAATGTTGTAGCCACATATTCATGTTTTGAAAAACGTTATTTTAATTATGATATGCCTCATGATTTCATTCTCATTCCTTAAAGTTATTTTTATGACATTGTTGATGTATCTCATGTTCACATGTTAAATGTTTCCCCTTGTTTCCCTTACTGGGCCTTTTGATCACCATTTCTATTGATGTATGTCCCCAGGTTATGAGATACAGTAATAAACCTAGGAGGAACATGAGGAGAAGCCTTTCAAGTGTTTAAGAAGAATGTTTTTATGTTTTCATGTTTTAAGTTCCTGGTTTCCAAGACACTAAACCTTAAATATCCTCAGTTTTGTAAAATGTAATGAAAGTTTATGTGATGAAAAGGAGGGATGCTATAGTTTGTATAAAAGGATGGTTTAGTTATTTGTGTAAATTAGGATATGAAAACATTAGGAAAAATCCTATAGAAACGTTTATATATATGAAATTTTCCTGGTGTTTTGGTGAGTATTGAGTAATGGGTTGCCAAGCAAATACATCCCTGTCTGGATACGAGCAGGTAGAGGTGGCTCTGGAACATATGTAAATAGGGGTAAAACTAGAAAACACCGCTTTGATCTAGACTCAAATGGGAACTGGTACAAGACAATGGGCCTTGCTGCACTCTTGGTTACGACACTCCCTGGGGATATTCTTTGGTAAATTCATAAGCTTAGTATAATCCATTGTTAAAGGAACAAAGATAAAATTAAATAAAGGTTCACATAAGAATATATGATCATGGATAACCTAGTTTGAAACCCTGGGGATCACAAGTTAGGGTATAATTTTATTCTACATGTTATCCTTATATGCTTTAAGTTCCTTTTCATGATTATTGGTTAATTATTTAAGCCCCTAATTATACTTTCTCTTCTTAATTAATGGGGGGAAATGGAAGAACATGTCCCAACAACCAATGTGACAGGAAATGTGACGATTGTCATATTAATATGACAGAGATGATTATAGGATTAAAATATGATTATTATTTTGGAAGACGATCACTATTTTGGGACCCTATATAATCTAGGTAAATAGATTACTACGATATTTTCATTGAGGGGTAAGGTTGACTTATATTTTGAATAATCGATGAATTTAAGGTGGAATTATAGTAATTTAGGTTACGTATGCAAATGATTAACCTATCTTGGGTAAATTATGTTTAGGTTAGCTACTTTTGTTAAAATATGTTAGGAGTGGTTGATGTTTTTTTTGGAGATGAATGATGAAGTTTATTTTGGAAGACTATGTTATCAAATCCTTCTTATATTTGGGTTTCAATCATAGTTTAGTTTTTGAGGAATTTTAAGGACATTTATTTATAGAATGGTATATGATGAACATTGGGTAGTACCGTGGAACTTTGAAGATTTAAAGTAGTTTCCCTTCCTCTGGGATTCTTTCTTTTTGAAAAGTTGTTTTACCTTACCCTTTCTGTTTTTGGGATAATGTTTAATGATAGAAGAAATAGATAGTTAATATTTTGTGGATTTTGGGACTCTCTAGAAGATGATTCTTGCGCTTATGATGAGACCAAGTGTTTTTGAATTCTCATCGTTTGGAGAATAGATTAGTTTTGGTAGAGACTTATTAATGGATGAAACTCTACTTGAAGGTAGGTATATTTCCTTATGTTTTTGTTCTAGGTTGTAAATTAATTCCTCAAAATCATGAAAAGGAACGTAAAATAAAAACGTTGTTGGCTTACGTTTCCTACTAGGTAATCAAAGACCGTTTACACATATAATAAGTTTGGGATTTTCTCGTGGTCAACTTTCTCCTAATCATGTTTTCTATCACTCTTCCTCAGAGCTTGACCCTTTGTTTTCTCCTCCATATCCATGTTTTCCTACATGGAATCCTAGTGTGGGTTAACTCGAGTGACCTTTTTACTTCCCTTTCTTTCTTTTAAAGTAATAGTTTTACTGACTCCTTTTCCGATGTGGGACTTTCAATGAAGTTTCAAAACCCAATTTTAAAAAAATTGTGAGGACACAATTTCTTAAGGGGGGAAGATTGTAACGACCCAAAATTTTGAATAAATCCTATTTCCTAATTTTGTGTGTTATTTTTTTTATACTCAACAAAACTGTTTCATTTGATAACATTGGTATAATTAAAATGAGTCCGTTTGGTTTTGACTGTTATATGACCATTGGTCAATATGACCTATGTGAACTAAACGTTTCGATTTTTGTCTCTAAATACAATGGATATTGGTTAATTATTATAGAAAGAAGATTCGATGGCCTCACCCAGTAGTCTTGGACCGATCGAAGCCCATCTAACAGAACTTGGGAAGGAGGAAGCACCATTGGGCTTTTCTCTAGACCAAACCCAAGCCAAACTTCATCGTGTGAAGCTAGAACAAAATCGGCTTTGCGAGAAGTTCAAACTGATAGAAATTACTACTCACGCGATGTTGGCTGAGCCTCCCTCGGATTCTCTCACCTTAGCACACCTTACACATAGGTCCTATGCTGGTGTGATAAGGGGCTATGTAAGGAGACCATAACTGCGTTGTGTAACCCTTTGTTTTAAATAAAAAATTTGATTTCTTCTTATGATGAAGTTTATGGGTTTTCAAATGTCCGGATAAATATAGTATGCATATTTTTGATGAATTTTAGAAAAAGGATATTTTAAAAATGTTTATGTAAACCTTAAATAATTAAAAATTTGTATTGATTTTCAAAAAATGGTCTTCTATAATTATGTACGGTACGAAATTTAGAGTCTAATAAGATAAACTTGATTTTTGATGAATAGTAAATTATGAATAGTGATTTTATGATTAGGATTAGTAATGTGTTCAAATGGATTAGTAATCTCACTTAAAGGAAGTATTAATATAATCTAGGCAACTTGATTAAGTAATGTGATTCAATAAAATGGTTAAATAACGGTTTCATAAATTATTATTGAAGTTTTAGTTTTTTCGGGTGAACATTTTTTTTAATTAAAAATTTATTTAAAATTATTTAGAAAATTATTTTAAAAAAATGGATTTCATTTTTGAACTCAGAGCGTCGATATTATGTTAAGGTAATTTTTGTGGTTTTTTCAGGAAAAATGAATTTTTGGTGAATAGTGTATTTATTTAAAAATTAAATTAAAAATAGAGAGAAATTTATTTTTATAAAATGGAGTTCATTTTTGAAATCAGAGCATTGATATTTGGTTAATGTGAAATTTTGGGATTTTTCTGAGAAAGTTGATTTTTCGATGAAGAGTGAAAATACAGTTTTTAAGTTACAGGTGTTTAATGACATCATTAAATGATGTATTAAGTATGTAATCAATATGGTAGACTTATGAAAAGTAAGATAAGGTATGAGGTGTCACAAGTGGCCAATACCATGGGCAAATACCATGGTCAATCCCATGGTTTTTCCAAAACCACTTGTGAGGTGTCCCTTGGCCATTAATGCCTTGTCCCCTCAAATTTCCTATAACTACCCACCCTTTCCTCCTTTAGTTTTCACTCCCAACTCTCCCCAAACGAATCTCTAGTCTCATTACCTCCCAAGGAGTCCTCTAAAGGTGCCCCCAAGCCCTCAAGTTCCCAACCTTTGAGTTTTAAGAGTTACGTTTTAAGGTAAGGGATTCGACCTCTCTCTTTCTTTCCAAGTAATATCTTTAATGTCATTTCTTTTATGCTCCATGTTCTTATGTTGGAGGATGTTATTTTATATTAATATTAATTCCCTTTTCATTTTCATATGATGATATACCCCCTATTTCTCTCATCAATTCGTTTTAGGAATGTTTAAGTGGCGCCGTTAGGCTGCCAAATTTTTAAGGGATTCGTTCACCTTTCTCATTTTTCAAAGTTCTACTTTCATGTAAAGTATTTCAAGTTCATTTTTTATTATGTTAGGGTATGATATCAATATATATCATTCTGAACTTTTATGTTCATATGATGAGAGACCCTATTTGATCTCATCAATTCATTTTTGTTGAATTTTATGTGAAGCCGTTAGGCTGCCGAATTTTTAAGGGATTCTTTCACCCTTCCCATTTTCATGTTCTATTTTCTTGTCATGTATTTCAAGTTACTATATGTTGGGGTATGATCTCTATATCTATCATACTGATAATTTATGTTCATATGATGAGAAACCCTTTTTGATCTCTTCAATTCATTTTTTTTGAAGTTTAAGTGGCGTCGTTAGGCTGCTGAATTTTTAAGGGATTCTTTCACCCTTCTCATTTTCAAGTTCTATTTTCTGGTCAAGTATTTCAAGTTCTTTTTTATTATGTTGGGGTATGATATCCATATCTATCATACTAAACCTTTATGTTCATATGATGAGATACCCTATTTGATCTCGTCAATTCATTTTTTTGGATGTTTTAAGTGACGCCGTTAGGCTGCCGAATTCTCATAAGAGAAATCTTATTTTTTGTCTTCCTTCCATGTTTTTCATTTCAAATGGTATTTCCTTAAAATTTCATTACCATGTTCATGCATCCTTCATTTTATGTCCCTATACTGTTTTAGGGGTCATTTATGAATGTTTGACCCATGTCCCCTCTCTTTTCAATGTTTTCTAAAACCCCAAAACATAACCGTTATGCTACAGAATTTCCGTCTCAAAATGTCTCACTTTTTTTCTAAAGTTCTTTTATTTTAATAAGTTAATACCAAAATCTATATCTTATATAGAGGTATTCACATATGTACCATGTTTTTCTATTTTAAATTCTGGGATTTACATACATGAGACCCTCTTTCCCTTTCTGTGGGTTTAAAGTGACATTAAGATCATGTCTTTAATGCAGTTTTTAAAACGTTATGATTATGAAATGAAACCCATTTCTTTTATGATATATGGTTTGTTTATGAAATGATTTATGGTGATATATGTGGCTCACATGATAATAAAGACATGTCAAGGGTGCACCCTCATAGCGCTCCAATGCATTGGGTAAAGACTTGATCTCTAGAGATGACCATTTAGACTGATACATTGGTGAATAACCTTGGTAATTTTTAATGACACCTTGGATATGGACCTTGGTGAAAAGAAATTATTGTCAATATTAAATGTTGTATCCACATCTTCAAGTTATGAAAAATGTTATTTTTATTATGATATGCCTCATGGTTTCTTTCTCATGCCTTAAAGTTCTTTTCATGACATTGTTGATGTATCTCAAGTTCACATGTTAAATGTTTCACTTGTTTCCCTTACTAGGCCTTCTGCTCACCCTTTCTTTTGATTCATGTCCCCAGGTTATGAGATGCAATAATGAACCTAGGATGAACATAAGGAGAATCCTTTCAAGTGTTTAAGAAGAATGTTTTTATGTTTTTATGTTTTAGGTTCCTGGTTTCCAAGAAACTAAACCTTAAATATCCGCGGTTTTGTAAAATGTAATGAAATTTTATGTGATGAAAAGGTGGGATGCTATAAAGTAGATCTCTCAGCTATATATGGAGTAACCATCATGGTTATGCTTGGAATAAACACTATAGAAATTTCCCATAATCTCTTAAGAGAGACCCTCTATTCCTTTTCCAAATTCCTTAGAGAGCTATAATGGGCTCACCCACCATCAGTTTATCATGGAACCCCCTATCCAGATAAAAAATTCCCAAGAACAATATCATTAGAGTAACGCATAAATATTGTATAAATGAAGCATTCTAGTGGAAAATAATTTTTACATTTTAAAATCAATTTCCATTTTTTTACAATTCGCGTACTGTTAAATAAAAAAATTTTATGTGAAAATAAAATAATACAATTGTAAAGTAAGCTTAAAAATATTAAAGCATCATAAAAGGGACAAATTCCATTCATGTTGTATATGTTAAAAAAATGTAAAAAGAGAAAATTAATATGTTTTTTAACGGAATTTCTATTAAAAATATCATGTCATTCCAGTTATAATTCATAAAATGAATAGAATATGTTATTTTTATGTAAAGAAACATAAAAAAAGTTTAAATACAATATAATATAAAAAATAATTTAAAAAATAATCTTAACAAGACATAATCAATGAAGTATAAGGTTAACACAAAAAATATAAATTGGCTTAAGAATACCCATAACTTATGTCCAAAAGTGTTCTGCACTTGTACTTGACTTCCTGGATAACCATATTATATTGATTAGTTACTTAATTCAAAATCATTTCCACATATTTTTTATTTATTATCATTTTATGAAGTTTATTTACGACTATTTTGATGAGTTATAAATACCATAATCGTCATTCTAGGAGTGCTAATTTCATTGCATTATGGTTAGTTCCCTTTAGTATAAATGTGAGAATTCTTTTCAAATGGAAGAAAAATTCTATAAATGGACATAAATGGTATTAAAATACTTCTATAATGAAGAATAATAATTCTATAATTACCTAGTTTGGTAAATTACCCCCCTTTTGAAATTACTTCCCTTTATTCTAATTCACTTATTCATCAAGTGAGGATACCTTTCCATAATAGCATTTTTAGATTCCCATGTTGCTTCATCAACCGTTTGGTTTCTCCAAAAAACATTAACCTAGTGAATTAACTTATTTTATATTACTTGATCCCTATGTTCATGAATCTATATAGGATTTCACTCATATGAAATTGTATCTTCTAACTGAACAATATCAGGGAAAAAATGAGATGGGTTTGGAAAGTAATTCATAACATTGAAATAAGAAAACAATTATGTACTTTGGAAAACATCATAGGCAAATCCCCTCAGTAGGAAAATGATCCAACTTTTACTAGGATTTTGTAGGGTCCACTAAACCATGGAGTTAGCTTCCCCTTCTCACTAAAACGAATAAATATTTTACATAGAGAAACTTGGTAAAAGATATAGTCACCTACCATGAAAGAAAGATCCCTACTATAGGTATCTGTAGAATTTTTCTTCCTACTCGAAGCTATCCTCAACTGTTAATGAATCATATAAAGTTTCTCTACCATTTCCTCTACCAATTATGGACTCATCGACTTTATTTCACCTACTTCATCCCAAAAAACTGATGTTGGAAATATATTTCCATATAATTCTTCAAAAGGCACTATTTTTATTCTATAATGAAAAGTGTTATTATAAGAAACTCAACCAAAGAAAAATATTGATCGTGAATTCTATGGTAATCCATTTAACAAGCTCGATGCATATCCTATAATGTATGATTTTTTTTCTCTAAATGTATTTTAGATTTAGGATGAAAAATAGTGTTGAAATTTAATTCAGTTAGCAATGAATTTTGAAGGCTTTCCAA
Source organism: Viscum album (assembly GCA_963277665.1). Classification (NCBI taxonomy): domain Eukaryota; kingdom Viridiplantae; phylum Streptophyta; class Magnoliopsida; order Santalales; family Viscaceae; genus Viscum; species Viscum album. The sequence continues at coordinate 594,500,856 of OY728166.1, forward strand.
AAGTTATAAGTGAACCTAAGAAAAAACATATATATTATAGAGAGAGGAAATCCTTTTAACCAGGCTATGTTTTTATGATATAATCGAGAAATATTATCTAGAGAGAGAAAGAGTGCATCGAATAAGAAGAAAATCTGTCAATTTAGTCATTCGATCTATAATAACTCAAATCGAATTTCAACCTCAAGAAGTTTTTTTAATCCTACTACAAAATCTAAAGATATATTTTTCCATTTCCACTCTAGAACATGAAAAATATGAAGCATTCCATTTAGTAATTGTCATTATACATTTACCAATTAACAAGTCAAACATATCTTGGTAAAGTTAGAAATACCTTTTTTCATTCCATGATACCTATAATACTCCTTATGGTCTCTGTATAAGTTAGTGCTTCAAGTATTAATTGGAAATTAAGAACTATGAGCTTCACTTAACATCGCTTTTATCAGTTGTGAATCACAAGCCACACATAATATCTTCCCAAATCTCAAAACAGAATATTTATCAATGTTAAATTCTATTAGCATACCCAATTAAAGTAATTATACATTTTTTTATAAATCAGGGTATTCCTTCTACACATTATTAATTTTATCTGATAGATAATATTTCACTGACACATGAAAAAATAGTGGAAATTCTTATACCAACAACTTCCAATCCAGAATTCATCAAATCATTAACCATGGGGTCATGTTCTACATGAAACCTCGTTAATATATCTTGAATATTTCGACTATAGGTATTAGACACATTGTTTACTTTTCTGCGAGGGTAATTGATCATGGAATCATAATCCTTTATTAGTTCCATCCATCTTCTCGGCCTCATGTTTAGTTCCTTTAAAGTGAGTATATACTTAAAACTTTTAGGATTATTATATATTTCACACTTTTATCCATATAAATGATATCTCTAAATTTTTAATTAAAAAACCATAGACTCTGATTATAAATCATTTTTGGTATAATTTAACTCATGTGGTTTCAGTTTCCAGGAATCATAAGAAATTACCTAATCATTCTACTTTCTAAGGAAATGAATTCCCTCTATAAGAATCACTATAGATGATAAAATCACTATTTCTAGAAAGAAGGGTTAGAACTGGGGGATTTACCAGTCTCCTTTTCAATTTCTAGAAACAAACATCACCTTATTTTGTCTAAAGAAATTTAACCCCATTTCATGGTAACTTATTTAGTGGCTTGAGAACCAAGAAACATTTATAATAAACCATCAGTAATATCTAACTAATACAAGAAAAATATGAATCTCAGTAACATTTTTACATAATTTCAATTCATCAAAAACTTGATTTGGTGGGATCAAATGTTATTCCATACTTATTTGTATTGTTACCAAGAAAAGAAATCTGTTGTAACCGAAGATCACATTTTATAAATTCCCCATATAACACATTTTCTTTTAGGGTTTGCAAAAAAACACTTCTTTGTTTTTTACAATACTCATAAATTTTTGAATAAACCAAAATATTTCCAATAAACAAAATAATAAACTTATCAAAATATTCATAGATGATTCTATTAATAATATCCATAAATAAAATAGGGGATTTTTTCTAACCAAACGACATAACAACATACTCATAATTCTCATATCTAGTACAGAATGTTGTTTTTGGAATTTCAACCTCTTTTCCATTTAGTTTATGGTACCTAGATCTCTAGAAAATCTTGGAAAAATATTGAGGTCATTGGATATAATTAAATTGTTTATTTATATAAGTTAATGTATACTTTTACATAACATTAATTTTATTTAATGCTCTATTATCAATGAAAATCCTAATAGAACTATATTTATTTTTAACAAACAGAATAAGAGAACCCCAAGAAGATGTGCTGGGTCAAATAAAACCTTTACTTACAAATTTCTATTACAGAATTAACAATTCAATATGTTATAATTTATCTATTTTATAAGGGGTTTTTAAACTATGTTTAGAATTAGGGACTAAATCAACACCAGAAACAACATCCCAATCAGTTACAATACCAAAAAAATCATATGTAAAACATCTAGATACTCATTTAACATCTACAAATCATTAATTTTAATAGTTCCCTTGTTTTCAACAATATTTCCATGATAACATTCATTTACATATTTTAAAATTTTCATAACTTCATAATATACTACCCACGGCATGGGTTCATTATAGCATACAAATTGAGACTCTTTCTCAAATAAAAGTTCATTATATCTATAATCTATCTTATCATGGTAAATGAAAAGCCAATACATACAAAAAATAACATAAAATTATACCAGGGGAATGTCAAAAAGGTTATAAAGAAAATTATTTTGCAATATATTCACAGGAATATTCTTATAAATTATTTTTTCCATAATATTTACCCCAGGTGTTTTTATGATAAGTTCTGGAATCATTTCTTGATGTGTAATTTATAATTTACAATAAAAATTATCAAAAATAAAACAATGTGTAAACCATGTAACAAAAAAATTAGCATAATATGAATATGAGAAGAATTTAATTTATAATAAATAGTTTAATTTCCAAACATCTTCGGTTGTTTTGATTTCCAAGAATTGTTTTTCCATCTTTAGTTGAATCGTCTTAGGAAATTATATTTCTCAAGGAAATTAGTTTTGAATTAATTCAATTCCAAAGAATAAATCTCCACTCTATACATGATATTATTGAAAATTAATCATCGTTGGTTTGCTTTTCCTTCCAAATAGTAAATAGAAAGACTAACCTTTTAATGGTTTAAACACACCATGAAATTGAAAATATTTTTCTGGTATTTAATCCACCCTTCATCAACCACTTTGTTAGAAGATACACTAAATGCATGAGGGTGTTGCATCATAAAATATTCCACCAATAACATATTCTAATGGGTTTGATCTATCTCATATTCTTCATAGATTTCGGTATCATTTATATCATGTTTAAACTGATTCCTTTCCATCACAAACATTACAGTTGTAATTCCCACCTTTCTAGGTTGTGGATTCCAAAGGATATCATCATATATGTGTCTTCCTACTCTAGATTCCCTATTTCTTATGTGGAAAATGATTCTCAATAGACATATCTTAAATAAAGCAACATGGTAAATTTTAAATTCTATATCATTTCGAATTAACCATAAAGTAAAAAAAATATTTAAGGGAATTCTATTAACATTATCCTAACCCCTAAAGTTATCTAAAAATTTCTCTAATACCAATATTAAGGACACATACTTAAAAATTTAATAATATAGTTAATTCTACTATAACTAAATTTCATATATTTCCTAATATATTTTCATTTTAGAGTTTTATATAATTATTCCATAACATATACATAGAAACTCATATAACTAAAAATCAGACAAGTATACTCAATATCCATTTTTCACAATATGAGACTTTGAGGAAAAATTGGATTTCTTTCCATAATGAAACATGAAAAATTTAAATAAAATTAATATCTTTATTTACCCATACAAAAACCCCATGAAAAACATCTTAAAACTTGAGATGATCATAAAAATATAATTAATGTAAATAAGAATGAAGAATAAAATCATTAGTCCATGAATGAAAACATTTTAAAAAAGGTATAACTTTTACACAAAAAACCTAAGCACTTTATCATTCCTTATGAAATTATATACTTCGTATAAAACCATCAAAAGTATAAATAAATAATAAAATTAACTTGTAAAATCTTTTTCATATCACTCATAAAAATAATGTATCTCCCCTAGCTATATAGGGGGTAACAATTGTGATTATGCTTGGAATAACCATCACAGTATATTACCATAATCTCTTAGATGAAATATAACCGGTTAGAAAATAGTATTTATTATTATTTTCAATAAAATTTAATAAAGGCCTTATAAAATTGGTTTTCATCTATATTGACATCCATTTATTGATTTTTATAATTTATTGCGGATATTATCCAATGAAACCATCCAGATTCATTTATTGTATGTCATATGATTATGTCATATTAATTCCTTCATGAAATATATACCTTTAAAAGTTTTAATTAATAAATGTTAGAATTATCAGTGTTTTCATTATCATATTCCATGATTATATGTGGTTTATATCTATATAATGTGGGACCCATTATAGCCCTTCAATGAAATGTGTAACGTTTTATATCACATGAGATGATATGTATGGAACTGAGTAGTGAACCTAATCCACTATGAGAATCTACCTATAATGGTTATATGATATTGTAAACTTATTACATCGTGCGACTATATCCACCAATGATTATGATATTTTCAGTGATCCTAAATATATGATAATATTATTTTTTTCATATTTTTGTGCCACATTTTATTTACTATGTGATGTTTTCATTGCTCATTATTATTGATTCACGTTTCCACTTTTATAAATCTCAATTATGATGTTATTGCAATAGCCTTATACCATGAATCATGATTCTATTTTTTTTAATACTATCCCTATATGTTTTTCCATACACCTTTATTATATTATCATAACCACATGTTCATGTTATTCTCACTTATTATCTTGGATTTTTTTCTTTAATTATCACCCTTACTAATAATTTGAGATCACCCATTTTTATATTTCTAATACCTAGGTTATGAAAGATAATATTATGTATGATATGTATAAAGTTTTCATATGAGAATAAAATATATGAGATATAGTAGTGAAATATTAAAATATGTTTTATATGTATGTAATATCCAAAGACAATAAATATTTACGTTTTGGGGTGTGATTTATTATGATATATATTGAATATTCATGTAAAATGATACAATATGTATATATGTTGTACTCAGATAACCATAGTTGGTATGGGAATAGGGATTTATAATATTTAGATATTAGGTAATGAATAATGGTAGGATAGAAACTAAAAACACCTATGATAAATAAAACCTATTATATGATAAACCAAAAACATCATAGGTTGAAATGAAAATGTCATAATTCAGGATATCTTTTAATCGATTTTATTTATCATATGATTGATTACCCTTATTATTATTTGTTGAGACTCCTAGTGAAATTGTTAAATTTTATTAATGGTATGACCCATAATGAATAGAGTTAACATTAAATATGATGGGAAATTTAGTGATTGTCCTAATGAGTAACCAAATGGGATAAAAGTTGAAGTGAACAATATTTTGGCAATGCTAACCCAACTATATCAATCTATGAACTATAATATGAATTAGGTTAAACTATCAAAAACACTTAGGAAAGTATAAATCTATATTGAATCTTTGATGAAAAATATCCACCATCATTCAGTGGGTATTCCAAACCACTTATATTTAATCAATGGATAAATACAATATAATATATATTTTCTATTTTCCAGTGCTTTGAGAATAAAAAAGTTATATTAGTTTTTTATCATTTGAAGGGTGAGGATGATCAATGGTGGACTAATTTTATAATAAAATTAATGAGGAATATATTTTATCCTCATATAAGGAGGTTTTTATGAAGTCATTCATTAATAAATACGTTCCTTTACCTCATCTCAATAAAATAGAGAAGGAATTCCTAGAGTTGATAAAAATTGGAAATAAATAAATTGGTACATAGGATGAATATTTTACAAAATATTAATTTTTTTGCTTTGGGTTTTATCACTTATAATTTCTTAAAACCATGAATATAAAAAATAAATTGATATATGAGACATCAATATCTATAAAGAGAATTATTGATGTTCTATCAAGGTGGAAATTCAAATTACATACTCCAATTATTCTCATGGTTTTAGAAAGAAGGAGAAGAAACTATAGTTTAATGTAAAATATAAGGATAAAACTAATGGGGGAATTAAAATTAATATTACTACATGATAAAAATAACGGAATAACCATAGAAAAAATCACCTTAAATAGATTGGAGAATTATTCTAGTGTGGAAGAGATGGCATCAAGTAATTTAAAATAAAATATATACGTATAGGCCAATAAATAAAATAGATGAAAATAAATATAACTCAAGTATCCCACCTAAAATTAAATTATACAATTTTAAGTAGTATGGACATTAAACCCACAGTTTCACAAATCCAAGGGTTAATGATGACATTTGACATCAATAAACTTCAATTGCAAGGGTTAAAGGGAAAGACTATGCAATAACTAATGATATAGGTGATGAAACAAATCTAATGAAATGTATAATAACCATAAAATATAGAACATAAAATATCTTATTTTATTCTATATTTACCACTTCTTCATATTTATGGTGTTTTATAAGGGAATCAAATAACAACCCCAATGGTTAGATACTGAATTATCAGTGAGGACTCAATATGGTATAATTACTACCTCAAAAATATACAATTAATCTTCAATAGATGTTTGATGTAATATTTATTGTGTATAACTTATTATTCCCCCTTAATTTTAATTTTATGTGATTTTTTCAGTTATTCTCTCTCTTTATAGATCAAATATTAATTTCTAGGACATGAAAGTCATATTTCATATATTACATAAATATATGATCATATATTCTTGAAATGTTTACCCTAAAATCCATATGTAAATCAATTACATTATTTGGGTTTTAATATATAGTCATTATGGCAATTTGGATAAAATATTCAGGTAAAACATGATATTGTTGATTGTAACGCCCAAAAATTCTAAAAGAATAACACTGTGTTCGATAACATATAAGAAATGCAACATCGAGATTATAAAACACTCATAATATATTTCATTAAATTTAATCTCTTAGATATATTATGAAAAATTGAACTCAAATAATTAAAAATATAAATATTTTAAAATAAACTCAATCTCATTGATAGCTTGCGATGTATGCAATGTCAGGTTTAAATGAAACATGATATTATTTTAAAATATTATTTTTTAAACATGACCATTATAACATACAAGTTAAGTTGGTGGGTATGAATAGGACAAAATAAATTATGATATTTATTTGGTTTAAAAATGTATGAAATAAATTCAATGGTTATCTATTCATTTGGAATAAAATAATAATCTTTTGAAAAAAAGAAAAGTTTTTTGAAAAAATTTATTTTTCAAAAAGGATGCTTAGCCAAGCTTTTCATTCATAATAAAAAATTAATTTTAACCAATTTTATAAACTTTAGTTGAAAAAATTAACTTTTCTCTTGAACTCTACATGTAAAAATTATCTTTGGATCTTTTTTAGAGTTGTCTGAAAATATTAATTTTTGATGAATGGGGAAAAATATTTATTTTTATTGAAAAAATATTTATCATTTAAATTATATACAATGGTAAATTATATTTTAAAATGGTTTTAAATTAAATTAGTTAATTTTTTTTATAATTTTACTAATTTAGTTCAAATGAAATAATTTCAAAATTAATTCTGATTTAATAACTTTTTAAATTGTTGAATGTTTTTTAGAAAAATGATTTTTATGAGTCTTCAGGTTTAATTTAAAATTTAAATCTCCAAATATTGTGAATTTAATTTATAAAAATGGATTCCATATTAATAATTAGAATAATTTATATTATCTAGTAATGTCAACTTAATTTTTGACAACTATGAATAGTAATATCATTAAAAATTAATTACCGTGGTTATGATAAAAATGGGTTTACTATGGGATTAAATTAAATAGGTAATAGTGAAATGACCAATGAACTAGTCCAATTATCATATTATGGTCATATTTATATAGTATAACCACTAATTTTCAATAATGACTCATTTTTTAGTCTTATTTCATGATGAAAACATGGTTATAATTCATTTTTATCTAAAAAATTCACGTGTGTCCTCTCACTGACTTGTAAATAGACACCATTCTTCTATACTCTCCACAATTAATTTTTTTATTAAACCAAAAGTTCCCAAATACCTTAAATAATCCTAAAAAAATCCAATAAGCCCTGGTTTGATCAGAAATACAACCTTGTAAGTGTTTTAATACAAACCTAAAGATGTCATTTGAATAAGAGGTAACGTTCTTAACCAAGCATTTTTATTTTATTTCTTATTTCATATCCTAAAAATATTATTAAATCATGATAATATAATTTAAAAGTTTATAAAATATAATGATATTTTGTTATTACTACATAATAACATATATCCATAACCAAATATATCAAATGGAAAACAAAACGTCCATACTATGTTTAACAGATTATAGCCTTGCGAACCAATGTAATTACTTTTAAATCAACAAATTTATATGGTGTATATAATGATGGATTTAACATATTTATATTATATTTATTATATTAATATAATTATGGAATTATGATATCACATTTACCTTTTTATTTTCCATTCTTTCAGGGGTATGATAACGTTGTTCGTGTGTATGGTTGAATAACCCCTCATGAAGCGATGCGATTCATTCTAATATTATGATTTAAATGGAAAGAATTAATGTAAATATTAATGAATATTTGGGATATTTATTAACTAAACATATCTCTTGAAATATAATATCTTATATAACTTCTTACCTTCTAATCCTTTGAAAAAATGCCACTCTTTCTAACATTTGGACTACCGCCTCCACGTAGGGATGTGAAATGTTTATCATTTATTTTTTACATGTATCATAATAAAGATGTATTTTATTAATATAAATTATATGTATTAAATGATAAGTTTTTTATTATGTCTAATTAATATTAATTTCCTTTTCTTTCAATCCATCGAGAAAAAATCGAAACAATATTCATGAATAGGTAAGACCTACCATCTCCATGAACTGTGTAATCTATTTTCTATATCTAACTATTATAGATTAATATAAAATCATATATGATGAATATATATAATAAATTTATATCATGATTATCATTTTCATTATTATGTAACCATGAAGGACGTAAAATTATTGAAATTACTCAACTATTATATACATGAAAAACAAAGAAATTATCACCTGAATCAATTATTTTAACAATGAAATGTAAATAAATGGGTGATAAAAGACTATAATTAAATCATATATAGTAAAATATATATTATTATGATTATATAAAATATTTATAATAAACATTTATTTATTATATAGGAGGTTCATACACATACGAAGTCGAACATTAGGTATGGATTTCTTGTTTCACTTTTACTTCTGTGAGACATAAGTAATATCCCCCTCAATCATTTAGTGTGGTGTATATACTACAAATTTTATTTTTTATACCATTAATATTTTTATATTAAATTTATTTGAATTTTAATTTGATGTTATTCCTTTCACGTGGCTTATGTTTCAAATGATACTAAAGTGGTAAGGATTTTTTTCACAGGCTTAAATTTTTTTTAGGATTGTTAATGTTTAAGTGTCCCTTATGGGAAATTATTTATATTTATATATTAAAATAAATCTAGTTTCATCTTATCTGGTTATTATTTAACATTTACATTAATTATTTCATTTATAGACTCATTATTACTTAACGTGATGGAGAAAATATTTTAATATAATATGAATTCATTTATCTCTTTTGTTTTAATTTTTTTTTTCCAAAAACCATGTTTTATAATAATCATTTAAAAAATATTTTTAACATTAAAAAATGACTTATTGATGAATTTTTTACTTATATTTAATTTTTTTGAAAAAATTAAAGGAATCTTCATGTTTTTTACACACAATTCATGTATGGATTTTATAAAAAATGTGAAAGGAATAATTATTTTAACATATATGGTATGTGAGGAATTTCCCAACGTCAAGAACAATACATGGTTTAAAGTATACTCTATATGTTACAATGGTTATTTTTGAATAAAATTATTTTTAAGATATATTAGGAACTTTTAGTATTAAAAATATAATAATACTAAAAAATGTAATATTCCTCAAGAATGTATTTGATTCCATTTTTATGGTGTTTCCATATGTTAACTACATCAAACCTGTATTTTACAAATACTCTACTAGAGATATGTTTTATTAGTACCATACTTATTCTTATATGTATGGTTTATGATACGTTTAGATAGGGAATTTATTGATATTATCTTTCTTGATAATTTTCTGTAATTGTAATGGCCCGGACCTCTCCGGCCCATTACTTTGTCAAAAAGAAGGCTACAAGTGTTCTGGAGGGTAAAATACACTTTTCCCACACTTTCCAGAATTTTGAAACTACACGCCGTGTAGTTTGAGTACACGCCGCATACCCTCTTTTTGGGTATACCCCGTGCGGATGGCCGTGTCTTTGCCGCGTGAAGAAAATGGGTACACACCGTGTGTCCAGTACTACACGCCGTGTAGTCCCTCCCTGCGTACGCGTTACCGTGTGTTGTCCAGTCATCGACCGTGTGCCGCGTTGGAGCCGTGTCCCTACTGTGTGCAATAAATGGGTACACGCCATGTGTCCAATCTTCACGCCGTGTAGTCCCTCCCCGCGTATGCGTTACTTTCAAACCGTGTGTTGACCAGTCAACGGCCGCGGAGCAGCGTTGGAGGCCGCGTGGAGACCGTGTGAAAATAGACAAGTACACGCCGTGTACCATAAGTACATGCCATGTACTTTTTCTTTTCACACCTATAAAAGGAGGGGTCCCCTCCTCCTTTGAACTCACACCTCTCCTCCCCTCCCCTCTGAGCAGAGCTCTCTTAAGAGACTCGATGGCTCTTTCTTCCATAACTTTTCTGTCCGAGCTCCAATTTACGATCCGTCAGCGGCCACGAGATCGTAACGACGAGGCTGAACTTCTGAGTTTGGATCCATTGTCTTTCCTTCGGCTTTTCCTCTCCGACTTCCACCCGAGGAGGTTTTTCTTGGACACCGACGAACGTCTTCTAAAGTTGATCCGGGGGAGCGTTGTGACCAGAACCTGTTGAGGTAGGGGTTTTACCTTCGTCTCTCTAATTTGTGCATCATGCGGGGTGGGTATCCTTTTTGTTTTCATGAGAAATAGTTGAACCTTTAAATAAAGATACTAACTAGTTAAAGAACGAGGATGGGAAGTTTTTGATTGCTATTACTTTACCTTTTATATCCTGTGATATTATGTTGTGAAATGAATAGGCTAATGCCTACTGAAAATCACGGTCGTTGGGGGCCTTTTCTTGCGCAATTAAATGTTGCCCTATCTTTCTAGACCGTTTTTGTGAGTGGAACGTTGTTGAATGTGGGAATTGGTTAATCAACTAAAGTTGACTGTTTAAATGAAAATATGGAACCCTTGTGTGGTCACCCCGGTTAAACAAAATGGAATAATTAACATGTGGATGTTGGCTTGGTAACGTGGCCTTGTATTGGGGGTGTTTTGTGGGCTGTTGTGGTTTGGGTGAGCAGCGGGGCTGCGGTTGACTTGGTTGTGGGAAGGTGTGAATGTTTAATGCTGATGGGCAGCGGGGCTGCAATAAATGGTATTAAAGGGATGCTGATGTGTGGGTTTGGTGCGGTTGTGGTTATGGCGGTTGGAAGTAGGGCCGCAGGGATGGGTTTTAATGTGAACTGGTTATGGGTTGTGTTTAATAAATAATAAATGTGGAAGAATGATGGGGCTTGGTAATGAAACAGAAATAACAATCAATGGGTTGGTTGGTTGTTAAGAAGGGCTTTGTTGTGCTTCTTGTGTTTCCCTAACATGTTTTGTGTATGGTAGGGATATGTTTTACGAATGATTGAAGTGGTTGGTTGGGGATAGTTCCCCAGTAGTTAAGGAACTAAATAAGATAATTTCTACTGAAATGTGAAAACCTAAATGGGGTTTGGGTTGTTTGTTGAATGCATGCTTCGTGGTAGCAGTGTCGAGGCACGTGCTCAGTTTATCTTTTTAGAAGCCATAGGTTTGGCTGAGTGGTTGCTATATATATATATATCTATATCTTTTGTGTTTTATCGCACCACACCCATGTTGAGCACATAGTGCCGAACACTCCCATTTCATGGGAGAGGGTGTTTTCCCATAGTTACTAGCTCCTTCCTGCTCCTTCTCCCCTAGGCTGTGATGGCTTGAGGTGACCTTACACCCAAGACTCTTCGGGTAGGTTTCGATTGGGGTGATTAGGCCCAAGACTCTTTGGGAAAGATTATAGGTTGTGATGGATTGAGGAAACCTTACTCCTAATACTTTTTAAGTAGGATTCAATTTCAGGCCTAGGTGTCTTCGTGCGAGAGTTATGTTACTATTAATATTCCCAAGAATTGTCGGGATGAGGCCCAGGTGTCTTTAGGCGGGGAAGTGGTTGTGGTTGTGAGGCCCGGGTGTGTGCGGGCGGGATGTGTGGTTGTGAGGCCCAGGTGTGTGCGGGTGTGATGTGTGGTTGTGAGGCCCAGGTGTGTGCGGGCGGGATACGTGGTTGTGAGGCCCAGGTGTGTGCAGGCGGGGAGAGTGTGACAGTGTTAGGACGTTCAGCTAACTGATGGGAAATGGTGCGGGGTACCCCATACTCTTGTTCTTATACTACTACTACCTGTTGTGCTTGTGTTTTGGTGAGTGTGGCTGGTGTGGTTGGGTGGATAGAATTCCTTGCTAGGTTTCTTCTGTTGTTCTCATGGGACATTAGGATGTTTCCCCACTTGTGCACGAGAGCTTTAGGTTTCCATACTGAGTATACTTGCATGCTCACCCTACGTTTACTTTCAGGTTTCCAGGAGGACTACCAGGGCCGTGCGGGACCCTACTAGTCAGGAAGTTGGAGTTGTTGCAGTTGCTGTTGTCTTGTTTTCTTTTGGTATTTTACTTTTGAGATTTCATGTACTTGTACCTTGTTATAAATTGTTTAAACATGAATGTAGGAATGGTTTGGGTTTATTTCTATACACTTGTTCTTTTTTCCTTTTTGGTGGTTGACTTGTCCTATTTCCCGATCCTAAAAAAAATTAAAAAGTGTAATGCCTCCCATATTTGTGAAAACTAATACCCTTGGGGCTAGTCTCCAACCCGGGGCCTACTAGAGGCGAGACTCGGGGGTCATTATCTCCCTTTCACCATTGCCAGCTCAGGAGGGGCATCTTTGGTGGGAGGGGGTCCTGACAGAATGGTATCAAAGGTGATGGTTGAGAGATAGGATGGAGTCTGGAGTTAGGCATAGTGAGGATTTCTTGGGATGGTAGGGAAACAGTGTTAGTTAATCTTGGTGCGTGACATAGGCCAGGGACGACCGGCTAGGACACGGGATTTTAGGCCCCCCCGTGATCCGATGCAAGGACTCTGAGCCTACCGAACGACCAAGTGAGACTACATTGATTGCAGGGTAGAGACCATATGGAAGGTACATGCATCATCATGATTGTGTTTTACTCGATTTTGGTGTTATGGGAAAGAAATTGAAATAAAATGATAATTAAAACTTTGAGAAATTTGTTTACTACGTGGGTTTAGGCGATCCTTGTTTACCGTACAGCTATGGCACCTGCATGGCATCCCCGGGTGGCTCAGACGGCCGAGGCCCAGCAGATCTAGGCGTTTGATCAGTTGAGGATTGACCGAGAGGAGGAAGATAGCCAGTGGAAGAAGACTCTCCGTTCCTTCCAGCGGCAGACCCTCAAGAAGTACGAGGGTAGTACTTCGGATACAGAGACGGAGGGGTGGCTTGAGGAGCTAGGGATTGCTTTCACCTTGATCCGTACTCTGAGGGAGTACTGGGTTCCCCAAGAAGTCAGTCAGCTGATAGGTGTGGCACGATAGTGGTGGATACTCTACCTTGGAGAGAGGATAGAGGCAGAGGTTCCATGGGCTGACTTTGAGAAGGAATTCTGAGAGGAATTACTTTCTTCCATGATCAAGGCGGAGAAGCGGCATGAGTTACTCTCCCTTCAGCAGGGAAGTATGATGGTATGAGAGCTGGGGATCAAGTTCAAAGGTCTCCTGTACTTTGCTCCGGATCACTTTCCGGATGAGGAATCTCGGGCAAGACGTTTGGAGGAGGCGCTTCGTCCTTCGCTCCAGTATGTTGTCACCCCCTTCACCCTTCCGACGTACATGGAAGTATAGAAGAAGGCAGAGGTCGTAGAGAGGATGCACTCGCTGGGAGGTGCACCGCGTGAGGTGTTTCAGCTAGGTTCGTCGAAGGGGGAGGCAATCAGCAGCAGGACTCCTGTGACAGGACCTTCCAGGTTCATTCCATTGGGGAGCAGGCCCCAGCAGTTCCAGTTCAGATCTTTAGGTCCTCGTCCCTTTTCCACGATCCCAGGACCAATGTGTTTTTCTTGTGGAGGTTTCGGGCACATTCAGAGTCAGTGCCCGACCCGAGCTCCGTACAGTGGAGGTGGGCAGGTTCAGTGCCCACCGCAGCAGCACCAGTTGCCGGCGAGGCCCTTCCACCAGCAGTAGGACCATGCTCCTCCGAGGGAAGACATTGCGGGAGGAGGCCGACCTCAGGGTGCTCTTCAGGGACCTCGACCAGGGCGTGGTCGGGGAAGTGGACGACATCAGAGAGGCAGAGGAGCGGGGCATGGACAGTTGCATGCAGCAGAGTTGGAAGCTCCAGCAGGACCAGAGGCGGTGCGAGGTACGATTTGTTTGTTCAACACTCTTGTTTCTGCTTTGTTCGATTCGGGAGCCTCACACTCTTTTGTTGAACCTAGTCTAGCCCATGTTTTGGGACTAGAAGTAGAGAGACTTTCCATACCACTGGTACTTAGTACACAAGTTGGGGGCCATACTAGCGTATCTTGTGTTTTCCGGGGGTGTGGGATGACGTTGGGACCACATCGATCTAGTGGAGACCTTCTTCTGTTATAGATGCAGCCATACGATGTCATCCTAGGCATAAACTGGTTGTTTTCTGTTAGTGCCGTTATCGACTGCTTCTGGAGAAGAGTCATGTTCTCCGACGTAGATGGGAAGCACATATCTTTTGTTGGCCAGAGGAGCTATCAAGCGGGAAGATGGCGTGTGGAGCCTCTCCTTTCCTTGTTGAGCGGGTTATCAGTGGTTCCAGCTGATACAGAGATGATGGATGTCCCATGGGTTGTTGGGGAGTTCCTCGATGTTTTTCCTAAGGAGGTTATAACTCTACCCCCCGACGAGACGTCGAGTTTGGGATAGACATACAGCCTGGTGCCCGTCCGATTTCGATGGCCTCTTATTGGATGGGACTTTCAGAGTTGCGGGAGTTGCAGATTCAGATTGATGATCTGATGGAGAAGGGTTTTGTTCAACCCAGAGTGCCGCCATGGGGTGCTTCAGTTTTGTTCGTGAAGAAGGCAGATGGTGGTCTCAGGCTATGCATAGACTACCGAAGGTTGAACCAGGTAACAGTGAAGAACCGTTACCCCTTCCAAGGATATATGATCTCTTGGACAAGCTTAGGGGAGCATGTTGGTTTTCAAAGATTGATCTACGATCAGTATATCATCAGCTGAGGGTGAAGGAAAGTGACATATCGAAGACAGCTTTCAGGTGTAGGTATGGGCACTTTGAGTTTGTAGTGATTCCGTTTAGAGTTACAAATGCACCAGCTGTATTCATGGGACTTATGAACTGTGTCATCTGAGAGTTTCTGGACCGGTTCATTGTTGTGTTTATTGATGACATCTTGATCTACTCAAGATTAGAGGAGGAGCATGTTGAGAATCTCAGGGCAGTCTTGGAAGTCCTTCGACACCACCAGCTTTACGGGAAATTGTCGAAGTGTAAGTTCTTGACACAAGAAGTACACTTTCTTGGGCACGTGGTGTCTCCGCATGGAGTATCGGTGGACCCATCGAAGGTGGAGGTAGTTGTTTCTTGGGCAGCACCCAAGAGCGTGGCAGAAGTTCGTAGTTTCTTTGGGTTATCAGGTTACTATCGGAGGTTCATTTCGGACTTCTCTCGAGTTGCTGCTCCATTGACAGCCTTGACTAGGAAGAACCAGGTCTTCCTGTGGAGCGAGCAGTGCCAGAAATCTTTTGACTACCTGAAGGAGAAGTTGGTCAGTGCTCCCGTACTCAGGTTTCCAGAGGAAGGGTTGTTGTATGAAGTGTTTTCTGATGCTTCTGGACTTGGTCTGGGGTGCGTGCTGATGCAGAAGAAGGGCGTGATTTGTTATGGGTCTAGGCAGTTGCGCCCTCACGAGTGTAACTATGCCACCCATGACCTGGATCTTGCAGCAGTATTGTTTGCATTGAAGTTGGGGCGACATTACCTCTTTTGGGAGCACTTTGTGGTCTTCTCAGATCACAAGACGCTGCGTTATATCTTCTCCCAGCGTGACCTGAACCTACGGCAGCAGAGATGGGTCAAGTTTCTCCAAGACTATGACTTCAAGATCTCTTACACTCAAGGTAAGGGCAACGTCGTGGCTGATGCCCTGAGTAGGAAGTCACATAATGAAGTGGTTCGGGAATCCGCTGATGCTTGGAAGGCGATGGGAGAGTTGGATTCCCTGCACTTAGATGCAAGAGAAGAAGGTGTTAGAGGCTGTTTGTTCCAGATGATGGTACAATCTTCCTTGTCGCAGCAGGTGGAGGAGTCTCAGTGGGGGGAATCTGAGGCAGAGGTGATGTCAGATCGTGTCGATCAGGGGAATTCTCTAGAGGGATGGTCAGAGGACAACCGACATCAGATGCTTTTTCATGGAAGGTTTTTTGTCCCAGAGGCGATGCGTGAGGGAGTTCTCCGTGAGTTCCATAGCTCAGCCTTAGCGGTTCATCCAGGAGTTTCAAAAATGTACTGAGGCATGAGGAATCAGTTTTGGTGGCCCGAGGTGAAACGGGTAGTGGCGGAGTTTGTGGCTAAGTGCCTAGTGTGTCAGAAAGTGAAGGCTGAACACCGTGTTCCCGGTGGTTTGTTGCATCCTTTAGATGTCCCCGAGTGGAAGTGGGATGACATCTCGATGGACTTCGTCACAGGACTACCCAGAGCTCAAGCTGGTTATGATGCTATCTGGGTAGTGGTGGATCGACTGACGAAATCAGCTCACTTCTTAGCAATCAAGGAGTCGGTCCCGGTGAGTACCTTAGCACATAGGTACATAGACGAGGTGGTGCGTTTGCATGGAGTTCCGAGGACTATCGTCTCAGATAGGTATACTCGGTTTACCTCACGAGTCTGGAGGGGGCTACAACATGCTTTTGGCACCCAACTATGCCTTAGCACTGCTTTCCACCCCCAGAACGACGGGCAGACAGAGAAGACTATCCAAACGTTAGAGGACATGCTGCGAGCATGCATTCTGGATTTCGGAGGATCATGGGTACGACACTTTCCTTTAGTAGAGTTTGCCTACAAAAACAGCTTCCACTCTACTATTGGCATGGCACCATTTGAGGCTTTGTATGGAAGGCCATGTCCTTCACCCATTTGCTGGGCAGAGGTTAGTGAGACAGGTTCTCTTGGGCCAGAGGTAGTGCATAGCACCATAGAGAAAGTCCATCTTGTATGTGAGAGGATGAAGGTGGCTCAGGACCGACAAAAGTCTTATGTTGATCATCGGATGAGGCCCTTGGAGTTCGAGGTGGGAGACCATGTGTTCTTGAAGGTTTCCCCTTGACGGGGGCAGTGGAGGTTTGGGAAAGGGAGCAAGCTCTCACCTAGGTTCATCGGACCTTTTGAGGTGATGAGGCGAGTCGATGAGGTGGCATATCGGCTGGCCCTGCCACCTCAGTTAGAGAAAGTTCATGACGTCTTCCACGTCTCTCAGCTTCGTCGGTACGTACACGATGACTCTCACATTATCGACTGGGGATGGTTGGATATGGGAGATGACACGACCTTCGAGGAATGACCAGTCAGAATCTTGGATCGTAAAGAGAAGGTGCTCCGTGGATGAACCATTCCCTTGGTTCGTGTGTTGTGGAGGCATGGCGGCCTCAAGGAGAGCACTTTGGAGCGGGATACCTAGATGCACGCTCAGTACCCAGAGTTGTTTTGACTTGTGTTTTCCCTTGTTCTTCTGAGCTTTGTGTTGATGTTGTACTCTGTACCTTTGATGTATGGAATGTTTGGATTATCAATTGTGAGACCTTTTGTTTTCTTGTTCCTTGGTAATGTGTAACATGTCCGGATGCGTGGGAAAGGGGAGAAACCTGTCCCTTAATCGATATGAATTAATGTGGATGCTATTGAACCCGTTCAGGCGAGTCAGTGTCGCCTAAAGTGGATAATATCTCGGCATAGGTGAAGAAATTTCCCAAACCCATGTGTTCGGGCAGTGTGTTGGTTGTGTGGTGCTGGGGTTAGTGCGAGTTGGGAAAAAAATCCTAATGCATGAAAGTGGGAAGACCCAATTCTTAATCGAGACACATTAATGAGGATGCAATTAAACCCATGTGGGCGAGTCAGTGCCGCCTAAAGTGGATAATATCTCGACATAGGAGAAGGAATTCCTAACACATATCATTAGGGTTGTTGGTTGGGTTCCAGTTATAACGAGAACCCTAAGAGGTATCTTGTTGGGTTCCCTTGGGTTGGTTTTTTTGAATTCTCGGGGACGAGAATGTTTTAAGAGGTATCTGATGTAATGGCCCAGACCTCTCCGGCCCATTACTTTGTCAAAAAGAAGGCTACAAGTGTTTTGGAGGGTAAAATGGACTTTTCCCACACTTTCCAGAATTTTGAAACTACGTGCCGTGTAGTTTGAGTACACGCCGTGTACCCTCTTGCCGGGTATACCCTGTGCGGATGGCTGTGTCTTTGCCGTGTGAAGAAAATGAGTACACACCGTGTGTCCAGTACTACACGCCGTGTAGTCCCTCCCCGCGTACGCGTTACCGTGTGTTGACTAGTCATCGACCGTGTGCCACGTTGGAGCCATGTCCCTGCCATGTGCAATAATTCGGTACACGCCGTGTGTCCAATGTACACGCCGTGTAGTCCCTCCCCGCATATGCGTTACCTTCAAACCGTGTGTTGACCATTCAACGGCCACGGAGCCGCGTTGGAGGCCGCGTGGAGACCGTGTGAAAACGGCCAAGTACACGCCGTGTACCATAAGTACAGGCCGTATACTTTTGCTTTTCACGCCTATAAAAGGAGGGGTCCCCTCCTCCTTTGAACTCACACCTCTCCTCCCCTCCCCTCTGAGAGGAGCTCTCTTAAGAGACTCAAAGGCTCTTTCTTCCATAACTTTTCCGTCCGAGCCCCGATTTATGATCCGTCAGTGGCCACGGGATCGTAACGACGAGGCAGAACTTCCGAGCTTAGATCCGTTGTCTTTCCTTCAGCTTTTACTCTCCGACTTCCACCGGAGGAGGGTTTTCCGGGACGTCGATGAACATCTTCTAAAGTTGATCCGGGGGAGCGTTGTGACCAGAACCTGTTGAGGTAGGGGTTTTACCTTCGTCTCTCTAATTTGTGCATCATGCGGGGTGGGTATCGTTTTTGTTTTCATGATAAATAGTTGAACCTTTAAATAAAGATAATAACTAGTTAAAGAACGGGGATGGGAAGTTTGTGATTTCTATTAATTTACCTTTTATATCCAGTGATATTTTGTTGTGAAATGAATAGGCTTATGCCTACTAAAAATCACGGTCGTTGGGGGCCTTTGCTTGCACAATTAAATGTTTCCCTATCTTTCTAGACCGTTTTTGTGAGTGGAACGTTGTTGAATGTGGGAATTGGTTAATCATGTAAAGTTGACTATTTAAATGGAAATATGGAACCCTTTTGTGGTCACCCCGATTAAACAAAATGGAATAATGAACATGTGGATGTTGGCTTGGTTACGTGGTCTTGTGTTGGTGGTGTTTTGTGGGCTGTTGTGGTTTGGGTGAGTAGCGGGACTGCGGTTGACTTGGTTGTGGGAAGGTGTGAATGTTTAATGGTGATGAACAGCATGGATGCAATAAATGGTATTAAAGGGATGCTGATGTGTGGTTTCGGTGCGGTTGTGGTTATGGCGGTTGGCAGCAGGGCAATATGGTTGGGTTTTAATGTGAACGGGTTATGGGTTGTGATTAATAAATAATAAATGTGGAAGAATGATGGGGCATGGTAATAAAACGGAAATAATAATCAATGGGTTGGTTGGTTGTTAAGAAGGGTTTTGTTGTGCTTCTTGTGTTTCCCTAACATGTTTTGCGGATAACGGGGATATGTTTTACGAACGATTGAAGTGGTTGGTTGTGGATAGTTCCCAGTAGTTAAGGAACAAAATAATCTAATTTCTGCTGAAACGTGAAAACCTAAATGGGGTTGGGGTTGTTTGTTGAATGCATGCTTCGTGGTAGCAGTGCCGAGGCACGTGCTCAGTTTCTCTTTTTAGAAGCCATAGGTTGGGCTGAGTGGTTGCTATATATATATATATATCTGTATATTTTGTGTTTTATCGTACCACACCCATGTTGAGCACATAGTGTCGAACACTCCCATTTCATGGGAGATGGTGTTTTACCATAGTTACTAGCTCCTTCCTGCTCCTTCTCCCCTAGGCTGTGATGGATTGAGGCGACCTTACACCCAAGACTCTTAGGGTAGGTTTCAATTGGGGTGATTAGGCCCAAGACTCTTTGGGCATGCATATAGGATGTGATGGCTTGAGGTGACCTTACACCTAAGACTTTTCAGGTAGGTTTCGATTTCAGGCCTAGGTGTCTTCGGGTGAGAGTTCTGTTACTATTACTATTCCAAAGAATCTTCGGGATGAGGCCCAGGTGTCTTCAGGCAGGGATGTGGTTGTGGTTGTGAGGCCCAGGTGTGTGCAGGCAGGATGTGTGGTTTTGAGGCCCAGGTGTGTGCGTGCAGGATGGGTGGTTGTGAGGCCCAGGTGTGTGCGGGCGGGATACGTGGTTGTGAGGCCCAGGAGTGTGCGGGCGGGGAGAGTGTGACAATGTCAGGACGTTCAGCTAACTGATGGGAAATGGTGCGGGGTACCCAATACTCTTGTTCTTATACTACTACTACCTATTGTGCTTGTGTTTTGGTTAGTGTGGCTGGTCAGGTTGGGTGGATAGAATTCCTTGCTAGGTTTCTTCTGTTGTTCTCACGGGACATTAGGATTTCTCCCCACTTGTGCATGAGAGCTTTAGGTTTCCCTACTGAGTATACTTGTATGCTCACCCTATGTTTACATTCAGGTTTCCAGGACGACTACCAGGGCCGTGCAAGACCCTACTAGTCAGGCAGTTGGAGTTGTTGCAGTTGATGTTCTATTGTTTTCTTTTGGTATTGTACTTTTGAGTTTTCTTATACTTGTACCTTGTTATAAATTGTTTAAACATGCATGTGGGAATCGTTTGGGTTTATTTCTATACACTTGTTCTTTTTCCTTTTTGGTGGTTGACTTGTCCTATTTCCTGATCCTAAAAAAAAATAAAAAGGGTAATGCCTCCCATATTTGTGAAAACACATACCCTTGGTGCTAGTCGCCACCCTGGGGCCTACTGGAGGTGGGACTCGGGGGTCATTATCTCCCTTTCACCATTTCCAGCTCATGAGGGGTATCTTTGGTGGGAGGGGGTCGTTACAGTAATCATTATCATTCCCCTAAAATATTAAATTTCTTGTGACCATTGGGCATACATTTACCATAAATATCCATATTGTTTATCATGAATATTAATATTGCTTAAACTATATATAATTTATCTATATAGTTTTTTTACATTTAGTGTTATTTGATTTATTGTGGAAATATGGATAGTTGGTAATCTTTATTCAATACTGTCATAAATTGATAAGGCATGTTATTCATTAATTAAAGTGATCATTCGATATATGAGAAATGTGTTGGATATGCAAGTATGAGTGGGACCCGAATATAGATATCCCCTTGATGCATTAGTAGTCTTATGAGATGAATTATTTGTATATCCTTATGTAAATATTTTTCAATTTTATACCTACCCGTCAGTTTTAAACCATCTCGTGAAAGGTCTTGATGGTATAGGTATCATGGTGGTTGAGAGCATGTCATCTAATAATTAAGAATTATCTTTATTAATGATAAAATTATTATTAACCATGAGATTCATTCTTTTTAT
Source organism: Viscum album (assembly GCA_963277665.1). Lineage (NCBI taxonomy): Eukaryota > Viridiplantae > Streptophyta > Magnoliopsida > Santalales > Viscaceae > Viscum > Viscum album. The sequence continues at coordinate 594,522,719 of OY728166.1, forward strand.
ATTATATCTGGATGTATTTAATTTTCAAATTATTGATTAAAAATAATGTGTTTTGAGTTTTTTACCTTTTCATATCGATTATTCCTTATATAATCATGTTTACAAATATTTAATTAAATGGAATGTGTGTTATGATATTTAACTTTCAATACGATTTATTTTTTATTGATTATACTTCATTTATTACTGATAGATTCCACATTACATAGCTCTCACTGAGAATTTTAGGCCACCCTTATTTTTTCTTTTTCTATTGGATATGAATTAGAATCTTGGAATGAGTTCAAGGATGTATAATTTTTTTACTTTCACTGTGTTGTATTTAATGTATTCAAATGTAATTGAAATTCAAGCATATATAGTTTAATAGTAACAATACAATATTCATTCCATTATGATATGATCAGTTGTATATTTTTTCAATGAAGGAAAGTAACCACCGACTTAAGGATACTGAGGTTGGGGTATTTATTATTATAATCAGAGATTTTTTTTTTAAAATATTGGTAAATATATTTAGGAAAACATAAATTAGTGAAAATAAACCTATGAATAAAATTGACGATAATTCTAAGTATAGAATAACATCATAATGATAGGGAAATGAATACATTTTGTGGTTTTTACAATAATGACATTTATATCTAGACACTGCAAGTAGATGTGGTTCTAGGCTAGATGTACCTAGGGGTTATAAATATGAAAAATGCATGTCATACTTGAATCGATCGATACCTGGTAGATGAAAAGGGGCCTTATTGTGCACCTAGTTTGACATTCCATGGGGATATTATTAGTATAATTAACATTTAATTTACAATCCATTATGATGGATTTGTATCAATTATTAAATGAATGATTTTGATTAAACCTGATGTGTATTGGGATGGTATGTATAAGGTTGATCATTATTTTAATGATATAGATACCCCTTATAAAGAAATATTGGTGGGAATATAACATGATTAATGATATTTATAGAAAACAAATATGGGATAAAAACCATTGGTTTAGTGTGTGAAAAATTTATTTGAGGAATAATTCATTTATAATTTTTAAACATAATATTAAATGTCTTAGTGACCTTAGGATTTATGTTATTTTTTATGTTTAATAATTACAGGTCATCAAAATTTGGGAAATTTATATAAATTATATTAATATAGTATTGGAAAAATTATAACCACCACATTAGGTGATAAATCTTTGCAACTGGAGAGGGTGTGGGGAATGAACCAACATCCAAAGGGTGATAATGGTTTAGTGCCTACAACTAGCCTATGTGATTTCCTTGTTGGTATTCAAATTTTTAACTTAGAAAAATTGTAGTGTAAATATTAAATTGAACTTTGCATGTTAAAATTGAGGTTTAGATATTAATTTAACATATTGTTCAACATATGGACACTATTTTTATTTTGGTAGATATTTGTGGATAAATGGATATACATTTCACCCTTTTGGGAATCTTATGAGCAGTTGAAAATTAATTTCAGTGACTCAAGAATAAAAAATCATTTTGGTTATTCATATCTTAGAGTAAGAGATTAAGTGGAAATTGATTGGAGGACATCCAAATGATTAAATGGTTATAATTATATAAAAATATATCAATCATATATATTTCCTTATATTCTTAGATAGTAAAATAATTCCTTATCTTTAGGAAAAGGATCTTGAAAACAAAATTTTATCATATTACCTTTATATCTAAAAAATCAAATTACCTTTTGACACATCACTGATTTATGATTTTTTAGTTGTTAAAATTCTCTTGATAATTTAATTTATTTTGATAAATGATCTCAAACACACTATAAAATTATTTATAAATTCCTACAATGTCAATAATTTTACATCACACAAATTTTTTTCCTTTATAGAATCCTAATTATTTGTTATTCTAGATGACCTTCATATATCTTTATCCCTTTTCTAAGAAGATGTTTTTAAACCTTTTTTATGATATAAGTATTTAATAAAGGATTTTATAAATATAAAACACTTGATTTCTGAGTTAATGTTCAAATTTTGTGGTTTTAATTTATTGATGGCATGTTTAATGTAACACCCTGATATTCTAAAAGAACAACATTGATTAAAATAGATTTTTGACATGAAATTCCAAGATTAAATGAACCAAAAAATATATTTCTTTAAATTTAATATCTTTGATAGATTTTGGTACACAAAAAAATGAGACTTTATTATATATTTATTTTTAAATAAATTCAACCTCATCAATTTCATATAATGCATGCAATGCCAGGTATAAATGTGATATTGTACACTATTAAAATATTATTTTTTAAGCATGACCATAATAAAACAGCTGTTAAGTTAGTATGTATAAAATAAATTATATGGTTATCTATTAATTTTAAATAAAATTAGAATCATTTCAAATAAGAATAATTGTTTTCTCGAAAATTATATTTTTCTAAAAGGCAGTTTACCGAAGATTTACACACATAATTTTTAAATATTATTTTCAAAATTAATAAAATTTATTATTAAAATCAATATTTAATTTTGAAGTCTAAATGTAACAATAATCTTAGAGTTTGTTTTTGAAAATTTTCAAAAAAACTAATTTTTAATGAATAGTGAAAAATACCAATTTTTATTGAAAATAGCCTTTTCATTTAAATTATCTAAAAAAGTGAATTGCATATTAAATTGGTTATAAAATAAAATTAATTCAATAATACCAGGATTTATCTTATTTAGGTCATTTAAATCATTTTCATATTGAATTATTATAAGAAAACTTTTAAAACTTTTCAATGTTGTTTTTAGAAAAACAACTTTTACAACGCCTTTGTAGGTTTAATTTAAAATTGATTTTTTCCACTTACGTAAATTTAATTCAGAAAAATTGATTCCATATTGAGAATTAGAATAACTAATTTTATCTAGTACATTCAACTTAATTATTGAACAATTTTATTAGTAAACATAGTAAAAATTACTTACTACAGTTTAGGTAAAAAAGGGTTTACTAGGAGATTAATCCATTAAGATAAGGGTTAAAATGACTATGAAACTTTCACAATTTCAATTTCATGGCCATATAAAGACGTAATAAACTATAAGGTCCGATAATGAATGATTCTTTAGGATTATGGATTCATAATAACTTGGATTTCATTCATTTGTTTTCAAACATACCAATAGTGTCCCCTCACACACCATTAAAAAGTACACCCATCTCAAATACTATTAACTCTTATAAAACCATTTGGATCATTTTATACCAATAAAAATCCCATAAAAAATCCCTTACCAATATCTTAGAGGACATTTTTTTATTAGAATTATAATCCATGAAGTATTTTTTTGAAAACCTAATAATGTCCTTACAAGAAGAGGGAACTTTCCTGCAGGATCATTTTAATTTTTTTTCTTCTTCTGCCTCCTTAAAATATTATTAAATAATTATAATATAATAAAACCATTATATCTCATATAATGAGATTTTATTTTTTTAATTTAAAAACCATTATCCATCTTTATTTCCATCTACTAAAAAAACCATCGATCGTATGTGTTGAGAACGACCACCTCATGGACTGATGTACTATCTTTTACACCACCACCTTTAAAGGAAGGATATAATGATTTATTTAAAAAAATTATATGATAAAAATGAAATTATTATACATTTTAATTGTTCTATCAAATATACATTCTTAATTTCTAGTCAATATTGGTTTTGATAATGAAGCTTGTATGTATGACGGACTACTGCCTCACGAAGCGATCTGATTCATTTTTTTCATACGCTTTATAAGAAATTTAGTATGGTTACAATTAATAAATATATGTTTTATTTTAAACCTAATAATATTTATTTAAATATTATATCGCATATAACTTATTACCTTTTATTTTTTGGAAAACAATAACGTCACTCATGCGTACGCGTGGACTGCTGCGTCCACATAACAATGTAAACTGTTTTTCATTTTCTTATATGGATGATAATAAGGATGTATTTGATTAATATACATTATATATATGGGATAATAATGATTACAGAATTATGAATTTATATTTATTTCCCTCACATTCTATATTTAATGAAAAAATAGAAACAACGTTCATGGATATGTACACCCTACCATCTCCATGAATGCTATAATACATTTTTGATATCTAAATTTTATTGATTAATATAATACATATAAAATGAATATATATTAAATTTATATAATTTTTAACATTATTTTTATTATTTAACCATGATCAGTTTTAAATTAATTATATTACTGAACCAAATCACACAAGAGAAATAAAGAAATTATCACCTGAAACAGTGACTTTACCAAAGCATTATTATGAAATGGGTGATAAAAGACTATAAGTAAATACTATATGTTATGATATATATGGTTTTTGTTATATAATATATTTATAATATAAATATATTTAAAATATAGGTGGTTCAGACACAAATAATGGAATTCAAACTCGAGGTAAGTGTTTCTCATCTCACTTTTATTTTTTTGAGATATATGCCACATTCCCCACTTATTCATTTTTTGGGGAATATACTTCCCAATTGATATTTTATATCATTCATATATTTATAAAAATTTTATTTAATGTTGAATTTTAATTTATTTCTTTCATGGGGATTATATTTCAAAAATTAACAAAGTGGTATATGTTTATTTCACAATCTCACAATTATTTTTAAGATTGTTTATATTTAAGTATCCCTTAGGGGAATTGTTTGATATTTATATCATAAAACCAATGTAGATTTTTATTACCTGATTATTCATCACCTTTTCAAATATTAGAACCATTTTTTACTCTTTTTTAATTAAAATCATTGAGAAAATTTATATAATTAATGTTTCCTTCATTTATCTCTTTCGTCGTAAATACTTTTTTATTACAAAATGATGTTTTGTAAAAACAATTTAAAAAATATTTTTAACATTATCCAAATGATCTATTAATTAATATTTTAACAAATTTTTACTTTAAAAAATTATAAAAGGAATATTATGTCAGTTTCCAAACAAGTACCATTGTTCTAAGAACAAATGTGAAAGGAATATTTATTTTAACATTTACAGCATGTACTTAATTATATGATATCATGAACATTGAATGTTTTAAATATTACATTATATGTTTCAATGGTAATTTTAATGGAAAAATATTTTCAATGTATATTATGAAATTTTAGTTTTAAAAATATTTTTAAATTAAAAAGGTAATTTTCCTCAAGAAAGTTTTAATGATTTTTTTATGGTATTTATATTTATAAATAAAATCAATAATTTATTTAATATATAATCCATTAGGTATATTTTTTAATAATAACATACTTATTATTTATTTGGATGGTTTAAATTCATTTTTACCCTATAAAGTATTAAAGTTCTATTTCTTGATTAATTTTTATAATCATTAACTTCCCCTTTAAATATTCACTTTTATTGCGGTCATTGGACATAAATTTCCCATAAATGTCGACATTATTTATCATGGATATTCTCATTGATTAAATTTTATATAATGTATACATATAGTGTTTTACTTTCAGGGTTATTTTATTAAATGGGGAAATATTAATATTCCATATTCTTTATTCAATAAATACATTTATTGATAAGGATTATTGTTCATGATATAAATTGATCATTCAAAATATGAGGAATTTATTAGAAATGTGGTTATGGTTAGTGACTGATTATAGATTTCTCATCCAGGAATTAGTAATATCCTATTACAGATCAGTTGGTAGCCAAATTTAAATGGGTTTCTGGTGAATACATACCCATCAGGTTTAAACCATCTTTGTGAAATGTCTGGATGGTATAGGTATCATGATTCCTAATATCATGATATCCAATAATTAAGCATTTAGATAATTATTATTTTAGTTACTATTATTATTATCCATTATATTTTCACATTTATATTATCTATGGATTCATTTATTCTCATTTAATTAATTAAATGAAATGATTTTTTTTTCTTATTTACCTTACCATATTGATTATGGATTATATAATCTTACATTTTAAGTTGTTGATTAAATTCAACATGTGTTCTAATATCTACATTCTAACAAGTTTTATGCCTTATTGAGTATGATTAATTTATTTATTAAAGAATATTATTTACATAACACTTACTAAAACTTTGATATCTCCCTTATTTGTTTCCATTCCATAGTATATGAATAATAATTATTTGAACGAGTTCAAGGATATGTAATTTTTATTTTCTCAATGTTGTATTTCATGATTTCAAATTTAATTGAAATTCAAGTATAAGTCAAGTTAACCCAGACTAATAATCTAATCATTCCTTTAGGATGGAATGACTTGTATCTTACTCCAAAGTAGTAATGTAACCACTCAATCTAGGATACTGGGGACATGTTCATTATAATGATATTCAGATTATGTGAGAACATGTTAATGTACATAAATTTTATATATAGTAATCCCATAAGATTATTTTTTAATAAAACTCATACATGATGATATGAATATCTCAAATACTACTTCATAATGAACAATATAATATTTTAGGATTTTAAAAAATAACTTCAATAGAATCTTGATAAGGGTTTTATACACCAATTTTATTCACCAAGGTATGGAAGAACTCTATTTATTAATATGAAAGATGAATAAATTCATCTCTAGATATGTTATAGAGAACCTAATAAATTAATAATCTAGAAACATTATCCTCTACCCTATAATGATGACTTGTTTTATCAGTTTTCGGGGACTAATACTTATCAAGGATTGAACTTCAATCTGTATATCTCCAATTAAGGTTAAAAAGAGATGATTTATCGAGGATATAATTTCATTTATGATCTATTAATATGATTTCCTTGAGACACCATTGAGACATAAAAATTCCCATGTTATCCTCATGTATATGATGAATAGAGTATTTTTATATTCCCTTGGTAATTTTTTTAGTTTTAATAAATTTTATTCTCATATATTATACAGGTAAGTAAGATAAGGAATATCATTTTAGGATTATTCTAAGAAGCTTGAAGAAGGAGGCATTTTACTAAAAATTTCACATACATGAATTCTAGTTATAGAATGTATCATTATTGTGTCTTATAATCACATGAGAGGCTATATCTGTGGATCCTTTAATGATAATTTTTATTGAAGAATGGATGAGACCAAACATTCTGATATAGACCCATAGTTTTCTATGATTTCCTAGATATTATAAATTATTTTTGATAAAATTTTATGAAATCTCAAATATACTGAACAAGTTAACATGTGAGAGAGTAAATATCATATGGAGAGATTAATATGAAGTAAATTTAAAGGGGATGTATAGAAAGTTTGATACTGAACCTTTACTCTATATTACACTATTATGGGAAATAGTTTTTAATATAAAATGATACATTAGTGAAGGGATTTGTATGTGTTAGTATGAATAATTATAGGGAGGTAGTTTATTCCCCAGCTCAATTAATGTTTCATAGCAAAAATTAGCCTATTCAATATTTGGTGTTATAATTTTCTTTGAATATATATATATGAATTAACTCTATATTAAAAAATGTAAAATATATAAAAATATCAAGATCATAATATACATATTCATAGAGAAATATTTAAACATTCTCCAAAGGAGGTGGTTAGAGTTGATCAAGGACTATACTGACTTTATAAAATAAAACCCTAGGTGGAAAACAAGGTGGTCATGCTCTAACTGCAAATTAATATACTACCTTATCCATGATATGAAATAATAGAGACCCAACACCACTAAAAATGAAAATTATGGACCCTGAAATCATAAAATAATGGGATAAATCTTATTATTTTCAAATAATAGATCAATTATCCATGAATGTAAAGAACAAGGAGTCACAAAATGAGGATATATAACTATACAATAACACTGGGAAGATTTTAATGTTTATCTTTAATAATGATGGAATTATAAGAGTTGGGAAAACAAATAGGATACAATAATACCATAATGAAGAGAGAGTTGTTAGATAATTCAAATAATTCATCATTATCTATCTATCCTAGAATGCAAATTATTTATAAACATATCAATAATCATTTATAGTGGGAAAATAGAAATTAAGATATTTGGAGTATGTATCATAATGGTTTGTATGACAACAAGTTAAGGTAGAATGATAGACTTCTAAGGGGATGATGTAAACATTACCCATTCCTATATAGAAGTGGGAGAACATCAATATAGATTTTATTGTTGAACATTATAGGAATTGTAATGTTTGTAATTAAAATTTCGTTTTCGTTGATCACCTAATGAAGCCAATGCATTTCATTAATATTTTAAAAGATTTATCTATTGATCTAAATTATAGTATCTATGTAATGTAAATTATAATTCTTCATGGTGCACCACTCTCAAATGTATCTAATCAGGATATGAGTTTTACATATATTATCATGGAAATTATTTAATAATAATTTGATACATAGTTATGTTTCACTATCTCTTATCATCCTTACAATCATGTTCCATTTAAATGTAATATCAATAATCTATATGATTTTCAATTTTTTGTTGAATGGACTTAAAATGAGTTTTAGATCAATACCTTCCCCTGGTAGGGTTCCCATATAACAATAGTTTGCATTATTTATTTCAAATAGAAAAATATGGGGTTTTGATGGGAAGAGGTGCATAACTCTAACATATTGTGATGGTGATAGAGAGAATAAATTTATGGGACTATATATTTTTAAATAAATGAAATAGAGGATTCAAACCATTCAACAAAACTTTAAAAACTAAAAAATTTGGTTGAAGAACTATTTTTATAAACATTAATGATACTTATTATTTCAATATAGAGATAAGGTAGTCCTTTTAATATCAGAATTGATGACGGTTATGATTTTTTAATGAATGGAATTTTAATCCCATGATATGTTGGGCCTGTGGAAATCGTTATGCATGTGAGGATTATAGTTTATCATCTCCGACATCCAAAAAAAAACTCCCATTTGTGGATGTATTCTATGTGTTACTATTTAGAAAGTACATACATGGCCCTATAGTTGTACTAAATAATGATATTTTACAACTTGAACATGATATTTCTTATCTGGAACAGCTAATAGAAATAATGGATCATAGAGATAAATAACTATGAAACAAGACCTCTTACCTAGTTGAAGTTCTGAAAAAAAATATTTTTGAAGAAGAAACATGGTAACCTATGTAATTATAAAGGTAGAGGAATCATCATTTGTTTCCATCAAAATATAAAAATTTCAAGGAAAAATTATTTTAAGGTTGGTAGAATATAACAACCCAATAATTTACTATATATTTTTTATCATAAATAATTATTGAGTGAAATATCTTGTTTCACACACAATGCCATATAAAAATGATCTAAAATAATTTTTATTTAGATGGAAATTAAAATATTAGTAGAATGTAATATGAAATATCATTAGGAAATATAAAACAAAAAATAAGAAAAAATCCATGATTGCAACTATGGAAATAAGGTATTGAATTATAAATTTAGTAGAGGTGTTGAGAGTGAAATACATAAATAATGAAAATGATTCTTAGAAGGATATATAATGAAATGTAATTTGAATATTATATATATGGTCGTTAGAAATATGTATGTTTTATATATAGTTATTCATTATATCCAATGGGAAATTCATGTAATTGAAAATAATATTATTTAAGAATAAAATAAAAAATATTAATTAATTAAAATATTTTAATATAAATTTTGATTTTTTATGTATTAAAAATTATTATTATTATTATAAAAAAATGTTTTTCTTATTTTTGATTTTTATAAGAAACAAACTAATATAAAAAATAAATATTTTAGAAGATGATTAATTATTTAATTGGATATATTAAAACATATTTATTGTAAAACAATTTATTTTTTGGGTGATATAGGTAATAAATATCATTTAAGAATATGAAAAAAATTAACTTATTATTAAATAATTAAATAATTTTCACAATAGTTTTAATGTTATTCATCTTCTTATAAGAAATGAAATTTTACAACCACTATAATGGAGACCTGGTTTTTTCCTTGATGTTTGGGAGAAATATTCAATTAAAATGGGATTCATGGCTGAGTTTCAATACTTCTTATCATCCTCAGACTAATGGTAAATGTCACGACCCACATTTTTTATGATGAAGGAAGGGATAAAAAGATGCCAATACATTCTTTCCACAAGATGAAAGAGAGATAATGACCCCTAAGTCCCACCTCCAATAGGCCATGGGGTGGAGACCAACACTAAGGGCATAAAAATATCACAAAAAATGGGAGGCATTACCCTTTTTGTAGTAACCATGATCGGGATATAAGATTCCTTGACATTAAAAAACTTTAATACATATATATATAAAGAATCCAAAATCTATTCCACATGAATGTTTAATGTAAAACTGCTAGAAATATAGGGAAAACTCTAATGTAAGTTCAAAAGTAAAACTAAGCAGTGACACAACAAGAATCCCCATCGTCTAAGTTAGTAGTGTCCGAACCAATCTGAAAAATCTCCTTGGAAACATGAAATCAGTTTGAAATTCAAAGGGTGGGTATAAAAGTACAATCATTAGGAAAAAACCAAAATCACCCATGAAAAATGGTAGAAGAATACAAATTCCCCTATGAGAAAGGAACAAAAACACAAAATCACCTAACAAGCAATACTGTCCACCCCAACCTCACCAAGGCATGCTCAAAAATTAATTCAAGTCAAGTAAATTAAAGATAGTAAGCACTTATATATTTGGGTACCCGCACCGCTAAGCACTAGTTAACGACTCATCCATAACAGAGAACATCTTGATGCTACCAAACTCTTTCACAAGCCCCACTTTCACAACCTATCCAAAGACACCAAGGCCACATACCACATCTTTCCTGAAAACAGTTGTGCGAAAACCACATCACAACCCTCCTGCTAAAATCTATGCCACAATACCACAACCTCATTCAAAGAAACCTCGGAAAGTACAATGTATCTCATCCCGAAGACATCAAGTAGGAACACCATGAAAGAAAAAATTTGGGCCTCACAACCGCACCAAAACCTGCCTGGAATGTTTGGGCTACCAATGTATAGAAGAGGGAGTAGAGAAGATACAATAGCTAGCCATCTATCCTCCCACTGAAATGTTGGGAAATTAAACACTCCCCCATAACAATGGGGGTGTTCATAATGTAGTTCTCAACAAGGGTGGGGTGCTTATAGAAATCACAAGGAACCACATGTATATATATAGGTTCCGAACACTCATCCTAACCTATGGATTTTCAAAAAAATATACCAGACCACATAAATACCCTTGCATCCAGCTTTAGATGCACGTATACATCCAAAAATTATGGTCAATTTCATAATATGATAAATTAACATCGCTTCACTACAAGCCACAACTCAAAACATACCCCCACACAGTTCATTTAATCATTTTTCACTCTAAATTTTCAAATCATTCATTTAATTGTTGCATACTTACCCGGGAAAGTACCAAGCACTGAAAAATTTATAAGGTGAATCAACTATACCAACCAATTTCAAATCCAAATAGAGAAATATGGGAAAAGGTAATGGAATCCATTTTAACACCCATTCATAAAAACAAATAAAAATCAACTAGTTTGTTATCCCACTGCACACTTTCCTTTCATGGACACCCCTACCATCATTATTCAATGTCATGTCACCTTTTCCTATCTCTCAACAATTAAACCCCCTAAAAATCCTTATCACAACCCCACTCATCATCCCCACTACACAACAATACCACTCCCATCTCACAAATAAACATGGAGATGACACAACCCAGTTCTGTGGCCCCGCTGCCCAACCACTACCCAAATATATTCCCAATTCCTAACAAGTTCATCCATTCCATGTTCAATAGATATATCATCCTGAGACACCATCTCACCATCCATACTACACCATAAACACAACCACACTACCAACCATATCCCCACATTACTAGCACAGACATAAGGCCGAACAGAACCACACACAACACACAACCACACCCCCAAGGAAAGGATTATTCAGATTTAGCAAACACTTATTCTTTGATTCCATTTGATAAAATAGGGGTTATCATAGAAAAAATTTGATCCTAGGGTATCAATTTATTTAACCTAATATACATGATTAACTATATTCTAATTCTTATAATAGTGATTCAGGAATCACACATGTGTGAAAATTAAGACCACAAATGACCATGATTTTTAGAAGAATACAACCCAAATAATTCACAACATGTATCAAGAATAACGTATAAAAAAACAGATCATCATATTCTTATTCCCAAACACCCAGTTATTACTTATTATTATTTCATTAAATTTGTTTTAATTGTATTAAAAAGAGAACATAAGTACACCCAACCCACATTATACAGAAAATAATGAGAGACGAAGAAATCCCTACTTGGGACAACATATGATCAATAATTATTCCTTGTGTGAAAAATATGGGGTCGTTCAAGTAGTAGGGAAGACACCAGGGGAAAAATAAAAATTATTTTACAGTATAGGGGCATGACTCGTAAGGGAATAAAGCTTCTCTTCACCCATGTTAAAGGATAAGGGTCCAAAAAAGAGAGGTTTTCAGCTTTAGAAAGGCGATATCCTAAATCTGTGTGTAAAACTATTTAAAATTTCATTGAAGTTGGATTATGGTCAAGAACATCGGGTTAGAGATCAAAGGAAGCTTCAGGTTTCTAGAAGATAAATACCACTTGAAACATCCAAAAACTCACTAAAATATGACATTGAATTCATTTAACGTCAAAGAAAGCGTCAAAGGTACGGAACTAGAAAAACTATAAATGACTCAAAGATGGATGAGTCACTGATGTGAGTCACTGAGGATGATCCACATACAATGAGCCACTAATGCGACTCACTGATAGTGAGTCACCTATACGACTCACCAATGCCTGACTTACTAACGCCCAACCTACTAACGCCACGACCTAAGGACTCCCTGACAAACCGATGCCCCAGCACACTGATGACCTAAGTCACTAACACCCTGAATCACTAATACCCTAGACTATAAATTCCTCAAGTCATCGATGCCAACTTAATAATAACGATCCACCGATGCAACTCACTGATGAAAAAATTGGATATTTTGAAAAACTTTTGAAATGAGCCACCGTTGCCTCACAAAACACCCAAAACACTGGATTTCAAAAAAATAATGGACCATGGAGGTCCATTCCATTAAATCATATACCTATTAAGCTATTATCACCTTAGACATTTCAAAACTAAACCCAAAAGAAAGATGGGTATGAAAAACCACCCCCTAAGATACCTCATACAAATAAACTACCATGTGCTATTCGAAAGATCATGTGAATCCTAAACTTCCAATAACATCTCCTCCCACATATAATAACCCAAAAGTCAACAATATACCACACATATGCACCAACTATATGCACATAGGAATTAAAAAATTTGTTCATCTATGTCAAGATACTATCCGCTCTGGGAGACATTGACTCGCCCACACAGGTTTAATCACATCTCAATTAATGCATCTCGATTCGGAAAAAAGTATCCCCCTTTTCAATTTTTAGGACTTCGTCACACACTATAGAATAAGGAAGAAACCAATATTATAAAAAAAGGTTTGATCACTACATCACAAAGAAAAACACACAATCAAAACATAAAATAACTTCGAGTACTGGGCATACATCTGCGTCTTCCCTTCCCAAGTACTCTCATCCAGGCCACCGTGCCCACTCAACACATGAACCAATAGAATGGTCCATCCATGAATCACATTATCTAGATGATCTTGCATATCTACTAGTCACTCCACAAATGTTGCATCATCCTAGATATCCAAATCTCTCCAATCAATGACACAAGAGTAATCATGAAGATACCAAAGAAGATGGTCGATATGAAAGACGTTGGGGATCCTTCTCAACTATGGTGGGAATGACACCTGGTATGGAACCTCTCCAACATGTTCCAACATGTAAAAGGGTCCTATGAACCTATGATAATTCTTACTCTCTCTCCTAAACCTCCACTGCCCATGTCGTGGTGAAGCCATCAAGAACACATGGTACCCCCCCTCTAACTCCAAGGGCCTCATCCTATGATCGACATACGACATCAGATGGTCCTGGGTTTCTTTTATCTTCTCCCAATCATGTTTTACCTTCTACATCGTACCTTGCACCATGTCTAGACCAAGAATAGATACCTCCCCAACTTCAATACAACACACGAGTGAATGATATGACCTTCTGTAAAAGGCCTAGAATGGAGACATGACAAAGGAAGAGTGATAGATATTATTATAAGAGAAATTTACCAATGGAAATTGTTGCACCCAAGACCCACTAATGTTGAAAATAAACATCCATAGCATATCCTCCAATGTTGGGATGGTCAACTATATTTTCCCATCTGTTTGAGGGTGGAAAGCAGTGATAAGGTGTAACCGAATGAGAAAAGAATGCTGCAATCCCTTCTAGACTTGTGATGTAAAACATGTATCCAGATCCAAGACAATGGATCTCCAAACCCCATGATAAAACACCACCTCATCAACATATCTCTATGAGAAGAAATCTTCTTCACTCGATTACTTGATTGCTAAGAAGTGATCCAATTTCATCAACTGATCCACTACTATCCAGATTTCAGCGCATCCTCCCTTAGCCTTGGGTAATCCAATGATGAAATACATTGATATGTCACCCCACTTCCACTAGGGGATATCTAAGGGCTTCAAAAAACCACCAGGTACACGATGCTCAGCCTTCACCTACTGTCACACTAGGAACATTGCTACAAACTCTTCCACTACCCGCTTCATCCAGGGCCACCAGAACTATTCCCTCAAGCAACTGTACTTCTTGGAAACTCTGAGGTGTACTACTAGGGGTGATATATGAAACACAAAGATAACTCCCTCAGACACTATTAATGTATCAATCAGCTTATCTCGGAAAAACATTTAATTCTATCTATCCTCTGATCATCTCTCAGGAGCATCACCTTGGTCGACACGATTATGAATTACTTCAGCCTTAGAGTCCCCCCACTGAGACTCGTCCACCTTTCACATCAGAGAGGACTGTACTATCATCGAAAATAGATATCATCTACCACTCTCCACCCTCCCATCTAGGTGTAAGACAACCAACTCCCCCATTGCCTTCCAAGAATCTATAGATTCTCAAACCACTTTCTTCCATGAATTCCTACTCAAGTAATCGAACGCAACATTTACTTATCCTAAGGTGAAAGAGATATCAAAGTCATATTACTATAGAAACTCTATCCACATCGGTTGCTACATGTTTTGATCTCACTGGGAGAAGATATACCTCACGCTCTTATGATCTGTGAAGACCACATTAGTTGCCACAAGTTTACAACTTCAGTGCAAACACAACCACTAAATAATCTAGACCATGGGTGGAATAGTTATGTTCATGGGGACAAAACTAACTAGAACCATAGGGGACCACACCCCGTTTCCACATCACCACACACCCCAAGCCTAGATGGGAAGCATCGAAAAACACCTCGGTCATCACCCCTTCCTCTAGAAACCTGAGCAATGGGGTACTGTCCAAATTTACCTTAAGATAGGAGAACACTACCTAGCACTACTATCTCCATAGAAATACAAGGCCTTTTCTTTCCAAAACCATCAACGAGGCTAATAATAGAGGGAAATATGGTACATATCTTAGAGATTAGTCTACCAGACTGAGAGAACTGCAAACCTCCACCACATTATTGGGTGACACCCATGAAACGATTGCATAAACCTTCGATGGGTCCAATACTAAACCATACCAAGACACCACCTTCCCATGTAAGTGGACCTCCCATTTCCAAAAATTTCACTTGGACAACTTTCCATAAATCTGGTGGTGTCTAAAGACCTCTCAGACAGTCTTGACATTCCTAACATGATTCTCTTTGGACATCGAGTAGATCTAGATATCATCAATAAATATGATGAAAAACTGGTCTAGAACTCATGAAATAAAGAGTTTATAAGCCCTATAAAGACGGCTGGTTCATTCATAACACTGAACGACATAACCATGAACTCAAAGTTCTCATACCTGCACCTGAAAGCAGTCTTTAGGATGTCACCCTCTTTCTCCCTCAACTGGTGATACCCAAACCATGGATTGATAATAGATAACCATCATACGCCCCTCAACTTTTCAAAATAATCATTTATCCTTGAGAGAGGGAATCAATTCTTGTACATTTCTTTATTCAACATCCGATAGTTTATACAAATCCTATGACCAAGATCTACTTTATTTGAAAACAAGTATGAAGCACCCCACAGGGACACACTGTTTCAGATGAAACCCTTCTTCATCAAATCGTCAATCTGGTTCTGCAACTCCCACAACTAATAAGGTGTCATCCGATAAGGATCCATTGAGATCAGACTAGAACTGAGTCAGAAGTCTATCCCAAACTTAGTGGCACATTGAGGGTGTAGAGTCAAAACCTCTTTATGGAAAAAATCCATTAAATCATTGAAAAATACTAATAACTACACCATCTCATCATCCAAATATTCCACAGACATCTTGGCTAACAAGGAATGGAAATACTCTACACACCAAAGACCCATTTGACAACTCCTTTCCCCAACAAAAGATAAAAGATGTCCTCCCATGTCTAAAAACATGACTCTTACTTGGAAGCAGTATATAACAACATGCACTAAAACAAGCAGTTGATTCCCTGGATGACATCATATGGATGCATATATAGCATATATAGATCCCCACTAGACTTATATGGCCACAACATCAGTCAACATCCCCAGAAAAACTTCAAACTAGATGGGAAGACCTCTGATTGATGTACTCAACACTAAGGGAAAAAATTATCTCTATGTCTAGCCCCAAAGCATGGTCTAGACTGGGTGAAGAAAGAGTGAAAATGTCTAGAATAAAACAAGGCACAAATAAGATTAGTAAACTAAATGATCGTACCTCAAATGATCTCCATACCTGACAGAACTACTACCTCTATGGTACGAAACTGGCCAAGCCGAGGTCATTTTCCCCTATCCAATAGGCTGCCTCTCAAACCATGGTTGGGTCGAGGTACCTAAGGAGCACACTGAGGTTGGCCTTCTCCTTCACTTTCTTACCTCTGTGGAGCGGGGGCCTTCTCCCTCTACTGCAATAAAGGTCTAACTGGAAACTAATGATAAGATGTGAACTAAACCTACCCACCTCCACCATACTGACCTAGAGATGAGCACTAATTCTGAAGGTTCCTATGACCTCCAAAAGTTAAACACCTCATTACCAAGCCTATGGGAAAAGGACAAGGACACAATGTTTGGAACTGAAGCTGTTAAGGTCAATTCCCCATTAGAAGAAACCTTGATGGCCCAAATGCTGGAGACTTCAACTAACATTATTCACCTTTGAAGAACTCATCTAGATCCACTCTCGTGGTAAAAATTATTGCAAGTTCATTCTTTCCACCTCATCATCCTTCATCTAATCCTCTAATTATGTCGGTAGGGTGAAGGGAGTAACTATATACTAGAGGTAAGGATGAAGTGCCTCCTCTAAAAGTCTCACCCGAGAATCCTCATCTAGAAAGAGGTCTGGTAGAAAGCAAATGAGATCCTTAAACTTAATCTCTATCCCCCTCACAGACATACTCCCCTGTTAGAGGGAGAGCATCTCCTTCCTCTTCTTGGAATTAATTGTCAAATAAAGGAACTCTTCCTGGAAGTACTTCTCAATGTCAACCCACAAAACATAAGTCTTCTTACTCTCCCTGAGGTAAAGCACCCACCATTGACGCAATACTCCCCTCATCTAGTTCACTACCAGGGAAACCCAATACTCTTTCAGAGCTTGGATCAAGAAGAAAGGGACAAAAAACTCCTCATCCCAACTCTCTATCTCCATTTCTAAGACACTACCCAAAAACTTTCTCAGAGTCTGTCATTAGAAAGCATGTAGTGTCTTCTACCATTGATCTTCCTCCCCCGCTGAGTCAATCCCCAATCAGTAGACTAAGTCGGCCTGCTGAGCCTCCACTACTCGAGCAACTCATGTATGATAACCGAGTTCCATAGATGAAATGTAAATGAGGCATTCCAAATCCTGAGAAGTATGGAATTTATTTAGGATTTATTTTATTTCAATGTGTATTTGAATTTCCTAGTACCCCAAAAAAAACAAGAACACGAGTCATCATGAGGTGTGTAACTTCCCTAGGGTCTCTACACCACAATCGATGTAGCCTTACTTGTATGTTAGATAAGCTCAAAATTGTTGCATCAGATCATGGGGGCCCTAAAATCCCGTGTCCTAGCTAATCCTCCTTGGACTATGTCATGCACCAAGATCGCCTTACACTATTTCCCGACCAACCCATGCAATCCACAATGTGCCTAACTCTATACTCCATCCTATCTTTCAACCATCATCTTTTGATACCATTCTATCATGACCCACCTTTTTCATGATGATTCTAGGGGTAAAAAGATGTCGATACCTTCCTTTCTCAAGAGGTAGGTGAGATAATGACCCCCTGAGTCCCACATCTAATATGCCTTGGGGTGGTGACCAACACCAAGTGTCTATAAATATCACAAAAATGGGAGGAATTACCCTTTTTATGGTAACCAAGATTGAGAGATAAGATGCATCAATATCAAAAAATTACAATGCACATATATATAATGAAACCAAAAATCAATACCACATGCATGATTAAAGTAAAATTGTAGAAATAGAAGGAAAAATCCAAAGTAAGTACCAAAGTAAAATTAAGCAGTGATAAAACAACTTTCCCAAACGTCCATGATAGTTGGGCCTAGCTCGGTCCATGTAATCTCCCTGAAAACCAGAATATATATATATATATATATATATATGGTGAGAATATATGTATACTCATTAGAGAAATACAAAAGTCACCCATGCACAAGTGGGAGAAGCATACTAGTTACCCTAGGAGAAAACAACAGAAACTCAAAAGAAGCTAATAAGGTATACTCTCCACCACAACCTCACCAAGACATGCGTTCGAAATAACACAGGTAAAGTAATGTAAAGATATTAAGAACATCGATATTTGGGTACCCCGCACTGCTTCCCACTGGTTAACTGCTCATCACTAAAGGAAAATGTTGTGATGCTACCACACTCTTCCATAATCCCCACTGTCATAACTTGGCTACCCACGCCTAGGACGCATACCACATACCCTTTAAAAACACCAGGGAGACAACCATATCACACCTCGACTGCAGACACTTGGGCCACAAAACCACTACCTCATATCAAAGACACCTAGGAAAGTACAAGAAATATCATCCCGAAGACATACGGGAATCACACCTCACCCACAAACACTTGGGACTCACAACCACACCACAATCAGCTTGAAGAGTCTCAGGCTACCAATTTCTAGTAGTAAGAGGATAAAAGAGCCAAAAACCAGCCATCCAACCTCCCACCAAGATGTTGGGAAAGGAAACCCTCCCCATAACAATGGGGGTGTTTGACATGTAGTACTCAACATGAGTGGGGTGTGTTTAGAAATCACATTGAACTAAACTTGTATATATATATATATATAGGTACCAAAAACTCAGCCAAATCTATGGGTTAAAAAAAATCCCACAAAAATTTCCATTACTTCCACCACTACATGCACGTATAACTCCACAAATGATGGTCACTTTTGTAAGATAATAAATGAACATTTCTTCACTACAAGGGACAACTCAAAACATACCCATACCATGTTTATTTAATTAGTTTTCACCATGCATTTCCATATAATTCATTTAATTATTCTATTTCTACCTGGGAAACTACCAAACACTACAATCATTATTAGGAAAAGCAATCATACGAACCACTAACAAAGCCAAAAAATGAATGAATGGAAAATTTAAAGGATTCCATTTTTAAACCCACTCATAAAAAATATAGAAATAAACCATCTTGTAGTCCCACTGCACACTCATGCTTCTTGAATACCACTACCATCATTCTTCAATGTTATGTCACTCTGTCGTTCATCTCAATAAGTAAACCCCAAACAAACCTCATAAAAAACCCACTTGGCATCCCCGTTTCACAAAAAAACCTTGACCAACACACACATTAACATGAAAATGAAACAACCCGGTACTATAACCCCACTGCAGAACCAATATCTAGATGCAGTCCCACTACATAACAAGTTCATTAATTCCACAATAAATTAATCTCTTAGACAAATATACCATCACAACACCTGTACCACCCCACACACACAACCATACTCTCGACCAAAACACCACATCACAAACATAAGGCCAAACAAAACCACAAAAAACACAAAACCACACCAATAAGGAATGTTTTATTCAAATTTATAAAACACTCATGCTTTGATTTCACTTGATAAAATAGGGGTTACCATAGAATAAATCCAATCCTAGGGAATTCATTTATTTAACTGAATATACAAGATTAACAAGATTCCAATTCATATAATAGTGATTCATTAATCACAAATGTGCACAAACAGAGACTTCCAACTACCATTGTTTTCTTAATAATACAACCCACACAATTCACAACATGGATCATGTAAAACATATAAAACAAAGTGATCATCATCATCGTAATCCCAAAACCTCATTTATTACTTCTTATTATATTATATAAAGTGGTTTCAAACGTATTCATCATGGGACATAAGTATATCCACCCTGCATGGTACAAAAAAAAAGAGATGGAGGAATACCTACATGGAACAACAGATGATAAAAAATTCTCCCTTGAATAGAAAACAATGGGCCACCTGAGTAGTAGGAAGGACTCCATGGGAAAATTGAATAGGCTATTATAGAACACTCGCATGACTCCTTAAGAAAGAATGGTTCTTGGAGAACCTAGAGAAAGTGGATGGGTTCAATGGAAAAGAGAATATCAGCTTTAGAAAGGCCAAATCCTAAATATATGGGAAAAAATATTTCAAGTTCAATTAAAATCATATCGTGTTCATGACCACATGGTTTGGAATTCAAAGGAAGTTTTAGGATTTTAGAAGGTAAATACCATTTTAAATGGCCTAAAAACTAATTAAAATATGACATTCAACTCATTTAACATCAAATAAAGTGTCAAATGGGATAAATTGGAAAAAATGGGAAAAATGGAAATGAATCACCGATGGGTGAGTCACCGACGTGAGTCACCAATGGATGAGCCAACTATGCTCATCCACCGATTCAACTCACCAAAAATGATCCACCAATGCAACTCACCCCCACATGACTCACCGATGCCCGACCTACTGATGCCTTGACCTACCGATGCCTTGACTCACCGATACCTTGATTCACCGAAACTCTGGCACACCGGCGCCCTAACTTATCGATTACTCGAGTCACCTATGCCGACCTACCAACGATGATCCACTAACTCGACTCACCGATGGGAAAATGGGAAATTTTTTCAATCTCATAAAATGAGCCACCATAGCCTCCCAGAACACCACATATACTGGATATAGACATAGTAATAGACCATGGAGGTCCGTTCCATTACAATAAATCTAAAAGGAAAATTAAAAATTTAAAAGATACGATGATGTCCGATTAAATGTCTTTCAATGGAGGTTGGGATCAAAATGTTCCCCTGGTAGAGTTATCATATAACAAATATTTCTATTCTATCCTTCAAATGGTATAATATGTGGATCTATATGAGTTGAGGTGAATAAATGAAATTCTTTTCTTAAGATATAGAGTATAAACTAATGTGACCATATATTTATAAAGAAAACATATATATGTTTTGAAACACTCCATACCAAATTAAAATATCACAATTTTTATTTACGTGAAATGATAATAATCGTTAAGAAGATCTAGAGTTTGATGTTATAGATAAGGTAGTCCTTTCAATATCAACATGGAAGAGGTTTACATGATATTGGAAGAAAGGAAAGTTTATCACTAAATACATTGACCCTTTTAAAATCCTCAACCATGTGGGGATTGTGTCTTATAATATTATACTTCAGATAAAACTCTCCCATGTTCTTGATATGTTCTATGTGTAAATTTTCAGGAAATACCTAACTGACCATTCACATGAAATGTACTCGGATATAGTACAACTGGAACATGATATCTCTTATGAGGAACAAACTATAGAAATATTCGATCGTTGATATTAATTACTAAAAAACAAGAAAACCCACCTCATTAAATTTATCTGGAGAAATCATAAGCTTGAGGAAGTAAATCATGAACCTAAAAAATATAATGAATAAAAAGTACCCTCATTTGATTTCACTAGGGTAATGGAATTTGAAGGGTGAAATTATTTTAAGGGTGTAAAATATAACACAATAAGATTTTAATATATATATTTTCCCATAAATAAATTTTTTAAAATAGGTTTTTTCTCATGAATAATTGATTTTTAAAAACCCCGATGCATTTTTTTGAGATAAGACTTAATATGATATGAGATTGTAATATGAAATATCATTATGAAAAATAAAATTTTATGTAAATAAACAAACCATGATAAAATATCTTTTAATCATGGTTTTCCCAAAAAGATCATCAACCTAATGACAACTATGTTAATAAGTCATAGAAGTAGTGATACAACAGATATGTTGGGAGACAAGTAATTGAATAGAATAAATGATTCTAAAAAATACAATAAGGATATATATAGAAATGATATATTTCTATTATATATTTGTTCATTTGATATATGGTAATTTGTTGTATGGTGATTGAAAAAAGGCCACTACATATAGAGTCATTAGAAATACCTATTTAGTATGTTGTGTAATAAAAAATAATGTATTTTGGGAATGAAATAAATTAATTATCTAAAAACTCTTTGTTATCAAAATGTACTTTTATGTATTACATATTATTATTATTCAATGGTTTTATGTTTTTATAAAATTAATATAAATATTTTCATATCAATGGTTTGCTAAAATTTAATTTTTAAGAAAACACATAGTTACTTTAATAAAACTATTTTAAAATTATTTAGTTTTAAAAATTATATTTTTCAAAGAACTATTTTTTAGAAGTATTATATATTTTTTCATTAATAAGTAAAATTGATTACTTTAATTAATTAATCTACTATAATGATTCAACAAATAAAAATAATAATTAATAATTTCTTAATTTATAATTTATAATAACTAGGATTAAGAACATAAATTTTTTTAATTTTTTTATAAAAATTATTTATTTATATTTTATGTTTTTCTTAAATTGTTAAATTTTCCATAATTACAAATTTATTTATATTATATTGAGAGAATTTTTTTAAAGAATTTCATATATAAAATTTAATTTTTTTCATATAGTTAAATTGAAAATTTAATTAAAAATTATTTAAGAAGAGAAGTAATTAGTTTAATTGGATATGGTAAAAATTATTTCATTTTAAAAATTTCCATACTTAGGTAGTTCATCCACCTACATATACGATGTGGTACCAATATCATTATTTTCACCAGGAATAATTATCTCTAGATTAATAATTGTAATATATTATATTCATGTTTTCTATCTAAAATTAATTTGGTTTTAGAAGGATTAAAAATGAATAATGACCAATATTATATAAGTCATTTGTATCATTAAATTACCCAAAAAATGTTTTTAATTGAATCCATTATTAAAAAACCTACCCATGAATTCCCTAAAATGAACATGGAATGAAATAAATCTATTAAAAAAAATTATCCCACTTACTTTAAAAATATGGTAATGATGAACATGGTGTCAATGAACAGAAAACAACATAAAAATTATGAAATTTTATGAAAGAATCAAAATTAGTAAGATCTAATGATGAAATGAGCAATAACAAATACATTTATAACGAATTTTTATAATTGAAGTCTATATAAAATTAATATGTATGAATATGGTTTTTAAATAATTAATTAATATGATTATGTTTATTATATCGGAGCTTAAAACAATTTCATGAATCTTATAAGAAAAGAAAAGGGTTTTGCATCTTAATTTTCCATTCATTTAGATATGTTCCATATTCAAAACTTGTTTCTATTTCTATGGTATAAATACAATCCAAATATTTTTTTATCATACTTAAAATTAAATTCATTGAATTTAAAATTTTTTATGTTTAGCACTTCAAAGTGATCATAAATGATAGTTAGTGAAGCTGTAATTATTTTTAACAACTTCATTTTGGAATCAATATATATTTTGTTTGAACTTTAATTTGGTCAAATTATGCATTCCTTATTCTAAAACACCCTATATTTTATTCTCTTATATTTATTTATGTGTTTTATATGTTGTCATACCTTTTTAAATCCATTTTGTTTAATAATTTATTTTAAGTGATGCGTGTATGAGAAACTAACCTCACCTCTTATTTTCAATCGATAATCTATCTCCTCCATATCCGTATTCATTATTTTCATTTATGGATAACTTAAACCTTTATTTTATTAGTTAAAAGTATTTTTAAATGTAAATGACTTAATTTAAAAAATAAATTCTCTTTTTAATTCTTAGCATAGTTGTTTTATTCCAACTTTACTCTCTTTGAAAAAGCCTCAAAAGAAACTAACCTTTTTTCTCTTTCAGCTTCAATGCCCTTTCCACCTTTTATATTATTTTTTCCTAATTAGTATTCCTCTATGATATTTATGGTTTTATAATCAAATAGATATTCCCATTATTTTATGAATTTTTCATTTTAAATATATCTTATTAAAAGAAAAGATAATTTATTCTAGTTTTACAAAAAAATTATAATGATATTATAAAAGAGGATTTTATTATATATCCAAAACCATTTAGGTTTCTTATTCTTAAATGTTTATATAATATAATGTGACCATCGACCAAATTTATCTATAAGGATTATTTTTATGTTATGATATAGTCTTTACAATACCCATTTCATTTTAATTTTTTAATTAAACGGTGATGGAATTAGGAATTTTTTCATGATCATGTGGAATAAATTTGTATGGTTTATCATTAAGAAAGTATTGGTTATGTTATATACCTAAAATGAATTTATTAAGGATTTATATCACATTATATGATATGTATGGGATTAGGGAGTGAACTCAATTCAAAATGGGGATCCTTCCACATTTTTTATGGGAATGGGGAGAGAAAAAAATCTACCATATGACACTATCCACTATATTATAAAGGTATTGTGCATTATACTTTACATAATGTATTATTTACAATTACTATTTATGTTGCACATTCATATGACTATGTAATTTTGTCATGCCTTATGGTTATTGAATCATGTTTCCACATTTTTACATCTCATTTCTAATGTATTCCCTAAAACATTATGTCTTGACTAATGATTCTAACTTTTATTTGGTATGATTATATCATTTTGTGATTATAAACCTTCATTATGTTATCATACCCACATGTTTATGTTTTGACCACTTATGATATTCATTTGTTTCTTAAATTATTTACCATAATGATCACCTGAGTTCAACCATTCTTATCCATTCCCTAGGTTTTGAAAGACAATACTACGTATAATATTTCTAAAGGGTTTCATGTTAGAACACTATTTGTGGTATGTTTTATGATACTTAAATATAAATTGGATATGAATCTATTATATATAAAATTTAAAACAATATGTACTGGTGTGTGATTTATTATGACATGTAATAATTATTAATTTTAAATGATGCAATATTTATAAATTGTTTTTCTCAAGTCACCATACTGGTTCCTCTAGGGAAGAACCCAAGAATAGTTTTCATTTTCCCTAATTAGTGTGGGAATTTCTAATTAATCCACCTATTCATACCATGGAATGATAATAGGATTCTTACCAATGGTGATCTGAAATCTCCTGAGACACCAATAGCATATGTTAAAGAGGGTTGGGAACATTGGTGGTCTCATAAATTTGGTTATCATTTGGACCATGATTGTGGATGGACCATGAAAAAAACTCCTCCAAAATTTCATAGTAAATAAGATTAGTACATAAATGATAAAAACATTTTCCACCACAAACTCTTAATTAATTGGGGCTATGAAATAATTACATTGGCCATAGTTGATGGGATCCCTAATATGTAGCTCCAAGGTGACTAAATAGATACAATTATTATCCTACTTCAGTTATTTATGATAATTTATACGATGTTTAATTTTATTTGGTGATTTAATATCAATTAAATTCGATGTGTAAATAAGGGCCACATGTATTCCCTCATTCTATCTTTTATGAGAGAGCCTATTTGGATTTATCTCATTGAATAATTCATGAGGATCCTCTATTGATGTTGTGGAACCAATGATGTTTACTCATTAATTAAGTACTTCCCAACTCGAATCTAGAAGTGTTGGGTTTTTAACAACATTTATAGAGACTATTGGGCCATGATGATCATTGTATCCATGGACTATATCCATGGTTCCACTTATTAGAAATGCACAAACAACTAGAATGATCTATCATTACCCCAATCCTAGCTCAGGAATTTGAAATTTTATAGAATATTTAAATATAATTCCATAAATAAATGTAGATATTTAATGAGAAAATAAAAAATAAGAAAACCATAAATGTAGCATCACATGTAATCAGGCATGGTCGATATATCATTTTAATTGGTAAAAGTTTTATATCAGGTTCAATATTCATGTTCCCCCTATGAATTTGTTACTATAGTTTCTATTTGTCTCAAGATCAACATTAAAAAGGTAGCAAAGCATTGGGATAAAGTAATTTTACATTTAATTATGTGTTTTATACACGATTAATGGATGGAAACATCTACCATACATGGTTTTATAACATAGTCAAAGTCTTGATTATTTATTTACGATGAATACATTAAATCATTCCCAAAAACTATAATGATTGCACTTTTTATGAAAGTGATTGGTTGAAATTATGAATAAATTTTAACACACACACACACACACATATATATATATATATATATATGTTTCTCCATCATCCCCCTCTCCGAATAGTTACACCATTATTTAAAGACACCGAACTAGACATTTTGGATTCTATCTCCATCTAGGGAGATGGAAATTGTTGCAGAGTTAGGATTAGCCACATGAGATAGATTTTTCCATTTTTAGTAAACTAGAATTAGAAAAAACTTAGTTTAGATGAACTTAAAAAGAAACATAATAACTTTTGAGTTCACGATACAATGAACAATGTGGTGACTTTTAAGGCCATTCATGTAGGACCAAATAATGTTCCTTTTAAGGTTGTGTGTGTTGAAAAAAATGATGTTCCTTTTAATTTCATGCATTTAAGACCTATTGATTCAAATTTTATGTTCGTACAATGTTGAACATGATATCATCTAGTTTATTATAATATGTAAAGGATCAAAACTAATTATTTTAATTTCATATGGAATAAGATACAATGTTAAAGGAACCGTGAAATATGTTGTCTAGGACACACACATGTGCGGCCATTTATGGTTTATCATGTCTGTTGTTAATATAACAGGGGTGTATGTGTCTTGAGAATAAATATTTTAGGAGGCCTAGGATTCGATAGATTATTGACTAATCTAGGGTGGATAATTATATGATCTACTAGGAACGAGTCAAATATAGTGTCGATCAAGAACAATCATGTTTGATAAGCTAAAAGTTTTGAATAGGATCATCTTACACAAGTACTCTTAATGATAGATCCTTCATTATCAAGGAAATATATTATTTATTATATCTTTATTCCCAAAATTAGTTTAGGATAAAAATTGGTGGATATATATTATAGGATATCCAAAGGAATACATGATCGAAAGGGGTCATACTGATGTTTATAACCCAATCATGTATCATAGTAGGGTGTGGAGGAGGCCTTATTGAGTCCAAAGGTTACTTTCATATCATTTTTATTGAAGTTTGAGAACATATATATTTAATTTCATTTAACTTATGTTATTTTCATGAATTCCATGTGATTATTATAACTTCTAATATTATTAATGCTTATGTAATAGTGAACTAATATGATACAGTTAAATTCTAAATAGTTTACAAATTGGGTTGAAATTCTTCATTGGAAGACATAACCACCTCATTGAAAGATGAAAATCTCCTTCCAATATTGTTTTAATGGAATCTAAATATTTGACAATATGACTGTTGTAGTTTTTTAAACAATCTTCAACAAATTAAACTGAGGCTTTGAGAAACATAATATGTTTTAAAATATGAATATGATGAGGAATAGTTGATAATATTTTGGAATTACGAATCATCTCAATACTTAGGATGGTTATGATTGTATTTTTTTTGTTGTTAATGAATTTTCATTTAGTGAAGTTTTATTTTATATCTCTATGTTTTTATTATAATTTTTATACTTCCAATATTATTTATCGACGATATTTTCCTAAGACATAAGTTTCATATTCATTCTTTGATTGAAGAGACTCCAAGACTACAAGTCTACTACTTTTGAATACATTATGTTCTATCACATCTGGGTATCTTTTACTTGCTAACGGTCAAGGATATCATATAAGAGCTTAGGTAAATAGTTAATGAATTCCTAAAATTTATCCAAGAAATTCATAGTGTGTAACCTGTTGTTTTTGACTGGAATAGTTTAAAATGCTTAAGTGTTTTTAACTTGTTGATAACATTCATTTGGTCTAAATGTAAACCAACACATTAGTTTATAAATGAATACCCCAATGTATTGAAGTGTTTTTTTATTATAATATAATTTAAGGGTATTTTTTGTCTTCTAATACTCCAATCATTGTTTATATTTTTGAATTTTTTAAATTTAAATTAATTAAAATCTATTAGTTTAGTGGTTTAACTATCAGTTGAATTATATTGCAATGTTTAGGTATTTTTTGTAAATTTATAAATTTTATAATATTATGAATGTAAATTATAAATTCTAATCATCTAACATTTATAGTGGGATAAAAATGTACACTATCTCCTTGCTAGAATTCACCACTACCATATAGCTACCATATTGATTATCTTTTGAAAAAAAACATGGTATAAAAGGAAATATATGTGTTTTATATTTTCTCTTATTTTTAATATATTATGTTTATAATTTTTATTCAGAAATTATACCTTTTTCCTTTCAGTAATCATGATGTGGAAGAAAAATTAATTTTCTCTGTTATATCAATAACATTACAAGTGGGAAGCATCGAAAATATAAACCCAAACATTCCACTTATATTGTATGGATTGAAATATGAATATTGATGAGACTAGAAGGAATAATACATTATAAATACTATTTTATAGAATTATCATTTTATTACTATATATTATAAGTTACCAATGAACTAATTTACTATATTTACTTATTATTAAGGAGTTGGGTTTCAATAGAACATTCAAGTCAATAATACTCAATTATATAGAATATAAAAAATATATACATTCAATATTACACATTTAATATAGATAAACTTAATTTTGAAGATAATTAAGGTAAATTGATAAAAATAATTAAATTTTTTATAGATAAGGAGAGAGATAGTCATAAACGATTATCAATGCTATTATTTTTATAACTAGAGAAATCATTTCTTTAATGAATCATGGATTTATGACTATCATTAATAGTATTTACTCCTATATTGAATTTGAGTTTAAAAATTTTCAGCTAGTAGAAAAGATCATAGATATTATTCCAAAATAATTTTAATCAAAGAGAACCATTAATGATGATATAAAGGACATTAATAAAAATTGCCAAGATAATTTGACTGTTATGATCATATTGTTAGACAATCAATTAATGTGTGATTTTTAAAATAAAATTTATAAAAATAGTATATTATTTTCACATATATCTAGAACTTTAACTTAAGAGAACAACCCTCACAAAATAATACCTTAAAGATATCATCAGATAAATGTTTAGATTATGGTTTTATAGTATACTGAAGGATAATATTCAGAACTAATTATAAGGATGTTTGGAAGTCCCAGTTTTTAGAGGGATTACCATAAAATAAATTAGACATAAATAAAAATTATATCATAAAGGAATATTATACTGAATTAATTTTTTATGAATGTAAGGAACCATGGAACATTAGAAAAATGTTTCCAAAATTGAAAAATAATTAAAAAGAACATAAAATAACAACTGAAAGTAATGAAAGATAGTTTTCGAAAAGATGAATGATACTTTGAGTTCTGGTGAGGACCTATCTTTCAATAACTTGTTGGATGATTGTAATTGAAGTGCCCAGATCAGTGTGAATCACTAAGTGGGGGAGGAAGTGAATTAGTGATCTCTTTAAATATTTTTACTAATTGATTCATTTTCAATTAAACCTCTATGGGTGGTTAAATCCTCAATACACTCTTCTTTTGTCTATCAGCCTTACCTAGAATGATGTTATAAATGTAAAGGTACAAAATACATGGATTTACAAGGTTCAATTAAAATACATACTCCTTGTTGTATTGGTTATTTTTCCCAATAAAAATTTTCTAAAATAATTTTGTGAGTAATTACAATGGTCGATATAGAGTCCCACTATATATATCTTGAGTCTCTTAGGGAAATTGTTTCTTTATTTTACTTCACTAGTATTGAGAGAGCGTTGGATATTCCAACCCTTTTGGCCAATGCTTCTTCCATGGAATTAGCTTCTTCTTCCAGTTGTAAGTTTTCATTTTAAAAAGCACTAATTCTTATAGAAATGTGTCTTTCCACTTCTATAATGAATTCATTTAGATGATCTTTGAGTAAATTTTGAATATCACTAATTGATTTATCATCATAATATATTGAACATGCTTCATCAGAAGAGTCATAATAATGAAAGGAATTATAACATGTTGTACCTTTCAGATTACCTTCAGTAGAACATGTCTCCCCATTAGTAGTAAGCTTATTCTTTATCTTCTTTGACTATTTATTCTTTCTATGCTTCTATGTCTTATAAGATATCTCAATTTGAGGTTATTAACTCATTTCATAAAATTTTTACTTCCTAAAGACTCCCTTGGATCTTTTAGAGGAATCATCACTCTGATACCAATTGAAGTGCCTAGATTAGTGTGAATCACTAAGAGGGTGAGGGGGTGAATACATGATTCAGTTCAATATTTTTTTACTAATTGTGTCTTTTTAATTAAACCTATATGGAAGGTTAATGCATCGATCCACTCTTATTGTGTACCTCAGTATTACCACAAATGATGCTATAAATGTAAAGGTACTGAACAAAAGGATTTAAAAGGTTCAGTTCAAAGGCCAAATTTTTGTTGTGTTAGTTATTCATCCCAACATAGATTCTATACTATATTTAGGTGAGTAATTAAAATTGTCAATATAGATTCCCACTATATATATCATGAGTCCCACATGAGGTTCTTTATATTTCTTCTCATAGTGTTACCAAAGTCCCACTGGTCTGCTTCAGAATCCCCCCTGAAGACTTCTCCCCCTCCATGAATCACACAGGTTTCTTCTATCTCTCGAGTCACATGAGCATATTATTTCTTTGTTATTTCTTTATTCACTGTAGATTATAGTATTCTCTTCCCACACTGGCTTGGTGAATCACAATTTCATATGTATCTCTTCAAGATTCTTCAATAGCCTTTCGTAAGGTCTGCTGGCCTTGCTCAATAATTTTGATCACTTGGGAAGATCCGTTCTCACTCTAAAAAATGCTCAGGAAATTATTTCTTCTTATGATGGAGACCTGTACACACTAAGATGTGTGAAAGTAGTGCACACAACTTCTTCAAGAATATTAATATAAAATAATGACCTTTTACAATATCAGCACTATCTACCTTATTGGATTATCAAACACTATCAACTCATATAAAATATCTTCTTTAACTTTTTCTGGATTCTGTCTCAATTCAAATCAACTTAATTCATGGATTGCGTGGTATCCAAACTTCTTATATTGGATATCTCAATTAATTATGCTTCATGCATGAGTTTCATGGAATTGATTCTTCTTGTTTACACACATGCACTAACAATCTTGATTCTTCCTTTTATGTGTCTTCACGTGTGCATGTGCATGCATGCACAATCCTTTTATTCTTTTTATGAAAACCCCAATGGGTATAACCTTTTGAGAGCATACAATTATTATTTCATTTTCTCACATAATATTACACACACATTTTGTATTTGGTTATTTCCACACACACACACAATTATTATTTATTGTAGGTTAAATATAAGTGTGTGTTTATTCAATCCCGAATGGGTTTAGTTCATATGTGTGATCTTCCTCTTTCTTCCTCCTTCTTCAAATGTGCACACCCAATCCTTTATTGATTTTTTCCCTCTTTTTAATACATAAATGGGTAGGTTCAATGTATGGTTTTTTATTGTACACTTGTGTGTATAAATTCATGTATATACATGCATGTGAATCATGCATGCATTCACCTCTATCCCTTATGAAAGCATGAGGCCTCATATTTCATTAAATGATGCACATGGGTGATTATGTTCAAAGAATGTACACAAAAGATCCTACCATCATGCGATCTCCTTATCCTTCAAGAAAAAACCCCTGAAACCAAAAACAGTATATATATATATATATATATATATATATATATATCAATAGAAGGGTGTTCTTCCCCTTGATACAAATAGGAGGGAACGCGATGCCTTCTTCTTCGCACAAGGAGTGCGCATCGTCCATCTTCATAGAACCAAATATTTTTATTGGTTCTGTCTTTGAAAGGGGGAAACAAGGGTGTTAAAGACTGGTTGTTTTCCAATGGGATTACTTCTACGAATATGCGTAGAGGGTTCCAAGAACCTATCACACATTTGTGGGTATCTTTGCACAGAGGTTTTAGATCTCCTCTTTCAGAAACCAAGAAGGTTTGTGGTTCCACTTTGCGCAAGGAAAGCGCATAACTCTTCACATAGATAAAATTTATAGATACACATTGTGTAGTGCTTTGTTTCTCAGAAATTAGAGCTTCCTCAATGTTTTAAATAACTGAGCCTCGGTTGAGGGAAATTTAATTATTGGCAAGAATCACTATGTATCTATGCGTTTAAATCTACAGGGTTGATTTCTTTCAAAATATGTGATCTTCAGGTTTGAATATTTAAAATGAAGATGAGATATCTTGAATCTCTAGGTTTGTTTATCATCAACATAGAATCCTTCTTTCTCAGTGAAAGTATCACATGCATGAGTTTTCGAATGCATGTAATTCATATTCCCATGCAACCTCGATCGTGGAGATTTCTTCATAGTCTTGGAAGCTTCATGTTGGATTAGCCTTATTCGAACTCTTTATCTCTATTCATGCATGAAAAATTTAATGCATGAATGAATTTTGTTCTTCGGGAAAATCACCATGAACTAAATTTGATCTTTAACGATGGATGGGAGCTCGATCTCGGTGGATCGACAGTGGCAATGGCGAGCAGCGGTGTTGCATAACTTTCCTTGCAGTCAGACATTGAAGACGATGCCACATCCATTGGATCATCTCATATTGATAAAAGATAGTGAAAATTATATCACAGGATGTGGGATGGAGCGTGTAGCTAGGATACGTCGTGAGATTTGATGAATGAAGTGGTTTGCTTCTGTTGGTTAAGAATCCATCCCACATCGAAATACGTCGCTGTTTGCGGTTTCTTTAAATATCAAGCTGCAACATCCCTAGCTCAGAAATATATTCCCCCTCTCCTGGTGCCTCCCCATAATGGTGTTCATCGGGCGTACTTCTTCACTCACTCTTGCCTCCTCGGGTGTGCTCCTAGTGCCCACTATGCATCCTTGCGTGCACAGGTTTATCACCATGCAACCTCCTATGGGATTATACCCAGCCCGCACTCCTCCCTCATGCAGGGATGGCCTTAAGGTATTTCCTAAAGCATGGTTGACCCCTTGGGTCTTTTATGTGGTTGAGGATGAGGACATAGGCTGGCCTCTATTGTTGTCCCAATTTTTTGATATAGGAACACAATAAATATAAATTGTTAAAAACAAAGTATAACCAAGATGATATGCCATCTTTAAATACCAAGACCCATCTTCTTTATCTCTAGAATTCCAAACCACCAACATTATTTTATTCTTATTCTATTCATTTTGGAATGATAATTCCAATTATCTTTTCAAAAACATCATCACTCTTTTCTCAAGATCATGAATCCCAAAGATCTTCAATACGTGCCTTTGATCCTAACATGGAAGATGCGTGGACCATTTCTTCTTTCCTCATGAATTTAAAGAATAATTAATGGTAATCATTGATCCACAACCTTCATCCAATAATATGTTATTGGATGGATATTAAATAGTTCATCTGCTTAGTGATACAGATGGATCTTCTTTCTCCTTATGCAATTGAGTATTGCATGGTATTATTTATGACGGTATGAACATGTATCACTTTGATACAAGTCTTTGGAACTTTGGATCAGCTCAAAAATCATCAGGATTGGATTTTTAGAGTGATCAAGGATTATATCCAAAGTCAAATAGTAATTCTCATAAGTGACATAGGCTTTGAAAAAACTTCACCATGCCATTATCCTTGTATTAGTGGCTTCCCAAGTACAATTCATGATCACCATTTCGATCAAGATTATCACTTCAATCAATACCTTTCCATTCACATATAAACACCTAATTTAGAATTGACTCGTTATTAATATCTTATTGACAAAAAATGAAACACCATTATCACCAATAATTATTAATGATAAATTATCATATTTTATGATAAGGGCCCTCATAATATTTTCATTCATTAGGAGGATAAAATTTTAATCTTTTTCACATTTAAACCCTAAAAATATTTATCATTGTAATATGAAGATGAAGATGAAGAGTATAGAGATCCCTCATATAAATATTTTAAGAGCTATATTGCTGAAATTGAAGGAACTTATCAAAGAATATTTATGATCTATACAAGACATAATGTATAAGTCACTAATAAAAAGGTAGAGAAATCTTAGTATAAGTGTATGATTTAAAAATTAAATTTTCAGTTGAGTAAAAATGTTGTTAAAATCCTTAAAAAAAGGATGATATTTTTAAAAACATTTATGAGTTGAATGAAAATTATCTGATTGTTCCTATGTTTGATAATAATTAAACTTTTAAAATTAAATCAGATGATGGGGGAATGAAAAAATACATTTGAAATTTAATTCTAAGGGATAAATTTTAAGGAATTTTAAAATAATTTAAATTTAATAATGACAACATTTTGATGGGTTTTCAAATCAAATAGATTAACTCATTATTAATAAAATTAAATTTTACTAAATAGTTAACCTTTTTATTCAAAATTTAAATGAGTAAGGAATTATAAGAATAAATTTTCCATGAACCTAATTAAATCCCTTATAAAACCAAAATCTATCATGTAAATTGATATTTTTGGGATTGAAAAAATAAAATTGGATTTAATTTGGGTGCTAAGAGTATTGTTTCTCAAATAACTTGGATAATAAGCATATCTGGAATCTAAGAACATCACTTTAGATGAAGGAAAATTCACTACCTACTAGAAATATATTTATAATATCCTATACTTCGTACAGTTTAATCTTAAAACCGATCACATAACTTTAGGGATTTCTTTTAATTCTACGTAAAATAGTTTATTGGTGATTAAATGTTTCATATGGTCCTAATTACTATTATTTTTTCCATTTACTCTTATATAATGCCTTTACTTGATTTCTAATGTTTGCATAGTTAAATTTTTTTTCTTTAAATGTTAACTCCTTAGTTGAGGGGAATTTTCATATAGCTTACATATAGATATTTTTTTTATTCTAACATTAGATTCAATAAAATATAGAAACATGATTTTAGAATCACTGCTGGAACCATACATTATTGAATAGGATTATCCACATGCATTAGAAGATAAATTTATGAAGTTTTAATAATTTTATTATTATCTAGGAATATTATTATAGATAATTTATTTACAATACATTGAATACTTTGGTAAATTACTATATTTTCATATTTTGTTTTTATAATTTAATTTTTCAAAATGAAAATGAATATTATTTTAATAAATTTAAAATATTTTCTTTTAAATATATTTTTATCACCATTTTCTAAAGATAGAATTTAGACCATCTAATGGACTGTGATCAACAAATTTAATGTGTCCTTATATAAAGTTTTGTGAACCCAGAGTTGGGTTATTTTACTACAAATCCTTATTCCCCTCAAATTTTATATTATGGAACCCTATTAGTATTTTAGCAAACATAATGAAATTATATATATATATATTATAGGTATAACAATCATTTAAAAAGGTTATTCAATTAATTTTTTTTTGAGAATTTGAATCATTATTAAATAGAGTTATCATATTACAAGTATGGGAATTAATCGTGTTTCCAATTAAGGGTCATGAAATTTTATCCACATAATGTCTAATAGTTATACTAAAAAATTTAGTATTCAGTTGGAGAAATAAATTAATTATATTCATAAAAGAATTTATTTTTTTATTTATCATGAAAAAAATAAAAAATTCACCACACTACCAATAGAAGGTGTGTCAGTTATCATTTAACATAAAAATATATAAATTTTCCAATGTTTTAATAAATATTTGTATGTTTAACCCCTATTACTGGTCAATGAAAAATTAAACAATATAAATAACTTAGACCATGAGGAAAGGATAATATTCTTGTGGGTGAAAGGATTCTGGCTTTCATGGAAGGGAGATAATGAAACCATAAAAATATTGTATGTTTATGTATTGGAATTTATATGAAATATGATAATTTACTATATTATGAAATCAATATGGTATTATATCATGTTTTTATAGGTTTGGGGACGCTCGATATATTTTTTTATGTGAAAATTTTGAGTCAAGTCCTTTTAAAAACATTGGAAAGAAATGGTGTTTAGTGCCTAAAAACCATTTGATAAGTGATTAAGGCCTATGTTAATGGTTATACCATCATAAAGATAAATATAATATTTTATTCAACTGAAAATAAAATCATTTTTAGGGTAATGAAAGCTAAATTTCCACAAAATACTCAAAAATCAAAGAAAATTAAGAAATCATAAATGGGGAAAGTAGGTTAAGTTATTTTGAGATATAACCAGTAATGTGGGAAGTAGGAGAGGGATAAGTAGAAGAAAAATATATATAAGAAGAATATAAATTTATAGGTAAATGATCTAAAAAATAAATCCTCCATAAATAAAAAGAATATAAATTATGATGGACATTTTTAATGGTTTGTATAGAAATATAAAACTAACTATAAGAGTAATATCAACAAAGATAGACAGATTATTTTTGAAAATAATTAATGAATAATTTTTTTCTATAAAATTTAAAATTTAATGTGATGTGATAAAGTGAATTTTATTATATTGATTCTGAGAAAAAAAATTATTCTTTAAAAATTAACACATTAATTTTTTCACAACCTCTAGTCACTATCTTAGATCATCTTGAAAATGTTTAATAAATTTTTAAGAATAGGTTTCAATTCTCAAAATATAAATCATGAAAATCAATGGAATTTTTAATATATATTGGTGGAAAATGTTATTGTAATTTTCTATCAGCACTAATTTTAGAGTCAGGTGAAGAGACGAGAACTCCAAAAGAAGTGAATGTTATGGTTAAACCCAACCTAATAACCTCATCTCTTGTAAAATAATAATTTTCTTAATAATATTAGAGTACTCCATCATAATATATATTATTTTGTTTAAATAGATCATTATTATAAAAAATAATAAATACATATCCATCTTTTTTAGATCGAGCTTAGAAAATGAAAAAATCAACTACGAAAGATGCTTCTAACTAGGCCCTATTAGTTGAGCCACCGGTATTTGAAAAATTAAAATATCAAGATGTTAGTGGAGGGAATGAAATAGATGTTGAAGAATTAGATTAATATTAATTTATATTTCATGATGATATCATGAAATTTCCACCCAATTAGTAATACCAACCATACATTACATAAATTTTTAATGATGTTAGAATTGGGGAAATTTTTTTTTGAAAGGAAAATCCTTGAACAATAGATCTAGAATTAAAATAACAAAGAAATATCATGCAATGATGGTAAAAACTACTAATGGTATTAATTTATTATTAATAATTATATATATATATATATATTTA
This sequence comes from Viscum album, assembly GCA_963277665.1. NCBI lineage: Eukaryota > Viridiplantae > Streptophyta > Magnoliopsida > Santalales > Viscaceae > Viscum > Viscum album. The sequence continues at coordinate 594,560,989 of OY728166.1, forward strand.
TTGTTATAATATAGTTCAGTGTATGCTTAAATATCACAGATGTTATAACAAACTCATGATGAACAAGTGGAGATAAAACGTCACCTATCTAATTTTAAGGAAGTCTGTGAACAACAATTATTTTAAATAAATCAACTTGAAATTTATGAAAAATATCAAGAAATAAGAAATCATTATTATCATGATCAAAAGACTACCTTGAAAAGGGAACTATAAGCACCCCAAATCCTTTCAAGTTATTTGGCCCAAAATCTAAAAGTACAGTTATAGATGATTATTTTATGATATAATGACTTGGAAGAAGGGAAGAAAGATTTAAAGATAATGAATATGTCATTGAAAAATGGGATAAGAGACTGAATATTCTAGAAACATTTATTGGTAATTCTCTAAATAAATAAAATGGTTTTAATTTTCTCTTTATTTTTTTGTTATAAACTATGTATATCTTTGAAAATTTCTTAAATTTTTTAT